>OU026157.1:127808678-130308678 GCA_907269105.1 Volucella inanis
CGTAAAGTACAGTATAGAGGCCGAAGTTGCGCGAAATATGTTGTTTTTCGATGTGTGATCGATATATTTGTTGTCAATACATCGCACAGTGCAACGAATGCATGGAAAGAAGGACAAAAATCATAGCTCATTGTACAATATAATTGTTTTATTTATTAATTATTGTTAGTTTATTACAAAATGGTTAATTATTTGTGTATTAAACAATTTTAAATAGGTTTTCAGACTGATTCTAAGTTACATTATTGGCTTTCAAAGTCTGTTTCAGATTCTGTTTCTGTTTCTGTGACTGATTCATTTGAGTGATCCAAATCTATATTTACATCAAATGTTTCAGACTGAGTATCATCAATAATATATTCGGCAATGTCTGAAGTAATTTTTTGACAACTATTTGAAAGTTTTCGAAACTTGGCAAGGCCTGGGTCAGACGTAATAAGAAGCATTGATATCACTATTGGTATTGATTCGTGATAATTTCCGGGCATTGTGCTCTCGGATATAGCGAATATTATTGTGCCTACACTCCAATGCTTCTTCAGACAACTGACCTATCGGAACTAAAAAGGATAAAATCAGATCAAGACTATGTATTAACAGTTTATGCAAAGTTACAGGCATATAATACCAGTAATAATTACTAAGATATATCTATTTTGTGTTATGAACTAATGTCCTAACCCTTGGCATATTAATATTTTGCCTGCTGGATTTTACTCTTAGTATTACTGATAATCGTGAAATCAAATTTTCGTTTATGCCGGTAATTGAGGAACTTACAGATGCATTAGCAAAAAATCAACGGGCAGTATTTCCGTCATTATTGGAACCGAACCCAGGCCTCGGTTTGTCGATAATTAATTCAAGCTTTTCTTTGAATTCTTTTTGTATATTTAATTTTCTTTCTAAAAGCTTTTTTTTTAAATCTTCCCCTTGCCACTTTTTAAAATCCAAACGATAAGAAATATGTAACATGCATCCAACAATGTAAGGATGACAATCCAAAGCCGTAAGCTAAATCATTTGGCTGAAGACGTTCAGTTCCCTCTTTGTTCATATCTTTAGGGGTACATCCACAATTGTAACACGTTTGAGCTGAGTTCGTTTCACTTATAACATTAAAAATACTACCATCTATCATGATGCACAAAATTTCAAAATTTACAATGATGCAGCTGTCTTTAACAGTAATGTTACGAGGAACTAATTCATTAATTAGCTGATTCATATTTGCTTTCTCGTTATCTACCAAATTTGCTGACTCTTTCGAAAATATTAACTTTATAGGTCGACAATAAGATATGGATGATGGTCTCGGATTTGCCCACTTTATATCGCCACTATCTTTATGGACTATACGTAGTGGAACAAGTGCAATAAAAAATACAAATTTATCTGAACTATTAATATTCTGAAACCTCTGTTAGTTAGTTTAGTTAGTTGACTTTTATTTTCAATAAATGTTTTACAATGTAACGATTAACCTAAGTAAGAAAACTTAGGATGTCTCTTCTTCATGTTGCCGAGGTCACAAAGTATTGGTAAATCTGGTCTATAGGGTATAAAGTTTAGTTGAACGAGTTCCCCTCTCAGTTTGAAAATAGTACTTATTTTGTCAACTGCGTGACTATCAAGGAAGTATGTTTTTTTCATTTAGAAAATGGTTTAGTTTGCTGTAATAGTTCCTAAACAGTGACGATTCAGCTTCTTCGACATATTGGTCATATGTATGTCTGCCAAAATTCTCCAAAACCAAGTTAAATTTTTCTCTTAAAAGATGAGGATGCTCGTTCACTTGAATAGACAGATTTAATCCGCATTCAGAAGCTGTTTTCTTCCATTCCTCGCAAATGCCTCCGTTTGTTCTAATTATGCTTCTTAAAACTACGTTTGGTATTCTGCATTCATTCATTTTTAGTATTTTTAGGATATAGTTGAAGTGCATTTTGAGCGTGTAGAAGAGCAAAGGAGGAGTTACCGTTTTAAGGTGTAGCATAAGTTCGGGATATTTTTTGGTAATCAGAAAATCTTCTTCAAAAAGTAGCGAAGAAATTTTTCCACAGCATCGTAGCCTTTGTAAACCCATACCTGAGCTCCGTAAAGCATTATCGACGCTGCGGTTGAGTGGAACAAAGTTTGTTTTGCACTTTGCGATACATATTTATTTTTGAAGCAATGTTCCCAAATCGAACAGATAGCTCTTTAAGCAACAGCTAATTTTTCCATAAAGTGTGGTTTGAAATTAAAGGAGGCCAATATAAGGATACCTAGGTATCTATATCTGGATACTACCTCAATCTCTTCCCCGTCTAACTTTCACTTTTCCAAATGTGAGAAGCGTCCTCTTGTATTTCTGAATATCATCATTTTTGATTTATCAAGATTTACAGTGAGATTCCAACTTTTACAGAAAGCATTAAGCCTGTTTATCATTAACTGCATACCTTGGGTTGTGTCACCCAGAAAGACGATATCATCAGCATACATCAGCGCAGGAATTGATACACCGTGGAATCTTATTCCACCTTCGACATCATCTGTTATATCATTGATGTATAATATAAAAAGCAGAGCACTTAAGATACAGCCTTGTTTAACACCCATTAAAGTTTCGAATTCTTCAGAAATTAAGTCTCCATCCCATACATATGCAATATTATTCTCATACAAGGCTCCCAGGATTCGAATAATTTTACTTGATACACCGATTTTGGAAAGCTTGTAAAAGTGTGCTTCACGTGGTATTGAATCGAACGCTGCTCGAAAATCTACAAAGAAGGCGTACAACTTTTTTTTCTTGCTCTTATATTGGGTCTATAACTTAATGGCGTAATTTGTATTATTCCATTGGAACATGCGTTGGAAAGCTACTGTCATTGTACGTCATTTCAGTATATGTCATTCATTTGAAACGCAAACAACAATAATTTTTTTTCACTCAAATATGTCGAACTTTGTGCCTGAAAAAGTGTTTTTGCGGGGAGTTCTTCTTCATTACTTTAATATGAAGAAAACTGCTGCCGAAAGTCATCGTATTTTGGTGGAAGTTTATGGTGAACATGCGCTAGCTGAGCGAACGTGCCAAAAGTGGTTTGCACGATTTAAAAGTGGTGATTTTGGATTGGAAGACGATGAACGTCCTGGACAGCCAAAAAAGTTTGAAGATGAAGAACTGGAAGCATTACTCTATGAAAATTGTTGTCAAACACAAGAAGAGCTCGCGGAATCTTTGGGAGCCACTCAAGCAGCCATTTTAAAACGTTTAAAAGCAGCTGTATATATTCAAAAATAAGGAAATTGGGTTCCACATGAACTCAAGCCGAGAAACGTCGAAAGGCGGTTTTGCATGTCCGAAATGCTGCTGGAACGCCACAAAAGGAAGTCATTTTTGCATTGATTGTTACTGGTGATAAAAAATGGATCCATTACGACAACCCCGAGTGCAAAAAATCATATGTGAAACCCGGCCAATCAAATAACGGCAAAACCGAATATCCATGGCGCGAAGGTAATGCTCTGTATTTAGTGGGATCAGATGGGTGTGCTGTGTTATGAGCTGCTAAAACCGGGTGAAACAATTTTTCTTTTAAAGAGAGCAGTAGCCGAAAAACGCCCGAATATGCGACCAGACAAGAGGCAATAATTTTCCATCATGACAACGCTCGGCTCCACGTTGCTATTCCGGTTAAGAACTATTTGGAAAACAGTGGATGGGAAGTCTTACCCCTTCTGACTACCATTTGTTCCGGTCACTGAAATACGGTTCACATCAGAGCAGAATATCAAAAATTGGCTTGATTCATTCTTGGCTGCCAAGCCGGCGCAGTTCTTTTGGGATTGGATCCACAAATTGCCAGAAAGATGGGAAAAAGTCATAGCTTTAGATGGGCAATACTTTGAATAATACTATTGTACATGTTTTCTTAAATAAACGTTCAAATTTAAAAAAAAAACCGCATTAAATTACATACTCAATTTGTTTCAGCAATGTTTGTTAAGCAGAATATTTTGTCGATTGTAGCATAAGCTTTCCTAAATCCAGCTTGGAATTCTTTAAGGATGTTATGTTTTTGTACCCATTCATACAATCTTTTGTAAATTAATGAAGTCCTCTGTAGTTCTTCGGGTCTCTGTATTCGCCTTTTTTGTGTAGGGGAAAAATGAAACCTCTGTTTATAAGCACTATGCCCAGAGCTTCCACCAAAGCCCTATTTACATACTAAGGTTACAATAGTGGACAAAGACAAAAACTCATCTGCGATGGGCTCAATTATATATTTAGCAGTTTTATTGAGTAATTGCTGCAAATCTACTACAGCAGGACTATCTGAAACATTTATTGTATTAGGTAGTCTTTGATCCCTAATTTTTTTTATCGCATAGTAACTAGGGAATGTATTCTTATGAATACTATTGTATTCACTGTGGAGCGCAAGATATTGTATTTTCGGAGACTGAGTCCCAAGTCTAAGTAAAGGGCTAAGGCTTGAAGACCAGGTATACATTTCTCATAAGATAAAGTCCCTGACTCCCTTGTTTGAATGGCAGCAAAACACAGCTCATTAGAGTTCCAGTTATGAATAAGACTTTCTTCAACTCTGCGCTTTTTTGATTTATGACATAGGCTCTCAAAATCTTTTTCTGGTCGACCTCTTTGTAATCCACTAGTGGAAAGAACTGGTGTATTGGACGTCTGCTGGTAGCTCAGAACTTTTTCTTCCAGAGTAACTTCCTCTCTCAACCAGTCTGCATATTGTGTGTTGAACGTATTTTGCATTCGATGAGTGCGGTCCCATCTAGTTTTTAATCTTAAAGAAATTAAGCGGCTTGTTTTTTTTTTTATACTGCTCATAATTTGTTCCGGAGCACTTTGCAAACCACGTTTAATCAAAATATGTTCAAAAATGCCTTTTACTTTGCAGTTTGCGTTAGCAACTCTCCACACCTCAAAGCAAGATTGGTTGATAAGTTCTAAAGTGTTTGCTGAAAAAAAATTATTTAATCTAAATCGGCAAGTAAATTATTTGGGAACACAAAGTACACGAATAATGCTTTCCAAAAAAAAAAAAACTCAATTTTTTTAAAGTTTATCTAAAGTTTGAACAACACAAGATTTCGACATTGAACCACACAAATCACATCCACATACACATCCTTGGTAATTTCAATGTATTAATTTTATTGATGAACACTTCAAAATGCACTTAAAATAATATAATAATTTTTAACCGCAAAAAAAACCACTAAAAAAACACACAAATGAATTGCACAAATTACAGTGTGTTTATGCTTGCATCTAAAATAACATTTAATTATTTAATTTAAATATTGTCATATACATTTTTCTATTACTTACTTTTATAATAAGACGATCAATGCAAAACATAAACATAAAAACCAAAAATTGTAATTTTGTATTTTTGTGCACTAGTCGTTGCACTGTGCATCGTCTCCAAACTGATGAAATAGCTCTTTTAACTGACGCTAGTTGACATACGAAATGTTTTTTTCTTGCTGAGGTTAGATGCAATAAACATTCCTATTTCAACGATTTCACCCCGATAGAACCACTTTTCGCTGCGAGAGTATTTTCCTCCACCATTTCTAAAAATCATCGCCTTTGATTTAGATAAATTTACCGTTAATTACATTGGTGGCAAGTTTTCAAGACGGTTCATCGTAAGCTTCATCCCTTCTATTGTCTCAGACAAAAACACTATATCGCCGCAAACTTTAGCGCTTTCTACTTCCTTTACTATATCATTTATAAATAAAATGAAAAGTAACGTACTAAAGATGCATCCTTGCTTAAATCCCATTTGCGTTCCAAATTTTTTCAATATAAACTCTCCATTCAATACATACGCCACGTTGTCGTTATACATCACTTTCAATACGCTTATTACTTTTCTTGACAAACCTAAATTGTAGAGCTTATAAAAGAGAGCTTCACCCGCTATGGAATAAAAAGCTGCACGAAAGTCAATATAAGAAACATATAGCTTTTTACGTTTAAAAAATCTCCGTTTAAAAATCTCCGCAATGTTGATAAGGGTAAAGATGTGATCCAGTGTTTAATAATGTTTTTTGAATCCCGCCTAGTTTTTATTTAAAATATAGGGTTTTCTAATAACGACTTGACAACTTTTTTTTTTAAATAAAAGGCTTGAAGTACAATCAAAACATTTATGAATGGAACTCGACTTCGTTCATATAGCCACCAATTTATGGACCCAATTTTCAATGACTCGGCCACACGTTTCGGCCGAAACGGCCGCTATTTCGCGTTCAATATTGGCTCTGAGCTTTTCCAACGTCGTCAGCGTGTTGGCATAAACTAATGACTTAGCGTAGCCCCACAGAAAATAGTCAAGCGGCGTTAAATCGCACGAACGAGGCGGCAAATCGCCTTTCCCATGTCTTGAGATAACAAGTTCACCATACTTACTCTTCAATAAATCGATTGTAGCGTGTGCTGTGTGGCTTGTGGCACCATCCTGTTGAAACCACATGTCGTCCAAGTCCATATCTTCCAATTCGGACCAAAAATAATCGGTGATCATGGCGCGACAACGCTGACCATTCACAGTAACGTGACGATCGTTATCGTCGACGAAAAAATATGGCCCAATAACGCCGCCGGCATGCAAACCGCACCAAACAGTTATTTTTTGTGGATGAAGTGGTGATTCATAAAGTACATGTGAGTTTTTACCCGACCAATAACGCATATTTTGCTTATTGACGAACCTAATGAGTCAAAAATAAGCTTCGTCACTGAAGATGATTTTGCGAGGAAATTCATCATCTTGGCGCATCTTCTCCAGAACCCAATCGGAGAACGTAGCTCATTAGTGTACTTTACCATGATGAAAATGTTGAGTTTACTGAATAAATTGACAGCGACAGTTTGATGATTAGTGAAAGAGTGCGTTCACAAATTAAATTCAAAGTTGTCAAGTCCCTATTGGAAAATCCTATATTATTGTTTGTTACCCATTGCGTAAGTCCATTGCCGAAGTATTCAAAAAAGAAATGCCTCTGTAGTTAGCAGGATTATCTGCTTTTTTATGCAGTGGGAAGATTATTATCGACCTTTTAAAATTTTTTTGGAACTCTGGCTGTTTCAAAAATTCTATTAAATTCACTTGTAAGCGCAGCGAGAAATTCAGGGGAACTGTTCTTGTAGAATTCGAAAGGGATCCGATATTCCGATCATCACCTGGAGCTTTCTTTGTTTTAGAAGAATCAACTACCATATACTTGTGACTTCGATAAAAGTAAATGGCGTATCTAAGAGCTCGTCCGCAAAGATTGGCGCTGCATATTGCGGTAATGGAGAAAACTGTGGAGTGTTGAGTAGATTTCTAAAAAACTCTCTCAGCTTTGACACTTGCAAAGTCGAAGAGGTCGTATTAGTTCTTTCCGTTAAAATTTGAGCTGCCTTTCAAAATTCACTTGCAGATTTTGAAGAGTTGAGAACTGCTACGATTTGCTGGTTCAATTGTTTTATTTTTTCAATCCAAATTCATTGAAATATTCCTTCCTTAGGCGTCTTCGCAGTGTTATTGATCTTTTTCTTGGCTTCAGGCAGTCACTATTGAACCACTTTTGCTTTCCTACCACTATACGTCTTGTATTAGAGTACAGAACTTTTTAAAATTTGTGTTAGAACTTTGATGTTGAGAGTTGTATTTTGTTCCATCAGATTCAAAAGCTCGGTGGTTAAGCCAACTTCGGAGGAAGAGCTAGTTGCCTTGAGTTTGCCTTGCCGTAACTCCTGTCTTCAAAATAGTGCATCAAATTTCTATGAGCATATGATTGGAGAGTGTTTGAGCAGCTATTGATGACCAATTTCCGGACATTAACAATAATCTATAACGGAGTATGATGCTCCATGGATGTAACTATGTTCACCATCTATGTCACCTTTGCAACTACCATTTAAGATCTTGCAGTTATACGCATCAGCAATTTCCATAATGTAGATGTGTATGTGAACATACACTTGGATGTCCCATCCGAGCGATTTCAAAGTGTCTTGTGGTTAAAATCAACCATTTGCTGGCGATAGCGTTGTGTATTAACGGTTTCGCCGGGCTGTAAGAGTAATAATCATAATATACAATATCTCTCTGGTCCCACCAGACACATAGCATGTCAACATGATCGCTCTACTGAGTCCCAAATTCGTGCAATGGTGAAGCTATTTCAAGAAGCTGGTTCGGTATCGGGTTAAACTCCATATCAGCATGCTCGGCAAGCACGTACACACCAAAACTTCACCACTGTGAGGGAAAATGTTTAAAACCTGCCAGGCACCTCAATTCGTCGTCGAAGCCAACGTTTGGGTCTCACTTATGGCACTTTACGGCGACTTTAAAAAGTTGATTTGATCTACGACGTTGCCGATTTATTTACTGGATGTTGAATCGCTAGGACAATTTGGTCTGATGTATAGTTACGTAAATAAACAAAATTGCTGTTTCTGGGGACCTGAAAACCCATATGAGATTCACGAAAAACCAATTACAAAAAGTCACTGTATGGTATGGGGCGAATTATCTGTTGTCGGCATCAATGGCCCGTACTTTTTCGAAGATAAGGCTGGAGACACAGTTACATTGAATGTAGAACGTTACCACAACATGTTGACTGGCTTTTTTTTTTACAAAATTTAACGAATATGGCCTGGACCGCCCACATAAACCATCAATCAATCAATTTATTGCGTACGAAATTTGAATATTGCATTACTTTGGTTAGAGGAGATGTTGACTGGCCTCCAAGGTCATGCGATTTGATACCTTTAGATCAGTGAAAAGGAGCTGTCAGCAAGACATGGAGCCTGTCAACGAGAACGATCCTCTACATCTACACGACTATGATAAGGCCATATATGTATGTCGGTTGTCTGATGAAAATACCACGTCTCACGAAAATGTTTCATTACTGCTGTACCAGACTCCAAAGAACGGTCTGCCTCTGCTGCATGAGGGCCTTCTCTAGACCGTCTGATTTTGCTATAGATGTATTGCTAATATCCCTCTCCTTCATATTCATATCATGGGCTACACTCTCAAAGTCGCTTTCCATTTAAAAATAAGTGGTTTTTGGTACAACACGCACTTGAACTTTGATGGCTGTCTTATGACTCCGGTCTTTTAGACATGCCGTCCGAAGCAATAACACCAGAACTCTTGTTGAGGAAAAAAAAACACGAAATCGACTTTCCTTCCGCAAAGGACTGATTTCGGTCAGAATCTGAGCCAAGAAAGGAATGCAGTCGGGTCTTTACGGACGGTAGATATATATATATATACACCAATATACTATAGGATGTGGCGCTGGTGTCTTTTTGGAGGAGGCCAATGTTAGATTTCACTTCTTGCATCTGTCTTCCAAACGGAGATATACGCAATCCTGAGGGCAACGAACCACATTATGAAGAACCGTTAGAGGGGGCAAAGCATTTGCATCTGTAGCGACAGTCAAACTACACTTAGAGCTTTGCATTACCCTCTTATAACTTCCAAGTTAGTTTGAGAATGCGAGACAAGGCTGAATTCACTGAGTCTTGTCTGGGTCCCAGGTCACAATTGGATCATGGGAAACAAAATCGTCGATGAACTTGCCAGATAAGGCTTGGAGGAGAGTTCTTTAGGACCCGAACCTACGTTAGGTCTGCCTGCGTCCTCGGGTAAGGCTTCCTTTGACATATGAGTACAACTGCAAATGGCATGACTCTCTGAGTTGCAGGCAAAACAAAGGAATGCTTCCCGACATCTTGAAGAAGTCAGCAATTTTCTTGCTGTCCCCCAGCAGAATAGACTGCAGGTTGCTTACTGGCGTGCGACGTGACAGGCTACTACACTTTTGCTAAGCACTCAAATGTGCTGGGTAAAAGTGATACAACATCATGCGACCGTTGTTGTAAAAGTGATGATGACACCGCGGAGCACTATCTCTGTAAACGTCCGGCTTACGCTCGCATCAGGCTGCAGGTACTCGGCGTTAACTTTAGAAAATTTATCAGTGAAGTGCTAAGTCATTTTTCATTGCAAGACTGAAAGATTACACCATTGGTGGCCGTGGTGTAGTGATATATGCATAGAATCCTCAAGCAGACTTTAACATGAAGGCATAACACTGATGGTGGAATGGTTGCTGGCTCGGCTAAAGGTAACGAACTAACAACTAGCAAGTACTAAGACCCACTGGTTGAGGATGCACCAGCTCCAGTTTGACAACCACCTCTGGAAAAATATCGAAACCTGATATACCTGAGTGTATCCACCCGCGCCCTGGAAAAAAGCCAGTAAAAGGGTATTCATATCCCCTTCGTTCGCGCGCGGGATTATAAAAAAAAAACTTGCAAGGATTACAATGGGCTAGTATTTATCTGAGTACTCTGTCCCGACAATAAAGAAAAAAGGGGGAAAATAAAGGAAAGAGAACCACTTCATCAGTCTATTTTACGTCCCATAGCTCACCTCGAGAATATAGTATAAACGTATTTTTTTTAGACATCCTTCCTTATCCAACACAGTGTCTGCTGTTTGGTATTAGTTTCAATTGCATCTATGTAATTCTTATGTAGGTTATGACCCGGTTTACAGATCGTCTGTGTCACGTTTATATCTAAAAGGAGTAAAGTATATAAAATAATTGTAACTCTTACAATTGCCTTCTCGTGTCGACCATAACTATAATTAACCACGACAACTTCATTGCAGAAGTGAGCCACATGGAAAAACAAAACAATCTCAACTTCAGCTGCAGATCCAGATTTGTGCTCTTGGGCTAAGGAGAAAGTTCAATCTCGAAAGCGCACGCACAAGCACATAATATTATGTTCGTCATCTAGGTGATCTTTTAATTCTATAGTACGACTATTATGGGTGCGCAACCCGTGGGTTAAGATAAACTCAAATCTACAGTTGGAACACTATCTAGATCGCACATTTATGAGCATGTAGAAATGCTGACCATTGAACCGAAGAAGTGCCACGCCATGAACTCTTTTACGAAACTCGTACTCGTATAGCAATTTCTTCGAAGGCGCACAGGTAAACATGAACAAATATCCGTGCTCAACGCTCACATCTGGAGCGGAAGTATTTATGCGTGAAAGTACGAGTACCCTTTAAACCAGTTGTACAGTACAATAGCTTAGTGAATTTTGTTGTTGTACTCTGCTTCTACTGTTAATAAAGAGGAGAAAGAAGTACAAGAGTATCGCCACCAATTTGATGAACTAGTATAGGTATGCGTAATTTGCTATTTAACAGAAAATCACCCTCAAACAAAAATTAGTACTCAGTTTAAGCTGTTACATTAGACGATTGATGGTTAATGGGAGTCGATACAAATGACTTCCGTTGTTGAGTGCATTTCCATTCAGTGTCTGGATATCAACTTGCAGGCAATGCCACTTGAAGCAATAGTTTCGGACATTCCTACCGTTGAGGTGAAGTTTTGAGGTTTCCCTTTCCTTGTTTTGAGTGAGATCCATTAAAGTGGAATAACAGTGATTACAGACAGATTGAACCAATATATATTTTCTTGACTGAACAGCGTATAGCTGAACAATACTAATAAAACACAACATTTCAGGAATGTATTAGTCTTATGCCACATGTCGTATACAGTTGTTGGCGAAGTTTTGGCCTCAAATCTGTTGCCAGGGTTCGGCGGCAGAATCTTCGAAGAAAGGGTATCCCGAAATCTCTCTGGTTTAACGAAGAATGCCAGAAACCAAACGCAACTAAAGAGAAGTCTACAAAGCGGCGCTGCAACGAAAGATGCAGCTCATGCAATTCCTCCTCCAGAAAAAGGAAAAAGAGCACGAGAAGCTCGGGATCAAATATATTGAGAGGTTGTACTCCAGGAGGTTTTACCAACAGATAAAAAGATCGTGTCAAGGCAAGAAGACGAAGGACTGTAGATATGGAGAAGGAAACCTTGTAGCAGAGTCACAGTCGGTGCTGAGAATATGGAGAAACTTTTTCTGCAGACTGTATAAAGGCGACGAAGCTTAGCATCCCGCCGTCAGGCAGAATACACCATTCAACTTAGATGATGGTAGCCATAAATTCCGTCCACCTGACCAGAACGAATCTAGGCTAAAACCTAACAAATCAGTTCTACCTGGTGGCTTTCCGGCCGAGGTATTCAAAGCTGGTGGGAATGACTTTGAGGAGAACATGCACCAAGTCATGTATACAATCCTCAACTGTGCCAACTACAGAGGTATAGGTCTTCTTAACATCGGCAAAAAGATTTTATCTGACATATTGTGTGAATGTATGAAACCGTTCGTGCCAACAACCTGATTGGTCCCTGACAGTGCAGTTTCAGACCAGGAAAGTCCACAACCGACCAAATTTTCACATCAAACTCGTCTACCTGTGCAGAATGACAATTGAGAACGCTCAAGTTCGGTACAAGACTTAACCGAGACATTTGATGTCAAAGCAGGTTTTAGACAAAGTGTCGCGTTTTCATGTGACTTATTTAACTTCACACTTGAAATAATTCTGCGCAACTCACAAGTGAACACTGGAGGCAGAATCTTTTAAAAATCCGCGCAACTGCCAGCGTATAACGATGATATCAACATGATAGGGAAAACTTAGTGGATTCTCACCAGTGCATTCTCTAATATTGAAAAGGAAACTGCTAAAATGGGCTTAGAGGTAAATGAGGGCAAAACTAAGTATATGTTGTCAACAAGAAGGGACATAACCTCACAATCGACAGCTATAATTTAGAGGTAGCAAAGAGCTTTATCGATGTTGGCTCTGCAGAAATAAAACAAAGAATCACTCTTGCCAATCGCTATTTCTTTCGGCTAAGAAGACAATTGAGTAGTAGGGCCCCAGACCGAAAAGCCAAGGAGACTCTATATAAGACCTTCATCATTTCATCATAAAGATATTCTTAATCGTTTCGAGAGAGAAATCCTTTGAAAATATTCGGTCCTGTTTGCGTTGACAGTCTTTGGAGGAGAAGATACAACGACGAAGTATATATATATCTTTGCATCGGTCGTCCCAGATGGCTAGGACATGTAGAGCGAATGGACACCAATGCTGCAGCCCGCAGAGTCTTCGACACTTACGCGGAGTGACAAAGCAGTAATTAAAACTACACCTTTGGTAAGGCGCACAAGTGGAGTGGGACTTCAACTGACTTGGAGTGCGCAACGGAGGTAAATAGCTAAACACCGGACTAACTGGGGAAACTTTTTAGTTGATGCCCAAGTTTCCCTGAAATTACTGTCGCATGATCATCACTCAGGAGCTCTTGGATGACATCAATGATGATCCTAACTTTTTCAAAAGAATAATAACTCTTCCTGAGCCGATAACGATATCGTTGGAAGAGCTCAAGGCTATACAAAAAAGTGATTATGAGTAGTGCTTCGAGGATTGAAAAAAGCGTTGGCACAAGTGTATTACATATGAGGGGGGTCACTTTAAAGGGGACAACATTAATATATTATTATTATTAATATATATATTATTATTATTAATAACAACGGGCCATAAAAGTGAACACTATAGGACCGAGTGTTTTGTTATATGAGACAAAAAATATACAGAATAATGTAAAGGTAATCCATCAGCTACTGATGCATCCCAAAAAGTTCACGGGCTGTACTTCTTTAAAAATGAAGAACATCGAAATTTCACCTTTTTTTTTTGTTGTTGTTAAAAGTGCGTAAGCATAGTCTGCAGCACATTTGGTTTCAACAGGTACCACAAGACATAGTGCCGGCGAGGTAATTGAGTTATTGAAGAACGTTTTCAATGAAAATATTAACTGCAGAGATGGGCCTATAATCTGACCTTCAAGATTGTGTTATTTGAAACCATTGTTGATCTATTTGGGCAAGCCAACAATTATTCCAGTATTAGAAGCCAACATCGAGCGCACAATTCGTGAGATCCCGCCTCAAATGCTCAAAAAAGTGGTGGGAAATAGCAGCCCTGGGATGCAGTTATTGACACTCTGGTGGCCTTATGCCCAAAATCTTTTTTTATTATAAATGCCATAAAAAAACCTTG
This sequence comes from Volucella inanis, assembly GCA_907269105.1. Classification (NCBI taxonomy): domain Eukaryota; kingdom Metazoa; phylum Arthropoda; class Insecta; order Diptera; family Syrphidae; genus Volucella; species Volucella inanis. The sequence continues at coordinate 127,822,751 of OU026157.1, forward strand.
GTTCGCTCCATTTGTGTGTGTTTTATTTTAATTTCAAATCCTACAGATCTCTTAAATAAAACAGAAACCTTCTTCACAAAGTAAAGTGAGAATTTCTTAACTTTTGGGAGAATGAGCTGAAACAAATCTGTAACAAGACGTGTTTTGCATGACATTCTAGTGAATATTTAGTTCTTCTTCTTTTAGATACAAAAGTTTATTCGATGAAAAAAGGTTAGAAAAGTACCCGGATTAGAAGATAGGTGGCGCTACTGAGCCAAAATTTGTGTAACATCATTTAGAATAACCTCTTTAAGCCCGCCTGTCAAAATTTGGTGAAAATCCGACGCTTTGGTTTGTTTCGACACCCATTTCAAAATATCGTGTCCGTCACCGCACGTCGGTTTTTGATGAACCGCGCCCAGGTGTCCCAAAAACGGTAACCATAGAGGAAACCGTGGACAAAATCCATGATCTCGTAGTAGCGGACCGCCGAGGGAAAGTTCGCAACCATCTCAACTAAATGCGTTAGCCATATCTTGCACAAGATTTTGGGCATAAAAAATCTGACCGCGCAATGGGTGCCGCGATGTGCTTGGCCCTCTTTATTCCAAGACCGGAAGAGTTTCTACGTCGTTTCATGACCGTCAATGAGCCATATATTCATTGGTACACACCAGAGACCAAAGAACAATCGAAGCAATGGGTTGTACCTGCCCCAAAGAAGGCGAAGAAGGCCAGAAAGGTGATGGCCACCGTTTTTTGGGACGCTCGAGGTGTGATCCACGTTGAGTATTTGGAGAAGGGAAAAACAATCACAGGAGCATACTTCGTCGATTTATTGGACCGATTCAACGCCGATTTAAAGAAAATATGAAGACATTTGGCCAAGAAAAAGGGCTCTTCTACCACGGTTAAGCACCGGCTCACATCTCTACAGTCGCCACAGCCAAATTCTCCGGATTTGGTTCCATGTGACTTCTTCTTATTACCAAACCTTAAATATCGCTCGCCGGAAAGAAGTCCGCGTCGAACGAGGAAGTTATCTTCGCCGCGGAGGAGTATTTTGCAGGACAACAAATGTCGTACTATACAGAGGGGTTAAAAAGTTGCAGCACCGCTGGGAAAAGTGTATCGAGTTGGAAGGGGATTATATTGAAAAAAAAAATAAAAATAAAAATAAATTGTCAAAACTATAAAAAGTTGCGTTGTCATTTCTAATCCGGGTATTCATCAAACAGCTCCCGTATATTGATGGAATTTTACCAAGCGTAGAAAAATCTTTAAGGCTCTTAAGGCTCTCTTAAGGCTGTCCAGTCTTGGTCCTTGTCGCCCTGGTTTTTGTTTTTTAAATTTTGTTTACCAAAGTTTAAAAAAATATCGTGATTTCATCCCAGCAAGAAGGCTTTTCTGTTGTTTCATATGACAGGAGGCCTTAAAAGCCAAATTCATCGCTTTTGCGTCTAAAAGTTTCGAATTGAAAATTGCACTAAACCTACTTCAGTTGGTTCATTTGCGATTTCTTGAGGCGAATAGAGCTTCTATCTCGATACTCATACTGAAAAGTTTCCATCTGTTATCCGCAAAATTATTTAGACTGGACTGTTCTCAGCTCGTGTATGTCTCCAAACTCGCAAAAATAAAAACGTGCGTATTTCTCATTTTTCACAGATTAATTGACATCGCATTTCGAAAACCAGGCTTCCTTTCTTGGTTCCGGTGCCAGTCTTAGATGTTTGACTTTATTCGTCATGCGTGGTAGGCACTCGTGGGACGTGTAGCGATTGTAGTGACTGCACTTAAAACATTTTGTGGTATTCAGCCACATTTAGATAAAGAACTCAAGACATCTCTAAAGATTTATTCATGGAACCTGTACTGGAACCCAATGCGTACTGAAATCATGCGAAAAGGAATTTCTAAAGAAATTGTCACACCAATGTAGAGCCAGATATGTGAAGTTAATGCAGTGAAACCGCTGAATATTGAAGTTCCTCATCTCTGAAGCTCTCAATGTCGTTCTGATACCGCAACAAATATAAAAATTTGTTTCCGACAACAAATTTTTGACTACTTTTAGTGGAAAATAAATCGGTTTGATAGGATTATCTTTCCAAATCCCAAAAAAACTATTTGAATTTTAAATTTTTAAGCCATAAAATGTGTGCTCAACTCATCATCGGTTGCATGAGACGAAACGGAGCTAGACCACTGTGTTAATAGCTGTCTTGAACCTGTGTATCATACCATATTTTAAATGGTTAATTGGATTATTTTTTGTGGGTTTAACGACCCTATAAAATTGTTTAACATCAAAATAAAAAGCTGCACCTGGTAATTTGTCATTAAATGTTCCTAGTATGGGCAGAAAGTCGTAAGAGACCGTAATATGGTACAGAGTAGTTCTTCTTCATCTTCGATTGGATTGAGGATTTTTCGATAAATTGCATACAAAGAGAAATCGTATCTTGGTCATGACAACATACAGCACATAATTAGAATTTTAAAGAGTTCAAAAGTATCTGAAATCGATAACAACACATTTTTATGTACATATGTGCACCTAAAAAATAGCAGCTGCGCATTATGATAATTAATTTCTGTATAAAAATAGCTCACACGTCATAGTCCACTGCGGCTCGATCGTGAGATCAAACACTTACTGCTCTGCGCAATTTGGTTCACATTGATCGCAAACTATACTTGAAGTATGCAAAAGATAAATTAACATTACGAGTATCCTTGCGAATAAGTTGGCAATCTAGATATGTACATGTACTTATAATTTACCTGGCGGCATGTTCAGTAAACCACTTTTACTTGAAACTTGCCTCAATTTAAGTAGTGCAACTATGGATATGATTGCTTTAACCCTCAAGCAAGCGATTTAAAAATTTACAATCTGTAATTATTGGACGTTTTCCCAAGCACTCGCATTTTTACTCAAATTTTCCGTCCGAAAATAAATTTTGTTTCGTTTTTTTTCAAGCGAAATGGCAACAAGATCTAGCGGACAAGTCCAGCTGACAAAGATTTTCAAGTGATCATAACTACTAATGACTTCTTAGAATGGGTTCCTTAATAAGCTAAGATTTATGATTTCGCACAAAAGGCCATCAGATCAAAAGAACTTGTGGTGTGCGAATAAATTCACACCAAACGGGCGAGTTGTGTTGGACTTAGAACATTAGGAACACGCAATATGTTGTAATTTGTCAGCCCACCATAGCTGCTGTGAATGACGTAATTATACATTATGGGCCAAATATGGAATTGTGGCTTGGGTCAGTCCACCAGACTGACTTTTTAGTTTGTATCTGCAAAAGGCCTTCGATTCGACTAATGAAGATACTACAATAGACTAACTTTCACAAATCTACTTCATAAGGTATTGTTGGGATAACCTTTTCCGATGACTTTTTCACTTGAGACATTTGAAACAAGATGTAAGGGATGCGATCAGCATAAACTAGTCATTACTGGGGTTGCTATGCGATGCTATGCCTTTATGGGAGCGCAAGTAGACTTTTTTTTTAACAATTAGAAGTTTTATAATCAAGAGGTTATTAGTACCCTTAAAATAATTACACACAGCGCGGGCGAAGGAAAGTAAGATACGAAAGAAAGAGAGATACCTATGAAGATTGGTTTTAAATGTCTGAATGTTTTTTTAAGCACTCACACAAAGAACTAGTCCATTGTACTCTTTGTAAAGTTTGTTTTAATGAAATCTTTCAGTCTTACGAATAAAGAAGAATAAGCGCTTCAAGTGCTTTGTACAACGTCTAGTCACGACGCTAGTAAACAACCTGCAGTCTTTTCGCTGACTTCCTAAAGACGTCGGGGAGCATTTGTTTGGTCTGCCTACATCCTGCGGAGCTGTGCCATCAACAGTTGTGCTTATATGAGACCCAGAAAGCATTCCTTTTCTGACTCAGATTCTGACCGAAGTCAGTCCTGGGCAAAAGGAAAGTCGATTTCGTATTTTTTATGCAACAGGAGTTTCTATGTCATTGCATCGGGCGGCATGTCCATAAGACCGGAGTCATAAGACAGCCGGCGCGCAAAGTCATCAAAGCTCCGGTGAGTATTGTACCAAAGATGTCGGAAGATGGTTTTGAGTGTTGGTATTTTCACGACAGCGCCTTAGAGTCTTTCGACGTAAAATGTTTAGTCCAGAGAAGTTTGTTATCCAGGATAACACCCAAGTACGTAGCATCTTTGGAGAATTAGATGGTGATGTCTTTCAGCACTAGATGAGTCAGATCAGTCAGATATCTCCTCCTCATAAAGAGAACAACTCCAGTTTTAAGAGGATTAAATCAAAGGCCATTTCAGTGCACCATCTAGGGCTGAATGTACTTTAGAGCAGACATTTGCTAGACACGATCCAACGAATAGTACAGCTACATCATCCGCGTGTGCTTGTGCATAGACGTAAGAACTATTAAGCGCGTTGAGCAGTGAGTCAAAGAACATGCACTATAGCAGTGGGAATCAGAACGACACCTTGAGGGCGGCCCGCACCGAATTTTGACGAGGGATTTGAATATTCATGTGTACAAGGTCCAATTAACGCAAGAACTGAGGCTGGCCGACCACTAGCAGTGCCGTACGTCAGCGCATGCGGCCTATTTGCACATTGGCGGTTACATTAATAAGCAAAATTGGAGCATCGACTATCTACGAGTGATTCAGCAAATCCCAATGCACCCATAGGTGTTATAGGACCATGCTTTTTCGAAAATGAAGCCACATAAGCCATTATGGTCAATTGATCGCATTGCCGAGCAGTTTTTCGTAGCCGGATATCGATGATATGGATACGGGCGTCCTCTATTTTCAATAGAATGGTGCTACGTGCTTTACAAGTCGCGAAACAATCGAGCTATTGCTCAAGAAGTTTCGGAGACATCCATTGGCCGCCATGATCGTGCGACTTAACACCGTTGGGCTATGTTAAAAGCAAGGTCAAGGATAACCATTCGCAAATAACTCTAACACTGAGAGAGAACACTGAAGCCTCTTTCACCGAGATAGAGCCCCAATTATGTGGAAGAGTGATTGAAAATTTTGAGAAAAGGATCAGGCTTTGCAAGTAGGGCGCATTTATAAATGAACTACAGTACTGGAAAACGTTTCGAAACAAAACTTAAGCTTAAGTTTTCATGATTTCATCGTCCTCTTCGACCAATTTTCATGTTGATTGAATGTTATGCTCATTTCTAGATGATGATGACTTACTAAAGATGGACGGAAGAAGTAATAATTTTTTATTCTCCAAAACTGTCTTGTCTTGGTCAAAATCGAGACATAAATCTTTTACTAGGTACTAGTTTTGTATATAAGTGCTTGCCATTAAAAGAAACAAAGCACACGAGTACCAGCAATGTTATATGCCCGACTTTGAGTACACCCTTAGCGATTTAAACGTCAAGTCTGAAAATGCCGCATCTTTTGTTGTAAGCCGAAAACAGAGCCTGTTTCTGAAAACGGATTCAAGCTAATCGACTCTGTAAACAATCGATTAATCGACAAGTAAACTAAGTCGACCAAGGATATGTATTCTAGATAACTTAACGTTATCTAATATATAAACGGCCTACTAGCCGAGCAGCAGTAGCTGCCCATTTACACAAAGGAAGCAAGTTATTACTTGTTAGAACATCGTCGTTATAAAGTATAATGAAGAATAGTTAATAAATACAAGAGACATCAAAATGATATATCCAAACACAGTACGGCGACCATTGACTGGATGTTTCGAGCAAATAAAAAGTGAAAAGCCGCGTCCCGCGTGAGTTTTAAAACAGAGTCTATACATTAATTTATTGACGATGAATATGTTTAAAAAGCCACTATACGCAGATATATATGTAGATATTGTAAAACGATTAGAACCTTTGACAATAAACAAATCGATCTCATTAATAATGCTTAGTCGTAAGGAGACACTTTCCGTATTTGACATTATTACTGTATACCATTCTAATGGTATTCATGCGAAGAAGACACATGCAGATAACGAGTTATGCAAAAGTAGCTGGAACACAGAAGATATTAAATTCGTTTGTCACCTGCTGTATAATTGTTTTCCCCTTGCTAACAGAAGAACCAGAATTCTTGACAATTTATGCTTCAATGAGTAGGAGGTTTTAAGCAAAATTAATCTGTAAACGGGATGGTTCTATGATATATTAGCGGTTTTTTTCAAATCTTAAGGGGGTTGAGTGAACACAAACTTTGGTTTAAGAGAGAATTGGCTAATAAGACATAGGATACCGAAAATTCGGTTTGTTTTCTACAGAATGTTTAACGTCGCTTATGATTAACGAAAATCCACTGTCAGCACGAATAAACCATTTAACTTGGATGGTAATCGAAAAACAAATTACGAAAGCGTTAATTGATTTGGTATTTTCAAAATATTGTGAAGAATCCATCAAATTCGAGGTGTGACATGTGTTTTGGTACACATGTCCCGAACATATGTTCACAGTTTCACGTATATAGCATACTTAGTTTGTTTTTGAAAGATAGAAAAGTTTAACGTTTTTTCCGACTGTAAGCATAAAATTACTGTCTGGCCGGAAATCGATTCCGGGAATTATATTTGCTTTGGAAGCGGATGTTGGGTTCGTTGTCTTGGCGGTCGTTGACTTCGACATAACTCGCACCTTCCGTTTGGGATTATGGAACCAAACATAGGTACCCACCTGAAAATGATTTACATTAGCATTAATGTCGTACCTTGACTTCATTCAGTTAGCAGTTTTATGCATCTTATATTTGGCTCTTGAGTGAATTTCCCCGAGTTGTATTACGTAATCGCATACATTAATTTTTAAAAAGCAAGTCAGGCGATAGCCTCATATTTCCTTCAAAAATCATGGTGCATGGGGACTGCTTAATGGAGTCTTGCTAAGCTGCTCGATATGCCATTATAGACAGAAGAAGAGAAGATCATGGCAGTCATCTTGGTTGTCGTTCACGAACTTCGCCTAGGCCATCCACCTAAGGATGTAATGGAATCGTTCTAGTTTTTTGAATTCATAAGATTGCCATCACGTTTTGGAACAATTGGGCTCGAAATTTTTGCCTTGTTCTCAGTACAGATTTCTTGGTACAACAAAACCACAGAAAACTTTGTTTACCAGCCGTCTGATCTGAAAGGGCAACGACCTCATCCAAATTCGTAAAATAGTCCAGAAGAACTTAAGCGTATGTATTCCCTTCCTTCATTGGAGGTAGCAAACCCAGAATTTTGACAGCCAATTGTAGAAATGGTTCACCTGAAAGATGAATCAGCAGTTTACCTTTCGTTTTGCTCTTGGGAGCTCTTTTCGCAGCACAAGTATCACATTCGCTTAAATATTGTTCCACATCTCTCCTGGCTCTAACCCAATAAAATCGCATTCTCACAAAAGGACGTATAGTGAAACATTTTAATGATTTTCTCGTTCAGTTTCTTCAGCATATTAGCAAAAATTACTCAGGCTGCTTGTATGTAACTGGCATCCATTTCTTGCATAAAAGATTGTAATGCTCTAACAATGATCAAAGTTGTGCCCAATAAGCTTTTAAAAGAGTATTCTCTGCAGAGACATGGTTACAACTTTGTATGCTTCCTTCATTGACCCAGTCTGTATGGCGTCTCGAGCATGGCTAGCAGTTCTTTCCGCATAGGGCAGTAATTTCTTGCGGCTTGAGTGACTTACTAAAATGTGCAAGAACAAGTGCTTTTGAAGCTGTGATGGTATCGTGGTACGTATCAGTATTAAGTACAAACTCAGAACCTGGTTGCACATGTCCCAAAATTGCTGGAGTTTTTCTTAGAAAATGGAAAGCTTTATCAAAGCTTTAAGTTAACCGATGTAACAGGAGAGCAGTCTTCGCGAAATTGTGTTCAAATTGACGATAGCACCGTAAGTACATAAACCAACAAAGCTTCATATCTCTGAGAACTCGAGTAAGCGGTCAACTCAATTTTTGTTGGATCGGGCAGTTATCCTTTTTCGTTAATCACATGACCGAGAAAGCGGAACTCCTTTTGGAATAAACAACACTTCACTGGCTGATCTTCATTAACATAAGACCAAAGCTTTTACTAAGATGTCATCGAGGTAGACTAGAGATACCTCTTAAAATGTGGGACATCAGGAGTTCGAACGTAGCTGGGGCATTTACTAATCCAAAGCTCATCACTTTAGAATGTCATTGTGCGATAAACGTAGTTTTTTTCGCGATCAGTCGGGTGCATTTCCACTTGCCAATAACCCGAATGACAATCTCGCGTGCTGAACTAGATAGAACCCGCAAATGCGTCTAGAGTATCGACGATACGAGGTAAAGGCAATAAGTCCTTGATTGTGACATCATTAAATTTGGTGTAATCTACGCAAAAGCGTGTTGATCCATCCTCTTTTGTTTCCATTACTACTGACGACGCCCAATTACTTGACGATGGTTCAACGATATATGTTTTCAGCATATCGTGGACATTGTCATGTTGTTTTAACGCCAATTTTATGTTTAAAGATATTTCCCCACATTGTCAGGACCAACTGAGAAAATATCACAAAATTCTATCAGTAGTGACTTTATGGCATACGATTGCGATGACAGATGTTGCCGTGATTCATTCAAAAGTCGCATCGAAGACGTAGGTAGGACGACATTATCTGAACCATTTGTAATTCGAGGAGTGGCTTATTCAAAAGTAGCAACTTTTGTATTGGAGGGCAGTGTCAGAGTATATTCGTTACCCGAGAAAAAATCGTATCCTCTCAAAAGCAGTTCATGGTAAATGAGGACAAAAATACCTTTAGTAGAGATAAAGGTTTCTCACCTTAAAGAAATTCCACACGAATTCGTTGTCTTAAGCTACTTCAGGCAGAGATTTTCTTCAACAGGATCACCAGTATGGCAGGTCTAAGAAGGATTAAATTCGTTGGTTAAGGGAATGTTATAAACCCTGATACATGTCACATCTGAAGAAAGATCTAAGATGCTTTTGGAATTCCTTTGGAATAACTTTTACACGATCTTTGAATTTGCCAAGCTGTGCATTTGTCCACATAGAGTTTTAATCCCTGCAGTTATATTGGGTCGTACCACATGAAATGTCCGATTTTCGCTCAGTCGGAAATAAGAAGTTCTCGAGTGCCAGAACTTTAAATTTTCTTTATTTTATTAAATAAAGTGGTACGTGCGCTTGACGTGTGAGAGTTTTAGGGTTAATACAAGTACCGTTATTTTATTCTAGGAATTATTTACCATGCTTTCGGCAGTTCAAATTCGAATCCTCTTCCTTTACGAATTTAAAATGGGACATAATGCGTCATTGGCAATAAAAAACATTAATGACGTATTTGAGGATGTAGCGGTAAACGAACACACTATACGACGTTGGTTTGGAAAGTACCGTTCGAGAGATTTCAGCCTCGAAAATGAACCACGTGAAAAGTCGGAAGCATTAGTTAACGACGATGTTTTAAGAGCAACGTTGGATGCGGAAACAATGAAATCGGTGCGGGAGATTGCACAAAGCATGGGAGTATCCCCAATGATAATAAGTCGACACCATTCTCTTATAGGAAAGGTAAAGAAGCTCGATAAGTGGGTAACACATGAACTGAAGGAATACCAAAAACTACGACGCTTGGAAATCTGCGCATTGCTTGCATTAGGAAACCAAACTAAACCGTTTTTGCACCGGATAGTTATCTCTGATGAAAAGTGGATACTGTATGATAATCGTAAAAGATTTGGGTAGTGATTGGATGCAGATGAAAAACCAAAACACACCCTAAAGCCCAATCTTCACACAAAAAAGGTTATGGTGACAATTTCGTGGATATTGAAAGGACAAATTCACTTTTCATTTCTTCAACCAGGAGAAACGATAAACGCTATCAACTATTGTGAGGAAATCGACATATTGCATTCCAAGTTGGTGAAAAGCAACCTGCGTAGGTCAATAGCTACGGTCCGATTCTTTTGCATGACAATGCTAGACCCCATACCTCAAAAGTAACGTTGCAAAAAATTATTGCAGTTGGGATTTGAAATTCCTCTGCATCCACCGTACTTTTCTGATATTTTCCCAATGGATTACCACCTTTTCTGCAATCTGGATTCATTTTGCTGGCAGAAGGTCTTTCGGAACCAAACAGAGGTCATAAAAGCCTTTGAAGATTTCATTGCCTCAAAAAGTCAGCACTTCTACGAAAAAGGAATATTTGACCTTGTATCACGTTGGAAGAATGTCATAGTTGTCAACGGATTCTATTTTGATTGAAGAAAAATTTATTAGCTTTTAAATTTTTACTAAAAATTTGCATTTTATGTGGTACAACCCAGTAGGACTAGAAGGTCTATTTATCAGCTTATTAACACGAGCATCTTACAAGGAAAAGTTTCAAAGGAAGCAGGAACAATAAACCCACTATGTTTGTTTCTACAGGAAGCATTAAATATTAGAGGACAATTAGGATGCTTCAAGCAATCAATCAATCGACGCTGATTATACGGCGTTTTCCAAACTAGAATGCGATCTTGGATTGTCTGTTAGTATTTAGTGATCTTTACTGCGCCGATTCCAAAGTTGATGATCACTTGTTCTCGGGGTAGACTCACGTATTGGCGGAAATTTAGTTTCGACCTCGACGGTTCGATCTAAGTGCTGGTTTGTGTACCTAAGTTTGCAGCTTCGACAGATATAACTTTATTTATAGTTCATTGTATTTATCATACGGAAGGCGTCTTGTATTGAGCGATCGGATATTCCATCTACTATATGAACTACATAAGCAATATTCGTTCGTGAGCTTCAGGAGGGCAGTCATTGGACGTCACTCCGAAAAGCACCAAGATTTTCATTCTGTTGCTTCTGCCAAGAACAAAACGTTTCATGAGAGATTTATTTTTGCTAAGAAAGAAACCTTAGAAGCTGTTGGCTTCACATTATCCACACGATCTTAGGACTCAAATTTGACAGAATTGATACAGCTTCTAAGCGTGGCATGGATGCTAATATTTGTGCCTGTTGTTTGTGCCATCGGCCACAAGTACGGAAGTTTCAAAATTCAGCTCCGTTTCTGTCAAAGGGTTGAGGTTTGATTTTGCCGGTACTGTGAAAGACCGCGGTTTGGGAAGTGCTTGCTTAGTTGCTTCCACTTCGGGTAATTTTTCTAGAGCGGTATTTGGCACATAATGACCTTCAGGAGTGCCTCTCAATGTTCGTATTTCTTTTATGACACCTACTTGTCGAGCTCTCGGTTCAGCGTTTTGCCCAGACAGACTTTCGCTTAGAGTAATTAAGTGAGTAAGGCTTTCCTTTAAAAAAAAAAAAAAAAACACACAAAAAGCCCACAAACTAGCTGTGCACAACAGAGAGATACTGCGGATTGAGATCTACCTCGGACTGTACAAAGCATTGTCTGGTTTTCCAGAGGCCAACACGAAGTCAACGTCCTGTAGCTGTATGATATAAACTCATCTTTTATTACCCGCTTAACGGATGTATGTAAGTGTATATGCTTAATATCACTGTCGCCACCATTCGTTCGAATTCTCTGTTTGTCGCTTTATGGTACTTCTAGAACTTTGAGCAGTGATAAATTGATTAATGATCAACTTTGATCTTTCCCGATTATGCCCAAGGCAATCGCTTTTTTCTTTTTTTATAGAACTCAAAGAGATTGTTATTGATTGTTTTACTAATGAAGTTGCGGCATCTAAAAACAATTAACTCTTCAGAACATTTCTTTATAAATTGTTGTCATATTTTCTTAACTGACATAGCATTGTGCCGTCCTCATATTTCCGAACGTATGTACGTACGTACGTATCTAAATGTAAATAACGATAAAATTATCCCAGAGATGTTACAAAAAATATCTTTGTACTTTGTGCATTTCAGAGAAGCGATCGATGGGAACCATCTAAGTATCTCAACAGTAAAAACGGCCGTTATATGATATATCCTAACACAATGCAACATTATTTGCTATATCGGTTTTCTTTGTATGAATGTAGATGTATTGTATTTTCCATTGCCCTGTGGTCCAATGATTTAACTTACCTAACATGCATTTTACGTTTTTTTTATTTTCTTCATTTACATAAAGTCCTGGGAGAAAAGGTAACCGGACTGACGCGATCCATGTTAAAAGCAGGATCTCTATCTAACTGTTAAATGGGTAAATGTTCAATAGAGTTACGTTTTGTTTCAGCTGTTTCCTCGTAGTTTTATTGGGTAATCATTAATGACGTTTCTAGCTTGGCACATGCTGTGCTCAGTGCACATCGTATTCCACACTTCCACATCTCTATTCGACCATAACGCCTCTGGCGTCGCTTCATAAAAGTGGTATGGTAACAATTTTTACGTTCAAGCTTGATTCTGGTTGGAAGAAAACCGTTGCACGGCGGTCGGCGTCATTTACTCGTTAAGTGATGGTTTGTAATAAAACACTAGATTCTTGCAATAAGTTGATAATGTCGAAATAATTTTCTGATTTACAAATTTATATGTTGATAAGTGTGGACAAATAGTGGGCAACAGATTCAAATATTATGAACTACAGATGCACTGTGGCTAAGACACACAATGTCCCCAATCGTCTATTAGAATAGTGACACTCATGTGCAGTGATAATTTACAATGAGTTTGGAATGAAAGAACCAGCTCAGGCCTTAGGAGCTGAAGTATCTGCAGATGGATTATACCGATCAGCTTATTTATGGCCACAACTTAGACTTGAACTAAGAAACCCTCGACAGTAGGTGCTAACTTAAGTAAATTTAAGAACATGATAGTTGAGCTCATTAGTTTCTTTAGTTCACTCAGTCCTAGACAGTTAAAAGTGGCTGAGAAAATTTTTACTTCGATAGGGTAAAATCGATTACAGTTCACAAGAACTTTCTTACCCACAACTGAGAGAGCCTCGATAGGTTGTGCTAGTTATGCTTATATAATTTCAATCAATAGATTCACCGAATTTAATCCTTTGTTTCCCCTACAAGGAAAGTGCTACTCCAAAAATAAATCAGGAGTTTTACCAAAAAGTAGAAGTAACGTAGGTACTAACAAACAAGACAGAAGAATGTCTAATTGCAAGAGACAAACTGCTTTGGGCGCTGCATATCTTCATCGCTGTGGATTGGGAGTTAACCCCTATAAAACTAATCTTGTCTTCTTTTCCAGGAAATATAAAATTCCAACTATAGACCCTCCCTTAATAAACGGTAAGAATTTAGTGTTTTCCGATGCAGCAAAATATCTGGGTCTCATTTTTAACAGGAAATTAAACTGGAAACCTAACATTCAAAAAAGTGTCAAGAGAGCTACGGTAGCTTTATTCTCTTGCAAAAAAGCCATAGGGAACAAATTGGGCCTTCAAACTCGCATAACCCACTGGCTATGCATTTTGGTCAAAACACCGATGCTCACCTACGGGGTTGTTGTCTGGTGGAGGACCTTAGACAGTGCACTTAACTGCAGCAAACTAATCACAGTCCAAAGAACAGCATTTCTATGCATAAACGGAGCCCTACGTTCTACTCCTTTGTGGCATTAGACATTCTGTTTTACTTGATACTCCTCGATATCGTCAGCAGGCAAGTAGCTTTCATGTAAGCTTAACCTCTAGATCCTTCAGGGAGGATGATGCTTTCACGAGGGACAAGTCAATCCGCTTTTTCACAGATGGATCTAAAATCGATAGCTTTGGTGGCGGTGTTTTCTCAGATAAGCTAAATTTAAGCCCCTTCTTCTGTCTTCCAAATCACTGTAGAGTGTTCCAGGCAGAAATTTTGGCGATTAAGGAAGCTCTATCCTGGCTAAGGAAAAACGTGATATCTGCAAAGGATATCCGCATGTTTTCAGATAGTCAAGCCGCTATCAAGTCCCTGGACTCAGTTTTATTAAATTCTAAAACCGCCCTTGAATGCCGATCATCTCTTACGGAGATGACCTTTACCTTTGTTGGGTACCGGGCCACAGAGACATTCCAGAAAATTGTAAGGCCGCCGAACTCGCCAAAATAGGAAAAGGTATCATAGGTATTCCAATCGCTACGTGCAAATCAATATTATAGCTGGATGCTAATAAAAGAATAGACCTTAGGTGGACCGTGGACTAACATGTTTAGCGACCAAACAGATCTGGCCAAAGTGGATTTGAATCGCTCTAAGAGTCTGATCCTTCTAAATAGCAAACATATCAGCACCATCATAGGTGTCAGCTTGGCGCCTTTACAAAAGATTTCTGTAGAAGCTGCGTGAACTCTGTACATGTAAAGCTCTCTCCCAGAGAAGAAAACTTCACTTAAATGTTAACAGACTCCTGTCCTTCATCATAAGCTCAAATTGGTTCCATGAGTAAGAGGATTATAGATCCACGTGGCAGTACAATGGGCTAATAGCCCTAAGTGGGCTGGTATTTTCTAACCGCCACTCTCACTTTCTCTACCCTACCCTTGCGAATTGTGTGCATAAATAAAATCTTTTGCATAGCCCCACAAAAAAATCTCCAACTACGACAAACCACACAATCTTGGTGTCCAGTTAACATCACTTAAACACGAAATTACTCGTCCAGGGAGTTTTTCTTGCAGTAAAGCCAAAACAGGCCGATTTGTGTGTGAGATGTGGCAATATCTTGACAAGTCCACATGTCTCCTATATCGATACCTTAGATTTGAGGCCAACGATTTGATGACGGTTACACCTTCATCAGTTTCGAAGAAGTGTGGTGGACCAATGCCACCACACCATACAGTGGCTTCTTATGGATAAAATGGTCTTTTGGCAGATACATTTGGATTTTCGTATCCATCGAGTAAAAAATGAGCCTCATCGCTAAAGAAAATGCTGTGCGAAAATTGATCATCCAAACGCTGATATTGAAGTAACCAATTGGCGTAGGTTCTACACATTCCGTAGTCAGCTGGCTGCAATTCTTTAGTATGTTGTACTTTATATGGGTGTAGATGCAAATGCAAATGCAGTATACACCATAATGAGCCGTAAAACAAGCCTACATGCTGTGCTCGCCGTGAAATCGATAGACTTGGATCTTCTTAGTAAGCACTTTCACCAACGGCAGTCATATTTTCTGTAGACCATGCTTTTCGAAGACACCCCAAATGACATCTGTAAAAAAGTTCCACGAGATTTTCTACGAGCGCTCGTGGTATAATCGTAGACTTTGCTCTCAACGTATCAAGAGATCCGAATTGTGGGCAGTTTCCCTTGGATCCAATTCTTTTGCTGACTATTCCAACTATCTCTGGTCATACCTCCAATTCGCCCAGCTGTACAATGTTCTTTACCAGCTATATCATGATAGTGCGCAATCTTAACTTATAAAAGATCCTAACTCTTTCCACCAATTCGTTAACTACAAAAAAATCTGACGGTTTTCCTTCATCCCTCTCATACAAAACCATTTCATCAACCGATCCGTATACCGAAAGCCAACTGTCTTGCTACTTTATTTTAAGCAATCCTTTGCAGATAATTCCTTCGAACCGGATCCATCCTATTTCAAATACCCACTTAACTTCCCCATTGGCCCCTTATTTTCTCAAAATTGTGATCATACAGTAATAGAAAATAAGTTATAGCAACTTAATTATGAATACTTACCCGGCCCAGGTGGCCTTCCATCTTCCATCTTTATTTCTTAAAAAGTTTTCCTCAACACTCTCCCAGCCTCTTTGAAATCTCTTCCGGTTATCGCTTTCTCAAGGCGAATTTCCACAGATATGGCAGTCTTCTTTCATAATGCCGATACACAAAAATGGATTAAAGAGCGAAGTCACTAATTACCGCCCCTTGGCTAAACTTTCACATATACCGAATCTCCTCGAAAGCATTTTGTACGAAGCATTAAGCTTCCAATGCAAATCTCTTATTTCCTCTAATCAATACGGATTTCGTCGAATTAGAAGATTTCTCAGCCATAGAAAGTGGTTAAGAAGTTGAGGTTATAACAACTCATTGGTAAGATATATCATAAACTAATTCTGTTCAAATTGTCATTCCTGGGCTTTGAACCCACCAAGCGTGGTGTCCCTTTCAACGAGTTCATGTATCCCGAATTGAGAGCATCGAGTATCGTTTTCTTCAATTCGTTATTAGGGGTCTATCAAGACCGTCGCAAATTCATTAACCGGAATACCCTTGACGAACGAAGGGACGCAGTAGACATCCTTTTCATTCACCAATTCCTCTCAGGATCCGTTGAATGCATTTTTCTTCACAACTCCATTTTCTTTTACACTAACCCTCGATATCTACGTTACAAATGGATCAAATTTTGTAACATAGGAATAAGAAAGGGCTCGTTAAGGATTCCAATTTTATCCAACCATTTATCCATGTGGTGAACCACTCTTGAAACATTTGTGGAAAGCAAGAGCAGAAAACCTCAAAGACTGTTATCGATAAGGCGCTGGTGAAAACAGGTTCACTTTTAAAGAGTTCAGGATGATGCTCGGATGCTCGCTCGTGTTGAGCCAGATAATTTTTTAAAGTGGCAGGGGCTTAAAATAGATGTCTTTTTTCACAAAACAGGACTTTGAGGGTACACGAATATATGCCATGAAGGTACTGAGATTGTCTGCATGTGAATCAAACGTGATCTATGGAAAAAGAGATGATGGTGCTTTCAGCACATTTATATGGGTGTAAAAGATTAGCAACTTAGGCTCACTGGGGAGTGCTGTCAAACAAGGATGAATGGATGGTTGATTGGTTGGTTGATCCGTTGGTAACTTCGTTCGTTTGCTTATTTGGTGGCTGGAAGATCAATTGGATTGTAAATCTAGACCCAGTTTCCCAAGAAACCTGTGAACCACACATGTAGATACCTAGTCCTGCTATAAGTTTTGTTACAAACATAAAACGCTTTAAAAAAAACCAGCAAACATATTGATTATTGATATTGATTATTAAAAAAAATTGGATTCACTCGAAATTACTGCCTTTTACTTTACCACAAGCTTCCAAATGGCGTGGAGATCGTGGATACTGCTCTAGTTAATGCTGTTTTAAAGCTTTCAACATTTCTGTGGGTCGTTTTGCAGGTCATGTTCTTCAATTCTGAACACAAACTATTATCCAGTGGATTCAGATCTGGACTCCCCGACGGCCAATCTTCTGCTGCTATAAAGTCGGGAATATTGACTCTGAACCACTCCTGAGTGGTTTTGGCTTTGTGCGCTGGAGCAGAGTCCTGTGGAAAGATCCATCTGTATCAATTAAAAATGGTATTGGTCAAACCCTTTACAACACCCTCTAGCATATCTACTTGGTGAACTTTTGCAATAGTTTTTACGCCTTTTTCACGGAAATGGAGGGATGATGTCCACATTGAACCCTTGGAACAACTTATTTCGCTTCCTTACATGAAGTGGCATAAATTTTATCATTTTGTTTGTTGAAAGCTTCTTTCACGGTAAAAATTTTCTCATTCGTAAACAGAATGTTTTTATGGCCATTGACCGCGTGCCACTGCAAAAGTTGCTGGCATCTTTCCAGCCTAATTTTTCTTGGTTAAGGAGTAAGAAAATGACCCGTGGACCAACGATAGGTGGGTAGGTAAAAACTTTCATAGAAACGCGCTCATAAGAGCACCATCACATCACCAAAGCAGGCATATAAGTACAAACACCTGCTGCCTAGCACAGTAGCATAGCAGCGCCTATTGTAAGCACGGGCACACAGTAGTGTGAGATTCATATTCACCAAAAAACCTTCCATTTTCTTCCAGACTACGACTAAGTTTCCTTAACAAGTAGTTCCATCTTCTGTAAAATGTTCATGTTTTGTTAGGTAGTCTTCCAGCGAAGGCACTTACTATTTTCGTTGATTCATACGGTTTGTCCTTACGGCGCTAAGTCGAACGGTCTTATTCTATGTAGTCGACGCACAAGGTTGGTCTCGTTCAATGTCCGCATTATTTCTGGGTTGCAGTGATGCATAAGACAAGTATGTTACGAAGATTTCGAGCAGAGCTTGCTACTTCGTCTTTTACAGTAGCAAATCCTAGGTCACGATGAATATCGCTATTCCTTAGATATCATGGAACATTCACGATTGCTCTTAGCGCTTTGTTCTGAAATTTTAGTAGAATACATATGTTACTTGGTTAAGTACAACCCCAAAGTTGTATACTATACGTCCAATACAGTTTTAGCACTTGCTTCTATAAAAACAGTTTGGTATATAAGCTTAGTTTGGAATGTCTTCCAACAATTCAATATATTTCTCTAAGCCTAATGCCGAGTTTTTCACGTTTCGTTTTAACGTGTTGACATGAGTTGACTTGGTCTCATTTAGCACTATTCTCCAGGTCCTCGTTCACTCAAACAACTTGTTTAGGGCTCGTTGAAATCTTATCATCGAATATCCTACCGTTTGTCCTGTGGCAAGAATAGCCATATAGTCCGCGAACGTGGCTACTACATACTGTCTCTTCGTTCTGAGGTATATCTCTTGTATACAGTAGGAATAAGTACGGACCAAGAACACTTCCTTGTGGCACACAAGCGTAAATTTCTTTGAATTCTGAGTATTCGGACTAATGGCTAACCCGAAACAGCTGGTTTTTAAGGTATGAGTTTACTATTTTGCATAATTTGAAAGGTAAGATTTGCCTAAGCTTATACTTCAGGCCATCGTGCCACACCTTGTCGACACATCGAGAAAAACGCTAGAGCATATTTGATGAATTTGATTTGTGATCCGATATACCTGATCTATTATCAAATGCTTGACCCTAAAGCCGAGCTGGTGATCTGGAATTAGTCGTCTCTCTTCACTTATACGTTTCAACCGTTTAAGCAAAAGAATTTCGAATACTTTTGAAGTTATCGGGAAAGCGAAATTGGTCTATACGATTTATTGTTGTTAAAATGTTTCCCTGGTTTCGGTACTATTATAACTTTGGCGATTTTTCATTGGCTGGGAACGTATAAAAGTCCTATTGAAGCATTTAAAATATGAAGTAGCTTGACTACCGTTTTTTCGAGAAGCTCTTTTAGGATCTCGCTCGTAATCAGATCGTATCCTGGAGCTTTATTATTTTTCAACTTTGCTATTGGGTATGTAACTTATTTTTAAATTTGAACGTTTATTTAAGAAAAACATGTACAATAGTATTATTCAAAGTATTGCCCATCTGAAGCTATGACTTTTTCCCATCTTTCTGGCAATTTATGGATCCCATCTCAAAAGAACTCAAAAGGCAGCCAAGAATGAATCAAGCCAATTTTTGATATTCTGCTCTGATGTGAACCGTATTTCAGTGAGGGCGTTCTGCATCGACCGGAATAAATGGTAGTCAGAAGGGCAAGGTTTGGGCTATAAGGCGGGTGGGGTAAGACTTCCTATCCACTGTTTTGCAAATAGTTCTTAACCGGAATAGCAATGTGGGGCCGAGCGTTGTCATGATGGAAAATTATTGCCTCGTGTCTGGTCGCATATTCCGGGCGTTTTTCGGCTACTGCTCTCTTGAAACGGATTAATTGTGTTCGGTAGCGCTGTCCATTGATGGTTTCACCCGGTTTAAGCAGCTCATAATACAGCACACCCATCTGATCCCACCAAATACAGAGCATTATCTTCGCGCCATGGATATTCGGCTTTGCCGTTGATTTGGCTGGTTGGCCGGGTTTCACATATGATTTTTTGCGTTTGGGGTTGTCGTAATGGATCCATTTTTCATCACCAGTAACAATCTGATGCAAAAATGACTTCCTTTTCTGGCGTTCCAGCAGCATTTCGGACATGCAAAACCGTATTTCGATGTCTCTCGGCGTGAGTTCATGTGGAACCCAATTTTCTTGCTTTTGAATATATCCAGCTGCTCTTAAACATTTTGAAATGGCTGCTTGAGTGACAACCAAAGATTCTGCGAGCTCTTCTTGTGTTTGGAAACAATCTTCATAGAGTATTTTTTGGCTGCCCAGGACGTTCATCGTCTTACAAACCAAAATCACCACTTTTAAATCATGCAAACCACTTTTGGCACGTTCGCTCAGCTAGCGCATGTTCACCATAAACTTCCACGAAAATACGATGACTTTCGGCAGCAGTTTTCTTCATATTAAAGTAATGAAGAAGAACTCCCCGCAAAAACACTTTTTCAGGCACAAAGTTCGACATATTTGAGTGAAAAAAAATTACTGTTGTTTGCGCTTCAAATGAATGACATATGCTGAAATGACGTACAATGACAGTAGCCTTCCAACGCATGTTCCAATGGAGTAATAACAATGGAATGTTGGCTCTGAGCTCTTCCAACGTCGTCGGCGTGTTGGCATAAACCAATGACTTAACTTAGCCCCACAGAAAATAGTCAAGCGGCGTTGAATCGCACGAACGAGGCGGTTAATCGACTGGCCCATGTCTTGAGATAACATGCTCACCATTATTTTTTTGTGGATGAAGTGGTGATTCATGAAGCACATGTGGGTTCTCATCCGACTAATAACGCATATTTTGCTTATTGACGAACCCATTGAGCCAAAAATGAACATCGTCACTGAAGATGATTTTGCGATGAAATTCATCATCTTGGCGCATCTTCTCCAGAACCCAATCGGAGAACGTACGTCGCTTCAAAAGTTCCATCGTCTTCAATTCTTGAGTCAGCTCGATCTTGTATGGGTTTAAACCAAGATCCTTACGCAAAATACGCCATAATGTGGTTTGAGCGATGCCCAATTTTTGAAAACGCCGTGGTTTGGATGGTTTGCTACGGACGTTAAACCGGCAGCGATATTTTCGACACTTCGACCAACCCGTTGTCTCACTGACACAGCAACATCACACAACGAATATGTAGACTCAAATTTTTGCACTAAACTTGTTATTGCCTGTCTACTAGGGCGAGAATTACTACCGAAAATTGGAGTTAACGCTCTTAAAGTTGCAGTCATCGACTCCGAATATCTGTATAAATTTTTTATAATTTGCAGACATTGCTCGTTACTGTATTTATTATGACGAAAATGTTGAGTTTACTGAATAAATTGACAGTGACAGTTTGATGATTAGTGAAAGAGTGCGTTCACAAATTAAATTCAAAGTTGTTAAGTCCCTATTGGAAAACCTTATATTTAATTCTATGATTGTCAGGCCCTGTGCTGACATCGTAATCTTCAGTAAGTTGTCGTCTTTCGAACGATTGGAGAGTTTCTTCCAAGTGTTCGGTAAATAAGTTTGCTTTCTCTACGTCTCCTTTTGGCCAGTCGCCATTGGCTTTCCGTATTGGCGGAGAGTGCCTTATCAGTTTCTTGGTAGACTTCATGGCTTTCATATGTAGGTCATCCCGAATCGGTTTAGACATGGATCTGGTTGATATATCCAAGTCCTTGGACATGATATTCTGCGAATTCGAATTCGTTTACGCACTGCCTTCATTACCGCTTTGGTACGGACGACGCGCGGGCGACCACTTCTTGGCCTGGCCTCTACTCCAGACAATAGAATTTTCTCGATATTCGGACTGGTTATAGCAACTCGAAAATTTGGTCAGCACTCTCCCCACACTTATGCAACGCTATTACCTCGACTCAATACTCCTTAACACTCCACTCAATGTTAACAGTTTGCAAATTGAAACCAAACTGACTAACATTCTTCACTGATCAGTGCATGTGTTCTGAAAAAAAGCTTAGGGTTCTATTTCCGCAAGAAATTTAGAAAGATAAGCGCTGAAAATTGTGTAACAGAACTTATGGCTGGACTAGGTAGAAAAGTTATTGGGATTGGTAGAATATATACACAATTTACTCATCGCTTGTAGCTTATAGTATATTGATTCCATTTGACGATTTACTTTCTCCTGATGGTATTAAAAATGCCTCACTTCTAAACCACATTCGGATGTCTTATATTCCAATACGCGATCGTTATCTTTAACCAGTTTTCAACTTCAAAAATTTTATTCTACACAAAAACAATTTGCAATTGCCTAATACAACCCGTGCTCGTACTCATATTTCATTCGAAAAAGAGACAAAAAACGATAGATATTGAGGTCAACAAGGCACTTAAAATATAACCAATAACGACTACCCATTGGTATGGCTCCTACAAGCCACTTACATTCATTCCGTGCAATTTATCTTAATTTTAAAAAGCTATTCGTATGTCCTAAAGTTGGCGTTGAAATCAACATTTGTTATTAATGCGTTATGACTCGCCATAGACTCTCAGCACTTTACGATCAACAAGTTCGCCATACCTAAAGTGTTTTTCTTCCAAATATCTATAAGCACAAAAATAAAAGCAAACTCGTAATTAATGAGTGTTCAGAGAACCGTTTTCGTTTGGGAAATTTGCTACGAATAATTACACGTAAATTATTTTGTACAAGCCTTAAACGTTTTCAGTTACTTTCAACTGCAAACTTCTACCATAATTCTCCTTTTCCCGACTTGTTTTATCATATGTGAATAACTTGTTGTATTAGCAATTAGTTTAAATGCACGCAATCAATCTCCCCTGTCGTGTCATCCCGATTGCTTTTAACGTCAATTTAAAAAACTTCATATGCAAATCTGACAAGTAAATTGGTTCGGTATACGGTTACAAATTTAAAAAAAAAAAAAAAAAAACGGTTATCGTCACTGTCTTCTAGAATGGAAAAGATTTTTGGAATACCTAAATTAGGATAAAATATTGTATTAACTAGTTAAACCGATAGCGTTCAACTTGCTTGTAGAACTGGGAGGGAAATTGTAGGTTATGAAGTTTCACCACATCACAAAATGAAACGCTGAGATCAGGATTTCCACGAACCGGTTAAAGCAAACCTCATTGTCGCCACTACATGCTTTAAAGGGATGAGTTCGAATTGTGCAGAAAGAAAAAAGAAAACGAACAAACAGTTTTACTATTGCTTTAACGCATTTTTTTGTCTAAAGAGACAGGATTTGAGAACTTGCGTCAGATGCTATTTTCTTCTTTTTTTTTTACTGTCGGAGCAGAGCACTAAGACAAAGAACTAGTCCATTCTACTCTTTGTAAAGTTCCTTTTAATGAAATCTTTCAGTCTTACGAAGAAAGATGAGTAAGCGTTGCAGTGTTAAGCACCCACTAGCCGGGCATTCACAGAGATAGTCATCACTTTCACAACAAGCATCGCAGGATGTTGTGTCACTAATGTCACATATTGGGGCTTAGCAAAATAGTAATGCCTTATCACGACGCTTGTAAGTAACTTGCAGTCTTTCCTGCTGAGGATACTGACTTCCTAGACACGTCTGCAAGCATCATCTTGGTTTGCTTGCAACCTGGGAAGCTATGCCATGTGCAGTTGTGCTCATATGAGACACAACTGCCAATTAAAGCTTTAACTGAGGATGCAGGCAGACCCAGCGTAGGTTCGGGTCTTGAAAAACTCTCCTCTGAACCGTGATCCTATTGTAACCTGGAACCCAGACAAGGGTCACTGAATTTAGCCTTCCGACTACGTTCAGTGATTTCATGCATTCTTGAAAGTTGTAAGAGGGTTCAGTAAGTTGCAAATGCTTCACCCTCTCCACCGGATTTACACAATATGGTCTACTGCCATTAGGAAGACGGACGGAAGCTTTCCTAACGTGAAGTGAAATCTTAAGTTGCCGTCTTCCAGTAAAACACCAGCCCCACATTCTATATTAGTTTTGGAGCCGTCCGTGAAGAACTGACTCCATTCCTTTCCTGAGTCAGGTTCTAGATGAAACCAGTCCCGGGCACAAACAAAGTCGATTTTGTATTTTTTACATCGCACGGCATGTCCATAAACCCGGAGTCATAAGACAACCGGCACGTAAGATCATCGAAGATCCATTGCGTGATGTACCAAAACCACCTCCTTTCAGTCTGTAGATGCCTTTGAGAGTGCAGCCCATGATTTTTTATTCTTTTTTATAACTAGCGCGCGCTCAAGGTATTTGTATGCCCTTAAAATGTTTGTACACAGCGCGGGCGAAGAAAATTTAGCTTTAAGTGTTCGAAGGTTATAATGAACAGGAAATAGAGAGCTCGACAATGCATTCCATAAGCGAGTTGTACGCTTTAGGAACGAATCACGATATTTTAAAATACGTCCGAAAGTAGGCTTGAGGGTATACTGATGAGCATTCATAGCGAGATGGCGGTTCGATTTGAAAGTTTTGGATCATATCTAGCAGGTGCAGAAATGTTTTAGGAGCACCTGACCAGATGTAGGCATTGTATGGTACTACAAGTTTGTGCGGATGAATGCATTAAATATTGACGCCAGATCAGAGGGGTGAAATATTTCTTGATATGAATATCAAGACGATGGAGCTTCATCAATGCGTCTAGAGCGAAGTCCAGGGGAAAATCCTCACGCAATCGAGACAAAGTTTCTTTGGAGTCTGGTAAAACAGCAATCACTTGTTTTCGCGAGAGCTCATTCCAAGAGACAATCAACGGATAGAATGTTGTTAAATCTTGCCGATAACCTTTCTGCACTGACAGAAGACTGACAGCACCTTAGAGGCTTTCGACGAAACATGTTTAGTCCAAATACTTAACTTCTTTGGCGAATTTGAAGGTGATGCCTTTGAGCACTAGACGAGTCAGACCAGGCAGCTTCCTCCTTCTCGTAAAGAGAACAACCTCAATTTTTAGAGGATTGACTGAAGCCTTAGAGCAGACAGTCGCTAGACACGTTCCAACAGACAGTGCAGTACATCATATGTGTATGCTTTTGCATAGACGTTAGAACTACTGACCAGTGAGTCGACTAACATGCACCATAGCATTTGGCACAGCCAGCACCCGCATTCAATGTCCTAACCACCAGCATTGCTTTTATCTACAAATCTGTTGATTCAAACACGGCGTGTTGTCTGACTGAGTTACCCATGCCGTCAAAAGTTGGGTAGTCGAAAGCACCCTTAACTTCAATGAAAATACCAAAGGCGTATTCTTTCTTGTCGACTGAGCCTTCAATTCTGCCTACCAGAATCTGAAGCGCCGTGGCTCAAATAGTAGTCTATTGGCTTCCCAAATGGACAGTTCGGAGTTCAATACTAGTCGTAGCCGAAAGAGTTTTTTCAGGCAACTAAAATCTCGTGAGATGAAAGGTTTGCCTAAGACAACATCAAGTCAATTTACACATAATTTAGTCTCCCCATTAAATTTTGGATGCCCCCCATGGAGCGAAATAACCACTGAGCCGAAACATCTTTCTATCTCTCTTAATCCAAGAGTAGTCACAACCTTTTGGTGTTAATGTTTTTCACTCTCGCAGGCGTGTTGGGTCGCCTACGGAGGATGCATTCGCAAGGCTGTTTCCTCCATATGGATCTCGACCATTCTCTCGCTTCCTTAAAGCATGAAGGAAGTCAGACTTATAGATCTGAAGCTTTTGGCGAGCGAGAAGACCTCCTTTACCATTTTCGGTACAAAGGTATGTACAAGGTTTGTTCAAAAAGTAAGGTGACTATATTTTTATAAAAAAAAATTATTTATTCATTAATTTAAATGTTGTCCCCTTTAAAGTAATCCCCCTCTAAGACTGTTGAATTAGTGATTATTAGTGGCGCTACTGAAATCAGTGCACCATCATTTAGTATAACCACTTTTAGCCGGTCTGTCAAAATTTGGTGACAATCCGACGCTTAAATTTGTGTTGACACCTACTTTAAAACATCGTGTTATTGTTTTCTTCGACCATGGAAAAAGTGCAGTATCGCTCCGTAAGCCGATTTAAGTGGCAAAACCTGCGAGAAAATCGAACTCATTCTCGATGGTGTGTATGGCACCCATTCACCTTCCCGTATAACCGTTTACTATTGGTTCGCAGGGTCCAAAACCGGCTCCCACAGATGAAACCGTGGACAAAATCCATAATCTCATATTGGCGTACCACCGAGTAAAAAATTCGCGAGTTGGCTGAGGCAGCAAGCATCTCACTGAACGCGTTAGTCCTATCCTGCACGAGATTTCGGGCATAAGAAAACTGTCGGCGCAATAGATGCCGCGAGAACAACCCCAATCGTGAGACTACTTCACAAACGTCCTTGGCCCTGTTTAATCAAAATCTGGAGGAGTTTCTGCATTTTTTCGTGACCGTCGATGAGACTTGGATTCATTGGTACGCACCAGAGACCAAAGAACTATCGAAACAATGGGTTTTACTCGGTGAACGTGCTCCAAAGAAGGCGAAGACCGTGCCTTCGACCGGTAAAGTGATGGCCACCATTTTTTTTTTTTTTTTTTTTTTTTTTTTTCCACGTTGACTATAATATTGGGAGAAGGAAAAAACAATCACAGGAGCACACTACATCGATTTATTGGACTGATTCAACGCCGATTTGAAGAAAAAACGACCACATTTTGGCGCACCAGCTCACACCTCTGCAGTCGCCTCAGCCACATCGGCCGAATTGCATTACGAAGTGCTCCCCAATCCTTGTGACTCCTTTTTGATGCCAAACCTTAAAAGTTCACTCGCCGGAAAGAAATGAAAGAAATACGGGTTGAACGAAGAAGTCACAGGCGCTGCGGAGGAGTATTTTCCAGGCAAAACAAATGTCTTACTATACGGAGGGGTTAAAAAAAGTTGCAGCACTGCTGGGAAAAGGTTATCGATTTCAAGGGATTCTATTGAAAAATAAATTGTTAAAACCTTAAACTGAATATTCATCAAACAGCCCCCTATTTTTCTATTTTTCACGCATGTATTGGGTATGTTTATTTAAGAAAAACATGTAAAATAGTATTATTCAAAGTATTGCCCATCTGAAGCTATGAATTTTTCCCATCTTTCTGGCAATTTGTGGATCCAATCCCAAAAGAACTGCGCCGGCTTGGCAGCCAAGAATGAATTAAGCCAATTTTTGATATTCTGCTCTGGTGTGAACCGTATTTCAGTGAGGGCGTTCTGCATCGAGCGGAACAAATGGTAGTCAGAAGGGGCAAGGTCTGGGCTATAAGGCGGGTGGGGTAAGACTTCCCATCCACTGTTTTCCAAATAGTTCTGGGGCCGAGCGTTGTCATGATGGAAAATTATTGCCTCGTGTCTGATCGCATATTCCGGACGTTTTTCAGCTACTGCTCCCTTCAAACGGATTAATTGTGTTCGGTAGCGTTGTCCATTGATGGTTTCACCCGGGTTTAGCAGCTCATAATACAGCACACCCATCTGATCCCACCAAATACAGAGCATTATCTTCGCGCCATGGATATTCGGCTTTGCCGTTGATTTGGCTGGTTTGCCGGGTTTCACATATGATTTTTTGCGTTTAGGGTTGTCGTAATGGATCCATTTTTCATCACCAGTAACAATCCGATGCAAAAATTACTTCCTTTTGTGGCGTTCCAGCAGCATTTCGGACATGCAAAACCGCCTTTCGACGTCTCTCGGCTTGAGTTCATGTGGAACCCGATTTCCTTCCTTTTGAATATATCCAACTGCTTTTAAACGTTTTGAAATGGCTGCTTGAGTGACACCCAAAGATTCTGCGTTTGTTTGTTTGTTCTTTACGCTTCAAATGAATGATATATACTGAATTGACGTATAATGACAGTCTCGTTCCAACGCATGTTCCAATGGAATAAGAACAATGGAATGATACAAGTTACGCCATCTCTTAACAAACCGCACGTTATAGACCCAATAATTGCCAATGGATGGCCTACCTCTTCTTTAAAAGTCGTGTTTACTTTGAAACGGACTTTGTAGATCAGTTTGCTAAAGAGGCTTTTGGCGCATACAGTGACAAACTGACACTTCAGGCGCAATAACTCCGCTTCTATTCGTCCAAATGTCATACAATTTTGACAGTACATCAGTGAAGGACTAACCTTTCCGAAGGAATTAATAGCCTAATAGGTAGCCTTGCTAGAAATATCTATTTTTAGAAAGTCGTGTGTACTTTGCAACGGACTTTGTAGATCAGTTTCCGAAAGAGGCTTTTGACGCATACAGTAACATACTGTCACTTAAGACTCAGTAGCTCCGCTTTTGTTTGTCCAGATATCATGAAATCAATGTACATCAGTGAAGGACCTACCTTTCCGACGCGTGTAATTGCCAAAAGGTGGCCTTGCTAAAAATGCCTATTTTTAGAAAGTTGTGTGTACTTTTGAGCGGACTTTGTAGATCAGTTTCCGAAAGAGGCTTTAGGCGCAAAGCGTACATACGTATTTACCTATTAAAAGTTTGGGCAGAAAGAAATCCAGTGGATCGCATAATAAGTACCCTAATCCTAATCAGATCACTAAATAAAACTTTCAAGTCTCTGAGTAATTTGAGAGCGATTCCAAGCAATTAAAAAACTCGCATTCCTGAATATTTTAAAAAGAGGTTCACGTTCACGCCATATATAGTATAATATACCATATAAGTACAAATTTAAGCATTTAGAAAAAAAGAATTCATTACAAAAAAATCCGACCTATCGATGATGAAATCCAAAATCAATTAACAATTTCAGAATAACAAACGAAATTCCTTAGAACACAAACGTTTAAGTCGCTTTACTCACCTTTTATCTTTTCATTTCTATAATATCCATAAATGAAAAACAAAAAAATTCATTTAAATAACGTCTATATTCCAGGCGATGAAATGAATAAAATTTTCGACGCTAAATCCAAGCGCAAAGACGTGAAGATACTATCAATTACATCAATACAACAGAACAGATACACACAAATGGAGGACACATCGAGTAAGCAATAAATGCTTCACAACAAGACACGAATTTGCAAATTTTTCTGATTTTCTTATTTTACACTTATTTTTTCTATTATTTTTTTATTTCTTCTTTTTATCAATTTTATTTCTCAGAACTTTTTATGCAAATTATTCTTTCCATATTCGTGCGCGTTTGAGAACTTAAAACTAATTTTAATGTTCTTATTTGATCAATTTTGTTGATTTTTTTTTTTAAACTCTGAACACCCTTTTATTGATGAGAATACGACTTGATAGAAAAAAAAAAAAGAATTGAATTTCAGAACCAAGTATCACGTTCACAAGTATCTAGAACGAACCATCGTCGACAAAAACAATAAAACCACGGGAGGAGCGATCGTACCGAGGTGAATGTAATCCTTTGGGATTTGCAGCCATTTTGCGGTTGTCTTCGTTATCATTGTGACTTTTATTTTTTTCTTTTGCACATCAGTTGTTTTATTTATTTATTTATTTTTTCCGTTTTATATTAACAACGCAAACAGGATACGGATCTTCTGATGATCCACTGCTGCAGCCCAATATGGAATGTACCAGTTATACAATCTGAAACCGTTTCGCATTATAAACACGACGCGACACGAGTAGAAAACAATTAAAAGTTAGATTAAAAGGAAAGGAAACGAATAACTAAAATAAAAATACAATAACCGATCCGTAACCAAATGGCCAATGTAAAGACAAAGTTCAAACTCAACTGATCGCTAAATGTCTTACATGGATTCAACAAGGTGTCTTCTGCGAAACATAGGTGAATTACTCTCTTAAATTATGTTTCTCACCTGTACACATCTATTCGTGGGCCGTAGGCATATTGTATGCAGATACATCTTTATCTATGTACGAAATTCATCGGTTTGAATATGTATTTAAACCGATCTTATATAATTGTAGGTTTCCAAACCTGGTTTTGATTGAGAAGAGAAGAAAAATTGGACAGAGTATCTTCTCTTCAGCCGTTATTTGATGTTTGTCGGTTTTCAAACACTTGTGGCAACACCAGTGGAAGTGTATAAAGAAATAAACGGATAAAAATTGGTCTAATAAGAAACGGAGAAACAGGTGATTCCAATCATAAGCCTTAAGTTCCGTCGGTATATTTTCCAAAGAACACTCTTTACAAAACATTTTTTAAGAGATATTCTCTTTAATATCTGAAAGAAAATAACTTGGATTTCAATGGTAAAGAGGAAGTTACATCTGCTAAAATCTATACATTTGAAATACAGAGCGTAAAGTGTGAGCAGATTAGAACGATAGGAAAATAAATTTAATTAGAGCAACAACGGTGTGAGATATAAAATTGATTCCATATTTAATTTGAAGCTACGTTCATGCCATTATGTGTGGAATAGCACATCATTGAAATGGCGTCCTCTACTTCGCTGGCGGTGCTTCAAGTGGTCGGTTTTATTTTTGATAACTCGGTCCAAGATGTGAGACGCTATTCCGGCAAAAGCGTGTCGAATCTTGGCCTCGAGCTCGTTCAAAGTGGTAAACTAAGGACTTGAAGTAGCCCAGAGAAAATAATCGAGTAGTGTCCCACCGAATGATCGCTGTGGTCAATTGATAAACACTTGCCGTGAGATGACCCAAACTCCTTCACAACTTTGAGCTTTGCGTCGCTGTGTCTCTTTCTTGTTATCGAAGGAGATTAGGTCCGATGATACCGTCATGCCAAAAACTGCACCAAATAGTCAATGACTGTGAATGCATTAATGCTTGGCATTTGACATTTGTGGGTTGTGTTTGCTCCAAGAACAGCAATTTTGGTTGTTGACATAGTCGCTTAGAAAAAATTGAGCCTCGTCAAGGATGATTTTTTCGCCCAAATTCGTATGTCCGGTCAACATTTCCAGGGCCCAATTAGCAAATTCACGGCGCTGTCTTTTGTCGTCAGCACAATCCTATATGGATTTAGGCCTAAGATCCAACCGCCAATAAACCGGGTTGACAGCACAATTGAGCTGATCAGCGCCCAAACGACATTTCTGGGTCTTCTTCGATACTGGGCGCTAAGGTGGCTATGTTTTCTTCATTTCGCACCAATCTCTATTTGGTTGGTGGCTTAAGATCCAGAAGAGTATACTCACTGAACCGGAATTTCGATAATATTGGCAAGCCTAAAACGATGCACGATGATATGGCAAGCCTTACTGAATACTTTGACAGCTGGTTGTCATTGGTAACTTTGACAGCTACTGAAACATAACAATTAGAAAAACTATCATTGCTATCTGGTCACCCGTTACAAGAAAAACGCCGGGGCCAACAAGACAATTTGCTCAAAAACCATAAAATTAGAGAGATAAGTACTTTGGATCAATTGTAGTTCTTAAGTAAACTATTTTATGTATGTAACATATATGATGAACACTGCTGATTTGATCACGGACACTATCCCTTTTATCGGGATGGAGAGTATCAGACCAAAAGAAAACGCATGCAACTCGTGCTGTAAAGAGGTTGTCATGGTTAGAGAAATGTTTTTTCAGTCCTTCAAGATTAACTTGACAGAGTAAAATCGAAAATAATTCAAGCCAACGGAACAACTTTCTTAAGCGTGTGCAATTTGAAAACGACCAAAACCTGACGCAAAAAATTAAATTTTTGGTCATTCGCTAAAAACATTAGAAGTTATATAGACATTCCAGCTGTCAGTTTTTTGGACAAGGCCAAAAGGCCAACCCAACACTTCTAGATTTTGCTTTGTCCCCGCCATCACTTGAATGCGTCGAATCTTCAATAGAACGAATCCACTTTCGTAATCGTGTACTGTCAAGAGTAAAAAGTACTTAAAGATCCTTTCGGATCGTTTTATTTAAGTCTGATATGCACAAAATAAATGTCCGTCTAACCCACGGCCCCATTCTGTCTCTAACGCTCTTTTTAATTTTTCTCAATGATTCCTTGGTTGCTCGTTTACTGAGCTCTCAGGTCTTCATATTCGTTTCCGAACTCAGGTTGCTGTTCTTCGGCTGTAGAACGGTAACGGCTTAATATATTAACAGAATAACTCATTTTGGAAACATTGGCAGAGAAGAATTTAATACTTCCAAAACACAATGCTGTCTGCTGTCGTTAAAGTGAAATATAAACACTCAGCCGTTGTCTATGAATGGAACTTGCATTGTCGATACTGAAAAACTTTCCATTCTCGGTATGTGCGTCAGTGACTACTTACGTTTTAATGACCGCATATTCGATGTTGCCAAAAATGCTGCGAAATGTCCAGGTTTCCTCAAGCGATGTAAGAAATACTTCATCATCTCTGATCTGGCTTCCATATATGCATAAGGCATTCATCCGCCCAAAATTGGAGTACAATGCCTACATCTGGTCAGGTGCTCCTAAAACCTCTCTGCACCTGCTAGATGGGATTCAAAATCGTGCGATAAAACTTTCCCACTCTCTTCCACCACCAGTGCTCCATAATAATCGCCAGTAGCATTCAGCCCCTTCAAACTTTAAACCGTAACACCCGTCTCGCTATGAATGCTCATTAGTATACCCTTAAGCCCACCTTCGGACGTACTCTAA
The DNA here is from genome assembly GCA_907269105.1 of Volucella inanis. Lineage (NCBI taxonomy): Eukaryota > Metazoa > Arthropoda > Insecta > Diptera > Syrphidae > Volucella > Volucella inanis. Next base: position 127,855,011 of record OU026157.1, read on the forward strand.
AATATTGTGAACTGCACAAACATTTAAAACCAACGTTCATCGGCACCTCTTTTTCCATTCTCCCTGATTTTCCTCCGCCCGCGCTGTGTACAAGCATATTAAGGGTACTCAAATTACAAGCAAATTAAGGCACGCAAATTATATATAAAAAAATACAAAGCAGAAAAATGAACTAGAAAATGATGAGAAATGAAGCCAAGCTCAAAATCAACCTTTGGCTGATATTTCCGGGTTTTCTACTTCACTGGTTACAAAACCAAGAAGTATACTAAAAGCAAAGAAACATAAGAAACCTAACGAAGAAGAACAGCGAATTTTAAGAGCATCGTAAGGATAAGGTAAGATGACTTTCTTGCAAAGTCATATGCCATATTTGCAAAAATTTGATGATGAGGAATTTCTTAACTTTCAATTATGAGTTTTGGAAGTAATAGAAAAGAGAAATAAGTGTTTCCTTATCCACATTTTCCCCATTCTCCAGCAAAAACTCAAAACCAGTCTAAACATATTTTCAGTCATCAACAGCCATCTCAGGTCCCGCGTTATTTCAGAGTTTTTACTATTCTCGTGTGGAGAATAGACATTCTTATTCAGTAGCATCCTCAATTGAAGGTATTTTCATTTAATTCATCAGAGTACACAATTGATATTCGAATATAATGGAAAAACTTATTTTCATCTTTGCGTCAATCCTGAAATAAGGTGTAAGATAGGTCCGCCTTTTCTACCCTTTCATTGATAGGACGCACCTTTTCTTATCTCTTTCGTCAACGATTGTACATACAACTAAAATGTATTAATTTGTGCTCCATTACAACTAAACAGCACACCACCTAATCGCAAACTATGTTCGAAAAAAAACCGTGCATAATACATACATTCACTATACATAGTGAATTTTGCTCTCCAAAGTGAGAACAAAGAGAGTAGTGTAAAAGAAGCGTCAAAATGATGGTCGGGTAAAAATAAATGAAAAACTGTGTTAGAAACGAAAAGCTTTGACAAAAGAACATTTATTCTTCCACCGAGAATTATATTTTGGAGTGGACTTTCGGTGGATTTTTGAATCACAGAAAAACTGCCCGTCTCGCGCGACACGACTTTCATTTCCATGGTAATGTAAACAGGCACTTACATGTTGACTCTATTGCATGCTTCTAAATTGATAGCTCTCTTTCAATTTTTCTTTCGGTTGAGAAGTGTTTAAAGCTCTCCAAACATGTTTAGATGGATTTTTGTTTTGCCAACTGCTGTTTATGGGGAACGACAAGAAATGAATCGAAATATAAAAATAACGAGAATGAGAAACCTCAAAAAGAAGGATCGAAATTCTATTTACGACCCACCGGTTTGCTGTTTTCCTATCTCATTTTTTCGTAAGAGGCATGACTCAAAAGTCCTCATGTAATATCAAACATACCACACATAATTGATATTTGTTAGTTTTATATTATTTTTATAAAGAAACTTGTACTTTGACCACCCTGTATATTCGATAGAGGGTGCATTCTTAGCCATTGTCGTTCTCTGAGTTATAGTGCTTTCCCGAATATGCCTCAGGTTACCATATATATAAATTCTGCTGACTTAAGCTCACCAAAGTCCATTATGATTGGCCCTTTACTTTCAGTGAATTTTCTCCCCCCACGTAGATGATATGCGTTCCTTTTGACGCGCTTTGAATTAATTATACAAGTGAAAATGGCAACTTTCCTATTAGTTATCTGAAGCTTGTAAGTACTATGTTTTATATCCTTCTTAACTGCATCAACAAACTCTTCACAAACGTCATATAATAACGTTAAGATGTAAAATTTACATTTTACTTTAAATATTTTGCAAGTAGCATTGGAAGCAACCTGTGATTCATCCGTACACAACTGTCACTTTTCCCAAACCAACCGCTGTGCATAAGAATCCATTTAGCAACAGCCAACTTCAGATCGTTGGAAAAATCAGTTGTCATCGGTCTTTGGCTTTGCTTAAAAAAATTTTTGTTCTGTGCTATCGAGATAATTTGCTTTTTATAAAAAAAAAAGAAGAGGAAACATGGCTTTAGCAGAGATTTGTGGAATGTCTGATGCTCCCTACATGAAAATGAGCACTTATTCACCATCTGATCTGGAACGAGAAATGTCCCAGTATACGTGCAATTTGGACAATGCGTACACTTTAGCGGCACCTCCATTCGAGAACGTGAGTCGACAAATTCCCTTTCAATCTTTTGTTTCTAATTCAATATATATATATATATATATATATATTTTCTTTGATTAATCTGGTTTTGTTTGCCGCAGCCATGTGAGAATTTGCGTAAAATCCAAGCTCATGGGGAGAAGTCTGGCATTAAAATGGACTTTGATCACGGCACCACGACTTTGGGATTTAAATATCAAGGCGGTGTGATATTAGCCGTGGATTCTCGTGCTACTGGTGGTCAGTTTATTGGTTCACAAACAATGAAAAAAATTGTCGAAATCAATAAGTATCTGCTAGGTGAGTGAATTGAATTGATGACAGTCTTGGAGGTGGTAAAGGAATTTTGTGTGATTAGGTACTCTTGCTGGTGGTGCTGCTGATTGTGTGTACTGGGACCGTGTGCTTGCGAAGGAATGTCGTCTGCATGAACTGCGCAACAAAGAGAGGATCTCAGTAGCTGCTGCAAGTAAAACAATGACTAACATTGCTCATAATTACAAGGGTATGGGCCTGAGCATGGGAATGATGATGGCTGGTTATGATAAACGAGGACCTGGTTTGTATTACGTTGATTCGGAGGGATCTCGTACATCTGGCAATGTGTTTTCCGTTGGAAGTGGTTCCATTTACGCATATGGTGTCTTAGACTCTGGCTATAAATGGAATTTGAGTGATGAAGAAGCACAAGAACTAGGTCGTCGTGCGATATATCACGCCACTTACAGAGATGCCTATTCCGGAGGAATTGTAAGGGTTTATCACATGACTCCCAATGGATGGATTAACATTTCCAATACCGACTGCAAGGAGTTGCATTACAAGTATGAGGCAGAGAAGAAGGCTGCCAAGGCTTAGTTTAGCAAAGGGAGAGGTAGATTTTTTTGGTTTTGTATTACGTTCTTGGATTTGAAATAAGAAAGGTTGACATTTCGAATAATTTTTGCGTGTTTTCGTTTGTTAGATATGTCGGAGGTATGCTGCTGCTTATTATGTTAAAGGAAAATTGATAAATGTTGCAGTTTACTTTGTTAAGGGGCCTTGATGTAGTTGAGAATCTACTCTTTTGCCTATTGTGGGCTTGGAATCAAAGATCCTCTTATCTGCAGCATTATTGTTCATTCGCTTGATATGCCCGAGCCAATGTAGTCGACGTATTTTGGCGTTTTGGACTACATCCACATCTTGATACAGCTCATAGAGCTCGCAGCTGTATCTTGTCCACGGCGCCACACAGCAGAACTGGCATGATAATGCTTTTTTGTTTTGCCAGACCGGGGTATCAACGCTTTCCTAGAGTTATACTTCGTAGGATCTCCACAAGGGTGTCATTCGTGGAGATCACGTTTACTCCGAGGTAGGTGAACTCCTTAATGTGTAAGACGGTGGATAGATGGTTTGGTTTGTTCGTTGATAGCATGTCCTTAGTCTTGTCCTCGTTTACTTCGAGACCAACAGGATACGCCTGCTCTTATATCGTCGTGAAAGCCTCTATCACGGCATGCTGGCAACAGCTAATGATATCAATGTCATCGGCATATTAAAGCAGCTAAAAGAACCTGTTGAAGATAGTGTTTCCTGCCCTGCGCACTATCTGCTCCAAAACGAGATTGAGGAAGTCACATGATAGCGCATCTCCTTGCTCAAATGCAGTGCACGTTTGAAATAGTTCGGAGGAGCTACTACCAAATTGGACATTGGAGCGCGTGCGTTTCAGCGTCACGCGCTGCAGTGATCCCGAATTCGGCCATCGCCATATGGAGCTCCTGAGGATGAATACTATCATATGCGACTTCGAAGCCGATGAATAAGTTGTAAGTCTCGCCCATTGGTCATTGGTCCTTTCCAGGATTTGTCTCAGTGTGAAAATTTGGTCTATAGTCGATCTGCTGAGCCGGAAGCCACACTGGCTCGTGCCGATTAGTGGATAATGAATATCCTCAAATGGTTACTAGACCCGGAAAGTTAATGGACTACGATTTGAGAATATGTACCTGAAATATACGAACAAAAATCCCCAGGTGCTGATCAAAACCTTGAATATGTCAGACAGAATGTACAAGGCAGATATTACCGCGATCCAGGAGATACGATGGATAGGTTCAGATAAAATGAAAAGGAAACACTGTGACATTTTTTACAGCTGCCATAAAAAATTGCATGTATGCGGCGGTGATCCACATAAATCCTAATATGTGGATCCCTACCAAGGACGATAACCTCCTGGATGAAACCAACGGAGTCTGTCTGGAGTATGATATCAAAATTGTGCTCGATGACTTCAATGCTAAAGTAGGAAAGAAAAAACATCTTTGACGGATTAGCTGGTAAGCATAGAATCCACCAAACGACTACCGACAGTGGTTACCGACTAATCGATTTTGCAGCAGCTCGTAATAGCTCGTTGATAAGTAGCACTATGTTTCTAAAGCTAAGAAACCAGCAACCTTTGGCTCTTCAGACCGTCGAACTGCCAAACAAAGCTGCGAAGAAATTTGACGTTGGAGTCTACAGAGAGTGCCTGAATAAGAAACTCTCCACTGTGCATTTAGCCACAAAAAATACCCAACAATCAGTGGTGACAGTATGGCGAAATCATTAAGGAGGTAGCTGAAATCACTGTAGGGTATCAGCCATCCAAGAGAAAGTATGATGACAGAAGATGCACAAACAAGGGCAGCGATGGAAGAGTACCGAGTCAGGAAAGAAAGAAGATCCTGCGTAGAAAGAAGAGGGCCTCCGCAGTCTATATTGTAAATGATCTTTACAAGAAGGCTAAGTAACTTGGGGCCGGCTCTTTGGAACACAGGCTACAGGGGACAGTAGATGTGCTTAACCAGTTGCTAAGTAGGCATCATGCAGAGAGTGTGAAAAGGCAAGTAGAGAACCCATATTCAGTCAATGAAGGACCAGTTCCACCATTCAGTATAAAAGAAGTCGGCTTAGTTCTAAAAAACGATATCACGTACAGCGCCAAAATGCGAAAAAACAGCAGACAGCATAACCTTTTGGAAGCATTAAATTCCACCCAGTTGATAGTTTCCATAACGTTAACAGCATAACTTTAATATTGCAACTTTATGAGCTAAGCATACTCTGCAGTTCTCTTTTTACAGCCGAAGAGCAAGGACGTAAGTCCGGGATCGAATATAAAAAGCAGAGAGTGCTGTCATCAGTAGTGTCGGAGACAGAACGTAGCCCTGGGGCATACGAACGTTTATTTTGTGAATATTAGAGCCTGATGCCAAACTCTGTCAAATGCCTTAGAAATATCAAGTGCAACTGTCTTGGTTTTCCCAGATTGATGTACGCTTTGGATCCACTTTTCGGTGAGACATGATATCAGATCACCAGGGGAACTGTTGCTACAAAAAACCCTGCTGACGGTTAATCAGCATTTCCATGACCTTGGAAAGAAGGGACGTGGGTCTGTAGGAAGAGAGAGATTCGCCTTTTTTAGAGACGAGCTGGGCAAATGCTGTTTCTCATCTGCTCGGAAAGAGTCCTAAAGACAAGGATTGACGAAAAAGCTCTACAGAAGAACTTGAGATATACCATTTGGACCACCCGATTTTTGAATGTTTAGATCTTTAAGTACTTTTGCTCCTACACGAGTCCAAAAGTGGGTTCTTCCCATTAAAGATTCAAATGTAGACGGAGGCAAAATACAATCTGGAAAGGATGAGTTAGTCAAAAGGTGTGCAGCAAACAGGTTAGCCTTGTCTAAATAACTGACAGTTGGAATGTCATTACAAATGAGTATTGGAGTGGAGAATGAAACATTGTATAGAGCAACCTGATGGCAATGATAGTTTTTCAAATTGTTATGTTTTTAAAGATATAAATATTCTATATTCTATATTCTATACAGATTCTACAATGACGCCGATAATTATATACTTTTAATGTCATCTTCTGGCTTAGAACCTCTAGAAATGGAACCAACTCGTATCACAGATGACACGCGGATTTGCATCGACCATATTTTCGTAAGATTTGGTAATATAGGGTTTTCTAATAACGCGCGATAACGCTGACCATTCACAGTAAGGGACGATCGTTATCGTCGACGAAAAAATATGGCCGCAAAAAATATATGCAAACCGCACCAAACAGTTATTGTTTGTGGATGAAGTGGTGATTCATGAAGCACATGTGGGTTTTCACCCGACCAATAACGCATATTTTGCTTATTGACGAACCCATTGAGCCAAAAATGAGCTTCGTCAATGAAGATGATTTTGCGATGAAATTCATCATCTTGGCGTATCTTCTCCAGAACTCAATCGGAGACGTACATCGCTTCAAATGGTCCATCGGTGTAAACCAATATTATTACGCAAAATACGATATAAAGTGTTCTGAGCGATGCCCAATTCTTGAGAACGCAATGGAATTGACTGATTTGGATCGTTTGCTACGGACGTCTGAACGACAGCGATATTTTCGACACTTCGGCCAACCCGTTGTCTCACTGACACGGCAACATCACACAACGAATATGTAGACTCAAATTTTTGCACTAAACTTGTTATTGGCGAGAATTACGACCGAAAATTGGAGTTAACGCTCTTAATGTTGCAGTCACCGACTCCGAATATCTGTAGAAAATTTTTATAATTTGCAGACATTGCTCGTTAGTGTATTTTACCATGATGAAAATGTTAAGTTTACTGAATGAATTGACAGTGACAGTTTATTGATTAGTGAAAGAGTGCGTTTACAAATTAAATTCAAAGTTGTCAAGTCCCTATTGGTAAACCCTATACAAAGCTGGACTGAGAGGAGTAATTCGCGATTGGTTTACTTCCTATTTAGCTGATCGAAAAATTGAAAAACGTGTACAGTACAGAATTAGAATCATGTAATGAAGTGCCTCAAGGATCAGTCCTGGGCCCCATACTATTTCTAATTTATATCAATTACGATACTTACTTTTCCCAAAATCTTACAATCATATCACAGCATTTGCTGATGATTTTGCATTGTCCTATACAAATGACAGCTCAACAACTTATCAATTAAGAGCCTTAATGATACACATATAGTATACTACGACAATGGTTTGCCAAGCATGAACTGTTAATTAGTAAAAAAACAAAATTAATGTCTTTCAACATAAAAGGTACTTGTCGTAATGACTGTCTCATCTCGTTTCACTCCGCTGCATGTAAAAAGCTGTCTTTATCTGTTCATACTTGTGGAAAACCTAATTTTTCACAGGAATATGCTTGTAGTTCTAGTAGTTTTGAAATTGAAAATGTCGATGATATTCTCGCCTGAGCTGAATTTTTTATTGATGAGCCATCTTTTGAGGTTTGGGAAGAGATTATAGACCGAGGGAGCCAAATCGAGCGAATACGGAAAGTCATTGATTTTAGCCATGGTGGCGATGCTTTTTTGTCTTGCAAAAATAATTTTTTTTTTCGATTTGGGCCTTCAATCGCTCCAATAATGCACAGTAATACTCGCTGTTGATGGGTTTTCCTTTTTCGAGGTAGTAAACGAAGAGTATGCGATGACAATCCCAGAAAACCAATGCCATAAACTTTCCGAACCATCGAGCCTCCCTCGACTATTTCGGAGCACTCGTGCCGGCTTCAGTTCTTTGTCGGGCACTCATTCTGTTCTCTGGTGTTCAACAGTTACCAATCGACGCCAAAAGTGTGACCGATTCCGCATCAGCAAGTCCAAACACTCTTTCGAAAAGCTCTAGTGTTCGTGTTTTTGATCAGGAGTGAGTACGCGCGGCACCCACTGGCAGGATAACTTTTTGATATGCAGAATATTGCCCAAAATATGGCGTGTGTGCTCAATACTAATCTTTGTGGTATCTGCTAGCTCGCGCACCTTCACTTTCCGGTCAGCTAACACCATTTCATGTATTTTTTTGACATTGTCCTCTGTAACCGCATCGGAGGGCCTGCCACTGCGGACTTGATCCCCATACTAAAGACAGTATCGCACTAAAATTTGGCATGTCTGTCTAAATATAGGGTTTTCCAATAGGGACTTGACAACTTTGAATTTAACTTGTGAACGCACTCTTTCACTAATCATCAAACTGTCACTGTCAATTTATTCACTAAACTCAACATTTTCTTCATGGTAAAGTATACTAACGAGCTAAGTTCTCCGATTGGGTTCTGGAGAAGATGCACCAGGATGATGAATTTAATCGCAAGATCATCTTCAGTTACGAAGCTCATTTTTGGCTCAATGGGTTCGTCAAAAAGCAAAATATGCGTTATTGGTCGGGTGAAAACCCACATGTGCTTCATGAATCACTACTTCATCCACAAAAAATAACTGTTTGGTGCGGTTTGCATGCCGGCGGCGTTATTGGGGTCGTCACGTTACTGTAATGGTAAGCGTTATCGCGCCATGATCACCGATTATTTTTGGTACGAATTGGAAGATATGGACTTGGACGACATGTAGTTTAAACAATATGGTGCCACTAGCCACACAGCACACGCTACAATCGATTTATTGAAGAGTAAGTATGGTGAGCGTGTTATCTCAGGACATGTGCCAGTCGATTGGCCGCCTCGTTCGTGCCATTTAACGCCGCTTGACTATTTTCTGTGGGGCTACGTTAAGTAATTTTTTTATGCCAACATGCCGACGACATTGGAAGAGCTCAGAGCCAACATTGAATGCGAAATAGCTGCCGTTTCGGCCGAAATGTGTGTTCGAGTCGTTGAAAATTGGGTCCAACGAATCGACCGCTGCAAACGTTCTCGCGGTGGCCATATGAACGAAGTCGAGTTCCATTCATAAATGTTTTGATTGTACTTCAAACCAATAATAAAGTTTTTGAAATATCTCAAATGGTTGCCTTTTATTACTGAACTTATGGATAATTCGCCACAGCCACGTAAAATGCTATAGAATGATTTAAGCCATTAAAATTGTTATAACACAATTAAGAAATATAAAATGTAAGTGTAACAATTTTAGGAGAATAATAAACAAAAAAAAAAAAAAAATGTTTCAGGAGCCATCCAGCTTTTAAAATATTTAGTAAGGCTTGTTTACCGAAAATCCGGCTTAGTTGTAAATGCGCTACTTGAATTTCGTAGTGAAGTCGTAATTGGTGTGAAATGAACAAAATATAGTTGACGTAGCGATCAGTATCGAAGAAAACCCAGAAATGTCGATTCGGTCGATTAGCTGAATTGGGCATCGCCAAAGAGTCTGACTTATTCTGCGGTGTTTTCTTGAATAATCAAAATAGATTCTCTCAATGAAAAGCTCCTGAATTAATGTTTGTCCCATTTTTGGTAGCTCACGAGTGATTCATGACGTGTGTTAAAGTCAAACCAGCTCAGTTAGCATTGCCATTACATTATGTGAATAAATACTTACACCCGGACAATGGCTACAAATAATTGAATATTGTTATCAAAATCCGTGCTCTGTGAAAAATGTTCTTTCGACCGTTTTAAGGTCGTCATAATCGACCTACTAAGCTAGCAATTCGAGTCATAGTGCCCAAATTTCGGACCAATTTCATGCTATTGGACATCAAGCCATCTACAGAAGAAAATATTGCTGCTGTATCCGCCAGTATGAATGAAAACCGTGATTTGTCCATTCGTCGCCGTACGCACCAATTGGTGATTGTGTTACTCGATGACGTTGATATTTTATACAAGGATCTAGGTCTGAAACCTTACAAAATACAGCTGTGGCTGTAGCCCCTCCACAGAGTCGAATTTTCGGTGAGTGAGCCTTAGAAAGATTTGCTTTTTTCATCGAAAAATTGTCATTTCTGGCTGAATAACTATGTTAATAAACAAAACTGCCGTATTTGGTCCGATGAGCAACCTCAGGTAATACAAGAGCTGCCATGCTTCAGGAAAAATACACTGGTTGGTCTTGTTAATGGTCCGGTGAAATCATTGGCCCGTATGTTATTAAAGATGTGGATTGTCATTCATTAAGTTCAGACGTACTTAAATTTTGCTCCGCACAAGCTATTTCTCGGTCATTGCCTTTGTTGTTTATTGAGTAAAAGTGCCTAATAACCCAATTCTCATTCACCGCCTTTTGCGTAAATTTTCAACTGACCTACCCTAACTTAATCGTCATCATGTCTGAATTATGTGGAAGTGCAAATTGCTCCTTAACAAATGATCCAAATGCTGTTATGGTGATCTGCAGTTGTCTTTGTTGCAAGTCGTTCCACGCCCTATGCATTGGCTTGAGTAAGAGATCCATCGCGTATTAAAGGGACTTTAAAAACAACTTTTTGTTCTATTGTGATGAGTGCAAGTACATCACTCCGTCCTACATCTTGCTTGCTATTAAGTGTCTCAGTGATTTGGTCAACAATTTTGCGGCGGAAAACAACCATGCATTCAAATCGATTCAAAATCAATTCACCAAATATGATGACATTTTAAAAACAGTTGAAGACTTATCAATTTCCCTCGAACAATCTGCAAGCTAAAATAAGAGTCAATTTAGAAACTTATTTATGCAGTTGGCTCAAAATAGTGATTTAATTAAACGAAATGATAAACACGAAATTAGTGAAGATTTAAAAAATTGTATATCACATAGTGTTAAATCCATAATTAAATCGTACATCCCCACAATAACAGACTCTTTAAGTTCTTTACGGTCTTCTCTCGATTTTCATCTCCAAAGTACGTCCCGAAGTAGCGTTCCCCCTCCGCCAAATAATGATCAGTTGCTCATAAACATCATGTGCCAAGTGAGTAATTTAAGCAACGAGATAACCGAATCACGCACGCTCTTAAACGAAATTGCTGATCACATCCGGATAATTTCCGGATATACCGACTGCATCATACAACACCTCGATTCTAACTGAGATGCTTGAATCTGTAATAATGGAACCACCAATAACTCTTGGGTCATCATTTCCTCCACCTCAACCCGCTCCGGAAATTTATCCAAATACACCAACTCCTGAACCTACAATCTCACTATTAGGCACCTTATGGACACTTTCGGAGTCGAACAAGAGAATCAGAAGGTTGAACAATTCCAACAAAGCCGAATCGGTTGCCTTTTTAATAAGAGGTACACAGCCAGGCTAACTAGTCTCTTCAAATCTAAAATTAAAATTGATGTCATCAACTGCCGTAAGATCTCCACCAACACCCTCAATATAAGCATCCCATTAAAATATGAATGTAGGTTCATCAACCCTGCTTCCGACGTCATCTATCTAGGTGAAATAACCATGGAAAGATTAAAACCAAATAGAGGAAACAACAAACATCGTAAGGATACTACTTTTAAGTCCAGTAATTCAAATCCCACTAAACCAAGAAAACAGTAGTCTAACCCTTTACCGAAGCCCAACTCTCACAAAAAAAAAATCTAAAGCCTAACAAACAAGCTCCTGATCCAAACTGGAGTTTTAAAGTTGGGACATTCCCTTTCTTCACTCCCTCTTCACTTCACACTGCTAATGGCGTATACACAAAACGTTCTTCCACACTGTCCAACCCAATTCCTAAACGTGCATCTTTTAATCTTGATCCTCCTCTCAGTCATTTAAAAAACCCAACAACATCTCCTCATCCCACTAAAACAAAAACGACATACCCTAACTTTATTCGCTCCCATATTTTAAATGCCTCCCCATCTTCCAAGCTAGAATCCCATCCTAATACCACACCACCTTCTTTTTTAGACCCCATACTTCCTCCAAAGGCAAAGTTAACCAAGCACCTTATCGATTCAAGGGAAGATGGTTGGTATGTTCTTTCTAGACTACGAGACCGCAGACTATACGATAATGTTCGTTTATATCTCGCATACTTACATGATAAGCCAGACTCTGTCTGTATAGACGGTATAACGAAAACCAATGCAATGGTTTCCATTCTGCAAGAAGGCCTTCCCACAAATCACAATGATCTGCGGTAACTTTTTATACGTTTTCATGAGCAACTAGATATGACTCCTGATGACGTGGCTAATGATTTCTCTTCGCATACTACACCTCCAGCGAACACGGTCTAGTTTCAAAAACTACCATCGCTCCTAACCCACCACTCAATTCTTTGCCGAAGCCTCCCAAATATCTGTCCCTGTATTATCAAAATGTGAGAGGATTACGAACTAAGATATCTGCTATATATCTTAATTCGCAGATTCTGCCATACGACATTTTTGCACCCACAGAAACCAATCTCACCCCTAATATTAAGATTAATGAATTACTTCTAGCTATACACTCTCGTCTCGAGTCTAAACGCTTTAAAAAATCGTCCACTGCATTCTTTGAATTTGTTTGTGCTAGAATTTCTATTCGCAAGCGCAACCTATATATTTGCTGATGCTATATTCGCTAGCTAGCTGTTGATGCAATCGACAGCATTTTTAATGCTGCTGATCCCAACGACATAGTTATTGTTTCAGGTGATTTCAATCTACCTCTGATAAAAAAAATCTTTTCATCGACTGCCTTACTGACCCTGGTCTGTATCAATTAAGTGGTGTCACCAGACATAGTCTTCGCCACTAGTTGGATAGTTACCACCCTCCCCTTTCACTTACGCTGGCGTATGACAATGGTCTTAATCGCGTTTCTTATGAGTATTCTTACAGTTTTAATTTTCATAGGACTAACTACGCCAAACTAAATAACCTCCTCAGTATGGCCAATTTTGACTTTCTTTACGATAATCCCAACCTCACGGTTAACGATGCTCTTGCATCCTTTTATACCGAAATTTTCAAATGTCTCTCCCAATCCGTACCTTTTTTACCCAAAAAGAATCCCTCATTATCACCACCCTGGTATAATAAACAGCTGCGATCTCTTCGTAATAAGAGAAATAAGCTCTGGAGTACTTACTTATTATCGCGATCCGACATCGATTTCTATTGCTACCAGTCTGCCCAAATAAATTTCTCTGTACTTTGTCAAACTCTATATGACAACTAACAACTAAACAACATGGACCACACACTCATTTCCATTTCCAAGCGATTCTTTCAGTTCATCAAAACTAAAAGTAAATCGGATAACTATCCATCATCTCTGAATTTTCTAGATAAGTCCTCGGGCGATCCCCAAATTAAAGCAAATCTCTTCGCAATTTTTTTTAGCCAAGCGTTCGCTACCCATTCATAAGAGCCAGACCATTCCTACTTTTTCTACTTAAATAGCTCTCCACAAACAACTTTGGAATCTGTGTTTATAAAATTAGAGCAAGTCAAAGATAAAATAATAAACCTCAAAGATGATTATTCTTTCGGCCCTGATGATCTTCCCCTTGTATTTTTAAAGAAATGTGAAATGCACCTAGCCCAACCTCTTACAGCTCTCTTTCAGCTTTCTATCATCCAGGGATTATTTCCCTTCACCTGGAAAAGGTCATTTATTATTCCCCTACATAAAAAAGGCCGTAAAGATAATATTTTCAACTATCGACCAATTGCTTAGCTGTCGTGCATACCTAAGCTTTTCGAGAGCATTATTTATGACATAGAGCTGTTCCATTGTAAGCCTATTGTTTCCCAAAACCAGAACGGATTTCTCAAAGGTAGATCTACAACCACCAACTTAACGGAATTCGTATCAAGCACTTTATGTGCACTGGAATCTGGAAATGAAGTTGATGTGATTGCCACTGATTTCAGCAAAGCCTTTGATAGGATTTCACATGATATAGGGTTTTCTAATAACGACTTGACAACTTTTTTTTTAAATAAAAGGCAAACCGTTTGAGATATTTCAAAAACTTTATTATTGGCTTGAAGTACAATCAAAACATTAATGAATGGAACTCGACTTCGTTTGGACCAAATTTTCAACGACTCGGCCACACATTTCGGCCGAAATGGCCGCTATTTCGCGTTCAATGTTGGCTCTGAGCTCTTCCAACGTCGTCGGCGTTGTCTTGAGATAACACATTCACCGTAGTTACTCTTCAATAAATCGATTGTAGCGTGTGCTATGTGGTTTGTGGCACCATCCTGTTGAAACCACATGTCGTCCAAGTCCATATCATCCAATTCGGGCCAAAAATAATCGGTGATCATGGCGCGATAACGCTGACCATTCACAGTAACATGACAATCGTTATCGTAGACGAAAAAATATGGCACAATAACGCCGCTGGCATGCAAACCGCACCAAACAGTTATTTTTTTGTGGATGAAGTGGTGATTCATGAAGCATATGTGGGTTTTCACCCGACCAATAACGCATATTTTGCTTATTGACGAACCCATTGAGCCAAAAATGATCATCGTCACTGAAGATGATATTGCGATGAAATTCATCATCTTGGCGCATCTTCTCCAGAACCCAATCGGAGAACGTACGTCGCTTCAAATGGTCCATCGGCTTCAATTCTTGAGTCAGCTTGATCTTGTATGGGTGTAAACCAAGAACCTTACGCTAAATACGCCATAATGTGGTCTGAGCGATGCCCAATTCTTGAGAACGCCGTGGAATTGACTGATTTGGATCGTTTGCTACGGACGTCTGAACGGCAGCAATACTTTCGACACTTCGACCAACCCGTTGTCTCACTGACACGGCAACATCACACAACGAATATTTAAACTCAAATTTTTGCACTAAACTTGTTATTGCCTGACTACTAAGGCGAGAATTACGAGCGAAAATTGGAGTTAATGCTCTTAAAGTTGCAGTCACCGACTCCGAATATCTTTAGAAAATTTTTATAATTTGCAGACGTTGCTCGTTAGTGTACTTTATTATGATGAAAATGTTGAGTTTACTGAATAAATTGACAGTGACAGTTTGATGATTAGTGAAAGAGTGCGTTCACAAATTAAATTCAAAGTTGTCAAGTCCCTATTGGAAAACCCTATATAATCCTTCTGAAATTAAAAGCTCTTGGTTTCCAAATAAACTTTATAACATGGGTTCAATCATATTTAAATCAAAGACAGTACTATGTTTTGTTTAGGTCCATGATTTCTGACCCAATTAAAGTGTAATCTGGTGTCCCTCAAGGCAGCCATCTTGACCCCTTACTATTTATTCTGGCCATTAATGATGTTGATTGCATCATCAAAAATTCATACATATCTGTTTACGCAGACGATATAAAAATCTTTAGATATATATCCTCTTCCTCAGACAACCTACCACTGCAGGAAGATCTTGATAGATTTTGTACTTGGTGTCAGAAGAAATTTTTTGAGCCTAACGTCAATTAGTGTCAGGCTATAACGTATTCCCGTAAGCGGCCCCCTTTTTCACCTCGTTGCTATCTAATTTTTAATCTGCCTGTTCCCTTAGTGAATGAGTTACGTGATTTAGGTGTTATCTGTGATAAGGAACTCAATTTCCGTTCTCACATTTATAACATAATAAAGAAAGCCAACTCTGACCTTGGCTTCATCAAGCGCTGGTCTAAGGAGTTTTCCAATCCTTATGTTACCAAATCTCTCTTAGTCACCCTACTACAGAACACACATCCTCCGGATAGAAGATGTTCAACGCAGGTTTTTACGATTCGCTTTACGTGGTCTTCCTTGGGATCATAGCCAAAACTTACCATCTTATACTGACCGGCTGAAACTTATACGTCGAAAAGTTGCCGACATTCCCTTTATTCATCAAATTTTAGTTGGTAATATCGATTGTCCTTCTTTACTTTGACTCATTTCTTTTAATACCAACCCACGCAATCTTAGGTCTGTGCCACTTTACCGGCTCAATCTTCACCGAACGAATTACGGACACTTGGAGCCAATGTCTAGAATGCTTCGTGAAGTTAACGATATTCTGCCTCCGACTATCATCTCACCAAATTCTCTTTTAAAAACACTCTTATTTCCACCTATGCTTCACGTCCTAACTTTTTTTAACCTCTCCCACCCTTTAGTTTTAAGTGAAAATTGTTAGTTCTAAGAATAAGCTTACAATAAGCATTAATAAATTATGTTAGGTTAGACCAATGAAAAGATAACAACGTTACCATCAATGGTGCCCGCTATCGTTCAGTGATTTCTAATTTTTTTTTTTTGCTCAAAATGTACCAATTGAGAAATGTGTTCGGTGAGCAATTTTTCTCTGATTTTGGACCGTTAATTGGCCAGCTAGATCGTGCGATTTGACGCCTTTAGACTTTAGCGGATACGTCAAATCACCCATCTATGCCGATTAACCAGGATCAACTGCACCCTTGAAAGACAACATTACACTTTTTATTGGAAAGATACCAGCCAATATGCTCAAAAAGGTGATTCGAAGTTGGTCTTCCTGTATGGACCACTTAAAATGTGGTCGTAGTCAACACTTACATGAAATAATCTTTAAAAGATATGGCAAGCATCAACTTATCAACAAAATGGAAAATTTTATAAACTTTTGCAATTTTCCTGATTTTTTTGAACAATTAAAAATTTCATCTTAAAAAAAAACATCCATTAGATACCATATTCCACTTGCTATATGTACATCAATTGTACATAGGTATAATAGGATTAAGAATTCTTTAAATAAAAATTCGGAACTAAGTAAAATTAAGTTTTTGTATGATATTAATTTTCTAAAGACCTTCATGCATAAATATTTGTTGTTTGCAACTGCTGCCAGCTCAAATTGAATTGAAATACACGAAAAATGAGAAAAAGAGTGGAAAAGTGCAGAGGTGTTGCAAAATGCTGAAAAAAAAACGTAGAATTTGTGTTAAATACTATCTCTGCACGCCCTAATGACCATCGTAAAATCCATTGACCTGGTTTTTATTATCTTCTACCCTTCTCTTGTCTTATAATTGTATGCAATAGTCCTGCTACAGGAGCAAGAAATTAAAATGTTGAAAAAAGGGAAGCGAACTGAAAAGTATTATGATGCGAAAATAATGAGCAGCGGAAATAGTGGCAACACTAAGGAATGAAATTTAGTTTTTTGTTTGTTTTGATTGTACTTGTAGCTCAGCGTTTAATTGGATTTTCAATTGAACTAAGGTTCTTTTCTTTCGGCGTTAAGGCTTGAAGTTAAGTTTTTTCCCAAGTTTCAATTAACCCATGGAAATAGGTCGTTTAAAATACAAAATGCTGAAGTTTTTAATTTTATGCTTATTTATTAGACAAATAACATAAAAGCAATTTCGTCATTCATCGTTCCGTTGAAATGATACGTTCCATCCAAATGGACCACCTTCATTTTTTCTCGATCTTCACTCTGGATCTGGTAGATAACTTCATTAGTGCGGTTTATCATCAATTTTGGTGATTTTCCTTTCCTACGCAGAGGATTATACGGCTACACCAAATCTCTTTCGTTGAAGCTGGAAGATTTCGCTTTGTTGTCGTAGGTACCTAGTCTTTATGCGGTTGCTTGCTATCTTCATCTTTTCTCGGATGTTTTCATGCAATTTTAGAATCCTGTTGCGCAAGTTATCCACATAAGTGCTCACCTCATTGGGATCTGTAGGTGAAGATCTGAATTTAATTTCACTTGCCAGCTGAACTTTTTGACCAAAAAGGATCTCGGATGGCGTATGTACCATATGTATAGACCATGTTAAGGTGGGCCAATAAAAAGAGAGGAATGCGTCGATCCCAGTCCCGCTGACATCTGCCGATGACCTTAGGCAAATTAGATCTTTCCAAGTCCTTTTGAATCGCTCAATTATTCCATCAATGTTTCGGCTTTGATCAGAGTATAGCTCCATTGGGATCCCAAATCTACTCACCCAATTGTTGACTATCTATTCTGTTACGGTCTTCGCCTCTTGATTTGGGATTACGAACACTTTCGGTCATTCACTGAAATTACCCACGACCACGAGTGTGTATCGGTTCCCATTAAAGGTTTTAATGGCTATTTGTTCGAATAGTGTCCGCAAATTGCATTGTTCCCTGTGAATTTTGGACCCTTAGTAGCCGCACACGTTATGCACTTCTCGACATCTTGTTGTGCGCTTAGCCCTTAGAAATGTTTTCTTTCTTTCTCCAAGATCTTGTTTATCCCCAAATGACCTTCTGAGGTTCCGTCATGTATGTGCATGTCATGCACTTCGCTGACTCTTGACTGTGGCATGATTAGCTGCATACGATATGTTGTATCATTTGACCTTTCCCATTTTTTCTTCAGCAAAACATCTTGAACACAAAGCCAGTCTCACTGTGCCCAATATGGTCTGACATCATTGTCTGCTTGTTGGTAGGAACGGATTTCGTTTGTATTCCAATTTGCTTAGTCTTGATCGTTTGTATAGTGACGTGTTTCTTCGATTCCTTCAGGCTGTAGTGTTTCAATTTGACTCCGCAAGAGAGAGAGAGAGAGAGAGAGAGCGTCAGCATTTGAGTAAAATTTTCAATTGCATTTCAAAGTTGTAGCCCTGCAACTGCTCGATCCATCTCGCAGCTTGGCCTTCAGGGTTCTTAAATTGTAGTAGCAAATTGGAGTTGTGTGGTGGAACCAAACTGATTAGTATCCTTCACTAATCAGTGCATGTGTTCTGAAAAAAAGTTAACGGTTCTATTTCCTGCAAGCACTGGAAATTGTGTAACAGAACTTATGGCAGTACTAGGTACATGTTTTGGCTAGTACAGAAAGTTCTCAAAAGATGGCAGGAAGTATAGGGTTTTCTAATAACGACTTGACATTTTTTTTTTTTTTAAATAAAAGGTAAACCATTTGAGATATTTAAAAAATTTTATTATTGGCTTGAAGTACAATCAAAACATTTATGAATGGAACTCAACTTCGTTCATATGGCCACCGCGGGCACGTTTGCAGCGGTCGATTTGTTGGACCCAATTTTCAACGACTCGGCCACACATTTCGGCTGCTATTTCGCCTTCAATGTTGGCTCTGAGCTCTTCCAACGTCATCGGCGTGTTGGCATAAACCAATGACTTAACGTAACCCCACAGAAAATAATCAAGGGGCGTTAAATCGCACGAACGAGGCGGCCAATCGACTGGCCCATGTCTTATGATAACACGCTCACCATACTTACTCTTGTAGCGTGTGCTGTGTGGCATGTGGCACCATCCTGTTGAAACCACATGTCGTCCAAGTCCATATCTTCAAATTCGGGGAAAAAATAATCGGTGATCATGGCGCGATAACGCATTCACAGAAACGTGACGATCGTTATCGTCGACGAAAAAATATGGCATAATAACGCCGCCGGCATGCAATATGCACCAAACAGTTATTTTTTTGTGGATGAAGTGGTGATTCATGAAGCACATGCGGGTTTTCACCCGACCAATAACGCATATTTTGCTTATTGACGAACACATTGAGCCAAAAATGAGCATCGGCACTGAAGATGATTTTGCGATGAAATTCATCATCTTGGCGCATCTTCTCCAGAACCCAATCGGAGAACGTACGTCGCTTCAAATGGTCCATCGGCTTCATTTCTTGAGTCAGCTTGATCTTGTATGGGTGTGAACCAAGATCCTTACGCAAAATATGCCATAATGTGGTTTGAGCGATGCCGAATTCTTGAGAATGCCGTGGGATTGACTGATTTGGACCGTTTGCTACGGACGTCTGAACGGCAGCGATATTTTCGACACTTCGACCATCCCGTTGTCTCACTGCCACGGCAACATCACACAACGAATATGTAGACTCAAATTTTTGCACTAAACTTGTTATTGCCTGTCTACTAGGGTGAGAATTATGAGCAAAAATTGGAGTTAACGCTCTTTAAGTTGCAGTCACCGACTCCGAATATCTGTAGAAAATTTTAATAATTTGCAGACGTTGCTTGTTAGTGTACTTTACCATGATAAAAATGTTGAGTTTACTGAATAAATTGACAGTGACAATTTGATGATTAGTGAAAGAGTGCAGTCAAAAATTAAATTCAAAGTTGTCAAGTCCCTATTGAAAAACCCTATATAACTACCGACGTCGAACAGAAGTGAAGTTAGTTCAAAAGTCGAATGTGAATAATGAACGAAGATTAGTGATAAAGTGGTTTAGGTAAAAGATAAAGCAACATAAAGTAAAAGTAGTTGATAAAAGAGATGGACTATAAATTGTAGCTATATTGAGTAACAGGATTGTGTTGAAAGAAATACTATACGTTCTATAATTTGAAAAAGCAAATATCTCTCAACCGTAGTAGGTCGGGACCATAGAACGAGGTCAATTTCTCAGATAAACGACGAAATATCGTATCGTATTAGATGATAAAAGAGAAACCTTGTTTCGCAATGGGACTGATAATTCCATTGAGTTGCTTTCACTGACATGAACTCGTATACTACCAGTCAATAAGAGTCAAATTTGTAAGCATGTCTAGACTACTAATTCCTTTTTGCAGTACTTCGCAAAGAGCTGATAATAAGGTGATGCACAATGATCCTTTTTGAAAATAATAATCCTCCTATCCATGCAACATGTAAAAATTAATTAAATTAATTATCACAGCACATACCTACTCATGTGTTTGACTGCTGTTAGCATTTGTCATATACGATTATGCAAGAGTATGTATGTACATTGTACACTCTTACTCTACAATGTAAGTAAATAAACAAACAAGCCCAACGACCATTTTAAATAATTGGAGTGTAGTTCCAAAGGGGAGTTTGCGTTGTAGTTAATATGAGAGATAGCATTGCTTAAATTTCACCTAACTCATCACAGTCGCCATTAGAACGTTCATCAACACCAACATAATGACTGAAGGTATGGTTCTCTTTCCTTGCGGGTACGTCGGGCGCCCACAATTAACTGACTACGAGAATACGAGTATGTTTCCAACGTTTCCATGTGTCTCATTCGTAAACTTATCACAAAGGACGATCGTTAAATCTTAGAAGGCACGTGTTGATGAAGAGATAGTTATGAGGGAGACATGGTTAGAAGGTAGGCTGGTAGGTGTACATAGCTGGCGCAATACGAAAGGCAACTAATGATAACGACATATCTGTGCATCTTGCCAGTTATTCGTCATCCATTCATCTATTTGTTGTACAAGTAGTTAGAATGACACCGGTGAGATTGTATTGAGATAGGATTGAGATGGCTGACTATGTAAATAGCAGAGATTCGTTCATTCATTATGTTATGTCCAGGCACTGACGAGATGGTGGCTAAGGGTTGTCACTGTTTATATGGGCGATATTCATCATTTCTCACTTCGACAGATTTATAAAGGAAAAAAAAAAAAAAAAAAAAAAATGCGAACGTTGACGAAACGAAGAATGAGCAGTTTGCTTGGACAGTTGGGCAGATAGTTGAACGTAATGACAAGAGTTGGCTTTTTCTCGGAACTATTTTCTCATGAAGGAAGGCAGGACAAAGAGAATAAGAAAGAATCCGATAGCTTTTTTTGCTTTTAAGTAACACTCATACGCCAAAGTGTTTTAGTAAGGGAAAACTGGAGTTAATTGATGGTATTATTATTGCGTGGATTCAATAAAACTAATCGGACGACCAACATGTCCGTGAACACGTTCTTAAGTTCTTGCAATCGATATTTATTCTTGATAATATAGGGTGATTCATGGTGAGGTTTGATTTTCAATAGGCTTTTTTTGACAGATCACGCGTGACTTCTATCAAACTGCTCTGTCATTTTTGTTAAGTATTATTTGGCAAGTAATCATGCAAAGACTCATAAAACAATAGCGTCTCCAAATTGTTCTGCTGTATCACGAAAATCAGCGTTCTGTGAGCGTTCGATTCGAGGAACTTAATGTGCGCATAATCGACCTACTGAAACCACTATTGTCAATACCATTCGCAAATTCAATTTACATTAGTGGATGATACTCGACCGGTTAAACCATATCCAGCGCGCAGTGAAGAGATTATATCAGCTGTAGCTGAGAGTGTACGCGGAGATCGTGACGAATCCATTCGTCGTCGTTCTCAGTAGCTTGGCTTGGCGTATTTTACGTGAGGATCTCAGCCTAAAAGCGTACAAAATTCAACTTTTAGTTGAATTATCAGTGAATGGGCTCTGGAAAAACTCAATGAAAATCCGGTGTTTTATCGTGAAATTTTGTTCAGTAATAAAGCCAATTTCTGGCTCAATGGATACGTTAATAAACAAAATTGCCGTATTTGGCCCGAAGAGTACCAAGAGCTACCATTACATCCATTAAAAACAACGGTATGGTGTGGTTTATGGAATAATTGGTCCATATTTCTTCAAAAATGAGGCAAATCAGATCAATGGTAACCGTTATCGCGTCATGTTAACGGACTATGTGCTTCCCGAAATTCAAGCACATGGTTTCGGTGAGCTCTGGTTTCAATAAGACAGCGCTACGAGCCATACTGCGCGTGAAACAATGGACTTGTTGAGCACTTAATTTTACGTTTTGCTACGGTAAATTGGCCGCCTTTGGATTATTTTCTCTGGAGATATGTAAAGTCTAAGGTCTTTAGGAATAAGCCAGCTACAATTGACACTTTGGAAGCCAACATTACTCGTGTTATCCGCGAGATACCAGTCGCTATGCTCGAACGAGTCGCCCAAAATTAGACCTTTGGAATGGACCACATCAGACGTAGTCGTGGCCAACATTTAAATGATATCATTTTCAAAAAGTAAATGCTATAAATTTTTCCTTTAATCGATAATAAAAACTTTAAGTTCACTTTCAAATTTATGTGTTTTATTTTACACTATAAATCAAATCTCAGGATGAATCACCCTTTAGTACAATTTAACAAGTTATGGGTTAAGCCAATAACTTTAAGTTTCATGGTCGCTGCCTTGCATGTGCCCAAATGAGCTGCAGACACTCCCATCTTACCTATGTTTCATTCGGCGATAACCAGTATAGCGGCGCCCGTGACTCGTTAGCACAGGTTCCCATGCATTGATTAGGTAGTTTATGGCCATCGAGAGGTGAATCATATTCCCTAATGTGAATACACCAATTAATTTATTATTAAATTAAATAAATAAACTAATATTTAATTTAAAAATAAACACATTCACCTCAATCAACCTCTTAACTTCTTCAGTGACTGCGAAGACTTGTGGATTTACTATAAATAATGACAACCGCACAAGTACATATTTGTATTTACAGAAAATAATAGTTGTTGTTATTTTAACAAGAGATGGCATTGTTGTATATGAAGTTTGCCACAGCTACTCCTCCTTTAGCAACTTTCTGGTGGGAGTTTAAAAGTCACACGAAGTTTTTTGATTTCAGGAACAGAAAAGAAAAGATATTTTTTAACCACGCTGTGAAAGGACTAAAATTCCAAGAAGCTCTGAAGCAACTTACGCTCGGTGGGTGTTTATAAAAATTATGTTATAGACGTATTACCTGATCTTGATGATCTTAGCGGTGCTTTTTTATCCAGCTCAATGGAAAGTAGATACATCTTCTCTACCCAATTTTCAACATTTTTTTGAACCACTCACAGGTTTTGAATTCGAACCTGTATCGGAAGTTGGTGTGATTACTTTATTCGATCTTTCAAATCAGATGTCTTTGGTGAGAATGGAGTCCCTATCCGGTTTTCTTCGTGTAATTAGATAATTCGTGCAGGTAGATAATTAGTTTTTGTATAACGTTCTCATTATTTCCGTCTATTTGAAAGCTGTCTAAAGTCATCCCTGTCTCGAAAAAACCTCTACCGTCTTTGGCTGCAGACTTTCGACCCACCAGTATATTTCTTTGTCTATCAAAAGCTTTGAAAAACGTCCTCGATAAGCGAATTTCAAGTCATCTGGACCAAAATAAACTACTTAATAAGGTAAAGTCTAATTTTTGAGCCAACCATAGTTGTTCTCCAGCTATGGCTACAATTTTCGATGACATAACACATGGGAAAAATTTTTGCAAAATTCAACTTTATTTATCAATATAGTTGCCTTCGAGGGTGATACACTGATTGAAACGATTTTTCAATCTTTCGATACCAGTTTTGTACTACGATTTCGGTTTAGCCTCAAAAAAGGCCTCTGTTTTGGCTATTACTCCTTCATCGGTCTTAAATCTCTTTCCGGCGAGCATTCTTTTGAGGTCTGCAAACAGGAAATAGTCGCTTTGGGACCAAATCTGGAGAATACGGTGGGTGGGGAAGCAATTCGTAGCCGAATTCATTCAATTTTGCCATCGTTTTCATCGACTTGTGACACGGTGCATTGTCTTGATGAAACAGCACTTTCTTTTTCTTCAAATGCGGCCGTTTTCTGCGATTTCGTCCTTCAAACGCTCCAACAACGCAATGTAATAGTCGCTGTTGATAGTCTGCCACTTTTGGAGATAGTCAATGAAAATTATTCCATGTGTATCCCAAAATACGGATGCCATAACCTTGCCAGCCAACTGTTGAGTTTTTGTTCGTTTTGGACGAGGTTCGTCGCCTGCTCGCCACTCAGCTGACTGCCGACTTGACTCTGGTGTGAAGTGATGGAGCTAAGTTTCAACCATTGTCACATACCGACGCAAAAATTCGGCTTTATTGCGGTTAAACAGCTTTAAACACTCCTCTGAATCATCAACACGTTGTTGTTTTTGGTCGACTGTGAGCAAACGCGGCACACATTTTGAACAGAGCTTTCGCATGTCCAAATATTCGTGTATGATATATCCAACACGCTCTTTTGATATCTTCAGAGCCTCAGCTATCTCGATCAACTTCACTTTACGGTCATTCGTAATTATTTTGTGGACTTTTTTAATGTTTTCATCTGAAACAGCCTATTTTGGACGTCCACTGCGTGCATCATCTTCGGTACTTGTATGACCACTTTTAAATTTTTCAATCCACTTGGGAATGGTTCGTTTGGCTGGTGCAGAGTCCGGGTAACACTTATCAGGCCATTTCTTTGCATCGGCTGCATTTTTTCCCATCAAAAAGCAATGATAAATCAACACACGAAATTGCTTTGAATCCATTTTTTTCACAATAACAAAAGTTGCTTCACTCACAACGCTATATCTCGAGAACTAATCGTCTGACAGCTGTCAAATTTATACACGTATCTTTTGAAGGTTGGTACTAACTGAAAATGATATGGATTTAATTCAAGTGGTGCCCTCTCTTAGAAACGGACTTTTCAGCCCATGTTTTAATAAACGTCTGTATTAAATTACAATACTTTGTTTTGATGTTTTGATTGTACTTCAAGCCAATAATAAAGTTTTTGAAATATCTCAAATGGTTTGCCTTTTAAAAAAGTTGTCAAGTCGTTATTAGAAAACACTATATTTATCCAACTTTTCTTTTGTTTCCTTCGCCGTTTTGCCACTCAAAAAATGATGTTTTGTGAGAGAACGAAAATCGTTTTTGTCTATACTCAACATGATGCCAAACACATCATCAACAATCAGCTGCTAAAACAAAACTAAAGACAGTATCGCACTGAAATTTGGCATGTCTGTCTAAATATGAACGGACTTCAAGGCACTATAACCTTTTTTGCAGTAGCAGCGCATTTTGGCGGTCAAGGAGGTTACTTTTCACTCCACCTGGTATTTGTCTGTCATATTATTTGCTTTTACTATACAATACTTACTTGCTAAATGTGCGATTACCTTAAATTGGTCACTTTTTGTTTTACAAGACGATAATAATGTTATCATTTCCATCGCTAGGGTGTTTAGCCCGTCGATACTGAAAAGCGTAGAATCATCATTGGAAATGTTACTAGAAGCATTTAGAGATATGTTGCCTGGAATGTTGCTGGAAGCATTGCTGTTGACGATGGCATCGAATGATGAGAGAGACAGAGAGCGGTTCTACCACACATTATGGTTTGGTGGATTTAGATTGCTGGCCACAGCACCGATTTTCAGCAGAACTTGCCATAGATGATGTGGGGGTGGAAGCGGGGGGAAATCATTCATGGAACTAAACGATCCAACAAGATTCTGATTATTCATATGTTCAGTATGACAAAATGCTTGCGATCGCGGTGGTGCCTGTGAATGAGAAGAAGCGTTAAGAGAATTGGATTTTTTCTTTGCAGATTTCTCTTAATCTCCTAATAAGCAAGTCTGCTGATGCATGTGAGAATTTTTACAATTAGCACATTTGATGACATTTGATTCATTACAGTCATCAGTCTTATGTGGACCTGCACAAGAATCGCGGTTTGTTTTTATGTGGCAATTTCGTTCACCATGGCCGTACATCTGACAGTTAGGGTATTGTGTCAACTTTCCGCGGATTTTTTTTTGTAGTCCCCAGTTAACCTGTGTGTGCAAAATTGAGCTATAGTTCTTTTTTAAATCAAAGAACCTAACTGAACCATTTTCCAGTGGAATGAGATAGAAATGATCAGTGTAGCGTTCGTATTGTTTGGTTATTTTTTTTAACGTCCACACATTTTAGTTTTAACTTAATTAGTTCGTCTTTTAGTAAGGCCGTGTCAATTTCGCCAATACCGTACAAAAAAACTTTAAATGCTTATTCACTTTTTCAATTCTCTCTTTTAAGTTTAGCCATTACGGTGTTAAAACAAACTATGGATTCACAGATAGTTTTATTGGGTATGCAATTTAGTTCGAGCGGTTTTTTTTTTCCAAAATTTGAACGTTTATTTAAGAAAAACATGTACAATAGTATTATTCAAAGTATTGTTCATCTGAAGCTATGACTTTTTCCCATCTTTCTGGCAATTTGTGGATCCTATCCCAAAAGAACTGCCATGGATGCCAATGGTAGTCAGAAGGGGCAAGGTCTGGGCTATAAGGCGGGTGGGGTAAAACTTCTCATCCGCTGTTTTCCATGATGGAAAATTATTGCCTCATGTCTGGTCGCATATTCCGGGCGTTTTTCGGCTACTGCTCTTTTCAAGCGGATTAATTGTGTTCGGTAGCGTTGTCCATTGATGGTTTCACCCGGTTTTAGCAGCTTATAATACAGCACATCCATCTGATTCCACCAAATACAGAGCATTACCTTCGCACCATGGATATTCGGCTTTGCCGTTGATTTGGCTGGTTGGCCGGGTTTCACATATGATTTTTTGCGCTTGGGGTTATCGTAATGGATCCATTTTTCATCACCAGTAACAATCCGATGCAAAAATGACTTCCTTTTGTGGCGTTCCAGCAGCACTTCGGACATGCAAAACCGCCTTTCGACGTCTCTCGGCTTGAGTTCCTGTGGAACCCAATTTCCTTCCTTTTGAATATATCCAGCTGCTTTTAAACGTTTTGAAATGGCTGCTTGAGTGACACCCAAAGATTCTGCGAGCTCTTCTTGTGTTTGGAAACAATCTTCATAGAGTAATGCTTCCAGTTCTTCATCTTCAAAATTTTTTGGCTGCCCAGGACGTTCATCGTCTTCCAAGCCAAAATAACTACTTTTAAATTGAAAACCACTTTTGGCGCATTCGCTCAACTAGCGCATGTTCACCATAAACTTTTACCAAAAAACGATGACTTTCGGCAGCAGTTTTCTTCATATTAAAGTAATGAAGAGGAACTTCCCGCAAAAACACTTTTTCAGGCACAAAGCTCGACATATTTGAGTAAAAAAATTTTTTGTTGTTTAAGCTTCAAATGAATGACATATACTGAATTGACGTACAATGACAGTAGCTTTCCAACGGAATAATACAAGTTACGCCATCTCTTAGCAAACTGCACGAATTGAGACCTACTAGTTAAAATCAATTTCAAGAAAAGTGAATGCATCTAATCGAAACCAACTGCATTTGACTTGACTGAAAGTATGCTTTCAACCGCTTCTGTGGTATCTATGTATTGCCCTCAAAGTAAAAAGAGGACCAGACACTGTAGGGTGGGTACTAGGATCAAAAAGCCATCGGTTGAATCTATCATGCAATTTGAAAAAACGGGAACCAACTTTTTGGTTTAGCCCGTTTGTCGCCCATTCAAGAGAAGTCTAAGATTTTTCGAAAGAACTTGGATTTTTGCAGAACGTATTGCTATCACAACTCTATTCCTAAGTAAGCGGTACATATCTCAATATTCGTCGAATCTGAATCGTTTTAATCTGTTATACGCTTGATCGCGCTGTTGCATTAGTGAGCGAATTTGGGAAGAGAATCAGGGTTTGTTTTGGGGTGTACGATTATTATTATTTTGTTTTTAATGCGATATGCCTACCATACAATCTTAGAAACTTTTTATTGAGAAAGTCAATTTGTGCATTAGGTGAAGCCGTATAGTAAATACGTTCCCAGTTAATATATTTTGAAGATAAACTATGTAAACTATATGTTGTGAAGGTGGCTACTTAATTTGGTCATATAATGATACATTATACAATCGTTAGCAATACTAAAGAAGTGATTCTGTATATAATCTGTATAGTGTGTCAAAACTGATCTTCTTATAGCATATGTGTGAACGTTGTAGGAGTGGTATCAAGCGAAAATTTGAAAATTTATTTGTATTGAATCATAAAAAAAGTCTCCGCCGTTTTTTGTCACTAGATGGTGTTGGTGTCCATTGATCTGGAAACACTAATCTGATTGTGTCAAACGAACATGGGTTTGAAAGGTGACATTTGTTTGTGAAGACAGCTGTGCAATTCGGTGCTCGTGCTTAAAGTTATACTGATTTGAATATGAGTGAAATATCTGAAGAAATACGCTGTATGATGCTTTTTTACTATAAAAAAGGGAAAAAAGCTGCAAAAACATGCCGAAAAATTTGTACAGTTTACGGAGAGAATGCTGTGAGTGAACGCCAGACCCAGGAGTGGTTTGTTCGATTCGGTTCCGGAAATTTCGATGTAAAAGATGCACCTCGTACTGGTCGGCCTGTCACTGAAAAAATCGATAAAATCTTGCAACTGATGGAGCAAGATCAGCACGGAGACGTCTGAAGATAGCGAAGGCACTAAACATCAACCGTATGACAGTTTGGAATCAACAAAAACGAGCAGGCTACTCAAAGAAGCTCGATGCTCGATGAAGTAACGCAATGAAATTTAATTGACCGAATAACCGAATATCAGTGAAACGCTGCTAAAACGTAACGAAATTGAACTATTTTTGAAGCGATTCATTACGGGTGATGAAAAATTGATTAAATACGAGAATATCCAACGCAAGCGATCATGGTCAAAGGATGGTGACCGACCACAAACGAGTTCAAAGAATGGATTGACGGCAAACAAGGTTACATTGAGTGCTTGGTGGGATTGGAAGGGAATTGTCTATTATGAGTTGCTAAAACGTGGCGAAACAGTCAATTCTAAGCTTTAAAGAAAGAGCGACCAGAATTGGCCAACAGAAAGGGAGTTGTCTTCTATCATGACAATGGTAGGCCGGACACGTCTTTGATGACTCGGAACAAATAGAGGGAGCTTAGTTGGGAAGTTTTGATGCATCCACTGTATAGCCCGGACCCTGCACCCTCCGATTATCATTTGTTTCGGTCTTTGCAAAACTCTCTTAATGGAATTTTGTTATATCGGTATTATCTGTATTTTAATAAACCTATAGACGTTGCTCTGGCTAGAGCCTGTTTTATAACAGCCAACTCGATGAGAGGGTTTAGGTGGTATGCTACATGACCTTTATCCGGCCTTATCTTGTATTTGAATGTCCTGTGTGGTTTAACATGAGAGCGAGTTTATTGCAGAAGATTAGAGGGTTTGAGAAGGCTTGTCTTCGCTTGTACAGAAAACCAAATTCTGAGTACATAAAATTCTATTCTAATGAGGTCTTAAACAATAGGGCGAACCTAATAAGAGTGAAAAATTTCGTCATTAAGTTGACTCAAAGGCACATTGCAAGACTAATGACCTCTTCGAGCAAATTAACCTCTAAGGCGTATTACCCCAATATCATGAGAGAGTTCGCTTTGATGGCTTAATTCCTCTTAAGCATTTCTCTATGTATTCAATTTGGTATTCAAGACTTTAATGCATATTGGCCATGATACCTATCGTGTATATATGTATATTGCACCGAATGCTTACATGCTTACCTTCGTAGGTAATTTCACAAAAACATATTTAAACCCAATAAACCATTTTCATTTCCAAAGAAATTTATGTATTTTTAGATGCTCGTCTGCTTGCAAGGATATTCACGACTACGTGATGGATCAAATCCAATCAGAATTTTATACATAGACTTCATCAAGTTAGTTATTATAAAAATAAATAGAAAAGTAAAGAATTTTCTTTTTTTTTTCACTTGAAAAAAACTTTTATGGAAAATCTTTCTTTAAAAACTAATATACGTGTACAAGTATTAAGTGAATCCATAAGTCATCCACTTTATGTATATTTTTCTTGTTTCAAAAGAAACTTGTCTCAACATTACCATCAGACCATCACCAAGATAAAAGTCGAACTTAAACTTTACTCGATGTTTCCCTGAAGGAAAATCGATTTGCAATTTTGACAATATAACTGAAGAGCATTGGATACAAAGGCAAGCAACAATTTAAATTTAACTTTGAATCAGAGTTTCCAGACTTAAACTCAGAAGGAAATGAAAATAAGGATATCCTCATAAATATAACAGATTTCTCTCTCGAGAGAAAAAAGTGCTTACTTGAGCATATAAAAATACATGTCCTGGACTTTATGATGGGTGAGTTTTTTACGGTTGGGTTTTTAATTGTCAACAAAGCACAGGAAAATTGCAAAAGTCTATATAATTTTTATTTGACGTGATAAATCAATGCTCGCCATTTACTTTTTAGTGCTTATTTTATGTAAGTGTCGACCAAGACTACGTTTTAAGTGGTCCATACGGAGAGTCCAATTTTGAATTACTTTTTCGAGAATATTGGCTGGTATCTCGCTAAAAAAACGTGTAATGTTGTCTTCTTAGGCTGCAGTTGACGCTGGTTTATAGGCAGAGATGAGTAATTTGACGCATCTTCATAAAAAATAGTCTAGAGGCGTTAAATTGCACCATCTAGCCGGCCAATTCACTGATCTTAAACGAAAGATAAATTGCTTACCGAACTCATTTCTCAATTGGTCCATCGATCTACGTGCTGTGCGGCATAAAGCGCCGTTTTGCAGAAACCACATGTCGGACAGGCTCAGCTTGCGCATTTCGGGCAAATAAGAGTTCGAGTTCATTGGACGATAGCGGGAGTTATTGATGGGTCAATGATTCCGCCAGACCATTAACCGGACCTAACAGTGCAAATACGGCAGTTTTATTTATTAACATAGTCATTCAACCTCCAGCTTTTCTAAAGCCCACTCACCGAATATACGATGCTGTGGTAGGTCGTTCGGCTTTAGTTCTTTCACGAGCTGCATTTTGTAAGGTTTTAGACCAATATCCTTGCGTAGAATCTTCCACGAAGTCGAGTAACACAATCTCAATTGCTCTCTACGCATACGGGTAGGTGACTGGACGTCCAATAGCGTGAAATTAGTTCGAAATTTAGTCACTATGGATTAAATTGCGCGAAAAAAATTGTAGGCATTGTTTGGGTGTAAGTCTGTAAGTTTGTAAGTTTGTAAGTCAACAAAAAAATCACCATGTTGGCACCAAACTTTTGTTACAAAAGATAGGTTCATTTAGTTGATAGAAATCTATAAAGATCTATCAGAATCGTTTATGTCAGGTAACTAAATATGATTTAAGAGGAGCTAGACAAATTTGTAAAAATCGTTCCTTAACTCAAAGTAAGACAAAAGTTCAGGGAAATTTTTTCGATTGTAAAAAGTACCATCATCAGCTTTTGTGAATTGAATTAAAATTAAAATTAAATTAAATCTTTTGAATAAACTACTAATGGCTAACTAAGAAGTAGACTGTCATATTTATAAATCAAAAAGGAAATTCGAAATTCAGAGATTGTTTGTTTTAAATATTTTTGAGAAAAGATTGAAACTCTATGTGATACCAGCACTACCGTGGTAATTGAATATGATCCGGCTTCTAATAATCTTCTTATTGGGCTTGCAAATAGTAATACAACATACGGTGGGAAATATGTCATAGGTCTGGGTGACGAATAAGGACATGAAATGAATTAACAAATTATTCTTCACAACCCGGAGAAGTGCGCAAATCATTATTATGCAATCAAACTCCTGCAACCTGGACAAACAAACAACATCAGATACCTTTAAATCGTGGAT
Source organism: Volucella inanis (assembly GCA_907269105.1). Taxonomy (NCBI): domain Eukaryota; kingdom Metazoa; phylum Arthropoda; class Insecta; order Diptera; family Syrphidae; genus Volucella; species Volucella inanis. The sequence continues at coordinate 127,887,184 of OU026157.1, forward strand.
ATCAACATGTTGCTGCGATTAAGGTTAAATATCGTAGTACTTAAGATATAGCTTTCAAGAATGAAATTCAATTGTAATCGAGTTGTAATTAAGTAGGCAGAGTTTTTTTTTTTTTTTTTTTTTTAATAAAAGGCTTTATGTAAATATTTAATTGGCGCCCGAGCAGGGATTGCGATGAACAATAGAAGTAAACTTGTTAAGTGCGTAACAATGACTTTCGGTTAAAAAGTGCAATACACTTTCTTCAAAACATAGTAACAAAATGTAAGCTTTACAAAAATCCCTTAAGAAATACGGTAAAGTGGTCTTTTGGAAATCCCGTTGCAAAAAGAACATTGTCGCAACATTACGTCAAACCCGTGGTCCCAGAACCCGTACACCATCCACAAATTCTATCAATCAGTGTATTTTCATCTCTTCTTTATTTTAAATAAAATATCTTGTATGAACATATTCAATGAATCGTTAAGTCTACTAATGCAAACTTATAGCGACAAGGTCCTCGAAACGTTTAAAAAAGGTCTTAAGGCGATTTTCCAGTACTCCTTGGAAGTCAAGGGCCTTGGAACTTACCACAAGCTCTTTTTTTGTTTCTTAAGCTGAAAAATCAGACATGTCGGGCACAATATATTATTTCTGACAACAGTTCTCATAGGAGACTCCACCAGTTGGAGCCACGACCAATTCCGCCCAAGCGTTGAGTCACTGTTACCCACAAGGCGCGAAACCATCAACTACTGTATCTTGAGTTGACGTACCTACGAAGAACATCTAACCAAAGGACTGTTCAACATACAGGAACCGTCTCAAACTACCACGTTAGTACATAACAACAAGGATATGGCGAATCTGAAACTAAGGTGTTCAAAAAGTAAGGTGATTTTTTATTTTTATAAAAAAATATTAACTTATCCATCAATAACATATATTAGTTTTGTCCCCATCAAAATAATCAGATATAAAACACTTATGTCAATGCTTTTACAATCTTCGAAGCACTTCTCGTAAGCCTTGAGCTCTTTCTGCGAAAACATTTTTATTTCCTCAATCGTCGTAAATCTCCGTCCTTTCATAGGTATCTTCAGTTTTGGGGACAGGATCCGGTGAATTTGGTGGCTGAGGCATGATTGTCGTGTTGTTTTTGTCAAAAAGATCTCTCACAAGCAACAATGAGTGAGCGGGTGCATTATTGTGATGCAAAAGCCATCAATTGTTTTTCCACAATTCCGGACGTTTTTTTTTTGTATTGCTTCTCGCAAACGGCGCATAACGATCATCGAAAAAAACAGTAATCTAAACTTTGACATTTATTTGAATTTGGCGTACTTTTTTCGGCCTTTTATTTCATCGGGACGATTGGGCTTTGGTTTTGACGTCATAACCATATACCCATTATTTATCACCAGTTATGAACCTTTTGATCATACGTAGTCAGGATCTTCGTTGATGTCATTCAAGAGCTCCTGCGATGGTTCTTCTGATCAAAATTAACAAGTCTCATGACCAAAACATCCCAAAAAATTTGCATGACACGAGCCGACTGATATCTATGCCAATATCTTTAGCAAATTGACTTATGGTAATTCGACGATTTTCCAAAACAGTTTTCTTCACAGCTTCTTCTCTTCTCGCTCATTTTGGATTAGCTTGTACCACTTGTAAAGATTTTTTTTACTTAGAATAGACTCACAGTATGCCACTGTCAACATTTCAGGTGTTTTAGAGCACTTAATTTCATTTTTTATAGAAAATTTGATGCAAATTCTTTACTAAACTTTTTTTTATAATTATAATCGTCGAGCACACCAAAACACGTCTAACCTTTCTATCTGTCAAAAACAAACTAGGTATGCTATATACTTAAAACTGTGAGGATATGTATGTACCAACACATTAATAACAAAAAAAAAAAAAAAAAAATAAAAATAAAATAAAAATCAATAATCGAATGTACGTTGCCCGCGAAATGTCAAATGTCACCTTACTTTTTGAACTTGTATTATAAAGTAGGCGTGCTTGACCTCTTACGAAATCAGTATTTAAAGTTGATACGTAAGAGTGGTACTATCTTTGTAACTGTTGCATGAAAAATTGCAAAGGTTATTTCGATCATTAAGGCTGGTAAGCCTCCAGAGAATCTTAACAGGGGCTAAAAAGTAATCACTTTTCTGCGTACGTCTACATCTGTAAATACAGACCAGCTGTTTTGGCATTTAGTATAACACAGGTAGATTGCCGAATATACCTCTCAGATCACTATGGTCTGAAGCTACCTGGTTACAAATCAGTGCTATTACCATGTTCTTAAATATATAAAATTCTGTGTTGCTTTGACATTCTGGACATACAATACACGAAGGACGTTGTGTTGAGATCTTCGCTACTGAAAACAACTTGATCCAGTTTGTATATGAGCCCACACGAATACCAAACGTTGATAGCCATACTACCAATACTCTGGAATTGTTTTAAAATTCTAACCCTGATAAACACAAGGCTAATTTGCTATCTACTCTAGGTTCGTCCGACCACTGTGTCCAAAAATTAGAGTACAATGCCCACGTCTGCTCAGGTGCTCCTTAAACATCTCTGCACCTGCTAGATAGGATTCAAAACCCGCGAAATAAAACTCATAGGTGATGTCAATATTACACAGTCATTCGACACGTTTCCTATCTTACCCTAATGTATCGCTACCGGTCTGGCTTAGAATGCTCATCAGTACACCCTCAAGCTCACCTTCAGTCGTACAACTCGCTTATGTAATGCCCTACTGAGCTCTTTATTTCCTAGCTTCCATATCTTGCAAACATTCAAAACCAACGCACATCGGTATTTCTCTTTTTTTCCTCCCTAACTTCCTTTCAACCGCGCTTTGTGCAAACATCTTAAGAGTACACAAAATCCCCTGTGATTGTGATAAATCTAAGTCTGGCTTGAAATGACAAATTTAGTTTAACTCGTGGGATTGGTGATGTAAGAAAGATACTATACTTGGTGTATTGCATTTTAATAGAATATTGAGTTTCACTCTTTTAACAAAACTAATCATTGCAATCATATAGAGCACATAATATAAAATGGAAGCGAACAAAATAAATACGTAGAACAAACAAATACGCCACAAGCATCGGTGGTGGCGATGGTATGATGGTTGACTCACCGGCTGTCACGCCACGTACCTGGGTTTGAGTCCCGGTAGGAGCACAACAGCAAATTTTTCAAAATCGTCATCACCCTTTCGGCGGGCAATGGCGCAAATCTCCGAAAGTTAAATTCTGTCTATGAAAAAGCATCTCAGGAGAGCCGTTTGGAACCGACAATAAACAGTAGGACCTGCTCAGGAGTGTAAAAATTCCCAAAATGAGAAACACAAATGAGTGCGAAAGCTAGGAATTGGCCCACTGTCGCGTCACTTGTTTATTTATTTTTTTTTTTTTCTAGAACAAACAAATAAAATCTCAAGAAACAATTTGGTAACTCTGTTTCCAACGAATAAGTGCATAAACTCCAGAAGTACGATGTACGAATTCTACTTCAATGTTTGTCCATTTAAAAATAAATTTTCAAAAGGAAAACTCTTCTCCGCAACAAATTGAAATGTCCTTTTGCTCATATCCTTGTATTTGTAACGCAATGATGAAGAACGAACAAAGAACAACGAATAAGTATGGATCAGAAGAAAACCCCAACGGGGTGGATAGGAGAAGAGAATAGAAATTTCTGCCACTTCATCGAACTAAATTAAATTTGACCAAATTTGCTTTACTCGTAGCTTGGTTAGCTCTCATCGTTGCTGCTTCTGAGTAGAATAATAAATAATAACCCAAACAGCATTTCAAGGACTGTTTTGTGACTGTAGCTGTGCATGAATAGATTGTGGCCGTAGCTATGGTGTGCTTTTATTTTGTTCTAATAGGCAAAACACAAATGAACATCGGTTTGTTGGGTGTATACAGAAGCAGGTTTTATGGATTGGAGGACACTGATTGACACTGACATTAGATAAAAATGACAAGAATCCAGTAGATGAGTAAATAAATCGACAGAAATGAGTGTAGCTAAGTCGTATTGCGTCCTGTTGTCGTGTATGTCAATATAGTCGAATTAGGTTGGCGGGGAACTTATTCAGAATGGGGAGGCAAGCATACCTATTCGTAATAACGGCAACAATGATGCCACGAAAATTGATGGCATCCTTAATAAGGAATATTTGATTTGTGGAAAGTTGTTGAGAAGAGGGTGTCCGTATCTATATCATACATACCAGTATGTACGTGTTGCCTGCGATTTTGAGATTGAAATTGTGATTGCGGTGGTGAATATTTGAAATTCTGATCGTGATTTGGTTGTTTTTGAGTAGGAAGCGAAGTTATTTGTCGGAAAGTGTCAATATAACTTAATTTGAAGTGATTTCACTTTCTAAAATTGCGGAACGGATTCCCTGGGGGTGAAACCTTGGAATTATATCAGTTTGAATACTAAAATGGGTTGGCGACGAGAAGGGCAGGGCTAGACTAAAGATTTTCATCGGTGGGTATTTTTTCTTCTAGGAAGCTCCACGGGGTTTTTCTATCAAAAGGCACAGAGTTTTTCGTCTTTCAATTTTCAATTCACTCATTTACTGCAGCCTTTTCATAGTCCCCTGAAAGGAATTCACAACCAAAAAAAATGTGAAAATGTGATACACTCAATTACTTGAAGTCAGTAATTAACGCTGTGCTACAATTCTTAATACAAACTTTAATCTCATTAAAAGGATAGCTTCATTACGAGCTTGTGGCAAACAAGCTAGACATAGTATTTCCGGATAGATATTTTGCCATATGTCATATGTAAGTGCTCACTTGCTCGATGAAAACGAAAGAAAAGGTATCCTAATGTAAAGGAGTGAGAATTACCACGAAAACAAATGAAAATAAGTGATAAAAGGGGCAACACAAATATTCGTAGTAACAGAATGTAGCCAAAAAGAAGATTACCTTTCAATGCTTCGAAAAAAAATTTTTTTTATGGGCTTATTACTATATAGCCCTGAGAGCGAGGGGGCCTCTTATCCTCTCATCCTCTTAGTGCTTAGATCCTGACGGCCAGATTTCGCAGTAGAGTGAGAGATATCACAATTATTGAAAAGTATACCTTGGAAGATCCCGCAGATGGGGAAGTAAAGGTGACTTCTAGAATAAATTTTACAGAATGGCTAAAAAAAAAGTGGTCAACCTAGAAAGCTAGGCGATAGAAATGAAGCTTCACGAAGTTCGATAAATAGTTAAAATGTCAGCAGCAGTCGGTCGTCATCGTGGCTTCAGTGTGCAGTCAGACCGTAAGTACATTCTTTTGAATCTTAAGACACCAACCAAATAGAAAATGAAGAAAACATAGCTGCCGTACCGAAGAAGACTCAGAAATGCCGATTCCTCGCCGATCAGCTGAATTGGGCATCGCCATAGAGTCAATCCGGCTTTGCGGTTGAATTTGGGTCTACATCCGTATAAGATTGTGCTGACGCAAGAATTGAAGCCGGACGATCATAGACAACGTCGTAAGTTTGCTAATTGGGCACTGGAAATGTTGGGCGGAGATCCGGATTGTCAACATCACGGATGAGACCAATTTTTGGCTCAGCAGCTATGTCAAAAAGCAAAATTGCCGTTATTGGAGCAAACATAATCCACAAGTGTTCGGCGAAGTATCAGTGCATCCATAGAGATTGACTGCTTTCTGCGGCTTATGGCATTACGGCACTGTCGGACCTTATTTATTTCGAAATGAAGAAGGATGCACCATTATCCTCAATGGTTCCAGGTAAGGAGCGATGTTAACCGACTTTCTGTAGTCAGAGCTCGACAATATCGATATATCCGAGTTATCATTCCAATTAGATGACGGTACATGTCATACAAGTGACGCAACACTGGAAGTTGTGAAGGAGAAATTTGGCGACTGGGTCATCTCATGGTGAGCGTTCATCAATTGGACGCCACGTTTATGAGATTTGACACCAATGGATTATTAGTTTTGCGGCTACGACAAGTCTATGCTAACAAACCAACCTCTTTGGATAAGCTCGGGGCGAAAATTCCACACGCTATTGCCGACCGCTTGAAGCACTGCCATCAAAGCCGAGGCGGCTATTTGAATGATGTGCTATTCCACACATAATGGCCTGAAGAAAAGCCAGAATCAATTCTATATCTCACACCGTTGTTGTTTTTTCCTATCGTTCTTATTCGGTGACCCTTTATTTTGCTTGCATTGCTAATGCCGCTATGTCAACCGATGTCGCTGGATTAATTCTGTTCCTGAGCTCTTCTATGGGGATTATATTCATGGCGTTGGCAAACAAAAGCCAAGCCAAGTCAAATTTTGTTGTTAAGCTGAGGTTTTCCCTTACTTGTTTATGATGCTTTCGGTGTTGTTACATAGCAATAAATATCTAGGTAGGTACTTTGACGACAGTAACAATGATGATGACGATGCTAAGGGTGTTGCTATGCACGTAACTCGTGCATTTTTTTCTTACCGACGAAGTTACTTTTGCCGCTTATGGCACATTCCGTGCGAGTAAGTGCCTTATCTCATGAGTCAGCCCCCCTCTTTTTGTTCTCAATTCCAAGTCTGTCGCTTTTTCGTTCCTCCCGCATGTCTCATTCTGCCGGAGCTGCTATACTATTCACGCTACACCATTCGCGCTACACCTCTCACTCTATACCACTCGTACCATATCACTCGCACTGCCTTCTTCCGTTTCCTGTCATTTTTTCGTTTCATCTGAGTTTTAAAATACACAACGGTCTCGGGTGTTAAGGAGAGTATTAAGTAAAAGAACTTTATTGGTTATGTGGAAATAGCTATACAGCATCGTAAATCAAGGTACACTTCATCCTTCTTGGATAATATTAGTTTTATTTACAAGTATTATCTCACGGTTTAAAGATTCGTTTCATCGGAGTTTGAAATCAGTTCATGTCGCTTTTTCGTTTCATAAGAATCCGAAATTACTTCCCACGGAGATATAAAAAGTTTCATTTCAAATAATTCTTTCAACATTCCAAGAACACATAAGTTCTAAGTTTGACAAGGAAAGGGTTATCTTTTGAAATGGATCGTCCTTCATTTATTGGATTTACAAAATGGAAGTTGTCATAGAGTGATATAATGAGTATATCTCCGCACCTCACTTACTGTTTATTGATTTCAAGAAACATTTCATTGTGCGAATAACAAGAAGATATATCGTAGACCAAAGCAGAGACTGTTATCAGGGATACAGGGATACAGAATCATAGACCTTGTTTTGGAAGCTAGCGAGCGCTGGTATTTATATAATTAATCAAAGAAAATGTTTGTTTACTAAGAGAAGAAACTTCTTAAATGTAATAAAAGTGACCAGTATAATCGGAATCTTTCGCTTATCCCATAAATGCCTTCATACCATCATATGAATCTTGAAGTTGACTCATATTTTAAGCGAAGAACTAAGATATTAGCACTAAAAGTCTAAAGGAGAACCACCATATGGAGGATAAAGGGCAGTGCATTAGACAAACTTCGCAAAAAGAAGATATTTCTGATGCAAAACATTTTTTTAAAGAATTTAACGTTTACTTTTACCTGAGCCCGTGTCAAGTTTTTATTTTTGGAAAATGTGGCTATTTTGCTCTATGGATAGCATTCAAAATTAAGTGGGAAGTCCAAATTTGTAGTGTAATTCGACTTGTATCTTGGGCAACTACTCACCTCATGTGATTTTTATTGCTTGAAGAAAATAATATCTTTTGGGGGCCTTTGAGATTGAACACCGAACCGTTCGATTTGGAAGCCAATACGAATACACCACCACTTGAGGCGTGACCACTCACATCTACCAATAACATGCACTGTAGTCCGGAAACCACATACGCGACCTGTCAAGAGGTGGGTGGTGCTGGGCACATACCATAGTTTACATATGGTAGAAAATATATACTAAGGATGACTTGGGGAGGATACAGAAAAATAAGGCAGGCTGAATGGTTTGGTGCTCTATTGCCTTTGATGTCTACCTGGATTTGATTGTGACATCTTAATTTTGTAGTTTCTAGCCTGAATGAATTGCATGTATGAAGCATTCTAAAACTAGCGAAATTCTTAGTCTTTTTGAAACAAAAAAAAAAAAAACTTTCCTTGTTCTTCCTTCCCACAGTCCTTAAATTGAAAAATCACACGTCACGGAATACGAAAATCTCAGTTATAGGTTGAAGTCGTCGTTATTGACCATCCAATAAAGTTCCTTGTCACTGACACTCTGGATTTCATGCTCTGATTTATCTCAACAACTGTGTGCACTCTCACTTAAAACCAACAGTAAAGAAAGACACAAAAGTAAAAACGAAAAAGTCCTTGAATTACCAGTAGGGAGAGAGGAAAACTAATTGAAGGACATTGTTTTTGGTTTCACTCATTCGTTTCTGATTCTTCCCTTTTGTTAATGGTTCGATGAATTCCGAATCAAATTTGAATTGGTTCGTTGGATGCTGAAATACTAGTGTACGGTGCTTTGGTGGCATCCCATGGTGAGGACTCTATTTGCACCCGACCGGAAAGGTGGTACTCTGGCAATACGGAATGTGTGCAAGGATTGATTAATTGCTCGGTAAGGGAACAACTTGCACAAAAAAATCGAAACTGAAGGTCGTTGATAAGAGTCAGATTTCTATGTTTTTTTTTTTTTTTCTTAAATCCGATTTCTAATGGAAACGTGACAGAATGAGTGATGATAATTGGGATAGATCAAGCTTTTTCAGGCTGATAAGTGAGTTGGTTTTACAGTCATTCCTTTAATGTCACATTTCAAGTTTGCTTGTTTGACAAAAATCATCCTAATTAGCAACTTTCAATAAAGAGACATGAAAACAGAACGTTTTAACATCACCTCTACTGTAGATTGTTAACATTTAAGTTACTGTTCTTCGTCTATATCAAATTAAATAACAAAAATATAAAAAGACTAAGGAAGCGGATGGAAAAAGTATAGAAAACTAAATAAAAAAAGTCTTATAACAGAATTCCCAGATAAGAAGTTTGCAATATAAATCTTAAAACAATATCCTGGCAGTCCTGATAGTCGTAGCATCCATCCACCCATCCCTATCAGGATGAACCGTGGAATCCATTTTTGTATGCTGATGACGCTGATGAGAATGATTATTAAATTTCATTACCCCACACTCCGACATCTATCTTCGGCTTACGAAGGCTCTGCAAAAGGTCCTAGCTGTCTGAAAAAACAGGATTACAGTAGAATTTTTTTTTAATTTATTTATTTTTTTATATTTTATTTTTTCTATATAATGTACGCGACTGAAAGTTATGAGCCGTTGATGAAAAGTACCAGAAGATGGAGTCTGAATAAAGAGCAAGGGAAAAGGAAATAAATTCAGAACCTCCACCCCGACCAACAATAACATTGCCCAACAGCTCGGCTAACTACTGCCCTGGTCCATTGGGAGAACTACCCCCCAGAATTGTTTGAGTGTATCCGTTTTTGTAATAAAATACAATCTGCGTTGGGGATAATTTCATTTTCCAGCGCGAAATTTGATTTATTTAAAGAATACGACTAGGACGACGGACAAAAGACGAAAGAGAAAAAGGACGTTGGAAAGGGGTTGTTTCGTCGTATCCGCATGTATCCGCACAGGGTACAGAAACCTGATGAATGAACAAAGGCGGTCTCCTTCGAAAATTTTACTCCAGTAGAACTTCGTATGAGATAAGACTGATGATGATGTAAAATGAGCGTGGAATGGGTGCAGAAGTTTATTATTCGAATGGGTGGGACGGATGGATGTATGGTTCTGATTTGTAAGGAGCAGTGTTACCGCTGGGCATTTAAAAAAGGCTTTGGAATATTTTTTGAAACGTTAGGCAAACACAGACAAGGAAATGTGATAAAGATAATGAATTCCAAATGAGGATGTACCTTCTGATCAAAAAGTACCCGGATTTCTTCAATAAAACAAGAACGGTTCAATAATTCATTGATATTAATTCTATTCCGTTCAAAGTAATCTCCATTGCAAGAAATATACATATTCCAACGCTTCCTCCAATCTTCAAAATCCTTTAATGGGCCGATTTTAGAATCGCCTTCATATCCTTCTGAAAATTTTCATTTATCGCTTCAATCATCTCAACACGCTTTCTGTTTATCACTGAAGTGGTTACTTGAGTCGTGTGAATGGGAAAAAGTCACAAGGAGCTATGACAGCCAAATATGTTACGAAGCTTGCGGAACAGTATGAACGATATGTTTTAGTTCAAATAGTTGCGTACTAGATATGATGTTTCTGCAGCAAATTCAGCACTCTTGGCACTCGACTATGTTTTCTTCATTTCGCACTAATCTCTGTCTAGTTGTTGGCTAAAGATATAAAAGAGTATACTCACGCTTAGACTTACCCATGGTGCGACAAATTACCTGTACACTGAAGCCATGATAATGAACGACCTCACGACGAAATTAACGTTGCTTATTTACAAATGAGCCCGAATTTCAATATTTTTTAATAATTTCCGCATGTATTGCAAGCTTGAAACGATGCATGGTGAAATGGCAAGCCTTACTGAATATTTTGATAGCTGGCTGCCATTAAAACATAATAATTTGAAAAACAATCATTGCTCTGTAGTCACCCCTTATTTACTTACTTAGTTAGGTGACGCTACATTTTGGGTTGAACCTGGCCCTCAACTAAGAAATCTTTCCTGTTAGTCTTTAGCTAATTGTCTCCACTTGAGCAGTCAGTTGAGGCCAACTTCTACTTGTGCGCTCCACCTAAGGTGAGGTCTTCCTCGCCGAATACTCTGCGGGCGGGAGCATTGGTGTCAACTCGTCTTCTCAGGATACTAAAGCGCAGTTTTTTTTTACTAAGTCGACGACGCTATACAGCTTACATAGTTCTTCATGGAATCTTCTTCTTCAAAGCCCATCAAGGCAAATGGAACCGAATACTTTTCGAAGGCTCTTTCTCATGAAGTAGGACTGTGATGATCAAGGTGTTATCTAGGTCCTCCTTAGTTTTTCGGTATAAGACCCTACTAGTTAGTGGCCGTCTTAGTCCAATGAAACAGTGATTGGCAAGAGTATTTTTTTTGTTTTATTTATACAGAGGTGTTGTTGGCACAATTTATGGCAGAGCCTAGGTAGACAAAGTTCATTCTTACCTCGAAATTATAGCTGTAGATTGTGATCTTCACCTTGTCGATGTTATGTTTGCCCCATTTACAGCTAAATCCATTTTCCCAGCTTTCGTTTCAATACTGGCTACAACAAGGCCGACAAAAAGCCTCTTGCCGATCTTAGGGTCACAACATCCAGTACTTTTTGCAACACTACATTGCGTCAAAACCAAGTGGAAAACCCTTCCGTCTTAGGCTGGAACCACAGGCTTACCTACCTCAACAAGTCTGTCCAGGACCGAAGTCAAAGCCGTGGTTCCCACGGTACCGTGTTTTAAGGACTGATGTGGACTACCGATGGTCTTGCCATTCAACAGGACCTATGACTCCGGCAGTTTGCAACTAGTCAAATCGTTATCGGTGCCATAATCTGAAGATGTTTACTATAAGACCAGTGTTTGCTCCACCCTCGCTTCATTATGGAAATTCATTAATGGAAGAAGCCTTGATAATTGCGAGGGCGCCATGGCTGCTTGAAACGTTCGGACGTCCAAAATACAGGAGACATACCTTCCGTACATAACAAAATGACGAATTAGATTTAGCGGTTCATGATTCGAAGACAGACTTATGCACATTGAGACGAGGAAGCCGCTTGCTTGCTATAGTAATATTTCGTCCCGCCACAAGTTCAATGAGCCTAAGTCCGTTTATAGTCGTCGTGTCGTATGAGCTGTGATTTAGAACTGTCTAACCAAAGATGGCCTCATTTCCTATCCTGGCGTTAAAATCACTTAGTACGATTTTAACGTCATACTTGTCTTGTAGAGAAGCTCGTAGTAACATTCTTTGATAGCGACATCCTTTCGTAGGGGCTGGATGCAAAATAGGCTTATGTTAGCGAACTCAGCCTTGGTGCCTTGGTGCCTTCGTGAGTCAGAAAATGCTTGCTCAGGTGTCGAAAGTTCAAAATTTCTTTCCTTAGTCTGCCACATACAGAATCCGAATAATCGTTGTTTCTTTTCTCTATAGCAATCACCATAGTTTTTCATCCTCCTTATACCTGCGTGATCGTCATCAAGGGCCTCTGCTGATTGTTCGGCTGCACGTGGTCTGTTAAGGGTCCGAACAATTAAAGTACAGACTCGAAGGTCGTTTGCTAGGGTGGTTAGCAGTGAGTCAATTTTCATCAGGTCATAAGTTATCGTATTTTAATCTCTTGCTTATAAGGTTGTAAGCCCAGTATAATGTGTATTTCTTGCCGGGCATGGGCTTACTATTTTAGCCTGCATAAGTTAGGGCTTACTCAGGATGACCAACTTAATTCCATTTTTCGTCTAGGAGGGTCATTTCGCTACTAATCACTCTTGAATGTGAGAAGTTGCTACCTGGTCTTCTGAAGCGTAGGCAATGGAAAACTGCGTGATCTGCATCCTCCTTTCGGTGCTTACAGAATGGACAAATTGGGAAGGATTTCTTATTTTCAACCATGGTCGGTTGTTCTTTTTAGTTCTTCAGATCTTCTTTTTACCCAAGGTTGTATGTTGAGGATAAGTTGGTATGTCTATCTTCCTTACGTGGTTCTGCCTCTTTTGAACTGATATATTTCTTTCCTAATAAGGATTTCGCCCTCATATATGGGCATCATATCAGTTAAAATGTCCGCTGATTCTTCTGAGATGGTCCGAAAAGCGGGGACTGTTCTCAAAGTTATTAGTCTGTAAATTCGCGATGTCTTCTATTTTGATTGCGTCCAAAGTGAAGCGTGATTTTCGGAACCCAAACCAGTATTCTGACAGAACATTGCCCTCTTCCACTATTGTCATCAGCCTGTTGTAAATTAACTTTTCCACAATTTTTCCTATGCTATCCGAAAGGCAAATGGGGCAGTGCAATTAAAGAACTCCAGGAGCTTTATTTCCTTTGAAGACAAGCACCAAACGATGTAGTTTCCAGTGATCTGAGAAAGTTCCGTCTTGAAAAAAGTCGTAAATTCCTTCTGTAAAGATGTCTCGATGTAACTACTGCTTTAAGGGCTCTGTTTGGTATTCTATCCAGGCCTGGTGTTTTCCCATCGCCAAGTTTTTTGCATGGTGAGATCTCTGCATCAGCATTTTCTATAGCTTCACGAAAATGGTTCGGTAATTATTCTGGAATCAATGGCTTCATAATATTTTTCAAGATTGTCGGGCATGCCTTTGACCTTTGTCAAGACGATCCTGTTTCTCGAAAGGTCGTCCAGCATCTGTTTGAAGCTTCTATTTTTCCTGTATTTAATGGCCTATTTTAAGGAACTCTTTGCTTGCTTAAAGATAACCAGATTGTGACTGAAAGCCAGGCTTCCTTTTGGGTCTTTCGTCTCGCTCTCACACAGATAGTCCTTAGGGATTTTATTTCATCATTCCACCAACAGCAGAGTGAGCCGAATCGGCTGGGCTTACTTTTTGGCATAGGTCCGATAGACTGGTCCTTACATATAGTTCAACTCCGATTTTCGCTTTTGCAATGGCAACCCTGTCTATCCTGGTAAACAGTATCAATAGTAGACCATCCGCAAACAGAAGTGAAATAATTTTTTGTTATCCTTGGACTTATTTTTATTGCGAGAGGAGGAGGAGGACTTTAGGAGCTTAATGGCTAGGAATACGGGTAACAGTAGCGGTCTATATGGCATAGCGGTCTGCTCTGAATTAAGATTGAGTCGCATGTAATATGACTTAAGTCTCAAGTGGGTCTATTAAGATGAATTCGCCGTGAAATATGAGTGAATTCTCTGAGTGGGTGTTGGGGATGGATTTCTTTTTCGGGGTAATGGAATCCTCTCGAAATGGACTTTTCTGCTCACTTCATCGCTCTTATCAAATTAACCAAAACGCGGAATTTTATTTTCGTCGAATTTTTTCATTCTTTTCGTAAGGCACCCACCAAATAAAGTTTTTATTGGAAAAGTTTTACTGTGAGTGTTGTTTTTTTTGTGCTTTTGGTACCAAGTGACGGTTTGATTTGATTTGGTTGAATTTTTTAAGTTTCTGATTTAGCCTTCGGGGTTGATTAAGGATTTTTTAATTTACGCGCACAACTGTAAGTTTAAATTGGAAAAAAAGTAAAAATAAAATAAATACATTTATATATTGTAAAGGACACCATTTATGGTGAAGCACCAGCCGATTACGCTTAAAGCACTTAGCCATTAATTTTTATGGAGTTATGAGTCATTTGTTGCTGTTAGGGTGCTATTTTAACGCGTTTTCCTGTTCTAGTTTTGGGTTTTTCATGTTTTATTTTCAGCTAAAACAGCCTCAGGCACCATTCTTAAGCAAAGGTTATAATAAAAATCTTAATAAGGGCCAGTCTCTAATATTCTAATTTTCTAATCTCTCTTCTACAACAATTCCTTTCCCCTTGAAAACTTTTGTTTTAACTCCTCCAAGCCTTTCCACCTTCAAATAATTGTTCTTTTAATATCCTGAGAAAGTGATGGGAAGCACGACATAAACAAGTAATACGGACTTTCAAAAGCTTTGTGGATAAATGCCAGCAGAGCAGGCGGGCGACCTGATACAAGAGCGCGAGGAAAGCGCTTTATAGAATTTTTTTTTGCAAGCATCCAGCGCGACTTTTGAGCCACGTGTTGTTCTGTTTCCCCGTGGACATCGAGTGACCAAATGCGTTGCTTAGTATACCATGCGTTTTTTTTTGCAAGACCGGCAAAAATTGGGAATTTCAAGCGTAAGTTCAAACTTGATAGAAAGTCCAGAGCTAGAGCGAACAAGTATTCCTAACGAACATCAACTCGAAGAATCTCCTCAAATGCCTCTGACTTGAAAATCTGGCAGACCTGATGGATTACTGGTCAATTATTAAAGTGAAATAATAGCAATAGAACAGGGAAAGCACAAGAAGCCGATTAAATTCGGCATAAAGTTTCTTTATTCGGTCCGCAGGACAACAGTCATACAATAGCCTTTCTACAAAAAACGGAGACGATACCTTCTGCCTCCTCAATATGCCGAGCGTTTTTCTTACAAATCGACATAGCTTGTCAATAGTCAGGTTATGATTAAAATTCTTGATTGAACCACGAATTTCTCCAACATTGTTGCAAGGAGATACGAGTACATGCTTTGAAAATCCATCACGGTAATTTTGAATTATTGTACTTTAGTTAACCGGCCATGGGAATATAGAGGCGAATTGAAGAGCTAATCAATTGAAATGAGCCCACTCTTTTGAGACCAGTGACAGAAGAAATCCATCTCCAACTAGAAATTGCACTTTTGTACTTCACTTCAAATGCAGAGGACAGATCTGCAACAAATTCAGAGGACAGAACACAAACTGTGCTCGAAAAACTGGTGTTTATAAGCGCAGGCCATTAGCCAATAGGCGCATGCGCAGTCAAATCCAGAATTCCATATAACAGCAGCTGTTCAAGTTTTTTTTCTTTTTTTTGTAATAAGCGGTTTTTGGGTGCCCTTAAAATGTTTGCACACGGCGCAGGCAAAGACACCTAGGGAGGAAGAGAAGAGAGGCACCGACATACGTTGGTCTTAAATGTTTGCAAGTTACAATGACTAGGAAATTAAGTGCTCGGCAGGGCATTCCATAATCGAGTTGTACGGCTGAAGAAAGAATCACGACATTTTACAGTAACGTCCGCAAGTGCGCTTGAGTGTTTACTGATGAGCATTCGTATCGAGATGGGTATAAGGATTGAAAGTTTGAAGAAGCGGAATGCTACTGGTGATTTTAATGGAGCATTGGTGGTGAAAAAAGCGATAGAATAAGGTGAGAGAGGAGACATTACGTTGGTGTTCATTCAATTGACTGAATGATATTAGTATCACCTTTGAGTTTTATTGCATGGTTTTGGCAGGAATAGCAATGCTACAGATAGATTGGCACCACATCAGAGGGGGTAAAGTATTTCTTACGTCGCTTGATGAAACGAAATTTAGTAGCATTTTTGACGATATCAAATACGTGGTCAATCCAACGTAGGTTGCCATTAACACATTCTGCGAATGGAAAATTTTACGATTTCGACGACGCAAGTGCCATTGATGGCTGGGTGTTTAAGTTTCGCTGTAATGACGGTAGACAGCGTTGTGTTTGAAGCACTAAATTTCGCTCTGTTGGTGGTTTCCTGCTTAGTAATGCTATTTATATGGGAATTTAATGAACTAAGCATACGCCTCCATTCCCGTTCTACAGCCGAAGAGAATGGACATGAACGAATATTAAAAGTAGAAAGTACTGTCGTCAGTCAAGGAATATTTTTGATTAGAAGCAGCGGACAAGAGATCATTGATAAAAATTAAAAAGACTGTAGGAGAGAGTGCGGATTTTTTTTGTGAATATCAGACCTAGTACCCCTATCAGGGGTTATTTCTTGAACTGAAGGTTCATCAGCGTTTCCATGACCCGGACGGGCTGGAGAAAAGCTGTTTTTCCATCTGCACTTAAAGAGTCCTGAAGAGTAGTAAGAACATCTCTTCAGAAGAAGAGGAGATATACTATCTGGATCAGCGGATTTGCCAAACAAGTGGGAAAGTGGATTCATCCCATTGAAAATTCGACGCAATCAACTGTAGGCGGAGAGAAAGCACAATCTGGGGGTGTTGAACTGGCTGCAAAGTGTGTGGTCTTGTCCAAGTAGCTGACAGCTGGATTGTCATTATAAATGAAGCTTGGGATGGAGGATGAGGCAGATTTTCTGTTGTTTTATTTCCTTTGATAGTATTTTTTGCCTCAGTTTTTGGGCGCATTGAAATTTTACATGCTTAATAAAGGCTTTCCGGTCATTTCTAGCTTTTTTCGGTTTTCTTCTGTCGTTATGGTTTTGAAGGACCGAAAAAACATTGCTCTAACCCTGACAGACTCTTAAAAGTTCGAATTGTACCATGCCTTTTCTTTTATTGTTGATACTTGTCACTTGATGAGGGATAAAAGATCTTATTCCAAGGAGAATAGTGTCTGTGATTATATCAGCAGCGGCATCCACGTGTGAAGTCCGATCCAATTGGCTTTCTTGTATTGCAAGAACGGTTCTTTTAGGAAACTTTTCTCTAACGGTGTGGTCAGTGTATGAGAAATTAGCTGATAGGACGAGCCTAGAGGGGAGAGCACAATGAGAGTCTACAGTGGAACCTATATTATTGTATTATGATGGGCAATCGCTGTGTCACTTATCGTACGTCCGCATTGCACGAAAACTCTGAACAAACTAAAATGATGCATTTGAGGGCTATTGTCAATCCACATGTACTCTATGAAGGATTTCAATTGATTGATCATCTAAGGGTACTACATAATGTTATCCTGTTCAAGAAAAATTCGGTATGGTGTTTACAGAATACTATTCGAAAAGGATATTTAAAAAGGATTTGCTACTGAAAGTGCTCAAGCGTAAAGTTAGAAATAGCACAATTTGGAAGCGTTAGATGCTATGGAAAAAAAAAAAAATATTCAATCAGACATCTAAACATTTTTTTTCAAGCGATTGAGAGTTTCTACAGCGTCTGAGATAGTTATTATATTACAGTGACGTCATTTGATAGAATTAAATATTTCTTATGCAGAATACGGAAGGAGTACGCTCGCTACCATATAAAGATCAACAGAAGCGGCAAAATGGGTAAAGCCAGAGACCTTGTTTACCTCAGATTCCCTATTAACTTTAAAAATAAGTCATCAGATGTCAAACAAAGAGCTACACTTGATTAGAGGCAATAATTTTTGTGAAAGGAAATGCTGATTAAAACAACTGTATTTGATCTAATAACAAATTGTTTTCTGATAATTCAATATCAAACTATACTTTGTTTAAAATTACTCACAAAGCGGTATTAAGGTGTAAGGGTATTCCGTAGCAATAACACTTTAGCGGCTATAATATTCTGCTTGATTTATTAGTTCACTTGAATAGAGTCACTTAGTTTGTTTGCATTATTTTCGCGATAAAGGTGTGAAACTGGATAGCTTTTCAAACATTTATTGTGTTTAGTCGAAAACTTGTGAATTCGAATAAAATGGGAAGGCAGAAAAGTTTAACTGATCGAGAAAAAGGACAAATCGATATCTTGACCTCTGAAGGGCTTTCGAATCGCCAAATTGCCAAAAAGATTGGTCGAAGTTCAAATGTTGTTGATCATTACAAGGGCAGGACTGCGATGGCTTTGACACCAAAGGAAAACCGCAGTTCTTTAGGATCGCATCCAACTTCGCCATTTCTACATCGAAAATGTAGAACAAATGGCCAATATTGCAGCTAGCAAATCCACAGTTCGAAGGGGTTTTCTAAAAGCGCCGCATCTGAAATATAACAAATTACAAAAGAAACCACCTCTGAATCAATCTCGCAACCAATGCCGCCTCGATTTTGCAAGGGACCACATTGCTTCCAGTTCTGCCACAAATAACGACCCCGGTGAATGGAAAAAAAGTGTATTTAGTGACGAAAAGAAATTCAGTTTGGATGGACTGGATAGATACAATTTCTATTTTCATGACTTAAGAAAGGAGAAAGGTACTTAAGTCGAATTCACAGCCGTGAAGGGGGTGTCATTATATGGGGAGCAATCTCGTACTATGGCGCGTTCAAATTGAAAATTGTAGCCTCCAAAATGACGGGAAACAGCTATAAAACACTATTAAAATCATCTCTTTCCGAGATTTGTGAAACATTTGGATCTATTCAATGGATCTTTCAACAAGATAATGCGCCTGTACACATTTCAAGAGTGGTGAAGACTTGGATTTCGTCGAAAAACGTGGAAACCTTAATATGGCTACCATATTCCCCAGATCTTAATATTATAGAAAATCTATAGGGATGGCTTATTCGTAAGGTTTATGAGAATGGGCAACAGTTTAAGGCCAGAAATGATTTAATTCAAAGCATTAAAGCAGCCTGGTCTGAAATTCCATCAGACTATTTAGAAAGTTTGCACAAATCCATTTCTCAATGCATTTGAGAAATTTATTTATAAACAAAGTGGCAACACAAAATATTAATCTTTAAAAATAAATGTAAAAAAAAAATTCTTGTTCCTATTTTTATTTATTTTCTTATTTGGTTAGTGTCCCTATTCAAGCGAACCGGACTGTATGTGAATAAATTTCAAAACATTTTTCAGTGAAATTGATATCCAAAAACCTTGCAAACATTTCTGAATTATAATATAGGGTCTTCCAATAGGGACTTGATAACTTTGAATTTAATTTGTGAACGTACTCTTTCACTAATCATCAAATTGTCACTGTCAATTTATTCAGTACACTCAACATTTTCATAATGGTAAAGTACACTAACGAGCAACGTCTGCAAATTATAAAAATTTTCTACAGATATTCGGAATTGGTGACTGCAACCTTAAGAGCGTTAACTCCAATTTTCGGTCGTAATTCTCGCCAATAACAAGTTTAGTGCAAAAATTTGAATCTACATATTCGTTGTGTGATGTTGCCGTGTCAGTGAGACAACGGGTTGGTTTAAGTGTCGAAAATATCGCTGCCGTTTAGACGTCCGTAGCAAACGATTAAAATCAGTCAATTCCACGACGTTCTCAAGAATTGGGCATCGCTCAGACCACATTATGGCGTATTTTGCATAAGGATCTTGGCTTATACCCATACAAGATCAAGCTGACTCAAGAATTGAAGCTGATGGACTATTTGAAGCGACGTTCGTTCTAGGATTGGGTTCTGGAGAAGATGCGCGAAGATGATGAATTTTATCGCAAAATCATCTTCAGTGACGAAGCTCATTTTTGGCTCAATGGGCTCGTCAATAAGCAAAAGATGAGTTATTGGTCGGGTGAAAACCCACATGTGCTTCATGCATCACCACTTCATCCACAAAACATAACTGTTTGGTGCGGTTTGCATGCCGGCGGCGTCATTGGGCCATATTTTTTCGTCGACGATAACGATCGTCACGTTACTGTGAATGGTCAGCGTTATCGCGCCATGATCACCGATTATTTTTGGCCCGAATTGGAAGATATGGACTTGGACGACATGTAGTTTCAATACGATGGTGCCACAAGCCACACAGCACACGCTATAATCGATTTATTGAAGAGTAAGTATGTAGAGTAAGTTCGTGCGATCTAATGCCTCTTGTGTATTTTCTGTGGGGCTACGTTAAGTCATTACTTCATTCCAATACTCCGACGTTGGAACAGCTCAGAGCCAACATTGAACGCGAAATAGCGGCCTTTTCGGCCGAAATATGTGGCCGAGTCGTTGTAAATTGGGTCCAACGAATCGACGTTGTCGAGTTCCATTTACAAATGTTTTGATTGTACTTCAAGCCAATAATAAAATTGTTGAAATATCTCAAATGGTTTGCCTTTCATTTAAAAAAAAGTTGTCAAGTCGTTATTAGAAAACCCTATAGAACTCCTTACATCTTTGTGAAAAAAAATAACTTCCTGGTCATTTGGACTTTGGCAAAGCAGCGATATGTTGCGCCATCACCTTTTCTTATCTGAACATTCCCAACAATTTCCAGCTGTATCTGACTCTGTACGTGTGTGCTGAACATTAAAAAAGTCAGCTTTTGTATACATACGAGGATGGGTCAATAAGTCCCTAAAAATGAAAACAGATGGCGTTGCCACCTCAAGTCCCAAAGACAGCACCCAAATTTTCAGACAGGTCTGTCAAATAATTTTGTTTTAACAGCTATTTGAAACACACGTCTATGAGAGTTTTCGTAAAAATGGAAAAAAGTTAATTTCGTGTGCTCATTAAATATTACTTTTTGCACAAAAAACCATCACGCAAACCAAACAAACGCTTGAAAAATATTATGGGGAGTAAAACTCTTCACGAAAGTTTTGGTAGCTCAATTTAGGTCCGCACACTAGAAATGGTCGACAAAATCCACGTTATGATATTTTTATGATCAACAAGTGAAGGGATGCGAACTGGAAGAGAGGTTTAGCACATGGATTAGTGTTTTTAATTTTGCAAACATATTTGTATATGTAAAAGCTATTCGCCAGTGCCGCGTTTGTTCACAATTAACAACAAACGCAGTCGTGTGACAACTTCATAAGAGTGTTTGGCGATGTTCAAACATAATTCAAACATAGATTCGATGAAACATAGATTCATCACAACACATCAGATATCAAGGAATAGTCGAGAGAGTAGACTTCGCCTAGTGAATCGACGCTGAAGAAGGCCAAGGTGCGTTTGTCGGCCAACAAGGTCATGACGAAAATTTTTTGAGCTGCGCTCGGTGTCAATAGAAAGTGTAAAACAATCACCGGCACTTATTATGCTGAGCTGTTGGATAGATTCGACTTCGATTTCAAGCAAAAACGACCGCATTTGACTATTAAAAAAGATTTCTTCCACCAGAGCAATCCACCGCCGCACAAGTCCGCACTTGCAATGAAAAAATTGCACAAATTAGGTTACGAATTGCCTCCTCATTCAACATATTCTCTAGATTTAGCCCCTGTGACTACTTCTTGTTTCCAAACATGAAGAAATACCTCGGAGGTAAGAGATTTGGGTCGAATGAATAGGTCTTCGATGAAAAGAATGCCTTTTTTGAGAGCCTCGAAAAATTATATTACTTGGAGGGCATCACAAAATTGGAGAAAAGTTGGACGATATGTATCGAGCTAAAAGGAGGTTATGTTAAAAATTAAAATATTTTTTTGCCGAAAATTAAGTTTTCTACTTCACTTTTCAGGCACTTGACATGCACATACTATAGGGTTTTCTAATAACGACTTGACAACTTTTTTTTTTACATAAAAGGCAAACCATTTGAGACATTTCAAAAACTTTATTATTGTCTTGAAGTACAAGCAAAAAAATTTATGAATGGAACTCGACTTCGTTCATATGGCCACCGCGGGCACGTTTGCAGCCGTCGATTCGTTAGACCCAATTTTTAACGACTCGGCCACATATTTCGGCCGAAACTGCCGCTATTTCGCGTTCAATGTTGACTCTGAGCTCTTCTAACGTCGTCGGAGTGTTGGAATGAACCAATGACTTAACGTAGCACCACAGAAAATAGTTAAACGGCGTTAAATCGCACGAACGGAGCGGCCAATCGACTGGCCCATGTCTTGAGATAACACGCTCACCATACTTACTCTTCAATAAATCGATTATAGCGTGTGCTGTGTGGCTTGTGGCACCATCCTGTTAAAACCACATGTTCCAAGTTCATATCTTACAATTCGGGCCAAAAATAATCGGTGATCATGGCGCGATAAGGCTGACCATTCACAGTAAGGGACGATCGTTATCGACGGAAAAATATGGGCCAATAACGCCGCCGGCATGCAAACCACACCAAACAGTTATTTTTTGTGGATGAAGTGGTGATTCATGAAGCACACGTGGGTTTTCACCCGACCAATAACGCATATTTTGCTTATTGACGAACCCATTGAGCCAAAAATGAGCTTCGTCACTGAAGATGATTTTGCGATGAAATTCATCATCTTGGCGCATCTTTTCCAGAACACAATCGGAGAACGTACGTCGCTTCAAATGGTCCATCGGCTTCAATTCTTGAGTCAGTTTGATCTTGTATGGGTGCAAACCAAAATCCTTACGAAAAATACTCCATAATGTGGTCTGAGCGATGCCCAATTCTTGAGAACGCCGTGGAATTGACTGATTTGGATTGTTTGCTACGGACGTCTGAACGGCAGCGATATTTTCGACACTTCGGCCAACCCGTTGTCTCACTGACACGGCAACATCACACAACGAATATGTAGACTCAAATTTTTGCACTAAACTTGTTATTGGCGAGAATTACGACCGAAAATTGGAGTTAACGCTCTTAAAGTTGCAGTCACCGTATCTGTAGAAAATTGTTATAATTTGCAGACGTTGCTCGTTAGTGTACTTTACCATGATGAGAATGTTGAGTTTACTGAATAAATTGACAGCAACAGTTTGATGATTAGTGAAAGAGTGCGTTCACAAATTAAATTCAAAATTGTCAAGTCCCTATTGGAAGACCCTATATATGCATCATATGCACAAAATGTTCAGTTCGACAGTAGCTAATATTTCAGCTTCATAATTTTAGGGCAAATTACTATAGCAACGTAGGATTGTGGTGTGTTTACGACGCAACGGAGATCCTAAAGGTTTAAATCTGCTTAACTTTGCGCCCACAAAGATAGTTTAAGCATGCATACCTATTTCAACACTGCCAAGAGAATGCAAAGCCTTCCAGTCATATGAAGTGTTCAAACTTCTTCAGTGAGCTCTCAGTTATGGTCTAAGAATCTATATAGATACTCTAAGAAATTTTATTAAGAATAAATTTGTTTTAGATAAATCGTCTTACAACATGCAAGTGAAGATCTTACGTAAAATTAGGTATTTGAGTGTATTACGATATATGTCGTGGGTTTTGTACGAGCTTATTTTGACCAATCGTACTCCACGTACCCTACTCATAGATAAGGATTGTTAGTGCTCATTTTAGAATTCTCGCTACATGTCTAAGAATTCCTGTAAGATAACATTTCTTTACAGTGGTATTTGCTTTTAAGAAATGCATTATGCATATTATTGTGGCAACTGTCCATTAGATGACTAAAATTTATATCTCAAATTATAAAACAATTGCATACGAAGTACTTATAACAATAAAGAATGACATCGGTAAAAGAAAAATCTAAACCAAACGGTCCAACGAGTTTAATTAAATTTTGAAAAATTCCCTGACATAAATTGTCTTTTCTTTCATCTTCAACATAGAAGTAGGGAACAAGGCAAAAAAAGAAAAATAAATAAAAAATCGTCTAATCTATAGCAAAAAGCTTGACAAAAGTAACTGCAAGAAGGAAAGAAAACCTCTAACTAACTTAGCATTCCATAAATGTCGCAAGCTTTTTGAAATCTCCTCCTTTCTTATGGTTTTTGTCCCAACGTCAGTCCGCCTTCTACTAGACCAACTTTCGAATACCATTATTCTCGTTGTCCGCACCGAATTGAAGAGTTTTGTGTACACAATAAAATTCCCACAATAAAACAACAATTAAGGACTTCACTGAAGCGCAATTGGACTATGGGAGTCCGAAGGGAGCAAAGAAATCCCAAGTGAAGCTTTAAATTCAATAAAACCATCAACAGGGTCGGAAATGGACCTACGATTCGTATTTGTTTTCTGTTTTTCAATTTCAATACAAAAATTCAAATCCAAATCAATTTTCAAAAAATGAACAAACACACTGAGGGACACAAGGCTACTGGAAAAGCAAAGGACGTGGAGTGCTATGACCAATTTCCGAAGGAGATTTGGTCAGCAAGTTGCTTTATTATTTTTTTTTTGTTTTTTTTTTTTTAACGTCTCATCCTATTTCGGGTCAGATTGAAATTGCTGTTCGTTGATTCATTTATTTGGACGAATGATGCTCTCAGGATAGATTGTTTTATTCGTTTTCTTTTAGTTGTTGTTGTGATTGGTACTCCTCTCTTAGATGTGCAATATTTTAAGTGCATGTACCATGTTTAGAGTATCTATAGAGTCATAGGAGAAAAACTCTTGTGTAGAAAGCAATTTAAAGTATAATGAAAATTTGGTTCTTCATTTTCCAAACCACTACAAAAACAAAAAAGAAAACATCGAAAACAACACTGAACTCGGTCATAGGTAAAAGATTGCTTTTAATTTCTTGAAATTGAAATTCAAAAAAGGAGAGACATCCCAACGTTGATTTACGTAAGTAAGTCATATGACCTATTTCATTATTTTTTTTTTTTATAAGGAACAGTGACAGTTTTGTAGAAAGTGCACATAGAAAAAGTAAACAAACACCGCAATCCGACTTAGAAAGGTTTATTTCTACTTTGTGTCTGTCTTACATATGTCACATCTTTTATACCCTGACAGCTAGAGGTTTTCGAAACGCTCACTCAGTTAGGTCGACGACCTCACACAAATGATATGAATAGGTGGTAATGGCAACCGTTTATTACGGCAAACGTTAAGCGTACAATGTTGAGCAGAAGAATTCGTACTCAACGACAACAACTCGGCCTTCCTGACGGAGTGATCGCCCCGATAACTCGCACATAAATTATTAAATTTGCATCAATTACATTATACAAAATTTTAAAGAATAATGTCATTCTTATACATATAAGTAATATAACAAAAATATCATTTACATGTTTTAACAAAATATTCTAAATTTCAGAAATTGAATGCAATAAAAACACATTGAATGCATGTTTTTCAATTACTATACACACAGATAAGATTGTTTCCGCGTACAAGGACTTGAATTGATTTAATTAAAATTATTAATTCAAAACGAATATTTCAAATCTTTTATCTGTCACTATTAGGTTCACTTGGTTTTAAGGCATAAGGTCGCACATTGGCTGGTGAACCCATGCCTTTATAAGGTAATCGACTTAATTGCATGCCCTCGAAATTCCCTATCACATAGCGATCATTTGATAGAACCACGATATTTAGAAAGAAGCTTTTTATTAATACTTGGTGTTGTAACAACGTTTCTTATCACGAGGAAATCTCCTACATTATATTCTATCTGTCTCTTGTGACGACTATCAAAGTATGGTATTTTTTTGTTGCGGAACTGAACATCATCATCTAAAAGGTGGGGATCAGTTTTGAAAGCTTTTCAAGATACTCCTTTACTATATTTTATCACAAACCATCCCGTTTTGATTAACACCAAATAAAAGGATACTAGGTGTGGACCCTGTGGATTAATTTATGCTGTAATTAAGAGCACATTCGATCTTAACGATGTTCTTATCCTAATCGCTGGTGGTATCATCATCGCACTCCTTCGCTAGCACGATTTAATACATAGGCTGAAAAGTCAGTGCCGTTTCTAATAGAAGGAACCACTTGAATTAAATCCAGTTAGTAAATCAGTTAGTACCAACCTTCAAAAGATACGTGTATAATTTTGACAGCTATCGGACGATTAATTCTCGAGATATAGCGTTGTGAGTGAAGCAACTTTTGTTATTGTGAAAAAAAAAAAAAAATGGATTCAAAGCAATTTCGTGTGTTGATGGGAAAAAATGCAGCCGATGCAAAGAAATGGCTTGGTAAGTGTTACCCGGACTCTGCACTAGCCGAACGAACCATTCGCAAGTGGATTGAAAAATTTAAAAGTGGTCATAGAAGCACCGAAGATGATGCACGCAGTAGACGTCCAAAATAGGCTGTTTCAGATGAAAACATCAAAAAATGATTACGAATGACCGTAAAGTGAAGTTGATCGAGATAGCTGAGGCTCTGAAGATATCAAAAGAGAGTGTTGGATATATCATACACGAATATTTGGACATGCGAAAGCTCTATTCAAAGTGAGTGGCGCGTTTGCTCACAGTCGACCAAAAACAACAACGTGTTTATGATTCAGAGGAGTGTTTAAAGCTGTTCAACCGCAATAAAGCCGAATTATTATTTATGTGACAATTGATGAAACTTGGCTCCATCATTTCACACCAGAATCAAGTCGGCAGTCAGCTGAGTGGCGAGCAAGCGACGAATCTCGTTCAAAACGACCAAAAACTCAACAGTCGGCTGGCAAGGCTATGGCATCCGTATTTCGGAATACACATGGAATAATTTTCATCGACTATCTCCAAAAGGGGCAGACTATCAACAGCGACTATTACATCGCAAAAAAAAAAAACGGCCGCATTTGAAGAAAAAGAAAGTGCTGTTTCATCAAGACAATGCACTGTGTCACAAGTCGATGAAAACGATGGCAAAATTGAATAAATTCGGCTACGAATTGCTTCCCCACCCACCGTATTCACCAGATTTAGTCCCAAAGCGACTATTTCCTGTTCGCAGACCTCAAAAGAATGCTTGCCGGAAAGAGAGTTAAGACCGATGAAGAAGTAATCGCCGAAACAGGGGAGTATTTTGAGGATAAACCGAAATTGTACTACAAAACTGGTATCGAAAGATTGAAAAATCGTTTCAATCAGTGTATCGCCCTCGAAGGCAACTATATTGATAAATAAAGTTGATTTTTGCAAAAATTTTGTGTTTTACTATAAAACGGCACTGACTTTTCAGCCCATGTGTTAATCTTTCAAATTGCGCATTTGATTGCGGTGAGTGTGTGTGGCAATCTAAAATTATCCGATTCGGACGCGAATAATTTTCAATAAACGAAGTCAAACTTAAGACCGCTTCTTTTGACTGTGTAGCTTTAATATAAGTATAATTTGATGAACTTAGTAAATCCATCAATAACAATGAAAAGGTGCTATCTATTTGATCGAGAAGTACCGAAAAGACCAATATAGTCAACATGTAGTGTATCAAATGGAAAATTTTCTTTTAGCATCGGATGCAAAGTACCCTTTCCTTTTCCTGAATCAGTGGAAAAGAAAATACATTTTAAGCAATTTTTCATACACGACTTGATCTTATCCTTCTCTTATCCTTCATCAGTGGAAACCAGTAAATACTAGATATATGATCATAGCATCTGTCTACGCCTAGATGACACAAAGCCTCATGATGCGTCCTAATAACTTCGTAAAACAAAACTTTCTCTTCATTTTAAATCGCCTAAGTGCATATACTATTGACAGTGCTTCTAGTTCATAGCTATGATATTTCGAATCACTTTCCGTAGGCCGTTTGATGATTTGTGATGCTACTGAGTGATTAGTGAATAGTGAAAGTTGAAAGTTGAACTAAAATTAGCTATTTTATTCACAAAGAAGTGTTTTGTGTGCTGCTAAAGTTTATTGATCCAGCTAAACTTAAAAATCTAGTTTCCGGGAACGAATAATTTGTGATTTTATTTTGCCCTGCACCCAATATCTACAGTATAGTTTCTCTCTTCTCAAAAAATACAACTTTCTCTCCTCCCGTCGTGAAGGACAATCAAAACGAGAACACACTCACTGCCAAAATCTTGCAGGAACATCTTACTAAGCAAGCGGAGTCAATGAGACTTGGCTTTGCAGAAGAAATTTCCAAAATGCGAAGTGAATTTCGTCAACGGGTTGATGATGTCAACAAAGTAATATTTCACCTTACTGAGCAAGTCCAATGCATTGAAGAAGACACCAAAACAGCTGTAAAAATGCATAATGCCGAGACTGCAGCCATGCAGCAACGAATAAACGCGTTAGAAAGAAAAGAAACCGTTTGTGACGCTGTACTCTTTGAAGTACCAACACTACCAAACGAAAATCTAAAATGCCTATTCAACCATCTCTGTCACACAATTAATTGTAAGCTCCATTCTTCAGTTATTGCATTCCGCGCTCACACAAAAAATCAACACAACAATGATACCACATCATCACCAATCATGCTAAAATTCGGCAGCCCGCAAGAAAGGAATTCTGTGCTTGCCTCGGCTGAATTATGGCCGTTTTCGAAAACGTCATTTGATCGTCCTTTTGATCGTCATTTGCAATACTTAAGGGTTTGCGAACATCAAACTGCAACCGTCATTTGGTATCGTTGATCTGTGTCATCTACATGATTTTTTTCTTGCAAGAGCATTTGACATTTTCGAACGGAGCAAAATGGAACCATTAACAAAATTTATTGAGAAAATTGTGTTGGAAAACCTTAATGAGAGTACAAATAAGAACAGTTATAATAATTTACGTGTAAGAAACAGACTATTATTGCTAAAACTGCTAAATGCACGACGAACAATTTCAAAAGTTCGGAATTATCTGAATACGATTAAAAAATTTTCCGACGAGAATTTCTACGATCACTTCAGGATGTCAAAAAGCATTTTTTCTGTAAGTTTTTTGGGGTTCCTCTAACTTATCACGTAATGAAAAGTATATATACATAATTGTAGAAACTTAAAGAAGAATTACAGCCTTTGTGGACAAATGCAAAGACAGGACGGCCGTGTATTAATTTGGAAGATTGTCTATACATAACTCTCTGAACGCTAGCAAATAAAAGTTCATTCGGATTCACTAATTTTTTTTTTCTAATTTTTTTAATGCACAGCGCAGATTTGTGGCTGCTTTTTTGCAGCGCAGTTAACATTCAGAAATATCTGCCCTGCAAACACTGCATTATCGAACATGCTGCAAGTGACTTTCGCAGCTTGCGTTTAAGAACATTTTGCAAAAGCAATTTGATGCAGATGACGTTTTCGAAAACGGCCTATGTCTCAACGATCTTGGCATAGAATCCAACGCTAGCTGCTATATAAATGAAAGCCTAACAAAACGTACTCGCTTTCTCTTAAACAGTGCCATCGAACTCCGGCGATGTACCGCTGTTTGCGGTACACACAAATCGTGGGTGTGCTACGTGAAAAAAACTTTCTTATCGAAAGCTCTGATGACCTGCTTACTGCTGCTGAGACAACTTAATAACAATACATCTATTCTATGTAATTATTGGGTATTCTTTTTAGTTTTCTTTTTTTTCTTCATAATTTTTTTTTATTTATTATTTCTATATATAACTCTCAATTTAGTTATTCAAATAACGTTTGTAAATACTTTCTGGCTAATGAATTTCTCTAATTTTTTTGTGACTTGCTGTTTCTGACTCTTTTTGTTTTGATTAATGAACAATCATATATAGGGTTTTCCAATAGGAACTTGACAACTTTGAATTTAATTTGTTAACGCACTCTTTCATTAATCATCAAACTGTCACTGTCAATTTATTCAGTAAACTCAACATTTTCATCATGGTAAAGTACACTAACGAGAAACGTCTGCTCGTTATAAAAATTTCCTACAGATATTCGGAGTCGGTGAATTCAACTTTAAGAGCGTTAACTCTAATCTTCGGTCGTTATTCTAGTAGACAGGCAATAACGAGTTTAGTGCAAAAATTTGAGTCTACATATTCGTTCTGTGATGTTGCCGTGTCAATGACCCGTTGGTCGAAGTGTCGAAAATATCGCTGCCGTTCAGACGTCCGTAGCAAACGATCTAAATCAGTCAATTCCACGGCGTTCTCAAGAATTGGGCATCGCTCAGACCACATTATGGTGTATTTTGCGTAAGGATTTTGGTTTGCACCCATACAAGATCAAACTGTCTCAAGAATTGAAGCCGATGGACCATTTGAAGCGACGTACGTTCTCCGATTGTGTTCTGGAGAAGATGCGCCAAGATGATGAATTTCATCGCAAAATCATCTTCAGTGACGAAGCTCATTTTTGTCTCAATGGGTTCGTCAATAAGCAAAATATGCGTTATTGGTCGGGTGAAAACCCACGTGTGCTTCATGAATCACCAATTCATCCACAAAAAATAACTGTTTGGTGTGGTTTGCATGCCGGCGGCGTTATTGGCCCATATTTTTTCGTCGATAACGATCGTCGTCTGTCAGCCTTATCGCGCCATGCTCACCGATTATTTTTGGCCCGAATTGGAAGATATGGACTTGGACGACATGTAGTTTCAACACGATGGTGCCACAAGTCACACAGAACACGCTATAATCGATTTATTGAAGCGTAAATATGGTGAGTGTTTTATCTCAAGACATCGTTCGTGCGATTTAACGCCGGTTGACTATTTTCTGTCGGGCTACGTTAAGTCATTGGTTTATACCAACACGCCGACGACGTTGGAAGAGCTCAGAGCCAACATTGAACAGGAAATAGCGGCCGTTTCGGCCGAAATGTGTGGCCGAGTGGTTAAAAATTGGATCCAACGAATCGAAGTCGAGTTCCATTCACAAATGTTTTAATTGTACTTCAAGCCAATAATAAAGTTTTTAAAATATCTCAAATGGTTTGCCTTTTATTTAAAAAAAAACCTTGTCAAGTCGTTATTAGAAAACCCTATAGATAACAGTAATGGGAGTATCATGGGTGTGGGTAGGAATGAGGACTCGCATAGTATGATCCGTGTGCTCTGTACACAGAAGAATGGGTTAAAAATTTGTCATCTGAATGCACAAAGTTTTCACAATGCATTGAAACTAGAGGAGTTCAAATATCTATTTGTAGGATCTCAGGTTGATGTTGTTTGTGTGTCTGAGACTTGGTTTCATTCGGATGTCGAAACAAATTGTATGAAGTGTGTGGTTATAATGTTTTCCGTGGTGATCGAGTGGGTCGGGTAGGTGGAGGATCTGCTATTTATGTGCAGGGTATAACTGTTTGTAATTCTATGCAGGACACAGGGCTAGACTATTGCTTCGTCAAAATTGTTTGTGAGAGTCAAAGAATTCTATTAGGTACTGCTTACAGGACAAATCAATCTGTAGACTATATGCCATTAGTAACCATTCTAAATAAACTTTCCTATAGTAGCTCCCATGTTGTTCTATGCGGTGACCTTAACTGCATTTTGTTGGATGTGAATGTTTCTTCTCATTTCCTTAATAACTTTAAAGCGCTGAACTTATTCCCTGTAAATATAGAAAGTCCTACTCATTTCCAAGGTGATTCAAGTACTCTGATTGAACAATTCTTTGTTAGTGATGTTATTAAGATCCTACTTTATAGTTAGGTTCAAGTTTCTGTTTTCTCGAGACATGATCTTATTTATGTATTTAACCTTGGATTTTAAAAACAAGCCAAAAGAGATCATCTTCCAGTTTCGAGACTTTAAGAATGCGAACTACAGTGAGTTGCTGTATGACATTCAGTGTACTGATTGGAATAGTCTGAGGTACATGCAGTTTGTTAACGATAAAGTTGTGTTTTTTCAAGAGCAGATCAGATACCTATTTAATAAACATATCCCACTAAAAACAAAAGTTATCCGTAGAATGTCCCCAGCCGGGCTCAGCAGCGAAATTAAGAAGCTGATGCTGCAACGTAATACAGCCTATAGTCAATAGAGAAGGTATAGAGTCGAACCGCTATATTGGGAATACTGCCGTTTGAGGAACAAAGAGATGTTAGGCATAAGGTCTGCAAAGATGCTTTACTATGAAAATAGGTTAAGCCAAAGTTGCTCTTCAAAAAATAAATGGAAAGTTGTTAAGGAATTTGGAGTTGGAAACTGTAAACTGTAAACTCTTAAAAGCTAAATTCGTCACAAAACCATCCTCTTTTACAAATGAAAACGAGTGTAATACATTTGATCCTTCAGACAACTTCATCTCCAATGAATCTTTCGGTTTCGTATGTATCACTGATTAAGAGGTTGTCGAAGCGGTTCTATCAATTAATTCAAATGCAACCGGCATCGACGGTGTTGATCCCCGGTTCGTAAAAATTCTCCTTCCTTACATTTTTCCTTCCACTACCCACATAACAGCTTCTGAGTACCCACGTGAATGGAAGAAGGAAAAAGTTAACCCAATCCTTAAAAAAGGTAATGACGATTATAGATAAAATTTTGGAAAAAGTAATTTTGAAGCAAATGCAAGCATATTTGTCTATACTTAAGTTAGTAAGCAGTTATCAGTCCGGTTTTCGTCCCAAACACACCTGCAAAACTGCTGTCAGTAGTCGATGACATTAGGAAGTCGTAAGACAAAAAATATGTTACTTTTCTAATTCTCTTAGACTTTTCAAAAGCATTTGATACTGTTAACTATGTTCTTCTTTGCCGAAAACTTTAGACCATGTATAATTTCTCCAAAGAATCGGCAAAGCTTATTTATTCTTACCTAGTAGATAGGCAGCATTGTGTTGTGGTCAACAATAAAACTTCGAGCTTTCTTAGGGTATCGAGTGGAGTTCCTCAAGGATCAATACTTGGACCTGTTCTTTTTTCTATGTACATCAAATCAAATTGTTCAACGGTGTCTGATCCACATGTTTGCCGATGATGTCCAATTGGCTTTGAGTGGAAATATCAATGTCTCAGATCAACTGGTTGCTTTGATAAATGAAGAATTGGACAATATATTTCTCTTGGCTCAATGTAACTTTCTCTGTTTGAATCTGGTAAAATCTAAAGCTCTCGTGATTCATAGGAAAACACAGAACCTATCTACCTTTCCACCGATAAAACTTGGTGAAGAAATCGTCCCCTTTGTTTACACTGTAAGAAATTTCGGTCTTATATATGGTCATATAAACTCTGCTATTGGCAAGATTTATGGAGGGCTTCGTATGCTTTAGTCGACTCAGATATTTACACCTACAGCTATAAGAACTATGCTGGCAAAAATGCTCATACTGCCAATTTTGCTGTATGGGTGTGAGGTCTATGGCAAAGTTGACTCAATTTCTAATAGGAAGCTTAATGTTGTATACAATATATTGCTCCGTATATCTATGGCCTCCGAAATTATGATCACGTGTCAGTTTACTCAAAATGTATTGTCGACTGCTCGTTCAATAAACTGCTAGTGCTGCGATCCTTATCTTGCCTGCATGACATCATACAGACACATCAACCTGAGTGTCTCTATTCCAGATTAGTTTTTCCTCGGTCGCAAAGGACTCTGATCTTAATGCAAACTCCACATTCTTGCCTGACATCAGAGCGGCAATTCTTCGTTCATGCCACTCGCCTATGTAACTCCCTGCCCCGTGAACTAAGAGGAGTCAGAAACACAAAAAGATTTAGGAATTTACTTTTGAGATACTTGGCCAGTGAGTATAATTAATGAGCATATTCAATTTAAATTGTTGGTATTTATTTATTATTTGTTTTGTTTCGATTAAATTCTTAATTAATGAGCTTTTGTTAAATTCACATATTTATTATTTGAATCTTGTTTTCTTTTCTTATTTTTTTTTTATTTTTTTTATTAAAATATTTCTTGTTGTTCAACCAATTTCGTTTGTTATTCTTATGTTTATTTTATTATGTTCAATTTGTAAACTTAATTTTAAGGCTTTCACTATTTTATAAGATTTATAATTTCATATTCAATAAATACAAATACAAATACAATGTAGCTGAGATATGTTATATGAACTGTAAATAGTAAAGTTCCTTTACTCCAAACACAAACGGATAATACTTTTGTACAAGATCATACAGTGGCTTAGCTATGTTAACGAAATTCTGGATAAACTTTCTTAAGTACTATAAGAGCAGGTAGGTATACATAGAAAAGTTATTTATAGCAGATAAATTCCTTTTTTATGGCTGAATACCTACTTCATCTATTTAATAACCTAAATACAAGGTCTTCCGCTGAAGAAAAGAGCATTTATCTAAACGAAGATGGAGATTATGCTTTACATCTATCTCGATTACTTCTCTAAGGGTGTCTAAGTTCTCTTTAATCGTTTGGGTAGCTTTAAGGATATCATCTAGATAAGTTAAAATCTTAGATCGTTTAATGAGATCACCAAACACATGCTTCATAAAGTGTTAAAAGACTGAAGGAGCGTTCTTAAACCCGAATGGCATTCTAGTCAATTTATATTGACCTAATGGCGTAATCAACGATGTATTTTTTACAGATGAAATCCGTTTTTTTAAATCAAGTAGTGAAGTATCGCATATTTTTAGGCAATCAATATGATCCTCAATTAGTGGCAACGGATAATTATCTCTAAGCGTAACTTCATTTAGATTCCTAAAATCTATACACATCTTAAGTTCTTTGGATTTCTTGGATGCCTTTTACTAACATATGGTCTAACACTATGAAAGGGGATGTCGGTAGACAAAACAATTTTTACTTTAAAGACACCTGTAGAGGGACTCTTCCCATTTCCTTCACATTCAATGAGGGCTCAATAATTTCATAAATACGGTTTCTTATATTACGAGTTAAATCTTAGTTTATGTTAAGAGCTAACTTACTTGAATTACATATATCTATACTTAAAATCTGCTGTAGAAATTCATTATCTTTACCAGCTTCATGGACCTTATTCGCATCAACCGAAGAATAAACATTTAAAACAAGTAACGTCTTTCCTTTCTACTACGGGAACTGGTTTCCTGTTCTTTGATCCGTTTTTCTCACTTGCACTGGTTGCGTACCACGATGAGAAGAGAAAATCCACTTTAAGAAGCTCGTTGCAAAAAGTTATCACGACCGTTGCTTTTCAAATTTTCATATCTACGCAAAGCAATTTTTAAATCACTTAAACTATTTGCACTACATAATATGGATTTGTTCACTTCTGTGTCGGTCATACCTCTAATAATGAAGTCCATGAGATCCTCTTCCTCGATTAAACTATACGCTGCAATCTCTTGCATAGCCAATACATACTGTTGCATAGTTTCGTCACGATTCTTTTTTCTTCCTCGAAGTTCATTGTAGATATTGACCTTTGTGACAATCTTCTCGAATTCTTGAAGTAAAGCTGTCCTGAGTTCCTGCTAATTCCTTAATGTGAGGGTCCTTACGAACAGTTTTGGTGTACCAACGAGCAGTCTTTTGCCGTATAGAAACTTAATCCTTTCATCAAAGCCAAAAAGCTCATAGCACTCCTCGAATTGTTCCAACCATCGTTGTGCGGGTAGCCGTGGTGTACTGGTATATGTATAGACTCCTCAAGCAGAGGGTCGCGGATTCGAATCCCGTGCGAGGCAATTCTCTGAAAAAATCTTTTCATAGAATTTGTATGTCTACTCTGATGTTGGAGTGGTTGCTGGCTGGGCTTAGTATAACGAACTAACAACTAGCACGTACTAAAACCCATTAAACCTAATACACATGAGTTTCAAACTACTACACCACCCGCCTGCGCCATGGTGAAAAGTCAGTTAAAGGATATTCATATACTCTTGGTGCGCGCACGGGATTATAAAAAAAAAACACATGATCATCGCCACTGAACGGTGCCATGGAATCATCGACGGGAACAGTATATCTAGCTCTAGTCACCTCTTCTGTAACTTGCAGTTTCCGTAACATCCTCTTCAATGACGCGATTTCCATTTTCATTTTAACGATCCTTTGTAGCCGTTCCAGTTTTTCGTCCAATTCGTCTTCTTCCGTTATCTCTACTTCAACACTTCCTTCCTGCACTCCCTCAGCAAACTGTGCCGAATCACTTGCGGAGATTTCTCCTCCGTTTAGCCAGGTTTTCGTCCACATAGTTTGGCACTGCTTCCTCCACACGAAGTCTCAGTTCAGCTTTAGAAACACCCGTTTGCAACTTCAATGATCGTAGAATAGTTTTGAGGGTAACCACCAGCAGCAGCTGTGTCTATGAATTTTTGCCACTCGTCACTCATATCACGAATCGAACTACTACTTTGTTCTTGTGAACGAGAAATCACAGCGTTTTAAACTGCGGATGGATAGTTTAACTATTTTTGCACTTTTTATGCACTTCTGAAAAAAGTAAACAAACACCGCAATCCGACTTTGAAAAGTTTATTTCTACTCTGTGTCTGTCTTACATATGTCACATCTTTTATACCCTGATAGCTAGGTTCGTTAGGTCGACGACCTCACACAGATGATTTGAACAGGTGGTAATGGCAACCGTTTATTGTGACAAACGTTAAGCGTACAGTGTTGAGCAGAAGAATTCGTACTCAACGACTACAATTTTGAATTCAGTATTTGAATTACCGGCCACTAAAGCAGTGAACGAAAAGATTTTCGTAGAAAATTTATTCTTGCTCAAAAACACCAAGTATCAGGTTCAAATAAAAACAACAACTGAGAACATTGACAGTTACGGTGTCTACTTCCTCATTTTGATTGAAATATGGTCTGATGATGCCGCTATGCTATAAACTGCACCAAACAGTCAATCTTTGTGGATGCATTGATGTTTGCCCGAACACTTGTTCACATAGCCGCTGAGCCAAAAATATGCTTTGTCCGAAAAGATGATTTTTTGGCCAAAATCCGGATCTCCGGTCAACATTTCAAGTGCCCAATTAGCAAACTCACGTTCTTTTTCTTGTGTCAGCACAATCGCAAAATAATTGGGGGATGCCGAATTCAGCTGAACGGCGCTGAATTGATACTTTCTGGGTCTTCTTCGATACATTTCGCTCCAATCACTGTCTTGTTGGCGATCCAAAAAAGTTTACTCAGGCTCAAAGTTTTCCTCTGTGCGACGAATTGTCTGCATACTGAAGCTTCTCTTGGATCAAAAAAGAGCGTTTACCAAACCATCAATTTAGAAGGAAAAAACGGTTCGCTCAGCTATGTTTCTTGACGTTGCGCAAGCCTTTGATAAAGTATGACATAGAGTGTTACTTCATAATCTCTAAAAGCTAGTCCCGAACCAGTATTATTTAATACTAAGATCCTTTCCAACACAGTAAACTTTACACGAGTAAAGCAAGACGAATGCTCCGAGTTAAGAGAAATTGAAGCAGGAGTTTCACAGGGTAGTATTTTGGGCGAAATGTGTTACCTGCTGTTTACCAATGATCTACTGCCACCATAAAACAATATCTATCAATGCTACATTTGCAGATGATACTGCTTAAAAAGCCACTGAAGTCACAGAAGACTTAAATTTCGTAGACTCTGATTAAGATTATCTGTAGATGTTGAAGAGCTTTGGAAGTTGGTTAACTCCGTCTGCCCGTCTTTTCGTATTAGCTTAATGGCTAATTGGTATTCGGAAAGTGTGGTTGTCACAATATTCCAACGCCGCGCTCATTTTAAATATTTGATTTATGAATCTTCTTCCCCACGCCATGATTCCATTCTGCAATCTAGACTTCATAAGAGCGTGATATACTAATTTTTGCACGTAAGTGGGAGCTCTGCAGCTTGTTACGTAGATAATTGATTATTACTTCAGCTCTCAATGGACTGGTACAATTAAAATTTTTGAGTCTCTCCGTTTCTGCAAATTCACTTTGCATCATCCTTGTTGCCTCTTCTATGGTGTCACAAGTTCATAGAAGAGGCATCACCTACGATTGCCATTTCATCTGCATATGCGAATGGTTGACTTATTTTGAAATAATTTAGTATTGCACTCGTAAACAGAATAAATAGCAGAGTGGCAAGTTAAGAACCCCGTGGAACATCGTTCTGCACTTCGTTTTCATTACTGTTCAAGTTGTTTTTTTTATGTCAAAATCGTTTGCTAGAAGTGTAGCGCTACTCGAATTCAGTGAAAAAATCTTCTTAATGATTTCATCAATAGACGGCTTACTTCTCCCCAACATTTCGTTAATCAATGCCCATGTCTTTCGTTCGAACTTTAGGTTATAGTATTCGTTCCTACTTTTTGATATTTGATATCGATATATTGATAATATTTTGTACTCTGCTTTATATTTTAAATTGTTCCGATTGTTCTTCCATCTGCGGTAAATTTTAAAATCTCTTTCCTTTCAGCACTCTATGATGTCTCTGGTAATCCATGCAGTATTTTTTCGACGAGTTCTATGACGAGAATATATGATTTTTCATAAACTCGTATGCAAGTGAACAATGTGAAAAGCTTGTAACTGTCGAAATTTAAAAAAAATATTTTTCAAACTGCGTTCCATAGCAACAAACCAAAATCAAAGCTCTACTTATACTTATATTGTACTTTTATTTGACCATATTTCGGATAGCTGGATAACTGGAAACAATTCTTGCATAAGAGGCCAAAGAAGTGAAATATACTCGTTAACTACAATCCCTAAAAATCTCCCAATCCCCATCAACAAACACTAAAACAATTTTCATCAAATCAAACTCGTGCTGGCAATGGAAAGTAACGTATACGGTCAGGTTCAATTAAAATGCATGTCAATCTACAGCAACCGCAGACAGTGGTACCCAAACTATCGAATACTAACCACAAGACAGACGCAAGCCAATTATTTGCATAAAACTATAGAATATTCCCTAAAATTTGCATCTGAGTCTGCATTTGAAATTCAACTTCAACCACATAATTCGCAATTCGTTAAATTATTTTGTGTCTTTCTAGCATACTCTCTATAATCAAACCAGCAAGCCAACAAGCCAGTACAATGCTTTAGATAGGTACGAATCGTTTCAGCTTTGCCATATACGAGTACGGATAAATTGCGCGCTCTCAGACAATTCGATACCGACAGTGAATTCTTAATTGTATTTGTTGTGCAAATTTAATATCACCATGTTTATTCAGTCCCATGTCCTCTTGTTTCTGCCATCCTATGAAACTTCCTCTTCTATCAAACAAATTGCAACATACACCAAAGAAGACGACAACGACACACACAATTTATTCAACTAAAAAGCAAACATAATCGCAACCTCCTGTTTCCTTCTTCGGACGGCACACGCAGCACGCACCATCCCGGTCCTCTACAAAGTGTTGTAAATTTATTTACGAACCAACGCACATAAATACGAGTGCGTTTACAAACTTGCAAATATCTGTAGATCAAAGTAGAGTATTTCTCAATTTAACGCAACTAGAATATGACAGATTAAGGGTTGGACGTTGTCCATGCGAAGGTACTAGGCGTTAATACCGACAGCGACAATATGAACTCGTAACCATAGTAGTTCATCTACTCGTAACTAGGATCCCTGTCCTGGCTAGACATAACGCATAATGGTCACGTTATTCTATCAGTCAGAGAGAAATAGAAATGGGGGTGTCGAACTACCCCCACCCACTACTTGTACTCGTTTACAAGTGCCTACATATTCCTGTGCCGACCATCTGTATGTAGACTTGCACTTGAGTAACTTCCCAACATAACTCATATGTTTTCACTCGTTGATAAATGGGCTCTTATGGAATCACAACGACTCCGGATCTGTTCACTGCATCAAACCAGACATTGTCTGGAATCTCGATTGCATTGGTCAATTAATGAAAAATCTCGACAGCCTAATGAAAAAATATTGCAGTTTCGTCGACATGTTTTTTTTAGAACAAGGAAACCCACACTTCTAAAGAATATTGTCTAATTAGATAGCTGGCTGGCGTTTAGTGTTTCTTCCACGGGGATACGGAAGCGATGGCTAAAAGTTCAAGGATGAATCTAATTTTACCAACGCGTCTAATAAATTAGCCACTTCGTACGTGGTCTGCATTT
Source organism: Volucella inanis (assembly GCA_907269105.1). NCBI lineage: Eukaryota > Metazoa > Arthropoda > Insecta > Diptera > Syrphidae > Volucella > Volucella inanis. Next base: position 127,927,201 of record OU026157.1, read on the forward strand.
GGAATAAAATCTGCTAAATACTACGAATAGCCAGCATTTGCCATTAGCATTTCTCTTGTGGTTGGTATAGTTAGAGTCGAATTGTTGAACGACGAGGAAGTGAGGTTTCCTAGATTCACAAACAACATACGACTACTACTACTACTGCCCGGATCTGTACACTATGACGAAGATGATGCCATTGAAGGTGGGGCTTTTCTGTTATAAAACGGAAAAGTACTTAGTGAGGCACGTACTTCAGCAAACGTAAGCACTACATGAATTTTAATTTTAACGAGTATTTGCACAGCCTGAGATGAAAAATTTAGTTGAAATGGACCGCACATTACCGCTACGATTCAAGACAGAAATTGTTTCAGGGCGAGAAAAAAATAATTACCGTAAACGTAATAGAGTACATATAAGTGAATTCAAATGCGGTTTAGAAAAACGACTTCTTCTTCTGATCCTATCGCCTAAACGTTATTGAAAAGTATACCAATAACGTAAACATGCCTAGGTAAATCGTGAACTAAAACTTGTCGAAACCATTTCACGGGAATATGTTGACATCATACCACCTGAAATGGTCTGCATTTCTGTTCTCTAATAGCAAATCTGGTCATGTCCAATTGAGTATTGACAAAAGTAACCAAACAAAACAACCTTATTGGCATCTTTTTTTGGAAATGTACTGAAACACAGTGACAGGCAAATAATGGGTGGTTTTTTTATTCGTTTGCTTTTTTATTGTCAAAAAAGCTAAGGAAAGTTACAAAAGTGTATAAAGTATTTATTTTAGTTGATAAATCAATCAATGCCATTTATCTTTTTAAGATTATTTTATGTAAATCTTGACCAAGACAACGTTTTAAGTGGTCCATACGGAGAGTCCAATTTTCAATTACTTTTTCGAGCATCTTGGATGGTACTTTTTTAAAATTTTTTTTATAAATACAAGGTGTATCGGTATGAATGTTTTTTTGAATATTTTTGTGAAAATTAAACACTAATTTTTAATGGGAAAATAAAATACATTCTATTCAAAGTATTGGCCACTGCTAGCTACATACCTTTCCCATCTTTCAGGCAATTTATGGATTCCACTCCAATAAAACTGTTCGTCTTTTGAAGCAAACCAAAAAGTCACCCAATTTTCGACTTCCTCGTAGTCCAGTTCAGCTAATGCGTGTCACATCGATGAAAACAAATGGTAGTCGGAATGAGCCAAGTCTGGTGAGCACGGCGGGTTGGGTGGCAGTACCCAGCCAAGTGCTTTGGTTGTATCCTGAACCAGTTTTGCTTTGTGTTCACGTGCATTGTCGTGGAGCAAAATTCTGGCCCATTCTGGTCGTTTTTCGATCAATGCATGGTTCTAATTGATCATTCGTTGTCGGTAGCGATCTGTATTTTTTCACCAGCTTTTAGGAGCTCGTGGTACGACACACCTTTCTGGTCTCACCAGACGCACAGCATTGTCTCCTTGCCGAATCGATCTGGTTTTATAGTCGAAGTTGATGGTTGTCTCGGATTAACAGTAACAATTCGATAAAAAACTGATTTTTTATCGTGTCTTTGAAGAAAGTGGTTTTCCACAGTCCATTCACTGAAAATATGACGCAACTTCAAGTCGCGAATTTGACACGAGTTGAATTTAGGCCAAGATCCTCACGTAAAATACGCCAAGCCAAGCAGCTGAAAACGACGACGAATCGATTCGTCACGGTCTTCGCGTACACTCTCAGCTACAGCTGTTATAGTCTCTTCATTACGTACTGGATGTGGTTTAACCGGTCGAGTATCATCCACTTATGTAAACTGGAACTCAAATTTGCGAATGGTATTGACAATAGTGGTTTCAGTAGGTCGATTATGCGCACCATGAGTTCCTCGAATCGCACGAAAAACATTTCTAACACAACGTTGATTTTCGTAATACAGCTAAACAATTTCGACACGTTGTTGTGATGTGAGTCTTTCAATGATGACTTACCAAAAGATACAGAACAAAAATGACAAAGCAGTTTGATAGGAGTCATGCGTGATCTGTCAAAAAACAGATCAATTCAGTTTTGCGGGTTACCGTAGCGTAACATTTTGCAAGTTACTGTGGTGTAACAAAATTGGATAGCATTGTTTTAGTTAAAATATCTTCAAGTCGGTCTGAAAGATCGTTTCGAAAATCTAGCTACTGTAAATCAGACACAGCTCAGTTTAATAAACTGAAAATAGCGAATCGAGGACTGTGAAGGACAGTTGACTATAGGTCTACAAAAAATCGTCATTGCAACTTTTAAACTTTGTACTTTTTACGTGTACATCTTACGAGGTCCTTGTCGAAATTGTCTTCCCATTTGCTATATAAGAACTCGTTTATATTATACCCTGACTTGGAACTGCAGTCTTAGTTGAAGATATCCATCACCAGTGCTGAATACTGAATCTCTAAGTTGAATAAAGATTTTATTTATTCATATGTCTGCAACTGCCTGAATAATTCCAAACCAACTCACAACTCTTTTCAAAATAAACGATTTGCAAACAATCTGACAACGTTCTTCATTAATTATTATTTTTTAAATAAATTATGATACAAACAAAGGCAGACTTAACTCTTAGAAAAGCTGCAATGTCCTATCCCTGTCTGATAGATACAAAGAGCATTCACAACAGAATAAAATCTACTGATGTACACTCGTACACATATCATACAATTTAATAATAAATTAGATATCCTGTTCCATATTGATCGAATGGATTAGCAGAAGGGCATATTCTGCGTTGCACTGTTAACAGAAAACTCAACACCAGAAGCAGAAGCGTTTAGCAATCAAAAATCTTTCATTTCCCCTGGGTTAAGGTTCAATGAAACTGTTTTCATAGCCAACGTTCAAATTTCATCTGGTTGCGGTCTTTCCGTACTCAAATTTGAAAGCCGTCAATTGAATTTCGAAAAGTTAAATCCTCAAACTATATTACTTTGGTGGAAATTTCTACAGCACCTCATCATGCCGGAGTGGTTTCGGTTGTCGTGATTTTGCCTCGAGTCGAATGTCTCGACATCCGCAGAGGCTCTTAGTAGCTGGTCATAAATTTTTAATGAAAGCGGTTATTTCGTTTTCAGGGCACTAACAGCCCTTAAAAGTTATTGCTGTGCAAGACGATGTTGAGCTGAACACGAGAGATTTATGTAAGATTTTTTCGGATTGGGCACGTTGAAAAGTGGGTGGCAGTCAGGTAAGCCTTTCAATAACAAATTATTCAAAATGTTCTCAAGCAATTTTTGTATGATGGATGATACGATTGATTATTAAACATGAAGTTCAGTTGTTTGATGAAGGCTTGCGTGTTAAGTTACGGTTGTAGGATAGGTCTTTTAAGTTTTGTTTAAACTTTACTACATTGACTTTCGACGAATCTTAAGTTCCTAAATTTGAATGATTGATTTGAGAGTTTTGTTGCGATTTTGAAGGATTTTATATCACCAATAAATTTTTGAAATGTCTTTGACAAAAGATACAGGTGATACAAGGTTTTTGTTTTCAAAACAGATCCAACAAATAAATAAAATGAATAACTAACGATGTGCTTGGTAAGAAGATATTCAATCTTAGATAAGAGATTTGATTGTCAGAGAGAATATATCTTAAATATTCCTATTGGTGATAGATCTGTTTAAGTTCTCCCTAAACCAGAGCTCTGTTGAGTGTATCTCAGCTTGATATACAGAGACACTACTGTCCATACTTGCGTACAGTGAGGTATTGAAAATTCTCCCGTATATGCTCGCTTCAATTCCTACGTCTGTTTTAGAATCATCAGTTTAATTTTGACGCCCCCATTTATTTCGCTTAATATAAGCTTAAGCTAACTTAGGAACTGGGGCTTAAAACTAACAAAAATGAATTGTCTATCACTAGGGCTTAAAGCTATATATGGTGAAGGAGATAGAACTTGATTGAACTTGGGAGAGAGTTACGCAGTATATAGGAGATTGGTTCGTTAGATTCATATGTGTTGCGGTGGAATATTATGTGGATAAAAGAGAAGAAGGCAACGTAGATTTCGATGGTAAGTGTAAATGAAAATGGAGTTTTGAAGAGAAATGCAAACAACGGAGCCTGAGAGGAGTCGCTGAATGAAAAGAATGTCTGCTGAGTCCCTTTGTTCCTCAAGGGTATTAAGGTTAATGAGTTTGAGACGGTCTCGATAAGATAGGGAGGTAAGATAAAAGGATCGTCCCAAGTTAGGCCCTCAAGAGCAATTCGAAGAGAACAACGTGCGATGCTCTTAATTCGGGATACATGAACTTTTTGAAAGGGACACCACGCTTGGCTAGCGTACTCGAGGAGGGGGCGAACAAAGGTAGTATGTAGTGATCTTGTAACTTAGGGGTTGGAGGATTTTTTGGACCATCTTTTACCAAAGCAAGTAATGAGTTTGCTTTAGTAATTTTCTCATCAATATGCGAGCAGAAATTAAGTTCCCTGTTGCATCAAATGCCAAGGTCGCGGAAAGACTGAACAAGGGATAAAGGTTGGCCGTGGAGAACACTCGACGTGGCCAAAAATGGGGCCGATAGGACAGACGTGAATCGGAAGAGATTTAAAAGAGGGTGGTGAAAGTATTGAGGAACACTTTTTAAGAAATATGGATGGAAGGCCATCTGGGCCGAGTAAGTATTCATAATTAAGTTGCTATAACTTATTTTCTATTACTGCATGATCAAAATTTTGAGAAAATGAGGGGCCAATGGGGAAGTTAAGTGGGTATTTGAAATAGGATGGATCCGTTCCGGAGGAATTATCGGCAAAGGATTGCTAAAAAAAAGTGTCAAAAAAGTTTGCTATGGTATGTGGATCGGTTAATGACAGGGGTTCGAATAAGAGCGATGGAAGAAAACCGTCAGAGATTAGAAGGAGTTTTATTGCGTGAAAAGGGGATATAGAGAAAAATAGAATTGAATAATTGACTTACATCTCATAGAAGAGTCAAGAAGATGCATTCTTGACTCGAGTTAGGGCTTGCGATAAAAAAAGATTTATCATCTGATTGAGTCCAGAACATTTGAGGTAGATTGAAATCGCCGAATACAGTGATATCATCAAGAGGTTCAGATAATTTAATTATTTGATCAATCGCATCAATAGCGAGTTGGTAAGGTATAAGGACCTGCAGGGGAGTATTATCATTATTGAAACGTTGTCAAGCTTAGATGAAGTGGAAACAGCGAATGGAGCAGAGTTTAGAACATTGTGGACAGCCAGTAGGGCACCTCGGCAAGGAGAATCATCTTTTGGACGGGTAAGATAGTCGTCTCGAAAAACATTGAAACTAAGTTGGAATAATTCCTGAATCTTTATATCGGGAATAAGATTAGTTTCAGTCAGAGGGTGGACTTCAAATGGTAGCGCATGAGATTGGTGCAAGACAGCACGGGTTTTAGATCGCTCTTGTTGAGTGCGCATAGTTACCAAAGGCTTCAAGGTCATCTGGGACTTTTTGGGGAGACATATTGAAAATCTCGTGGAACTACCAGTTTTCTAGGTAAATCTTTTGTTCAATTTCCAGTTAAGTTTCGAGAATGTAACCTACAAGTTATGGTTGGGGTTTGTGGGAAACGCTGCTTTTATTTTACATAAATATATATGTAAGTGAGTATGTAATGTATACATTCTTTCACCAAATTTCAAAAAGTAACGAAAGGAAATAAAACATTGACATCAACCACCTGCCCATGGCAGCACTACCTACTGGTATGATCCGCAAAAATAATTTCAAGTACAACAATTGGATAAAAAAAAAAAATTATAAAATACCGTCCTATTCTATGTTTTTTCATATACTCGTACTTGGTGTCGCAAAAGTCATCACCCTTCCGGAAGATGCTATCATTTTTGCAAGTGGCGGCAATTGTCAATTCTACTTTGTCATCAGGAGTTGTTTGACTACAATGGACCATAATAGGGTATCTCCCTTATGGGAGTTCAGAGGTACAGGTGGTTTTTAATCTTCTTCCCAGTAACTACTCGATCCATCTTGCAACTTAGACTTCAGGGTTATTAAATTGTAGCAGCCATTTCAGAGCTACGTGATGATTGCGAAAATTGAGCTTTTGTCCAAAGAGATACATAGTAGATGCTTCGTCGTCAGAATTAAAGTCAGAAGCTCACACGGTCATTGCGTTTAGGCCTGCAACCACTTTCTTATAACCATCATGAACTTAAGAGATCACAGCACCGATTTAAACATTGTTATCGTTTGCGACCACGTTGAACATTTTCCCATTTTCCCAGGAGTGGCATAACCCAAAGTGGGAACAGTGCACAGTTGCCGCTTTTTCGCACTCTCCTGAGCCTGAACTATCGGCCATTTTCCGTAAGTTGATATAGGTTCTTTGCAATATCAGCAAAATCCTTTGCGAGACTTCTGTTGTACACAACAGGTCCCAAGGAGCTTCTCAGTTGGTGTTTGTCTGCGAAGACAGTCAACACTTTTCACCGCTTCGATTTGGTCAAGATCCAGATATTTTACTTTCAGTTGGAACAGGGCACATTTTTCTTGCCTCTCAAACACTTGTTTAAGATTTTTGCGATACTCCTCGAACGTCTTGCCTAAATATGAAGACAACATTGTCCAAATACACAAGGTAGATTCACCACGTAAACCTTACATTGTATGAGTATGTACGCTCGATTGATTGCTCGAATATTCCCAAACAGCATCAATGTAAACTGCCAAAGTCCGCTACCGGTAATAAAAGTCGGTTTCTTTCTTACCTATTTGATTAATCTCTACCTGCCAGTAGCCACTCTTCAGGTCATGCTCCAGAAAACGTATCCAAAGTGTTAACAATGCTTGGTAGTGGGTAACTGTCTTTTTCGGTGACATAGTTGAGACGCCGATGTCTATAAAGAACTCGTCCAACGTTTTTTTTCGCGGGGACCACTGGAGATGCCCACGAACCCTGTGATTCTTTAATTATCCTCTCAACTTTCATCTTTGACAGCATTTCATGAACTTCTGTTTGCTTTGCCAATGGAATGTAGTTCGCTGTCTGTGAGGTATGACAATTGTGCCAGTTTACTGATTTCTACTTGGAGTTCCCGGTGGTGTCACTGTGTGGCGCTCCCATTGTTCCGATTTGAGTTTTTTTTTTTTTTCTTAAATTGGTACATCTGTTGTTGACATTCCCTCTAAATCTTAGCGTCATAGCTTGACATTTGCAAAAGTTACGTAGCCAAGAGTACATCTATCTCTGTGTGTGATGGCGATTTTTTACAATCTTAGAAATGGATTTAAATTTGCAACAACGAACTTGTATTACATTTTGCGTAAAAAACGGATTTTATGGTGCGCGAACATTGGAAATGTTGGAAAAGTGTTTCGGCAACGATTCTCTAAAGAAAGCCGTCGTTTACCAGTAGCACGAGCGGTTCAAAAGTGGTCGTGAGTCAATCAAAGATGATGAACGCAGTGGCAGACCATCGACATCGAAAACCGACGAGAACATTGTTGAAGTAAAATAAATGTTGGTCAATAACCGCAAATTAACCATCAGCGAGATAGCGGAGGACTTCAACATTCCCTATAGATCCGTCCAAGACATTTTGTTTAATGATTTGCGTTTCCGTCGTATAGCAGCAAAGTCGGTGCCAAAAGACCTCTATTTCATGCAAAAAAGAGACCGTGTTGACGTCGCAAAAGAAATGATTTGCGAGGATGAATCCGATCCAACATTCATCAAAAGGATCTTAACTGGAGACAAGACGTCAATCCAGACATCAGGCAAGTGAATGGGGTTCACCAAATGAGCTGAGACCAAACAAAAAAAAAAAAAATAAAAAAAAAAAAAAATAAAAAATACGTCGGTTTCAGTGAAAAAGAATGCAATGCTCACGGTTTTCATGGACTACAACGGTGTAGTGCATCATGAATTTTTGCCAGAAGGCCAGACTGTAAACAAAGAGTATTATTTGGGCTTCATGAGACGTGAAAACATCAAAAAGGTCCACAAAATGATTACAAATGACCGTAAAGTGAAGTTGATCGAGATAGCTGAGGCTCTGAAGTTATCAAAAAAGCGTGTTGGATATATCATACACGATTATTTGGACATGCGAAAGCTCTGTTCAAAGTGAGTGGCGCGTTTTCTCACAGTCGACGAAAAACAACAACGTGTTGATGATTCAGAGGAGTGTTTAAAGCTGTTCAACCGCAATAAAGCCGAATTTTTGCGTCGGTATGTGACAATTGATGAAACTTGGCTCCATCATTTCACAACAGAGTCAAGTCGGCAGTCAGCTGAGTGGCGAGCAGGCGACGAACCTCGTCCAAAACGACCAAAAACTCAACAGTCGGCTGGCAAGGCTATGGCATCCGCATTTCGGGATACACATGGAATAATTTTCATCGACTATCTCCAAAAGGGACAGACTATTAACAGCGACTATTACATCGCAAAAAAAAACGGCCGCATTTGAAGAAAAAAAGAAAGTGCTGTTTCATCAAGACAATGCACCGTGTCACAAGTCAATGAAAACGATGGCAAAATTGAATAAATTCGGCTACGAATTGCTTCCCCACCCACCGTATTCTCCAGATTTGGTCCCAAAGCGACTATTTCCTGTTCGCAGATCTCAAAAGAATGCTCGCCGGAAAGAGATTTAAGACCGATGAAGAAGTAATCGCCGAAACAGAGACCTATTTTGAGGCTAAACCGAAATCGTACTACAAAACTGGTATCGAAAGATTGAAAAATTGTTTCAATCAGTGTATCGCCCTCGAAGGCAACTATATTGATAAATAAAGTTGAATTTTGCAAAAATTTTGTGGACTTTTCAGCCCATGTGTTAGTAGCTTTCGTTTTGAAGATTATGACTGAGTTCTTTACGATTAGCAGACCGATTATACAGAGGCCTGCACATTAGAGCATCGAATTATTTATCAGAATATCAGCTCAGACCCGAGAAAGCTCTGCGCAGTAATGTCGATGCCATATATACTTGTACATTGGAAATTTCGTATTCAAAGGCCAAAAGTAAAGAGAGTTAGAACAAATGATTACGAAAATCTCCATTTCGGTTTAAGTATGAGTTAATCCTTTTATCCTTGGGTCATTATCATTGGAAAATTCGTGGTAAAAAATTACAAGACTAATAAAGTCATCAGAATGACAAAGAATTACTAATAAGATAATTAGAGAACGAATTTCCCAGCTCTTTTAAGGTTAATCCTTAAAAATTAAGAAAGGAAAACGTGCAATTAGGAGGATTACGGTAGAATCACAAAATCATAAAAAAGATATACTGGCTGAGGTTACCTTTTACCCCCGACTTAGTGGAATTTGTATTTAAATTACAAAAGGGAAACATATTTCCAATTTTATTTTAATTTTCCTCTTAATCACTCACCTTAATCGATACTTTACTCCATATACTCCCATGTCCGTAGGTGTCCCTTTTCCTTTTACCTCGTTTTGTCATGTTTTTTTTTTTTTTTTTTGTTTTTTTTTTTCGTTGAGGACAAGACACAAATATTTGCTTCCTTATTCTCGATAGGGGCAACGAAATTTAATGGTAAAACTTTTAATGACTTACATTATGTGCCAATTTAAATTTCATGAATATAAATTGGCTTAACCGGGGAGAGATATTTTAAAACTTCAGTAATTCGAATATGGGCTCGTTACGTTACACTGTCCTGCATATGTTTTTCGGTATTCGAGGAGATATACCTTACATATACCATACATAGTTTAAGTGCTGAAAGAACTTTCACTACTTCACTCTAGGGATAGATACTAACGAAAAAGGACATACAGGAGTTGAAGCCTTTTATGAATGAGAAAGTTTTCAGTATGTGGAAACACAAATTAGATTATGTGGCATTGATAGTATGGTTTTACCAAAAAGGGATCAGGTGAAAGGATTTGAGGCTACGTGAAATAACTTATCTGACACCTTTCCTGTAATGCAATTGGGATCCCCCCCACCCCTTCTCACGACAAACTTTTTTTTGACGAAATTGTGGAAGGAACTGTTGGTGATTTTTTGTTTATATGAATCCTCAATGTATTGGGACTATATATAGTCACGTATACTCGTAAGTGAGGCCTTGTCAGATCACGCTTAGAACCTATGCGATATTACTTGAAATCCACGTCTAAATACATCCTTGTATCTCATACCTCCACAGCATTATATTAAGAGGTTAAAAGATTGTTTGGTACGAGTGGAACATACATAGGAAGATGTGCGTATAGTCTCTAATCGTGAACCATAAATGGTGAGCCAACAGATGGTGTGGCTGTTGGCTCTCAATTACTGTCATTTTCTGAATTAACTGTGGTTGATCTTTTCGACAGATGTGATACAATCTTGTTGGCAATTTTAGTCATGGAGTCGTCTATAATGCAACAACCCGGTTTTGTTGTTAAATGTTATTGAGAAAATGGTCGATTAGTAAAAGTAACATTTCGAAAAATTCGTAAATGTTTCGGTCAACATAATTATCCTAGTGAGTCCAGAACACGTGTAATGGTGAAACGTTTTGAAGAAACTGGTTAGGTATCCGGTCAAATTCCATATCGCATACTCGGTCAGCACGTACACCACAGGTAACTCAATTCGTCGTCGAAGTCAATAATTGGGCCTCACTTATGGCACTTTACGAAACACGCCTATAAAATCCATCTACGACGTCGTAGATTTTTTAACTACATAGATGCCAGAACAACTTGTCATCGAATTTGATGTTTTCCAAACAAATTTGTCGTTTCTGGGGACCGAAAAACCTATACGAAATTCACGAAAAATAAATGCATTTCAAAAAAGTCTCTGCTTGGTTCGCGTTATGGGTTGGAGCCATCATTGTCCCGTACTTTTTCGAATATGAGGCTCGAGAGACAATTACAGTGAATAGAAAATGTTACCACAACATTTTGACCGGCTATCTTTTTTTTCCAAAATTGAATGAATTAGGTCTGGACGATCTCTGGTTGGAAGAGATCGCATTACTTCGGTTAGAGGGGAAATTGATTTTCCTCCAAGGTCAGGCGATTTGACACCTTTAGGTTTCTTCCTGTGAGATTATTTGTAGAGTTAGATCTATGCCAATAACCAAGCGTAAATTCAGGATCTCAAACATAACATCCAAACTGAAATTGTGGCCATTGACCCACTTGTTCTTCAAAAAGTCATCAATAGTTTTGACCTTCGAATGTCACATGAACGATGTTGTGTTTTATTCATAGTTGACCATTTCATTAATGAAACATTTTAACATAAACTCAGCGTTAACCTAGGCTAAATGCTTTAAGCTATCCACAAATTGTCACCATAATCTTTTTTGGGTGAAGATCGGGCTGTGGGATGTGTTTTGGATTGTCATCTGCATCCAACCACGGCCCAGTGGTGCAGTTTGCTTTACCAGAACTATTGGAGGACTTAACACTGATTCAACAACCTTCATCATATTTGCAACAGGATAGTGCTCTAGCACACTATGTATAGTCGTAGGGTTAATAATAGGGTTGATTGAACGCCGGACCAACCGATTTAGAAGCCAATATAATACCTAATCCGTCACGGCGGCGCAAGTCTTATTCATTAAAAGCCTATGTAATACTACCTTGATCAAAAACTATTCAGAAAATTAAAAATACAACTTTATTCATCTAAATCTATATTGTAAACTTTAAAGTAATCCCTATCGACTGCAACACACTTATGGCAGCGCTTGATTCAATCCTCGAAGCATTTTTCATATTCAAGTTTCGGTTTCTCTCAGCTACTGAAACGTGTTCCCGGTAGTGGTTTTTTAACTCGATTAAACAGAAAGAAGTCACAGGGAGCCAAATTAGGTGAATTCGTTGACTGTTGGATGGTATTTGTTGCATTTTTCGTCAAAAAATTACAAACAATGATGACACTGTGCGACGGTGCGTTATCATGGTGCAAAATCCACGAGTTTTCTGCCCACAATTCTGGTCTCTTTCGACGAATTGCTTCACGCAAACGTGTCATAATGTCCAAATAATACTTTTTGTTTACTGTCTGGCCTTCTGGCAAAAATTCATTACTTGAGCATTGCCTCCTTTTTTGACTGAAAACAACGTAGTTTTTTGGTCTCGGTTCATTTGGTGAACGCCATTCACTTGCCTGATGTCTGGATTGCGTGTCGTACTCATAAACCCACGTCTCGTCTCCAGTAATGATCCTTTTGATGAATGATCGGATTCAGCTTCGCACATCACCTCTTTTGCGACATCAACACGGTCTCTTCTTTGCATGAAATTGAGGTCTTTTGGCACCAACTTTGCTGCTACACGACGGAAACCCAAATCATTAACCAAAATGTCTTAAACGGATCCATAGGCAATGTTCAAGTCCTCCGCTATCTCTCTGGTGGTTAATTTGCGGTTATTGACCAACATTTATTTTACTTCATCAATGTTTTCGTCGGTTTTCGAGGTCGAGATCTGTCACTGCGTTCATCATCTTCGATTGACTCACGACCACTTTTGAACCGCTCGTGCCACTGGTAAGCGACTGTTTTCTTTAGAGAATCGTTGCCGAAACACTTTTCCAACATTTCCAATGTTCGCGCACCATAAAATCCGTTTTTTACGCAAAATGTAATACAAGCTCGTTGTTGCAAATTTAAATGCATTTCTAAAATTGTAAAAAATCGCCAACACACACAAAGATAGATGTACTCTTGGCTACGTAACGCTAAGATTTAAAAGGAATATCAACAACAGATGTATCAACTTAAAAAAAAAAAAAAGAAAAAAGAACTCAAATCGGAACAATGGGAGCGCCACACGGTGATGCTACCGGTATGCTCTGTAATATTCAACAGTCAGAGACCTTTAATCAATTCTTCACTATACCAATGCGAACGAAGTTCCAGGTATAAACTAGTTATCATATATAATCGCCCAAATAATCAATATTTCATTGTAGCTGACAATGGTAATTTAAAAAAAATTCGCTGTTATACAGTCGGTATACAAGTATACTCTTTTCCATACCCTCACCACCGACTGTTATAGAAGGGTGATTTTATTGCTGTTTGGTTTATCAGTGTTCTATTTTTGATAGCTCACACGTGATTCGTGACATGTGTTAAAGTCAAGGATGCTTATCTAGTACTGCCATTTCATTATAGAAAGACTTACATCCGAACAGCACTTACAAATTATTGAATCTTATTATCAAAGTTGGTGCTCTCTGAGAAATGTTTTTCTCGCACTTCAACCATTTTAGGGTCATCATAATTGACCTACTGAGCAAGCAATTCAAGCCATAGTGAGCAATCTTCGTACCAATTTCATTCTAATGGACATCAAGCTACCTACATGTATGTGTAGAGTGTGTGCAGAAGAAAATTTTGCTGCTGTATGCGACAGTGTTAATGAAGACCGTGATTTGTCCATTTGTCGTCAATCACAGCAACTGGGATTTTGTAACTCGACTACGTGGAAGATTTTACGCAATGATCTCAGTTTAAAGTCTTAAAAAATACAGCTCGTGTAAGAGTTGAAGCTGAACGTCCTGCCACAGTGTCGAATTTTCGCTGGAGAAATCTGCTTTTTTTTTATCGAAAAATTGTCTTCAGCGACAAACCTCATTTATGGTTGAATGGCTATGTTAATAAAAAAACCCCTAGCAATACAAGAGCTGCCAATTCAACTGAAAAATTGCACAATTTGGTGTGGTTTATGATCCGGCGGAATCATTGGCCCGAATTTTTTCAAGGACCACCATGAGAAAAACGTTATCGTCAATGGTGCCCGCTATCTTAAAAGACAACATTACATGTGCTATTAGCCAGAAAACAGCCAATATGCTCGAAAAAGTGATTTGAAATTTGACTCTCCGTATGGATCACTTACAACGTAGTTGTCGTCAACATTTGCATGAAATAATTTTTAAAAGATAAATGGCAAATATTGGCTTAACAACTTAAATAAAAATTGTATATACTTTTGCAACTTTGCTGTGCTTTTTTTTAAAAATAAAAACCAAACGCTAAACAAAATTAACCATTACACATATGCTGACTTGTCCTTCTGTTTAGGCTTTAGGTCGAGGTTTGCAACTTTGACATCATCTTTCCACCTTATGGAACAGTTTTGAAGATCTATTTCAGCAATAATATATGTATCTTTCTTTTTTCTAAACACGATTTTCACACTCTTCTACGTTCTGAAAATCAGGTTTATCTCGTTCCATATGCACTTATTCTAATGATTAGTTCGCCTGTTCCTCTACGCAACATCGCCCTGTACGCTTGCGGATTTATTGCATTTGCTTGTGTTTTTGTGAACCAGAGACTTTCTTGTGGGGTCATCAGACCTTCTCAGAGATAAAGAAATCAAATTTGTATTCGAAATCGTAGTAAATAATTAGAGGCCACAAAAAACTATGAATAAGTAGGAGAAACCTGGCCTTTCTCTATACAGTACGATTTACTATTTTTAAGTTCCGACTTTTCTAGGTTTTTAAATTGACGCCCAAAGGATGGCGGATGGTGTTGTCAGAAATATTACTTTTACTTCTTGTAATTGGCCGCAGGACACTGGCATGTTTTAGAGTTTAACAATGGCTAGAGCAATGTTTAATGCGTGTTAATAGCACCAAGTATCATTAAGTCCTAATATTTAAACAAATTGTAATACAATAAATTAAATAAAACTAAATAGAAAAATAAATAAGCAATTGAACCTTTTTTTGTAAGAAGATCAGATGCATAACAGGTAGGTCGTATTTTTTTTTAAGGATACCGTTGAAGAATCGCTCTAAATGAATACTAGATAAAGGTTTCTTAACAGCGTTGTTCGCAATTTGTGGCAATGTGCTTCAATTTTTGATTTCCTCAAATAACCGGGACTCCTCTCCACTGTTTGATGCCATTTATATCTGTATCAAATCGCTCTTTTTCATCCTGGGTAAGCGGATTTCCCAAAAATCAATGAATGTGTGCTTCGCTCTCATCTTTGAATTGTTATGTAAATTGAATCCTGATTTAATTTTAACGAATTCACGTGGTCACGCTTGGCAATTTTGGACATCTACAGGGTTTTTCATTAGAGCCCCTCAAATTGTTATTTAAAAATGACTAGTGTTATCTAAAAATATCAAAAAAAAAAAAAAAAAAAAAACAAAAAAAAAATCGCATATCTGGCTATAAGACGATCACCGTATTTCGGCTTCAACTTATCGATTTCTATTTATTTATTTATTTCTCGTTTACATCTCGTTTAAAAGGTAACACGTTTTACCCGAAACGCAAAGTGTTTATCAGCAGTTGGTTGTTAATACAAGATTTCATTATTTCGGGGTGATTTCAAGCTTTTATTGCAGAACTTATAGCTAAATATTTCCATTAATTAATTATGAAATTATTACCAAATGAAATAAAACTCAAGCAAAATCTGTTTAATATGCTTAATTTTCCTTTTAAAATTTTTTATGTTTCTTATTTCTTCAGGTATTGCGTTTATTGTTTTTGGTACTACATAACGAAGTTATGTTAATATCTGGAATAACTAGTATTGCCTGAGCTCGTCTTCGTGTGTTTTGGTTGTGTTGAATGGGTTTCAAAAATCGTTGGTCATACATATGCCATATGTTTTAGGCGGTGTCATCCGGCATATTGCTCGAACATCTAGAACCTTGAAAGATGTGTTAAAAAGTCGCAGAATTTTAAAAAGAAGACTATGCTGTATGCACGAAATTTTATCCATATGAGTGTTTGCCGCATTTCCCCAGAATTCCATACCTTATGTGCGACTCTGCCATAATTGTTGTAACTCTCAGATACTTTATCCGGCTGACAACTTTAATTTTTTGTTTACCTGTCGATAATGGACATAGTGCATTTTGATAAAATTATGTTATTTTCATCACTCCGCTTTGACGGTGTACGTACATATATACATAACTTTAGTTTCATTGACGTTTATATAGGTCCATTATTGTGACACAAATTTATGACTTTATGCTTTACAACTACAGTTATGTCATCCGCATAAGCATATACATTACTCATTTTGAAAATTCGCAGAATTTCGTTTGTAAAAAGTATAAATAAGATCGGGAACAGTTTGGAACATTGTGGCACGCCATATATACTTTGTTTTTCTCGGCTTATTCTTGTCGAAACCTTGAATGTTAGATTTATATCAGTAAGATAGCTTTTGAGCCAATTTCATAAGATTCCCCTTACACCGATATCAAATGCCTTGCTGAAGTCAATAAAGAGTACTAGTACGTTGTGATTTTTATTTAAGCCTGCATTGATTACGTCGGTAAACGTTGCATAGCAATTTGTCTGTACGTACGTACGTACGTATGGGAGCCATACTGGTTTGGATATAAAACTGCATGTCTCTTTATAAAGCTATTAAGTCTATTGACAATGACCTAGTTTAAACACTTTTCAATAGAAGTAAAATTGAGATTGTAGTTTTGAATATTATTTTTCATACTTGCTTTGTATATTGGTCGAACAATCGCGCTTTTCATTAATTGTGGTACATGTCCTTGTGTAATACTTTTATTTATTATTGTTTGTACTACCGGGAATTAAGTTTAAGATCTATCGGTCTTATTTTGTCTGCTCCAGGTCCTTTTTTGGTGTTTAAGTTAGACAACGTTTGAAAGATTTCTTCCTCTGTGGCTTCTTCAACATAAATACTCAATTGTAGCTGCACATTCTCGTGATTTTACGTTTTGAAGTTACATAAGTGCATGATCACTGATGTATGATTGGAAAATTGATCACATTTCTGGCTCAAGTGGAGTACAGAATACTTTTGCAGAATGCAACAGCGCTCAAACTGGATAAAACGGGAGCCGGGACTAAAATTCGAAGACTTATTTCTCATTAAAGTTGAGAGACTACCACCGTTGCATTTCGAGTCGTCACTTTAAGATCAAGTGTACCCCGTTTCCTCTCTTTTCTTTCCTTTCAATCAGTCACACAAAAGACAATAAATAAATTAAAATGAAAACTCAAAGGCACTTCTTTTCTTTAAAAATGATTTATTAATTAGTTAAAATACAAATAGTTATAATCTCTTCATCCTAGACAATTCCTACACAAAACAACAAATACGTACAGTCCACTCACTCTCCACACAAAATCATTCATCCAGGACAACGTTGCGAAGTTTCGAAATTCCAAAATGCCCACGGGAATTGGAGAATCAATATCCCGATGGCATTCGAACTTTCCGTAACACGATCAACGTTATCCATTGAAACAACACAACACAACACTTAAACCTACCAACAGGAACAATTTAAATTTTTAAAATATTTTAAAGATAATAACATTCAAATATTATAACAAATAAGAACTAATAAAAATCTTAAACTAATTTAACATTAGATAGTAATTTACAATAATAATAATAACTTATTGCAATAAATAAGTAGATATATACAAAAAAAAAAAAAAAAAACTTACAGCAGAAGGAATTATTTACATTTGCAAATTGCAACAAGAATTCCATAGAAGGTGGATTCACACACCACACACACTTTAACAGGTGCATAACTGAGTACCATTTAAATAATTAATAATTTTACTAATAACTAAGATTAAATTAAACTAAATGTAACAAACGTAATATTTTAACTTAAATGTAAACGAATAAACGTAACGTAAGCCTGTGATTGTAATACAAATGTATTGTATTGGGTATGAAATTTAATTCGTGCGGTTTTTTTTTTTTCAAAATTTCAACGTTTATTTAAGGAAAACATGTACAATAGCATTATTCAAAGTATTGCCCATCTGAAGCTATTTCTTTTTCATATCTTTCTGGCAATTTGAGGATCCCATCCCAAAAGAACTGCGCCGGATTGGCAGCCAAGAATGAATAAAGCCAATTTTTGATATTCTGCTCTGATGTGAACCGTATTTCAGTGAGGGCTTCTGCATCGACCGGAACAAATGGTAGTCAGAAGGGGCAAGGTCTGGGCTATAGGGCGGGTGGGGTAAGACTTTCTATCCACTGTTTTCCAAATAGTTCTTAACCGGAATAGCAACGTGGGGTCGAGCGTTGTCATGATGGAAAATTATTGCCTCGTGTCTGGTCGCATATTCCGGGCGTTTTTCGGCTACTGCTCTCTTGAAACGGATTAATTGTGTTCGGTAGCGTTGTCCATTGATGGTTTCACCCGGTTTAAGCAGCTCATAATACAGCACACCCATCTGATCCCACCAAATACAGAGCATCACCTTCGCGCCATGGGTATTCGTCTTTGCCGTTGATTTGGCTGGTTGGCCGGGTTTCACATATGATTTTTTGCGCTTGGGGTTGTCGTAATGGATCATTTTTTCATCACCAGTAACAATCCGATGCAAAAATGACTTCCTTTTGTGGCGTTCCATCAGCATTTCGGACATGCAAAACCGCCTTTCGACGTCTCTCGGCTTGAGTTCATGTGGAACCCAATTTTCTTGCTTTTGAATATATCCAGCTGCTTTTAAACGTTTTAAAATCGCTGCTTGAGTGACATCCAAAGAGTCTGCGAGCTCTTCTGGTGTCTGGCAACAATATTCATAGAGTAATGCTTCCAGTTCTTCATCTTCAAACTTTTTTGGCTGCCCAGGTGGTTCATCGTCTTTCAAGCCAAAATCACCACTTTTTATTCGTGCAAACCACTTTTGGCATATTCGCTCAGCAAGCGCATATTCACCATAAACTTCTACCAAAATACGATGACTTTCGGCAGCAGTTTTCTTCATATTAAAGTAATGAAGAAGAACTCCTCGCAAAAACACCTTTTCAGGCACAAAGTTCGACATATTTGAGCGAAAAAAAAAAATATTCTTGTTTACGCTTCAAATGAATGACATATACTGAAATGATGTACAATGACAGTAGCTTTCCAACGCATGTTCCAATGGAATAATACAAGAGATGGCCTCTTAGCAAATCGCACGAAGTTGATTTTCGCTTCACCTCGCTCGTATCACCTTATTCCTTAGACAACTATTGTCTTTCTTTTGAATGTGTCTATTGCTTCTACTTATTGTTTTTTCTCACAGTAAATCCATCTTTTATAGAGTCCTCAGCCCAAAAAGTAACTGAAATAAAGTATGGAGTGTAGACTTTGCTCACTTTTCAACGGATCAGAGCTTTTTGACATGTGTAATCGTAAGTGGGAGAGACTTGTCCTTTATTCATCCAGCACAAATTGTAATTTGAAAGTCTTGAGTTACGAAGGTTTTTAAATTGCGATCCAAAGGATGGTAATGTCGGCAATATTACTTTTACTACTTGTAATTGGCCGAAGGACTCTGGAACGCTTGTGGACGAGGAAGGGATTTAAAATTTCTCCTCACTGAAAAAAACACTGGCAATGGTCCTCATTTTCCTCAGATCATCAAAGTGAAACCTTAGACATCGTACTTCCTAAACAAAGCAGATGTGGTATCAATGTGGCCCACACAGAGCTTCTTTAAATTTTACGTGTTCTAGTTCATTGCATAATTAATCTCATTATTCACCTATCAAGGTAAAATTGGAAATAATATTAGGCCGTCTCACAAAAATAAAAAGTAAACAACAAGTGTTAACAATGCAAACAAAATTCGACTGTTCAAACAGTAATACTGAACACATCATCACCTTTTGCAAATTAGATTTTTCCTATAAAAAGTGAACGACTAGCTCTGAAAGTTATCAGTTAAATTCAATACTTTACCGCCGAGTAAACTTGGAAAACAACAAAATGAAATTATTCGTGTGTCTCTTAGCTTTCATCGCCTTCCTTGGACTATTCAGAAGCTCAAATGCACAGTGTCCTACAGTGGCTTTAGAATGTGTTGATAATAACGGAGACTGCCTTGAGGACACCCTGGGAGTTTATATACCCGGTTGTAAACCAGCAGTCAAAAATAAGGGTTTCTCATTCGAAAACTTACAGTTTAACCCCGTGAGAGGATCGCTTTTGGCTAGAGCAGTGACTAATTCTATGCGTGTTTAATGACACAATATATCAATAGATATACTATAATACCATACAATAAAAAATTGTACTAAATTAAATAAAATTAAATAAAAAAATAAATAAGCAATTGAATGAACCTTTTTTTGTAAAAAAGTCAGGTGCATAACAGGTCGGTCGTATATTTTAAGGATACCAATGAAGAACTGCTCTAAATGAATACTGGTGAAGGTTTCTTAACCGTGTTGTTCGAAATTTGTGGCAATGTGCTTCAATTTTTGATTTCCTCAAATAACCGTGACTTCACTCCACTGTTTTGCGCCATTTATATCTGAACCAAATCGAAGAACAGTCGTAGCGTGGTGTTTAAGCTTATTGTATTGCTCCGCCATTTCATGGACATCATTGCAAATGCAGACTTTGCTTTGCGTTTGATGAGTTAGTCCCGTGGTTGATGATTTTAGTTTGGCGGTGTTAATCCTTAAGAACACTGCGTTTGCTTCCCACTCCACTCTTGATTTCATTTAGTGTGAGAGAGTAAAGAAACGTCGTTAGTGTAGTTCAGATGTTTGAGTTGGTATGTAAGAGTTCAGCGAATTTCTTCGTTATCAGTAGACAAAGCTGCGTGAAGCACATCTATAATCACCAATAAAAAAAGCATCGGCGAGAGAATGCAACCTTGTTGGACCCCACTGTGGGGGCTTTATGAAGAAAAACAAGACTCGTGGTGCATATGGGTGCCTTCATTGCAAGAACTGAACTTAGTCTTTGTTAAAATACGGGGTTTTCATGTGGCAATTTTATGGGAATACAGCCAAATTTATGGTAACAGCACAGATGTACTCAAGAAAAAACTGTCAAACATATGAGTCTTACACTTGTGTCGAAAAACAACGCAACAATTTTAAATAAATGACTACACCACTTTGGATCTCGAATTCTCTAATAACTTTTCTCTATGCAGGACATATTTTATATTTAAGCCCTTAATAGGTTGCTTTGATAATAGCCATTAATTTGTAGCATGTAGACGAGATACCGGTCTACCGGTATGAAGTATAAGCGTTTTTTTGTGAAAATAAAACACTAATTTTTAATGGGAAAATAAAATACATTCCGTTCAAAGTATTGGCCACTGCTAGCTACATACCTTTCCCATCTTTCAGGCAATTTATAGATTCCACGCCAATAAAACTGTTCGTCCTTTGAAGCAAACCAAAAAGTCATCCAATTTTCAACTTCCTCGTAGGATTCGAAGTGCTGCTCAGCTAATGCGTGTCACATCGATGAAAACAAATAGTAGTAGGAAGGAGCCAAGTTTTGTTATTATGACGGGTGGGGTTGCAGTTCCCAGCCAAGTGCCTCGGTTGTATCCTGAATCAGTTTTGCTTTGTGTGCAGATGCATTGTCATGGAGCAAAATTACCCATTCTGGTCGTTTTTCAATCAATGCATGGTTTAAATTAATCATTCGTTGTCGGTAGCGATTTTTATGAACGGTTTCATCAGCTTTTAGGAGCTCGTGGTACACCACACCTTTCTGGTCCCACCAGACACATAGCATTGTCTTCTTGCCGAATCTATCTGGTCTTGCAGTCAAAGTTGATGGTTGTCCGATTAACTCATGATTTTTTCCGTTTAGGATTCTGAAAATAAATCCAGTTTTCATCGCCAGTAACAGTTCGATGCAAAACTAATTTTTTATCGTGTCTTTGAAGCAAGTGGTTTACCGGGTTTTCCATCTGTCTTTCATTCAATTCATGTGACACTCATTTTCCAGACTTTGGGATCTTTCCTATGGCTTTTAAACGTACAAAATTGTTTGCTGTGCAACATTTCACATTTCTGCCATTGGTATCTGACTGAAAGTGTCATCTTCATCCAATATTGTTTGCAATTCAGCGTCTTCAAACATTTTCGGTGGTATTCCATATTCTTCATTTCTCACATCAAAATCGTTATCTCTTAACCGTTGAAACCATCTTTTGCATGTTGCTTCAAATGAAAACAAAAAATTAATACTTTCAGCAAGTCATCATTTTCTGGTACAAAATTCGATATTTTTAACACAATGAAAAAATATGATGTTGTTTGCTCAATGACTTGGTGTATAGGAAATATGTTTGACAGGTGTCATAGCAAGCAAACAAAAAAAAAAAAAAAAAAAAAAAAAAAAAAAAAAATTAAGGCCTGTTTACAATAAACGTTCCCTAATGAGGCATTTGTATCTTGACGCTCACTTCATCGGTACACCTGATATATCTGTATCAAATCGCTCTTTTTCATCCTGGGTAAGCGGATTTCCCGAAAATCAATGAATATGTGCTTCGCCTTAGGCTTGGAATAGTTATGTCCATTGAATTCTGATTTATCTTCAACGAGTTCACTGTTAACGACCTCGCAAAATAAGTTAACCTTAGGTCGGGAGGATAATACTAATTCATTGAATCTATATGGTATCCGTTTTGTCCACCGGTTGTTCTGCATCGCTCCGGATACTTTTTGTTTTATTGCATTTGCTTGCCCGCTCTTTCGTCGAACCAGGGATTTTCTTTTGGAGAGAATAAGAGATACTCGAAAAGCGTTTGCAATTTCTTCTGATGTAGTCGTTTGGCTCCATACGTAATCACATAGTTATCCGCTATTGCTGTTCAAATGTAAAACATTAGTCAAATGTCCTCCACAAAAGCCCATGCATTAGTGGGTACGCTGAACTCCAAATTTTCAAGACATTTTCTATAGTTCGACCGATATTACATTTTGTAGCTTCTGGCTAAATGCTAAATCTGTTAAGTCGTACTAGCGAACTGGTCAGTTTACAGTGGCATATATAGCGATAAAATGTTCACCGAATTTTGCCTTCATCTTATGCACCTTATACATCTGATCTTCTTACAAAAAAAGGTTCAATTGCTTACTTATTTTTCTATTTAGTTTTATTTAATTTATTACAATTTGTTTTAGTGGTACGATCTATAGTTAGATCGTAATAATAGAATTAGGAATTAATCATAGATTTAAGCATTTCTCTAGCTGTTGACGATCCTTCAATGGCGCTAAACAGTATGTTTTCGAATGAGATAGCCATTTTTTTGGCTGCTGGTTTACAACCGGGTATATCAACTATCAGGATGTCATCAAGGCAGTCTCCGTTATTATCAACACATTCGGACACAACTGTAGGACACTGTGCATTTGAGCTTTTGAATAGTCCAAGGAAGGCAATGAAAGCTAAGAGACAAACGAATAATTTCATTTTGTTGTTTTCCAAATTTACTCAGCGGTAAAGTATTGAATTTAACTGATAACTTTGATTGCAAGTCGTTCAGTTTTTATAGGAAAACTCTAATTTGCAAAAGGTGACGATTTGTTCCGTATAAATGTTTGAACAGTTGAATTTTGTTTGTATTGTTAACTTTTGTTGTTTACTTTTTATTTATGTAAGACGACCTAACATTATTTCCAATTTCCCCTAGATAGGTGAGTAATGAGACTATGATACAATGCATTCGAACATGTGTCATTTAAAGGATCTCTGTTTGGCCACATTGCTTTGTTTGTTAAGTACGATGTCTAAGGTTTCACTTTAATGATCTGAGGAAAATAAGAAGCTTTGCTAATGTTTTTTAGTCAGTTAGGAGACATTTTAAATCCTTTCCTCGTCCACAAGCATGCCTGTAGTAAAAGTAATATCTCCGACATCACCATCCTTTGGGCAACAATTTAGAAACCTACGAAAGTCAAGACTTACAAATTATAAATTGTGCTGGATGGATAAAGAACAAGTCTCTCCCACCTATGCATGTCAAAAGGCTTTCATTCATAGAAAAGTGTATTTGATGATAAGATGATCGACACAGTGAGCAAAAGCTGCACTCCATGCTATACTTTTGTCTCCTTTATTTCAGTTACTTTTTGGGGCTGAGTACTCAGTAAAGGATGGATTTACTGTGAGAAAAAACAATTAGTAGAAGCAATAGACAAAGGCAAAAAGGTAGCCTCATGGACTGTGAAAACTGCAGTCCCGCAGTTGCTAAGGCAGTTACGAAAGTAGTTTTTGAGCCGACAAAAGAATATCTGGAAGATAATACATGGGCTGAAAAGTCATGCCGTTTCTAAGAGAGGGCACCACTTGAATTAAATCCGTACCATTTCCAGTTAGTATCAACTTTCAAAAAATACGTGTATAAATTTGGCAGCTGTGGGAGTGAAGCAACTTTTGTTATTGAAAAAAAAAAAAAATGGATTCAAAGCAATTTCGTGTGTTGATGGGAAAAAATGCAGCCGATGCAAGGAAATGGCTTGATAAGTGTTACCCGGATTTTGCACCATCCGAACGAACCATTCGCAAGTGGATTGAAAAATTTAAAAGTGGTCATACAAGCACTAAAGCTGATGCACGCAGTGGACGTCCAAAAGAGGCTGTTTCAGAAGAAAACATCAAAAAAGTCCACAAAATGATTACGAATGACCGTAAAGTGAAGTTGATCGAGATTGCTGAGGCTCTGAAGATATCAAAAGAGCGTGTTGGATATATCATACACGAATATTTGGACATGCGAAAGCTCTATTCAAAGTGTGTGCCGCGTTTGCTCACAGTCGACCAAAAACAACAACGTGTTGATGATTCAGAGGAGTGTTTAAAGCTGTTCAACCGCAATAAAGCCGAATTTTTGCGTCGGTATGTGACAATGGATGAAACTTGGCTTCATCACTTCACACCAGAGTCAAGTCGGCAATCAGCTGAGTGACGACCAAAACTCAACAGTCGGCTGGCATGGTAATGGCGCCGTATTTTGGGATACACTTGGAATAATTTTCATCGACTATTTCCAAAAGGGGCAGACTATCAACAGCGACTATTACATCGCAAAAAAAACGGCCGCATTTGAAGAAAAGGAAAGTCCTGTTTCATGAAGACAATGCACCGTGTCAAAAGTCGATGAAAACGATGGAAAAATTGAATGAATTCGGCTACGAATCGCTTCCCCACCCACCGTATTCTCCAGATTTGGTCCCAAAGCGACTATTTCCTGTTCGCAGACCTCAAAAGAATGCTCGCCGGAAAGAGATTTAAGACCGATTAAGAAGTAATCGCCGAAACAGAGGCCTATTTAGAGATTAAACCGAATTCGTACAAAACTGGTATCGAAATATTGAAAAATCGTTTCAATCAGTTTATCGCCCTCGAAGGCAACAATATTGATAAATAAAGTTGAATTTTGCAAAAATTTTGTGTTTTTCTATAAAACGGCAGCCCATATGTTACATTCGATACATCCACCGCATCAGCACACCGCGGATCATTACTGAACCGGTCACCACTTCACCTTGATTTTGAGAAAGCGTTACAAAGTATTAACAGACTGTTTATCTGCTTTCCTTCGCGCATAAGATATATAATTATATGCTACAAATTATTGGCTATTATCAAAGCAAACTATTATGGCTCTAAATATAAAATATAAAATATATCCATAGAGAACAGTTATTAGAGAATTCGAGACCCAAAGTGGTATCGTTGGGGTATGTAGGGTTAATCTTTATCTAAACTGTGTAGGGTAAAAGTCGAAAATTGCGGTTTGTAAAAAACGCGTCTTTTCTTCTTGATGTTACAGCAAAAAGAGTTTATTTATTGTAGCGGAAATAACATCCATTTTTCGCTTTAAGGTGTCATACAATACATTTGTATTACAATCACAGGCTTACGTTACGTTAATTCGTTTACATTTAAGTTAAAATATTACGCTTGTTACATTTAGTTTAATTTAATCTTAGTTATTAGTAAAATTATTGATTATTCAAATGGTATTCAATTAATCATTAATCGCACAATTAAAGTGTGGGTGGTGTGTGAATCCACCTTCTATGGAATTCTTGTTGCAATTTGCAAATGTAAATAATTCCTTCTGCTGTAAGTTTTTTTTTTTTTTTTTGTATATATCTACTTATTTATTGCAATAAGTTATTATTATTATTGTAAATTACTATCTAATTTTAAATTAGTTTAAGATTTTTATTAGTTCTTATTTGTTATAATATTTGAATGTTATTACCTTTAAAATATTTTAAAAATTTAAATTGTTCCTGTTGGTAGGTTTAAGTGTTGTGTTGTGTTGTTTCAATGGATAACGTTGATCGTGTTACGGAAAGTTCGAATGCCATTGGAATTTTGATTCTCCAATTCCCGTGGGCATTTTGGAATTTCGAAACTTCGTAACGTTGTCCTGGATGAATGATTTTGTGTGGTTGAGTGAGTGGACTGTACGTATTTGTTGTTTTGTGTAGGAATGTCTAGGATGAAGAGATTATAATTATTTGTATTTTAACTAATTAATAAATCATTTTTAAGGAAATGAAGTGCCTTTGAGTTTTCATTTTAATTTATTTATTGTTTTTTGTGTGACTGATTGAAAGGAAAGAAAAGAGAGGAAACGGGGTACACTTGATCTTAAAGTGACGACTCGAAATGCAACGGTGGTAGTCTCTCAACTTTAATAAGAACTAAGTCTCCGAATTTTAGTCCCGGCTCCCGTTTTATCCACTTTGAGTTCTGTTGCATTCTGAAAAGATATTCTGTACTCCACTTGCGCCAGAAATGGTTGGTCATTGAATTTATCCGCTTCCATCGCTCATGGTAACATACCCTTTCCAGGGCATTGTCTCCTTGAGGAATTGCGACGAGTCTTTCGCCGATTAAAAAATGTGCTGGTGTCAGCGTTTCCAGGTCTTAGATGTCGTTCGACATTGGGCACAAAGGTGTGGAATTGAGGCAGACTTCAACCTGGGTAAGTAGCGTTGACAGTTCTTTAAATGTCGGAGATTCTGCCCCGACTGCTCTTTTTAGGTGATGCTTTTCCACCTTCATCCCTGCCTGCCAAAGTCCTCCGACGTTAGATTATGCAGGGGGGATAAAATTCCAAATTGTGTGCAGCTGAGTTAATTGTTCGTTAACCGACCCCCAATGAACCTTCGCATTTTGCAGGATTCTCCCTTACTCCGTTTACGCTCCTACAAAATTAGTGCCACGATCATTGTACACTAAGAAAGTCTGCGTCGTAAGGCCTGACAACTACCTTTAAATGCACTGCCTTAACTGCTAGCCATATGAATATTGAAAAATATGCCTTAAACATTTTTTGCTCCTCGTCCTTTCCAGGTTTTGGTCCTGCAAAGTCTACACCTGATCTGGAGAAAGGCCTTGCTATGCGAACTCTTGGCTCAGGTAAGTTTCCCATGAGTTGTTGTATTGACTTCGCTTTATGACGGAAACAAGTGATACACTCATGCACCATTTTCTTCACCTTTCTCCTTAAGGAAAAAATCCAAAACACCATGCGCATGCAAGCCATCATGTCAGATGATGATTTGGTGTCAAAATAGATAGATGCGTTGCTCCAAGTCAGGGTTAATCCTTTTAGGGTTGAATAGGAATTTTAAAGTTCCAATCCTTTCCATCATTTGAAAGGAGAATTTTGAAGGAAAATGCATCTTCTTTTTGCAATCAGAAGATTCCTAGTGTTTTGAATTCATCGACCAATTCGACGGGAAATATGAAACCGACCTCTCGTTGATTCGCCGTAATATTACGAATAACTTCCGAGTTGCTCGTCCATTTCCTGAGATCGAAACCAGCTGATAATAGCAGACTTCCAACTTCATCTCCCTTTAGCAATGCCTCCTCAACTAAATCGGCACCTGATATGTGATTGTCAACGTACATCTCTTCGCAAATAGCCTTCGCAGCCAGAAGAAAATATTGAGCCTCATCCGCAGAATGAGGAACGCCTTAGCCAGCTTCGAATGGCCGTGTCAAACTTCGCTGTTTCAAGTCTAAAAATCCTTAATTTTTCCGTCGGATGATTGCGCCAAAATATCAGCTGGTAATTTGAATCGATGAGATGAGGACCCGAACTTGCCGGTACATCTTTTCAACGTCAACTGTAAATATAAATTTATATAATCGCCACTTTAGCATAAGCTTAAAAAGATCGCTTTACGTTTTAGGTCGAGCCATCAAATGGGAATTTAATGATGATCCATCTGAACATTTTGCTGCAGCATCGAAAACGACACGAAGCTTGGTGTTTGTACTTCACTCTTTGAATACCGCATGGTGTAATATTTCTAGTACGAGATTCTGCTCATCAACTTCAGTCATCTGACCAAGCGCCTTATATTCGTTAAGACACTTGGAATAATTCTTGCGCAGTGCGGGGTGTTGCTGAAACGGTTTCTCCAGTTGATTAAACCTACGTAAGGCACCTAACCTCAAGTCACCAAACCCAGGTTTACATCCGTCTTTAAATGTTCCTTTGTTGTCGTGTGATAGTGCGGTTCACAAGCCCTGTCTTTCCGTTTCTTTGAAGTTGAAAGGCAAGTCCTCTAATTCCCAGAACCTTCGCAGCTAGGTGTCGATGTCAAAAACCTGTAGAAAGCTGTGAATGGGTTGCTGAGTTCGCGAAATGACCTTCCCAAGTAGAAGCCAACCTAACTCGGATTCTTGTGCGATTGGAGACCTTTTATCTATGCCACGGATAATCCCTGATCGAATGAACTCGCAATAAACATCGCTTCCGAAGAGAAGATCAACGGTAGCTGGCTTATCGAATTGTGGATCAGCTAACCTTAAAACCTGGATGTGATCCAAATTTGAAGACCTAAATGCTTGAATGGGTAAAAAAACACGTCACGGATTTAAACCCATAGACTGGGGTAATTGTCTCAAAAAATGTTACCAGCGACCCAAAGGTAAGACTTACATACCGTTGACATGAACCACTTCTAACTTTTCCCAATCCAGATACCTCAATGAACGTTCATCTCTTATGAAGCCCTAATAACTGGACAGCAGATTCAGTAAAAAACATTGCATCCGACCCAGGATCGACTAACGCCCTAAGATGATAATAATTGCCCTTTGAAGACTAGACTTGTATGCTAGACAGTTCTGGCAAACCCCGATCCTGTCCACAGTCTTGGATCGTTCACAGATTCTCATTTTAATAAACTTCTGACAAGATCAAAGGGAATTTTGACCTCTTCCACACACCTGGCATAAAAACTGCTTCTTTCCAACGTGCAACAACGTTTTCTTGTCGACAGCACCCGTTTAGCTTAACCTTTTATGCCGCAAGTTAAAGCTACAGCTTCCAAGGTGCGAAAACGAATTTCGAAGAATTCTGTGATTTGTGATAATGTGGATAACTCCTTAGAACTACCTTATTTTTCTTCCCACAATCGCTGAGTAAAGCTAGGTATTTTTTGAACTGATATGTAGACCATTATATCATCCCAGAAGCTAACTGGCAATCCTAGATTTTCTAGAGCATGGAAACATTCCTAGGATGTATCCAATAGAGATTTGATGTTACTGGCCGTCCCCTTTGTCAACTGCTGTTGTTCAAAAAAAAAGTTTAAAGTGAGCGTTCACTAAAACTCGTTTGTGGTCGTATCTGGTGACAAGCAGTTTCCATGCCTTGTCATTAGTAACAGAATCCAACACTGAATGCTGCAACAAGCAATCAACTTCACCCCTAAGAGAGGATTTTAAATAGGGTAATTTTTGAATTTCCCCCCGCCGTTTATTATTGTGGACTAAGGACAAAAAACCAACGTGGAACGCTTGCCACTTCGTGTACGAGCCCTCAAAATGCGGAATGTTTATTTGCGGTAAGGAAAAGTCACTACTGGCTGCACCTGTGGATTCGCTTTCCACGACCTTTTCCTTGCCTGCTGTGTTCACCACGATGGCGATTAATTCATTGCGGTTGGTGCAATAGGTCTCCTTCAACTTTTTGAACAGTTCGTCGAAGTCTTCCTTTTGCAGATCCGCTTCTAATTCACCTCGTCAAATCCTTGCTTGGTGCTCAGGTGCGGTCTTAAAATTCCCTTCAAGAATAAGAAGACGACTTAATATGTGGTTTCTTGTGCGACGTAATGCTCCAGTCTTTTTTAGGTTTGGGTGGTCTCGGATAATTTGCTTAGGACCCCCTTTAGATCAATTTAATTCAATCAATGTGTGGGTATCAAGTATTAATTGGTTTTGTTAGAGACAGTTTTCTTTTGTTATTGAATGATATTAATTTAATTTTAAGTACAGCAACTTACCACCTTTGCTCAACTTTGCCAGCTGCTGACAGTTGAGGTTAAAGTTGAAAATGATGAATTTTTACTACCGAAAAAGTCTTTAAGGGGAGAGAGACAAAGAGCCAGACATCTGGCGCGAGAGAATATATGTATGCAATTAGCTTTTATATTTTTATATATATGTATATTCTTTGTGCACTTGTACATTTTACTTGCACTTGCACTTGTTAATTGTTTTAAGTGTTTAAATGTTTTAAATGTTTAACGATCCGGCTCGGAGGACCAAATGTTGGGGTGTTTAGAGTTAATCTTTGTGTAAACTGTGTAGGGTAAAAGACTAACGGTCGAAAATTGCTGTTTGTATAAAACACGTCTTTTCTTTTTGATGTTACAGCAAAAAGAGTTTATTTATTATTATTTTTCGCTTTAAGGTATCACTGAATACATTTGTATTACAATCATAGGCTTAAGTGATGTTTATTCGTTTACATTTTAGTTAAAATATTACATTTGTTACATTTAGTTTAGTTAAAGCTTAGTTATAAGTAAAGTTATTAATTATTCAAATAGTATTCAATATTCGAACATGCTCCCGCCCGGTGGACGTTGTTCGCAATTTGTGGCAATGTGCTTCAATTTTTGAATTCCTCAAATAACCGTAATTTCACTCCACTGTTTTGCGCCAATTATATCTGAACCAAATCGCTCTTTTTCATCCTGGGTAACGAGATTTCCCGAAAATCAATGAACATGTGCTTCGCCCTAATCTTGGAATAGTTATGCCCATTGAATCCTGATTTATCTTCAACGAATTCACTGTTGACGACCTCAAAAAATAAGTTAACTTTAGGTCGGGACGTTACTACTAATTCATTGAATCTATATGGTATCCGTTTTGTCCACCGGTTGTTCTGCATCGCTCTGGATACTTTCTGTTTCATTGCATGAAACATTGGCGTTTGGCGCCATACGTAATCACATAGTTCTCCTCTATTGCTCTTTAAAGGTAAAGCTCCCTTATGAGCGGGTACGCTGAACTCCAAATTTCCAATATCTTTTTGCATAGTTCGACCGATATTACATTTTGTAGCTTCTGGCTGAATGCTAAATCTGTTAAGTCGTACTAGGCGACCGTTCTGTTTACAAAGGCATATCTGGCGATAAGATGATCACCGGATCTTGCCTTTAATTTATCGATTGTATCCATTTTCAAAACATTCCAATTTCAATTTATGTCAAGTCAGAACTACACCGAACTATCAATTTTATCGTATACAATGGATCCTGTTGCAAGACTTTCGGCTGTTAAATAAAATCCAATCAAGGTTCAGCTCTTGGGACAATACGCACTTATACCATCGTATGAGTATAACCAATTCTTTCCGCCAAGTAAGCCACAGGCATGTTCGAGAGCGTTGTCCAGCTCTTAAGAAGATCGTGGAATCGTTTGTTTGCGGTTTTGAGTTTCGTATTCTCGTCAAGCCGCAATGTGAGGTTCATTTCAGGCGTTTTGTTGTCTCACTGGCAACATTATGGCGTGAGTAATTAAATTAATGCACTACGCTCTTAATTATTCGCTTACAATACGTAACTTAGTCCTTAATGAAGGAGATTTTTCATAAAAAATTTTAATAATTTGTAAACGTTGTTGAAGTGATTAATTTGTAGACAATCTGAAACACGAATTGGACATCTGTCAACAAATGATGTGCGTGAGTTCAAGCAATATGTGAGTTCAAAAATAGTGCATATCTTATGAAAGACCTTTCATTATACCGAAAGAATAAAGGAACGCCTCACAATAAGAGTGATCAACTGATACACTTACTTTTACTTAGGCTCTCAACTATGCCTACGCGCCATGAATTTAAGCTCTATACATCTGTTCTCTAATTGCCATGACCATGTATTTCTCGACCGAGCTGTTTTTTTACCGTCTTGTGATAACGAATTCCATTGCATCGGTTAGTGTGGTATGGAACAATCGCCTTTTCGAAGTGCATGGGTGACCCGCTGCCACTTCCGCCGTTAGATGGTTATGCCTTTTCGTTCGTTACCTGTTCTCTGGTAAAGATATTCGTGAGAGATACGGTTAAGCCAGAAAAACTTTCAGTTGTTTCGTAGGCACCTCTTAACGAAGAACAGTCGTAGCGTGGTGTTAAAGCTTATTGTATTGCTCCGCGTTTGATGAGTTAGTCCCGTGGTTGATGATTTTGGTTTCACAGTGTTAATCCTTAAGAACACTGCATTTGCTTCCCACTCCACTCTTGATTTCATTTAGTGTGAGAGAGTAAAGAAACGTCGTTAGTGTAGTCCAGATGTTTGAGTTGGTATGTAAGAGTTCAGCGAATTTCTTCGTTATCAGTAGACAAGGCTGCGTGAAGCACATCTATAATCACCAATAAAAAAAGCATCGGCGAGAGAATGCAACCTTGTTGGACCCCACTGTGGAGGCCTTATGAAGAAAAACAAGACTCGTGGTGCATATGGGTGCCTTCATTGCAAGAACTGAACTTAGTCTATTTTAAAATACGGGGTTTTCACGTGGCAAATTTATGGGAATACAGCCAAATTTGTTATAACAGCACAGATGTACTCAAGAAAAAACTGTCAAACATATGAGTCTTACACTTGTCGAAAAACAACGCAACACTTTTAAATAAATGACTAAACCACTTTGGAACTCGAATTCTCCAATAACTTTTTTCTATGAGGGACATAATTTATATTTAAACCCTTAATAGGTTGCTTTGATAATAGCCATTAATTTGTAGCATATACTCATATCTCTTATGCGCGAAGAAAAGCAGATAAACAGTCTGTTAACACTTTGTAACGCCTTCTCAAAATCAGGGTGAAGTGGTGACCGGTTCAATAATAATCCGCGGTGTGCTGGTATGGTGGATGCATCGAATGTATCTTGCAGATATTCTTTTATCGGTTCAAGAACTACAATCGTGACTGCCTTAGCAACTGCGGGACGAACACAAATCCTTCTGCAGTTTTCACAGTCCATGAGACTACCTTTTTGTGGGAGCTCGACAATCATTCCCGTCTTCCACGTCTGCCTACCGAGCTCTCTCAACAGGAGGATATAGAAGCTCTGCTCATGTTGTTGGAGCGACTTGCAGAAGCTCTGCAGAAATACCGTCTAGTTCTACCGCTCAACTACTGTGAGCAAAATTCTCAATGAGCTACGTACTATGTCTTGCTTTCCTTCCACCAATAATATTTTTCGCTTCAGATATAAAAAACATTGCTCACAGCGTTCGAATATTCTTGTATGGCTTTGGGCAGAGGGGTTTACCTAGGCATATCCAATCACGAAGGGTAATATCTTCATTCGGCTTTGTGTTGAATACGGCCCTTAGCTGATTGTATAAATCCTCCTTTTCGTTCTCAGCCGAGGAATTCTTTGGGCCGTGAGACGGTATGGACGTGACGCGCCGTAGTCTAGTTTGAAATCTTGCCTTTGTGATCCTATAACCATGTGGGTACCAATGAAATAATTCTCTGCGTGCTATTGGTGTATGCAGAAAATCCACACTGGATTCGCAGGGACTATCGAAAGGTTTACCTGAGTTACTCTCGCTCGTCGAACCACCTTACAATCTGGCATGTTGAGCATTTGAGCAAGCACTACATCTCGAACTTGATTGTTGCGTTACTGGCTCAAATACGAGTTCTACAATTGATGTAGAAAGTAGAAATATCTGTAATTTTCATTTTCGCTTCACCTCGCGCGTATCACCTTATTCCTTAGACAACTGGTGTCTTTCTTTTGAATGTGTCTATTGCTTCTACTTATTGTTTTTTCTCACAGTAAATCCATCCTTTACTGAGTACTCAGCCCCAAAAAGTTACTGAAATAAAGAAGACAAAAGTACAGCATGGAGTGCAGCCTTTGCTCACTGTGGCGATCATCTTATCATCAAATACACTTTTCGACGGATGGAAGCCTTGTGACATGTATAGGTATGAGAGACTTGTTCTTTATCCATCCAGCACAATTTATAATTTGTAAGTCTTGACTTTCGTAGGTTTCTAAATTGTTGCCCAAAGGATGGTGATGTCGGAGTTATTACTTTTACTATAGGCATGCTTGTGGACGAGGAAAGGATTTAAAATTTCTCCTAACTGACAAAAAAACATTAGCAAAGCTTCTTATTTTCCTCAGATCATTGAAACCTTAGACATCGTACTTAACAAACAAAGCAATGTGGCCAAACAGAGATCCTTTAAATGACACATGTTCGAATGCATTGTATCATTAGTCTCATTACTCACCTATCTAGGGGAAGTTGGAAATAATGTTAGGTCGTCTCACATAAATAAAAAGTAAACAACAAAAGTTAACAATGCAAACAAAATTCGACTGTTCAAACATTTATACGGAACAAATCATCACCTTTTGCAAATTAGAGTTTTCCTATAAAAACTGAACGACTCGCAATCAAAGTTATCAGTTAAATTCAATACTTCACCGCCGAGAAAATTTGGAAAATAACAAAATGAAATTATTCGTTTGTCTCTTAGCTTTCATTGCCTTCCTTGGACTATTCAAAAGCTCAAATGCACAGTGTCCTACAGTTGTGTCCGAATGTGTTGATAATAACGGAGACTGCCTTGATGACATCCTTATAGTTGATATACCCGGTTGTAAACCAACATCTCTCATCTCACCCGAAAACATACTGTTTAGCGCCATTGCAGGATCGTCAACGGATAGAGAGATTTTTAAATATACTATTAATGCTTAGTTCTATTATTACGATCTAACTATAGATCGTACCACTAAAACAAATTGTAATAAATTAAATAAATCTAAATAGAAAAATAGATAAGCAATTGAACTTTTTTTTGTAAGAAGCTCAGATGCATAAGAAGCATAAGATGAAGGCAAAATTCGGTGAACATCTTATCGCCGTATATGCCACTGTGAACTGGCCAGTTCGCTAGTACGACTTAACAGATGTAGCATTTAGCCAGAAGCTACAAAATGTAATATCGGTCGAACTATGCAAAAAGATATTGGAAATTTGGAGTTCAGCGTACCCGCTCATTAGAGAGCTTTACCTTTAAAGAGCAATAGAGGAGAACCTTGTGATACCGTATGGCGCCAAACGCCTACATCAGAAGAAATTGCAAACGCTTTTCGAGTATCTCCTAATCTCTCCTAAAGAAAATCCCTGGTTCGACGAAAAAGCCGGCAAGCAAATGCAATAAAACAAAAAGTATCCGGAGCGATGCAGAACAACCGGTGGTCAAAACGGATACCATATAGATTCAATGAATAAGTAGTATCGTCCCGACCTAAGGTTAACTTTTTTTTCGAGGTCGTCAACAGTGAATTCGTTGAAGATAAATCAAGATTCAATGGGCATTACTATTCCAAGATTAAGGCGAAGCACATGTTCATTGATTTTCGGGAAATCCCTTTACCCAGGATGAAAAAGAGAGATTTGGTTCAGATATACAGTGGAGTGAAGTCACGGTTATTTGAGGAATTCAAAAAAATTCCATGGGCGGGAGCATGTTTGGATATTGAATACTATTTGAATAATTAATAACTTTACTAATAACTAAGCTTTAACTAAACTAAATGTAACAAATGTAATATTTTAACTAAAATGTAAACGAATAAACATCACTTAAGCCTATGATTGTAATACAAATGTATTCAGTGATACCTTAAAGCGAAAAATAATAATAAATAAACTCTTTTTGCTGTAACATCAAAAAGAAAAGACGTGTTTTATACAAACAGCAATTTTCGACCGTTAGTCTTTTACCCTACACAGTTTACACAAAGATTAACTCTAAACACCCCAACATTTGGTCCTCCGAGCCGGATCGTTAAACATTTAAAACATTTAAACACTTAAAACAATTAACAAGTGCAAGTGCAAGTAAAATGTACAAGTGCACAAAGAATATACATATATATAAAAATACAAAAGCTAATTGCATACATATATTCTCTCGCGCCAGATGTCTGGCTCTTTGTCTCTCTCCCCTTAAAGACTTTTTCGGTAGTAAAAATTCATCATTTTCAACTTTAACCTCAACTGTCAGCAGCTGGCAAAGTTGAGCAAAGGTGGTAAGTTGCTGTACTTAAAATTAAATTAATATCATTCAATAACAAAAGAAAACTGTCTCTAACAAAACCAATTAATACTTGATACCCACACATTGATTGAATTAAATTGATCTAAAGGGGGTCCTAAGCAAATTATCCGAGACCACCCAAACCTAAAAAAGACTGGAGCATTACGTCGCACAAGAAACCACATATTAAGTCGTCTTCTTATTCTTGAAGGGAATTTTAAGACCGCACCTGAGCACCAAGCAAGGATTTGACGAGGTGAATTAGAAGCGGATCTGCAAAAGGAAGACTTCGACGAACTGTTCAAAAGGTTGAAGTAGACCTATTGCACCTACCGCAATGAATTAATCGCCATCGTGGTGAACACAACAGGCAAGGAAAAGGTCGTGGAAAGCGAATCCACAGGTGCAGCCAGTAGTGACTTTTCCTTACCGCAAATAAACATTCCGCATTTTGAGGGCTCGTACACGAAGTGGCAAGCGTTCCACGTTGGTTTTTTGTCCTTAGTCCACAATAATAAACGGCGGGGGGAAATTCAAAAATTACCCTATTTAAAATCCTCTTATAGGGGTGAAGTTGATTGCTTGTTGCAGCATTCAGGGTTGGATTCTGGTACTAATGACAAGGCATGGGAACTGCTTGTCACCAGATACGACCACAAACGAGTTTTAGTGAACGCTCACTTTAAACTTTTTTTTTTGAACAACAGCAGTTGACGAAGGGGACGGCCAGTAACATCAAATCTCTATTGGATACATCCTAGGAATGTTTCCATGCTCTAGAAAATCTAGGATTGCCAGTTAGCTTCTGGGATGATATAATGGTCTACATATCAGTTCAAAAAATACCTAGCTTTACTTAGCGATTGTGGGAAGAAAAATAAGGTAGTTCTAAGGAGTTACCCACATTATCACAATTCACAGAATTCTTCGAAATTCGTTTTCGCACCTTGGAAGCTGTAGCTGAAACTTGCGGCATAAAAGGTCAAGCTAAACGGGTGCTGTCGACAAGAAAACGTTGTTGCACGTTGGAAAGAAGCAGTTTTTATGCCAGGTGTGTGGAAGAGGTCAACATTCCCTTCGATCTTGTCAGAAGTTTATTGAAATGGGGATCTGTGAACGATCCAAGACTGTGGACAGGATCGAGGTTTGCCAGAACTGTCTAGCATACAAACACAGGACTAAAAGAAAGATTAACCAATCTGTCTCTCTTTGGGTAGATCAACCAAGTGAGCTTTTTTGCTACAGCCGTTGTGAAAGTGAGGTCTTCAAAGGGCAATTATTATCATCTTAGGTCGTTAGTCGATCCTGGGTCGGATGCAACGTTTATTACTGAATCTGCTGTCCAGTTATTAGGGCTTCATCAGCGATGAACATTCATTGAGGTATCTGGATTGGGAAAAGTTCGTCAGTCGTTCATAGACCTCCGCGGAGTTTAAACTTGTTTCGACTTGTAAGTGAAAAGTGACGCTTACTTACAACGAATAAACAAATTGGCGCAGCGGTAGTGTGTTCGCTTGAGACTGCGAAAGTTGTGGGTTCGACTCCGATTAGTCGGCAGACAGTTTTCTTTTTTTTTTATTATTATTTTTATAAATAAAAATAAGTATAAAATGTTCGCATTAACATCACGTGATGAATTGTGGTGAGCGGTCCGCTATGCCTATAGCGGGATCTGCTGAAATGTCAGGTGAGGCTTCGAGTGCTGGCCATAAAAGAAAAGCAAATGGGAAGAAGGAAGAGGGAAGAGCTAGAGCAATCCCAACAACAGCAGCATGCTCAAAAGCAGAAACAACAACACCAAACAACTAAAGTAGCACAAGTGCTACAACAACAAAACGTTAAGAACCACCAGCAACAACAAGAGCAGTTACAACACCTGCAACAGCTAAGACAGCAGCAGCAGCAGCAACGACAACAACAACAACAACAACAGCAGAAGAGGGAAGAGCTAGAGCAATCCCAACAACAGCATCATGCTCAAAAGCAGAAACAACAACACCAAACAACTAAAGTAGCACAAGTGCTACAACAACAAAACGTTAAGAACCACCAGCAACAACAAGAGCAGTTACAACACCGGCAACAGCTAAGACAGCAGCAGCAGCAGCAACGACAACAACAACAACAACAACAGCAGCAGCATCAGCAGCAGCAGCAGAAGAAGAAGAAGAAGAAGAAGAAGAAGAAGAAGGAGAAGAAGCAGGAGAAGGTGCCTCCTATCAACACCTAAAAATTGGAGGTAAATGCTACCAAGGACCTGTGTAGGCTGGTCATTGGTAATAATTTTAATATTAAGAGGTTGGGGAACGATTGCCATGCCATCCACTGTAATATAGTGGAGGGCTACGCGAAAGTGAAAGAGCTCCTAAAGGAAACGACGACGGAGCACTACTCATTCACACCGAAGTGTGAAAAGCGGCAATTGATGCTGCTGAAGGGGTTGGAACCGTCTTCTGATCCTGAGGTGATCCTGGCACTGCTCAAAGAGAAGGAGTGCGAGGGACTCAAGTTTGTGGGGGTAAAGCCATTTACCACAGCTAGAGCCAGGCGGGAGAAACGGAGTCTGCCGTTCTTCCTGGTGCAGCTCAGTCCCGAAAGCAGTCTGGATAGTCTAAGGAGTATCAATGTCCTAGACTACCAGGTGATTCACTGGGAAAAATTAAAAAGGAGCGAAGGTGTTATACAATGCGTTCGCTGCTAGAGGTTCGGGCACGCCGCGTCGAACTGCCAAATGCAGCCTCGGTGCGTTAAGTGCGCAACGAACCACAGTTCAGAGGAGTGTGCTCTAGGCAGGGACGGAGCGTTCGATAGGACGCAGCTCTCGTGCGTGTTGTGTGGGAACGTGGGACACACCGCAAACTATCGGGGTTGTCCTAAGTTCGCTGACATTAAAAAATCAAAACTGGCTCAGCAGCAGAAGTTGGAGATCAAACGTTCACTTGTAAGGGACACCAGCCGTCACGTCCCAAATTTCCTAGGCCCAAATGGCGGCAGGTAGGGGGGCTACGGTACAGCAAGCGAAGGTTGCTTCTCCGGAGCCAATGCCGAGAACAACGGAAGCTGCACCTAACATGCTGGCCATCTTGCTCGCAATCCAAGTGCAGATGGCTCAGCTGCAAAAGCAGGTGCAAGAACAGGAGAAGCGGGTGGACCAGATCTACGCGCTGCTGCCGGGCCTAACGCAACACATGTCGTAATGGGTACGCACATGGTGGAGCAAACTTTGAAGGTCCTTGCGGTGAATGTTAATTCACTGATTAGGATCGAACGAAGAGCCGCGATGTTTAAATTGCTACAAGACCAAACTCCTGATGTGCTTCTCGCTAGCGAAACCAAGCTTACCGATAATCACAAATTGGAGTACAATAATTATATTGTTAGAAGAAGAAACCGGCCCAGATTCAAACGTGGATCTGGTGTCGCGATCTTCATTAAAGAAGGCATAAAATTTCACAGAGTGTACAAGGGCGTGTTGCGCAGGTTCCGGGTGTTGGAAGCTGTGGTCATTTACATCCCGCTCCGCAGTGAAAAGCGGCTGTACTTGGCCTCTGCTTATGCACCTGAGGCTTCACAATCCACCTTATTCATTACAGAGCTCGAGACGCTTTTTCGACTTCTGAGGCTGGAATCGGCGGAGAATTATTTTATAATCGGCGGAGATTTCAACGCTAAACACAGAGATTGGGGAAATCATTTGCCAAATACTAGAGGGAACCTACTTCTCGATTGGTGGGATCAGCACGATGTCATGTACAGACTCGGTCTTAAAGCGACGGATAACCCGTCGTTTCCCAGAAGCGGGTCTTATTTGGATCTATTGCTGTACGATGAACGTATAAGACTGACAGGTACGAATTTACAAACGCTAAACTGTCTGCGCACATTCGTGTATGACAGCGACCATTGTGGTTTTAGCACCGAAATTACAGTTCCCAACGAAATTGCGGAATTGGAGGAGTTTGTCCAAAGATATTCTTACAACTACTGTAAGGCTCGATGGACACGCTTCTCCGCAACCTTGACAAGAGCGCTCTCCTCGAACACGGTTAACCCACCGTCCAATAGGAATTTGTCAAACGAGGAGATTGATAATTACCTAAAAAAAAATGGACGAGACAATTAAACAAACTATGGACACTACTATACCGCGGTATCGACGAACGACTAACGAAGATCTGTTTCGCAATCCCACTATTGACGCACTGCACCGACAGAAAAGTAGACTTCTGTCAAGACTCAAAAACTTGTACAGACAGTTTACCGACAGACAACACCCGGCGATCAGGACATTGAAGTCGTCGATTAAAAATCTGCAAACGGTAATAAAAGAGAATTACAGAATTTCTGTAAGTTTGTATTGGAACAACAAGGTTCGGGCTGTAAACACCAGTAACCCGAATATGTTCCCGCAAATAAATAAACTATTTCGAAGAAAAAATCAAAACGACCTTAAGTGTCTTAAAATAGCCCGAACATCAGACAACGAACGGTTACTGACAATAGCAGGTATTGACCCAAATGAGGCAGCTGATGATGACGACTTCTTTGTGGTCGAGGATCCACAGGAGAAGGTTGAGGCCATAGGGGCGACTTTCCAGGAACTATACAAGGCCAATGATATCATTGGCCCTAATTATGACCTGGACGATCGTGTCTTGGTGCACGACTTCTACATTCGAAATGAAGTAGAGAACTGGCGATCCGAGGGCTCTGGTTTCACCCAGTTCAGCGACGAAAACATGGCAAATAATGTCATTACCAGAGAGGGTGACTTACCCCCATTCATTTCGAAGGAAGAACTCCATGACATCTTTGACACAATCAGGGCTAAAAAGTCAGTGGGGACCGATGGTATTCCGAACATCTTGCTTCGACATCTTCCTCTAGAAGCGGTGGACATTTATACCACCCTGTTTAATAGTGCAATGAATAATGCACATTATCCAGCGCATTGGAAAACGGCGGTGGTTCAACCTATCCCCAAAAAGGGAAAGGATATATCTAATCCGGCGAATCTCCGGTCGATAAGTCTCCTTCCGAATATCAGTAAGGTTTTTGAAAAAGTAATCAATAGAGCTCTGTCTAGGTGGGTTGAGGACAAACATATAGTTCCGGATAATCAATTCGGTTTTAAGGCGAGACATGATATCTCACTTGCCGCGTCTAAACTGGTGTCCGATATACAATGGAATAAAGGCAAAAACCAATGTACTGGTACCTGCCTTGTTGACTTGGAGAAGGCCTTCGACACCGTATGGCTAGAGGGTCTTTTCTATAAGCTGACTAGGCTGGGGATCAGTAAACCACTCTTGTACATTCTTTATAATATGCTAACCAACAGACAGTTTATCTGTTGGAATATTTCAAATTAAAAATGGTCTTCAGCAAGGCGCGGTCAATTCGCCGATCCTGTTCAACATTTATACAAGCGACTTGATAGGTTCACTTCCCCATACTATTGCGTACGCAGACGATTTGATAGCGTACAGAACAGGTCCAAAAATCGAGGTCATCAATACTCTCTTGCAGCGTGACTTCGATAAGATAAGACGATTTTGCGATGACTGGAAGTTGAAAATCAACTTTCAGAAGTCGGAAACCATTCTCTTTAGGACGCCGTTGTCTAGAGTCTCTAGAGATACCAGAAAAAACTGGCGAACTTTCTCGATCATTGGACTACGCGGACAGCCTCTTGCCTGTCGAAAGGTAGTCAGATACCTTATGATCTGGCTAGATCAGTTTCTGTATTTTGACAAAAACGTAGATGCTGCTCTGGCCAGACTAAAGGCGCTTTTGCTCTTACAAAGAGACTGTTTTATAGCAGCCAAAGTGTGTCCCGTGTGGTTCAATGTGCGAGCAAGCTTAATGGAAAAGATTCGGGTGTTTGAGAGGGCTTGCCTTCGCTTGTACAGAACAAAGGAGTCGGAGTACAAAAAATTTTATCGTAATGAGGTCCTTTACAACAGAGCGAACCTTATATGAGTGGACAACTTTGTAATTAAGCTGACTCGAAGGCACATTGCAAGAGCAATGGCCTCGACGAATAACCTGATATCTGGGGCTTATTATCCCAATTACCGTTACCACGAGAGTGTGCGCTCTGTTGGCTTCGTTCCACCGGAAGCATTCCTCTACCTAGATCAGATAGGGTTAATCTTCCATGTCGCTCGGAAAGCTGGGGACAGGCGACTCAACTACAACAGAGACGTCGCACACGGCAGTGTGGATCGTCTCAGGTTCAGTACGGCGGTGGGGAATCGCGATAAGAGGGATGTCGTTCGGCAGCACCAGCATTTCTGGTGGTTGAATGATGGAGAAGATGTTTCGTCGAGTTTCCGTCAACTACGTACCAGCCTCACTAATGAGGCAGAGCTGACCAATCTATTTGCTCTGTGAATAGCGATGGCCAGCTTGCATAGGTTTAGGTTAGCATTTAAGAAATATATACATATATTAGTATATACAAAGGTATTGTGTAAAATATCTATGTGTGTGTATTGTGTACGTAGGTAAGGTAGATTAAGGTTTATTTTAAGTTAGATATTAAGTTTTTATAAAAAATTAAGTCCATATGCTAAGTTTTTGTCAAAAATTTTTTTCTTAGCCTTAAGTATTGAAAATAAATAGTCCTAAATAAAACGTAAATAAAGTCGAAAGACATAGATTTAAGAATTTAGAGTAGCTTAGAGTGCCTGTGTGGTGCCAGTAAGTTAGTATAAGATTGTTAAGTAATTTTAAGCTAGCATTTAAGCATTTTCTGTTAGTATGTAAGGGTTAATGACTAAGATAATAAAATGCATTTAAAACTAAACTAAAAATTGGGAAAAGTTAGAAGTGGTTCATGTGAGCGGTATGTAAGTTTTACCTTTGGGTCGCTAGTAACATTTTTTGAGACAAATATCCTAGCCTATGGGTTTAAATCCGTGACATGTTTTTTTACCCATCCAAGCATTTAGGTCTTCAACATTTGGAACACATCCAGGTTTTAAGGTTAGCTGATCCACAATTCGATAAGCCAGATACCGTTGATCTTCTCTGCGGAAGCGATGTTTATTGCGAGTTCATTCGATCATCAATTATACGTGGCAGAGATGAAAGGTCTCCAATCGCACAAGAATCCGAGCTAGGTTGGCTTCTACTTTCGCGAACTCAGGAACCCATTCACAGCTTTCTACAGGTTTTTGACATCGACACCTGGCTGCGAAGGTTCTGGGAACTGGAGGAGTTGCCTTTCAACTTCAAAGAAACGGACGAAGACAGGGCTTGTGAACAGCACTATCAAACGACAACAAAGAAACATTTAAAGACGGATGTAAGCCTGGGCTTGGTGCCTTGAGGTTAGGTGACTTACGTAGGTTTAATCAACTGGAGAAACCGTTTTAGCAACACCCCGCACTGCGCAAGGATTATTCCAAGTGTCTTAACGAATATAAGGCGCTTTGGACAGATGACTGAAGTTGATGAGCAGAATCTCGTACTAGAAACACCACACCATGCGGTATTCAAAGAGTCAAGTACAAACTCCAAGCTTCGTGTCGGTTTCGATGCTGCAGCAAAATGTTCAGATGGATCATCATTGAATTCCAATTTGATGGCTCGACCTAAAACTTAAAGCGATCTTTTCAAACTTCTGCTAAAGTGGCGATTATATAAATTTATATTTACAGTTGACGTTGAAAAGATGTACCGGCAAGTTCGGGTCCCACTTATCGATTCAAATTACCAGGTGATATTTTGGCGCATTCATCCGATGGAAACAGTGACGTTTGGCACGGCCATCATTCGAACGCTGGCTAAGGCGTCTGCGGATGAGGCTCAACACTTTCTTCTGGGTGCGAAGGCTATTTGCGAATAGATGTACGTTGACAATCCCATATCAGGGCCGATTTAGTTGATGAGGCATTGCTAAAGGGAGATGAAGTAAGGAGTCTGCTATTATCAGCTGGTTTCGATCTCAGGAAATGGACGAGCAACTCGGAAGTTATTCGTGATATTCCGGCGGATCAACGAGAGGTCGGTTTCATATTTTCCGTCGAATTGGTCGATGATTTCAAAACACTAGGAATCTTCTGATTGCAAAAAGAAGATGCATTTTCCTTCAAAATTCTCCTTTCAAATG
The DNA here is from genome assembly GCA_907269105.1 of Volucella inanis. NCBI lineage: Eukaryota > Metazoa > Arthropoda > Insecta > Diptera > Syrphidae > Volucella > Volucella inanis. The sequence continues at coordinate 127,971,468 of OU026157.1, forward strand.
ATGGAGTCGTGACAAAGCTTCCTACGAGAAAATTGGAACTTTAAAATTCCCATTCAACCCTAAAAGAATTAACCCTGACTTGGAGCAACGCATCCATCTATTTTGACACCAAATCATCATTTGACATGATTGCTTGCATCCGCATGGTGTTCTGGATTTTTTCCTTAACGAGAAAGGTGAAGAAGATGGTGCATGAGTGTATCGCTTGTTTGCGTCATAAAGCGAAGTCAATACAACAACTCATGGGAAACTTACCTGAGCCATGATCAGGTGTAGACTTTGCAGGATCATTTGACATCAAAACCTGGAAAGGACGAGGAGCAAAAAATGTTTAAGGCATATTTTTCAATATTCATATGGTTAGCAGTTAAGGCAGTGCATTTAAAGGTAGTGTCAGACCTTACGACGCAAACTTTCTTAGCGGCTTTCAAATGATTTATAGCTCGCCGAGGAATGTGCACAGAACTGTACAGTGATCACGGCACTAATTTTGTAGGAGCGGAAATTTAATTGTGTGATTAATGATTAATTGAGTACTATTTGAATAATTAATAATTTTACTAATAACTAAGATTAAATTAAACTAAATGTAACAAGCGTAATATTTTAACTTAAATGTAAACGAATTAACGTAACGTAAGCCTGTGATTGTAATACAAATGTATTGTATGACACCTTAAAGCGAAAAATGGATGTTATTTCCGCTACAATAAATAAACTCTTTTTGCTGTAACATCAAGAAGAAAAGACGCGTTTTGTACAAACCGCAATTTTCGACTTTTACCCTACACAGTTTAGATAAAGATTAAACCTACATACCCCAACGATACCACTTTGGATCTCGAATTCTCTAATAACTGTTCTCTATGCAGGACATATTTTATATTTAGAGCCATAATAGTTTGCTTTGATTATAGTCAATAATTTGTAGCATATACTTATATCTCTTATGTGCGAAAGAAAGCAGATAAACAGTCTGTTAACACTTTGTAACGCCTTCTCAAAATCAAGGTGAAGTGGTGACCGGTTCGATAATGATCCGCGGTGTGCTGATACGGTTGATGCATCGAACTCAAGAACTACTTTCGTTACTGCCTTAGCAACTGCGGGACGAACACAAATCCTTCTGCAGTTTTCACAGTTCATGAGGCTACCTTTTTGCCTTTGTCTATTGCTTCTACTTATTGTTTTTTCTCACAATAAATCCATCCTTTACTGAGTACTCAGCCCCAAAAAGTAACTGAAATAAAGAAGACAAAAGTACAGCATGGAGTGCAGCCTTTGCTCACTGTGTCGATCATCTTATCATCAAATACACTTTTCGACGGATGAAAGTCTTTTGACATGTATAGGTGGGAGAGACTTGTTCTTTATCCATCCAGCACAATTTATAATTTGTAAGTCTTGACTTTCGTAGGTTTCTAAATTGTTGCCCAAAGGATGGTGATGTCGGAGATATTACTTTTACTACAGGCATGCTTGTGGACGAGGAAAGGATTTAAAATTTCTCCTAACTGACAAAAAAACATTAGCAAAGCTTCTTATTTTCCTCAGATCATTGAAACCTTAGACATCGTACTTAACAAACAAAGCAATGTGGCCAAACAGAGATCCTTTAAATGACACATGTTCGAGTACATTGTATCATTAATCTCATTACTCACCTATCTAGGGGAAATTGGAAATAATGTTAGGTCGTCTCACATAAATAAAAAGTAAACAACAAAAGTTAACAATGCAAACAAAATTCAACTGTTCAAACATTTATACGGAATAAATCATCACCTTTTGCAAATTAGAGTTTTCCTATAAAAACTGAACGACTTGCAATCAAAGTTATCAGTTAAATTCAATACTTCACCGCCGAGAAAATTTGGAAAACAACAAAATGAAATTATTCGTTTGTCTCTTAGCTTTCATTGCCTTCCTTGGACTATTCAAAAGCTCAAATGCACAGTGTCCTACAGTTGTGTCCGAATGTGTTGATAATAACGGAGACTGCCTTGATGACATCCTGATAGTTGATATACCCGGTTGTAAACCAGCATCTCTCATCTCACCCGAAAACATATTGTTTAGCGCCATTGCAGGATCGTCAACGGATAGAGGGATTTTTAAATATACTATTAATGCTTAATTCTATTATTACGATCAAACTATAGATCGTACCACTAAAACAAATTGTAATAAATTAAATAAAACTAAATAGAAAAATAAGTAAGCAATTGAACCTTTTTTTGTAAGATCAGATGTATAAGTTGCATAAGATGAAGGCAAAAATCGGTGAACATCTTATCGCCATATATGCCACTGTGAACTGGCCAGTTCGCTAGTACGACTTAACAGATTTAGCATTTAGCCAGAAGCTACAAAATGTAATATCGGTCGAACTATGCAAAAAGATATTGGAAATTTGGAGTTCAGCGTACCCGCTCATTAGAGAGCTTTACCTTTAAAGAGCAATAGAGGAGAACCTTGTGATACCGTATGGCGCCAAACGCCTACATCTCCTAATCTCTCCTAAAGAAAATCCCTGGTTCGACGAAAAAGCCGGCAAGCAAATGCAACAAAACAGAAAGTATCCAGAGCGATGCAGAACAACCGGTGGTCAAAACGGATACCATATAGATTCAATGAATAAGTAGTATCGTCCCGACCTAAGGTTAACTTTTTTTTCGAGGTCGTCAACAGTGAATTCGTTGAAGATAAATCAAGATTCAATGGGCATTACTATTCCAAGATTAAGGCGAAGCACATGTTCACTGATTCCCTTTACCCAGGATGAAAAAGAGCGATTTGGTTCAGATATAATTGGGGCAAAACAGTGGAGTGAAGTCACGGTTATTTGAGGAATTCAAAAATTGTCTACGGGCGGGAGCATGTTTGGATATTGAATACTATTTGAATAATTAATAGCTTTACTAATAACTAAGCTTTAACTAAACTAAATGTAACAAATGTAATATTTTAACTAAAATGTAAACGAATAAACATCACTTAAGCCTATGTTTGTAATACAAATGTATTCAGTGATACCTTAAAGCGAAAAATGGATGATGTTATTTCCGCTACAATAAATAAACGTGTTTTATACAAACAGCAATTTTCGACTGCTAGTCTTTTACCCTACACAGTTTACACAAAGATTAATTCTAAACACCCCAACATTTGGTCCTCCGAGCCGGATCGTTAAACATTTAAAACATTTAAACACTTAAAATAATTAACAAGTGCAAGTGCAAGTAAAATGTGCAAGTGCACAAAGAATATACATATATATAAAAATATAAAAGCTAATTGCATACATATATTCCCACGCGTCAGATGTCTGGCTCCTTGTCTCTCTCCCTTTAAAGACTTTTTCGGTAGTAAAAAATCATCATTTTCAACTTCAACCTCAACTGTCAGCAGCTTGGCAAAGCTGAGCAAAGGTGGTAAGTTGCTGTACTTAAAATTAAATTAATATCATTCAATAACAAAAGAAAACTGTATCTAACAAAACCAATTAATACTTGATACTCACACATTGATTGAATTAAATTGATCTAAAGGGGGTCCTAGAGCAAATTCTCCGAGACCAGTCCAACCTAAAAAAGACAGGAGCATTACGTCGCGCAAGTCGTGTTCTTATTCTTGAAGGGAATTTTAAGACCGCACTTGAGCACCAAGCAAGGATTTGACGAGGTGAATTAGAAGCGGATCTGGAAAAGGAAGACTTCGACGAACAGGAGCATTTCGTCGCGCAAGTCGTCTTCTTATTCTTGAAGGGAATTTTAAGAACGCACTTGAGCACCAAGCAAGGATTTGACGAGGTGAATTAAAAGCGGATCTGCAAAAGGAAGACTTCGACGAACTGTTCAAAAGGTTGAAGTAGACCTATTTTTTTTTTGAACAACAGCAGTTGACAAAGGGGACGGCCAGTAACATGAAATCTCTATTGGATATATCCCAAGAATGTTTCCATGCTCTACAAAATCTAGGATTGCCAGTTAGCTTCTGGGATGATATACTGGTCTACATATTAGTTCAAAAAATACCTAGCTTTACTCAGCGATTGTGGGAAGAAAAATAAGGTAGTTCTAATGAGTTACCCACATTATCACAAATCACAGAATTCTTCGAAATTCGTTTTCGCACCTTGGAAGCTGTAGCTGAAACTTGCGGCATAAAGGGTTGTGGACCGTCGACAAGAAAACGTTGTTGCACGTTGGAAAGAAGCAGTTTTGTGCCAGGTGTGTGAAAGTGGTCAACATTCCCTTTGATCTTGTCAGAAGTTTATTGATATGGGGATCTGTGAACGATCCAAGACTGTGGACAGGATCGGGGTTTGCCAGAACTGTCTAGCATACAAACACAGGACTAGTCAATGTCAATGCAGTGTGTGCTGCTATTACTGCAAGCAGAAACACCACTCTCTGCTGCATGCCAACTGTGGAGGGTAGAATATCGCAAAGGTTAGTACTAATACTACTATAGGCACACAAACTTTTCACATAAAATCAAAAATTTACCAACCTATCTCTCTTTGGGTAGATCAACCAAGTGTGCTTTTTTGCCACAGAGGTTGTGAAAGTGAGGTCTTCAAAGCGCAATTATTATCATCTTAGGGCGTTAGTCGATCCTGGGTCGGATGCAACGTTTATTACTGAATCTGCTGTCCAGTTATTAGGGCTTCATCAGCGATGAACATTCATTGAGGTATCTGGATTGGGAAAAGTTAGTCAGTCGTTCATAGACCTCCGCGGGGTTTAAACTTGTTTCGACTTGTAAGTGAAAAGTGACGCTTACTTACAACGGATAAACAAATTGGATTTAGGCTCCAATTAGCGCAGCGGTAGTGTGTTCGCTTGAGACTGCGAAAGTTGTGGGTTCGACTCCGATTAGTCGGCAGACAGTCTTCTTTTTTTTTTATTATTATTTTTATAAATAAAAATAAGTATAAAATGTTCGCATTAACATCACGTGATGGATTGTGGTGAGCGGACGGCTATGCCTATAGCGGGATCTGCTGAAAGGTCAGGTGAGGCTTCGAGTGGTTCAAGCCAAACGCCAAAGACAAAGAGAAGGAGGAAGCTAACAACGACCACCGTAAAGCTGCTTGGCGGAGTGAGGGAATTGAACACCTTTGCTTCATTGGCCGCAAGCGAATCTGATAATGAAGAGGAAGAAATGAAGGCCATAAGTAGCAGCATAAAAATGCTACAACAAAGAGTGCTGGCCATAAAAGAAAAGCAAATGGGAAGAAGGAAGAGGGAAGAGCTAGAGCAATCCCAACAACAGCAGCATGTTCAAAAGCAGAAACAACAACACCAAACAACTAAAGTAGCACAAGTGCTACAACAACAAAACGTTAAGAACCACCAGCAACAACAACAACAACAACAACAACAACAACAACAACAACAACAACAACAACAACAACAACAACAACAACAACAACAACAACAACAACAACAACAACAACAGCAGCAGCAGCAGCAGCAGCGGCAGAAGAAGAAGAAGAATAAGAAGAAGGAGGAGGTGCCTCCTATCAACACCTATAAATTGGAGGTAAATGCTACCAAGGCTGGTCATTGGTAATAATTTTAATATTAAGAGGTTGGGGAACGATTGCCATGCCATCCAGTGTAGTACAGTGGAGGGCTACGCGAAAGTGAAAGAGCTCCTAAAGGAAACGACGACGGAGCACTACTCATTCACACCGAAGTGTGAAAAGCGGCAATCGATGCTGCTGAAGGGGTTGGAACCGTCTTCTGATCCTGAGGAGATCCTGGTACTGCTCAAAGAGAAGGAGTGCGAAGGACTCAATTTTGTGGGGGTAAAGCCATTTACCACAGCTAGAGCCAGGCGGGAGAAACGGAGTCTGCCGTTCTTCCTGGTGCAGCTCAGTCCCGAAAGCAGTCTGGATAGTCTAAGGAGTATCAATGTCCTAGACTACCAGGTGATTCACTGGGAAAAATTAAAAAGGAGCGAAGGTGTTATACAATGCGTTCGCTGCTAGAGGTTCGGGCACGCCGCGTCGAACTGCCAAATGCAGCCTCGGTGCGTTAAGTGCGCAACGAACCACAGTTCAGAGGAGTGTGCTCTAGGCGGGGACGGAGCGTTCGATAGGACGCAGCTCTCGTGCGTGTTGTGTGGGAGCGTGGGACACACCGCAAACTATCGGGGTTGTCCTAAGTTCGCTGACATTAAAATATCAAAACTGGCTCAGCAGCAGAAGTTGGAGATCAAACGTTCACTTGTAAGGTTTCAAACACCAGCCGTCACGTCTCAAATTTCCTACGCCCAAATGGCGGCAGGTAGGGGTGCTACGGTACAGCAAGCGAAGGTTGCTTCTCCGGAGCCAATGCCGAGAACAACGGAAGCTGCACCTAACATGCTGGCCATCTTGCTCGCAATCCAAGGGCAGATGGCTCAGCTGCAAAAGCAGGTGCAAGAACAGGAGAAACGGGTGGACCAGATCTACGCGCTGCTGCCGGGCCTAACGCAACACATGTCGTAATGGGTACGCACATGGTGGAGCAAACTTTGAAGGTCCTTGCGGTGAATGTTAATTCACTGATTAGGATCGAACGAAGAGCCGCGATGTTTAAATTGCTACAAGACCAAACTCCTGATGTGCTTCTCGCTAGCGAAACCAAGCTTACCGATAATCACAAATTGGAGTACAATAATTATATTGTTAGAAGAAGAAACCGGCCCAGATCCAAACGTATAGGTGGTGTCGCGATCTTCATTAAAGAAGGCATAAAATTTCACAGAGTGTACAAGGGCGTGTTGCGCAGGTTCCGGGTGTTGGAAGCTGTGGTCATTTACATCCCGCTCCGCAGTGGAAAGCGGCTGTACTTGGCCTCTGTTTATGCACCTGAGGCTTCACAATCCACCTTATTCATTACAGAGCTCGAGAAGCTTTTTCGACTTCTGAGGCTGGAATCGGCGGAGAATTATTTTATAATCGGCGGAGATTTCAACGCTAAACACAGAGATTGGGGAAATCATTTGCCAAATACTAGAGGGAACCTACTACTCGATTGGTGGGGTCAGCACGATGTCATGTACAGACTCGGTCTTAAAGCTACGGATAACCCGTCGTTTCCCAGAAGCGGGTCTTATTTGGATCTATTGCTGTACGATGAACGTATACGACTGACAGGTACGAATTTACAAACGCTAAACTGTCTGCGCACATTCGTGTATGACAGCGACCATTGTGGTTTTAGCACCGAAATTACAGTTCCCAACGAAATTGCGGAATTGGAGGAGTTTGTCCAAAGATATTCTTACAACTACTGTAAGGCTCGATGGACACGCTTCTCCGCAACCTTGACAAGATCGCTCTCCTCGAACACGGTAAACCCACCGTCCAATAGGAATTTGTCAAACGAGGAGATTGACAATTACCTAAAAAAAATGGACGAGACAATTAAACAAACTATGGACACTACTATACCGCGGTATCGACGAACGACTAACGAAGATCTGTTTCGCAATCCTGCTATTGACGCACTGCACCGACAGAAAAGTAGACTTCTGTCAAGACTCAAAAACTTGTACAGACAGTTTACCGACAGACAACACCCGGCGATCAGGACATTGAAGTCGTCGATTAAAAATCTGCAAACGGTAATAAAAGAGAATTACAGAATTTCTGTAAGTTTGTATTGGAACAACAAGGTTCGGGCTGTAAACACCAGTAACCCGAATATGTTCCCGCAAATAAATAAACTATTTCGAAGAAAAAATCAAAACGACCTTTAGTGTCTTAAAATAGCCCGAACGTCAGACAACGAACGGTTACTGACAATAGCAGGTATTGACCCAAATGAGGCAGCTGATGATGACGACTTCTTTGTGGTCGAGGATCCACAGGAGAAGGTTGAGGCCATAGGGACGACTTTCCAGGAACTATACAAGGCCAATGATATCATTGGCCCTAATTATGACCTGGACGATCGTGTCTTGGTGCACGACTTCTACATTCGAAATGAAGTAGAGAACTGGCGATCCGAGGGCTCTGGTTTCACCCAGTTCAGCGACGAAAACATGGCAAATAATGTCATTACCAGAGAGGGTGACTTACCCCCATTCATTTCGAAGGAAGAACTCCATGACATCTTTGACACAATCAGGGCTAGAAAGTCAGTGGGGACCGATGGTATTCCGAACATCTTGCTTCGACATCTTCCTCTAGAAGCGGTGGACATTTATACCACCCTGTTTAATAGTGCAATGAATAATGCACATTATCCAGCGCATTGGAAAACGGCGGTGGTTCAACCTATCCCCAAAAAGGGAAAGGATATATCCAATCCGGCGAATCTCCGGTCGATAAGTCTCCTTCCGAATATCAGTAAGGTTTTTGAAAATGTAATCAATAGAGCTCTGTCTAGGTGGGTTGAGGACAAACATATAGTTCCGGATAATCAATTCGGTTTTAAGGCGAGACATGATATCTCACTTGCCGCGTCTAAACTGGTGTCCGATATACAATGGAATAAAGGCAAAAACCAATGTACTGGTACCTGCCTTGTTGACTTGGAGAAGGCCTTCGACACCGTATGGCTAGAGGGTCTTTTCTATAAGCTGACTAGGCTGGGGATCAGTAAACCACTCTTGTACATTCTTTATAATATGCTAACCAACAGACAGTTTATCTGTTGGAATATTTCAAATTAAAAATGGTCTTCAGCAAGGCGCGGTCAATTCGCCGATCCTGTTCAACATTTATACAAGCGACTTGATAGGTTCACTTCCCCATACTATTGCGTACGCAGACGATTTGATAGCGTACAGAACAGGTCCAAAAATCGAGGTCATCAATACTCTCTTGCAGCGTGACTTCGATAAGATAAGACGATTTTGCGATGACTGGAAGTTGAAAATCAACTTTCAGAAGTCGGAAACCATTCTCTTTAGGACGCCGTTGTCTAGAGTCTCTAGAGATACCAGAAAAAACTGGCGAACTTTCTCGATCATTGGACTACGCGGACAGCCTCTTGCCTGTCGAAAGGTAGTCAGATACCTTATGATCTGGCTAGATCAGTTTCTGTATTTTGACAAAAACGTAGATGCTGCTCTGGCCAGACTAAAGGCGCTTTTGCTCTTACAAAGAGACTGTTTTATAGCAGCCAAAGTGTGTCCCGTGTGGTTCAATGTGCGAGCAAGCTTAATGGAAAAGATTCGGATGTTTGAGAGGGCTTGCCTTCGCTTGTACAGTACACCAGAGTCGGAGTACAAAAAATTTTATCGTAATGAGGTCGTTTACAACAGAGCGAACTTAATACGAGTGGACAACTTTGTAATTAAGCTGACTCGAAGGCACATTGCAAGAGCAATGGCCTCGACGAATAACCTGATATCTGGGGCTTATTATCCCAATTACCGTTACCACGAGAGTGTGCGCTGGGGACAGGCGACTCAACTACAACAGAGACGTCGCACACGGCAGTGTGGATCGTCTCAGGTTCAGTACGGCGGTGGGGAATCGCGATAAGAGGGATGTCGTTCGGCAGCACCAGCATTTCTGGTGGTTGAATGATGGAGAAGATGTTTCGTCGAGTTTCCGTCAACTACGTACCAGCCTCACTAATGAGGCAGAGCTGACCAATCTATTTGCTCTGTGAATAGCGATGGCCAGCTTGCATAGGTTTAGGTTAGCATTTAAGAAATATATACATATATTAGTATATACCTTTGTATATACTAATATATGTATAGAATTGTGTAAAATATCTATGTGTGTGTATTGTGTACGTAGGTAAGGTAGATTAAGGTTTATTTTAAGTTAGATATTCAGTTTTTATAAAAAATTAAGTCCATATGCTAAGTTTTTGTCAAAAACTTTTTTAAAAGCCTTAAGTATTGAAAATAAATAGCCCTAAATAAAACGTAAATAAAGTCGAAAGACATAGATTTAAGAATTTAGAGTAGCTTAGAGTGCCTGTGTGGTGCCAGTAAGTTAGTATAAGATTGTTAAGTAATTTTAAGCTAGCATTTAAGCATTTTCTGTTAGTATGTAAGGGTTAATGATTAAGATAATAAAATGCATTTAAAACTAAACTAAAAATTGGGAAAAGTTAGAAGTGGTTCATGTGAGCGGTATGTAAGTTTTACCTTTGGGTCGCTGGTAACATTTTTTGAGACAAATACCCCAGCCTATAGGTTTAAATCCGTGATGTGTTTTTTTACCCATCCAAGCATTTAGGTCTTCAAAATTTGGAACACATCCAGGTTTTAAGGTTAGCTGATCCACAATTCGATAAGCCAGCTACCTTTGATCTTCTCTGCGGAAGCGATGTTTATTGCGAGTTCATTCGATCATCAATTATACGTGGCAGAGATGAAAGGTCTCCAATCGCACAAGAATCCGAGCTAGGTTGGCTTCTACTTTTGCGAACTCAGGAACCCATTCACAGCTTTCTACAGGTTTTTGACATCGACACCTGGCTGCGAAGGTTCTGGGAACTAGAGGAGTTGCCTTTAAACTTCAAAGAAACGGACGAAGACAGGGCTTGTGAACAGCACTATCACACGACAACAAAGAAACACCACACCATGCGGTATTCAAAGAGTCAAGTACAAACTCCAAGCTTCGTGTCGTTTTCGATGCTGCAGCAAAATGTTCAGATGGATCATCATTGAATTCCCATTTGATGGCTCGACCTAAAACTTAAAGCGATCTTTTCAAACTTATGCTAAAGTGGTGATTATATAAATTTATATTTACAGTTGACGTTGAAAAGATGTACCGGCAAGTTCGGGTCCCACTTATCGATTTAAATTACCAGCTGATATTTTGGCGCATTCATCCGATGGAAACAGTGACGTTTGGCACGGCCATCATTCGAACGCTGGCGAAGGCGTCTGCGGATGAGGCTCAACACTTTCTTCTGGGTGCGAAGGCTATTTGCGAATAGATGTACGTTGACAATCCCATATCAGGTGCCGATTTAGTTGATGAGGCTTTGCTAAAGGGAGATGAAGTAAGGAGTCTGCTATTATCAGCTGGTTTCGATCTCAGGAAATGGACGAGCAACTCGGAAGTTATTCGTGATATTCCGGCGGATCAACGCGAGGTCGGTTTCATATTTCCCGTCGAATTGGTCGATGAATTCAAAACACTAGGAATCTTCTGATAGCAAAAAGAAGATGAATTTTCCTTCAAAATTCTCCTTTCAAATGATGGAGTCGTGACAAAGCTTCCTACGAGAAAATTGGAACTTTAAAATTCCCATTCAACCCTAAAAGGATTAACCCTGACTTGGAGCAACGCATCCATCTATTTTGACACCAAATCATCATCTGAGATGATGGCTTGCATCCGCATGGTGTTCTGGATTTTTTCCTTAACGAGAAAGGTGAAGAAGATGGTGCATGAGTGTATCGCTTGTTTGCGTCATAAAGCGAAGTCAATACAACAACTCATGGGAAACTTACCTGAGCCATGATCAGGTGTAGACTTTGCAGGATCATTTGACATCAAAACCTGGAAAGGACGAGGAGCAAAAAATGTTTAAGGCATATTTTTCAATATTCATATGGTTAGCAGTTAAGGCAGTGCATTTAAAGGTAGTGTCAGACCTTACGACGCAAACTTTCTTAGCGGCTTTCAAATGATTTATAGCTCGCCGAGGAATGTGCACAGAACTGTACAGTGATCACGGCACTAATTTTGTAGGAGCGGAAATTTAATTGTGTGATTAATGATTAATTGAGTACTATTTGAATAATTAATAATTTTACTAATAACTAAGATTAAATTAAACTAAATGTAACAAGCGTAATATTTTAACTTAAATGTAAACGAATTAACGTAACGTAAGCCTGTGATTGTAATACAAATGTATTGTATGACACCTTAAAGCGAAAAATGGATGTTATTTCCGCTACAATAAATAAACTCTTTTTGCTGTAACATCAAGAAGAAAAGACGCGTTTTGTACAAACCGCAATTTTCGACTTTTACCCTACACAGTTTAGATAAAGATTAAACCTACATACCCCAACGATACCACTTTGGATCTCGAATTCTCTAATAACTGTTCTCTATGCAGGACATATTTTATATTTAGAGCCATAATAGTTTGCTTTGATTATAGTCAATAATTTGTAGCATATACTTATATCTCTTATGTGCGAAAGAAAGCAGATAAACAGTCTGTTAACACTTTGTAACGCCTTCTCAAAATCAAGGTGAAGTGGTGACCGGTTCGATAATGATCCGCGGTGTACTGATACGGTTGATGCATCGAACTCAAGAACTACTTTCGTTACTGCCTTAGCAACTGCGGGACGAACACAAATCCTTCTGCAGTTTTCACAGTTCATGAGGCTACCTTTTTGCCTTTGTCTATTGCTTCTACTTATTGTTTTTTCTCACAATAAATCCATCCTTTACTGAGTACTCAGCCCCAAAAAGTAACTGAAATAAAGAAGACAAAAGTACAGCATGGAGTGCAGCCTTTGCTCACTGTGTCGATCATCTTATCATCAAATACACTTTTCGACGGATGAAAGTCTTTTGACATGTATAGGTGGGAGAGACTTGTTCTTTATCCATCCAGCACAATTTATAATTTGTAAGTCTTGACTTTCGTAGGTTTCTAAATTGTTGCCCAAAGGATGGTGATGTCGGAGATATTACTTTTACTACAGGCATGCTTGTGGACGAGGAAAGGATTTAAAATTTCTCCTAACTGACAAAAAAACATTAGCAAAGCTTCTTATTTTCCTCAGATCATTGAAACCTTAGACATCGTACTTAACAAACAAAGCAATGTGGCCAAACAGAGATCCTTTAAATGACACATGTTCGAGTACATTGTATCATTAATCTCATTACTCACCTATCTAGGGGAAATTGGAAATAATGTTAGGTCGTCTCACATAAATAAAAAGTAAACAACAAAAGTTAACAATGCAAACAAAATTCAACTGTTCAAACATTTATACGGAATAAATCATCACCTTTTGCAAATTAGAGTTTTCCTATAAAAACTGAACGACTTGCAATCAAAGTTATCAGTTAAATTCAATACTTCACCGCCGAGAAAATTTGGAAAACAACAAAATGAAATTATTCGTTTGTCTCTTAGCTTTCATCGCCTTCCTTGGACTATTCAAAAGCTCAAATGCACAGTGTCCTACAGTTGTATCCGAATGTGTTGATAATAATGGAGACTGCCTTGATGACACCCTGGGAGTCAATATACCCGATTGTACACCAGTAGCCAAAAGAAAAAATTTTATGCCATTCAAAATCATAAATAATTTAACTTATTAAAATAAAATTAAATGGTATACTTAGGGACATTCTATTGCCCAAGGACAAGTGGCGAACGTACCATTATTATTAAACAAAAAAAAAAAAAATATTTAAACATTGATTGGTAAAATGTATGGTATGTAAAAATAAACAAATGCAATAGTAAGTGAAATGAAACAATTTAAGAATGATGTGTAAAAAGAATTATGTAAAATTATTAACTAAATAAGAAATTGATCTATGGTACAATGATCGTAAGCAAAAAGCCAAAGTATGGCATTTTTTAAGAACAAAGATTGCCTTCTTTCGCATCTAATACTTTCCGATAACTTATTGAATAAGCGAGGAGCAATGATAGTGAAAAAACGAGAAAAAAGTGCTTTATTGATTCTAGGTAAGGATACCAAATTCATGGAATTAGATCGCAAGTTAAGATTGTCATACAGTCTAGCGACGCTATACCCAGAATTCTGAAAAAAAATTTTCAAGACTTTATACAATAGTAGAAGAGGTGTCTTAAGGGTAGTATTTTAAGTTCTTTAAATATTATAAAACTGGAGGTTTGTTCCATTATCTTTACAGATTATTCTTAAGCAGAGTTTTTTTGCTTAACTAACAAGGGTTGTACTTTGTTCAAATGTGTACCGGCCCAACAGGCTATACGGTATTACAACTTGGATTAAAAAAGACCATTATGATATGTATATAACAATTTTAAAATATCGGGTCCACAATATATACTTAGGTGATAAAACTGCCTTACTACTAAGTTAAAGTATTGTTTTAAATGCAGGGTATGTTTTCTCTAACTAAGCTTTGAGTCTAAAATAACTCCTAAGTATTTAAAAGATTCGACACGTTCAATAAGGAAGCAATCTGTAGAACAACTAACATCGGTATTGTTTTCTTACATTAAATAAATTAAATTTTAAACAGTTTGGAAAGTGATATTATGGAGATAAGTTATCGGTCAATTTTCCCTTAATTTTAAAAATCATGTACTTTGTTTTGTTACTAATTGCTAGTTTGCTTGACATCAAAGAGGCTATAATATAATAATCCTTTACTATAAAAGGATGAATAAATAAGGAATTTACGTAAATTAAGAACAATATTGGACCCAAGACAGAACCCTGTGGTACACCCAAATATATTGTTTTCTGAGAGCTCATACAACCTTTTACTCTGACCATTTGTTTACGGTTCCACAAATTAGACGAAAACCATGTATAAATTAAAGCTCTAACCTGCATTGTAAATACATTTTACTGAGAAAAAGCGAATGGTCCACCATGTCAAAAGCCTTTGAGATATCTACCATATAAATATTTTTGCAGCAATTGTAGAATTATTTACGATATTATTAATTTCACTGCAAATTTTTAATAAGGCATCTTCAGTTGATCTTCCGCTCCTAAAACCGAATTGAAGTTTACTGAAGAATTAAGTTTTATCTTAAAAAAAGATAGTATTCTAGCCTTCATACCTTTTTCAAACACTTTGGAGATGGTGGACAAAAGTGAGATAGGAAGGTGGTATAGTGTAAGACTTACTATCACCTTTTTCATGGATAGGAATAACAACAGCGGTTGTAAGAGATTTTTGAGTTGAACACTCAAATTGTACCTATGTATATGTGATATAAAACATCACAGATAAGAAAAGAGATAATTTTAAAATCGTTACTTGAAATATTGTCATGTGAAGAAGAGTGTGAGTTCTTTAGCGATTATATAATTTTTTGTATTTCTAATGATGTGAAATTTTCAAAGTAGAAATCAGCAGAATGGTGTTGCTCCTGCCTTATAGTATTATCACAGTGACACGAAAAATTATTTGCTCCTAGGAGACCACGGAAATCACTGATAATGATAATGATAATCATTGATTGATGTTAGTAATTAAAAATATTAGCCACCTCACTGAGGTCAGATATATAAACATTACTATCCATATTTAAAACAATTTCGGCATTCGGCTTATCCCTATTCAAAATTTCATTAACTGTGTCCCACTCTTTCTTAGAAGTCCCAATATTATCAATTAGTTTTCGTCTGTAATAATTATCTCTACAAAGTGTTGTTTCTAATTTTAACTCACGGCAGATTTTAACATAAAAACTTTTAAGCCTAGTTTTCCTAGAATATTTTCGAACAAGAATTCTATTTTTTTTTTTTATTTTCTTCAATAAATGAAACGTCATCCATGATTTTGACTGCAGTTAGAAATATGAAATTTCAATTAATTTATTAATAAATAAATCAAAAGGAATTGATGGATCATAAGCACTATATACATTGTCCCACAACTCAAAAGACAAATCTCTTTGCAAGGCTGAAAAGTCGACTTTTTTAAATTGTTTAAATTTTAATGGTTTAGATCTGCGTATTGAATAATCAAACAGAATTGCAATTAAACAATAATCAGTTATCTGTAGATCATAAACATCAGTTTTAAACAAATGGTCCAAACATGAGCAAGAATTCACAGCAATTCGCGTTGGTGGTAACAATAAAAACACAAAGCCAAAAGATGATAACACCAACAAAAAAAAAAAATAATCAACATCATTAGAGTAATCTAATATACAATATTAACATTAAAATCACCCAAAAGTAATACATTTTCACAAGAAATGTTTTGGAGAAATTCAGAAAATTCATCTAAGAATACTATGACTGAGCAACAGTGTAAACGATGTACACAAACAAAACTATAGCGAAGACCAGAAATATTGCAGTTAACAGAAATTAAGTCAGCACTATTAAGACGAGTTTGAATAATATCACAGTCTAGTTCACTTTTATAAAACACCGCAACACCGCCAGCCGAATACGAATCATTGCATGTGGCCTCAAATAAATAACTTGGTATCTGATGCATATGTATATGGTATGTTATACTTGGTTTTTTCAATCTCGCATATCAATATTTCAGATAAAAGTATTAGATGTGGTAAATGATCTAAAGCAGCAAGGTACGAGAGAAAGCAATCAATGTTTTCTACTTAAACTACGAATGTTTAGATGCAAAACTGAAAAACCAGAGCAAGACAAAATATCTGATTGATTTATACAAAAGCAATTCATATCAATTTAAATGAAAGCGAAAAGATAGCATAGCTTTGCTCTCTTCCAATGTATTAATTTTTAGTACACAATTCGTCATTAGTCCTTGGAGTTTTATAGTTTCATGGAAGAGAGTTTCGAGTGTTATTGTTTGGACAAGTGAGATGTTGGCATCAGACACCGTGAGTGATGATGATGTTGATAACGATAATAATACAGGACGAGGCGAAGTGGCACACCAATTGGTATCGCAAACATCTGAAGAAAGACTTTGGGTCCTAAGAGAACGGGCTGTTCCTACTGGAATATTATCAGCCAAGATGGAATTTCTCCGTACAGAGACACAATCGTCACAACTGTAACTTTGAGCACTCTTTAAAAAGAATTCAACGTCACTTTTTTTGTAATTTAACACATTTTCCATGAAAATAATGGTCACACTTAACGCATTGGATTTTAGCGTCGTGCCTATCTACTTTAGATTTATACACAATGCACTTTATTGTTTTGTTTTTGTTTTATGTTTTGTACACTTTAAAGATACACTTTTTAAGAGAGATTCAATTCGCTGTTTAATCTCCAATCAAACTTTGGTGGTCGTTGACTACCTTTACATTCAGGTCTCCAATCATGAAGGACAATATCTCCATTCCAATTTGCGTTGAATTGCATATGTCTTCCTTTTCGTCCCTAGTCGAGGAATTCTTTGTGGCGTAAGACTGTATGAAGGTGACGCGCCGTAATCTAGTTTGAAATCTTACCTTTATGATCCTATCACTATGTATTGTATGTACCAATGAATTAATTCTCTGCGTGCTGTTGGTGTTAGCAGAAGACCCACACCGGATTCACAGGGACTATCTGAGTACAGTAGCACAGTGTTACACTTTGGAAATTGGTACTCTCCCGCGTCGGACCGCCTTACTTTACTCACTCCTAATTTATTCAAGTTATATCGAAGGAACTTTTGCTAATATTGAAAGAATCTGGCATTCTGAGCATTCGAGCATTCGGCTTTGCGTTGAATACGGCCCTTAGCTGATTCTATAAATCTTCCTTTTCGTTCTCAGCCGAGGAATTCTTTGGGTCGTAAGACAGTATGGAAGTGACGCATCGTAGTCTAGTTTGAAATCTTGCCATTATGATCCTATTACCATGTGGGTACCAATGAATTAATTCTCTGCGTGCGATTGGTGTAAGCAGAGGACTGTCGAAAGGCTTACCTGAGTTATTCTCGCGCGTCGAACCACCTAACAATCTGGCATGTTGAGCATTTGAGCAAGCACTACATCTCGAACTTGATTGTTGCGTTACTTACTGGCTCAAATCCGAGTTCTACAATTGATGTAGAAAGTAGCAATATCTGTAATTTTCATTTTCGCTTCACCTCGCGCGTATCACCTTATTCCTTAGACAACTGGTGTCTTTCTTTTGAATGTGTCTATTGCCTCTACTAACTGTTTTTTCTCACAGTAAATCCATCCTTTACTGAGTACTCAGCCCCGAAAAGTAATAAAGAAGACAAAAGTACAGCATGGAGTGCAGCCTTTGCTCACTGTTTCGATCATCTTATCATCAAATACACTTTTCGACGGATGAAAGCCTTTTGACATGTATAACTGGGCTAGACTTGTTCTATATCCATCCAGCACAATTTATAATTTGTAAGTCTTGAGTTTAGATGGTGATGTCGGAGATATTACTTTTACTAGTTGTAATTCGCCGCAGGACTCTGGCATGCTTGTGGACGAATAAAGGATTTAAAATTTCTCCTAACTGAAAAAAAACATTAGCAAAGCTTCCCATTTTTCTCAGATCATTGATGTGAAATCCTTTTACAGCGAACTTAACAAACAAAGCAATGTGGCCAAACAGAGATCCTTTAAATGACACGTGTTCGAGTACATTGTATCATTAGTCTCATTATTCACCTTTCTAGATTAAATTGGAAAAAGTGTTAGGTCGTCTCAAATAAGTTAACAACAAATTTTAACAATGCAATCAAAATTCGACTGTTCAAACAGTTATACAGAAGTAATCAATACGTTTTGCAAATTAGGTTTTTCCCAAGAAAACTGAACAACTTGCGCGCACAGCTATTAGCTAAATTCAATACTTTACCGCTGAGTAAATTTGGAAAACAACAAAATGAAATTATTCATGTGTCTCTTAGCTTTTATCGCTTTCCTTGGACTATTCAAGAGCTTAAATGCACAGTGTCCTACAGTTGTGACTGAATGTGTTGATAATAACGGAGACTGCCTTGATGATATCCTGATAATTGATATACCCGGTTGTAAACCAGCTGCCTTAACAGATGACTTAACAGATTTAGCATTTAGCCAGAAACTACAAAATGTAATATCGGTCGAACTATGCAAAATAATATTGGAAATTTGGAGTTCAGCGTACCCGCTCATTAGAGAGCTTTCCCTTTAAAGAGCAATAGAGGAGAACCGTATGGCGCCAAACGCCTACATCAGAAGAAATTGCAAACGCTTTTCGAGTATCTCCTAATCTCTCCTAAAGAAAATCCCTGGTTCGACGAAAAAGCCGGCAAGCAAATGCAGTAAAACAGAAAGTATCCAGAGTGATGCAGAACAACTGGTGGACAAAACGGATACCATATAGATTCAATGAATTAGTAGTATCGTCCCGACCTAAGGTTAACTTACTTTTCGAGGTCCTCAACAGTGAATTCGTTGAAGATAAATCAGGATTCATTGGGCATGTGCTGTAACATCAAAAAGAAAACACGTGTTTTATACAAACAGCAATTTTCGACCGCTTGTCTTTTACCCTACACAGTTTACACAAAGATTAACTCTAAACACCCCAACATTTGGTCCTCCGAGCCGGATCGTTAAACATTTAAAACATTTAAACACTTAAAACAATTAACAAGTGCAAGTGCAAGTAAAATGTACAAGTGCACAAAGAATATACATATATATAAAAATATAAAAGCTAATTGCATACATATATTCTCTCGCGCCAGATGTCTGGCTCCTTGTCTCTCTCCCTTTAAAGACTTTTTCGGTAGTAAAAATTCATCATTTTCAACTTTAACCTCAACTGTCAGCAGCTTGGCAAAGCTGAGCAAAGGTGGTAAATTGCTGTACTTAAAATTAAATTAATATCATTCAATAATAAAAGAAAACTGTATCTAACAAAACCAATTAATACTTGATACTCACACATTGATTGAATTAAATTGATCTAAAGGGGGTCCTAGAGCAAATTCTCCGAGACCAGTCCAACCTAAAAAAGACTGGAGCATTACGTCGCACAAGAAACCACATATTAAGTCGTCTTCTTATTCTTGAAGGGAATTTTAAGACCGCACCTGAGCTCCAAGCAAGGATTTGACGAGGTGAATTAAAAGCGGATCTGGAAAAGGAAGACTTTGACGAACTGTTCAAAAGGTTGAAGTAGACCTATTGCACCTACCGCAATGTATTATCGCCATCGAGGTGAACACAACAGCAAGGAAAAGGTCGTGGAAAGCGAATTCACAGGTGTAGCCAGTAGTGACTTTTCCTTACCGCAAATAAACATTCCGCATTTTGTGGGTTCGTACACGAAGTGGCGAGCGTTCCACCTTGGTTTTTTGTCCTTAGTCCACAATTATAAACGGCTGGGGGAAATTCAAAAATTACACTATTTAAAATCCTCTCTTAGGGGTGAAGTTGATTACTTGTTGCAGCATTCAGGGTTGGATTCTGGTACTAATGACAAGGCATGGGAACTGCTTGTCACCAGATACGACCACAAACGAGTGTTAGTGAACGCTCACTTTATTCCTTTTTTTTTTAACAACAGCAGGTGACGAAGGGGACGGCCAGTAACATCAAATCTCTATTGTATACATCCTAGGAATGTTTCCATGCTCTAGAAAGTCTAGGATTGCCAGTTAGCTTCTGGGATGATATAATGGTCTACATATCAGTTCAAAAAATACCTAGCTTTACTCAGCGATTGTGGGAAGAAAAATAAGGTAGTTCTAAGGAGTTACCCACATTATCGCAATTCACAGAATTCTTCGAAATTTGTTTTCGCACCTTGGAAGCTGTAGCTGAAACTTGCGGCATAAAGGGTTGTGGACCGTCGTTAAGCTAAACGGGTGCTGTCGACAAGAAAACGTTGTTGCACGTTGGAAAGAAGCAGTTTTTATACCAGGTGTGTGGAAGAGGTCAAAATTCCCTTCGATCTTGTCAGAAGTTTATTAAAATGGGAATTTGTGAACGATCCAAGACTGTGGACAGGATCGGGGTTTGCCAGAACTGTCTAGCATACAAGTCTAGTCTTCAAAGGGCAATTATTATCATCTTAGGGCGTTAGTCGATCCTGGGTCGGATGCAATGTTTTTTACTGAATCTGCTGTCCAGTTATTAGGGCTTCATCAGCGATGAACGTTCATTGAGGTATCTGGATTGAGAAAAGTTAGAAGTGGTTCATGTCAACGGTATGTAAGTCTTACCTTTGGGTCGCTGGTAACATTTTTTGAGACAATTACCCCAGTCTATGGGTTTAAATCCGTGACGTGTTTTTTTACCCATTCAAGCATTTAGGTCTTCAAATTTGGATCACATCCAGGTTTTAAGGTTAGCTGATCCACAATTCGATAAGCCAGATACCGTTGATCTTCTCTGCGGAAGCGATGTTTATTGCGAGTTCATTCGATCATCAATTATACGTGGCAGAGATGAAAGGTCTCCAATCGCACAAGAATCCGAGCTAGGTTGGCTTCTACTTTTGCGAACTCAGGAACCCATTCACAGCTTTCTACAGGTTTTTGACATCGACACCTGGCTGCGAAGGTTCTGGGAACTAGAAGAGTTGCCTTTAAACTTCAAAGAAACGGACGAATACAGGGCTTGTGAACAGCACTATCACACGACAACAAAGAAACATTTAAAGACGGATGTAAACCTGGGTTTGGTGCCTTGAGGTTAGGTGCCTTACGTAGGTTTAATCAACTGGAGAAACCGTTTTAGCAACACCCCGCACTGCGCAAGGATTATTCCAAGTGTCTTAACGAATATAAGGCGCTTTGGTCAGATGACTGAAGTTGATGAGCAGAATCTCGTACTAGAAACACCACACCATGTGGTATTCAAAGAGTCAAGTACAAACACCAAGCTTCGTGTCGTTTTCGATGCTGCAGCAAAATGTTCAGATGGATCATCATAGAATTCCCATTTGATGGCTTGACCTAAAACTTAAAGCGATGTTTTTAAGCTTATGCTAAAGTGGCGAATATATAAATTTATATTTACAGTTGACGTTGAAAAGATGTATCGGCAAGTTCGGGTCCCACTCATCGATTCAAATTACCAGCTGATATTTTGGCGCAATCATCCGACGGAAGCAGTGACGTTTGGCACGGCGATCATTCGAACGCTGGCGAAGGCGTCTGCGGATGAGGCTCAACATTTTCTTCTGGGTGCAAAGGCTATTTGCGAAGAGATGTACGTTGACAATCCCACATCAGGTGCCGATTTAGTTGATGAGGCATTGCTAAAGGGAGATGAAGTAAGGAGTCTGCTATTATCAGCTGGTTTCGATCTCAGGAAATGGACGTGCAACTCGGAAGTTATTCGTGATATTCCGGCGGATCAACGAGAGGTCGGTTTCATATTTCCCGTCGAATTGGTCGATGAATTCAAAACACTAGGAATCTTCTGATTGCAAAAAGAAGATGAATTTTCCTTCAAAATTCTCCTTTTAAATGATGGAGTCGTGGCAAAGCTTCCTACGATAAAATTGGAACTTTAAAATTCCCATTCAACCCTAAAAGGATTAACCCTGACTTGGAGCAACGCATCCATCTATTTTGTAGACTTTGCAGGATCATTTGACATCAAAACCTGGAAAGGACGAGGAGCAAAAAATGTTTAAGGCATATTTTTCAATATTCATATGGTTAGCAGTTAAGGCAGTGCATTTAAAGGTAGTGTCAGACCTTACGACGCAAACTTTCTTAGCGGCTTTCAAATGATTTATAGCTCGCCGAGGAATGTGCACAGAACTGTACAGTTATCACGGCACTAATTTTGTAGGAGCGGAAATTTAATTGCGTGATTAATGATTAATTGAGTACTAGTTGAATAATTAATAATTTTACTAATAACTAAGATTAAATGAAACTAAATGTAACAAGCGTAATATTTTAACTTAAATGTAAACGAATTAACGTAACGTAAGCCTGTGATTTTAATACAAATGTATTGTATGACACCTTAAAGCGAAAAATGGATGTTATTTCCGCTACAATAAATAAACTCTTTTTGCTGTAACATCAAGAAGAAAAGACGCGTTTTGTACAAACCGCAATTTTCGACTTTTACCCTACACAGTTTAGATAAAGATTAAACCTACATACCCCAACGATACCACTTTGGATCTCGAATTCTCTAATAACTGTTCTCTATGCAGGACATATTTTATATTTAGAGCCATAATAGTTTGCTTTGATTATAGTCAATAATTTGTAGCATATACTTATATCTCTTATGTGCGAAAGAAAGCAGATAAACAGTCTGTTAACACTTTGTAACGCCTTCTCAAAATCAAGGTGAAGTGGTGACCGGTTCGATAATGATCCGCGGTGTGCTGATACGGTTGATGCATCGAACTCAAGAACTACTTTCGTTACTGCCTTAGCAACTGCGGGACGAACACAAATCCTTCTGCAGTTTTCACAGTTCATGAGGCTACCTTTTTGCCTTTGTCTATTGCTTCTACTTATTGTTTTTTCTCACAATAAATCCATCCTTTACTGAGTACTCAGCCCCAAAAAGTAACTGAAATAAAGAAGACAAAAGTACAGCATGGAGTGCAGCCTTTGCTCACTGTGTCGATCATCTTATCATCAAATACACTTTTCGACGGATGAAAGTCTTTTGACATGTATAGGTGGGAGAGACTTGTTCTTTATCCATCCAGCACAATTTATAATTTGTAAGTCTTGACTTTCGTAGGTTTCTAAATTGTTGCCCAAAGGATGGTGATGTCGGAGATATTACTTTTACTACTTGGAATTCGTCGCAGGACTCTGTCATGCTTGTGGACGAGGAAAGGATTCAAAATTTCTCCTAACTGAAAAAAAATATTAGCAAAGCTTCTTATTTTCTTCAGAACAATAAAGTGAAACCTTAGACATCGTACTTAACAATCAAAGCAATTTGGCCAAACAGAGATCGTTTAAATGACACATGTTCGAGTACATTGTATCATTAGTCTCATTACTCATCTATCTAGGTGAAATTGGAAATAGTGTTAGGTCGTCTCACATAAATAAAAAGTAAACAACAAAAGTTAAAAATGCAAACAAAATTCAACTGTTCAAACATTTATACGGAACAAATCATCACCTTTTGCAAATTAGATTTTTCCTATAAAAACTGAACGACTTGCAATCAAAGTTATCAGTTGAATTCAATACTTTACCGCTGAGTAAATTTGGAAAACAACAAAATGAAATTATTCGTGTGTCTCTTAGCTTTCATCACCTTCCTTAGAGTATTCAAAAGCTCAAATGCACAGTGTCCTACAGTTGTGTCCGAATGTGTTGATAATAACGGAGACTGCCTTGATGACATCCTGATAGTTGATATACCCGGTTGTAAACCAGCATCTCTCATCTCACCCGAAAACATACTGTTTAGCGCCATTGCAGGATCGTCAACTGATAGAGAAATGCTTAAATCTACTATTAGTGTTTAATTTTATTAACTATAGATCGTACCACTAAAACAAATTGTAAAAAATTAAATAAAACTAAATAGAAAAATAAATAAGCAATTGAACTTTTTTTTTGTAAGAAGCTCAGATGCATAAGAAGCATAAGATGAAGGCAAAATTCGGTGAACATCTTATCGCCGTATATGCCACTGTAAACTGACCAGTTCGCTAGTACGACTTAACAGATTTAGCATTTAGCCAGAAACTACAAAATGTAATATCGGTCGAACTATGCAAAATGATATTGGAAATTTGGAGTTCAGCGTACCCGCTCATTAGAGAGCTTTCCCTTTAAAGAGCAATAGAGGAGAACCTTGTGATACCGTATGGCGCCAAACGCCTACATCAGAAGAAATTGCAAACGCTTTTCGAGTATCTCCTAATCTCTTCTAAAGAAAATCCCTGGTTCGACGAAAAAGCCGGCAAGCAAATTCACTACTAATTGACGAGGTGAATTAGAAGCGGATCTGCAAAAGGAAGACTTCGACGAACTGTTCAAAAGGTTGAAGTAGACCTATTGCACCTACCGCAATGAATTAATCGCCATCGAGGTGAACACAACAGACAAGGAAAAGGTCGTGGAAAGCGAATCCACAGGTGCAGCCAGTAGTAACTTTTCCTTACCGCAAATGAACATTCCGCATTTTGAGGGCTCGTACACGAAGTGGCGAGCGTTCCACGTTGGTTTTTTGTCCTTAGTCCACAATAATAAACGGCTGGGGGAAATTCAAAAATTACACTATTTAAAATCCTCTCTTAGGGGTGAAGTTGATTGCTTGTTGCAGCATTCAGGGTTGGATTCTGGTACTAATGACAAGGCATGGTAACTGCTTACGTAACCAGATACGACCACAAACGAGTGTTAGTGAACGCTCACTTTATTCCTTTTTTTTAAACAACAGCAGGTGACGAAGGGGACGGCCAGCAACATCAAATCTCTATTGTATACATCCTAGGAATGTTTCCATGCTCTAGAAAGTCTAGGATTGCCAGTTAGCATGATGATATAATGGTCTACATATCAGTCAAAAAATACCTAGCTTTACTCAGCGATTGTGGGAAGAAAAATAAGGTAGTTTTAAGGAGTTACCCACATTATCGCAATTCACAGAATTCTTCGAAATTCGTTTTCGCACCTTGGAAGCTGTAGCTGAAACTTGCGGCATAAAGGGTTGTGAACCGTCGACAAGAAAACGTTGTTGCACGTTGGAAAGAAGCAGTTTTTGTGGCAGGTGTGTGAAAGAGGTCAACATTCCCTTTGATCTTGTCAGAAGTTTATTGATATGGGGATCTGTGAACGATCCAAGACTGTGGACAGGATCGGGGTTTGCCAGAACTGTCTAGCATACAAACACAGGACTAAAACAAAGATTAACCAATCTGTCTCTCTTTGGGTAGATCAACCAAGTGAGCTTTTTTGCTACAGCCGTTGTGAAAGTGAGGTCTTCAAAGGGCAATTATTATCATCTTAGGGCGTTAGTCGATCCTGGGTCGGATGCAACGTTTTTTACTGAATCTGCTGTCCAGTTATTAGGGCTTCATAAGAGATGAACGTTCATTGAGGTATCTGGATTGGGAAAAGTTAGAAGTGGTTCATGTCAACGGTATGTAAGTTTTACCTTTGGGTCGCTGGTAACATTTTTTGAGACAAATACCCCAGCCTATAGGTTTAAATCAGTGATGTGTTTTTTTACCCATCCAAGCATTTAGGTCTTCAACATTTGGAACACATCCAGGTTTTAAGGTTAGCTGATCCACCATTTGATGGCTCGACCTAAAACTTAAAGCGATCTTTTCAAACTTCTGCTAAAGTGGCGATTATATAAATTTATATTTACAGTTGACGTTGAAAAGATGTACCGGCAAGTTCGGGTCCCACTTATCGATTCAAATTACCAGCTGATATTTTGGCGCATTCATCCAATGGAAACAGTGACGTTTGGCACGGCCATCATTCGAACGCTGGCTAAGGCGTCTGCGGATGAGGCTCAACACTTTTTTCTGGGTGCGAAGGCTATTTGCGAATAGATGTACGTTGACAATCCGATATCAGGGCCGATTTAGTTGATGAGGCATTGCTAAAGGGAGATGAAGTAAGGAGTCTGCTATTATCAGCTGGTTTCGATCTCAGGAAATGGACGAGCAACTCGGAAGTTATTCGTGATATTCCGGCGGATCAACGAGAGGTCGGTTTCATATTTCCCGTCGAATTGGTCGATGAATTCAAAACACTAGGAATCTTCTGATTGCAAAAAGAAGATGCATTTTCCTTCAAAATTCTCCTTTCAAATGATGGAGTCGTGACAAAGCTTCCTACGAGAAAATTGGAACATTAAAATTCCCATTCAACCCTAAAAGGATTAACCCTGACTTGGAGCAACGCATCCATCTATTTTGACACCAAATCATCATCTGACATGATGGCTTGCATCCGCATGGTGTTCTGGATTTTTTCCTTAACGCTTGTTTGCGTCATAAAGCGAAGTCAATACAACAACTCATATCAAACTTACCTGAGCCATGATCAGGTGTAGACTTTGCAGGATCATTTGACATCAAAACCTGGAAAGGACAAGGAGCAAAAAATGTTTAAGGCATATTTTTCAATATTCATATGGTTAGCAGTTAAGGCAGTGCATTTAAAAGTAGTGTCAGACCTTACAACGCAAACTTTCTTAGCGGCTTTTAAATGATTTATAGCTCGCCGAGGAATGTGCACAGAACTGTACAGTGACCGCAGCACTAATTTTGTAGGAGCGGAAATTTAATTATGTGATTAATGATTAATTGAGATTAACCATTAAATTAAATTAAACTAAATGTAACAAGCGTAATATTTTAACTTAAATGTAAACGAATTTACGTAACGTAAGCCTGTGATTGTAATACAAATGTATTGTATGACACCTTAAAGCGAAAAATGGATGTTATTTCCGCTACAATAAATAAACTCTTTTTGCTGTAACATCAAGAAGAAAAGACGCGTTTTGTACAGTTTAGATAAAGATTAAACCTACATACCCCAACGATACCACTTTGGATCTCGAATTCTCTAATAACTGTTCTCTATGCAGGACATATTTTATATTTAGAGCCATAATAGTTTGCTTTGATTATAGCCTATAATTTGTAGCATATACTTATATCTCTTATGTGCCAAAGAAAGCAGATAAACAGTCTGTTAACACTTTGTAACGCCTTCTCAAAATCAAGGTGAAGTGGTGACCGGTTCGATAATGATCCGCGGTGTGCTGATACGGTGGCTGCATCGAACTCAAGAACTACTTTCGTTACTGCCCTAGCAACTGCGGGACGAACACAAATCCTTCTGCAGTTTTCACATTCCATGAGGCTACCTTTTTGAGGAAGCTCGACAATCATTCCCGTCTTCCACGTCTGCCTACCAAGCTCTCTCAACAAGAGGATATAAAAGCTCTGCTGATGTACACCGCTGGGCAATACACGGTTAAAGACCGTAGCAAAATCCAAAATGAGCTACGTGCTATGTCTTGCTTTCCTTCCACCAATAATATTTTTCGCTTCAGACATAAAAAACATTTTTCACGAATATTCTTGTATGATTTTCGGCAGCGAGTTGCTGATTGTTTCTATTGATCATTGTTGGCGCAGTGAAGAGATCTTTAGCCAGTCGGTGCTCTACCTAGGCATATCCAATCACGAAAGGTTATATCTCCATTCGGCTTTGCGTTGAATACGGCCCTTAGCTGATTGTATAAATCCTCCTTTTCGTTCTCAGCCGAGGAATTCTTTGGGACGCAAGACTGTATGGACGTGAAGCACCGTAGTCTAGTTTGAAATCTTGCCATTATGATCCTATTACCATGTGGGTACCAATGAATTAATTCTCTGCGTGCGATTGGTGTAAGCAGAAAATCCACACCGGGTTCGCAGGGACTGTCGAAAGGCTTACCTGAGTTACTCTCGCGCGTCGGACCACCTTACAATCTGGCATGTTGAGCATTTGA
Source organism: Volucella inanis (assembly GCA_907269105.1). Lineage (NCBI taxonomy): Eukaryota > Metazoa > Arthropoda > Insecta > Diptera > Syrphidae > Volucella > Volucella inanis. The sequence continues at coordinate 127,999,532 of OU026157.1, forward strand.
GCAAAAAATACATCTCGAACTTCTGTATCTGTAATTTTCATTTTCGCTTCACCTCGCGCGTATCACCTTATTCCTTAGACAACTGGTGTCTTTCTTTTGAATGTGTCTATTGCTTCTACTAATTGTTTTTTCTCACAGTAAATCCATCCTTTACTGAGTACTCAGCCCCGAAAAGTAACTGAAATAAAGAAGACAAAAGTACAGTATGGAGTGCAGCATTTGCTCACTGTGTCGATCATCCTATCATCAAATACACTTTTCGACGGATGAGAGCTTTTTGATATGTGTAATCGTAAGTGGGAGAGACTTGGCCTTTATCCATCCAGGACAATATGTAATTTGTAAGTCTTGACTTTCGTAGTTTTCTAAATTGCCGTCCAAAGGATGGTGATCTCGGAGATATTACTTTTACAACTTTTAATTCGCCGCAGGACTCTGGCATGCTTGTGGACGAGGAAGGGATTTAAAATTTCTCTTCACTGAAAAAAAACATTGGCAAAGCTTCTTATTTTCTTCAGATCAATAAAGTGAAACCTTAGACATCGTTCTTCCTTAACAAAGCAGATGTGGTAGCAATGTGGCGCACACACAGATACTTTAAATGACATATGTTCGAGCACATCGTGTCGTTAATCTTATACTCACCTATCAAGGTAAAATTGGAAATAGTATTAGGTAGTTTCACATAAATAAAAAGTAAACAAGAAATGTTAACAATGCAAACAAAATTCGACTGTTCAAACATTAATACGGAACAAATCATCACCTTTTGCAAATTAGATTTTTCTTATAAAAATTGAACGACTTGCTCTCAAAGTTATCAGTTAAATTCAATACTTCACCGTAATTTGTAAATTTGGAAAACAACAAAATGAAATTATTCGCGTGTCTCTTAGCTTTCATCGCCTTCCTTGGACTATTCAGAAGTTCAAACGCACAGTGTCCTATGGTTTTGTTAGAATGTGTTGACAATAATGGAGACTGCGTTGATGACATCGTGGGAGTTAATATACCCGATTGTACACCAGTACCAAAAAAAAATTTTATTTTACCTTTCATATGGCTGTCGCCATATACAAATAGACGTTACCACCCAAATAAAACTATATTAATTTAAATAAAATTAAATAAAAAAACAAATAAGCCATTGAACCTTATTTTGTAAGAAAATCAGATGCATAACAGGTCGGTCGTATTTGCTGAAGGTCTTGAATTTCTAACTCTCGTATAGCCGCAATAATACTCTCATTTCAGGTGTTTTGTTGCCTCACTGGCAACATCATGGCGTGAGTAATTAAATAGAATTTTTGTACTACGCTTTCAGTTATTCGTTTATCGCAAATACGTAACGTAGTCGTAAATGTAGGAACGCAAACTTGTAAACTTGTGATCTTATCTTATGAAAAATCTTTCACTCTATGATGCTTAATTATATTGATGCTTACTTATGTCTACTTATGTCCGGTTTCCTCTTTTGGGTGCTAGGACCTCAATGTCCTAGCTGATGCGATGGTTAGTTCCTAGGTTGCGGATTTTGGCTTTGGCAGTGTTAATCATCAAACCCACTGCATTTGCATCCCTCTCCACTTTTGCTGTCACTTTGTGCAGATTCATAACCTTGTGAGAGAGTTAAGAAACGTCGTTAGATGTTTGAGTTAAGATGCAAGAGTTTAATCTGCGTGAAGCACATCGATAATCACCAATAAAAAAAAGTATCGGCGATAGAATGCAACTTTGTTGGATCCCACTTTGTATCTCGAATTCCTCTGACAACTTTCCTCTTTGCAGAACATGGCATTCAGGTTGCTTTGATAATAACCATTAATTTGTCGGGTTTATCGCAAGCAGATAAACTGTCTTTTTCCATTCACTGACAATATTTTTCGCTTCAGATATATAAAAAAAATTGTTCACAGCGTTCGAATATTTTTGCGTTGTTATCGGCAGCGAGTTGCCTAGCAAAATGTGAGCACTGTTGGCGCAATGATCTTTAGCCGGTCGATGTTATACCCACACCGGATTCACAGGGACTTTCAGAGGGCCTACCTGAGAAGAGTAGCACAGTATTACATTTTGGGAATTGTTATTCTCCTGCGTCGAACCACTTTACAATCTGGCATTTTGAGCACTGGAACAAGCACTACATCACGAACTTGATTGTTGCGTCACTGGCTCAAATCAAAGTTCTACAATGTCTTCTCCTCGCGCGTATCACCTTATTCCTTAGACAACTGGTGTCTTAATTTTGAAGGTGTATATAGTATGGCTTCTGCTAATTGTTTTTTGTCACAGTAAATTCATCCTTAAAGTTGTTTCACACAGTTTGCTCGGAACGCTTACTATTGAGTATTTTTCCCATATGCTCATCCCCGAAAAAAACTAAAATAAAGGAGGCAAAAGGCCAGTATGGAGGGCAGTCTCTGCTTACTGTGTGGATCATCTTTTCATCAAATACACTTTTCGGCAGATGAGAGGCTTTTGACAAGAATAAGTGGTTGAGACTGAGTCGGCAGGGTAAGGGCGTTTATTTCCCTTGTGACAACGGGGTGGCACGTTAGCGATGCACGGCAGTAGCTCGTCGTATTGATTAGTAGATCTTGTTGTCACTAGCCTACTCACAAAAAAAAAATAAATTATCGTGCCTGCCAAAAGAAACGAACCAAGATCTCAAACAACATCTTACTGCCAAATGTTTTGACAGCCAAAAACAATGCCGCCGTAATAGGTCTTACCCACCCTTAAATGCACCGATTGGGTACACCGTGGTTGCTTTGTCTGTGGATTTTTGTAAGCAACCCCCTTAGTTCGAAACATCACAACCTATATCACCTTTCAATTACCACGTCACGCCACACAAATTAATAGCAAACACTCATTGTTTTAGTAATTTCAAGATACAAATTAAACAACTTTCTGTTGTTTTTCTTTAAAAAAAAAAAAATTATTTACAATATTTTTTGGGCATAAGTTACAATTTATTTAATTCTACCTTAAATACTATTGCTTGCCCTTTTGTTAAGTTGGTTTCCCACGGGTGCACTCTGGTTTCCAGCTGCCGAACGTGATGGAATGTGGATGTCTCAGGTGGCACAGACATTGGGTCAGCAGTTTACTGTCACTGGGTTGTGTTTATGATGTTGCACTCGATGTGCGCGTGCAACTGTGTGTAGTTTGAAGTGGGAGTGAAGAATGAATGTTTTGTGTGTTAACTCCTCCACGCTTAATTTTCGAGCGTCCTCGTTCGAACTATTCTAGAAGAACGGAAGCTGACTCATTTTGGATACCTTTGGATGCTTTTCTTGACTGTTGCTGGTATTTCCAGTTACCTCTGGTTTTCGAGCTTCTGATGTGCTCAAAGTTTTTATTTGAATAACAGTTTCCGTGGTACTTCTTGATGATGATTATAAGTATGATGCTAACTGAAAAAAGACCAAAGTTTAGTATGTGCTTCTTTGAATTTTCGCTGTTGATAAGTCCTATGGAAGTTCTATTTGTGAGATGGAGTTCTTTTACCATTTCTAAGGACAAGCTGTCTTCGACATTCGTCATAAGTGATGGCAGCTGCAACAATGGTGGAATTGGTTGTATTACCGTGACCTCTGCTGAATAAAATGTAGCCTTATTAGTCTTTACGATGGAATTTCTGAATTGGATAATAAAAGATCCTGTTAGGTTCATCTTGTCGTCATCGATGTGAATGGTCCCATTAAATTGATTTAGGAACAAAGTTCTGCTGATAACTTCTTCAAATGATGATATGTGTTGGTTATTGATGGCGGTGAATTGCTGAGAAGTTTGGGCAAGCATAAAGTGTCGCTTAAGTCTACAAGGTTATTCCTATAACATATTGTTAAATTTTCAAAAGTATTACAATTGTCTCTTATTCTAAACATTCATTTATTACATTTTAATATTGTCTTAAAATCTATTTTATTTATAAAATATAATCTCCCTTTTTTATGGGTCTTACAATAAATTTCCTACATGTTTCATTTCCCGTTATTAGAATATTTATACATATAAAATCTTGGAATTACTGCTATTCTTACATTACTAAATCCTAACATTTGATCAATATAGATAATTTATTTCTAAGGATTACATTTTCAATTATTTTTTCTTCTAAATTTGTCAAAATGTACGAATTTATAATGTCGGCCTTGGCCCATTAGATTTCATAATCTATATTTTCTACTTCTTATTTTATAATGTCTATTTTGCTTTTCATAACTAATGAATATTCCTTTTTTTAGAATTTCGTTTTCCATTCTTGCCAAATCATTAAATTTTCATTCAATTATATTATTAACTACAATTTGTCTGTTATTATTTGTTATTTGTTCAGTTCTTATTAATTTAAGATCTTCGTGATCAGGAGATCCCGCAACCCATTTCCAAGCGGAACCCAAAAAGTCCAATGACCGTTTTATTCAATTGATTGGTTATAATTTGTTAATATGTCGTTGTATCTGTTCAATGTCATGGATCATAAAACCATACATTGGGTCTTTGTCGCTAAATTTTGTTGTTACTGTTTCGTTAATGTTCATCAGTAAATTTTCGTAAACGTCTAAATTTATTACATGAATAATTTTGAAATTTTCGTCCTTCAACATTGCAGCCTCGTTGTCGAGAGTCAGTAACTGTGCGTTAGAGTAGTCGAATATCTGGTAGTCAGTTAGGGCATTTCCTATCATCGTTGCTAGCCTAACGATGATTTAATTTTTAATATGCGATTTGTGTACAGTTTTTCCAGACTTAATTAATATAGTAGTAACCCTATCTTCTTCGATGATTTTTTTTCTATATCTCGCTGTAAACTTGGACCCTAATCGTTTATTTACTTTGACGTAAACGATATCCCCCGGCTTATAGGATTTTATATATTTTATATATATATATTTATTTTATATATTTATATATTTATATATTCAGCTTTAAGACATCTCATAATTTCTCCAAGTGTGGAATGGAAACGCTCGATCTGACCGTTCACCGAGCTCGTATAGGGGGGTGTTCGAAACATTTGAATTCCGAACTCATCCTAAATCATAAAGCTGATTGAGGCCGAATTAAACGATTTTTCGTTGTCAACTACCACAGTCTTAGGTATACCGAAAGCAAAAAGCACGTCCCGGAGAGGCTGTTTTATATCCTCGGTGGCTTTGGAATTTATGACTTTTACTTGAACATACTTCGAGAATTCGTCCAATGCGGTTAGTACCAGTTTTCCTTTCTTTGAGAAAATGTCAATGTTGACTATTTCTCCTGGGTATGTCGCAATGGGAGTGGATTGAATTTCAGGTTTGTGGGGGTGTCTATCGTATTTATTTTGCTTGAATATTTTACAGTTTTTAAGGAGTTTTCGAATTTTTCTGGCCATACCTGGAAAGTAGTATTTTTCGAGGATTTGAGCTTTATTTTCTTTTTCGTTTCTATGCGCTCGTTTGTGGGTTTCGATAATGATGTTGTCCTGTTCCTGTTCATTTTTAACATCTGCTACTTGCATCTGCGTGAATCTCACTTTAAAGTTGTTGAAATGAGACGGATATAATTCCTGAATCATTCCCATAACTCGTTCTTCAGTTTTTATCACGTTAATAACTGAAGGATTAAGAAAGTTCTTAAGAATTGTCTTAAGGTTTGTTGAGTTATATTCAGGTTCAGTTACAGTGTGCCTATGGTAAGTTGGAAATACTATTTCGAATTTATGATCTGCGGGAGTACCAATCTGAAAGAGAATTTAGTTTTTGAAAGCGTTAAGAGGAACTTCGACGCTTGTTATTAAATTTTGCGGTGAACTTTCATCACTGTGCTCCGTCGGTGTTAATGAATTAATTTGTGATTGAGCAGGTTGGGAGAGTGCATCAGTTATGACGTTACTCTTACCTGGCTTGTATTGCAGTTGATGGTTATATTCTTCGAGGATTGCTTTCCAACGCTTCATTTTACTATAATTGTTCTTTGCGCTTAACGCGTACGTAAGAGGCTGGTGGTTTGTACAGATTTTGACGAAAGCAGAGCCATACAAGTAACTGCGCAATGAGCTTAGAGCCCATATAATAGCCAACATTTCCTTCTCGTTCGCTGTGTAGTTCTCTTCAGTGGAACTGAGTGTTCGCGAGATAAATGTTATCGGTAGCTCTTCTTATGACAGAACAGCTCCAAGGGCATAGTTGGATGCGTCAGTGGTAAGCTCGAAAGGTTTATATAAATTTGGGTATGTGAGCATTAGGTCTTTGGAAATCAGGGAATTTATTTTTTTTATTAAAGGAGTCTATTGCGCTTGGGTCTAGTGAAATTTGTTGTTTTGCGGATTGCGTTTTCGACGTACGTCCTCCGTCCCCTCTTAGAAGGGCTGTCAGGGGCTTTGCAAGCTTTGCGTAGTCTTGAACAAAGTGGCAATAGTAGCCCGATAGACTGAGAATGGATCGTAAATCCTTTAAATTTTTGAATAGCTTCGACTTTACCTTTTACCGTCTTAATTCCATCTGATGATATGATGAATCCCAAAAACTCGATTTCCTGCTTGAAGAAATGACATTTATCAAGCTGTACCTTCATATTAGCATTATAGAGTGTTCTGAAGATCTGCTCTATATGCTGGGCATGGTCACTTTCAGTCTTGCTGAATATAACTATTTCGTCGATATAGACATAGGAAGTTCTACCTATATGGTCTCGAAGGATGTTATCGAGTGCCCTTTGGAAGATAGATGGCGCGTTCTTAAGGCCAAATGGAAGTCTGGTGAACTCGAATTTTCCGTTATTGATGGAAAAAGCTGTTTTTTCAACGTCAGATTCTTTTAAAGGAACCTGGTGAAAACCAGATTTAAGATCGAGAACCGTTCTTGCCGAGTTTCGAAAGGACTTCGCCTATCTCTGGGATTGGGTAACAGTCAGCTATAGTTACGCTATTAAGCTTCCTATAGTCGATTACCATTCGATATTGTTTTACTCCTGTGGTGTCCGCCTTTTTTGGTACAACCCACACCGGTGAGTTGTAGAGGATCTAGAGGGTCTGATAATTCCGGACACGGGGAAGGGATAATATTTGCTATAAACTGGTGAATCTATGGAGGTCCGGATTTCTCCTACGACCCTAGTGGTGAAGGTCAATTTCTCGTCAGGTTCGGAAAACAGGTTTGAAAAACGACGTATGATAGAGTTCAAAAGATTTTGCTGTGTTATTTTCATGTGATCTGTTTTAATATTTATGGCATTGACGATTGGAGACTCCAATTGTCTGATTTTAATTTTTATAGAATTAAGAATTCTCATATAATTGTTTTTTGTATGAATGACAGCCGATAGTTCCCTAAGGCTATCGTTGCCAAGAATACCATGAAAAGTTTGTAAACTTGGTAAAAGGAAAAACTTCAGGCTAACGTTTTCTAAATTAAATAAATTAATCATTGTATGCTAGGCTATTTTTATGTCTTCCGCTATAAATTTAGCGAAGAAACATTGTTGGTTCTGTATCGTTTTTTTTTACAAGGGATGGTCGTATGTTGTTTTTTGAAGAGCCTTGATACAGGCTTAAAAAATTTAGCATATCCCCACTCTTCGTCTTACACTTGAAATAAGGTAAGGAAGAGTCATTCAGCCTAAAAAATGTAAATCGCAGTGTTCTAATTGTGAAGTTACAAGTTCGTTCGAAAAGGGTGGCCCATCCATATCTCTGGGATGATCGTCTAAATTTTGTTCTGGCTTTCCGTCGTCCAAATTTAGATCCTGGCAGTATGAGAAAATTCTTCTTGGCATGTTGAAATGTGGTAATTTCCCTGTTGCCTTGTTGGCAGAGAAAGCATTAAAGTGCTGGCGAATGTGCTGGTGAAAATCTCTAGCTTGCGCACTGCGACCTTGTGTTGTTGTGTTTGACCTAGTGTGCTATTGGGTTTGATTAAAAGAGTGACTTTGATGTTGGAAGCAATTTTGGCGGTTGCCAAAATCTCGGTTTTGTTGTGGTTGGGTTGAACGGAAATTTTGTTGACCATGTGTACCATATTTGGTCTTTGAGGAATATGAGGAGGCTGGGGTTTTCTACCAGCTCCTTGTTTATTGTGGGAGGGATAAGTCCTAAAATTCTGATTCTGCAGTTTCATACAGAGATGAAGCGCATGTGGTAAGTCAACTGGCTCGCGGATGCCCAGAAGATGGGGCAAATCTCCTCTGAGGCCTCTAATAAACGTGTCTAAGGCCTTATCTCTGTATGTCTGAGTGAGAAGGCGCATAGACTCATCGCTAACGTTCATGCATTATTTAGTATGAGGGATAGGTGTGAGTAGACTTCCTGGTACTTTTCTGACCTTGGGCGAGGGATGTTATCTGGTACTCTAGGGTACCGATATCGCGCTTGTCGGCATAATGTAATGTCAAGCACCTGGAAATACTGTCCCAGTTGAGTGGCGTATTGTATGACTCTAGGACAGTATCCGTCTGTCCTATTATCTCATTACGAATCACACTAAGTATTCCGTAATACTTTGGTATTCCCCTGATCGGCTCATAGATTTGTAGGACACGAGTAACGCTTTTCTTCCATGAAGAAAATTTAGACGGGTCTCCTGAGAAAATTCTCAAGCAGCGAACCACTTCCGGTATCTTGTCCAAATCATCAAGTCTACCAATGTATTGAGTATCTATTGACTGGCCTATGCCAGCAAAACGTTCTGTGCTTGGATTAAGAACGCTTTCTATAATATTTCTACCCTGTTTGTCGAGTACGCTTTTTACAATAGACGTTATAAGTGAAATTAGTTCAGGTGTGGATTGCACATCTGTATTTCTGTTAGTACGAGACGAAGTGGATGAGTAGGAAGTGTCTTGGTCGATATTTTGGGTCGGTATATTACAATCGCTGGCAGCATTGGGTTGGTTGCCAGCATTGGAGGTCGCGGGCTGATTGACTAGATCAGTATTTCGATTTAAATTACTCGATCGTAATAGCGGCATTTTGGAAAACGAAATATTTTACTTATAATAATTTAATTTTCAATTTTCAACTTTTAATTTTTAATTCATTTGGAAAATAATAAATTATTTGAATATATATACATATTTTTTCTGTATTTGTCTTGTCAAGGATTTGAAATATCTATTTATTTAATTATTCATCTTTTTTTCCTTCTTTTGCTTTAAATTTCTTAGTAAATAACAATTGTAAGATATGTAATTTAAATATTCATTTCTTTAGTTATTTGCTTTTACCTTTAATTTTTATTTTTATTTTGCTCTTATTTTTTTTTATAATTTTTAATTTTTCACACAATATTATAATAGGTGGTTCAGTTGTAGTAATATAAAAATAAATTCTTACAAAAAAAGGTTTTTGAAGCTGTCCATCATTGTGGATTTCTGCAGACTTCTGATCCAGGACGGGTGGTGCGGCAAGTATATAAAACTACCCTTGTGCTCTACTACTCGATGTGCGCGTGCAACTGTGTGTAATTTGAAGTGGGAGTGAAGAATTAATGTTTTGTGTGTTAACTTACATATGTAATTCATCTTCAAATCTATTTGATTGGAAATTCAGTGCAGATAATACAGAAAAAATAAAAATAAAAATAAAAAATAAAAAATTAAACATTCGTTTTCTACAACTGTGAGTAGTTAAGGATGTAAGTACAAAAGATAGTTTGACAGGATAAGATTTTTAATACATATTTGATAATAGATAAGTTTAAAATGTTGCATGTTTGTGTTCTTAAGACAATGAAAAGTTAGGTTAGTCAAAATTATAACCGCGAAATATGCCACGCTAACATAAGTATGTAATTCCAACGTAAAATAAAAAGAAAATTTGAAAGACTAACATTTTTCACGGCTTACTTCGTTCAACCGCAAATCAGGAGTGCATTCTGGATCGCTTACGTTTGTTCTATGTATGTAGGTATGATAAATAGGTATGTATATGTATATACATATTTTTTAAATAATACTTGGCACGTTTCACTTTAAGGTAAGGTTATATTAGTTAGAAATTGTAGGTTGTAGATAAGAAATAAATTATTTTTAGATTAGGTATTGTATTTTAATTTTTAATTTATTTAATTTAAACAGTGATCTTTTTTTACTTTTTTTGTATGATGTGTACAGGACACTATTATGACCAATATGCGGGTTTGGTTTTTTTTTGGTTTTTTTTTTTTTGGCCAAACAGAGATCCTTAAAATGACACGTGTTCGAGTACATTGTATTATTAGTCTCATTACTCACCTTTCTAGGTAAACTTGGAAAAAGTGTTAGGTCGTCTCAAATAAATTAACAACAAATTCTAACAATGCAATCAAAATTCGACTGTTCAAACATTTATACAGAAGCAATCAATACTTTTTGCAAATAAAGTTTTCCCCATAAAACTGAACAACTTGCGCACAAAGTTATTAGCTAAATTCAATACTTCATCGCAGAGTAAATTTGCAAACCAAAAATATGGAATTATTCGTATGTTTCTTAGCTTTTATCGCCTTCCTTGGACTATTCAGAAGCTAAAATGCACAATGTTCCACATGTCCTTGCTGACACCCTGGAAGTTTATATACGTGGTTGTAAGCCAGCAGCCAAAAAAAAAAAATTTATCGCATTCAAAAACTTACAGTATAATGTCACAAGGCGTATACTCGTACAAGTAAATGGCTAAATTGTCAGTTTTTTGAATGTAAATATAGCAAGGACCACGAATGTTAAGAATATAACATTCGAAGGTGTCCTTTCTAGCTATATCTTTACTCTGGGAAATTTTTAATGTCGAAAACAATGTGAAAGCTGATATCAAAACTGGACTTTTGTTAACTCTAAAAGAAAATCTACAGGTATTCCAAATTCCATGTCCTTGAAGAACGTTAAGTCTTCTGTTTACTCAGACTCTCAATTTAATAATTACATGTTTTACAATATTGCTACGAAGGTTAATATTGGACATATTCAGCTGAGTACAGAAGAGGTCTCTATTGCGATTCAATCACTCAAACCTAGTCATCGGTATTCCTGCCATCGTCCTAAATCTATAGTTGTACTCACTTTGTTCATCGTTGCTAAATATATTTAATGCATCTCTGCATGAAGCTGTCTAAATAAGTGAGTGGAAAAATTTTTAATTCTTAAGTCGGAACTTAAAAATGATATTGAAATAAAGAGGGCAATTTGAAAACTTTCAATTATTCCCAAGCTCCTAGAAAGTTTAGCCCAAAATCAGCTTGAATTTTTAATTAGTGAGTTCTTGTCAGATGCTCAACATGGCTTTATATCTAGAAGGTCAACGATTACAAATCTGGTTATTTTCTCCTCGTATATCATAAATGCATTAGGGAACCGTATGCACGTCAATACCGTTTACACGGAATTTAGTAAAGCTTTTGACTCTGTAAACCATAAAATTCTATATAAAATTCTAACGAATCTTGTTGTCGGACCTTTCTGGTAGAAAGCAAATAATAAAAATTGAAAACGTCATCTAAGGCTGTTAAGTGTTCATCAGGTGCTCCCCAAGGTAGTCATTTAGGCCTTCTACTTTTTATAATCTTTATTGATGAAATTATTTCTAAAATTAAGTTCTGCAAATGTCTTTTATACGCAGATGATCCTAAATTCTTCCTAAAAATGACTTGAACACGCTATCCATATTGTTACCCGGACTCTGCACCAGCCGAACGAACCATTCGCAAGTGGATTGAAAAATTTAAATGTGGTCATACAAGCACCGAAGATGATGCACGCAGAGGACGTCCAAAAGAGGTTGTTCCAGATGAAAACATCAAAAAAGTCTACAAAATGATTACGAATGACCGTACAGTGAAGTTGATCGAGATAGCTGACGCACTGAAGATATCAAAAGAGAGCTTTGGATATATTATACACGAATATTTGGACATGCGAAAGCTCTGTTCAAAGTGGGTGCCGCGTTTGCTCACATTCGACCAAAAACAACAACGTGTTAATGATTCAGAAGAGTGTTTGAAGCTGTTCAACCGCAATAAAGACGAATTTTTGCGTCGGTATGTGACAATGGATGAAACTTGGCTCCATCACTTCTCACCAGAGTCAAGTCGGCAGTCAGCTGAGTGGCGAGTAGGCGACGAACCTCGTCCAAAACGACCAAAAACTCAACAGTCGGCTGACAAGGTTATGGCATCCGTATTTTGGGATACACATGGAATAATTTTCATCGACTATCTCCAAAATGGGCAGACTATCAACAGCGACTATTACATTCCGTTGTTGGAGCGCTTGAAGGACGAAATCGCAAAAAAAAAGACGGCCGCATTTGAAAAAAAAAGAAAGTGCTGTTTCATCAAGACAATGCACCGTGTCACAAGTCGATGAAAACGATGGCAAAATTGAATAAAATCGGCCATGAATTGCTTCCTCACCCACCGTATTCTCCAGATTTGGCCCCCAGCGACTATTTCCTGTTCGCAGACCTCAAAAGAATGCTCGCCGGAAAGAGATTTAAGACCGATGAAGAAGTAATCGCCGAAACAGAGGCCTATTTTTGCGGCTAAATCGGAATCATACTACAAAACTGGTATCGGAAGATTGAAAAATCGTTTCAATCACTGTATCGCCATCGAAGGCAACTATATTGATAAATAAAGTTGAATTTTGCAAAAATTTTGTGTTTTACTACAAAACGGAACTGACTTTTCAGAACATGTGTTACATTCGATTATCGATTTTTTTTATTTTTTTTTCTTTGCTGTGTTGGTACACATGTTCCGAACATATTTTTACAGTTTCAAGTATATAGCATTACCTAGTTATACGCGTGGTCTGGTATTAAGTCTATTAGCTCTGCTCTCTTCTCTAAAACACTTTGTTTCTGCGCCTAGAGCTATGCAGTGCTACATAAATTCAAAAATACAGCAGTCTCGATTATTTCTTAACCGTCATTTTTGTTAACCGTCAAACTTTTTTGGCGCGAAATTTTATAATGTCTGCTGCCTGACGGATAATCGAGACTTCTTCACTTCTCTTTTACTCTCTGCTGTACATGACTACATTTTGCGATTGATACAAACATTTTCCTTTTATTTTGAAGTGAACTTTTTTTCTCTATACCCGTGCGATTTTTCCAGTTTTATAAAACTGTCAGTAGTATTAAAAGTGAGACAGTAATTTAAAATGTTTTTAAATTATTTCTACGTGAGAGTATAAGCGGAAAGGTAAGTTTAAATTGTTAACAATATTCAACGAAAGAAAAATAGAGCAAGGAGCTGAAGAAACTGACGTACAAGCTACAATAAGACGAGCCAAATCAGCTGAATGTGTTCGCAATGATAAGGCAAATGAAAAACCTGAACAGTCAGCTGTTCGAACAAACTAAACAGCTCAGTGCAAAGCAAATCAAAGAGCAACTGAGACACCGGAACAATCAGCTGTTCGGCATGAAAATAATCCACAACGCCGTTAATAGAAAATTGATCTCAATGAAAGAAATTTGCATCAACTCAATGAATAATGAAAATTCGGTCGAACTACATAGCTGCGAAAATATGTTAGTTATATGCAAACACTGCAAATCTCTAAACTGCAAATCCTTTATGGATCATATCCGTTCCATCAAAAGCTCATTTGGTTTTTCTTCACTGGGAGCTAATATTGCACCACCTCCAGGCCATGGTCCATATTGTTTTCGCATACATGGACAAGTGTATCATAGAACTGGAATATTACATCCGGAGATTGGAGAACAGAATGTCATTTGGAGACAACCATGATTGTTTTAAAGAACTAATGACAGTATTAGATTATTTTTTTTAAAGAAAACAACCAGCTTGCTCTGTTATACGAGATGATGCGTAAAGTAGAAGCAGACCAAGTCTGTCTTGCAGCTGCAGATGAAATTAATCTGCCCAAACAGATCAAGAATATGACAAAAGGCGGAACAACACAGCAACGAAATATGACAAGCCAGACTATTTTCTGATTGTCAAAATGTATCCGAAATACAGAGAGGCTATTGACAACTTGCAAGGACAAAAAGCTGTGAATAGACCTGATATAGTTTCCCTTCAATTTGAATATAAATATTATTATGGACGACATTAAAACGGGATATTGGTCAAAGTTGTTGCATATGTGTATATTATTGAATTTCAAAAGCGAGCTTTGCCTCATGCTCACATTCTTCTTATTATGGATAAAGGAAATGAAATCAAATCTGAGGTTGAAATAGGTCAATTCGTAAGGGCTGAAATTCCTGATAAAGACAAAAATCCAAGGACGTGTAAAGCAGTAAAAACACACAAGATCCATGGACACTTTGGAGATAAAAATGTAAACAAGCCATTGCTCCAGCAGCATGCACAAGCAATCGAATGCAAGAGATAGACTTCCAATTCATCTTGAGGGCCAACAGAACGTTCTGCTCCAAGCAAAAGCAGATAATGATGCTTTAGCTAGAAGAATTACAGCAGCTGCGCAAAAAGATACAAAACTGCCAAAACACTTTTTTATTGAAAAATTCCATTGCACTTTACGTGCCATACAGACAGCAAAAATAATTTAAATGAATGGAGGCCACGTCGTAAATGCTTTAACATTATTGGACGTGTGTACACAATAAGTCCTATAAATTCAGAGCTATTTGCATTGCGTACTTTATTGATGCACATTAAACTTGTAACAAGTTATGCCGACCTCATGACTGTAAATGGAAATCTACAAGAAAATTTCCATGAAGCAGCAAAAGCTCATGGGTTTCTTATTGATGATAATATTTGGAAAGAAACCATGGAGGAAACTAAAGAACTAAAAACGGCTCCTTAGTTACGCAAAGTGTTTGCGTATATGTAAATACTGTTGCTTGGAAATCCAGCAGATCCACTAAAACTGTGGGAAGAGTACAAGATCGAAATGAATCATGGTATGTTGCAAGACTTTGATGAAATTTTGAAAGCAACTTGGAAGCTAGGGAACTTTTAAGCTTCCTAATTCAAACTCCAACCTTGTATTTGATGTAATACATAGATACAATGCAATCTGCTTCTGATGCTGCAGAGATGTTAGAAAATGTTAGAAACATTAAATGATCAACAAAGGCAAGGGTTTGAACAAAATATCGAATACATATATGGCAGTGGAAAAAACAATTGTTTCTTCCCTGATGGGCCCGGTATATTAAAGGCACGGGAGATTAGAAGTAAAAAAGCTGCTATAATATGGAAAGCAAAACTTATAATAATTGATGAGTGCACAATGGCTTCTAATCCTGCCATAAATCATATTGATTGATTGATCAAAAAAATTATGAACCAAGACAAGCTTCCTTTTGCTGGATAGGCAATAGTATTAGGCGGATAAGTCTCACTCAAAATATGAGGTCAAGAGATCCAGCCTACAGTGAATAGCTATAAAAACTTGGAAACGAAGAAAAAGATCTCATAGAAATCCCTGAAAATTTTCTGTCTAAGGATTTATTATAAGTACGAGTTATGAAGAAGCCAGAGAAAAGAAAAATAGAGCAAATATCTGTCCTAAAAATGACTCAGTAGATCGACTGAATAAAGAAGTTATGATCCTTTTTACTGGGGATCAAATAATCTATTACAGTACGGATTCTGGCCATTGCCCAACGCCGTCCTTTATGCCATCACATAAACTAGCCCTTAAGAGAGGAGTCATTATAATGCTATTAAGAAATTTAGTCAGCAAAAAGGAGCTTTGCAATGGAACAAGATTGATTGTTCAGGCACTTAAAAAAAAATATTATTATTGCAGAAGTTTTAACAGGATCTGCTGAAGGAAAGGTTGAAATGATTAACAGTTCATTTGCAACGACTATTAATAAGTCACAAGGCCAAACTTTAGAGAAAGTCGGCATTCATTTGCCAGACCCAGTATTTGGCCACGGGCGACTCTATGTTGCTTTTTCAAGATCAAAAGAAGATAGATCTGTAAAAGTAAATGTTCAAACAATATCAGAACAAACAAACTACATTCAAGCAATACGCGAAAACTCAGAAATCGTTTTTACAATGAATGTAGTTTTAAAGGAAGTGTTGCAATTAGAAACACTTTGGAACCAGCAATGGGTTCCTTAACAAATGTACCGGGTCTCCGTTCCAAGCCCTGGGCAATAATTCAATTGAATTACAATGCAGACGCCTTTGCATGAAATTAATTTCTTCTAGATGTGCAGTGTTTCTAAGACTCACTGCACCAAGTGCCGGGCTTTCTAGTGCTATATACTTGAAACTCTGAAAGTATGTTCGGAACATGTGTACCAACACAGCAACAAAAAAAAAAAAAAAAAAAAAAAAAAAAAAAAATCGATATTCGAATTCTTCATCTTACCTTTTAAACACACCTCGTAGACCTAATGATCATACATTAGGCTAACGGCTTATTGGAACATTCCGGCATTTTGAGCATTTGAGCAAGCACTTTGACATGTATAAATGGGAGAGACTTGTACTTTATCCATTCAGCACAATTTATAGTTTGTAAGTCTTGACTTTCGTAGGTTTCTAAATTGCCGTCCAAAGGATGGTGATGGCGATAGCATGCTTGTGGATGGGGTAGGGATTTACAATTTCTCTTCACTGAAAAAAACATTGGCAATGGTTCTCATTTTCCTCAGATCATTAAAGTGAAAGCTTAGACATCGCACTTCCTAAACAAAGCAGATGTGGTATCAATATGGCCCACACAAAGCTGCTTTAAATGACATATGTCCGAGCACATCGTGTCGTTGATCTTATACTCACCTATCTTATGTTAATGTTAACAATGCAAACAAAATTCAACTGTTCAAACATTTATACGGAACAAATCATCACCTTTTGCAAATTAGATTTTTCCTATAAAAACTGAACGACTTGCTCTCAAAGTTATCAGTTAAATTCAATACTTCACCGTAATTTGTAAATTTGGAAAACAACAAAATGAAATTATTCGTGTGTCTCTTAGCTTTCATCGCCTTCCTTGGACTATTCAGAAGTTCAAACGCACAGTGTCCTATGGTTTTGTTAGAATGTGTTGACAATAATGGAGACTGCGTTGATGACATCGTGGGAGTTAATATACCCGATTGTACACCAGTACCAAAAAAGAGTTTAGTTATACCATACATACGGCTACCGCCATATACAAATAGACGTGTCCACAAATAAAACTATACTAATTTAAATAAAATTAAATAAAAAACGAATAAGCCATTGTAACTGTAAACATACAGTTTAACGCTATGAGAGGATCGCCAATGGCTAGAGCAATGCTCAATTCTATGCGTGTTAATGGCACCAAGTATTATTAAGTCCTAACATTTAAACAAATTGTAATACAATAAATTAAATAAAATTAAATGTAAAAATAAATAAGCAATTGAACCTTTTTTTGTAAGAAGATCACATGCATAACAGGTCGGTCGTATTTTATTTTAAAGATACCGTTGAAGAATCGCTCTAAATGAATCCTGGATAAAGGTTTCTTAACAGCGTTGTTCGTAATTTGTGGCAATGTGCTTCAATTTTTGATTTCCTCAAATAACAGTGACTCCTCTCCACTGTTTGCCACCAGTTATATCTGCATCAAATCGCAGATTTGAAAATCATCTTTGAATTGTTATGTCCATTGAATCCTGATTTACTTTTAACGAATTCACTGTTCACTGTTGCATTTGCTTGCCGGTTTTTTCTTCGTACAAGGGATTTTCTTCTGAAGATACTCGAAAAGCGCATTTGCGATTTCTCCAGATTTAGCCGTCCGACGCCAAGTGCAATCACATAGTTCTCTTCTTTTGCTGTGTTCGGGTTATTTCCAACCGCAATCTGGGTATACGATAAAGTGGTCACGCTTGGCAATTTTGGACATCTACAGGGTTTTTCATTAGAGCCCCTCAAATTGTTATTTCAAAATATTAACAAAAAAAAAAAATATAATAAATAAATCGCATATCTGGCTATAAGACGATCACCGTATTTCGGTTGTATGGCTTTCGGCAGCGAGTTACTGATTGGTTCCTTTCCTAGTGAAAAGTGATCATTGTTGGCGCAATGAAGGGATCCTCAGCCAGTCGGTGTTCTACCTAGGCATATCCAATCACGAAGGGTAATATCTAGATTCGGCTTTGCGTTGAATACGGCCCTTAGCTGATTGTGATTGATTCGTTCTCAGTCGTTGAATTCTTTGGGCCGTAAGACTGTATGGACGTGACGCGCGGTAGTCTAGTTTGAAATCTTGCCTTTATTATCCTATCACCTTGTATTGTATGTACCAATGAGTTAATTCTCTGCGTGCTGTTGGTGTTAGCAGAAGACCCACACCGGATTCACAGGGACTATCTGAGTACAGTAGCATAGTGTTATACTTTGGAAATTGGTACTCTCCCGCGTCGGAGCCTTACTTTACTCACTCCCAATTTATTCAAGTTATATCGAAGGAACTCTTGCTAATATTGAAAGAATCTGACATTCTGAGCATTCGAGCATTCGGCTTTGCGTTGAATACGGCCCTTAGCTGATTCTATAAATCTTCCTTTTCGTTCTCAGCCGAGGAATTCTTTGGGCCGTAAGACAGTATGGAAGTGACGCATCGTTGTCTAGTTTGAAATCTTGCCATTATGATCCTATTACCATGTGGGTACCAATGAATTAATTCTCTGCGTGCGATTGGTGTAAGCAGAAAATCCACACCGGGTTCGCAGGGACTGTCGAAAAGCTTACCTGAGTTACTCTCGCACGTCGAACCACCTTACAATCTGGCATGTTGAGCATTTGAGCAAAAAATACATCTCGAACTTGATTGTTGCGTTACTGGCTCAAATCCGAGTTCTACAGTTGATGTAAAAAGTAGCAATATCTGTAATTTTCATTTTCGCTTCACCTCGCGCGTATCACCTTATTCCTTAGACAACTGGTGTCTTTCTTTTGAATGTGTCTATTGCTTCTACTAGTTGTTTTTTCTCACAGTAGATCCATCCTTTACTGGGTACTCAGCCCCGAAAAGTAACTGAAATAAAGAAGACAAAACTACAGTATGGAGTGCAGCATTTGCTCACTGTGTCGATCATCCTATCATGAAATACACTTTTCGACGGATGAGGGCTTTTTGATATGTGTAATCGTAAGTGGGAGAGACTTGGCCTTTATCCATCCAGGACAATATGTAATTTGTAAGTCTTGACTTTCGTAGTTTTCTAAATTGCCGTCCAAAGGATGGTGATCTCGGAGATATTACTTTTACAACTTTTAATTCGCCGCAGGACTCTGGCATGCTTGTGGACGAGGAAGGGATTTAAAATTTCTCTTCACTGAAAAAAAAAGTTGGCAATGGTTCTTATTTTCCTCAGATCACTAAAATGAAACCTTAGACATCGTACTTCCTAAAAAAAGCAGATGTGGTATCAATGTGGCCCACATACAGCTACTTTAAATGACATATTTTCGAGCACATCGTGTCGTTGATCTTATACTCACCTATCTTATGTTAATGTTAACAATGCAAACAAAACTGTTCAAACATTTATACGAAACGAATCATCACCTTTTGTAAATTAGATTTTTCCTATATAAAGTGAACGACTTGCTCTCAAAGTTATCAGTTAAATTCAATACTTTACCGCTGAGTAAATTTGGAAAACAACAAAATGAAATTATTCGTGTGTCTCTTAGCTTTCATCGCCTTCCTTGGACTATTCAAAAGCTCAAATGCACAGTGTCCTACAGTTGTGT
This sequence comes from Volucella inanis, assembly GCA_907269105.1. Lineage (NCBI taxonomy): Eukaryota > Metazoa > Arthropoda > Insecta > Diptera > Syrphidae > Volucella > Volucella inanis. Next base: position 128,019,205 of record OU026157.1, read on the forward strand.
CCGAATGTGTTGATAATAACGGAGACTGCGTTGATGACACCGTGGGAGTTAATATACCCGATTGTACACCAGCAGCCAAAAAAATGGCTCTCTCATTCGAAAACATACAGTTTAACGCCATGAGAGGATCGCCAATGGCTAGAGCAATGATTTATTCTATGCGTGTTAATGGCACCAAGTATTATTAAGTCCTAACATTTAAACAAATTGTAATACAATAAATTAAATAAAATTAAATGTTAAAATAAATAAGCAACTGAACCTTTTTTTGTAAGATCACATGCATAACAGGTCGGTCGTATTTTATTTTAAGGATACCGTTGAAGAATCGCTCTAAATGAATACTGGATAAAGGTTTCTTAACAGTGTTGTTCGCAATTTGTGGCAATGTGGTTCAATTTTTGATTTCCTCAAATAACAGTGACTCCTCTCCACTGTTTGCAGCCATTTATATCTGCATCAAATCGCTCTTTTTTATCCTGGGTAAGCGGATTTCCCGAAAATCATCTTTGAATTGTTATGTCCATTGAATCCTGATTTACTTTTAACGAATTCACTCTTCACTGTTGCATTTGCTTGCCGGTTTTTTCTTCGTACAAGGGATTTTCTTCTGAAGATACTCGAAAAGCGCATTTGCGATTTCTCCAGATTTAGCCGTCCGACGCCAAGTGCAATCACATAGTTCTCTTCTTTTGCTGTGTTCGGGTTATTTCCAACCGCAATCTGGGTATACGATAAAGTGGTCACGCTTGGCAATTTTGGACATCTACAGGGTTTTTCATTAGAGCCCCTCAAATTGTTATTTCAAAATATTAACAAAAAAAAAAAAAAAAAAATATAATAAATAAATCGCATATCTGGCTATAAGACGATCACCGTATTTCGGTTGTATGGCTTTCGGCAGCGAGTTACTGATTGGTTCCTTTCCTAGTGAAAAGTGATCATTGTTGGCGCAATGAAGGGATCCTCAGCCAGTCGGTGTTCTACCTAGGCATATCCAATCACGAAGGGTAATATCTAGATTCGGCTTTGCGTTGAATACGGCCCTTAGCTGATTGTGATTGATTCGTTCTCAGTCGTTGAATTCTTTGGGCCGTAAGACTGTATGGACGTGACGCGCGGTAGTCTAGTTTGAAATCTTGCCTTTATTATCCTATCACCTTGTATTGTATGTACCAATGAGTTAATTCTCTGCGTGCTGTTGGTGTTAGCAGAAGACCCACACCGGATTCACAGGGACTATCTGAGTACAGTAGCATAGTGTTATACTTTGGAAATTGGTACTCTCCCGCGTCGGAGCCTTACTTTACTCACTCCCAATTTATTCAAGTTATATCGAAGGAACTCTTGCTAATATTGAAAGAATCTGACATTCTGAGCATTCGAGCATTCGGCTTTGCGTTGAATACGGCCCTTAGCTGATTCTATAAATCTTCCTTTTCGTTCTCAGCCGAGGAATTCTTTGGGCCGTAAGACAGTATGGAAGTGACGCATCGTAGTCTAGTTTGAAATCTTGCCATTATGATCCTATTACCATGTGGGTACCAATGAATTAATTCTCTGCGTGCGATTGGTATAAGCAGAAAATCCACACCGGGTTCGCAGGGACTGTCGAAAGGTTTACCTGAGTTACTCTCGCACGTCGAACCACCATCTGGCATGTTGAGCATTTGAGCAAAAAATACATCTCGAACTTCTGTATCTGTAATTTTCATTTTCGCTTCACCTCGCGCGTATCACCTTATTACTTAGACAACTGGTGTCTTTCTTTTGAATGTGTCTATTGCTTCTACTAATTGTTTCTTCTCACAGTAAATCCATCCTTTACTGAGTACTCAGCCCCGAAAAATAACTGAAATAAAGAAGACAAAAGTACAGTATGGAGTGCAGCATTTGCTCACTGTGTCGATCATCCTATCATCAAATACACTTTTCGACGGATGAGAGCTTTTTGATATGTGTAATCGTAAGTGGGAGAGACTTGGCCTTTATCCATCCAGGACAATATGTAATTTGTAAGTCTTGACTTTCGTAGTTTTCTAAATTGCCGTCCAAAGGATGGTGATCTCGGAGATATTACTTTTACAACTTTTAATTCGCCGTAGGACTCTGGCATGCTTGTGGACGAGGAAGGGATTTAAAATTTCTCTTCACTGAAAAAAAAAGTTGGCAATGGTTCTTATTTTCCTCAGACCACTAAAATGAAACCTTAGACATCGTACTTCCTAAAAAAAGCAGATGTGGTATCAATGTGGCCCACATACAGCTACTTTAAATGACATATTTTCGAGCACATCGTGTCGTTGATCTTATACTCACCTATCTTATGTTAATGTTAACAATGCAAACAAAACTGTTCAAACATTTATACGAAACGAATCATCACCTTTTGTAAATTAGATTTTTCCAATATAAAGTGAACGACTTGCTCTCAAAGTTATCAGTTAAATTCAATACTTTACCGCTGAGTTAATTTGGAAAACAACAAAATGAAATTATTCGTGTGTCTCTTAGCTTTTATCGCTTTCCTTGGACTATTCAAAAGCTTAAATGCACAGTGTCCTACAGTTGTGACTGAATGTGTTGATAATAACGGAGACTGCCTTGATGATATCCTGATAGTTGATATACCCGGTTGTAAACCAGCTGCCAAAAATATGGCTATCTCATTCGAAAACATACTGTTTAGCGCCATTGCAGGATCGTCAACTGATAGAGAAATGCTTAAATCTACTATTAGTGTTTAATTTTATTAACTATAGATCGTACCACTAAAACAAATTGTAATAAATTAAATAAAACTAAATAGAAAAATAAATAAGCAATTGAACTTTTTTTTGTAAGAAGCTCAGATGCATAAGAAGCATAAGATGAAGGCAAAATTCGGTGAACATCTTATCGCCGTATATGCCACTGTAAACTGACCAGTTCGCTAGTACGACTTAACAGATTTAGCATTTAGCCAGAAACTACAAAATGTAATATCGGTCGAACTATGCAAAATGATATTGGAAATTTGGAGTTCAGCGTACCCGCTCATTAGAGAGCTTTCCCTTTAAAGAGCAATAGAGGAGAACCTTGTGATACCGTATGGCGCCAAACGCCTACATCAGAAGAAATTGCAAACGCTTTTCGAGTGTCTCCTAATCTCTCCTAAAGAAAATCCCTGGTTCGACGAAAAAGCCGGCAAGCAAATGCAGTAAAACAGAAAGTATCTAGAGCGATGCAGAACAACCGGTGGTCAAAACGGATACCACATAGATTCAATGAATTAGTAGTATCGTCCCGACCTAAGGTTAACTTATTTTTCGAGGTCGTCAACAGTGAATTCGTTGAAGATAAATCAGGATTCAATGGGCATGTGCTGTAACATCAAAAAGAAAAGACGTTTTTTATACAAACAGCAACTTTCGACTGCTAGTCTTTTACCCTACACAGTTTACACAAAGATTAATTCTAAACACCCCAACATTTGGTCCTCCGAGCCGGATCGTTAAACATTTAAAACATTTAAACACTTAAAATAATTAACAAGTGCAAGTGCAAGTAAAATGTGCAAGTGCACAAAGAATATACATATATATAAAAATATAAAAGCTAATTGCATACATATATTCCCACGCGTCAGATGTCTGGCTCCTTGTCTCTCTCCCTTTAAAGACTTTTTCGGTAGTAAAAAATCATCATTTTCAACTTCAACCTCAACTGTCAGCAGCTTGGCAAAGCTGAGCAAAGGTGGTAAGTTGCTGTACTTAAAATTAAATTAATATCATTCAATAACAAAAGAAAACTGTATCTAACAAAACCAATTAATACTTGATACTCACACATTGATTGAATTAAATTGATCTAAAGGGGGTCCTAGAGCAAATTCTCCGAGACCAGTCCAACCTAAAAAAGACAGGAGCATTACGTCGCGCAAGTCGTGTTCTTATTCTTGAAGGGAATTTTAAGACCGCACTTGAGCACCAAGCAAGGATTTGACGAGGTGAATTAGAAGCGGATATGGAAAAGGAAGACTTCGACGAACAGGAGCATTTCGTCGCGCAAGTCGTCTTCTTATTCTTGAAGGGAATTTTAAGAACGCACTTGAGCACCAAGCAAGGATTTGACGAGGTGAATTAAAAGCGGATCTGCAAAAGGAAGACTGCGACGAACTGTTCAAAAGGTTGAAGTAGACCTATTGCACCTACCGCAATGAATTATCGCCATCGTGGTGAACACAACAGGCAAGGAAAATCCACAGGTGCAGCCAGTTGTGACTTTCCTTACCGCAAATAAACATTCCGCATTTTGAGGGTTCGTACACGAAATGGCGAGCGTTCCACCTTGGTTTTTTGTCCTTAGTCCACAATAATAAACGGCTGGGGGAAATTCAAAAATTACCCTATTTAAAATCCTCTCTTAGGGGTGAAGTTGATTGCTTGTTGCAGCATTCAGGGTTGGATTCTGGTACTAATGACAAGGCATGGGAACTGCTTGTCACCAGATACGACCACAAACGAGTGTTAGTGAACGCTCACTTTATTCCTTTTTTTTTAACAACAGCAGGTGACGAAGGGGACGGCCAGTAACATCAAATCTCTATTGTATACATCCTAGGAATGTTTCCATGCTCTAGAAAGTCTAGGATTGCCAGTTAGCTTCTGGGATGATATAATGGTCTACATATCAGTTAAAAAAATACCTAGCTTTACTCAGCGATTGTGGGAAGAAAAATAAGGTAGTTCTAAGGAGTTACCCACATTATCGCAATTCACAGAATTCTTCGAAATTCGTTTTCGCACCTTGGAAGCTGTAGCTGAAACTTGCGGCATAAAGGGTTGTGGACCGTCGTCAAGCTAAACGGGTGCTGTCGACAAGAAAACGTTGTTGCACGTTGGAAAGAAGCAGTTTTTATGCCAGGTGTGTGGAAGAGGTCAAAATTCCCTTCGATCTTGTCAGAAGTTTATAAAAATGGGAATCTGTGAACGATCAAAGACTGTGGACAGGATCGGGGTTTGCCAGAACTGTCTAGCATACAAACACAGGACTAGTCAATGTCAATGCAGTGTGTGGTGCTATTACTGCAAGCAGAAACACCACTCTCTGCTGCATGTCAACTGTGGAGGGTCGAATATCGCAAAGGTTAGTACTAATACTACTATAGGCACACAAACTTTTCACATAAAATCAAAAATTTACCAACCTGTCTCTCTTTGGGTAGATCAACCAAGTGTGCTTTTTTGCCACAGAGGTTGTGAAAGTGAGGTCTTCAAAGCGCAATTATTATCATCTTAGGGCGTTAGTCGATCCTGGGTCGGATGCAACGTTTATTACTGAATCTGCTGTCCAGTTATTAGGGCTTCATCAGCGATGAACATTCATTGAGGTATCTGGATTGGGAAAAGTTAGTCAGTCGTTCATAGACCTCCGCGGGGTTTAAACTTGTTTCGACTTGTAAGTGAAAAGTGACGCTTACTTACAACGGATAAACAAATTGGATTTAGGCTCCAATTAGCGCAGCGGTAGTGTGTTCGCTTGAGACTGCGAAAGTTGTGGGTTCGACTCCGATTAGTCGGCAGACAGTTTTCTTTTTTTTATTATTATTTTTATAAATAAAAATAAGTATAAAACGTTCGCATTAACATCACGTGATGGATTGTGGTGAGCGGTCCGCTATGCCTATAGCGGGATCTGCTGAAAGGTCAGGTGAGGCTTCGAGTGGTTCAAGCCAAACGCCAAAGACAAAGAGTAGGAGGAAGCTAACACGACCACCGTAAAGCTGCTTGGCGGAGTGAGGGAAGGGAACACCTTTGCTTCATTGGCCGCAAGCGAATCTGATAATGAAGAGGAAGAAATGAAGGCCATAAGTAGCAGCATAAAAATGCTACAACAAAGAGTGCTGGCCATAAAAGAAAAGCAAATGGGAAGAAGGAAGAGGGAAGAGCTAGAGCAATCCCAACAACAGCAGCATGTTCAAAAGCAGAAACAACAACACCAAACAACTAAAGTAGCACAAGTGCTACAACAACAAAACGTTAAGAACCACCAGCAATAACAAGAGCAGTTACAACAACAACAACAACAACAACAACAACAACAACAACAACAACAACAGCAGCAGCAGCAGCAGCGGCGGCAGAAGAAGAAGAAGAATAAGAAGAAGGAGGAGGTGCCTCCTATCAACACCTATAAATTGGAGGTAAATGCTACCAAGGCTGGTCATTGGTAATAATTTTAATATTAAGAGGTTGGGGAACGATTGCCATGCCATCCAGTGTAGTACAGTGGAGGGCTACGCGAAAGTGAAAGAGCTCCTAAAGGAAACGACGACGGAGCACTACTCATTCACACCGAAGTGTGAAAAGCGGCAATCGATGCTGCTGAAGGGGTTGGAACCGTCTTCTGATCCTGAGGAGATCCTGGTACTGCTCAAAGAGAAGGAGTGCGAAGGACTCAATTTTGTGGGGGTAAAGCCATTTACCACAGCTAGAGCCAGGCGGGAGAAACGGAGTCTGCCGTTCTTCCTGGTGCAGCTCAGTCCCGAAAGCAGTCTGGATAGTCTAAGGAGTATCAATGTCCTAGACTACCAGGTGATTCACTGGGAAAAATTAAAAAGGAGCGAAGGTGTTATACAATGCGTTCGCTGCTAGAGGTTCGGGCACGCCGCGTCGAACTGCCAAATGCAGCCTCGGTGCGTTAAGTGCGCAACGAACCACAGTTCAGAGGAGTGTGCTCTAGGCGGGGACGGAGCGTTCGATAGGACGCAGCTCTCGTGCGTGTTGTGTGGGAGCGTGGGACACACCGCAAACTATCGGGGTTGTCCTAAGTTCGCTGACATTAAAATATCAAAACTGGCTCAGCAGCAGAAGTTGGAGATCAAACGTTCACTTGTAAGGTTTCAAACACCAGCCGTCACGTCCCAAATTTCCTACGCCCAAATGGCGGCAGGTAGGGGTGCTACGGTACAGCAAGCGAAGGTTGCTTCTCCGGAGCCAATGCCGAGAACAACGGAAGCTGCACCTAACATGCTGGCCATCTTGCTCGCAATCCAAGGGCAGATGGCTCAGCTGCAAAAGCAGGTGCAAGAACAGGAGAAACGGGTGGACCAGATCTACGCGCTGCTGCCGGGCCTAACGCAACACATGTCGTAATGGGTACGCACATGGTGGAGCAAACTTTGAAGGTCCTTGCGGTGAATGTTAATTCACTGATTAGGATCGAACGAAGAGCCGCGATGTTTAAATTGCTACAAGACCAAACTCCTGATGTGCTTCTCGCTAGCGAAACCAAGCTTACCGATAATCACAAATTGGAGTACAATAATTATATTGTTAGAAGAAGAAACCGGCCCAGATCCAAACGTGGAGGTGGTGTCGCGATCTTCATTAAAGAAGGCATAAAATTTCACAGAGTGTACAAGGGCGTGTTGCGCAGGTTCCGGGTGTTGGAAGCTGTGGTCATTTACATCCCGCTCCGCAGTGGAAAGCGGCTGTACTTGGCCTCTGTTTATGCACCTGAGGCTTCACAATCCACCTTATTCATTACAGAGCTCGAGACGCTTTTTCGACTTCTGAGGCTGGAATCGGCGGAGAATTATTTTATAATCGGCGGAGATTTCAACGCTAAACACAGAGATTGGGGAAATCATTTGCCAAATACTAGAGGGAACCTACTACTCGATTGGTGGGGTCAGCACGATGTCATGTACAGACTCGGTCTTAAAGCGACGGATAACCCGTCGTTTCCCAGAAGCGGGTCTTATTTGGATCTATTGCTGTACGATGAACGTATAAGACTGACAGGTACGAATTTACAAACGCTAAACTGTCTGCGCACATTCGTGTATGACAGCGACCATTGTGGTTTTAGCACCGAAATTACAGTTCCCAACGAAATTGCGGAATTGGAGGAGTTTGTCCAAAGATATTCTTACAACTACTGTAAGGCTCGATGGACACGCTTCTCCGCAACCTTGACAAGATCGCTCTCCTCGAACACGGTAAACCCACCGTCCAATAGGAATTTGTCAAACGAGGAGATTGACAATTACCTAAAAAAAATGGACGAGACAATTAAACAAACTATGGACACTACTATACCGCGGTATCGACGAACGACTAACGAAGATCTGTTTCGCAATCCTGCTATTGACGCACTGCACCGACAGAAAAGTAGACTTCTGTCAAGACTCAAAAACTTGTACAGACAGTTTACCGACAGACAACACCCGGCGATCAGGACATTGAAGTCGTCGATTAAAAATCTGCAAACGGTAATAAAAGAGAATTACAGAATTTCTGTAAGTTTGTATTGGAACAACAAGGTTCGGGCTGTAAACACCAGTAACCCGAATATGTTCCCGCAAATAAATAAACTATTTCGAAGAAAAAATCAAAACGACCTTTAGTGTCTTAAAATAGCCCGAACGTCAGACAACGAACGGTTACTGACAATAGCAGGTATTGACCCAAATGAGGCAGCTGATGATGACGACTTCTTTGTGGTCGAGGATCCACAGGAGAAGGTTGAGGCCATAGGGACGACTTTCCAGGAACTATACAAGGCCAATGATATCATTGGCCCTAATTATGACCTGGACGATCGTGTCTTGGTGCACGACTTCTACATTCGAAATGAAGTAGAGAACTGGCGATCCGAGGGCTCTGGTTTCACCCAGTTCAGCGACGAAAACATGGCAAATAATGTCATTACCAGAGAGGGTGACTTACCCCCATTCATTTCGAAGGAAGAACTCCATGACATCTTTGACACAATCAGGGCTAGAAAGTCAGTGGGGACCGATGGTATTCCGAACATCTTGCTTCGACATCTTCCTCTAGAAGCGGTGGACATTTATACCACCCTGTTTAATAGTGCAATGAATAATGCACATTATCCAGCGCATTGGAAAACGGCGGTGGTTCAACCTATCCCCAAAAAGGGAAAGGATATATCCAATCCGGCGAATCTCCGGTCGATAAGTCTCCTTCCGAATATCAGTAAGGTTTTTGAAAATGTAATCAATAGAGCTCTGTCTAGGTGGGTTGAGGACAAACATATAGTTCCGGATAATCAATTCGGTTTTAAGGCGAGACATGATATCTCACTTGCCGCGTCTAAACTGGTGTCCGATATACAATGGAATAAAGGCAAAAACCAATGTACTGGTGCCTGCCTTGTTGACTTGGAGAAGGCCTTCGACACCGTATGGCTAGAGGGCCTTTTCTATAAGCTGACTAGGTTGGGGATCAGTAAGCCACTCTTGTACATTCTTTATAATATGCTAACCAACAGACAGTTTATCGTGAAGAATGGTGATGTGACTTCTGTTGGAATATTTCAAATTAAAAATGGTCTTCAGCAAGGCGCGGTCAATTCGCCGATCCTGTTCAACATTTATACAAGCGACTTGATAGGTTCACTTCCCCATACTATTGCGTACGCAGACGATTTGATAGCGTACAGAACAGGTCCAAAAATCGAGGTCATCAATACTCTCTTGCAGCGTGACTTCGATAAGATAAGACGATTTTGCGATGACTGGAAGTTGAAAATCAACTTTCAGAAGTCGGAAACCATTCTCTTTAGGACGCCGTTGTCTAGAGTCTCTAGAGATACCAGAAAAAACTGGCGGACTTTCTCGATTATTGGACTACGCGGACAGCCTCTTGCCTGTCGATCTTTCTAGATCAGTTTCTGTATTTTGACAAAAACGTAGATGCTGCTCTGGCCAGAGCTAAAGGCGCTTTTGCTCTTACAAAGAGACTGTTTTATAGCAGCCAACTCGATGCGAGGCCCATGTTGGTATTTGTGTGTCCCGTGTGGTTTAATGTGCGAGCAAGCTTAATGGAAAAGATTCGGGTGTTTGAGAGGGCTTGCCTTCGCTTGTACAGAACACCAGAGTCGGAGTACAAAAAATTTTATCGTAATGAGGTCCTTTACAACAGAGCGAACTTAATACGAGTGGACAACTTTGTAATTAAGCTGACTCGAAGGCACATTGCAAGAGCAATGGCCTCGACGAATAACCTGATATCTGGGGCTTATTATCCCAATTACCGTTACCACGAGAGTGTGCGCTGGGGACAGGCGACTCAACTACAACAGAGACGTCGCACACGGCAGTGTGGATCGTCTCAGGTTCAGTACGGCGGTGGGGAATCGCGATAAGAGGGATGTCGTTCGGCAGCACCAGCATTTCTGGTGGTTGAATGATGGAGAAGATGTTTCGTCGAGTTTCCGTCAACTACGTACCAGCCTCACTAATGAGGCAGAACTGACACTGCCGTGTGGATGTCCCGGGTTCAGTACGGCGGTGGGGAATCGCGATAAGAGGGATGTCGTTCGGCAGCACCAGCATTTCTGGTGGTTGAATGATGGAAAAGATGTTTCGTCGTCGTTTCTGTCAACTACGTACCAGCCTCACTAATGAGGCAGAGCTGACAAATCTATTTGCTCTGTGAATAGCGATGGCCAGCTTGCATAGGTTTAGGTTAGCATTTAAGAAATATATACATATATTAGTATATACCTTTGTATATACTAATATATGCATATAATTGTGTAAAATATCTATGTGTGTGTATTGTGTACGTAGGTAAGGTAGATTAAGGTTTATTTTAAGTTAGATATTAAGTTTTTATAAAAAATTAAGTCCATATGCTAAGTTTTTGTCAAAAATTTTTTTCTTAGCCTTAAGTATTGAAAATAAATAGTCCTAAATAAAACGTAAATAAAGTCGAAAGACATAGATTTAAGAATTTAGAGTAGCTTAGAGTGCCTGTGTGGTGCCAGTAAGTTAGTATAAGATTGTTAAGTAATTTTAAGCTAGCATTTAAGCATTTTCTGTTAGTATGTAAGGGTTAATGACTATGATAATAAAATGCATTTAAAACTAAACTAAAAATTGGGAAAAGTTAGAAGTGGTTCATGTGAGCGGTATGTAAGTTTTACCTTTGGGTCGCTGGTAACATTTTTTGAGACAAATATCCTAGCCTATGGGTTTAAATCCGTGACGTGTTTTTTTACCCATCCAAGCATTTAGGTCTTCAACATTTGGAACACATCCAGGTTTTAAGGTTAGCTGATCCACAATTCGATAAGCCAGATACCGTTGATCTTCTCTGCGGAAGCGATGTTTATTGCGAGTTCATTCGATCATCAATTATACGTGGCAGAGATGAAAGGTCTCCAATCGCACAAGAATCCGAGCTAGGTTGGCTTCTACTTTTGCGAACTCAGCAACCCATTCACAGCTTTCTACAGGTTTTTGACATCGACACCTGGCTGCGAAGGTTCTGGGAACTAGAGGAGTTGCCTTTAAACTTCAAAGAAACGGACGAAGACAGGGCTTGTGAACAGCACTATCACACGACAACAAAGAAACATTTAAAGACGGATGTAAACCTGGGCTTGGTGCCTTGAGGTTAGGTGCCTTACGTAGGTTTAATCAACTGGAGAAACCGTTTTAGCAACACCCCGCACTGCGCAAAGATTATTCCAAGTGTCTTAACGAATATAAGGCGCTTTGGTCAGATGACTGAAGTTGATGAGCAGAATCTCGTACTAGAAACACCACACCATGCGGTATTCAAAGAGTCAAGTACAAACTCCAAGCTTCGTGTCGGTTTCGATGCTGCAGCAAAATGTTCAGATGGATCATCATTGAATTCCAATTTGATGGCTCGACCTAAAACTTAAAGCGATCTTTTCAAACTTCTGCTAAAGTGGCGATTATATAAATTTATATTAACAGTTGACGTTGAAAAGATGTACCGGCAAGTTCGGGTCCCACTTATCGATTCAAATTACCAGCTGATATTTTGGCGCATTCATCCGATGGAAACAGTGACGTTTGGCACGGCCATCATTCGAACGCTGGCTAAGGCGTCTGCGGATGAGGCTCAACACTTTCTTCTGGTTGCGAAGGCTATTTGCGAATAGATGTACGTTGACAATCCCATATCAGGGCCGATTTAGTTGATGAGGCATTGCTAAAGGGAGATGAAGTAAGGAGTCTGCTATTATCAGCTGGTTTCGATCTCAGGAAATGGACGAGCAACTCGGAAGTTATTCGTGATATTCCGGCGGATCAACGAGAGGTCGGTTTCATATTTCCCGTCGAATTGGTCGATAAATTCAAAACACTAGGAATCTTCTGATTGCTAAAAGAAGATGAATTTTCCTTCAAAATTCTCCTTTCAAATGATGGAGTCGTGACAAAGCTTCCTACGAGAAAATTGGAACTTTAAAATTCCCATTCAACCCTAAAAGGATTAACCCTGACATGGAGCAACGCATCCATCTATTTTGACACCAAATCATCATCTGACATGATTGCTTGCATCCGCATGGTGTTCTGGATTTTTTCCTTAACGAGGAAGGTGTAGAAGATGGTGCATGAGTGTATCGCTTGTTTGCGTCATAAAGCGAAGTCAATACAACAACTCATGGGAAACTTACCTGAGCCATGATCAGGTGTAGACTTTGCAGGATCATTTGACATCAAAACCTGGAAAGGACGAGGAGCAAAAAATGTTTAAGGCATATTTTTCAATATTCATATGGTTAGCAGTTAAGGCAGTGCATTTAAAGGTAGTGTCAGACCTTACGACGCAAACTTTCTTAGCGGCTTTCAAATGATTTATAGCTCACCGAGGAATGTGCACAGAACTGTACAGTGATCACGGCACTAATTTTGTAGGAGCGGAAATTTAATTGTGTGATTAATGATTAATTGAGTACTATTTGAATAATTAATAATTTTACTAATAACTAAGATTAAATTAAACTAAATGTAACAAGCGTAATATTTTAACTTAAATGTAAACGAATTAACGTAACGTAAGCCTGTGATTGTAATACAAATGTATTGTATGACACCTTAAAGCGAAAAATGGATGTTATTTCCGCTACAATAAATAAACTCTTTTTGCTGTAACACCAAGAAGAAAAGACGCGTTTTGTACAAACCGCAATTTTCGACTTTTACCCTACACAGTTTAGATAAAGATTAAACCTACATACCCCAACGATACCACTTTGGATCTCGAATTCTCTAATAACTGTTCTCTATGCATTACATATTTTATATTTAGAGCCATAATAGTTTGCTTTGATTATAGCCAATAATTTGTAGCATATACTTATATCTCTTATGTGCGAAAGAAAGCAGATAAACAGTCTGTTAACACTTTGTAACGCATTCTCAAAATCAAGGTGAAGTGGTGACCGGTTCGATAATGATCCGCGGTGTGCTGATAGAGTGGATGCATCGAACTCAGGAACTACTTTCGTTACTGCCTTAGCAACTGCGGGACGAACACAAATCCTTCTGCAGTTTTCACAGTTCATGAGGCTACCTTTTTGCCTTTGTCTATTGCTTCTACTAATTGTTTTTTCTCACAGTAAATCCATCCTTTACTGAGTACTCAGCCCCAAAAAGTAACTGAAATAAAGGAGACAAAAGTATAGCATGGAGTGCAGCCTTTGCTCACTGTGTCGATCATCTTATCATCAAATACACTTTTCGATGAATGAAAGCCTTTTGACATGTATAGGTGGGAGAGACTTGTTTTTATCCATCCAGCACAATTTATAATTTGTAAGTCTTGACTTTCGTAGGTTTCTAAATTGTTGCCCAAAGGATGGTGATGTCGGAGATATTACTTTTACTACTTATAATTCGCCGCAGGACTCTAACATGCTTGTGGACGAGGTAGGGATTTAAAATTTCTCTTCACTGGAAAAAACATTGGGAAAACTTCTTATTTTCTTCAGATCAATAAAGTGAAACCTTAGACATCGTTCTTCCTTAACAAAGCAGATGTGGTATCAATGTGGCGCACATACAGCTTCTTTAAATGACATATTTTCGAGCACATCGTGTCGTTGATCTTATACTCACCTATCTTATGTTAATGTTAACAATGCAAACAAAATTCAACTGTTCAAACATTTATACGGAACAAATCATCACCTTTTGCAAATTAGATTTTTCCTATAAAAACTGAACGACTTGCTCTCAAAGTTATCAGTTAAATTCAATACTTCACCGTAATTTGTAAATTTGGAAAACAACAAAATGAAATTATTCGTGTGTCTCTTAGCTTTCATCGCCTTCCTTGGACTATTCAGAAGTTCAAACGCACAGTGTCCTATGGTTTTGTTAGAATGTGTTGACAATAATGGAGACTGCGTTGATGACATCGTGGGAGTTAATATACCCGATTGTACACCAGTACCAAAAAAAAATTTTATTTTACCATTCATATGGCTGTCGCCATATACAAATAGACGTTACCACCCAAATAAAACTATACTAATTTAAATAAAATTAAATAAAAAACGAATAAGCCATTGTAACTGTAAACATACAGTTTAACGCTATGAGAGGATCGCCAATGGCTAGAGCAATGCTCAATTCTATGCGTGTTAATGGCACCAAGTATTATTAAGTCCTAACATTTAAACAAATTGTAATACAATAAATTAAATAAAATTAAATGTAAAAATAAATAAGCAATTGAACCTTTTTTTGTAAGAAGATCACATGCATAACAGGTCGGTCGTATTTTATTTTAAAGATACCGTTGAAGAATCGCTCTAAATGAATCCTGGATAAAGGTTTCTTAACAGCGTTGTTCGTAATTTGTGGCAATGTGCTTCAATTTTTGATTTCCTCAAATAACAGTGACTCCTCTCCACTGTTTGCCACCAGTTATATCTGTATCAAATCGCAGATTTGAAAATCATCTTTGAATTGTTATGTCCATTGAATCCTGATTTACTTTTAACGAATTCACTGTTCACTGTTGCATTTGCTTGCCGGTTTTTTCTTCGTACAAGGGATTTTCTTCTGAAGATACTCGAAAAGCGCATTTGCGATTTCTCCAGATTTAGCCGTCCGACGCCAAGTGCAATCACATAGTTCTCTTCTTTTGCTGTGTTCGGGGTGTTTCCAACCGCAATCTGGATATACCAAGGTAGGGATACGATACAGTGGTCACGCTTGGCAATTTTGGACATCTACAGGGTTTTTCATTAGAGCCCCTCAAATTGTTATTTCGCTGCTGCTTTAGGCAGCGAGTTACTGATTGGTTCCTTTCCTAGCGAAAAGTGATCATTGTTGGCGCAATGAAGGGATCCTCAGCCAGTCGGTGTTCTACCTAGGCATATCCAATCACGAAGGGTAATATCTAGATTCGGCTTTGCGTTGAATACGGCCCTTAGCTGATTGTGATTGATTCGTTCACAGTCGTTGAATTCTTTGGGCCGTAAGACTGTATGGACGTGACGCGCGGTAGTCTAGTTTGAAATCTTGCCATTATGATCCTATTACCATGTGGGTACCAATGAATTAATTCTCTGCGTGCGATTGGTATAAGCAGAAAATCCACACCGGGTTCGCAGGGACTGTCGAAAGGTTTACCTGAGTTACTCTCGCACGTCGAACCACCATCTGGCATGTTGAGCATTTGAGCAAAAAATACATCTCGAACTTCTGTATCTGTAATTTTCATTTTCGCTTCACCTCGCGCGTATCACCTTATTACTTAGACAACTGGTGTCTTTCTTTTGAATGTGTCTATTGCTTCTACTAATTGTTTCTTCTCACAGTAAATCCATCCTTTACTGAGTACTCAGCCCCGAAAAATAACTGAAATAAAGAAGACAAAAGTACAGTATGGAGTGCAGCATTTGCTCACTGTGTCGATCATCCTATCATCAAATACACTTTTCGACGGATGAGAGCTTTTTGATATGTGTAATCGTAAGTGGGAGAGACTTGGCCTTTATCCATCCAGGACAATATGTAATTTGTAAGTCTTGACTTTCGTAGTTTTCTAAATTGCCGTCCAAAGGATGGTGATCTCGGAGATATTACTTTTACAACTTTTAATTCGCCGTAGGACTCTGGCATGCTTGTGGACGAGGAAGGGATTTAAAATTTCTCTTCACTGAAAAAAAAAGTTGGCAATGGTTCTTATTTTCCTCAGACCACTAAAATGAAACCTTAGACATCGTACTTCCTAAAAAAAGCAGATGTGGTATCAATGTGGCCCACATACAGCTACTTTAAATGACATATTTTCGAGCACATCGTGTCGTTGATCTTATACTCACCTATCTTATGTTAATGTTAACAATGCAAACAAAACTGTTCAAACATTTATACGAAACGAATCATCACCTTTTGTAAATTAGATTTTTCCAATATAAAGTGAACGACTTGCTCTCAAAGTTATCAGTTAAATTCAATACTTTACCGCTGAGTTAATTTGGAAAACAACAAAATGAAATTATTCGTGTGTCTCTTAGCTTTTATCGCTTTCCTTGGACTATTCAAAAGCTTAAATGCACAGTGTCCTACAGTTGTGACTGAATGTGTTGATAATAACGGAGACTGCCTTGATGATATCCTGATAGTTGATATACCCGGTTGTAAACCAGCTGCCAAAAATATGGCTATCTCATTCGAAAACATACTGTTTAGCGCCATTGCAGGATCGTCAACTGATAGAGAAATGCTTAAATCTACTATTAGTGTTTAATTTTATTAACTATAGATCGTACCACTAAAACAAATTGTAATAAATTAAATAAAACTAAATAGAAAAATAAATAAGCAATTGAACTTTTTTTTGTAAGAAGCTCAGATGCATAAGAAGCATAAGATGAAGGCAAAATTCGGTGAACATCTTATCGCCGTATATGCCACTGTAAACTGACCAGTTCGCTAGTACGACTTAACAGATTTAGCATTTAGCCAGAAACTACAAAATGTAATATCGGTCGAACTATGCAAAATGATATTGGAAATTTGGAGTTCAGCGTACCCGCTCATTAGAGAGCTTTCCCTTTAAAGAGCAATAGAGGAGAACCTTGTGATACCGTATGGCGCCAAACGCCTACATCAGAAGAAATTGCAAACGCTTTTCGAGTGTCTCCTAATCTCTCCTAAAGAAAATCCCTGGTTCGACGAAAAAGCCGGCAAGCAAATGCAGTAAAACAGAAAGTATCTAGAGCGATGCAGAACAACCGGTGGTCAAAACGGATACCACATAGATTCAATGAATTAGTAGTATCGTCCCGACCTAAGGTTAACTTATTTTTCGAGGTCGTCAACAGTGAATTCGTTGAAGATAAATCAGGATTCAATGGGCATGTGCTGTAACATCAGAAAGAAAAGACGTTTTTTATACAAACAGCAATTTTCGACTGCTAGTCTTTTACCCTACACAGTTTACACAAATATTAACTCTAAACACCCCAACATTTGGTCCTCCGAGCCGGATCGTTAAACATTTAAAACATTTAAACACTTAAAACAATTAACAAGTGCAAGTGCAAGTAAAATGTGCAAGTGCACAAAGAATATACATATATATAAAAATATAAAAGCTAATTGCATACATATATTCCCACGCGTCAGATGTCTGGCTCCTTGTCTCTCTCCCTTTAAAGACTTTTTCGGTAGTAAAAATTCATCATTTTCAACTTCAACCTCAACTGTCAGCAGCTTGGCAAAGCTGAGCAAAGGTGGTAAGTTGCTGTACTTAAAATTAAATTAATATCATTCAATAACAAAAGAAAACTGTATCTAACAAAACCAATTAATACTTGATACTCACACATTGATTGAATTAAATTGATCTAAAGGGGGTCCTAGAGCAAATTCTCCGAGACCAGTCCAACCTAAAAAAGACTGGAGCATTACGTCGCACAAGAAACCACATATTAAGTCGTCTTCTTATTCTTGAAGGGAATTTTAAGACCGCACCTGAGCACCAAGAAAGGATTTGACGAGGTGAATTAGAAGCGGATCTGCAAAAGGAAGACTTCGACGAACTGTTCAAAAGGTTGAAGGAGACCTATTGCACCTACCGCAATGAATTAATCGCCATCGTGGTGAACACAACAGGCAAGGAAAAGGTCGTGGAAAGCGAATCCACAGGTGCAGCCAGTAGTGACTTTTCCTTACCGCAAATAAACATTCCGCATTTTGAGGGCTCGTACACGAAGTGGCAAGCGTTCCACGTTGGTTTTTTGTCCTTAGTCCACAATAATAAACGGCGGGGGGAAATTCAAAAATTACCCTATTTAAAATCCTCTCTTAGGGGTGAAGTTGATTGCTTGTTGCAGCATTCAGTGTTGGATTCTGTTACTAATGACAAGGCATGGAAACTGCTTGTCACCAGATACGACCACAAACGAGTTTTAGTGAACGCTCACTTTAAACTTTTTTTTTGAACAACAGCAGTTGACAAAGGGGACGGCCAGTAACATCAAATCTCTATTGGATACATCCTAGGAATGTTTCCATGCTCTAGAAAATCTAGGATTGCCAGTTAGCTTCTGGGATGATATAATGGTCTACATATCAGTTCAAAAAATACCTAGCTTTACTCAGCGATTGTGGGAAGAAAAATAAGGTAGTTCTAAGGAGTTACCCACATTATCACAAATCACAGAATTCTTCGAAATTCGTTTTCGCACCTTGGAAGCTGTAGCTGAAACTTGCGGCATAAAGGGTTGTGGACCGTCGACAAGAAAACGTTGTTTTGTGGAAGAGGTCAACATTCCCTTCGATCTTGTCAGAAGTTTATTTTAATGGGGATCTGTTAACGATCCAAGACTGTGGACAGGATCGGGGTTTGCCAGAACTGTCTAGCATACAAAAACAGGACTAAAACAAAGATTAACCAATCTGTATCTCTTTGGGTAGATCAACCAAGTGAGCTTTTTTGCTACAGCCGTTGTGAAAGTGAGGTCTTCAAAGGGCAATTATTATCATCTTAGGGCGTTAGTCGATCCTGGGTCGGATGCAACGTTTTTTACTGAATCTGCTGTCCAGTTATTAGGGCTTCATCAGCGATGGACGTTCATTGAGGTATCTGGATTGGGAAAAGTTAGAAGTGGTTCATGTCAACGGTATGTAAGTTTTACCTTTGGGTCGCTGGTAACATTTTTTGAGACAAATACCCCAGCCTATAGGTTTAAATCCGTGATGGGTTTTTTTACCCATTCAAGCATTTAGGTCTTCAACATTTGGAACACATCCAGGTTTTAAGGTTAGCTGATCCACAATTCGATAAGCCAGCTACCGTTGATCTTCTCTGCGGAAGCGATGTTTATTGCAAGTACATTCGATCATCGATTATCCGTGGCAGAGATGAAAGGTCTCCAATCGCACAAGAATCCGAGCTAGGTTGGCATCTACTTGGGAAGATCATTTCGCGAACTCAGGAACCCTTTCACAGCTTTCTACAGGTTTTTGACATCGGCACCTGGCTGCGAAGGTTCTGGGAACTAGAGGAGTTGCCTTTCAACTTCAAAGAAACGGACGAAGACAGGGCTTGTGAACAGCACTATCACACGACAACAAAGAAACATGTAAAGACGGATGTAAACCTGGGTTTGGTGCCTTGAGGTTAGGTGCCTTACGTAGGTTTAATCAACTGGAGAAACCGTTTTAGCAACACCCCGCACTGCGCAAGGATTATTTAAAGTGTCTTAACGAATATAAGGCGCTTTAGTCAGATGACTGAAGTTGATGAGCAGAATCTCGTACTAGAAACACCACACCATGCGGTATTCAAAGAGTCAAGTACAAACTCCAAGCTTCGTGTCGTTTTCGATGCTGCAGCAAAATGTTCAGATGAATCATCATTGAATTCCCATTTGATGGCTTGACCTAAAACTTAAAGCGATGTTTTTAAGCTTATGTGTCGATTATATAAATTTATATTTACAGTTCACGTTGATATTTTGGCGCAATCATCCGACGGAAGCAGTGACATTTGGCACGGCTATCATTCGAACGCTGGCGAAGGCGTCTGCGGATGAGGCTCAACACTTTCTTCTGGGTGCGAAGGCTATTTGCGAATAGATGTACGTTGACAATCCCATATCAGGTGCCGATTTAGTTGATGAGGCATTGCTAAAGGGAGATGAAGTAAGGAGTCTGCTATTATCAGCTGGTTTCGATCTCAGGAAATGGACGAGCAACTCGGAAGTTATTCGTGATATTCCGGCGGATCAACGAGAGGTCGGTTTCATATTTCCCGTCGAATTGGTCGATGAATTCAAAACACTAGGAATCTTCTGATTGCAAAGAGAAGATGCATTTTCCTTCAAAATTCTCCTTTCAAATGATGGAGTCGTGACAAGGCTTTCTACGAGAAAATTGGAACCTTAAAATTCCCATTCAACCCTAAAAGGATTAACCCTGACTTGGAGCAACGCATCCATCTATTTTGACACCAAATCATCATCTGACATGATGGCTTGCATCCGCATGGTGTTCTGGATTTTTTCCTTAACGAGAAATATGAAGAAGATGGTGCATGAGTGTATCGCTTATTTGCGTCATAAAGCGAAGTCAATACAACAACTCATGGGAAACTTACCTGAGCCATGATCAGGTGTAGACTTTGCAGGATCATTTGACATCAAAACCTGGAAAGGACGAGGAGCAAAAAATGTTTAAGGCATATTTTTCAATATTTATATGGTAAGCAGTTAAGGCAGTGCATTTAAAGGTAGTGTCAGACCTTACGACGCAAACTTTCTTAGCGGCTTTCAAATGATTTATAGCTCACCGAGGAATGTGCACAGAACTGTACAGTGATCGCGGAACTAATTTTGTAGGAGCGGAAACGGAGTAAGGGAGAATCCTGCAAAATGCGAAGGTTCATTGGGGGTCGGTTTACGAACAGTTAACTCAGCTGCACACAATTTGGAATTTTATCCCCCCTGCATAACCCAACGTCGGAGGACTTTGGCAGGCAGGGATGAAGGTGGAAAAGCATCACCTAAAAAGAGCAGTCGGGGCAGAATCTCCGACATTTAAAGAACTGTCAACGCTACTTACCCAGGTTGAAGTCTGCCTTAATTCCACACCTTTGTGCCCAATGTCGAACGACATCTAAGACGTGGAAACGCTGACACCAGCACATTTTTTAATCGGCGAAAGACTCGTCGCAATTCCTCAAGGAGACAATGCCCTGGAAAGGGTATGTTACCATGAGCGATGGAAGCGGATAAATTCAATGACCAACTATTTCTGGCGCAAGTGGAGTACAGAATATCTTTTCAGAATGCAACAGCGCTCAAAGTGGATGAAACGGGAGCCGGGACCAAAGTTCGGAGACTTAGTTCTCATTAAAGATGAGAGACTACCACCGTTGCAATTCGAGTCGTCACTTTAAGATCAAGTGTACCCCGTTTCCTCTCTTTTCTTTCCTTGCAATCAGTCACACAAAAAACAATAAATAAATTAAAATGAAAACTCAAAGGCACTTCTTTTCTTTAAAAATTATTTATTAATTAGTTAAAATACAAATAGTTATAATCTCTTCATCCTAGACATTCCTACACAAAACAACAAATACGTACAGTCCACTCACTCAACCACACAAAATCATTCATCCAGGACAACGTTGCGAAGTTTCGAAATTCCAAAATGCCCACGGGAATTGGAGAATCAAAATCCCGATGGCATTCGAACTTTCCGTAACACGATCAACGTTATCCATTGAAACAACAGAACACAACACTTAAACCTACCAACAGGAACAATTTAAATTTTTAAAATATTTTAAAGGTAATAACATTCAAATATTATAACAAATAAGAACTAATAAAAATCTTAAACTAATTTAAAATTAGATAGTAATTTACAATAATAATAATAACTTATTGCAATAAATAAGTAGATATATACAAAAAAAAAACTTACAGCAGAAGGAATTGTTTACATTTGCAAATTGCAACAAGAATTCCATAGAAGGTGGAATCACTTTAATTGTGTGATTAATGATTAATTGAGTACCATTTGAATAATTAATAATTTTACTAATAACTAAGATTAAATTAAACTAAATGTAACAAACGTAATATTTTAACTTAAATGTAAACGAATAAACGTAACGTAAGCCTGTGATTGTAATACAAATGTATTGTATGACACCTTAAAGCGAAAAATGGATGTTATTTCCGCTACAATAAATAAACTCTTTTTGCTGTAACATCAAGAAGAAAAGACGCGTTTTGTACAAACCGCAATTTTTGACTTTTACCCTACACAGTTTAGATTAAGATTAACCCTACATACCCCAACGATACCACTTTGGGTCTCGAATTCTCTAATAACTGTTCTCTATGCAGGACATATTTTATATTAAGAGCCATAATAGACATAGAAAGCAGATAAACAGTCTGTTAACACTTTGTAACGCCTTCTCAAAATCAAGGTGAAGTGGTGACCGGTTCGATAATGATCCGCGGTGTTTTGATACGGTGGCTGCATCGAACTCAAGAACTACTTTCGTTACTGCCCTAGCAACTGCGGGACGAACACAAATCCTTCTGCAGTTTTCACAATCCATGAGGCTACCTTTTTGAGGAAGCTCGACAATCATTCCCGTTTTCTACGTCTGCCTACCAAGCTCTCTCAACAAGAGGATATAAAAGCTCTGCTGATGTACACCGCTGGGCAATACACGGTTAAAGACCGTAGCAAAATCCAAAATAAGCTACGTGCTATGCCTTGCTTTCCTTTCACCAATACTATTTTTCGCTTCAGACATAAAAAACATTTTTCACGAATATTCTTGTATGATTTTCGGCAGCGAGTTTCTGATTGTTTCTATTCCTTGGGAAAAGTGATCATTGTTGGCGCAGTGAAGAGATCTTTAGCCAGTCGGTGCTCTACCTAGGCATATCCAATCACGAAAGGTTATATCTCCATTCGGCTTTGCGTTGAATACGGCCCTTAGCTGATTGTATAAATCCTCCTTTTCGTTCTCAGCCGAGGAATTCTTTGGGCCGCAAGACTGTATGGACGTGACGCACCGTAGTCTAGTTTGAAATCTTGCCATTATGATCCTATTACCATGTGGGTACCAATGAATTAATTCTCTGCGTGCAATTGGTGTAAGCAGAAAATCCACACCGGGTTTACAGGGACTGTCGAAAGGCTTACCTGAGTTACTCTCGCGCGTCGGACCACCTTACAATCTGGCATGTTGAGCATTTGAGCAAAAAATACATCTCGAACTTCTGTGTCTGTAATTTTCATTTTCGCTTCACCTCGCGCGTATCACCTTATTCCTTAGACAACTGGTGTCTTTCTTTTGAATGTGTCTATTGCTTCTACTAATTGTTTTTTCTCACAGTAAATCCATCCTTTACTGAGTACTCAGCCCCGAAAAGTAACTGAAATAAAGAAGACAAAAGTACAGTATGGAGTGCAGCATTTGCTCACTGTGTCGATCATCCTATCATCAAATACACTTTTCGACGGATGAGAGCTTTTTGATATGTGTAATCGTAAGTGGGGAGACTTGGCCTTTATCCATCCAGGACAATATGTAATTTGTAAGTCTTGACTTTCGTAGTTTTCTAAATTGCCGTCCAAAGGATGGTGATCTCGGAGATATTACTTTTACAACTTTTAATTCGCCGCAGGACTCTGGCATGCTTGTGGACGAGGAAGGGATTTAAAATTTCTCTTCACTGAAAAAAAACATTGGCAAAGCTTCTTATTTTCTTCAGATCAATAAAGTGAAACCTTAGACATCGTTCTTCCTTAACAAAGCAGATGTGGTAGCAATGTGGCGCACACACAGATACTTTAAATGACATATGTTCGAGCACATCGTGTCGTTAATCTTATACTCACCTATCAAGGTAAAATTGGAAATAGTATTAGGTAGTTTCACATAAATAAAAAGTAAACAAGAAATGTTAACAATGCAAACAAAATTCGACTGTTCAAACATTAATACGGAACAAATCATCACCTTTTGCAAATTAGATTTTTCTTATAAAAATTGAACGACTTGCTCTCAAAGTTATCAGTTAATTTCAATACTTCACCGTAATTTGTAAATTTGGAAAACAACAAAATAAAATTATTCGTGTGTCTCTTAGCTTTCATCGCCTTCCTTGGACTATTCAGAAGTTCAAACGCACAGTGTCCTATGGTTTTGTTAGAATGTGTTGACAATAATGGAGACTGCGTTGATGACATCGTGGGAGTTAATATACCCGATTGTACACCAGTACCAAAAAAAAATTTTATTTTACCTTTCATATGGCTGTCGCCATATACAAATAGACGTTACCACCCAAATAAAACTATATTAATTTAAATAAAATTAAATAAAAAAACAAATAAGCCATTGAACCTTATTTTGTAAGAAAATCAGATGCATAACAGGTCGGTCGTATTTGCTGAAGGTCTTGAATTTCTAACTCTCGTATAGCCGCAATAATACTCTCATTTCAGGTGTTTTGTTGCCTCACTGGCAACATCATGGCGTGAGTAATTAAATAGAATTTTTGTACTACGCTTTCAGTTATTCGTTTATCGCAAATACGTAACGTAGTCGTAAATGTAGGAACGCAAACTTGTAAACTTGTGATCTTATCTTATGAAAAATCTTTCACTCTATGATGCTTAATTATATTGATGCTTACTTATGTCTACTTATGTCCGGTTTCCTCTTTTGGGTGCTAGGACCTCAATGTCCTAGCTGATGCGATGGTTAGTTCCTAGGTTGCGGATTTTGGCTTTGGCAGTGTTAATCATCAAACCCACTGCATTTGCATCCCTCTCCACTTTTGCTGTCACTTTGTGCAGATTCATAACCTTGTGAGAGAGTTAAGAAACGTCGTTAGATGTTTGAGTTAAGATGCAAGAGTTTAATCTGCGTGAAGCACATCGATAATCACCAATAAAAAAAAGTATCGGCGATAGAATGCAACTTTGTTGGATCCCACTTTGTATCTCGAATTCCTCTGACAACTTTCCTCTTTGCAGAACATGGCATTCAGGTTGCTTTGATAATAACCATTAATTTGTCGGGTTTATCGCAAGCAGATAAACTGTCTTTTTCCATTCACTGACAATATTTTTCGCTTCAGATATATAAAAAAAATTGTTCACAGCGTTCGAATATTTTTGCGTTGTTATCGGCAGCGAGTTGCCTAGCAAAATGTGAGCACTGTTGGCGCAATGATCTTTAGCCGGTCGATGTTATACCCACACCGGATTCACAGGGACTTTCAGAGGGCCTACCTGAGAAGAGTAGCACAGTATTACATTTTGGGAATTGTTATTCTCCTGCGTCGAACCACTTTACAATCTGGCATTTTGAGCACTGGAACAAGCACTACATCACGAACTTGATTGTTGCGTCACTGGCTCAAATCAAAGTTCTACAATGTCTTCTCCTCGCGCGTATCACCTTATTCCTTAGACAACTGGTGTCTTAATTTTGAAGGTGTATATAGTATGGCTTCTGCTAATTGTTTTTTGTCACAGTAAATTCATCCTTAAAGTTGTTTCACACAGTTTGCTCGGAACGCTTACTATTGAGTATTTTTCCCATATGCTCATCCCCGAAAAAAACTAAAATAAAGGAGGCAAAAGGCCAGTATGGAGGGCAGTCTCTGCTTACTGTGTGGATCATCTTTTCATCAAATACACTTTTCGGCAGATGAGAGGCTTTTGACAAGAATAAGTGGTTGAGACTGAGTCGGCAGGGTAAGGGCGTTTATTTCCCTTGTGACAACGGGGTGGCACGTTAGCGATGCACGGCAGTAGCTCGTCGTATTGATTAGTAGATCTTGTTGTCACTAGCCTACTCACAAAAAAAAAAAAATTATCGTGCCTGCCAAAAGAAACGAACCAAGATCTCAAACAACATCTTACTGCCAAATGTTTTGACAGCCAAAAACAATGCCGCCGTAATAGGTCTTACCCACCCTTAAATGCACCGATTGGGTACACCGTGGTTGCTTTGTCTGTGGATTTTTGTAAGCAACCCCCTTAGTTCGAAACATCACAACCTATATCACCTTTCAATTACCACGTCACGCCACATAAATTAATAGCAAACACTCATTGTTTTAGTAATTTCAAGATACAAATTAAACAACTTTCTGTTGTTTTTCTTTAAAAAAAAAAAAATTATTTACAATATTTTTTGGGCATAAGTTACAATTTATTTAATTCTACCTTAAATACTATTGCTTGCCCTTTTGTTAAGTTGGTTTCCCACGGGTGCACTCTGGTTTCCAGCTGCCGAACGTGATGGAATGTGGATGTCTCAGGTGGCACAGACATTGGGTCAGCAGTTTACTGTCACTGGGTTGTGTTTATGATGTTGCACTCGATGTGCGCGTGCAACTGTGTGTAGTTTGAAGTGGGAGTGAAGAATGAATGTTTTGTGTGTTAACTCCTCCACGCTTAATTTTCGAGCGTCCTCGTTCGAACTATTCTAGAAGAACGGAAGCTGACTCATTTTGGATACCTTTGGATGCTTTTCTTGACTGTTGCTGGTATTTCCAGTTACCTCTGGTTTTCGAGCTTCTGATGTGCTCAAAGTTTTTATTTGAATAACAGTTTCCGTGGTACTTCTTGATGATGATTATAAGTATGATGCTAACTGAAAAAAGACCAAAGTTTAGTATGTGCTTCTTTGAATTTTCGCTGTTGATAAGTCCTATGGAAGTTCTATTTGTGAGATGGAGTTCTTTTACCATTTCTAAGGACAAGCTGTCTTCGACATTCGTCATAAGTGATGGCAGCTGCAACAATGGTGGAATTGGTTGTATTACCGTGACCTCTGCTGAATAAAATGTAGCCTTATTAGTCTTTACGATGGAATTTCTGAATTGGATAATAAAAGATCCTGTTAGGTTCATCTTGTCGTCATCGATGTGAATGGTCCCATTAAATTGATTTAGGAACAAAGTTCTGCTGATAACTTCTTCAAATGATGGTATGTGTTGGTTATTGATGGCGGTGAATTGCTGAGAAGTTTGGGCAAGCATAAAGTGTCGCTTAAGTCTACAAGGTTATTCCTATAACATATTGTTAAATTTTCAAAAGTATTACAATTGTCTCTTATTCCAAACATTCATTTATTACATTTTAATATTGTCTTAAAATCTATTTTATTTATAAAATATAATCTCCCTTTTTTATGGGTCTTACAATAAATTTCCTACATGTTTCATTTCCCGTTATTAGAATATTTATTACATATAAAATCTTGGAATTACTGCTATTCTTACATTACTAAATCCTAACATTTGATCAATACTTATGTAAGATAATTTATTTCTAAGGATTACATTTTCAATTATTTTTTCTTCTAAATTTGTCAAAATGTACGAATTTATAATGTCGGCCTTGGCCCATTAGATTTCATAATCTATATTTTCTACTTCTTATTTTATAATGTCTATTTTGCTTTTCATAACTAATGAATATTCCTTTTTTTAGAATTTCGTTTTCCATTCTTGCCAAATCATTAAATTTTCATTCAATTATATTATTAACTACAATTTGTCTGTTATTATTTGTTATTTGTTCAGTTCTTATTAATTTAAGATCTTCGTGATCAGGAGATCCCGCAACCCATTTCCAAGCGGAACCCAAAAAGTCCAATGACCGTTTTATTCAATTGATTGGTTATAATTTGTTAATATGTCGTTGTGTCTGTTCAATGTCATGGATCATAAAACCATACATTGGGTCTTTGTCGCTAAATTTTGTTGTTACTGTTTCGTTAATGTTCATCAGTAAATTTTCTTAAACGTCTAAATTTATTACATGAATAATTTTGAAATGTTCGTCCTTCAACATTGCAGCCCCGTTGTCGAGAGTCAGTAACTGTGCGTTAGAGTAGTCGAATATCTGGTAGTCAGTTAGGGCATTTCCTATCATCGTTGCTAGCCTAACGATGATTTAATTTTTAATATGCGATTTGTGTACAGTTTTTCCAGACTTAATTAATATAGTAGTAACCCTATCTTCTTCGATGATTTTTTTTCTATATCTCGCTGTAAACTTGGACCCTAATCGTTTATTTACTTTGACGTAAACGATATCCCCCGGCTTATAGGATTTTATATATTTTATATATATATATTTATTTTATATATTTATATATTTATATATTCAGCTTTAAGACATCTCATAATTTCTCCAAGTGTGGAATGGAAACGCTCGATCTGACCGTTCACCGAGCTCGTATAGGGGGGTGTTCGAAACATTTGAATTCCGAACTCATCCTAAATCATAAAGCTGATTGAGGCCGAATTAAACGATTTTTCGTTGTCAACTACCACAGTCTTGGGTATACCGAAAGCAAAAAGCACGTCCCGGAGAGGCTGTTTTATATCCTCGGTGGCTTTGGAATTTATGACTTTTACTTGAACATACTTCGAGAATTCGTCCAATGACGTTAGTACCAGTTTTCCTTCCTTAGAGAAAATGTCTATTGACTATTTCTCCTGGGTATGTCGCAATGGGAGTGGATTGAATTTCAGGTTTGTGGGGGTGTCTATCGTATTTATTTTGCTTGAATATTTTACAGTTTTTAAGGAGTTTTCGAATTTTTCTGGCCATACCTGGAAAGTAGTATTTTTCGAGGATTTGAGCTTTATTTTCTTTTTCGTTTCTATGCGCTCGTTTGTGGGTTTCGATAATGATGTTGTCCTGTTCCTGTTCATTTTTAACATCTGCTACTTGCATCTGCGTGAATCTCACTTTAAAGTTGTTAAAATGAGACGGATATAATTCCTGAATCATTCCCATAACTCGTTCTTCAGTTTTTATCACGTTAATAACTGAAGGATTAAGAAAGTTCTTAAGAATTGTCTTAAGGTTTGTTGAGTTATATTCAGGTTCAGTTACAGTGTGCCTATGGTAAGTTGGAAATACTATTTCGAATTTATGATCTGCGGGAGTACCAATCTGAAAGAGAATTTGGTTTTTGAAAGCGTTAAGAGGAACTTCGACGCTTGTTATTAAATTTTGCGGTGAACTTTCATCACTGTGCTCCGTCGGTGTTAATGAATTAATTTGTGATTGAGCAGGTTGGGAGAGTGCATCAGTTATGACGTTACTCTTACCTGGCTTGTATTGCAGTTGATGGTTATATTCTTCGAGGATTGCTTTCCAACGCTTCATTTTACTATAATTGTTCTTTGCGCTTAACGCGTACGTAAGAGGCTGGTGGTTTGTACAGATTTTGACGAAAGCAGAGCCATACAAGTAACTGCGCAATGAGCTTAGAGCCCATATAATAGCCAACATTTCCTTCTCGTTCGCTGTGTAGTTCTCTTCAGTGGAACTGAGTGTTCGCGAGATAAATGTTATCGGTCGCTCTTCTTATGACAGAACAGCTCCAAGGGCATAGTTGGATGCGTCAGTGGTAAGCTCGAAAGGTTTATGTAAATTTGGGTATGTGAGCATTAGGTCTTTGGAAATCAGGGAATTTTTTTTTTTCATTAAAGGAGTCTATTGCGCTTGGGTCTAGTGAAATTTGTTGTTTTGCGGATTGCGTTTTCGACGTACGTCCTCCGTCCCCTCTTAGAAGGGCTGTCAGGGGCTTTGCAAGCTTTGCGTAGTCTTGAACAAAGTGGCAATAGTAGCCCGATAGACTGAGAATGGATCGTAAATCCTTTAAATTTTTGAATAGCTTCGACTTTACCTTTTACCGTCTTAATTCCATCCGATGATATGATGAATCCCAAAAACTCGATTTCCTGCTAGAAGAAATGACATTTATCAAGCTGTACCTTCATATTAGCATTATAGAGTGTTCTGAAGATCTGCTCTATATGCTGGGCATGGTCACTTTCAGTCTTGCTGAATATAACTATTTCGTCGATATAGACATAGGAAGTTCTACCTATATGGTCTCGAAGGATGTTATCGAGTGCCCTTTGGAAGATAGATGGCGCGTTCTTAAGGCCAAATGGAAGTCTGGTGAACTCGAATTTTCCGTTATTGATGGAAAAAGCTGTTTTTTCAACGTCAGATCCTTTTAAAGGAACCTGGTGAAAACCAGATTTAAGATCGAGAACCGTTCTTGCCGAGTTTCGAAAGGACTTCGCCTATCTCTGGGATTGGGTAACAGTCAGCTATAGTTACGCTATTAAGCTTCCTATAGTCGATTACCATTCGATATTGTTTTACTCCTGTGGTGTCCGCCTTTTTTGGTACAACCCACACCGGTGAGTTGTAGAGGATCTAGAGAGTCTGATAATTCCGGACACGGGGAAGGGATAATATTTGCTATAAACTGGTGAATCTGTGGAGGTCCGGATTTCTCCTACGACCCTAGTGGTGAAGGTCAATTTCTCGTCAGGTTCGGAAAACAGGTTTGAAAAACGACGTATGATAGAGTTCAAAAGATTTTGCTGTGTTATTTTCATGTGATCTGTTTTAATATTTATGGCATTGACGATTGGAGACTCCAATTGTCTGATTTTAATTTTTATAGAATTAAGAATTCTCATATAATTGTTTTTTGTATGAATGACAGCCGATAGTTCCCTAAGGCTATCGTTGCCAAGAATACCATGAAAAGTTTGTAAACTTGGTAAAAGGAAAAACTTCAGGCTAACGTTTTCTAAATTAAATAAATTAATCATTGTATGCTGGGTTATTTTTATGTCTCCCGCTATAGATTTAGCGAAGAAACATTGTTGGTTCTGTATCGTTTTTTTTTACAAGGGATGGTCGTATGTTGTTTTTTGAAGAGCCTTGATACAGGCTTACAAAATTTAGCATATCCCCACTCTTCGTCTTACACTTGAAATAAGGTAAGGAAGAGTCATTCAGCCTAAAAAATGTAAATCGCAGTGTTCTAATTGTGAAGTTACAAGTTCGTTCGAAAAGGGTGGCCCATCCATATCTCTCGGATGATCGTCTAAATTTTGTTCTGGCTTTCCGTCGTCCAAATTTAGATCCTGGCAGTATGAGAAAAGTTCTTCTTGGCATGTTGAAATGTGGTAATTTCCCTGTTGCCTTGTTGGCAGAGAAAGCATTAAAGTGCTGGCGAATGTGCTGGTGAAAATCTCTAGCTTGCGCACTGCGACCTTGTGTTGTTGTGTTTGACCTAGTGTGCTGTTGGGTTTGATTAAAAGAGTGACTTTGATGTTGGAAGCAATTTTGGCGGTTGCCAAAATCTCGGTTTTGTTGTGGTTGGGTTGAACGGAAATTTTGTTGACCATGTGTACCATATTTGGTCTTTGAGGAATATGAGGAGGCTGGGGTTTTCTACCAGCTCCTTGTTTATTGTGGGAGGGATAAGTCCTAAAATTCTGATTCTGCAGTTTCATACAGAGATGAAGCGCATGTGGTAGGTCAACTGGCTCGCGGATGCCCAGAAGATGGGGCAAATCTCCTCTGAGGCCTCTAATAAACGTGTCTAAGGCCTTATCTCTGTATGTCTGAGTGAGAAGGCGCATAGACTCATCGCTAACGTTCATGCACG
Source organism: Volucella inanis (assembly GCA_907269105.1). Taxonomy (NCBI): domain Eukaryota; kingdom Metazoa; phylum Arthropoda; class Insecta; order Diptera; family Syrphidae; genus Volucella; species Volucella inanis. The sequence continues at coordinate 128,050,497 of OU026157.1, forward strand.
ACAGTTTATTTAGTATGAGGGATAGGTGTGAGTAGACTTCCTGGTACTTTTCTGACCTTGGGCGAGGGATGTTATCTGGTACTCTAGGGTACCGATATCCCGCTTGTCCGCATAATGTAATGTCAAGCACCTGGAAATACTGTCCCAGTTGAGTGGCGTATTGTATGACTCTAGGACAGTATCCGTCTGTCCTATTATCTCATTACGAATCACACTAAGTATTCCGTAATACTTTGGTATTCCCCTGATCGGCTCATAGATTTGTAGGACACGAGTAACGCTTTTCTTCCATGAAGAAAATTTAGACGGGTCTCCTGAGAAAATTCTCAAGCAGCGAACCACGTCCGGTATCTTGTCCAAATCATCAAGTCTACCAATGTATTGAGTATCTATTGACTGGTCTATGCCAGCAAAACGTTCTGCGTTTGGATTAAGAACGCTTTCTATAATATTTCTACCCTGTTTGTAGAAACATTTCACGTTAATTTCACGTTATAAGTGAAATTAGTTCAGGTGTGGATTGCACATCTGTATTTCTGCTAGTACGAGACGAAGTGGATGAGTAGGAAGTGTCTTGGTCGATATTTTGGGTCGGTATATTACAATCGCTGGCAGCATTGGGTTGGTTGCCAGCATTGGAGGTCGCGGGCTGATTGACTAGATCAGTATTTCGATTTAAATTACTCGATCGTAATAGCGGCATTTTGGAAAACGAAATATTTTACTTATAAAAATTTAATTTTCAATTTTCAACTTTTAATTTTTAATTCATTTGGAAAATAATAAATTATTTGAATATATATACATATTTTTTCTGTATTTGTCTTGTCAAGGATTTGAAATATCTATTTATTTAATTATTCATCTTTTTTTCCTTCTTTTGCTTTAAATTTCTTAGTAAATAACAATTGTAAGATATGTAATTTAAATATTCATTTCTTTAGTTATTTGCTTTTACCTTTAATTTTTATTTTTATTTTGCTCTTATTTTTTTTTATAATTTTTAATTTTTCACACAATATTATAATAGGTGGTTCAGTTGTAGTAATATAAAAATAAATTCTTACAAAAAAAGGTTTTTGAAGCTGTCCATCATTGTGGATTTCTGCAGACTTCTGATCCAGGACGGGTGGTGCGGCAAGTATATAAAACTACCCTTGTGCTCTACTACTCGATGTGCGCGTGCAACTGTGTGTAATTTGAAGTGGGAGTGAAGAATTAATGTTTTGTGTGTTAACTTACATATGTAATTCATCTTCAAATCTATTTGATTGGAAATTCAGTGCAGATAATACAGAAAAAATAAAAATAAAAATAAAAAATAAAAAATTAAACATTCGTTTTCTACAACTGTGAGTAGTTAAGGATGTAAGTACAAAAGATAGTTTGACAGGATAAGATTTTTAATACATATTTGATAATAGATAAGTTTAAAATGTTGCATGTTTGTGTTCTTAAGACAATGAAAAGTTAGGTTAGTCAAAATTATAACCGCGAAATATGCCACGCTAACATAAGTATGTAATTCCAACGTAAAATAAAAAGAAAATTTGAAAGACTAACATTTTTCACGGCTTACTTCGTTCAACCGCAAATCAGGAGTGCATTCTGGATCGCTTACGTTTGTTCTATGTATGTAGGTATGATAAATAGGTATGTATATGTATATACATATTTTTTAAATAATACTTGGCACGTTTCACTTTAAGGTAAGGTTATATTAGTTAGAAATTGTAGGTTGTAGATAAGAAATAAATTATTTTTAGATTAGGTATTGTATTTTAATTTTTAATTTATTTAATTTAAACAGTGATCTTTTTTTTACTTTTTTTGTATGATGTGTACAGGACACTATTATGACCAATATGCGGGTTTGGTTTTTTTTTGGTTTTTTTTTTTTGTGGCCAAACAGAGATCCTTTAAATGACACGTGTTCGAGTACATTGTATTATTAGTCTCATTACTCACCTTTCTAGGTAAACTTGGAAAAAGTGTTAGGTCGTCTCAAATAAATTAACAACAAATTCTAACAATGCAATCAAAATTCGACTGTTCAAACATTTATACAGAAGCAATCAATACTTTTTGCAAATAAAGTTTTCCCCATAAAACTGAACAACTTGCGCACAAAGTTATTAGCTAAATTCAATACTTCATCGCAGAGTAAATTTGCAAACCAAAAATATGGAATTATTCGTATGTTTCTTAGCTTTTATCGCCTTCCTTGGACTATTCAGAAGCTAAAATGCACAATGTTCCACATGTCCTTGCTGACACCCTGGAAGTTTATATACGTGGTTGTAAGCCAGCAGCCAAAAAAAAAAAATTTATCGCATTCAAAAACTTACAGTATAATGTCACAAGGCGTATACTCGTACAAGTAAATGGCTAAATTGTCAGTTTTTTGAATGTAAATATAGCAAGGACCATGAATGTTAAGAATATAACATTCGAAGGTGTCCTTTCTAGCTATATCCTTACTCTGGGAAATTTTTAATGTCGAAAACAATGTGAAAGCTGATATCAAAACTGGACTTTTTCTAACTCTAAAAGAAAATCTACAGGTATTCCAAATTCCATGTCCTTGAAGAACGTTAAGTCTTCAAATATTGACTCAACTCTTGATTTGTTCGATAATTTTTCCGAATCTGTTTACTCAGACTCTCAATTTAATAATTACATGTTTTACAATATTGCTACGAAGGTTAATATTGGGCATATTCAGCTGAGTACAGAAGAGGTCTCTATTGCGATTTAATCACTCAAACGTAGTTATATGCCTGGAGTCATCGGTATTCCTGCCATCGTCCTAAAGCTATAATTTTACTCACTTTGTTCATCGTTGCTAAATATATTTAATGCATCTGTGCACGAAGCTGTCTACCTAAGTGAGTGGAAAATTTTTTGATCCTTAAGTCGGAACCCAGAAATGTTATTGAAAATAAGGAGGGCAATTTGCAAGCTTTCAATTATTCCCAAGCTCCTAGAAAGTTCAGCCCAAAATCAGCTTGAATTTTTAATTAGTGAGTTCTTGTCAGATGCTCAACATGGCTTTATATCTAGAAGGTCAACGATTACAAATCTGGTTATTTTCTCCTCATATATCATAAATGCATTAGGGAACCGTATGCACGTCGATGCCGTTTACACGGAATTTAGTAAAGCTTTTGACTCTGTAAACCATAAAATTCTATAAAAAATTCTATCGAATCTTGTTGTCGGACCTTTCTGGTAGAAAGCAATTAGTAAAAACTGAAAACGTCATCTAAGACTGTTAAGTGTTCACCTGGTGTTCCCCAAGGTAGTTATTTAGGTTCTCTACTTTTTATAATCTTTATTAATGATATTATTTCTAAAATTAAGTTCTGCAAATGTCTTTTATACGCAGATGATCCTAAATTCTTCCTGAAAATGACTTGAACACGCTATCCATATTGTTACCCGGACTCTGCACCAGCCGAACGAACCATTCGCAAGTGGATTGAAAAATTTAAATGTGGTCATACAAGCACCGAAGATGATGCACGCAGAGGACGTCCATAAGAGGTTGTTTCAGATGAAAACATCAAAAAAGTCTACAAAATGATTACGAATGACCGTAGAGTGAAGTTGATCGAGATAGCTGACGCACTGAAGATATCAAAAGAGAGTTTTGGATATATTATACACGAATATTTGGACATGCGAAAGCTCTGTTCAAAGTGGGTGCCGCGTTTGCCCACATTCGACCAAAAACAACAACGTGTTGATGATTCAGAAGAGTGTTTGAAGCTGTTCAACCGCAATAAAGACGAATTTTTGCGTCGGTATGTGACAATGGATGAAACTTGGCTCCATCACTTCACACCAGAGTCAAGTTGGCAGTCAGCTGAGTGGCGAGTAGGCGACGAACCTCGTCCAAAACGACCAAAAACTCAACAGTTGGCTGACAAGGTTATGGCATCCGTATTTTGGGATACACATGGAATAATTTTCATCGACTATCTCCAAAATGGGCAGACTATCAACAGCGACTATTACATTCCGCTGTTGGAGCGCTTGAAGGACGAAATCGCAAAAAAAAGACGGCCATGAATTGCTTCCTCACCCACCGTATTCTCCAGAATTGGCCCCCAGCGATTATTTCCTGTTCGCAGACTTCAAAAGAATGCTCGCCGGAAAGAGATTTAAGACCGATGAAGAAGTAATCGCCGAAACAGAGGCCTATTTTGCGGCTAAATCGAAATCATACTACAAAACTGGTATCGGAAGATTGAAAAATCGTTTCAATCACTGTCGAATCGAAGGCAACTATATTGATAAATAAAGTTGAATTTTGCAAAAATTTTGTGTTTTACTACAAAACGGAACTGACTTTTCAGAACATGTGTTACATTCGATTATCGATTTTTTTTTTTTTTTTTTTTTTTTTCTTTGCTGTGTTGGTACACATGTTCCGAACATATTTTCACAGTTTCAAGTATATAGCATTACCTAGTTATACGCGTGGTCTGGTATTAAGTCTATTAGCTCTGCTCTCTTCTCTAAAACACTTTGTTTCTGCGCCTAGAGCTATGCAGTGCTACATAAATTCAAAAATACAGCAGTCTCGATTATTTCTTAACCGTCATTTCTGTTAACCGTCAAACTTTTTTGGCGCGAAATTTTATGATGTCTGCTGCCTGACGGGTAATCGAGACTTCTTCACTTCTCTTTTACTCTCTGCTGTACATGACTACATTTTGCGATTGATACAAACATTTTCCTTTTATTTTGAAGTGAACATTTTTTCTCTATACCTGTGCGATTTTTCCAGTTTTATAAAACTGTCAGTAGTATTAAAAGTGAGACAGTAATTTAAAATGTTTTTAAATTATTTCTACGTGAGAGTATAAGCGGAAAGGTAAGTTTAAATTGTTAACAATATTCAACGAAAGAAAAATAGAGCAAGGAGCTGAAGAAAATGACGTACAAGCCACAATAAGACGAGCCAAATCAGCTGAATGTGCTCGCAATGATAAGGCAAATGAAAAACCTGAACAGTCAGCTGATCGAACAAACTAAACAGCACAGTGCAAAGCAAATCAAAGAGCAACTGAGACACCGGAACAATCAGCTGTTCGGCATGAAAATAATCCACAACGCCGTTAATAGAAAATTGATCTCAATGAAAGAAATTTGCATCAACTCAATGAATAATGAAAATTCGGTCGAACTACATAGCTGCGAAAATATGTTAGTTATATGCAAACACTGCAAATCTCTAAACTGAAAATCCTTTATGGATCATATCCGTTCCATCAAAAGCTCATTTGGTTTTTCTTCACTGGGAGCTAATATTGCACCACCTCCAGGCCATAGCCCATATTGTTTTCGCATACATGGACAAGTGTATCATAGAACTGGAATATTACATCCGGAGATTGGAGAACAGAATGTCATTTGGCGACAACCATGATTGTTTTAAAGAACTAATGACAGTATTAGATTATTTTTTTTAAAGAAAACTACCAGCTTGCTCTGTTATACGAGATGATGCTTAAAGTAGAAGCAGACCAAGTCTGTCTTTTAGCTGCAGATGAAATTAATCTGCCCAAACAGATCAAGAATATGACAAAAGGCGGAACAACACAGCAACGAAATATGACAAGCCAGACTATTTTCTGATTGTCAAAATGTATCCGAAATACAGAGAGGCTATTGACAACTTGCAAGGACAAAAAGCTGTGAATAGACCTGATATAGTTTCCCTTCAATTTGAATATAAATATTATTATGGACGACATTAAAACGGGATATTGGTCAAAGTTGTTGCATATGTGTATATTATTGAATTTCAAAAGCGAGCTTTGCCTCATGCTCACATTCTTCTTATTATGGATAAAGGAAATGAAATCAAATCTGAGGTTGAAATAGGTCAATTCGTAAGGGCTGAAATTCCTGATAAAGACAAAAATCCAAGGATGTGTAAAGCAGTAAAAACACACAAGATCCATGGACACTTTGGAGATAAAAATGTAAACAGGCCATTCAGCATGCACAAGCAATCGAATGCAAGAAATAGACTTCCAATTCATCTTGAGGGCCAACAGAAGTTCTGCTCCAAGCAAAAGCAGATAATGATGCTTTAGCTAGAAGAATTACAGCAGCTGCGCAAAAAGATACAAAACTGCCAAAACACTTTTTTATTGGAAAATTCCATTGCACTTTACGTGCCATACAGACAGCAAAAATAATTTAAATGAATGGAGGCCACGTCGTAAATGCTTTAACATTATTGGACGTGTGTACACAATAAGTCCTATAAATTCAGAGCTATTTGCATTGCGTACTTCATTGATGCACATTAAACGTGTAACAAGGTATGCCGACCTCATGACTGTAAATGGAAATCTACAAGAAAATTTCCATGAAGCAGCAAAAGCTCATGGGTTTCTTATTGATGATAATATTTGGAAAGAAACCATGGAGGAAACTAAAGAACTAAAAACGGCTCCTTAGTTACGCAAAGTGTTTGCGTATATGTAAATACTGTTGTTTGGAAATCCAGCAGATCCACTAAAACTGTGGGAAGAGTACAAGATCGAAATGAATCATGGTATGTTGCAAGACTTTGATGAAATTTTGAAAGCAACTTGGAAGCTAGGGAACTTTTAAGCTTCCTAATTCAAACTCCAACCTTGTATTTGATGTAATACATAGATACAATGCAATCTGCTTCTGATGCTGCAGAGATGTTAGAAAATGTTAGAAACATTAAATAATCAACAAAGGCAAGGGTTTGAACAAATTATCGAATACATATATGGCAGTGGAAAAAACAATTGTTTCTTCCCTGATGGGCCCGGTGGCAGTGGTACAACCTACCTATACAATTGTTTAAACAGGTATATTAAAGGCACGGGAGATTAGAAGTAAAAAAGCTGCTATAATATGGAAAGCAAAACTTATAATAATTGATGAGTGCACAATGGCTTCTAATCCTGCCATAAATCATATTGATTGATTGATCAAAAAAATTATGAACCAAGACAAGCTTCCTTTTGCTGGATAGGCAATAGTATTAGGCGGATAAGTCTCACTCAAAATATGAGGTCAAGAGATCCAGCCTACAGTGAATAGCTATAAAAACTTGGAAACGAAGAAAAAGATCTCATAGAAATCCCTGAAAATTTTCTGTCTAAGGATTTATTATAAGTACGAGTTATGAAGAAGCCAGAGAAAAGAAAAATAGAGCAAATATCTGTCCTAAAAATGACTCAGTAGATCGACTGAATAAAGAAGTTATGATCCTTTTTACTGGGGATCAAATAATCTATTACAGTACGGATTCTGGCCATTGCCCAATGCCGTCCTTTATGCCATCACATAAACTAGCCCTTAAGAGAGGAGTCATTATAATGCTATTAAGAAATTTAGTCAGCAAAAAGGAGCTTTGCAATGGAACAAGATTGATTGTTCAGGCACTTAAAAAAAAATATTATTATTGCAGAAGTTTTAACAGGATCTGCTGAAGGAAAGGTTGAAATGTTTAACAGTTCATTTGCAACGACTATTAATAAGTCACAAGGCCAAACTTTAGAGAAAGTCGGCATTCATTTGCCAGACCCAGTATTTGGCCACGGGCGACTCTATGTTGCTTTTTCAAGATCAAAAGAAGATAGATCTGTAAAAGTAAATGTTCAAACAATATCAGAACAAACAAACTACATTCAAGCAATACGCGAAAACTCAGAAATCGTTTTCACAATGAGTGTAGTTTTAAAGGAAGTGTTGCAATTAGAAACACTTTGGAACCAGCAATGGGTTCCTTCACAAATGCACCGGGTCTCCGTTCCAAGCCCTGGGCAATAATTCAATTGAATTACAATGCAGACGCCTTTGCATGAAATTAATTTCTTCTAGATGTGCAGTGTTTCTAAGTCTCACTGCACCAAGTGCCGGGCTTTCTAGTGCTATATACTTGAAACTCTGAAAGTATGTTCGGAACATGTGTACCAACACAGCAACAAAAAAAAAAAAAAAAAAAAAAAAAAAAAAAAAATCGATATTCGAATTCTTCATCTTACCTTTTAAACACACCTCGTAGACCTAATGATCATACATTAGGCTTACTGCTTATTGGAACATTCCGGCATTTCGAGCATTTGAGCAAGCACTTTGACATGTATAAATGGAAGAGACTTGTCCTTTATCTATTCAGCACAATTTATAGTTTGTAAGTCTTGACTTTCGTAGGTTTCTAAATTGCCGTCCAAAGGATGGTGATGTCGGAAATATTACTTTTACTACTTTTAATTCGAGGCAGGACTCTGGCATGCTTGTGGACGAGGAAGGGTTTTAAATTTCTCTTCACTGAAAAAAAAACATTGGCAATGGTTCTCATTTTTCTCAGATTATTAAAGTGAAACCTTAGACATCGCGCTTCCTAAACAAAGCAGATGTGGCCCACACACAGATAATTTAAATGACATATTTTCGAGCACATCGTGTCGTTGATCTTATACTCACCTATCTTATGTTAATGTTAACAATGCAAACAAAATTCAACTGTTCAAACATTTATACGGAACAAATCATCACCTTTTGCAAATTAGATTTTTCCTATATAAAGTGAACGACTTGCTCTCAAAGTTATCAGTTAAATTCAATACTTTACCGCTGAGTAAATTTGGAAAACAACAAAATGAAATTATTCGTGTGTCTCTTAGCTTTCATCGCCTTCCTTGGACTATTCAAAAGCTCAAATGCACAGTGTCCTACAGTTGTGTCCGAATGTGTTGATAATAACGGAGACTGCGTTGATGACACCGTGGGAGTTAATATACCCGATTGTACACCAGCAGCCAAAAAAATGGCTCTCTCATTCGAAAACATACAGTTTAACGCTATGAGAGGATCGCCAATGGCTAGAGCAATGCTCAATTCTATGCGTGTTAATGGCACCAAGTATTATTAAGTCCTAACATTTAAACAAATTGTAATACAATAAATTAAATAAAATTAAATGTAAAAATAAATAAGCAACTGAACCTTTTTTTGTAAGATCACATGCATAACAGGTCGGTCGTATTTTATTTTAAGGATACCGTTGAAGAATCGCTCTAAATGAATACTGGATAAAGGTTTCTTAACAGTGTTGTTCGCAATTTGTGGCAATGTGGTTCAATTTTTGATTTCCTCAAATAACAGTGACTCCTCTCCACTGTTTGCAGCCATTTATATCTGCATCAAATCGCTCTTTTTCATCCTGGGTAAGCGGATTTCCCGAAAATCATCTTTGAATTGTTATGTCCATTGAATCCTGATTTACTTTTAACGAATTCACTGTTGACGACCTCGCTAAATAAGTTCATTGCATTTGCTTGCCGGTTTTTTCTTCGTACAAGGGATTTTCTTCTGAAGATACTCGAAAAGCGCATTTGCGATTTCTCCAGATTTAGCCGTCCGACGCCAAGTGCAATCACATAGTTCTCTTCTTTTGCTGTGTTCGGGTTATTTCCAACCGCAATCTGGGTATACGATAAAGTGGTCACGCTTGGCAATTTTGGACATCTACAGGGTTTTTCATTAGAGCCCCTCAAATTGTTATTTCAAAATATTAACAAAAAAAAAAAAAAAATATAATAAATAAATCGCATATCTGGCTATAAGACGATCACCGTATTTCGGTTGTATGGCTTTCGGCAGCGAGTTACTGATTGGTTCCTTTCCTAGTGAAAAGTGATCATTGTTGGCGCAATGAAGGGATCCTCAGCCAGTCGGTGTTCTACCTAGGCATATCCAATCACGAAGGGTAATATCTAGATTCGGCTTTGCGTTGAATACGGCCCTTAGCTGATTGTGATTGATTCGTTCTCAGTCGTTGAATTCTTTGCCTTTATTATCCTATCACCTTGTATTGTATGTACCAATGAGTTAATTCTCTGCGTGCTGTTGGTGTTAGCAGAAGACCCACACCGGATTCACAGGGACTATCTGAGTACAGTAGCATAGTGTTATACTTTGGAAATTGGTACTCTCCCGCGTCGGAGCCTTACTTTACTCACTCCCAATTTATTCAAGTTATATCGAAGGAACTCTTGCTAATATTGAAAGAATCTGACATTCTGAGCATTCGAGCATTCGGCTTTGCGTTGAATACGGCCCTTAGCTGATTCTATAAATCTTCCTTTTCGTTCTCAGCCGAGGAATTCTTTGGGCCGTAAGACAGTATGGAAGTGACGCATCGTAGTCTAGTTTGAAATCTTGCCATTATGATCCTATTACCATGTGGGTACCAATGAATTAATTCTCTGCGTGCGATTGGTATAAGCAGAAAATCCACACCGGGTTCGCAGGGACTGTCGAAAGGTTAACCTGAGTTACTCTCGCACGTCGAACCACCTTACAATCTGGCATGTTGAGCATTTGAGCAAAAAATACATCTCGAACTTCTGTATCTGTAATTTTCATTTTCGCTTCACCTCGCGCGTATCACCTTATTCCTTAGACAACTGGTGTCTTTCTTTTGAATGTGTCTATTGCTTCTACTAATTGTTTCTTCTCACAGTAAATCCATCCTTTACTGAGTACTCAGCCCCGAAAAATAACTGAAATAAAGAAGACAAAAGTACAGTATCGAGTGCAGCATTTGCTCACTGTGTCGATCATCCTATCATCAAATACACTTTTCGACGGATGAGAGCTTTTTGACATGTGTAATCGTAAGTGGGAGAGACTCGCCCTTTATCCATCCAGGAAAATTTGTAATTTGTAAGTCTTGACTTTCGTAGTTTTCTAAATTGCCGTCCAAAGGATGGTGATCTCGGAGATATTACTTTTACAACTTTTAATTCGCCGTAGGACTCTGGCATGCTTGTGGACGAGGAAGGGATTTAAAATTTCTCTTCACTGAAAAAAAAAGTTGGCAATGGTTCTTATTTTCCTCAGACCACTAAAATGAAACCTTAGACATCGTACTTCCTAAAAAAAGCAGATGTGGTATCAATGTGGCCCACATACAGCTACTTTAAATGACATATTTTCGAGCACATCGTGTCGTTGATCTTATACTCACCTATCTTATGTTAATGTTAACAATGCAAACAAAACTGTTCAAACATTTATACGAAACGAATCATCACCTTTTGTAAATTAGATTTTTCCTATATAAAGTGAACGACTTGCTCTCAAAGTGATCAGTTAAATTCAATACTTTACCGCTGAGTAAATTTAAAAAACAACAAAATGAAATTATTCGTGTGTCTCTTAGCTTTCATCGCCTTCCTTGGACTATTCAAAAGCTCAAATGCACAGTGTCCTACAGTTGTGTCCGAATGTGTTGATAATAACGGAGACTGCGTTGATGACACCATGGGAGTTAATATACCCGATTGTACACCAGCAGCCAAAAAAATGGCTCTCTCAATCGAAAACATACAGTTTAACGCCATGAGAGGATCGCCAATGGCTAGAGCAATGCTTAATTCTATGCGTGTTAATGGCACCAAGTATTATTAAGTCCTAACATTTAAACAAATTGTAATACAATAAATTAAATAAAATTAAATGTTAAAATAAATAAGCAACTGAACCTTTTTTTGTAAGATCACATGCATAACAGGTCGGTCGTATTTTATTTTAAGGATACCGTTGAAGAATCGCTCTAAATGAATACTGGATAAAGGTTTCTTAACAGTGTTGTTCGCAATTTGTGGCAATGTGGTTCAATTTTTGATTTCCTCAAATAACAGTGACTCCTCTCCACTGTTTGCCGCCATTTATATCTGCATCAAATGATATGTCCATTGAATCCTGATTTACTTTTAACGAATTCACTGTTCACTGTTGCATTTGCTTGCCGGTTTTTTCTTCGTACAAGGGATTTTCTTCTGAAGATACTCGAAAAGCGCATTTGCGATTTTTCCAGATTTAGCCGTCCGACGCCAAGTGCAATCACATAGTTCTCTTCTTTTGCTGTGTTCGGGGTATTTCCAACCGCAATCTGGATATACCAAGGTAGCGATACGATACAGTGGTCACGCTTGGCAATTTTGGACATCTACAGGGTTTTTCATTAGAGCCCCTCAGATTGTTATTTCAAAATATCAACAAAAAAAAAAATATAATAAATAAATCGCATATCTGGCTATAAGACGATCACCGTATTTCGGTTGTATGGCTTTCGGCAGCGATTAATTGGTTCCTTTCCTAGCGAAAAGTGATTCTAGCGAAGGGATCCTCAGCCAGTCGGTAGTTCTACCTAGGCATATCCAATCACGAAGGGTAATATCTAGATTCGGCTTTGCGTTGAATACGGCCCTTAGCTGATTCTGATTGATTCGTTCTCAGTCGTTGAATTCTTTGGGCCGTAAGACTGTATGGACGTGACGCGCGGTAGTCTAGTTTGAAATCTTGCCTTTATTATCCTATCACCTTGTATTGTATGTACCAATGAGTTAATTCTCTGCGTGCTGTTGGTGTTAGCAGAAGACCCACACCGGATTCACAGGGACTATCTGAGTACAGTAGCATAGTGTTATACTTTGGAAATTGGTACTCTCCCGCGTCGGAGCCTTACTTTACTCACTCCCAATTTATTCAAGTTATATCGAAGGAACTCTTGCTAATATTGAAAGAATCTGACATTGTGAGCATTCGAGCATTCAGCTTTGCGTTGAATACGGCCCTTAGCTGATTCTATAAATCTTCCTTTTCGTTCTCAGCCGAGGAATTCTTTGGGCCGTAAGACAGTATGGAAGTGACGCATCGTAGTCTAGTTTGAAATCTTGCCATTATGATCCTATTACCATGTGGGTACCAATGAATTAATTCTCTGCGTGCGATTGGTGTAAGCAGAGGACTGTCGAAAGGCTTACCTGAGTTATTCTCGCGCGTCGAACCACCTAACAATCTGGCATGTTGAGCATTTGAGCAAGCACTACATCTCGAACTTGATTGTTGCGTTACTTACTGGCTCAAATCCGAGTTCTACAATTGATGTAGAAAGTAGCAATATCTGTAATTTTCATTTTCGCTTCACCTCGCGCGTATCACCTTATTCCTTAGACAACTGGTGTCTTTCTTTTGAATGTGTCTATTGCCTCTACTAACTGTTTTTTCTCACAGTAAATCCATCCTTTACTGAGTACTCAGCCCCGAAAAGTAATAAAGAAGACAAAAGTACAGCATGGAGTGCAGCCTTTGCTCACTGTTTCGATCATCTTATCATCAAATACACTTTTCGACGGATGAAAGCCTTTTGACATGTATAAGTGGGCTAGACTTGTTCTATATCCATCCAGCACAATTTATAATTTGTAAGTCTTGAGTTTAGATGGTGATGTCGGAGATATTACTTTTACTAGTTGTAATTCGCCGCAGGACTCTGGCATGCTTGTGGACGAATAAAGGATTTAAAATTTCTCCTAACTGAAAAAAAACATTAGCAAAGCTTCACATTTTCCTCAGATCATTAATGTGAAATCCTTTTACTGCGAACTTAACAAACAAAGCAATGTGGCCAAACAGAGATCCTTTAAATGACACGTGTTCGAGTACATTGTATCATTAGTCTCATTATTCACCTTTCTAGATTAAATTGGAAAATGTGTTAGGTCGTCTCAAATAAGTTAACAACAAATTTTAACAATGCAATCAAAATTCGACTGTTCAAACAGTTATACAGAAGTAATCAATACGTTTTGCAAATTAGGTTTTTCCCAAGAAAACTGAACAACTTGCGCGCACAGCTATTAGCTAAATTCAATACTTTACCGCTGAGTAAATTTGGAAAACAACAAAATGAAATTATTCATGTGTCTCTTAGCTTTTATCGCTTTCCTTGGACTATTCAAAAGCTTAAATGCACAGTGTCCTACAGTTGTGACTGAATGTGTTGATAATAACGGAGACTGCCTTGATGATATCCTGATAATTGATATACCCGGTTGTAAACCAGCTGCCTTAACAGATGACTTAACAGATTTAGCATTTAGCCAGAAACTACAAAATGTAATATCGGTCGAACTATGCAAAATAATATTGGAAATTTGGAGTTCAGCGTACCCGCTTATTAGAGATCTTTCCCTTTAAAGAGCAATAGAGGAGAACCTTGTGATACCGTATGGCGCCAAACGCCTACATCAGAAGAAATTGCAAACGCTTTTCGAGTATCTCCTAATCTCTCCTAAAGAAAATCCCTGGTTCGACGAAAAAGCCGGCAAGCAAATGCAGTAAAACAGAAAGTATCCAGAGTGATGCAGAACAACTGGTGGACAAAACGGATACCATATAGATTCAATGAATTAGTAGTATCGTCCCGACCTAAGGTTAACTTACTTTTCGAGGTCCTCAACAGTGAATTCGTTGAAGATAAATTAGGATTCATTGGGCATGTGCTGTAACATCAAAAAGAAAACACGTGTTTTATACAAACAGCAATTTTCGACCGCTAGTCTTTTACCCTACACAGTTTACACAAAGATTAACTCTAAACACCCCAACATTTGGTCCTCCGAGCCGGATCGTTAAACATTTAAAACATTTAAACACTTAAAACAATTAACAAGTGCAAGTGCAAGTAAAATGTACAAGTGCACAAAGAATATACATATATATAAAAATATAAAAGCTAATTGCATACATATATTCTCTCGCGCCAGATGTCTGGCTCCTTGTCTCTCTCCCTTTAAAGACTTTTTCGGTAGTAAAAATTCATCATTTTCAACTTTAACCTCAACTGTCAGCAGCTTGGCAAAGCTGAGCAAAGGTGGTAAATTGCTGTACTTAAAATTAAATTAATATCATTGAATAATAAAAGAAAACTGTATCTAACAAAACCAATTAATACTTGATACTCACACATTGATTGAATTAAATTGATCTAAAGGGGGTCCTAGAGCAAATTCTCCGAGACCAGTCCAACCTAAAAAAGACTGGAGCATTACGTCGCACAAGAAACCACATATTAAGTCGTCTTCTTATTCTTGAAGGGAATTTTAAGACCGCACCTGAGCTCCAAGCAAGGATTTGACGAGGTGAATTAAAAGCGGATCTGGAAAAGGAAGACTTTGACGAACTGTTCAAAAGGTTGAAGTAGACCTATTGCACCTACCGCAATGTATTATCGCCATCGAGGTGAACACAACAGCAAGGAAAAGGTCGTGGAAAGCGAATTCACAGGTGTAGCCAGTAGTGACTTTTCCTTACCGCAAATAAACATTCCGCATTTTGAGGGTTCGTACACGAAGTGGCGAGCGTTCCACCTTGGTTTTTTGTCCTTAGTCCACAATTATAAACGGCTGGGGGAAATTCAAAAATTACACTATTTAAAATCCTCTCTTAGGGGTGAAGTTGATTACTTGTTGCAGCATTCAGGGTTGGATTCTGGTACTAATGACAAGGCATGGGAACTGCTTGTCACCAGATACGACCACAAACGAGTGTTAGTGAACGCTCACTTTATTCCTTTTTTTTTTAACAACAGCAGGTGACGAAGGGGACGGCCAGTAACATCAAATCTCTATTGTATACATCCTAGGAATGTTTCCATGCTCTAGAAAGTCTAGGATTGCCAGTTAGCTTCTGGGATGATATAATGGTCTACATATCAGTTCAAAAAATACCTAGCTTTACTCAGCGATTGTGGGAAGAAAAATAAGGTAGTTCTAAGGAGTTACCCACATTATCGCAATTCACAGAATTCTTCGAAATTTGTTTTCGCACCTTGGAAGCTGTAGCTGAAACTTGCGGCATAAAGGGTTGTGGACCGTCGTTAAGCTAAACGGGTGCTGTCGACAAGAAAACGTTGTTGCACGTTGGAAAGAAGCAGTTTTTATACCAGGTGTGTGGAAGAGGTCAAAATTCCCTTCGATCTTGTCAGAAGTTTATTAAAATGGGAATCTGTGAACGATCCAAGACTGTGGACAGGATCGGGGTTTGCCAGAACTGTCTAGCATACAAGTCTAGTCTTCAAAGGGCAATTATTATCATCTTAGGGCGTTAGTCGATCCTGGGTCGGATGCAATGTTTTTTACTGAATCTGCTGTCCAGTTATTAGGGCTTCATCAGCGATGAACGTTCATTGAGGTATCTGGATTGAGAAAAGTTAGAAGTGGTTCATGTCAACGGTATGTAAGTCTTACCTTTGGGTCGCTGGTAACATTTTTTGAGACAATTACCCCAGTCTATGGGTTTAAATCCGTGACGTGTTTTTTTACCCATTCAAGCATTTAGGTCTTCAAATTTGGATCACATCCAGGTTTTAAGGTTAGCTGATCCACAATTCGATAAGCCAGATACCGTTGATCTTCTCTGCGGAAGCGATGTTTATTGCGAGTTCATTCGATCATCAATTATACGTGGCAGAGATGAAAGGTCTCCAATCGCACAAGAATCCGAGCTAGGTTGGCTTCTACTTTTGCGAACTCAGGAACCCATTCACAGCTTTCTACAGGTTTTTGACATCGACACCTGGCTGCGAAGGTTCTGGGAACTAGAAGAGTTGCCTTTAAACTTCAAAGAAACGGACGAATACAGGGCTTGTGAACAGCACTATCACACGACAACAAAGAAACATTTAAAGACGGATGTAAACCTGGGTTTGGTGCCTTGAGGTTAGGTGCCTTACGTAGGTTTAATCAACTGGAGAAACCGTTTTAGCAACACCCCGCACTGCGCAAGGATTATTCCAAGTGTCTTAACGAATATAAGGCGCTTTGGTCAGATGACTGAAGTTGATGAGCAGAATCTCGTACTAGAAACACCACACCATGTGGTATTCAAAGAGTCAAGTACAAACACCAAGCTTCGTGTCGTTTTCGATGCTGCAGCAAAATGTTCAGATGGATCATCATAGAATTCCCATTTGATGGCTTGACCTAAAACTTAAAGCGATGTTTTTAAGCTTATGCTAAAGTGGCGAATATATAAATTTATATTTACAGTTGACGTTGAAAAGATGTATCGGCAAGTTCGGGTCCCACTCATCGATTCAAATTACCAGCTGATATTTTGGCGCAATCATCCGACGGAAGCAGTGACGTTTGGCACGGCGATCATTCGAACGCTGGCGAAGGCGTCTGCGGATGAGGCTCAACATTTTCTTCTGGGTGCAAAGGCTATTTGCGAAGAGATGTACGTTGACAATCCCACATCAGGTGCCGATTTAGTTGATGAGGCATTGCTAAAGGGAGATGAAGTAAGGAGTCTGCTATTATCAGCTGGTTTCGATCTCAGGAAATGGACGTGCAACTCGGAAGTTATTCGTGATATTCCGGCGGATCAACGAGAGGTCGGTTTCATATTTCCCGTCGAATTGGTCGATGAATTCAAAACACTAGGAATCTTCTGATTGCAAAAAGAAGATGAATTTTCCTTCAAAATTCTCCTTTTAAATGATGGAGTCGTGGCAAAGCTTCCTACGATAAAATTGGAACTTTTAAATTCCCATTCAACCCTAAAAGGATTAACCCTGACTTGGAGCAACGCATCCATCTATTTTGTAGACTTTGCAGGATCATTTGACATCAAAACCTGGAAAGGACGAGGAGCAAAAAATGTTTAAGGCATATTTTTCAATATTCATATGGTTAGCAGTTAAGGCAGTGCATTTAAAGGTAGTGTCAGACCTTACGACGCAAACTTTCTTAGCGGCTTTCAAATGATTTATAGCTCGCCGAGGAATGTGCACAGAACTGTACAGTTATCACGGCACTAATTTTGTAGGAGCGGAAATTTAATTGCGTGATTAATGATTAATTGAGTACTATTTGAATAATTAATAATTTTACTAATAACTAAGATTAAATTAAACTAAATGTAACAAGCGTAATATTTTAACTTAAATGTAAACGAATTAACGTAACGTAAGCCTGTGATTGTAATACAAATGTATTGTATGACACCTTAAAGCGAAAAATGGATGTTATTTCCGCTACAATAAATAAACTCTTTTTGCTGTAACACCAAGAAGAAAAGACGCGTTTTGTACAAACCGCAATTTTCGACTTTTACCCTACACAGTTTAGATAAAGATTAAACCTACATACCCCAACGATACCACTTTGGATCTCGAATTCTCTAATAACTGTTCTCTATGCATTACATATTTTATATTTAGAGCCATAATAGTTTGCTTTGATTATAGCCAATAATTTGTAGCATATACTTATATCTCTTATGCGCGAAAGAAAGCAGATAAACAGTCTGTTAACACTTTGTAACGCCTTCTCAAAATCAAGGTGAAGTGGTGACCGGTTCGATAATGATCCGCGGTGTGCTGATACGGTGGCTGCATCGAACTCAAGAACTACTTTCGTTACTGCCCTAGCAACTGCGGGACGAACACAAATCCTTCTGCAGTTTTCACAGTCCATGAGGCTACCTTTTTGAGGAAGCTTGACAATCATTCCCGTCTTCCACGTCTGCCTACCAAGCTCTCTCAACAAGAGGATATAAAAGCTCTGCTGATGTACACCGCTGGGCAATACACGGTTAAAGACCGTAGCAAAATCCAAAATGAGCTACGTGCTATGTCTTGCTTTCCTTCCACCAATACTATTTTTCGCTTCAGACATAAAAAACATTTTTCACGAATATTCTTGTATGATTTTCGGCAGCGAGTTGCTGATTGTTTCTATTGATCATTGTTGGCGCAGTGAAGAGATCTTTAGCCAGTCGGTGCTCTACCTAGGCATATCCAATCACGAAAGGTTATATCTCCATTCGGCTTTGCGTTGAATACGGCCCTTAGCTGATTGTATAAATCCTCCTTTTCGTTCTCAGCCGAGGAATTCTTTGGGACGCAAGACTGTATGGACGTGAAGCACCGTAGTCTAGTTTGAAATCTTGCCATTATGATCCTATTACCATGTGGGTACCAATGAATTAATTCTCTGCGTGCGATTGGTGTAAGCAGAAAATCCACACCGGGTTCGCAGGGACTGTCGAAAGGCTTACCTGAGTTACTCTCGCGCGTCGGACCACCTTACAATCTGGCATGTTGAGCATTTGAGCAAAAAATACATCTCGAACTTCTGTATCTGTAATTTTCATTTTCGCTTCACCTCGCGCGTATCACCTTATTCCTTAGACAACTGGTGTCTTTCTTTTGAATGTGTCTATTGCTTCTACTAATTGTTTTTTTTCACAGTAAATCCATCCTTTACTGAGTACTCAGCCCCGAAAAGTAACTGAAATAAAGAAGATAAAAGTACAGTATGGAGTGCAGCATTTGCTCACTGTGTCGATCATCCTATCATCAAATACACTTTTCGACGGATGAGAGCTTTTTGATATGTGTAATCGTAAGTGGGAGAGACTTGGCCTTTATCCATCCAGGACAATATGTAATTTGTAAGTCTTGACTTTCGTAGTTTTCTAAATTGCCGTCCAAAGGATGGTGATCTCGGAGATATTACTTTTACAACTTTTAATTCGCCGCAGGACTCTGGCATGCTTGTGGACGAGGAAGGGATTTAAAATTTCTCTTCACTGAAAAAAAAAGTTGGCAATGGTTCTTATTTTCCTCAGATCACTAAAATGAAACCTTAGACATCGTTCTTCCTTAACAAAGCAGATGTGGTATCAATGTGGCGCACACACAGATACTTTAAATGACATATGTTCGAGCACGTCGTGTCGTTAATCTTATACTCACCTATCAAGGTAAAATTTGAAATAGTATTAGGTAGTTTCACATAAATAAAAAGTAAACAAGAAATGTTAACAATGCAAATAAAATTCGACTGTTCAAACATTAATACGGAACAAATCATCACCTTTTGCAAATTAGATTTTTCCTATAAAAACTGAACGACTTGCTCTCAAAGTTATCAGTTAAATTCAATACTTCACCGTAATTTGTAAATTTGGAAAGCAACAAAATGAAATTATTCGTGTGTCTCTTAGCTTTCATCGCCTTCGTTGGACTATTCGGAAGTTCAAACGCACAGTGTCCTATGGTTTTGTTAGAATGTGTTGACAATAATGGAGACTGCGTTGATGACATCGTGGGTGTTAATATACCCGATTGTACACCAGTACCAAAAAAAAGTTTTATTTTACCATTCATATGGCTGCCGCCATATACAAATAGACGTTACCACCCAAATAAAACTATACTAATTTAAATAAAATTAAATAAAAAAACAAATAAGCCATTGAACCTTATTTTGTAAGAAAATCAGATGCATAACAGGTCGGTCGTATTTGCTGAAGGTCTTGAATTTCTAACTCTCGTATAGCCGCAATAATACTCTCATTTCAGGTGTTTTGTTGCCTCACTGGCAACATCATGGCGTGATTAATTAAATAGAATTTTTGCACTACGCTTTCAGTTATGTAGGAACGCAAACTTGTAAACTTGTGATCTTATCTTATGAAAAACCTTTCACTCTATGATGCTTAATTATATTGATGTCCTAGCTGATTCGATGGTTAGTTCCTAGGTTGCGGATTTTGGCTTTGGCAGTGTTAATCATCAAACCCACTGCATTTGCATCCCTCTCCACTTTTGCTGTCACTTTGTGCAGATTCATAACCTTGTGAGAGAGTTAAGAAACGTCGTTAGATGTTTGAGTTAAGATGCAAGAGTTTAATCTGCGTGAAGCACATCGATAATCACCAATAAAAAAAAGTATCGGCGATAGAATGCAACTTTGTTGGATCCCACTTTGTATCTCGAATTCCTCTGACAACTTTCCTCTTTGCAGAACATGGCATTCAGGTTGCTTTGATAATAACCATTAATTTGTCGGGTTTATCGCAAGCAGATAAACTGTCTTTTTCCATTCACTGACAATATTTTTCGCTTCAGATATATAAAAAAAATTGTTCACAGCGTTCGAATATTTTTGCGTTGTTATCGGCAGCGAGTTGCCTAGCAAAATGTGAGCACTGTTGGCGCAATGATCTTTAGCCGGTCGATGTTATACCCACACCGGATTCACAGGGACTTTCAGAGGGCCTACCTGAGAAGAGTAGCACAGTATTACATTTTGGGAATTGTTATTCTCCTGCGTCGAACCACTTTACAATCTGGCATTTTGAGCACTGGAACAAGCACTACATCACGAACTTGATTGTTGCGTCACTGGCTCAAATCAAAGTTCTACAATGTCTTCTCCTCGCGCGTATCACCTTATTCCTTAGACAACTGGTGTCTTAATTTTGAAGGTGTATATAGTATGGCTTCTGCTAATTGTTTTTTGTCACAGTAAATTCATCCTTAAAATTGTTTCACACAGTTTGCTCGGAACGCTTACTATTGAGTATTTTTCCCATATGCTCATCCCCGAAAAAAACTAAAATAAAGGAGGCAAAAGGCCAGTATGGAGGGCAGTCTCTGCTTACTGTGTGGATCATCTTTTCATCAAATACACTTTTCGGCAGATGAGAGGCTTTTGACAAGAATAAGTGGTTGAGACTGAGTCGGCAGGGTAAGGGCGTTTATTTCCCTTGTGACAACGGGGTGGCACGTTAGCGATGCACGGCAGTAGCTCGTCGTATTGATTAGTAGATCTTGTTGTCACTAGCCTACTCACAAAAAAAAAAAAAATTATCGTGCCTGCCAAAAGAAACGAACCAAGATCTCAAACAACATCTTACTGCCAAATGTTTTGACAGCCAAAAACAATGCCGCCGTAATAGGTCTTACCCACCCTTAAATGCACCGATTGTGTACACCGTGGTTGCTTTGTCTGTGGATTTTTGTAAGCAACCCCCTTAGTTCGAAACATCACAACCTATATCACCTTTCAATTACCACGTCACGCCACACAAATTAATAGCAAACACTCATTGTTTTAGTAATTTCAAGATACAAATTAAACAACTTTCTGTTGTTTTTCTTTAAAAAAAAAAAAATTATTTACAATATTTTTTGGGCATAAGTTACAATTTATTTAATTCTACCTTAAATACTATTGCTTGCCCTTTTGTTAAGTTGGTTTCCCACGGGTGCACTCTGGTTTCCAGCTGCCGAACGTGATGGAATGTGGATGTCTCAGGTGGCACAGACATTGGGTCAGCAGTTTACTGTCACTGGGTTGTGTTTATGATGTTGCACTCGATGTGCGCGTGCAACTGTGTGTAGTTTGAAGTGGGAGTGAAGAATGAATGTTTTGTGTGTTAACTCCTCCACGCTTAATTTTCGAGCGTCCTCGTTCGAACTATTCTAGAAGAACGGAAGCTGACTCATTTTGGATACCTTTGGATGCTTTTCTTGACTGTTGCTGGTATTTCCAGTTACCTCTGGTTTTCGAGCTTCTGATGTGCTCAAAGTTTTTATTTGAATAACAGTTTCCGTGGTACTTCTTGATGATGATTATAAGTATGATGCTAACTGAAAAAAGACCAAAGTTTAGTATGTGCTTCTTTGAATTTTCGCTGTTGATAAGTCCTATGGAAGTTCTATTTGTGAGATGGAGTTCTTTTACCATTTCTAAGGACAAGCTGTCTTCGACATTCGTCATAAGTGATGGCAGCTGCAACAATGGTGGAATTGGTTGTATTACCGTGACCTCTGCTGAATAAAATGTAGCCTTATTAGTCTTTACGATGGAATTTCTGAATTGGATAATAAAAGATCCTGTTAGGTTCATCTTGTCGTCATCGATGTGAATGGTCCCATTAAATTGATTTAGGAACAAAGTTCTGCTGATAACTTCTTCAAATGATGATATGTGTTGGTTATTGATGGCGGTGAATTGCTGAGAAGTTTGGGCAAGCATAAAGTGTCGCTTAAGTCTACAAGGTTATTCCTATAACATATTGTTAAATTTTCAAAAGTATTACAATTGTCTCTTATTCTAAACATTCATTTATTACATTTTAATATTGTCTTAAAATCTATTTTATTTATAAAATATAATCTCCCTTTTTTATGGGTCTTACAATAAATTTCCTACATGTTTCATTTCCCGTTATTAGAATATTTATACATATAAAATCTTGGAATTACTGCTATTCTTACATTACTAAATCCTAACATTTGATCAATATAGATAATTTATTTCTAAGGATTACATTTTCAATTATTTTTTCTTCTAAATTTGTCAAAATGTACGAATTTATAATGTCGGCATTGGCCCATTAGATTTCATAATCTATATTTTCTACTTCTTCTTTTATAATGTCTATTTTGCTTTTCATAACTAATGAATATTCCTTTTTTTAGAATTTCGTTTTCCATTCTTGCCAAATCATTAAATTTTCATTCAATTATATTATTAACTACAATTTGTCTGTTATTATTTGTTATTTGTTCAGTTCTTATTAATTTAAGATCTTCGTGATCAGGAGATCCCGCAACCCATTTCCAAGCGGAACCCAAAAAGTCCAATGACCGTTTTATTCAATTGATTGGTTATAATTTGTTAATATGTCGTTGTATCTGTTCAATGTCATGGATCATAAAACCATACATTGGGTCTTTGTCGCTAAATTTTGTTGTTACTGTTTCGTTAATGTTCATCAGTAAATTTTCGTAAACGTCTAAATTTATTACATGAATAATTTTGAAATGTTCGTCCTTCAACATTGCAGCCCCGTTGTCGAGAGTCAGTAACTGTGCGTTAGAGTAGTCGAATATCTGGTAGTCAGTTAGGGCATTTCCTATCATCGTTGCTAGCCTAACGATGATTTAATTTTTAATATGCGATTTGTGTACAGTTTTTCCAGACTTAATTAATATAGTAGTAACCCTATCTTCTTCGATGATTTCTTTTCTATATCTCGCTGTATACTTGGACCCTAATCGTTTATTTACTTTGACGTAAACGATATCCCCCGGCTTATAGGATTTTATATATTTTATATATATATATTTATTTTATATATTTATATATTTATATATTCAGCTTTAAGACATCTCATAATTTCTCCAAGTGTGGAATGGAAACGCTCGATCTGACCGTTCACCGAGCTCGTATAGGGGGGTGTTCGAAACATTTGAATTCCGAACTCATCCTAAATCATAAAGCTGATTGAGGCCGAATTAAACGATTTTTCGTTGTCAACTACCACAGTCTTGGGTATACCGAAAGCAAAAAGCACGTCCCGGAGAGGCTGTTTTATATCCTCGGTGGCTTTGGAATTTATGACTTTTACTTGAACGTACTTCGAGAATTCGTCCAATGACGTTAGTACCAGTTTTCCTTCCTTAGAGAAAATGTCTATTGACTATTTCTCCTGGGTATGTCGCAATGGGAGTGGATTGAATTTCAGGTTTGTGGGGGTGTCTATCGTATTTATTTTGCTTGAATATTTTACAGTTTTTAAGGAGTTTTCGAATTTTTCTGGCCATACCTGGAAAGTAGTATTTTTCGAGGATTTGAGCTTTATTTTCTTTTTCGTTTCTATGCGCTCGTTTGTGGGTTTCGATAATGATGTTGTCCTGTTCCTGTTCATTTTTAACATCTGCTACTTGCATCTGCGTGAATCTCACTTTAAAGTTGTTAAAATGAGACGGATATGATTCCTGAATCATTCCCATAACTCGTTCTTCAGTTTTTATCACGTTAATAACTGAAGGATTAAGAAAGTTCTTAAGAATTGTCTTAAGGTTTGTTGAGTTATATTCAGGTTCAGTTACAGTGTGCCTATGGTAAGTTGGAAATACTATTTCGAATTTATGATCTGCGGGAGTACCAATCTGAAAGAGAATTTGGTTTTTGAAAGCGTTAAGAGGAACTTCGACGCTTGTTATTAAATTTTGCGGTGAACTTTCATCACTGTGCTCCGTCGGTGTTAATGAATTAATTTGTGATTGAGCAGGTTGGGAGAGTGCATCAGTTATGACGTTACTCTTACCTGGCTTGTATTGCAGTTGATGGTTATATTCTTCGAGGATTGCTTTCCAACGCTTCATTTTACTATAATTGTTCTTTGCGCTTAACGCGTACGTAAGAGGCTGGTGGTTTGTACAGATTTTGACGAAAGCAGAGCCATACAAGTAACTGCGCAATGAGCTTAGAGCCCATATAATAGCCAACATTTCCTTCTCGTTCGCTGTGTAGTTCTCTTCAGTGGAACTGAGTGTTCGCGAGATAAATGTTATCGGTCGCTCTTCTTATGACAGAACAGCTCCAAGGGCATAGTTGGATGCGTCAGTGGTAAGCTCGAAAGGTTTATGTAAATTTGGGTATGTGAGCATTAGGTCTTTGGAAATCAGGGAATTTTTTTTTTTATTAAAGGAGTCTATTGCGCTTGGGTCTAGTGAAATTTGTTGTTTTGCGGATTGCGTTTTCGACGTACGTCCTCCGTCCCCTCTTAGAAGGGCTGTCAGGGGCTTTGCAAGCTTTGCGTAGTCTTGAACAAAGTGGCAATAGTAGCCCGATAGACTGAGAATGGATCGTAAATCCTTTAAATTTTTGAATAGCTTCGACTTTACCTTTTACCGTCTTAATTCCATCCGATGATATGATGAATCCCAAAAACTCGATTTCCTGCTAGAAGAAATGACATTTATCAAGCTGTACCTTCATATTAGCATTATAGAGTGTTCTGAAGATCTGCTCTATATGCTGGGCATGGTCACTTTCAGTCTTGCTGAATATAACTATTTCGTCGATATAGACATAGGAAGTTCTACCTATATGGTCTCGAAGGATGTTATCGAGTGCCCTTTGGAAGATAGATGGCGCGTTCTTAAGGCCAAATGGAAGTCTGGTGAACTCGAATTTTCCGTTATTGATGGAAAAAGCTGTTTTTTCAACGTCAGATCCTTTTAAAGGAACCTGGTGAAAACCAGATTTAAGATCGAGAACCGTTCTTGCCGAGTTTCGAAAGGACTTCGCCTATCTCTGGGATTGGGTAACAGTCAGCTATAGTTACGCTATTAAGCTTCCTATAGTCGATTACCATTCGATATTGTTTTACTCCTGTGGTGTCCGCCTTTTTTGGTACAACCCACACCGGTGAGTTGTAGAGGATCTAGAGGGTCTGATAATTCCGGACACGGGGAAGGGATAATATTTGCTATAAACTGGTGAATCTGTGGAGGTCCGGATTTCTCCTACGACCCTAGTGGTGAAGGTCAATTTCTCGTCAGGTTCGGAAAACAGGTTTGAAAAACGACGTATGATAGAGTTCAAAAGATTTTGCTGTGTTATTTTCATGTGATCTGTTTTAATATTTATGGCATTGACGATTGGAGACTCCAATTGTCTGATTTTAATTTTTATAGAATTAAGAATTCTCATATAATTGTTTTTTGTATGAATGACAGCCGATAGTTCCCTAAGGCTATCGTTGCCAAGAATACCATGAAAAGTTTGTAAACTTGGTAAAAGGAAAAACTTCAGGCTAACGTTTTCTAAATTAAATAAATTAATCATTGTATGCTGGGTTATTTTTATGTCTCCCGCTATAGATTTAGCGAAGAAACATTGTTGGTTCTGTATCGTTTTTTTTACAAGGGATGGTCGTATGTTGTTTTTTGAAGAGCCTTGATACAGGCTTACAAAATTTAGCATATCCCCACTCTTCGTCTTACACTTGAAATAAGGTAAGGAAGAGTCATTCAGCCTAAAAAATGTAAATCGCAGTGTTCTAATTGTGAAGTTACAAGTTCGTTCGAAAAGGGTGGCCCATCCATATCTCTGGGATGATCGTCTAAATTTTGTTCTGGCTTTCCGTCGTCCAAATTAAGATCCTGGCAGTATGAGAAAAGTTCTTCTTGGCATGTTGAAATGTGGTAATTTCCCTGTTGCCTTGTTGGCAGAGAAAGCATTAAAGTGCTGGCGAATGTGCTGGTGAAAATCTCTAGCTTGCGCACTGCGACCTTGTGTTGTTGTGTTTGACCTAGTGTGCTGTTGGGTTTGATTAAAAGAGTGACTTTGATGTTGGAAGCAATTTTGGCGGTTGCCAAAATCTCGGTTTTGTTGTGGTTGGGTTGAACGGAAATTTTGTTGACCATGTGTACCATATTTGGTCTTTGAGGAATATGAGGAGGCTGGGGTTTTCTACCAGCTCCTTGTTTATTGTGGGAGGGATAAGTCCTAAAATTCTGATTCTGCAGTTTCATACAGAGATGAAGCGCATGTGGTAAGTCAACTGGCTCGCGGATGCCCAGAAGATGGGGCAAATCTCCTCTGAGGCCTCTAATAAACGTGTCTAAGGCCTTATCTCTGTATGTCTGAGTGAGAAGGCGCATAGACTCATCGCTAACGTTCATGCACGACAGTTTATTTAGTATGAGGGATAGGTGTGAGTAGACTTCCTGGTACTTTTCTGACCTTGGGCGAGGGAGGTTATCTGGTACTCTAGGGTACCGATATCCCGCTTGTCCGTATAATGTAATGTCAAGTACCTGGAAATACTGTCCCAGTTGAGTGGCGTATTGTATGACTCTAGGACAGTATCCGTCTGTCCTATTATCTCATTACGAATCACACTAAGTATTCCGTAATACTTTGGTATTCCCCTGATCGGCTCATAGATTTGTAGGACACGAGTAACGCTTTTCTTCCATGAAGAAAATTTAGACGGGTCTCCTGAGAAAATTCTCAAGCAGCGAACCACGTCCGGTATCTTGTCCAAATCATCAAGTCTACCAATGTATTGAGTATCTATTGACTGGTCTATGCCAGCAAAACGTTCTGCGTTTGGATTAAGAACGCTTTCTATAATATTTCTACCCTGTTTGTAGAAACATTTCACGTTAATTTCACGTTATAAGTGAAATTAGTTCAGGTGTGGATTGCACATCTGTATTTCTGCTAGTACGAGACGAAGTGGATGAGTAGGAAGTGTCTTGGTCGATATTTTGGGTCGGTATATTACAATCGCTGGCAGCATTGGGTTGGTTGCCAGCATTGGAGGTCGCGGGCTGATTGACTAGATCAGTATTTCGATTTAAATTACTCGATCGTAATAGCGGCATTTTGGAAAACGAAATATTTTACTTATAAAAATTTAATTTTCAATTTTCAACTTTTAATTTTTAATTCATTTGGAAAATAATAAATTGTTTGAATATATATACATATTTTTTCTGTATTTGTCTTGTCAAGGATTTGAAATATCTATTTATTTAATTATTCATCTTTTTTTCCTTCTTTTGCTTTAAATTTCTTAGTAAATAACAATTGTAAGATATGTAATTTAAATATTCATTTCTATAGTTATTTGCTTTTACCTTTAATTTTTATTTTTATTTTGGTCTTATTTTTTTTTATAATTTTTAATTTTTCACACAATATTATAATAGGTGGTTCAGTTGTAGTAATATAAAAATAAATTCTTACAAAAAAAGGTTTTTGAAGCTGTCCATCATTGTGGATTTCTGCAGACTTCTGATCCAGGACGGGTGGTGCGGCAAGTATATAAAACTACCCTTGTGCTCTACTACTCGATGTGCGCGTGCAACTGTGTGTAATTTGAAGTGGGAGTGAAGAATTAATGTTTTGTGTGTTAACTTACATATGTAATTCATCTTCAAATCTATTTGATTGGAAATTCAGTGCAGATAATACAGAAAAAATAAAAATAAAAATAAAAAATAAAAAATTAAACATTCGTTTTCTACAACGGTGAGTAGTTAAGGATGTAAGTACAAAAGATAGTTTGACAGGATAAGATTTTTAATACATATTTGATAATAGATAAGTTTAAAATGTTGCATGTTTGTGTTCTTAAGACAATGAAAAGTTAGGTTAGTCAAAATTATAACCGCGAAATATGCCACGCTAACATAAGTATGTAATTCCAACGTAAAATAAAAAGAAAATTTGAAAGACTAACTTTTTTCACGGCTTACTTCGTTCAACCGCAAATCAGGAGTGCATTCTGGATCGCTTACGTTTGTTCTATGTATGTAGGTATGATAAATAGGTATGTATATGTATATAAATATTTTTTAAATAATACTTGGCACGTTTCACTTTAAGGTTAGGTTATATTAGTTAGGAATTGTAGGTTGTAGATAAGAAATAAATTCTTTTTAGATTAGGTATTGTATTTTAATTTTTAATTTATTTAATTTAAACAGTGATCTTTTTTTTACTTTTTTTGTATGATGTGTACAGGACACTATTATGACCAATATGCGGGTTTGGTTTTTTTTTGGTTTTTTTTTGTGGCCAAACAGAGATCCTTTAAATGACACGTGTTCGAGTACATTGTATTATTAGTCTCATTACTCACCTTTCTAGGTAAACTTGGAAAAAATGTTAGGTCGTCTCAAATAAATTAACAACAAATTCTAACAATGCAATCAAAATTCGACTGTTCAAACATTTATACAGAGGTAATCAATACCTTTTGCAAATTAGGTTTTCCCCATAAAAACTGAACAACTTGCGCGCACAGCTATTAGCTAAATTCAATACTTCATGGCAGAGTAAATTTGCAAAACAAAAATATGGAATTATTCGTGTGTCTCTTAGCTTTCATCGCCTTCCTTTGACTATTCAGAAGCTAAAATGCACAATGTCCCACATGTCCTTGCTGACGTTTGTTTAGTACTACAAATTTGGCCAGGTTTCATACAAATGTCCAGATGGAGCAAATTGGGGGCACTTGTCGAAACGGGAGTGAAAGCAAGATTATAGCTGAATTGTCAGACACCACCGATTACATAAATAAAGTTTATGCATCAGAAATACATCAAATCAGTCAAATAGCTACAGTGGATGTCAAAATCAAAGGATTGCCAGTCTGCATGGAAATAGTTTTAAAACCATGGGTATGGGTCAAAATCCTGAATGTCGAAAACAATGTGAAAGCTGATATCAAATCCGGACTTTTGTTAACTCTAAAAGAAAATCTACAGGTATTCCAAATTCCATGTCCTTGAAGAACGTTAAGTCTTCAAATATTGACTCAACTCTTGATTTGTTCGATAATTTTTCCGAATCTGTTTACTCAGACTCTCAATTTAATAATTACATGTTTTACAATATTGCTACGAAGGTTAATATTGGGCATATTCAGCTGAGTACAGAAGAGGTCTCTATTGCGATTTAATCACTCAAACGTAGTCATATGCCTGGAGTCATCGGTATTCCTGCCATCGTCCTAAAGCTATAATTTTACTCACTTTGTTCATCGTTGCTAAATATATTTAATGCATCTGTGCACGAAGCTGTCTACCTAAGTGAGTGGAAAATTTTTTGATCCTTAAGTCGGAACCCAGAAATGTTATTGAAAATAAGGAGGGCAATTTGCAAGCTTTCAATTATTCCCAAGCTCCTAGAAAGTTCAGCCCAAAATCAGCTTGAATTTTTAATTAGTGAGTTCTTGTCAGATGCTCAACATGGCTTTATATCTAGAAGGTCAACGATTACAAATCTGGTTATTTTCTCCTCGTATATCATAAATGCATTAGGGAACCGTATGCACGTCGATGCCGTTTACACGGAATTTAGTAAAGCTTTTGACTCTGTAAACCATAAAATTCTATAAAAAATTCTATCGAATCTTGTTGTCGGACCTTTCTGGTAGAAAGCAATTAGTAAAAACTGAAAACGTCATCTAAGACTGTTAAGTGTTCACCTGGTGTTCCCCAAGGTAGTCATTTAGGTTCTCTACTTTTTATAATCTTTATTAATGATATTATTTCTAAAATTAAGTTCTGCAAATGTCTTTTATACGCAGATGATCCTAAATTCTTCCTGAAAATGACTTGAACACGCTATCCATATTGTTACCCGGACTCTGCACCAGCCGAACGAACCATTCGCAAGTGGATTGAAAAATTTAAATGTGGTCATACAAGCACCGAAGATGATGCACGCAGAGGACGTCCATAAGAGGTTGTTTCAGATGAAAACATCAAAAAAGTCTACAAAATGATTACGAATGACCGTAGAGTGAAGTTGATCGAGATAGCTGACGCACTGAAGATATCAAAAGAGAGTTTTGGATATATTATACACGAATATTTGGACATGCGAAAGCTCTGTTCAAAGTGGGTGCCGCGTTTGCCCACATTCGACCAAAAACAACAACGTGTTGATGATTCAGAAGAGTGTTTGAAGCTGTTCAACCGCAATAAAGACGAATTTTTGCGTCGGTATGTGACAATGGATGAAACTTGGCTCCATCACTTCACACCAGAGTCAAGTTGGCAGTCAGCTGAGTGGCGAGTAGGCGACGAACCTCGTCCAAAACGACCAAAAACTCAACAGTTGGCTGACAAGGTTATGGCATCCGTATTTTGGGATACACATGGAATAATTTTCATCGACTATCTCCAAAATGGGCAGACTATCAACAGCGACTATTACATTCCGCTGTTGGAGCGCTTGAAGGACGAAATCGCAAAAAAAAAAGACGGCCATGAATTGCTTCCTCACCCACCGTATTCTCCAGAATTGGCCCCCAGCGATTATTTCCTGTTCGCAGACTTCAAAAGAATGCTCGCCGGAAAGAGATTTAAGACCGATGAAGAAGTAATCGCCGAAACAGAGGCCTATTTTGCGGCTAAATCGAAATCATACTACAAAACTGGTATCGGAAGATTGAAAAATCGTTTCAATCACTGTCGAATAGAAGGCAACTATATTGATAAATAAAGTTGAATTTTGCAAAAATTTTGTGTTTTACTACAAA
Source organism: Volucella inanis (assembly GCA_907269105.1). NCBI lineage: Eukaryota > Metazoa > Arthropoda > Insecta > Diptera > Syrphidae > Volucella > Volucella inanis. The sequence continues at coordinate 128,082,015 of OU026157.1, forward strand.
ACGGAACTGACTTTTCAGAACATGTGTTACATTCGATTATCGATTTTTTTTTTTTTTTTTTTTTTTTTTTTCTGTGTTGGTACACATGTTCCGAACATATTTTCACAGTTTCAAGTATATAGCATTACCTAGTTATACGCGTGGTCTGGTATTAAGTCTATTAGCTCTGCTCTCTTCTCTAAAACACTTTGTTTCTGCGCCTAGAGCTATGCAGTGCTACATAAATTCAAAAATACAGCCGTCTCGATTATTTCTTAACCGTCATTTCTGTTAACCGTCAAACTTTTTTGGCGCGAAATTTTTTGATGTCCGCTGCCTGACGGATAATCGAGACTTCTTCACTTCTCTTTTACTCTCTGCTGTACATGACTACATTTTGCGATTGATACAAACATTTTCCTTTTATTTTGAAGTGAACTTTTTTTCTCTATACCCGTGCGATTTTTCCAGTTTTATAAAACTGTCAGTAGTATTAAAAGTGAGACAGTAATTTAAAATGTTTTTAAATTATTTCTACGTGAGAGTATAAGCGGAAAGGTAAGTTTAAATTGTTAACAATATTCAACGAAAGAAAAATAGAGCAAGGAGCTGAAGAAACTGACGTACAAGCTACAATAAGACGAGCCAAATCAGCTGAATGTGTTCGCAATGATAAGGCAAATGAAAAACCTGAACAGTCAGCTGTTCGAACAAACTAAACAGCTCAGTGCAAAGCAAATCAAAGAGCAACTGAGACACCGGAACAATCAGCTGTTCGGCATGAAAATAATCCACAACGCCGTTAATAGAAAATTGATCTCAATGAAAGAAATTTGCATCAACTCAATGAATAATGAAAATTCGGTCGAACTACATAGCTGCGAAAATATGTTAGTTATATGCAAACACTGCAAATCTCTAAACTGCAAATCCTTTATGGATCATATCCGTTCCATCAAAAGCTCATTTGGTTTTTCTTCACTGGGAGCTAATATTGCACCACCTCCAGGCCATGGCCCATATTGTTTTCGCATACATGGACAAGTGTATCATAGAACTGGAATATTACATCCGGAGATTGGAGAACAGAATGTCATTTGGCGACAACCATGATTGTTTTAAAAAACTAATGACAGTATTAGATTATTTTTTTTAAAGAAAACAACCAGCTTGCTCTGTTATACGAGATGATGCGTAAAGTAGAAGCAGACCAAGTCTGTCTTGCAGCTGCAGATGAAATTAATCTGCCCAAACAGATCAAGAATATGACAAAAGGCGGAACAACACAGCAACGAAATATGACAAGCCAGACTATTTTCTGATTGTCAAAATGTATCCGAAATACAGAGAGGCTATTGACAACTTGCAAGGACAAAAAGCTGTGAATAGACCTGATATAGTTTCCCTTTAATTTGAATATAAATATTATTATGGACGACATTAAAACGGGATATTGGTCAAAGTTGTTGCATATGTGTATATTATTGAATTTCAAAAGCGAGCTTTGCCTCATGCTCACATTCTTCTTATTATGGATAAAGGAAATGAAATCAAATCTGAGGTTGAAATAGGTCGATTCGTAAGGGCTGAAATTCCTGATAAAGACAAAAATTCAAGGATGTGTAAAGCAGTAAAAACACACAAGATCCATGGACACTTTGGAGATAAAAATGTAAACAGGCCATTGCTCCAGGAGCTGATTGGACATTGTTTGCATTCAGCATGCACAAGCAATCGAATGCAAGAGATAGACTTCCAATTCATCTTGAGGGCCAACAGAACGTTCTGCTCCAAGCAAAAGCAGATAATGCTGCTTTAGCTAGAAGAATTACAGCAGCTGCGCAAAAAGATACAAAACTGCCAGAACACTTTTTTATTGGAAAATTCCATTGCACTTTACGTGCCATACAGACAGCAAAAATAATTTAAATGAATGGAGGCCACGTCATAAATGCTTTAACATTATTGGACGTGTGTACACAATAAGTCCTATAAATTCAGAGCTATTTGCATTGCGTACTTTATTGATGCACATTAAACGTGTAACAAGTTATGCCGACCTACAGTCACAAGAAAATTTCCATGAAGCAGCAAAAGCTCATGGGCTTCTTATTGATGATAATATTTGGAAAGAAACCATGGAGGAAACTAAAGAACTAAAAACGGCTCCTTAGTTACGCAAAGTGTTTGCGTATATGTAAATACTGTTGTTTGGAAATCCAGCAGATCCACTAAAACTGTGGGAAGAGTACAAGATCGAAATGAATCATGGTATGTTGCAAGACTTTGATGAAATTTTGAAAGCAACTTGGAAGCTAGGGAACTTTTAAGCTTCCTAATTCAAACTCCAACCTTGTATTTGATGTAATACATAGATACAATGCAATCTGCTTCTGATGCTGCAGAGATGTTAGAAAATGTTAGAAACATTAAATAATCAACAAAGGCAAGGGTTTGAACAAATTATCGAATACATATATGGCAGTGGAAAAAACAATTGTTTCTTCCCTGATGGGCCCGGTGGCAGTGGTACAACGTGTCTATACAATTATTTAAACATTTATATTAAAGGCACGGGAGATTAGAAGTAAAAAAGCTGCTATAATATGGAAAGCAAAACTTATAATAATTGATGAGTGCACAATGGCTTCTAATCCTGCCATAAATCATATTGATTGATTGATCAAAGAAATTATGAACCAAGACAAGCTTCCTTTTGCTGGATAGGCAATAGTATTAGGCGGATAAGTCTCACTCAAAATATGAGGTCAAGAGATCCAGCCTACAGTGAATAGCTATAAAAACTTGGAAACGAAGAATTAACAAAGATCTCATAGAAATCCCTGAAAATTTTCTGTCTAAGGATTTATTATAAGTACGAGTTATGAAGAAGCCAGAGAAAAGAAAAATAGAGCAAATATCTGTCCTAAAAATGACTCGACTGAATAAAGAAGTTATGATCCTTTTTACTGGGGATCAAATAATCTATTACAGTACGGATTCTGGCCATTGCCCAATGCCGTCCTTTATGCCATCACATAAACTAGCCCTTAAGAGAGGAGTCATTATAATGCTATTAAGAAATTTAGTCAGCAAAAAGGAGCTTTGCAATGGAACAAGATTGATTGTTCAGGCACTTAAAAAAAAATATTATTATTGCAGAAGTTTTAACAGGATCTGCTGAAGGAAAGGTTGAAATGTTTAACAGTTCATTTGCAACGACTATTAATAAGTCACAAGGCCAAACTTTAGAGAAAGTCGGCATTCATTTGCCAGACCCAGTATTTGGCCACGGGCGACTCTATGTTGCTTTTTCAAGATCAAAAGAAGATAGATCTGTAAAAGTAAATGTTCAAACAATATCAGAACAAACAAACTACATTCAAGCAATACGCGAAAACTCAGAAATCGTTTTCACAATGAATGTAGTTTTAAAGGAAGTGTTGCAATTAGAAACACTTTGGAACCAGCAATGGGTTCCTTCACAAATGCACCGGGTCTCTTCCAAGCCCTGGGCAATAATTCAATTGAATTACAATGCAGACGCCTTTGCATGAAATTAATTTCTTCTAGATGTGCAGTGTTTCTAAGTCTCACTGCACCAAGTGCCGGGCTTTCTAGTGCTATATACTTGAAACTCTGAAAGTATGTTCGGAACATGTGTACCAACACAGCAACAAAAAAAAAAAAAAAAAATCGATATTCGAATTCTTCATCTAACCTTTTAAGCACACCTCGTAGACCTAATGATCATACATTAGGCCAACTGCTTATTGGAACATTCCGGCATTTTGAGCATTTGAGCAAGCACTTTGACATGTATAAATGGGAGAGACTTGTACTTTATCTATTCAGCACAATTTATAGTTTGTAAGTCTTGACTTTCGTAGGTTTCTAAATTGCCGTCCAAAGGATGGTGATGTCGGAAATATTACTTTTACTACTTTTAATTCGCCGCAGGACTCTGGCATGCTTGTGGACGAGGAAATTAAAAATTTCTCCTAACTGAAAAAAACATTTACCATGGTTCTCATTTTCCTTAAACATCGTACTTCCTAAACAAAGCAGATGTGGTATCAATGTGGCCCACACAAAGTTACTTTAAATGACATATGTCCGAGCACATCGTGTCGTTGATCTTATACTCACCTATCTTATGTTAATGTTAACAATGCAAACAAAATTCAACTGTTCAAACATTTATACGGAACAAATCATCACCTTTTGCAAATTAGATTTTTCCTATATAAAGTGAACGACTTGCTCTCAAAGTTATCAGTTAAATTCAATACTTTACCGCTGAGTAAATTTGGAAAACAACAAAATGAAATTATTCGTGTGTCTCTTAGCTTTCATCGCCTTCCTTGGACTATTCAAAAGCTCAAATGCACAGTGTCCTACAGTTGTGTCCGAATGTGTTGATAATAACGGAGACTGCGTTGATGACACCGTGGGAGTTAATATACCCGATTGTACACCAGCAGCCAAAAAAATGGCTCTCTCATTCGAAAACATACAGTTTAACGCTATGAGAGGATCGCCAATGGCTAGAGCAATGCTCAATTCTATGCGTGTTAATGGCACGAAGTATTATTAAGTCCTAACATTTAAACAAATTGTAATACAATAAATTAAATAAAATTAAATGTAAAAATAAATAAGCAACTGAACCTTTTTTTGTAAGATCACATGCATAACAGGTCGGTCGTATTTTATTTTAAGGATACCGTTGAAGAATCGCTCTAAATGAATACTGGATAAAGGTTTCTTAACAGTGTTGTTCGCAATTTGTGGCAATGTGGTTCAATTTTTGATTTCCTCAAATAACAGTGACTCCTCTCCACTGTTTGCCGCCAGTTATATCTGCATCAAATGATATGTCCATTGAATCCTGATTTACTTTTAACGAATTCACTGTTCACTGTTGCATTTGCTTGCCGGTTTTTTCTTCGTACAAGGGATTTTCTTCTGAAGATACTCGAAAAGCGCATTTGCGATTTCTCCAGATTTAGCCGTCCGACGCCAAGTGCAATCACATAGTTCTCTTCTTTTGCTGTGTTCGGGGTATTTCCAACCGCAATCTGGATATACCAAGGTAGCGATACGATACAGTGGTCACGCTTGGCAATTTTGGACATCTACAGGGTTTTTCATTAGAGCCCCTAAAATTGTTATTTCAAAATATCAACAAAAAAAAAAATATAATAAATAAATCGCATATCTGGCTATAAGACGATCACCGTATTTCGGTTGTATGGCTTTCGGCAGCGATTAATTGGTTCCTTTCCTAGCGAAAAGTGATTCTAGCGAAAGGATCCTCAGTCGGTCGGTAGTTCTACCTAGGCATATCCAATCACGAAGGGTAATATCTTGATTCGGCTTTGCCTTGAATACGGCCCTTAGCTGATTTTGATTGATTCGTTCTCAGTCGTTGAATCCTTTGGGCCGTAAGACTGTATGGACGTGACGCGCGGTAGTCTAGTTTGAAATCTTGCCTTTATTATCCTATTACCTTGTATTGTATGTACCAATGAGTTAATTCTCTGCGTGCTGTTGGTGTTAGCAGAAGACCCACACCGGATTCACAGGGACTATCTGAGTACAGTAGCATAGTGTTATACTTTGGAAATTGGTACTCTCCCGCGTCGGAGCCTTACTTTACTCACTCCCAATTTATTCAAGTTATATCGAAGGAACTCTTGCTAATATTGAAAGAATCTGACATTCTGAGCATTCGAGCATTCGGCTTTGCGTTGAATACGGCCCTTAGCTGATTCTATAAATCTTCCTTTTCGTTCTCAGCCGAGGAATTCTTTGGGTCGTAAGACAGTATGGAAGTGACGCATCGTAGTCTAGTTTGAAATCTTGCCATTATGATCCTATTACCATGTGGGTACCAATGAATTAATTCTCTGCGTGCGATTGGTGTAAGCAGAAAATCCACACCGGGTTCGCAGGGACTGTCGAAAGGCTTACCTGAGTTACTCTCGCACGTCGAACCACCTTACAATCTGGCATGTTGAGCATTTGAGCAAAAAATACATCTCGAACTTGATTGTTGCGTTACTGGCTCAAATCCGAGTTCTACAGTTGATGTAAAAAGTAGCAATATCTGTAATTTTCATTTTCGCTTCACCTTGCGCGTATCACCTTATTCCTTAGACAACTGGTGTCTTTCTTTTGAATGTGTCTATTGCTTCTACTAATTGTTTCTTCTCACAGTAAATCCATCCTTTACTGAGTACTCAGCCCCGAAAAATAACTGAAATAAAGAAGACAAAAGTACAGTATGGAGTGCAGCATTTGCTCACTGTGTCGATCATCCTATCATCAAATACACTTTTCGACGGATGAGAGCTTTTTGATATGTGTAATCGTAAGTGGGAGAGACTTGGCCTTTATCCATCCAGGACAATATGTAATTTGTAAGTCTTGACTTTCGTAGTTTTCTAAATTGCCGTCCAAAGGATGGTGATCTCGGAGATATTACTTTTACAACTTTTAATTCGCCGCAGGACTCTGGCATGCTTGTGGACGAGGAAGGGATTTAAAATTTCTCTTCACTGAAAAAAAAAGTTGGCAATGGTTCTTATTTTCCTCAGATCACTAAAATGAAATCTTAGACATCGTACTTCCTAAAAAAAGCAGATGTGGTATCAATGTGGCCCACATACAGCTACTTTAAATGACATATTTTCGAGTACATCGTGTCGTTGATCTTATACTCACCTATCTTATGTTAATGTTAACAATGCAAACAAAACTGTTCAAACATTTATACGGAACAAATCATCACCTTTTGCAAATTAGATTTTTCCTATATAAAGTGAACGACTTGCTCTCAAAGTTATCAGTTAAATTCAATACTTTACCGCTGAGTAAATTTGGAAAACAACAAAATGAAATTATTCGTGTGTCTCTTAGCTTTCATCGCCTTCCTTGGACTATTCAAAAGCTCAAATGCACAGTGTCCTACAGTTGTGTCCGAATGTGTTGATAATAACGGAGACTGCGTTGATGACACCATGGGAGTTAATATACCCGATTGTACACCAGCAGCCAAAAAAATGGCTCTCTCAATCGAAAACATACAGTTTAACGCCATGAGAGGATCGCCAATGGCTAGAGCAATGCTTAATTCTATGCGTGTTAATGGCACCAAGTATTATTAAGTCCTAACATTTAAACAAATTGTAATACAATAAATTAAATAAAATTAAATGTAAAAATAAATAAGCAACTGAACCTTTTTTTGTAAGATCACATGCATAACAGGTCGGTCGTATTTTATTTTAAGGATACCGTTGAAGAATCGCTCTAAATGAATACTGGATAAAGGTTTCTTAACAGTGTTGTTCGCAATTTGTGGCAATGTGGTTCAATTTTTGATTTCCTCAAATAACAGTGACTCCTCTCCACTGTTTGCCGCCAGTTATATCTGCATCAAATGATATGTCCATTGAATCCTGATTTACTTTTAACGAATTCACTGTTCACTGTTGCATTTGCTTGCCGGTTTTTTCTTCGTACAAGCGATTTTCTTCTGAAGATACTCGAAAAGCGCATTTGCGATTTCTCCAGATTTAGCCGTCCGACGCCAAGTGCAATCACATAGTTCTCTTCTTTTGCTGTGTTCGGGGTATTTCCAACCGCAATCTGGATATACCAAGGTAGCGATACGATACAGTGGTCACGCTTGGCAATTTTGGACATCTACAGGGTTTTTCATTAGAGCCCCTAAAATTGTTATTTCAAAATATCAACAAAAAAAAAAAATATAATAAATAAATCGCATATCTGGCTATAAGACGATCACCGTATTTCGGTTGTATGGCTTTCGGCAGCGATTAATTGGTTCCTTTCCTAGCGAAAAGTGATTCTAGCGAAAGGATCCTCAGTCGGTCGGTAGTTCTACCTAGGCATATCCAATCACGAAGGGTAATATCTTGATTCGGCTTTGCCTTGAATACGGCCCTTAGCTGATTTTGATTGATTCGTTCTCAGTCGTTGAATCCTTTGGGCCGTAAGACTGTATGGACGTGACGCGCGGTAGTCTAGTTTGAAATCTTGCCTTTATTATCCTATTACCTTGTATTGTATGTACCAATGAGTTAATTCTCTGCGTGCTGTTGGTGTTAGCAGAAGACCCACACCGGATTCACAGGGACTATCTGAGTACAGTAGCATAGTGTTATACTTTGGAAATTGGTACTCTCCCGCGTCGGAGCCTTACTTTACTCACTCCCAATTTATTCAAGTTATATCGAAGGAACTCTTGCTAATATTGAAAGAATCTGACATTCTGAGCATTCGAGCATTCGGCTTTGCGTTGAATACGGCCCTTAGCTGATTCTATAAATCTTCCTTTTCGTTCTCCGCCGAGAAATTCTTTGGGCCGTAAGACAGTATGGAAGTGACGCATCGTAGTCTAGTTTGAAATCTTGCCATTATGATCCTATTACCATGTGGGTACCAATGAATTAATTCTCTGCGTGCGATTGGTGTAAGCAGAAAATCCACACCGGGTTCGCAGGGACTGTCGAAAGGCTTACCTGAGTTACTCTCGCACGTCGAACCACCTTACAATTTGGCATGTTGAGCATTTGAGCAAAAAATACATCTCGAACTTGATTGTTGCGTTACTGGCTCAAATCCGAGTTCTACAGTTGATGTAAAAAGTAGCAATATCTGTAATTTTCATTTTCGCTTCACCTCGCGCGTATCACCTTATTCCTTAGACAACTGGTGTCTTTCTTTTGAATGTGTCTATTGCTTCTACTAATTGTTTCTTCTCACAGTAAATCCATCCTTTACTGAGTACTCAGCCCCGAAAAATAACTGAAATAAAGAAGACAAAAGTACAGTATGGAGTGCAGCATTTGCTCACTGTGTCGATCATCCTATCATCAAATACACTTTTCGACGGATGAGAGCTTTTTGATATGTGTAATCGTAAGTGGGAGAGACTTGGCCTTTATCCATCCAGGACAATATGTAATTTGTAAGTCTTGACTTTCGTAGTTTTCTAAATTGCCGTCCAAAGGATGGTGATCTCGGAGATATTACTTTTACAACTTTTAATTCGCCGCAGGACTCTGGCATGCTTGTGGACGAGGAAGGGATTTAAAATTTCTCTTCACTGAAAAAAAAAGTTGGCAATGGTTCTTATTTTCCTCAGATCACTAAAATGAAATCTTAGACATCGTACTTCCTAAAAAAAGCAGATGTGGTATCAATGTGGCCCACATACAGCTACTTTAAATGACATATTTTCGAGCACATCGTGTCGTTGATCTTATACTCACCTATCTTATGTTAATGTTAACAATGCAAACAAAACTGTTCAAACATTTATACGGAACAAATCATCACCTTTTGCAAATTAGATTTTTCCTATATAAAGTGAACGACTTGCTCTCAAAGTTATCAGTTAAATTCAATACTTTACCGCTGAGTTAATTTGGAAAACAACAAAATGAAATTATTCGTGTGTCTCTTAGCTTTCATCGCTTTCCTTGGACTATTCAAAAGCTTAAATGCACAGTGCCCTACAGTTGTGACTGAATGTGTTGATAATAACGGAGACTGCCTTGATGATATCCTGATAGTTGATATACCCGGTTGTAAACCAGCCGCCAAAAAAATGGCTATCTCATTCGAAAACATACTGTTTAGCGCCATTGCAGGATCGTCAACTGATAGAGAAATGCTTAAATCTACTATTAGTGTTTAATTTTATTAACTATAGATCGTACCACTAAAACAAATTGTAATAAATTAAATAAAACTAAATAGAAAAATAAATAAGCAATTGAACTTTTTTTTGTAAGAAGCTCAGATGCATAAGAAGCATAAGATGAAGGCAAAATTCGGTGAACATCTTATCGCCGTATATGCCACTGTAAACTGACCAGTTCGCTAGTACGACTTAACAGATTTAGCATTTAGCCAGAAACTACAAAATGTAATAACGGTCGAACTATGCCGATATGATATGATATTGGAAATTTGGAGTTCAGCGTACCCGCTCATTAGAGAGCTTTCCCTTTAAAGAGCAATAGAGGAGAACCTTGTGATACCGTATGGCGCCAAACGCCTACATCAGAAGAAATTGCAAACGCTTTTCGAGTGTCTCCTAATCTCTCCTAAAGAAAATCCCTGGTTCGACGAAAAAGCCGGCAAGCAAATGCAGTAAAACAGAAAGTATCTAGAGCGATTCAGAACAACCGGTGGTCAAAACGGATACCACATAGATTCAATGAATTAGTAGTATCGTCCCGACCTAAGGTTAACTTATTTTTCGAGGTCGTCAACAGTGAATTCGTTGAAGATAAATCAGGATTCAATGGGCATGTGCTGTAACATCAGAAAGAAAAGACGTTTTTTATACAAACAGCAATTTTCGACCGCTAGTCTTTTACCCTACACAGTTTACACAAAGATTAACTCTAAACACCCCAACATTTGGTCCTCCGAGCCGGATCGTTAAACATTTAAAACATTTAAACACTTAAAACAATTAACAAGTGCAAGTGCAAGTAAAATGTGCAAGTGCACAAAGAATATACATATATATAAAAATATAAAAGCTAATTGCATACATATATTCCCACGCGTCAGATGTCTGGCTCCTTGTCTCTCTCCCTTTAAAGACTTTTTCGGTAGTAAAAAATCATCATTTTCAACTTCAACCTCAACTGTCAGCAGCTTGGCAAAGCTGAGCAAAGGTGGTAAGTTGCTGTACTTAAAATTAAATTAATATCATTCAATAACAAAAGAAAACTGTATCTAACAAAACCAATTAATACTTGATACTCACACATTGATTGAATTAAATTGATCTAAAGGGGGTCCTAGAGCAAATTCTCCGAGACCAGTCCAACCTAAAAAAGACAGGAGCATTACGTCGCACAAGAAACCACATATTAAGTCGTCTTCTTATTCTTGAAGGGAATTTTAAGACCGCACCTGAGCACCAAGAAAGGATTTGACGAGGTGAATTAGAAGCGGATCTGCAAAAGGAAGACTTCGACGAACTGTTCAAAAGGTTGAAGCAGACCTATTGCACCTACCGCAATGAATTAATCGCCATCGAGGTGAACACAACAGACAAGGAAAAGGTCGTGGAAAGCGAATCCACAGGTGCAGCCAGTAGTGACTTTTCCTTACCGCAAATGAACATTCCGAATTTTGAGGGCTCGTACACGAAGTGGCGAGCGTTCCACGTTGGTTTTTTGTCCTTAGTCCACAATTATAAACCGCTGGGGGAAATTCAAAAATTACACTATTTAAAATCCTCTCTTAGGGGTGAAGTTGATTGCTTGTTGCAGCATTCAGGGTTGGATTCTGGTACTAATGACAAGACATGGGAACTGCTTGTCACTAGATACGACCACAAACGAGTGTTAGTGAACGCTCACTTTATTCTTTTTTTTTTTTAACAACAGCAGGTGACGAAGGGGACGGCCAGTAACATCAAATCTCTATTGTATACATCCTAGGAATGTTTCCATGCTCTAGAAAGTCTAGGATTGCCAGTTAGCTTCTGGGATGATATAATGGTCTACATATTAGTTCAAAAAATACCTAGCTTTACTCAGCGATTGTGGGAAGAAAAATAAGGTAGTTCTAAGGAGTTACCCACATTATCGCAATTCACAGAATTCTTCGAAATTCGTTTTCGCACCTTGGAAGCTGTAGCTGAAACTTGCGGCATAAAGGGTTGTGGACCGTCGTTAAGCTAAACGGGTGCTGTCGACAAGAAAACGTTGTTGCACGTTGGAAAGAAGCAGTTTTTATGCCGGGTGTGTGGAAGAGGTCAAAATTCCCTTCGATCTTGTCAGAAGTTTATTAAAATGCGAATCTGTGAACGATCCAAGACTGTGGACAGGATCGGGGTTTGCCAGAACTGTCTAGCATACAAGTCTAGTCTTCAAAGGGCAATTATTATCATTTTAGGGCGTTAGTCGATCCTTGGTCCTTGGAATCTGCTGTCCAGTTATTAGGGCTTCATCAGCGATTAACGTTCATTGAGGTATCTGGATTGAGAAAAGTTAGAAGTGGGTCATGTCAACGGTATGTAAGTCTTACCTTTGGGTCGCTGGTAACATTTTTTGAGACAATTACCCCAGTCTATGGGTTTAAATCCGTGACGTGTTTTTTTACCCATTCAAGCATTTAGGTCTTCAAATTTGGATCACATCCAGGTTTTAAGATTAGCTGATCCATAACTCGATAAGCCAGCTACCGTTGATCTTCTCTTCGGAAGCGATGTTTATTGCGAGTTCATTCGATCAGGGATTATCCGTGGCATAGATGAAAGGTCTCCAGCCGAACAAGAATCCGAGCTAGGTTGGCTTCTACTTGGGAAGGTCATTTCGCGAACTCAGCAACACATTCACAACTTTCTACAGGTTTTTGACATCGACACCTGGCTGCGAAGATTCTGGGAATTAGAGGAGTTGCCTTTCAACTTCAAAGAAACGGACGAATACAGGGCACAGGGAACAGCACTATCACACGACAACAAAGAAACATTTAAAGACGGATGTAAACCTGGGTTTGGTGCCTTGAGGTAAGGTGCCTTACGTAGGTTTAATCAACTGGAGAAACCGTTTCAGCAACACCCCGCACTGCGCATGGATTATTCCAAGTGTCTTAACGATTATAAGGCGCTTTGGTCAGATGACTGAAGTTGATGAGCAGAATCTCGTACTAGAAACACCACACCATGCGGTATTCAAAGAGTCAAGTACAAACTCCAAGCTTCGTGTCGTTTTCGATGCTGCAGCAAAATGTTCAGATGGATCATCATAGAATTCCCATTTGATGGCTTGACCTAAAACTTAAAGCGATGTTTTTAAGCTTATGCTAAAGTGGCGATTATATAAATTTATATTTACAGTTGACGTTGAAAAGATGTATCGGCAAGTTCGGGTCCCACTCATCGATTCAAATTACCAGCTGATATTTTGGCGCAATCATCCGACGGAAGCAGTGACGTTTGGCACGGCGATCATTCGAACGCTGGCGAAGGCGACTGCGGATGAGGCTCAACATTTTCTTCTGGGTGCAAAGGCTATTTGCGAAGAGATGTACGTTCACAATCCTATATCAGGTGCCGATTTAGTTGAGGAGGCATTGCTAAAGGGAGATGAAGTAAGGAGTCTGCTATTATCAGCTGGTTTCGATCTCAGGAAATGGACGAGTAACTCGGAAGTTATTCATGATATTCCGGCGGGTCAACGAGAGGTCGGTTTCATATTTCCCGTCGAATTGGTCGATGAATTCAAAACACTAGGAATCTTCTGATTGCAAAAAGAAGATGCATTTCCCTTCAAAATTCTCCTTTTAAATGATGGAGTCGTGGCAAAGCTTCCTACGATAAAATTGGAACTTTAAAATTCCCATTCAACCCTAAAAGGATTAACCCTGACTTGGAGCAACGCATCCATCTATTTTGACACCAAATCATCATCTGACATGATGGCTTGCATGCGCATGGTGTTTTGGATTTTTTCCTTAGGGAGAAAGGTGAAGAAAATGGTGCATGAGTGTATCACTTGTTTCCGTCATAAAGCGAAGTCAATACAACAACTCATGGGAAACTTACCTGAGCCAAGAGTTCGCATAGCAAGGCCTTTCTCCAGATCAGGTGTAGACTTTGCAGGACCAAAACCTGGAAAGGACGAGGAGCAAAAAATTTTTAAGGCATATTTTTCAATATTCATATGGCTAGCAGTTAAGGTAGTTGTCAGACCTTATGACGCAGACTTTCTTAGTGTACAATGATCGTGGCATTAATTTTGTAGGAGCGGAAACGGAGTAAGGAGAATCCTGCAAAATGCGAAGGTTCATTGGGGGTCGGTTAACGAACAATTAACTCAGCTGCACACAATTTGGAATTTTATCCCCCCTGCATAATCCAACGTCGGAGGACTTTGGCAGGCAGGGATGAAGGTGGAAAAGCCTCACCTAAAAAGAGCAGTCGGGGCAGAATCTCCGACATTTAAAGAACTGTCAACGCTACTTACCCAGGTTGAAGTCTGCCTCAATTCCACACCTTTGTGCCCACTGTCGAACGACATCTAAGACCTGGAAACGCTGACACCAGCACATTTTTTAATCGGCGAAAGACTCGTCGCAATTCCTCAAGGAGACAATGCCCTGGAAAGGGTATGTTACCATGAGCGATGGAAGCGGATAAATTCAATGACCAACTATTTCTGGCGCAAGTGGAGTACAGAATATCTTTTCAGAATGCAACAGCGCTCAAAGTGGATGAAACGGGAGCCGGGACCAAAGTTCGGAGACTTAGTTCTCATTAAAGATGACAGACTACCACCGTTGCAATTCGAGTCGTCACTTTAAGATCAAGTGTACCCCGTTTCCTCTCTTTTCTTTCCTTTCAATCAGTCACACAAAAGACAATAAATAAATTAAAATGAAAACTCAAAGGCACTTCTTTTCTTTAAAAATGATTTATTAATTAGTTAAAATACAAATAGTTATAATCTCTTCATCCTAGACATTCCTATACAAAACAACAAATACGTACAGTCCACTCACTCTCCACACAAAATCATTCATCCAGGACAACGTTGCGAAGTTTCGAAATTCCAAAATGCCCACGGGAATTGGAGAATCAAAATCCCGATGGCATTCGAACTTTCCGTAACATCTAATTTAACATTAGATAGTAATTTACAATAATAATAATAACATATTGCAATAAATAAGTAGATATATACAAAAAAAAAAAAAAAATTACAGCAGAAAGAATTATTTACATTTGCAAATTGCAACCACCCCCACTTTAATTGTGTGATTAATGATTAATTGAGTACCATTTGAATAATTAATAATTTTACTAATAACTAAGATTAAATTAAACTAAATGTAACAAGCGTAATATTTTAACTTAAATGTTAACTTAAAATAACGTAACGTAAGCCTGTGATTGTAATACAAATGTATTGTATACCCCAACGATACCACTTTGGATCTCGAATTCTCTAATAACTATTCTCTATGCAGGACATATTTTATATTTAGAGCCATAATAGTTTACTTTGATTATAGCCAATAATTCGTAGCATATACTATATCTCTTATGCGCGAAAGAAAGCAGATAAACAGTCTGTTAACATTTTGTAACGCATTCTCAAAATCAAGGTGAAGTGGTGACCGGTTCAATAATGATCCGCGGTGTGCTGATGCGGTGGATGTATCGAATGCAACATATGGGCTGCCGTTTTATAGAAAAACACAAAATTTTTGCAAAATTCAACTTTATTTATCAATATAGTTGCCTTCGAGGGCGATACACTGATTGAAACGATTTTTCAATCTTTCGATACCAGTTTTGTACGAATTCGGTTTAATCTCTAAATAGGCCTCTGTTTCGGTGATTACTTCTTAATCGGTCGTAAATCTCTTTCCGGCGAGCATTCTTTTGACGTCTGCGAACAGGAAATAGTCGCTTTGGCACCAAATCTGGAGAATACGGTGGGTGGGGAAGCGATTCGTAGCCGAATTCATTCAATTTTGCCATCGTTTTCATCGACTTTTGATACGGTGCATTGTCTTGATGAAACAGGACTTTCCTTTTCTTCAAATGGAGATAGTCGATGAAAATTATTCCATATGTATCCCAAAATACGGTGCCATTACCATGATAGCCGACTGTTGAGTTTTGGTCGTTTTGGACGAGGTTCGTCGCCTGCTCGCCACTCAGCTGATTGCCGACTTGACTCTGGTGTGAAGTGATGGAGCCAAGTTTCATCCATTGTCACATACTGATGCAAAAATTCGGCTTTATTGCGGTTGAACAGCTTTAAACACTCCTCTGAATCATCAACACGTTGTTGTTTTTGGTCGACTGTGAGCAAACGCGGCACACACTTTGAACAGAGCTTTCGCATGTCCAAATATTCGTGTATGGTATATCCAGTACGCTCTTTTGATATCTTCAGAGCCTCAGATATCTCTATCAACTTCACTTTACGGTCATTCGTAATCATTTTGTGGACTTTTTTGATGTTTTCATCTGAAACAGCCTCTTTTGGACGTTCACTGCGTGCATCATCTTCGGTGCTTGTCTTACCACTTTTAAATTTTTCAATCCACTTGCGAATGGTTCGTTCGGCTGGTGCAGAATCCGGGTAACACTCACCAAGTCATTTCCTTGCATCGGCTTCATTTTTTCCCATCAATACACGAAATTGCTTTGAATCCATTTTTTTTTTTCAATAACAAAAGCTGCTTCACTCACAACGCTATATCTCGAGAACTAGTCGTCCGACAGCTGTCAGTTTTATACACGTATCTTTTAAAGGTTGGTACTAAATGAAAATGGTATGGATTTAATTCAAGTGGTGCCCTCACTCAGCCCATGTATTATCTTCCAGATATTCTTTTGTCGGCTCAGAACTACTTTCTACTTTCTTACTGTTTTAGCAACTGCGGGACGAACACAAATCCTTCTGCAGTTTTCACAGTCCATGAGGCTACCTTTTTGAGGAAGCTCGACAATCATTCCCGTCTTCCACGTATGCCTACCAAGCTCTCTCAACAAGAGGATATAAAAGCTCTGCTGATGTACACCGCTGGGCAATACACGGTTAAAGACCGTAGCAAAATCCTCAATGAGCTACGTGCTATGTCTTGCTTTCCTTCCACCAATACTATTATTCGCTTCAGACATAAAAAACATTTTTCACGAATATTCTTGTATGGTTTTCGGCAGCGAGTTGCTGATTGGTTCTATTCCTAGCGAAAAGTGATCACTGTTGGCGCAGTGAAGAGATCTTTAGCCAGTCGGTGCTCTACCTAGGCATATCCAATCACGAAAGGTAATATCTCCATTCGGCTTTGCGTTGAATACGGCCCTTAGCTGATTGTATAAATCCTCCTTTTCGTTCTCAGCCGAGGAATTCTTTGGGCCGTGAGACTGTATGGACGTGACGCGCCGTAGTCTAGTTTGAAATCTTGCCTTTGTGATCCTATAACCATGTGGGTACCAATGAAATAATTCTCTGCGTGCGATTGGTGTATGCAGAAAAACCACACCGGATTCGTAAGGACTATCGAAAGACTTACCTGAGTTACTCTTGCGCGTCGGACCACCTTACAATCTGGCATGTTGAGCATTTGAGCAAGCACTACATCTCGAACTTGATTGTTGCGTTACTGGCTCAAATCCGAGTTCTACAATTGATGTAGAAAGTAGCAATATCTGTAATTTTCATTTTCGCTTCACCTCGCGCGTATCACCTTATTCCTTAGACAACTGGTGTCTTTCTTTTGAATGTGTCTATTGCTTCTACTAATTGCTTTTTCTCACAGTAAATCCATCCTTTACTGAGTTCTTAGCCCCGAAAAGTAACTGAAATAAAGAAGACAAAAATACAGTATGGAGTGCAGCATTTGCTCACTGTGTCGATCATCCTATCATCAAATACACTTTTCGACGGATGAGAGCTTTTTGACATGTGTAATCGTAAGTGGGAGAGACTCGCCCTTTATCCATCCAGGACAATTTGTAATTTGTAAGTCTTGACTTTCGTAGTTTTCTAAATTGCCGTCCAAAGGATGGTGATCTCGGAGATATTACTTTTACTACATTTAATTCGAGGCAGGACTCTGGCATGCTTGTGGACGAGGAAGGGATTTAAAATTTCTCTTCACTGAAAAAAAAAGTTGGGAATGGTTCTTATTTTCCTCAGATCACTAAAATGAAACCTTAGACATCATACTTCCTAAAAAAAGCAAATGTGGTATCAATGTGGCCCACATAAATGGGTTCCTTAACAAATGTACCGGGTCTCCGTTCCAAGCCCTGGGCAATAATTCAATTGAATTACAATGCAGACGCCTTTGCATGAAATTAATTTCTTCTAGATGTGCAGTGTTTCTAAGTCTCACTGCACCAAGTGCCAGGCTTTCTAGTGCTATATACTTGAAACTCTGAAAGTATGTTCGGAACATGTGTACCAACACAGCAACAAAAAAAATCGATATTCGAATTCTTCATCTTACCTTTTAAACACACCTCGTAGACCTAATGATCATACATTAGGCCATCTGCTTATTGGAACATTCCGGCATTTCGAGCATTTGAGCAAGCACTTTGACATGTATAAATGGGAGAGACTTGTCCTTTATCCATTCAGCACAATTTATAGTTTGTAAGTCTTGACTTTCGTAGGTTTCTAAATTGCCGTCCAAAGGATGGTGATGTCGGAAATATTACTTTCACTACTTTTAATTCGAGGCAGGACTCTGGCATGCTTGTGGAGGAGGAAGGGTTTTAAATTTCTCTTCACTGAAAAAAAAACATTGGCAATGGTTCTCATTTTTCTCAGATTATTAAAGTGAAACCTTAGACATCGCGCTTCCTAAACAAAGCAGGTGTGGCCCACACACAGATAATTTAAATGACATATGTTCGAGCACATCGTATCGTTGATCTTATACTCACCTATCTTATGTTAATGTTAACAATGCGAACAAAATTCAACTGTTCAAACATTTATACGGAACAAATCATCACCTTTTGCAAATTAGATTTTTCCTATAAGTGAACGACTTGCTCTCAAAGTGATCAGTTAAATTCAATACTTTACCGCTGAGTAAATTTGAAAAACAACAAAATGAAATTATTCGTGTGTCTCTTAGCTTTCATCGCCTTCCTTGGACTATTCAAAAGCTCAAATGCACAGTGTCCTACAGTTGTGTCCGAATGTGTTGATAATAACGGAGACTGCGTTGATGACACCATGGGAGTTAATATACCCGATTGTACACCAGCAGCCAAAAAAATGGCTCTCTCAATCGAAAACATACAGTTTAACGCCATGAGAGGATCGCCAATGGCTAGAGCAATGCTTAATTCTATGCGTGTTAATGGCACCAAGTATTATTAAGTCCTAACATTTAAACAAATTGTAATACAATAAATTAAATAAAATTAAATGTAAAAATAAATAAGCAATTAAAATTTTTTTTGTAAGATCACATGCATAACAGGTCGGTCGTATTTTATTTTAAGGATACCGTTGAAGAATCGCTCTAAATGAATACTGGATAAAGGTTTCTTAACAGTGTTGTTCGCAATTTGTGGCAATGTGGTTCAATTTTTGATTTCCTCAAATAACAGTGACTCCTCTCCACTGTTTGCCGCCAGTTATATCTGCATCAAATGATATGTCCATTGAATCCTGATTTACTTTTAACGAATTCACTGTTCACTGTTGCATTTGCTTGCCGGTTTTTTCTTCGTACAAGGGATTTTCTTCTGAAGATACTCGAAAAGCGCATTTGCGATTTCTCCAGATTTAGCCGTCCGACGCCAAGTGCAATCACATAGTTCTCTTCTTTTGCTGTGTTCGGAGTATTTCCAACCGCAATCTGGATATACCAAGGTAGCGATACGATACAGTGGTCACGCTTGGCAATTTTGGACATCTACAGGGTTTTTCATTAGAGCCCCTCAAATTGTTATTTCAAAATATCAACAAAAAAAAATATAATAAATAAATCGCATATCTGGCTATAAGACGATCACCGTATTTCGGTTGTATGGCTTTCGGCAGCGATTAATTGGTTCCTTTCCTAGCGAAAAGTGATTCTAGCGAAAGGATCCTCAGTCAGTCGGTAGTTCTACCTAGGCATATCCAATCACGAAGGGTAATATCTAGATTCGGCTTTGCCTTGAATACGGCCCTTAGCTGATTGTGATTGATTCGTTCTCAGTCGTTGAATTCTTTGGGCCGTAAGACTGTATGGACGTGACGCGCGGTAGTCTAGTTTGAAATCTTGCCTTTATTATCCTATTACCTTGTATTGTATGTACCAATGAGTTAATTTTCTGCGTGCTGTTGGTGTTAGCAGAAGACCCACACCGGATTCACAGGGACTATCTGAGTACAGTAGCATAGTGTTATACTTTGGAAATTGGTACTCTCCCGCGTCGGAGCCTTACTTTACTCACTCCCAATTTATTCAAGTTATATCGAAGGAACTCTTGCTAATATTGAAAGAATCTGACATTCTGAGCATTCGAGCATTCGGCTTTGCGTTGAATACGGCCCTTAGCTGATTCTATAAATCTTCCTTTTCGTTCTCAGCCGAGGAATTCTTTGGGCCGTAAGACAGTATGGAAGTGACGCATCGTAGTCTAGTTTGAAATCTTGCCATTATGATCCTATTACCATGTGGGTACCAATGAATTAATTCTCTGCGTGCGATTGGTGTAAGCAGAAAATCCACACCGGGTTCGCAGGGACTGTCGAAAGGCTTACTTGAGTTACTCTCGCGCGTCGAACCACCTAACAATCTGGCATGTTGAGCATTTGAGCAAGCACTACATCTCGAACTTGATTGTTGCGTTACTTACTGGCTCAAATCCGAGTTCTACAATGGATGTAGAAAGTAGCAATATCTGTAATTTTCATTTTCGCTTCACCTCGCGCGTATCACCTTATTCCTTAGACAACTGGTGTCTTTCTTTTGAATGTGTCTATTGCCTCTACTAACTGTTTTTTCTCACAGTAAATCCATCCTTTACTGAGTACTCAGCCCCGAAAAGTAACTGAAATAAAGAAGACAAAAGTACAGCATAGAGTGCAGCCTTTGCTCACTGTTTCGATCATCTTATCATCAAATACACTTTTCGACGGATGAAAGCCTTTTGACATGTATAAGTGGGATAGACTTGTTCTATATCCATCCAGCACAATTTATAATTTGTAAGTCTTGAGTTTAGATGGTGATGTCGGAGATATTACTTTTACTAGTTGTAATTCGCCGCAGGACTCTGGCATGCTTGTGGACGAGGAAAGGATTTAAAATTTCTCCTAACTGAAAAAAAACATTAGCAAAGCTTCCCATTTTCCTCAGATCATTAATGTGAATACCTTTTACAGCGAACTTAACAAACAAAGCAATGTGGCCAAACAGAGATCCTTTAAATGACACGTGTTCGAGTACATTGTATCATTAGTCTCATTATTCACCTTTCTAGATTAAATTGGAAAAAGTGTTAGGTCGTCTCAAATAATTTAACAACAAATTTTAACAATGCAATCAAAATTCGACTGTTCAAACATTTATACAGAAGTAATCAATACCTTTTGCAAATTAGGTTTTCCCCATAAAAACTGAACAACTTGCGCGCACAGCTATTAGCTAAATTCAATACTTCATGGCAGAGTAAATTTGCAAAACAAAAATATGGAATTATTCGTGTGTCTCTTAGCTTTCATCGCCTTCCTTTGACTATTCAGAAGCTAAAATGCACAATGTCCCACATGTCCTTGCTGACGTTTGTTTAGTACTACAAATTTGGCCAGGTTTCATACAAATGTCCAGATGGAGCAAATTGGGGGCACTAGTCGAAACGGGAGTGAACGCAAGATTATAGCTGAATTATCAGACACCGGTTACTCAAATAAAGTTTATGCACCAGAAATACATCAAATCAGTCAAATAGCTACAGTGGATGTCAAAATCAAAGGATTGCCAGTCTGCATGGAAATAGTTTTAAAAGCATGGGTATGGGTCAAAATCTTGAATGTCGAAAACAATGTGAAAGCTGATATCAAATCTGGACTTTTGTTAACTCTAAAAGAAAATCTACAGGTATTCCAAATTCCATGTCCTTGAAGAACGTTAAGTCTTCAAATAGTGACTCAACTCTTGAGTTGTTCGATAATTTTTCCGAATCTGTTTACTCAGACTCTCAATTTAATAATTACATGTTTTACAATATTGCTACGAAGGTTAATATTGGGCATATTCAGCTGAGTACAGAAGTGGTCTCTACAGCGATTTAATCACTCAAACGTAGTTATATGCCTGGAGTCATCGGTATTCCTACCATCGTCCTAAAGCTATAATTTTACTCACTTTGTTCATCGTTGCTAAATATATTTAATGCATCTGTGCATGAAGCTGTCTACCTAAGTGAGTGGAAAATTTTTTGATCCTTAAGTCGGAACCCAGAAATGTTATTGAAAATAAGGAGGGCAATTTGCAAGCTTTCAATTATTCCCAAGCTCCTAGAAAGTTCAGCCCAAAATCAGCTTGAATTTTTAATTAGTGAGTTCTTGTCAGATGCTCAACATGGCTTTATATCTAGAAGGTCAACGATTACAAATCTGGTTATTTTCTCCTCGTATATCATAAATGCATTAGGGAACCGTATGCACGTCGATGCCGTTTACACGGAATTTAGTAAAGCTTTTGACTCTGTAAACCATAAAATTCTATAAAAAATTCTATCGAATCTTGTTGTCGGACCTTTCTGGTAGAAAGCAATTAGTAAAAATTGAAAACGTCATCTAAGGCTGTTAAGTGTTCATCAGGTGTTCCCCAAGGTAGTCATTTAGGTCCTCTACTTTTTATAATCTTTATTGATAATATTATTTCTAAAATTAAGTTCTGCAAATGTCTTTTATACGCAGATGATCCTAAATTCTTCCTAAAAATGACTTGAACACGCTATCCATATTGTTACCCGGTCTCTGCACCAGCCGAACGAACCATTCGCAAGTGGATTGTAAAATTTAAATGTGGTCATACAAGCACCGAAGATGATGCACGCAGAGGACGTCCAAAAGAGGTTGTTTCAGATGAAAACATCAAAAAGGTCTACAAAATGATTACGAATGACCGTAGAGTGAAGTTGATCCAGATAGCTGACGCACTGAAGATATCAAAAGAGAGTTTTGAATATATCATACACGAATATTTGGACATGCGAAAGCTCTGTTCAAAGTGGGTGCCGCTTTTGCTCACAGTCGACCAAAAACAACAACGTGTTGATGATTCAGAGGAGTGTTTGAAGCTTTTCAACCGCAATAAAGTCGAATTTTTACGTCGGTATGTGACAATGGATGAAACTTGGCTCCATCACTTTACACCAGAGTCAAGTCGGCAGTCAGCTGAGTGGCGAGCAGGCGACGAACCTCGTCCAAAACGACCAAAAACTCAACAGTCGGCTGGCAAGGCTATGGCATCCTTATTTTAGGATACACATGGAATAATTTTCATCGACTATCTCCAAAATGGGCAGACTATCAACAGCGACTATTACATTCCGTTGTTGGAGCGCTTGAAGGACGAAATCGCAAAGAAAAAGACGGCCGCATTTGAAAAAAAAAGAAAGTGCTGTTTCATCAAGACAATGCACCGTGTCACAAGTCGATGAAAACGATGGCAAAATTGAATGAATTCGGCTATGAATTGCTTCCTCACCCACCGTATTCTCCAGATTTGGCCCCCAGCGACTATTTCCTGTTCGCAGACCTCAAAAGAATGCTCGCCGGAAAGAGATTTAAGACCGATGAAGAAGTAATCGCCGAAACAGAGGCCTATTTTGCGGCTAAATCGAAATCATACTACAAAACTGGTATCGAAGATTGAAAAATCGTTTCAATCACTGTATCGCCATCGAAGGCAACTATATTGATAAATAAAGTTGAATTTTGCAAAAATTTTGTGTTTTACTACCAAACGGAATTGACTTTTCAGAACATGTGTTACATTCGATTAACGATTTTTTTTTTTTTTTCTTTGCTGTGTTGGTACACATGTTCCGAACATATTTTCCCAGTTTCAAGTATATAGCATTACCTAGTTATACGCGTGGTCTGGTATTAAGTCTATTTGCTCTGCTCTCTTCTCTAGAACACTTTTTTTTCTGCGCCTAGGGCTATGCAGTGCTACATAAATTCGAAATAGAATTACTTAAACAACAGTCTCGATTATCCCTTAACCGTCATTTCTGTTAACCGTCAAACTTTTTTGGCGCGAAATTTTTTGATGTCCGCTGCCTGACGGATAATCGAGACTTCTTCACTTTTCTTTTACTCTCTGCTGTACATGACTACATTTTGCGATTGATACAAACATTTTCCTTTTATTTTGAAGTGAACATTTTTTCTCTATACCCGTGCGATTTTTTTAGTTTTATAAAACTGTCAGTAGTATTAAAAGTGAGACAGTAATTTAAAATGTTTTTAAATTATTTCTACGTGAGAGTATAAGCGGAAAGGTAAGTTTAAATTGTTAACAATATTCAACGAAAGAAAAATAGAGCAAGGAGCTGAAGAAACTGACGTACAAGCTACAATAAGACGAGCCAAATCAGCTGAATATGTTCGCAATGATAAGGCAAATGAAAAACCTGAACAGTCAGCTGTTCGAACAAACTAAACAGCTCAGTGCAAAGCAAATCAAAGAGCAACTGAGACACCGGAACAATCAGCTGTTCGGCATGAAAATAATCCACAACGCCGTTAATAGAAAATTGATCTCAATGAAAGAAATTTGCATCAACTCAATGAATAATGAAAATTCGGTCGAACTACATAGCTGCGAAAATATGTTAGTTATATGCAAACACTGCAAATCTCTAAACTGCAAATCCTTTATGGATCATATCCGTTCCATCAAAAGCTCATTTGGTTTTTCTTCACTGGGAGCTAATATTGCACCACCTCCAGGCCATGGCCCATATTGTTTTCGCATACATGGACAAGTGAATCATAGAACTGGAATATTACATCCGGAGATTGGAGAACAGAATGTCATTTGGCGACAACCATGATTGTTTTAAAGAACTAATGACAGTATTAGATTATTTTTTTTAAAGAAAACAACCAGCTTGCTCTGTTATACGAGATGATGCGTAAAGTAGAAGCAGACCAAGTCTGTCTTGCAGCTGCAGATGAAATTAATCTGCCCAAACAGATCAAGAATATGACAAAAGGCGGAACAACACAGCAACGAAATATGACAAGCCAGACTATTTTCTGATTGTCAAAATGTATCCGAAATACAGAGAGGCTATTGACAACTTGCAAGGACAAAAAGCTGTGAATAGACCTGATATAGTTTCCCTTCAATTTGAATATAAATATTATTATGGACGACATTAAAACGGGATATTGGTCAAAGTTGTTGCATATGTGTATATTATTGAATTTTAAAAGCGAGCTTTGCCTCATGCTCACATTCTTCTTATTATGGATAAAGGAAATGAAATCAAATCTGAGGTTGAAATAGGTCAATTCGTAAGGGCTAAAATTCCTGATAAAGACAAAAATCCAAGGATGTGTAAAGCAGTAAAAACACACAAGATCCATGGACACTTTGGAGATAAAAATGTAAACAGGCCATTGCTCCAGGAGCTGATTGGACATTGTTTGCATTCAGCATGCACAAGCAATCGAATGCAAGAGATAGACTTCCAATTCATCTTGAGGGCCAACAGAAGTTCTGCTCCAAGCAAAAGCAGATAATGATGCTTTAGCTAGAAGAATTACAGCAGCTGCGCAAAAAGATACAAAACTGCCAAAACACTTTTTTATTGGAAAATTCCATTGCACTTTACGTGCCATACAGACAGCAAAAATAATTTAAATGAATGGAGGCCACGTCGTAAATGCTTTAACATTATTGGACGTGTGTACACAATAAGTCCTATAAATTTAGAGCTATTTGCATTGCGTACTTTATTGATGCACATTAAACGTGTAACAAGTTATGCCGACCTCATGACTGTAAATGGAAATCTACAAGAAAATTTCCATGAAGCAGCAAAAGCTCATGGGTTTCTTATTGATGATAATATTTGGAAAGAAACCATGGAGGAAACTAAAGAACTAAAAACGGCTCCTTAGTTACGCAAAGTGTTTGCGTATATGTAAATACTGTTGTTTGGAAATCCAGCAGATCCACTAAAACTGTGGGAAGAGTACAAGATCGAAATGAATCATGGTATGTTGCAAGACTTTGATGAAATTTTGAAAGCAACTTGGAAGCTAGGGAACTTTTAAGCTTCCTAATTCAAACTCCAACCTTGTATTTGATGTAATACATAGATACAATGCAATCTGCTTCTGATGCTGCAGAGATGTTAGAAAATGTTAGAAACATTAAATAATCAACAAAGGCAAGGGTTTGAACAAATTATCGAATACATATATGGCAGTGGAAAAAACAATTGTTTTTTCCCTGATGGGCCCGGTGGCAGTGGTACAACCTACCTATACAATTGTTTAAACAGGTATATTAAAGGCACGGGAGATTAGAAGTAAAAAAGCTGCTATAATATGGAAAGCAAAACTTATAATAATTGATGAGTGCACAATGGCTTCTAATCCTGCCATAAATCATATTGATTGATTGATCAAAGAAATTATGAACCAAGACAAGCTTCCTTTTGCTGGATAGGCAATAGTATTAGGCGGATAAGTCTCACTCAAAATATGAGGTCAAGAGATCCAGCCTACAGTGAATAGCTATTAAAACTTGGAAACGAAGAATTAATAAAGATCTCATAGAAATCCCTGAAAATTTTCTGTCTAAGGATTTATTATAAGTACGAGTTATGAAGAAGCCAGAGAAAAGAAAAATAGAGCAAATATCTGTCCTAAAAATGACTCAGTAGATCGACTGAATAAAGAAGTTATGATCCTTTTTACTGGGGATCAAATAATCTATTACAGTACGGATTCTGGCCATTGCCCAATGCCGTCCTTTATGCCATCACATAAACTAGCCCTTAAGAGAGGAGTCATTATAATGCTATTAAGAAATTTAGTCAGCAAAAAGGAGCTTTGCAATGGAACAAGATTGATTGTTCAGGCACTTAAAAAAAAATATTATTATTGCAGAAGTTTTAACAGGATCTGCTGAAGGAAAGGTTGAAATGTTTAACAGTTCATTTGCAACGACTATTAATAAGTCACAAGGCCAAACTTTAGAGAAAGTCGGCATTCATTTGCCAGACCCAGTATTTGGCCACGGGCGACTCTATGTTGCTTTTTCAAGATCAAAAGAAGATAGATCTGTAAAAGTAAATGTTCAAACAATATCAGAACAAACAAACTACATTCAAGCAATACGCGAAAACTCAGAAATCGTTTTCACAATGAATGTAGTTTTAAAGGAAGTGTTGCAATTAGAAACACTTTGGAACCAGCAATGGGTTCCTTCACAAATGCACCGGGTCTCCGTTCCAAGCCCTGGGCAATAATTCAATTGAATTACAATGCAGACGCCTTTGCATGAAATTAATTTCTTCTAGATGTGCAGTGTTTCTAAGTCTCACTGCACCAAGTGCCGGGCTTTCTAGTGCTATATACTTGAAACTCTGAAAGTATGTTCGGAACATGTGTACCAACACAGCAACAAAAAAAAAAAAAAAAAAAAAAAAAAAAAAAAAATCGATATTCGAATTCTTCATCTTACCTTTTAAACACACCTCGTAGACCTAATGATCATACATTAGGCCAACTGCTTATTGGAACATTCCGGCATTTTGAGCATTTGAGCAAGCACTTTGACATGTATAAATGGGAGAGACTTGTACTTTATCCATTCAGCACAATTTATAGTTTGTAAGTCTTGACTTTCGTAGGTTTCTAAATTGCCGTCCAAAGGATGGTGATGTCGGAAATATTACTTTCACTACTTTTAATTCGCCGCAGGACTCTGGCATGCTTGTGGACGAGGAAGGGTCTTAAATTTCTCTTCACTGAAAAAAAAACATTGGCAATGGTTCTCATTTTCCTCAGATAATTAAAGTGAAAGCTTAGACATCGCACTTCCTAAACAAAGCAGATGTGGTATCAATGTGGCCCACACAAAGCTACTTTAAATGACATATGTCCGAGCACATCGTGTCGTTGATCTTATACTCACCTATCTTATGTTAATGTTAACAATGCAAACAAAAATCAACTGTTCAAACATTTATACGGAACAAATCATCACCTTTTGCAAATTAGATTTTTCCTATAAAAACTGAACGACTTGCTCTCAAAGTTATCAGTTAAATTCAATACTTCACCGTAATTTGTAAATTTGGAAAGCAACAAAATGAAATTATTCGTGTGTCTCTCAGCTTTCATCGCCCTTCTTGGACTATTCAGAAGTTCAAACGCACAGTGTCCTATGGTTTTGTTAGAATGTGTTGACAATAATGGAGACTGCGTTGATGACATCGTGGGAGTTAATATACCCGATTGTACACCAGTACCAAAAAAGAGTTTAGTTATACCATACTTATGGCTACCGCCATATACAAATAGACGTGTCCACAAATAAAACTATACTAATTTAAATAAAATTAAATAAAAAAACAAATAAGCCATTGTAACTGTAAACATACAGTTTAACGCTATGAGAGGATCGCCAATGGCTAGAGCAATGCTCAATTCTATGCGTGTTAATGGCACGAAGTATTATTAAGTCCTAACATTTAAACAAATTGTAATACAATAAATTAAATAAAATTAAATGTAAAAATAAATAAGCAATTGAACCTTTTTTTGTAAGAAGATCACATGCATAACAGGTCGGTCGTATTTTATTTTAAGGATACCGTTGAAGAATCGCTCTTAATGAATCCTGGATAAAGGTTTCTTAACAGCGTTGTTCGCAATTTGTGGCAATGTGCTTCAATTTTTGATTTCCTCAAATAACAGTGGTTCCTCTCCACTGTTTGCCGCCAGTTATATCTGCATCAAATGATATGTCCATTGAATCCTGATTTACTTTTAACGAATTCACTGTTCACTGTTGCATTTGCTTGCCGGTTTTTTCTTCGTACAAGGGATTTTCTTCCGAAGATACTCGAAAAGCGCATTTGCGATTTCTCCAGATTTAGCCGTCCGACGCCAAGTGCAATCACATAGTTCTCTTCTTTTGCTGTGTTCGGGGTGTTTCCAACCGCAATCTGGATATACCAAGGTAGCGATACGATACAGTGGTCACGCTTGGCAATTTTGGACATCTACAGGGTTTTTCATTAGAGCCCCTCAAATTGTTATTTCAAAATATCAACAAAAAAAAAATATAATAAATAAATCGCATATCTGGCTATAAGACGATCACCGTATTTCGGTTGTATGGCTTTCGGCAGCGATTAATTGGTTCCTTTCCTAGCGAAAAGTGATTCTAGCGAAGGGATCCTCAGCCAGTCGGTAGTTCTACCTAGGCATATCCAATCACGAAGGGTAATATCTAGATTCGGCTTTGCGTTGAATACGGCCCTTAGCTGATTGTGATTGATTCGTTCTCAGTCGTTGAATTCTTTGGGCCGTAAGACTGTATGGACGTGACGCGCGGTAGTCTAGTTTTAAATCTTGCCTTTGGATGGAAGTGACGCATCGTAGTCTAGTTTGAAATCTTGCCATTATGATCCTATTACCATGTGGGTACCAATGAATTAATTCTCTGCGTGCGATTGGTGTAAGCAGAAAATCCACACCGGGTTCGCAGGGACTGTCGAAAGACTTACCTGAGTTACTCTCGCGCGTCGAACCACCTAACAATCTGGCATGTTGAGCATTTGAGCAAGCACTACATCTCGAACTTGATTGTTGCGTTACTTACTGGCTCAAATCCGAGTTCTACAATTGATGTAGAAAGTAGCAATATCTGTAATTTTCATTTTCGCTTCACCTCGCGCGTATCACCTTATTCCTTAGACAACTGGTGTCTTTCTTTTGAATGTGTCTATTGCCTCTACTAACTGTTTTTTCTCACAGTAAATCCATCCTTTACTGAGTACTCAGCCCCGAAAAGTAACTGAAATAAAGAAGACAAAAGTACAGCATGGAGTGCAGCCTTTGCTCACTGTTTCGATCATCTTATCATCAAATACACTTTTCGACGGATGAAAGCCTTTTGACATGTATAAGTGGGATAGACTTGTTCTATATCCATCCAGCACAATTTATAATTTGTAAGTCTTGAGTTTAGATGGTGATGTCGGAGATATTACTTTTACTAGTTGTAATTCGCCGCAGGACTCTGGCATGCTTGTGGACGAGGAAAGGATTTAAAATTTCTCCTAACTGAAAAAAAACATTAGCAAAGCTTCCCATTTTCCTCAGATCATTAATGTGAAATCCTTTTACAGCGAACTTAACAAACAAAGCAATGTGGCCAAACAGAGATCCTTTAAATGACACGTGTTCGAGTACATTGTATCATTAGTCTCATTATTCACCTTTCTAGATTAAATTGGAAAAAGTGTTAGGTCGTCTCAAATAATTTAACAACAAATTTTAACAATGCAATCAAAATTCGACTGTTCAAACATTTATACAGAAGTAATCAATACCTTTTGCAAATTAGGTTTTCCCCATAAAAACTGAACAACTTGCGCGCACAGCTATTAGCTAAATTCAATACTTCATGGCAGAGTAAATTTGCAAAACAAAAATATGGAATTATTCGTGTGTCTCTTAGCTTTCATCGCCTTCCTTTGACTATTCAGAAGCTAAAATGCACAATGTCCCACATGTCCTTGCTGACGTTTGTTTAGTACTACAAATTTGGCCAGGTTTCATACAAATGTCCAGATGGAGCAAATTGGGGGCACTAGTCGAAACGGGAGTGAACGCAAGATTATAGCTGAATTGTCAGACACCGGTTACTCAAATAAAGTTTATGCACCAGAAATACATCAAATCAGTCAAATAGCTACAGTGGATGTCAAAATTAAAGGATTGCCAGTCTGCATGGAAATAGTTTTAAAAGCATGGGTATGGGTCAAAATCTTGAATGTCGAAAACAATGTGAAAGCTGATATCAAATCTGGACTTTTGTTAACTCTAAAAGAAAATCTACAGGTATTCCAAATTCCATGTCCTTGAAGAACGTTAAGTCTTCAAATATTGACTCAACTCTTGATTTGTTCGATAATTTTTCCGAATCTGTTTACTCAGACTCTCAATTTAATAATTACATGTTTTACAATATTGCTACGAAGGTTAATATTGGGCATATTCAGCTGAGTACAGAAGAGGTCTCTATTGCGATTTAATCACTCAAACGTAGTCATATGCCTGGAGTCATCGGTATTCCTGCCATCGTCCTAAAGCTATAATTTTACTCACTTTGTTCATCGTTGCTAAATATATTTAATGCATCTGTGCACGAAGCTGTCTACCTAAGTGAGTGGAAAATTTTTTGATCCTTAAGTCGGAACCCAGAAATGTTATTGAAAATAAGGAGGGCAATTTGCAAGCTTTCAATTATTCCCAAGCTCCTAGAAAGTTCAGCCCAAAATCAGCTTGAATTTTTAATTAGTGAGTTCTTGTCAGATGCTCAACATGGCTTTATATCTAGAAGGTCAACGATTACAAATCTGGTTATTTTCTCCTCGTATATCATAAATGCATTAGGGAACCGTATGCACGTCGATGCCGTTTACACGGAATTTAGTAAAGCTTTTGACTCTGTAAACCATAAAATTCTATAAAAAATTCTATCGAATCTTGTTGTCGGACCTTTCTGGTAGAAAGCAATTAGTAAAAATTGAAAACGTCATCTAAGGCTGTTAAGTGTTCATCAGGTGTTCCCCAAGGTAGTCATTTAGGTCCTCTACTTTTTATAATCTTTATTGATAATATTATTTCTAAAATTAAGTTCTGCAAATGTCTTTTATACGCAGATGATCCTAAATTCTTCCTAAAAATGACTTGAACACGCTATCCATATTGTTACCCGGTCTCTGCACCAGCCGAACGAACCATTCGCAAGTGGATTGAAAAATTTAAATGTGGTCATACAAGCACCGAAGATGATGCACGCAGAGGACGTTCAAAAGAGGTTGTTTCAGATGAAAACATCAAAAAGGTCTACAAAATGATTACGAATGACCGTAGAGTGAAGTTGATCGAGATAACTGACGCACTGAAGATATCAAAAGAGAGTTTTGAATATATCATACACGAATATTTGGACATGCGAAAGCTCTGTTCAAAGTGGGTGCCGCTTTAGCTCACAGTCGACCAAAAACAACAACGTGTTGATGATTCAGAGGAGTGTTTGAAGCTTTTCAACCGCAATAAAGTCGAATTTTTACGTCGGTATGTGACAATGGATGAAACTTGGCTCCATCACTTTACACCAGAGTCAAGTCGGCAGTCAGCTGAGTGGCGAGCAGGCGACGAACCTCGTCCAAAACGACCAAAAACTCAACAGTCGGCTGGCAAGGCTATGGCATCCTTATTTTGGGATACACATGGAATAATTTTCATCGACTATCTCCAAAATGGGCAGACTATCAACAGCGACTATTACATTCCGTTGTTGGAGCGCTTGAAGGACGAAATCGCAAAGAAAAAGACGGCCGCATTTGAAAAAAAAAGAAAGTGCTGTTTCATCAAGACAATGCACCGTGTCACAAGTCGATGAAAACGATGGCAAAATTGAATGAATTCGACTATGAATTGCTTCCTCACCCACCGTATTCTCCAGATTTGGCCCCCAGCGACTATTTCCTGTTCGCAGACCTCAAAAGAATGCTCGCCGGAAAGAGATTTAAGACCGATGAAGAAGTAATCGCCGAAACAGAGGCCTATTTTGCGGCTAAATCGAAATCATACTACAAAACTGGTATCGAAGATTGAAAAATCGTTTCAATCACTGTATCGCCATCGAAGGCAACTATATTGATAAATAAAGTTGAATTTTGCAAAAATTTTGTGTTTTACTACAAAACGGAACTGACTTTTCAGAACATGTGTTACATTCGATTAACGATTTTTTTTTTTTTTTTTCTTTGCTGTGTTGGTACACATGTTCCTAACATATTTCCACAGTTTCAAGTATATAGCATTACCTAGTTATACGCGTGGTCTGGTATTAAGTCTATTTGCTCTGCTCTCTTCTCTAAAACACTTTTTTTTCTGCGCCTAGGGCTATGCAGTGCTACATAAATTCGAAATAGAATTACTTAAACAACAGTCTCGATTATCCCTTAACCGTCATTTCTGTTAACCGTCAAACTTTTTTGGCGCGAAATTTTTTGATGTCCGCTGCCTGACGGATAATCGAGACTTCTTCACTTTTCTTTTACTCTCTGCTGTACATGACTACATTTTGCGATTGATACAAACATTTTCCTTTTATTTTGAAGTGAACTTTTTTTCTCTATACCCGTGCGATTTTTCCAGTTTTATAAAACTGTCAGTAGTATTAAAAGTGAGACAGTAATTTAAAATGTTTTTAAATTATTTCTACGTGAGAGTATAAGCGGAAAGGTAAGTTTAAATTGTTAACAATATTCAACGAAAGAAAAATAGAGCAAGGAGCTGAAGAAACTGACGTACAAGCTACAATAAGACGAGCCAAATCAGCTGAATGTGTTCGCAATGATAAGGCAAATGAAAAACCTGAACAGTCAGCTGTTCGAACAAACTAAACAGCTCAGTGCAAAGCAAATCAAAGAGCAACTGAGACACCGGAACAATCAGCTGTTCGGCATGAAAATAATCCACAACGCCGTTAATAGAAAATTGATCTCAATGAAAGAAATTTGCATCAACTCAATGAATAATGAAAATTCGGTCGAACTACATAGCTGCGAAAATATGTTAGTTATATGCAAACACTGCAAATCTCTAAACTGCAAATCCTTTATGGATCATATCCGTTCCATCAAAAGCTCATTTGGTTTTTCTTCACTGGGAGCTAATATTGCACCACCTCCAGGCCATGGTCCATATTGTTTTCGCATACATGGACAAGTGTATCATAGAACTGGAATATTACATCCGGAGATTGGAGAACAGAATGTCATTTGGAGACAACCATGATTGTTTTAAAGAACTAATGACAGTATTAGATTATTTTTTTTTAAAGAAAACAACCAGCTTGCTCTGTTATACGAGATGATGCGTAAAGTAGAAGCAGACCAAGTCTGTCTTGCAGCTGCAGATGAAATTAATCTGCCCAAACAGATCAAGAATATGACAAAAGGCGGAACAACACAGCAACGAAATATGACAAGCCAGACTATTTTCTGATTGTCAAAATGTATCCGAAATACAGAGAGGCTATTGACAACTTGCAAGGACAAAAAGCTGTGAATAGACCTGATATAGTTTCCCTTCAATTTGAATATAAATATTATTATGGACGACATTAAAACGGGATATTGGTCAAAGTTGTTGCATATGTGTATATTATTGAATTTCAAAAGCGAGCTTTGCCTCATGCTCACATTCTTCTTATTATGGATAAAGGAAATGAAATCAAATCTGAGGTTGAAATAGGTCAATTCGTAAGGGCTAAAATTCCTGATAAAGACAAAAATCCAAGGATGTGTAAAGCAGTAAAAACACACAAGATCCATGGACACTTTGGAGATAAAAATGTAAACAGGCCATTGCTCCAGGAGCTGATTGGACATTGTTTGCATTCAGCATGCACAAGCAATCGAATGCAAGAGATAGACTTCCAATTCATCTTGAGGGCCAACAGAAGTTCTGCTCCAAGCAAAAGCAGATAATGATGCTTTAGCTTTAGCCAAAACACTTTTTTATTGGAAAATTCCATTGCACTTTACGTGCCATACAGACAGCAAAAATAATTTAAATGAATGGAGGCCACGTCGTAAATGCTTTAACATTATTGGACGTGTGTACACAATAAGTCCTATAAATTCAGAGCTATTTGCATTGCGTACTTTATTGATGCACATTAAACGTGTAACAAGTTATGCCGACCTACAGTCACAAGAAAATTTCCATGAAGCAGCAAAAGCTCATGGGTTTCTTATTGATGATAATATTTGGAAAGAAACCATGGAGGAAACTAAAGAACTAAAAACGGCTCCTTAGTTACGCAAAGTGTTTGCGTATATGTAAATACTGTTGTTTGGAAATCCAGCAGATCCACTAAAACTGTGGGAAGAGTACAAGATCGAAATGAATCATGGTATGTTGCAAGACTTTGATGAAATTTTGAAAGCAACTTGGAAGCTAGGGAACTTTTAAGGTTCCTAATTCAAACTCCAACCTTGTATTTGATGTAATACATAGATACAATGCAATCAGCTTCTGATGCTGCAGAGATGTTAGAAAATGTTAGAAACATTAAATGATCAATAAAGGCAAGGGTTTGAACAAATTATCGAATACATATATGGCAGTGGAAAAAACAATTGTTTCTTCCCTGATGGGCCCGGTGGCAGTGGTACAACGTGTCTATACAATTATTTAAACATTTATATTAAAGGCACGGGAGATTAGAAGTAAAAAAGCTGCTATAATATGGAAAGCAAAACTTATAATAATTGATGAGTGCACAATGGCTTCTAATCCTGCCATAAACCATACTGATTGATTGATCAAAGAAATTATGAACCAAGACAAGCTTCCTTTTGCTGGATAGGCAATAGTATTAGGCGGATAAGTCTCACACAAAATATGAGGTCAAGAGATCCAGCCTACAGTGAATAGTTATAAAAACTTGGAAACGAAGAATTAATAAAGATCTCATAGAAATCCCTGAAAATTTTCTGTCTAAGGATTTATTATAAGTACGAGTTATGAAGAAGCCAGAGAAAAGAAAAATAGAGCAAATATCTGTCCTAAAAATGACTCAGTAGATCGACTGAATAAAGAAGTTATGATCCTTTTTACTGGGGATCAAATAATCTATTACAGTACGGATTCTGGCCATTGCCCAATGCCGTCCTTTATGCCATCACATAAACTAGCCCTTAAGAGAGGAGTCATTATAATGCTATTTAGAAATTTAGTCAGCAAAAAGGAGCTTTGCAATGGAACAAGATTGATTGTTCAGGCACTTAAAAAAAAATATTATTATTGCAGAAGTTTTAACAGGATCTGCTGAAGGAAAGGTTGAAATGTTTAACAGTTCATTTGCAACGACTATTAATAAGTCACAAGGCCAAACTTTAGAGAAAGTCGGCATTCATTTGCCAGACCCAGTATTTGGCCACGGGCGACTCTATGTTGCTTTTTCAAGATCAAAAGAAGATAGATCTGTAAAAGTAAATGTTCAAACAATATCAGAACAAACAAACTACATTCAAGCAATACGCGAAAACTCAGAAATCGTTTTCACAATGAATGTAGTTTTAAAGGAAGTGTTGCAATTAGAAACACTTTGGAACCAGCAATGGGTTCCTTCACAAATGCACCGGGTCTCCGTTCCAAGCCCTGGGCAATAATTCAATTGAATTACAATGCAGACGCCTTTGCATGAAATTAATTTCTTCTAGATGTGCAGTGTTTCTAAGTCTCACTGCACCAAGTGCCGGGCTTTCTAGTGCTATATACTTGAAACTCTGAAAGTAAGTTCGGAACATGTGTACCAACACAGCAACAAAAAAAAAAAAAAAAAATCGATATTCGAATTCTTCATCTTACCTTTTAAGCACACCTCGTAGACCTAATGATCATACATTAGGCCAACTGCTTATTGGAACATTCCGGCATTTTGAGCATTTGAGCAAGCACTTTGACATGTATAAATGGGAGAGACTTGTACTTTATCTATTCAGCACAATTTATAGTTTGTAAGTCTTGACTTTCGTAGGTTTCTAAATTGCCGTCCAAAGGATGGTGATCTCGGAGGTATTACTTTTACTACTTTTAATTCGCCGCAGGACTCTGGCATGCTTGTGGACGAGGAAATTAAAAATTTCTCCTAACTGAAAAAAACATTTACCATGGTTCTCATTTTCCTTAAACATCGTACTTCCTAAACAAAGCAGATGTGGTATCAATGTGGCCCACACAAAGTTACTTTAAATGACATATGTCCGAGCACATCGTGTCGTTGATCTTATACTCACCTATCTTATGTTAATGTTAACAATGCAAACAAAATTCAACTGTTCAAACATTTATACGGAACAAATCATCACCTTTTGCAAATTAGATTTTTCCTATAAAAACTGAACGACTTGCTCTCAAAGTTATCAGTTAAATTCAATACTTCACCGTAATTTGTAAATTTGGAAAACAACAAAATGAAATTATTCGTGTGTCTCTTAGCTTTCATCGCCTTCCTTGGACTATTCAGAAGCTCGAACGCACAGTGTCCTATAGTTTTGTTAGAATGTGTTGATAATGATGGAGACTGCCTTGATGACACCCTGGGAGTTAATATACCCGGTTGTACACCAGCAGCCAATAAATTGGCTATCGCATTCGAAAACATACAGTTTAACGCTATGAGAGGATCGCCAATGGCTAGAGCAATGCTCAATTCTATGCGTGTTAATGGCACCAAGTATTATTAAGTCCTAACATTTAAACAAATTGTAATACAATAAATTAAAATGTAAAAATAAATAAATGTAAAAATAAATAAGCAATTGAACCTTTTTTTGTAAGAAGATCACATGCATAACAGGTCGGTCGTATTTTATTTTAAGGATACCGTTGAAGAATCGCTCTTAATGAATCCTGGATAAAGGTTTCTTAACAGCGTTGTTCGCAATTTGTGGCAATGTGCTTCAATTTTTGATTTCCTCAAATAACAGTGACTCCTCTCCACTGTTTGCCGCCAGTTATATCTGCATCAAATGATATGTCCATTGAATCCTGATTTACTTTTAACGAATTCACTGTTCACTGTTGCATTTGCTTGCCGGTTTTTTCTTCGTACAAGGGATTTTCTTCTGAAGATACTCGAAAAGCGTCCGACGCCAAGTGCAATCACATAGTTCTCTTCTTTTGCTGTGTTCGGGGTGTTTCCAACCGCAATCTGGATATACCAAGGTAGCGATACGATACAGTGGTCACGCTTGGCAATTTTGGACATCTACAGGGTTTTTCATTAGAGCCCCTCAAATTGTTATTTCAAAATATCAACAAAAAAAAAAAATATAATAAATAAATCGCATATCTGGCTATAAGACGATCACCGTATTTCGGTTGTATGGCTTTCGGCAGCGATTAATTGGTTCCTTTCCTAGCGAAAAGTGATTCTAGCGAAGGGATCCTCAGCCAGTCGGTAGTTCTACCTAGGCATATCCAATCACGAAGGGTAATATCTAGATTCGGCTTTGCGTTGAATACGGCCCTTAGCTGATTGTGATTGATTCGTTCTCAGTCGTTGAATTCTTTGGGCCGTAAGACTATATGGACGTGACGCGCGGTAGTCTAGTTTGAAATCTTGCTTTTGGATGGAAGTGACGCATCGTAGTCTAGTTTGAAATCTTGCCATTATGATCCTATTACCATGTGGGTACCAATGAATTAATTCTCTGCGTGCGATTGGTGTAAGCAGAAAATCCACACCGGGTTCGCAGGGACTGTCGAAAGGCTTACCTGAGTTACTCTCGCGCGTCGAACCACCTAACAATCTGGCATGTTGAGCATTTGAGCAAGCACTACATCTCGAACTTGATTGTTGCGTTACTTACTGGCTCAAATCCGAGTTCTACAATTGATGTAGAAAGTAGCAATATCTGTAATTTTCATTTTCGCTTCACCTCGCGCATATCACCTTATTCCTTAGACAACTGGTGTCTTTCTTTTAAATGTGTCTATTGCCTCTACTAACTGTTTTTTCTCACAGTAAATCCATCCTTTACTGAGTACTCAGCCCCGAAAAGTAACTGAAATAAAGAAGACAAAAGTACAGCATGGAGTGCAGCCTTTGCTCACTGTTTCGATCATCTTATCATCAAATACACTTTTCGACGGATGAAAGCCTTTTGACATGTATAAGTGGGATAGACTTGTTCTATATCCATCCAGCACAATTTATAATTTGTAAGTCTTGAGTTTAGATGGTGATGTCGGAGATATTACTTTTACTAGTTGTAATTCGCCGCAGGACTCTGGCATGCTTGTGGACGAGGAAAGGATTTAAAATTTCTCCTAACTGAGAAAAAACATTAGCAAAGCTTCCCATTTTCCTCAGATCATTAATGTGAAATCCTTTTACTGCGAACTTAACAAACAAAGCAATGTGGCCAAACAGAGATCCTTTAAATGACACGTGTTCGAGTACATTGTATCATTAGTCTCATTATTCACCTTTCTAGATTAAATTGGAAAAAGTGTTAGGTCGTCTCAAATAAGTTAACAACAAATTTTAACAATGTATTCAAAATTCGACTGTTCAAACATTTATACAGAAGTTATCAATACCTTTTGCAAATTAGATTTTCCCCATAAAAACTGAACAACTTGCGCGCACAGCTATTAGCTAAATTCAATACTTCATGGCAGAGTAAATTTGCAAAACAAAAATATGGAATTATTCGTGTGTCTCTTAGCTTTCATCGCCTTCCTTTGACTATTCAGAAGCTAAAATGCACAATGTCCCACATGTCCTTGCTGACGTTTGTTTAGTACTACAAATTTGGCCAGGTTTCATACAAATGTCCAGATGGAGCAAATTGGGGGCACTAGTCGAAACGGGAGTGAACGCAAGATTATAGCTGAATTGTCAGACACCGGTTACTCAAATAAAGTTTATGCACCAGAAATACATCAAATCAGTCAAATAGCTACAGTGGATGTCAAAATTAAAGGATTGCCAGTCTGCATGGAAATAGTTTTAAAAGCATGGGTATGGGTCAAAATCTTGAATGTCGAAAACAATGTGAAAGCTGATATCAAATCTGGACTTTTGTTAACTCTAAAAGAAAATCTACAGGTATTCCAAATTCCATGTCCTTGAAGAACGTTAAGTCTTCAAATATTGACTCAACTCTTGATTTGTTCGATAATTTTTCCGAATCTGTTTACTCAGACTCTCAATTTAATAATTACATGTTTTACAATATTGCTACGAAGGTTAATATTGGGCATATTCAGCTGAGTACAGAAGAGGTCTCTATTGCGATTTAATCACTCAAACGTAGTCATATGCCTGGAGTCATCGGTATTCCTGCCATCGTCCTAAAGCTATAATTTTACTCACTTTGTTCATCGTTGCTAAATATATTTAATGCATCTGTGCACGAAGCTGTCTACCTAAGTGAGTGGAAAATTTTTTGATCCTTAAGTCGGAACCCAGAAATGTTATTGAAAATAAGGAGGGCAATTTGCAAGCTTTCAATTATTCCCAAGCTCCTAGAAAGTTCAGCCCAAAATCAGCTTGAATTTTTAATTAGTGAGTTCTTGTCAGATGCTCAACATGGCTTTATATCTAGAAGGTCAACGATTACAAATCTGGTTATTTTCTCCTCGTATATCATAAATGCATTAGGGAACCGTATGCACGTCGATGCCGTTTACACGGAATTTAGTAAAGCTTTTGACTCTGTAAACCATAAAATTCTATAAAAAATTCTATCGAATCTTGTTGTCGGACCTTTCTGGTAGAAAGCAATTAGTAAAAATTGAAAACGTCATCTAAGGCTGTTAAGTGTTCATCAGGTGTTCCCCAAGGTAGTCATTTAGGTCCTCTACTTTTTATAATCTTTATTGATAATATTATTTCTAAAATTAAGTTCTGCAAATGTCTTTTATACGCAGATGATCCTAAATTCTTCCTAAAAATGACTTGAACACGCTATCCATATTGTTACCCGGTCTCTGCACCAGCCGAACGAACCATTCGCAAGTGGATTGTAAAATTTAAATGTGGTCATACAAGCACCGAAGATGATGCACGCAGAGGACGTCCAAAAGAGGTTGTTTCAGATGAAAACATCAAAAAGGTCTACAAAATGATTACGAATGACCGTAGAGTGAAGTTGATCCAGATAGCTGACGCACTGAAGATATCAAAAGAGAGTTTTGAATATATCATACACGAATATTTGGACATGCGAAAGCTCTGTTCAAAGTGGGTGCCGCTTTTGCTCACAGTCGACCAAAAACAACAACGTGTTGATGATTCAGAGGAGTGTTTGAAGCTTTTCAACCGCAATAAAGTCGAATTTTTACGTCGGTATGTGACAATGGATGAAACTTGGCTCCATCACTTTACACCAGAGTCAAGTCGGCAGTCAGCTGAGTGGCGAGCAGGCGACGAACCTCGTCCAAAACGACCAAAAACTCAACAGTCGGCTGGCAAGGCTATGGCATCCTTATTTTGGGATACACATGGAATAATTTTCATCGACTATCTCCAAAATGGGCAGACTATCAACAGCGACTATTACATTCCGTTGTTGGAGCGCTTGAAGGACGAAATCCCAAAAAAAACGACGGCCGCATTTGAAAAAAAAAAGAAAGTGCTGTTTCATCAAGACAATGCACTGTGTCACAAGTCGATGAAAACGATGGCAAAATTGAATGAAATCGGCCATGAATTGCTCCCTCACCCACCGTATTCTCCAGATTTGACCCCAGCGACTATTTCCTGTTCGCAGACTTCAGAAGAATGTTCGCCGGAAAGAGATTTAAGACCGATGAAGAAGTAATCGCCGAAACAGAGGCCTATTTTGCGGCTAAATCGAAATCATACTACAAAACTGGTATCGAAGATTGAAAAATCGTTTCAATCACTGTATCGCCATCGAAGGCAACTATATTGATAAATAAAGTTGAATTTTGCAAAAATTTTGTGTTTTACTACAAAACGGAACTGACTTTTCAGAACATGTGTTACATTCGATTAACGATTTTTTTTTTTTTTTTCTTTGCTGTGTTGGTACACATGTTCCGAACATATTTTCACAGTTTCAAGTATATAGCATTACCTAGTTATACGCGTGGTCTGGTATTAAGTCTATTTGCTCTGCTCTCTTCTCTAAAACACTTTTTTTCTGCGCCTAGGGCTATGCAGTGCTACATAAATTCGAAATAGAATTACTTAAACAACAGTCTCGATTATCCCTTAACCGTCATTTCTGTTAACCGTCAAACTTTTTTGGCGCGAAATTTTTTGATGTCCGCTGCCTGACGGATAATCGAGACTTCTTCACTTCTCTTTTACTCTCTGCTGTACATGACTACATTTTGCGATTGATACAAACATTTTCCTTTTATTTTGAAGTGAACATTTTTTCTCTATACCCGTGCGATTTTTCCAGTTTTATAAAACTGTCAGTAGTATTAAAAGTGAGACAGTAATTTAAAATGTTTTTAAATTATTTCTACGTGAGAGTATAAGCGGAAAGGTAAGTTTAAATTGTTAACAATATTCAACGAAAGAAAAATAGAGCAATGAGCTGAAGAAACTGACGTACAAGCTACAATAAGACGAGCCAAATCAGCTGAATGTGCTCGCAATGATAAGGCAAATGAAAAACCTGAACAGTCAGCTGATCGAACAAACTAAACAGCTCAGTGCAAAGCAAATCAAAGAGCAACTGAGACACCGGAACAATCAGCTGTTCGGCATGAAAATAATCCACAACGCCGTTAATAGAAAATTGATCTCAATGAAAGAAATTTGCATCAACTCAATGAATAATGAAAATTCGGTCGAACTACATAGCTGCGAAAATATGTTAGTTATATGCAAACACTGCAAATCTCTAAACTGCAAATCCTTTATGGATCATATCCGTTCCATCAAAAGCTCATTTGGTTTTTCTTCACTGGGAGCTAATATTGCACCACCTCCAGGCCATGGCCCATATTGTTTTCGCATACATGGACAAGTGTATCATAGAACTGGAATATTACATCCGGAGATTGGAGAACAGAATGTCATTTGGAGACAACCATGATTGTTTTAAAGAACTAATGACAGTATTAGATTATTTTTTTAAAGAAAACAACCAGCTTGCTCTGTTATACGAGATGATGCGTAAAGTAGAAGCAGACCAAGTCTGTCTTGCAGCTGCAGATGAAATTAATCTGCCCAAACAGATCAAGAATATGACAAAAGGCGGAACAACACAGCAACGAAATATGACAAGCCAGACTATTTTCTGATTGTCAAAATGTATCCGAAATACAGAGAGGCTATTGACAACTTGCAAGGACAAAAAGCTGTGAATAGACCTGATATAGTTTCCCTTCAATTTGAATATAAATATTATTATGGACGACATTAAAACGGGATATTGGTCAAAGTTGTTGCATATGTGTATATTATTGAATTTCAAAAGCGAGCTTTGCCTCATGCTCACATTCTTCTTATTATGGATAAAGGAAATGAAATCAAATCTGAGGTTGAAATAGGTCAATTCGTAAGGGCTGAAATTCCTGATAAAGACAAAAATCCAAGGATGTGTAAAGCAGTAAAAACACACAAGATCCATGGACACTTTGGAGATAAAAATGTAAACAGGCCATTGCTCCAGGAGCTGATTGGACATTGTTTGCATTCAGCATGCACAAGCAATCGAATGCAAGAGATAGACTTCCAATTCATCTTGAGGGCCAACAGAAGTTCTGCTCCAAGCAAAAGCAGATAATGATGCTTTAGCTAGAAGAATTACAGCAGCTGCGCAAAAAGATACAAAACTGCCAAAACACTTTTTTATTGGAAAATTCCATTGCACTTTACGTGCCATACAGACAGCAAAAATAATTTAAATGAATGGAGGCCACGTCGTAAATGCTTTAACATTATTGGACGTGTGTACACAATAAGTCCTATAAATTTAGAGCTATTTGCATTGCGTACTTTATTGATGCACATTAAACGTGTAACAAGTTATGCCGACCTCATGACTGTAAATGGAAATCTACAAGAAAATTTCCATGAAGCAGCAAAAGCTCATGGGTTTCTTATTGATAATAATATTTGGAAAGAAACCATGGAGGAAACTAAAGAACTAAAAACGGCTCCTTAGTTACGCAAAGTGTTTGCGTATATGTAAATACTGTTGTTTGGAAATCCAGCAGATCCACTAAAACTGTGGGAAGAGTACAAGATCGAAATGAATCATGGTATGTTGCAAGACTTTGATGAAATTTTGAAAGCAACTTGGAAGCTAGGGAACTTTTAAGGTTCCTAATTCAAACTCCAACCTTGTATTTGATGTAATACATAGATACAATGCAATCTGCTTCTGATGCTGCAGAGATGTTAGAAAATGTTAGAAACATTAAATGATCAACAAAGGCAAGGGTTTGAACAAATTATCGAATACATATATGGCAGTGGAAAAAACAATTGTTTCTTCCCTGATGGG
Organism: Volucella inanis; assembly: GCA_907269105.1. Taxonomy (NCBI): domain Eukaryota; kingdom Metazoa; phylum Arthropoda; class Insecta; order Diptera; family Syrphidae; genus Volucella; species Volucella inanis. Next base: position 128,125,840 of record OU026157.1, read on the forward strand.
CCCGGTGGCAGTGGTACAACCTACCTATACAATTGTTTAAACAGGTATATTAAAGGCACGGGAGATTAGAAGTAAAAAAGCTGCTATAATATGGAAAGCAAAACTTATAATAATTGATGAGTGCACAATGGCTTCTAATCCTGCCATAAATCATATTGATTGATTGATCAAAGAAATTATGAACCAAGACAAGCTTCCTTTTGCTGGATAGGCAATAGTATTAGGCGGATAAGTCTCACTCAAAATATGAGGTCAAGAGATCCAGCCTACAGTGAATAGCTATAAAAACTTGGAAACGAAGAATTAACAAAGATCTCATAGAAATCCCTGAAAATTTTCTGTCTAAGGATTTATTATAAGTACGAGTTATGAAGAAGCCAGAGAAAAGAAAAATAGAGCAAATATCTGTTCTAAAAATGACTCGACTGAATAAAGAAGTTATGATCCTTTTTACTGGGGATCAAATAATCTATTACAGTACGGATTCTGGCCATTGCCCAATGCCGTCCTTTATGCCATCACATAAACTAGCCCTTAAGAGAGGAGTCATTATAATGCTATTTAGAAATTTAGTCAGCAAAAAGGAGCTTTGCAATGGAACAAGATTGATTGTTCAGGCACTTAAAAAAAAATATTATTATTGCAGAAGTTTTAACAGGATCTGCTGAAGGAAAGGTTGAAATGTTTAACAGTTCATTTGCAACGACTATTAATAAGTCACAAGGCCAAACTTTAGAGAAAGTCGGCATTCATTTGCCAGACCCAGTATTTGGCCACGGGCGACTCTATGTTGCTTTTTCAAGATCAAAAGAAGATAGATCTGTAAAAGTAAATGTTCAAACAATATCAGAACAAACAAACTACATTCAAGCAATACGCGAAAACTCAGAAATCGTTTTCACAATGAATGTAGTTTTAAAGGAAGTGTTGCAATTAGAAACACTTTGGAACCAGCAATGGGTTCCTTCACAAATGCACCGGGTCTCCGTTCCAAGCCCTGGGCAATAATTCAATTGAATTACAATGCAGACGCCTTTGCATGAAATTAATTTCTTCTAGATGTGCAGTGTTTCTAAGTCTCACTGCACCAAGTGCCGGGCTTTCTAGTGCTATATACTTGAAACTCTGAAAGTATGTTCGGAACATGTGTACCAACACAGCAACAAAAAAAAAAAAAAAAAAAAAAAATCGATATTCGAATTCTTCATCTTACCTTTTAAACACACCTCGTAGACCTAATGATCATACATTAGGCCAACTGCTTATTGGAACATTCCGGCATTTTGAGCATTTGAGCAAGCACTTTGACATGTATAAATGGGAGAGACTTGTACTTTATCCATTCAGCACAATTTATAGTTTGTAAGTCTTGACTTTCGTAGGTTTCTAAATTGCCGTCCAAAGGATGGTGATGTCGGAAATATTACTTTCACTACTTTTAATTCGAGGCAGGACTCTGGCATGCTTGTGGACGAGGAAGGGTCTTAAATTTCTCTTCACTGAAAAAAAAACATTGGCAATGGTTCTCATTTTCCTCAGATAATTAAAGTGAAAGCTTAGACATCGCACTTCCTAAACAAAGCAGATGTGGTATCAATGTGGCCCACACAAAGCTACTTTAAATGACATATGTCCGAGCACATCGTGTCGTTGATCTTATACTCACCTATCTTATGTTAATGTTAACAATGCAAACAAAATTCAACTGTTCAAACATTTATACGGAACAAATCATCACCTTTTGCAAATTAGATTTTTCCTATAAAAACTGAACGACTTGCTCTCAAAGTTATCAGTTAAATTCAATACTTCACCGTAATTTGTAAATTTGGAAAACAACAAAATGAAATTATTCGTGTGTCTCTTAGCTTTCATCGCCTTCCTTGGACTATTCAGAAGTTCAAACGCACAGTGTCCTATGGTTTTGTTGGAATGTGTTGACAATAATGGAGACTGCGTTGATGACATCGTGGGAGTTAATATACCCGATTGTACACCAGTACCAAAAAAGAGTTTAGTTATACCATACTTATGGCTACCGCCATATACAAATAGACGTGTCCACAAATAAAACTATACTAATTTAAATAAAATTAAATAAAAAAACAAATAAGCCATTGTAACTGTAAACATACAGTTTAACGCTATGAGAGGATCGCCAATGGCTAGAGCAATGCTCAATTCTATGCGTGTTAATGGCACGAAGTATTATTAAGTCCTAACATTTAAACAAATTGTAATACAATAAATTAAATAAAATTAAATGTAAAAATAAATAAGCAATTGAACCTTTTTTGTAAGAAGATCACATGCATAACAGGTCGGTCGTATTTTATTTTAAGGATACCGTTGAAGAATCGCTCTTAATGAATCCTGGATAAAGGTTTCTTAACAGCGTTGTTCGCAATTTGTGGCAATGTGCTTCAATTTTTGATTTCCTCAAATAACAGTGACTCCTCTCCACTGTTTGCCGCCAGTTATATCTGCATCAAATGATATGTCCATTGAATCCTGATTTACTTTTAACGAATTCACTGTTCACTGTTGCATTTGCTTGCCGGTTTTTTCTTCGTACAAGGGATTTTCTTCTGAAGATACTCGAAAAGCGCATTTGCGATTTCTCCAGATTTAGCCGTCCGACGCCAAGTGCAATCACATAGTTCTCTTCTTTTGCTGTGTTCGGGGTGTTTCCAACCGCAATCTGGATATACCAAGGTAGCGATACGATACAGTGGTCACGCTTGGCAATTTTGGACATCTACAGGGTTTTTCATTAGAGCCCCTCAAATTGTTATTTCAAAATATCAACAAAAAAAAAAAAAATATAATAAATAAATCGCATATCTGGCTATAAGACGATCACTGTATTTCGGTTGTATGGCTTTCGGCAGCGATTAATTGGTTCCTTCCCTAGCGAAAAGTGATTCTAGCGAAGGGATCCTCAGCCAGTCGGTAGTTCTACCTAGGCATATCCAATCACGAAGGGTAATATCTAGATTCGGCTTTGCGTTGAATACGGCCCTTAGCTGATTGTGATTGATTCGTTCTCAGTCGTTGAATTCTTTGGGCCGTAAGACTGTATGGACGTGACGCGCGGTAGTCTAGTTTGAAATCTTGCCTTTGGATGGAAGTGACGCATCGTAGTCTAGTTTGAAATCTTGCCATTATGATCCTATTACCATGTGGGTACCAATGAATTAATTCTCTGCGTGCGATTGGTGTAAGCAGAAAATCCACACCGGGTTCGCAGGGACTGTCGAAAGGCTTACCTGAGTTACTCTCGCGCGTCGAACCACCTAACAATCTGGCATGTTGAGCATTTGAGCAAGCACTACATCTCGAACTTAATTGTTGCGTTACTTACTGGCTCAAATCCGAGTTCTACAATTGATGTAGAAAGTAGCAATATCTGTAATTTTCATTTTCGCTTCACCTCGCGCATATCACCTTATTCCTTAGACAACTGGTGTCTTTCTTTTAAATGTGTCTATTGCCTCTACTAACTGTTTTTTCTCACAGTAAATCCATCCTTTACTGAGTACTCAGCCCCGAAAAGTAACTGAAATAAAGAAGACAAAAGTACAGCATGGAGTGCAGCCTTTGCTCACTGTTTCGATCATCTTATCATCAAATACACTTTTCGACGGATGAAAGCCTTTTGACATGTATAAGTGGGATAGACTTGTTCTATATCCATCCAGCACAATTTATAATTTGTAAGTCTTGAGTTTAGATGGTGATGTCGGAGATATTACTTTTACTACTTTTAATTCGCCGCAGGACTCTGGCATGCTTGTGGACGAGAAAATTAAAAATTTCTCCTAACTGAAAAAAAACATTTACAATGGTTCTCATTTTCCTTAAACAACGTACTTCCTAAACAAAGCATATGTGGTATCAATGTGGCCCACACAAAGCTACTTTAAATGACATATGTTCGAGCACATCGTGTCGTTGATCTTATACTCACCTATCTTATGTTAGTATTAACAATGCAAACAAAATTCAACTGTTCAAACATTTATACGAAACGAATCAGCACCTTTTGTAAATTAGATTTTTCTTATAAAAACTGAACGACTTGCTCTTAAAGGTATCAGTTAAATTCAATACTTTACCGCTGAGTAAATTTGGAAAACAACAAAATGAAATTATTCGTGTGTCTCTTAGCTTTCATCACCTTCCTTGGACTATTCAGAAGCTCAAATGGACAGTGTCCTATAGTTTTGTCGGAGTGTGTTGATAAAAATAGAGACTGCCTTGATGACACCCTGGGAGTAAATATACCCGATTGTACACCAGCAGATAAAAAAAAAAAATTTATCCCTTTCAAAATCGTAAATAATAACGTCAGATTGCTATCGCCATATACATATAGACGTTACCACCCAAATAAAGTTATACTAATTTAAATAAAATTAAATAAAAAAATAAATAAGCCATTGAACCTTATTTTGTAAGAAAATCAGATGCATAACAGGTCGGTCGTAATTGTTGATGGTCTTGAATTTCTATTTCTCGTATAGCCGCGATATTCCTTTCATTTGGGGTGTTTTGCTGCCTGAGTGCCAGATACGTAACATAGTCGTAAATGTAGAAACGCAAACTTGTAAACTTATGATCTTATCTTATGAAAAACCTTATTTCTCGGCCGACCTGTTCTTCTACCGTCTTGCGACAATGAACTCCATTGCATCGTGTAGGTTGCATGAGGTTCGTAGATGCAATGATCGCATTTTCGAAGTGTGTGAGCAATCTATTGCCACTTTCGCCGTTGAATGGTTGTCCCTACTCATTCCTGATCCGTTCTCTGGTAAAGATACGGTTATGCCAGAAAACCTTTCAGTTGTTTCGTAACGAACGTTTGTAGTTCGGCGTACGAACGGTCGTACCTTGGTGCTTAAGCTGGTTGCATTGTTCCGCCATATTATGGACATCATTGCCAATGTAGATTTTGCTTTGCGTTTTGGTTGACAATATCCTCTTGGATTTCACCTTCAGTAGAGGCAACACTCCCAAGATTTTGGAAACTTTCTTATTTATCCAGCAATGCTAACTTGACTTGATGAGTTAGTTTCTAGGTTAAGAATTTTGGCTTTGGCAGTGTTAATCATCAAACCCACTGCATTTGCATCCCTCTCCAATTTTGCTGTCACTTTGTGCAGATTCATTTCCTTGTGAGAGAGTTAAGAAACGTCGTTAGTGTAGTACAGATGTTTGAGTTAAGATGCAAGAGTTTAATCTGCGTGAAGCACATCGATAATCACCAATAAAAAAAAGTATCGGCGATAGAATGCAACCTTGTTGGACCACATTTTGGATCTCGAATTCCTCTGACAACTTTCCTCTTTGCAGAACATGGCATTTAGGTTGCTTTGATAATAACCATTAATTTGTCGAGTTTATCGCAAGCAGATAAACTGTCTTTTTCCATTCACCGACAATATTTTTCGCTTCAGATATATAAAAAAAATTGTTCACAGCGTTCGAATATTTTTGCATTGTTATTGGCAGCGAGTTGCCTAGCAAAATGTGAGCATTGTTGGCGTAATGATCTTTAGCCGGTCGATGTTATACCCACACCGGATTCACAGGGACTGTCAGAGGGCCTACCTGAGAAGAGTAGCACAGTATTACATTTTGGGAATTGTTATTCTCCTGCGTCGAACCACTTTACAATCTGGCATTTTGAGCACTGGAACAAGCACTACATCACGAACTTGATTGTTGCGTCACTGGCTCAAATCAAAGTTCTATAATGTCTTCTCCTGGCGCGTATCACCTTATTCCTTAGACAACTGGTGTCTTAATTTTGAAGGTGTATATAGTATGGCTTCTGCTAATTGTTTTTTGTCACAGTAAATTCATCCTTAAAGTTGTTTCACACAGTTTGCTCGGAACGCTTACTATTGAGTAATTTTCCCATATGCTCATCCCCGAAAAAAACTAAAATAAAGGAGACAAAAGGACAGTATGGAGCGCAGTCTTTGGAGCGCGTGCAACTGTGTGTAGTTTGAAGTGGGAGTGAAGAATGAATGTTTTGTGTGCTAATTTACATATGTAGTTCATCTTCAAATCTATTTGATTGAAAATTCAGTGCAGATAATAAAGAAAAAAAAAATAAATAAAAATAAAAAATAAAAAATTAAACATTTTCTACAACTGTGAGTAGTTAAGGATGTAAGTACAAAAGATAGTTTGACAGGATAAGATTTTTAATACATATTTGATAATAGATAATTTTAAAATGTTGCATGTTTGTGTTCTTAAGACAATGAAAAGTTAGGTTAGTCAAAATTATAACCGCGAAATATGCCACGCTAACATAAGTATGTAATTCCAACGTAAAATAAAAAGAAAATTTGAAAGACTAACATTTTTCACGGCTTACTTCGTTCAACCGCAAATCAGGAGTGCATTCTGGATCGCTTACGTTTGTTCTATGTATGTAGGTATGATAAATAGGTATGTATATGTATATACATATTTTTTAAATAATACTTGGCACGTTTCACTTTAAGGTAAGGTTATATTAGTTAGAAATTGTAGGTTGTAGATAAGAAATAAATTATTTTTAGATTAGGTATTGTATTTTAATTTTTAATTTATTTAATTTAAACAGTGATCTTTTTTTTACTTTTTTTGTATGATGTGTACAGGACACTATTATGACCAATATGCGGGTTTGGTTTTTTTTTGGTTTTTTTTTTTTGGCCAAACAGAGATCCTTAAAATGACACGTGTTCGAGTACATTGTATTATTAGTCTCATTACTCACCTTTCTAGGTAAACTTGGAAAAAGTGTTAGGTCGTCTCAAATAAATTAACAACAAATTCTAACAATGCAATCAAAATTCGACTGTTCAAACATTTATACAGAAGCAATCAATAATTTTTGCAAATAAAGTTTTCCCCATAAAACTGAACAACTTGCGCACACAGTTATTAGCTAAATTCAATACTTCATATTTTCAATATTTTATCGCCTTCCTTGGACTATTCAGAAGCTAAAATGCACAATGTTCCACATGTCCTTGCTGACACCCTGGAAGTTCATATACGTGGTTGTAAGCCAGCAGCCAAAAAAAAGTTTATCGCATTCAAAAACTTAATGTATAATGTCACAAGGCGTATACTCGTACAAGTAAATGGCTAAATTGTCAGTTTTTTGAATGTAAATATAGCAAGGACCACGAATGTTAAGAATATAACATTCGAAGGTGTCCTTTCTAGCTATATCCTTACTCTGGGAACCTCTGTGTTTACCATTGCTAGAGCTATGTACATGTCTGAGTAAAAGTTAAGCCAACTAAAAGCGTAAACCTTTTTGATACGTAAAACATATATTTTGTGAAAGGCAGCGTTGTTAAAGGGATTACCAATGTAAAAGCAAAGGTAGCAGTCAAAGTAGAGGCCTAACAGAGTACCGGGTTTCAAGTCCTAATTGGCGTAATAGTAAAGAACTCGGCAAGCTGTCATCGATGTGGTCGCAATCATAATCCAAAATTGGGAATGTTTAGTACTACAAATTCGGCCAGGTTTCATACAAATGTCCAGATGGAGCAAATTGGGGGCACTGGTCGAAACGGGAGTGAACGCAAGATTATAGCTGAATTGTCAGACACCGGTTACATAAATAAAGTTTATGCACCAGAAATACATCAAATCAGTCAAATAGCTACAGTGGATGTCAAAATCAAAGGATTGCCAGTCTGCATGAAAATAGTTTTAAAAGCATGTTCCTCTGTCATATCGGAAGATGGGTATGGGTCAAAATTTTTAATGTCGAAAACAATGTGAAAGCTGATATCAAATCTGGACTTTTGCTAACTCTAAAAGAAAATCTACAGGTATTCCAAATTCCATGTCCTTGAAGAACGTTAAGTCTTCAAATATTGACTCAACTCTTGATTTGTTCGATAATTTTTCCGAATCTGTTTACTCAGACTCTCAATTTAATAATTACATGTTTTACAATATTGCTACGAAGGTTAATATTGGACATATTCAGCTGAGTACAGAAGAGGTCTCTATTGCGATTCAATCACTCAAACCTAGTCATCGGTATTCCTGCCATCGTCCTAAAGCTATAGTTTTACTCACTTTGTTCATCGTTGCTAAATATATTTAATGCATCTCTGCATGAAGCTGTCTAAATAAGTGAGTGGAAAAATTTTTAATTCTTAAGTCGGAACTTAAAAATGATATTGAAATAAAGAGGGCAATTTGAAATTTTTCAATTATTCCCAAGCTCCTTGAAACTTTAGCCCAAAATCAGCTTGAATTTTTAATTAGTGAGTTCTTGTCAGATGCTCAACATGGCTTTATATCTAGAAGGTCAACGATTACAAATCTGGTTATTTTCTCCTCGTATATCATAAATGCATTAGGGAACCGTATGCACGTCGATGCCGTTTACACGGAATTTAGTAAAGCTTTTGACTCTGTAAACCATAAAATTCTATAAAAAATTCTTTCGAATCTTGATGTCGGACCTTTCTGGTAGAAAGCAAATAGTAAAAATTGAAAACGTCATCTAAGGCTGTTAAGTGTTCATCAGGTGTTCCCCAAGGTAGTCATTTAGGTCCTCTACTTTTTATAATCTTTATTGATAATATTATTTCTAAAATTAAGTTCTGCAAATGTCTTTTATACGCAGATGATCCTAAATTCTTCCTAAAAATGACTTGAACACGCTATCCATATTGTTACCCAGACACTGCACCAGCCGAACGAACCATTCGCAAGTGGATTGAAAAATTTAAATGTGGTCATACAAGCACCGAAGATGATGCACCCAGAGGACGTCCAAAAGACGTTGTTTCAGATGAGAACATCAAAAAAGTCTACAAAATGATTACGAATGACCGTAGAGTGAAGTTGATCGAGATAGCTGACGCACTGAAGATATTAAAAGAGAGTTTTGGATATATTATACACGAATATTTGGACATGCGAAAGCTCTGTTCAAAGTGGGTGCCGCGTTTGCTCACATTCGACCAAAAACAACAACGTGTTGATGATTCAGAAGAGTGTTTGAAGCTGTTCAACCGCAATAAAGACGAATTTTTGCGTCAATATGTGACAATGGATGAAACTTGGCTCCATCACTTCACACCAGAGTCAAGTTGGCAGTCAGCTGAGTGGCGAGTAGGCGACGAACCTCGTCCAAAACGACCAAAAACTCAACAGTCGGCTGACAAGGTTATGGCATCCGTATTTTGGGATACACATGGTATAATTTTCATCGACTATCTCCAAAATGGGCAGACTATCAACAGCGACTATTACATTCCGTTGTTGGAGCGTTTGAAGGACGAAATCGCAAAGAAAAAGACGGCCGCATTTGAAAAAAAAAGAAAGTGGTGTTTCATCAAGACAATGCACCGTGTCACAAGTCGATGAAAACGATGGCAAAATTGAATGAAATCGGCCATGAATTGCTCCCTCACCCACCGTATTCTCCAGATTTGGCCCCCAGCGACTATTTCCTGTTCGCAGACCTCAAAATAATGCTCGCCGGAAAGAGATTTAAGACCGATGAAGAAGTAATCGCCGAAACAGAGGCCTATTTTTGCGGCTAAATCGAAATCATACTACAAAACTGGTATCGGAAGATTGAAAAATCGTTTCAATCACTGTATCGCCATCGAAGGCAACTATATTGATAAATAAATTTGAATTTTGCAAAAATTTTGTGTTTTACTACAAAACGGAACTGCCTTTCAGAACATGTGTTACATTCGATTAACGATTTTTTTTTTTTTTTCTTTGCTGTGTTGGTACACATGTTCCGAACATATTTTCACAGTTTCAAGTATATAGCATTACCTAGTTATACGCGTGGTCTGGTATTAAGTCTATTTGCTCTGCTCTCTTCTCTAAAACACTTTTTTTTCTGCGCCTAGGGCTATGCAGTGCTACATAAATTCGAAATAGAATTACTTAAACAACAGTCTCGATTATCCCTTAACCGTCATTTCTGTTAACCGTCAAACTTTTTTGGCGCGAAATTTTATGATGTCCGCTGCCTGACGGATAATCGAGACTACTTCTCTTCCCTTTTACTCTCTGCTGTACATGGAAAAAGACAGTTTATCTGCTTGCGATAAACCCGACAAATTAATGTTTATTATCAAAGCAACCTAAATGCTATGTTCTGCAAAGAGGAAAGTTGTCAGAGGAATTCGAGATCCAAAGTGGGGTCCAACAAGGTTATTTTTCTTTATTGGTGATTATCGATGTGCTTCACGCAGATTAAACTCTTGCATCTTAACTCAAACATCTAACGACGTTTCTTAACTCTCTCACAAGGTTATGAATCTGCACAAAGTGACAGCAAAAGTGGAGAGGGATGCAAATGCAGTGGGTTTGATGATTAACACTGCCAAAGCCAAAATCCGCAACCTAGGAACTAACCATCGAATCAGCTAGGACATCAATATAATTAAGCATCATAGAGTGAAAGGTTTTTCATAAGATAAGATCACAAGTTTACAAGTTTGCGTTCCTACATAACTGAAAGCGTAGTGCAAAAATTCTATTTAATTAATCACGCCATGATGTTGCCAGTGAGGCAACAAAACACCTGAAATGAGAGTATTATAGCGGCTATACGAGAGTTAGAAATTCAAGACCTTCAGCAAATACGACCGACCTGTTATGCATCTGATTTTCTTACAAAATAAGGTTCAATGGCTTATTTGTTTTTTTATTTAATTTTATTTAAATTAGTATAGTTTTATTTGGGTGGTAACGTATATTTGTATATGGCGGCAGCCATATGAATGGTAAAATAAAACTTTTTTTTGGTACTGGTGTACAATCGGGTATATTAACTCCCACGATGTCATCAACGCAGTCTCCATTATTATCAACACATTCTAACAAAACCATAGGACACTGTGCGTTTGAACTTCTGAATAGTCCAAGGAAGGCGATGAAAGCTAAGAGACACACGAATAATTCCATATTTTTGTTTTGCAAATTTACTCTGCCATGAAGTATTGAATTTAGCTAATAGCTGTGCGCGCAAGTTGTTCAGTTTTTATGGGGAAAACCTAATTTGCAAAAGGTATTGATTACTTCTGTATAAATATTTGAACAGTCGAGTTTTGATTACATTGTTAAAATTTGTTGTTAACTTATTTGAGACGACCTAACACTTTTTCCAATTTAATCTAGAAAGGTGAATAATGAGACTAATGATACAATGTACTCGAACACGTGTCATTTAAAGGATCTCTGTTTGGCCACATTGCTTTGTTTGTTAAGTTCGCTGTAAAAGGTATTCACATTAATGATCTGAGGAAAATGGGAAGCTTTGCTAATGTTTTTTTTTCAGTTAGGAGAAATTTTAAATCCTTTCCTCGTCCACAAGCATGCCAGAGTCCTGCGGCGAATTACAACTAGTAAAAGTAATATCTCCGACATCACCATCTAAACTCAAGACTTACAAATTATAAATTGTGCTGGATGGATATAGAACAAATCTATCCCACTTATACATGTCAAAAGGCTTTCATCCGTCGAAAAGTGTATTTGATGATAAGATGATCGAAACAGTGAGCAAAGGCTGCACTCCATGCTGTACTTTTGTCTTCTTTATTTCAGTTACTTTTCGGGGCTGAGTACTCAGTAAAGGATGGATTTACTGTGAGAAAAAACAGTTAGTAGAGGCAATAGACACATTCAAAAGAAAGACACCAGTTGTCTAAGGAATAAGGTGATACGCGCGAGGTGAAGCGAAAATGAAAATTACAGATATTGCTACTTTCTACATCAATTGTAGAACTCGAATTTGAGCCAGTAAGTAACGCAACAATCAAGTTCGAGATGTAGTGCTTGCTCAAATGCTCAACATGCCAGATTGTTAGGTGGTTCGACGCGCGAGAGTAACTCAGGTAAGCCTTTCGACAGTCCCTGCGAACCCGGTGTGGATTTTCTGCTTACACCAATCGCACGCAGAGAATTAATTCATTGGTACCCACATGGTAATAGGATCATAATGGCAAGATTTCAAACTAGACTACGATGCGTCACTTCCATACTGTCTTACGGCCCAAAGAATTCCTCGGCTGAGAACGAAAAGGAAGATTTATAGAATCAGCTAAGGGCCGTATTCAACGCAAAGCCGAATGCTCGAATGCTCAGAATGTCAGATTCTTTCAATATTAGCAAGAGTTCTTTCGATATAACTTGAATAAATTGGGAGTGAGTAAAGTAAGGCTCCGACGCGGGAGAGTACCAATTTCCAAAGTATAACACTATGCTACTGTACTCAGATAGTCCCTGTGAATCCGGTATGGGTCTTCTGCTAACACCAACAGCACGCAGAGAATTAACTCATTATTACATACAATACAAGGTGATACGATAATAAAGGCAAGATTTCAAACTAGACTACCGCGCGTCACGTCCATACAGTTTTACGGCCCAAAGAATTCAATGACTGAGAACGAATCAATCACAATCAGCTAAGTGCCGTATTCAACGCAAAGTCGAATCTAGATATTACCCTTCGTGATTGGATATGCCTAGGTAGAACTACCGACTGGCTGAGGATCCCTTCGCTAGAATCACTTTTCGCTAGGAAAGGAACCAATTAATCGCTGCCGAAAGCCATACAACCGAAATACGGTGATCGTCTTATAGCCAGATATGCGATTTGTTTATTATATTTTTTTTTTTGTTGATATTTTGAAATAACAATTTGAGGGGCTCTAATGAAAAACCCTGTAGATGTCCAAAATTGCCAAGCGTGACCACTGTATCGTATCGCTACCTTGGTATATCCAGATTGCGGTTGGAAACACCCCGAACACAGCAAAAGAAGAGAACTATGTGATTGCACTTGGCGTCGGACGGCTAAATCTGGAGAAATCGCAAATGCGCTTTTCGAGTATCTTCAGAAGAAAATCGCTTGTACGAAGAAAAAACCGGCAAGCAAATGCAACAGTGAACAGTGAATTCGTTAAAAGTAAATCAGGATTCAATGGACATATCATTTGATGCAGATATAACTGGCGGCAAACAGTGGAGAGGAACCACTGTTATTTGAGGAAATCAAAAATTGAAGCACATTGCCACAAATTGCGAACAACGCTGTTAAGAAACCTTTATCCAGGATTCATTTAGAGCGATTCTTCAACGGTATCCTTAAAATAAAATACGACCGACCTGTTATGCATGTGATCTTCTTACAAAAAAGGTTCAATTGCTTATTTATTTTTACATTTATTTATTTTTACATTTTAATTTATTGTATTACAATTTGTTTAAATGTTAGGACTTAATAATACTTGGTGCCATTAACAAGCATAGAATTGAGCATTGCTCTAGCCATTGGCGATCCTCTCATAGCGTTAAACTGTATGTTTACAGTTACAATGGCTTATTTGTTTTTTTATTTAATTTTATTTAAATTAGTATAGTTTTATTTGTGGACACGTCTATTTGTATATGGCGGTAGCCGTATGTATGGTATAACTAAACTCTTTTTTGGTACTGGTGTACAATCGGGAATATTAACTCCCACGATGTCATCAACGCAGTCTCCGTTATTATCAACACATTCAGTCACAACTCTAGGACACTGTGCATTTAAGCTTTTGAATAGTCCAAGGAAAGCGATAAAAGCTAAGAGACACACGAATAATTTCATTTTGTTGTTTTCCAAATTAACTCAGCGGTAAAGTATTGAATTTAACTGATAACTTTGAGAGCAAGTCGTTCAGTTTTTATAGGAAAAATCTAATTTGCAAAAGGTGATGATTTGTTCCGTATAAATGTTTGAACAGTTGAATTTTGTTTGCATTGTTAACATTAACATAAGATAGGTGAGTATAAGATCAACGACACGATGTGCTCGGACATATGTCATTTAAAGTAACTTTGTGTGGGCCACATTGATACCACATCTGCTTTGTTTAGGAAGTACGATGTTTAAGGAAAATGAGAACCATGGTAAATGTTTTTTTCAGTTAGGAGAAATTTTTAATTTCCTCGTCCACAAGCATGCCAGAGTCCTGCGGCGAATTAAAAGTAGTAAAAGTAATACCTCCGAGATCACCATCCTTTGGCCGGCAATTTAGAAACCTACGAAAGTCAAGACTTACAAACTATATATTGTGCTGAATGGATAAAGGACAAGTCTCTCCCATTTATACATGTCAAAGTGCTTGCTCAAATGCTCGAAATGCCGGAATGTTCCAATAAGCAGTAAGCCTAATGTATGATCATTAGGTCTACGAGGTGTGTTTAAAAGGTAAGATGAAGAATTCGAATATCGATTTTTTTTTTTTTTTTTTTTTTTTTTTTTTTTTTTGTTGCTGTGTTGGTACACATGTTCCGAACATACTTTCAGAGTTTCAAGTATATAGCACTAGAAAGCCCGGCACTTGGTGCAGTGAGACTTAGAAACACTGCACATCTAGAAGAAATTAATTTCATGCAAAGGCGTCTGCATTGTAATTCAATTGAATTATTGCCCAGGGCTTGGAACGGAGACCCGGTGCATTTGTGAAGGAACCCATTGCTGGTTCCAAAGTGTTTCTAATTGCAACACTTCCTTTAAAACTACACTCATTGTGAAAACGATTTCTGAGTTTTCGCGTATTGCTTGAATGTAGTTTGTTTGTTCTGATATTGTTTGAACATTTACTTTTACAGATCTATCTTCTTTTGATCTTGAAAAAGCAACATAGAGTCGCCCGTGGCCAAATACTGGGTCTGGCAAATGAATGCCGACTTTCTCTAAAGTTTGGCCTTGTGACTTATTAATAGTCGTTGCAAATGAACTGTTAAACATTTCAACCTTTCCTTCAGCAGATCCTGTTAAAACTTCTGCAATAATAATATTTTTTTTTAAGTGCCTGAACAATCAATCCTGTTCCATTGCAAAGCTCCTTTTTGCTGACTAAATTTCTTAATAACATTATAATGACTCCTCTCTTAAGGGCTAGTTTATGTGATGGCATAAAGGACGGCATTGGGCAATGGCCAGAATCCGTACTGTAATAGATTATTTGATCCCCAGTAAAAAGGATCATAACTTCTTTATTCAGTCGATCTACTGAGTCATTTTTAGGACAGATATTTGCTCTATTTTTCTTTTCTCTGGCTTCTTCATAACTCGTACTTATAATAAATCCTTAGACAGAAAATTTTCAGGGATTTCTATGAGATCTTTGTTAATCCTTCGTTTCCAAGTTTTTATAGCTATTCACTGTAGGCTGGATCTCTTGACCTCATATTTTGAGTGAGACTTATCCGCCTAATACTATTGCCTATCCAGCAAAAGGAAGCTTGTCTTGGTTCATAATTTTTTTGATCAATCAATCAATATGATTTATGGCAGGATTAGAAGCCATTGTGCACTCATCAATTATTATAAGTTTTGCTTTCCATATTATAGCAGCTTTTTTACTTCTAATCTCCCGTGCCTTTAATATACCTGTTTAAACAATTGTATAGGTAGGTTGTACCACTGCCACCGGGCCCATCAGGGAAGAAACAATTGTTTTTTCCACTGCCATATATGTATTCGATAATTTGTTCAAACCCTTGCCTTTGTTGATTATTTAATGTTTCTAACATTTTCTAACATCTCTGCAGCATCAGAAGCAGATTGCATTGTATCTATGTATTACATCAAATACAAGGTTGGAGTTTGAATTAGGAAGCTTAAAAGTTCCCTAGCTTCCAAGTTGCTTTCAAAATTTAATCAAAGTCTTGCAAAGCATAATCATCACAGTCTGTGCATAAGTCATGTTCATTGTGTAATTTACGACACATACCATGATTCATTTCGATCTTGTACTCTTCCCACAGTTTTAGTGGATCTGCTGGATTTCCAAGCAACAGTATTTACATATACGCAAACACTTTGCGTAACTAAGGAGCCGTTTTTAGTTCTTTAGTTTCCTCCATGGTTTCTTTCCAAATATTATCATCAATAAGAAACCCATGAGCTTTTGCTGCTTCATGGAAATTTTCTTGTAGATTTCCATTTACAGTCATGAGGTCGGCATAACTTGTTACACGTTTAATGTGCATCAATAAAGTACGCAATGCAAATAGCTCTGAATTTATAGGACTTATTGTGTACACACGTCCAATAATGTTAAAGCATTTACGACGTGGCCTCCATTCATTTAAATTATTTTTGCTGTCTGTATGGCACGCAATGGAATTTTCCAATAAAAAAGTGTTTTGGCAGTTTTGTATCTTTTTGCGCAGCTGCTGTAATTCTTCTAGCTAAAGCATCATTATCTGCTTCTGCTTGGAGCAGAACGTTCTGTTGGCCCTCAAGATGAATTGGTAGTCTATCTCTTGCATTCGATTGCTTGTGCATGCTGAATGCAAACAGTGTCCAAGCAGCTCCTGGAGCAATGGCCTGTTTACATTTTTATCTCCAAAGTGTCCATGGATCTTGTGTGTTTTTACTGCTTTACACATCCTTGGATTTTTGTCTTTATCAGGAATTTCAGCCCTTACGAATTGACCTATTTCAACCTCAGATTTGATTTCATTTCCTTTATCCATAATAAGAAGAATGTGAGCATGAGGCAAAGCTCGCTTTTGAAATTCAATAATATACACATATGCAACAACTTTGACCAATATCCCGTTTTAATGTCGTCCATAATAATATTTAGTTTCAAATTGAAGGGAAACTATATCAGGTCTATTCACAGCTTTTTGTCCTTGCAAGTTGTCAATAGCCTCTCTGTATTTCGGATACATTTTGACAATCAGAAAATAGTCTGGCTTGCCATATTTCGTTGCTGTGTTGTTCCGCCTTTTGTCATATTCTTGATCTGTTTGGGCAGATTAATTTCATCTGCAGCTGCAAGACAGACTTGGTCTGCTTCTACTTTAGGCATCATCTCGTATAACAGAGCAAGCTGGTTGTTTTCTTTAAAAAAAATAATCTAATACTGTCATTAGTTCTTTAAAACAATCATGGTTGTCGCCAAATGACATTCTGTTCTCCAATCTCCGGATGTAATATTCCAGTTCTATGATTCACTTGTCCATGTATGCGAAAACAATATGGGCCATGGCCTGGAGGTGGTGCAATATTAGCTCCCAGTGAAGAAAAACCAAATGAGCTTTTGATGGAACGGATATGATCCATAAAGGATTTGCAGTTTAGAGATTTGCAGTGTTTGCATATAACTAACATATTTTCGCAGCTATGTAGTTCGACCGAATTTTCATTATTCATTGAGTTGATGCAAATTTCTTTCATTGAGATCAATTTTCTATTAACGGCGTTGTGGATTATTTTCATGCCGAACAGCTGATTGTTCCGGTGTCTCAGTTGCTCTTTGATTTGCTTTGCACTGAGCTGTTTAGTTTGTTCGATCAGCTGACTGTTCAGGTTTTTCATTTGCCTTATCATTGCGAGCACATTCAGCTGATTTGGCTCGTCTTATTGTAGCTTGTACGTCAGTTTCTTCAGCTCATTGCTCTATTTTTCTTTCGTTGAATATTGTTAACAATTTAAACTTACCTTTCCGCTTATACTCTCACGTAGAAATAATTTAAAAACATTTTAAATTACTGTCTCACTTTTAATACTACTGACAGTTTTATAAAACTGGAAAAATCGCACGGGTATAGAGAAAAAATGTTCACTTCAAAATAAAAGGAAAATGTTTGTATCAATCGCAAAATGTAGTCATGTACAGCAGAGAGTAAAAGAGAAGTGAAGAAGTCTCGATTATCCGTCAGGCAGCGGACATCAAAAAATTTCGCGCCAAAAAAGTTTGACGGTTAACAGAAATGACGGTTAAGGGATAATCGAGACTGTTGTTTAAGTAATTCTATTTCGAATTTATGTAGCACTGCATAGCCCTAGGCGCAGAAAAAAAAGTGTTCTAGAGAAGAGAGCAGAGCAAATAGACTTAATACCAGACCACGCGTATAACTAGGTAATGCTATATACTTGAAACTGTGAAAATATGTTCGGAACATGTGTACCAACACAGCAAAGAAAAAAAAAAAAAAAAAAAAAATCGTTAATCGAATGTAACACATGTTCTGAAAAGTCATTTCCGTTTTGTAGTAAAACACAAAATTTTTGCAAAATTCAACTTTATTTATCAATATAGTTGCCTTCGATGGCGATACAGTGATTGAAACGATTTTTCAATCTTCGATACCAGTTTTGTAGTATGATTTCGATTTAGCCGCAAAATAGGCCTCTGTTTCGGCGATTACCGATTCATCGGTCTTAAATCTCTTTCCGGCGAGCATTCTTTTGAGGTCTGCGAACAGGAAATAGTCGCTGGGGGCCAAATCTGGAGAATACGGTGGGTGAGGAAGCATTTCATAGCCGAATTCATTCAATTTTGCCATCGTTTTCATCGACTTGTGACACGGTGCATTGTCTTGATGAAACAGCACTTTCTTTTTTTTTTCAAATGCGGCCGTCTTTTTCTTTGCGATTTCGTCCTTCAAACGCTCCAACAACGGAATGTGATAGTCGCTGTTGATAGTCTGCCCATTTTGGAGATAGTCGATGAAAATTATACCATGTGTATCCCAAAATACGGATGCCATAACCTTGTAAGCCGACTGTTGAGTTTTTGGTCGTTTTGGACGAGGTTCGTCGCCTACTCGCCACTCAGTTGACTGCCGACTTGACTCTGGTGTGAACTGATGGAGCCAAGTTTCATCCATTGTCACATACCGACGCAAAAATTCGTCCTTATTGCGGTTGAAGAGCTTCAAACACTCTTCTGAATCATCAACACGTTGTTGTTTTTGGTCGAATGTGAGCAAACGCGGCACCCACTTTGAACAGAGCTTTCGCATGTCCAAATATTAGTGTATAATATATCCAAAACTCTCTTTTGATATCTTCAGTGCGTTAGCTATCTCGATCAACTTCACTCTACGGTCATTCGTAATCATTTTGTAGACTTTTTTGATGTTTTCATCTGAAACAACCTCTTTTGGACGTCCTCTGCGTGCATCATCTTCGGTGCTTGTATGACCACATTTAAATTTTTCAATCCACTTGCGAATGGTTCGTTCGGCTGGTGCAGATATATGGATAACAATATGGATAGCGTGTTCAAGTCATTTTTAGGAAGAATTTAGGATCATCTGCGTATAAAAGACATTTGCAGAACTTAATTTTAGAAATAATATTATCAATAAAGATTATAAAAAGTAGAGGACCTAAATGACTACCTTGGGGAACACCTGATGAACACTTAACAGCCTTAGATGACGTTTTCAATTTTTACTAATTGCTTTCTACCAGAAAGGTCCGACAACAAGATTCGATAGAATTTTTTATAGAATTTTATGGTTTACAGAGTCAAAAGCTTTACTAAATTCCGTGTAAACGGCATCGACGTGCATACGGTTCCCTAATGCATTTATGATATACGAGGAGAAAATAACCAGATTTGTAATCGTTGACCTTCTAGATATAAGGCCATGTTGAGCATCTGACAAGAACTCACTAATTAAAAATTCAAGCTGATTTTGGGCTAAACTTTCTAGGAGCTTGGGAATAATTGAAAGCTTGCAAATTGCCCTCCTTATTTTCAATAACATTTCTGGGTTCCGACTTAAGGATCAAAAAAATTTCCACTCACTTAGGTAGACAGCTTCGTGCACAGATGCATTAAATATATTAAGCAACGATGAACAAAGTGAGTAAAATTATAGCTTTAGGACGATGGTAGGAATACCGATGACTCCAGGCATATAACTACGTTTGAGTGATTAAATCGCTGTAGAGACCTCTTCTGTACTCAGCTGAATATGCCCAATATTAACCTTCGTAGCAATATTGTAAAACATGTAATTATTAAATTGAGAGTCTGAGTAAACAGATTCGGAAAAATTATCGAACAAATCAAGAGTTGAGTCAATATTTGAAGACTTAACGTTCTTCAAGGACATGGAATTTGGAATACCTGTAGATTTTCTTTTAGAGTTAACAAAAGTCCAGATTTGATATCAGCTTTCACATTGTTTTCGACATTCAAGATTTTGACCCATACCCATGCTTTTAAAACTATTTCCATGCAGACTGGCAATCCTTTGATTTTGACATCCACTGTAGCTATTTGACTGATTTGATGTAATCTGGTGCATAAACTTTATTTATGTAACCGGTGTCTGACAATTCAGCTATAATCTTGCGTTCACTCCCGTTTCGACTAGTGCCCCCAATTTGCTCCATCTGGACATTTGTATGAAACCTGGCCAAATTTGTAGTACTAAACAAACGTCAGCAAGGACATGTGGGACATTGTGCATTTTAGCTTCTGAATAGTCAAAGGAAGGCGATGAAAGCTAAGAGACACACGAATAATTCCATATTTTTGTTTTGCAAATTTACTCTGCCATGAAGTATTGAATTTAGCTAATAGCTGTGCGCGCAAGTTGTTCAGTTTTTATGGGGAAAACCTAATTTGCAAGAGGTATTGATTACTTCTGTATAAATATTTGAACAGTCGAGTTTTGATTACATTGTTAAAATTTGTTGTTAACTTATTTGAGACGACCTAACACTTTTTCCAATTTAATCTAGAAAGGTGAATAATGAGACTAATGATACAATGTACTCGAACACGTGTCATTTAAAGGATCTCTGTTTGGCCACATTGCTTTGTTTGTTAAGTTCGCTGTAAAAGGTATTCACATTAATGATCTGAGGAAAATGGGAAGCTTTGCTAATGTTTTTTTTTCAGTTAGGAGAAATTTTAAATCCTTTCCTCGTCCACAAGCATGCCAGAGTCCTGCGGCGAATTACAACTAGTAAAAGTAATATCTCCGACATCACCATCTAAACTCAAGACTTACAAATTATAAATTGTGCTGGATGGATATAGAACAAGTCTATCCCACTTATACATGTCAAAAGGCTTTCATCCGTCGAAAAGTGTATTTGATGATAAGATGATCGAAACAGTGAGCAAAGGCTGCACTCCATGCTGTACTTTTGTCTTCTTTATTTCAGTTACTTTTCGGGGCTGAGTACTCAGTAAAGGATGGATTTACTGTGAGAAAAAACAGTTAGTAGAGGCAATAGACACATTTAAAAGAAAGACACCAGTTGTCTAAGGAATAAGGTGATATGCGCGAGGTGAAGCGAAAATGAAAATTACAGATATTGCTACTTTCTACATCAATTGTAGAACTCGGATTTGAGCCAGTAAGTAACGCAACAATCAAGTTCGAGATGTAGTGCTTGCTCAAATGCTCAACATGCCAGATTGTTAGGTGGTTCGACGCGCGAGAGTAACTCAGGTAAGCCTTTCGACAGTCCCTGCGAACCCGGTGTGGATTTTCTGCTTACACCAATCGCACGCAGAGAATTAATTCATTGGTACCCACATGGTAATAGGATCATAATGGCAAGATTTCAAACTAGACTACGATGCGTCACTTCCATACTGTCTTACGGCCCAAAGAATTCCTCGGCTGAGAACGAAAAGGAAGATTTATAGAATCAGCTAAGGGCCGTATTCAACGCAAAGCCGAATGCTCGAATGCTCAGAATGTCAGATTCTTTCAATATTAGCAAGAGTTCCTTCGATATAACTTGAATAAATTGGGAGTGAGTAAAGTAAGGCTCCGACGCGGGAGAGTACCAATTTCCAAAGTATAACACTATGCTACTGTACGCAGATAGTCCCTGTGAATCCGGTGTGGGTCTTCTGCTAACACCAACAGCACGCAGAGAATTAACTCATTGGTACATACAATACAAGGTGATAGGATAATAAAGGCAAGATTTCAAACTAGACTACCGCGCGTCACGTCCATACAGTCTTACGGCCCAAAGAATTCAACGACTGAGAACGAATCAATCACAATCAGCTAAGGGCCGTATTCAACGTAAAACCGAATCTAGATATTACCCTAGGGATATTCGCTAGGGAAGGAACCAATTAATCGCTGCCGAAAGCCATACAACCGAAATACGGTGATCGTCTTATAGCCAGATATGCGATTTATTTATTATATTTTTTATTTTTTTTTGTTGATATTTTGAAATAACAATTTGAGGGGCTCTAATGAAAAACCCTGTAGATGTCCAAAATTGCCAAGCGTGACCACTGTATCGTATCGCTACCTTGGTATATCCAGATTGCGGTTGGAAACACCCCGAACACAGCAAAAGAAGAGAACTATGTGATTGCACTTGGCGTCGGACGGCTAAATCTGGAGAAATCGCAAATGCGCTTTTCGAGTATCTTCAGAAGAAAATCGCTTGTACGAAGAAAAAACCGGCAAGCAAATGCAACAGTGAACAGTGAATTCGTTAAAAGTAAATCAGGATTCAATGGACATATCATTTGATGCAGATATTACTGGCGGCAAACAGTGGAGAGGAACCACTGTTATTTGAGGAAATCAAAAATTGAAGCACATTGCCACAAATTGCGAACAACGCTGTTAAGAAACCTTTATCCAGGATTCATTTAGAGCGATTCTTCAACGGTATCCTTAAAATAAAATACGACCGACCTATTATGCATGTGATCTTCTTACAAAAAAGGTTCAATTGCTTATTTATTTTTACATTTATTTATTTTTACATTTTAATTTATTGTATTACAATTTGTTTAAATGTTAGGACTTAATAATACTTGGTGCCATTAACAAGCATAGAATTGAGCATTGCTCTAGCCATTGGCGATCCTCTCATAGCGTTAGACTGTATGTTTACAGTTACAATGGCTTATTTGTTTTTTTATTTAATTTTATTTAAATTAGTATAGTTTTATTTGTGGACACGTCTATTTGTATATGGCGGTAGCCGTATGTATGGTATAACTAAACTCTTTTTTGATACTGGTGTACAATCGGGAATATTAACTCCCACGATGTCATCAACGCAGTCTCCGTTATTATCAACACATTCAGTCACAACTCTAGGACACTGTGCATTTAAGCTTTTGAATAGTCCAAGGAAAGCGATAAAAGCTAAGAGACACACGAATAATTTCATTTTGTTGTTTTCCAAATTAACTCAGCGGTAAAGTATTGAATTTAACTGATAACTTTGAGAGCAAGTCGTTCAGTTTTTATAGGAAAAATCTAATTTGCAAAAGGTGATGATTTGTTCCGTATAAATGTTTGAACAGTTGAATTTTGTTTGCATTGTTAACATTAACATAAGATAGGTGAGTATAAGATCAACGACACGATGTGCTCGGACATATGTCATTTAAAGTAACTTTGTGTGGGCCACATTGATACCACATCTGCTTTGTTTAGGAAGTACGATGTTTAAGGAAAATGAGAACCATGGTAAATATTTTTTTCAGTTAGGAGAAATTTTTAATTTCCTCGTCCACAAGCATGCCAGAGTCCTGCGGCGAATTAAAAGTAGTAAAAGTAATACCTCCGAGATCACCATCCTTTGGCCGGCAATTTAGAAACCTACGAAAGTCAAGACTTACAAACTATATATTGTGCTGAATGGATAAAGGACAAGTCTCTCCCATTTATACATGTCAAAGTGCTTGCTCAAATGCTCGAAATGCCGGAATGTTCCAATAAGCAGTAAGCCTAATGTATGATCATTAGGTCTACGAGGTGTGTTTAAAAGGTAAGATGAAGAATTCGAATATCGATTTTTTTTTTTTTTTTTTTTTTTTTTTTTTTTTTTGTTGCTGTGTTGGTACACATGTTCCGAACATACTTTCAGAGTTTCAAGTATATAGCACTAGAAAGCCCGGCACTTGGTGCAGTGAGACTTAGAAACACTGCACATCTAGAAGAAATTAATTTCATGCAAAGGCGTCTGCATTGTAATTCAATTGAATTATTGCCCAGGGCTTGGAACGGAGACCCGGTGCATTTGTGAAGGAACCCATTGCTGGTTCCAAAGTGTTTCTAATTGCAACACTTCCTTTAAAACTACACTCATTGTGAAAACGATTTCTGAGTTTTCGCGTATTGCTTGAATGTAGTTTGTTTGTTCTGATATTGTTTGAACATTTACTTTTACAGATCTATCTTCTTTTGATCTTGAAAAAGCAACATAGAGTCGCCCGTGGCCAAATACTGGGTCTGGCAAATGAATGCCGACTTTCTCTAAAGTTTGGCCTTGTGACTTATTAATAGTCGTTGCAAATGAACTGTTAAACATTTCAACCTTTCCTTCAGCAGATCCTGTTAAAACTTCTGCAATAATAATATTTTTTTTTAAGTGCCTGAACAATCAATCCTGTTCCATTGCAAAGCTCCTTTTTGCTGACTAAATTTCTTAATAACATTATAATGACTCCTCTCTTAAGGGCTAGTTTATGTGATGGCATAAAGGACGGCATTGGGCAATGGCCAGAATCCGTACTGTAATAGATTATTTGATCCCCAGTAAAAAGGATCATAACTTCTTTATTCAGTCGATCTACTGAGTCATTTTTAGGACAGATATTTGCTCTATTTTTCTTTTCTCTGGCTTCTTCATAACTCGTACTTATAATAAATCCTTAGACAGAAAATTTTCAGGGATTTCTATGAGATCTTTGTTAATTCTTCGTTTCCAAGTTTTTATAGCTATTCACTGTAGGCTGGATCTCTTGACCTCATATTTTGAGTGAGACTTATCCGCCTAATACTATTGCCTATCCAGCAAAAGGAAGCTTGTCTTGGTTCATAATTTCTTTGATCAATCAATCAATATGATTTATGGCAGGATTAGAAGCCATTGTGCACTCATCAATTATTATAAGTTTTGCTTTCCATATTATAGCAGCTTTTTTACTTCTAATCTCCCGTGCCTTTAATATACCTGTTTAAACAATTGTATAGGTAGGTTGTACCACTGCCACCGGGCCCATCAGGGAAGAAACAATTGTTTTTTCCACTGCCATATATGTATTCGATAATTTGTTCAAACCCTTGCCTTTGTTGATTATTTAATGTTTCTAACATTTTCTAACATCTCTGCAGCATCAGAAGCAGATTGCATTGTATCTATGTATTACATCAAATACAAGGTTGGAGTTTGAATTAGGAAGCTTAAAAGTTCCCTAGCTTCCAAGTTGCTTTCAAAATTTAATCAAAGTCTTGCAAAGCATAATCATCACAGTCTGTGCATAAGTCATGTTCATTGTGTAATTTACGACACATACCATGATTCATTTCGATCTTGTACTCTTCCCACAGTTTTAGTGGATCTGCTGGATTTCCAAGCAACAGTATTTACATATACGCAAACACTTTGCGTAACTAAGGAGCCGTTTTTAGTTCTTTAGTTTCCTCCATGGTTTCTTTCCAAATATTATCATCAATAAGAAACCCATGAGCTTTTGCTGCTTCATGGAAATTTTCTTGTAGATTTCCATTTACAGTCATGAGGTCGGCATAACTTGTTACACGTTTAATGTGCATCAATAAAGTACGCAATGCAAATAGCTCTGAATTTATAGGACTTATTGTGTACACACGTCCAATAATGTTAAAGCATTTACGACGTGGCCTCCATTCATTTAAATTATTTTTGCTGTCTGTATGGCACGCAATGGAATTTTCCAATAAAAAAGTGTTTTGGCAGTTTTGTATCTTTTTGCGCAGCTGCTGTAATTCTTCTAGCTAAAGCATCATTATCTGCTTCTGCTTGGAGCAGAACGTTCTGTTGGCCCTCAAGATGAATTGGTAGTCTATCTCTTGCATTCGATTGCTTGTGCATGCTGAATGCAAACAGTGTCCAAGCAGCTCCTGGAGCAATGGCCTGTTTACATTTTTATCTCCAAAGTGTCCATGGATCTTGTGTGTTTTTACTGCTTTACACATCCTTGGATTTTTGTCTTTATCAGGAATTTCAGCCCTTACGAATTGACCTATTTCAACCTCAGATTTGATTTCATTTCCTTTATCCATAATAAGAAGAATGTGAGCATGAGGCAAAGCTCGCTTTTGAAATTCAATAATATACACATATGCAACAACTTTGACCAATATCCCGTTTTAATGTCGTCCATAATAATATTTAGTTTCAAATTGAAGGGAAACTATATCAGGTCTATTCACAGCTTTTTGTCCTTGCAAGTTGTCAATAGCCTCTCTGTATTTCGGATACATTTTGACAATCAGAAAATAGTCTGGCTTGCCATATTTCGTTGCTGTGTTGTTCCGCCTTTTGTCATATTCTTGATCTGTTTGGGCAGATTAATTTCATCTGCAGCTGCAAGACAGACTTGGTCTGCTTCTACTTTAGGCATCATCTCGTATAACAGAGCAAGCTGGTTGTTTTCTTTAAAAAAAATAATCTAATACTGTCATTAGTTCTTTAAAACAATCATGGTTGTCGCCAAATGACATTCTGTTCTCCAATCTCCGGATGTAATATTCCAGTTCTATGATTCACTTGTCCATGTATGCGAAAACAATATGGGCCATGGCCTGGAGGTGGTGCAATATTAGCTCCCAGTGAAGAAAAACCAAATGAGCTTTTGATGGAACGGATATGATCCATAAAGGATTTGCAGTTTAGAGATTTGCAGTGTTTGCATATAACTAACATATTTTCGCAGCTATGTAGTTCGACCGAATTTTCATTATTCATTGAGTTGATGCAAATTTCTTTCATTGAGATCAATTTTCTATTAACGGCGTTGTGGATTATTTTCATGCCGAACAGCTGATTGTTCCGGTGTCTCAGTTGCTCTTTGATTTGCTTTGCACTGAGCTGTTTAGTTTGTTCGATCAGCTGACTGTTCAGGTTTTTCATTTGCCTTATCATTGCGAGCACATTCAGCTGATTTGGCTCGTCTTATTGTAGCTTGTACGTCAGTTTCTTCAGCTCATTGCTCTATTTTTCTTTCGTTGAATATTGTTAACAATTTAAACTTACCTTTCCGCTTATACTCTCACGTAGAAATAATTTAAAAACATTTTAAATTACTGTCTCACTTTTAATACTACTGACAGTTTTATAAAACTGGAAAAATCGCACGGGTATAGAGAAAAAATGTTCACTTCAAAATAAAAGGAAAATGTTTGTATCAATCGCAAAATGTAGTCATGTACAGCAGAGAGTAAAAGAGAAGTGAAGAAGTCTCGATTATCCGTCAGGCAGCGGACATCAAAAAATTTCGCGCCAAAAAAGTTTGACGGTTAACAGAAATGACGGTTAAGGGATAATCGAGACTGTTGTTTAAGTAATTCTATTTCGAATTTATGTAGCACTGCATAGCCCTAGGCGCAGAAAAAAAAGTGTACTAGAGAAGAGAGCAGAGCAAATATTAAGTCTATTTGCTATTTACCAGACCACGCGTATAACTAGGTAATGCTATATACTTGAAACTGTGAAAATATGTTCGGAACATGTGTACCAACACAGCAAAGAAAAAAAAAAAAAAAAAAAAAAAAAAAATCGTTAATCGAATGTAACACATGTTCTGAAAAGTCATTTCCGTTTTGTAGTAAAACACAAAATTTTTGCAAAATTCAACTTTATTTATCAATATAGTTGCCTTCGATGGCGATACAGTGATTGAAACGATTTTTCAATCTTCGATACCAGTTTTGTAGTATGATTTCGATTTAGCCGCAAAATAGGCCTCTGTTTCGGCGATTACCGATTCATCGGTCTTAAATCTCTTTCCGGCGAGCATTCTTTTGAGGTCTGCGAACAGGAAATAGTCGCTGGGGGCCAAATCTGGAGAATACGGTGGGTGAGGAAGCAATTCATGGCCGATTTCATTCAATTTTGCCATCGTTTTCATCGACTTGTGACACGGTGCATTGTCTTGATGAAACAGCACTTTCTTTTTTTTTCAAATGCGGCCGTCGTTTTTTTTGGGATTTCGTCCTTCAAGCGCTCCAACAACGGAATGTAATAGTCGCTGTTGATAGTCTGCCCATTTTGGAGATAGTCGATGAAAATTATTCCATGTGTATCCCAAAATAAGGATGCCATAGCCTTGCCAGCCGACTGTTGAGTTTTTGGTCGTTTTGGACGAGGTTCGTCGCCTGCTCGCCACTCAGCTGACTGCCGACTTGACTCTGGTGTAAAGTGATGGAGCCAAGTTTCATCCATTGTCACATACCGACGTAAAAATTCGACTTTATTGCGGTTGAAAAGCTTCAAACACTCCTCTGAATCATCAACACGTTGTTGTTTTTGGTCGACTGTGAGCAAAAGCGGCACCCACTTTGAACAGAGCTTTCGCATGTCCAAATATTCGTGTATGATATATTCAAAACTCTCTTTTGATATCTTCAGTGCGTCAGCTATCTGGATCAACTTCACTCTACGGTCATTCGTAATCATTTTGTAGACCTTTTTGATGTTTTCATCTGAAACAACCTCTTTTGGACGTCCTCTGCGTGCATCATCTTCGGTGCTTGTATGACCACATTTAAATTTTACAATCCACTTGCGAATGGTTCGTTCGGCTGGTGCAGAGACCGGATAACAATATGGATAGCGTGCTCAAGTCATTTTTAGGAAGAATTTAGGATCATCTGCGTATAAAAGACATTTGCAGAACTTAATTTTAGAAATAATATCATCAATAAAGATTATAAAAAGTAGAAGGCCTAAATGACTACCTTGGGAAACACCTGATGAACACTTAACAGCCTTAGATGACGTTTTCAATTTTTATTATTTGCTTTCTACCAGAAAGGTCCGACAACAAGATTCGATAGAATTTTTTATAGAATTTTATGGTTTACAGAGTCAAAAGCTTTACTAAATTCCGTGTAAACGGCATTGACGTGCATACTGTTCCCTAATGCATTTATGATATACGAGGAGAAAATAACCAGATTTGTAATCGTTGACCTTCTAGATATAAAGCCATGTTGAGCATCTGACAAGAACTCACTAATTAAAAATTCAAGCTGATTTTGGGCTAAACTTTCTAGGAGCTTGGGAATAATTGAAAGCTTGCAAATTGCCCTCCTTATTTTCAATATCATTTCTGGGTTCCGACTTAAGGATCAAAAAATTTTCCACTCACTTAGGTAGACAGCTTCATGCACAGATGCATTAAATATATTTAGCAACGATGAACAAAGTGAGTAAAATTATAGCTTTAGGACGATGGCAGGAATCCCGATGACTCCAGGCATATAACTAGGTTTGAGTGATTGAATCGCAATAGAGACCTCTTCTGTACTCAGCTGAATATGCCCAATATTAACCTTCGTAGCAATATTGTAAAACATGTAATTATTAAATTGAGAGCCTGAGTAAACAGATTCGTAAAAATTATCGAACAAATCAAGAGTTGAGTCAATATTTGAAGACTTAACGTTCTTCAAGGACATGGAATTTGGAATACCTGTAGATTTTCTTTTAGAGTTAACAAAAGTCCAGATTTGATATCAGCTTTCACATTGTTTTCGACATTCAAAATTTCGACCCATACCCATCTTCCGATATGACAGAGGAACATGCTTTTAAAACTATTTCCATGCAGACTGGCAATTTTTTGATTTTGGCATCTACTGTAGCTATTTGACTGATTTGATGTATTTCTGATGCATAAACTTTATTTATGTAATCGGTGGTTTCTGACAATTCAGCTATAATCTTGCGTTCACTCCCGTTTCGACTGGTGCCCCCAATTTGCTCCATCTGGACATTTGTATGAAACCTGGCTGAATTTGTGGCACTAAACATTCTCAATTTTGGACTATGACTGCAACTACATCGATGACAGCTTAACGAGTACTTTGCTTTTACACCAATTAGGACTTGAAACCCGGTACTCTGTTTGACCTCTACTTTGACTTCGACTGCGACCTTTGCCTTTACATTGATTTCAACTGACAATGATTTAGTTGACTTGGTTTTGATATGTGTTGAATCGTTTAGCACTCAGCAAATCATTTTTGAACAAAATAAATAATGAAAATGTATGTTCTGATAAAAACGACACAAGAATTAAATTGACAATATATGATGTCTCTGGTTCGCCAATTTTTGAACATGGGCGAGCTCTGGTTTTACCAAGACTGCGCTGCAGTATACCCATCTCATCAAACAGTGAACTAAAATGAACTAAGCCACTGACATCATGCGATTTAACTCTTAGAAAAGCAAAGTCTAATCCAACAAGCCCAAAACAATTCAAAACCTCACAAGCAACATTCGAAGTAATGTAACAATAATTTTGCAAAAAGTTGACTTTCGGATGCTGGGGAGTAGTCGGAGCTCTGGTAATCACTTCAACAACGCTACCTTTCATAAATAATTGCCATAAACCGAACGTTCCACGTTGGTAACTCAGAAATTATATGTTTTACGTATCAAAAAGGTTTACGCTCTTAGTTGGCTCAACTTTTACTCAGACATGTAGCTCTAGCAATGGTAAACATAGTGGTTCCCAGAGTGAAGATATAGCTAGAAAGGACACCTTCAAATGTTATGTCTTTAACAGTCGTGGTCCTTGCTATATTTATATTCAAAAAACTGACAAGTAATGTCACCATTGAGAGGTTAGAAACAAAATAAAGTTTCCAACATTACAAGGTTGTTCAATTTATTTTACTAATTTTAAATAATTACCTACAAAACTAAGAAATTATTAAAACAATTAATTTAGCCATTTACTTGTACGAGTATATGCCTTGTGACGTTATACTGTAAGTTTTTGAATGCGATAAACTTTTTTTTGACTGCTGGCTTACAACCACGTATATAAACTCCCAGAGTGTCATCAAGGACATGTATGACATTGTGCATTTTAGCTTCTGAATAGTCTAAGGAAGGCGATGAAAGCCAAGAGACACACGAATAATTTCATATTTTTGTTTTGCAAATTTTTTCTGCGATGAAGTATTGAATTTAGCTAATAACTGTATGCGCAAGTTCTTCAGTTTTTATAGGAAAAATCTAATTTGCAAAAGTTGATGATTTGTTCCGTATAAATGTTACTTAAATGAGTACTTTTTGAGGCTGAGTACTCATTAAAGGATGGATTTACTGTGAGAAAAAGCAATTAGTAGAAGCAATAGACACATTCAAAAGAAAGACACCAGTTGTCTAAGGAATAAGGTGATACGCGCGAGGTGGAGCGAAAATGAAAATAACAGACATTACTACTTTCTACATCAATTGTAGAACTCGGATTTGAGCCAGTAACGCAACAATCAAGTTCGAGATGTATTGCTTGCTCAAATGCTCAATAACTTAGGTAAGCCTTTCGATAGTCCCTGCGAATCCAGTTTGGTTTTTCTGCTTACACCAATCGCACGCAGAGAATTAATTCATTGGTACCCACATGGTGATAGTATCATAAAGGCAAGATTTCAGACTAGATTACGGCGCGTCACGTTCATACAGTCTTACGCCCTAAAGAATTCCTCGACTGAGGACGAAAGGGAAGACTTATGTAATTCAACATAAAACCGGATGGAGATATTGTCATTCGTGATTGGGGACCTGAATGTAAAGTTTGGTAACGACCATGAAAGGCTTAGACATGTGATCGGGAAGAAAGAGCTTAGCAACCGAAATGACAATGGCATCGTCGTCCGAAATAGACGAGGAGCTGGCATTGGGTTGGCACGAGATCATCACCCTATAGTAGCTTCTGTCTAGTTACGTACTGTATCTATTTAAAGAAATCGCAAAATTGCTAAAATGAAAATGAGAGTAGTGCAGCGCAGCGTTCGACGGGATGAACTTACCTATAGCATCGCTCTTATAACAGAAGCAGAAGTTAAGAAGGTTCATCAGGATATCCTCAAGCCCAATGTCAGACGGACTCTGAAATATCGTGATTCATTCCCAACTCAACTCTCTCGTGGAGCTCCCTATTTCCCAAGCATTATAACATTCAGACATTTAAAACCAACGTACATCGAAACATCTTCCTTCCCTGCCTAGTTTTCCATCGCACGCGTGTAAACATTTTAAGTGTACTGAGAAAACCGAGCTGGCAGGTGGTCATAGCTCTACCCAACGTCCTGTAAGAGACTTAGATGGTTCCATACTCTTCGCGGACAAGAATCAACTCAAGCGATGGAGAGGGATGCAAATGCAGTGGGTTTAATGATTAACGCTGCCAAAGCCAAAATCCTCAACCTAATGACTAACTCATCAAGTCAAATTAGCATTGCTGGTTAAATAAGAAAGTTTCCAAAATCTTGGGAGTGTTGCCTCTACTGAAGGTGAAATCCAACATGATATTGTCAACCAAAACTCAAAGCAAAATCTACATTTGTAATGATGCCCATAATATGGCGGAGCAATGCAATCAGCTTAAGCGCCAGAGTACGACTGTTCGCACGCCGAACTACAAACGTTCGTTAATAGGTGCCTACCCAACAACTGAAAGGTTTTCTGGGCTATACGTATCCCTAACGAACATCTTTACCAGAGAACGGATCAGGAATAAGTAGGGACAACCATCCAATGGCGGAAGTAGCAATAGATAGTGACAAGACCTTCAACAAATACGACCGACCTGTTAAGCACCTGATTTTCTTACAAAATAAGGTTCGATGGCTTATTTATTTTTTTATTTAATTTTATTTAAATTAGTATAGTTTTATTTGGAAGATAACGTCTATATGTATGTGGATATATCAATCTGAAGTTACTATTTACGATTTTGAAAGGGATAATTTTTTTTCTTTTATCTGCTGGTGTACAATCGGGTATATTAACTCCCAGGGTGTCATCAAGGCAGTCTCTATTTTTATCAACACACTTAGACAAAACTATAGGACACTGTCCATTTGAGCTTCTGAATAGTCCAAGGAAGGTGCTGAAAGCTAAGAGACACACGAATAATTTCATATTTTTGTTTTGCAAATTTATTCTGCGATGAAGTATTGAATTTAGCTAATAACTATGTGCGCAAGTTGTGCAGTTTTTATAGGAAAATTTGCAAAAGGTGATGATTTGTTCCGTATAAATGTTTGAACAGTCGAATTTTGTTTGCATTGTTAACATTTGTTGTTTACTTCTTATTTATGTGAGACGACCTAACATTATTTCCAATTTTACGTAGATAGGTGAGTAATGAGATTAATTATGCAATGAACTAGAACATGTGTCATTTAAAGAAGCTGTGTGTGGGCCACATTAATACCACATCTACTTTGTTTGGGGAGTACTATGTCTAAAGTTTAACTTTGTTGATCTGAGGAAAATGAGAACCATTGTAAATGTTTTTTTCAGTTAGGAGAAATTTTAAATTTCCTCGTCCACAAGCATGCCAGAGTCCTGCGGCGAATTAAAAGTAGTAAAAGTAATATCTCCGTGTTTAGTTTCGTATGCGTTAGTGACGAAGATATTGTCGAAGCAGTACTGTCGATAAAGTAAAACGCAACTGGTATTGACGAAGTTGATCCCAGATTTGTAAACTTACGCTCCCATACATCTTACCATATAGGACTCAGATATTCAACAGTATAATCACAACTTCTGAATATCCGAACGTATGAATAAAGGCCAAAGTAATTCTAATACCACTTTAAGAAAAGTGTTTGAAAAAATAATTCTGAAGCAAATACAAACGTATCTTTTCCAAAATAATATTTTAAGCAGTATTCATTCCGGTTTTCGCCCCAAACACAGTTGTAAGACCGTACTGCTGTCTGTTCCAGATGAAATAAGGAAGTCTTTGGATAAAAATTATCTTACTCTACTGGTTCTTTTGATTTTTCTAAAGCGTTTGACACAGTGAACCAATGTTCTTCTATGTCAAAAACTCCAGAACAAATATTACTTCTCCAAAGAATCTGCAAAGCTTATTTATTCATACCTGACAGAAAGGCAGCAGTGTGTTGTGGCTAACAATAAGCTTTCAAGTTTTCTAAGGATTTCAAGCAGCGTTCGCCAAGGCTCAGTACTTGGACCAATACTTTTTCCCTGTACATTAATAAACTGTCAAAAAATTAAAAATTATCCATCACACTTTGATCCATATGTATGCCGATGACGTTCAGTTGTATTTAAGTGGGCATATAGATGTCTTAGACGAAGTCACTGCTTTGATTAAAGAAGATTTGAATAACATACTTCTCTTGGCTCGACGTAACTTCCTGTGCTTAAACCCAGCGAAATCAAAAGCTCTTGCCTTATATAGGAAAACACAAGACCCGTCTACTTTGCCATTGCTAAAACTAGGTTAAGAAACCATCTCCTATGTAAACATTGCTATTTATCTCGGACTCGTTTATAACAGTACCCTTACCTGGGCTGACCATATTAACGCTGCAATCGGAAAGGTTTACCGAGGCCTTCGTTTACTTCGTTAAGGAAAACGCTAGCAAAAACGCTTCTCCTGCCAATTTTACTGTTTGGGTGAGAGATATATGGCAACTTTGACTGTTTTTGCAAAAGGAAGCTTAATGTTGTGTACAATAATATTGCTCGCTATATGTATGGTATTCGAAGACGTGATAGCATATCCGCCTATTCAAAGCGCATTGTTGGTTGCTCGTTCGATAGCATGCTAGAATTTCGTTCCCTATCTTGTTTGCACGATCGTATACAAACACATCAACCTGAGTACCTTTATAAAAGACTAGTCTTTCCTCGGTCGCAAAGAACCTTTGCATATTCTTGCTTGACGTCAGAGTGCCAGTTCTTCGTGCACTGGACTCGCCTGTGGAACTCCCTTCCCAATAAACTGAGAGAAGTAAGGAGCACGAAACGATTTCAATTTTTACTTCTGAGGTACTTGGCCAGTTTTTTTTCTCATGTTCTTTCTTTATTGTATCAATTTTTTCCTCTTTCTTTTTGCCTTCCTTTTTATTATGTTAAATTTGCTAAAATAAATATGTATTGTATTAATTTAAATGAACTTTTTGAACTACATGTTTTATACCCGTTGCAAATTCAATTTTTAGGCTTTTACTATTTAATAAGATTTATCTTACTGTATCAAAGCGATAAATAAATATAAATAAATAATCGAATGTATCTTGCCTGCGAAATTTGGAAAGTCATCTTACTTCTTAAGCACACCTCGTAGACCTAATAATCATAAATTAGGCTTACTTTTTCGAAAAGGATATAATATGACATTTATTACAATAATATTTAGTTTTAATCAATTGGCAGTACACCATTTGGAAAGCGTGTTCAAATCATTCTGACTAAGAGGCAATCACTTATACTGCATATTCATTTTTAGGAGGAATTAAGGATCATCTGCGTATAAAAGACATTTGCAGAACTTAATTTTAGAAATAATATCATCAATAAAGATTATAAAAAGTAGAAGGCCTAAATGACTACCTTGGGGAACACCTGATGAACACTTAACAGCCTTAGATGACGTTTTCAATTTTTATTATTTGCTTTCTACCAGAAAGGTCCGACAACAAGATTCGATAGAATTTTTTATAGAATTTTATGGTTTACAGAGTCAAAAGCTTTACTAAATTCCGTGTAAACGGCATTGACGTGCATACTGTTCCCTAATGCATTTATGATATACGAGGAGAAAATAACCAGATTTGTAATCGTTGACCTTCTAGATATAAAGCCATGTTGAGCATCTGACAAGAACTCACTAATTAAAAATTCAAGCTGATTTTGGGCTAAACTTTCTAGGAGCTTGGGAATAATTGAAAGCTTGCAAATTGCCCTCCTTATTTTCAATATCATTTCTGGGTTCCGACTTAAGGATCAAAAAATTTTCCACTCACTTAGGTAGACAGCTTCATGCACAGATGCATTAAATATATTTAGCAACGATGAACAAAGTGAGTAAAATTATAGCTTTAGGACGATGGCAGGAATCCCGATGACTCCAGGCATATAACTAGGTTTGAGTGATTGAATCGCAATAGAGACCTCTTCTGTACTCAGCTGAATATGCCCAATATTAACCTTCGTAGCAATATTGTAAAACATGTAATTATTAAATTGAGAGCCTGAGTAAACAGATTCGTAAAAATTATCGAACAAATCAAGAGTTGAGTCAATATTTGAAGACTTAACGTTCTTCAAGGACATGGAATTTGGAATACCTGTAGATTTTCTTTTAGAGTTAACAAAAGTCCAGATTTGATATCAGCTTTCACATTGTTTTCGACATTCAAAATTTCGACCCATACCCATCTTCCGATATGACAGAGGAACATGCTTTTAAAACTCTTTCCATGGAGACTGGCAATTTTTTGATTTTGGCATCTACTGTAGCTATTTGACTGATTTGATGTATTTCTGATGCATAAACTTTATTTATGTAATCGGTGGTTTCTGACAATTCAGCTATAATCTTGCGTTCACTCCCGTTTCGACTGGTGCCCCCAATTTGCTCCATCTGGACATTTGTATGAAACCTGGCTGAATTTGTGGCACTAAACATTCTCAATTTTGGACTATGACTGCAACTACATCGATGACAGCTTAACGAGTACTTTGCTTTTACACCAATTAGGACTTGAAACCCGGTACTCTGTTTGACCTCTACTTTGACTTCGACTGCGACCTTTGCCATTACATTGATTTCAACTGACAATGATTTAGTTGACTTGGTTTTGATATGTGTTGAATCGTTTAGCACTCAGCAAATCATTTTTGAACAAAATAAATAATGAAAATGTATGTTCTGATAAAAACGACACAAGAATTAAATTGACAATATATGATGTCTCTGGTTCGCCAATTTTTGAACATGGGCGAGCTCTGGTTTTACCAAGACTGCGCTGCAGTATACCCATCTCATCAAACAGTGAACTAAAATGAACTAAGCCACTGACATCATGCGATTTAACTCTTAGAAAAGCAAAGTCTAATCCAACAAGCCCAAAACAATTCAAAACCTCACAAGCAACATTCGAAGTAATGTAACAATAATTTTGCAAAAAGTTGACTTTCGGATGCTGGGGAGTAGTCGGAGCTCTGGTAATCACTTCAACAACGCTACCTTTCATAAATAATTGCCATAAACCGAACGTTCCACGTTGGTAACTCACAAATTATATGTTTTACGTATCAAAAAGGTTTACGCTCTTAGTTGGCTCAACTTTTACTCAGACATGTAGCTCTAGCAATGGTAAACATAGTGGTTCCCAGAGTGAAGATATAGCTAGAAAGGACACCTTCAAATGTTATGTCTTTAACAGTCGTGGTCCTTGCTATATTTATATTCAAAAAACTGACAAGTAATGTCACCATTGAGAGGTTAGAAACAAAATAAAGTTTCCAACATTACAAGGTTGTTCAATTTATTTTACTAATTTTAAATAATTACCTACAAAACTAAGAAATTATTAAAACAATTAATTTAGCCATTTACTTGTACGAGTATATGCCTTGTGACGTTATACTGTAAGTTTTTGAATGCGATAAACTTTTTTTTGACTGCTGGCTTACAACCACGTATATAAACTCCCAGAGTGTCATCAAGGACATGTATGACATTGTGCATTTTAGCTTCTGAATAGTCTAAGGAAGGCGATGAAAGCCAAGAGACACACGAATAATTTCATATTTTTGTTTTGCAAATTTTTTCTGCGATGAAGTATTGAATTTAGCTAATAACTGTATGCGCAAGTTCTTCAGTTTTTATAGGAAAACTCTAATTTGCAAAAGGTGATGATTTGTTCCGTATAAATGTTACTTAAATGAGTACTTTTTGAGGCTGAGTACTCATTAAAGGATGGATTTACTGTGAGAAAAAGCAATTAGTAGAAGCAATAGACACATTCAAAAGAAAGACACCAGTTGGCTAAGGAATAAGGTGATACGCGCGAGGTGGAGCGAAAATGAAAATAACAGACATTACTACTTTCTACATCAATTGTAGAACTCGGATTTGAGCCAGTAACGCAACAATCAAGTTCGAGATGTATTGCTTGCTCAAATGCTCAATAACTTAGGTAAGCCTTTCGATAGTCCCTGCGAATCCGGATTGGTTTTTCTGCTTACACCAATCGCACGCAGAGAATTAATTCATTGGTACCCACATGGTGATAGTATCATAAAGGCAAGATTTCAGACTAGATTACGGCGCGTCACGTTCATACAGTCTTACGCCCTAAAGAATTCCTCGACTGAGGACGAAAAGGAAGACTTATGTAATTCAACATAAAACCGGATGGAGATATTGTCATTCGTGATTGGGGACCTGAATGTAAAGTTTGGTAACGACCATGAAAGGCTTAGACATGTGATCGGGAAGAAAGAGCTTAGCAACCGAAATGACAATGGCATCGTCGTCCGAAATAGACGAGGAGCTGGCATTGGGTTGGCACGAGATCATCACCCTATAGTAGCTTCTGTCTAGTTACGTACTGTATCTATTTAAAGAAATCGCAAAATTGCTAAAATGAAAATGAGAGAAGTGCATCGCAGCGTTCGACGGGATGAACTTACCTATAGCATCGCCCTTATAACAGAAGCAGAAGTTAAGAAGGTTCATCAGGATATCCTCAAGCCCAATGTCAGACGGACTCTGAAATATCGTGATTCATTCCCAACTCAATTCTCTCGTGGAGCTCCCAATTTCCCAGGCAATATAACATTCAGACATTTAAAACCAACGTACATCGAAACATCTTCCTTCCCTGCCTAGTTTTTCATCGCACGCGTGTAAACATTTTAAGTGTACTGAGAAAACCGAGCTGGCAGGTGGTCATAGCTCTACCCAACGTCCTGTAAGAGACTTAGATGGTTCCATACTCTTCGCGGACAAGAATCAACTCAAGCGATGGAGAGGGATGCAAATGCAGTGGGTTTAATGATTAACGCTGCCAAAGCCAAAATCCTCAACCTAATGACTAACTCATCAAGTCAAATTAGCATTGCTGGTTAAATAAGAAAGTTTCCAAAATCTTGGGAGTGTTGCCTCTACTGAAGGTGAAATCCAACATGATATTGTCAACCAAAACTCAAAACAAAATCTACATTTGTAATGATGCCCATAATATGGCGGAGCAATGCAATCAGCTTAAGCGCCAGAGTACGACTGTTCGCACGCCGAACTACAAACGTTCGTTAATAGGTGCCTACCCAACAACTGAAAGGTTTTCTGGGCTATACGTATCCCTAACGAACATCTTTACCAGAGAACGGATCAGGAATAAGTAGGGACAACCATCCAATGGCGGAAGTAGCAATAGATAGTGACAAGACCTTCAACAAATACGACCGACCTGTTAAGCACCTGATTTTCTTACAAAATAAGGTTCGATGGCTTATTTATTTTTTTATTTAATTTTATTTAAATTAGTATAGTTTTATTTGGAAGATAACGTCTATATGTATGTGGATATATCAATCTGAAGTTACTATTTACGATTTTGAAAGGGATAATTTTTTTTCTTTTATCTGCTGGTGTACAATCGGGTATATTAACTCCCAGGGTGTCATCAAGGCAGTCTCTATTTTTATCAACACACTTAGACAAAACTATAGGACACTGTCCATTTGAGCTTCTGAATAGTCCAAGGAAGGTGTTGAAAGCTAAGAGACACACGAATAATTTCATATTTTTGTTTTGCAAATTTATTCTGCGATGAAGTATTGAATTTAGCTAATAACTATGTGCGCAAGTTGTGCAGTTTTTATAGGAAAATTTGCAAAAGGTGATGATTTGTTCCGTATAAATGTTTGAACAGTCGAATTTTGTTTGCATTGTTAACATTTGTTGTTTACTTTTTATTTATGTGAGACGACCTAACATTATTTCCAATTTTACGTAGATAGGTGAGTAATGAGATTAATTATGCAATGAACTAGAACATGTGTCATTTAAAGAAGCTGTGTGTGGGCCACATTAATACCACATCTACTTTGTTTGGGGAGTACTATGTCTAAAGTTTAACTTTGTTGATCTGAGGAAAATGAGAACCATTGTAAATGTTTTTTTCAGTTAGGAGAAATTTTAAATTTCCTCGTCCACAAGCATGCCAGAGTCCTGCGGCGAATTAAAAGTAGTAAAAGTAATATCTCCGTGTTTAGTTTCGTATGCGTTAGTGACGAAGATATTGTCGAAGCAGTACTGTCGATAAAGTAAAACGCAACTGGTATTGACGAAGTTGATCCCAGATTTGTAAACTTACGCTCCCATACATCTTACCATATAGGACTCAGATATTCAACAGTATAATCACAACTTCTGAATATCCGAACGTATGAATAAAGGCCAAAGTAATTCTAATACCACTTTAAGAAAAGTGTTTGAAAAAATAATTCTGAAGCAAATACAAACGTATCTTTTCCAAAATAATATTTTAAGCAGTATTCATCCCGGTTTTCGCCCCAAACACAGTTGTAAGACCGTACTGCTGTCTGTTCCAGATGAAATAAGGAAGTCTTTGGATAAAAATTATCTTACTCTACTGGTTCTTTTAGATTTTTCTAAAGCGTTTGACACAGTGAACCAATGTTCTTCTATGTCAAAAACTCCAGAACAAATATTACTTCTCCAAAGAATCTGCAAAGCTTATTTATTCATACCTGACAGAAAGGCAGCAGTGTGTTGTGGCTAACAATAAGCTTTCAAGTTTTCTAAGGATTTCAAGCAGCGTTCGCCAAGGCTCAGTACTTGGACCAATACTTTTTCCCTGTACATTAATAAACTGTCAAAAAATTAAAAATTATCCATCACACTTTGATCCATATGTATGCCGATGACGTTCAGTTGTATTTAAGTGGGCATATAGATGTCTTAGACGAAGTCACTGCTTTGATTAAAGAAGATTTGAATAACATACTTCTCTTGGCTCGACGTAACTTCCTGTGCTTAAACCCAGCGAAATCAAAAGCTCTTGCCTTATATAGGAAAACACAAGACCCGTCTACTTTGCCATTGCTAAAACTAGGTTAAGAAACCATCTCCTATGTAAACATTGCTATTTATCTCGGACTCGTTTATAACAGTACCCTTACCTGGGCTGACCATATTAACGCTGCAATCGGAAAGGTTTACCGAGGCCTTCGTTTACTTCGTTAAGGAAAACGCTAGCAAAAACGCTTCTCCTGCCAATTTTACTGTTTGGGTGAGAGATATATGGCAACTTTGACTGTTTTTGCAAAAGGAAGCTTAATGTTGTGTACAATAATATTGCTCGCTATATGTATGGTATTCGAAGACGTGATAGCATATCCGCCTATTCAAAGCGCATTGTTGGTTGCTCGTTCGATAGCATGCTAGAATTTCGTTCCCTATCTTGTTTGCACGATCGTATACAAACACATCAACCTGAGTACCTTTATAAAAGACTAGTCTTTCCTCGGTCGCAAAGAACCTTTGCATATTCTTGCTTGACGTCAGAGTGCCAGTTCTTCGTGCACTGGACTCGCCTGTGGAACTCCCTTCCCAATAAACTGAGAGAAGTAAGGAGCACGAAACGATTTCAATTTTTACTTCTGAGGTACTTGGCCAGTTTTTTTTCTCATGTTCTTTCTTTATTGTATCAATTTTTTCCTCTTTCTTTTTGCCTTCCTTTTTATTATGTTAAATTTGCTAAAATAAATATGTATTGTATTAATTTAAATGAACTTTTTGAACTACATGTTTTATACCCGTTGCAAATTCAATTTTTAGGCTT
This sequence comes from Volucella inanis, assembly GCA_907269105.1. Lineage (NCBI taxonomy): Eukaryota > Metazoa > Arthropoda > Insecta > Diptera > Syrphidae > Volucella > Volucella inanis. The sequence continues at coordinate 128,167,312 of OU026157.1, forward strand.
TTACTATTTAATAAGATTTATCTTACTGTATCAAAGCGATAAATAAATATAAATAAATAATCGAATGTATCTTGCCTGCGAAATTTGGAAAGTCATCTTACTTCTTAAGCACACCTCGTAGACCTAATAATCATAAATTAGGCTTACTTTTTCGAAAAGGATATAATCTGACATTTATTACAATAATATTTAGTTTTAATCAATTGGCAGTACACCATTTGGAAAGCGTGTTCAAATCATTCTGACTAAGAGGCAATCACTTATACTGCATATTCATTTTTAGGAAGAATTAAGGATCATCTGCGTATAAAAGACATTTGCAGAACTTAATTTTAGAAATAATATCATCAATAAAGATTATAAAAAGTAGAAGGCCTAAATGACTACCTTGGGAAACACCTGATGAACACTTAACAGCCTTAGATGACGTTTTCAATTTTTATTATTTGCTTTCTACCAGAAAGGTCCGACAACAAGATTCGATAGAATTTTTTATAGAATTTTATGGTTTACAGAGTCAAAAGCTTTACTAAATTCCGTGTAAACGGCATCGACGTGCATACGGTTCCCTAATGCATTTATGATATACGAGGAGAAAATAACCAGATTTGTAATCGTTGACCTTCTAGATATAAAGCCATGTTGAGCATCTGACAAGAACTCACTAATTAAAAATTCAAGCTGATTTTGGGCTGAACTTTCTAGGAGCTTGTGAATAATTGAAAGCTTGCAAATTGCCCTCCTTATTTTCAATATCATTTCTGGGTTCCGACTTAAGGATCAAAAAATTTTCCACTCACTTAGGTAGACAGCTTCATGCACAGATGCATTAAATATATTTAGCAACGATGAACAAAGTGAGTAAAATTATAGCTTTAGGACGATGGCAGGAATCCCGATGACTCCAGGCATATAACTAGGTTTGAGTGATTGAATCGCAATAGAGACCTCTTCTGTACTCAGCTGAATATGCCCAATATTAACCTTCGTAGCAATATTGTAAAACATGTAATTATTAAATTGAGAGCCTGAGTAAACAGATTCGTAAAAATTATCGAACAAATCAAGAGTTGAGTCAATATTTGAAGACTTAACGTTCTTCAAGGACATGGAATTTGGAATACCTGTAGATTTTCTTTTAGAGTTAACAAAAGTCCAGATTTGATATCAGCTTTCACATTGTTTTCGACATTCAAAATTTCGACCCATACCCATCTTCCGATATGACAGAGGAACATGCTTTTAAAACTATTTCCATGCAGACTGGCAATTTTTTGATTTTGGCATCTACTGTAGCTATTTGACTGATTTGATGTATTTCTGATGCATAAACTTTATTTATGTAATCGGTGGTTTCTGACAATTCAGCTATAATCTTGCGTTCACTCCCGTTTCGACTGGTGCCCCCAATTTGCTCCATCTGGACATTTGTATGAAACCTGGCTGAATTTGTGGCACTAAACATTCTCAATTTTGGACTATGACTGCAACTACATCGATGACAGCTTAACGAGTACTTTGCTTTTACACCAATTAGGACTTGAAACCCGGTACTCTGTTTGACCTCTACTTTGACTTCGACTGCGACCTTTGCCTTTACATTGATTTCAACTGACAATGATTTAGTTGACTTGGTTTTGATATGTGTTGAATCGTTTAGCACTCAGCAAATCATTTTTGAACAAAATAAATAATGAAAATGTATGTTCTGATAAAAACGACACAAGAATTAAATTGACAATATATGATGTCTCTGGTTCGCCAATTTTTGAACATGGGCGAGCTCTGGTTTTACCAAGACTGCGCTGCAGTATACCCATCTCATCAAACAGTGAACTAAAATGAACTAAGCCACTGACATCATGCGATTTAACTCTTAGAAAAGCAAAGTCTAATCCAACAAGCCCAAAACAATTCAAAACCTCACAAGCAACATTCGAAGTAATGTAACAATAATTTTGCAAAAAGTTGACTTTCGGATGCTGGGGAGTAGTCGGAGCTCTGGTAATCACTTCAACAACGCTACCTTTCATAAATAATTGCCATAAACCGAACGTTCCACGTTGGTAACTCACAAATTATATGTTTTACGTATCAAAAAGGTTTACGCTCTTAGTTGGCTCAACTTTTACTCAGACATGTAGCTCTAGCAATGGTAAACATAGTGGTTCCCAGAGTGAAGATATAGCTAGAAAGGACACCTTCAAATGTTATGTCTTTAACAGTCGTGGTCCTTGCTATATTTATATTCAAAAAACTGACAAGTAATGTCACCATTGAGAGGTTAGAAACAAAATAAAGTTTCCAACATTACAAGGTTGTTCAATTTATTTTACTAATTTTAAATAATTACCTACAAAACTAAGAAATTATTAAAACAATTAATTTAGCCATTTACTTGTACTGTAAGTTTTTGAATGCGATAAACTTTTTTTTGGCTGCTGGCTTACAACCAAGTATATAAAACTCCCAGGGCGTCATCAAGGCAGTCTCCATTATCATCAAAACATTCTGACACAATTATAGGACATTATTACTATTATTATTATTATTATTAAATTTTATTGACTTAATTTATTATAATAGTATTAAAACTAAGAATAAGTAGTGACATTAGTATTTATATAACAACAAATAATGATAATGACACTTTACATAAAAAAAAAAATACTTTAAAGTGTGGGGTGACTGTGCAGTTCATTATACAAGAAGATAAATTTAATTTATTAATTCTGAAATTTATAATACATAAACATTTAAGAAGAGAAAAAATAAGTTAAAGAGATAGCATATAAATGAATGTTGATACATTAGCAAAAGACCAAAGTGCCGAAAGCAAAAATTTTATTTCTTTGTGATCAAAGTCAAGAAGCCACATTTTTACACGATTTAAAAACTGAGACAAGGATCTTATTCGCCGAATATTAACAGGAAGTGTATTGAATAATTTACACGTACGATGGGGAAAAAGTTTTTGAGTATAGTAGTTCGGAAAGGAGGAATGACGACAACATTAATTAAATTGCTAAGTAAGCAGCGAGTGTTAAAAATAGGGTTCTGTAAATAGCCAGCTCTCGTGAAAAAAATTTTTAAAACTTTGAAATAGTACAAATTTTTAAGTGGCTGAATTTTCAGTGAACTACACAAGACTATGGAAGAAGTTAACGGATTGACCCCAAATACTTTTCTTATAGCGCACTTCTGTAGAATTATCAATGGTTCAATCTTTGTTTAGTAAGTTCCACCCCAACAACTTATACCGTACTGCAATTTTAATTAAAAAATTCCATAATATACTGTTTTTTAAGTTTTTTCGTCACAAAGTTTTTTAAGACGATAAAAGCTACGTACTGTAGATCGCAAATATTTTTTTAGAATCGAAATACAATATGTTTGGACCAACTCATGTTTTTGTCAAAAGTAATGCACAGAAATTTAAATTTATTTACTGTTTCAATTCTAAAACAGCGTGCGTTACAAGTTGCCTGATTAATCAACAATGTCCTAGTGACTTCCTCAGTACAAACACAATTTGACACATTTGACCTTTCGCAATTGTTTGCATGAAAGACAATTTCAAAGCTAAGGGATTCTTGCATATGAAGACTGAAGTGCATTAATTTAGTTTTATTGCTGACAGTTCGTTTATGTTCCGAAAACCACAGTCTCTAGACGTAAACATCATGATTTATATTCGCGCTTAAGTTCAGAGGACTATTCGAGCGGTAAACAATGCCAAGATCATCTGAAAAAGCTGTCACTTTCCCTTTAAACAGTTGGCTAAATAAATAGTTGATGTAAATTAGGATCAATATGGGACCAAGGACTGATCCCTGAGGTACACCTAAGTTTATAGTTTTTGAATTGCAAAGTAACATTCTATGACTTTTTGAGTTCTATCCTCAAACTAAAAAACCACGAAAACCTACATGGTGTAATTTATTTAGTAGAATGCTGTGGTTGACCATATCAAAAGCTTTGGTTATTTCTACAAAAAGTCCAGAGTAAAACTTTTTATCATCCAGTTTTAATAAAACAGGAAAACTCCAAGAGGGCATCTTCTGTATCAAGGCCTTCCCTAAAACCTAAAAACATTAAGTGCTATGTTCTTGAGGGTATGATTAGAGATTTCCACAAGAGTATGAGCTGTTAAGTGAACAGATAATTCTATAGAGTTCAAAGCCTGTTATTTCTTCATAAAAGAAACTATAATTCATAGCCATGTCGTCGACTAAATGGGACCTAACGCAGCCATTACAATTTGTAAGAGAATCACGAGAAGAAGACATCAGACCAATCGAGGAAAAGAAATCATTAAAAATGTTGGATACTATTGTAGGATCACCTTAATGTCGGATAGACCTATAGATTTAGGGATATTAAGAGAGTTGCCATCAATGATATTATTTGTAGCCTTCCATTCTTTTTTAGGATTACCAAGTGTACTACGTACTTTTGAGTAGAAGTATCTATCGCGAGGTAACCGTATACTATTGTTAACTTCCTTACTCAATAAAGAAAAGCGAGTTTTCGGCGCCGTATTAAGCTGATGTTTGAAGCACCTTTTCCTAATTTATTTTTAAGTTTAATTCTTTTTAAGAGAGAATAAGTAATCCATGGTTTTAACCTTTCATCCGACGTTTACGTAATTTTTAAGAAATGATCAAAACAGGTCATAAGCCTTAGAAGCATTACCTTCCTCATAAATTTCCTCCCAAGTTTCAGAACATTGTGCATTTGAGCTTCTGAATAGTCCAAGGAAGGTGCTGAAAGCTAAGAGACACACGAATAATTTCATATTTTTGTTTTGCAAATTTACTCTGCGATGAAGTATTGAATTTAGCTAAGTGTGCGCAAGTTGTTCAGTTTTTATGGGAAAAACCTAATTTGAAAAGATATTGATTGCTTCTGTATAAATGTTTGAACAGTCGAATTTTGTTCGCACTGTTAACATTTGTTGTTTATTTTTTATTTAAGTGAGACGGACTAATACTATTTCCCATTGTATCTAGATAGGTGAGTATAAGTTTAATGATACGATGTGCTCGAACACGTGCCATTTAAAGAAGCTTTGTGTGTGCCATATTTATACCACATCTGCTTTGTTTGCGAAGAACGTATAGTAATGCTTATGTTTTTTTAGTAAGGAGAAATTTTAAATCCTTTTCTCGTCCACACGCATGCCAGAGTCCTGCGGCAAATCAGTAGTAAAAGTAATATTTCCGACATCACTATCGTTTGGGCGGCAATTTAGAAACCTACGAAAGTCAAGACTTACAAACTATAAATTGTGCTGGATGGATAAAGGACAAGTCTCTCCCCCTTATACATGTCAAAAGGCTCTTACCCGCCGAAAAGTGTATTTGATGATATTGTGAAACAACTTAAAGGATGAATTTACTGTGACAAAAAACCATTAGTAGAAGCCATAGACACCTACAAAAGAAAGACAATAGTTGTCTAAGGAATAAGGTGATACGCGCGAGGTGAAGCGAAAATGAAAATTACAGATATTGCTACTTTCGATATAAATTTTAGAACTCGGATTTGAGCCAGTAACGCAACAGTTAAGTTCTTGATGTAGTGCTTGCTCAAATGCTAAAAATGTTAGATTGTTCCAATAGGAACAACTTTAAGAAATTGGGAGTGAGTAAAGTAAGGTGGTCCGACGTGAGAGAGTAACAATTTTCAAAGTGTGACACTGTGCTTCTGTACTCAGATAGGTCCTCCAATAGTCCCTGTGAATCCGGTGTGTGTTTTCTTCTAACACCAACACACATGGTATTGACTACTCAAAGAATTCCTCGACTGAGGACGAAAAGGAAGACTTATGCAATTCAACGCAAAACCGAATAGAGATATTGTCCTTCGTGATTGGGGACCTAAAAATAAAGTTAGGTAACGACCATGAAAGGCTCAGACATGTGATCGGGAAGCAAGGGCTTGGTAACCGAAATGACAATGGCATTGGGTTGGTACGAGATTATCACCTTATAGTAGCTTCTGTCTAGTTACGTACTGTATCTGCTTAAAGAAACCGCAAAGTTGCTAAAATGCCTAGGTATAACATTAACCAGCTAAAGATCCCTTCATTGCGCCAACAATGATCACTTTCATCACCGTGCAAACATTTTAAGGGTACTGATAAGCCCATTAGCGCGACAATGCAAGTCTACTATCACACTTGCTACCAGGTGGTCATCGCTTTATCCAACTTCTGTAATAGACTTAGATGGTTTCGTAGTAACCTAAATGCCATGTTCTGCAAAGAGCAAAGTTGTCAGAGGAATTCGAAATTCAAAGTGGAGTCCAACAAGGTTGCATTCTATCGCCGATACTTTTCTTTATTGGTGATTATCGATGTGCTTCACGCAGATTAAGCTCTTGCATCTTAGCTCAAACATCTGTACTACACTAACGACGTTTCTTAACTCTCTCATATGGTTATGAATCTGCACAAAGTGACAGTAAAAGTGAAGAGGGATGCAAATGCAATGGGTTTGATGATTAACACTGCCAAAGCCAAAATAACCTAGGGACTAACTCATTAAGTCAAGTTAGCATTGCTGGATAAATAAGAAAGCTTCCAAAATCTTGGGAGTGTTGTCTCTACTAAAGGTGAAACCCAACAGGATATTGTCAACCAAAACGAAAAGCAAAATCTACATTTGCAATGATGTCCATAATATGGCGGAGCAATGCAATCAGCTTAAGCACCAAGGTACGACTGTTCGTCATACGCCGAACTACAAACGTCCGTTAATAGGTGCCTACGAAACAACTGAAAGGTGTTCTGGCCTAACCATATCTCTAACGAACATCCTTACCAGAGTAGTGACAACCATCCAACGGCGGAAGTGGCAATAGATTGCTCACACACTTCGAAAATGCATCTTGCATCTACAAAGCTCATGCAACCTACACGATGCAATGGAGTTCATTGTCACAAGACGGTAGAAGAACAGGTCGGCCGAGAAATACATGCTGCAGAAGAGTTGATGAGGATTCATGGTAATTGGGGAAGAGTTGGATAGCGTTTAACCTCATTGCCAGGAATCGTAGGCGATGGCGCGTAACCGTAATTGAGGTCCAATCACTCAAGAGGGGAAACCGGACGTAAGTAGACATAAGTAAGCATCAATATAATTAAGTATCATAAAGTGAAAGGTTTTTCATAAAATAAGATCGTAATGGATTCATTTAACTCACGCATATCATCTGTTGACAGACTTCGTATTCGTGTTTCAGATTGTCTACCATTTAATCATTGAAACGGATACACTTCAACAACGTTTACAAGTTATTAAAATTTTGAATGAAAAATTCCTTCATTTACGACTACGTTACGTATGTTGACTCCAGTTTTCGGCCACCATAATTATTGTGATAAACGAATAACTGAGAGCGTAGTGCGAAAATTCTATTCAATTACTTACGCCATGATGTTGCCAGTGAGGCAGCAAAACACCTGAAATGAAGGGAATATTGCGGCTGTACGAGAGTTAAAAATTCAAAACCGCACTCAAACAATTCCACGCTGTTCTTAAGAGCTAAGGACTTCCACATATGTGCGGATTGACTCAAGAGCTGAACAATCGTCCACGTTGAACTTTCTCTGGGCCTTAGTTAAAATGCAGGAAGATCTGTTTTTTTTTTACCGAAAATCATCCCTAGGGACGATACACATTTTTGTTAAATGGGATGCCGCATGCGGTCAAGGGAACAGCCGAAAATCATGCAACAAAATCCATTGTACACACTAAAATTGATTTTGTGGTGTGGTTATCACTTCACATAAATTGGAACTGGAATGTTTTGAAAATATGTAGTACCAATAGGACTGTGTCACTTTATTCACAATGCGTTCTATGTACATTCGATAAATTGAAGCCAAAATTCCTTGATCGTCTTATCGATCGCCACTGCAAACTTACCGTGCCATCAGTACCACTAAATAGATTTACCATTTAGGCAGAAGCATTGGGTTACTTGGAATATCGGTCGAACTATGCGAAAAATTCCAATGGTATTGATTATATTTCAATCTAAAATGGAAATACCTCGAACACAGCGAAAGAAGAGAACTAAAAAGTGTATGCATAAGTTTTTTTCCGGTTTAGCTAAGAGATGGCGTCAGCGAAAAGTACGCAGCGTATTAATTTGACACATACGTCATTTTTTCGTCTGACATTTAACTACAAACACACACAATTTGAGTCCGCCAAAAACCAGCGTCTTTGTTTTATCGTTCAGTGATCATGTCGAGTTTTGTGTCAGAAAAAGAACATTTCCGGCACGCATTACTTTTCTAATTTAATCAAAAGAAAAAGCCTGTTGAAAGTCATTATTTGCTGGTATAATAGAAACATATGTTCGACATGGGTTCGACAATTTCAAAGTGGTGATTTCGATATGAACGAGAGCGAGCGCTCTGATAGACTACAAAAATGCGAAGGCGAGCAATTGAAGCAGTTATTGGATGATGACCCAACTCAAACTAAACGGCAGTTAGCAGAACATTACATATGTCACAAGAAATAATTCGCAGAAGACCCATAAACTCGGTAAATTGGTGCCACACGATTTGAATGAACGTCCAATGGAAAATCGCACTTGCGAAATGCTACTTTAACGCCACGAAAGGAAATCATTTTTGCATCGAATTGTGACAAGTGACGAAAAATGGATTTATTTGGCTTTCAGCTGGCGAAGCCGGTCCTTTAACGCCAAGGCCAAATCGATCGGCAAGCAGACCATGCTCTGTGTCTGGTGGGACCAGAGCGGTATTGTGTATTATGAACTCTTGAAGCCCGACGAAACCGTTGATACACAACGCTATCATTTATCGCTATAAATGATTAATTTAAACCACTGATTAAAGGAAAGACGACCGGAATGGGCCACAGGAAAAAGTGATTTTGTTACATGACAAGGCGCCGTCTCACACAGCAAATCTAGTGAAAGACACCTTGAAATCGCTTGGATGAGAAATCTTGTTATGCATCTGATCTTCTTACAAAATAAGGTTCAATGGCTTATTTATTTTTCTATTTAATTTTATTTAATTTATTACAGTTTATTTATGAGGTAAGAACATACATCGAATTAAGTATTGATCTAGCCCCTGTAAGTATTCGGACGAAATAACCTTTTCTTGTGAGTAATTTTACAACCGGGTATATCAGCTAACAGGAAGTCATCAAGGCAGTCTCCATTTCTATCAACACAATCTGACACAACTCTAGGACACTCTGCATTTGAGCTTCTGAATAGTTCAAGAAAAGTGATAAAAGCTAAGAGACACACGAATAATTTCATGTTGTTCTTTCCAAATTTACTCTGCGGTGAAGTATTGAATTTAACTTATAACTTTTAGAGCAGCTCGTTCAGTTTTTATAGGAAAATTTTATTTGCAAAAGGTAATGGTTTGTTCTGTAAAAATTATTGAGCAGTCGAATTTTGTTTGCATTGTTAACATTTGTTGTTTACTTTTTATTTACGTGAGATGGCCTAATACTATTCCCTATACTTTCCCACTTGATCTAGGTAGGTGAGTATAAGATTAATGACTCGATGTGCTCAAGCACGTGTTCTTTAAAGAAGATCTGTGTGGACTACATTTATACCACATCTGCTTTGTTTGTTAAGTACGTTGTTTAAGGTTCCACTTTATTGATCTGAGGAAAACGAGAAGCTTTGCTAATGTTTTTTTTTTTTTTTTTTTTTTCAGTTAGGAGAAATTTTAAATCCTTTCCTCGTCCACAAGCATGGCAGAGTAATGCGGCCGATCAAAACTAGTAAAAGTAATATTTCCGACATCACTTCCCTTGGGCGGCAATTAAGAAACCTACAAAGGTCAAGACTTACAAATTATAAATTGGGCTGGATGGCTCTCATTGTGTCGCCGTTTGGAATCCGCCGAAAAGTGTATGTGATGATAAGATGATCGACACAGTGAGTAGAGGCTGCGGTCCATACTGTTCTTTTGTCTCCTTTATTTCAGTTACTTTTCGGGGCTGAAATATATGGCCTTTTCTCAATAGTGAGCTCTTCGAGCAAACTGTGTGAAACAACTTAAAGGATGGATTTATTGTGACAAAAAACAATTAATAGCAGCCATATAGAAGTACAAAACAGAGATACCAGTTGTTCAAATGCCTAGGTATAACATCGACCGGCTAAAGATCCCTTCATTGGGGTGGCCGTAGTGTAGTGGTATATGCATAGACTCCGCAGAGGGTTGGGGGTTCGAATCCCGTGCGAGGCAATTCTCTGAAAAAGTCTTTTCACAGAATTTGCTTATGAAAATTCCGTCGGCGTCTACTCTGACATGAAGGCATAACACTGATGTTAGAGTGGTGGCTGGCTAAATGTAACGAACTAACAATAAGCACGTACTAAGACCCACTGGTTGAAGATTCACTGGCTCCAGTTTGACAACCACCTCTGGAAAAATATCGAAACCTAACACCTGTGTTTCAAAACCACTACACCAACCGCCCGCGCTCTGGTGAAAAGCCAGTAAAAGAGAATTCATATCCCCTTGGTGCGCGCGCGGAGTTATAAAAAGAAAAAAAACTAACACTGATCACCTTTCACTAGGTATGGAACCAATTAGCAGGTCGCTGTTGAAAACAATTCAGGAACATTCGAACGCAGTGAAGAATATTGTGGTGGATGGAAAGAAAGATATAGCACGTGGCTCATCGAGGATGCGTGGAGGTAAGACCGTAAGCTACTTAAAGCTCGTATTGTAGATACCCCAGCATTAGGGAGTAACGAGCTAAAGTCCGTATATCGAAGGAAAATAAAGAAAAGCAGCATAGCGTGCGACGGGACAAACTTAAGTATATCAACGCCCTGATCACAGAAAGAGTGGAAGCGTAGCACTCGTCTCGGTATAAATTATCATCAGCATACCCTCGACCCCAATTATGGATGTACTCTAAAATATCGTGATGCATTCCTAAGCTGTACAGCTCGCTGATGGAATGCCCTATCTATTTCCCAGTCAATATAACGTTCAACCCAACGTACACTGGTGCCTCTCTTTCTCTCCTACCTAACTTCCCGTCACCCGCGCCATGTGCAAACATTTTAAAGGCACATGTCTTGCTTTCCATCCACCAACACTATTTTTCACTTCAGATATAAAAAACATTTTTCACAGCGTTCGAATGTTTTTGTAAGGCTTTCGACAGCGAGTTGTTGATTGATTCCATTCTAGGGAAAAGTGATCATTGTTAGAGCAATGAAGGGGTCTTTAGCCCGTCAATGTTCTACCTAGGCATTTAAGTAATTTTGTGGTTTCTTTAAACAGATGCCCTACGTAGCTAGACATAGTAGCTAGATCCTTTACATTCAGGTCCACAATGACGAAGGACAATATCTCCATTCGATTTTGCGCTGAATTGTATAAGTCCTTCTTTTCATCCTCAGTCGAGGAATTCTTTGGGGCGTAAGACTGTAAGGACGTGACGCGCCGTAATCTAGTCTGAAACCTTGCCTTTATGATCCTATAATAATGTGGGTACTAATGAGTTAATTCTCTACGTACTGTTGGTTTTAGCAGAAGATAAAAACCGGATTCACAGGGGCTATCGGAAGGCCTGCCTGAGTAGAGAAGCACAGTGTTACACTTTGGAAATTGATACCTACTCTCTCGCGTCTGATCACCTTACGTCACTCACTCCAATTTTTTCGGTCTTACTTAATTCGTGCGGTTTACTAAGAGATGGCGTAACTTGTATTATTCCATTGGAACATTGGTTGGAAAGCTACTGTCATTGTACGTCATTTCATAATATATCTCATTCATTTGAAGCGTAAACAACAACATATTTTTTTTCACTCAAATATGTGGAGCTTTGTGCCTGAAAAAATGTTTTTGCGGGGAGTTCTTCTTCATTACTTTATTATGAAGAAAACTGCTGCCGAAAGTCATCATATTTTGGTGGAAGTTTGTGGTGAACATGCGCTATCTGAGCGAACGTGCCAAAAATGGTTTGCACGATTTAAAAGTGGTGATTTTGGCTTGGAAGACGATGAAAGTCCTGGGCAGCCAAAAAAGTTTGAAGATGAAGAACTGGAAGCATTACTCTATGAAGATTTTATGCCAAACACAAGAAGCTCTCGCAGAATATTTGGGTGTCACTCAAGCAGCCATTTTGAAACGTTTGATCGCAGCTGGATATATTCAAAAGTAAGGAAATTGGGTTCCACATGAACTCAAGCCGAGACACGTCGAAAGGCGGTTTTGCATGTCCGAAATGCTGCTGGAACGCCACAAAAGGAAGTTATTTTTGCATCGGATTGTTACTGGTGATGAAAAATGGATCCATTACAACAACCCCAAGCTCAAAAAAATCATATGTGAAATCCGGCCAACCAGCCAAATCAACGGCAAAGCCGAATATCCATGGCGCGAAGGTAATGCTCTGTATTTGGTGGAATCAGATGGGTGTGCTGTATTATGAGCTGCTAAGACTGGTTGAAACCATCAATGGACAACGCTACCGAACACAATTAATCCGTTTGAAGAGAGCAGTGGCCGAAAAACGCCTGGAATATGCGACCAGACACGAGGCAATAATTTTCCATCATGACAACGCTCGGCCCCACTATGCTATTCCGGTTAAGAACTATTTGGAAAACAGTGGATGGGAAGTCTTACCCCACCCGCCTTATAGCCCAGACCTTGCCTCTTCTGACTACCATTTCTTCTAGTCGTTGCAGAACGTCCTCACTGAAATACGGTTCACATTCGTTCTTGGCTGCCAAGCCGGCGCAGTTCTTTTGAGATGGGATCCATAAATTGCCAGAAATATGGGAAAAGGTCACAGCTTCAGATGGGCAATACTATTGTACATGTTTTTCTTAAATAAACGTTCAAATTTTGGAAAAAAACCGCACGAATTAAAACATATACCCAAAGAATTCTTGTTCTTATTGGAAGAATGTGGCATTTTTTGCATTTGAGCAAGCACTACATCACGAACTTGACTGTTGCGTTACTGGCTCAAATCCGAGTCCTACGATTGATGTAGAAAGTAGCAATATATTTAATTTTCATTTTCGTTTGAACTTGCGCGTATCACCTTATTCCTTGGACAACTGGTGTCTTTCTTTTTAAGGTGTCTATGGCTTCTACTTATTGTTTTTAGTCACAGTAAAGTCCATTTTTTAAGTTGTTTTACACAGTTTGCTCGGAGACCTCACTACTGAGTAAAGGCCTTATATTTCACATATGCGCATCCCCGAAAAGTAACTGAAATAAAGGAGACAAAAGGAAAGTATACAGCGCAGCCTCTGCTCACTGTGTCGATCATTTTATCATCAAATACAATTTTCGGGAGAGACTTGTCCTTTATCCATCCAGCGCAATTTATAATTTGTAAGTCTTGACCTTTGTAGGTTTCTAAATTGCCGCCGAAAGGATAGTTATGTCGGAAATATTACTTTTACTACTGTAATTCTCCGCAGGACTCTGGCATGCTTGTGGACGAGGGAAGGATTTAAAATTTCTCCTAACTGAAAAAATAAATTTTAGCAAAGCTAATCATATTCCTCAGATCATTAAAGTGAGATATTAGATATCATATTTCCTAAACAAAGCAGATGTGGTATCATTGTGGCCCACACACAGCTACTTTAAATGACATAAGTTCGAGCACATCGTGTCGTTGATTTTAAACTCACCTATCTAAAATTTAAAATAGTATTAGGTCGTCTCAAATAATTTAACAATAAATTCTAACAATTCAAACAAAATTAGACTGTTCAAACATTTACATTTACAGAAGCAATCAATACCTTTTGCAAATTAGGTTTTCCCCATAAAAACTGAACAACTTGCGCACACAGTTATCAGTTAAATTCAGTACTTTACCGCTGAGTAAATTTGGAAAACAACAACATGAAATTATTCGTGTGTCTCTTAGTTTTTATGACTTTCTTTGGATTATTCAGAAGCTCAAATGCACAATGTCCTACAGTTGTGTCAGAATGTGTGTATGATAATGAAGATTGCCTTGATGTCACCCTGGGAACTTATGTACCCTGTAGCGTGATCTCTATTCAGATTGTTTTTTTGAATTTCGTCTTCTTTAATCCCAGAATTATAATTTTGAAGTATATGTATATTAATAGTTGGTTCGAACATCACAGACCCGAACCTAATGATTAAGCATGAACTCGACCTTTATACTAACCGGCGTGTTGAAATTTTACCGATTCAATTTGACTTAAATTTATTGAGACACACAGAAGTACATAAGGCAGTGGCATATCTCCTTCTTTCTTTTTTTCATCCAACCTGCTGCACATATTTTTTAAAAATTAAAAAAAATTTTTTTTTGTGCAACAAAAGACAAATCACCCTATAAGTGTCCCAAGATATGACAAAGATTCAAAATGGCTTAATAGTTGCCAGCTGTAAGCCGTATTAGTTTCTGTGCAGCATCATGGCGAACATAAAAGATTTCCGCGAGCAGAATGCTTTTTCTTTTCGCTTGGAGCCGTCAACATCGAAGGTTGTGTCTTCAAAAAAATAAATTTTTAAGAATTGTGATCGCGTTTGCTAAAAAAATTATTATATTGCCCTATCGGACATTTAATTTCGTAGTTAAGTTTCAATCAAAACTTGAACGCGACGATTATTTCGCACTTTATAATTTACAACTTTAAACCATCACCACAACCAAAAACGACCAAACCTTTAAAGCCATCCAACAATTAGCGGCAACATTTTGGCCATATTGGAAAGGTTCCGAACAGCAAGAACACATTGGGTTGCAATTAATAAAATAAAAAAATAAATTATCAAATTCAAAATCAATTAACGAGATCAAATACAAACGCAGCAAGATATCATATATTTTTAAATATATACGTACACTCACATATATAGATTGGTATTACACATCTAAGTAAGATAAAATTAATTCTTAACTGTTTCTATCCTAACGAAAAGACATAAGATATCATATCATATATCTTGTTAATAAATTCGCTATAACAGTCTAGTATCACAGTTTGAAATATTAAAGTTTATCACAGACCAACTTAATTGTAATTTTTCTATAAGGGTATATGTATTGTATGTACGTATGTTAAATGTTTTAGTACCACATTCTAATGTGCCTTTTAATAATAAGTTAAACAGCATATTATAGTTTTTGTGCGCACAACAGCTGCCGAGAGGACAGAGGTATGTTAAATCTATTTCTTTATAATAATTTATATTTCCACACTATCGAGAAACCTTGCTTTTTTTTCTTCATTATTTTATCTAAAGGAATTCATATGCTCTCAATTTTGTTGACAATATTAAGTAGTTTTTTGAAATATAAAAAAATAAATCTTTTGAAAATGATATTGTATACCATAAGGTTAAATATTTTGTTCTCAATGAATTTTGTAGGGAGAAGAGGGGTGACGAAAACGAGTAGGTGTTTTTTTAGTGGATCCTAGATACGGTAAGAAATAGGGGATTACTCATCAAATTTGTAGCAAAGAGTAATCAAGGTGAGGAGCAAAGTGCTAGTGGAAATAGCTACAGGTAGCGACGTCATCTTATGCTACATATACGAATAGAATATGTGTGGTAACACAATCACTTTAATATTTATTTCTTTGTGTGCTAAAATGGGAGTGAATGATCCTGCCATTCCGTCGAGTTTAAGCTAGGCTTCGATAACGTGCCGAAACTCACTCCAACTCATGGGACAACTAAATTTTTTACTAATTCCATCGAGAGACAACTCGATGCCAGACATAGAACATAACTATATATCCATGTGCACATAACACACCCACGTTTTATAGTAAAACACAAAATTTTTGCAAAATTCAACTTTATTTATCAATATAATTGCCTTCGAGGGCGATACACTTTCAATCTTTCGATACCAGTTTTATAGTACGATTTCGGTTTAGCCTCAAAATAGGCCTCTGTTTTGGCGATTACTTCTTCATCGGTCTTAAATCTCTTTGCGGCGAGCATTCTGTTGAGGTCTGCGAACAGGAAATAGTCGCTTTGGGACCAAATCTGGAGAATACGGTGGGTGGGGAAGCAATTCGTAGCCGAATTCATTCAATTTTGCCATCGTATTCATCGACTTGTGACACGGTGCATTGTCTTGATGAAACAGCACTTTATTTTTATTCAAATGCGGCGATTTGATTTCGTCCTTCAAACGCTCCAACAACGCAATGTAATGGTCGCTGTTGACAGTCTGCCCCTTTTGAAGATAGTCGATGAAAATTATTCCATTTGTATCCCAAAATACGGATGTCATAACCTTGCCAGCCGACTGTTGAGTTTTTGGTTGTTTTGGACGAGGTTTGTCGCCTGCTCACCACTCAGCTGACTACCGACTTGACTCTGGTATAAAGTGATGGAGCCAAGTTTCACCTATTGTCACATATCGACGCAAAAATTCGGCTTTATTGCGGTTGAACAGCTTCAAACACTCCTCTGAATCATCAAAACTTTGTTGTTTTTGGTCGACTTTAAGCAAACGGCACCCACTTTGAACAGAGCTTTCGCATGTCCAAATATTCGTGTATGATATATCCAATACGCTCTTTTGATATCTTCAGAGCCTCAGATATCTCTATCAACTTCACTTTAAGGTCATTCGTAATCATTTTGTGAACTTTTTTGATGTTTTCATCTGAAACAGCCTCTTTTGGACGTCCACTGCGTGCATCATCTTCGGTGCTTGTCTTACCACTTTTAAATTTTTCAATCCACTTGCGAATGGTTCGTTCGGCTGGTGCAGAATCCGGGTGACACTTATCAAGCCATTTCTTTGCATCGGCTGCATTTTTTCCCATCAAAAAGCAATGATAAATCAACACACGAAATTGCTTTGAATCCATTTTTTTCACAATAACAAAAGTTGCTTCACTCACAATGCTATATATCGAGAACTAATCGTCCGACAGCTGTCAAATTTATACACGTATCCTTTGAAGGTTGGTACTAACTGAAAATGAAAACGGCATGGACTTTTCAGCCCACGTATTATATATCTTTGTATTGAGAAGGTAATTATTTTCATAAAGTGTATACCAAATTTGTATTAATAAAAACCCACATTTTTAGCAGTCTTAAGTGGATCTTAGCGGACATCGCTTAGGGTTCACTAAAGTTCACGTAACCCTAATCAGTCCGGGTCAATTTTTTCCCTAATTCACCCAGTTGGTGACCGCAAAACACCCTATTAGAAAAGTGATAATTAGTTTTTGAAATAATGTTGAAAAATATTATTTAAAGTTTGTTATTGATTTTTTATTTATAACTAAATTACTAACTCCATTTGTAATTTGTTTGATTTGTTATTTTATTATTTGATTAATTTATTTTTAAGGTACAAACTTGGCATATAACTGATTTGTGTTAGTGTTCGTTGCAGACGCTCTTCCTGTATTTACAACATATTTGTTTTGAAGCGTGGCCTTTATCATGAGAACACATGTAACATCGTTTTCTCTTTCTAGATGTGTCAGCTTTGTTGTCTTCAGAATTCTTTGCTGTTTTAGTGGCCCTGATAAATACCTGGTGTTGCGGCGTAAAATGTGAGGTGCAACTAATCCCATTGCAAGATCTCTGAGAAATAGTGGTCTTGCTTTGTGTTTTTTTAGGTGCATTCCAATTTGGATATGTTTTTATTAAAATCGCATGTGTAGCTATACCCGTACAATCAGTGTGAAAAATTACAATGGGCCACCTGTTTGACCCTCGTTTGACTGAAAATGGATGGAACATCTGATCCAAAGTATCAACCGCCCCTTTAGTTGAGTTGTATTGGGTATATATGTTAATTCGTGCGGTTTTTTTTTTCAAAATTTGAACGTTTATTTAAGAAAAACATGTACAATAGTATTATTCAAAGTATTGTCCATCTTTTTCCATCTTTCTGGCAATTTGTGAATCCCATCCCAAAAGAAATTCGCCGGTTTGGCAGCTAAGAATGAATCAAGCCAATTTTTGATATTCTGCTCTGATGGGAACCGTATTTCAGTGATGGCGTTCTGCATCGACCGGAACAAATGGTATTCAGAAGGGGCAAGGTCTGGGATATAAGGTGGGTAGGGTAATACTTCCCATTCACTATTTTCCAAATATTCTTAACCGGAATAGCAACGTGGGGCCGAGCGTTGTCACGATGGAAAATTATTGCCTCGTGTCTGATCGCATATTGCGAGCGTTTTTCGGCTACTCTCTCATCAAACGGATTAGTTGTGTTCGTTAGCGTTGTCCATTGATGGTTTCACCCGGTTTTAGCAGCGCATAATACAGCACACCCATCTGATCCCACCAAACAGAGAGCATTACCTTCGCGCCATGGATATTCGGCTTTGCCGTTGATTTGGCTGGTTGGCCGGGTTTCACATATGATTTTTTGCACTTGGGGTTGTCGTAATGGATCCATTTTTCATCACCAGTAACAATCCGATGCAAAAATGACTTCCTTTTATGGCGTTCCAGCAGCATTTCGGACATGCAAAACCGCCTTTCGACGTCATCCGGCTTGAGTTCATGTGGCCCCCAATTTCCTTGCTTTTGAATATATCCAGCTGCTTTTAAACATTTTGAAATGGCTGCTTGAGTGACACTCAAAGATTCTGCGAGCTCTTCTGTGATTGGCAACAATCTTCATAGAGTAATGCTTCCAGTTCTTCATCTTCAAACTTTTTTGGCTGCCCAGGACGTTCATCGTCTTCCAAGCCAAAATTACCACTTTTAAATCGTGCAAACCACTTTTGGCACGTTCGCTCAGCTAGCGCATGTTCACCATAAACTTTCACCAAAATACGATGACTTTCGGGAGCAGTTTTCTTCATATTAAAGTAATGAAGAAAAACTCCCCGCAAAAACACTTTTTCAGGCACAAGGTTCGACATATTTGAGTGAAAAAAAATTATTGTTGTTTACGCTTCATATCCAATGAAATGACGTACAATGACAGTAGCTTTCCAACGCATGTTCCAATGGAATAATAACAATGAAATAATACAAGTTACGCCATCTCTTAGCAAACCACACGAATTAAGTGATGTCCATTGTTTTGGTATGATGCATCGTTGATAAAAACAAAACTGATTTGTTTTTTTTCGTCAAAAAATTACGAATAATGATGGCACTGTGCGGCGGTACGTTATCATGGTGCAAAATCCACGAGTTTTCTGCCCACAATTTTGGTCTCTTTCGGCGAATTACTTCACAAAAACGTCTCATAACGCCAAAATAATACTCTTTGTTTACTGTCTGGCCTTCTGGCAAAAATTCATTATGCACTACACCGTTGTAATCCATGAAAATCATGAGCATTGCCTTCTATTTTAACTAAAAGCGACCTGGTTTTTTTAGTGTCGGCTCATTTGGTGAACGCCATTCACTTGTCTAATGTCTGGATTGCGTGTCGTACTCATAAACCCACGTCTCGTGCCCAGTAATGATCCTTTCGATGAATGTAGGATCGGATTCAGCCTCGCAAATCATCTCTTCTGCGACGTCAACACGGTCTCTTTTTTGCATGAAATTGAGGTCTTTTGGCATCAACTTTGCTACTACACGACGGAGACCCAATTCATTAACCAAAATGTCTTGCACGGATCCATAGGCAATGTTCAAGTCCTCCGCTAACTCTCTGATGGTTAATTTGCGGTTATTGGCCAACATTTCTTTTACTTCATCAATGTTTTCGTCGGTTTTTGACGAAACTGCGTTCATCATCTTCGATTGACTCACGACCACTTTTGAACCGCTCGTGCCACTGGTAACCGACCGTTTTCTTTAGAAAATCGTTGCTTAAACACTTTTTCAACATTTCCGACGTTCGCTCACAGGTTTGCTGTTGCAAATTTAAATGCATTTCTGAAATTGTAAAAAATCGCCAACACACACAGAGATAGATGTACTCTCGGTTAATAACTTTTGCAAATGTCAAACTATAACGCTAAGATTAAGAGGGAATGTTAACAACAGATGTACCAACTTAACAAAAAAAAAAAAAAACAGAGCTTAAATCGGAATAATGGAAGCACCACACAGTGGTTATTCCATGATTGATCTAGGTGGTAAATTACTTAACAAGAGTCATACGTTGAATGGTTTTTATTTTTCCTTTATTTTTATTTTTTGATTGTTTATTTTTTAACTTCTTAATTAATTTGATGATCATCAGTATGCTGCAATTGTTAATTAATAAATTATATTTTGCGTACTACCACCCTACTTATCTCATAAAATCGGTCATGTCATTAAAAGTTTATAGCTCGATACATTCGAAACTAATTTTTCTTAAATTATAGAATGTATCTACTTAATTTTATATTTCAATGACTGTCTTTATAATAGGAAAACACTTTTAGTAACACATAGCGTGTTGTTGCGAATAATTTAACTAAAATTCTAAATTTGTATATATCACCATCAGTATTATAGCACTATTGTACTTAAAGCTTTGGGTTAAATGGAATATGAAATAAAAAAATATTGGGTCTATAACTTTTTCGTGCGGTTTGCTAAGAGATGGTGTAACTTGTATTATTCCATTGGAACATGCGTTGGAAAGCTACTGTCATTGTACGTTATTTCATTGGATATGTAATTTTTTTTCACTCAAATATGTCGAACTTTGTGCCTGAAAAAGTGTTTTTGCGGGGAGTTCTTCTTCATTACTTTAACATGAAGAAAACTGCTGCCGAAAGTCATCGTATTTTGGTAGAAGTTTATGGTGAACATGCGCTAGCTGAGCGAACGTGCCAAAAGTGGTTTTGGCTTGGAAGACGATGAACGTCCTGGGCAGCTAAAAAAGTTTGAAGATGAAGAACTTTAAGCATTACTCTATGAAGATTGTTGCCAAACACAAAAAGAGTTCGCCGAATCTTTGGGTGTCACTCAAGCGTCCATTTCAAAATTGGGTTCCACATGAACTCAAGCCGAGAAACGTCGAAAGGCGGTTTTGCATGACCGAAATGCTGCTGGAACGCCACAAAAGGAAATCAGTTTTGCATCGGATTGTTACTGCTGATGAAAAATGGATCCATAACGACAACCTCAAGGCCAAAAAATCATATGTTAAACCCGGCCAACCAGCCAAATCAACGGCAAAGCCGAATATCCATGGCGCGAAGGTAATGCTCTGTATTTGGTGGGATCAGATGGGTGTGCTGTATTATGCGCTGCTAAAACCGGGTGAAACCATCAATGGACAACGCTGCCGAACACAATTAATCCGTTTGAAGGGAGCAGTAGCCGAAAAACGTCCGGAATATGCCATCAGACACGAGGCAATAATTTTCCATCATGACAACGCTCGGCCCCAGAACTATTTGGAAAACAGTGGATGGGAAGTCTTACCCCACCCGCCTTATAGCCCAGACCTTGCCCCTTCTAACTACCATTTGTTCCGGTCGATTCAGAACGCCCTCACTGAAATACGGTTCACATCTGAGCAGAATATCAAAAATTGGTTTGATTCATTCTTGGCTGCCAAGCCGGCGCAGTTCTTTTGGGATGGGATCCACAAATTGCCAGAAAAAGTCATAGCTTCAGATGGGCAATACTTTGAGTAATACTATTGTACATGTTTTTCTTAAATAAACGTTCAAATTTTGAAAAAAAAAAACTGCACGAATAAAAATATATACCCAAAAGTAACAATAATAATATACTGTTGCATACAGTTTACCGTTGCACATAACGTATGTGATTTTAAAAATTTTTGATTTCACATTTTAATTTCAAATTCCTTACGCGTTTTGTTTTTTTTTTTTTTAATTTTTTAAAATTATAGTTTTCGTCGAGCTGCACGAGTTGCATATATGTAGAAGAAATGGTGTAAGGTTTGAATGCGACTGTGTATAGTATATTAAAGTGATGAATAAAAGCTCCTGGCACATGTTACTTAAGTGGCTTGCTTACTTGGTTTTAGGAACAACACCAGAATCAAAGCATTTTCTCCAAAATATTCAAGCTTACAATTCATACTTTTAAAAGACTTCGTTTGGTGCGATGAACATATTTCGCGATAATTTCATGCCAACGTTTAAGATAATTTCTAAACATTGTATGCAAAAAGCAACTGATGCACGTGAATTTCATGATCTGAGATTTAAGATCAGATTTGCCACATAGTTCGCTGATGCCGATTATCAATTCTTGCAAATCTATTTCGTTGGCCATGCGAGTACTGAAATAGATCAACTATGCGCAATTTCTTCAAATGTTCGAAGAAATATTGTACAACAATTGCAAACTTTATTGCATCAGGAAAGCGAATTGGTGCGATTGTTTGAAACAGCGCCTGATCGAATGCTATCTGACGATTATCAAAATGTCATTCGAGCTGATAAAGCACCAGCTGGTGAGCATGCAAGAAGATTCAATGCACCAACGATTGATGATGTGGCAATCATAATTGTTGGAGGAGAATTTTCACAACGTAATATTGTATTGCAGCGCTGAAATTCCAATCTTTAACGCGTTTTTGAAACTCATCGGTGCAGTATCCATTGATTTTTTGGCAAAGAGAAGATTATTATAATACAAATGATCAATCCAACTACTGGTGAGTAAAAAATAGTTTTTTAATATAATGGTCATTGTTTGAAGTGTCAATTGGTTTATTGGAATGTTGTTTACATTGTAGGTGCAGTAACTCCAAAAAAAGACAGCGCAATGCATTACTATGCGTATCGATTGATGATTTGTAAAAATGAATAAGGCATAATCATATTTTGCATTGTTGACGGTTGTTTCATCAATATGCGGTTGATATGTATGCAAAAATCGAAGCGGATACAATCAGATACAATCAAGCTTAAGAATATATAGTATTCATCTACGCGATGCGATTAACAATGATGACAATGCAGCTGATGTAGGTAGAACCCCTAAGGATCGTTACGGTATAACAGCACGCGTATTTAAGCAAAAATTTAAATCTTTGTTGGATTTTATCGTCAAAGTTCAAGTATTTGTAGAACGTTGTTGAATGTATTATGTTGAATGGCAAAAGAGAGGCCTGTCACATGCTCATATTTTGCTTTGGCTGGTGAATAAAATCAGACCAGAAGAAATCAATAGTATCAGCATACTAGATGGGGTGAAAAGTAACCTCCTTGGGAATGAAAAAAAATTTTTTTTTTAAATGTTTTTTTATTTTGTTTAATATAGTCTTCTTTTAGTTTGATGAACTTATTCCAGCTATATTCCAACATCTTGCTCCCGTCCGAAAAATAATTTTCCAGAAGGTCTGCAAAGTACTCCTCCGTGGCTTCGATGATTTACTCGCGTGAGCTGAATTTTCTTATTAATCTCTTGAGGTTTGGGAAGAGATAATAGTCCGAGGGAGTCAAATCGGGCTGATACGGGCATTGATTTTAGCCATGGTTGCGATGCTCTTGTGCGCCGGTTCATAGTCTTGCAAAAACAAATTCACGTGAGGCCGTTTTGCAGCGATTTCGGCCTTCAATCGCTCCAATAATGCACAGTAATACTCGCTGTTGATGGTTTTTCCTTTTTCGAGGTAGTCCACGAAGAGTATGCCATGACAATCCCATAAAACCGACGCCATAACCTTTCCGACCCAACGAGCCTCCCTCGGCCGCTTCGGAGCATTCGTGCCGGCTTCAGTCCATTGCCGGGCACTCATTCTATTCCCTGGAGTTCAAAAGTTACCAATCGACGCCAAAAGTCCGCCCGATTTCGCATCAGCAAGTCCAAACACTCTTTCGAAGTGCTCTCGCGTTCGTTCTGCGCGGCACCCAGTGGCAGGATTACTTTTCCATACTCAGAATATGGCCCAAAATATGTCGTGTGCGCTCAGTACTAATCTTTGTGGTATCTGCTAGCTCGCGCACCTTCACTTTCCGATCAGCCAACACCATTTCATGGATTTTTTTTGACATTGTCCTCTGTAACCTGCTGCGGAATTGATCGGTAGAGGAGTTGCGGCCACCACGAAACTCTCGAAACCAATATTTGACGGTGTAATCTGACGGAGCATTAGCCCCATAATATTTATACAACTTTTCTATTGTTTCCTTTGCCGTTTTGCCTCTCAAAAAATAATGTTTTATGAGAGAACGAAAATCGTTTTTGTCCATACTCAACATGATGCCAAGCACATCAACAACAATCAGCTTTCAAAACAGAACTAAAGACAGTATCGCACTAAAATTTGGCATGTCTGCCTAAATATGAACGGACTTTAAAGCACCATAACCTTTTTTGCAGTATCAGCGCATCATGCCGGCCAAGGAGGTTACTATTTACCTAGTAAATACCTGATCCAGATTTGTTTAATGTTGTCTTAAACAATGTGATTCACGGATTGAGTGGTGAACATAATCCGAATTCACTGTGAATGATTAATGGAAAGTGTACGAAACGGTATCCAAGAGCATTGGTTTTGAACACTGTTACAGGCAATGATGGCTGTATTGTCGTCGTTCAACTGATGACAACGGCAGATCAACAATTATCAATGTGGGAAATGTGGACGTTGAAATTGATAATCGTTGTATTGTTCCATATTCGCCATTACTGTCAAAAGTTTTCAATTCGGTCAAATCCATTAAATATATTTCCAAAAACGTAACAAAAGGCAGCGATATGGCCGTTTTTGGAGTAGCTAATCCACGTCGGAACGATGAAATACATCAACATCAAATGGGGCGCTATATAAGTAGTAACAAGGTGATATGGCGAATTTTTGTATTCCAAATTCATGAAAGACATTTTCATTTGGCAAATGCATCGCGAAAAGCAACAGCACAACCAGATACAACATTGACTGCTTTTTCAAATTGTGTCAAAATGATACATTTGCTCAAATTTTGCAAAGAGAATTTCAAAGACGTAAACAAGGTACCGCAGTTGAAGGTCATCCAAATTTATTTTCAACAGATTCATTAGGTCATATTAACACAGTTCATCCGAACAATGCTGAGTGCTTTTATTTGCGTTTGTTATTGATCAATGTTCGTGGACCATTATCATTTGAAAATTTACGTACAAAAGTTAATCAAAGAGTATGTGCGACATATCGACAATGATACACATTGGGATAATACACTTGCCGACGCAGCAATTTCAGCTAAGCCAAATCAAATACGGACATTTTTTGCGATCTTATTAGCTACATGTTTTTCCAGCCAATTCAATTGAAATATGGACAAAGTATCAAGACGATCTTGATCATGTGCATCGTACTACTCTCAATCAAGATATGTGTGGCAAATAAGGCATTAGCGCAATTGGGAACGACGTCGCCAAATCATCCAATGCATGCCTTATTCAATCAAGATCTGCAACATGAACGACAATATGATCGTAATGCATTGAATACATTTGTTCAAAAATTGCCTATAGCTCACAAAAGATCATTAGAAGCTCTGGATAGAACATTGAAAGATCTACGTGGAAATTAAGAATTGTTTGATGGTGCTTTGGTCACGGGTTCGAATCCTGTGCGAGGCAATTCTCTGAAAATGTCTTTTCTTAAAATTTGCATGTAGTTATATGAGAATCCCGTCGGCGACAATTCTGACATAAAGGCATAACACTGATGTTGGAGTGGTTGCTGGCTGGGCTAAATGTAACAAACTTACAATTAGCATGTACTAAGACCCACTGGTTGAGGATGCACTGGCTCGTCGCGTCCAGTTTGACGACCACCTCTGGGAAAAATATCGAAACCTAATACACCTGAGTATCAAACTATTACACCACCCGCCTGCGCCCTGGAGAAAAGCCAGTAAATGGTATTTATATCCCTTTGGTTCGCGCACTGGATTATACAATACAAAAAAAAAATGACACGTGGCTGAGCACATCGTATCATTAATCCTATACTCACCTATCTAGATCAAGTGGGAAAGTATGGGGAATAGTATTAGGCCGTCTTACGTAAATAAAAAGTAAACAACAAATGTTAAAAATGCAAACAAAATTCGACTGTTCAAACATTTAAATTGAACAAATAATTAGTTTTTGCAAATTAGATTTTTCCTATAAAAACTGAACGACCTGCTCTAAAAGTTATTAGTTAAGTTCAATACTTCACCGCAGTGTAAATTTGGGAAAGAACAACATGAAATTATTCGTGTGTCTCTTAGCTTTTATCACTTTTCTTGAACTATTCAGAAGCTCAAATGCAGAGTGTCCTAGAGTTGTGTCAGATTGTGTTGATAAAAATGGAGACTGCCTTGATGACTTCCTGTTAGCTGATATACCCGGTTGCATAATTACTCACAAGAAAAAGTTAATTCGTCCGAATACTTACAGGGGCTAGATCAATACTTAATTCGATGTATGTCTTACCTCATGAATAAACTGTAATAAATTAAATAAAATTAAATAGAAAAATAAATAAGCCATTGAAACTTATTTTGTAAGAAGATCAGATGCATAACAGGTCGGTCGTATTTTTTAAAGATACCATTGAAGTATTGCTCTACCATAAATGAATACTGGATAAAGGTTTGTTAACCGCGTTGTTCGCAATTTGTTGCAATGTGCTTCAATTTTTGATTTCCTCAAATAGCCGTGACTCCTCTCCACCAGAAATACTGCTTGTCTTTTGTGGCAAACCATTCGTCGAGCCATTTTCCAACTTCCTTGAAATCGCTGAAGTGTTGCTCTGCGAGAGCGTTTCATTTATGCTAAGAGGTGATAGTCAGATAGCTACGTCTGAGAAGTACGGCAAGTGCAGAAGGATTTCTCATCCAAGCGATTTCAAGGTGTCTTTCACTAGATTTGCTGTGTGAGACGGCGCATTGTCGTGTAACAAAATCACTTTATCCTGTGGCCCATTCCGGTCGTCTTTCGATTAATCAGTGGTTTAAATTAATCATTTGTTGGCGATAGCGTTGTGTATCAACGGTTTTGTAGGGCTTCAAGAGTTCATAATACACAATACCGCTCTGGTCCCACCAGACACAGAGCATGGTCTGCTTGCCGAGCGATTTGGCTTTGGTGTTCAAGGACCGGCTTCGCCAGCTGAAAGCCAAATAAATCCATTTTTCGTCACTCGTCACAATTCGATGCAAAAATGATTTCCTTTCGTGGCGTTAAAGTAGCATTTCGCAAGTGCGATTTTCCATTGGACGTTCATTCAAATAGTGTGGGACCCATTTACCGAGTTTGTTGGTCTTCTGAGAATTATTTCTTGTGACACATGTAATGCTTCTGCTAACTGCCGTTTAGTTTGAGTCGGGTCATCATCCAATAACTGCTTCAATTGCTCGCCTTCGCATTTTTGTAGTCTATCAGAGCGCTCACTCTCGTTCATATTGAAATCACCACTTTTAAATTGTCGAGCCCATGTCTCACATATGTTTCTATTATACCAGCAAACTATGACTTTCAACAGGCTTTTTCTTTTGATTAAATTAGAAAAGTAATGCGTGCCGCAAATGTTCTTTTTCTAACACAAAACTCGACATGATCACTGAACGATAAAACAAGGACGCTAGTTTTTGGCGGACTCAAATTGTGTGTGTTTGTAGTTAATTGTCAGACGAACAAATGACGTATGTGTCAAATTAATACGCTGCGTACTTTTCGCTGACGCCATCTCTTAGCTAAACCGGAAAAAAGCTTATGCATACACTTTTTAGTTCTCTTCTTTCGTTGTGTTCGAGGTATTCGAGGTATTTCCATTTAAGATTAAAATATAAACCATACCATTAGAATTTTTCGCATAGTTCGACCAATATTCCAAGTAACCCAATGCTTCTGCCTAAATGGTAAATCTATTAAGTGGTACTAATGGCACGATCATCGAATTTTGATATCAGTTTATCGGATGTACATAGAACGCAGTCCAGAGGAACTACATATTTTCAAAACATTGCAGTTCCAATTTATGTGAAGTGATAACTACACCATAAAATCCATTCTATTGTTGCCTTAACCGCATGCGGTTAAAAAAAAAAAAAAAAACAGATCTTCCTGTATTTTAACTAAGGCCCAGAGAAAGTTCAACGTTGACGATTGTTCAGCTCTTGAGTCAATCCGCACATATGTGGAAGTCCTTAGCTCTTAAGAACAGCGTGGAATTGTTTGAGTGCGGTCTTGAATTTTTAACTCTCGTACAGCCGCAATATTCCTTTCATTTCAGGTGTTTTGCTGCCTCACTGGCAACATCATGGCGTGAGTAATTGAATATAATTTTTGCACTACGCTCTCAGTTATTCGCTTATCGCAAATAAACTCTGCAGTTGTTTCGTAGGCACTTCTTAACGAAGAACAGTCGTTGCTTGGTGTTTAAGCTGATTGCATTGTTCCGCCATATTATGTGCATCATTGCAAATGCAGACTTTGCTTTGCGTTTCGGTTGACAATATCCTTTTGGGTTTCTCCTTCAGTAGAGACAATACTCCCGAGATATTGAAAACTTTCTTATTTATCCACCCGTTGTCCAGCAATGCTAACTTGACTTGATGGGTTAGTACCGTGGTTGGTGATTTTGGCTTTGGCAGTGTTAAACCTCAAACCCACTGGTGCAGATTCATAACCTTGTGAGAGAGTTAAGAAACATCGATGTTTGAGTTTAGATGCAAGAGATTCGTTCGTTCTCAGTAGACCAGGCTTCGTGAAGCACATCGATAATCACCAATAAAAAAAGTATCGGCGATAGAATGCAATCTTGTTGGACCCCACTTTGGATTTCCAATTCTCTGATAACTTTTTTCTATGCAGAACATGACATTTAGACCCATAATAGGTTGCTGTGATAATAGTCTCCTTCGCATATTCCGAACATATTTGCACAGTTTTAAGTATATAGCATACTTAGTTTGTTTTGGCAGATAGGAAGGTTAGACGTGTTTAAGTGTGATCGGCGATTTTTAATTTCTATAAAAAATGGAGGAAAGAATTTGCATTAAATTTTGTGTAAAAAATGGAACCAAGTGCTCTCAAAATACTTGAAATATTGACAGCGACATACAGTTGGTATGTTCTAATAAAAAAAAAAATTACAATTGGTACAAGCCCTTCCAAGATAACCGAAAAGAAGCCAGTGACGAACCTTGCTCTGGACGCCTCAACACATCAACAAAAAATTATAACATCGAAGCTGTAAAGAAAATTGTTTTGGAAAATCGTCGAATTACCATTAGAGAAGTTGCTGAGAATTTTGGCGTATAGGTCGGCTCGTATTATGGACTTTTTTCGGATATTTTGGGCATAAGACGTGTGTCTTATGTGTGTTTGTTTCGAAACTTCTTAATTTTGATCAAAATAACCGTCGAAAGATTCATAACTGGTGACGAATGACTGGTCCTGTTCCCAAAACTGAAGAGACCTATGAAAGGACGTAGATTTATAACGATTGAGGAAATAAAAACTGCATCGCTGGAATAGCTCAGGGCTATACCAAAAAGGTATTTCGTGGATTCAGAAAAGCGTTGGCAGAAGTATACTTCATCTAAAGGGGATTACTTTGAAGGAGACAACATTAATGTTGTCGAAAAAATAGATATTTTTTTATAGAAAATATAAAGTCACCTTACTTTTTGATTTGGAGCCTTGCCTGTAAAGTTCATGCCGAGTGACTTGAAAGAATGCAAAGACAATTCACAAAATACATTTTTTAAAAAATGCATTGGCATTAATTAATCATTGGAATCAAGACGTTCTATTCGCTGTTTAGTGCGGTATAGTGCCGCTCCATGCCGGAGCACATGTTAAGTTCTTCAGAAAATTGGATAGAGAGAGAGAGAGAGAGAGATGTTTGGCCGCAGTGGTTATTTTGTTTCATGAGAAAATGAAAAAGGAGACACCGCTACTGTCACTGGTCTTTTGTGATCAGAGCACGACAACATTGATATGTCCGAACTATGGTTCCAACAAGACGGCGCTTCATGCCATGCAAACGACGAAACACTCAAAGTTGTGAAGGAGAAAATTTATGACTGGGTCATCTCACGGCGGGCGTTCGTCAATTGGCCCCCGCAATCATGCGATTTGACACCACTCGATTATTTTCTTTAAGGCTACGTCAAGTTCTTAGTCGACGCTAACAATCCAACCACTTTTGATAAACTCGAGGTCGCCGGAATAACGCCGCATATATTGGATCGAGTCATCAAAAATTGGACCGACCGCTTGAAGCACGACGAAGCTGAGGCTACCGTTTGAATGATGTGCTATTTCACACATAATGACATGCCAGAATCAATTTTATGTCTAACACCGTTGTTGTTTTATTTAATTTTTTTTCCTATCATAATTATCTGGTCATTATAAGATCTTCTATCTGATGCTGATGAGATTAATACCTCTATTGTTGGCGGAGTTGAGGGTGTCTCCTGTTTTGTGGATCAGGGATACGATGCTGAGATTCCATTCATTACGCGTGTACTCTTTTTACAAGTTTTGAGCAATCCTCTCCACAATGTCATTCCAGAGGGTTCCAAGTCAATAGGTTCAGCGGATTTGCTGGATTTTAGCTTAGATATTGATATCTTACTTGGTTCTGGTCAGGTGAATGCAAGTTTTGGTTTTCATCGTCTAAATTGAATGGTCCATTCTGTCTGACGACAAGATATTGTGCTTCTTCGCTGTAATACAGTCTATATATTCTCAGCATCGATTGTGACTCTACTACAACGTTTCCTTCTTCATCTCTACAGGCTTCTGTATGGATATTATTGTTTTGAAACGTTCTTTTTACCTGTTAATAAAACATTCATATGTTATTCCTGGAGTACAACATCTTAATATCTTTGATCGGGGGCTTCTCATGATCATTTTACTTCTTCTGGATAGGCCGATCTTCTTTTCGCTTCTTCTTTTCGTAGATATCACTAACAATTTTCGCCCTTCGTTGCAGCGCCGCTTTGTAGGCTTCTTGCTCACCTGCATGTGTTTGCTGCCATCCTTCA
Organism: Volucella inanis; assembly: GCA_907269105.1. Lineage (NCBI taxonomy): Eukaryota > Metazoa > Arthropoda > Insecta > Diptera > Syrphidae > Volucella > Volucella inanis. Next base: position 128,198,224 of record OU026157.1, read on the forward strand.
TTAAATCAGGGACTCCTTGTTGGTTGGTTGAAACCGAGCATATCAGCTGCGGCATCTGAAATGGTATGTTGGCACCGCTGCTACTTGATGCTGGCGGCATAGGAGTTGTTGAACGATTTCTGGATACTTGTTTGGCAAAGATTATGGCTATCTCTTGCCACCGTAGCTTTTCTACAGCTAGCTTATTCTTTGTTGTGGCGTGTGCAGCAAGGTGGTGATCCAGGTCAATGTTGACTGCACGAAATATTTGGACCTCCAGAATACTAGAGGCATGTCTTATTTCTATTGCAACATGATCAATTTGATTAAGCGTTTGATTTGATGGACTATTGAGGGTCTGAACATTAAACCTAGAAATAAGAAGGTGGTTGTTCTTTAAACGCTTGCTAGGGCCGTCAACAGTGATTCTTTTTTTTACCAAAGCCATTAGTTAGTTCATCACATGCCAGGGACTACAACTGTGAGATAAAGCTGGTACTTCGCTACGAACTTGATTGTCGGGCTGCAGCTTCAATCCAAGGATACTCAGCAGTTTCTCAAATTATCGACCGGACACTGCATTCTGAAAAATTTACTGAACTTTAATGTCTTACTCGCTCGGATGCCTGGAGATATTGCCACCATATTTATTGCCAGGAAATAACAAAATACGCACATGTTCGAAAAGGAATTAGGAACTTCTCGAAGGAAATAGGTTGTCTAAGGTAGCGTTTTAGGGATAACGATCAAAAACCTTCGGCGTCGCAGTGGACGAAGAAACGCATCTGTATAGAAATAAAACAAACACCAACCATTGTTACTTTGGGCTCCATAGAAACAAAACAAATAGCAACCAGCTGTTTGATGAAAAGCGATTATTTGATAACCTCGGACGTGTATACCCAATACAACTAAGCATACAGTATTCATTTGACTTCACTTCTAAAGATGCTTTGAAATAGTCATCACTTTACTACCTACCAACTTCTTGAACATGCTTACAAAGAACACATCTAAAAGTCTCCTCTCGTTGAAACAGTCTGTGCTATATTACTATATGGGTAATAGGTCTGCCTTTTCTGTATCCACTATTTACATTAACACCAGAGTGGTTATGCCGTTAATCACAACCAAATGCTTATTACAACCCAGTTCAACTTCGCAGTTTACACCCAATAACATTGTAACGTTCATGACCCTACAACCGTCCATTAAACTTGAACCTGAATTCGCTTTTCGGATGCACGCATTCCATGGCCATAACAAATTTAACGATCCCAAAATTTACGGATACAACCTCGACATAACCATGGCAAAAAGCCATATCCATGTTTTCACATAGGCGAAACTAACAATGGCTTCTGCTGGATAGTGTATGCGCGTAAACTTTTCCCAAACAAACAACACGACTTGGTATTAATCCCCGGATACCCGTTCCAACTCACGGCAAATATTTTAAAATTTTTTTTTTTTTTTGATAAACAATTATTTATGAATATTCAATGAAAACCGTCTGCCAGGGAATCGTCGCGTCGTCGTCATCGTCATCGTCTCAACTTTTTTATCCATTGGCCACGGCAATATGTTGTTGTTCAGTGTGAAGCCATTAAAAATGAGTTAGCTCTCGAGCGTCTATTTTGTTGTCGTCGAGTTATTTTCACAGAAAAACATGAAAAAAAAGAAAAAATCAACTCACGTAGCGTCACTGAATACCACCGAAAACACCCATCATTGGAAATTGACAACCATGAGAAGTTATGGCAACGTTGGAGCTAGAGAAAAAACTTCTGCGATCCAAATTCCAGATTCGGAGGATTTACCTGAACGTAGTTTCATATCGGGGGAATGAAGATAAATTTATGTTTAGCGACAGAAACTTTTTCCATTTTGAATTTTTTTCACTCACCCTCCCCCCACCATCCTTTTCGAATTAAATTTGCGTTCAAAAATACGGAAAGTGAGGAGGTTAGAGGAATGAAATGACAGGATTCAGTTGTTGTTCCTCAATCAAAAATTACTTTGTACCCGAGTACGATTCCAAAAGCCATTCCCGAACCCTTTTTTTTGTGATTTTAATTTACTTTCTACACCCCGTGACTACTGAGGGTCGTAAGAACTCCAGCAGCGGACAGAGGATAGAGGATTTGTATAAATCTGTGGGGTAAATCGAAGGAATATTGATGGGAGTTTGTGATGATTGAAAAAAGTTCATCCGTGCAAATGGAAAAAAAAAAAAAAAAAAAAAAAAAAAAAAAAAACACCTGAAATGGTTTTGTGAATTGACTCCACAGTCAGAAGAATTCCTTCGAAGGAACCTAGTCAGTGGAACTTTTGGCTAAAACAAAAGGGGGAACTATGTTAAAAAAAAAAAGAGAACAAACCGAGAAAGAAATCAAAAGAAAGCAAAAAGTTATTAGCAACTTAACTTTGCAATTTGAGTGTGATTTGAGTTTATTTTTTCATTGTATGTGTGCTTTGTTTTTGCAGAATGAGAGTGAGTCGAAAGCGTAGGATCCTTTGTGAGTTGAGTAAATAAAATCAAGTAAGGGGTATATGTCTTGAATTGGGATTTCCATTTGTCGAAATGAAGGTTAGTTCGAGTAATGAGATGGAAGGAATTGAACGGGAATATATTTGATTACAGGTTTACGAATCAAAGGACAATTGGTTGAAAGAGAGAGATGAAGGAGAATGTAGACCGTATTTTTTTCGAATACAAACTAAGTTATACCACGGGTTGAGGAGGATTTTTTGTTTTTTGGGAAAGGTGATTTATCTGCTCTTTGAATTCCAACGATCCCAATGCGACGTTGTTCCAAAACAAGGCTCAGTACTATGCACTTCCAGATTTTTACTCTAAAAAAAATTACTTTTCTAACATCATAGCCGAGCTGATAAACTTCAGTTAAAATTGTTTACAGTTTGTTTGCAGTTTGCCAAAAATTCGGTGAAATTTTTTCCAAATCTTTTTTTAAACAAAATGGAACCCTGGAAAACCATCTCTGGCACACCGGAACAACAACAAGTTTTCTACAGGGAATGTGGCTTATTTTGTACAAAAAAGCAGAAATTAGACGTGGCCGATTGGTTTTACAACAAGTCTTTAGACCTTAATCCTGCTGATCCTAAGGCTTTGCATTTTCAAAGCAAATGCAAACGTCATATAGCCCAAACTAAAGCAGCTTTGATTGATGCTCAAAAGGCCCTAGGTACACACAAAAATTAGCCTCTTCCTTGTAAAAGTATTAATCTTGGTATTATTTCAGCCCTTGATGATCTATCACAACCTTACAATCTTGAAGTCTGCGATGGTCTATATGAACAGAATAAGTTCGAAGATACTAAGATAAACTTGAGCAATTTCTCTAGAAAATTTATTGGGAAAAAAGTCAATGCTTTCAAATTCCGATTGGATGTGGTATGTTAAGCGTCCCATTTTAGAGTTTCATATTCATCCTGCTGCATATTCCTGTTTCTAAGGTTGACGAGAACATCAATGATGCCTTAGGTGACCCAGCCGGGCATTTCATTCTAGAATATGGAAAGGATTTTGATCAGATCTATAGACAGATGCAAGCCCCTACTGACCAAAGACCCTTATGGAGAATCCTTAAAGAACAACAAAACTGTGATGTCCTTAGCATTCCCGAAATCGAGGTAGAGTTTAAAATTCGAAAACTCAATCATCATACTATGTAATAAACCTATTTAAGATGGCACTACTGTCACCAAAGGGGGTTGCCAAAAGAAATCGAACCTACCGAGTCTTCATTCAAACGTATTTCCGTCGAAGTTGGAATGATATTTTATTTTTGAAAGCACTCCAAACCAACAAAGATCTTTTCTTACCGCAATCTAATTTAAGAAGACCAGTCATGAAAAACCTTACAAAAACTAAGTACAATGCTGTTTCAAAATTTTTGGTAAGCATGGCGACGACTATTATGAGTATCTTGATTCTATCCTTACATCGATAGAAAATGTTGCACTCCCGATCTCCGTTTTATACCGAGAGAGTTCACAAAGCTACTAATCGACGGAAAAAGAAACTCCTGACACAAGCAAACCTTTTTCGGATTCAATATCAGGTCCACCGTGATGTGATTAGGATGCTTAAGACTATGCATCGTCTAAGGGCGACACAACAGCTAAAGGTATGATCATACCCTTATCGAGCTATTTTTTTTTTTTTTTTTTTATGAATTCGTCCTCTTAAGAAACTGACGAACTACGTGGAAGAAGTCATGGGTGATTACATAGTTTTGAAAACTCACAGGGTGATGCCGTGGAAGTTTAAATATATAAATGAAGTATATAACCTCCTGGCATTGGCCTTCTGTGATCAGTTTAATGATATACCGAAAAATCTGACCGATATAGAAGAAAGAGATCGTCTGATTGAACTGTTGAACCTACACCAGGAGTTGAAAAAAGACAGACCAGTTTATGAGTTCGGGAATAGAGCTACATTTCTTGATGAGGATGCTACAGACAAAGCTGAAATGTTAAACAAGTATTTCACAAGTCTCTTTTCAGGTTGGATATCAAAAAAACATTTCTTTTTAGAGTGCTTCTTGCCAGATTTGAGAAGCGTTTGATGCTTGCCAAGTATCCAATTGAAAGGGCCTATCTTTGGTTTCGGGTTTCAATAATTGACCTTCAGGAACACAACTATGATAAATTAATTTTAAGTGCGGAAAAATGCATTGCAGGTATTTTGATGATCTTTGAATTGCTCGAAATAGTTCAACAGAAAGAATCACCTTTATAGAAGCCAGCAAAGTCAATAGTCATGTATGGACCTTTCTGGGGGCTGTTCAAATCCTTAAAGTTCATACACTGCTTCGAAAAGTCGAAAATGTCAACACAACTATAAAGAGAATCAAAGGAATTGTAGAGCTTCTAAAAAGTCAAAAAATAGAAGCGTTTTTTAATCTTTGTTTCTACTTGAATAAATCTGATATAATCGCAAAAAAGAAACAGGAAAATGCTAAGAGCATGGCTAGTTTAATGTCACTACAAAGTAGTAGAAGTAAATCAATCTAGGTGTAGCCGTCCAGTAACTAAAAAAATACAAAAAACAAATAAAATTTCTGTAAATGTTGATTCATACTTGTTTAAAAATTAAACAGACGGTGCAATCTCTTGGTAGGTTGACTCATTCAGTAGATTATGTAGATTAAATTAAATTTTTTTATTTATTAACAAGATATCTTTACATATTATATCTGTCTTGTGTGGCTTTGTCGCCTGCCAGATTAAAATCATTACTATTAATTAAGATTGACCTATCTGTACACATAATTTCAAAAGTTCTCCATAAAAATATTTTCCTTGTATCTCAACGCGATTTTTTCCAAAAAAGTGTCTTCTTATCTCCCTCAGAATTGGACACTTGCCCGATGAAATGTAGAGTATCTTTCCTTTCTGAAAAAATTTCACATGCTTCATAGGATTGGTAGATCATCTCTATGTGTAACGAAATAAAAGTTCAATAGTTCTCTCCGATGGATATCTTTGAAATAGTCTCTGACTCCCATGTTATGACTTAACCGACTATACACAGCACAATGTAGCGATCCCGATGCTTTACTTAGGAATTTCTTTCTAGCCTCCTCGTCGACTTTTTCTATTTGTCGGTTTAATTCATTTTTTCAATTCCTTCCTTCCGTACCACAGACTAGATCCATCCATAATTAATACCATGCCGTTTGGTTTTTTTGTGTTGTATGTAGAGCCACTATTTTTGGTATTCGATCGTCCGTCATAGCTCATCATCCGTAGTATATAATATAAACCTGTCTCGAGCATCCGCATATAATTTGACTCATTTACGGGAAGGTGGAAAGTTTTTTTGATAAAGAAAGGTAAAAGCTTTTCGACGTCTCCATAAGGTTGATACATCAGATATTAAGCATCATTGACTCAGCCGCTAGTTCAAACACTTTATACTTATTGCTGTGTCCTGATTTGGATTATTGAAACAATTTTTCAAAGCTACGTTGATTGCCGTCTTAGAATTCTTTAACTTTTCAAGTTGAGACTACTTGGAAAAAGGATGCCGAGATACTTGTATTATTTTACTAGCTCTATTCGTTCGCCGCTATAGTACCAATTTTGATTGTGAGAACTTCTACCTCCTCCATTTTTGAATAACTATAGGGTAGAAACTAGACTATATCATCTATGAAAAGTGCACATAAAGTTGGACTTAAAGAACACCCTTGCCTTACACCTGTCTCCGTCTTGAAACATTCCGAAAAAGCTAAACCATTCCAAACGGCCGTTATGGTGTCTTCATATAGGTTTTGCAACACATTTCCGCATTTCGAAGAGATTCTCATTTGGTATAATTTATAGAATAAAGAATTTCTATTCACAGAGTCAAAAGCTGCCTTATGGTCTCCAAGGAAAAGCGTATAACTTTTTCTTTTGTTTCATGAATGACTCTGCTATGGTTTTCAAGACAAATATGTGATCTACGGTTAAGTAACCAGGCCTAAAGCCCGCCTGAAATTCTTTTAATAATTTATTGCTTCTTATCCATGTGTCCAGACGCCTCTGCAGTATTGCTCCAAGGATTTTGTATGTGGCATTTAAGAATCATAGGCCTCTACCATATAATTGGCTGGGTCTGTCTTGTCGCCTCTTTTGTATATAGGAACAATTAGAGCTTCTTTAAATTGTTGAGGTTTTATCCCATGCTGTTATATACATCGATTAGGTTGTCCTTTAGGGTAGGTATAGGTATAGGTATAAGTAGGGTAGGTGTACCATCCGACCCTGTAGCCTTTCCATCTTTCTTTACAAGTAACGCACATTTTAATTCCGGGCGGGTTACCGGACTATCCAAGATTTCATTTGAATATTTGAAGCTGTGCACAGTGGTCCCGTCCATAGGCCAAAAATCAAAAATATTAATACAAAGTTTTCAAATAAAATGTACACAATTTGTCAGTTAAGTGTCTTACCAAAAGCAAACCGGTTTTCTTCTAGAAATCTAACTGGACTTTCTTAAAACCAATTGAAATCATGAACACGTGTTCATTTTCGCAATGCAGCTGCGGTTGTTTAGCCTTTTCTCACAACAAAATCGCAATTCAAAGTGGTCAAGCATATGCTTCAGTCTAATTATTTTAAATTCTTTTTAATTGATTTTGAAGTTAAAGATATTTATTATATGTGGAGTAATTAGAAAATACTAATTTGTAAAGTAATTCTTGAGAAATTCTTGTTTTAGATAACCTATTTATTTTTTCGTATTTTTGTGCGTGTTTAATATGTTAACCTTAAGTTTTAGTTGTGATCCCCCAAATTTCCAAATTAGATTTCTTCTCCATTGTATTAACCTGAGTCTTAAGGTAATAAAAGTGTTGAAGTTAACTGTGAAATTTTGTGGATGCCTTTGTAATCTTTAATATACAATTGTAACTCGTCGTCAAATTTTTTTCATGGTCAATTTTGCCCAGCGAAGCCTCTGTGTCTGTTTTTTCTGTGCTGTGTGTTTTTGTTTTCATTTTTTGTGTTCGTATACAATGTTTAATGTACATTTAATTGATATTATACAAAATAACACTGTTTATTTTTGCACACTTTTTTATTATTTTCGATTTGGGTTTGGCAGGCGTTTCGTTTCAGAAAAAACTCAAGATGTGATCACTGATATACAACATAATATTGAGAATAACGGCTACATAGTTGAACTAACCGAATTTGAAAAATCTATTAGCTACATGTGTAAAAAAATCGTTGTTTTCTGGACGCGTTACGATCGCAAAAAACTTTAGTTCTGCAATATCAATGTGATATCAGCTGAATAAAAAGCAATAAATTGTATTAAAATGTAATATAATACATGTTCCGTGCCGTTTCTAAGAGAGGGCACCACTTGAAAAATCCATACCATTTTCAGTTAGTATCAACTGTGTATAAATTTGACAGCTGTCGGACGATTAGTTCTTGAGATATAGCGTTGTGAGTGAAGAAACTTTTGTTATTGTGAAAAAAAAAAAAAAAAATGGATTCAAAGCAATTTCGTGTGTTGATTTATCATTGCTTTTTGATGGAAAAAAATGCAGGCGAACGAACCATTCGCAAGTGGATTAAAAAATTTAAAAGTGGTCAGACAAGCACAGAAGATGATGCACGCAGTGGACGTGCAAAAGAGGCTGTTTCAGATGAAAACATCAAAAAAGTCCACAAAATGATTACGAATGACCGTAAAGCGAAGTTGATCGAGATAGCTGAGGCTCTGAAGATATCCAAAAAGCGTGTTGGATATATCATACACGAATATTTGGACATGCGAAAGCTCTGCTCAAAGTAGGTGCCGCGTTTGCTCAAGTCGACCAAAAACAAGAACATGTTGATGATTCAGAGGAATGTTTAAAGCTGTTCAACCGCAGTAAAGCCGAATTTTTGCGTCGGTATGTGACAATGGATGAAACTTGGCTCCATCACTTCACACCAGAGTCAAGTCGGCAGTCAGCTCATCGTAGCGCCCAAAGCTTGATTTTGCGGTGTGTTCAGCAAGAACAAAGCGTAGGGGTATAGCTCAGCTGACCGATTGACGAGTCTGCTTGATTGATGATTCTGCTGTACGCAATGACCATCAAATGCAAAATAGTAATTTCACTTATAGTGGAGACCGGCATGTCTTAAAACCAATATTTTCTGATAAGAAACTTTGTGAATAGCAAAATATACTAAGGTATCAAAATATATCAAAGTATACTAAGCTCGAAAAAAGAGAGATACCCGGACAATATATCTGTAGACGAATCTCACGCTGAAGTCGAGCTGCAAAGTTTATAAGATAATACATCGTCGAGCTTATAAGAGCTACAAGCTAATGTGTTCGAAACAGTCCCTGATGATTATGTTACAAATTTAGTATTAATCGGAAAATGGGGATTTGATGGAAGTACGGGTCATATTGAGTACAAGCAAAAGTTTTCTAATAATGATTTGGCAGACAAGAGCTTATTTGTTACATCCTACGTGCCTCTCTAACTACTTTCTAAAACTGATCATAAAACAATATGGAAAAATCCTCGGCCGTCGCTTTCACGGCCAAGAGTCAAAACAGAGTCAAACAATAAAGAATTAAAAAAATGTAGACTACTTTTACCTTCAGATCCATTTATAACAGGCCAAATAGAACTTGGAAAGACCGATAAATCAAAGTTATTGGAATCTGTTTATGACCTTCTAGATGACACAATATAATCTTTGTCAATTAACATACATACATGTACATTTTTTTATTTTTATTAACTTCATCCGACTTATTGTTATTTTTTATGGCTTATTACACATAAAGATATTTATCGTTTTAATTATTTGATGCACATAATTACAAAAATTTATTTTAAAAATTGTATTTTCTCTTATTTATTTAATTATTTCATTTATAATGCTTTTTTGACAAATGCAGTGTCCAGGTAATTACACGTCACCTTTTTGCTATCCACCTTGCAAGTCGTTGATTGCTCTAATTTTTTTAGACTATGTTCACAACATTATTTTGATGATGAATTTCGCTACGATATCTCAACGGGAAGTATTTATGGCCACTGTCCCATATAAGCGGAACCAGTGTGCTTTGGCCGTATACCGATGGGTTCAATAAACTTCTAAAATGTTCCAAGAGGGTATCTGTGCTAAGACCTCTGTGAATTACATATCTATCCCCGCTAATTTTCTTGATTATTTTCCGGAATTCTGAAGAGTTATTGCTCCGTTCTAGCTAGACAAGGTAGATTGAGGTACGATCTTCTAAGCGCTTCTGAAGTAAAACCACTTTTAACCACGCAAACGAAGCATCTCTAGCTCGTTGGCACCTCATATCAAACCACGGCTTCTTATCTATTTTCTCTACAGGGCGTTTCACCGTGCATCGCTGGAGGGTAGGATTAATCACCAAAACGTGAGATTAGACCACCCGGAAATGCAGTCCTCAGAATTTCGGTTATGGCTCGTGCAATATGAGCCGATGCTTCATCCTCCTAGAACCACATGTTCTCCAGTCCCAATCCATCCAATTGAGAAAGGAGAAAGTCGTTAAGTAACGATCATGAGCATACTTTGAAAAAATAAGGCCCTATGATGCCTCCAGCGTAAACGGCACACGATGCATGGTTGTACCCGGATTTTCGGTGTCCCAGAAGCAATAACTTTGCTTTTTCACATATCCACAGGGATGGAAATGGGTCTCGTCGCTCATAATGATTTTCGATGAAAATTTGTCATCCTCATAGTCGAGATTCAGGAGTGCTTTAGTGTAGGTTACACGCGGTTGGAGGTCAACAGCTAGATTGGATAATATTAGATTATTTTGGGAGTTGGTATAAAGAAGCGGGCACGGGTGGGCCTATTGTGATAACCGCAATTTGTTAGGAGGGCGGCTACATCTTTAGGTGAGTTGGCAGCTATGTTCGCTATGTGTTTTGGTTAAACCATTGTACTCGTATGTGTTCTGCAGTTTCCACGTCCTCGCTGCACAGTACAGTATTACCTTGTGTTATGCCCATGGTCATCAGGTATTGTTTTTACACGGCAGTGTCCTGTGAGAAAACCTGTGGTTTCTCGAATCTTTTGGCAACAGCTTGGCTTGGCTTGTTTTGGCTTGTCTGCTTCCTTCGGTTTCTCTCCAAAGATGAACAATCTTCTTCTCTTGATAGCCCACAAAATGGTCGTGGCATCTGGCTAGATCGTCTCCTTTTTTATTTTCTTCATATACGTTATGTCCTGGCATCCAAATCAGATGGATCAGATCAGTTTTGATTTTATCTCAAGGGCTACTCTGCTGTCGTTTTAGTTTGTTATACGAGTATGCCTGTTTAGATGAAATACGGACCTGCTTGTATTCATACTTTCGTGAATGGATGGCTTAGTGCGAAGAACGTATACTCCGCATCCAACTTCTTCATTTGTTTTGGATCCATTTGTGAACCATTGTGTGTTCTTGTTTTTGTTGTTTTTTTCCAGTTTCCAGTTAAGAAGGTCTGGAAATGAAACTTTAAAGTTGTGCCGAAAGCTATATCGTGGTAGACATTTGTATATTAGATGGATTCCAAGTATTGTAGTTCGTCTTTTTTGAATTCATGAAGAATTGCAGCATGAACTAGTTTAGAATTGTATTGTAGGCATTTACTCTTACTTCTTTCATAATTTCCAGATGAAATGGTGGTATGTTAGGATAACTTTAAGCACAACTGTTCGGTTGTCTGTAATTTGTTGAGTTTAGCCTGGTTAAGCCATCATACGGAGGCTGCATACGTGATGATAGGTCTTGATATAGCCGTGTACATCCACAATGTCATTTCGGGATTACCATAAGTTCCTAATTTTTACCAGCTAGACATTTGCTGGTCCATAGTGAGGTCTTGGCCTTGTCAATAGTCTTAGAAAGATGAGTGTTCCACGTAAGTTTTAATTTTGATTTCTAGGTATTTGAATTCCGTTGAGAACTGTATTGTTTTACCGAAGAGAATGACATTTCTGAGTCTTTTGCGCATTCGTCTCTTGGTGAATTTAACAATTGGCTTTGAGGCCAATTTTTGGTGCAACATTCAGTAACTAGGTTCAAAGCTCTCTCTCTAGGTTCTCTCATTGCTGAGAATAATCGGTAGTTCATTAATTACGATGGACCATAGTAGCGGTAATAGTATTCCTCCCTGAGGGCAACAGCTAACGGCTGTCTGCATTTTGTAAGAGAAAATCATACAGTCTTTCACCAAAACTCTCTGTAAAGACCGCCGATTGATGCCTAATTGCGTGGCATGTCATTTAGTCAATACTCTGGGGTCATTTGTGACATCTTCAACCACAGGTGCCTATTTTCAGCAGAAGGGTTGCTCCGAGGACGGCCAGGTCTAGCAGCATCCCGTGTTGTCCTATACTTTTCTAGGCGACCGGAAAATTTGCGTTGAAATTCATGCTACGCGTTCTTTAGGAGTATAGCGATTCGTGGCTGTGACGTGTAGTTTGTATCTGTCATAAATGTCAAAGTAGAATTGCCATTTGTTGCCATTTACAAAAATTATAGCATCTTCCGATGACTTTTGCTCCACCTTGTGTAAAAGAAATTACAGAGATGTGATAGGCATATGAAAAAAGAGAAAGAGAAGAACAGATTACAGTTAAGTATGATATAAAGAATAGAAGTAGGATAGAAATATTTATTATACAAAAAAAAAACTTTGTTATTGGCTTGAAGTACAATCAAAACCATTATGAATTGAACTCGACTTCGTTCATATGGCCACCGCGGGCACGTTTGGACCCGCGGTTGATTCGTTGGACCCAATTTTCAACGACTCGGCCACACATTTCGGCCGAAACGGCTGCAATTTCGAGTTCAATGTTGGCTCTGAGCTCTTTCAACGTCGTCGGCGTGTTGGCATAAACCAATGACTTAACATAGCCCCACAGAAAAAAGTCAAGCGGCGTTAAATCGCACGAACGAGGCGGCCAATCGACTGGCCAATATCTTGAGATAACACGCTCACCATACTTACTCTTCAATAAATCGATTGTAGCATGTGCTGTGTGGCTTGTCTCACCATCCTGTTGAAACCAAATGTAGTCTAAGTCCATATCTTCCAATTCGGGCCAAATCGGTGATCATGGCGACTAATAACGCATATTTTGCTTATCGACGGATCCATTGAGCCAAAAATGAGCTTCGTCACTGAAGATGATTTTGCGATGAAATTCATCATCTTGGCGCATCTTCTCCAGCACCCAATCGGAGTACGTACATTGCTTCAAATGGTCCATCGGCTTCAATTCATTAGTCAGCTTGATCTTGTATGGGTGTAAACCAAGATCCTTACGCAAAATACGCCATAATGTGGTCTGAGCGATGCCCAATTCTTGAGAACGCCGTGGAATTGACTGATTTGGACCGTTTGCTACGGACGTCTGAACTGCAGCGATATTTTCGACACTTCGACAAACCCGTTGTCTCACTGACACGCAACATCACACAACGAATATGTAGACTCAAATTTTTGCACTAAACTTGTTATTGCCTTTCTACTAGGGCGAGAATTACGACCGAAAATTGGAGTTAACGCTCTTAAAGTTGCAGTCACCAACTCCGAATATCTGTAGAATATTTTTATAATTTGCAGACGTTGCTCGTTAGTGTACTTTATCATGATGAAAATGTTGAGTTTACTGAATAAATTGACAGTGACAGTTTGATAATTAGTGAAAGAGTGCGTTCACAAATTAAATTCAAAGTTGTCAAGTCCCTATTGGAAAACCCTATATATAGCATACTGAGTTTGTTTTTGACATAGATAGATAGATGAGATAGAAAGCTTAGACGTCATTTGGTGTAATCGGCGATTTTCAATTATTATAAAAACTGGGGAAAAGAAATTGCATCAAATTTTGTGTAAAAAATGGAACCAAGTGCTCTAGAACACTTGAAATGTTGACAAAATTTGGTTGACAAAGTGGTACAAGTTCTTCCAAGATGCAGAGAGGATGCCTATGACAAACCACGCTCTGGACTCCCCAGTACATCAGCAAGAGATCGTAAGAGATCTGTGAAGAAAAATGTTTTGAAAAATCGTCGAATAACCATAAGAAAAGTTGCTGAGGATGTTGGCATATCGGTCGACTCGTATTATGCAATTTTCTCTGATGTCTTAGGCATGAGACGTGTGTCAGCGAAATTTTTTTTGAAACTTCTTAATTTTGATCAGAAGAGCTTTAGCATCGCTCAAGAGCTCTTGAATGACGTGAATGAAGATCCTGAACCTTTTGAGTAGGTCATTCGAAAAAAACTTCCGGAATTGTTCAAAAATAATTCATGGATTTTTCATCATGATAATGCTGATAATGCTGATTCATCGTTACTTGTAAGAACTTTTTTTGGCCGAAAATAATACGATAATCATGCCTAAGCCATTATATTCACCGGATTTGGTCCGATTCGACGTTTTCTGTTCCCAAGACTGCACCACTGGAAGAGTTCAAGGCTATACCAAAAAGTGGTTATAAGAAGTGCTTCAAGGGTTGGAATAAGTATTGTCACCAGTATAATATATATGGATCAGAAATAAAATAAATCTGCAAGAATATTTAATCATTGTTGACCCGATATGGCAGCAAGCTACCTTCTAAATGATAAATTTAGCCTTGTATTTTTAATTTGGGCATAAGACCTCACTCAACAACCTCTGAACTCTTAAACGAGGTCATTTGGTAAGCCTTCTTGTTTCGGCGTATATTGCGTATGATGGTTTATGGTTTAGATTGGTGGTGATCACCCGTAAGAAGAGAATGTAAAGGTTCGGGTGGAGGCGGGATTTCCTCAAACTTTATTTTGCCTTGTGAGAGACACAGGCCTTTAGACTCAGCGTTCCTATTCAAAGCCGAGCAATATTTACAGATATCAGATATTTTACCTATTGAATACCTAGGATCGTTATTGTAATCTATAGAAGAATAGTGAATTTTTGCCAGAAGGCCAGACAGTAGACAAACAGTATTATTTGAACTAGATTTGTGGGCAGAAAATGCGTGGATTTTGCACCATGATAACGCACCGTCGCACAGTTCCATCATTATTCGTAATTTTTTGACGAAAAATGGAACAAATACCATCCAACAGCCACCGAATTCACCTGATTTGGCTCCCTGTGACTTCTTTCTGTTCAATCGAGTTAAAAAAAAACCACTACGGTGATTGGTAGTAATGGAAAAATCGCAGGAAGCACTGACGGACATACCGAAAACCGAATATAAAAAACGTTTCGAGGAGTGGATCAAGCGCTGGCATAAGTCTGTTGCAGTCGATGGGGATTACTTTGAAGGAGACAATATTGATTTAGATGAATAAACTTGTTTTTAATTTTCTGAACAAATTCCAGGAACTTGTTGGAAGCTGGAAGGGTAAGCCCTGTTCTACAAGAAATAAAATATGTTCCTTTAGGAGTCAAATGATCACTCCACAAACACGGATAGCGATGAATTTCTGCGTTTATTGATAAGAGTAAAAACCAGAGCTACAGGTATGCCAGCTGAATGCACAGACCTTACTCCCGATAATTGATGAGTTTAGGAATTTGTCTGAGGGATCCAGAGTCGATGTAATCTGTGTCTCTGTGAAACTTGACTTTCTAGTCAAATCAATGAAACCTTATGTCTTCTGAATGAATATATAAGAGCATTTCTTGTCAAAAGGCATAAATGAAGAAAAGGTAGTGGGTCTACATACAATTGTATACAATGAAGGTAATAATTGTAATCCGAGGTGTATTTCAAAGGCTTGTAGCGACGAAGAAAAATTTTTCATCAGAAATGTGTACAGGTCAAATAAAAACACAACTCTTGCGTTATTTTTGAAATTCATGAAAGAATTATCTGTTAACCCATCGCCTGCGTGGGATTGCTTGGCGTACTTCCCAGTTGTGGTCCCCGGTTACATGAGCAAACCCTAATGCATGCAGACTAAAATGGGCTTTTCCGAACAGTAGCATTGTACTAAACTACGTCTTCATAGACCTCACAATACTTTATGGAAGAGATTAAAATATCTTACGAACCAACTGATGGCCTCGGGTAAAAATGGACAAAGACCTACGGTTCTATCCCTTAACAGGCCATGTGCCTGAACAGAGACACTTGACTGCTATCATGTAGATACCACTGCCATCCAGAAAGTACGATGGGATGGGACCTATCAACGGAGGATGAAAAGCTGTGATATGTACTATGGTGATTGCTTTAGGGAAAATAAACAGCCCTTATTCGGATTTGCCATATGCGGCAGACTTAGGCAATAAGTTACGAGCTTCCGTTATTAAAGCTGAGTTCACCAACATAAGCTTAATATGCGTCCAGCCCCTACGGATGACAAGGACGTCTCCACCAAAAAATATTACTACGAGCTCCTTAGCAAGACATATGAGCATTTAACAAAGTCTGATAAGAAACAACGCCATGATAGGAAAGGATGACATCTTTTTTAGGACAGTTGGTAAAGTCTGGCAACGTATTTAGGCTTATTGACTTTGCAGCAGGGCAGAATATTATATATATTTCATCATCTCAATATACACAGTGGAACAGAGTGGTCTCCGGTTCGCTGATTGATTGATCCTTTTGCAGTTGAAGTAAAGCATGCCTTCAGTATTCTGGACGTTCGAACGTTCAGGGCAGCCAACATTAACTCGGATCGCCACCTTATTGCAGCCAAGGTGCGAATGGAAATTTCCCAAGCGCCACAACAGAGAATAACTACTGCGAGAAGATATAACGAAGAAAAGCTGTAACCGCAAAAAAGCGCTAAAATCTCTCAACAACTCTTTTAACGCCAGCAGCAAGTAGTAACAATGCCGACGTGCCATCAGAACTGATGTGATGGATTTCATTCGACCACCAAAAAGAAGTCCACGATTTGATAAAGTATGCCGGCAAGCGCACGTCGCTAAACAAGAACGCTACAAAGTAGTGCTGCAACGAAGAACGAGAGCTGCTCGTGAGATCTAAAAGAAGAAGAGAAGAAAAGAAGATCGGCTTCTCCAGAAGAAGAAAAAAGAGCACAAAAAGCACGCGATCCAAGATATTGAGAGTTTGTATTTTAGGAATAATGTACGGAAGTATTGCCAACAGGTAATAAGATCGTGTCAAGGCAAGACGACCCGTACAGAAGCCTATAGAGATGATGAGATCGCGTACAACATGTTATCTGTCATATTATGTGAACGTCTTACACCTAATTGATATCTATCAGTGCGATATTAGACCAGGCTAGGCCACAGTCGACCAAATCTTCACATTTCAACAGATCCTTGAAAAAAATAACTCAAGGAGTCTAAATCGACTGCATTTATGGAGACGTTGTATATAGAGTCATGCCTAGTTTTGGCACCACTTTCAAACTCGTCCGTCTATGCAGAATGACGATTGCGACAGAGCTCGCTGCTCCATCAAAGTCGGTAACGACATAACCAAGATCTTTGATGCCAAAAAAGGTTTTAGACAAGGTGACGCGTGAAAGAATTTTGCGCAACTCACAAGTGAACACTGAAGGCACAATTTTTAAAAGCTTATGTATCTAGTAGCGTTCGCCGACGATATCGACATAATCAGGATAACTTTGTGAGCTATCACTGGTACGTTCGTTACTACGATCCTACGAAACGGAAACTGAAAAAATGTATTTAGCGTAAAATGAGCGCAAAGCCAAGTATATGCTGTCAACAAGAAGGGACATACAACATTGAGGAATTGGACAGAACGTCACAATCGACGTAGTAAAGGACTTTGTCTAACTTGGTTCGGCCATAAATTCTGCCAACAACACCTCAGCAGAAAGAAAACGAAAAATCACTCTTGCCAACCGTTGTTTCTTTGGGCTTAGATGACAATTGAGTACTAAGGCCCCATCTCAAAAAACTAAGGAGAACCTAATATATTTTGATCTTGCCGATATTACTGTATGGCACTGGAGTATAGACTCTCGAATGTGGATAAAAATGTCTTCAGTCCTTATTCAGTTACGTTTGCGTTGACGGGCATTATAGGAGAAAATTCACCGACGCATCAGTCGTCAGAGATAGCTAGAGCATATAGAGCGAATGGACACCAATATTCCGGCCCGCAGAGTCTTCGAACCTAACACGGAGGGACAACGTAACGTAGAGTAATAGTAGAAGACCTTAGGTGGCGCACACAAGTAGAAGGGGACCTCAACCGATTTGCGCAACTATAGGCAATTAGCTAAGTACAGAACTAATTGGAGAGTTTCATTAGTTGAGGCCCAGGTTCATCCCGAACTGTAGGTGCGTCGATTGTGGAGAAACGAACTGTACGGGAACTCCTTTTAATTTCTCTAGAATGAATGACACTGACATACATAGTTAAAAGTCAAAATATGTCGGAACCGATAAAATAGATCCTGCATTCTTTAAAAATATCTTACAATCTATAGTTTCCTATATCACAGGTACCTGGCTTGCTTCCATAATTACTTCTAAAGTGTTTGCAATCTACGCCATACAAAATCTTTTTATTGCCAGCACTAACTGATTCCAATCATGTGTACAGCTATTTGTAGATTTCCTCTTCTCGTACTTACCACTGAATCAATGAAATCTGCTCTGACAAGGCAAGATGTTAGTTCAAAAAAATCTTTTCCTTACAAAAACTGTATACGTTTTTACCTGACCCTTGGTACATTGTACATGACTTGAAATTTCAATGACAGCTGTTTCTGAACTTCCCGCAAACTCTTAAAATCGCTTCCCGGTAAAAAAAAAAAAAAACCTACAACAACTTTTCGAATAAATCCCTTTGGGCGCCAAACTTAACATGATAACCATTTTCCATCTCAACCCTTACTACTCGAACCAAAAACCTCATTGCCTGACGGCAGATGTAGGCATATGGCAGGACACATCACCATCCACCTCATCATCAGCATTATCATCGGCTACATCATTCCTTCAATATAATTTATCTTAAACAATGGCATCTGCCCTGGAGGACATACTCGTACCTTCCTAAAACCAGGAACGAGGATATTTTTATTTGAAAGGACCTTTTCGGGTAAAGTTTACTCAAGTCGCATTGAAACCGAAAGTTGCCCTTTTTCCCATTCACTCTGTCTCCCGGACTAATCTTGTAATGAAAACGAAAAACATTGCAGACTGGCACTGGGACGGAGTCTGAGACAGAGACAAAAATTCCAAGACTGGGACCACTGCGACAGGATAACTCTGGTGGTTTATTGAAGACTTTACTTGTTCTTTCTGGTGGAATTTTCGGGGGTTCATTTTCTATGGCTCCTGTCTCCTTTCGATTGCAGTGCAGCAGAATGAATTCAAAAGAAAAAGTTAATTTTACGAAGAAGAGTAGAAAGACGAGAAAGCAAAGAAAAACAACAACTTTCGTTTCTGTTTCACGTTGTTACCAACTCCCAGTGGACTTAGAAGTTTGTTTTTTTTTTTTCTTCTTTTTCTTTTTGTAGGTAGGTATTCGGAAGACATCCCGCAGGATAAATTTGCTGACTTCGTCAAACAATTTTACTGCGGCATTTTTAGCGAAACAAAAATTCAGTCCAAGCGAAAGGAACTCAGTTGGATCAAATGAGATTACCATTGTCGAACTTGTGTGCCGCATGAGTTAAAGGATTTGATTATCTTTTTTGTCATGCAGTAATGGTCAGCAAAACGAAGGGATTTTCGAGATTTAATTGAATTATTTTGTTTTCGTTTTTTTTTTCTTTTTGAAAGGAGGATTTCATTTGTTGGATTAAGTCGTATCGTGACTACTATAACCACAAACTTCATCGGGGCAAATAAATAGCAACAACAAGTTTCTTATATTAACCATCAGCCGCAAGGAACTGTTGTGGGGCCAACAATTTTTAACATTTAAGAGTATGTACGCGAAATGCTTGAAGATTTCTAAATTTCCAGATGATGCTGTGACAAAAGTGAAGGAAATATTGCGTCTAATAAGCCACTCTTGTCAATATCACAGTGTCGGCTCAAAGGGTTAAACAGAAAAACGATCTCTAGTATGTAAATGGCAGGCATAGGGGTTCGAGCCACAAAGAAGGCTTGCTCTTATTCGTTTGAGTCAATGAAGCTACTGCTAAATGACTGAGGAACAATTTTTCTAAAATCAGGAAGACATGCGGTCTGGATTTACATAATGTAAATGGAAGAAGATTCATTTACGAAACCACATATCATAAGATGATTCTTTTCACAATATTTTATATTGGCAAATAAAAAGATTCTCGTGTTCTTTGACGCATAAAACACGGAAAAGTCTGCAAACAGTGAAAGAGACAAATCTTGTCCACTTGGTCTTTGCAATAAATTACAGCTCCATGAAGAAGTTGAATGACGTTATGGCTCAGTAAGCATAATAAAGAGCTCAAACTGCCAAAAAACCAAACACCGACAACATTTAGAAAAGACTGGAATATGAAACTAGCAGTGCTTCTGATGCCATTAGTAGAGTACCCAAGCTTATTGTAGCTTCCAGTAACATCTACAAAAATTTGAAAAATTAAACTAGTAGCACCGCCACCGCCACCAACAACACCACTAGCTGCAATATTTTCTAATAAACCAAACCCCACAAATGTAACACGCACCTGAGAACTGAGAACTGAGGAAAACTCTTTTGAGTATGGTCGGAAGAGACGATAATTTTATCAATCGAGCCCGTGGCTCCGAATGAGAAGATCTTTTTTCATTTATTTTAAGCACCCAATCAGCAGAAGTACGGTATTGTGCTTGTCTGCTGACTTCAGTTCTTATGTCAACTGGACCTTATAAGCAAAAAGGCCAATGTGGGTGCGGATAGGCCCAATTCCTATGATCGTCTCGAAATGGACACCTAGCTTTTCAGTCACACTCTCAGCTACGACGTCGATATTTTCAGCTAACTTTGTTGGACGAACAAGAGTTGAAGTCTTCAATTTACTAACCTGTCCAATACGTTCTAAATTATCCATTTAACTCCTTATAGCTGTGCGAGAAAGCGCTTAGTGATGACCAAAAGCTGTACGAACTTGAGCAATGTTTCCGTGATATTTTCACCGTTTTTGTAGCGAATTTTCACTATTTCGAAGAAAATAGCGCTAGATGCTTTCGGTTCTCGAGATATGAACACGATAATATGGGGACCATACTTGACTGGTTTACTCTAGGAGGGGGTGAACAAAGGTAATATAGAGGGACCTGGTCACGTATGGGTTGGCGAATTCTTTGGACCATCGTTTAACAAAACCTAGTGCAGAGTTTGTTTTAAGAACTATCCCATCGGCTTGAACCGGGGAGATAGGTTAATTTTGGGGAGGTGATTGGTGCCGCTTATGAAAAAAGTGATGGATTGGCATTTGGCGATATTAAGTTCCAAACAATTTTTGAGGCACCAGATCCAAAAACTATCAAGAGCTTGTTGAAGGAGGAAGAAGTCATGAGGAGAGAAAATGGTTTTGAAAAATTTGGAATCGTCGGCGTAAAGGAAGACAGACGAGTGTTTAATGATCCCACCGAGATCGTTTATGGTTAAAACACATGTAAAAAAATATGGGACCGAGATGGCTGCTTGTGGAACTCCAGAGGTGACCAAAAATGGAGCCGAGTGGGCTGACCTAAAACGAATACTGTAAAAACGGTTTTTAAGGTAAGAGGATATCCATTTTAACAGTATGGGTTCAAAGCCGAGGGTAGACAATTTGAACTACATGCACTTCGTTGCCATTCTCTAGGGAAAGGAAGCCATGTTGTCTAGGGACTCATCCAGCGATGCCGTTTTTATTTCATCTATCGTTGCAAATCTCTGCCCTTTAGTTTTTCGAACAGGACTAACTATTTGTCACCAGTGATGAGTCATTCATCACTGCGTGATGCTCATGCGACGGTTCTTCTGATCAAAATTACAATAAGAAGTTTCGAACAAACTTCTCTGACACACGTCTCATGCACAAAATATCCGAAAAAATTGCATGACACGAGCCAATCAATACGCCAACATCTTCAGCAACTTGACTTATGTTGATTCGACCATTTTCCAAAACAGTTTCCTTCAAAGCTTCGACATTATCATCGTTTTTTGATGTGCAGGGCCATGCAGAGCGAGGTTCGTCACTGGCATCTTCTCCGCTATCTTGAAAGAGCTTGTACCACTTGTATACATTTTTTTTACTTAAAGCAGACTCACCGCATGCCACTGTCAACATTTCATATGTTCGGGACATGTGTACCAACACAGCAAAAAAAAATCGATAATCGAATGTAAAAAGGTACTAATAAATAGCGAAATTTCAAAAGTCACCTTACTTTTTGAACAAACTTCGTATATAACGTCTCAATTGTACTATTGTAGGTTCTTCCACAACTTGCAATCCCGTAGTGAAATTTACAATTTTTTTTAGTAATTAGCGCACGCTCAAGAAATTTGAGTATGAATGTTTGTACACAGCGTGTGCGAAGAAAAATCAGGGAGGTAGAAAAGAGAAGTACCGATGTACGTTGGTCTTAAATGTTTGCAAGTTATAATGAAGGGCAGGGCATTCCATAAGCGAGTTGTACGATTTTGGAACCAATCACGACATTTCACAGTACGTTCAAAAGAGGGATTGAGATGAGATGAGATTGAGGGATGAGCATTCATAGCGCGACAGGTGTTACGGTTGAAGGTTTGTATGGGCGGAATGCTACTGGCGATTTCTATGGAGCACTTGGGGTGGAAATAGCGATAAAACAAAGTGTGGCAGGTGATATTACTTCGATGATCGAGGATGATTGTTATAAGTATCACTTATGAGTTTTATCGCACGTTTTTGGATCCTATCTAGTAGGTGCGGATAAGTAAGATGCGCACCTGACCAAATGTGGGCATTGTACTCCAATTTTGGGCGAATGAATTCCTTATATATTGAGGTCAGATCAGAGGGGGTAAAATATTCCTTACCTTAACATTTCGCATCATTTTTGATCTTGTTAGTTGTTACTGACACACATACTGAGAATAGAAAGTTTTTCGGCTTCAATGACGCAAGCGCCATTGATAGATAATGGCTGGATGTTTACATTTCGCTTTAATGACAGCAGACAGCATTGAGTTTTGGAAGCTTTAAATTCCACTCTGTTAATGACCTTAGAAAGAAATAACGTAAAAACAATGGATCTGTGGGAGGAGAGAGAAGAAGATTTGCCTTTTTCAGGGACGAGCTGGACAAATGCTGTTTTCTACTTGCTCGGAGTACTAAAGCGTAGGATTTATAAAAAAGGTTACGTAATGGTTTTGCCAGCGAGGAAGAACACCTCTTTAGAAGAAGGGGAGATATACTCTTGCTACTACACAAGAGCGAAAGTGGATTCGTCCCATTGAAAATTCGACAAACTCAAATGTAGGTGAGGCAAAATATAATCTGGAAGTGTTGAGCTGGCTGCAAAGTGTGCAGGGTGGCCTTATCCAAATAGCTGACATCTAGATTGTCATTGTAAATAAGCGTTGGGAGGAAGCATGAGGCCGGCTGCATGACACGTGATTTGAAAATGTCGTGAAGTCTTCAGATAATGAGGAGGACATAGAATAGTTTTAAGACTCATAGACAGAGCTGATGCAGCTGATCAGTTTAGATGAACCTCTGTTATGACCTAACTATTACTATGTCAAAAATCGCTGTAAATGGACAAAGGCTCCACTTTCGAGTACTTCCAGGGTTCGCACTCTTCAACATAATATAATTATGGTACATCCCGTTTTGGTTCTTCAAAGTTGACAATTGATGATAAGAAAGATCCCTTCGATATATGGAATAAATTATTCGATGATGAAATGCTGTAACAAATATTGGCATGGACAAATGCGAAAATCGGTTATCACAAAACAAAGTTTGCTCGTCTTGACAGGACTAAATTGTAAGACACGGTCTATTATTTTATTCAGCTGTAATGAAGTCAAACCATGAAAAAGCAAACTTAATTGTTTACTTCGGGCGGTACTGGTTGTGAGATTTTTAGATGTTCAATGTCAGAGACGAGAGTTGTTGTGTCTCAGATGTGAGACAGATTTGAGAAGCTGTCATTTTCAACAAATTTTTCAGAAATTCTCAAAAATTGAATGAATGTTCTGAGTGCGTTACAGTGAGTAAAATGATTGTCAAATTTCGGGAAAGAAGCCATATGATATCATATTTGCCTAGAAAAAACGGGCAAATATGGAAAAATGATTCGAGAGTTATTCGATGCCAAAAACTTTTAATTTTACAACGGCTATGCCTATGCTGATGGTGCAGGATAGACGGCATCAGAACAGAAATTCTTAGATCATAGCGTGTCCTATGGCTGACAAATCCTATTCAAGGTAACAATCGTAATGTAACGGCTAATAATTAGTTTTTGTCTATCTAGGTCCTTGATGAACTCTCGAAGCGAAAGCTGACATATGTGGGGACAATAAAAAAAAAAAAAAAATCAGAGAGAACTGCCAAGCGAATTTCAACCACACAAGCAACGAAAAGTTCAGTCAACGTTATTTGGATTTAATAAAGACAAAACAGTCTTAGCAGTATCTTCCATGTACCATAATGATGACATTGATGATATAGTAACACTAAAAAACCGGAAATTATTATGTTCTACGAAAGGCGGAGTAGACAAGGCTATTAAAAAGTGCTCCATTCAATCTAATAGCCTCCGAATAAGGAGAGGGCCCATGGTATTATTTTACAGAATACTCGACTTGAGCGATATCTATGCTTAAATATTATATAGTATGCATCGGGGCAAGGACGTTGACCGAGGAGATCTTGTCAAAAATTTAGTCCGTTCTCTACTATTACCTCAGATCCAACACTAATTTGTCTACAGACAAATTGACACTAACTCGAGTCTTAGGCAAAGATCGTTGCACAAGAAACTGACAAGACAACTAGGCGGCCATGTAGAATTTTTCCTGCAAAGAATGACGAATTATGTCTGTATTGGATGCAGCAATGGTACACTATATGGTACACTTGAGGTCATAAAAACCACACCACCTAATGAGTTCTCAAAAAATGCCTAATTACATCAGATCATAAAGGTTTTTCCCATAATGAAGGGTATTCCCCATAGCGGAGTTCGGCCTCGTATTCAGTGCAAAAAAAATCAGTTTGAATTGAGTTGTGACGGTGACAAGTAAAAAAAAGTGAAATGGCTGGGAAATATCATCTACTGACTTGAGACGCAAAAGTTCAAATATTAACTTTAGTCGATATAGGGCTTGGCTATCGTGAGATTGCGGTTAAAATAGGATGCTGTCATTCAACTATCATACGACTGATGAAAAAAAAAGATAATTTGGATCCACTAGAAAGGTAAAACTGCTCGAAACGAAAACGTAAAAGAACCCAGAAGACGGACAATGTATTACAACGAATTAGCATGAAAGATCGCTTTAAAAGTGCTGTCCGTATAAGAGCAGAGTGAATTTCATCAAGTTGATCTAAGCGCCGAAACCATACGCCGACGGCTACGGGAGATAGATTTATATGGAAGACGACCAGCGAAAAAACATCTCCTAACCACAAAACTGAAAAAAGCTCGCTTGACGTAGGCAAAAAAGTACGAAAATTGGACGCAGGATGATTGGCGATGTGTGATATGGTCCGATGAAAGTAAATTTAATTTGCTGTGTGCCAAAACAGTGAAGTTTTCTTAAAGCCAGATGGTTTGGGGATGTTTTTCTATTTACGTATGAAAAGTATGAAGAAGTAGTAAGGGAGTTTTTGGTACCAGCATCATTCGTATAATAACAAGTGCATTTTTCAAGATGATTCTGCACCTTGCCACCACGCCAAATCCGTAAGTAAAGTGTTATAAATCAACTTCTAGATGTCTACTTTATAAATAATAAACAGACAAGTAACTAGAGTCTTTCAATAATTTTCAGCTCAAGACAACGTTTGATGACCTCGGAATTATCAGACTAGACTGGCCAGCTAATTCGCCCGATTTAAACCCAATCGAACACATTTGACATGTAATGAAACGTAAGGTGGCTGAACATAAACCAGAGAGTAAAAAAAAAGTTAAATGAAGTTCTGGAACATGTATGGAATACTGAAATTTCAAGGGATATTACTGAACTTCTAGTAAACTCGATGCCTTCTTGAATAAAAGCGGTTATAACCGCCAAAGGAGGAGCAACTCGGTATTGATAATTTTTTGGTAAAAGTAGCATATCTAAACATCTTATATACACATACAAAAAAAATGTATCGTTTGATTTTGTTAACCAATGACTGTATTAAAATATTTTAAAAAAATAAGAAAATGAACTGGTTTTTTTTCTTTGTTAATATCTTTTTTCAAACATTCAATAAACGGATGGAAATTATATAGAAATACTTATAAGCTACTGCGGAGTACTCAACAAAAATTTCATTTCATTTTAAAAATTATTATCGTAGTTATTAATAATTTTTCAAACAATTTGATATGGTGCGGTTTTTATGACCGCAAGTGTATTTTAATAACGAAATAGTTTTAAAATTACTGAAATATATATATATATATATAAATATATAAGTTCACTATATGTGAACTTAGGAGCCTTAGAGCTCTATGACCAAGGTAGTGTTAGGAAAAAATTACGTCTATACTTAAAGGTTAAGGAAGGTGTTGCAGCCATTCCTGGTTCTTTTGAACTCTTTTCGCTTTTCCTCTGCCGGGTTTGTCTTGTAACCTGTCAACCTATTTACACCTCGAGTGGTACCACGCTTTTTCTTTTGGTTTGATGATCTTCATCTATCTCATTCCAATCGGCTTTCTCGTATTGCCATAGTTCTTTTTTTCTAACTATGTGGTCAGCTTACGAGGAATTAGCTGATATGACGCAATAGTTCGAGGAGCCTAGAGAGTAGAACCATCAACGGTTTAGTTTTCAGGGTGAGAAGTTAAAAACAAGTCCAGTGTTTTGGCGGTATAG
Organism: Volucella inanis; assembly: GCA_907269105.1. Classification (NCBI taxonomy): domain Eukaryota; kingdom Metazoa; phylum Arthropoda; class Insecta; order Diptera; family Syrphidae; genus Volucella; species Volucella inanis. The sequence continues at coordinate 128,224,669 of OU026157.1, forward strand.
CTATCAACGTTTGGTATTCGCGTGTGTTAATTTACAAGCTGGGTCAAACTGGTTTCCGCTGAAAAAGTCTCAACACACCGTCCTTTGGGGTTGTCTGTCTACAGTGTCAAAGCCACAAAGAATTGTGTATATTAAAATCGCTCGTAACAGGGATACAAAACTTTGAATGGAATCAGACAGCGCATCGAACTCTATAAAGGTCGAACTGCTGTCCAGTTTGGTACTTCTATAATTAAGGCAATAGTGGATAATTTGCTTACGGAAATGGAATTTTAACTGCAGGAAATTGAAATCCGGATTGGAATAGAGACCACTACCACGCACGTAAATGGCGAGACTGCGAAAAAAAAAAAAAAAAAATAATGGCAACTAGCTAAAGATAGGACTAACTGGAGAGGCTTGTAAGTTGAGGTTAAGTAAGTAAGTAAGTAAGTAAGATAAAGTAAGCGAGGCTGCAGATTATGTAGAAGCATAAAATCTGCAAGATTCTGAAATGGGCTGCAAACTTTTTGGTAAGAAAATACCTCTGATAAATTGTCTCGTGAAACTATGTTTTCAGAATTCAACTGATCAGCATCGCTTTTTAAATCAAAACAATAAACATCATTCATTGACGTGTTCCTTTTAATTTCCCATTAAAAACAAAACACAAAAAATATATTTTCCTATACAAGATTTCATATATTAGTTTAAACTTTAAACAAAAAAATGGAAGAACCATGGAATAGGATAGCGCTGACGGAAGAACAGCTCCAAGTCATCTACAGGGAATGGGGAATATTTTACACCCATAAGCAGAAACTAGAAATTGCAGTTGACTACTATAATGTGTCCTTGAGCCTTAAAGTAAGACCTAGTTATTTTTTTGTCGTAGAATACATCTTCGGGTTGACCTACGTTTTTTTTTTCTTTTTCAGGCAGATCCGAAGGCACTGTATCATCGAAGTCGCTGTAAGCGTAGCATATCCCAAGCAGAAGAAGCATTAAACGATTCCAAAGCTGCTTTAGGTATCTACATATGACAAAACAAAATTTAAACCCGATCCAATGTTTCGAAATATTTTAATGGTTTCTTATATTCACAGAGCATGACCCTCAAAGCCAGCCATTTGCGTTGGAAGTATGTGATGCGCTCTATCAACTAAACCAATTTGAAAAGTGCAAATGTGAACTTTTTAATAATTCTCTCAAATTCAAAGGGCTGAAGTTGACTGCTTTTAGTAATCGAAATGATGTGGTAAGAAAAAATTGTTGGAATTAAAAACTTTCATGGCATCCGTGCATTGCTCTTTCAGCTGGCAGAGAATTTCAACGCCACCCTGGGTGATTCTCTGGGTTCTTTTATCTTAGAGAATGATAAGCATTTTCGAAAGACCTCGGAAGAAGTGCATGAGAGGCAGAAAATCAATGACAATTCGTCAATAAGGAAGGTTTTGAAAGACGAAGATGAGTGCGATGTCTTAAGTGCTCTTGAAACGGAGGTAATCGATTCAGATACGGAGAACTCGGGTAATTCGAAGCAATTTAATTAATTTACAGGACATCGTGTTATCTTCAAAAGAAACAGCACGAAGGAGACGAGCATTCAATGTCTTCAACCAGATATACATGCGCGGTAGTTGGGTCGATATTTTATTCCTAAGGGCTTTAAAGCATAATCCAAATTTATTACTTTCTCAATCAAAATGGAGCACACCACAACTGAAGAGGCTAACTAAAGGCAAATATGACGACACAATGCGATTTTTGGTAAACACGAGCATATTCTTTAACCCTGTTTTACTTAAATCTGTCTGTAGAAAATGCTTCACGCTCGCAGCCCTCTATATACTGAAAAGATTCAAAAATGTCCCGACAAGAAATTGGCCAAAAAGAAAACAGAAGAGTACCTCTTTAGGGTTCAGTACCAGGTCCATCGTAATATGCTGGCTATTCTAAGGCGGATAAAGTATCTTAGACAGCTCAAACAAATTGAGGTGATTAGTTTTTAAATATTATGAAATAGTTTGACCAGTCATTCTTCTTCTTAGAAACTAACCAGATATGTAGAAGAGGTTATGGGTGACTATGTAGTCTTGAAAACTCATCGAGTAATGCCATGGAAATTTGAGTTTATCAATGAGGTCTACAATTTATTAGCACTGTCTTACCTTGATCAATATTTAGCTATCCCGAAAAATCTCACCCACTTCAAGCAGGAAGATCGTCTTGCCATTCTCTTGGGGATGTCTAAAGAAAAGGACAGAGAGACAATGACATTTATTTTTGGGGATAAGTCAACTTATCACGATGAGGATGTTGATGATTTAATCATTCTCCGGCAGAGGTATCTAACCTCAATTAATTGTTATTTTCTATAATGAATGGTTTTTTATTTTCAGAAAATTCATAATTCGAATGGAAAAACGACTAGTCTTCTCCAAATTTCCTGTAGAGAGATCATATATCTTTCACACAATCGCTAGAAGCTACCTAAAACAATCTCGATTGGATGAATCCTATTTGTCAGCACGCAAATCAATCGATGGTAAACCATAGTGAATTACTCCCAAAGTATTCTTATTAATTGCATGTATTCAACAGAAGCCAAAAGATGCAATAGCTTTGTATGGACTTTGGTTGGATTGCTGCTAATCTGCAAGTCACATGCTGTTTTGCGTAAAATTGAAAAAATCAAGGAAGCACTGATAGCAGCTAGAGAAGTAGCAAAACTATTGAAAAGTTCCAAAATTATGGCATTTGTAGAGCTTCTGCTTGTTGTTAATGAAAAGGATGTGCAGCTGAAAAGACAAAATGAGGATCTTCTAAAGACAAAGAGCAGAGCTTCTTTGTATTCCGCAACAAAGACGAGTAGTGTGTCCGTTCACGAATAAGGAAAATTCATAAAACATTTTTGGGATAACTCTTAAATTTCTAGTGTCCCCATAAATGTATCTTCCACCAAATGGAAACGCGCATCAATAAATGGAAATCTTTCTATTATGTCCCTAGAAAACCTCTATGAAATGAGTTATCGAACTTAGTAAGAGTATATTCATATGAATTTATGAAGAAAACACATCTGTACGTAAAATATGGGAGCAAAACCAATAGAGAATGCATACATTGGCCTCGGCATCTTCTTACAAATTTTCACCATCGATTACCATTCAAATCTCAGCAGACTTCTCTTGAGATTTATGTCCTTGTTCCTTTTTACCTTCTGCCAAAACTTCTAATTACCATTTCAGCAGTAACACCTTTGCATGAAATCGATTGAGGCCCTGTGCCTTTTTTTTTCTAAAAAGTCGATGGTTCTTCCGTCTCTCCTGAGTGGGAGAATTCCTGACGTCCTGAAGTCCTGAAGTATTAGAGACAAACTTGAATAGTAATTCAATTTGATGAGTAATGCAGATTTGAGTAAAACCTAGACCTGATTCAGGTAAAAGGTTTGGTTAGGTCCATATTAAGGGCAGTGCCAAACTGTTTTACCTGCCTTCTCTCTCCATCTTAGATAAGGTTTCGCATTAGGTTGTGTCGAGTCAAGAAATTCTGTATATCCAAGCACATCCGCATTTTTTTTCTGAATTGTCGTATAACGTGGATTGCACTTGTAGAGGCTTACTTACTTACTTACTTAAGGTGGCGCTATAGCCTGGAGTGGACCTGGGACGTCTCAATTCAGTTTAATCTTTAGCTAGCTGCCTCCAGTTTCACCCGCTAAGTTCGTTGAGGTCCCCTTCAATATGCGTGCGCCACCTGAGATACGGCCTTGTTCTACTGCGGCGCAGATTCAAAGACTTTGCGGACCGGGTGTGTTATGTTCATCCATCCTACATGACACAGCTACACTTTCGATAGAGTCGATGTCACTGTGCATCCCATACATCGTTGTATCTCCTCCTCCGTACACTGTCTATGCAGACGAGACCAAAAGTCACTCAACAAATTTTCCTTACCCATTTTTGATAAAGCCAATGCCTCTGCGCCATAAAGCAGGACTGGGGTTATTAAGGTCTTATATAGGGTCACTTCTGTTGTTCGAGGGGAGGCTTTTTAAGTAAACTGCCTTCTTAGCCCAAAGAAGCATCGTTTGATCTTATCGCTGGTGTCGTTGGCTGAATTGATAACGCAGACTAGTAGGCAGAGTCCTTAATTACCTGAAAGTTATATCTGTCGAGAGTGACGTTCGGCCTGAGACGTCAGTATTTGGTGTCCTTTATGATTGCCAGTATAAACTTTGTCTTGCGCTTATCGATCCTTAAACCCATCTTCTCCGCTTCCCTCTCAATACTTGCGAAAGCACCGCTATCATCAGCGTATGCGAGTAATTGGACGGGGTTTTGAAAATTTTGCCTCTTGTGTTGACGCGTGAGTTTTGCATTATTCTTTCAAGAATAATGTTAAAGAGATCGCATCGCCTTGTCTAAATCCTGTTTTGACATCAAAGGCCTCCGTGAGTTCTTCACCGACCTTGATGGAGATGCGTGCATTTTCCATCGTCATCTTCCACAAGCGGACGTGTTTGGCAAGGATCTCAAAACTAGATATTGCGGCCTTCAAACCGATTAATAGGAGATGTGTACCGATTTGGGGCTCATAGATTTTTTCAAAGATCTATAGTGTGATCTGTAGTGTGATCTGTATTTGGTCGATGCCGAACTTTCATCTCCTTAGCTATGGACCAATCTGGTTGTTGACGAACGACTTCAGGCATTCACACAGCACGGTAGATAGGATCTTTTAGGCGATGTTAGGAAGACTGATGCCTTTAGAGTTTAATCAGTTCATTTATCTCCTTTCTTGAGGATCGTACAAACAATGCTGACGTTTCATTCATCGAACATTCTGTCGTCCGATTATCACCTGCCGCTTTGAAGAGTTCGGTAGTAAGGCCTCCGCTCCAGTAGCTTCGTTGGACTAAAGCTAAGATATAGCTATCTTTACTTCATCCACATCGGGAGGACCGAATTTTTGTTTTACAACGTCCAGATTGTAAGATTCCTTCTGGCTGACAACGGTATTTGGTTCGTCACCCCCGTAATACAGTCCACATAAAAGCTCTTTTCATATCCTCAGCTTTGACTGTGACTCAACTACTATGTTAACTTGTTCGCTTCTTGTGTATCTCATTTCTGGAGAAGCAGCTGTCACATTCATCGTCCGCGTGCTTCCCATGCTTCTTCTTTGTCATTCAGTGAAGCCGGGTTTGGTCTCTTGTAATTTGCTTGTAAAACTCGCGAGCAGCTCTTGGTCTTTCTAGTGGTTTCGTTGTGATGGCCGAGTGAAACCCAGCACATCAGAGACGACGTTTCTGGTCCTCAATACACAATACTCCTCATTACTGGATGCTAGCGGCATAGAACCTCTTAAGATATAAAGGGAGACTTGATCGGAAAAGTTCCCAATTACATTCAGCTGTCAAAATATTCAGTTTGGTTTTTTATTGCTATTTGCGGAAACTATTAAAAAATATCCGGCTCAGTTGTAAATATGCGACGTGCATTTCGTCGTGAGATCGGTCGTCATCATGGCTTAAGTGGGCAGGCAATTCGTCGCACTGCGGAAAGTTTGAGCGTGAATACACTCTTTTGGATCTTAAGCCAACAGCTAGACATAGATTGGTGCGCAATGAAGAAAACATAGCCGCCGTAGCAGCTAGTATTGAAGAAGACTCAGAAATATCGATTTAGCACCGTTCAGCTGAATTGGGCATCGCCGATGCAAAAATTAAAGCCAGACGACATCACAATGCCGGAGATCCGGTTTTTGGCCCAAAAAAATCATCTTCGCATCCACAAAGATTGATTTTTTCGTGCAGTTTATAGCATGGCGGGTTCATCAGACCTTAGGTCTTTCGAGAGACTGATACCGTCAATGGTATCGGTTATAGAGCGATGGTAACCGACTTCCTGTGGTCAGAGCTCTGACATCATCAATATATCCGAGCTGTAGTTCCAACAAGACGGCACTATATGCCATACAAGGACCCAATGCTCGAAGTTATGGAGGAGAAATTTGGCGACTGGGTCATCTCACGGCGAGCGTTCACCAACTGGTAGCCGCATCATGCGACTTGACACCACTCGATTATTTTCCCTGTGGCTTCTTAGCCTTAGGCCGCTAACAAGCCGACCACTTTGGATGAGCTCGAGGCCAACATTCGACATGCTTTTGCCGGAATAACGGCATACGTATTGGACCGAGTCATCAAAAAATTGGACCGACCGCTTGAAACACTGCCAGCAAAGCCGAGACAGCCATTTGAATGATTTGCTATTCTACCAGAATTAGTTTTATATCTCACACCTATGTCGTTTTATTTAAACATTTGGGTCGATGTTGATTCTCGGATCGTTCGGACATCCATAATTCTAAAGAAATGCCTTGTGTCGATCGCAATATGGTCAAATCTGGTTGACGGCTGGTTGATCAGCAGCTCTCCAAGATCGAATCATCTGCGTTCCAACAGGCTTCACGTTTCCTGTTAAGGGACCTAATTTTTTCGCGTACAAATCCGAAGTTCGTTGTCTTTATTTCGTTTACAGGCTCGTTGTTTCTTCGTAACTCTTTATTTTTTTCCACGACCGGCATTAACCCCAGCGGCATAACCCGCAACATGGAGGGCCAGTTCCATTATAGGTACGAACGAAGGGTCGGTTATACCGAAGCCAGTAACCCGTTCGGGGATGTGAGCACTGCCATTGGTCCATTAATTGCTCATTCGTAACCTCTTTTCCCGACTTAGTCTCTGAAATCCTTTACGGCCTGAGCTCCACATATGTTGAAGTAGCCCGGATAAGGTCTTGTTTGTTTTATTTCAGGATTTTCCTTCACTTTCGATTCCTTCTGGGGAGTTCAATAGATAGAAACAGTTACAACACTGGGCTTCGCCAAGTTGACACCTATCAGTGCCTACCGTATTTCGCGTATTTCTATAGCACCCTACTACTAGTTAAGCTTCGAAGTCGTGCTTTTTAGATGTTAAGAGGTTTTTAACATTTCTATTGGTTTCACTGTCATCAGAATCATATCCTTGGATGCAAGCAGTCTCTGCATTGACTGGGAACCTGCTTTGATTTTTAAAGTGTTTGTCTTCTGAGCAGTAACAGTCGAATGTATATTGTATAAGTTCAGCAGTTTTTCTATCATTTATGCTAAATAAGGTGAATGTGTAGTATAATGGAACGAAGATCTTGCGCTTAAATTGGCAGGGGGTTTTGTAAGTTGGCTTCTCGATATTCTTAACCCTAGCCTAGAGTAGAGAAAAAAAATTTAGTAAACTGCTGCTATTGCGAGTATACCTATATTATTGCTCTGTAAATGCGTTTTTGGTGTCCTACAAAGCAATCCATCTAAAGTACGAGTAAGCCATTAGGTATCATCCATAGTTCATTACTTCCTCGAAGAAGCTCTATAGTATTCAACTTATTTAAACCTTTGAAACATAAAAAGTTCCGAGTTCCATTTAATTTAATCACAACACAAATATTGACAAACGGATTATTGCTTACTTCCGGATAAAACGATTTAAACGGTTCCATCCTGTCATGTGCATAATCCTAATCCTTTTGCTAATTTAAGTTTACTTGTTCAATTGTCATACACATTACTGCTGATACCCAATCATTGTTGTTTCTTCTATTTATTACAATAAAGGACATTCGTATCTTTCTCTTCAAAGGATTTCATACGTGTCCCATGGCAAAAAAAGGTCAACTTCACTTTTAATTGGATTCAGAATGACGACATTGAGTATGTCCTTGCCAAGATTGGGATTATTACCATCCAAAGTGTTCGTCGTCCCTGCTTCTCCTGCTCATCGTATGGCTTTTCACTCAAGGACATCGTAAAAGCCGAAACTGAAATAAACTTGTGTAGACCATAAATATTGACATAAAAGTTGTTTGGCTAAAATATTCATCCATCCATCCAAGTGTGCATAATTGCCTAGATAGCTGGCTGGCTTGTTGGCTGGCTGGCTGGTCTCTTGAGCTAGATGGCTTGGTTTTCTCTTGGATGCCGTGGCTGGTATTCGTTGTTAGTAGCTGGTTCACTGGTTGGTTGAAAGTTGTCTTAAGGGCAACCAACAAAGGTCTCAGAGGTGGGTCGTTCGGTTAGCTGTAACTTATTATTTTAATAGAAATAACAGACCTTAAGGCAACAAGTAAATAAATTTCCAAAATACAACACAGAGATACATATATTCGTTGACTGCGAGGATACTTGTATAGAAAGGAAAGAATAAAGGCGTTTGACTATAAAAGAAGGAAACCTGCCCTTCTCATTGGTGTGGCTAACTAAATATTGACATTGGGTATCGTTTGTCGTTTAATGCTTCAAGTATACATACAGTGTTATGGTGTGTCATCTCCCTGGCCATTGTCTGGAGTGTTTTTCGGAACACAAAGCTAGGATATGTGCATACATTAGAGAATACTGTAAGTCCTCATATGAAAGTTAACAAAATGAATACTCCTAGTCGTTCCCGTACTCGAGTACGTTTTCGAAACATTGTGACATTAATTTTGTCTGGAGGACACGAAGAGGATCAACATCATAGTTGAAGCCGACGGTTTGTTTCATGGGTTGTAGCACATGGATCCCATTGGTACAGACACCATTAAAGAGGTTAAAATGGAAACGTTTTCTTCCTAATGGGAGCGGCCGGGTACAGTTTACGAATTTTTATTGTCTGGCTACTGAAGCAACGCCAACAATGGATATGAAGAACCAAGGTGATGGTTATGCTGCTGAGGGAATGGAGTGGAAATGTCGTCACATAAATAATATTTTATCGGAAATTGGCAACGAGAGGTTGGTTTTTGGCTTTGCAAATAGAGTGATCATTATTGGGTAAATAAATTACACTTTTATAATCCTTAGAAGTGGGCAACGATTGCCGGGAGGTTCAATTGGTAAGGAATTGAATTAGTGATACTAAGGGACTTAAATGGTTTTTTAATCTCTTCCAAGGAATGAAATTTTATTTAAGAAAGTAACATTCTAGAAATAAGCATTACCTAAACTGCGTCAAACATGATGCAAAGTTAATAAGAGAAATGATATACAGGGTGAGTTTTTTAACTTGAGACATCCAAATTACTCGAAAAATACGCGTTATCGCGTTTCAGACAAAAGTCACAAGGTTCTGAAGGGGACATAAGAAGGTGACTACGAGTTTGACCTTGAGACCCATTTTTTTTTTTTTTTATTTTTCAAATGATAATTCCTGATTTTCATTGCTCAGTCGTATTACTCAATGGGGCACACGACTTTGTCTCAAAGGTCTTATTCATTCAGTGCTAGATACCACTGCACTGGCACGCCTAAATCATTAATCGGTTTCCAACGTTAGGGTGTTAGAAGGTCGAGATTTGTTTTGGGGAATTCATTATTGCCTCGAGTGAAGTTAAAATTCAAAGAAATTTATCTTAAGCTTGTCTGAGAATGTATGATGTGCACTCTGCCCTTTTTTTCTACTTGAATGGAACTGTACTTCATTTAGAAGTTCGATATTTGTTTTGAGGAACTGATTATTATTAGTAACGTTTTCCAGATAAATAATGCAGGCTATTTCAATTCAAAAGAAAATTGAAATGATATTGATTTATGGAGAAAGTGGAAGGAACATCGATGGTGCTGTTGCTCTTTACGCCCAACGTCTCCCAGACCAGATACGATAGCGCGCTTCCTTTTATCGGGTCATCCAACAATTCACTGGTGAAGGAAGTGTGCAATCAAAGAAAAGGAATCGGTCAGATAGGGTGGCTATTGAGGACAATGAAACAGCAGTGTTAGCTGCCGTTGCACAAGATCCTCACATTAGTACTCGCCAAATAAGTCGTGAATCAGGAATTTCTCAAACGACTGTAAGATATTACTTCGGCATAAATACCATCGTTATCATGTTTCAATGCATCAAGAACTTTCTAGTGAGGATTTTCGCAACCGGGTTTCCTTTTGTCAATTGGCACTTCAGCAAATTGAGCGAGACCCCCTTTTCTTCGCCAAGGTGTTATTCTCTGATGAGTTGACTTTGACCAATCACGGTACGGTCAATCGACATAATATGCATTATTGGGCCACCGAAAATCCTTTTTGGTTGCGACATGTTGAACGCCAGCACCCTTGGAATGTTAATGTTTGGGCGGGAATCATTGGGGATAAATTAATAGGTCCATATTTTATTGAAGGCAACTTGAATGGCGAAAAGTATGCAAACTTCTTGCGGGACCATCTTCCAGTATTACTAGAAGAACTGCTATTGAAGTTGCGACAAACAATGTAGTTTCAACATGATGGTTGTCCAGCCCATTATTCCCCAGTAGCCCGGGGCGTATTAAACAATGTTTACGGACGAGGGGGTCCGGACTATAGCCTGCTAGATCACCTGATCTTACGTCACTTGATTTTTTCTTGTGGGCTACTTAAAAAGTGAGGCTTACAGAAAAAAACCAACAACACGTGAGGACATGAAAAGACGAATAACTGAAGCTTGCCGGAAGATTACGCCAGAAATACTTCTCAGTTCTGTTGGTTCATTTAGAGCGCGGATAGACAAGTGTATTGAAGTGAATGGTCACATTTTCGAGCATTTGTTGAAATAGTCTCGGAAAATAAACGTTGAAATGGGAAGAATTCAATGATTTAACAGTGAAAAGCAAGGGGACCCACTCTAATTAATCACCCCGAAGGAAACAAAATACTGCTACGTCCACGTCGTTGTTTCTGGGTTATGCTAAAAGCAGTATGTAAATACAAACGACAAGCCTACGAGCAATACGACTAAGCAATGAAAAACAGGAATTATCATTTGAAAAATCAAGTGATTTTCGTTTTTCGTGACCTTGAAAATGGGTCTCAAGGTCAAACTCGTGGTCATCATCTTATGTCGTACTTTTCGAGCAATTTTGATGTCTTAAGTTTTATGGTGCCCTCTGACAGGAAAAGAACGCATTTTTGAAAAAAGTGTTTCATGTAAAAGAATTGTAATTTTTCACTCAGACTACGATTAGGGGATAAAAAATAGGGGTTCCCATTAAAAAAATCAAAAGTGACCTTAATTTGACCTTGAAAATGGGGTACAAGGTCAAACTCGTAGTCACCATCTTATGTCCCCTTCAGAACCTTGTGACTTTTGTCTGAAACATTTTTTGCGATATCGCGTATTTTTCGAGTAATTTACACGTCTGAAGTTAAAAAACTCACACGGTAGATCAACGGTTATCCAATCCGCAGAAATAGTAGAAACTTAAAATAAATAATAAATGAATGAGTAAAAGAACAAGAATCAAATTTTAGGTGATGTTAGAGACACGATTTCCTAACCCATTGACCGATTAAGACTACAAAGCTGCCAGCTCCAGTGGTTAGGGTGCTGCTGTTGAAGGCCTAACCTGGATAACCTTAAGGATTAAAAAAAATGTTTTGAAATGCCAAGTCTGCCAAGGTGGATAGCAATTAGACAGCAGGTTAATTGAACTGAAATCAACCAGTCTCTTGTGCCTGCTCTTCGACTTATTCAAAAAGCGGAAAATATTTTCCGTGCTCTTACTAAAGGGCATAGTCCGACTGTGATGGTAATAATTTTAAGTTTGAGAGACATGGTAGATACTTTGATCATTTCGGAATGAAGTATGTCATACAACCAATATAGGCTGAAGCATTAGTGTACTTCTACGAAAAACAATCCATAAAAACCAGTATGCTTAGAACAAACGTAATATCAGTGAGACACTTACCTAGACTTCATATTTTTCACCTTTCCTTCAAAACAAAAAAAAAACTCATAGCGGTTTAGCACATGCTGACAAATATTCAGCTTTTTCAGGCCTAAAATATGTTCAAAAATTTGACTTAGATGGGTTACAGGCGATCGCTCATCGATCTAAATCTGAAATCAGACTTTTCATTCTATGAAAGCCTTTTACCGAAGGCAATTCGTATAACAATTTAGAATGTCTTTAAAACATGCCTTAATCAGCATATGCTTATCTCGGATTGCAATTGTATTGTCAATGTAATGGAAGAGGACGGACTCTTGTTTCTGAGGAGTCTTGAGGGAATGTATTGTATTTTCGGAATTCACAGATGGAGAGCTATTTCATTCTGGGTGGTCTATTGTACAAGGTTTGTAAGACACAAAAAAAAAAGTTATCTAGTAGGATTGACCAATAACACAGAATGATATATGCAATGTGCTTAATGTGTGCTTAAAGTTACAACATCGAAATACGACGAGTACCACCAAAGGAAGATGGACATACTAACTTATCCACAACATAAAACCTTGGGTGGAAAGAAGAGCTTACCTTCACATGCAGATCATGCAATTTTCCAGTTGGTAGCAACTTTTCACATGCAAGCGTTATTAATAGCGAAATAACCCTGTCAGAGGAAAAACTGAGTGTTTCAGTTAGTGACGACCATTCTAATTGAACTAAGAAGACTCGAGCATCAGTAGACGAAGGCAATGATTAAACTGTTAAGCAGCGCCGCGATAAAAATAAGGAAGGTTCGCGGGGAGGGTTGTGAAAATTTGGAGTTCTGCAGCGATGTGAGCACACGAAAATATAGACACAATTACATATATGAATAAAAGTCGCAGATAGGCGCCATATATACACATCCAAAACTTGCCTTTCCCTTTCTCTCAATGTAAGACATACACCCACATACCTCGTTCATACTTTTCCTCGCACATGTACACTTACCAAGCCTGACACACAAATCCACACCAAAATTCTTAAAACCTTCACGTAGAACAGACACCCGGAGACCGTCATCGGCTTAATAAGCCAATAACATGACGAAATACGAGAACTTGACTAACAATCGATTCACATGTATCCAAATACTACTCCCCCGAAGGTTCGAAAACAGGAATGAAGCTTCTTTGCGAATTTAAGGTGAAGTGAATAGGAATCTCTCATTGGTATATTCATAGTGTGCGGACATGCAGCTTCCCCCTACGACCACCAAAAAAAAAAAAAAAAAAAATACAACAGATTTAGTAGTAGTTCATCTTTTTGAAATCTTTCTTTAAATGTACCTCCGACTCCACCGATCATAATGACACATATCGCAGTTTTTAAGTTGAGAAATGTGTTATCGAACAGTGAAAAGATCAATAGAATTGGTTTAGTAATATTTTTGTGATGCTTGGACAAACAGACAAAAAGACAATTATTTTAATCTATAAAAATGATTTGCGTACAAACTCATCCACACAATATAGTACAACGGTTTTTTTTTTTTTGTAAATATCTTCAATAAACAGACACGGCTTCATTACAATTTCATAATAGCAGAGATTCTGCCTTTGAGTATAGCCTTGAATATTGACTTTAATCAAGTTTTTGTAAAGGGTGATTAATTTAATTTATTTTGCTTAATACAACCTTAAAAACTATGACTTAAAACTAATAATAAAATACGTATTAGCGATATGTGGAACTTATCTCTAGGGCTTAAAGCTAGGGATGGTGAAGGAAATTGAATTTGAGGGAAAGTGTGCTGCGAATAAAATCGAAAACAGAGAGGTTGGAGTTTACCTTACGCAGCATACGGGATATTGGTTCGTTAGAGCCATATGTGGTGCAGTGGATAGGTAGATAAAAGAGACGGGGGCAACGTAGATTTCGAGGGTTAGTGTTAAAGAAAATGGAGTTGCAAAGAGACATGCAATCGACGGAGCCTGAGAGGAGTCGGTGAATGAAAAGAATGTCAGCTGCGTCCCTTCGTTCCTCGAGGGGATTTCAGGTTAATGAGTTTGAGACGGTCTCGATAGGGAGGTAAGATAAGAGGATCGTTCCAAGGTAGACGTCGAAGAGCAAATCGAAGAAAACGACGCTGGATGCTCTCTCAATACGGGATACATAAACTCGTTGAAAGGGACACCACGCTTGGCTAGCGTACTCGAGAAAAGGGCGAACGTAAGTGATATATAGTGATCTGGTCACGTACGGGTTGCAGAATTCTTTGGACCATCTTTTAACAAAGCCATGTAATGAGTTTGCTTTAGTAATTATCTTATCAATATGTGAGCGGAAATTAAGCTCCCTGTCGCATAATATGCCAAGGTCGCGGATAGTCTGAACTAGGGATATAGGTGGACTGTGGAGAACGTAAATTCTGGGAGTAGACATGTTGCACTTACGTCAAAAGGTAATCGATTAACATTTGGCGACATTGAGTTCTAAGCAGTTCTTGATGCACCAGGTGGAAAAACTATTTAGATCTATTTGAAGGAGGCTGGAGTCATGTTGTGAGGAAATGGGTTTAAAAATTTGGTATCGTCAGCATAGAGAGAAAGTGCTGAGTGTTGAATGACCCTTTCAAGGTCGTTAATAGTTAAGATAAAGAGAAGTGGACCTAGGTGACTACCCTGAGGAACACCTGAAGTGGCCAAGAAAGGGGCCGATAGGACAGACCTGAAAGGAACACTATAAAAACGATTATCCAGGTAAGAAGATATCCATTTAAGCAAAATAGGTTCAAATTTGAAAAAGATTAGTTTATGAGATATCTTGTCAAAAGCCTTACTTAAATCAGTTGTTACAACGTCAACTTCTTTCCCACTTTCTAAGGCTGGAAGAAGAGAGAACACGAATTCTACGAGGTTAGTGGTAGTTGATCTACCCTTCAGAAAGCCGTGTTGACTAGGGGAAATAAAAGATTTGCACTGGAAGCTTAATACTTCATAAAAAATGCTCTCGAGAAGTTTGGGTATATGAGAAAGTTTAGCTATAGAGCGGTAACTAGTGACTTTGTGTATCGGTGTTATGAAAGAAGACTTCCATATTTGTGGAAATTCACTTTGAGAGAGCGATAATCGGAAAAGATTTGCAAGGGGGTGGGAAAGTGTTGAGGAACACTTTTTAAGAAATATGGATGGAAGGCCATCTGGGCCGTAAGTATTCATCATTAAGTTGCTGTAATTTATTTTCTATTACTGTATGATCAAATCTTTGAGAAATAGAGGGGCCCGTGGGGAAGTTAAGTACAAAAGATATTTGAAATAAGAGGGATCCGGTACGAGGGAATTTTCGGCAAAAGATTGCTTAAAGAAAGAAGCAAAAAAGTTGTCTATGGTATGCGGATCGGTTGAAGATGTGTTTTCGTATGAGAGGGATGGGGGAAAACCGTCAGATTTTTTTTGTAGTTAACGAATTGGTAGAAAGACTTAGGATCGTTTATAAGCCTTGTCTGCACACAATCAAGGTATCGCTGATAGAGAACGTTATAAAGCTGGGCGAATTCAAGGTATGTCCCGAGGTAGTTTGAATAGTCAACAAAAGAGTTGGATTGGAGGAAAACTGCCAATAATTTGTTTCTCTTGTTACGTAAAGAGCGAAGCTTACGATTATACCACGGGGGGCTCGTAGAAGGAGTAGAATAATTCTCTGTAGAAAATAGAGAGAGCACTTTTTAGGGGCATAAGATATGCGTTAATTTTGCGGAAATTCGCTTTATGAAAGTCGTAAGAGGAGATGGTTACAGATGGGGTGGGGCGAATAAGAGAGTGGTGGAAAAGAGAAAGAAGAAGTGGTGGGTGAAAGTTATCAATGGTCGATAGTGAAAGGGAACAGAGTGAGACAGAGGAGTTTATGGGATCAGTGGTGAAAATGAGGTCTAATTGCCTACCCATATAGTTGGGGACGCCACTTACTTGGCAAAGCTAGAGTCTCACGTTTTGATAGCAGAAGGTAAGAGGCAGGTTATTTCGAGAGGGCGTAGGAGTGAATGGTCGAAACACATTAGGGACGAAAAAATTTGTCGTTGTCAGCTTTGCTCCTTTGGAGGTGTGACATCCTTTTTGAGTGCACATAGTTACCGAAAGCAGCAAGGTCGTCCTAGACTTTTTGGTGAGACATATTGGTTTTGGTTTTTCCCTCATAACAAACTGAGTCTGGCTTGTCATGCAGATATGCTAGAAGGAGACGTATATTCTCATATGTCTTTTTTTCTCTAAGCCTAGAAAGTGCATAACGGCATTCTGTTGTGTCAAAAGATTGTTGAGTTATTTTAACAGCGAGAGGCAGAAGGGGGTCAAAAAGGGGGCGAATGGACAGAGATGTTAATGGTGAAGCAATGGTAATTGAAGGGGCTTTAGACACACTTGCAGATGAGGCATTTATAATATGAGAACTAATGAATTTGTAATACTTAGCTCCGGTTTTAAAATCAAATAACCATACGTATCTAGTAGGTGGGTCGATTTTAAAGCTTCGATTACCTTTGTGGTGAGATGGCAGGAACATTTTACAGTTGGTGATGGTGATGCCGTATTTGTTCGCGAAGAATTCCGCGATCCAAGAAATATCAGCGTTTACGGGGGTGCCTTTGATGAAAAATGTACTCCTATCGGTTTCGATTTTATCCAGTCTATGCCTTCATTCGGAAGGTGTCCATGTTGTACCAAAATGTTTGATGAGCTTGAGTGGGGCGGCGACGGGAGGAGTAGATAGTGAAACAGTTTCGGTTTCTTGGATTAAAGGGGCAGCGGGAGAATTTCTATATTTATTTAACCGTGGTGGACGAGGAGGTGGTGGTGAAAGTGGGTCGACTTCGGTTTCCAGTAATTCAGCCAAAATTGATGTATTGTAGTGGACGTTCTGGTGGTGTTGTGTGTGGATTGGTAAATTGTCAATTTTGTTACTAACCGTTTCGATATGATTCTCGATCGATATCGAAAATGGTTGATTGTGCTGCAGCCAGATCGTCACCAACACCGTTGATTCTATCAAGGATTACTTCGAGAATTGGATCAGGCTGCATTAGAGATGGTTGTTTCTTTGAGGTGGATTGAAAATGGGTCTCAAGATCTTCACGCAGGCTGTTTATCGATTCTCACAGTTTTGGGTTAGAGATGTTTTGGGCGGAACAAACTGCTTTGAGATCACTGATCGCAGTATTCATCTCGATCAGACTTGCAGATTGTTTTTCGATGTTGGTGAGTTGAGGACAGAACCGAGTTGTCCAATTCATCAGCGTAACTGACACTACTTTCTAAATTGGACTGATTCGTCGTAATCATTTTTGTGAGACTTTTTTGGAAAGAGTCATTAGATTCACTGAGGCACTTTCGCACTTTCGCAACACGTGCGAAAGCGAGATGATCTCGCACTCATCACAAAAGAATAAGAGGTTGTCAGAGAACTCTTTGATGAATACGGTATTCCTTTTATTTAATCCTACACAAATTGAATGGAATGATTTTAAACAGATGCCCTTACAAGTAACAAAGTCAGCATTAAGATCAAAGATTGGGCAGTTAGTGATTCCGCAAGACATGGCAAATTTAACAAAAGTAAACGAAAAGGGTAAATAAAAAATCGGAAATTTGGTCAACACTTGGGGTAATGCACTAAATATATGGTGAGATTTGATTTATTATGTTAAATAAAGTACATAAATACGAAAGTGGACTTACAATTTTTATTGTCAATTAAAAGAATTCATGGCATCTACTTTTTGAAAATGATATCGTGTAAATGTTGCCCACGACTACGTCTGAAGTGGTTCATTCGGAAGGTCCAATTTTGGGCGACTCGTTCGAGCATAGCTGCTGGTATCTCGTGGCTTATTCCTGGAGACCTGAGAATTTACATATCCCCAGAGAAAATAGTCCAAAGATGTGATATTGTACCATCTAGGCGGCGAATTTACTGTAGCAAAACGTGAAATTAAGGGCTCACCAAAATTATTTCTCAACAAGTCCATTGTTTCACGTGCTGTATGGCTCGTAGCGCCGTTTTGTTGAAACCAGAGCTCACCGAAAACATGTGTTTGAATTTCAGGAAACACATAGTCCGTAAACATGACGCGATAACGGTAACTATTGACGGCAACATTCCAACTTGCCTCATTTTTGAAGAAATATGGACCAATGATTCCACCAGCCCATAAACCACACCATACCGTTGTTTTTAATGTGTGTAATGATAGCTCTTGGCACTCTTCGGGCTGGTCATCAGCCCAAATACGACAATTTTGTTTATTAAGGTATCCATTGAGCCAGAAATTTACTTCATCACGGAACAAAATTTCACGATAAAACACCGGATTTTCATTGAAATTTTCCAGAGCCCATTAACTGAAAATATAACGCAAACTTAAGTCGCTTGGCTTCAATTCTTGCACAAGTTTAATTTTGTACGCTTTTAGGCTGAGATCGTCACGAAAAATACGCCAAGCCAAGCTGCTTAGAACGACGCCAAGCTATAGCTGCTATAGTCTCTTCACTACGTACTGAATGTGGTCTAACCGATCGAGTATCATCCACTTATGTAAACTGGGACTCAAATTTGCAAATCGTATTGGTAAGTTTCTCGAATCGCACGAAAAACATTTCTCACAGAACGCTGATTTTCGTAATACAGCTGAACAATTAGGAAATGCTGTTGTGGTGTGAGTCTTTCCCTGATGACTTGCCGAGCGATGAACGATACTGAACAAAAATAACAAAGCAGTTTGATATGAGTCACGTGTGATCTGTCAAAGAAAGCCTCACGATGAATAACCCTATATTATAGCCCCTAATTAACCTTCTTGGTTTGAAAGTTTTAGTTTCACTATTTTCATCTACAGAAGAGCGTCTTTGTATGAAGAAGGGCATCGGCATTCAAAATCTTTAGCTTAGCACTTGCAAATAGTAAGTACGAGGAATGGTCTAAGAGCAACATGAATATAAAAAAATCAGCAAATGTTGAAAAATTGTACCATATTTTGTAATGGATATATATTACATGATTCGGACCATATCTTGGAAGTGAATCGTTGTGTGCTCTCTTCAAAAGAATCTGCCTCGGTTTTAAATAGCTCAGCAGATTGGTCGGGACATTCAGCAGGCTTTCTGTATTCTTTCTTAATTTTGGTAAGATCAACGGAAATGCTGACTCACAACGATTAATAACCGTTTAGATATGTAACTCTTTACATTGCATCTAACACAACATATTCTCCCATATATCTGCTTACTACTGCGCTACTTACTCGTATTTGGTTAGCTATGGTATATGTGCGGATATTAAAATCACTCACACATGTATCGTTTTTGAGGTCAATAGTTCGTTCAAATGCTTTTTTTCTTGGGTCTTTTCGTCGAGACCTTTATGGAGCTTGAGCGCATAGCGACCTTCGTTGAACATGTTTAAGCCATCCGATTTGCTTATCCACCTTTTGTGACCATCAGATTGGAAATGCAGTCTCACAAACAGATTTCGAGGAACGAACAACGTTTTATTGTTCTACGAACCGTCTTGGCTTTCAACGCCAAAATAAATGTTTTCTTTCTGGATGGCAAAAAAATTTGGTTAATGGCGTTATAACCACCTACTGTATTGACTGTGACATATATTACTTAATTCTGTAGGTCTATGTTCAAGTCTTGTTGTCTTGACAACCTTTTTTTTTGAAGTTCGGTTTAACTTCGGAAAATTCTTCCTGTATGTCATTCTATGCGGCACACTGCGTTCTCCAATACTGTGTACAGATTGTATAGGACTTATCGAGTAACTAAGGTATACGTGAGTGGCAAGAGTTCGGGTTTTTTTTATGATTTTTGTCAAAGATATCCACACATATACCCTGGCTGCAACTTTTACAATGATTCTTGGCTCTCCTGAATTTGATTTGCTTTGTGAATGTTGATACAGAGACACTATTATCTATTCTCCTTGGCAGGAAGTTAATTCACGTACACCGTTATGCGAACGCATTTTTGTGGAAGCTTTGTTTTCTGACTGTTACACAAAATACGTCTTCCTTTTCAACTGAGAAACACATTTGAACTCTAACGTCATACCTAAACTAACTAAGCGCATCATCTGACAAAAATTCGAATCGATAGCACTATTTGTTAGCGAATTATTGTGGTGCACAAAAATTGACACATCGAGAGGTTATAATGTACACAGACACGTTTGTATTATTCTATTACCTCAGTATGCATGAGAGAAATCTTGCTGAATTGTCTTTCAGGCTAATGCTACAAACGCTCCCGTCCAGTTAAAACCCTGGCCCTGGCTTCAAGGAACACTCGAAGTCTCGTCGCCATTAAATTGTTGGCGTGAGTACAGATGTAACATTCCCGGCAAGAAGTGATCTGGCTCTGACACAGCTCTCCATAACGTTCTGTATTAACCGTCGCATGGCCTCATTGCTTGCATATATAACCATGAGTTCCTGGGGTTACTACACATCCGGGCAACGGTAACGACTTTGAGTGGGAACCCAGTAAAAATGAATAATAATACAATAATTCAACAAAAACAAATGATGAGTTCGAGGCTGCATAAGTCACCCGAGCGACAAACATTACAGAGAAGTACTGAGCTAAACGCTACATCATCAGAACGTGCGGCAGCGCAACAACGGTCATCTGTCTTCCACAAACTGTGGACATTTTGGAGAATGATAAAAGGCATTCTTTCCATCAAGTGATTGATCAAAGTGCTCTTAGAACTGTAGTCAAGTGGGATACCAAGGAAGTCATTTGACAAAACAATGCATCACAGAACTTACTATGACTTAAAATGTTAGCAGACACGAAACGAAGATCGGAGTTAAAACGAGAATATCCTAGACTCCAAGCGGAGGAAAAAAACCACTTCCAGCTGATGAGAATAAAAAGTCTCGCAACAACGCGGCCACGCACGTTGAGGAAAAATTGCGAAAGGTAAAAAAACCGACCTTAAAAAGGCCGACAATAAGTCAATTAGCAAAGACCCACCAAGGAGAAAACTCCTAAGAAGAAATACTCCGGAAAGTTAAGGCGGACCGTTCTTGGTGAATCAGTTACGAATATCAGACGAACTCAGATGCAAATGAAGAAGACAGGAGAAGAAATGGATGAATTTAAAAAGATAATTGGTGAAATCCTAGGCAAGAATGTTGACATACGAGTACGGGTTCAGGTACACCGAATTACACTAGAAGTAAAGGAGGCCACGAGTAATACCAGCTCAATAACACAGGCAATGCAGACATAATTAACCTGAGAAACGCTTATGAAACACCTAAATTACGACGATAAGCTTGTCTGCAAGCAATGCACATAATATGTTTAAGTCAAGAAAAGTCAATATTGGATGGGTAAACTGCTCGGGAATGGAAAAACTTCAGATGTCTTGAATTCGGTCACACTGCACACCAATGCAAAAATGAAATGGACTGGTCCAAACAATGTAGAAAATGTGGGGAAGATAGTCAGAGATAGCAACAAGGCCCGCTCTATTTTTTCTAAAAGAAGGACAACCCGATAGCAGCAAATGATCGATCTTCAGAAGAATTATCACCAACAAGCAAACATTAAGCTAAAACAGATTAACCTAAGCCACTGTAGGACAGCTCAGGGTATTTTGCCACAAACGCCTAGAGACGAGGGAGTAGATATTATTTAGATCAGTGAGCTTTAAAAAACTTCCAACAGCAACATCTAGATCTACGATGAATCAGGGCATGCCGCAATTTGGACAATGGGAATGTCCAACGGGACCAATTTGTACAGCTGCAACACGCGGCTAAGTTTGACGATAAGTGAATTCCAGGCAATGGTAGAAAGCGTAAGTGAAGATGCAAGTGAAAGATCTCCAGTGGTTATAGGAGGAGACTTTAATGTCTAGGCATGGAACTGGAGTAGCAGGCTCAGCAATGCCAGGGAACGTATTCTACTAAAAACATTCGTAACCTCGCAAGCAATGGTGAAAACAATGTCAATGTCAATCATCGACATAGTGACCATCAGGCGATAACAAATCTAACGAGCCCAAAATAGAAAGATAAACTCCCCTACATGGACATGTAAGAAGAAATGATGAACATCAGTAAGCTAGCTGACAGCGAACTTGTCGATTACTTTACTCGCACTATAGCCACAGCATAGGACACACCATGTTACTGGTGGAGCCAAGAAAGCACACTGAGCAAACTACTAACAAGCTACATGGAGAGCGCAGCGTTCTAGAAGGCGAGTCAATTCTCAAGGATGATCAGTTATATTCCGACATGCAAGAAGGGACATATAAAAGGCGATCACAGAAAGCTAAGCAAGATGCGATCAAACGACACTATAAAATACCTGGGAGTAATACTCGACGATAGACTAAGCTTTGTGCCTCGCATCGACAGTTCAGGGAAAAAGGCATTAAAATTCCACGCAACACTTGCTGAAATACTACCAAACATAGGAGAACCTGGATATGGTAGAAGAATATCAGGGTAGTAAACTCGGTCCTTATGTATGTTGCCCCACTTTGGGTGGTGACCCTAGCAACAAAGAAAGCAAGAAGAAAACTATCATCACACATTAATTGTAAGCAGTGGCTTTACAATGAATTCGGACGAAGCTCCTTTTGTTATAGGCAGGATGATTCCCATAGGTTTACTTGAAGACGGCATGCACAGAATCTATAATAGAAGAATTCCTAGTTATCAAAAGGCGGTAGCCGTCAAAAGATTGAAGAAAGAAGAAAGAGCGACTTCAATTATCAGGTGGCAAGCTCTGTGGAATACCACTACGAAAGGCAGATGGACTTACAGATTGATCCCATCCATAGACGTTTGGATAAATAGAAGGAATGAAAACTGTAACTTAGATCTTACGCAGTTCCTATCTGGTTACGGTGGCTATTCTTTTTTCCCGGACTGCCCAAATCAGAATGAAGGCATAAATCATGCAGAGGTGGAGAACTGACATATTAAGTCTGAAGCCAATAGTTGACCAGATGATAATTAGATAAAGATTTTCCATTCATAACAAACGTCCAAAACGAGCTGCGAAGGATCGAAAGAATAAGACGTTCAGATGCAGCAAATATGGATGGAAGATATAAAGTAGATTGCTGGTGGTTGTTGAAGTGTGTAAGGGATGGTTAAGTATGTATGCGTATTCCTGGAATCAAGCAATCAGGCTTTCGAATTGTGTTTGCTGGTAGCCCGGGCTACTGATATCTATGAAGATTACTCACCTCTTGGTGCAAGGATATTATCACCAAATTTTAATTTTCGAGAAAGTTTTTTCGAAGACCTTCATCTTTGGTTGCATATAGTTTTAACATTAGAGAATTTAATGCCTGCAGAAGGAATTAAATGTCAGGTTCTCTTTGGGGTTGCTAGGGTTAGTACCACATGGTAATAGTCACAACACTTGCTATTTTGAGTTTCGCTCCGGTCAGTGCCTACCCTTGGAAGACCGAATACCTAGTGATGGAACTAAAAAACAATCTCGTGAAATACGATGCACTATTTACAAAAGTCAGTTGCAGGTAGCAGCCCAGCTTAAATTAAAAAGCAAATCCCTATTTTGCCGTAGCAACTGAAAGATTATCCCTTGCCCATGATTGATTTTACAAGTCTTCACCCGCTGAGATTAAGAAGTAAAAGAACAAAACAACAAATTCTAAACTCGTTCGCAACACTAAACCGATTTCACAAGGAAACGTATTTGTAATCCGCTTTCGAATTCTCCTAAGTGAAATAAATTATTCGAAAGCATTAAGGCAAAGAAATATCATTGCTCGAACAGAATTCCAACTTCAGCACAGCTACACTATAGGACATCTTGGAACGTTACTTTCCTGCTGTTTACTCGCAACTTTTTGAAGTTTGATTCACAATGAGACTTTAGAATCTGCATATCCTTACGTTAAATAAACAAAAAGCATTTCTTCAGCAACTTGCTGAAACTCATAAGTCGACGAAAAGTTAAACAGCATGCGCTTGGTTGGTTGGTTACGAATCCTTTCCATTCCTTTGGACTGTTTTGCTTTGCTTTGTATAGTCGTGCTTTCAGGAAATCCGAGTATAGCAAAGCCCAGCAGCAGCATCAATAATAGCAACACCCTTTCGGCATCATGGTTCAATACAAAGTTTGCCCGTTTGAAAAAGTTTTGTCCAACTTACTTGTGTACAAGGACACTATTCTCGCTGCTGCTACAACCTTCATTTGGTTAATTTTTAATTGTTTTTGTCTGTGTCGATCCCGAGGGAGGAGGAATTTTTCCCGGCCAACATAAAATATCCGTCTATTCGTATCACTCGTGCTGTGGTGAAAGAACCACGTACACACGAACACATACACGCACAACTTTGTAGAGTTTTGATGCATTTGACATCTGTCAAGGCGAACTGGACACATGTGTCAAAATGTCAAAGAAAGTTTTCACATTGACGAAAATTCTTTGGTCCTGGCGCAAGAGTCATATGTATAAAGTACCCTGAGATGTGGATGCTATGGTATCGTCATAGCTTTCATAGTTATAGAGAGCAACAGTGTACAGTATTACCACTATTTATGGATTTCCATTCTTTGAGCTTGGCACTTTAATGTTTTTTTTGTTTTTTTTTTGTTCTTCCTTCATCCCTTTCCTTTGTTTCATCATTCGCTTTTGAATGTTAACAGCCATTAGCACACAAAACTTTCATCTGGATCGTAAGAGGATAGAGAAGCGCTTGTTGGTGTATCAAGAGGTAAAGAGGTGATGGCAAACTTCAAAGGAAATTAATTTGTGAGGGTTACGGTGTCAATGGGGTGTGAAGGCAAAAAAACTTTGTAAGTTCCTTCACATCCAACAGAAATGGGGTTTTGTTAAATTGGAAAAGTTCATTGTATATTTGGCGTTTTTTTCTTTTGGGTGTTATTTGGTTTTTTTCAAATTTTTGGTTTTTTTTTCTGGTTGGTTTCATTTTGGTTCTCGAAGAATTGATGAAGGTTTGACATTGGAGGTCAAAGAACGTTCAAATCCAAAGGATGGTGGAATTCCAACATTGCAGGAGCGTCAATTGAGCAAAGACTTTGTAACAGTTTTTTGTTGATTTACATTCGAAGAGATTACTCGTATATAGTGATGTGTGGCGAAGCGGTACGACTAGATTAATAGGTTTGACATAGCCGAATGACGTTTCGTTAAAAATATTGTGTAAATGGTCATTAGTTGGGCTTGCTTGTTTGATTCTAGGATCCTACAAGATCTAGACAATTCACCACTTATTCACTTATTCTCACAGATGAGAACAACCACCCTTAGTTGTAAATTCAGGAAGATTGTTTCTATTGTAGCCCTTTTGAAACTGCAATTAACGAAGATAATCTCATTAAGAAGTTATTCCAGAATAAACGTTCGTCTATCTATTATCCATAGTCGTATCCACACCTGAGTTCAAATGCCTTCGGAGGTGATTTCATTTTGAAGTTCTTTGTCATACCAAATGGTTTTGGTTCAATGTTGGCTGGTGCATATGCCTTTGAACCTTTACGCGTAAATGCGAAAATAGATTTCATTACCTTCTCAACTAAGTATAAATACAAATTTACTACACTTGAAATTGTCGATGTATTTGATGGAGAAGATTCAGATGATGACATATCAGAACTTGAACATGAATTTAGGTATGGTTACCCAGAAAGCATGGCTAGTCTTATTGAGTGCTCATCACAGTTTCTAAAAAAAATTGATGTTTGCTTGTTGCTCCTCAGGATAAAAGACTTTATATGGTGCACTGTACTGTGCACTTTACATACATACGTACCTACTTTCCGTAATACCATGTGGATTGCGCGCCATAGTGTAGAGTTCCTTAGAATATAAATCATCTTTCATGTATTTTTGTGTTAACGGATTACATGACATGGTTGTCTCCTTTTTGGAAGTGTCCTTCCCATTCTCGCTATTATCGTTGGATGGTTTTACCTAGAAGTTCCTGTTCAATCCTCTGATGAAGTTCTTTATGAGAGTCACTGTTGAGTACATCGTGAGATATTACGTTTGGACTTATAGGCATCGAGATAACAGTGTAATCAAAATATTTGAATTGATATAAAAGGCTTCTTACAATTCCTCTGACAAACAGCGCTGATTACCCTGTGGAAAAATATTTGTGATAAGATTCAATTCTATAATACCCCCCTTATGATGTAGAATGACTTAGGTAGCAATTTTCTCTATCAAGAGGTTCAGACCCATCGAAACTACCTACTAGTGCTTCGCATAAGGCCGTTCTACACAAATTAAGCTAAATAAAGTTCTTGTTGATGTTGTCATATTCCTTTAAATATTCGATGACCAATAGATGAAAAGACGATATTTAACATACTGCTCGGTGATAATTTGCAGGGTGTCAAAGGAGTAAAAAGAGCGAAAACTTAGCTGTTCGGGATAGAGGTTGTTTTCAATGTTTTGCGTGTTTCAATGCACTACACCTAAAAAAAGCAACGAATAACACCATAGACGAATCTTCAAAATCTCCTTAAAGATCTCACGACCGTGACATCGGCCAACAGCAACTGTAAAATCCTGATCGAACAATCCATCGATTGGCAGGAGTACCATATGAAATTCAATATTATTTCGGAAGCCAATGAATGTAATGAAAAGCAAATAGCGAAAGTATTTACATCTTTGCAATAGAGAAACAAACGAAAGAAACACATTTCTTAAGCTTTATTTCACTATAGGCGACAACGACAGTACGTAAGTGAAATTCAACGGCTAACCCGAATTTTGTTTGGCGATTATTCCCCACCAGAGCAAGAACGTATGTCAGTGATGCAGTGTGTGGATGGTACTGAAGGTCGTTCAATTCTGTGCGCTGTTCAAATGGCCGATCCAAAGACGTTAATGGAAGCAGTCAGTAAAGCTAGCTCTGAGGAAGCCGCCTATTTAGCAGCCCAAACAAGTCATTTGGCTCGGTGCATCAAAACTTCCGCAACGCAACTGCAAACTAACCACCGCCAAAACCAAAATCACGAAAACAGCAGACCAACTTAGCTCCATGCACTGCAATCAAAATATAAAACGATCACCTGTCAGTGTCGCGGGCAATCACTTGGATTCACCCTGCCTGTGGTCCTTGGCACCATCCCTTGCCAAATGCCCACAAACTGCTATCTAAATAGCTCCAAAACCGAGAAACGATCACCCATCAGTATCGCGGGACTAACGCTGACGAACAGTCCCCAAATTTTAACAGGCATTCATTTGGATTCACCGTGTCCGTGGTCATAGTAGTAACATTAGTTCATCGAAATGTTATACCTCACAATACTCGCCTTATATCTGGAAAAATAGTTATTAATTGCAACATATCTGCAAAGTATACTATATGCATATGTATAAAAATCAATGAACAATTAAATAAATAAATAAAAAAATAAATAAATAAACAGATATTGGGCATATATTTTAATTCGTGCGGTTTTTTTTTCAAAATTTCAACGTTTATTTAAGGAAAACATGTACAATAGCATTATTCAAAGTATTGCCCATCTGAAGCTATGACTTTTTCTCATCTTTCTGGCAATTTGTGGATCCTATCCCAAAAACACTGCGTCGGCTTGGCAGCCAAGAATGAATCAAGCCAAATTTTTGATATTCTGCTCTGATGTGAACCGTATTTCAGAGAGGGCGTTCTGCATCGACCGGAACAAATGGTAGTCAGAAGGGGCAAAGTCTGGACTATAAGGCGGGTGGGGTAAGACTTCACATACACTGTTTTCCAAATAGTTCTTAACTGGAATAGCAGCGTGGGTCGAGCACACCCATCTGATCCCACCAAATACAGAGCATTACCTTCACGCCATGGATATTCGGTTTTGCCGTTAATTTGGCTGGTTGGCCGGGTTTCACATATGATTTTTTGCGCTTTGTGTTGTCGTAATGGATCCATTACAATCCGATGCAAAAACGACTTTCTTTTGTGGCGTTCCAGCAGCATTTCGGACATGCAAAACCGCCTTTCGACGTCTCTCGGCTTGAGTTCATGTGGAACCCAATTTCCTTGCTTTTGAATATATCCAGCTTCTTTTAAACATTTTGAAATGGCTGCTTGAGTAACACCCAAAGATTCTGCGAGCTCTTCTTGTTTTTGGCAACAGTCTTCATAGAGTAATGCTTCCAGTTTTTCATCATTAAACTTTTTTGGCTGCCCAGGACGTTCATCGTCTTCCAAGTCAAAGTCACCACTTTTAAATCGTGCAAACCACTTTTGGCACGTTCGCTCAGCTAGCGCATGTTCACCATAAACTTCCACCAAAATACGTTGACTTTCAGCAGCAGTTTACTTCATGAAGAAGAACTCCCCGCAAAAACACTTTTTCAGGCAGAAAGTTCGACATATTTGAGTGAAAAAAAAAAAAAAAATATTGATGTTTACGCTTTAAATGAATGACATATACTGAAATGACGTACAATGACAGTAGCTTTCCAACGCATGTTCCAATGGGATAATAACAATGGAATAATACAAGTTACGTCATCTCTTAACAAACCGCACGAATTAAATTCGCTTGCATAATAGATGAACAGTTATGCAAACATGTATTTAAAAATCAAGTAACGAAAATAACAAATTGTCAATAGAGTTTCATATAGATAATGACTTAGTTAAAGGGTTTTCGGAAGAAACGCATTTTTGAAAGAATTTTTTGTTGACTCTGGCTTTTTCATGGAGTCCCAGGGTTGAATAAAACCATGGAAGAATTAACATCATTTTCAGAACTTTATTTTGTGCAATTTGTAGTTTCTTTATATGAATCTGAGCACAATTACCCCACACAGGTTACGCCTATAAAATCATAGCTTGAAATACCACTTTAAATATGATAATTTTGTTTTCGTTACTATGTAATGATTTCCGATTTATCAGAGGGTATAACATTTTGGTGGCAATGTTTATTTAAATTTATAAAATAACTCCAAGATAATTAACTGTATCGACTCAATTGATTTCTGTATTATCAAGCACTAGATTTTTGCTAGGTAAAAAACAATTCCTTCTTTTTCTCGTAAAAAGATTAGATTGAGTTTTGTCAGCATTAATTTTGACTTTCCAGTGCTTGTAGTACTCAAATATAATACGTAGTGCTCTTTGCAGATTTATCTCTATGACCTCCCCTAATTTATGTGAGGAAAATATTGCTATGTCATCGGCATACATGGCATATTTACATGCGGGCAAGTCAGAGAAATCAGCTGTAAAAATATTAAATAATATAGGAGCCAGTACTGATCATTGAGGAACGCCTGCTGGTATCGTTCTTCTTGAAAAAAAAACATTATTTGTGATAGCGTAAAATACATATTTGTTAGGAAACTTTGGAGTAGTTTGATTAGATATGGGGGATACCTTAATCTAATTAATTTATGTATTAGCCCATCGTGCCACACTGAATCGAAGGCTTTCTCGATATCAAGAAGCACTAGCCCTGTGGATTGCTTAGAAGATAAATTTCTTTAAATATGATTACAAATTCTAAGCACTTGATGAGGTGCTGTGATTTTTCCTGAAACCAAATTGTCCCAATGGCAAAATATCATGCATGAAGAGAAAATCTTGTATTTTTGTTTTTATTACATTTTCTAGTAGTTTACTGCAACCACTAAGTAGGCTTATTGGTCTATAGCATTTAGCACTATTTGGGCTTTTTCTTACTTTTAAGATTGAAATAATTTTAGCGACTTTCCAATCATCAGGAAAGTATTGTAAACTTAAGCAAGCATTAATGATGTATGCTTGTATGTATTTAAAACCATTTTTAGGTAGTTGCTTAGGTATTTGATTATTTAACTTATCAAGTCCTGGCGATTTATTACTATGCAAATCAGCTATACAAAATTCAAGGCCCCTTATATGTGATTAGTTTATCAATGGGAGTGCTCACACCACTTCTGTTGAATTCGTTTATTGTGTCTTCAACTGTTGCGTCTAATGGTGAAGTGAGTGCTACTGGTGCGCTGTGGTTAATTAAAAAAATATCGGCCAAGAGTTCAGAATTACTTTCAGGGGTAAAGCAGATTTGACCCGCATATTCTTAAAATGGAATTTGTTATTTTTTCTTTTTTTAGAATTTTGACAATGTTCCAGAAAGGCTTGGACCCTTTATCAAGGAGACCAAGATTTTCGTTCCATGCCTGGTTTCGAAAATTTTTTATTTGATCTGAGATCAATCTATTTAAAAATTTCATTTGGTAATAAATGATTTGGATACGATTACGATACGATACGATGATTTGCCATTGCCTTCATAAGCCATTTCGAACTTTTATAATGTTGAGGATATACAGGCTGAGTTTTTTAACTTGAGACATCCAAATTACTCGAAAAATACGCGATATCGCAAAAAATGTATCAGACAAAAGTCACAAGGTTCTGAAGGGGACATAAGATAGTGACCACGAGTTTGACCTTGAGACCCATTTTCATGATCAAGCGAAGGTCACCTTTGATTTTTCAAATGATAATTCTTGATTTTCATTGCTCAGTCGTATTGCTCGTAGGCTTGTCATTTGTTTTTACATACTGCGTTTAGAATAATCCAGAAACAACGACGTGGACGTAGCAGTATTTTGTTTCCTTCGGGGTGATGAATTAGAGTGGGTCCCCTTGCTTCTCACTGTTGAATCATTGAATTCTTACCATTTCAACGTTTATTTCCCGAGGCTATTTCAACAAATACTCGAAATACACTTGTCTATCCGCGCTCTAAATGAACCAACAGAACTGAGAAGTATTTCTGGCGTAATCTTCCAGCAAGCTTCAGTTATTCGTCTTTTTAAGTCCTCACGTGTTGTTGGCTTTTTTCTGTAAGCCTCACTTTTTAAGTAGCCCCACAAGAAGAAATTAAGTGACGTAAGATCAGGTGATCTAGCAGGCCATTGTGCGGACCCCCTCGTCCGATCTATCGTTGATGGTAAACATTGTTTAATACGCCCCGGGCTACTTGGGAATAATGGGCTGGACAACCATCATGTTGAAACCACATTGTTTGTCGCAACTCCAATAGCAGTGTTTCTAGTAATACTGGAAGATGATCCCGCAAGAAGTTTGCATTCTTTTCGCCATTCAAGTTGCCTTTAATAAAATATGGACCTATTAATTTATCCCCAATGATTCCCGCCTACTTTACTTTACTTTTAAATTCATTTTTGCTGATTCTTTCATTATTACTTACATTTTAGACAAAAATGCTTAAATCTAATTTAACAATGATAGTTACTTATTCTAGCTTACAGGTTCTTACCTTTCGGCCTTAAAAACTATCTTACAATTAATCTTATCTATCAGTATAACTATACAATATATAAAATTTCTAAGAAAAGATTTTCGAAAAACTTAGATACCGTATCTTTAAAATTGTTTATAAAACTTAAAACTATATTCCTATTCTACTTAACCTACCTAAGCTACTTAACCTACCTTAACTATAATCGGGGTGGTGAGCACTCGTAGCCTCTCGCACCGAGTCGTCACCATACCAATTGCGATTTCAGGCACCCGGCAGTCGTCAACATAGTGTACAAGCATCCCCGAGACTTAACCAATGCCATAAAGCATCGGTTACTTTTCAACGGCGCCGCCTTATGTTGACGAGCGCGGTCTCTCCACGAAATCCCCCTAACTATCCTTATTCTAACTTACAACTAAAAGGTGTGTGTTACCTTAGCAATGTACTGACCTAGTAAAGCGAGCCCACCCTCTCCCCTTCTAGAAGCCACCAGAATTCGGTGTACTGTTTCTCGGCATCGGTCCGATCCCTGTCCGCAATCGCGGGACTAAAAAGGAGGAGCTCCTGATTATTGGCGACATACCCGTCGTAGATGAGCCGCTTGTCCTTCGCACCGAGGTGGTGGTGGTATATTACCGGGGTACCATCCCTGCTTTGCATTAACGCTTTAGCATCAATATAGAGAAATGCCTCTGGCTTGATAAAGCCCGATAGAAGCTCTCATGGTACATTTCAAAGACCAGGTTATTATCGTTGGTCACTGCTTGTGCAACATGCCTTCGGATCACCTTAATCAGGAAATTGTCAATCCCATTTAGATTAGCCCCATCGTAAAGAACTTTGTTGGGATAATATTTTTTGTACTCAGAATAGCGTTGAATAGCGTAGTAAATATATCCACTTCTTCCAAGGGCAGGTGTCTTAATACGACGTTTGGAATACCGTCTACTCCCGACGACTTTTTGTTTTTCAGAGACTCAAAGATGCGCAGCAGTTCATCTTTTCGCACGAACAAATGCGTGAACCAATAATTCCCGCCCAAACATTAACATTCCAAGGGTGCTGGCGTTCAACTTATCGCAACCAAAAAGTGTTTTCGGTAGCCCAATAATGCATATTATGTCGATTGACCGT
The DNA here is from genome assembly GCA_907269105.1 of Volucella inanis. NCBI lineage: Eukaryota > Metazoa > Arthropoda > Insecta > Diptera > Syrphidae > Volucella > Volucella inanis. The sequence goes on from OU026157.1 coordinate 128,256,788, forward strand.
ACCGTGATTGGTGAAATAACATAATACCTTGGCGAAGAAAAGGGGGTCTCGTTCAATTTTCTGAAGTACCCATTGACAAAAGGAAACCCGGTTGCGAGTATCCTCACTAGAAAGTTCTTGATGCACTTAAACATGATAACGGTGGTATTTATGCCGATGTTATATCTTACGTTTGAGAAATTCCTGATTCACGACTTATTTGGAGAGTGCTAATGTGAGGATCGTGTGCAACGGCAGCTAACACTGCTATTTCATTGTCCTCAGTTGCCACCCTATATAACCGATTCCTTTTCTTTGGTTGCACACCTCCTTCACCAGTGAATTGTTGGATGACCCGATAAAAGGAAGCGCGCGATCGTATTTGGTCTGATAAACCTTGGGCGTAGAGAGCAACATCATCATCGATGCTCCTTCCACTTTCTCCATAAATCAATATCATTCCAATTTTCTCTTGAATTGAAATGGCCTGCATTATTAATCTGGAAAACGTTACTAATAATAATCAGTTCCTCAAAGCAAATATCGAACTTCTAAATGAACTACAGTTCGGTTCAAGTAGAAAAAAAGGGCAGAATGCACATCATACACTCTCAGATAAGTTTAGGACAATTTGTCTCTATTTGAAATTTCTTTGAATTTTAACTTCACTCGAGGCAATAATGACTTCCTTAAAACAAATGGAAACCGATTAATGATTTAGGCGTGCCGATGCAGTGGTATCTAGCACTGAATGAATAAGACCTTCGTTTGACCTTGAAAATGGGGTTCAAGGTCAAACTCGTGGTCACCATCTTATGTCCCCTTCAGAACCTTGTGACTTTTGTCTGAAACATTTTTCGCGATATCGCGTATTTTTGGAGTAATTTGGATGTCTCAAGTTAAAAAACTCACCCGGTAGTGCGGGAGTAAAATCGATCTTCTGTTAAGATTTTTTAGGGGAACTGATGCCCTTACACTTCCCAAGATATTTGAAGTAAGTAATTGTAGGTGATTGTCAATTTGTTCGCGGCTTACACACTCTAGTGGATTAACTATATAATTTTCTAGATTTGAGTTAAGGTGTTGCCCAAAGTGTACCCAGTTGGCCTTTTTAAAATTTGTATATTGGACGTTTTTTAAACTGGCTCTAAAACTAATATCACAGTAAACAGGAAGGTGGTTTGCACTGAGCGTATTGATTGTGTATTAAGACTAGAGACATTAGTGAGAAACAAGTCTAGCGTCGATGGAGAGAACCTCACAGATTCAGGAATGAAAGTCGGGCTGTTGGGATATAAAATATTAATTGGGTTTCTCATTTGGATATCTGAAAGAATATTTTCCCAGGAATTTGCCCTCTGACATCGCCATCCACGATGTCTGCAGTTTAAATCTCCACCTACAAGAATTGGTTCATTACAGTTAAGTATCTTTCTCAGATCATGTTTGATCAAACCTTTAACAAGAAAAGGAATTGGAGAATTGGACGTCATTACTGATCCACGTTTCACATACAAGACCTACATCAACATTTAGTATGCAAATAAAGCTGAAATTGTACACTTATTTCGGATGCTTCTAGAATTCCAAGTTAAAATCTTCAACGAAATGTCATTAACATTATATGACATTGGATCAAAGATTTTTTGTAGCAAGCTGTGCTATTATATTGAATTGTTGAGCTTTTGTTTTACGGCGGCGTTATTGGGCCATAATTTTTCGTCGACGATAACGATCGTCACGTTGCTGTGAATAGTCAGCGTTATCGCGCCATGATCATCGATTGTTTTTGGCCCGAATTGGAAGATATTGAGTTGAACGACTTGTGGTTTCAACAGGATGGTTTCAACAGGATGGTTTCAACAGGATGGTTTCAACAGGATGGTTTCAACAGGATGGTGTCAAGCCACAAGAGTAAATATGGTGAGCATGTTATCTCAAGACATAGGCCAGTCGATTGGCCGCCTCGTTCGTACGATTTAACGCCGCTTTACTATTTTCTGTGGGGCTACGTTAAGTCATTACCACAGTTTTCCTTTAATTTAAAAAAAAATCTTATCAAGTCGTTATTAGAGAACCCTAAAAATGAAGTGATCCAGAGGATACAAGATGGTAGACGTCCTGATTGCAATACGGCATCCGGAGAGTGGATTCAGTTTTCAGCTTTATTTCTCAAAAGTCAAATATTGTGCAAAAGATGGGTGTTCACTTCTTGTTAACGGCCTTACGAAGTAATTCAGATTTTTCACGGTACTCAATTTAAAGGGTATTTCGATTCTAACGAAACTTTAAAAAAGATAAGATTACATTTTTATTGAATCGGAATCAGAGAAGTTGTGCAACAGTACTACTCTGCGTGTGATACTGGTGAGTCCGAAAGTGGGTCAAAGAGCAAATCCAGAGGAAAGCTTCAAATTTACCCTTCTGGGGAATCATTGTGATGCATAGCAGTAGACATCGAATTCTTGTAAATATGCCCTAGTGCTCATGGATTATTTTACCAAATGGTAGAAGTGATCCCCATTAAGGATCAGACGACAGATACTGCTGAAGGGGAGTAGATAAAGAAAGTGTTTTGCGGTTTTAGGATTCCGCTTGAGAAGCATTAACATCAGGGTCGAAATTTCAAGGCCGATGTATTCCAAAACATAATGGATATTTTGGAGATCCACAAGACAAGGAGTACGCTATTAAATCCACAATCCAATGGACTTGCGGAACAAAAGAATAAGACTGTGTTGCACCTTTCTAAGTTCGTCAATAAAAAGCAATGTAATTGGGATGACTGTTTGTTTGTTATGGCGCGTATAATGCAGTTCAACAAACGGTGGCTTTCTCCTAAGTTAATGTTCAAACTCCGTCACATGTAGTTTTGTTAAAAGGACCCGCTGAATAGCTACAATCACAGTTGCATAAAATACGAGGTATTTTCAAAAAGTAAGGTGACTTTTTCAAATTTCGTGGGCAACGTAAGTACTTTCGATAATCGATTTTTTTTTTCTTTTTGCTGTGTTGGTACACATGTCACAGTCTCAACTATGTAGAATACTTAGCTTGTTTTTGACGGATGGAAAGTTTAGACGTGATTTGGTGTGCTCGACCATCTTCAATTATTTTGTGTCAAATTTCATGTAAAAAATTGAACCATGTATTCTACAAAATTTAAAATGCTGACAGATGCATACCACCTTGATCAAAAAGTTTTCGGTAGTGTCACCGTGTGGTGCACCCATTGTTCCGATTTGATTTCTGTTCTTTTTTATTAATTTGGTATATCTGTTGTTAATATTCCCTCTTAAACTTAGCATCATAGGTTAACATTTGCAAAAGTTACGTAACCAAGAGTACATCTACCTATGTGTGAGTTGGAGATTTTTTACAACTTTAGAAATGGATTTAAATTTGCAACAACTAATTTGTATTAAATTTTGCGTAAAAAACGGATTTAATAGTGCGTGAACGTTAGAAATCGGCAACGATTCTCTAAAGAAAATGGCCGTTTACCAATGGCATGAGCGGTTCAAAATTGGTCGTGAGTCAATCGAAGATGACAAACGCAGTGACAGACCATCGACATCGAAAACCGACGAAAATATTGATTAAATAAAAGAAATGTTCTTAACCATCAGAGAGTTAGCGGAGGACTTGAACATTGCCTATAGATCCGTGCAAGACATTTTGGTTAATGAATTGGGTCCCCGTCGTGTAGTAGCAAAGTTGGTACCAAAAGACCTCAATTTCATGCAAAAAAGAGACCGTGTTGACGTCGCAGAAGAGATGATTTGCGAGGCTGAATCCGATCCCACATTCATCAAAAGGATCATTCCTGGAGACGAGACGTGGGTTTATGAGTAAGACACACAATCCAGATATCAGGCAAGTGAATGGCGTTCACCAAATGGCGTTCAACAATGCTCACGGTTTTCATGGATTACAACAGTGTAGTGCATCATGAATTTTTGCCAGGAGGCCAGACAGTAAACAAAGAGTATTATTTGGGCGATATGAGACGTTTTCGTGGAGCAATTCGCCGAAAGAGACCTGAATTGTGGGCAGAAAACTCGTGGATTTTGCACCATAATAGCTCACCGTCGCATAGTGCCACCGAATTCACCTGATTTGGCTCCCTGTGAACTCTTTCTGTTCAATCGAGTTAAAAAACCACTACGGGGAACGCATCAAGCGCTGGCATAAGTGTGTTACAGTCGATGGGGATTACTTTGAAGGGGACAATATAGATTTAGATGAATAAATCTGTTGGCAGAGAAGATGCCAATAACGAACCTCGTTCGTTATGAAAAGATGAAAATCGTCGAATTACAAAAATGGAAGTTGCTGGGGTTGTTGAAATATCGGTCGGCTCGTGACATTAAATTTTTTCGAATGTCTTGTACATGAGACGTGTGTCAGCAAATCTTGTTCCGAAACTTGTTAATTTTGATCAGAATGACATCAGAGATGAACATAGATCATAGAGGGTCATAGATACGAATCATGGGTTTATGGTTATGACATCGAAACCAAAGCCCATTCGTCCCAATGGAAGCACAGAGAAGAGTCAAGACCGAAAAAAAACACGAAAGTTTGACAGTTCGATCAACTGTCAAAGTGTTGATCACTTTTTTTTTTCGATTACCGTGGCGTAGTTAGCATCATTAGTTTTTACCTCAAGGTCGTGAGGTCAATAAGTATTATTACCGTGAAAACGTCCGGAATTGTGAAAAAACAATTCATGGCTTTTGCATCACAATTATGCACCTGTTCATTCATCGTTGTTTGTGAGAGATTTTTTGGCCAAAAACAAAAAGACAATTATGCCTCAGCCACCATATTCGTATGATTTGACCCAAAGCAACTTCTTCCCGTTAATAAAACTGAAGAGACCCATGAAAAGACGAGGGTTGGTTTGAAAAAGCGTTGGCACAAGTGTATTATATCTTACGGGGATTAGTTTGAAGGCGGCAACTTTAATATTGGTGAATAAAAAAATATTTTTTTTATGAAAAATATAATGTCACCTTACTTTTTGAATACATCTCGTATTTAGAGTTATTCAGTTTGCTCCAGAATTACATTTATTAGAGTATATAACTCCCAATTATTTTCTTTATTAGGAAGCGGTTACTCACTTTTTTCATTCAATTTTGTCTGGATTCGGTGCGAATTCGAGCATTTGTTACCTCTGGACTTGATATCATTTCAATACCGAAAACTCGATTTAAAACAAAGTGCCTCGTCCTTCTTTAGAGCTCGCCCTAATCTCAAGGTGTTGGGTAAAATGCTAAATGAGTAAATGGTTATGCAGCACAATAATTGAAACTTCTGTTGGCTTAAACACTATGTTTTACTTCTTAATTTTGGGACAAAGGAAAGCTACTACTTGCTGAAAAGCAGCTGTTATGCGGGTTTCGCGTTTTCATTTGTTAGTTTGTCTCCAAATATGTTCAAAACGTGTGGAATCCACCAATAGAAGTTCTTTCATCACCAGACGTTACAATAGTCTTACAGTATGTGTATAGCCTTAGATGGATGTAAGCATTAAAGTGTTAATTGTGCTCACACCTTTCATATTTGTTGGCATGTCAAAGGGTTCTCTAGTCTGATGATGATGCAACTAGCATTCCTGTGTTATTGTGGAAGCTTCGTTCTGCGGTAGTTGGATCGTACACAGATACAACTATAAAATAGTGATCTCGTAGTATCACCAACTCTGATCCTGATTTGTTTCGGGTGCCTGGCAGAAATTTAAATTGACGGTAATATTGTCAATTGAATTACTTAGAGATCTTCCAAACATGGTGTTTTTACAAGCTGATTGGTGTTGCTGCCAGGAAGATGAGGACCCAGATCTCTTTACTCAGATATCGGCTCTTCTACGAATATATCATATACAGTTGAGATATCCAATATCATCAGGCTTACTGTAGATTCCGGACAACTGGTGTTAAACTGATCAATGTGAACAATTGAAAAGTGTACGAAGGACATCCAAACGACCTCATATTGCTTTTCAAGATCCTACTTTTAGATGAGCTTTATTATTAAGGTATACTTGCGACACATACCATGTAATCTTTATTAGAAACTGATTTCGCCATTGCATGGCTTAAGATTAAGTAATAAGCTGCTTAAAGCATAACACCATCTGAAACTCATTTATTTTAATTCGCAGCCCAAAGTGGACTCCTCTTTCATCAACAGAAATATTTCTAAATCTTCCCAAATTGACAATTTTGATGAGAAAAATAGATTTGCTGTTCTGTCCGATCTGTACTCAGACAAAAGAACGACTGACCACAAGACATCCTTTCAAATTCTATTCAATGCAAGCTCAATATGCTCTCGTGTCATATCGAATGATAAATCGTAACGCGCATCAATTCTGTGTCCATTTGATATTCCCTCAAGCTAAGAAATTCCTTTCCTTCATCCATGTAGCCCTTGTCAACGTTTATTTCTTTTCTTTTTTAGTTCTGCTGACAACACCAAAGCAATAATTGCTATCTATTCGTTTTTGTCTCTTTCCAGTTCAATTCTATGGATGTGGTTTCAGTTTGTTTCAAAGTAAGGACGATGAGGATAAAATCTCGACAACAACGATGACGACGATGTGGAGGACGATACACAGGACTTGACAGTTTTGCCGCAATTATTTGTACAACAATAAACACCCACAAATCTTATTTTCTTATTGAATATCCTCGTCCAAAAATGACCAGCCAGCTAAAGAGATCTAACCCCAAGAATACAAATACATAGATGTGCGTTTATAATTTGGTCCTTTTGTCCTCTGTTGTTGAGATCGAAAAAATGTTGTTTCTCTTTGGAAACATGAACAATATCCGGTTAAGGGCTGTAGGAAAATAAAGACAACCAACATAGACAAACAGCACAAACAGACAAAACGAAAGGCAAAATGATTTATGGGAATTGTCTGGTGGCGACTTTTATCTGATAAAAATCCAACGATTTCCAAGTTTCTTGAAAAAACCGAGTACAGCACTGAACCTGCTACACCAAAGGACATTCTCTAAGGCATTTCCGTATTGAAGGGTGTATAGTATTGAACGATTATCATCAATGTACGTCAAATTGTTAAGACCTTGTGGCTGAATTCAGTTGTAAAGAAAACTGACAGGTACACGTGCTAATGTCATGTCTGTTGCACTAAACGCTGATTGAACTGGGCTGTGCTGGCGGGCACAATCGGGAGATGTTGAGTAGTCTGTAGGCGATGTGCTATTTAATTGATTTGATTAATAGATTCCAGGAGCTGTTTGTGTGATGTTTCAGTTGAAAGGAAATATCTCGTCTACTGGAGGCAGTAGAGAAGTGCCAGTGGCAACTCAAGAAGTAAATCAAAGCAACTTGGTGAAATAATAGAATATAGAGTTAATTGTTTTCGAAGGGCTTGGAAAGGGACATACAAATTGTAGTTTAGTCAAAAACTCTAATAGTTTGATACATATACGTGTGCGGATAATTTTGATTGTGTCAGTAACAGTACTAAAAGCGAATCGTTCCAGGAAAACATGACATTTGCGAGGGAAACCTGCAATAAGACAATGGTGTTAGATATATTCTAAAAGTATAGGGTTTTCTAATAAAGACTTGACAACTATTTTTTTTCAAATAAAAGGCAAACCATTTGAGATATTTCAAAAACTCTATTATTGGCTGGAAGTGCAATCAAAACATTTATGAATGGAACTCGACTTTGTTAATATGGCCACCGCGGGCACGTTTGCAGCGGTCGATTCGTTGGTTTTGAGCTCTTTCAACGTCGTCGGCTTGTTGGCATAAACCAATGACTTAACGTAGCCCTACATAAAATAGTCAAGCGGCTTTAAATCGCAAGAACGAGGAGGCCAATCGACTGGCCCATGTCTTGAGATAACACGCTCACCATACTTACTCTTCAATAAATCGATTGTAGCGTGTGCTGTGTGGCTTGTGGCACCATCCTGTTGAAACCACATCTCGTACAAGTCCATATCTTCCAATTCGGGCCAAAAATAGTCGGCAATCATGGCGCGATAAAGCTGACCATTCACAGTAAAGGACGATCGCTATCGTCGACGAAAAAATATGGCCCAATAACGCCGCCGGCATGCAAACCGCACCAAACAGTTATTTTTTGTGGATGAATTGGTGATTTATGAAGAACATGTGGGTTTTCACCCGACCCATAACGCATATTTTGCTTATTGACAAAGCCAAAAATGAGCTTCGTCACTGAAGATGATTTTTCGATGAAATTCATCATCTTGGCGCATCTTCTCCAGAACCCAATCGGAGAACGTTCGTCGCTTCAAATGGTCCATCGACTTCAATTATTGAGTCAGCTTGATCTTGTATGGGTGTAAACCAAGATCCTTACGCAAAATCCGCCATAATGTGGTCTGAGCGATGCCCAATTCTTGAGAACGCCGTGGAATTGACTGATTTGGACCGTTTGCTACGGACGTCTGAACGGCAGCGATATTTTCGATACTTCGACTAATCCGTTGTCTCACTGACACGCAACATCACACAACGAATATGTAGACTCAAATTTTTGCACTAAACTTGTTATTGCCTGTCTATTAGGGCGAGAATTACGACCGAAAATTGGATTTAACGCTCTTAAAGTTGCAGTCACCGACTCCGAATATCTGTAGAACATTTTTTTGTTTGATGATTAGTGAATGAGTGCGTTCACAAATTAAATTCAAAGTTGTCAAGTCCCTATTTGAAAACCCTATACATAAATAAGATTTTCGTACATTGATCGATAGATGTTGACTCCTCAGTTAGCATGGCTGAACGTGAAGGATTTCGATTACCTCGTCACCGTCTTAAAGCAAATCTCCACTTACAATAGATAGCGTAAGTGGATCAGCTGTTTTTAAATATGTGACAATACCATAGCAAGCCAGTGAGTAAGTAAAAGCCAAAGCACATCAAGGAAATTTTATGGAATGAATTGAATTGGTATATTAAGTTGGCGAAGGTGAACCTGTCCTTAACTAACATGCGTCTCCAGCCAGCTCGATCTTTTACCAGCTGATTACAGTTTCGCATCCTAAGTTGGTTGAGGTCTCCTTCTACTTGTGTGGGCCAACCGATTTGCAGCCTTCCTCTACTCCGCTGTCCATCGGGAGCGTTTATGTAGACGGGACTGAAAGTCACTTGACGAATTTTTCTCTTAAAACAGCACTTCCTTAAAAGAGACCCCTCATCCTTTTTTTTTATAAAGTCCATTCCTCTGCGTCATAGCCCCAATAGTCAACGATTTACAAGCCATACTCTTCGTTTGATTACAGCGCTGGTGTCGTTGTCTGAATTGATAGCGGAGCCTAGGTAGACAAAATCTTGAACTACCTCAAAGTTATAATTGTCGAGGGTGACGTTCTGTCCGATATGTCGTTTTCTCTAGTTAAAGCTTATCCATGATGTCTACATTTTTAATATCTTGAAGCGAGTTGGCAGTGATATCTTCTGCCTCAAGGTATGACTTACCTAGAAGACGTAGACGTATTTTGCTTACGAATTTACAGTAACAAATGTTATGTTCTGTTGTGTTTTAGATTTTGTTGCACATGGAACAGGTATAGTCTTGTGCTATTCCCATAGTCATAAGGCATTTTTTGACTCTGCAGTGACTTGTTATGAATATGGTTATTGCGTGTATCTGAGCCATGCTATAAAAAGCTGTAGGAGTTGGAAATTCAATCCACTCAACCTAAAAGTTGGATAACACATTACCGGATGTGACTCGTATGGTTTGGTACATGAAAACACTCTCGACAAGTAAAAGATGATCGTTCGACCTCATGCCAAGGGTACAGTTCGTTATATTACACCAGTTGGTAACTACTATGTCGAGGATGTTGTCTTGGAAGATGAGTTCGATGGAGAGATCAGCAAACATAGTATGAGGCTTGTACGTCAACCACGAGAGGTCGGCTGCTAATCATCCAGTTCTGACCGGTCAACGTGTATTGTATTCATTGTTTCCTTGTGTCCAAGGTGGTACCACTGCCATTCCTGGTGCTTTCCTGATGCTTAGTTCAAGCACTCCAATTTGAATGTCATTCTCTACGTCGGTTGCGGAGAACGTGGTAACGAAATGTCTGAAGTACTTCGTGATTTCACCGAGTTGTCAATTTAAAACGATGTTGTCATCGAATCGGTCATAAAACGTCCCGCTCTTGTTGCCAACACATCCAACATGCCTGGGGCTACTAATGAAGCTTCTATCTACACTAGTATTACTTTGTCCGAATACTTCCGTAATATGGGTTACAATGTATCCATGATTGCTGATTCTACCCCTCGTTGGGCTAAGGCTCTTCGTGACATTTCATCGTCATCGTCAGATCACTCTTGAGGTTCCCATACTGTTCAAGAACGATTTCCTACAACAGAATTCCTACTCTTCATACGATCGTTTCTGCACATCCTTCGAGACAGTCGGTATGCTGAAAAACATCATTGCCTTCTATGATATGGCCGGTCATTCAGTGGAATCCATTGCTCAGTCCGATAAAAAGATCACATGAAACGTAATCAGGGAGGCTATGTGCAACATTATATGTATACCAACTGTCTTTTATGAAGTTCAACGACTCTGCAAAGAATGGCCGACTTTGATCAACTTCACGAGAACTTACAAGTAGAATCTGGAAGACTAAACCACCTCAAATCTTTACTGTTTACACATTGTTAAATAGTAGTTAAATTTTAAAAAAACGAAAAAAAAAAAATTATCTAAGTCATTACGTTGCAAATTAAATGCCCAAACTCTCGTTTTTGTTCCCCAATCCGTTACTTGCACAACAACTTATTTCCTTCTTGTGACGTCCGTCACAAAAGTGTCCTTCCAAATGAGGAGAGCATATGTTAAGAAATCTGGAAAAGTATGTTGCACGCACCGAGGAGTGAAATTATTTTATTTATTCGAATTGTTTATAAGCCAATTGTACTTGTACTTTGAAAAATAAGTAAAACTTAACTTGTTCTTCTGGGTGTTAATGGGTTGTTAAAAAGCTATTGGCCTGCCTATTACTTTCAGTTTTCTTCCAGCTATGGAGTGCCTGGGCTTATAACTAGTTGTTTATGTAGCTGTTTGTAGAGCTAATTAGTAACCCGCAGAATGGTCATGGAAACCATACCTGGCATCCAAATTAAATGAACTTTGTTGTTGCTGGCTAGCGTCTCGAGACATATAGAGCTATCCATCCATAGGAATCAATTTAAATTAATAGAAAAACGTAGCAATTTTATGAATTGTCGTGATACTGAATACAATAACTGCCAAATGTCTGTCTCTGCTCTGCCTAGAAATAGCCATTCCTCTGAGTAAATTTTTCATCTTTACTGTTTACACATTGTTAAATAGTAGTTAAATTTTAAAAAAACGAAAAAAAAAAAATTATCTAAGTCATTACGTTGCAAATTAAATGCCCAAACTCTCGTTTTTGTTCCCCAATCCGTTACTTGCACAACAACTTATTTCCTTCTTGTGACGTCCGTCACAAAAGTGTCCTTCCAAATGAGGAGAGCATATGTTAAGAAATCTGGAAAAGTATGTTGCACGCACCGAGGAGTGAAATTATTTTATTTATTCGAATTGTTTATAAGCCAATTGTACTTGTACTTTGAAAAATAAGTAAAACTTAACTTGTTCTTCTGAAGGAATGGGTTGTTAAAAAGCTATTGGCCTGCCTATTACTTTCAGTTTTCTTCCAGCTATGGAGTGCCTGGGCTTATAACTAGTTGTTTATGTAGCTGTTTGTAGAGCTAATTAGTAACCCGCAGAATGGTCATGGAAACCATACCTGGCATCCAAATTAAATGAACTTTGTTGTTGCTGGCTAGCGTCTCGAGACATATAGAGCTATCCATCCATAGGAATCAATTTAAATTAATAGAAAAACGTAGCAATTTTATGAATTGTCGTGATACTGAATACAATAACTGCCAAATGTCTGTCTCTGCTCTGCCTAGAAATAGCCATTCCTCTGAGTAAATTTTTCATCCCGTTTTTGTATAATAACGACTATATTTGGCAAATAACAGCTGTGATATATTCCTATAGTGCATGACTCGATGGTGTTAAGTTGCATGAGTTTGGCGGCCAATTGCAGTCTCCATCTCGAAAGATCACAAGTCAAAAAAATGTGTCGTATAATAGAGTTATTGTATCACCAGCTGTATGGCATGGAAAAAACCAACGGCGCCTGGCAAAAATAAGTCAGTTATGGTCATTCGGTAAGCAATTAATCCACTGAAACGATCGCACAAGCATTATTTAAAAAAAAACACCAAACTGTTACTTGTTGTGGATGGAGAGGTTGTTCCACTATTTCTCTTCGGTTTTTGGAGCTTCAGATTCATGTAGGTCAAGATCTTTACGTTGAATGCGAAAAAAAAAGTGATTGCGAAAACGCTCAATTCTTGTGATCGTCTTGACATGGACACCTGTGGGTTTTCAGCCACACTCTCAGATACGGGGGCGATATTTGCACATAAATTTTCTGGATGAACACGATTTGGAGTCTTCACATCACTAGCCTCTCCGATATATTCAAATTTATCGATTTCATTTACTATAGCTGTGGGAGAAGTATGTCTCAGAAGCGTTGATAGGAAGTAGAGCCGCTTTGATGTCAGATCGAACATAAATGTTCTTTTTGGTGGTGGATCTGTTCTTTTGGGTATATTTCGGCTTAAAACACAGAAATGACATTGTCCATATTTGCGTACAGTGAGGTTTAGGTAGTTTCTCCTTATAGGCCTGCTTCAACTACTTTGTCTCTTTTAAATACGTTCGTGTATCACACTGAACCTCTTTTGATAGGGGTTTCTTCTATTCACAGTTCTGTCGATCAGGGCTGCTAAGCTCCAGTAAAAGATCAGTGTGAACTATTTTGGAGTTATTCTCACCCCCCCGAGATAGTCAAGCAGGCATTAGTCAAAGCTTCTTTATCTATGTGGCGATGATGAGGTAGTAGGTGCAGTAGAATCTCTATTGCAGCGGTGGATGCTGTATTTATTCCACCCATAGTACACACACAGGCAGGTCTTTGAAGTTTGTTTAGTCTAGCATAAGTTGGAAGTGCATATGTGACTATAGGCCTAGCAATTGATACGTGTATCCACAGTCTCATTTCTGAATTGAGGCCCCAGTTTTTACCCAGTGGACTTTTGCTAGTCTATAGTGACTAGAACTGGCTTGTTCTATGTTTTTTTTTATATGTGTGTTCCAAGTGAGTTTTTGATCCAAGATAACCCCTAAGAAAATATTATAGTTTCACCAATTTTGTCCAATTTTCTGCTCTTAGTGAAGGCACTATAGTGCTGGGGTTGATGTTGATGATGGGCAACTTTCTTGTCACAGTCAGCAATAAGGTTAAATGCCCTCTGCCTGAGTTTTAAAATAGTTTTTTTGAATTTGCCTCTGATACGTACCGCAATGTCATCAGCATATCCTTGGACATGGAAACCGTCGTTGCTGAGTATATTTAGCAGTTCATTTACTACCACTCTTAGGGCATCGCAGCTGTGATACTGATTCTGTCCCTGCCGAACGTAGAGTTGATATTTCTGTGTTTTGGATGCATCTGTATATCTGGGCATGTCCGGTATTGTCGAAATGTACCCTATATATGGGGTACATAGAGTAAGGTCAGGGATTTCTAATAAATGTATTTCCGTAATTTAGAATTTCAAGATTATTTTTGTAAATAAACTCTAGAAGAGACTCACCTCTTTTGACATCCAATTGTCAGCTGGAGTTTTTTTCCCAGGTCGATGAGTTCTTGCAATGGCATAAAGTCCAGGTTGGATGAGTCACCTGGAAGATTGGTTGATCATAATACTTTCGCTCAACTACTACCGCCCAATATAATACAATCTCTAGGATTTCCTTCATTTACCGAATCATAGAGTGAGTAACTCACCTGAGAGGTCCCCTATCCGGTCCTTGTACGTATAAGGCTCTGAATGGAGACAACATCTAGGTGATCCTTATTCAATCTACGACTTACCATAATAATGAGAGGTTGCAAACATGTTTGTGGTGAGTGGCTTTGTGGCTTTGCAAACACAAACTCAGTTGGTAAAAATTTTCATGGCGTGAACATCATTTGATGGTTGATAAATGACAAGTGTGCGAAATACCTTTTAAGAAGAGTTCAAAGAAGTATTTAGAATGAATCTGTCAATTAGTCATTTGCCTTAGACCCAGTTCCCATTTCATTGGAATTTCTCAAATAAATTGACGCATTCTTCATTGTTTAATAATTGTGTAAACAGTAACAGTCAGTTGCATTTGAATTGGCATTTTTTAGACTCAAGTTTGTATTCGTATAGAGCACCCAAAAAACGGCCAAAAAAAATTCCAAATGTATTTTCCACGACGCGTCGTGTTCTTGAAAGACGGTTGTTACAGTTTTGCTGTTCGGTCGATTAGAGCGATTTCATCAGATTTTTTAAAATAAGATATGCAGCGTCCCCTTCCCCCTCCCCCCTTCCCCCTTCCCCATTCCCCCTTCACCCTTCCCCCTTCCCCCTTCCCCCTTCCACCAACGTAGCCCTTCATCGCACAAATACTTTTTTTTTATAATTAGCGCTCGTTCAAGGGATTTAGGTACCCTTAAAATATTTGTACACAGCGCGTAAAAAGGAGAATCAGGAAGGAGGAAAAGGGAAATACCGATGTTCGTTGGTCTTAAATGTTTGCAAATTATAATGAAAAGGAAATAGAGAGTTCGACGGCTTGTACGGCTTTGTAACGAACCACGATATTTCAGAGTACGTCCGAAAGTGAGCTCGAGGGTATAGTGATGAGAATAAATAGCGAGACGAGTGTTACGGGGAGTGAAGGGGAGGAATACTACTGGCGATTTCTATGGAGCACTGGTAGTGGAAATAGCAATAAAACATAGTGAGACACGAGGCATTACGTTGGTGTTCAAAAATGTCAAATAATTGAATGATATTAGTATCACATATGAGTTTTTTGTGGGGTTTTGAAACCTTTCTAGCAAGTGCTGAGATGAGGTGCAGCTGACAGATGTGGGTATTGTACAGAGTGATTCATCGGGAGCTTTGATTTATAATGTAAGATAAACTACACAAATAAAAAGTGAACATAAAATTTTTATTATCGGTTAAAGGAACAATTTATGGCATTTACTTTTTGAGAAATATAACATGTACATATTGGCCACGACTACCTTTGAGGTGGTCCATTCGGAAGGCCCAATTTTGGGCGACTGGTTCGAGCATAGCGACTGGTATCTCGCGGATAGCACGATTAATGTTGGCTTCCAAAGCGTCAATCGTAGCTGTCTTATTCCTGAAGACCTGAGACATATCCCCCCAGAGAAAATAGTTCAAGGTGTGATATCGCACGATCTAGACGGCCAATTTACCGTAGCAAAACGTGAAATTAGGTGCTCACCAACATGATTTCTCAACAAGTCCACTGTTTAACGCGCTGTATGGCTCGTAGCGCTGTCTTATTGAAACCAGAGCTCACCGAGACCATGTGCTTGAATTTCAGAAGACACATAGTCCGTTAACTTGGCGCGATAACGGTCACCATTGACGGTAACATTTTAATTTGCCTCATAAACCACACCATACCGTTGTTTTTAATGGATGTAATGGTAGCTCTCGGTACACTTCAGGTTGCTCATCAGCACAAATACGGCAATATTGTTAATTAACATATCCATTTAGCCTGAAATGGGCTTCATCACTGAATACAATAAAACAACGGACGATCTCGGCCTAAAAGCGTACAAAATTAAACTTGTGCAAGAATTGAAGCTAGGCGACTTGAATTTGCGTCATATTTTCAGTCGAGTATCATCCACTAATATAAACTGAGAAATCTAGACATGCCTTAGATATATTAATTACAGCTGCCTTGCTTTCGCCTGATTGATATACGCATTGGTTACACTTTTCAGGGAGACATGCCATCAGTTCACCAGCGGAGCTCTGAGATATTATACTTTGATGACAAGTCTTCTGTCGCCTTCAACCTTTAAGGTTAGGCTACTGTGAATACCAGAAGAACCACATAATAGTATTTCCCTACAAATATAGGTCTTATTATAGTGTTGCATATCCTAATTTCTATCAAAGTATTATACTACGATTTCTATTTCTCCTTAATGAAAAGGAAATAGAGAGTTCGACGGCTTGTACGGCTTTGTAACGAACCACGATATTTCAGAGTACGTCCGAAAGTGAGCTCGAGGGTATAGTGATGAGAATAAATAGCGAGACGAGTGTTACGGGGAGTGAAGGGGAGGAATACTACTGGCGATTTCTATGGAGCACTGGTAGTGGAAATAGCAATAAAACATAGTGAGACACGAGGCATTACGTTGGTGTTCAAAAATGTCAAATAATTGAATGATATTAGTATCACATATGAGTTTTTTGTGGGGTTTTGAAACCTTTCTAGCAAGTGCTGAGATGAGGTGCAGCTGACAGATGTGGGTATTGTACAGAGTGATTCATCGGGAGCTTTGATTTATAATGTAAGATAAACTACACAAATAAAAAGTGAACATAAAATTTTTATTATCGGTTAAAGGAACAATTTATGGCATTTACTTTTTGAGAAATATAACATGTACATATTGGCCACGACTACCTTTGAGGTGGTCCATTCGGAAGGCCCAATTTTGGGCGACTGGTTCGAGCATAGCGACTGGTATCTCGCGGATAGCACGATTAATGTTGGCTTCCAAAGCGTCAATCGTAGCTGTCTTATTCCTGAAGACCTGAGACATATCCCCCCAGAGAAAATAGTTCAAGGTGTGATATCGCACGATCTAGACGGCCAATTTACCGTAGCAAAACGTGAAATTAGGTGCTCACCAACATGATTTCTCAACAAGTCCACTGTTTAACGCGCTGTATGGCTCGTAGCGCTGTCTTATTGAAACCAGAGCTCACCGAGACCATGTGCTTGAATTTCAGAAGACACATAGTCCGTTAACTTGGCGCGATAACGGTCACCATTGACGGTAACATTTTAATTTGCCTCATAAACCACACCATACCGTTGTTTTTAATGGATGTAATGGTAGCTCTCGGTACACTTCAGGTTGCTCATCAGCACAAATACGGCAATATTGTTTATTAACATATCCATTTAGCCTGAAATGGGCTTCATCACTGAATACAATAAAACAACGGACGATCTCGGCCTAAAAGCGTACAAAATTAAACTTGTGCAAGAATTGAAGCTAGGCGACTTGAATTTGCGTCATATTTTCAGTCGAGTATCATCCACTAATATAAACTGAGAAATCTAGACATGCCTTAGATATATTAATTACAGCTGCCTTGCTTTCGCCTGATTGATATACGCATTGGTTACACTTTTCAGGGAGACATGCCATCAGTTCACCAGCGGAGCTCTGAGATATTATACTTTGATGACAAGTCTTCTGTCGCCTTCAACCTTTAAGGTTAGGCTACTGTGAATACCAGAAGAACCACATAATAGTATTTCCCTACAAATATAGGTCTTATTATAGTGTTGCATATCCTAATTTCTATCAAAGTATTATACTACGATTTCTATTTCTCCAAAATGAACCAATTTTATTCTATAGATTAACATATATTAAAAGTTACTTTGAAATTTAAGGCTACTGTCCAACATTGCTCCTTAGTAATTTATTTCTGCATTTTTCGGAAGAATCATTACTTTAATCTTCTCTACACTTAGCTGAAATTTATTCATATTAAGATAATTTTTAACATCATTACTATCTTTATCAGGTTAATTTATTGAACTGTTTAAATCACTACCGGGTAGGTTTTAACGGGTTTGGCAACGTGAGGCCGAGCGTTGTCATGATGTAGAATAAGTTTTTCGTACCTCTGTTCATATTGTGGCCATTTTTTGCGCAGTGCTCGACTCAATCACATCGATATTGTTCCTCAGTTATTGTTTCGTTGATAAATAACACCGACTTTGTAACATCAAATATACAGCATAACCTTCGCAGCGTCAATATTCGGCCGAGCCGATTCCGTAAAATCATGACAGGGCAGTCCCTATGATTTTCTTCTCTTTGAGTTGATGTAATAAATCCTTTTTTGCCGCTGGAACAGTTGTTCACAGACGAAAAAATGAAGCTCCCCATGGCTTCAAATCATAAGAAACCAAAGTTCCTTGCTTTTGAATCAATGCTAACACATGAAATCGCTTTAAAATGGCTTGGCGGATAACTCCTAATCGTGAAGCAAGCTCTTTTTGTGTTTGGCACGGATTCTCATCGAGCAATGCCCAAAATTCAGAGTCTTTGACGGATTCTGGCCTTCCTTCACGCAGATAGTCGTCAACATTAAAATCACCATCAACACCATAAGTATTTCACTTACGAGTAGTGCAGCATCTTCCTAAATTTTTGGAGCTCTCGATGCACTACAGCCGCTGATTTCTTCGAATGACAGAAGAAAATCAACACTTCAGGCATTTTCACATAACAAAAAGTAAATGACGCCGAAACAAAATCACGATTGTGTCAAAACGGTATGTTTACTATATGTATAAGCTTGGTTCATTACGTTTCGGATATGTCAAAAATCGACCAGCGCTTACTGCTGGAGCCATCTATTGACTATTGAGAACTTAGTTGCGTATCTAATACTTGACCATCTTCCTTTTTAATTCTGTACTATCTGTTAAGTCCCGACCCATATGGATTCTGTAATACATTGTTCTGGTATAAGCCGTTTTCTGAAGATGCTGCTTTTTTAAGCGTTTGCTTTGTTTAGCAAGTCGAACAAATTGCAGTTATATACATAAGTCTAGGTTCAAGAGAATTGTCATTTTGACCATCATTCCCTGTTTTGACAATGAAAGCAACGCAATCTAATCTGTCTTAGATATTTGATTAAATATATACATCCTTACATCGTCGTTGGAAAGCAGCATTTTCGAATACATGAAAGGATCTATGGAATAATACTCTTTGGATTTGGGGAATTAAATAGCCGTTTGAGTGATTTCTGACAATTCATCGGTTTTATGGAGAAAATAATAAAAATTTGAGCCGATTATAAGATTATTTTATGAAAATCTTGAATCAAAATTGTAAGTGTTTTACTCGTATGTTCATTTTCCTAACGTCAAATGTGAATTGAGAGACATACCGGGATACTTTGGTCCTGTTTTTAAAAATAATAATTGAAATTGATAAACATGTGTTTCGGCTTATGTATTCTGACAACCCAAAAGCTATTTCGTACTGACAATAAGAAATTTCAGAACTAACGAACAATAATTGAGAACAGAAACTCATTCGTTTTAAATTCTCATCATCATCATTATGACCATTATATTTCTCCTCATTGTGAAACCATCTTCAGCAATCTCCAAAAGATTGTCCAAGTCTATTTATAATCCATTTGCTTTCGTATCATTTATCTGACTTCATACCCTAATATTCCGACCGCAGTACCAAATCTACTGTCATTTCAACCAACAGCAGCCAACAGTACTAACAACAGAGAGCTTTAATCCAAAAATCATGTTACACGCTCACAACTGGAATATCCATCTGTGGTTAATTTTGTTGGCATTTACTTGAACTTTTCGTATAATTAATGCACTTACATTGGGTCAGAGTTGTACAGACATACTAGGCAACCAATCTTAACTCAAGTCCACCCTCAGTTGGCTTGTCATGTTCCAGAATTTATGTGAACCAGGCCAGAGTGCAATACAGCAGCATCGTACACTGAATACCGAACACTCAGATACAGCAGTGTTGGCTTATCGGAAATCCGTACTACATGCAGATACAAGCATTTACCGTCAAGTCTCCCATAAATCCTTCGGTGATGATCTTGGAATGTTTGCTGTCCAACTGTGGTCTACTGAACATATCCCATTCCAAATTCTCTCAATTTGAAAATTTCTATGCAGACAATGCCACAACCGACGACACCCTGTTGATAGTGTAAATTTTGGCGACCAAGTCAAATCGTATTTTAATAGTTTCACGCAAGTATTGCCATTTATCATTGTCACAAGTGGCCATGGTCATGGTAAGCAACAAGGATCTCGGATAAGCACCGAAACCATGCAAAAACATCTTGTTCCAGTGTCTGAGGAATTTATTTTTATTTTACGACTTAAACAAGTTTACTCTGAGTGGTTATTGAAATAAGCCAGTGATGCCACTTCAAATGTATTTTTTAAAAAAAGTATCTAACTATCGCAATGCACTTTTCGTTTCAAATTCTGCTCAATTTATTTAAGAAACAACCGTTCTGGTTTTGCTTATTCATAGAACTTGTTTGGTGAGCATCCACTTATCTTAGGACTGGGTTTTGCGCTATTTAAGCTGATGATAACGTCCATTCTATTAATCAGAAATGATTGTATTTTAGAGATTGTGATCTGATGGCAACCCAAACCACCACAAATTTGGATGTACTGTGCGGAAACAGAAAAAATTCCGGTACCATGAAGGGAAACATGCAACTCATAATGGACTGTGATTAATTACCAAAAAGGTGAATCATTTTAGAGTTTCTTATTAAATCATGTCAATGCTCTGATTACATTCAATAATGGGAATCAACTTTTGTAGCTATAGCAAGACACGAGGCAATAGACTTAACTTTTGGTACTCCGAAGGCAAGAAACATATTTAGAAATTTAAGAGCATCTGGGAAGAGGATCTTTATTAAACTACAAAACCAAAGTCTTGAACATGGAAGAAGGAAGAACGGTATAAGACCAGCACCAATATTAATAAATTTAATGTGCCAGCTGCCCAATCAGGCCCAGTAACAAAGATACTTCAGGCTGGAGGACAATTTTAACAAGATGTAAGGAAGCTGTGGTAAATAAGAGAAAGATAATCTTCTTGGCAAGCCTCAAAAAAAAAAATAAAAATAAAAATAAATAAATGGGAAAAGTAGATGACTTTAAGAACATCAGTAAAATGAAAGTGTCTGGCTTGGATTCTGCACCCTATTCTTCCTGAAGAAAGAAGTCGGGCGGCCAATAAATATCCTCAAATTTCGCCACGATTATTCCTGGAAATGCTGGTTTCACAATTTGTATTGTTAATGTCGATATATGGGATGGCACCACATGTTACAGAAATGAATCCAGGCAATTTCAAGTAAAGAAAAATAAACGATATCGATCGTCAGTAATAAATGTGCCGCCGTCATTTTCGAGAGAAATATTGTACAATTATTCCAGCAGCCCAAATCCTACACAAACCAATCACTCTACCAAGATGAATAGGTCTTTTATGAATTGCTCCTAAGTTTTTCACTCCCCATACTCAGCTATAATGTTACTTTACACGGCTTACACGATTAAAGTCGAGATGCGGCTCTTTACTTGAATAATTTATAAAAAAAGATGCAGATTGTGATGCAAAATCTAAAGAAGACCTTGGAGAAATTCCATTCTTTTGAGCACAGCTACGAATCGAAATTTCTGGATTTTCACACAGACACTATATGTCCCCGAAATTTAAGGTTACATCTTGAATAATAATAATCCTCTTCACAGGATAAATCAATTCGATGAAATCACTAAAACGCGTTTACAAAATCGTAAATCCCTTCATTAAAAAATATTATTGGCAGCTGAGTAGGGACCTAGTTGCGTGAGAGTACGATAAAGTAACAACAGCTCAAGCATCCTTACACTTGCACTGTCCCTCATAGTAAATGAGAAGAAATTGCTAGTTTATATGCAATTTAAGGTGTATAGATCTTCGACATTACTTAACTCCGACAGTTCAGACATTGTGACATTTTCCAAGTTGGGATGTAGCCTATAAGAATGCGCCCAGCTAAATTTACACAGAAATTGTCTTCATCAAAATATCTTTGCTCTACTGGCAAACACTAAGTGTAGCCCTTACATCGAAAATCTGAAAAAATGGCTACTTTGAGCTAAGAGCTTCAGATTCAGTCATACTGCTTTCATGTTGAAGAGCATGGAAATAATTTTCCAGTTTCATGTTAGCCAAACTACATTAAAAATGCATCCTCTGTCCACGATACAGCATGCCTACCAGTGCAAAATTTTCTGCGGGATTCCGCCTTAAAATCAGTCTGGGGGCAGAAACAAGTACGTGCTGAGCACTTTTATCGACATTGAGAGTACTTCCAGCAATGCAACTCTTGACGGATGAGTAATTCGACCAGACAACATGGCGTATATGGATCCTGTTTGCGGATGATGACTGCGGTCAATATGTGACAACGGGTGTAAGCAGGAAATGTACTGTCTCCACTGCTATGGTGCATGTTGGTTGACTTACTGGTTAATGTTCTTAATCGTTCTAAGACCAATTATGTCCTATACGTGGGCTGTTCAGAGGAACATGCGTTTACAAGACTCTTAAAAATGTTATGTCTTTCCTAGTACGCCTGTGTATATTCTGGACCTACTGATGAATCTCCTTACTCAAAGTCACCGTCCATTTAGAAGAAGTGGTCTTTGGTACGACACACTTGACTCTGACCTTAATGACAAGCTATCTGACGGAACGATACCAGATAGCGCTGACGTCTTCTATGGAACGATAACGTTCGATTTCACTCCTAGTAAGAAAACTTTGCGCTGGAATGGAACTCGACTTCGTTCATATGGCCACCGCGGGCACGTTTGCAGCAGTCAATTCGTTGGTTCTGAGCTCTTCCAACGTCGTCGGCGTGTTGGAATAAACCAATAACTTAACGTAGCCCCACATAAAATAGTCAAGCAGCGTTAAATCGCACGAAAGAGGCGGCCAATCGATTGGCCCATGTCTTGAGATAACACGCTCACCATACTTACTCTTCAATAAATCGATTGTATCGTGTGCTGTGTGGCTTGTGGCACCATCCTGTTGAAACCACATCTCGTGCAAGTCCATATCTTCCAATTCGGGCCAAAAATAATCGGCGATCATGGCACGATAACGCTGACCATTCACAGTAAGGGACGATCGTTATCGTCGACGAAAAAATATAGCAAACCGCACCAAACAGTTATTTTTTGTGGATGAAGTGGTGATTCATGAAGCACATGTGGGTTTTCACCCGACCATTAACGCATATTTTGCTTATTGACGAACCCATTGAGCCAAAAGTGAGCTTCGTCACTGAAGATGATTTTGCGATGAAATTCATCATCTTGGCGCATCTTCTCCAGAACCCAATCGGAGAACGTACGTCGCTTCAAATGGTCCATCGGCTTCAATTCTTGAGTCAGCTTGATCTTGTATGGGTGTAAACTAAGAACCTTACGGAAAATACGCCATAATGTGGTCTGAGCGATGCCCAATTCTTGAGAACGCCGTGGAACTCACTGATTTGGATCGTTTGCTAGACGTTGTCTCACTAACACGGCAACATCAACACAGCCTGTCTACTGGGGCGAGAATTACGACCGAGAATTGGAGTTAACGCTAAGTTGCAGTCACCGACTACGAATATCTGTAGAAAATTTTTATAATTTGCAGACGTTGCTCGTTAGTGTACTTTATCATGATGAAAATGTTGAGTTTACTGAATAAATTAACAGTGACAGTTTGATAATTAGGGAAAGAGTGCGTTCACAAATTAAATCCAAAGTTGTCAAGTCCCTATTGGAAAACCCTATATAACGACACAACAATACAAGCTGTGTTCGAAAAGTAAGGTGATTTTTGGAATTTTGCGGGCAAAGTACATTTAATTATCGATATATATATATTTTTTTTTGATATGTTGTTACATATTTTCCGAAAATTTGTTTATAGTTTCAAGTATATTGCATACTTTGTTTGTTTTTGACAGATAGAACGTGTTTTGGTGTAAATGTATACAAGTGGTACAAGAAGATGCCAATGACGAACCTTACCATGGGCACACCAGCACATCAACAAAAGAAGATAAAGTCAAAATACCATAAGAGAAGTTGCTGATGTTGTTGGCATATTGGTCGGCTCGTGTCATGCAATTTTTTCGGATGTTTTGGGCATGAGACGTGTGTCAGCGAAATTTGTTTTGAAACTTCTTAATTTTGATCAGAAGAGCTCCTGAATGACTTCAATGATGACCCTGACTTGCTCAAGAGTCAAGTTCCCTGCTCCTGTTCCTGTTCCCAAAACTGAAGAGACCTATGAAAAGACGGAGATTTGCAACGATTGAAGAAATAAAAACGGCATTGCTGGAAGAGCTCAAGGCTATATCAAAAGCGCTTATAAGAAGGGCTTCGATGATTGAAAAAAGCATTGAAACAAATGTTTTATATCTGAGGGGGATTATTTTAAAGGGGATAATATCGATGAATAAATAAATATTTTTTATAAAAATAAAAAATTCACCTTACTTTTTGAACATGGGTGTGTGTTCGATACACACGAAACAATACATACGATACAAAGGAAAACAACAAGGCGAAACAGAAAATCATGTTTCGTTGGCAAAAGCTGGAAAGTTTTTTTTTTTCAAAAACCAAATTTCGTGGTTGATGTGTGTTGAATTAGAAAACGTTT
Source organism: Volucella inanis (assembly GCA_907269105.1). Taxonomy (NCBI): domain Eukaryota; kingdom Metazoa; phylum Arthropoda; class Insecta; order Diptera; family Syrphidae; genus Volucella; species Volucella inanis. The sequence continues at coordinate 128,281,294 of OU026157.1, forward strand.
TGAATGATCTGGTTTATTTTCAGCCTAAAAACACGATTTTTTGGGACCTGGACCTACGTTAGGACTGCATGTTTTCTCGGTTAGAGCCACAGGTATCAGTCGGGTTTTATATGAACCTTATTGAAGATGGCATGATTCTCTACCGGATGATCAAATTAATATATCTCGATTGCTCTAAGAGGTCATCAACTTTCTTATTGTCCCTCAATAACTATGGTTTGCTTACTAGTACCACGATAGGGCACTACGTAAAGTGCGCTGGGCATAAATGGCTTACTTTAAAGGGTACGCTCGTATCAGGCGGCAAGTACTCGACGTTGATACTGTAAGCTTACTTACTTACTTAAGGTGTTGCTACAGTCCGGGTTGCACCTGGTCCAGCCAGCTCAATCTTTTCCCAGCTGGCTCCAGTTTCACACTCTAAGTCGGTTTTGGTTCCTTTTCACTTACGTATGACAGCTGAGTTGCAGTCTTTCTCCACTCCGCTGCTCTTTGGGGGCGGATTTGGAGATTTTCCAGACCGGAATATTGGTGTTTATCGGATAAGCCGCTCTACATGATCCATCCACCTCAGTTGTTAAACCTTCACTTTTCTGGATAGTCGATGAACACAGTCCGACGTTGTATCTCCTTCTTTACTCCTCCAATACACGGACGAGACCGAAAGTCATCCTACGAATTTTCCTCTCAAAGAAGCCAGGAGTAATCTCATCCATTTTTGATAATGTCCGTTCCTTCGCGCCGTAGAGCTTAACTGGGATTATAAAGGTCTTGAAGAGGGTTCTGCAAGTCAATTGCTATCAATTGATAGCGGAACCTAGGTAGACAAAATTCTTAGCTACCTTAAAGTTATATCCGTTAAAAACGACGTTCTTTACGAGACGTCGGTGTTGAGTGTGCTTACTTATTGACCGTTAAACCCATCATCGTTGCGAAAGCGCCGCTTACATCATCCGATTATGTCAAAATCATCGGCGTGCGCGAGTAATTGGGCGAACTTTTGAAGAATTGTGCCCCTTTTAAACTATTACTTCAAGAATGATGTTAAAGAGATCGCATGACAGCGATGTAAGTCCTTTTTTGACATTAAAAGTCTCGGTGAGTTCTTTACCGACCTTGATGGAGCAGTGTGCATTCTCCATAGTCATCCTAAACAAACGGATGATTTTGGCAGACCAGAATGTCAAAACTGGAAATTGATCTTTATAGCTCATCTATATATTGTAGATGCTCATGGGTCTTTTCCAAAATCTGTTCTAGTGTGAATCCTTGACTTTTCTTGCCTGAAGCTATACATATGTGGAGCAATCAGATTGTTGACGAATGGCTAAGCGTTCACACAATACGGCAGAGAGGATCTTAAGAAGACTAATGCCTCTGTACTTGGCACAGTTCAGAGGGTCTCTTTTCTTAAAGATCGAACCAACAACGCCGACTTTTAATTCATCGGACATATTTACGCCAAACCATAGCCTGCCGCTTTGAAGATCTCAGCAGTCAGGCAGTCTGCTCCATCAGCTTTGTTGGACTTAAGCTTGGATAAAGCAGCCTTTATTCCATCCGGAATTATAGTTTTACATCGTCCTGGTTGAAAGGTTCATTCTGCCTAAGAGTGGTATTAGATTTATCATCGCTGTTATACAGTCTACAGAAATTCTCTTTCCAAATCCTCAACATCGAATGCGACTCTACTAAGTTGATTCCTCTTTTGACTCTATAGGCTCCGGTTTGGAGATTCTGTCCATGGCTTGTTTTTTTTTTTAACCTTTTTGGTAAAACTTTCGAATTCCATTCCTGGGGTAACATCTCTCATTTCCTCGATCTTGCGCTGATTCTTTTTCCACCTGAAAAGACGGTATTCGTTTCTCCTCATCTGCTCGTATATGGTAGCTCGCGAGGAACTCTAATCCTTCTATGTGGCGCCGCTTTGTATGCGCATGTACTTGCCAGCACTCGTTGTCACTAGTCTTGCGTGCTTGATGATGGTCGCATATGTCCTCGTAAGAGATTAAAGGAGACTCGATCGGAAAAGGATTTGGCGATCTCTTGCCATATTAAACTTTCTTACAGCGTTAGCTTGCATTTGCCTTATTCGAGATATCCACAATCGTACCTGGGCAACAACAAGGTAGTCTTCCGCGTCTATATTGGCCATCCATAATATTGTAAGCACTTTACCACTAAAGCGTTTAACTATCATTTTACGAAAGACTGAGAAGAATTACATGTATCTGTGTTCCAACAGATAACAAATAATTTTTTTAGAATTCAGTACCGCCGGAACTTCATCAGTGAACGGATCTGACACAATACTCATCGAATCTCAATTTATTTAAGGGCAAGAAGAAAATTGACAAATTTCTATAGAGAAGCACATTAGCAAAGGCCACACACAACTTTATTTATGAGTCCACTACAAAGTTACATGGCGCAACTATCCAAAACCTAGTCCACCTGCACGACATTTTTAGAAGTTTGTCACCGTTCGTTAGAAGGAATGTCAATGAACTATTTTTTGTTGTTTCGGTGAACGCTCAAACAATTGAACTTAGAATCTCTGACGTAGAAGCTGTTGATATTAACTAGTTCATTATGGCATCACTCACTGTTCTGTGAGTCACTCACTCCTCTGAGTTCTTAACATGGCAGGTACTCAACTATAGAATTATAAGATTTCAGGCTACATTTCAGCTGGCTTCAATCACATATTGGCAAACAACTTTGCACATTGCTCACTGAGTAGTATCTTGAAACTATAGATTCTCGATAGTCAACAACATTGGCTTGATGATGATGATCATTATGAGATGCTTATCCACAAAGTTTAGCACATTTTGTAGACAGTTGACTTAGAAACATATTGGTACACGTCAGATACATATGTAAAAAAAAAAAAAAAAAAAAAACACTTGTCTCTCTGTTAGGGAGGACTACTGCTACTCCAACTACAACCTGACAATGAGTGTAAGTCTAATTAAAATTTCTTTGCTTCCGTGTGCTGTTTCCAAAAACAGAGATATGAGTACAATAAATCCTTAAGGCTTATTTATTGCGTATACACACACACACCTAGGTCAAAGGGAAGACCTTCAGCTCAATTTATTTTTAAGAAGGAGTCGTCGATATTTATTCGGGACCAATGCAAGTCAAAGTCGTGCTCTCGATTTTTCTTACCCAAAACTTTTAGATATCAAACGAAACAAATGTCCTGTCGTAGGATTTTTATAGAAGAGAACAAAAGGCCCTTTTCGGGACATTTATTTTTGCTAAACATTCAAGTGAATCTGTGTTTGTTCTCGAACCCTCGATTACATTTGATTTATTCTCCCTAAATGGTTGGTAATTCGAGACTAGAAATATTGTAGGTCATCGTTCGTCGATTATGTGTATCCTGAATCTGAAGATTTTGAAGGAGCGCTATATCACTGAAAGGATATACGAGTATTACGTGCATTTTATATTCTGGGACTGATGTCAGGGTTTTCGTTTTTTTTTCTGATTGATGAATTATAAATGCGTGTTTTGGTGAAAGCTTTTGAAATGAAAATACTCTTCAGTTGAGTTGGCAGGGTTTTTTTCTTTTTTTTACAAAAGTCAGTCAACAGTAAGTGACAAGAAAATTGCCGAGAGACAAATTGATTTGACATTCGAACGGTCTTGTGAGAGGCATTTTGCAATTATTTTGACATTTTAGAGGAGAAAAGGTTACAAGTATGTACGAGTGCATGACATCAGCTTGGATTTTTTTTTTTAATTTTCAATCAACCCGGAGCATGATAAGCTTGTTAGTCGTTTTTTAGATTGAACTTGAGTTGTATTTTGGAAATGGATAATGGGTTCTTACGTTGTGAACTCCTCTTAAGAAACTCTTGAGTTATTGATCTGTTTTGCAGGATTGCGACAGAGCTAATACCATAACTATGCCAGGACATATTTCTTATTTGGATGCTTCCTTGTTATAATCGTTGCCTTTTCAAATTGATTCTGTAAAAAGTTCTAAATTTAAGGTAAGTGGTGGAATTGTAAAATGTAAATATAAAGGAATCATTGATGATGTTATTCCGAGTATCTCGTGAGTAGCGGAGCAGAAATCTGTAATGATGACTAGGCTCAGATGATACCAATTTTGACCAGCTAGCTTGGGATCATTGCCATATTGAAAGTGCCACCAGATCGTTTACTCCCCCAAGGGTTTGTTCATTGTCGGTTTCTTAATGTAAACACTTCCACAAATTATTAGATCACGATTCGTTATATCCACTGCCACTCGTAGTATTTTCATATTCATCGCGGTCATTTTCTGTTCATCCGAATACTTCTCTTACATCGTCCAATAGTGTGATGCGAAAGCTAAAGCTAGACGAATGTCGTGTCTAACAAACTAAGCGAGAATTTTCTGTAATAAAGTACTGTCAGGGGTTAAGTGACAATGCGGTGTAAGTACAACTGATCTGCAACATATTACTACAAAGCGCATTTATCCAGTTATTAAGAATTGCCTAAAGGGCTGTCACGTAGGTGCTTATAATAGTGCTTTCATTGGAAAAGAAAAGAGATGTTGCTTCAGACTTTTATGTGCCGCACGCAAATCTTGCACGACAATAGAAAGCTTTGATACACTCCAACTTACTCGTATGTAAACCCAAGTTTTCCGATTGGATGTACATATGTAAGGGAATGTGATTCGATCCAACTGCATGCTTCTGGTTCATTAATTTTTCTGATTCGTTATCTAGGTACATGGTGATGTAGCTTATCAAACTCCACCACAATGTAACCACTCTTCTTAAATTTCATGCCCTTAAAACTCCGTTTCCGTTAGAAAATTATCTTCCGTTGCTTTATTTATAGAAATTCCAAACTGGACAGCAATTCGACCAAAGAATTATATCCCTGTATCCTCATACTGAAATAGTTATTGCACGCGATTCCAGTATACACAACTCTGGGTGGCTTCGACATTCTAGGCAGACAACACCCGAAGGACAGAACGTCTCTTGTATTTTACCTGGACACCTGCCATGAAGGACTTATCCCACGGGATGCCCATACATCCATTGGATTAAATATACGCCTTGCCATCGTTATTTGCTACAGAAAATATACCAAGGTAGTACTTGTGTCGAAGGCACAAGTTCCACTCTTAGGGTCACATCACCCAGGTATTTTAACTCCACATTGGATCAAAGACCCTTCCCGCGACTGTGACCGGCCGCTGTAATTGTTCAAATCGTAGCAGCATTCGAAGGCGTTCAATACCGAAAACGTTTACAATAAGACAAGTACATTTTGCTCTGCTCTCGCTTTTTATTAGACAATGTCATTAATGGGCGAAGCCTTGATAATTAGGCAGGAGCCAACACGCGAAGGACAAATGTCACTAGTGTTTTTCGTGAACTCCTGCCTGTGTAGGCTTAATTTCATGGGTTGCCCATACATCCATTGGATCAAAGATACGCCTTGCCATCGCTATTTGCTACAGAAAATATACCAAGGTAGTACTTGTGTCGAAGGCACAAGTTCCACCCTTGGTGTGAGTCAAAGTCGATCTAAAACCTCTTGCTGGTCTTAGAGTCACAGCACCCAAGTATTTTAATTCCACATTGGTTCAAAGACCCTTCCTGCGACTTTGGGTTTAAGCCACAGCTACTATGATGCTCCCACAAGGTAGCCTACCTCTTCAAGTCAGGCCCAGACCGAAATCCGTGGGGCTCCTGACTCCCATGGTATCATGTTTTAAGTCCTGCTAGAGAATACCGGTGGTCCTGCCACCAACAGAGCCTCTGACCGGCCGCTTGCAATTGGTCAAATCGTAGCAGCATTCGAAGGCGTTAAGTACCTAAAACCTTTACAATAAGACCAGTACATTTGCTCTGCCCCCGCTTTTCATTAGACAATGTCATTAATGGGCGAAGCCTTGATAATTAGGCGGGGGCCCACACGCGAAGGACAGTGCGTCGAGGTCTTTTGTGTGGAAAACAGCCTAACTCAGCTTGTAAATGAGCCTATGCGAATATTAGACTTTGATAGTAATATCGCCAATACTATGGACTTGCGTCTAACTTATCATCTTGATAAGTATCCCGTTGATGTTCTGTCTCTTTTAGGCTCGTGGTCATATTAGCTAATTTCTCGTACCCTGACCGTACAGTTGAAGAAAAAATTCCTAAAAGAACCGTATGGCAATACGGAACGCCAATTAGAGCGGACTCGTTATATTTTTTCGATAACTAAGTGGAAGACGCTGCTGATAAGAACACATACACTTTTGAATGAGATTTTTTTTTCCTTCATTGGATGAAGAATATCAAACCAAAAGGAAAAGCATGGTACGACTTCAGCTGTAAAGAAGCTGTCAGGGTTAGACAGCTTCTATATATTCGGTCCTTTAAGAGCATCCCGACACATGAAAACCGAAAAAAATTCAAACAAGCTAGGAATGACTTCAAAGTGTACGAAATTCCAATTTGACCAAAATTTAAGGCAAACATACTACAACGTCTCAAAGGCAGAAGAAATCCTACCTTAACCTCCATCCCAACGCTCATTTATATTGACATTCTAGCTGTCTACACTTGAGCGCATCGAATCTTCAATAGGATTAATCCACATTCCCACTCGTATAGTAACAAGAGCATCTACCTATTCATCATATTAATGTTGTCTCCTTCAAAGTAATACCCCTCAGATATAACCTGTGCTAACGCTTTTCAATCCTCGAATCTATTCTCATAAGCACTTTTTGGTACAGCTTTGAGCTCTTCCAGCGATTCCGTTTTCATGTCATTAATCGTTACAAATCTCTGTCCTTTCATAGGTCTCTTCGGTTTGGGGAACATGAAAAAGTCTCACCAAGTCACCAAGTCTCACCAAGTCCGGTGAATATTGTAGCTGAGGCATAATTGTCGTGTTGTTTTTGGTAAAAAAATCTCTTACAAGCAACGATGAATGAGCAATTGCATTATTGTTTTTCCACAATTCCGGACATTGTTTTCGTACAGTTTCTCGCAAAAATTACTTCAAGGTAGTACTCCTTATTAACCGCTCGACCTTGAGGTAAAAACTCCTGATGCACTACGTCACGGTAGTTGAAAAAACAGTGATCAAAACTTTTACATTTACAACTTGGCGTCCTTTTTTTCAATCTTGGCTTAACTGGATGCTTCCATTGGGACGATTGTTCCTTGGTTTCGATGTCATAACCATAAGTCCATGATTCGTCACCAGTCCTTTTGAGCAAGTCAGGATTATCATTGACGACCTGAGCGTTTCATGGCCAAAACATCCTAAAAACACTGATGTTGGAGTGGTTACTGGCTGGGCTTAGTGTAACGAACTAAAAACTAGCACGTACTAAACCCACTGGTTGAGGATGGACTGGCTCTAGTTTGACAACCACCTCTGGGAAAAATATCGAAACCTAATACACCTGAGCTTCAAACTACTACACCACCAAAATAAGAACAGCTTGTACCACTTTTTGTACCACAGTTTTTACTTAAAGCAGACTCACCGTATGCCACTTTCAACATTTTGAGAGCACTTGATTCCATTTTTTACACAAAATTTGATGCAAATGCTTTGCTCAGAATATAGGTACACGCCTTCTAAGAGGCTTCGACGTCAACAAAATGCTTTCCTTCCATCGATTAACGCATTTTTACGAAAAGGTTAGTCACACGGGGTACCAAAGTAGGTGAATACGGAGAATGCGATTTTTTGCCATAAAACTCCTTCAGAAGTGTGGATCGATGAGGTGGCGCCTTATCGCGCAACAAATACCAAATACGATGCACTAAATACTTCAGAGCTCCAGAACAGAGTTGCCCATTAACTGTTTCACCCGATGAAAGAAACTTTTTGTGGACAATGCCCTCGGAATCGTACAAGCAAATCAACATTTTCTTCACTTGGCACACATTGGAAAACGCCACGTTTCATCACCAGTCACAGTATTTTTAAGAAAGTTTTTGTGTTTTGGTCTCCTCGATGAAGTCGTTCAAATGTTGAATTCTGAGGAATTTTTGGCCTTCAGTCATTTTTGTTCCTTCAAATGTCATAAAATGTTGACAGTACATCAGTAAAGGAACTCTCTTTCCAACGTATATAATTATCCATCGTTTATAAAAATATATGAGGCCAAAAGAAGACCTTACTAGAAATACCTATTTTTTAAAAGATCCTGTTTACTAAACAAAAAATTAATATAGCAAACTGCAATCCTTCAACAATTTGCAAAACAGTTGTGCTTTACATAGAATTCTTGTGTGGTTTGTAAGCTTTTGCGAGTTTATAAAATAGTTACTTTTATTTTAAAACTAATTGAAGTCCTTAAAATCCTCCGTAATCCACGCCCCTTGAAAATTTTCAAAATTTTCATCTAACATCAACCACGATGCCACATTAATCAGTTAGATACATTGTTAGGTAGACACAAAAGCTTCAACTATTCTATGAAATCCTAGAAAAGCCTCTAATTATTCGTCTACGTGTTTTCGCCACCGATTTTGGCAATTAGTCTACAAGAACCTATACTTTTGCCTTTGACAGTGGTTTCACATTCACCGATTAAGACCCTCCCCCCCCCCCCCTGTGCCATAACAACACCACCATCACAACATAATAACACAACAATGCCACATCAGATCTATTCGCCACTTGAAATGAATAATTACTCCAAAGTTCTGTTTCTGATACCCGAAATGATACCACTTCTCCTCGGCGTAGTATCCCATTCCCACTGTCACTTCGACTCCAGTCTCAGGCCCCCTGGTGGCACTTGAACGTGAATCACATCTAGAATCTCGAATCCAGGTACACAATCAAAGCAACCTTCCAACAAAGTACTCTCGAATAAGTTCATTAATTGTTGTACCTTAAATAATGCGAAAACTTTTCCAGTGGCATCGTTTGCCACAACAGCGTGGGCTTTGGGGCGATTCCAGAGTCAGTGGAGTTTGCGGTATTGGCGCGCTGTAGCTTATCGTGTTACCAAAAATATTTCTATCGTTCTGAGGTTTTTTGCGCGTACCCTTACCATGCCATCATGCGGGGGCCGGTAGTTTCATGAGCTTCATTTTCTCACCCCTATTTCTGCGCCAGCTTTAGCTCCACTTCCAGTTATAGCTTTTTTCGTGGAAAATCTCGTTAGAGTTAAGATACTCTATGAGTTCGGAGAATCTATTAAAACTTTAAATGCCTTCACCGTTGTCAGAGTTGATCTATACAAGGTACCGGCAGGCATACGATAATACAAGCTGATGTGCATAGATTATGCAGCTGCAGAAATCTGTGAATCGTAAGACTTGAAGGATTCATAATCGCAAGCGGATGCTTTACAGCAGGCGTTTAACCTCACTTATGCTCCAACTGATTGGATATACTCATACTACAGCCACCATTTGGATATGCAACAGAAAGATTATTGTTTATTTGCCTCGGAACGTTTAAAATTCCATGAATATTAAACGCAAGGATGCGGATGTGCATTCCATGTTAGCGTAGGTCTTCATGTGTATGACGGCTACAAGGACTTCTCGTACATGGCCTGGATTGTTGGCTTCGGTTGTTGACTAAACTATAAATTCCACTTTTGCGTATACTTTCTTCATCTAGCCAATTGTTTAAGCATACATATCCGCAAGGATGTTCACCTTTTCGGTAGATTGAGCTCGAAAAATTGTGTGCGATAAAAAAAAAATAATAATAATAAAAATAAGTTGACTTGTGCCGGTGACAGCTAGACATATCCGTTCACACACCGCTAGACGTAGCAACAAAGATAATTAAAATTTGTTTCTCTCATACTAATGACGTCGTCTCTGAGATTGGAATTCTGCATGGAGAAGATGGGAGAATGTGGAAGTTTCCTCTAAAAGATTGTGACAACGACGGAGTTATTTGTAGAGTCTAGCGACAAAAATTTATGGTGGCTTGGGGTAATAAAAATAAAGAAACCGTACTTCTGGGTTGACAGAGTCAGAGTCAGAGTGTTTTCTTTTTAGGAATGCTGGTTGAAACTTTAAGTTTTATCTCGTCTGACAAATTGTTTATCGTTCTACGGCTGAGCAGATGTTCGACTATTTGAGTCTAAGTTCCGTTAAGGACTGTCAGTGCAATTTAATGGTTTTTTGTGATTAAGTGATTTTGTGCTAGTCCGCACTGGCTTTCTTAAGAAGACTTGGAGAATATTACCATCTTGGGAAAATTCTGAAGAAATGAGCTGTTAATTCTCAACTTCCCTCGACCAAACAAATGCAGGTCAAACAAACGATGTTTGCTTGGTAGTAAACTTTTTTTTTTGAAGTCTTTTTGACGATATTAACTCAGTTAGCATTGAGAATAGTCTCCAGATCGAGAAATAAGATCCCCTTGTGTTGTACTGTGACAGTTTGCAAGAATTTATGTAGAGTGAGGAACGTTGAGGAACCGGTTCGTTACTGCACTACAAGTAAGGCGAGATATTGTGGAAACCACTAGAAGAAACATCCTGTGGCAACTGTTCAAAGACGACTTAACGAATTTTTTTTTCATTTGCATTCCGACAAACTACGGATAACGACGGATGGAATGTTGACAACTCTTGCAAAAGAAACAAGGACAACAAAGTGTGGATATACACGTGGAATGTTAGGTCCGTTAATAGGCCACATGCAGCCGAAAAACTGCTGCTAGCACCCTCCAAGAAATTTGATGTAATGGGCCGGACAAAAAGAGAATAAAAAACTACGTCGGTTGTTATAGATAGTAAAAGTAGCGCCTATTTGAGTTAAGTTGAGTTGAGTTGAGTCTTGAGTTTCCGGCATATAACCAAGGTCCGCTTAACATATCATATTAATCTTAAATTTGCCAACATTAGTCTTATATGCGCGAACTCACCACAGAGGAGAAAGGTAACGACATCAAATAAAGCTCCTACGAGCTCTTGGAACAAACTTACTAGAAGTGCACCAGATAGGTACAGCATCTTTGGTAGTACTGTAGTAAAGAATAGCCAACACGGCACCACCTCCGATAATGGATTCAGACTAATTGACTTTGAGGCAGGGTTCCGCATGTTCATATTTATAGGGGAGTTGATCAATTAACTTACAACCAGATTTACCACGTTACGATCGATGCAAGACACTCCTCAAAATTATGGATGTCTGAACGATCCGACGGGCTAACATCGACCCGAACTATCACCTTGTTGTAGCCTGGGTACGGTAGCGAAAATCCCAAAAATCACAAAGGCGAGATCGAAATTCCCTTAGTCTTTTAAGAGGTTCTATGCCGCCAGCATCAAGTATTAAAGACAGGTGGCAATATTTCCAAAGAGCCACCAGAGATGCCACCTCTAATATGTTGGGTTTCGCTCGGCTATCACAACGAAACCCATAATTTGACGACGAGTGATGGCAAACACATGCAGTTAAGCAAGATGCATATAAAGCGGTGCTAATTAGAAGGACTTTAGCTGCTCGCGAGCTTTACGAACAGAAGGGGAGAGACCAATACCAGCTTCTCAAGGAATAAGATTCGGAAGTTAAGTATGTATGCGACGACACAAACCATGAACTGAAGATTGTAGAGACGAACAAGAGCACATAGTACTCTAGTAGAGTCACAGTTGACGCAGAGGATTTGGAAAGAGCATTTCCATAGACTGCATAACCACGATGAACCGGATAATGCTGTCAGGCAGAAAGAGCCTTTAAACTTGAAGGATGTAAGGCAACAATTCCATCCGCCCGATCTGTATGAAGTGAAAGTAGCCATATCTTAGCTTAAATCCAACAAAACTGTTAGAGCGGACGACTTGACTACCGAACCCTTAAAGCTTCAGGCGATGACTTGGTAAAGGCATACAATAACTCATCTATGAAATGTGGTCGGACAAATATATGCCGATGAATAGATCCACAGCATTGTTTGTGCGATTTTCAAGAAAAAAACTCCCTTTGAAATGCGAAAACTACATAGGCATCAGTCTTCTTAATATCGCCTACCAGATCCTACCTGCCATATTGTGTGAGCGCCTGAAGCCATTCATCAGGTTGCTCCATAACAATGTGGCTTCAGGCCAGGAAAGTACACCATCGACCAAATATTCATATTACGGCAAATCTTGGAAAAGACCCACTTATCGATTTTAAGGCCGCCTACGACAGAATCTTGGAAACGAGCTATACAGAGTAATGTCTAGTTCTGTCATTCCTGCTTAAATCACCCGTTTGTGCAGGATGACGATGGAAAATGCACTCTAACCCATCAAGGTAGGTAAGAAACTTACCGAGTTTTTTGATGTCAAAAGAAGATTTACATACGAGTAGACAAGACGATGCGCTGTCATGCTGTGTTGCTATCGTGAATTGGAAATTGTCACCCCCCGAGGGGTATAGGGCGTCAACAATGCCTACACGCTATCTTGTTCGGATTTAGGCAATGGGTTCCAACTAACTCCAGCTATTTCGCAATAGTCTCGATTCATTTCATTCTTCACATCAAACCTTAGTTTCTTCCAGTTAGTGTTGCCCGAAGAACACCGCTGATGACTTCCAGCAATAACAACGGTGAAAGTATACAGCCCTGACGTACTCAACTATGGACTTCAAAGTCATCTGAAACTTACCACAAATGTAGCGGAGATGTGAACTCGACGAATTGCTCAATGATGATTCGCAAAGTATTGTGTGATCTTCGAAACAGATGCCAGATGCTCTGTTTTCCACTCTAGAACTATCTTAGCTCTTATTTATGGCTGGGAGAACGTATATTCTTCTCTAGTTGCCACATTCTATTAGTTTGCCCTTCTTTGGAAGCATAATGATCATTCCTCTTTTCGACTCACTCCGGTTGAAGTAACTCTGCCAACATGGTTGGCGCCGTTTGAAAAAGCTCAGCAAGGATACCATCAATGCCTACCGCTTAACTTCTCTTGAGTGATCTGTTAGCAGCTATAATCTCTGTGTTGCTGAGAGGCCCGTTTCGAATTAGAGAATTTGTTGCTGCATCACACTCGTTGAAGTTTCGCACTATGAAGCTGTCGCCTAAATTATTTAGTACTAACGCGAAAATTTCCCGCCATTTTTGAGCAGATCCTAATCCGAAATCAGCAGACTGGCATATAAACTTTTCACCGGACTTAATTTAAAACTGCTGATCCTTCAGCTTTCAGGGTCAGCGCGTTAAGGTATGAACGCTTGTCTCGTCTGACACTACATTAAACTTCATTCCTCTTCACTTATTGCAAAATGGTTGATTTGTTAAGGTTCTCTCTGATGTAGAGTTTTAATTCGTGTATTTCAGTTTATAATAGGGAAGTGCAATTGCCCACTCAGAGTCCTTAATTTTTTCTGAAACTAAACACTTCGGTGTATGCTGTACTGTATTTATAGGAAAGCTCTGCAGCTTACTGACTCCGGTCAGTATTTACTTTTTTTGATTTTGTGCCACTGTATGTCTTGTTGGGTATATCCATAATGTCCTTTGTGAGCTAAGACTCCAATCAGTAAGTCCAGTAAACTCTTGGAAGTAGATAGCCAAATCCCGGCTTTTTTTCTTCTTACATACCGGTATCCTTCTCTGCTTATGCGTGTAGTCATGGTCAGCACAGCATATTCTCATGATTGTTCCACTGTTTGTTGGCTTAATAAAAGCTCAATCTAACTTAAGAACTGGGACTTAAAAACTAACAAAAATTAATAATAAGGAAAATAGGGGATGGTGGGGGAGATCAAGTTTGTGACGAGAAGTGCTCAGGATAAAATAATGAAGGGGTTTGAGTTGACCTTACGGAGGCGCAATCCACAGAAAAATAGAGTAGCCGGTGAACAAAGAGAATGCCAGTTACTCGTACGTCTATGCGCTTACCGAGGATATTAAGGCTAAGAAGCTTGAGGCTGTCACGATGGGGAAGTAAAATAAAAGGATCATCACAGGGTACTCCTAGAAGAGTAAATCGAAGGAAACGACTTTGTATATTCTCGATTCGGGATTTTTGTTTTATAATTATCGTGCTCTCAAGGGATTTGTATACCCCAACAATGCTTGTACACAGCGCAGGAGAAGGAAATTAAGGGAAGAAAATAAGAGGTATGCCGATGTAAATTGGTCTTTAATGTCAACAATCAGGAAATAAAGGGCTTGACAGGGCATTCCATAATTGAGTTGTACTGATGAGCATTCATAGTTTAAAATTTGAAGGGAAGCAATGCTACAAACAATTTCAGAGGAACATTGGTGTTGAAAATATTGACAAAGCAAGGTGAGATAGGAAACATTTCGTTCGTTCCAGGTTGTCAATTGAGTGGCTGAGCGGTACCTATGTTTTGAATGCTACCTAACAGCTGCAGACATTTTTTGGGCGCACCTGACCAATATGGATATTGTGCTTCAATTTTGGGCAGATAGTTTAGATAGATAGAAATTTATTTCTTACATCGTTTGTGACATCAAATATGTGGTCATTCCCGCGTAGTTTGTCACTGAAAGTTTTTCGGTTTCGACGATGTAAGTGTAGTTTATGAACAATGGCTGGGTGTTTAAAATTTGTTTTAATGACAGCAGACCGCACTGTGCTTTAAAATCATTAAATTCTACTCTGTTATTGGTTCCCCAATTAGTTATGCTGTTAATATCAGAATCTAATGAGCTTTACATGTGCTGCCGTTCGCCGTTCGAAGAGCAGTAACGTGAATCCGGGAACGACTATGAAAAGCATAGGAATAAATTGGATTACAAGTAGTGGACAAGAGATCATTAATAAAAATTAAAAAGAGTGTCGGAGTCACAACGGAGCCCTGAGGCACACCATCATTTATTTTGTGAATATTAGACTTGAAACCATCCAAGATAACTTGAATTGAAATTTCCGAAAGGAAGTTTCTAATCCATTAAACGAGAGGTTCATCGATCTTAAATTGCTGTATTTTCGACAAAAGAGCCTGATGCCAAACTTTGTCAAATGCTTTAGAAATATAAAGTGCAACTATTTTCCTTTCGACAGATTAAATTAAGCTTTGGTTCCACTTTTCAGTGAGGCATGCCATGAAATTACCAGTGGATATATGAACTCGCTGAAAGGGGGAACCACACTTGACTGTCATATTCGAGAAGGGGCCGGAAAAGGGTAATGTAAATTGACCTTTACACATAGGGGTTGCAAAATTCGTTAGACCATCGTTTGAGAAAACTAAGTGATATGTTGGCTTTAAGGATTACCTCTATCGCATAATAGTCCAAAGTCACGAAAAGGTTGAACCTGGGTACAGGTTGGCCATGCAGAAAAATAAGTCGAGGAAAAGATTGACTTGAAAAAGTCATATATTGGCATTTGGAGACAGCAATCTTTTTAGATACCAAGTGTAACAGATATCAAGTTCTTCTTGAATGAGAATACAGTCTTGGGATGCAGAAATAGTTTTGGAAAGTTAATGTCGTCGGTGTAAATGAATAGACGGCAGTGCTTAATAATCCTTTCAAGATTATTTATGCTTAAAATAAAAAAGAGGGAACGTAGATGGGACACGAGAAATGGCTTAAAATCGGGGTTGAGAAGGCTGACCAAAAATGAACGCTGTAATAATTGTTCTCCAGATAAAAAAGATATCAGTTTTAATAAAATGAGGTCAAAATCGAGGAAAGACAATTTAAAGAGATCAATTGATGAAATATTTTAACGAAGACCTTATCAAAATTTGTAGCAATAACATCAATTTCGTTGCCACTTTCTAGGGCTGAAAGCGAAACCAATGAATTATTTTTAACATTTTAGATACGAAAATGTGAGTATGTTACTTCATTCTTTGTTGCTTTTTTGTGGACTGGGGTTACGAAAGGAGTCTTCAAATCAAGGGAGAGTTCCCATTGTGCGAAGGACAGATGAAATATAAAAACGGATGCGAAAGGTTGAAGGCACACTTTTAGAGAAATATTGCGAGGAGACCATCTGGCCCGGGTTAAAATTCATTCTTGAGATTTCGTAACTTTTCTTCGGTAAGGGTAGGATCAAAAGATTAAAAAAAAGATAGAGGGGCCAATGGATAAATTGGGAAGGTATTTGGAATATATGGAGTCAGGTACGAAGAATGATTGCTAAGAGAAGTTTGCAAAATATTGTAGTTGGCAATAGTGTGTGGGTCGGTCGATGAAATATTATCGAACAAAAGAGGGGGATAAGCTTGTGATTTTCTTTTGTAGTTGACGAATTGATAAAAAGTTTTAGGATCGTTGGTCTGCGCTGTGTCAAGAAAGCGCTGGTTGAGGCAGTTGTCGAGCTTGGTGAATTTAATATTAAATTAACTGACAATAGTGTACCATATATGGAATATTGATGCAGAACACCATCAGTGACAGAGTCTTTATTAAATAAAACTAAGGCTTGTATCAACAAATGAATGAGTCGCATTCTGAAGGCTATGTGGGCGAAAGGCATTTCGAACATCTATTTGCACATAAATAAAATTAAAAAAAAAACTGGATTCGACATACCTTTTGTTGTGACAAGTATTGACGTGGGTCATCAAATCAGAGACGGGGAAAAGCTAAATTGAATATGGATGATTATGGATATGATTTTAAGGGACATGGTTTATTTTCTTGCTTTGTTACCCTCGAACCTGAATTGTTAGCGAGTGCTTTGTTATTAAGTTGGATTTTTTGAATATATTACAGTCCCTTTAGTTATTTGCCTTAAAAATTTGACCACCAAAATTTCTACAGATATTCGGAGTCGGTAACTGCAACTTTAAGAGCGTTAACTAAAATTTTTCGTTGTAATTCTCGTCCTAGTAGACAGGCAATAACAAGTTTAGTGCAAAAATTTCAGTCTACATATTCGTTGTGTGATGTTGCAAATTTTATCGCAAAATCATCTTCAGTGACGAAGCTCATTTTTGGCTCAATGGGTTCGTTAATAAGCAAAATATGCGTTATTGGTCGGGTGAAAACCCACATCTGCTTCATGAATCACCACTTCATCCACAAAAAATAACGGTTTGGTGCGGTTCGCATGCCGGCGGCGTTATTGGGCCATATTTTTTCGTCGACGATAACGATCGTCACGTTACTGTGAATGGTCAGCGTTATCGCGCCATTGGAATTGGAAGATATGGACTTGGACGACATGTGGTTTCAAGAGGATGGTGCCACAAGCCACACAGCACACGCTACAATCGATTTATTGAAGATTAAGTATGGTGAGTGTGTTATCTCAAGACATGGGCCAGTCGATTGGCCGCCTCGTTTGTGCGACTTAACGCCGCTTGACTATTTTCTGTGGGGCTACGTTAAGTCATTGGCTTATGCCAACACGCCGACGACGTTGGAAGAGCCAACATTGAACGCGAAATAGCGGCCGTTTCGGTCGAAATATGTGGCCGAGTCGTTGGGTCCAACGAATCGACCGCGAATCGTGCCCGCGGTGGCCATATGAACGAAGTCGAGTTCCATTCATAAATGTTTTGATTGTACTTCAAGCCAATAATAAAGTTTTTCAAATATCTCAAATGGTTTGCCTTTCATTTAAAAAAAAAAAAGTTATCAAGTCGTTATTAGAAAACCCTATATATGTTCAGCGAATACTGCTCTAAGATTTAGATCTTATCGTATAGACTAGCAATGTATCGTGCTACAAAAATTATATTTGTAATAATAATCGGAATTTCTGGAAACAGCCTTGGTTGCGATGTTTTAATCTTAAACTTTCACTCATCCGAGTCATAACTCTTTCCGTTCCTTAACTCAACCAACCGAACAACCCTCAATCTCTTTTGTGTTCTTCATATAATTGCTTTACGTCACCATCGTGGAACAAATCGAAATGATAGCAATGCATAAATGAATCTGAATGCCCTCATATTGAAATCTCTTGGTGCAAATACATTCATTCGAATAATCCTTAGATCACTGATATCTTTATGATGCTAACACTCATATCTAAACCATATGAAACTCCCACCTTCCACTTAATAAATCTCCAAACGAAAAACAGAAGCCGAAGCCGAATACCTCCCACAGGAAGGATAAAAAGGACACAGAATGCGAAGAGAAAAAACAAATTCGAATTAAGATCGCAAAAATTGATACTTGTCATGTGTAGCGTCATCTTCGACGTCTACTGAACCCGTGTAAGGGTGAAAATCCCCTTTAGGATTCATCGAATCCCCTTTTTGGAGTGGGTGTATATTCAAGAATCTTAAGAAACGAGAACTCAAAAAGATAAGCGAAATCGAAGTGGCACGAAGTGAAACGGATTATGGCGCCTATACTTGTATTCGTATTTCCACAATGTTCTGTGCCGGTGCGTTGGGCCCTTAATGGGTCGACAAGGTGTTGAAGTAAGATGGTAGATTCGAGATTATTCGATGTCGTGAGTATTCGACGTGTCGGTGTGGAAGTGATAATGTCTCAGGCAGAATATGTCGGTTCGTCGTAAATAGTCAGATACGAATACAAGGGTGCGGAATTCGATCTAGATAAAACCAGTGTGCTAGGCGTAAACAAGGAGACATTAGAAGGTAATTAGAATTTTTAACGCCTCATAATTTTCACAAAAAAACAAAAGGATAAGGGTGGTGAATAATGCCCTTTTGTACATTTTGGTAGCAGTACGAGTATCATCACTGCATAAGACGCGTTCTGTGGTTAGGGGATTTTTCATTCGCCCTCGGGAAGATAAGCAGAAAATTTTCTATGGGACATACCATAAATAGCCTTATCGTGAACGCATATAGTTTGCATACAGATGATACAAGAGTTGGAGTTATAAATTTTTAGCGGAACTATGAAAGGAAAACAATAACTTCCAGGAAATTAACTTTTTGCGTTGTCAATCGGGCAGGAATCATATTTGACGTAAATAAATGCAGATCTGAAAGAAAATAAGGGAGAAGGGATTTACGAGTATTTGTCCAGAATTAAGAAAAATATATATTTTTTTAATATTTTATAAGTTGCTCGTTTTGCAGTACACTACATGTCATAAAAAATATGAATAAAACGTAGGAGGTAAACATTTCGTCAGTTGTAAATTCGCATTTCTCGTTATCTTAATTCAAAACTAAGGACTTTTAGGATATTATTTTTCTGGCACACTTACGTTTATTATTCGCTTATTGCACATTAATTTGCTCTATTGTTTTATTTATCTTTATTTCTACGTTATATGTTATATACCTCTTTAACGCACAGTACGAATTTGAAAAATAACGAGTGACCAGATAGCAATAATAGTTTTTCCAATTGTGTTTTAGCAGCTATCAAAGTTACCAACGACATCCAGTTGTCCAAATATTTAATAAGGTTTGCCAATTCATCATGCACCGGTTTTAGAACCAAGCACTCCACAATTGACCAGGTTTATAGAATTACGAATGATGTTCAAGCGTTTTTCTTGATGTGTTTCAAGCCAACGATAAGGTATGCTACGAAGGCTTCAATTTAAAGTCAGGTTCTTCCTAAAGAATTGTATAAGATTCTGAAATCGTACCTGGAAAACAGAATTTTTTGTGTTAAACATGGTATCGAATACTCGGAATTTAAAGAGATTACTGCTGGAGTTCCGCAAGGAAGTGTACTTGGCCCGGTATTGTTTTTACTCTATACTCGAGACATACCAGACCAGTCAAGTACCATAGTAACCACATTCGCGGACGATACGACTATACTAGCTACAGATACTTCAGTCGAGTAAGCTACTGGAAAGCTACAAATGGTTTTGGATAAAATCTACGAGTGGAAAGAGATTTTGCCAAATCTACTCATAGTTATTTTACTTACCGGAAAATAAACAACCTTCCCATTTTCATAAACTCGGTACAAATACCATATGCAAATGAAGCAAAGTATCTGGGAGTGACAATAGATGTAAAACTGAAAAGGAAGCCGCATGTTAACAAGAAACGTGATGAACTTGAAAATAAATTCAGACATATGTATTGGCAACTAGGAAGGCATTCCAAGCTAAGCATACATAACAAACTGCTTATCTATAAGCAAGTCCGTAAACCTGTTTGGTTTACCTGCTTGGTACTAAACCAAGCAACCTGAAATATTCTCCAAACCTATCAAAACAAAGTTCTAAGAAAAATCGTGAATGCCCCATTGTATATCAGAAACAGTGATATCCACAGAGACTTGGGAATAGTTGCCGTCGAAGCCGTAATAATGAACTTTGCTCGCAATCTCCATATTCGTCTTTATGGTCATTTTAATAATAAAATACCCCGGATTCTAGATACGAGACAAACTAGTGCGTCGATTATAAAGAACGAGACCTTTCGAATACGAGGACTATCCGCATATAAAAGCGGTACTAGCAGGTGCTTCTGCTGGAAAGCTACCTGCCTCACGCGAATATGATTTGAAAGGGAAACGTTTTTTAGTGAGTAAGAACCTTACACTATTATGAGCACCGGGTTCATAGCGTCTATGAAGATTTTCACACCTTAAAATAAATAAATGGCGCGATAGCCCGGTGTGGGCCAAGGTCTAGCTTTTCGCATCCATTTGTGTTTCTCACTTTGTGAATTTTTACACTCCTGAACAGAGCCTACTGTTTATTGCCAGTTCCGAACGGCTCTCCTGAGAAGCTTTTTTATAGGCAGAATTTGACTTTTGGAGGTTTGCCATTTCGCGCCGAAAGGGTGATGCCGATTTTGAAAAGTTTGCTGTTATGCTCCTACCGGGATTCGCACCCAGGTAAGTGGCGTAACAGCCAGTGAGTCAATTATCACGCCACCACCTATCAACGGAAAAAAAACTGCATCGTTTTATGTTTGACAAATATCGAAGTGCTTGCCAATATTATAGAAATTTCGTGTCAGTTGCAAATACGCAAAGTGAATTTCGTCGTGAGGCTGGTCTCATCATGGCTTCAGTGTGCAGGCAATTCGTCGCACCGTGGACAATTTTGAGCGTGAGTACACTCACTTGGATCTTAAGGTGCAAAATGAAGAAAACATAGCAGCGTAGCGGCCAATATTCAAGGAGATCAGCTGAATTGGACATCGCTAGAGAGTAAATCCCGCTTATTTGGACCTACGCCCATATAAGATTGTGCTGGCGCAGGAATTGATGCAAACAATACCGTGAGTTTGCTAATTGGGTGCTGGAAATATTGTCCGGAAATCCGGATTTTGGCAAAAAAAAATCATTTTCTCGGACGAGGCCCATTTATGGTTCAACGGCTATGACAACAAGTAAAGTTGCCTTTAATGGAGCAAACACCAAGCATCAATGCATCCACAAAGATTGACTATTTGGTGCGTTTTATGGCATGGCTGCATCGCTACTTCAACTTTATTTGTAAACGCGCTCGTATTTCTATTGTGCTTTACTCTGTGCATAAAATGTCGACAAAAAGAAAGGGGCCGCTTAAAAAAGAAAGCCACTTAGAAGCAACACCATCTAAAGATGCACAAACGCCGAAAGCCAACAATTTTCGAACTGTTAAGAAAGGAGCTACGAACAAAGCTACACGTACACCTCTTTCTGTTTTGGAATTGGAGGAACGACGATATATTTCTTCGCATTTCCTCCATCGCGGAGAGACTGACATCACACATCAAAGAGTCGGAATGATGCATAACTTAATTAAAAGACAAGAAAAAAAATTGAGTCTTGTTTTGATGCATTCGAAAAATCCATCCAAACCTTAAAGGATAACAGAATCGCAGACCCTTGATGTACATCTCAGTGATCTTCAACAAAGATGTGAAGCCCTCGAACGACGCGAGATTGCAGCCGATGCGATTATATTTGGGGTCCCACAAATGCCAAACGAAAACAACTTTTCATCACCTTTATCACAACATCGACTGTATGCTTCCGCCTTTGAAAAGTATTTTTCGTGCTCAACAAAAACATCGAAGACATCCCAATGCAACGAGATTTGACCCTCCCATCATAATCAAATTCAACTCGCCGCACGAAAGAAATACCGTCTTGCAAGCAGTTTCTCTCTTTTGCAAGAATCACAGACAGCTTGGTCTCCAAGATGTGTACATCAAATCTGAAAACAACAACAACATTTACGTATTCGGGAGTCTCACAAGGAAATTTTTTTTTGTTGGATCTTTTTTTTTTCTTGCGTCATTTTGCTAGTATGTTGAATTTTGCGTTCAATGTTGGCTCTGAGCTCTTCCAACGTCGTCGGCGTGTTGGCATAAACCAATGACTTAACGTAGCTGGCCCATGTCTTGAGATAACACGCTCGCCATACTTACTCTTCAATAAATCGATTGTAGCTTGTGCTGTGTGGCTTGTGGCACCATCCTGTTGAAACCATGTTGAAAACATGTCGCCCAAGTCCATATCTTCCAATTCTGGCCAAAAATAATCGGTGATCATGGCGCGATAATGCTGACCATTCACAGTAATGTGACGATCGTTATCGTCGATGAAAAAATATGGCCCAATAAGGCTGCCGGCATGCAAACCGCACCAAACTGTTATTTTTTGTGGATGAAGTGGTGATTCATGAAGCACATGTGGGTTTTCACCCGACCAATAACACATATTTTGCTTATTGACGAACCCATTGAGCCAAAAATGAGTTTCGTCACTGAAGATGATTTTGCGACTCCGAATATCTGTAGAAAATTTTTATAATTCGCAGACGTTGCTCGTTAGTATACTTTACCATGATGAAAATATTGAGTTCACTGAATAAATTGACAGTGACAGTTTGATGATTAGTAAAAGAGTGCGCTCGCAAATTAAATTCAAAGTTGTCAAGTCCCTTTTGGATAAACCTATATGTAATTCGTTGAATGCTTGGGTCGGCTCTCGTTTTGCCTCATTATTTAAAAATGAGTTTGAATAATATCGGAGTTGGTTTCAATTATAGTGGCAGCAATGGTACAATGCGGCTTATGGTAAGGATTCTATGCAATCGCAGGGATGGTTTTTAAGTTTGCCATTTAAATGCACAAATCTTAAACCCAAAACTTGATGAGTTTCGGGATGTTTTTGTCGGATCAAAGGTGGATGCAATTTGAGTTCAGAAACTTGGTTTGAAGCTAACGTGAAAAATTATGTATGTATACGCTGTGTAGGGTTACAAACTTTTTAGAGCTGATAGAGGTGATCGTGTTGGTGGTGGTGTAGCAATTTAGGTTAGAAAGGATTTGCTCGGTAAACGTAAATGTCGCTCGTCAAAAGTCTGCCATTAATTATTTGTTTGTACAAATTAGACATGGCGATAGGAATATTTGTTTAGGTGTTGTATACAGGCCAAATTCAAACATCGACCTGTCTCCCATTTTCGAAGTTATGGATGATGTGTCAACCTACTCAAATAATTTAATTATTTGTGGTGATTTGAATAGCAATTTGTTGTGTGAGGACATCCTAACAGAAAAAATGGAATCGTTCGGCTAGAATCGTTTGATGTCTAGAATTTTTCCGCTGTAGTGGAAATTAGCAAAGGTCATTCCAATACCCAAAAATTATTTAGGTGATGAGTTTAGGCCAATATAAATTCTGCCTTACGCATCATGCATAAACAGCTTGGTAATTTTCTTACGCGAAATAATCTGTTAGGTTCAATTCAATTGGGCTTTCGTGCTAAACACAGCTGCACAACTGCCTTGCTTAAGGTAATTGAAGATATAAGAGGTGGGCTTGATATTGATCATGTCACGTTTTTAGTTTTGCTAGATTTTTCTAAGGCTTTTGACATGGTAGATCACTCTGTTCTTCTCAAAAAGAATTTTACTCCAGCGGTTAAACTCCTATCATCATATCTAAATGAAAGAAAGCAGGCTGTTTTTATACAAAGTGCACTGTCAGACTTTCTTCCTGTAACTAAAGGCGTTCCCCAAGGAACAATTTAAGGCCCTCTCTTGTTTTCACTCTACATCAATGATATTGAGTCTTGTGTGCTGAACTCATACAAACACATATATGTTGATGATATTCAGATATATCTAAGCTATCCATTAGGTCTTATTGAGGATTGTGTTGCCATCTTAATTGAAGACCTTAAACTAGTTTCAGAATGGTCTTTGAAATGTGGTTTAGTTCTCAACCCAAGTAAATGTAAGTGTTTAGTGATTTTCAAGACTAAACTAGAGCTTTCATATTTCCCAAATATTGCTTTAAACGACTCAAATATCGAGTTTGTTGATTCCACTAAAAATCTAGGAGTTGTCTTCAACAGAACCTTATCTTGGAACAATCATATTAATATTGTAGTCGGGAAAACATATAAAAAATATAAAATTTACACCGTTCAAAACGAAATTACTACTGGCCAAGGCTCTCATTATTCCCCAACTTACCTACGGATGTGAAATTTTTCTTGGTATGACATCGAGAGCAAAAGGAAGCTACAAGTTGCAATTAATACCACCATTCGATAAGTATTTTGTCTCAGAAGATATGATCATGTTACACATCTTGCTCAACACCTGTTGAACATGTCCTTTGCCAATTACCTTAAGTTTCGCAAGCTTATTTTTTTATTTAGCATAATTAAAGCCAAGCAGCCGTCGTATCGAAAAAATCCAGCTTCCGGCATCTAACAGGTCTGCCTGTTTAATACAACCGCGATTTACTTGTTTATTATCTGAGATGCAATTTTTCGTCGCAGTATACGACGAGTATACGAGAGCAAGACAGCATTCCGCGTTTTAGAAATGAGCTTCAACTTTACCTTCAGAGCAGCTAACCATTCCTCACCCTATACCCACCTCAAGCATAAATTTAAATTGTTATTTGAAGTTTTAATTTTAAGCGGAATATGAATATGTCAAAATAATGTCTTAATTTTCTTTATGATTCAATTTAATTATTGTAATCCTAATCTTAATCTCTCAAACTTATTTATAATATTGTTTATTCTAATTTAATTAAATTTTTGCTTAAATTTATTTTGATATGAGCTTAACAACATCGAAACTTTCGAGCTGTGGTGCCAAAAAAATGCCATACATGCCATACAAGCGACGAAACGCTCGAAATTGTGAAGGAGACATTTGGCAACGGGGACATCTCACGGCGAGCGTTCATCAATTGACCGCCGCGATCATGCGATTTGACTATACTCTATTATTTTTTCTGGGGCTACGTTAAGTGCTTAGTCAAGCCAACCACTTTAAACGAAATCGAGGCCAAAATTCGACACGCTATTGCCGAAATAACGCTGCACATCTTCGACCTAGTTATCAGAAATTGGACCGACTGTTTGAAGCACTGCCAGCGAAGCCGAGGCGGCCATTCTATGATGAATGGCATAAACGTAGCTTCAAAACAAAGCTAGAATCAGGTTTTTCTTTCTTTCTTAGCTGATCAACCTTTATTTACTTGAGAGCTGTAATCGTATAAGTGAGTTTTTCGCCCTTTAGGCAGTCCCACAAATTCTTCAATTTCTTTGCTATTATCATACGAGGTGCGTTCAAAAAATAAGGTGACTTTTGAAATTTCACGGGCAACGTACATTCGATTATCCATTTTTTTTTTTGCTGTGTTGGTACGTATGTCCCAAACATATATTCACAGTGGCACAAGCTCTTCCAAGATGGCCGGTAAAATGCCAATGGCGAACCTCGCTCGTGACTCTCCAGCACACGACAAAAGCTGATAACGTCGAAGCTGTGAAGAGAATTGTTTTGGAAAATCATCGAATTACCATAAGAGAAGTTGCTGAGGATTTTGGATTATCGGTTGACTCGTATTATGGACTTTTTTCAGATGTTTTGGGCATAAGACGTGTGTCTTATGTGTGTTTGTTTCGAAACTTCTTAATTTTGATCAAAAGAACCGTCAAATGAGCATCGCTCAAGAGCTATTGAATGACGTCAGTGGTGATCCTGACTTGCTCAAAAGATTCATAACTGGTGACGAATGACTGGTCCTGTTCCCAAAACTTAAGAGACCTATGAAAGGACAGAGATTTGTAACGATGAAGGAAATAAAAACGGCATCGCTGGAAGAAAGACTTTACCAAAAAGTGATTATGAGAAGTGCTTCGAGAATTGGAACAAGCGTTGAGGAATACTGTGAAGTTATAAAGTCACCTTACTTTTTATCTGGGATTGTTCTTCTCTCTTTAAAAGCCGTTTGTAAATAAATAAACCCTTGTGGTTGTAGGGGTTTCTCTTTTGATCATCCTGACTTCCGTCGCTGAGTTGGCGCGGGCAATCCTGGATAACCTGTATGTATCAGGCTTGAATGGATTGCGCTTGTTTGAAGGTTCATTTGTCCAGGAAGTTGGTTGCTTTGATTGTTATTTGGTTGCTTTGATTGAAGGGAACTTGTTGTGGATACTGTTGATGGTTCGTCTTGGACATTGACGGCAAAGACATATTTTGATATTGTGCATTAGGTTCCAAATTAGGGATTGAGTACCGGAGGATCACTCAATTCCTGCGGAGGAGTCGGGTATCCTTGCACAGAACTCAGTGATTACACTGTTGGCAAGGCAAGATGACCAGTTTCTATTGGGCCAAACCTGGCAAATAACTATTTTGGTGCATGGAATTTATTGGTATGATAATATTTTGCATTGGCAGAACTCTTGTGATAAATGAAGTTGACAAAGATTGCATCGTAAATGTTTGGTGATATGGTGTTGAGTTAAATTGAGTGGCATTGTATTAAAATTAGTTGAGGGAATAGTTGGTGGTGCATTTTATGCGCCCCGATAATTTTTCTGACCACCATATTGAGGGACATTAGATGCAGATGCATCCAGAATATACTTCAAACACAACGGCAATATCGTTGAACCTTGAGAACTCACAATAAACGTCCTAGGTGTGTGAATTAAGCCTTCGTCAACTTAAGCAGTGTTTAAATTTAAATTCAGTTGAGGCGAAAACACTGCCACTGGTGAAGGCATATGAGCTGCTATTCGAGCGGTCTGTGGCGGTGAATTCCATTGGATTTGCTACAAACCCTTGAGGCTATAAAGAATAAATGTTCTGATTATTGTACAAATTTCTGGACAGATTTTGTTGGAATTGCTAATGTTGTTGCTGCTGTTGTTGTAATCGAGCAGAATTAAGCGCATATGAAGGATCTTTATTTTTATTTATTGAAGTTTACAAACAGACTCATAAATCATCTATTACTTGGCGAGCAAAAGTTTCCAATGCAAAAATGTATGCCATAGCAGTTTTCAATGCACTCACATTTGTTGTCGATCTTTTCTAAACTTTTCAATTGATACCAAGCATCAAGAACTTTGTTAACATTTCCAGCAGATATGAAGCAGAAAATTGCATTCTTTTTTCACATTCATCTGCCATTTTTCTATCACTGTGCCAAATTCCAGGTACAGAAGTTATTTTGCATGAATCCAAACTGCAATGTGATACAAAATCCGTCCAATGACGAGTGACTAATTAAAAAATTTGGTTTGATAACTCGCTCTCTTAATTTTTCAAATAACGATCTGTATTTTTAGTAAGTAAATTAGTACCACCTGTCGAAACAAGATTAAGTTAGGTAAGGTAAGAGTGGCGGTTGGAAAAACCAACCTACTTACGCTTATTGGCCCATTTAAATCGACGTGGAATTGTGACCCTCCAACTCTTAGAAACAATTTGAGCTTATGATGAAGCATATTAATGTCTATATTTTCTAGATAGATAGCTCTCCCTTCTTTGGGGGAAAGCTGGGCATGTACAGGAAGGTGGAGGATTGTGTCCTTTTCCTCTTCGTTTATGCAGCTTCTCCAGAAATTATTTGTAAAGACTTCTTGCCTGTAAAGTAGTGTCCAGTGATGACACCTATGATGACGTTGAGATGTTTGCTATTTAGAGAGATAAAACTCTTGTTCTTTAATATTAATTTCCACGTAGCGACTGGTATACCAATGCTACCCTTTTTCAGTAGAATAGGAAGAGTGGTTTCAATTTTAGCGGGCTTGTCGCAACTAGTACTCAACACTCCATCTCCCTAAGAGATGCTGAATTTAGCCAGACTGAGTGTAGGGACATAATAGCGGCCTGACTATCCGGACAAGACTTCTTTAATCGCCAACAATTTCAGCCTTAACTACAGTGGTTTGGAAGACAAGGAGAGGCTTAGATTAAGCTTATCTGAGAAAAAAACGCCACATACCCCGCTATCAGTCCATCTGTAAAGAAGTGGATTTACTTGTCATCCATGAAAGCATCTTCCTCCCTAAAGAATCTAGAGGGGACGCTTACATGAAAGGCTTTGTCAAACCAATGTTGAGGTATATCGTAATCGATGTTCTATGGGAGGATTCCTGGTATATTAGGAATATTAGCGTGGACAAATGAGTTATTTTTCGACTGTGTAGTCGCTTTAAGACGAATAGCTGCGCTCGCAGCAATCCAACTGACGTAAGGAAGTAAAAAAACATTAAGGCTACGTTTCATTAATATAAAAGTTCTAATCTTACCTTTGTCTCTTGTATAGAGCGGAGCGTATACAGGTGTCCCAAGTTCACGAACCATACCTTATACTGATTGAAGTGTGCACTGGCAGATGCGGCGTCTTTCATATTTGGCCGTTTTATTTATGTAAATACATTCTTCTTGAATGCAAGCTTTTCTAACCTATTGTTAGAATTTCCTGTTCCTCACTTAGAGAAGAACGAGAACTCTGGAGAGTTGCTTATTTACAGAGCTACAGAACTTAGCTGATATTAAGCAGAGGAACGTTTTAAGTTTCATATCAATTCCCGCATAGCTCTTTAAAGAGCAGGTTCATTGGTAAGGAAGCTAATTTCTATAAAACGCTTATCCATTTAACTGGAATCGAAAACACAATCCCAAGTCAAGCTCCATCACCGTTAAAAATGAATTAGGAAGCCTAACCATTTATTGGAATTCGATTGCGACAAATTAAAAATCCCGCTTACTATACAATTCGGACACTAACCACTGGTTACCGAGCACCTATTTCTGTCCCTTTTCCAATCAAAATAAAATTCCATCTCCAATATCGATATCCAAAGACCCAATCCCACGTTGTATTAAAATCAGCTTATCGCTGATTGAATTTTGAGTAAAAGCGACCCTGGGTCCAACAGTCCTTCAAATTAAAATTCACCCCAGCCAGCCAGCCATAAAGCTCATCCGTCTAAAATTGGCATCGGGTAAATAAATAATGAATTACAGGACATTTGTCCTATCTCGCTGGTTTCACTTCATTTACACAGCACCCTACCGACCCTTGTTTTCCTTAATCAATTCGAACATTACTTGGATACGGATACTTCAACAGTGTTGAACTTGAATATGTGTACAGGATTTAATTATGCTGCAGCCTTAATTAGTGTTTGACCAGGCGGAGGCTTTTTTGTAAAGAGTTCCAACTACCAATAAATATGCACCCTTCCCATATGCAAAATCCCCATATGAAGAGGTGGCTGGTTTCTAGTGTTTGCTTAGTAAATTCGATTTGTTAGGCCCGTCGTCAATCATTATCATCGGTGTAGTCGTCATTGTTGTAGTCACCGTTTATGTTTACCTTTAAGGGTTTGAGATTTTGGGTGGACAAAAATGTTGACATTTGTTTCTTCCATTTTAATTGTGCGACAAGACTGTTAAGGGTCCTTCACAGTCAAAAGCCCTTTGAGAACTCTTGGCTTAATGATGCTCTTTAGAAGGTAGAATGGGAGGGTGAGGAGAATACATAAATACTATGTATATGAATGTTTTTAGAAGGATTTTAGCTCATTTACGGAAGGCATAATAAATTGCTCACTTGGAAGGAAGGAGTTCCTGTTTTTGGATGGAAGCCAGAAGTGTTTTTGTTGGGTGCTATTTTCTTTTTGTTTCCTCTTGTGCTGTCGATATTGTTTTTTTGTGACTTTTTGAAGAGATTTGGCACTCGGAATGATGAACATTGACTTTCAAGATATCTAATTGTGGTGTTTCCGTTTTTTTTTTTTTTTTTTGTTTTCCTTTGTCAGACATACTCGATATGCCAAACAGGAAATAGGAACTGTCTTTGCATTTTAGGTAATTTTGTGGAAACGATAGAAACGGTTTTCTTATAGTATTCCACTTCTTGACATGGCAGAAAAATCGAAGAAGGTAAAAAATGGGTGAAATGAGAGAAAGATTTATTGGCAACTTGATATGGAGGGTGGTGCAGTGAAATTGCATTTTCGTAATTTTCTTTTAAAGTTCTGTTATTCGAAGGGAAATGGGATCCTTTTTTGGCGAATATGGTGGGACTTTTGAACAATCGAAAGGTTTACCTGGTTTTTAATCTTTTTTTGCCGGTAGACAAAGGAAACTTGATTTGTTTGGAAGATAATAAGCGAGTTTAGTGACAGCTTAACCCATTTGAAAAGAAAGAAGGTGGTCGTGTCACCTGAAGAAGTTTTAACAGGAATTGTTTTTGCCACGAGGGCATAAAGAGGACTCTTTTACACAAGGAAACACTAGACAAGTACTGGATTCGAAGTGTTCCAAAAATCCTGATCATCACCGGGATGATCATGTCTTCATGCCAGAACGAGGTTTCATGTTTTCGTGAAATCCCGACACCTGAGTGATTAAGTTTTTTGGAAAACAGTTTATCGCACCAGAAATCTTAAAAAGCTCCATCAGCATGAGGATTATTGGCGAAAAAATTCCCTCATTGATGTCTATATTCAAAGCGGAAATTCGTTCAAGTTTCCCAGGGATTATAATTGTCGCGCACAAGGGATAAAGTGTACCATTCAAATATCTGCACAAAGCACGGGCAATTTAGGGTAACGTAAAGTAACTGGTAACGAATAGCACACATGCATGCATGCTTAAAAAAAAAATGCAAAATTTACACCGCTGACTAAAAGGACTACCCATATCAGGTTGTGGGAAAGTGTTGAAGTGTTGAAGTTTAATCTGATGACCCATTGCCTTCATAAAATTGCAAAAGAGCCGAATTTTCTGAAATAAGTTTAACATTTTTCCAGTCACTATCTGAAGGGGCAGTCTTCAATCTAGAAGTATATTCAAGAGCTCTTAGTCACATTCATTTCATTGAGGTTAGATTCGAAGACCATGTGGGTAGGGCCATTGCTGTCCTAATCTATTGTCCTAGAATATTGTCTAAGACCTTTTTTGACATCAAAGTTCTCGGTTAAGTCGTTTTCGACCTAGACCCAGTGATGAGCGTTCTTAATCATCATTCTGCACAGATGGATAAGTTTGGTAGGTATGTCAAAACTAGACATGACTCTATATAGCTTGTCTTTTTAAATGCTGTCATATCGGCTTTAAGTTCGATGTAAGGATCATGGGTATGGATTCGGTTTTTTTGAATTTTTTCCAGAGCATGCCGCAGTCAGTCGATTGTTTACTTTTGTAGTCTGAAACCGTATTGATAGGGTTGGCGAAGGGTCTTAAACGTTAGCATAATTCGTCAGATAAGATATGTCATCTGAGGTTGATGGGACTTATACCTCTATAGTTGGTGCCGCTGAGGGGTTTTCCTGTTTTGTGGAATTGAGATTCCATTGATCAGGCATACACTCTTCTGACTAGATCTGAGAAATGAGTTGGTGCATACTCTACACCAGTTTGCAGAAAATTTTTTTCATATACTCAGCACCGATTGTTTCCAAGGTTCCCTTCTACATCTTTAAAGCCAACTGTACAGGTCTTTTTGCCTTGATACGTTCT
Organism: Volucella inanis; assembly: GCA_907269105.1. Taxonomy (NCBI): domain Eukaryota; kingdom Metazoa; phylum Arthropoda; class Insecta; order Diptera; family Syrphidae; genus Volucella; species Volucella inanis. The sequence continues at coordinate 128,312,877 of OU026157.1, forward strand.
TTTTACCTACTACAAATTAGTATAACCTCTCAATATCGTCTTTTTTCTAATTCTAGAGAGGGCGATGCTCTTCCTGTCTCTTCTTTTCGTAGCGCTCATGAGCAGCTTTCGTCCTTCGTTGCAGCCCCCCTATGAAGGCTTCTTATTTAACTGCACGTGCTTCTGGGCATTCTTCATCAAAACAGGGATTTCTTGGTGGTGGTCGGGTGATACCCAGCACATAGACAGCGGCATCTCTGATGGACCGTTGACAGCGTTGCCGCTGGTCTTCGGTACTTGTTGCTGGTGCCATAGGAGTTGTTGAGAGATTACAGGATACGCGTTCGGCGAAAATTCTGGCGGTCTCTTCCGGTTGTAGTTTTTCGACGTTATATCTTCTCGCAGTAGTTATTCTCTGTTGTAGCGCTTGGGAAATTCCCCTTTTCACATTGGCTGCAACAAGGTGGTGGTCCAAGTCAATGTTGGCTGTACGGAACGCTTGGACGTCCAAAATACTTCAGGCATGCATTACGTTTATCGCAAGATTATCAATCAATCAGCGATCCGGAGGCCGCTCTGTTTCTCTGTGTATATTGAAATAATAAAACCGTGTGCTTTCTGTAGTAATATTCCGTTTCGCTGTAAAGTCAATAAGCCTAAATCCATTGCCAGACCTGGTGTCGTGCAGGCTCTGCTTACCAACTGTCCTACCAAAGATATCATCTTTTCCTATCATGGCATTGTTTCTTATCATACTTTGTTAAATGCTCATAAGTCTTGTTGAGGAGCTCGTAGTAATATTTTTTGGTGGAGACGTCCTTTTCTTCCGTAGGGACTGGACGCATATTAGGCTTATGTTAGCGAATTTAGCCCTGATGTGGATTGTCATAAGATGCTAGCTCACATGTCGGAAGCTATAGTCTTCTTGCCTAAGTCTGCCGCATATGGTAAATTCCCATCCGAATAAGCACTGTTTTTTTTTTCCCCCTTTAGCAATCAGAATAGTATATATCATAGTTTTTCAGAAGCCCATCCCATCGCAGTTCCGGGATGTCGGTAGTATTCGCATGATAGCAGTCAAGGACCTCTGGTAATTATTCAGCTGCTCGTAGCCTGTTAAGAGTTCGAGCATACCACTTGCAAATCTGAAGGTCGCTGTACATCAACAGTGAATCCATTGTTTTCGGAGGCCATTAGTTGGTTCATCACATATTTTAATCTCCTCCATAGAGGGTTTTGAGTCCTATAACAGCGTAGGTCAGTACCCTTGCCATTAGTGAGGTAAGTCTAGCACTTTGCTACAAACACACAATAGTATCCCGATCAATCGTCACGCAGGATACATACGTCGATCACAGTATGGGTAAAATTAAAAGACACTTCAGCGTGCCTTGAATTACTCAACCATCCAGTGAGCGCCTGATGCCGCAATTGACCATTGCTGGAGTATCAAATACCAGCACATAAGTTAGCTTCTTTCGTTGGACGAGGCCTTGTAATCGACATAGTATGAGGCTTTAGTTTTCGTCTTACTAAAAAGATCAATGTGAGAGCATTTCCATTTTAGACTTGTGCACTGCTTTTGATTTGTTTTCCCTCTTTTCTCTGTGAATTATTTGTTAAGACTTGTCTAAAATCTACAATGCAATGAGGTGTGTTTTTTGGCTTTTGGGTCATGGCGGAAGTGAGCTATGCAAATAGCAAAAGTTACTAACTAACAATTATCTCAATATCATTTCATCCAAGGAGTAGTAGAAAGACCTTGTCCTTCAGATAAATAGTTGTAAATTGGGTAACCTACCGAACTATATAAAAACTGTTGCTAAGCAACCAGAAGTTTTAGATGCAGAGTGACAAGAAACTTCAGATTTGTACATAAAATGTAAGGTCTTTTAGTAAAAGTGGGGGTTCCAGGCTAACCTGATACGGTTGAGATCATGATATGTGATATGTCATTGCAGTCAGATTAAGGCATTGAGACTATTGTTATCGACAATTAACCGAATGCCTTGTTTTAATTCGAATCTGATGTACAGAGCAGTGCCACAGGGAGCAGACAGACATAGCCTTCGTGAGATTACCTCTGATGGTGTTTAAGGATGTCATGACTACAAAGCCTGAGCCAAAGAACATGCAAGTAGAAACGCTGTTGGTCCGGAGAACATCAGATGAACATTAGCGTTTCGTCTAGGAGAATTTTCATAAGGATGGCCCAGCAGAGCTTCCTCAACTCACAAATAACTGCAAATAACTGGTATGGAATGGCTTACGAATGGTCTGAATCAAGTGGCTTATTAGTTAAAGTCCAAGTCTATTACGAACCGATGTGGCATCTTAAGTAATGTAGCTTCAACCGTACAAAGAGTTTACTTGCCGGAATGTATTTACCTCATTTTTTCGTTGAAACATGAGGAAACACGTGAGAGATGAACTGAATACAGTAGTAGCATTCACTACATCAGCGCTTAGAAACTGCAGCAGATATAAGTACTCGTGTTGTCAGTACATCGCATGATGTTGTGTTACTTATGGCTAGCATAGTTAGGTGATTAAAAAAGGTGTGTTTCCTGTCACCATACCTTTAAACAGACTACAATTTTTCTTATTGACAAATTGTAGGGTAGTGTTCGTTTTGTCTGGCGGCAACTTGGAGATTTATGCCATCTACAGTTTTGATCGTATGAAACCGTATTATTAACAGAACTGCTTAACAAGAACGAAGGCAGTCTAAAGGCATTTTCAGGTCCTTAAAAGCCTAAAACAGATGATTTCCCGTGATCTTATTGTGAATTGGGACTCAGAGAATTCAAGATGTTTAGAGTGTAAGTACTATTTCGATTATCTTTTGTCAGCATGAAGAATCGATGACCCAAGTAATTTTCTTTTTACTAGTTTTAGGAGACTGACACATAGATGGCGCCGCTAATAACATATCCATATGATTTTAAGTAAGTATCAACCTTAAGATGATAGTGTCAACATTTAATGATATTTCAATCATCAGCCATCAAGATTCCGAAGTTTTAGTGACGCACATTCTGATATTTTCAAAACTATAAAAAAAATGACTTTCGCACATTAATAATGCACAGTTATTTAATGGGCAAAAAAAATGTTACGTCTCAAGAATGACTTGAAAAGTATTACAAGGGATCTGCTCCGTTGGAAGCAATCATTTTTCGCAGTCGTACAGACACAAATGTTGTTGAACATTCTGGGTGCCCAAATGAGACTGTTATGTTGGAGAATACCGTCGAATGTGACAATGGATGAAACAGGGATCCTATTACCTGTTTGCAAACCTCGAAAAAAAGCTCGCCGGAAAAAGATATGGCTCCAATAGAGATGATCATCGAAACTGAAGCGCATTTTGAAGGGCTGGACAAATCGTTCTATAAGAAGGGCAAAAAATGCTATTGCGGGACTGTAATGATTATATCACTCTGGAAGAAGATAATTGTACGAACATAGTCGAATTTTACCAAAAAATTGTGTCTTTATATGTTATTCTCGTGAAGACAACCTGTTACATTCTAAGCTTGCTCCAAGTTATAGTATTAAATGTGCTAGTTTTGCTAACAGCTTTCCAATCCAAGCAACAGTGCGATATATAATTTGTCATACTGCTTTGCTTATCAAGATTTCCAAGCCTGGTACTTAAGCTTACAAAAAAAAACCTTCTTCTACCTTTCCTGCCTTGAAGCTTAGAGAGTCCAAAATCAGCATGATGTGAGTCAAAGTCGAGTGTTGCTGCAATTTATGATTGACAACTGGTCTAATTTAATTTTATTTTAGTGGCAAATCTTTCCCGTATTAGACGACAATTTAGGTCCAATTTCTAGTTGAGTGGATAGAATGCGCTGAATCTTTTCCATGGTTTGTGATATGCCTCACTCTCCGAATGATAGTTGTTTTGATGTGTATAAAGGTTTTGCCTTAGAGATCATAACACTTTGACAGGTTTCCTGATTGTGTAAATGTTCGTAGGTTCTTATCCAGATCACGATTCGCTAGCCGGATTTCTGGATTCCAGGAATACATCAACCTACTAAACGGCACATATACACTTCGACTAATCTCTCCACGGAACGGTGATTAAAAGTTGTTTCGCAGAACTTGTAAGCTATGCTATGTCTCCAATATTTTCTGCATCTTCACGTCTAATGCGTTCGATCCTTCGCAGGCTATGAATGCGCAAATCTCCTTTCAATTTACTTTAAACCGCAACATTTGGTGGGTGTGGTTTCCCAGTTCTCCATTCCAGAAAGCGATTGCAATGGAATATCGCATACTCTGTGTCTTCCTCCTTATTTGAGTAGTTTGGGCAAAAGGTGCGCTATCGTGCCCGAGGCGGTTTAGATATTTCTGTCGTACATAATATTCCAGAGTAGGGACCCCAGTGCTTGTTCCTTCTTTTCTCCTTATAAGTTATCAATTTACTGAGCTTAAGGCATTATTGAAGTCCCCAATATTTTTCTCTTTATTGATTCGGCTACTATTTCTACCAACGCTTTTATGGCGTCGATGGTGGAGCGCGATTTTCTGAACCCAAACTGTTGATCGGATAACGTTCACTTTTCTTCTGCCAATCTGTGCAATCTGTCATATATGATCAGTTTAAGCACTTTGCCCAGCGTGTCTAGTGTTATTATTGAAACTGCTTCTGTGCTGGGATCCTTGATTATACTGAATTGAATCGCTCGCCTCTGTGCGAATATGTGCTCTGCAATATACCTTATCATTGTTGGACATGATAATTATGGAGACAGCCCTTCGGTTCAGTTATTATCTTCTGTACACCATGCCCCAAAAGTTAATGTTCGCTACATCGCAGATGCACTTGAAGCATCTTGCTTAGCTTTCTGTCGGAATATGTACGGTAGTCTTTAAAAATTGGCTCACCTTCTAGAACGTTCCGCAATCCGTGTAGCTTGTAAGCAGTTTGCTCTAAGGGCTTTTATTTCTTGACTTCACTAGAAGCATAGTGTACCTCTTATACTGGGTATTCGTCTGGTCATTGCTGTGCCGCATGCTTTGGGTGCGAAGAATGTCTTGTCGAAGAGTTTATCTGACGAGGACAGGCCTTTTTTATTTAATATCAATTGTTATCGCCTGATGGTCGCTATGTCGATGATTGATCCCATTCCCGCTTTCCTTAAATTATTTGCTTGACCATTGTTTCCACCATTGCTTGCAAGGCTGCGAATGTTTTTAGTAGAATGCAGCCTCTGGCATTGCTGAGCCTGCTACCCCACTCCGTTGTTTAGGGATTTCGTCCTCGGAATCATTCATTGCATGCAATTAAAGCCAATCGCTTTCGAGCAGGAACAGAAACTGTGGCTCTTGAAACCAAAAATCATTGTTGATCAGTTCGGCGGGTAACACTCCTCTGGATACTAGGTCGGCGGGTTTATCCTTGGTTGGTACGTGCCTCCATTCGGCCCGTACTGAGCTACCTTAGATTCTTGAAGTCCTGTTGGCCATAAACGCTGTCCAGCAGAATGGCTCCGATGCCAGCCACGACAAGACAATGGTGGGATCAGTCCAGCAATGTAGATGATCCCGCTGATCCCGCTAACCCTTTTAAGCAGTTCAATCAGTAGAACACGGCGAACAATTCTATGCTTGGAATTGGTGTTTCACTTATGGGTGCCACTCGTGACTTAGCGCAAAGGAGGTGTGATGAGATGATTCCATCTTCGCTGATGCTCCGAATGTGCATGCATGCTCCGTATGCCTTGGTGCTGACATCTGAAAAGCCATGGATTTGTGTTTGGTTCTTAAAAATAGCTACATACGGCAGAATTTTGATCTGGTTAATGTCATTTAGGTGCCTCTTGTACTCCAGCTATTGTGAGTGTATGTCTTTAGGTAGGCTCTCATCCCAGTGCAACTGGAGTTTACATATTGTCTGTATAAATATTTTTGTCTTCACAATGAATGGATTCAGTAAACCTAATGGATCGAAGAATTGCGAAATTTTGCGAAAGAATGCCCCTCTTGGTAGTGAGTTGATTCCTTGGTTCCGTGTATGTAGAGAGGAAGCTGTCTTCGTGTGAATCCCATCCCATTCCAAGTGCATTGATGAATTCGCTGACGCCTACGCTGATGAAGGGTTCCTTGTCTGCGATTATACGTGGATAATTTGATGCCCACTTACGAAGTGGAAGTCCGACCCGGAGTAGTTGTTCGGTTACCTCCTCCTGTATATGACTTCCTGGAGGTTGTTTGCACCTGACATCAAATTGTTAACGTTGAAGTCACGTAGTTTGACTAGGGCCCCATTAGGAAAAGGTTGTTTTCTGTAAGTTGACGGAGACATCTTACGGTAAGATAAGGAGCATAATTCGTGCCATAGGTCATCGGCCATGATGACGAACTGGTGAGTGCGGAAACGAATTAGGATGCGGAAGATTTCATCTTGAAGTGTTGGTCCGACCCTTAGGATATCACTCAGTGATTTTTCTGATGCCGTTTTGCAGGACGCGTCGAATACCACCTGCAGCTTAGTTGACGAGCTGTCGGGCTTCAGAATACAATGGTGAGGAATGTAGTTGACGTTTTTGCGATATGTGGTTATTGGGTGAATTTTCACCATATGCCCCAATCGCACATACTTATCCAAGAAATGCCGGTAGTCTTCCTGCAATTGTGAAGAACGATTATGCTCAATAGCTACTAACCTTTTTCTAGCGATTTCATAAGTACTTCCTAGTGTAGTGCAATCCTCGCGAAAAGGCAACTGTACGATGAATTTATTGGTGATGGACACCGAGAGGTGTCACACTCTTCTTGTTCAGTGGAGAATCGTTTGCATTTTGTGACAATCCTCAATGGTACAGAACTTCTGAAAGAATTCTTCGATTTGTGGTACTTCTGTTGCGGTGAGGCTTCGTTGCAATTCTGTTGTGGTGACAGAGTGATTCGACGACTGACGCGGCAATTGGTTGTTCTTAGACGCAATATTTTAAATCGTGCCACCTACACCCCATCAAAGAACCGCTTTCTAGATGCGTGGAAGATTTTGGCCAAGCCTTATTTGGCCCACTTGTAGTAACTCGAAGTATTTACCGGCTCGAATGAAGCAATCGACGGAACAGGGACGGTTGAACTGCGTGTCAGACAATTTAATATTCGGTGGAATTCCCCAGTCTTATTGATGTGTTGATTCGGTTGACCTGGCGCGATTTCTGGTAGTATGACTATATCCAGAGTAGTACGATGAGTGCGATGGTAGGCGACAGTGGTCACATCTTCGATTCCATTGACGTTGAGGCAGATGCGACACGGAACTTCCATTCTCATTACCGAAGTGCACTAATGCCGTGGCCAACAGAATGTAATCTGCTTCTTAGGAGGTTTTACCGGGATGAATGGTCTGTAAAGAGGTCGACGGTTGTGATAATGTCGACTTTGAATAACCTTGATTGGCAGCGGTTAATGACGATGGTTGTGCCGTATCTTCGACACTACCGTGGACCATAGTGGTTGGGACGGATGAATCATCGTGAAGAATCGTGTGATGATTCCCATTACACTTTTGACACTTATCGATAAGTATCGATAAGTCGATAAGTCACTTCGTCTTCCCATTTTGCTTGAGAATCAGTATAGAATTTGGAAAGAATCAAGTGCAGTAGAAATCTGTCTGCAATTTGCTCCTTATGATCAATGGAATTTAATTCACGACAGTTGACGTTGATGGTGTCTATCATGGCGCGAATGGTTTCCACAGTGAGTTTGGCGATTGTTTGCAAATCAAAGATCTCCTGAATGTGTGCCTGGAATAGATGCCGTTTGCAGTCGTACCGGGCCTTGAGTAGATCGATAGCCTTCTCGCAGTTTTCACCTGTGATCTTCAGCGACTGTATGACCTAAGCTGCACTTCCCTGGATGCACGATCGAAGGTGCATGTCGAAAAAGTCCATCCATGTCGTCTGTGCTCCAGTGAAGGATGATAGCTGGAGTTTCTGCAGATGCAGTTGACCATGTATGCATAGAAGTAATGTTTGGTGCCATTTGGATGCGAAGTTGTCCAGTCGTTCTAACAGTTCGGCGTACAACATAAGGTACGTCTCTTCATATGTGTCGCGCTTGCTGCTGTTAAACTCATTGTCATCCAAGTATTCGATCTGCGACTGTACACTATTGAGAGTTTCAAACTGTACCTCGAACATTTGCAGCTTCGTGTCTAGCTGAAAGCGTTTTAAATCCTTTACGCAGGCTGCCAGGTTATTTTTATTTTTTGTTTGTTGTCCCAGGATAGCAGCACGTAGAGACTTTAATGCCTTCAGCTCCCTGGACGTTGGCACCATATCAGCGCCTAGGTCGCCCTTTTTACTTTGAGCGATCTTCCCGTTGCTGGATCGACAAAGGTGTGAATAATCGGAGGAACTTTTATGTAAATCTGAGCTCTTCAAATTTAGTTAGTGCACTGTATACTAGAAAAATGAGAAATAAAAGACCGCAACGCCCGACTATTAATTATTAATTTAAATTTATTGGTTTCTCTTCGAGAGCAAGTAACCGTATTCGTCGGCTTACAATCACAAACTCTTGGTAGCTGACCTGTAGTTGACTGTAATTTGTCATTATGTATGTAAAAACTGAACGCGAGCACAATATGCTGTGTTGGATCCGTTGAGGTGTCAGATGATGAATGTATATTACGATATTTTACCTTGATCAAAATGATCCCGGAAATTCTTTAGAAAATTAAAAATACAAGTTTATTCATCTAAATCTATATTTTGCCCTTTAAAGTAATCTCCATCGACTGCAACACACTTATGCCAGCGCTTGATCCAATCCTCGAAATATTTTTTATATTCGGTTTTCGGTATGTCCATCAGTCCTTCCTGCGATTTTCCCATTACTTCCTCTCGGCTGCTGAAACGCATTCCCCGTAGTGGTTTTGTAACTCGATTGAACAGAAAGAAGTCACAGGGAGCCAAATCAGGTGAATTCGTTGATTGTTGGATGGTATTTGTTGCATTTTTCGTCAAAAAATTACAAAAAATGATGACACTGTGCGACGGTGCGTTATCATGGTGCAAAATCCACGAGTTTTCTGCCCACAATTCTGGTCTCTTTCGGCGACCATAAAATACTCTTTGTTTACTGTCTGGCCTTCTGGCAAAAATTCATGATGCACTACACCGTTGAAATCCATGAAAACCGTGAGCATTGCCATCTTTTTCGACTGAAAATGAAGTGTTATTTTGGCCTCGGCTCATTTGGTGAACGCCATTCACTTGCCTGATGTTTGGATTTCGTGTCGAAACTCAGAAACCCACGTCTCGTCCCCAGTAATGATCCTTTTGATGAATGTGGGATCGGATTCAGCCTCGCAAATCATCTCTTTTGTGACGTCAACATGGTCTCTCTTTTGCATGAAATTGAAGTCTTTTGGCACCAACTTTGCTGCTACACGACAGAAACCAAAATCATTAACCAAAATGTCTTGGACGAATCCATAGGCAATGTTTAAGTCCTCCGCTATCTCTCTGATGGTTATATTGCCGTTACTGACCAACATTTCTTTTACTTCATCAATGTTTTCGTCGGTTTTCGAAGTCGATGGTCTGCCACTGCGTTCACCATCTTCGATTGACTCACGACCACTTTTGAACCGCTCGTGCCACTGGTAAACGAACGTTTTCCTTAGAGAATAGTTGCTTAAACACTTTTTCAACATTTCCGACGTTCGCGCACAGGTTCGCTGTTGCAAATTTAAATTCATTTCTAAAATTGTAAAAAAATCAATGAATAGATGTATTCTTATCTACGTAACTTTTGCAAATGTCAAGCAATGATGCTAAGATTTAGAAAGAATGTCAACAACAGATGTACCAACTTAACAAAAATCACAGAACTCAAATCGGAACAATGGGAGCGCCACACGGTGACGTCACCGGGAACTTTTTGATCAAGGTGATATATTTGACGACATGGTCCGGACGGACTAATGGTCCGATTTATGAACTCAACATGTATCGTTTTGAGTAGAGTGGTGCGATTTTGCTGCAGCTGCTTAAGGTATTTATTTGGTGGCAACAAGCTTACTGATCTAAATAATATCCGCTCCATCGTCTCTATGCGTTTATGGCAAGATACCCTAATCTGTCCTACAGTGGTTAAGATTAATCTGTACTATCTTCATCGTTGTTTGCTGGTGATGATTCTTTTAAAGATCGATCATTTGCTGGTATCGTCTACATGTCTAGCGTTCTTCAGGTTGTCTCTCTTTCAGATGAAATAAAGCGGGTCTTCGTTGCTGTCTTTGACTTACTTCCCCGCATCTTCTTATTTGTTTGAAAAAGTCATCTCATTTTTGCATTGGTGTACGGTGATGCCAAATTCAAGACATCTGAAACATGTATAAAGTTTTTTCGTATCAGAACGCGGCAGTTTACCCATCCAATTGTGATTTTGCTTGACTTTAAGATTTCATGTGCATTGCTTAGAGGCAAGCTTATCTTCGTAATTAAGGTTTGCGAATAAGCGCTTCTCAGGCTAATTATGTCTGCATTGTATTTGTTATTCAGCTGATATTGCTGTCTGGCTGATTTACTGATATCCTTCTTCACCGTGGCTTCGTCGATGTCTTTTACTTCCAGAGTAATGCGGTGTGTCAGAATCTCTACATCGATGCCAAGAGTTTTACCAATTATCTTTTAAATTCTTCTGTTCCTTCTCCTACTTCCTTCAGTTGTATTAGCAGATCCCCTTACTGGAGTTCTTTGATTTTCTTAACCAATTCACTGAGAACGCTATTAACGCTTTCCGGTGTATTTCTGCATAGGAAAGTTCCCGCTTCTTTGTCAGCACAATTGCGTCGAAGGGTATCGACTTTCTTTTTTTCTTTGGATGACCTATCTAATTACAAGTGTTGTCGTCATTTGTGCTTGGTCTTTCGGTCTCTGGTGGCTCTGTTTTATTACCTTTCGTAATTTTTTGCGTTCCGGTCTCATTGCGAGGTTTTCTCTTTCCATCAGCTGGAGGTGATTGTTGCCTCCGTTTCGAGTCTGGGGTCTTCTCGTCCGGCTCCGGCTTTCGTTTTGGGTTCCCTACCATTTTATGTCGAATGACTTCCTTCCTTCTGCCATCGTGTATTTAAATCGCCGACAGTTCGAAGAGCGCACAAAATGCTTAAACACACCAACACAACTGATTAGACGCTCTTCAATCCATCGTTTACTAATAGCAATACCTCCAACAATTTAACAAACTTGCAAGACCTGATTATTGAAATAATTTGCCACCACAATCAAGCCAAACCAAATCGATCGACCCTCAATTAAACTATCAATGGTAGTCCACCCTTATTCAGCACAATTCCCCGCACAGAGCAGCGATTCGTACTAATATCCACCACAAGACAAATTGTTTTCATCAGCGAGCACACTGCCATCCAAAATGCGGTTTTAAACGATCCTGGTCGCTTATTTGCGAACAAATGTGTGTGGTTGTGTACAAGTGTATGTGTGCATGTGGTGAGGTAAAACCGCATACGGACATTCACACTCACTCGCTACAACGGTATAACGATTGAAATTTAATTTGACAGCGCACTTGCCAGATATGCCATTAATTAGCATAAAACAACACAACGGACACGTACACTTGCAAATGTATTCACGGGTGTGCATGAGGACTCGTACTTAAATGCATGTTTACAATTTCTGTGTCCTGTCAAAAATATCTAAACAATTTAGGCGCTTGCTGACCAGTCACGCTTATGGCTGATAAACTATTTCCGGTTGCTAAATTGTGCTCGGTTTAGCACGAATAGCCTTTTGTCTCTCATGGCTACGTTCATGCCACAACATCCATCAGAGTGCAGTCAGCATGCGGTGCGTTTTACATTTCATTGAGCAGCAGTAGCAGCTGCATCGGCATCAGTGTCAGTAAAAGTAGTTTTCGTTACAAGCGTGTGAAACAATTGACTCGGCCATCAGCAGATACAAACTTATTTTTTCATCCTGCTCTTGTTCACAACAGGAACTGGCGTTGAGTTGCGCTGTTAAAGTTTGTTCAACTAGCTGTGCCCATATCCTTGTCAGGAAAAATGTAAAATAAAACTATCTACCGCACCACTTTTGCCTCATCTCTAGTTTGGTAGAAGTGGAAATGACAATAATGGCTTCACAATAACGCCGATGACCGATGACGAGCGTGTTTTGTGCCACCACCGCGGTTGCAAACTGCATTTTGTAGCCCCGTTCCGCAACAGAATGCCATAGTACATGCATACGAACACAAAACCAATCATATAGTGTTGAGGTGCATACGCTTTTTAGCGCTTTTCCAGTCCATTAAGTGCAGCTGTGCTTTGCCAGGGATGTGATTTGTGGCTACGGCTGGCCCAATGCGAGAACAATGAGGCGAACGAGTTTAAGAGAGACGGTGAGTTGAAACCACACGCGAACAGCTCAAACAAAAGCAGAAATGTTCTGTTGTCAGTCGTCGTCATAGGCACACAATCGGTTGGGTTAAGCAGGGCAGGGAATTGTCATGTGAAAAACGAATAGGACATTTGCCTATTGGACATGTTCAGCATTGTAAATTGAATTTTAAATATTCATTGACAATTTTCTTTTGTTTTTCTTCAAAGCTTCGCGTTGTTTGTTATCGTTGGGTCTTTGTGAGTTAATGGCGTGGTTTACTGAATAATCTACTAAGAAACATATACCACTTTGAAAAAATATAGGCTAACTTGACATATTTTTGTAAGAAGCTCACATCGGATAGGCAGTACTAGTTATCGGCAGATTTGGAAGCCAACTTTCATCTATTACATTCACAGTATTCCATAGGGGTATGTGCTAGGACCATGTTACAGCTGTAACAGCGACCGTCTATCCGAGAATTGCTCTATAAGTCTGAGTCGGTATATAAGGAAATATACCAAGAGATATGGATGCAGTTCAAGATGGAAACAACTTTGGAAGTTTGTTATCTATTTGGATACAACGAGGAATGCAAGATGGACTTCACTCTCATTTTCGAAAATAGGGTAGGTAAATACTCGTGAGATCGAGGCCTGTTTGCTCAAATGAGATAAGCATTTTTGTCACCACCTATGTGTGTGTAAGTGTCATAAAAGGTGGTCCCATTATGTTAAATACTGTAAACTGCTAATCAAAAATCGAGCGGTTAAATGATAGTAAGCAGTCTGTAGCTTTTCATCCAAAAGAACACCATTCAGCTGGCTTTGAAGAGATAGCGGATAGCATCCATTCGATTTACGTGCATTCGAAATGCAATGACATCTATAGTTTAAATTGAGAAGCTGAATAATCAATAAAAACCCTGACCGAAGACCCAAGTACTCCTAGTGCTGATTAAGTTTATGAGAAGAACTATTCTTAGTTTCGCATAGAAAATTCGTCTCGAAACTGTGGTCCTATTACAACCCAGGACACATACAAGAGTCAGTGACTTTCGTTTTTCGACTGGGTTCATAGAAGCCTTACATTATCGAACATATTTGGAAGTGGTTTAGAAGTACATTACAGAAGATACTCCAACCTTTCACCGGTTCTTAAAAATATATCTACAAGTTAGAACCTTAGCAATATTTGAATTATTGACGTATCGGCGTGAAGGAAAGACGTTTATTTACTTTGCCATGAATGAAGTCAAACAAGGATTATCAAGTTTCGTGGGAACTGCAGGGCCTATCCGTGATTTGATTTGAATGATTAGGTCATGCCTTGACCTAATTTTCTTAAAAAGCAGTTTCAAGTATATGCAAAGTTATTTTCATATTTTTGAAACCGCCTGGGTTGTGTCATGCTATTACGTTAGGCGACATGTCCATAAAACAAAGGTCAAAAGTTTACGCTTCACTTCCTCTTAATCAAAAAATAGCTCTATGTGTGCAACCCATGAATCAATATAAACTAAACGAATTATCTATCATACATGAAGGCGTCAAAAGCGGAGCCAGGTATGCTAGAGAAGGACTCTATGAAGTCTAGGCAAATCTCAGATCTTCCTCAGTGTTAAGCCTTCTTATGACTATCTGTATCAAGGCTGAATTCTCTGGCATAAGCCTAATATGCGAATTTGCTCCTACGGAAAACAAGACAAAATAATGTTTTAACGTGCTCGTATTGTCCGGAGTATGACGTTAAAATCCAACTAGGCGATTTTGACGCCAGGTTAGGAAAAGCGGGCATCTTTGGTAGGACAATTGGTAAGCGTAGCTTATACGACACCACGTTTGGCAACGGACTTAAGCGTATTCACTTTGCGAGCTGACTAAATATTTCTATAGAAAGCACGCGGTTTCTCATTTCAATATATACAAGGGGACATGGTGGCCTCCAGATCATTAAACGCTGAATCAAATGGATCATTTTAAGGTAGGCGTGATGCATGTTATCAATATTCTGGACGTCCGACGGTTCTGTGAAGCCAACATTGACTTGCATCACCAGCTTGTTGCAGCCAAGATGCGAATACGGATCTCTCAAGTACCACAACAGAGAAGAAGTACTGTGAGAAGATATACGGTGGAAGAGCTGCAATCGCAAGAAACCGCCAGAATCTTCGACGAACATGTTTTCCGAAATCTTTCAACAATTCCTATGCCGCCAACATCAAGTACAGAAAACTAGTGGCAACGCTACCAACGTGCCGCTCCCGATCACGACCAAGAAATCACCATAAGGAATGCCCGCAAGTACATACAGTTAAAAAGAAGCCAACAAAGCAGCGGTATAGCGAAGGACGAGACCTGCTCGTGAGGTGTACGAGCAAAAGAGATGGGAAGTACATCGGTTTCTCCAGCAGTAGAATAAAGACTATGAGAAGACCACGATCGAAAATATTGAGAGGTATGCAGTCGAAAAGACCCGTACAGAAGCCTGTAGAGATGAAGAAGGAAACCTTGTTAAAGGGTCACAGTTGGTGCTGAGAATACGGAAAAAGCTTTTTCTGCAGACTGTGTAACGGCGAAAAAGCCCAACATTTCGTCGTCAGGCGGAATCAACAATTCAGCTTAGACGATGATAGTCAAAACTTACGTCTAAGGTAAAACCCAACAAATCAACTGAATCTGACGGGTTACCTGTCAAGGTGATTAAAGCTGTTAGCAAAGGCTTTGTGAAAAGCATGAACCAACTCATTTCTCAGATCTTGTCAGAAAAGTAAATGCCTGGTAAATGGAATTTCAGCACCGTATGCTCGTCCACAAAAAAGGAGAATCCCCCAACTGCGCCAACTAAAAAGTGTCCACAATTATGGACAGATCTTATCTGCCCTTATATGTGAACCTCTGAAAAGGATATGACGATTGAGAGCGATCAGTGCTCCGTCAAAGTCGGTAATGACTTAACCAAGATCTTTGATGTCAAGAAAAGTTTTGGATAAGATGACGCGGTGTCATCTGACTTCTTTAACATCATACTTGAAGGAATTGTGTGGAACTCACAAATGAACACTGAATACACAATCTTTCAAGAGTCTGTGCAAATACTAGCTGCCAAAATAGATTTAGAGGTAAATGAGGCCAAAACCAAGTACATGTATGCTGTCAACAAGTTGGGAAACCCAACATCGACGAATTGGACAGAACTTCGAAATCAACAGCTGTAATTTCGAGGTAGTAAGGGACTTTGTCTATATAAATTCTCCCAACAACACCTCATCAGAAATAAAACGAAAATCACTATTGCCAATCGCTGTTCCCTTGGGCTAAGACGGTAATTGAGTAGTAGGGCCCTATCCCGAAAAACTAAGAAGTCTCTATATATGGTAAGACTTCGAACACCCCGGTCATACAGTACGGCACTGAAGCATGAATGAAAGTATCCTCAGTCGTTTCGAGAGAAAAGTCCTTCGGAAAGTTTGTGTAGACAGCCTTTGGAGAATCAGATTCAATGAAGAACTATACGAGCTAGTCAGAAAACTTGCTAGGATGTATAGCGAATAGACACCAATGTTCCGGTCAGCAAAATGTTCTAATCTAACCCGGAGGGATAACCCGCTGTTCCTTGTTTTTGAATATGAAATGGGCATTCCATAAGTGCGTTGTACGACTTAGGCAGAAGAACTATATTTTGGAGAGCATCCGAAAGTTGGATTGGGGATCAGCATTGATATTTCGATAGATAATGCGGTTGACAGTTTGAAGGGGTGGAATATTAATGACAACTTTGTTGGAGAACTGCTGGTGGAGGTAGTCACAAAACAAGTTAAGGCAGGCGAAATAATATCGACGTTGGATGAGTGCAACTAACTGGAAAATATTAGTTTTATCGTTTGGTTTCGAAGTCTTTCTTCCAAGTGCAGAGAGGTCTGAGTAGCACCTGACCAGGTTTGGGCGGATAAAGGCCTTATATACTGAGGCCCGATAAGAGGAGGTGAATTATTTCTTACATTGCTTCTGAGAATAGACAGTTTTTTTTATTTTGGTAATAATTGGGCATTTTCCGTCATTCCTGCTTTACAGATGGAGATCTGGAATGTAAGTTCGGAAACGAATACAGTACAGAGAGTACTGTCATCAGCAAAGGCATATAGTATGGTATATTGGATTCAAAGTGGCAGACAAGACATTATTAATGAAAATTATTACGTGTGTCTGAGACAGAACGGAACCCTAAGGCATACCAGCATTTATGGTATACCGTAAAGGTAGTTTCTTATCAAATTTGGAATTGATTTGTTAATATCAAATGCACGCATTTGAGATAGTAGAGCCTATTGTCAAACTCTGTCAAATGCCTTCGAAATATAAAGTGCAACTTTCTTTTCTTTGCCAGATTAGTGAACATATTCGGCTCCACGTTTCAGTGAAACATTCCATAACATCATTGGTGAACCTGTTGCAACGGAAACCTTAATATTTGGCGTCTCGAGATATTTCATGAGCAGACAACTGCAATGTCTGTAGTCTATAGGAGAAGAAAGAACGAGATACATCAAATGAGCTGAACAAATTCTATTTTTCATCTTTTCGAAGAGGTCCTTAAATATTTTTAAAGTGGAGAATACCATTTGGGCCAAGTTTGGAAACTTTGCTGTTATACTTGTGCGAAAGTGAACTTGGAACATGTACAACAAGTCGATTAGCACTTTCCTAAGAGCTGACAGTTGGAATATTAAAAATGCGCTTTGGATGGAGTACAAGGAAGAGTTTCTAATATTTTTAACGACCGACCAAAATCTTAACTTTGTCTTAGTTTTGCCGTATTGAAACTTCATACGTTTAAATAAAGCGTCATTCCTGGGTCTTTTAAATTTTTTTTTTTCATCTCCTCTCATTGGTAGATATTGCAAAATCTTTAGCTTGACAGTCTTCTTACAGTTCAAGTCGTACTATATATTTCTTTTAGTTCATTTTCATTTGAGCTAAAGCGGTTATCGAGGAAGCACAACGGCCAGTTCAAATTACTGAAGCAGCTGTTAAATCCGCAAATCCGCAAATCCGTTTCAATTGGCTGTTACATATTGCCAATTGGCTTTGTAAAGAATTTTTTCTCTTTCTCTGTGGTCAGTACGAGGAATTGGTTGATGTAAGACACTGTACTAATCAGGATGAGAGGTTTAAAGAAATCCAGGGCATTGACGTTTTAAGAATACAATCATTACAAATACAAAAACAACTGTCAGGCTACCAATAAGGTGGCTTTAGAGTTGACCTCTTTAGAGTTGGCAGTAACTAGTCTGCAAATTTATATCTTTTTAACAGATATCAGTTATCAGCTCTTCAGCGTTTCTAGTAATAGGTCCTGGTGGGGAGTTGACTTTGACCTGAACATCTGGAGGTGAGTCTCGAGCATGTATAAGTACGAGCGCTACCAACCAGTCGAACTTTTGCACAAGACATTTTATTCATCATATTCATCATATTCATTTGCTTTGTTCTACTACAATCTTCCTCCAAATTATTCGAAGATATTTTGAGGTTTCTTGCTGTTCTTACGATTTAGATTAAATCCATTTTCATTTGATATCCCGACAAGATCCATCATTTTCATATTTAAAAATTAAGAAGGTATTGGAAGCGCAGACTTAGTCAGAAGTCAATCTTTCAACTCACTTCCTTGTGTTGAGTGGGCCTTTTACTTCAGTGCTTTAACAAATATGTTAATCCGACCTTCAATACCCTCTAACTTACTGCCCACAAAACAAACTCCCACATCTCCTTTAATCTTTCCATGAAAATCACATTATCAGTTGTTTCTAATGTCCTTAACATCCGATTCTCAGTTCCCAGTTCCAAGTTGGGGCAGGAGTACCGGGTAAATCCGGGAAATCCCCTGAAATGGATAAAAATCAATTTAATTCTTCAGCATGAGCAGATTTCACAGCGTTACATATGCGCACACACGCACATTAATGTTCCACACAAAAGTAACACGGATGATTGGGCAGGAGTAATTGATGAAGCAGTGCCACTACCACAACACAACACACAAACACACAGCGATGGGTGGCAATCGTACTCGTATCCTCCCACTGGGTTCTCTGGAAATAAGGATATTATCTTGTCCCTAAAGTAAAACTAAGATTGAAGTAACATGATCCCAGGAATTCTCGATGCTTCATCATATTTCTTTTTCATGTTCGCTTTGCTCGCTCGTCTAATGTTTTCTCGTGCGTAATGGGAGGATGACGAGGCGTCACTTGGAACGGGTAGTTCGCTGGATTTGAGTGGGCCTGAGTGAAATGCCTGTCAACTGAACATACATACTCGAATAACACATCTCTAGGACCCGAAATCATTGAGCGTAAGATTAAACCCTTCAGACAAATATAAAGAAGAACAAGAAGATCCAACAGGGAATGGCAACGAAAAAAAGGACCAAGACAAATGATAACAAAAAGGGTTGTCTGTGCTTTGTGCACATGTGGGACGATGATGGCGGCGGCGGCAAGAAGAATTCAAAGAACCATCAAAAGGACGCTTTATTATTTTGAGATGTTGCTGTTGGTGTTTTCTTTAAGATTTACAGAGCGGGTGGTGGAAACGAATCCTTTCGCCGACCATCAGCGGAAGCTGCAAAAAAAAGTGAAAAGGATTTCGTATTGATTGTGATTTCGTGTGCAAGGATTGAATCGGCAAACAGATGTGAGATATCTGTGCGGATTTATCTTGTTCGGTTGTTTTTACACTTAAACGGTGAATGATCGAGATTTTACAGAAATTGAATGCGATGGGAATGGTTGACCGTCTATAAGACCCATTCACGACCAATTCTAATACAATTTATTCAGTTGGATAAATTTGAAGGACTATTTGGTAGGTGAGAGTATGCCGAAGATAAGTGTATGATTCTTTTGTTGCTTGAATGAATTGTCAGCTCTGGATGTGTGGTCGTTTGTGTGTTTACTGAAAATTGGAATTCAATTGCTTAATAGGTGTTGAAAGTAAAACTACTGGAGGATGATGGGTTTTATTGTAGGTCAGAAACAAAAAGGGATTGTTCTCAACGACTTGGTAAGTTTTTTGAGTAAGAAATGGTTCTTCATACTTGTGCAGGTGCATACCTACATACTCGTATGCGTTCTGATGATCTTGCTTTTGCGAAAGTTTTCGAAAGGCTACTAACGATCAGAACTATTAACCCTTCTCCCCATTATTATGTCACAGAACCTTATAGTATATGAAGTACACAACTCACGAAATATAGAATTTCAAATGGCAATATAGCAAATATTGGTCTAATTTAAGGTTACGTGTTTAAGAACTTTAAGAACTTGTGAATTTAGTTAGGTAATTGCTGAATGATTTGGAGGTCTTAATCTTTAGTAAAATGCTGAAATTTAAAATACCTAGAAGGATGTCTTTGGAGGGCAGGAGTAAAAGGCTACATCATGAGTTGAGTAATTGCTTTCCAGATCTTGCTACCTTGCGGTGGGTTGAGTAAGTGCTCTAAAGAAATGGGTACAGATCAGAGAAAGAAGTATGAGAAGGGCTGTGAAAAAAAACAATATTTTAGGTCAACGTCAAGGTCTTATTTATAAAACTATCAAGTAACGTAGCTCATATTAACCCGCCGCCTCCAGTGTCGCTGCGATAAGCAAAGGCTATAATCGACGTATTGCTTGCTGTCTGCTGATGTTGGAATAAATGCTTGTGAACCCATCATCGGAGGTATTGGGTGGATTGATTGCGAGTTGCAGAATTGCTTATGTGAAGCCGAAAGAGAGTGCGGGTACCCCACCTTTTCCGCCGTACGTCTTGTTGCTTGCACTCGGTCACTGCCCTTGCTGTATTTGTCGTACGGTACCGGCAGTGACTAAATGTAACTGCCGCAGGATAGCCGGCTGCGAATGAGACTTTTGTTGGTGCACTGCTTGTTTTGTTGTAAGGGCATAACTTTTACAACAATGTAATTCGGTAAGCCAACGTCAAAAAGTCTCAATTCGCAGCCTTGCTTAGCATCGTTGATATTTGTGGTTTTACGTTTGTTTGTGATTCTGACTAGGGAATTCAGTGTGGCCTAGCCAATATACGCAAGCTAAAAATTTATCAATTTTCTGCGTAAGTCACTTAGTGAAAAAAAAGTAGATCCCCGCTCATACCTCTCAGATCACTCTGATCTAAAGCTACCTGGCTACGAACTAGTGTCATTATTCTTCCCTCATCACGATCTCGCTATTTACGTGCGTAGTGAAGTAGCTTACCGAATTCCACCACACAGTAATACCTGTTCCAATCTGGAATTCAAATTCCTGTAGTTAAAATTCCATTTCCGTAAGCAAACTGTCCACTATTGCTCTATTTACAGAAGCCCCAAGCTGGACAGCAATTCGATCTGACTCTATGCAAATAATTGTATCCCTGAATTTGTTTTTAACTTCTCACCCTGATAAGTACACCGCTTGTGCTCTTCAATGTAAGCTTGTCGGACCCATGTGTCAAATCAGCTAATTTCTCATATACAGTGCGGTCAGTAGCGCAAAAAATCTTAAAAGAACAGTATGGCAATATGTGAAAGTCAGTTCGAGCGGACGTAACTGTTTCTTTAGGAATTTTAACTGGCCGTTATATTTTCTCTGTAACGACGTGGGATCCGCTGCTGATATGATCACAGACACTATTCTCTTTGGAATCCTTTATCCGTCATTGGATAAAGAGTAACAAACCAAAAAAAAAAAAGGCGCGGTGCTACCCGAGCTGTGGAAAAGCTGTCAGGGTTAAAGAAACACTTTTTCGGTCCTACAAGACCAACCCGACAGAGAAAACCCCGAAGAAACTCAAAAGATCCAGGAAAGACTGCAATGCCTTTCTCAAGCATGTGAAAATTCAATATGACCAAAAACTGAGACAAAAAATACTCCAATGACCCAAGGAAGGTAAATAGGTAGGTCGGTAAAAGTGGCGTTTGGAAAGACCAACCCACTTAGGTCTATTGGCCCATTGTGGTGTCACGTGGATCTGCTATCCTCTTATTCATGTAACCAATTTGAGCTTATGATGAAGCGTAGGAGACTGTTAACCTATATATTCTTTAGATTCTTTATACAGAGAAGTTGGAGGATGGTCTTCTCTTTCTTTTCATCCAGGCAGCTTCTATAAAAATCATTTGTAAAGGCGCCAAGCCTTCTGGCATGCTTGCCTATAAGACAGTATCCAGTGATGACACCTATGATAGCGCTGAGATGAGACGACCCAAAGGTAGTAAACATTTTTCGGCGTTCGTCAAAAATATTAGAAATTCTGCTTCATCCTTCATCCCAACGCTCATTTACAATGACATTAAAGTGTGACTAAAGCACACTTTGCGTTCAGCTCAACACTTCCAGATTGTGCTTTGTCTCTGCCTTTGGGATGAATTCACTTTTGCACTCGTGCAATAGTAAGAGTACTTAAAAATCTGAACATACATAAACCGCTGGTCCAGACGGTATATCTTCCCTTCTTATGAAGATCTGTTCTTCTACGCTACCACCCTACTGTTAAGGACTTTTTCCGAAAAAATAAAAAACAGCATTTGTCCTACCCGTCTCTTAAAAAGCGAATCTTCTTCCCTTTCTTCCAAGGTCATGGAAATGCTGATAAACCGTCAGTTCATGAATTATTTCGAAACGCGAAAACTTCTTTATGACCGGCAGTATGGTTGTCGTAGCAATAGGTTCACTGGTAATCTGGCAGCATGTCTCACCAAAAAGTGGAGCCAAAGCGTACATCAATCTATCGAAAGCAAGATAGTGTTCCTTCATATTTCTAATGCATTTCTCAGAGTTTGGCATCAGGCTCTTTTGTCGAAAATGCGTGCATTTGGAATCGACGAATCTATTCTTAAGTGGATTCATCGTCGATATATGTGCCAATGACAACTTACGTTCGAATGACTACATATTCGGTGTCGTCAAAAATGCTGCAAAATGTTTAAATTTGCTCAAGCTACGTAAGAAATATTTCACCCCCTCTGATCAGCCTCTAATATATAAGGATTCAGAACCGTGCAATAAAACTGATAAAAAATACTTATATCACTCGGACAATAGACACCACCGAATACCGACGTAATGTCTCGTGTCTCACTATGTTGTATTGCTACTTCCACTACCAGTGGTCAATAGGAATCGCCAGTAGCAGTCCGTCCCTTCAAACTTTTAACCGTAGCAGCCATCTTGCTATGAATGCTCATTAGTATACCCTCAAGCCCACTTTCGGAAATAAACATAAGTTCTTGCTGTTTGTCAATAGATGGCTTCAGCAGTAAGTGCTTGTCGATTTGTTTTGGCGTCATGTACTCTTGGTTGTGTGAAAATGTCTGATTTTGACTGATGAACGAACCTCGCTCTGGACGTCCATGCAGATCAACAATATATTTTGGATATGAGACTTGTGTCAGCGAAGTTTGTTCCAAAACTTCGTAGTTTTGATCAGAAGAACCGTCACATGAGCATCGCTCATGAAGAAGAACGAAGATTTTCATTGATTGATGAAATAAAAACGGTATCGCTGGAAGAGCTCAAGGCTATATCAAAAAGAGTTTATTATTATTATAATGCTTTTTCGGGGACTGAAAAAAGCATTGGCACAAGTATATTATATCTGAGGGGGATAACTTTATTTTTACGAAATGTATTTTCATAAAAATATAAAGTCACACTACTTTTTGAACAAACCTCGTAAACTTGAATTTCCAATAAAAAACAAACAGCGATAACGTAGTTGTACAATTGGCTTATGGAATAGCTTGCCGAGCTCTCTAATTCCTAGTCGTTACCTATAACTTGCAAACATTTAAGAACAATGTACATCCGTACCTCTTCCTCCTTAAGCTTCCTTTGCACGAGCTGTGTATATACATATATTTTAAGGGTAAACAAATCCCTTAAGTGTATCCTAATTATAAAAAAATAAAAAAAAATAAATATGCCCATGTAGAACCACTCTTTAAAAATACCGAGCCAAACTGCAGTTGCTTTTACCGGCCTTTTTCGCTTCTGCCATCTGAGTAAAGAAAAAGTCATCAACTTTTTGGATAAAAGTTTTGGTACGTCGTTATCTAACTCAATCATAAGCTTGAAAAGCTTGACATTTGTTTTCATTTGTTTTATTCTCACGAATTTAGCGCACTGAGCTCATCTATTTCTGATTTTGCGTCGGTTTTGTTCTGAACTGGCAACATCAAATTCGGTATTCTGAAGTTGGTTGTGGCTTTCTAGTGGAAAGCATTTTTTCCCTTTATTAGGTGCGAAGCCACATCAAAATATTAAATTTTTTTTTTTATTTTGGATTGAGATTTACAATATTCTAGGTTTTATATTTATTTTTCGGTTGGATTTCCATTTAACGATCTCTTATCTTTGGCACGTTAACAATTTTGTCAAGAAGTTAAGCTATCGAAACTTGTATAGTAATATGCAATTAAGGTAATTTCTTAAAGCATCATATTACTCGACCGTGGAAGCTATCGAGTTGTAGCATGAATATTTTTATTCGCCCCGATATCACGCCTCCTGAAAATTTGCCAAGCGTGAAAGTGTATTCCTATTGATAATTTTTCAGATTGTACACCTTCATTCTTACTATCTTTTTTTTTTTATAATCTTTGTCTTCACATTGCGGTTTTATAAGTTCGATTATTATAGTATGCCAGATGGCGACTTTTGAGTTGTTGTTTCTGGTGTCTTTCTGTAGTTAAACAACAGTGCGTTTAGGGTTTTTCGCATATAGCGTTCCGATCTATTTTTCTCGAAAAACTTTTTTAGAGTACATTTAATCGTTTGGATCCAACTTTCCGCCAGCCCATTCGATTCGGGATGATACCGAGGACTCTTAAATGCATGATGCGATTTGCCTCACAAAATTTCAAAAACAATCCAGAACAGGGAGACCGTTGTCCGAAACTATCTCTCTAGGAAGACGTTAAATTACAAACCAACTCGATAGTTGATCTAGAGTTATTAAATTTTTCATAATGGCAACCTCAATCCACTTCGAAAAATGATCCACTAGGATTAGGAAATCAACACCTTCTAAGTTAAAGAAATCTTTATGTACCCGTTCGTAGGGTACCTCTTTCCGAACCCCTAGTTTGTGTTAACTGCACAGCCCCGAATATAATCTTCTTTATATCTTCGTTAATCTTTGGCGACCAGAGATGACTACGAGAGAGAATTTTCGATCGAACAATGCCAGGATGCCCAGGATGCGGTAACTCAAGTATTTTTTTTTCTTATTGTACATGGAACTACTATTTTGTTCCCATAAAACAAGGCCTCTTGTTCACAAGATAGAGAATTCCTTTGCTTAAGTACTTCCTGCAGAACTCGTATCATTTCTAATCTCATGAACTATTTCTGAAAATATAATTCGTAACTCAGACAGACAGCCTTGGATGTCATAAAACATTCTTCGCCTTATGTTTCTTCAGATGGTTATCGGGAGAGTGCATCTACATGCCCTATGTAGTACTTGATTTCGGATGAATGTCGCCCACCTCTGCAAGGGAGCCGCTGCTACTGCTGGAGCGTGCTTGTTGTTCCAAAAACTTTCTTGCAACAGCTTATGATCGGTGTATAAAATAAACATATAAATAGCGAAAGAATTTTTTTTTTTTTTTCACTCGCGATGAAACTGCGAATATCCTTTCTCGGCTTCAACTCGATGTGGATGACGCAAACAATACTGGGCGTTCGTCACCTTCAATAATATGTGCAAGCGCAGCCCCTACACCGTAAGGGCTGGCATTGCAAGAAACCACTATTGGTTTACTTGTATCGAAATGTACCAAAAGCTGGTTTCTAAGCAGCAAATCCTTGCTCTTCTGAAAAGCTAGTTGGCATTCCCTTGTCCAAACAAATCTGTGATTTCCTTTTAATAATTCATTCAGCGATCTGACTTCAAGTGATATTCTAGCCATACATTTGCCGTAAAATTTGGTAATCCTAAATATGATTTAAGGTTAGTTACATAGTCTGGTGCCGACGCACTCTTGATTGCCTCTGTTTTTGCTTTCCTTGGCTTAATACCTAGATATTCTACTTTGTCTTAAAAGAACTGGCTTTCATTCAATCTTTCATTACATGCTTCTAGTCTATTTAAAATTTCGTTTGCGTACACACTCCTCCACGGTTTTTGCACCTACAATAACATCTTCCAAATACCCGGCAACACCATCTAACCCCAGTAGTATTTGATCTATAATTAATTGGAAAATAGCAGGTGCTGATTTTAGACCAAATACTAGGCGGTTGGAATGCAATAACCCTTATGAGTATAGATAGAGAGACATTCTTGGGATTTTTCCGAAATTTTTACTTGTTGGTATGCCCCTGACAAATCAAGAACACAAAACCACGCACAACCTTTGAGTTTTACAAAAATCTCATCAATTCTTGGTATAGGATAATGTTCTGTTTCAACAAACTTATTGACTGTGACTTTGCAGTTGATGCAAATACGCAATTTTCCATCTTTCTTAGGCACTATCACTTAGGGGAAAGCCCACCCACTGTACCGAACTATCACTAAAATTTCCTTTGCAAACAACCGATCTAGCTCTTGCTCTACACTTTTAAGTAGACACAAAGGCACTGTATATGGTTTACAGAATAAGGGCGTTGCATCGTCTCTCTAAACTACTTCAGCTTCGAAATGCTTAATTGCACTCTCTAGGTCTAGGAAAATACATTACTAAATTTACTCTTATAATATTTAACGTCTTTCAATTTGTTAACTTTAGCACCTATATTTTTAATATTGCCCCCACTAACGGGTCTTAAGTACGTGCTAGTTGTAAGTTCGTTACGTTTACCCCAGCCAGCAACCACTCCAACATCAGTGCTATGCCTTCACGTCAGAGTTGACGCCGACGGGATTTACATATAACTACATACAAATTCCATGAAAAGACTTTTTCAGAGAATTGCCTCGAACGGGATTCGAACTCTCGACCCTCTGCTTGAGCAGTCTATGCATATACAACTACAACACGGCCACCCCCTATTTTAGCATTTAATCATTCCTTGGGCTGGTCTTTTGGTGTTTTGCGTATGACGTATAGGTTGCAGAAATCTCTGATAATCCATATAGTGTATGAG
The DNA here is from genome assembly GCA_907269105.1 of Volucella inanis. NCBI lineage: Eukaryota > Metazoa > Arthropoda > Insecta > Diptera > Syrphidae > Volucella > Volucella inanis. The sequence goes on from OU026157.1 coordinate 128,339,379, forward strand.
TGTTGTCATCTGAAATATTGCGTTGGCATCTAAGACTTTAAAAAATGAGTAAGCAGGTCTAAAAACTTTAAATAGACGATGTTGAAGATTCTATATCTTATCAATATGGGTTTTCGCCGCGTTTCCCCAAGCCAGAATCCCATATCTTCTGCACTTCAAAATAGGAATATCTTTTAAGGTATACCATCGCAAAGAGCGCGCTCTTAAGTTGAAGACGTAGGGTATTTCTATGCTCTCGCCATAATAGATGTTCATCTACTATATTTGCTGTTTTGCAGCATTTTTCGTCTTAAGCATACTTCAATACTTAACCCCCTAATTTATTTGATTAAAAAAAAATCTATATGCACTAAAATGCATGTGATAAACACGAATCTGAAATCAGTTTTTCAATCCGTTGCGTCGATGATTTCCTCGCGTGAGCTAAATTTTTTATTGATGAGCCATCTTTTGAGGTTTGGGAAGAGATAATAGTCCGAGGGAGCCAAATCGGGCGAATACGATGAATGCGACAGCAATTGGAGCCGTAATTTATTGATTTTAGCCGTGCGTGCGTTGCTCTTGTGCGCCGGTGCATTGTCTTGCAAAAACAAAATTTTTTTTCGCTTCATGTGAGGCCGTTTTGCAGCGATTTCGGCTTTCAATCGCTCCAATAATGCGATACAGTAATACTCGCTGTTGATGGTTTTTCCTTTTTCGAGGTAGAAGAGTATGCCATGACAATCCCAGACCGACGCCATAACCTTTCCGACACATCAAGCGTCGTGCCGGCTTCAATCCATTGCCGGGCACTTATTCTGTTCTCTGGTGTTCAACAGTTACCGATCGATGCCAAAAGTCCGCCCGATTCCGCATCAGCAAGTCCAAACACTCTTTCGAAATGCTCTCGCGTTCGTGTTTTTAGTCGAGTGAATATGCGCGGCACCCAGCGGCAGGATAACCTTTTCATATGCAGAATATTGCCCAAAATACTAGCTCGCGCACCTTCACTTTCCGGTCAGCCAACACCATTTCATGTATTTTTTTGACATTGTCCTCTGTAACCGCATCGGAGGGCCTGCCGCTGCGGACTTGATCGGTAGTGGAGTTGCGACCACTACGAAACTCTTGAAACCAATATTTGACGGTGTAATCTGACGGAGCATTAACCCCATAATATTTATCCAACTTTTCTCTTGTTTCCTTCGCCGTTTTGCCTCTCAAAAAATAATGTTCGATGAGAGCACGAAAATCGTTTTTGTTCATACTCAACATGATGTCAAACACGTTAACAACAATCAGCTGTCAAAACAAAACTAAAGACAGTATCGCACTGAAATTTGGCATATCTGCCTAAATATGAACGGACTTATCGTTCATCGTTATGATTTGGAAGGTTCTGGGCTAGGCATGCTTCATATGAAAGGTTTGACACCGCAATAAGTTGATAGAAGTCGAACGCTCTCGTTATTCATCCACAAAACGCTGCTAATGTCTATATAACGTATTCTTCAGAGTAGCCACGCTCAGCTTTTCGCTTCGCCAGATCCGCATCGGTTGATAATTTTATATTTGGCACTCGATTTATTCGCACTGTTTTCAAACTATAAATTCCGCGACTTCTTAGGTATGTGAGTAGACCCATTGACGTGTAAAAATTGTCAAAATAGACAATGTGGTTTGTGTTATCTGGCTCCAAGATCTGGTGCATTTTCAGGCACCACATTGTCTCATGGACCTGAGTAAATCTCACAATCATACGAAAATCCCACATTATCACATAAAATGAAAAGCTTAGTTCTCCATTTATGTGGTTTGGCTGGCATATGGTATATTGACGTGTAGGGCTACCTCCCATTTTTGTAGCACATTTTTGCTCGTAAACAGAAAGACGCTTCAACATAGGAATAGACCTCAAAATTTCAGTGAAATGATTTATCAGTGGTCTTATTCGGTGCATATTGTATCGTATCTAGGCTGGCCTAGGCTAGGCACCATGGTCAAATTGATGTTGAAATGGAAAAATTGGCGTATTTGTTCGGGTCACATTCGAGTCATTGTAGTTCGGATTGGTTCGAGTTAATATCTCCCCCAATACGAACGAACATTTGGATATCGAAACACAGACATAAAGATCATGATCCCGATGAACTGTCGAATCTCTTTTGGTTTGTTACAAAGCGGGTTTAAATTTTCTGCTGGTAAGCATATAAATTCATTTGATCAACCAGATGTTGTATGAAGTCATCAGTCAAGAAATGGTAAAAAAATCAAAAGGCGTTTTCAACGCTTTCACGTCATTTGCACTTGCAAATTTTTTTTCCTCCACAGCATAGACTTGAATTCCTGAGCATCATTTCTCATGCTTTTGGGTCTATAACTTGTATTATTCCATTGGAAGATGCGTTGGAAAGTTACTGTCATTGTACGTCATTTCAGTATACGTCATTCATTTGAAGCGCAAGCAACAATTTTTTTTTTCACTCAAATATGTCGAACTTTGTGCCTGAAAAAGTGTTTTTGCGGGGAGTTCTTCTTCATTACTTTAATATTAAGAAAACTGCTGCCGAAAGTCATCGTATTTTGGTGGAAGTTTATGGTGAACATGCGCTAGCTAAGCGAATGTGCCAAAAATGGTTTGCACGATTTAAAAGTGGTGACTTTGGCTTGGAAGACGATGAACGTCCTGGGCAGCCAAAAAAGTTTGAAGATGAAGAACTGGAAGCATTACTCTATGAAGATTGTTGCCAAACACCTGAAGAGCTCGCAGACTCTTTGGATGTCACTCAAGCAGCCATTTCAAAACGTTTAAAAGCAGCTGGATATATTCGAAAGCAAGGAAATTGGGTTCCACATGAACTCAAGCCGAGAGACGTCGAAAGGCGGTTTTGCATGTCCGAAATGCTGCCGGAACGCCACAAAAGGAAGTAATTTTTGCATCGGATTGTTACTGGTTACGAAAAATGGATTCTTTACGACAACCCCAAGCGCAAAAAATCATATGTGAAACCCTTCCAACCAGCCAAATCAACGGCAAAGCCGAATATCCATGGCGAGAAGGTAATGCTCTGTATTTGGTGGGATCAGATGAGTGTGCTGTATTATGAGCTGCTAAAACCGAATGAAACCATCAATGGACAACGCTACCTAACACAATTAATCCGTTTGAAGAGAGCAGTAGCCGAAAAACGCCCGGAATATGTGACCAGACACCAGGCAATAATTTTCCATCATGACAACGCTCGGCTCCACGTTGCTATTCCGGTTAAGAACTATTTGGAAAACAGTGGATTGGAAGCCTTACCCCACGTGCCTTATAGCCCAGACCTTGCCCCTTCTGACTACCATTTGTTCCGATCGATGCAGAACGCCCTCACTGAAATACGGTTCACATCAGAGCAGAATATCAAAAAATCGCTTGATTCATTCTTGGCTGATAAGCCGGCGCAGTTATTTTGTGATGTGATCCACAAATTACCAGAAAGATGGGAAAAAGTCATAGCTCAAGATGGACAATACTTTGAATATGCTATTGTACATATTTTTCTTAAATAAACGTTCATATTTTGAAAAAAAAAACCGCACGAATTAAAATATATACCCAACTTTTAAAGACCCAATGAATTGGCCAGTAGTCGAAATATAGGGTTTTCTAATAATGACTTGACAACTTTTTTTAAATAAAAAGTAAACCATTTGAGATATTTCAAAAACTTTGTTATTGGCTTGAAGTACAATCGAAACATTTATGAATGGAACTCGATTTCGTTCATGTGGCCACCGCGGGCACGTTTGCAGCGGTCGATTCGTTGGACCCAATTTTCAACAGATCGACCAAATATTTCGGCCGAGCTCTTCCAACGTCGTAAGCGTGTTGGCATAAACCAATGACTTAACGTAGCCCCACAGAAAATAGTCAAGCGGAGTTAAGTCGCGCGAACGAGGCGGCCAATCGACTGGCCCATGTCTTGAGATAACATGCTCACCATACTTACTCTTCAATAAATCGATTGTAGCGTGTGCTGTGTGGCTTGTGGCACCATCCTTTTAAAACCAAATGTCGTCCAAGTCCATATCTTCCAATTCGGGCCAAAAATAATCGGTGATCATTGCGCGATAACGCTGACCATATGGACCAATAACGGCGCCGGCATGTAAACCGCACCAAACATTTATTTTTTGTGAATGAAGTGGTGATTTGTGAAGCACATGTGGGTTTTCACCCCAACAATAACGCATATTTTGCTTATTGACGAACCCATTGAGCCAAAAATGAGCTCCGTCACTGAAGATTATTTTGCGATGAAATTCATTATCTTGGCGCATCTTCTCCAGAACCCAATCGGAAAACGTAGTTCCTTAGTGTACTTTACCATGATGAAAATGTTGAGCTTACTGAATAAATTGACGGTGACAGTTTGATGATTAGTGAAAGAGTGCGTTCACAAATTTAATTCAAAGTTGTCAAGTCCCTATTGGAAAGCCCTATATCTGGATCTAAACCAACTTCTTCTTGTTGCAATTCGATGTCATTTGAGGCACGTTTACGTTTCCTGCAACTCAAAGCAACAACATCATATGTAACACCTCTCGTATTTGATTCTGAAATCAAGTCAATCAATAATTCGGTTCAATTCAGATTATTCAGCAAACAATCATCAATCAAAGACTCGTCTTCAGTGCACATGAAGTCTGGATCGTCAAAATGGTCGTCATCGTCAAAGTCACCACCGTCAGAGTCTTCACTGCTCGAAAAATGTTCAATGAAATCGGCTTTATCATCAGTCATCTTAAAAAGATTCCCCAAAGACCTTCTCGACATACCTATATGAGGAACATGGAATAAGAAGGTAATGGGGAGACAGCAAAAAAATGACACTGAACTGCCTAAAACCGCCTCGACAAAAAACAACACAGCACATAATTTTTGTTTTTCACAAATCAATGGAAAAATACTTTATTTACTTACTTGTATTTTTCCAATTAAAATTTATCAATATTTAATTGTTTTTAGTATTATTAAAAACAAACAATTTGAAAAAAAATTAAAGCGCAACGAATATGCAATAAAAAACAATGCACAAAGCAATAAATAATTGAACAAAAAAATTAACCGTAACCTAAGGCATTAGAGGGTTAATATTACTGTACCATATATTACACGAAAATATATTTTTTTACATAATTTACTTTACTGAAATATAAAAAAATTCCAATAGTACCGAGAATGGGTACCCGGGTACTCCGGAAGCTAAAAAGCGTTGTTAAGGTTGTGTATGAACATAAGGGTTAAATGAAAGCATGTTTTCAGATTTAAATTGTTCGAGTGATTTTTGGTCCCGTCCATATACACAGAGAACGTATGAGCATCACCACTCCGGTTCCTGTCTTACGTTGCGTACTCCAGTAGGATATAGTGATGTATTTCTAAAAAGATTCTTTACGAATACAAAGCATCTTCTCACGTTATATGATTTGGATTGCTCTATACATATTGCTGTGTCATCCGTTGCCTAAAAAATACGAACTTGTGCTTATGAGATATAGTACAAATCATTGATAAAATGTAACTCACGTTGAAACATTCAAATATACATAAAATTGATATCTGCATCATTCGCCAAAGCAAATTGCGCATTTATTCAAAACTCCCAAATTCAATCTAATCACATCCTCAGTTGACTACAAATAGAATTTCCTAAAAATACCTACAGCTCTCATTCATAAAATAAAATTCCACTCAAAACTTTCAATCAAAGCTCACATTCCCTGTCAATTCATACGCCAAAATATAGCCACTTTGTACGATTACTGCCAATCAACGAGTACACTGGCAAACAAATTAACAAAACTTTAAGCCTTCACTCTCTCGGCTTTTCATAATACTTCCAAACAGTTGGCTGACAAAAAGTCTTAGTCCCCATCGAATCCCAGTCCTCATTCATTCACAATTTTATCAAAATACCAAATGAATTCCATTCCATTCCGGAATATCAATAATTCATTGAGTTCACATCGCATATGATCCCCCCGACAACGAAAATCACTCAAATGTAACATGCAACGAATGCGGAGTACACGTATTTCTGCCATCATTCCGCCCACCTATCTCAACCTGGGATTTGAAAATAAACCTTTCCGTATTCCACATGACGTCCTGCAGCCCCAATCATCCAATTTTAATGGCATACAGGCTCAGGCTCAAGCATACAGGTTTAAATGTAGACATAGCGCGCTCATCCTTAGGTCCCGTCTCCTGGGTCGTCTATTCCACGATGACATTTAAGCGGATATTGAATTATCGATCCCTTTTCCCGTCCTCATACACGAACTTATACTTTATCCTTGTGTATGTTCAGATACCTTTTAGTATGGTAGATCCTGCGCCTATTGTTTGGTTTTGGTGTCGATGTATAATACAATGTCACGTGAGCAGCAGCCGTACTCCTTGCCTATCCCTTGGTGCTCGTATGTACCATAGACGGTACAGCTGAAAAATGATGGAAAACCGTTTACGTTTCACATTGACGTTTACATATATCGTTGAAAAGGTGCGGACGAGTGCTTTTCAATTGATTTGATTGGAAAAACACTCGTAATAAATGTTAATCCTTAATTGGATCGGTTCTTTATGGTGAACCAGAACAAGAACCAGAAGGGGACGCAACAGAAGTGGAAAGGTGATGCAACCGCCAGTGAATTATTAATGAATTGTCGAGAATCACCCGAGATCGTTTTTTATTGAGAGAAACGTAAATTATATACGTGACGCACCTGTAACTTTTCAAAACGTGAACGTCTTACAATACAACAACAAGTGCTGATGGTTCTTCTGCCGCTACAGCCACTTACCATAGCCGATGTAAGCGATGGTAGGTGGTCATGGTCATGAGGTAACAGAAAATTAATTAGCTAAGTGTACACTCATTTACAATCCTTACTTATCCTGATTAAATATTTACCTTCCCTGTGTAAGGCAGAGAATATCCTAAGGAGGTTTCTGGAACAACAATTGCCTTCTTCTTCTTGATAACTAATTACAAACAATGGAGGACTGAGTACCATTGGGATCGTTAGAGTTCTTTGCTCCTTTAGCGGGTGGAATTTGCCTACCTTCAGTTGTGGTCGTATATCTGGCTTTGAGTTACTTCTTTAACATAGATGGAGATGGACAAATGTCGGCGACAACGACAACGACAACAAATTCTTAATGAATGATTGAGTAGTCGTCTTTTTGTTTTGAGTGCTGAAGTGCCAGCCTAATTGTGGGAACTCAATACAGATGACAATTTATATGTTGAAAGAAATATCTACAACAGCTCTTTGAATGAAATGAATTTGAAGTAAATTTTGAGAGCTAAATTAACAAATTGTTTAGAAGTTGCAGAATCAAGTTTCCACTATTCGTTAACAGTTTGAATCTTGTGATGAATAGCCGTTATAAATTCTAAGCTTACAACGATAAGGCGGGGGGATTTGATGAACTCCTTATCCTTATGGATGGTGAGGCAATGAATATTGTTTGTGCGCTTAATTAAATGAAAATTGATTCAGACCATAGTCACACATATCTCAAATCCAGATTAACAAATGGACAAAATTGACTATTGCGCAATGGACAATGGCAATATTTCAGAGAGATACCTTCTACTTTTTGTGCCAGTGACCCAGCCTCAATTTGAGACAAAGAACTTTAAGAAGTTATTACTTCCACGACCTCTCAGAACTTTCTGCTGCTTCACTTACATCTGTCTTCAGATTCGCGGATGCAAGAAGATAGCTTAGAAACACCCAGGGTCTAAACGACAACCAACGCGAGACGGAAAGCTTCTCCCCCAACCGGGCATCACAATGGGTCTATACAGACCTAAGTGTGATGTGGTACATGATATATATATATCATCAACACGCTTACCTAACCTTACATATATAAGCTCGTATGTGGATCAGACCCTTTCAATAGATTTAACGTCAGGAAGCCATCAACACGCACAGATTTATAGTACGATCAAACACTGATGCCCTGGAATTGTCACTTTTAAATTGCTTAAAATTCACATAGGAGCGGAATTTTTCTCTGAAATCTTCTTAAAATGCAGATCTCTTGTAAGTCTACCTTCAAAACCTCCAATCTTGCCTGCTGGCTCTTTATTCTTACAAAATAAAGGGTGATTCATCGTAAGGTTTGATTTATAATTTAAAATAAAATACATAAATTTGGAAGTGAACTTAAAATTTTTATTACCAGTAAAAAAACAATTTATGGCATCTATTTTTTAAAAATGACATCATGTAAATATTGGCCACGACTACGTCTGAGGTGGTCCATTCAGAAAGTCCAATTTTGGGCGACTCGTTTGAGCATAACCACTAGTATCTCGCGGATTACACGAGTAATGTTGGTTTCCAAAGCGTCTATTGTAGCTAGATTATTTCCAAAGACCTGAAACTTTACATATCCCCGGAGAAAATAGTCCAAAGGCGGCCAATTTACCGTAGCAAAACTTAAAATTAAGTGCTCACCAAAATGATTTTGAAACCAAAGCTCACCGAAACCATGTCAAGTTGTCGAATACGCCAAGCTAAGCTGCTGAGAACGACGTCGAATCGATTCGTCACGGTTTCCGCGTACACTCTCAGCTACAGCTGCTATTGTGCTATACGTGCTGGATGTGGTCTAACCGGTCGAGTATCATCCAATAATGTAAACCGGGACTCAAATTTGTGAATGGTATTGGTGACCTAACGGTTTCAGCATGTCGATTATGCGCTCTAATTGCACGAAAAACATTTCTAGTAGAACGCTGATTTTCGTAATATAGCTGAACAATTTGGACACGCTGTTGTGGTGTGAGTCTTTCCATGATGACTTGTCAAACGATACCAAACAAAAATAACAAAGCAATTTGATAAGAGTCACGCGTGATCTGTCAAGAAAAGCCTATTGAAAATCAAACCTCACGATGAGCACTCCTTACATACAAGTTGGGGCAAAAGTAATGTCATAGAGCAAATGCACCAACATTTTTGTAACTGACGTCAAGTGTCATTGTGCTTTGACATTTATGGGTTGGACAGATAGGAAATTAGTTGACAATAAGCAATGAAATGATACAAACCTGAAGAACGCGGAATTATTGTTATTGCTTATTTGACCAATTTTCGTCTCGTAAAACCTGCATCCACTAGAGATGTCCCAAGTAGTAGCCGGCCCCGTATTGCTCGTTCGACCGAGAATATCACATTAGCATCAGCTTATGTTCGTAATGTCGAATTTTAGTCAAAAATCTGAAGATGTTCCTTTATAAAGTGCCAGCTGATCGTCAAGTGAGCTTAACTTACTCTATGCTCCGATAAGCCTGGTGCAAGAAGAGGATCATTTCCACTTAAGTGATTATGTGGATAAATAAAACTTTTGCATTTATTGTCATTGTATCCCCTCAAATTGACTGTTTGGTGCGGTGAAAATGTAACTGGCCCGAGGACACCAACGTCACTACCGTAGCTGTAACAGATGTTAAACGTTTCTTTTTTTTTTCCGTAAGTTGTTGAATTGGTTCTCGAGCATTGTTGGTTCTAGCAGGACAGAGCAACCGCTCATACAACCAGGCCGTGCGATCTCTCATTTTGCCGATTTAAACCGGCTGGCCAGACCGCTAGATCTTTGCAGTTTTTTGAAAACTCGCGTTTATCACAATAAATCACAAACTTACAATAGTAAGTCTTTCAAACCAACATTAAAGAAGAAATCACCAATTTAGAGCCAGATGTTTTGTGAGCAACAATTCAAAATGCCGTAGAATGAGCACAATAGCGCGTAAAATCAGAATGTAGTTATTTGACCGATATAACCTTTTCAGTTTTGGACCTCCAAATAAACTTTTCGTCAAAACAAATTCCAGTTTTCTTTCATATTTAGTAAAATAGTAGGCAATTCACATTGGGACATTATTTTTAGCTCGCCTTGTACAAGAAATCCCTTAAAATATATAAAAAAGAACTGAGGAAGGAAGGTCGACAATCCTGAAGATTATTTGGAAGAATCGGATGGCACTTGGACGACCTCAAGTGATGTATCATTCAACCTGATATTGGACACCACTCCAGGAAGTGCTTTCATTCCCAAAAAACCGCAGATCTATAAGTCTTTCCTTCTGAAAACTCTAGAAAAACTAATTGATATCGATATACGATCTAGACTAGATCCACGACTTTTGTCTACAGCTACATATTTGCTGACTAGCCATATTGAATGATCCCTACATTATAACGAGTACATAACGGTCGCTTTTCTGGACACAGAGTGTGCCTTTAACAAAGTCAACATATCCACAATCACAACTGCTCTGTCAACTCTGAATGTAGATGACTCACTTCGAAAGTTGATCTGTCTTATGCTACATAGTAGGATAATCAACTCCAAACTAATCGGCAGAGATATGCCGCAAAGCGGTGCCCTTTCACCCCTTCTCTAGAACTTAGTGGTCAACAAATTGCAGATATACCTGAAAGCGAATGGTAGTCAATTCTGTTCCTATAAGTTTCCATAAAACTTATATTTTCCTCTTTTCCAAGAAATATAAAATTCCAATCGTAGACCCTCCTTCAATAAACAAAAGGATGCTTAGTCGTTTCCGAGTCTTATTTTTAACAGGAAACCAAACTAGAATATTTAAGAAAGAGTATAGAAAGCTATAGTAGGTTTATTCTTCTGCAAAAAAGCCATTGGCGACAAATGCGGCCTTCAGCCTTACATTACTCACTGGCTATACGTCTGAATTATTAAACGGGGTGGTAGTCTGGTGGACGGCCTTAGACAACCCAGTCAACTGCAGTAAACTAAGCTAAGGCAAAAGGACAGAATGTATGGTATGTGCATTATCGGAGATGTACGTGCCACCCCCACCGCTGCACATGATATTCAGTTTCATTTGACACCCCCGCATATTTTCAGCGGTGAAGAAATAAATTATTTTTTCACGCTAATATTCTTAATACACTAATAATCCTTCCAGAGAACATTGACTACACTATGCCCCAACATTGGTTCGACAAAAACATTCATGTAAGCATCCCCTCTTGATTCTTCTGGGAGGAAGACGCTTTTATGGGCGATAAGTCAATTCATTTCATACAGATGGATCTTGGACTGAAAGCGGGGTTGGTGGCGGTGCTTTCTCAGATAAGTTAAAATGTTGGCGATTAAAGGAGTCCTGATCTAGCTGAAGAAAGAGGTGTTATCTGTTATCAAATCCCTAAATTTAGTCTCACAAAATTCTAAAATCGCCCTTGACCGACGATTATCTCTCAGGGAAATGGCAGAGCAGTTTAACATCCAGCTATGTTGGGTGCCGATCAATAGGGAATTATACGGCCGACGAACTTGCCAAAATTGAAACCACTATCTTACCTGAAAAAGGTGGCATTTGTATATTAATCGCTATGTGCAAACTAATACTAAAGCTAAAAGAACAAATCTTAGGTGGCATGTTGGACTGTTGGGTTAACTTGCCTAGCGACCAAACAAGTCTGGCCAAGGCTGGATCTGAATCGCTCTAAGAGTTTGATATTTTAAAATAGAAAACATCTATGCGCTGTCATAGGTATCATCACTGGACACTGTTTTATAGGCAACGATGCAAGAAGGCTTGGCATCTTTACTTATGATTTCTGCATAAGTTGCATAAAATGACTTAAACGATCTAAAATCCAAGCTACGTCAGAAGCTCAATTATAGATTCACTTGTCAACACAATGGGCCAGTAGGCCCAGTAATAGGCCTACTTAACCTAATCGATACCCCTTCGTAACATCACTCTTCTCAGTCTTAAACCGAATCACTCTTAACTGATATATTCGTTTGCTATTGAGAGCGGATTAGACAAACATTATGCAAGTCTACCAGCTCTCTTATTCCTTCTGAAGGAGAAGACTGGAGTTTCATACAGCAGTTAATAATTTTTAATCCTCTTCCATGCAGCTTGTGCAGAATTAGTTGTGATGGATATCTTAGCATTCAAAATGGATGCCGATGGAACAGTATCTTGTGATGGCACTAGAGAGGACTTGCACACCTCAGCAGCTAAATTTAAGTAGTGAGCGAGATATATTCTTTCCAGATGCCAGTCATAGTGTTCTGAATATTTTGACAAATTTTGCTCAACAAGCCTTTGTTAGACCGATAGCCTCCTCATCGGTAACTTTGTTACCTTTGTTTCAGAGGACATCTAAGGAGTGGAGAGCTTGTATATTATACAGAGCCGATAGCTTTCTATTAAATGCACCAGTTCTCATGAATATCCCGGGTAATGGAATAGTCTTAAACATTTTTGTAGATTTTAACATTCCTTGAACTGATTATTGCAGTGTCCAATGCCTTTAAAAATATCGAGTATATAGTAGTCGACCCCCGGGCGATATCTATTTCCTTAATAATTATTGCATCTTGGTTGATGGCAGATACTTCAAGTTGAAAGGCTTTGTATTTAGAATGTATGTTGAGGGTGCGGCTAGCTCTTTAGATTTCAGATTCAATCTGTCCCGATTTTATAGCCATCGGTGTCGAAAGTTACTTTCTATGGTGGTATCATGTTTATTTCTTCCACTCACTCCAATTAAAAATTTTAACAGTTTTGGAATCATGTGTCATCATCATCGCGAATCCCTCTCGTATCCTAACAGCAGCTTTCTGTGAATAATACCATGATTTACCCCTGAATTCCGATCTTTTAATCTACATTTTAGTGAGGTTTGAGAAGCGGAAGTATTTCTCTGAGACTTTTATCAGAATTACGAACTCTATGCCAGGATGGGTGTCAATCACTGTTTAATATCAATGTAAATGGTGGCGCAAAATTAATCATCCAATTTTGTTTTTTAATTACTTTTTTACTAAATAAAAAAAAAATGATTCTGTCTAATGAAAAGCTTTATTCATACCTTTACAATTAATTTTTTGTAAATGGAAAAGATGACATCCGCCAAGTGGCTGCCACCAGTGTAAATAAACATTTCTACCCGTTTTGCCGGATTTTTCATGACTTTCCGCAAGATTTCCGGTGATAACTGTTCGCATATATGTCGAATATTCTCCTTATGGGTTGCGATTGTCTGAGACTTTGTTAGCATAAAACCGTAACTTCAAGTAACTCCAAAGAAAGAAGTCTGGGATGGTTAAATCGGGCGGTCTTGCTGGCCATGTCAAATTGCCAAACGAGAGATTACGCGACCAGGAAACGCTTCCTTCACAATACCTATTGTGGCTCGTGCTGTGTGTGCGGTTACACCATCTTGTTGAAATCAAAGGTTCACCGAGCCCCGTTCATCCAATTCCGACAGTAAGAAGTCGTTTATCATACCCCTATAGCATTCGCCAGTAACAGTGACCGTATTGCCGATGACCTCCTCAAAAAAATACGGCCTAATCACTCCTCCCGCGTGAACGCTGCACCACCAAGTGACTTTGAGTGGATGTAATGGCTCTTCGTGCATCACATGGGGATTTTCAGTGCCCCATAAATAAAGATTTTGCTTATTGACGTAACCGCTTAAGTGGAAATTCGCCTAGTCGCTCATGACGATTTTCTAAACAAAATCGTCCTCTTCGTTGTTGAGATTGAAGATGACTTTACAGTAATTCACACAAGACTGACGGTCAGGAGGCATTAACTGATCCACTGCTTGCACTTTGTACAGAAACATGTGTAAGTCTTTCACTAAAGCTCGCTGTAGGGTCCGTCTGGTGATGCCCAATTGCGTAGCCCGTCGTCTGGTGATGTATCTTCGTTCTTAGCGACATCGGCGGCTACAGCCGCGATATTCTCGGCCGAACGACCAGTCCGGTGGTGGCCACGCCGTATATGATCTCCTTTGGTTCTACTCTGTTCGAATTGAGTAGCTAAGCGCCGAAATATTTGCCCAGTTATGGCGATACGATTAGGAAATCGACTTCAAAATTCATGCTGCGCTAACCCCACCAACCTATTATTGGTCAAAAACATTAACACAATTATTCGACGCTATTTCGAAGAAAAGCGCTCCATTGCTTGTCTGTTTATATACTGCAGCTGTCTAGTTCACAAATGTCAAATATGGTTAACATATGACGCCACTTTTCAGAATTATATCATTTTCCGATAGCATGACTAATTTTGCGCCACCTTGTAAAAGTATTACAGTCGATTAAGGTCTTTTAATGGATTTCATGTTCAGTATGAGATAGCTGGATCTCGAAGGTAGAGATTGATTACTTCTTTCAAGGAACAAATTTTGCTTTCGAATTGACACGTAGACCCTCACCTGAGGAATTGTTGTGCTGTTCGTTAAAATATGAAGAGAATTTGCCTAATCCTAGAATGCCCACATCGTCAGTCTGCAATTGAAATAACGTCATTTGAATTAAAGCATTATCTACTAGGTGGCGCAAAAGTCATCAATTTTGCAAATGGCGACAAATGTCAATTCTTTTGTACTTTGACATGAATCGCTGTACTCCTAAATAACGCGGAATAATTGCTTAGATTTTTTTTCGGGATAATTCGTCGGTTGTGTTGGCGCAGCGTTAATTACGGCGCAGATTTCTTGGTTATCCGACGCCAACTAGGCAAACACTACGACGTTTATCCGCTCGCCTAGAAGAGTATAGGACAACACGAGACGCTGTCAAGTCTGGCCTTCCCCGGAGTAGCCGTTCTGCTGAGAATATTGCAGCTGTGGTTGAAGATGTCGCAGAAGACCCCGGAGTATCGACGAGATGATGTGGCATACAATTGGGCATCAATCGGCGGTCTTTACAGAGAATTTTCATTGAAGACTGTAATATGTTCCCTTATAAAGTGCAGACAGTACATTTGTTGTTAGCTATTGGTGGCCAAGCGGTCTGAATCTCAACCGCGAGGAACAACTCTTTATCAAAAATCATCATGAGCGGCGAAACCCATTTCTATTTCTGTGGATATGTGAATTAGCAAAATGATCACTTCTGGGGCACCGAAAATCCGCATATGACCGACGAAGAGCTGTTTACACTGGAGAAGCCATCGGGCTTTATTTTTTTCGAAAACGTCGCGAGTCAAACTACTACTGTGAACAGCGAGCGCTACAGAGCCGTACTCAATGACTCGCCTAACTAAACCGTCCCAAAATTCTTTTCGTAGGTTTTTTTAAAGTCAAGAGTCTATGTCAACAATCCTCAGACGCTTGAACCTCTCAAAGAGAATATCCGTCAAGAATGCGAGTACCTATCGCCGAAAGTTTTGGCGGCGGCCACTTAGCCGATGTCATTTTCTCGAGTGAATGGAAAAAAAAACTAAGAGATCAAGAAAATATAATCCAAAAGCAGAACCAAAGTTTTTCATTCATAAAAAAACCTACAGCTAGAGAACATAAGGTGACAACTTTTGTAGATCTCTTACACTAAAGCGACCCATATCAGAGTTACTTTCTTACCTATTTTCTTAAAGTTTGGTTGGTCTAAACAATTTGAGCAATACAGTTACAGAAATCGGTGCCCAGATGCGGTCTTTACAGGACCGCAGTAAAGGAATGTGGAGAAGTCGAAAGCCTTTGGTAGGAGGAATACATTTACCATTGATATTATCATATGGAGTGCTATACCATGTTGTGATCTGAATGAATATTTCTTGCATATTACATCTACCAATCGTTCAAGATTTCTAGCAAAAATCATGAAAGATTTGTAGGTTTGTGGTTTCGTGAAATCTTCGGTTATGCCTTCTTTGCTTTATGCATACAAAAGGAATTTTGAAAGCAATCATATAAGGATAACTATGGGAGTTAGTAATTTTGAGAAGACGTAAACTTCCGTAAAAATACCCGAAGCAATCCACAAAAAAGAAATGATGAGTCATCAGCATCAAGATCTCGTTAAACATATGAATTGCATATTTAGACTCAAGAGATATGTATGTATAATCACTCTTGGGAGAAGAGGAGCTAATGTCATTAGCATCCAGAATGAGTTTTCGAGGCTGGAAAATGGCCAGAATGCAAAGGTGTGCCTACACCAACCTGATGTAATAAATGAATTGAAATTCATGGAATGTGGAATTTTTTTTATCTCTCAAACGATTTCGATTACACGTTGAAATACAATTCAAGTGATCATCATTGGTATTCATCCAATGTATTGGCTTTAATCTCAGCAACAAAGTACCATAATCCAAACAACTCTGAACGTACATAACCTTGATTGCCCACAGTGCAACCCCATCAAAGTTATGAATGTCAATTAGTGCTTGCTGGCAATGTATAACCCAATTACCAGCGTATATACTACTTGTATTCGTTTCGTTCAACTACTGATTTTAGTAAAATTCAATTTCGCCAACATTGAATTTCAATTTGTAATCCACTCAATATTTTTAGTCGGCACTTCACTATTTTTTTTTTTTTTTTTTTTTTTTTTTCAAAAACTTAAAAAAAACTCGCACAATTGCAAAAACAAAATTGAAAATGCACAAAAAAAAGACGAACAAACAGTGCTCATTAAAACAATTTAAATATTGGACAAGTGTCGTTCTCTCAGTACACAAACAACGAAAGCAAATTATTAATTGGGCCTTCCATCGAAACCGCTCATATAAAACTTGCTACGTCAGCAGGATATAACTTTTTCCCGCCACCAACGCAGCCTTTATGCGCTGTCTATTGGTAGTGATTGTGGTGAAAGGATTTTTTTTTTTTTTTTTTTTAATGAAATATGACTCAAAGACCGTTTCGGTGATATTGGTGATGAATATACGGAATCGAGCAGGAAACGAACAGCATAATATGGGTCAGGATGCCACTTGAGTTTTTACACCAAATGGAATAAATCCGGAATTTCATCCTTGAATAATCGTTATTTGTAAAAGGAACTCACATAGATACACGTGTATGCATAGGTATGAATTATTTTTAAGTGACACTTCAACTGTATGGAAGGTTTTTTGAATTTTTTTTAATAATTATTCCAGCACTAGTTAAGTAATTAATATTGGAATTGATGAGTATTCGTAAGTCGCAGGTAATTCGATTTTTATTAAAAAATTAAATCGAACAGCAGAGAGAAATTCAAACCTATCAAGTCGATGATTGATGAGCAAAGTTGTTATGAGATAAAGTCGGATAAAGGAAAACTATTTCATAGTGCTGATGTAATATCCTTAGAGCAAAGATCGGGCAGAACTTTGTACAACTGGAAATGGAGCGTTTGATAAACCGTTGAGTGGTTTCAATTGCTGGTACAATTTCATAAGTTTTACCTGAAATTTTTCCAGAATTTAATTTTATTACCCATAAAAAGCTATGCAAAGCTGTACTAGGCCACATTCTTTATGAATGGAGGCGAAGTAGGAGGATAAGAGGGAAGTTCAAAAAGTGAAGCAATTTCTCGCCTAGGTTTTGTTGAATCGTTTCAAAAATATGAGTTATTGGGACGGGTTTGTGATGCAAAAGACCAAAATCATATTGGCAACTCGAGAAAAACTAAGAATATTGTTTATTTGGTTCGAATGCGTATTAAGGAACCAAGCTTTGGTGATTCCACGTCCATTTTAGAATTTTAGCATATCAGAAGGAACATTCCACCGAATTTTGCTTAAAAGCTTGGCTCCCGATCATCAGCAATAATATTACCTTGCCAATTTAGCACTACGAATGCATGAAATTGGACAAGAACTTAACGGAAGAAGAACTCTGAGCGATGGGGCACCTTTCAATCCTCCAGAATTGCTGTATTGTTGTATGTTATTGAAGCAAATGTGGGTTTTACCGTGAATTTATTTCTCGCTTTTAATAATTGTTGTTTGTTGAAACTTTAAGGTATAGATGTACATATACATGGATGTCGAGAAGTTACAAAATGATTGCTCTCTTACGTGAAAAGTTTCGCATTGTTGCTGTTTGTGTTTTCTGTGGTTGTTTTGTTTATAAAGCCTGTTCTTTTTGCATTTAGTGAAACGCAGACAGATCTCGGCCAACAATGATCTTCAGTTACCTGGCTACGAACTAGTGTCACTATTCTTAACTCACTGCGGATCCCTGTTCCAATGGGGAATTTAATTTCCTTTGGATAAAATTTCATCTCCGTAAGCAAACTATCCACTATTGCTCTACTTACAGAAGCCCCAAACTGGAAAGCAATTCAATCGATATACGCTGCCTGACTCTTTGCAAGGAATTGCATTCCTATATCGTCATACTGAAATTATTATTACGGGCGATTTCAATATACACAATTCTGGGTGGCTTCGAAATTTTGGACGGGTGAAGGATGGTGTGTTGAGATTTTCTCTGAGGAAAATAACTTGACCCAGCTTGTAAATGAGCCCACGCGAATGCCAGACGTTGATAGTTATACCACCAACAACCTAAACTTTTTTCTTTGCCTGATAAGAGCACCGTTGATATGCTCTACCCTCTAGGCTCGTTGGAACATTGTGTCATATCAGCTAAAGTTTCGTACGCCGACCACACAGTTAGAGAAAAGATTCCTAAACGAACTGTGTGGCAATATGAGATAGCCAATTGGAGTGGAATTAACGGATTCTTAAGGAATTTTAACTGATCGTTACGTTTCCTCGATAACGACGTGGATATCGCTGCTGATATAATAAGACACTATTCGACATCGGATGAAGAAAATCAAATCACAAGAAAAGGCGTGGTACCACTAAGCAATCAGGATTAGAGAAATGTTTTTTTCGGTCGTACAAGACCAACCCGACAGGGAAAAACCGAAGAAAGTTAAAATAAGACAGGAATAACTTCAACGCCTTTCTTAAATGTGTGAAATTCCAATACGATCAAAATCTGAGGCAAAAATACTACAATGTCCCAAAGGTAGTAACAATTTTAGGTCGTTCGTCAAAAACATTAGAAATTCTGTCTCATTCTCTATCCCAACGTTCACTTATATTACAACCACATTTCAGCTGCCAGCTCTTCGGACAATGCCAATCTGCTTGCTCCATACTTTGCGGCCAGCTCAACGCTTCCAGATTGTGCCTTGTCCCCGCCTACACTTGAGTACGTTGCATCTTCAATGGGACGAATCCACTTTTGCACAAGTCTAGTAGCAAAAGTACTTAAAAATCCTAATATACACGAATCCACAGGGCCAGATAGTATATATCCCTTTCTTCTGAAGAGGTGTTCTTCCACGCCGGGAAAACCACTGCGTAAGCTTTTTCATTTATCCTACATTTTACGGCTTTTTCCGAGCAGATGGGAAGCAGCCCATCCTTTAAAAAACGCGGATCTTCTTCTTACAACTCCTACAGACTCATTGTACTTACGTCTCTTCTTTTCAAACTCATGAAACGCTGATTAACCGTCAGCTCTTGAAATATCTCAAAACACGAGAATTTCTCAATGACCAGCAAGACGGTTTTCGTAGCAACAGGTCCACTGGTGATTTGATGGCACGTCTTAATGGAAAGTGGAACAAAAGCGTACACCAATTTGGCGAAAGCAAGATAGTTGCACTTGATATTGTAGTTTTTAAGCATTTGACAGAGTTTGCTATCAGCTCTTTTGCCGAAAATGCGTGAATTTGGAATCGACGAATCCCTACTTCAATGGATTAGAAATAACCTTTTAAATCTGATATTCACAAAATAAGTGCTGATGTGCCCTAGGGATCCATTCTATCTCCGACACTCTTTTCAATCTTCTTGTCTGCTTCTTATAATCTAATATATTCCATTGCTGACGAAGGTACTCTCTGCTTTTCATATCTCTTCCTGGACTTAGGTTTATGTTCTTCGGCTATAGAAGGAGAAAGACAGCGTAAGTTAAGCTCATTAAATTCCGATATTAACAGCACTACAAATTGGCGAACTATCAGCAGAGTGGAATTTATTGCTTTTAAAACACAATGTTGTCTGCTGTCGTTAAAGTGAGATCCAATCATCCAGCCATTATCCATGAATAGCATTTGCATCGTTGAAAGCGAAGAACTTTCCTTTTTCGGTATGTGTGTCAGTAACAACTGATATCATCAAAAATGCTGCGAAATGTCTAGGTTTCTTCAAGCGATGTAGGAAAATTGCAGTACAATGCCCACATCTGGTCAGGTGCTCCTAAAACATCTCTGCAACTACTAGATAGGATTCAAATCAGTCAGTCGAACACCAACGTAATGCCTCGTGTCGCACTATGTTTTATGGCTATTTCCACTACCAGTGCTCAATAGAAATCGCCAGTAGCATTCCACCCCTTCAAACCTTCAAGTGTAACACTCGCCTCCTACTTTTGGAAATGCACTGGAGAGCTCTGTATTTCCTGTTCGTTATAACTTGCAAACATTTAAGAACAATGTACATCGGTACCTCCTTTCTTTGAAAGCCTTCACCCGCGTTGTATACAAACATTTTAAGGGTACCCAAATTCCTTGAGCGCGCGCTAATTATAAAAAAAGGGAATTTATTGATGACCATAAGTATAAACATTATTGTGCTCTTCTACTTCTAGCTTTACGACCTTACAGTTGTGAATCCAAATCGAAATGTTGCAATTATATTGTATAATCTGAAGTATTTTATCCGTGGAGGAGGCTCAGTTGGGATCTAGGTGAAAATTCGTGGCCTGTTCTTGAGCTTCGCGCTTATGGCTATACTGTAATGGTAGCATATTACGTCTTCATCATGAGCGATGCCATTCAACATTTCATGGCGATTCACGGTCGATGTCGATCAGCAAAAAATATGGACTCTGACGTTGGTGAGTTTAGGCGCTTTGATACTACGTCCTTTCTGTTCCTAGTCGGATCGTTTTTTAAAATGCTTATAGCCCATACCAGCTTGTCTTTAACCGTCGCGCAATTTTGAATATTGTTAAGGAACGTCTTTAGAGGTAATCTTTGTTTCAATGGAAGTGCCACGATTGATCACAATCCTCCAACCGCTAGGAAAACTATTACCTATTGTACTTTAGGATAACAGAACATGCCCTATCCGAGACGATGAAGTTCTTTGAGGAGTCCTCCAACTCCAAGAAGGAAGCCATAAAGGCGAATATATTGGAAAACCCTCTTGAATCAAAGCACTGTAGTAGTTTGCTTGAGAGGTATGTCAGGCAAGTCAGATAACCATATCTCGAGATACTCAGACCTTGAACACCACTTTCGTCTTCTAATGGGCCAGCGCACATGTATGCCGCTATATTTTTTTCCAAAAATACGCCAACAAACTTCAATGAATAATTATTTCCTGACACATACACAACTTGTTACTTTGCATAAATTTCCCCTTCACTCGATTTCGGTTTGAATATCAATTTTCCAATTTTCCGCTTGCTATCACAGCCTCTAAAGCTTGTTTTCTTTCTTTTCGATTTTTTTTTTTTTTTATTATTCCTTGCCAATATTCTTATAGCCTCATTCCAAGTGTGACATAACACAAATTTTCTAACAATTCACACCATTCACCGTTGAACATTTGCCGCATTCGCCATTTCCTTTTGCAAATGTTTGGCAATTTTTCCATGTTCTCGACATACTGCCGTCTTTCCATACTCAAGGGATCAGGTGCAAGTTGCTTTGGAGCGAGAGCAGCAGTCATGGGCTACCTCCGTGGTATACAATTTTTCATAAGCATACACCTTTGGAGGACTAGATCTGTTAAAGCTGGATACCGGAACAGACTTGATTATGATGAAATACCAACGACTTAATGGACCACATAGCAAATTCTATTTTCGCTTTTCAATGTTGTTTTTGTATAGTCGGTACTGGTCCTTGATGTTGGATGTAAGTCGTGTCGCGTCCCTGTGGAAAACAATTTTCCATGTGAGTGAGTTTTTTTTTTTTTTTTTTTTCATCACAAGAACTAGAGAGAATGGGTGTGTAGGGAATACGAGTAATGAAAGTGAGAATGATGATTGTAAAGAAGTAAAAGAAGCACTGTCGGTAAAAGTCAGTTCTAGTTGAAGAGGGTATAAGTAGGCTGAAAGAGTCGCATTGAGCATAAACAGTGCGATAATTTGGAAACTAACTTACGAAGCTAAAACTCGACTCGACTCTACGAAAGTAGGGCAAGCATGAATTGTGTAAAGAGAAGGAAATAACACAGAAATACGGAAAATCGTTCAGGATCATTTATCAGAAGTAGAACCCAGTTACCGGCTTGGGATGCCTGACATTTTCCGCCGCATACCAGGGAATTTGGTTTTCTTCTAAACATCTCCTCATCTTGCCTATCCTCTAAGGTATAAACGGGCCTACAAAGAAGTAGGAAGTAAGAAACAACAAAGAAAAAACAGATAAAAATAAATAAATAGGAGCAGATCTGGCGACACACCCTCAATGATTTGTGTCCTTTAACTGGTTTCTTTCATTTTGGACAAGTGTGGTTTGGTTTGGGGTGAAAGTTGCTATTTGCTTTCGCAGGACATTTTTTTTCTCGACGCTAAACGCGTAGAGCACAAAACAAAACAAAGGAGAAAGGCGCAAAATGCCTGGAGTGATTTATATAAAACGTCTGGTACTCAGAAGAGGCATTTCGATCAGATAGTCAGGTTAAAAATGTTTTGGTATGTTCTAGGACGAATAAACCGAGGAAAATCCAATTGGGTGGATGTATGTGGTCCTTTGCATTCGCAGTGAGGGAATATGAATTGGAAAAATTACGTCAGGCTTGTGGGGGCTTAAATGGTCTTAGGAAACATTTTTCAAAGAAGCAAGATTAACATCGGTATTTATCCTTGTAGTTGAATTAAGGGATATGTACTTACAAACAGACTACAAAGTGTCTGCCTGTGATACACTTTGATTGCCAGCATCTGGTCTCTAGTTTGATAGATCGAGCTAAAACAGCTTGCAACATTCTGTTGTTTTTTTTTTGAGTAAGCGAGATTTTATACATAACACAAGAGACTTGATAGCGTTTGAACAAACACATTACAAACACCCGAAAAAATTGTAAGCACTAGTACCCCCTAAAGAGCATCTTCAACGACGCAAAAGAAGGGCGCCGAAGCATTATATAGCAGGAAGAGCCCTATTTGGATAAGTGCTGTATCCAACCCGATGAAACATAATGTATGATGCCCTACAACGAATGCAGAAACGAAGTGGTATCAGTAATGATTGTGTCCATAACATTAAAAAAAAATCATGCACAAATACATCACCAACGGCAGGTATAAGCCTCAAATATAAAAGTTATTCATACGATGGGAGAGCACAATCAGAGTTCAATACATTGTATTGGACCGTGTTAGAGACTTGTAACTTAACACAAATATTGTTTCAGAACATAGCCCAAAATTCAATCAACATCCCACTGTTGTCAAAAATGTTGATACGAATGATGTAAAGTGACTTTATATTTTTATAAAAAAATATTTATTTATTCATTAATTTTGTCCCCTTCAAAGTAATCCCCCTCAGATATAATACAGTTGTGCCAGCGCTTTCTCCAATCCTCGAAGCACTTCTCATGGGCACTTTTTTGCACAATATGTCGTTTTTATTTCCTCAATGGGTTGCAAAACTCCGGCCTTTTATGGGTATCTTCAGTTTAGAGAACAAGAAAAAGTCGCATGAGGCTTAATCCAGGAAATGGAGGCATGATTGCCGTGTAGTTTTTGGTCAAAAAATCTTTCACAAGGAACGATGAATGAGAAGGTGAATTATCGTGATGTAAAAGCCATGAATTGTTTTACTTCTCGAAAAAGGCGAATAACTTCAAGGTAATACTCCTTATTGATCGTACGACCTTGAGGTAACATTTCCTTATGCACTATGCCATGATAATCGAAAAAAACAGTGATCAAAACTTTGAAATTTGATCGAAATTGGCGTGAAATTTTGTTCTTGGCTTTCCTAAGTGCTTCCATTGGACGATTGGCCTTTGGTTTTGACGTTATACCCATATACCCATGATTCGTTACCAGTTATTAGGTTTTTGAGGAAGTCAAGATCATCACTGATGTCATCCAAGAGCTCCTGAGCGATGCTCATGCGACGGTTCTTCTGAACAAATTTAAGAAGTTTCGGAGTTTCACTGACACATGTCTTATGCCCAAACATTCAAAAAAATTGCATGACACGAGCCGACTGATATGCCAACATCCTCAGCAACTTGTTTTATGATAATTCGATGATTTTCCAAAGTAATTTTCTTTACAGCTTCGACGTTATCATCTTGTTGTTGCTGTGCTGGGGCGTCTAGAGCGTGGTTCGTTATTGGCATCTTCTCTGCCATCTTGGAAGAGCTTGTACCACTTGTAAAGATTTTTTTTTTCTTAAAATAGACTCACCGTATGCCACTGTCAATTTTTCAAATATTTTAGAGTACTTGATTCCATTTTTTACACAACATTTGATGCAAACGCTTTGCTCCATTTTTGATAATAATTGAAAGTCGCCGATCAGACCAAATCACTCCGTATGCTATTTACTTGAAACTGTAACCATATGTTCGGGACATGTGTGTCAACACAGATAATGGAATGATCGTTAAACGCGAACTTTGAACACATCTCGTATATGTTAAAAACGGTCACATTTTGTAAAAGGTTTACTTATAACTTACGACAGAAGCGAATAAAAGTGATCCTAAACCTCTGACCCGAACTGAACTCAATGCAGCTACTAGAGTTCTTATCCCCTGCATCCAACGATAAATGTTTTCAAATTGCATTAAAATCAAAAGAAATGGGATCACTCAATCTCTCTATCGATCACGCTGAAACCATTCGAATAGGTGGAAGACTGGGGAACTCTTACCTTTCTTATGATCAAAGACCCTTTCACCGCAATGATAATACGAGACGCTTCCAGACGAACACTACATGAAGAAATCCAACAAATGAAAGAATATCTACAAATAAAGTTTTGGATTTTTTTTTTTTTTAAATAAACAATTAGGAAATATATACATCACTGTACCATCTGTTATAGCCACTACAGCCATTCATTTGGAAACAGTGAGTGACCTTACCACTCAAGCAATTCTGGCTGAATTTCAAAGATTTCTTGCTCAACGGGGAGTAGCTAACGAGATGTATAGTGATTATGGTAAGAACTTTTTTGGACCTCAATCTGGATCTAAAGTCTGCGACTTCAACTTTAATTTCTGCCACTAGAGCAACAAATTGGAATATAATTCCTCCGGCTTCCTTCCATTTTGACAGACTGTGGGAAAGAAGTTTAAAGAGTGTAAAGCATCATTTCAAACGAATTGTGGAAAACGGAACGTTGACATACGAAGAGCTCACCATGGTTTTGACCAAAATCAAAGCATGTTCGATGATTCCGGAGACTTTTAAAGTCTAACACCGTCGCATTTCTTGATAGCCGAAGCTATTCTTACTATACTCGAACTTGATTTGATAACCGAAAAGAGTTGTTACGTATACCGATGGAAGGTTATACAACAACACCTTCAATCATTTTGGCATCAATGGTAAGTGGACTTTTGGCAAGTTTACAACGAAATGGGTAATACTACAACCGCCACTAACAAGATGGAATCTATGTCGTGTACTCGAAACATTTCCAAAAGCTAATATTCTGGTCAGAGTAGCCAAGAGACTATGCAGGGAGAATTTCGACGGACCCAACAAAGAAAACATAAAAATTTTGGAAAAAAATTTATTTATTTTCCAACAAATTCGCCTTTCAGCTCCATACACTTTCCCAACTATGTTCAAAAAGTTCGATACAATTTTTAAAATAAGAACTGTCTTGCTCCTCAAAATAGCCATTAACTGCTGCCAACATCATTTCTTCATCTTTGGAAAATCTTTGACCACTGAGCCTTTTTTTTAAGTTTGGGAACAGAAAATAATCCGAGGGAGCATTGTCTTGATGAAACAACACTTTCTTCTTAGCCAAATGCGGTTTGCTTGATTTCTTCGCTCAAACGTTGCAATAAGTTCGAGTAATGATAGTTTTTACTTTTTTAAGATAGTCAATGAAACTTATCCCACGCGCATCCCAAAAAATCGACGCCGTGACCTTGCCTGCAGATGAAACGTTCTTCGCCTTCTTTGGAGCCGGTTCTCACTTTTGAATCCATTGTTTGGATTGTTCTTTTGTCTTGGGTGTAAAATGATGGCCCCATGTTTCATCTATTGTTATGAAACGGCGAAAAAATTCTGCTTTGTTGCTGTGAAACTTCGCTAAATACTCAATTGAAAAATCTTCACTACACTGTTTTTGCTCGAGTGTGAGCAAACGCTGCACCCATTTTGCACACAGCTTTCTCATGTCCAAATTTTCAAACCATATGCGATGTACCGCACTTTTTAAAATGCCTACAATATCTGCAAGCTCGCGCACTTTTAGTCGACGATCATCCAGTACCGCTATGTGGACTTTCTTTACCATTTCTGGAGTCGTCACCTCTTTGGTAGACCACTGCGATGCTCGTCATGGCAGCTCGTACGGCCTCGTTTAAAATCAGCAACCCAAAATTTTAATGTTGTTAACAAAGGAGAAGCTTTTATATTGGTTGGGCTGAGGCCTTTCAAATAAAAGTATTGTATCACAAAACGATGACCAATTTTCTGCATTTTCACAAATTCACAGACAACGTTCACTATTGATGGTTGCCAAATAAATACTAAACAACGTGGCGCGTTTGATATTTTCAACAACTACCGTCATGTCTTGGTCAGGGTCAGACTAAAGGTCGATTGTAGCGAATCCAGTAACCCGTTCGGGGATATGAGCACTGCCGTTGGTCCATAAGGACCCGTCCGCCACAATCTCTTCTCCAAGACCCTGGCTTAGCCTCGATAATCCCCATAAGATCTATATTTGTCTGATAGTCAGTAATCACAGTAATAAGCTTAGCATGTCAAGTTCAGATGGACATCTATCAGTTCCCGATGGTTGCAAAAAAAAATAAAAAATAGAGTTGAATCTGGACATATAACTAGTAGCAGGAAATGTCCAGAATACAAAACAGCAAATTGAAAGCTTTGAAATGACCTTGGATAGACTAGTTGAGGACGTTAGGAGATTTCAACGCTTGAGCCTCGGAATGGGGCAGTCCGTATACGAATCATAGAGGGGCTGTTTTACTCGAAGAATTCTCTTGTCTGGACATTGTTTTAGCTAAAAATGGAAGTACAAATACCTTTAGTACAGCTAGATCTGGATCGACCATCAATATAACTTTTGCAAGCAGCAGATTGCTACGAATTGTTAACTGGCGCGTGGGTGATCATTATACGCATAATGACCATAATGCTATCCTTTTTACCGCCGATACCGGTTCAGAAATCCGCATTAACCGAACAACACTCATGCGATCCAAATGGAAAATAAGTACTTAAGACGAAGATCTTTTAAGCTTCTTCATTAGTGAGGCGATAATTGAAGCCAAAACTACAAGGGAGCTCGTAGCGCAATTATCGCGATTAGTTATCAACGTATGTAATGCTTCAATGTCCAGAGTTGGAACAAAAAAAAAAAAACCAACCCAAAGTATACTGGTGGACTCACGAAATTGCGAAACTCAGATCCGTATGCCACCGAACGCGAAGAATCTATCAGCGTTCCCGGTACACAGATGACCAGCCATTGCCCTCGTATGCACAATTGTACAGTCCTTACACTACAAACCGTACACTCTATGATTAAAATTAATTGCACCTTCAATGAAACTGGTACTCTCAGCAAACACAATCTACAATTTATATCATAATCAACACATGCAAACCCGTTAATCAAATCAAATGCCTTAAAACTAAACAAAATAGAGGAAGACTCGCCATAACTGCACATATCTTTACCTCAAACGATCTCCACCGGGATAATATTTCAATAAACACAATTCTGGGTAGCTTCGACATTCTGGAAAGACAAAACCCAAAGGACGGTGTGTAAATGAACCCACGCAAATACCAATTGGAGCCGTCTTAACATCTTAAGAAATTTTAACTGGTCGTTATGTTTCCTTCCCAGACACTATTGTCTTTGGAATGAGATCCCTTATTCTTCATCGAATGATGAGTATCAAGCCAAAAAAAATGCATGGTACGACTCGAACTATAAAGATGCTATCAGGGTCAGAAAAATTGTTTTTTCGATCACAGAAGCCATGAATGACTGAAATGCCTTTCTTAAACGTATGAATTTTTAATACGACCAAAAGCTGAGGCAAAAAATAATACAATGTCTCAAAGGTAGTACAAATTTTTGATCATTTATCAAAAATATTAAAAATTCTGCTTCATCCTCCATCCCAACGCTCATTTATAATGAAAATCCAGCTGTTAGCTATCTAGACAAGGCCAATCTGTTTGCTGCACACTTTGCGCCCACTTCAACATTCCCAGATAGTGCGTTGATTCTTCAATCCAATTTCCAATTTCGCACTCGTGTAGTAGCAAGAGTTCTTAAAGATCTTAGCATTCACATATCCTCTGGTCCAGATGGTATATCTCCCCTTGTTCTGAAAGGTGTTCTTCCTCGCTGGAAAAAACCATTCGTAAGCTTTTCCATCAATAGTACAGATGGAACACAGCATTTGTCCAGCCCGTCCCTGAAAAAGGCGAATCTTCTCTATCCTTCTACAGACCCGTTGCAGACTTAAACTATCCACTCATGAAATATCTCGAAAGACGAAAATTTCTCAATGACCGGCGCTGCGGTTTTTGTAGCAACAAGTGCACAGGTAATTTGATGGCATGTCTCATCGAAAAGTGGAACCAAAGCGTACATCAATCTGGCGAAAGATAGATAGTTGCACTTGACATAAAGCATTTGACAGAGTTTTGCATCAGGTGACTCTATTCTATTCTTGAATGGATTAGAAATTACCTTCCGGAACGATCAATTTAAGCTGTTTTGGACGATTTAAAGTCTAATGTTCACAAAATAAATACTGGTGTGCCCCAGGGCTTCGTTCTGTCTCCGACACTCTTTTTCATTTTCATCAACGATCTCCTGTCTGCTACTTCAAATCCAATATATTCCTTTGCTGATGACAATACTCTCTGCTGTTAAAAATTCTGTATAAATTGTTCTTTACCCTTATAAGCTTATGTGGATCTTATAGCTGAAGGCAGGCGGTTTTAGTTATATGCAATAGAACATTGCTGCTCTATCTTTAGCCGTTGAAATTTAATTGTATCTCCTTTTTTTTTGCTTCAAGTCCCGAACCGACCGTATCTACATTAATATTGCTGTATCGCCGCCGGCTAAATCTTAAAGATCAATTATATACGCAGACAACAGCCCAAAAGCCTAACAAGCACGCGCAACAATGAAACGACTAACTGAAGAACTGAGGCAAAAAAATTTACTCTTTATTCTCTGAATGGCGTTGGTGTAAAGATTGCAATAAAAATTAAAATTCACTAGCTAAGTCAGATCCACTCAATGGTATACTAATGGTATACACTAAGACTGTATCTGCTCCATAATGTTTAGCTAATCCATTGCCATCTCTCTCGCCACATAAAGTTGTCTGCGGTCTCCTTACCTTTTCTTATAAATAATTATTGCGAAGCTGGAAAACATTTGGTTAACGGATTGCAAATAAAATGAAATCGTTTTGGGTCGTATAATTAAAGTCACGTGGTGTTTCTTTTCACAGCTTAGAGTTAGTACACTTATAATAGTGGTGACAAGGATTTACAAATTAAGAAAAATCTTTTGATGACACAAACGACACCAGAATACGGTGCCTCAGAGATTCTGACAAATTAAGTTGAGAGGGAGCACCCTAAAAACCATATCATTTACCCCAACCAACCTTGATCAAGTGTCAAGCAAGGAACTTACATTGTACGCTTTGTCGAAGGAGAGCTCACGTCGTTCCGGTCTGCAATTTTCAATGGGCTGGTAAATGCAAAAAAAAACCAATCCTGGGGCTTGAAATTTTTCATACAAGCACATACATTTGAAAAAGATTTCAAATATTTTATACATTTTACATAATTTACATTTTATTGCTGGTTTTTACGACCGAAGAAAAGTCTTGTTTTTTATGGCGGGCAGGATTGCAACTCATTGGAACGTCTGAAACCAAAAAATTCAACGAAGTTAAATATCTTTTTTTCCGTAGTATGTTCCCTTGCTTTTGATGTGTAGAACAACATATTAATTTTAAACCGATCGGGTAAATAGTTTTAGAGTTATTTTGGCAACGTCAAGGAGATTCTGCTCAGCTTCGCTGATGCGGTGCTAATCACGACCCTCCCGAAGCTTGACGGCCGCATTTTCGGTTTTGACTCCCATGGCTTACAGAATTTTTAAGAAAAACCTCGTCATTCTACCACTAAACATATGTTTCGGAGCCAGCTGCCAAACGCATTAATTAAAACTTTTTTTTATTGTTTTGCGTGTTACTGCTTAGGCATCGGTGGAGTAGATCATCCACTAACAGATCTTCAAAAATTAGTTTGATGACCTCTTGAACATCGTCATCTAATTAAGGGGGATGATTGTAATCTTTCAAATGTCAGCTACCTCGGCCTTACGCCATTTGTCCCATGATTCAGCTCCGGAAGGGCAGTGCGTGTGCCCTCGTTAATTGAATTCTTATGATTAAAACGTGCCCAAATTTCATTTTTCGTCGTTTCCACGGAATCTGAATTACGTCTGATGGCTAATCCAGAGAAAATTGAAAATTTTTTTTTATTTAATTCAACATAGTCTCCTCTTAGTTTGATACACTTATTCTAGGGATTTTCCAACTTCTTGATCCCGTCCGAAAAATTATTTTCCGGAAGTTCTGTAAAATAATCCTCCGTGGCGTCGATGATTTCCTCGCGTGAGCTGAATTTTTTATTCTCTTGAGGTTTGGGAAGAGATAATATTCCGGGTTAGCCAAATCGGGCGAATACCGTGGATGCGACAGCAGTTGGAGCCGTAAGTCATTGATTTAAGCCGTGGTTGCGATGCTCTTGTGCGCCGGTGCATAGTCTTGTAAAAACAAATTTTTTTTCGCTTCATGTGAGGCCGTTTTGCAGCGATTTCGGCCTTTAATTGCTCCAATAATGCACAGTAATACTCGCTGTTGATGGTTTTTCCTTTTTTTAAGGTAGTCCACGAAGAGTATGCCATGACAATCCCAGAAAACCGACGCCATAACCTTTCCGACCCATCGAACCTCCATCGGCCGCTTCGGAGCACCGTTCCAGCTTCAGTCCATTGCCGGCCACTCATTCTGTTCTCTGGTGTTCAACAGTTACCAGTCGACTCCAAAAGTCCGCCCGATTCCTCATCAGTAAATACAAACACACTTTTGAAGTGCTCTCGCGTTTGTGTTTTTGGTTAGGAGTGAGTATGCGCGGCACCCAGCGGAAGGATAATTTTTTCATATGCAGAATATTGCCCAAAATATGGCGTGTGTGCTCAGTACTAATCTATGTGGTATCTGCTAGCAATTTTTTGACATTGTCCTCTGTAGTCGCATCGGAAGGCCTGCCGCTGATCTTGATCGGTAGTGGAGTTGCGGCCACCACGAAACTCTCGAAACCAATATTTGACGGTGTAATCTGACGGAGCATTAACCCCATAATATTTATCCAACTTTTCTTTTGTTTCCTTCGCCGTTTTGAATCTCAAAAAATAATGTTCTATGAGAGCACGAAAATCGTTTTTGTCCATACTCAACATGATGCCAAACACGTCAACTACAATCAGCTGTCAAAACAAAACTGAAGACAGTATCTTGCATGTCTGTCTAAATATGAACGGACTTCAAGGCACCATAACCTTTTTTGCAGTATCAGCGCATTCTGGCAATCAAGGATGTTACTTTTCACTCCACCTAGTATTTGGCATCGTGCAAATCTTCGGAGCGCTCAAACATTTCCTTGAAGTCGTCAACTTCCATTTTTCCTGCACTTCCCGTATGATTAGCTGAGCAATTAGCTTCATGTGATTCCCGAAATTCTTCATACTCAATTGTGTACGATTTACGATGCAATAACTCGATTTTACTACAAGATCAAGAATTTTGTTTGTGTACTTGCCAATTAGAGAAACGATACCCACGAGATATGGAAATCCACGCTTTGCCCAGAAATCATCACCTGATACTGTAAATTCTCCTTCTGGCTGACCATTTTCTTTATTTTCTTCTTTATCTTCAGCTCTTGCTATAGTATGCCAACCAGCGAGCCCAACTCCAAGCAGTCTGAATATAATTTTAATAATTAATTTCGTAAGCTTTTCCAATTTTGGGACACGAATCAATCTCTGAATCGACAGGACAATCACACTTTGTATTCCACTTGAAACCAAGACCGCTAATATCTTTTTTACATATTTGAATATCACCATTACAAGAAACTGCACTATGCAATAACTGGAAGTAAGGTCGATGCTTGGATTCAAATCAAAAATATTCGCCGATGATGTACTAGCAAAACTCTGATCACTTTCATCAGTTAATCTATTTCCTTGGAATTTCTTTTTACGGGGAAGTAGAGTGCTTCTAATGAAGTGACTCTCACAAACGCCAACGTATTTTAAGCCCTTGAGTAAGCAGTAAGCATCCCGCTCTTAATATCCCTGCTTAGTATTCCCTTCTTTACCATCTATTTCGGCGAATACGGGTTCAATAAGAGATGTTTCGAGTAGGAAGGTACACGGTAAGCCGAAGGGGATTGATTTACATACAGTGAGGGTACTATGAATAACCACTCGACGTAGCTGCCATTAATCGGCTATAACTTCAAAAGTATTTCAAATGTTGACTTCAAATTTTGTAGGGACATTTTTAGGGAGTTATACCATAGGTTCATAGCTAAAAATTTACAATGAGCTGCAAATACACTGGATTTAGACGTCAATAATGAATATAATTGGGAAGATCACACGTGACAAATTTTTATAAAATATGCGGATATTTTCAAACAGAGCCTGAGAGTATTCCAAACATAAGAGGGGTTATTAAATTGAGAGAAGGAGATATGCCAGTTAACACGAAACCTAGGCTTATTCCACATGCTATTCGGTCTCTGTTTGAGAATGAGATACATAGGCTAGGAGAAATTGGAATCTTTGAGAAGGGCGCGCATTCAGACCTTAGAAAACTTATTGTATCCGTAATTAAGGCCTATAAATCAGTTCGGTAGTGTGCCGCCTACAATGTAACACTAAATAACTGTATTTTGAATGATGGACGTCTGATTCCTAATATTAAGGACCTGTACCAGGAACTTAAATAGGTACTGCGATTACTTCTGCGTTTTTGACATCTATTGAGCATACCTTCACCTCGATGTGTCGAACAAAAGTTCAATGTATCAGACAGTTAGCACTAATAAAGGAACTTACAAGGTCCGAAAACTGATGTTTGAGGTTAAACCAGCAAAAAATTTGTGGCAGCGGCTTATGGATGAAAATAAAATCAAGGATCTGCATGCTTTTTCGACGACTTAATCGTGATGGGTAGGACCCTAAATGAAACGTTTCATAGGGGGATCCTCTTACTATAAATACTTAATCTGCATTTAAATCAATTATAATCCAAAATTTTAGATATCAGCCTTCAAAATACCCCAGACAGAGAAATCCAACGGATTTGCATCCGGAGAATTTGCAATCCTTTGTGTCGAACATTGTTTTTTAACCAATCTAGGTTGACGAGCGCTTTGTGAGTCGGTGCCGAGTCTTGTTGAAATGTCCACGGTCTCCGATCGAAATGATTGTTTGTCCAAGGCTTCAATACTGCCTCTAAGACAGTTTCACGGTATACGATCGCATTAATTTTGACGCCACGGTCCAAAAATACGAGCGGAGAGCGACCATCAGCGGTTACGGCGGCCCAAACTATCACCGTGGGTGGTGCCTGCTTTCTGGTGGCCGTCCGAAGGTGTAAATGTTCGAAGAACCTCTCTGGCAAGTAAACTCGGTCATTTTTTTTGTTGACATATTGCTCGATAACAAATAACGACTCATCGGAAAAAACCAAATTCGGCAACTCACCACTTTCGTGCAAGCTCTTTCGACTCTAACTTTTTTCTGTTGCGGTGTAAGATCATGGGCTTTTTGAAACTTCAATGGCTTGAGCCCAAGCTTAATTTTCAGTTTGTGTTGCATCCATTCCAATGATATGTTGGGCTCACGAGGCATTTTTCTTCCACTTCGACGCGGATTTCGCTCAATTTGAGCCTTCACTTTCCGAACTATTTCTGCCGATGTTGCTGTTTTTTATGACCACCTCCATGGCATTTTGCAACGCTGCCAGTATCACGGTAACGAGCTATGGTTCGAGACACAAATGATTTATTCACGTTAAGGTCCTTGAGGGCACTAACCATAGCTACTTGTGGTTTTCCAGCCAAATATAAAGCAATCACACTATCACGTTTGAATTCCATAGCGGATAAAAACTGAGACGCAAATCGTTTAAAAGGCTTGTAAATAAAATTATCTGTCATTTGTCAAAATTTGGGCTCACTGTCATGAACGGTTTGGAAATTATAGCAGTCTGAAGTTGGTTGGAGTTCGAGTCAGGCAGGTTGTACAGTCATTTATAGGAATGGTTAATTGGTAACATAAGTGTTTGTCTTTTTTTTTTGTCTCCAGAGGAAATTTTAACACAACCGAAAAATCAAGAGGGCCCAAGGAACCACCGACCAAGGGAAGTAACACAATTAACAACGACATAGGTTTACTTCAAATAAATTTTTCTATTATCAATAGGTGAGCTCAAGGAAGGAAAAGTTTGTTTACTTTCAATAATTAACAGCTTAGACTGGTTACTAAAAACGACGACTGCTTAAGTATACAGCAGTGGCGCCAGCTTATCACCCCACCTCGTGACTCAACTACCAACGGCATTAGCAACGTCACTCACTGACTGACTCAATTGACGAGAGAATAAACTAGCGCCAGCTGAAAACATGAATGAACCATGCACAATACGCGGCGAAGGAAAGCTTGAAAGATGAAGTAAATGCCCTCGAATCTTAGACAATAAATATGTTTGATCTGGCGAATGTCAGCATGCTGGTTGGTTCTGTTTGACCCGAATCAGCTTCTTATTTTGGCTACGGATGCTTCCCCATTTGGGTTATCTGCAATATTGTCGCACGCAACCAATAGAGTCGAAAGACTAATTGCGTTCGCGTCAAGAAGTCTAACAAAGGCAGGAGCCAACTATAGAAAGTTAGATAAAGAGGCAGCAGTAATATTTTGGGGCCTGCACAAATTTTTTAACCATTGCTACGGAAGGAAATTTACACTTATTACAGATAATAACCTACCAAGTCTAAGTCTACCATTGCTAACAGCACAGAGGCTGCTTTATTATGCTCAATTCTTAGGCGGTTTCGATTACACAATCCAATATAAAAATACAAGAGACCATACCAATGCGGATTTCCTAACTAGAAGTCCCGGGAAAGGGTAGCTACGAATAACATCAATTCTGGGACGAAGTGTTACCCATTACAAATGAAGACGTGGCCAGAGAGACTAAGTTGGATAAGGACCTGAATTCGCTATGGCTTTTCTTACAAGCAGGGACTAGCTTGAAGGGCACACCATACAAAAATATGTAGAATAAGCTGATGTTAAAAAGATGCATCTATCGTGGTATTAGGTTGCTAATCCCATGCTCTTTTCGATTGTGGGTATTAACTGAGCTCCATTTAGCGCACGAAGGAATAACTCAAATGAAGTCTTTAACAAGAAGCTATCGCTATTGGCCTGGAATCGAAGGGGACATTGATGTAATTACGAAAGTGTGTACAGACTGCGCAAAAGATGACAACGTATCTATTGGAGCGATTACACATCGATTTCGACGGGCTGTTCATAAAAAAATATTTCTTCGTGGTTGTCGACGCGAAAACAAAATAAATGGAGATTATACCCATGAATCGAATAACTAGATCCAATACTATTCGAGCAATGAGAGAGTTAATTGCTAGGTTTGGCACACCTCGAATTATTGTTTCGGTCAACGGAACCAATTTCACATCTAGATAGTTTCAACAATTTCTGGAAAGTAAAGGAATTCAACATAAACTTACATCTCCGGTTCACCCATCTACAAACAGACAAGCGGAGCGTTTCATCCAGACAATCAAAAATGGCATACGACCAATAGCTGGGTCCAGCATGCTGGCAACGCTACCCGATCCCTCCAGGGACATTGCAGAACAAGTGAAACAGGATTGTTTCATACCAGCACAGCCTAATGGAGAAGACTGATATATGTATATATATTTATTAAACGTATTGTGCTAAGAGCCTGAACTAGCCACTTAGGCTATAACAAAATAATTAAACTTGGCTGACAGATTAAAAATAAGTTATGTGCTCTAGACAAAATTTTATTTTTCCTCGAATTTATTTGCTGCCCTTCGAAAGTGTTAAGCGAATAATATCGCTAATTACCACAAGTATGTAGGAGTGGTGGTAGTGTGTTGAATTGTTAACATTACATAGCTTAGTAGTGTGTAGATCTCCTACCTTTAACAGTAGCGATGACTTTGTCAAAAATAATTCCGAATTTCATCCGCCTCTGCGAAATGCTTATTTTCCCATTTCCTAACTAATACGTGAAAAGCATAAATAGGTCTGTATTACTCTGATGGTGAACTTATTATTCCGTCCTAGGATCAACTTTAAGTCGGAATTACAAATAAACTATGTAAACAAGACAATCCATCATCATGTTGCTTTTCAAAATTAATTCCATCTCCATCTTCTTACGTACTCATTCATTCTCGAAGGATTTTTTTTCTTCCTTTCAAAACTATAGTACAACGACTGGCAAAAGAATTCCAATTAGTCCGGAATATTCACACGTGATGACTCTTGGAAATCTCTCTTCAAAAGAAATGTAATTCATCAATTAGCTTTGTGCATAAATCCACCTCTGATGGGATATCTTTTCTCTTGTCATTCATATCCTAGAGCAGATACTCACCATATCATGCCGCTCTAATAGTCCGTGCACATCCAAGCGTTAAACACTACCCACTAAAGATTATAACGGATGAGCTCTGTCGAATCCAATAAACCAACGTAAGTAAAGCGAACCATACCAAACAGCAGAAAAAAAAAAAATATTACCAAAGGCGCTTCATTGAAAACATTAATCTGTTCGCATTTCTTTTGCATCCGTTATCATCCAGAACAGGATTCTGTAGTATAGACCACACTAGGACACATTCTACACCAGGATAACTCCAACAAAAATAGATACTCGTACACCCCTTCTACGTGTTCAAATCTTTTAATTTATTTTGCTCGCAACACTGAACATGCATTCGGTGCAAGGTAGTGTTGCAGGATCATGGAAAAAGTCCTCGGTTACAAATTTTACTAAAAATTAATCCAACAATATAATCAACAAATTTTGGCCTCATTCATACAAAACAGCGTTGTAATGAACGTCCTGATCTAGCTGATCTTTGCTAGAGTTGAAGAATCACAGCAAAATAGAAGCAATGTTTCCTATTCATGCATACTTCCGTAACTGGGTCAGTGGAAATATAATAAAATATTGATCTTGCAACCAAACCAATAATCTTACTGGATATGGCGGACGTTTCTTCGAGTAACGATTTTTTTTTTTTGAATACATTTTTGAAAGAAAATTCTGAGAGATGTTACCTTACTGCATTGAGGGCTTCTTCGACACAGGAGATATCAATATCTGAACCACGTCTATCTAGTTTAACTTGTTTTTCATTTTCCACATGTGTGGAGAAGCTCAGAAAAGAATGGTTTTCGCAATGGTTTTCCAGTAGATAAAGCTTTTATTGCAACATCACTATAAATAAATGTAAACTTCCTTAAGTAGCTAAATATTGATTGTCGTAGTCCTGTGTACAATTCAGTCGCAGACTACCCCGGAGGTGCAGAGTTCCAGACTCAGTCCACACAACTAAAAGCAAAAACACTATTTTCGAATTTAAAAAACTTTTCGGCAGGAACTAATAAAAAAAAAGTTGAAAAAGGGTAGCGGTTGGCTATGGAAATGTCTGTTCGTTACTGTCAGCAAATAAATATTGAGGGTGCCTGTGTGGCCATTGATCGGGAAACTGCTGAGTGTTCGATAACTTGGATTGAGCCAGCAGCACCACAATTAAGTTCGTAGCGAAAGGCTTGCATTACCTTCCAGTGGTGGTCCGCGGTAACTGCATCAGTAAAACTTTACCGGTCGTCACAGGACTCACAACCCTATACAAAAGAGATTAAAATGTGTGACGAACCAAATAATGGCCTCGAAAGAAAATGGACTCAATATTGACGACCCTAGCAAATTTTTAAAGGACAACTGCCTTCGAGTTTGTAGTTGAATTTTCGGACCTTAAACAGGCCACATTCAGGCGAAGAATAAGCAGAGGACATTGACTGCTATCACTCAGATACCACCACCGGAACTGTGATGGGATGGGCCGCACAAAAAGAAGATGCAAAACTGATCGACTACGGAAATTGTATTTCAATGCGGATTTGTTGTTAGAGGCAGACTAAGACAATAAATCTTGAGTTTCCGGCATGTTAAGTAGCGCTTCGTAATAATCCCTATTAAGTCTTAATTTTTCAATATAATACTGCAGAGGAGAAAGATGATGACACCAAAGATGAATTCTACGAGCTCCTGGACAAGACCTACAAGCAGTGCACTAGCTATGACATCAAAATTGTCCTTGGTGATTTTAATGCAGAAGAGAAGGCATCTTTATTAGTAATTTCGGAAAATATAGCCAGGCTAGGTTCTAACATCTCGATATTCATAATTGGATTTGGAGAATTCTTGATCAATGAACCTTCAACCACATTGACCACTTGCAATCGATGCAGGGTACTCCTCAAGTATAATACATATGTGTCGGAAAAGGGGTGAGCATTCGGACTATTACCTTGTTGTATCCAAAGCTAATTCTGCGAGGAAGTTTTACATCGGAAGGCTACAAACACAAGAGATCCGCAAATCTGTTTCTGATCGAGTTTCCCTTAATCTCAAATATCGAAGTCCAGTGGCAACATAGCCAAAAATCTACCAGAGATTTAGCATCAGATATACCTCGACCAACATAATGAAACCCCTGGCTTAACGACGAGTGCCAGCAAACACATGCAACTATGCATAATGCATACAAAGCATTATACGAGCAGAAGAGAAGAGACGAAAACCGACTTCTCTGGATTAACAAGAAGTAGCATGAGAAGTGCGCAATCGAAAAAATTGAAAGATGCTACTCCAGGAATGAGATTGAAAAGTTTTAATAAAATGCAATTAAATAATTTGATACAGATACGTACCCCGAACCAAAGCCTAAAAAGACAAACTAGGGAACATAGTAGTATAGGTAGAGTCGCAATCGATGCTGAGGATTTAGAAAGAACATTTCTACAGACTGTAAATCTGTAAATTCGCAATGGCGAATTAAATACCGCTGTCAGGCAGAATGAAATTTTCAATCTGGACGATGTAAACCAACAATTCCGTCCACCTGACCTGAATGAAGTGAAGATAGCCATAAGCTTAAAACCACACAAAGCTGCTAGAGCGGACAACTTGACCGCCGAGCTCTTTAAAGCGGGAGGCGATGACTTAGTAAGAAGTGTACAACAACTCATATGGTCGGATGAAAGTGTGCCCAATAAAGGGAACAACACCATTGTTTATCCGATTCTCAAGAAAGAACACCCCTGAATTGTGCCGACTACGGAGGATTCTTAACATCGCCTACAAGGTCCTATCTGTCGTATTGTATGAACGCCTGATCCATATTAGTCCACCATTGACAAAATATTCGTTCTACGGCAGATTTTGGAAAAGACCCATGAGCTCCAAATCAGCCACGTACTTATGACAGCATCTACAGAGACGAGCTAAACAGAGCAACGTGTAGTTTTGACATCCTTGCCAAACTCGTTCGTTTATGGAGGAGGCCAATGTAGATGCACGCTGCTCTATCAAAAGACAAGATACTCAACAACGACGTCCGTATGTATCCAAGACTACTTTGGTAAGTAGGTATAGACTTTTACCTATCTTGACAGTTATAGAACGAAGTACCAATTATTGAATTACACGGGGGAATTTTCTCAATTTATGAAGGGAATTTCTCTGAACATAAACCAAGTCAACACCATTAGAGTGTATTAGAGGCTACTACTCGTACCTTTGTGTGTTATTTTTTGCCGTGCAATGAAAGGAAAAGCAAAAAACAAAACAAAACAAAACACCACATACAAAGCAAGGAGAGAATAAATAAATGTAAAACAGGACACACTCATTAATCATCGATACAACTGACCGCACCGTAACCCAGGGACCGTGCATAGTCTCCATTTTGCGCTTTGAATTGAAAACGGAAGAGCAAAATGCCTCCTTCACTTCCACCCGGAGTGGTAATTCTAGCGGAAATGTTTCACGATGTTATCGCCGCGTTCATAAATATTCCACGGAAATAGATCCGTTTCTACCGATATCCTGTGCTGCCGCTATAGCCATGCAAGGATTGCTGTTTTTTTTTTTCTAGGAATAGTGGGCAGTTTTGTCGGCTGTCGGTAGTGGGTAGTTCCGTGGGCGTCGTGTAGTCCTGTGTTCACTTCGTATCTGTGAAGCGATTTGAAAATTACAAAATTCCGTGCTAATAATGTGATTTACCGCTTAATTGCCGTTTTGAGGGTGTTTAGCCTAATGACCTCTTCAGCGAGTTGGTGTAGGGGTTTTGTTTTTTTGTTTGCTATGAATTGCACCCCAGTGACCCCGGAGAGGAAAGACATGAACTAAATCAAAGAGAGGAAGGACTTTAATGCTTTTCTAGCATTTGGAATTCATAATTAATATCGACACTGATTCTCTTTCAGTTCTCACCCTATCAGTGTGGTCTCTCGCGTGGCTAATTTAATGGAACTCGCTCATTATGGACTTCCGTCACGTACAGAATGGAAGCCCAAGTGGCAGTTCTCGCTTTCTGGGTTTAATGCGTGCGCGTCAAATTGAATTGTAAACGCGTCGCTGTTGCTGTTGATGTTATTGGGACTGGTGGATGGGAATGAACCGGGTGATCCAGCAGTGTGGTGGTAGTAAAACATCGTAGCCCGGAGTTTACCAATATCCTTAATTATGCAAATTAGTGGGGTATATATCATTTGGTTGAGTATTTTAATATTTATTATGTTCGCGCTTTGTATACTCACGGAATTCAGCTATTCCGTTAGTCAGTTATCTCTTGCCGAAATTAGCTTAGCTTCGTTGTCTGCATATCAAATGGCAGCCTGGTGTCTCATCACTGTCACAGCTTCGCATTGATAGACGTTTTTTGTCCTTTTTTTTAAGTTTCAACAATCTGCTACTGACACAGCTACTGTTACTGGTGAAAAGGGGGTTTTAGATTTTGTTCGAGTTCCGGAGGAGGTGCGGATAATTTAACAATGGTTTTGCTCAGAACAGAAGCAAGGCGAGAATTTATTTGCTGTCATATTATTTATGACAAATTATGTGTCTGCAAAGGATCGTTCCTTGCATTCGAAATCAGCTTACGCCAGTGATTGGGGGGCGGTTATTCGCACTCTAGACTTTCACTTTTCACATTGCGAAGGGATACAGATACGAGATACTCGTACTACTACTAGTGGTACTGGAATCTCCTACTGCTGCCTTGTTGACGGTATTCGTAGTATGTAATATGTGGTAATGCTGTTGTTGTTTGCAAAGGTGCGGATGCTAGAGACAGATTTATTTATTATACACTCTTGGTCGTTTTGCTCCTTTTTTTTTTTTTTTTTTTTTTTTTTTTTGTTCGGTCCTCCTTTTCGCTTGACACCTTTTTAGCTTTTAGCGTGGTTCGTTGGTTTCACACGGGTGTGAATCGGATTCTGAAAACATATGTCGTCTGGTTGATGATGAATGTCTCTTCAGAGGATTACGTCCTCATCAGTGAAACGACTACCTACTTCAGATGGCATGCCGTGGACATCTTTTCATGATATTTGACTTAAACCCAATTAAAAATCAGTTTCCTTGTAACGTAATTGGAAATAATGTTCGGCACCTGACAAGAACACCTTCGTTATCTACACTATATCGATTTTGTTTTATTCTTTATCAAATATCATCCATACCTGGTCGAGTATGTGGTTTAAACTGATTTGCATTTTTTGTTCTCTGATAGAGAAAAGAGTAAGAGCAAACAAAAAAAATAAATAAATGTGGAGTATAGAATCTATAGTAGTCTGTCCGTAATGTCCTTGTGTGATGCAGACACAGGAATAGATTAGATTCAGCAGGTGTCACTGAATATGCTTTCATATTGCTGATATCTCGGTCTTTTACCTGAAACACATGCATAGCTACCATTGCACACCACAGCATTTGACAGCAACAATTGGGAATGAAAAAGAAAAAAAAAAGAAAAAGCGAACAGGAAGAGGTAACCCTTTTCATCCATATTTGATCGTATGCAAATGAAAAGTTATTGAATTTCAAATATCCATTCCGTTGTCGCTGCCTATAACCATTCAGGATTTCTAAAATCAATGTTGGAATTTATTTTGCCATCGTCCTTCGATGGATAGAGAAAATATGTTTTTACTTAAAATGACGCTGTTCATTCAATTTCGTAGATTTCACAAGAAAACAGTTTTTGATGGTTGACACCGGACTTATAAAAATATCTCCTGTTTCTTGAATTGAAATTACAGATGAGAAAGGTGAAGTTGGGTTACTTTCTTTGTCATACCATATTGATCACGGAATAACCACCTTGTGGCGCTCCCATTGTTCCGCTTTGAGTTCTATTTCTTCTGTTAAGTTGGTACATCCATTGTTGACATTCCCTCTAAATCATATCATAGCTTGACATTTGCAAAACTTACGTAGCCAAGAGTACATCTATCTCTGTGTGTGTTGGCGATTCGATTTTTTACAATTTAAGAAAGGCATTTAAATTTGCAACAACGAACTTGTATTAAATTTTGCTTAAAAAACTGATTTATTGGATATATATTTTAGTTCGTGCGGTTTTTCTTTCAGAATTTGAACTTTATTTAAGAAAAACATGTACAATAGTATAATTCAAAGTATCGCCCATCTGAAGCTATGACTTTTTCCCATCTTTCTGGCAATTTATGGATCCCATCCCAAAAGAACTGCGCCGGCTTGGCAGCCAAGAATGAATCAAGCCAATTTTTGATATTCTGCTCTGATGTGAACCGTATATCAGTGAGGGCGTTCTGCATCGACCGAAACAAATGGTAGTCAGAAGGGGCAAGGCCTGGGCTATAAGGCGGGTGGGGTAAG
Source organism: Volucella inanis (assembly GCA_907269105.1). NCBI lineage: Eukaryota > Metazoa > Arthropoda > Insecta > Diptera > Syrphidae > Volucella > Volucella inanis. Next base: position 128,382,557 of record OU026157.1, read on the forward strand.
ACTTCCCATCCACTGTTTTCTAAATAGTTCTTAACCGGAATAGCAAAGTGGGGCCGAGCGTTGTCATGATGGAAAATTATTGCCTCGTGTCTGGTCGCATATTCCGGGCGTTTTTCGGCTACTGCTCTCTTCAAATGGATTAATTGTGTTCGGTAGCATTGTCCATTGATGGTTTCACCCGGTTTTAGCAGCTCATTATACAGCACACCCATCTGATCTCACCAAATAGAGAGCATAACCTTCGCGCCATGTATATTCGGCTTTGCCGTTGATTTGGCTGGTTGGCTGGGTTTCACATATGATTTCTTTCGCTTGGGGTTGTCGTAATGGATCCATTTTTCATCACCAGTAACAATCCGAAGTAAAAATGACTTCCTTTTGTGGCGTTCCAGCAGCATTTCGGACATGGAAAACCGCCTTTCGACGTCTCTCGACTTGAGTTCATGTGGAACCCAATTTCCTTGCTTTTGAATATATCCAGCTGCTTTTAAACGTTTTGAAATGGCTGCTTGAGTGACACCCAAAGATTCTGCGAGCTCTTCTTGCTCTCCCAGTTCCTTATCTTCAAACTTTTTTCGCTGCCCAGGACGTTCATCGTCTTCCAGGCCAAAATCACTACTTTTAAATCGTGAAAACCACTTTTGGCACGTTCGCTCAGCTAGCGCATGTTCACCAGAAACTTTCACCAAAATACCATGACTTTCGGCAGCAGTTTTCTTCATATTAAAGTAATGAAGAAGAACAAGAAGACATATTTGAGTGAAAAAAAATTATTGTTGTTTACGCTTCAAATGAATGACATATGCTGAAATGACGTACAATGACAGTAGCTTTCCAACACATGTTCCAATGGAATAATAACAATGAAATAGTACAAGTTACGCCATATCTTAGCAAACCGCACGAGTTGTAGTTATACAGTTAAAGTTATAGACCCAATACTTTGATCAAAAAACGGAATAACCACCGTGTTGATCCCCAATGTTCCAAATGTTAAGTTGGTACATCTATTGTTGACATTCCCTCTAAATCTTAGCGTTATGGCTTGACATTTGCAAAAGTAACGTAGCCAAGTGTACATTGATCTCTGTGTGTGTTGGCGATTTTTTACAATTTCAGAAATGCATTTAAATTTGCAACAGCGAACCTGTGCGCGAACGTTGGAAATGTTAAAAAAGTATTTAAGCAACGATCCTCTAAAGAAAACGGTCGCTTACCAGTGGCACGAGCGGTTCAGAAGTGGTCGTGAGTCAATCGAAGATGATGAACACAGTGCCAGACATTGAAGAAGTAAAAGAAATGTTGGTCAATAACCTCAAATTAAGCATCAGAGAGATAGCGGAGGACTTGAACACTGCCTATGGATCCGTCCAAGACATTTTGGTTAATGATTTGGGTTTCCGCCATGTAGCAGCAAAGTTGGTGCCAAAAGACCTCTATTTCATGCAAAAATGAGAACGTGTTAACGTCGCAAAAGAGATGATTTGCGAGGCTGAATACGATCCAACACTCATCAAAAGGATCATTACTGGAGACGAGACGTGGAAACACACGCAATCCAGACATCAGACAAGTGAATGGCGTTCACCAAATGAGCCGAGACCAAAAAAACCAGGTCGTTTTCAGTCAAAAAAGAAGGCAATGCTCACGGTTTTCATGTATTACAACGGTGTAGTGCATAATGAATTTTTGCCAGAAGGCCAGACAGTAAACAAAGAGTATTATTTGAACCAGAATTGTGGGCAGAAAACGCGTAGATTTTGCACCATGTTAACGCATAGTCGCACATTGCCATCATTGTTCGTAATTTTGTGACGAAAAATGCAACAAATACCATCCAACAGCCACCGAATTCTGATTTCTGTTCTGTGACTTCTTTTTGTTCAATCGAGTTAAAAAAAAACCACTACGAGGAGAGCAGCCTAGAGGAAGTAATGGAAGCACTGATATGCATACCGAAAGCCAAATACACTCATACCTCGCTTAACTGCCTGGATACGTTCCGGGAAACTTGGCCGTAAAGCGAAAAGCCGTATAACGAATCAATTTTTTTGATACAAACCCATGCAAATTCAGATATGTTCCTTTTTTTTTATAAATTAACATAGTTTTTAGTTTCAAATGCATTTTTTTCCTTTTATTCCATAACAACTAATATTAAACAGAAATTCAATTTACAAACAACCAAAATTACATGTATTGTACATAAAATAGAAATAAAAACAAACGTAATATGAAATTCGAGTAATAAACGAAAGAAAAATTGTGTAAACATAAAAAACAGAAATTAAAAAACAAAAAAAAAGAAATCATATGCACATATTTTTACGTAATAAAATAAAACTGAAAACGGATCTAATCTGAAGAGGAATATGAAGACTCGGTAAGCTGTAATGTGCTGTCACCAATACTTTCCGCTGTTGTGGATTCATCTGGTTTAAAAAAGATTGTCCAACGTTCCTTGTCTTGCCTTGCTTTTTGCGTTAATTCGTCGACAAACTCTAGCGCTACGTTCTACGTCGGGATCATTTTGAAGAAGGAGATTAATTCCTTGTTCAAAATGGGAAAGCGCGTTAGGCAAGTTCTGTTAGCTTAGTTTTGGGCATGCAGCAGGAACTGGCTCCTCATCGAGGGTTTGTTCTGCGTCTAATTGGATCATTTCCTCATACGAAAGGGGTTCTCTATCTGCATCTAATAAATCAATCAGATCACGTTCTTCCAAAACCTCAAAACCAAGATAATTTTCTAAGGTCAATATGGTTTGTCGAACATCAGAAAGAGAATCAACTTTAGGTTCATTAGTTTTTGTGCATTCTGGCCATATATAGAGCTTTCCAATAGGGACTTGACAACTTTAAATTTAATTTGTGAACGCACTCTTTCACTAATCATCAAACTGTCACTGTCAATTTACTCAGTAAACTCAACATTTTCATCATGGTAAAGTACACTAACGAGCAACGTCTGCAAATTATAAAAATTTTCTACAGATATTCGGAGTGGGTGACTGCAACTTTATGAACGTTAACTATAATTTTCGGTCGTAATTCTCGCAATTACGGCAATAACAAATTTAGTGCAAAAATTTGAATCTACATATTCGTTGTGTGATGTTGCCGTGTCAGTGAGACAACGGGTTGCTCGCAGTGTCGAAAATATCGCTGCCGTTGAGACATCCGTGGCGTATTTTGCGTAAGAATCTTGGTTAACACAAATACCAGATCAAGCTGACTCAAGAATTGAAGCCGATGGAGCATTTGAAGCGACGTACCTTCTCCGATTGGGTTCTGGAGAAGATGCGCCAAGATGATGAATTTCATCGCAAAATCATCTTCAGTGACGAAGCTCGTTCGTCAGTAAGCAAGATATGCGTTATTGGTCAGATGAAAGCCCACATGTGCTTCATGAATCACCACTTCATCCACCGATTATTTTTGGCCCGAATTTGGAAGATATGGACTTGGACAACATGTTATTTCAACAGGATGGTGCCACAAGCCACACAGCACATGGTACAATCGATTTATTGAAGAGTAAGTATGGTGAGTGTGTTATCTTAAGACATGGGCCAGTCGATTGGCCGCCTCGTTCGTGCGATTTAACGCCACTTGACTATTTTCTAAGGGGCTACGTTAAGTCATTGGCCGAGTCGTTAAAAATTGGGTCCAACGAATAGACCGCTGCAAACGTGCCCGCGGTGGCCATATGAACGAAGTGGAGTTCCATTCATAAATGTTTTTATTGTACTTCAAGCTAATAATAAAGTTTTTGAAATATGTCAAATGCTTTACCTTTTATTTAAAAAAAAAAATTGCCAAGTCGTTATTAGAAAACCCCATATATTTTTCTAAGCACGGTTCAAAGTTGTTGATTTCAATTCCTTCCATGATTTACTAATGTTTTCTACAGCATCTTTGATGTTGAATTTTTTCCAAAATTGTTTAATCGAAGATTAAGATTAAGGACATTTATAAGTCGTCGAAAAGTTCTGGGTAAATAATGTGCTTTAAAAGTTGCTATTGCACCCTGATCCATTGGATGGATCAGAGCTGTTGTATTTTTCGGAAGATACTGAATCTCCAAATCTTCAGATAATGCGGATAAATTAGCTGGATGTCCTGCAGCATTATCCAATACGAGCAAAGCTTTCTTGTTGGATCTTCAAATGACGGGTAATTGTTTCTTATTCAGCCCCTTAAAAGGCCTTGGATTTTCAGAGAGATATACTAAAAGTATAAAATCCCCCGCAGAATTAGCACCAAGGAGCAAAGTTAAGATGCTGATATTTCACTTTTTGAAATTAAAGTCGTAACAGGCATTCGCTTCCAATAGAGTCCTGTCTCGTTCACATTGAAAACATGTTCAGGTCGGTATCAACCTCTTCCAATAATTGTTTTTAAAATGTTGGGATATTCTTAAGCTGCGTTATCATCGGCGCTAGCTGTTTCACCTTTCATTTTTAAGTTGTGGAAATTGAGTCTATTTTTAAATTTTTCAAACCAACCTCAGCTTCCTTGGAATGTTACATCTTTACTAGATTCATCGGCAAAGCCACTCTTCAAGTTTTCGAAAATATTTTTAGCCTTTTCTTGGATAGTCATTTGGCTCATTGGCATCCTCCGTTGGTTATTATCTTCAATCCATATAGCCAATAATTTTTCCATCTTTTCCATAATACCACTTCTTAGTAGAGTTAATTTTGAAACACTTAAAGGTGAAGTAGATTGCGAATGCTATTTAATTTTTTCTTTATTATCCCGAATAGTTTGCACAGTAGACTTCGGCAGTCGAACAACCTTACAAATTTCTACGATTTTCTGGCCAGCTTCAATACGCCGTAAAATTTCTAACTTTTTTTCAAGCGTGACTGATTTTCGGTTTTTCTTGCATGACTCTTCGAATTTGATGAACGTTTCGGTGGCATTTTGTCTATTAAAAAATAATTACATATGTATATGTACATACTTATAAAGAAAATATTGTAGTGAGAGTGAGGATGACAATGAAGTAGAAACTGCAGAGCCAACAGGTAGTAGATATTTTTTTTCTGATTATAATAGATATAATAATTTTTGTCTGCAAATAATTACAATAATTACTAATTCTAGGATCAGTAACTAGTATAATCACATCAAAATCAGGCTTTCGTTCATCGCAGTACAGAAACGCTGTCGACACGTTTAAAAAAATATTCACAGAAAACATGGTGGATATTATTGTCTGGCACACATATAAGAAAGTATTATCTACCTATGCAAACTACAATGCAGATCATCCAACGACATCTCAACGACAACGGAAGTCTGTCGTACTCATTCTTCGGCGTTTTGATTTGTGCTCTTGCTAATAATTCTAATACAGATCATACTTCTGTATCAATAGATACACTATAATGTATCCATTATATCGCGCAACAATTTGACTTAAGAGATTCCACAACATTATGCGATTTTTTAAGATTCAATGATAGCAATACTCGCAGTCAACGCAAGAGGCCTGTTCGAGGCCGTACATGATTTACTCAATATCTGCCTTCAATGCCAGCCAAGTATGGTATAAAAATCTGATCGACTTGCAATGCTGAAAACGCGTATCCTTTGTATGGCATTATTTATGAATGATACTCGTGAAAAAAACAAGGAGAAAGAGTGATAAAAGAATGAGCATATCTGTATCGGGAAAGTGGAAAAAATACCATATCTGCATGGATAATTTTTTTACAACTCTACCCGTTGCAAAGCAGCTGCTATCGTGGAATCTAACCATTGTTGGCAAAATAAAAAAAATTAAACCATACTTCTCCAGTATCGTGACAGCAAATAAATTGATGTTTTCTAAGTTTCTAACATTGAACTTATAGGTCATTGTGATCAAATACAATCTCCTACTTTTTTACATCACGATACTATATTTTTGACCTTTAATAAGATTGCTGCAGGTTTTGCAGATACTTTTGTTACATATCGTAATTTTTCGAAAATAAACACACATTCGCTATTCAACGTGGCATTGGAAAATAATATTATATACTACACCATTTTGATAGATATGTTCGTGGCATAGAATGGCTTACCCCAGAAATAAGACAAGCCATTTGCAAGCGCAATTTACTTTATAAATTTTGGCAAAGGTATGAATGAGAGAGTTTAAGGTTTGCAGAAATATGCAACATATCGTCTTCAGCTGTTAGAAAAACATTCGTCAGATAGTTTTGAACACAAATAATTCTCCTTTTTTACACACGGTGTTAATTTAGATGACCTTAATGAAAATTCGTGTAATAATGAAAAGACTTCTTCAAAGAACTGCCTTGCACGGGATTCGAACCCGCGACCCTCTGCTTGAGGAGTCTATGCATATACCACTACACCAATGCCACCACGGCATTTTACTAAAGTGTGATGTCTTTCTCAAGATCTGCCGTAAAGCGAATATCAGAACGACCGGGCCTAAGCTTAAGCTGACAAGGAACTGTCAGTAAATTAATCATGTACGCAAGATCACCAACTCTTCCATCATATATAGGGTGAATCATCTTGAGGTTTGATTTATAATGTAAAATAAAACACATAAATTTAAAAGTGAACTTACAATTTTTATTATCAGTTAAAGGAACAATTCATGGCATTTATTTTTCGAAAATGGTATCATGGTCACGACTATGTCTTAGGTGATCCAATCGGAAGGTCTTATTTTGGGCGACTCGTTCGAACATAGCGACTGGTATCTCGCGGATAACACGAGTAATGTTGGCTTCCAATGCGTCAATTGTAGCTGTCTTATTGCTGAAGACCTGAAACTTTATATATCTCCAGGGAAAATAGTCTAAAGGTGTGATATCGCACGATCTAGGCGGCCAATTTACCGTAGCAAAACGTAAAATTAAGTGCTCACCAAAATGATTTCTCAAGAAGTCCATTGTTTCACGCGCTGTATGTCTCGTAGCGCCGTTTTGTTGAAGCCAGAGCTCATCGAGAACATGTACTTCAATATCAGGAATCACATAGTTCGTTATCATGGCGCAATAACGGTTATCATTGACGGTGACGTATCCATTGAGCCAGAAATGGGTTTCATCACTAAACAAAATTTCATGATAAAACACCGGATTGAGTTTTTCCGGAGCCCATTCACTGAAAATATAACGCAAATTCAATTCGCCTGGCTACGATTCTTGCACAATTTGAATTTTGTACGCTTTAAGGCCGTAAATACGACGTAAAATACGCCAAGTTGTCGAATACGCCAAGCCAAGCTGCTGAGAACGACGACAAATCGATTCGTCGCGGTCTTTGCGTACACTCTCAGCTATAGCTGCTATAGTCTCTTCACTACGTGATGCATGTGGTCTAACTGGTCGAGTATCATCCACTAATGTAAACTGGGACTCAAATTTACGAATCGTATTGGAAATAGTGGTTTCAGTAGGTCGATTATGCATACCGTAAGTTCCTCGAATCGCACGAAAAACATTTCTCACAGAACGCTGATTTTCGTAATACAGCTGAACAATTTGGAGACGCTGTTGTGGTGTTAGTCTCTTCATGCCAACTTGCCAAACGATACTAAACAAAAATGTTAAAGCAGTTTGATACGAGTCGCAATTGAAAATCAAACCTCACGATGAATCGACGCCACTTAGAGAGTCTTTCTTCTTGAGGATCACGTAAACGATACTGAGGTTCTATGCACCGGAGCTATTGTCATCAAACCGTATTTTACAAACGAGTTGACTACAGCACGTAGTCGGTCTGCTTCTGCAGCATTATTGTTCTTTAGTTCAGGTGTCGGTATGCAAACCACCTCAACATGATCAACCACGTTGAATGATTTAATTCAGCTTATAGCTTAATATTAGCCATATTCGCCGTTATACAGCCTACAAAAGTAGTCTTGAGAAATTTGCAACACCGAATGCGAAACTTTTGTAATGCTCCCATAATTATCACCGCTTCCTTGAGAAGATACTCTCACCTTTTGGGAGAATCTCTCCAGTGTCTCTAAACACCGATATTCCTTCTGTTTTCTTTGGTCGTTGGTTTTTACGAACAAACGGATCTATGGGTAGGTAGGTTAAAGTGGCTGTTGGAAAATCAACCCTCTTAGGCCTAATCACTCATTGTGTTGCCACTTGGATCTATGAATCTCTTACTCATGGAACCAATTTGAGGTTATGATAAGGCGCAGGAGACTGTTAACGGCTATATTCTTTAGTTCATTTAAGTCATTGTTGAAGAAAGCTCTTTAGAAGAATAGATCTATACATGTACAGAGAAAGTGGAGGATGGTCTCCTCTTCCTCCTCGTTAATGCAGCTTCTACAGAAATCGTTTGTAAGGGCTCCAAGCCTTCTTGCATGATTGACTATAAGGCAATGTCCAGTGATGACACCTATGATGGCGCTGAGATGTTTCCTATTTAGAAGGATCAGACTCTTAGACTAATTCAGATCCAGCTTTTGCCAGATCTCTTTGGTTGCTAGACATTTTGGTCAAACAGTCCACCTAGGGTTTCTTCTTTAATTAGCATTCAGCTTTAATAATGATTTGCACAAAGCGATTGGTATACCTATGCTACCCTTTTCCGGTAGAATAGGTGAGTGGTTCCAATTTTGGCGAGTTCATCGGCTTTACAATTCATTGGAATATCTCGGTAGCTCGGAACCCAAAAAAGGTGAAGGTTGAATTTAATGAGACTGAGTCCAGGGACTTGAGAAGTAACTTTTTTCTTTAACCAAGACAGAGCTTCTTTAATCGCCTGGAACATGCTACAGTGATTTGGAAGACGGAAGGAGAGACTTAGATTTAGCTTATCTGAGAAAATACCGCCAGCAACATCGCTATTTGTTTAAGATTCATCTGTGTAAAAGTGGATTGACTCATCCTCCATAAAAGCAGTCACAGCTACTTGGCTGCTGAATATATCAAGGGGTGTCAAGTGAAACAGAATATCTAATGCCGCAGAGGAAGTAGAACATAGGGTCCCGCTTATGCATAGACATGCTCTTCTTTGGAAGAGCAGTTGTTGCAGTTGCTGCAGTTGACTGTGTTTTCTAAGGCTGTCTATCAGACGACAAACCCATAAGTAGGTATCGATCTTATGACTGAGATGTACTATATAGCCAGTGGGTTATTCGAGGTTGAAAGCACCATTTGTTTCCGATGGCTTTTTCTTTGCAAGAGAATGAAGCTACTGTAGCTTTCTTGACTCTTTCGTGAATGTTATGTTTTCAGTTTAGTTTCCCGTCAAAAATAAGACCGTTTATTGAGGAGAGTCTATATTTCCTGAAAAAGAGCACAAGATGAGTTTTGTCTACTTCCAGTCCACAGCGATTCACATAACGTGTTGATCTAGTAAGACTTTACTGTAAGAGTTCTTTGATGGTATTAAGATGCTTACCTGAGACGGCTATAGCAACGTCATCCGCATAGGCAGTCACCCTGCTACCTCCCGCTTCCAATGTATATCAGCAGCAACGAATCTATAGGTACAAAGCAATTTGGCTATCTCCGGATGACTGAACCGCCGTTCGGTAAGCGTGCACGAATTGATGGATGGGCAACAAGAAACTGTTAACTGTGGACTTAACGACTAACGGCAACACCGATTGGATTTAGTATCGTATCATCGTTAAGGGGGTAGCTAAATCTATCTAAGACCACCAACAACTCGCGAAAAGATACCTTGGTTTTTGATGAGGAGATCCATCAGCATGTCGAAATGCATGGTTTTAAGGCTTATCAACGCCTTGGCTATAGCTTTCGTATTTGTTGAGAACGCGTCCACTAGTGCGACCTAGAAATAATCTCTGACTTCCTCGGTGAAGGGTCGCTTTTGAATAGTACTGGTCAACGACGTGGTTGGTTTGATTGTAGTTTTGTCAGCCGTATCTACGGAAACTTTTGTTTGTGATGAGCATTGGGACGATGAGATAAGACTTGAAACCTGTTTCACTTCGCGGCCTGTCATGATATTATTCTTCAGATACTCGTTGAACTCAGCAACTTCTTTTTACTCCTTATAGCTTTACTTGCGGACTTATAATTTTTCTGTTTTTGTTCTTGAGGTTTGTTTGCTGGTTAGTGGTCTTATTGCTAGCCTTAGCACTTACCCTGATTGATAGACAGACAATTGTCTCCTAACCGGAGGCCAGCGATTTATCCTTTGATGAGGTGCCAAGCTCTGGCAGCCTCAGCTGTTCTTTTGTTACGTTTTTCCTCCTTCTTTCTTTCTTACGAGTGAGACCGGGAGGGTCTCCTGGCAGAACCGTCTTACCAGAACAGGGTACTGCTACAACCGACCTTCACTGGGTATCGGAGGGGACTGTTTGTGATCACTTTAGTTCGTCCACTTGCTGACCATGCAGCCGTCAGCATGGATGCCTCAAAATTTTTGTTTAAAAGTCGTATTTTGAATGGGGCTTACTCCCGGTATCTTTATTTTAAATTTGGGCGGCTCATAGTGTTGTTGAGTGTCTGTAGGTATTTTGGTGATTGTTCTGCGACCGAGACTCTTTAGCTTACGCCTCCCACATGTCCCGTAGACTTACTACAAGCCCTTTCGCCCCAATAAGGAGGTAACCAGACGGTAGAGATAGAATACCAAAGGAATGAATTTTTCACTCAAACCATTTTCAAAGTATTTCAGACAAATGTCTTGTATCCATCATCTAAAGAAAAATATTTTCCAACGAATTCGTTTACAAATTAAAGCAAAATGTCAAGATATAAAATGTAAACGACTTCCACATGAATAATCCGAATGAAATGTTCATCAAATTGTCCCGTCCCGAGTGATCAATAAAACATCAAAGAACAAACCCAAATCGATGACGGTTTCCAATATTTTTTTCTGTTTTCTTTTTGTATTTTTTTATAAATCAAATCCTTGAGAATCGGAAAAAATGAAATAGGGAAATGAAAAAATCATAAACACATCAACATCGGTTGAAATGTAAACTATTTCTCCAAATTACCCCCGGGTCAAAGCAATTTCAAATACCCCAAGGTAACCCGCCTTCAAACAAAGTCTACGAAGGTAAGCAGAATTCGATTTCTCCTGCAAGCATTTTGAATAAAAAAACAGAATACAGAACGAATGCGAGAAACCGAAGAACAACAAGCAGCAGTAGCACTAAGAGAGGAGCAAACAAATACGAGTATGAAACTGGGAGAAGAAAAATGCAAACCTTGCTTCCGCTTCTGTCGGTAGTACAGAAGTATTTATTATATATCTACTCCCCGCAATCAATTTAAATGCGAAAAGTGTTGAGGCATCCTCAATGCAATTCAGATAATATCCCTCCAGCCCGGTATTTCTATCGAGAAGCAACTTAAAAACCCCTGCTTGAACAAATTGAATCGTCTAGATATAGAAACAAAATCCGAAATACAAATATCTTTGTCATTTGGAGGTCGGGTATGGAATCGGAGAAAAACCAACAAACGAACACCGTAAAGAGCTTGAATTTGTTTTGATTTTTTTTTCCCCTTGATTTGTTGGTGTGGTGGAGAGGATACAGGGACGAGATATTTCTTGATAGTGTAGCAATGCAGCGTTTGTCAATTGATGTTTGCGGGGTGAGTATAAACTTTGGACAGGACAACTTCAATTAATCCTCAATGTCATGCAGCTGGTGGAAATGGCAATTTGTCCTTCTTAAGGATACAATACTTAACCGCCACACACCCTTATTGTCTTAGAAACGTTGCGTTGCGTGAGTTCATAGCTCTGTAAATAAATCAAATTAATTTCTCTTGGGAATGCCATTAAGTGATACCTGACACAAGTTGGTCATTAATAAGAGCGACACTTAATTTTGGAGGGAGACTCGTTTTGGGAAGGAAACCAGACGTCTCTTGCTACTCGTATAAGTGAAAATGTAAAGGGATGGAGTCACCGAAAAATGCAATCATGAAGTTGATGAGACAATGTGAAGTAATGTCTTCGGTTGGTTTTGCTGAGCGATTCGCAGCCAATCGAGCCAGAAACACTAACAACGAAAACGGGAAGATGATAAAATTCATTTTAGAATATATATATTGGATTAGACTACATTAGATTTGATGGTTATTTTTACACTAAAATATTTACAAACTGTTATGTACACAATAATCTCTCTACACTGTAGGGCAGTTTTGCAGATCTCCCTGTATCACTAAAAATTGGACAAAACACCTACCAATAAAATGGAAAAGATCCTCTCTCTCTCTGCCAAATTACACTTGCTGTTTATCATGGGTAAATCGTACCTGTGGAGTATATAATTCAGCTTAACAAGCCCTCCAACGTACCTTCAGCACCGTCGCTTTGTCCTTTATGCTGTGTTTATTACGAAAATTGTCCTCCAAATTGTGGCATAACCAATGTAACCCTAACGCTTCCATTCGGAACACCATTCTCATACATATGCACGACCAACTGATGGGCTTCACACTCGCCATATTCTGGACATTCAGTCCCATTCTACAAGCAATAGCTAGTTCCAGCTACTCTTTGTACCATCCTGTCTTACTTCGTATTGTTCGTGGCCGATAGCCGACATGTTTAGTACTTTTATTATGTACTCCATCTTAAGTTTCAAAGGTTTTAGCCTGTCCCCAACGTGAGCATATATTAGGTACGCAACTAAGTTTTCTGTCAATAGATGGCTCCAGCAGTAAGAGCTGGTCGATTTTGACATATCTAAAACGTCATGAACCAAGCTTAGACATATGGTAAACAAAACGCTTTGACATGGCGACTGAAGCGCATCGATAGCTCCAAAAAGTTTACAGAGATGCAGCTATAAGTGAAACAACGTGACGTGATTAGTTTCCTCACTTGAAAGACGGTGATTTCGATGTTAACGACCGTCTGCGTGAAGGAAGGCTAAAATCGTTCGAAGATGCTGAATTTTAGGCATTTCTAAATGAGGTTCTATGCCAGATGCAAGAAGAGCTTGCTTCAGTATTAGAAGCTACCCTCCAAGCCTTTTCCAAGCGATTGCATACGTTGGGAATGATTCAAAAATTAGGAACTTGGGTTTATTATGATTTGAAGCCAAGGGACGTTGAGAGTCGTTTTTTCGCCAGTGAATCACTGCTCCAGCCGCAAAAAAGGAAGGGTTTTCTTCATCCCATTGTGACGGGTAATGAAAAATGGAAACTATTGAAATCCAACGAAGCCATCACTGGGGAACGATATCGACTTAAATTGATGCTACAATACGAACAGAGGTACAAAAAACTGATTCTACATCATGACAACGCTCGGCCTCACGTTGCCAAACCCGCTAAAACGTAACTGGAAACTCTCAAACGGGAAGTCCTTCCCCACCCGCTATATTCCTCAGATATTACGCCGTCCGATTATTACATGTTGCGTTCGATGGCATATGATCTGGCTAAACAGCAGTTACGCTTATATGAAGAAATCAAAAAAATGGCTTAGTTCGTAGATAGCCTCAAAAGATAAACACTTTTACTGTAATCATATTCGATTTCTGACAGAAAGATGGGTTAAAGTTGAAGCTAGATGGGCAATACTTCAAATAACTCATTTGTAACCACTTTTTCAGAATAAAGTTGCATTTTCATCAAAAAATTGCGATAATAGTTTTAACAAATTTTATATTTGCAGCAATAGATCTGTTTATTCAACAGTTTTTCCAAGCAGCTGTGGTGGATGCTTTGACTGTGATAATTTTCCTTTTAGATGCGTCTCCATATTAAGATTCGTCGTTAAATAAACTCCGAGGTTCTTGTAGTCTTTCCCGACTTAAATATTGCAGTTTCCCCATAAAAGCGGCATTTTTCATTTGCGTAATTTCTACCACCACCTCATTTGAATCTCAGTATTTGAGACTTAATTAGATCCCACATTTTGCAGTATTCGAAGTATCTGTATGGATTCGGATGAATATGCTTACAATACTAGGTCATCTTCAAAAGGAATAGCTTGAATCAGCACAACCGCATACTCCACACCTTCAGGTCGAAAATGAACAATATCTTCACTGCTGTTGCTATATTTGGCAATAGCTGAGTGCATATAACAACCGATGGATAGCGGGTTGCAACTTGCGGATTTTGCTGGTGCACAGTTTCATTTTGTTGTAAGGGCATAACACATACAACAATTTAATTCGGTCAGATGTTTGTGTTTGCTGTGTTTGTTTGTGGTTATGAGTAGATAATTCAAGGTTGACGGAGATAACATACGGGGCCTAAAAAGTGATCACTTCTTGGGTACATTCACGTCCGTAAATATAGACCAGCTGCTTTGGTACTTAGTGAAACACAGGTAGATGCTCGCCCACACCTCACTCTGATCAGAAGCTTCCTGGCTACGAACTAGTGCCATTATTTTTCTCACCACGATCAAGTAGCTTACCGAACTCCACCATAATGTAATCCCTATTCCAATCCGGAGTTCACCTTCATGTGGTTAAAATTCCATCTCCGTAAGAAAATTGTCCACTATTGCTCTATTTACAGAAGCCCCAAACTGGACAACAATTCGATCTTTAATGAGTTCGATGCGCTGTCTGACTCCATGCAAATATTTGTATCCCTGTATCGTCAAACATCGTAATCGTTTTACTGGCGATTTCAATATACACAATTCCGGGTGGCTTCAACATTCCGGAAAGACAAAACCCAAAGGATGGTGCATTGAAATCTTCGCAGCGAAAACAACTTGACGCAGCAGACGCAGACGTTGATAGCCATACCGCCAACACTCTGGACTTGTTTTTAACTTCTCACCCTGATAAGAACACCGTTGATGTGACCTTACCTCCAGGCTAGTCGGAACATTGTGTCATATCAGCCAATTTCTCACATACAGTGCGGTCAGTAGAGCAAAAATTCCTAAAAGAACAGTATGGCAATACGAGAAAGCCAGTTCGAATGGACTTTATTACTTCTTTTGGAATTCTTTAGGCAAAAAGACACTATTGTCTTTGGAATGAGATCCTTTATCCCTTATTGGATGAAGCGGAGTACTTTTTCCGTCTTAATATACAATACCATCCTGACAGACGAAAACGAAAAAAAGGAGCCAGGAATGCTTACAACGCCTTTCTTAAACGAGTGAGATTTCAATACGACCGAAAACTGATGCAAAAAATACTACAATCTTCCAAAGGTAGAACAAATTTTTGGTCGTTCGTCGAAAATATTAGAAATTTTGCCAGGAATGCTTACAACGCCTTTCTTAAACGAGTGAGATTTCAATACGACCGAAAACTGATGCAAAAAATACTACAATCTTCCAAAGGTAGAACAAATTTTTGGTCGTTCGTCGAAAATATTAGAAATTTTGCCTCATTTTCCATCCCAACACCTATTTATAATGATATTCCAGGTGTCAGCTCTTTTGATAAGGTCAATTTGCTTGTCGCACACTTCAATGGGACGAATTCACTTTCGCACTCATATTGTAGCAAGAGTACTTAAAAATCTCAACATACATAAGTCCGTTGGACCAGATGGTATATTTTTGAAAAGGTGTTCTCTGGCAAAACCAGATAGCATGTTTCACCGAAAAATTGAACCAAAGCGAAAGCAAGATAGTTGCACTTGATATTTCTAAAGCATTTGACAAAGTTTGGCATCAGGCTCTTTAATTAAAAATGCGTGCTTTTGGGAGCTACAACTACAACTTCAATGGATCAGAAATTACTTTTCGGAAAGTTTTATTCAAATTGCTTTGGATGGATTCAAGTCTGATATCACAAAATAAATGCCCTACTCAGACACTCATTTTAATTGTCATCAACGATCTCCTTTCTGCTACTTCTAATCCAATATATTCTTCTGCTGACAACAGAACTCTCTAGTTTTCATATTCGCTCTCGGACTCACGTCCCTGTTCTTACGCTGTAGAACGAGAGTTCAAAACACAATGCTGTCTGCTGTCGTTAAAGCGATATCCAAACACCCAGCCATTATCCATGAATGGCACTTCCATCGTCGAAACTTAAAATTTTTCCATTCCCGGTATATGTGTCAGTGACAGCTTACATTGGAATGACCACATATTAGATGTCGCCAAAAATGCTGCGAAATATCTAAGATCTGACCGCAATATACCAATAAGGCAATCATCCGCCCTAAATTGAATGCCATGTCTGGTCACGTGATCCTAAAACCTCTCTGCACCTGCCGAATAGGATTCAAATGACAAGATAGGTGAAGCTAATATCACTCAGTCAATTTACAACTTGGAATACCGAAGAAATGTCTCGTCTTGTTCTATCGCTACTTTCACCACCTGTGCCAACAAATAAATCCCTTATTGAAAAACTCTATATTATCAACGTTTCATTCTTTGGTTTCCGTGTTGTGGCAACATGACTTCAGATTCAAAACTAAATTTTCACGTGAGCCGTAAAATTAAGTACCAAAAGCGCTCATTATACTATTTAGGGTGAAAAGTGACCTCCTTGGGAATGAAAAAAAAAATTTTTAAATGTAGTCCCCTTTTAGTTTGATACACTTATTCTAGCGATTTTCCAACTTCTTGATCGTGTCCGAAAAGTAATTTTCCGGAAGGTCTGCAAAATACTCCTCCGTGGCGTCGATGATTTCCTCGCGTGAGGTGAATTTTTTATTGATGAGCCATCTTTTGAGGTTTGGGAAGAGATAATGGTCCGAGAGAACCAAATCGGGCGAATACGGTGGATGCAATTGGAGCCGTAAGTCATGGATTTTAGCCATGATTGCGATGCTCTTGTTCGCCGGTGCATTGTCTTGCAAAAACAAAATTTTTTTTTTTCCCTTCATGTGACGCCGTTTTCCAACGATTTTGACCTTCAATCGCTCCAATAATGCACAGTTATATTCGCTGTTGATGGTTTTTAATTTTTCGAGGTAGTCCACGAAGAGTATGCCATGACAAATCCAAGGAAACTGACGCCATAAACTTTCCGACCGATCGGCCGCTTCGGAGCACTCGTGCCGGCTTCAGTCCATTGTCGGGCACTCATTCTGTTCTATGGTATTCAACAGTTACCAATCGACGCCAAAAGTCCGCCCGATTCCGCATCAACAAGTCCAAATACTCTTTCGAAGTGTTCTCGCGTTCGTGTTTTTGGTCAGGAGTGAATATGCGCGACACCCAGCGACATGATAACTTTTCCATATGCAGAGTATTGCCCAAAATATGGCGTGTGCGCTCAGTACTAATCTTTGTGGTATCTGCTAGCCCGCACAACTTCACTTTCAGGTCAGCCAACATCATTTCATGTATTTTTTTGACATTTTCCTCTGTAACCGCATCGGAGGGCCTGTCGCTGCGGACTTGATCGGTAATGGAGTTGCGGCCATCACGAAACTCTCGAAACCAATATATGACGGTGTAATCTGATGGAGCATTAACCCCATAATATTTATCCAACTTTTCTTTTGTTTCCTTAGCTGTTTTGACTCTCAAAAAATAATGTTCTATGTGAGAACGAAAATCGTTTTTGTCCATACTCAACATGATGCCAAACACGTTAACAACAATCAGCTGTCAAAACAAAACTAATGACAGTATCGCCTAAATCTGAACGGACTTCAAGGCATCATAACCTTTTTTGCAGTAGCAGCGCATTCTGGCGGTCAAGGAGGCTACTTTTCACTCCACCTAGTACAATATTTGGGGCTCTTTCTCCGACATGCATAGGAGATTATTCTGGATAGATGGAAAGACTTCTGAGAAATCTTAACCTGAAAAGCTTTTGTATGGTGTATCTCTAAAGGCTCTTTAGGGGCAGTTGAAGAAGACGCGAGGCAGACGCACTGTATGCCGAAAATTAAAGAACTAAATGCGTCAAGCCTCCAAAAACTATAGAAAAAAGAAACAGATCTACGAAACAGATCTAGAAAGTAGAACTGATTTAGTTCTGGGTACTTGTATTACGTGCAAAGACGAGTGCTATTGGTTTCAGAGAGTCTGGCACAATAGCATATATGGGCACAATGGTACACAAGTACTCGTACTCTATGAAATACCAATCATAATACAAACTTAAGAGCTAACAGAAAGACTTAAGAACTAGGAACCAATGGAATGATTAAGGACAACTTGTTTACGACGAGAAGTGCTCAGGTTGAAATCAAAAACGAAGAGTTTTGAATTGACTTTAATTCGGGTGATTAGATCGTTGGAGCCATATATCATAGAAGAGACGAGGAGAACGTAGGTTACGTGGGTTGGTGTTGAAGAAAATAGAGTTAAAAAGAGATGCGCAGTCAGTGAAACCTTAGAGCATTCGATTTATGAAAACAATGTCAGCAATATTCCTACGTTCTTCTAACGAATTCATATTCAGAAGTTTTAGGCGGTCCTAATAATAAAAACGGTCGTTCCAGATTAACCGATGTTGAATACCCTCGATTCGAAAAACATGAACTCGACGAAAGGGTGACCAAACGTCACTGGCATACTCAAGCAGGGGGCGAACAAAGGTAAAATAGAGAGATCTGGTTACATACGGGCTGGAAAATTCCTTACACCACCATTAAATAAAGCCAATGGACGAGTTGGCTTTAAGGATCATCTTATCGAAATGCGAACGGAAACTAAGCGCGCAAGTTCATGAAAAGACTGAACCAGGGGAATTAGTTGATCATTGAGAAAATAAAGTCGGGGAGCAGGCGGGTTTAATTTACGTGAGAAGGTTACAGTTTGGTATTTGGCTATATTTATTTCTAGGCAGTTTCTGAGGCACCAGATTGAAAGCCGATCAATATCTTCCTGAAGAATGGCACAAATTTGTTACGCCAGGGAGGGGGAGGGGTGTTTAATTACCCTCTCAAGATAGATAATAGTAAGAATGAGAAAAGATGACCAAGACGGCTGCCTTGTGGAATTCCCGATGAAGTCAGGAATGGAACAGAAAGGGCGAATCTAAGCCGAACACTATAATAAAAAAATTCATTTTACTAAAAGAGGTTAAAGGTCGAGAGTAGACAGTTTAAAGAGGATTAGCATTAGTGAAATCAGTTGCAATAACATCGATTTCTTTGCCATTTTCTAAGGCAAGAGACAGAAATTCAACTAGGTTTGTGGTAATTGATCTGCCTTTTAAGAAAAACCCATGTTGTCTGGGCGAAATAAAAGACTTGCGTTTGAAGCTTAAGGTTTCATATAAAATGCTTTCAAAGGGTTTGGGTATATGAGAGAGTTTAGCAATGGAACGATATTCGCTAGCTTAATTCTCTAGTCCCTTTTGTGAGTTTTGGGATTATAAAAGATGTTTTTCAAACCTGGGGGAATATAACCTTTGTAAGGGGTAGACAACATAGGTAGGAAAGCGTTAAAAAGATGGGTTGGAAGAGAATTTTTTAAGAAAAACGGCGGCAGGCCATCTGGGCCAGGTAGAAACTCATATTTAAGTAACTTTTCTTTAATAACTGCAGGATAAAAATTTTGAGTGAGAAAGGGGCTAACGGATTAATTTGGTAGGTCATTGAAGCAAGAGGGATCCGGTACGCAAAAAGGTTGGCGATGGTAGGAGGATTACTTGGAGGCTTAATTTCAAAAGCGAAGGAGGAACGATAACCTTTGGAAAAAAAACTTGGGGTCTTTTATAAGACTGGTTTGCGCAATATTCAGGTAGCGTTGATAGACAGAGTTGTAAAGTTCAATGAAATAGTCTGAGAAAAGTTAGAGCGAAGGAATACAGGCCATAAATTCTTTCTTTTGATTCGTAGAGAGCGGAGTCTACGAATATATCGGATTTTCCAATAACGACTTGACAACTTTTTTTTTTTTTAAATAAAAGGCAAACCATTTGAGGTATTTCAAAAACTTCATTATTGGCTTGAAGTACAATCAAAACATTTATGAATGGAACTCGACTTCGTTCATATGGCCACCGCGGGCACGTTTGCAGCGGTCGATTCGTTGGACCCAATTTTCAACGACTCGGCCACACATTTCAGCCGAAACGGCCGATATTTCGCATTCAATGTTGGCTCTGAGCTCTTTCAACGTCGTCGGCGTGTTGGTATAAACCAATGACTTAACGTAGCCCCACAGAAAATAGTCAAGCGGCGTTAAATCGCACGAAGGAGAAGGCCAATCGACTGGCCCATGTCTTGAGATAACACGCTCAACATACTTACTCTTCAATAAATCGATTGTAGCGTGTGCTGTGTGGCTTGTGGCACCATCCTGTTGAAACCGTATTAAAAACATGTCGTCCAAGTCCATATCTTCCAATACAGGCCAAAAATAATCGGTGATCATGGCGCGATAATGCAGACCATGTCACAGTAATGTGACGAACGTTATCGTCGACGAAAAAATATGGCCCAATAACGCCACCGGCATGCAAACCGCACCAAAATGTTATTTTTTGTGGATGTAGTGGTGATTCATGAAGCACATGTGGGTTTTCAACCGAATGATAACGCATATTTTGTTTATTGACGAACCCGTTGGGACAAAAATGAGCTTCGTCACTGAAGATGATTTTGGGATGAAATGCATCATCGTGGCGCATCTTCTCCAGAGCCCAATCGGAGAACGTACGCCGCTTCAAATGGTCCATCGGCTTCAATTCTTGAGTCAGCTTGTAGTCTGAATGATGCCAAATTCTTGAGAACGCCGTGAAATTGACTGATTTGGATCGTTTGTTACGGACGTCTGAACGGCAGCGATATTTTCGACACTTCGACCAACCCGTTGTCTCACTGACACGGCAACATCACACAACGAATATGTTTACTCAAATTTTTGCACTAAACTTGTTATTGCCTGTCTACTAGAGCGAGAATTACGACCGAAAATTGGAGTTAACTCTTAAAGTTGCAGTCACTGACTCCGAATATCTGTAGAAAATTTTTGTAATTTGAAGACGTCATTCGTTAGTGTACTTCACCATGATGACAATGTTGAGTTTACTGAATAAATTGACAGTGACAGTTTGATGATTAGTGAAAGAGTGCGTTCACAAATTAAATTCAAAGTTGTCAAGCTTTACCAAACAGAGGATGTAGAAGATGTTTTATGGTGGGAATATGGCACATAAAAGAGCATGGTTTAAAATATTTCTTTGTAAAAAAGCAGAGTGCAGCGAGGAAAGATAGATTGGTAAACTCGAAAGAAGTCCTCCTCTGTGAAAAATGAAATAAGAAGAGGAGGATGAAAGTTATCAATAATAAGGAGTTGATGGGATCAGTTGTGAAGATAAGGTCTAATTGCCTTTCTATATATTGCAGTTGGAAACGCCACGCCTGTCTTGTATTGTACTAACGGCAATGTTATGTTTCAGCAGCTGTCAAATTTACCAATGACACCCATCTGTAAAAATATTCAGTAGGGTTTGCCATTTCATCAAGCATCGTTTTACGCTTGTCGAACGTGCGGAAAATATTAAAAAATATCGAAATTCCGTCTCAGTTGTAAGTGCGCAACGTAAGGTCGGTCGTCATCATAGCTTTAGTACGCAGGCAATTCGTTGCACCGTAAAAAAGTTTGAGAATGAGCACAGCTCTTTGGATCTTAAACCACCAGCCTGATATAGATTGGAGCATCGCCAGATTGTCAATCCGGCTTATTTTGCGGTGAATTTTGGCCTTTATCAATATAAGAATGTGTTGACGCTGTAGTTGAAGTCAGACAACTATAAAAAAATGTCGGCCGGATATCCGGATGTTAGCCAAAAAATCATCTTCTTGGATCAGGCTTATTTTTGGCTGAGTGGCTTTGTCAACCAGCAAAATTGCAATTATTGGAGTGAACGCATTCCACAAGTGTTAGGTCAATCATCAATGCATCCACAAAGATTGACTCTTTGGGGCTTTTGTTTCTTTCGAAATGGGGAAGGAGACACCGTTACCGTCAATAGTCTCAGGTGTAGAACGATGTTTACCGAATTTTTGTAATCAGAGCTCGGTTACAATGATATATTCGAACTGTGATTCCAACAAGACGGCGCTACATATCATACAAGCGACGCAATGCTCGAAGTTGTGATGGAGAAATTTGACAACTGGGTCATTTCACGGCGACCGTTCATCAATTGGCTTCAGCGTAGTTATCCGAATAGCGAGATATTCCAACCTCCATTTATGATATTGTTATAAGAGCCCTATTTATTATTTCTGCTCCCTTCTGTAGTGAGAAATTTTGTTTGGGATGTTGGAACGGCTTAGTAGGCAAATTCTGTTAGTACATTTTTTAGCGAACTGAGTGATGAAATGTCGGATCCACGGCTACCTCCTTTTTTCCTGTGCACAAGACCCCGCAGATACTATCTAGTCTGCCTGACCGTGACTTGCAAACCTAAGCTCGCAAGTGCATCCATTCTCGCGGCTGCTAAGGCAGGGCAGTTGAAATAAAAATGCACCACAGTTTCCTCTTCCCTTTCATTCCTGCAGCTGTTGCAGAAACTCATGTATGCCCATGTAATAAAATTACACTGTTTCACGTGATTATATTTTTGAATTTGGAAACATTTCTTTTTGATATGCTCTTTTGATCATGCAAGATCGACTGTTGGCGTTACATATTAGTCTAAATGTCCCACCGTTGTGTCGATGAGTGCACTATTGACAAGCCTTAGAGAACGGATGAAAGTGTTTCATTTAACATTGTCAAGCTACGTACTATTTATTATTTTGCATCTAAATCTGGCCACTCCATCATCTACGCAGAGCTCTTGAACGTGTGAGTGTCTCTGAAAAGAGTGGTATGTGCTGCTTAGATATCTCACTGTTTTCCCAATTTATAAGCAATGCCACAGCCTTATAAATAGCTGAGATTTCGTACTGGGAAACGATTCAGTTTGTGGGTAAGCTGAAAGAAATATCCTGCCAAAGAGCCACCCGTGAAGATGGAAACTGCATTACTCAGGGAGATTTCGCGTTGCTTCCATTTATATTTTTCTAAAATTAGATGATCGTGGTCAATGCTGTAGTTACTTCCCGGTAATCGAATGTCAGTTGTTGTCGGAGCAGACTAGCTTGTCCTTCATTTAGATCTCTGAGTGTAGAGTTAAATGCAATCTGTATGGCGAACATATTCTGATATTGATTCCCTGCTGTCAATGACACGATATGAGTCACCAAACTAAATGCAAAACCTCTTGGCATATATACCTCTTGGTATATATATATGTTATTATTGTTATCGTCGAAACATGTCTGTCTCATGACATGGCTATTATATCTTACCAGCCTTCAAATTGAATCTCCAAAGGTCCATCGAACCGAACTAATTGCAATTCAATCCTTCCCTTCTATTTTAGTTATATTGCTTTCATGTCGACAATGCACCTTCAATCCATCAAATCGATTGACTTCTCCCACAGGACGTCTATCGTTCACCCCCACAAGAGCAATATAACGCCAACGGCCAAACGATAAATCGAACTCTGCTCATTGACGGTCCCGAGAATTAATAAATTTCCACCCAAAACAGGGAACATATTCTATGGATATCAACTGTTGTTGGCCACATATTTTAGGGCTACAACTCACAAATGAGTGCAAGTATGGAGTACGAATACTGGTTGTACACAGTAAGGAATAAATTTCATCCATATTTCACTCTAACAAGGATTTCCATCGCGTTCTAGGGGTAACCCCACAAAGCCATACTGTCGCTATTCTCCGTTTTTTTTTTTTTTGAACAACTCTTTACCTCAGCATAAAAAATGAGCGAATTCCAACGCATACTATACTGGTATACTACCAGTAGTATTCGTACAGCCGCCGCCATCGCCACAAGGACCTTCAACAAAAACTATTTTGACAGGAGGTTGAGTGGTTTATGTATTGTTTGCGTTTTTTGCCCCTGCTGCATCATCAAAAAACAGACTTTTTTCACTTTCTTTGTAATCGGAATTGTTTTCCTAAAAAAAATACCACTCTCAGATACAAACACACATACATATCTAAAGGACTATAAACCCAACTATCAACTCAATTGGAT
Source organism: Volucella inanis (assembly GCA_907269105.1). Taxonomy (NCBI): domain Eukaryota; kingdom Metazoa; phylum Arthropoda; class Insecta; order Diptera; family Syrphidae; genus Volucella; species Volucella inanis. The sequence goes on from OU026157.1 coordinate 128,406,469, forward strand.
GCTGTGTGTGTGCACAACAAATCACAACGAGTCAATATGGTACGAATATCCCATTTACTACGTTGGCTCAGTTGGGCTTGGATTCTCAGTCGCATATATCGAACAATCACATAGCACAGAAGTTGGAGGAGTAGAAACAAGTCGTATTTTAAATCTTCAATAACCACTTAATTTCCTTTAGGGATACTTTTCAATCTATCCTTTCTACCCATACCCTGAACAACTAATACCATTGCTCATCTATTCAAATGTCGTCTGGTCGTCCTCATTCTCGGAGGAAACTTGAATGCACTCAAACTGTCTTTAAGAGCTATATGTACTCACCCAAAACCAAGGGACACCATACCATTCTACACCACACTACCTAACTCTACTATTTTTGCCATGCCTGCATCTTTGGAACAACCTCGAGGAATCAATTTATTTTTGGTTTCTGCGAACACTAAATTGGGATTCTATGTAAATTTGATTACCGACCAACCAGGCAATGAGTTGTGTCCTGTGCCTTCTGGTGCTCCCCAGCTCTACCATATACCCGACTCTGTAAATTGTGACTCTCTACGGAGTTTGCAATGATAAATGCCCAAGTGGTGTATCCTTGTGTGCAGTCTTTTAAAATTCAACGATCGATTCGCGGTTTACTGGAACTCGTTCAGTCTTCCTTCAGCATTCAACTCCTCTCCACCAACTTTCACAATGCAAATACCCGATAACATCTTGTTGAAGTTTTTCGACTTTCCGCACAATGGCGACATATCTCATTCGCCATCAATATGACCAAATGGCGCAAAGCCATGTGTGAGTTGGAAACGTATCCTTGCTGCAACTTGCAAACAAAGTTTTCCCACAGAATAAAGAATGACACAAGTGTTTGGTTTCCTTATTTTGCTCCGTATAAATTTTCTTTATCTCAAGCATGTGGTCAAAAATAGGAGGAAGAAGGAATAAATAGAATTTGCTTGTCCATGGTGCATCTTCGTGCACGTCAACATAACTCTGATGACATGACACTACCGTGCAAGTGTAATCGAATTCAATTCTCGAACCCAGAGAAATTGAGGTTGGTTAGGCCAGTTAGGATGCTGTTGTAGGCAAAAACCTCTTGAGTACTTTTCCAAAAAGTGAAAATCAAAATGGAAATTAACTTTACACGTCTGGTGTATAGGAAAGGTGAGTATACAGCTGAAGGACATAAATGTGTTCCAGTTTGAAATTAGTTTTGAATTTTGAGTATTTTGACATAGTGCGTGTTCGTAATGAAATTATTAGAAGGAGGTTTTTGAGAAACTGTGTTAGGTAAAAGTTTCTGGAAACATATGCTCCTTCGAAGGATGGAGTAGAAAAGTTATTTGTGGCAAACGATGTGGGCAGTTTGGTGAGCTTTTACAGAAATTTCCGATTGAGGGCTTAAGTGGTGTGTTTGTTAGCGTTAGCGAAAGTTTTAGAGACATACTCGTAATTGAAGTTTTGAACTCTTTTAACAATTTGGTGTATATTTAATCTTGTAGAGTTCAGTATAAGTCTGAAACCAATGGTTAGAGATGAAGGGCAAATATTACATTAACATCGACTGCGTGTATCTTATTCAAATTTTACTGTGTCATAGGTGAAAGTCGAAATCTGATGTTATGACAAGTTGAAATATCAAATACTTGCTTCTTTAGTAACGTTAATTACTGGAGTTGACCTGATCCGCCAACTGCACCCTGTTGCGCAATCCTAGATAGTTGTGGTACATTTTAACTGGTGTGCTCCATATCGAAGTCCTCCTGCTGCGGGTAAAAATCGAAGAGGGACTACATGAATATAGCTCATAGTTCATGCTATGTCTATGGCGGCTTACAACTTATAGTGCTCGCTGTTATTGGTCCTGGTAAAATGAATTCATGAATATTTTTGTACCCTTTATTACACACATTTGAATACATAGGGTGATTCATCGTAAGATTTGATTTATAATGTAAAATAAAGTACATAAATTTGAAAGTGAACTTAAAATTTTTAATATCGGTTAAAGGAACAATTTATGGCATTTACTTTTTGAAAATGATGTCATGTAAATGTTGGCCACGATTACGTCTGAGTTGATCCATTCGGAAGGTCTTATTTTGGGCGACTCGTTCGAACAAGGCGACTGGTATGTCGCGTATAACACGAGTAATGTTGGCTTCCAAACCGTCAATTGTAGCTGTGTTATCTCCGAAGAACTGACACTTAACAACTCCCCAGAGGTGTGATATCGCACGATCTAGACGACCAATTTACCGTAGCAAAACGTGAAATTAAGTGCTCACCAAAATGATTTCTCAACAAGTCCATTGCTTCACACGCTGTATGTCCCGTAGTGCCGTTTTGTTGAAACCAGAGCTCACCGAGACCATGTGCTTGAATTTCAAGAAGCACTTAGTCCGTTAACATAGTGCGATAACGGTTACCGTTGACGGTAATATTGTTAGTATTCCACCAGCCCATAAGCCACACCAAACAATTGTTTTTAATGGATGTAATGGTAGCTCTTGGTACTCTTCGGGTTGCTCATCAGCCCAAATATGCCAATTTTGTTTATTAACGTATCCATTAAGACAGAAATGGGCTTCATCACTGAACAAAATTTCACGATAAAACACCGGATATTCATAGAATTTTTCCAGAGCCCATTAACTGAAAATATGACTCAAATTCAAGTCGCCTGGCTTTAATTCTTGCATAAGTTGAATTTTGTACGCTTTTAGGCCGAGATCCTCACGTAAAATACGCCAAGTCAAGCTGCTGAGAACGACGACGAATCGATTCGTCACGGTCTTCGCGTACATTCTCAGCTACAGCTGCCATAGTCTCTTCTCCGCTAATGTAAACTGGGACTCAAATTTGCGAATGGCATTGGCAATAGTGGTTTCAGTTGGTCGATTATGCGCACCGTAAATTTCTCGAATCGCACGAAAAACATTTCTCACAGAACGTTGATTTTCGTAATACAGCTGAACAATTTGGAGACGCTGTTGTGGTGTGAGTCTTTCGACGATTACTTGTCATACGATACTGAACAAAAATGACAAAGCAGTTTGATAGGAGTCGCCCGAGTTAATTTATTTTTATTTCTGGGCACCCTTGGACCTTACAATTCATTACAATCGTATTAGTGATCGACGATCGATGACTCTGGTTGGCATCCGATATTGATGACGCTGTTGCATTATGTTGACCCATATTTACAGGTTGGTTGTAGCTTGCCTTCTCTGTGTCATCGTTTAGTGGTGGCCTAATGTTGGTTGTTGCTCGTGCTGCATATGGTGCTTGGTGAATGCCCGCTATATTTAGGTCGTTTGGAGGGATTGACCGTCGTTGCTGAAGTTGCATTTGTATACGTAACTCGAGTGATCTGTCAAAAAAAGCCTATTGAAAATCAAACCTCACGATGAATCACCCTATGTAAAGCACGTATTACCTCTTATACCTACTAACATTATGTATTTTTGTCAGTCCTATTCAAGATCCCGTTAGGAGCACAAGAGTAAATTTTCAAATCGTCATCACCCCTTCGTCAAGCAATGGCAAACCTTCGAAAATCAAATTCTGCCTATGAGAAAGCTTCTCAGAAGAGCTGTTTGGAACCGGCAATAAACAGTTGGCCCCGCTCAGGAATGTAAGTGAGAAAAACAAATGAGAGTACGAGAAGCTAAGTCTTGGGCCACACCTGCTGTCGAGCTAAAATATTTATTTATTTTGTTCAAGACCTTAAACCGATCGGTTGTGTTTCATTTTGTAAACTTTAACAGGTTATGGACGAATCGCGGGAATTGATATTTCAAATCGAAAAAGTGTACACATTTATGGAATTTAATTTATTATTATTATAAATTCTTTATTTCGTTTTAAGGGCTTACAAAGCAATTTACAAGAATAATGGAATTACAAAAATCTTCCGTCTGCCTAGAGAGACATTGAGAATAAAAAAAAGTATATATAGGGTTTTCCAATAGGGACTTGTGAAATTTGAATTTAATTTGTGAACGCACTCTTTCACTAATCATCAAACTGTCACTGTCAATTTATTCAGTAAACTCGACATTTTCATCATGGTAACTATGAAAACGAGCAACGTCTTCAAACGTTCTCCGGTTGGGTTCTGGAGAAGATGCGCCAAGATGATGAATTTCATCGGAAAATCATCTTCAGTGATGAAGCTCATTTTTCTCTCAATAGGTTCGTCAATAAGCAAAATATGCGTTATTGGTCGGGTGAAAACCCACATGTGCTTCATGAATCACCACTTCATTCACAAAAAATAACTGTTTGGTGCGGTTTGCATGCCGGCGGCGTTATTGGGCCATATTTTTCCAACGACGATAACGATCGTCACGTTACTGTGAATGGTCAGCGTTATCGCGCCATGATCACCGATTATTTTTGACCCGAATTGAAAGATATTGACTTGGACGACATGTTTTCAACATGGTTTCAACAGTATGGTGCCACAAGCCACACATAACACGCTACAATCGATTTATTGAAGAGTAAGTATGGTGAGCGTGTTATTTAAAGACATGGACCAGTCGATTGGCCGCCTCTTTTGTGCGACTTAACGCCGATTGACTATTTTCGGTGGGGTTACGTTAAGTCATTGGTTTATGCCAACACGCCGACTACGTTGAAAGAGCTCTGAGCCAACATTGAACACGAAATAGCTGTCGTTTTAGCCGAAATGTGTGTCCGAGTCGTTGAAAATTGGGTCCAGCGAATCGACCGCTGTAAACGTGCCTGCGGTGGCCATATGAACGATGTCGACTTCCATTCATAAATGTTTTCATTGTACTTCAAGCCAATAATAAAGTTTTTGAAATATCTCAAATGGTTTGCCTTTTATTTAAAAAAAAAGTTGCCAAGTCGTTATTAGAAAACCCTATAAAAGTAAATTTAATTTTTTAGTAATAAATATTAAATAAAACTAATAGCTTGGATGCAATTACAGAGCTAACTAGCATAATGGGATAGTATAACAATTTTAATGATTTCAAATATAAAATTACAAAGCTAAATTGAAGTAACTGGGTGAATAACTGAGATTATAGCAGAAAGCTATTACGGTAGGTGAGAGCGTGATAACAGTAGCTATACAGGGTTGACCAGCCTTCTGTACCATTCAAAATTTCATAAAAAACGTTGGAAAGATATCTGACTTTCTTGGAAGTGTAAAATAGAACAAACCGCAAAGAAGTGGTAGATATATTTGTTTTCCCTTCTGTTGCATAGCCCACGGTTTAAAATTTTGACTCTGGTTTTAAGGACAGTACCAATAACTTTGGATGAGAACTCTTTGCTAAAATGGCTAGCATCAAATAGCTGGTGTTTTAAGTGTTTGTAAACATTTCTAGATGTAGACGAAGTTGCTCTGGAACGATTTTGATTATACAGTTTTTTGTCGACCATTGCTATCAAATCGTTAAACCAGCTTGCCACAGCTCAACATTAGACTCATGCAAATGGAGAACTGTGTCGTGGGATACTGCTATCTGGTTCCATTGTTTGAATGGCGTGGCATTTGTACGAAGAATTTTCAGCAAGATGGATTTGTGAAGGACACTGTTGATGATATCAACATAAAATAGTTATTATTATTTTTTTTTTTTTCATTATTCGCATTTATTGCTTAGGTTAACAATATTTGTGTTTTTACGTGTCAACATTTATTTTGGTATTCTTTTACCTTGCACTTTGTCGCTTCGTTTTCATTGCTTAAGTTGAAATTAAATTTCTCGGCTTAGTCTTGTTATTTAATCGAACCAAGCCTTTTACTACCTAATATGAGGCTGCATTAGGCGATTGAATTAAAAAATATAAAAATTCTAAATGGTAGAATTTATATGGTCCTTCGAGCCGGATTAGCCGGAACAGTGAAAAGTGATTTGTAAATATTGGTACTAGACCAAAACACAGAAATGAGTTAAATCGAAGATATTGCGCTGAACCAGACGAGAATCACGGAAGAAGTGCATCGATTATGGACTAATTTTAAGAAAGATGGAGAATCTCGCTACTCGGTGGAGTATTTCGTAAGGAGACTCGGGCAGTTAGAACAGCACTGGATCAACTTCCAAATAAATAACGGGTATTTGGAAGATCTACGAAAAACAAATCCGCAGCATGAGTACTTTGTGAGAAAGTTTTTTAGCCTATTTGAAACGAGGTATCTCGATAATAAGGGTACTTTTAAAGCAAAATTGGAGGTAATCAGGAAAAGAACACACAACCAGCGTCAGTGCCATTACCAAGCGGTGCAGGCATACAGTCTTCGCGGTTATCTCCTGTAAATCGAAGTCCAAATCGATGTGAAGTAAGTCAAGAATCAACATCCGACACAGAAAGAACTAACACCAAGAAGTGCCCAGCAAAATTTAAAAAGTTTAATGTTGAATTAAAAATAACTTTACACGTATTATTGATAGCTTGGATATAACTCAGAATGCAGTTTACCCAACATTCAAATTGGATCAGATTAGAGAATACTGGACAAAGCTGGTGACAACGAATGACGAGATCATGTCCTCATTGAAAGAAGCCGATTACGAGCAGGAGTACGTGTCCAACAACGAATTCGTTGAGCTGGAGCAAATATATCAAGATGCTTACATCCAAAGGAAGGAAGCAGAACAACGATAACACCAACCAGAAGCAGTAACTCCACAAGCTGCAACACATCGGGAAATCAAACTTCCACCAGTAAGCATTCCATCATTCAACGGCAAGTATGAAGAGTGGACATCATTTTGGGAACTGTTCGATCGATTAGTTCACCAGAACGGAACCTTAAGCGATGTTGAACGAATTCAATATTTAAAAGGAAATTTAAAAGGAGAAGCAGCAAGGATTGTTAATCATTTGGCACCGACATCATGCAATTATGCAACAGCTATAGAATTGCTAATGAACCGGTTTCAAAATTCAGCAGCATTGGTCAACAACTACATCCAAAAATTGCTTACTTAAAAATCAGTTAGACATGAAAATGCGTTCGATTTGAAAACAATCATGGATATGTCAAGGGAAATCTTGTACGGTATCAAAAATTTAGGGGTCGACGTAAGCTCTTGGGATCCATTTGTGATTCAGTTGTTATGTTCGAAACTTGATTCTGAATCAAGGAAATTACATCAACAATCCAGAGGAACTTCAACAGAAATTCCTAAACTAATCGAATTTTTTGACTTCATCGAGGCTAGATTCAGAGGGTTGGAAAGCAGTCGTGAATTCAACCGTGAACACCAGCAAGTACGAGCAACAGCCACAAAAATCCATTTGACTACAGTCACAGAGTCGAAATGCGTTGTGTGCAGCGAGTCTCATCAATTGTATAATTGCAAAAGATTTTTAAGTATGAAGACGAAGAACCGATTGGACGTAGTCCAAAGGTCGAAGCTGTGTTTCATCTGTTTGCGAAATGGGCATACCGCAAGGGAATGTGTGATGAAGAGGGGTTGCAAAATATGCGCACAACAGCATAATTCCTTACTTCATTTCGCTCAAGGTGAGGGAAGAAGAAGTGAAGAAGCTTCAACATCAACACGAATCGCTACCGCATGTCATAGTAATAGGACGGTATTACTAGCCACAGTCATGGAGAACATATGCGTTGGAAGAGAAGTTAGACTCGCACGAGATCAAGGGTCTCAATCATGCTTCGTGACAGCGAAATTAGCTCGTCAATTAAAAGTTCCATTGGTCAAGTATGAGTCAAAGATCAATGGAATCAACGGTCATGCCACAGAAATCATCGCAGCATGCCGTTTTATCATCCAATCAATTCACAATGAAAAGGTCAACTTGGAGATAGATGCTCTAGTAATGCCAGTTATTACATCAAGACTTCCAGCACAACAAGTTGCACCCAACCAGTGGCTACACATCCAGGGGTTGAAGTTGGCTGATCTATGGTACGAACAACCGAAGGAGATTGAATTACTAATTGGATCAGACATTTTGCCACATCTTTTGACGCATGAACAAGTCAAGGGTCCAGCCAATACTCCAATGGCACAAAATACAAGGTTTGGCTGGATACTATCGGGACCAGTCAGCACCATTTTAACATTAAGGAAGAAGGCACAAGTTAATAAGCTCACATCATGCATCAGTGTATGCAGTAAAGATGAAGGTTTAAAGAAATGACCAAATGACGCACAACCGTGATGAAACAGGGCGTTACATCGTCAAATTGCCACTGCTGAAGGATCGCGTGGTCTTGGGAGATTCACGCAAAATGTCATTAAAGCGGTTCTTTATGTTGGAACAAAGATTCGCAAAAAATGAGAGTCTTCGGGAAGAATATTTTATTCGAGAATACTTGGAATCTTGGACATATGGAGGAAGTATCCGATGGTTATACTGGAAAAATACGTTATCTTCTACATCACGCAGTAATAAAAGAAGACAGCACTACTACCAAACTGAGAGTGGTATTCGACGCTTCGGCAAAAACAACATCTGGGGAATTGCATTATTTTAAACAGGCAACACGAGTGTAGAACGAAAAAATTTCATCTTTTCTTCGATCCTTTTGACTAGAAATGGCACGAGCTGATTCATGTATTTTTGTTGGAAACTTGAGTTTTTTTCTGAATCCGTCAAAGTCTGGAAATTTGATCGATTTTGGAGTTTCCTGGTCCGAAACTCGAAGAAAAACGACGAAGAATTTCAGATGTTCACATAATATGGTGTTGAGGGGGTCTCAGTTTTTGTGGGTCGAGAAAAAACGTTAAGATTCCATTCATCGGGCATACAGTCGTCTGACCAGGAAATGAGTTTTGGTATGCTCTCCACAAAAGCACTTTAAATACCTTGGCTTGGCGGCTGGTGGACGGAAGTTTCACTATCATCATCTAAGTTGAATAGTCTCTTCTGAGTGATGGCAGGATGTTGATCTTTGTAACCATTATGCAGAAGAAGTTTTTAATATTTTCAGCAACGACTGTGGCTCTAATTCAAGATTTTCTTCTATATCTCCACAGGTTTCTGTAAGGACCTTGTTGCCTGAGGAACAAATCAGGAACATATCTACTGCTTTCAATAGAAATTTTGAAAGACAGCGAATTTCGGTGTGGTTTATTTTTCAAATATTCTAAGGCGGAATATTATATTTTTCTGATTATTTGCAAAGCGATTGCTGGTTAGGAAATGTTACAAAAGCTCATCCACTACGGTTTGAGAACTGTTCCAAACATACGCCGAATGCCGAATTTTTGTCTGAATTCTTTATATTCGCATTTCGGCTAAATTTGAAGCTCCTGCCATTGGGTCCTTGAAAAATTATAAGCTCTCGGTTATGGCTTAGTCGTTTCAAACCAAATATAACGTATTGTTTCTGTTGAATCGCGAATTCAATCGGTGTTTCTGTTGGCTAAGAAGCATCCCCCTCACTAATTTGTTAGTGTATTAAAAAAAGGAAACATGTAACTCACAGACATTGAAACTAGATCACGAAGTTACGTAAATTCATCTCTTCAAGTTTCGAACTATATCCGGAAACGTTGTGTGCAGTTGGGTTAGTGTGCCATATGGAAATATTTTATCTCAAATAGGTGCCCTTTATTTTCTCCACAGAGAAATGCTTTGTCTTTGTCATTTCATTCGAATGACGTTCGCTTTCTTCTCTTCTGTCCACTCGTCAAATATATAGGTGATCTGTCAAGTTGCCTCATTGTATAGTATTCCATAGCAAAACTTATTATTCTTATTATCCTATTTCGAGCAAAGTTGATGAGGGAGATAAATTAAGTGCCCCCAATCCATGTGTCTTAGTTTTGAAAATAGTTAAAAGGCAAGCATTTACTCCTCAGATCCATGAAAAATTAGAGAACGTGATGATCAAACGTATTTTTAATGCTGACGAAAGTACAAAAGCTATTTTTTCTACCTTATTGCGAACAAGACTCTAAGAAGCGCTTTCATTTTCCTCTTTCAAGGAAAAGAAGTCCCAAAAGTAGAAAAGAAGCTAAATAAAGTCAATTCTTCAAAGTACTTTTCCTTTAGTAATTGACGAAGCTATCTGATCAAAATAACTTTCTGCCCTTTGAATTTGTTAAATACACAATTCTCAAGTCCATTAAAATAATTAAACCAACTACATACCACGAATACTAGTCCAACCACTTCCCTTCATCAAAAATAGGGAAAAAATCCCAATCAATATTTAATTCCATTTTTCTACGAGAAGATAGGTACTAGTACCGTTACTATCATTAATTGGACCGAATCCTCTCTCGGTTTCCTTAGTTGGTTTTCTCTTCTTATTAGTAAAGATGAAAAGAATTCCCATTCACCTATTGTTAGATCGGTTCCTTCATATACTTATGTACTAGAATTCTTCCAACAAACAACATTCCAAGGATTTGATGATTTTTTTTTTTCTTGAAGATCTATAGAATAGTTTGTTCCTTCAAGAAGTTGCAAAACTATCGAAAGACCTGACCAGGATAACTATGCTATAGCCTAACAAATCCACACAAGGATTTATTTGGATTTGCTTCTTCTTTCTTTGCTTTCATAACTGCAAATAGCATAATCCTTTGCAATGCAATATAATTTTCAAAATAGAAAGAAAAAAATATATATAAACTCTCAACCTTAACAAAAGGACCCAAAGACCAACCACAAAGGACTTATGCTCTATTGCAGCTACCACCTACCACCCTCATCCACCCAACAAACAGGGCTAATAAACCTAAGGAAATATGTTTCCTGTCTCAAGGTATTAAATAAATCATTTGACCAAGAAGGAGCAAATACCTTTAGAATCCGTACCCATTGTCTGGGGCTAACCGACACCACTCAGAATGACTGAAATGGAAGAGTTCCAAAGAATTTCAATGCACTGATGTTTACAGGATACCCTCTGTAATAATGTGCAGCAAGTAATGAGTACATAAGTCGCGGGAGAAGGACACACCGGAAACAGAAATAGAAATAGAAAACCAAAAAGATTCTTTCAAACGCTAACTTAAATTCAAAAGATTCGAATCCGCTTGTGTTTCCTTTGGGGATAAAGCAATACTCGTACACTGAAAAGAAAGGGAAACATTTGATATTCTATTCCCTGGTAAATTGAGACGCGTAATCCGAATCTGAGGACGGACCCCCTCCAGCAATAGTCGCATGAGTCGAACGAGCTAAATCGGATTAAAGTTTCTCTGCAAGGGCATGTGGGTATACCAGTATGTACTATACATATTCTCTTCTCATATGGATACAAGGTACACTTACACTCTATTGCTGATATAACAGGACTCTCCGTTTATATATGTAGTAGCTGTGTAGGACTTTTAACAATGGGAAAAAAAAAAATTAAACCAAAACAAATACTGACATTCGTACTTATGTCCTTTTGTTTCTGGTAATTGGTTTCATCTATGGAGTCCTTTTATTATATTTTTTTTCTTTTTTGTATTAGGAGATGAAGGGAAGCTGCAAACATCTTCAATTTGGAAGAATCCTTTGTGCATACTCGTACAACTCGTCTTTGACAACGTTTACTTGATAAATAGATGAAATTCCGATTGTCCTTTGTCACGTGACTCTTTTATTTTGACATAGGAAGGATGTGATATCATTGTGTCGTTGTCCTTTTGATATACTGGTATGTACAAATATGTACATAGAACAGGTCTTTTATTTCTTTTCTATAGGTTAACTGACAGAATTCATCTCAGTCGTTTCATTCATCTTAAATCGAGCTAATATTCTAGAAATGTGACTATTAAACGGCTTCCTCTTGTGTCTGGGGACTGAACCGAACCGACATACCTCCTAGATGCCTTAAATACTTTTGGTTTTTTTTTTTTGAGGTATTTCTATGAGATTGATTTGGTTGAAATATTATATGTGGGTAGACAAAGCCTAATATGATAGTGATTTTGCTTTGATGATTACAATTCATGTAAGCCCATTGAGTTCGATTCAATCGTAATATTAGAAGATAATCTTCTATTCCGCAAACCCTAGCTCTTTCGGCTTGAGAAGACCAGCCTTATTCAGGCTAAAAGTCTATCAGTGGTTCCTTTTTTTTATTTCTTTATTTCTCAATAAATTATATGGATATTGGTTCTATAACTTAACTTAGCGGTTCGCTAAGAGATGGCGTGACTTGTATTATTCCATTGTTATTATTCCATTGGAACATGCGTTGGAAAGCTACTGTCATTGTACGTCATTTCATTAGATATGTCATTCATTTGAAGCGTAAACAACAAAAATTTTTTTTCACTCAAATATGTCGAACTTTGTGACTGAAAAAGTGTTTTTGCGGGGAGTTCCTCTTCATTACTTTAATATTAAGAAAACTGCTGCCGAAAGTCATCGTATTTTGGTGGAAGTTTATGACGAACATGCGCTAGCTGAGCGAACGTGCCAAAAGTGGTTTGCACGATTTAAAAGTGGCGCTTTTGGCTTGGAAGACGATGAACGTCCTGAGCAGCGAAAAAAGTTTGAAGATGAAGAACTGGAAGCATTACTTTATGAAGATTGTTGCCAAACACAAGAAGAGCTCGTTGAATCTTTGGGTGTCACTCAAGCAGCCATTTTAAAACGTTTAAAAGCAGCTGGATATATTCAAGATCAAGGAAATTGGGTTCCACATGAACTCAAGCCGAGAGACGTCGAAAGGCGGCTTTGCATGTCCGAAATGCTGATGGAACGCCCCAAAAGGAAGTCATTTTTGCATCGGATTGTTATTGGTGATGAAAAGTTGATTCTTTACGACAACCCCAAGCGCAAAAAATCATATGTGAAACACGGCCAACCAGCCAAATCAATGGCAAAGCCGAATATCCATGCCGCAAAGGTAATGCTTTGTATTTGGTGGGATCAGATGGGTGTGCTGTATTATGAGCTGCTGAAAACCGGTGTAACCATTAATGGACAACGCTACCGAACACAATTTATCCGAAAACCGAAAAACGCCCGGAATATGCGACCAGACACCAGGCAATAATTTTCCATCATAACAACGCTCGGCTCCACATTGCTATTCCAGTTAAGAACTATTTGGAAAACAGTGGATGGAAAGTCTTACCCCACCCGCCTTATAGTACAGACCTTGCCCCTTCTGACTACCATTTGTTCCGGTCGATGCAGAACGCCCTCACTGAAATACGGTTCACATCAGAGAAGAATATCAAAAATTGGCTTGATTCATTCTTGGCTACTAAGCCCGCGCAGTTCTTTTGGGATAAGATCCAAAAATTGCCAGAAAGATGAGAAAAAGTCAGAGCTTAAGATGGGCAATACTTTGAATAATACTATTGTACATGTTTTTCTTAAATAAACGTTCAAATTTTGAAAAAAATAACCGGACGAATTAAATTACATACCCAATAAATTTAAAACTATAATAATTCAATTACTAATTTAACTAAGAAATAGCTATGTACAATCTGTTGCCTATTTCAAGTGGCGAAAGTACTTATAAATTTAAAACTTTAGATTAAACAATAATAATAAAAAATAACTCTATTGATGGGGATAGTAAAAAACCAGTTTAAAGAGTAAAAACAAGAAAAGTAAAACAATAATAAAATAAAAAATGTATCTATATATTTTTGGTCAAAAGTGAAAAGCCATTTTTGAATACTATTTGAAAATACAGTTTTCTTCCTTTCACATCTAAGGTTTTCTCAAGAAGGCAAAACTCTTTACAGGGCTGGTATGGAATGTGGTTGCTATTTTTACTCAACAGGCAAGCCGACATATTGGCCCTCGGATGTCAACAAAACACCCGATCTAATAGACTTCTTTATCGGAAAAGGATTAAACGCTAGTTACGGCAAAGTTGAAGAGGGCTTCGATATTTCCTCCGATCATTCTCCAGTTATCCTTTCACTGTGCGAATCCTTGGTTAAGAAACAAATACCACCCAGATTAACTAACAGCAAAACTAACTGGGAAGATTTCCGAATAGACGTTGTAGATAATACTGAGTTGAAAGTAGCACTTAGAACGCCGTATCAACTTGAAAAAGAAGTTGAACGTTTCGTTAAAGTCATACAGTAAGCGGCCTGGAAAAACACTCCCCGCGAATCGAACAGAGCTCCCAAAGTCGGCATAAGATATCTACCGGAAATCAGAGAAATGATAAGGAAGAAACGAAGAGCGCGGAAAAAGTGGCATGAAATCCGGGCTCCACAAGATAAAACGTCCTTCAATAGGCTCTGCAACTTGTTGAAAAAATCGATCAAGGACTTTAATAATCAAGGTATTAATAACTACCTTGAAAGACTCACAGCGACAAAGGATACCAACTCCTCCACATGGAGAGCCGTTAAAAGTGTTCGAAAGCCCCAAATACACGTGGCGCCAATAAGAAGAAACCAGGATGAATGGGCGAAAGAAGATAAGGAATAAGATAATGTTTTCGCCGACTATCTTTCAGAAACGTTTAAACCATTCGATAGGGGAGTGCTTCCTGAGAATGTCAATACGCTAGACGTGACGACAAACTTTCCAGTAGAAAAGGCTACACTTAGGGAACTTAGATAAGTTATAGACACGCTTAAGCCCAATAAAGCCCCGGGATATGACTTAATAACGGGAGAGATACTTAGAGCAGCTTTAGCAAACCTTTTTTCGGCAACGCTTTAAGTTATAAATGCCAGCATAAGATTAGGGAACGTACCGCACCAGTGGAAAGTAGCCGAAGTTATTATGGTTCCGAAACCCGGTAAACCGCTGACTGAAGTCAAGTCATATAGACCAATATCGCTTCTTCCGATTACATCGAAGGTCTTCGAGCGAATCCTTCTTAATCGTCTTAAACCAATTACCGACACAAATTCCCTCTTGCCTGATCATCAATTTGGCTTTAGAAGCCAACACTCTACAGTTGACCAAGTGCATCGAATAACCGATGTACTTGAACGAGCAATCGAGTGTAAGTTTAAGCGCATTCCTTGACGTTTCGCAAGCCTTTGATAAGGTATGGCATGAAGGCCTAAAATATAAACTCCGACAAACCCTACCCCAGCAATTGTCTTGTATTTTAGGTTCATATCTGGAAGACCGACTCTTCTGTGTGAGACACGTAAACGAATATTCCACTTTTAAGACAATAAATGCGGGGGTGCCGCAAGGAAGTGTACTTGTCTCTCTGCTATATTTGCTTTTTACCCGCGATATACCGCAAACGGACGACACTGCAATTCTGGCAACGGCTAAAACAGTCGAAGAAGCAACTGCCAAGTTGCAACGTGCCCTTACACGGGTTAACAACTGGACAAAGACTTGGCGAATCGCGCTTAATGAAAACAAGTCTGTCCACGTGAACTTCACTCTTAAGTAAATTGAGAATCCACCGGTGTTTATCAACGCAGTACTTATTCCTTACGCGAATGAGGCCAAATATCTCGGTATGACAATCGACGCTAAACTTAAATGGAGAGCACACGTCAAGAAAAAACGTGAAGAGTTTGAAATCAAATATAGAGATATTTACTGGCTTATTTGAAAGTATTCCAAGCTTAGCTTAGAGAACAAACTGCTGTTATACAAGCAAGTGCTAAAATCAATCTGGACATATGGTGTACAACTTTGGGGTTGTACTAAAAATAGTAACATTCATGTATTACAGACATTCCAGAACAAAGTTCTTCGAGGTATTGTTAATGTGCCGTGGTACATTAGAAACGATGATATCCACAGAGACTTAGGAGTCGAAAACGTTCAGAACGTAATTAAAATGTTTGCGCGGAAACATAATAATCGATTACAAGGTCATACGAATATTTCTGTTCAACAGATCCTCAACAAGACAAATTTATTGCGCCGTCTGAAAAGGACAAGCGCGGTGACTAGCAGCGCAAAATTTTCCTAAAGTACACAGGAATTATCAATGGAAAATCGCCTGCAGGATATCTTATAAAAAAAAAAAATAAAATGCGATAGAAGAACTGCTTGTTGAGTGTGAACTCAGTCGTGGTTTGCATAAGGGAGGTGTTTTTTAGTGAGTAAGAATCTCACACTACTATAGGCTCCGGGCCTATAGTGTCTATGAAGATTTCTCACCTTTCCATGAAAAAAAAAAATCTAAGGTTTTCTGGTAAAGAATTATAAAGTCAAGAGGTGGTAATAAAATAGAAACGTGAAAAGTGTGTTTTGAAAAGAGTTGGAGTAGTTACGAAGTGTCTTGTTATGTTATGATTTTCATGAAATCTAACATCACAAAAACCGGAATTTTCGAAAAATATTCTTAAAACTTAATAATAGTACAGGTGTCTTAACGGAAGAATTGCTAAACATTTGAACAACTCAAAACTAGGTGTCCTTCGATCGAATGTAGCTAATAACATGTTTTTATTTAGAATACAAAGGCTTTATTTTATTAAAATAGGCGCTACCCTAGCAAGAGATTTAAATAAATCATTGTATACTTCATATTTTTAAAACATTAAGATTGCATTAGAGATTGAGCTGATACATTTGTCTGACAACCCTATAAAGATAATATTTTAGATAAAGAATGTAATCATTCCAACTAAGCCCATTGTCTAATATGATGCCCAGATACTTAAAGCTGTCGAAAAATTCAATTCTAAAACAATGCTCTTTACAATTTATATTTTCATCGAAAGGCATAACACCAGGGGCAGTTGGGTCATTAAGACGAAAACGTAGGCAATTTGATGAGTGATAATAAAGCGGCAAGTCATTACAAGCTACACCCTTGATATTGAACTCTATAAACTTAGTCTTACTACTAATTACCAGCTTATGCTCCTTGTACCATTGTCGTAGTACGATTATATATGGTATATCTAGGTCGTTATTAACATCCAAAAATAAATATCAAGAGATAGTTGTTGCTTGATAATGCAGTATCGTCAGCAACAGCTATGATTCTGCCCCTTAATGGTTGGATAGATAAGGAATTAACATATATTAGAAATGATGTTGGACCCAAGACGGAACCGTGCGGTACTCCGATATTTAAAAATTTTATAGAACTCAGCGCATTTTTTATTCGCCATATCGATGAATAGGGAAAAAGAAATTTGGGAGGTATTCAGACTAGTATAAGTCTCCCAAATCAGTTTTAATAATGAAATTTCAGTAGATTTGCCGCTTCTAAAATCGAACTGATTCTCGCTAAAAAAGTGAGTCCTATCGAAGAAAGAAAGCATTCTAGACTTAATACCACTTTCAAAAGCCTTGGAAAAGACAGATAAGAATGAGATAGGACGATAATTGTTCAAGACGGTGGTATCACTATCACTGTTTTTAAGGAGTCGGGAAAAATACCTTTATATACACAACTATTAAAAATGAAACAAAGAACATCTGAGATTTGAAAAGATATGTTTTTAAGCACCATGCTTCAGATGTTATTAAACGAAATTAAGTGTGAACTTTTTGATTGAAGCTATTATTTTTTGTATTTCAAGCGGA
Organism: Volucella inanis; assembly: GCA_907269105.1. NCBI lineage: Eukaryota > Metazoa > Arthropoda > Insecta > Diptera > Syrphidae > Volucella > Volucella inanis. The sequence continues at coordinate 128,423,893 of OU026157.1, forward strand.
GTAAACTCTACGAAGAAAAACCTTTCAGGCTGAAAACTGGTTTCTGGGTCATTCCATGAAGGATCGACCGACGTTCTGAACGACATCCTTCCGATTTGTCAGAAAAGTGGTAGAAATACTCATTGGAGTGATACGAATCTTAACTCAAAAAATGGTATTGTATTTTGTTTTATTTTTTTATTTTTTTTACGCAAGTGGCTCTGCGGTATTTTCGCTAATTCCCGGCGAAGTGATTGTTTGAGGTGGTCCAAACTTTGATATTTTTTAGTGCCAACCTTCGCCTTCAAAATATCCCAAACAAAGAAATCTAACGGATTTGCATCCGGAGAATTTGCAATCCAATGTGTCGAAGAAATAAAGTGTGGAACATTGGCTTGTTGAAATGTCTACGAAATAATTGTATGAGTAAATCAGTAAATTTTGACGCCACGGTCCAAAACTACGAGCGGAGAGCGACCATCTGCGATTATGGCGGTCCAAATCATCACCATCGGTGCTGCCTGCTTTCTTGTGCCTTCCGAAGGTGTAAATTTTCGAAGGACCTCTCTGGCAAGTAAGCTCGGTCATTTTGTTTGTTGACATATTGTTCAATAACAAATGGCAACTCATCGAAAAAAACAAAATTCGGCAACTCACCACTTTCATGAAAGCGTAGCAACTTCTTCGCTCTTTCGACTCTAACTTTTTTTTTGTTGCGGTGTAAGATGGTGTGCTTTTTGGAACTTCAATGGGTTGAGCCCAAGCTCATTTTTCAGTATGTGTTGCATCCGTTCCAACGATATATTAAGCTCACGAGCCATTTTTCTTCCACTTCGAAGCGGATTTCGTTCAATTCGAGCCTTCACTTTCCAAACCATTTCTGCCGATGTTGCTGTTTTTTTATGACCATCTCCATGGCGTTTTGCAACGCTGGCAGTATCACGGTAACGAGCTATGGTTCGAGGCACAAATGATTTATTCACGTTGGGGTGCTGGAGGGCTCTAACGATAGCTACTTGTGGCTTTCCAGCCAAATATAAAGCAATCACACTATCACGTTTGAATTCCATCGCAGATAAAAATTTTTCAACATAACTGAGACGCAAAACCATTTTTTTTTTCTTTTTTGGATTCTGAAAATAAATCCATTTTTCATAGCCAATAACAATTCGATGCAAAACTGCAATTTTATCGTGTCACAAGTAGTTTATCGGTTTTCTATTTGTCTTTCATTTCATGTGGCACCCATTTTCCAGACTTTGGATCTTTCCCATAGCTTTTAAACGGTCAGAAATTGTTTGTTGTGCAACATTAAACATTTTTGCTTTTTGTTTCTGACTCCAATATTGTATGCAATTCGGTCTTCAAACTTTTTGGTGGTCTTCCACGTTCTTCATTTCTCACATCAAATTCGTTATTTGGCATAAACCAATGACTTAACGTAACCCCACCGAAAATAGTCAATCGGCGTTAAGTAGCACAAAAGAGGCGGCCAATCGACTGGCCCATGTCTTGAGATAACACGCTCACCATACTTACTCTTCAATAAATCGATTGTAGCGTGTGCTGTGTGGCTTGTGGCACCATCCTGTTAAAACCATGTTGAAAACATGTCGTCCAAGTCCATATCCTCCAATTCGGGCCAAAAATTATCGGTGTTCATGACGCGATAACGCTGAACATTCATAGTAATGTGACGATCGTTATCGTCGACGAAAAAATATGGCCCAATAACACCGCCGGCATGCAAACCGCACCAAACAGTTATTTTTTGTGGATGAAGTGGTGATTCATGAAGCACATGTGGGTTTGCACCCGACCAATAACATATTTTGCTTATTGACGAACCTATTGAGCCAAAAATGAGCTTCGTCACTAAAGATGATTTTGCGATGAAATTCATCATCTTGGCGCATCTTCTCCAGAGCCCAATCGGAGAACGTACGTCGCTTCAAATGGTCCATTGAGTCAGCTTGATCTTGTATGGTTGTAAATCAAGATCCTTACGCAAAATACGCCATAATGTGGTCTGAGCGATGCCAAATTCTTGAGAATGCCGTGGAATTGACTGATTTGGATCGTTTGCTACGGACGTCTGAACGGCAGCGATATTTTCCACATTTCGACAAACCCGTTGTCTCACTGACACGACAACATCACACAACGAATATGTACACTCAAATTTTTGCACTAAACTTGTTATTGCCTGTCTACTAGGGCGAGAATTACGACCGAAAATTGGAGTTAACGCTCTTAAAGTTGCAGTCACCGACTCCGAATATCTGTAGAAAATTTTTATAATTTGCAGACGTTGCTCTTTAGTGTACTTTATCATGATGAAAATGTTGAGCTTACTGAATAAATTGACAGTGACAGTTTAATGATTAGTGAAAGAGTGCGTTCACAAATTAAATTGAAAGTTGTCAAGTCGATATTGGAGAACCCTTTACAATGTGCTTGTACTTAATCCTGCCTTTCTCACCTTGACGTCAATGATTACTTTTAACTGTTCGATGTAATCTTTAATTGGTTCCACTCACTTTCTTCCCTTATTTGCCTTTACAGGGCAATTATAGGAGACATACTCGTATTGGCGTAAACCGACAACTACATATTATGTAACATATTTCGGAGTAGTTTAAGGCTTAAAAATGGGGAAACAACTGACAAACGGAGCTAAGAAGCATAGATTAACTTTATGACCAGGAACAACATATGGATGTAGTCCAAGTTAGAATAGTCCTCTAATTACAGATCTTTGAATCTCTAGTTTAGGCATGAAGCGAATGGGGATTTCCTAGTTTAACAGGCAGAAACCTGCATTCACGGGATTGAAAATCTTTGACCACAATAATTATTAACAAACTTCGATTAGTGTAAATTGAATAAAATTATTCCGCATTAACTGGATTTCTATAGCGGCTAACATGATTTCCAGAGAGACACGAATAAGCCTGTGAAATTCTATCTTTCTGCTCGTTTAAGAAAAACTAAGAAAGCTTTCTACAGACTCATTTACTGTGTAGGGGTCTGTTCTCCACCTGTATACTAAAAAATCAAATCAAAACAAACCATACGTTCTGGCTTCTATGAGAGAATCCCTACATTGTCAAACTTAAAAAAACGGAATAACCGTGTGGCGCCCCCATTTTTCCGAATTAAGTTCTGTTTTTTTTTTTTTTTTTTTTTTTTGTTAAGTTTGTACATCTGTTAATGACATTCCCTCTTAAACTTAGAGTCATAGGTTGATATTTGCAAATTTTACGTAGCCAAGAGTACATCTATCTTTGTATGAGTTGGCGATTTTTTACGAACTTGTATTAAATTTTGCGTAAAAAACGGATTTAATGGTGCGCAAACATTGGAAATGTTGATAAAATGTTTCGGCAACGATTCTCTAAAGAAAACAGTCATTTACCAGTGGCACGAGCGGTTCAAAAGTCGTCGTGAGTCAATCGAAGGTACTGAACACAGTGTCAGATCATCAACATCGAAAACCGATGAAAACATTGATGAAGTAAAAAATATGCTGGTCAATAACCACAAATTAACCATCAGAGAGATAGCGAAGGACTTGAACATTCCCTATGGATCCGTTCAAGACATTTTGGTTAATGATTTGGGTTTCCGTCGTGTAGCAGCAAATTTGGTGCCAAAAAAAAATCAATTTAATGCAAAAAATACCGTGTTGACGTCGCAAAAGAGATGATTTTCGAGACTGAATCCGATCACTCATTCATCAAAAGAATAATTACTGGAGACGAGACGTGGGTTTATGAGTACGACACGCAATCCAGACATCAGACAAGTGAATGACGTTCAACAAATGAGCCGAGACCAAAAAAAACCAGGTCGTTTTCAGTCAAAAAAGAAGGCAATGCTCATGGTTTTCATGGATAACAACGGTGTAGTGCATCATGAATTTTTGCCAGAAGGCCAGACAGTAAACAAAGAGTAATATTTGGGCGTTATGAGACGTTTGCGTGAAGCAATTCGCCGAAAGAGACCAGAATTGTGGGCAGAAAACTCAAGGACTTTGCACCATGATAACACACCGTAGCACAATGCCATCAATATTCGTAATTTTTTTTTGACGAAAAATTCAACAAATACCATCCAACTGCCACCGATTTGCCTTATTTAGCTCCATGTGACTTCTTTCTGTTCAATCGAGTTAAAAAACCACTACGGGGAACGTATTTCAGCAGCTGAGGGAAAGTAATGGAAAAATCGCAGGAAGCACAGATGGACATACCGAAATTCGAATATAAAAAATGTTTCGAGGATTGGATCAAGCACTGGCATAAGTGTTGCAGTTGATGGGAATTACTTTGAAGGGGACAATATAGATTTAGATAAAATTCCGAAAATAAATTCCGAAATCTTTTTGATCAAGGTGGTATTTTATTCTGGAGCTGTATGCTAACATTCGACCGCACTTCTTTCCTGGTTCAGATTCAGGATAAAGTCAGTTGACTTCGAAACCATTCTTGTTTTATGTAAATATCAATGAGGTTGGGTGCTGTAGGAGTAGGGCACTGGGAGGTACCAACTTGGTCATGCCTAGTGTTGTAACTGTTTCTACACATCAGTTATGCTTATTTTACTTCAAAATGTTGACTATGTGAGGACATCCGTGCTCGACTTGCCAAACATATATGAGCGAGTACTGCCCAACAGATAAAAATAGCAGCACTCTAAACGGGACAGCGGATGCTTTCCCCAGACGGAATCAACGGTGAAATAATATGTATAATCCCAGAAGAAGACCTTATCCGGGCTATTCCGACATTTTTAAAGCTCAGGCCGGTTAAGAGATCATGGTGGATGAGCCCTTGATGGACCAACGGCAGTTTTCACATCCCCGAACTGGTTATTGGCGTCAATCTAAATGATCCCTCATACTAGACATATCTGTAATAAAATAGCTCTCCAGCTTGGAATTTTTGCAGCCGGGGTAATTGCCAGCCACGGACAATAAGAACTTACGATGCAACAACAAACCTCAGATAGGGACGTAAAGGCTGTTGACATTGAAAACGAAACAAGGACAACGAACTTCGGATCAGTACGTAAAATATTAAGTCCCTTAATAGCCCATGTGCAGCCGAATAATAAGCGGAGGCCCTGGACTGCTGCTGTACTTTTCATCTAAGAAATGCAACGGAATGAGGTGGATAAAAAATCTGCTTATTTGGATGCAGATTTGTTGTCAGAAGCAGGCTTAGGTAAGAAGTCCTGAGTTTCCTGTACGTAAACGAGCACCACGTAACAACCCGTATTAAGGCTAAATTTACCAACATTTACTTATGACGACACCAAAGACAGCTCCTAAGAGCTACTACGATCCTCGGCGATTTCAATGCAAAGCCAGTAAGATAGGGCATCTTTAGTAGCATTGTCGGAAAGTATTGCCTACAAAACATCACCTCTAATAACAGATTCAGGCTAATCGACTTTCCGGCAGGGCGAAACATTATCTTATATTGACACGCGGTAACCGCATGACGATATTTTTTAGGGCAATTCGAGAACGCCTGATTGTCAAGCGGATTGACCACATTGCGATCGACGCTAAGCAGTACTCTGGCATTTTGGATGTCCAAAGGTTTCGAGGGGTCAACGTCGGCTGGGCCATTACCCTGTTGTAGCCAAATACGATTGCGAATATCCCGAACATCGCAATGGCAAATGTGAGGAATTTCGACGTCGGACGTCGCCATAAGTCTCTTAAGAGGTCTGATGCCGCCAGCATCAAGTACAGAAGACCATTGGCAACAATGCTAAAACGACATCAGAGATACCGTCCCTGATGCACTGGGTTTCACCAGTTGTGATGACTCAAAATGCACACAAAGCATCGCTGCATAGGACCACTAGATCTGATCACGAACTCTACGAGCGGAAGAGGAGAGATGAAACTGGCTTCTCAGGAGTAAAAAGAAGGAGAATGATGCGTTGTCAGGGAATGAGATTCGGAAATTTTACCAAAAGGTTAAAAAACAACATGACACGGATACAAACCCCGCACCGAAGACTGTAGAGACGAACAAGGGAATAAAGCAGTGGAGTCGAAGTCGATGTTGAGGATTTGGCAAGAGCATTTCTGTAAACTGTATAACGGCGATGACGAACCAAATACCAAAGTCAAGTAAAATGAACCTTTCTACCTGAACGATGTAGACTAAAAATTCCGCTCACCCGACCTGGATGGGGTGAAGAAGATGATCTGACTGCCGAACTCCTTCAAACCGTCAGGCTATGACTTGGAAAGGAGCATACAACAACCCACCTGAAACACATGGTCGAGCGAAAGTACTCCCGGTGTATGGAACCTTAGCATTGTTTTCGTCCGATTCTCAAGAAAAGAGACCATTTGAAATGCGCCAGGTACAAAGGCATCAGTCTTCTTAACATCTCCACCTAGATCATATCTACCGTATTGTGTGCACATCTCAAACCATTTCTCAACAACCTAATTGTTTCATATCAATGTGGCTTTAGGCCAAGAGAGTCTACAATCGACCAAATATTCACACTATGTCAGAACTTGGAAAAAACCCATGAGCTCCAAATCGATACACACCACCTAGAGACGAGATATGCAGAGCATTGTCCAGTTTTGGCATCCCTGCCAAACTATTCCGCTTGCGCAAGATGACGATGGAGAATGCACGCTGCTCTAGAGGTCGGAGCAAAGCAAAAAGGGCACTTTCTTTCAGAAATTAATCCGATTACTCGCATACGCCGATGATATTGTCTTAATTGTAAGACAGCAGTGTGATCATCATTGAGGGCAAAACCAAGTATATGCTGTCAGCAATCTAGGACACTTAACACCGACATCACCCTCGACAGATATAACTTTGGCACACCAGTGCTGAGATCAAACGAAGAATAGTTCTTGCCAATCTTTACTTCTTTGGGCTAAGAAGGCAATTGACTTGCAAAGCTCTCTCTAAGACCTTAGTAATCCCAGTCCTGTTCTATGGCGCAGAGCCATGGACTTTATCAAAAATGCAAAAATGGATGAGGCTGCTCTTGGCTGCTTTAAGAAGAAAATCCTTCGGGTTATTTTCGGTCCAGTCTACACAGACGTCGCGTGGATAAGGAGATACAAAGACGAACCGTACGTACTATACAGTGACAGGCTGTGCATATGCCTGAGAATATACTTTAAAACACCTGAAAAAGTTAGCCAGAGCGTTAACCAACTTGAAGAATAATATTAAAGACATGAAACCGCCTTGCAAGAAACCTTTGTTCAATTCACATCTCCTTAGCGAAGGTTCTGATCACAAAAAACGTCATTCTAAAATGCCATAAGTGGCGCTCTAAATGTTGATAGACATACTAACCCCTTCTTGCCGAGTGCTCATTTAATTCAGCTCACTAGCTTTCGAAACGCAGTCGCACAAGACCTTTTGCTTCGATGTATTCTGATATCCTACATCTCAGAAAGAAAATGGATTTGTAAAGCAGAAGAAATTTAGATTGATAGCTCTAAAGTTTTAGGCGATTGAGCTGTTATCAAAAGCTTCCTTCACTGTTTACCATGAATTTCATATGCAGAATAGAGCAAAGCCAGTAGTGAAGATTTTACTTAAATCGTAACACAGGTGGTCTGCACACTATGGCAGCAAAGTTGAATATATGCTTTTGTTGCCAGGCGTTAAGAAACCATCTGTCTCTGACACTAAGGTAGTTAGCATGGTATGGCAAAATCCAATAGGCAGCTTGTCTTGATTATGATTTGCAGGGCTAATCCAAAAGCAACCAAGCAAGAAGCCGTTAGTATTCGGTTATTGTGAGTTTCACAGGATATGAATCCGAATCCAGCCTTTTTTATTTTCAAAGTTAACATCATGCTTGACAAACGTAAATAAGTTGGTGTTAGCTATTGAAGATCTGCCTGCCTCATTTGTTGACAAGAAATTTATACCACATCAAATATGTCGATGTCATATCGATACTGTGGCATGATATGCAAACCAAGAAAATCCGGCTACCTCCTATCAATTTTGCTTGTCAGAGGTTTTACTCGCTACTGTTTCATTAATTGCTGGGTGATAGCATCGTTTTAATTCGAATTTTATTGCATTCCTCATTCAGCCATTGTATTCATGTGCGGATTGCGATTAAAAAAAGCCAAAAAAAAAAAAAAAGAATAATTCTGGTAGTTAGTTTCGATATCGAGTCGTGACTGTCGAAACTATCATTTAACTGCCAAACGTGATAAATATTCCCTTTCAATGGTTGATTGCTTCCCTAACGTTTTTATCTTGCCTCGTGAACTGAACAATTTATTTAAAGCTCTTCTGGTCGGCCTTAGTCCTTTTTTTTTTTTTTTTTTTTTTTTTTGTTGAATACTGTTGACCCCAACTCTGTTCAACTCCCGCTCATTCCATGTAAATCAATCTCTGCCTCTGAAATGAGAGTTAAATAACCACTCCTGATAGTTTTTGTTTTGTGAGGAGATGGGTCATGGGGATGCACGCACAAAATCTATAAATCAACTCTCATACCCCCAGGATGGATCGAAAAAGGCCCTCCTTTTCGTCGTCCTTGTCATGGGGTTAGCCATTTCGATTGGCATTCTCCTCGTTTCATACCGGAAACTTGATTTTCTTTTCATTTTTCCTTTCTTTTTTGTCGTTGTTTTTATGTCTCCTGTCTCAATTGAGTTTGTTTTGTTTGGGATTTTATCCTTTTTGTGTGGATATCATGGATTGGGATCGACATTTTTTTTTTTTTTTTCGGCTAAATCGAATTTTAATGGCAAATACATTTGTCTTTGTCAAATTCTTGGACATATTGTTGTTGTAGGACATTCATACTCAGCCAAAAGACTCTACAGTGCTATGGATGGTAGTGGCGATAGGAATTATGGGTTTGGCTGGTACATTTTGGCGGGAAGTAAGCCAGAGAAACATCATTATCCGTGTTTAGGTGTCACACATAATCCCGGGGTGAGTAGTTCGGGTTCATATTGTATGTCTGCAAAATGAGCTGAGATACAAGTATCTACAAGTGGATGGAGAACATAGTTGATGGTGATTGAAGTTATTTGAATTTGATTTTCCGAATTGCGGTTGAATATTGATGATGTGGTTGTGTTGGCGGGACATTGTATTAATTAAGCGGTCTTAAAATGAATCATGCAAATTTGTAGATATGGAATTCGGTAAATAACTAACGATCTATCGTGATATATGGGGTTATGAATTTAAGCCGTGAGGGTAGGTGTGTACTGTAGATTCAAGCTGAATGGTTCTTAGAAAATTTTGATATCCAATTTGAAAAAAGATTTATAGCCCACCGATGGGAAGAAGCTTTCATGCTGCTGATTCATTTCTCACTTTCAGGCCTGTTCTGGAGTCTATTACGCGGCATTTCAAGGAAAAACTAAAAACTGGTACAATAATCATCGACAAAATCAGTTGGCAGTAAATAAACTTAGAGTTGCATAGAACCACCAAATGTTTGATCTGGCCTAAGCTTCATTACGAATATATAAATCTGTACAAAAACATAAAAAATTTAGGCAAACTACGCAATACTGACAGTTATAAAATGAACGAATTTACATCTTAAGTATGCCACTAGATGGTTATTAGTTGATATGGTTCCGATTCCATTTGCGTGCGCCATGTTAGATACAGTCATCCTCTGCTGCACCTTGAGATGTGACTCGAAAATTCTTTGGAGCAGAGATGTCGCTATATAGCCCGTACAGTTTATATGTAGTTAAACCTTCTCATACATTCCCTGTGGACCAAACTTCATGAATCTTTGTCGAAAACAAGAATGGCCAAATGCTTTTTCATACGCTTTCGACCAGGTCCTCTGGATAAAAGAGCAGGACTAGGATAATTATTCAATTTCGGCTTACGAGAGAGTATACTATTTCTCAATTCCCCTCTGAGACTAAATATTGTTGTTGTTTGTAATTGCGAAGCCAAAGTAAACGAAGTCCTTAGCTACCTGGAAGTTATAATTGCCAATGGTGACTTTTTTGACGGCGGGAATTTGGAGAGGAGAGCCCAAACTTCTCAGATTACTCTAATTTGAAGCTACATAACAACGAACTAGTGCCATTATTCTTCTCTTACGGCTTTCTTGCTCCAATGGGAGCCAATTTTACAGCTTCTTAAGGATTTTTAACTGATTGTTATGTTTCCTCAATAATGACATAGATGCCGTTGCCGATAAGATCGCTGACATTATTCTCCATGGAATTAAATCCTTTTTCCCTCATCGGATGAAGAGTATTCAATCAAAAGAAAAGGAGTGGTATGTTATTCGAGATCTAAAGACACTGTCAGGGTTTGAGAAATATTTTTTCGGTCCTACAAGACTAACCAAGAGAAAAACCGAATAAAATTCAAACGAACCAGAAATGATTGCAACTTCTTTCATTATGAGACAAAAAATAATACAATGTCTCAAAAGTAACATCAGAATTTTTGCCTCATCCTCCATCCCAACGTTCATTTACAATGACATTCCAACTGTCTTGGGACAAGGCTAATCTGCTTGCTGCACATTTTGCAACCATCTCTTCTTTCTTCTTCTTCTTCTTCTCTTGAGTCCGCCGAATCTCCAATGGGACGGATCGACTTTCGCACTCGTGTAGTAGCAAGAGTACTTAGAGATCTTAATATACCTAGATGGCATATCTCCCTTATTTTGAAGAGGGGTTCTTCCTCGCTGGCAAAACCACTGCGTAAACTTTTTCATAAATTCTACTTTTACGACTCTTTCCCAGCAGTTGGAAAACAGCATTTGTCCAGCCCGTCCCTAAAAACTGCGAATCTTCTTCTCTCTCGTTAAGAGGAAAAGCTGATGAACCGTAAGCTCATGAAATATCTTGAAACGCTAAAGCTTCTAAATGAACGGCAGTACGATTTTTGTAGCAACAAGTTCACTAGTGATTTGATGGCATATCTCACCGAAAAGTGGAACCAAAGCGTACATCAATCAAGCAAGATAGTTGCACTTGATATTTCTAAATCCTTTGACAGAGTTTGGCATCAAGCTCTTTTATCAAAAATACGTGCATTTGGCATCGACGAATCTCTACTTCATTGGATTAGTAATTACCTATCGGAACGTTCAATTCAAATGGACAAGTTTGATACTCAAAAAATAAATGCTGGTGTGTCTCAGGGCTCAGTTCTGTCTCCGATACTCTTTTCAATTTTCATCAATGATCTCTTGTCTGCTATGTCTAATTCAATATATTAATTTGCTGTAAACAAGAGTCTCTGGTTTTCATATGTGTTCCTTGAAAAGTCTGTTAAGTTTATTAAACTCCAATATAAACGGCATTACTAAATGAGGAACCACTAATCATATCTGATATCGTATTATCCATGAATGGCACTCGCATCGTTGAAACGGAAAAACTTTCCATTATTCCAACCTACGTTGGAATGACTACACATCTCATAGGTTTGCGCAAGAGATGTAAGAAATGTTTCGCCCCATCTATTCTGGCTTAAATGTATAAGCGAAAGGGATTCTTCCGGCCAAAACTGGAGTTCAATGCCCACATCTAGTCACGTTCCCCTAAGACCTCTTTGCACTTTCTAGATAGCCTTGCGATGAAACTCAGAGGTGACGCTTGTATTAAAAAGTCAATTGACATTTTCGAACATCAACGTAATATCTCTTGCCTCATCTTGTTTTATTGCTATTTTCACCACCAGTGTTCGACTGCAATTTCTGGTATCATTCCGCAGCTTCAAGCTTTTAACCCCAACACTCGTCTTAATAAGAATGTTCATCAGTATAACCTCAAGCCCACTTTCGGACATACTCTAAAACATCGCAATTCATTCCTAATTCATTCCGAGCTCTCTATTTCTTGGTAGTTATAACTTGCAAACATTTAAGAACGATGTACATCGATACCTCTTTCTCCTTCCTCCATAAATTTCCTTCGCCCGCGCTATGTATTGTACAAACAGTTTAAGGGTACAAATAGTCCCTTAAGCTCGCTCTAATTAAAAAAAGGCTGCGCTGCCATACGTTAAAATATACTCTCATAATTTTGGTAACATAGTTGGGTCACTACCATAAACATATGTTTGGTGTAGGAGATCATTGGTTTCGTACTGTCATCATTTTTCTTTGGAGGGGCATGAACCCAAATCAGGCTTATCTTTCCGGATCGAAGATCAAATTCACATCCAAATAAGCATCCTTCTTTGTAGCAATCGCCGTATAGTTTTTTTTATCCGCTTTTCCCGGTCTATTCTATCGTACTTTGGAGTAATATACTCCTATACGCTAGTGCATCCAATAGTTGTTTAGCAAAGAGCATTCTTGTTCCACTTAATAAAGCCAAATGCAACACGAAAAATCGCAACAACAACTGATCGCTGAAACTAATGTGGCATACTATAGTATAGAAATCTCAAAAAATTGTGAGCCTTGAAAGTCAGGTCATAGAAGTGAAACGCAATTCCGGTCAAAAATAACGTTTTGACATGATAGCGATTTCTTTTAACTGTAATCTGCTGGCCATCTTCATCAACGAAAAAAATACAGCTTAATGACGCCACCGGCATGAAATACGCACCAAACAGTCAACTTTTGTAGATGTAGTGGCGTCTCATGAAGTACATCTAGGTTGGAAGACATCCAAAAGCGTATACATAGTTTGCTTATTGAGAAAGCTATTTAGCCCGAAATGAGCCTTATCACTGAAAATGATTTTGCAATGAAACTCCGAATCGGCTGTAATTATTTCCAGAGACCAATTTGAGAAAGTTCGACGGTCAACTGGTCATCTGGCTTTAGTTCTTGTGTCTTATACGGGTGTAGGCCGAGACGCTGTCAAAAGACGGACTTATAGCCTCAATACATTTAGCACTCTTTCCATTTCTTTCTTTCACTGGCACCTGTCCAAATATACAGCAATAATGTAGACTCAAATTGTTGCACCAAATGACAAATTGCAAGTTGGAGATTATAACGACCGAAAATTGATGTTAGCGCTCTTAAAGTTCAGGCTCAGAATTTTGGTCGGGCTTTCACACGACTGACTTGTTCTCGTAAACTAACTTAGCATAACACCTACAAAACGTTGGATCATACAATGAAGAGTTGATAGTTAACATAGCAGTTAACATGTTATTTCGCTTGCAGTCTCAAATTAGGTCAATTAATCTCGCTGCAGCAATTCTGTTTAGTTAGTTGTTTTATACTGCTTATCTTCTTGTCATTGAGGAACAAAAGCCAAGCCAAGCCAAATACTTATAAGTTGAAGTTGTCAGTTACGTGTTGATGATGCTTTTGGTGTTGCAACTAAGTTTTACTTTCTACTCCAAATCGGTCGCCTTTTCGTTCCTCTCCCATGTCTCATTTTGTCCGAGCTGCTACACCACGTGCTGGTGTACACTGCTTCCTGTCGCTTTTTCGCTTCATCATGTTTTAGCATTCATAAAGATCTCGGGCTTGAAGTGAATGAACTTTATTGCCTGCGTATGAACACTAATATACCGGTGTTACTGGTGGAAATAGGGATACAAGTAAAGCACGTGTAAAATTGTCTTTTAAGGCTGCAATTGACACTGATTTATCGCCATAGACGAGTGATTCGACGTATCCTCACAAAAAATATTCTAAAGGCCTCAAATCGCATGATCTAGCCGGATAATTAAACAGTCTTAAACGGGAAATAAATTGCTCATTGAGCTCATTTCTCAATTGGTCCATCGATTCGCGTGCTGTGTGACAACATTTGAATGATTGGTAATATTTGAGAAAAAATGCACCAAGAAATGTATTTTTCCGGGTGCTTTGGCAGATCCTGTATTGCTTGAGGTTGCTCATCGGACTAAATACGGCAGTTTTGTTTATTAAAATACCTAAACAGAAATGTGCTTCGTCGCTAAAGACAAATTTTCGATAAAAAAGCCTATCTTCCTCCAGATTTTTTAAAGCCCATTCACTGAAAATTTGACGCTGTGCCAGTTCGATTGGCTTCGGTTCTTGCACGAGCTTTATCTTGTTAGGTTCAAACCAAGATCATTGCGTACCATTTTTCACAGAGCACGAATTTTGATAATAAAATCCAATAGTTTGTAAGCATTTTTCGGGTGTAAGTCTTTCCATGATGAAGTGGCAATGCTAACTGAGCATTTTTAACTTTGAAACATGTCACGAGTTACGCATGATCTGTCAAAAATAGAATACTGAAAAAGTGCAAGCAAAAAAAACACCCCTTATTAGTGTCATTTAAAAGTATTATCGCACGGTTTTGATTCGGGTCTAAGCGTTCGTTACATCGGAGTTCGGGAACATTTTATGTCGCTTTTTCGTTTCATCGAGGTTTGAAATTACTGTCCAGCGGGAAAATAAGAAGCTTCACTTCAAAAAAGTTGTAGACAGTCGACATCGCAATGTGGCAGTCAATTTAATTCAAAGTTTATGGATAATAATAATGCGGAATCATTTAAAGGCTTCAAAAGGATGTGTACCTTTTAGAATATCTCCTATCATTCCAGTCCAGACGTTTACTAACCAAATTCTTACCTTTGAAACGATGTTGTGTATGTTAAATGAATTGGATTGAAAACGTAGCAAATTATGCTGATTAGTTAGCCCATCTCTGGTAAATTTCACTTCGTATATCCACAAAATCCTTTTGGTAAAGGCCTCGTTTACACTTATTGAAGCAATAAACGTTGATCAAATTTCATTCTCCTTTGGTCATTATACAAGTATAGTATACGGTTACAGAGTCAACTAAAAAGGGTTTATGGTAATCTATTACTTTACAGAATTCTGTGGTCTCTGGTTTTGGGAATTCGCAGCTGTAAAGCTAGATTTCGGACGCTGGCTGAAGGGTGAAATCTCACATCAGGCAAAATCCCATCTTCCACTTGTGTTGTCTATCTTTGTCTTCTATTCGTCACAGTCAAGCTTAATTTGGAAGACTCTGAAACACGTTTGCACGATACCGATGGAAATTAAATTCTTCAATTTAAATGTTTCCGATGAAGCGTCTTTATTGCAAAGCACAATGGATAATACAAATTTAATACAAAGATATGGTATTCAAATCGGGGAGAGGAAGATTCATCAATATTTCATAAAACGTTGGAGTATAATCAAGTCTAAAGCTTGCTGTACTATCTGGTATGAAAGACCGATGGATGAACCCATCTTCTAAGGTAGTATCTGCACTCCTTCATATATATCCTAGGCCATGGAAAATATAGTTATTGTCATCCCAAAAAATGGCTAATTATATGCTTATTTTTACTCTTTAAGGACGTGAAGTTTGAGAAAGTTCCGAGTCCATTTGAAATCCATGCAAATAGTGGTATGAAGTGAAAAGAAAGCTGTTCATTCAGGTGTTTGAGAGTAAAGCCGTGCTACGAAAAGCCCCAATGACTGACAGATCTTTGAAGTCTGGTAAAAGAAGCGGTTGTTGTGGTTCAAACACAAATTTCTTTTTGATTCATAAGTTGTCTTGACACTGACTCGTTCTGCTCGTTTCTGCCCAAAATCTTGACTGTCTGTCAGTATCACACCTCCGCAGAACGAAATGTGTCGCTTCATGCTAGAAAAACATAAGAAAATATTGCAAACTTATGTCAAAAGTCAGTGCTGTGTTGCCCAAACACTGTGTTTATTACAAAAAAAGTTTTGGTCGAAATGAAGCATCTATCGCGCTTGCTGTACGAGTTTGCAAGTTTGTGCAAACATTTCATGAGTCTGGCTTGCTTGCGGACAACACTCATGGTCCCCGTCGTCGTACGGTGCATACCGGCGAGAATGTGGCTGATGCGGCCAAGAGTTTCGATTCAATCAAGCAACATCGATGCGCCATCGATCTCAACAACTCAACATTTCACGTACTATAATCTCGGACTATTCCCTTACAAAGACCACTTGCCTTAACAATTGAAGACAAATGATCTTTCGCTTGATTAACGCTTCTCAGTTTGGGCTTTAAGCAGCTCGAAGTGGACGTCGAGTTTGGCCGAAAAATCAATTTTTCTGATGGAGCGCATTTTCGTCTCGGCGGCTATGTAAACAAACAAAATTTCCTCATCTGGAGATCGCACGGTTTAGTGTGGATTTTGGAGTCGTGGCATCATTGGTCCATTTTACAATATTTCATTAAACCATATCTTGGAAAATTGGGTTAACAGGATGCACTACTGAGAAGCCAGCCAAAGAACCCATTTGAATGAAATCGTGTATAGCGACTAATGGGTATGCGTAGGGTGTCGGAGGAGACACCCCAAGAGCTGTATGTCAGTTTCTGGAGCAAGTTGTTTCTTGATTTAAGCTTGGCAGAGGTTTTGAGGCAATGGTGTTTGAAAGTTAAAGTCCTGTCCATAGTTATGCCAAGGTATTTTGATTGCGGGTTGTGAGATGAGATGGGCTAGGTGGCTGTTAAGGTGAAAACAGGCTGACTCAGTCTTGCTTAGGCTAGGTGTTAGTCTCCACTTCTTAAAATAAACTCCCAGAGCTTCAAGATCTGTTGTGAGCACGTCTTCAATTAGCTTCATGTTTTTGATCTGAACAGCTATTGCAAGATCGTCAGCATTGAACAAAAGTGTGGGCAAGACTGACCCCTAAGGTAGTCCGTTGTTCAGTTGTCTAGGCCTATTCACACTCTCGTTGACATGAACTTGAAAGGATCGGTTGCTAAGCATGCTATTGATAAGGTTTGATATCTTCTAGCAAGGCACTACCTTCAGGAGTTTAAAAGTCATGCCTGTGCGCCAGACTCTATCATAGGCGGCTGTAAGGTCCACGAATACAGCTCCGGGCTTAGACTTGTTTTCAAAGCCATCTTCTATGAGAGCTGCTAGACCAGGACCTGGTCTATACAGTTTCGGCCTGATCTAAGGCCACCCTATTCTATTGGAACTACTTTATCAATTGCACCGGCAATCCAATTGTAGATGAGATGCTCAAGGATCTTTTATCAAACGCTTAGAAGGGCAATAGATCTGTAGCTTTCCGCCTTGTCGTCTGCTTTCCTTGGCTTAAGAATCGCAATGATTTTGATTTTTTAAATTCTTTGGGTAAGATTTCTGACAATAGAACATTGTTGAAGCATTTGCATAGCCAGGCTTTAATGCTTTTACCGCCGTTTTTAATAAACTCTGAGTACATGCCATCAGCCCCAGCAGTTTTCCCGGATTTGCAGCTAGCGATGGTCGACTCTAGCTCCGTAATAGTAAAGTCGCGAAAGTACGCAGAAGAAGCTTATAATGTTGCTTTTAAGTCTCTCAGAGATTTCTTGATGATGTTGGTGTGATCTTTGTCGGACTTAGATTTTAAAGTTTCCACTATTCGATTGGCAACTAATTCTGGGTTGCTCCAGGTTTTTTTGGACGATATGGTGCTTGACCCTCCCAGTTTCTGGAGTAAACTCTTTGCTTTTCTGCTTGAGTGGGCAAAGTCTAAGCCTTCAGAAATTCTCTTCCAATTATTAAGGCGTTCTCTAACGCCATCTTACTGGTATCACATTGTCGAGCGCTGACCATAGAAAGTCGCTCTATAGCTAAAACCATTGACGGTAACGGTCTCTTCTTCCTCATTTCGAAAGAAATATGGTCCGATGATGCCGCCATACCATAAACCGCATTAAACTGTCAATCTATGTGGATGCGCTTGTAGATTGTATTCGCTCCAATAATGGCATTATTGTTTGTTAACAAAGGCGCTGAGCCAAAAATGGGCCTCGCCCGAGAAGATGATTTTCTGGTCAAGTTCCGGATCTCTGGCCAACATTTCCATCGCCAATGTTGTCTATGGTCGTCTGGCTTAAATTCTTGTATCAGCACAATCTTATACGGATGTAGGCCTAAATCCAACCGCAAAATAAGGTTGGTTTTCTCTCTGGCTGATTCAGCTGATCGGCACCAAAATGAACGCTAGCACCTACGGGGCTATGTTTTCTGTATTTTTCACCAATCTCTATCTGCTTGGTGGCTTAAGATCCAAAAAAGTGTACTCACGCTCAAACTTTTCCATGGTGCGACGAATTACCTGCACACTGAAGCCATGATGAAGACCGACCCTGATTTTGTATTTTTTGAGCTTCAGCTTTTAAAGGACTTTTAAAATTCTTGACATTTGAAATATTCAACTTCAAAGAAACGTGACATCTAACAGATTGTTCACCAAATCGAAACTACTAACAAGATCAGACTTATTTCGCATCATCAAAATGCAATAAAAAACCGTTACGAGTTGAAATGAAAATCTAAAGGTAATTTGACCAAGGAAGTATACTGCCATCAGAAGCACGTAACATACTACAGTCTTGCTGAAAACTCAACCATCATTCTGATGCTAAACCTGAACCATTTAATATAGATATGACGACCTTGGTCACCATCTGTTTGGATATCAAGTTACCTACATATGCCGAGAAATTTTCCAGAGAAGCACAACTTTTTGATCACACTGCTTTCCAAAGCACAGAAGTACTACGAGTATACCATCCAATCCTTGATTTGAAGACGTGCTTCGACTTCCTTTCGTACACACAAATCCGAATACAAGTACAAGTCGATAGAAAATCCACCTTAGGCAGCCACGTTTGGTATTTCTCCCTCACACATAAAATGAAAAGAAAATAGAAAATCCATTTCCTTATCCGTTTTAGCCACAACCAACGAAATACTGGCTCATTTTGCCTCGTCCGCTGACACATCTCAAATCGACTCGAATACCTGGAGTAAGGATAGACAAACACAACCTGCAGGCAAGGTAGCGATTTGCTGTCTCCTGGTTACCAGTTACCAGTACCACCAATTGCACTTCAGCTCAACACAACAATCACCACCATCCGATACGTATACTACTTGTCCTAGTTACCTGTGGCGCTCTCTATTGATGTCAGGCGACTTTTCCCCAATTTTTTTGGCCAAAAGTGAAAGGAATGCTCAAACAGCAGACAAAATGAGATTCGTGTGCTCTGGGTTTAGTCTTCTGAAAATTCGTGGCCAAGGGTGGTGGTGGAAACGCGAAGAAATTCAACTACGTGACTGAATTCCGTAATTGGAAATCCAAGTGGGAAATTCTTTCACTGCACCGCAAAGGTTGGATTAAATATATTCGTTGGCAATGTTATACTGAGATACTCTTACCCGGTGCAGTGTTGTTGGTTGGTTGAACTTCGGGTGTCGCGCTGTGTAGCATGCATCTCAGTCGCTAATGTAGTGGAAGTGGATTTTGCCAATATGAGAAGCAGGTGCCTTTAGTTGCCAGATTGAAGGACACCGACTTGCTACCACCACCTTGGGTTACGAGTTAGAGTTAGAGCTAATCGATGAAGTATGTGCTTCAGGCTCAAAATTGTTATATTCCTTAAAGAGTGGTGTCATTATCTAGCATTTGATGATGAGAAATATGGATTTTTAAGGAGTAGCAAGTACGTGCTCACAATTCAATTTCAATCAACTTCACGAGTAACTATGAGTAAGGAGCAGGCCAATCAGGTTCAACAACTGCGTGAATGTAAAACATAGACCATTTGACTTTTTGTTAAAATTTAAACTAACTACATCCAATAGACGAAATGAGAACTCCGAGGGCATGTTCATGAGAGCTATATACATTTCAGATAATGATCTTCCAAACTTTTTCCTGAAACTCATCACCATAATCATCACAACTTTATAACAGGTGGGCCAAAAGTCCCTTCACTGTGTAAATCTGGAACAACTTTTAAATAAAAAGATAAAAACTAATGAAGTCAATTACAAATAAAAGTTCATTACATCGGTTAATAGGCCGTCAATAGAATGCAGGCACTCATGGGCTCTTTTGAAAGCACTTTCCATGACTTTTTGAAGTATTGCCGGCGTAATTTGCGCGATTTTTTCTCTAATGTTGAGTTTCAGCTCTTCTATAGTGTGAAGTTTACTAATGTAAACCTTTTACTTCACTTAACCTTATAAAAAAAAGTTTAGAGCTGACAGATCAAGCGATCGCGGTGGCTATTCAATATTACCGTGATTTGGGAATTTTTCGCGCAATAAGTTCATTGTCTCACGAACGGTGTGAGCGGTATCTTCGTTATGTGGCGATTCCCGTTAACTGTTACGCTTTTATCCGCATCATTTTCAAGGAAATATGGTCCATAAATCTTACGCGAGGTTATTCCACACCAAAAAGTAACGCGAAGTGAGTGTAAGGGACGTTAATGGATTCTATGTGTCCCAAAATCTGCAATTTTGCTTGTTTACAAATCCACTCATATGAAAATGTGCCTCGTCGCTCATCATAAAATTTCCTAAAAATTCTTAGTCATTTTTAACGATGTTAAGGACAGTTCTCTAGTACTCCAAACGTTTTTCTGGGTCACCAGGAATGAGTTGTTGGACCAACTGGATTTTGTAAGGGTATAAGTGCAGAACTTTCCTCAAAATCCGACGAATCATACCACGCGATATGCCTAATTGTGTTAAACGTAGTCGTGTCTATATTTCAGGATCGGCTGCAATATTATCACTAACGACCTGAATATTTTTGGCCGATCGTCCATAACGAGGTCTACCGATAGGGCTCACATCGCCAACGTTCCCATATTACTTAAATTTGGCCATTATTGCGCGAAGAGTGGGAGCTATTGGAGCGTTTAGACTTTTGGCTCACCCTATAGCATTTTTGTATAAGCCATGTATGTAGATATAGGAATGCTAATAAGGTTACCGGGTATCCTATTGAGAGTACTAGAGTACTAGATACACATCGTACGCCAAATCGGATGAGAAGAAGAAAAATTTAAGAAACAGAGCACCCTTGTAGGGGAATCTAGGCAAATCTATCAGAGATACATCTAAACCTGAAACAAAGCTGTGGATAGACGGAGGTATTCACAGCTTTTTTTTTATATAATACCGCGCGCGCACCAATGAGATACGAATACCCTTTTACTGGCTTTTCTCCAGGGCGCGGGCGGGTGGTGTACTGGTTTGAAACTCAGGTGTATTTGGTTTTGATATTTTTCCCAGAGGTGGTTGTCAAACTAGACGGGACGAACCAATGCATCCTCAACTAGTGGGTCTTAGTACGTGCTAGTTGTTAGTTCGTTACATTTAGCCCAGCCAGAAACCACTGCAACATCAGTGCTATGCCTTCATGTCAGATTTGACGCCGACGAAATTTTCATATAACTACATACAAATTCTATGAAAAGTGTTTTTCAGAGAATTCCCTTGCACGGGATTCGAACCCGCGACCCTCTGCTTGATGCGTCTATGCATGTACCACTACACCACGGCCACCCGTGGTCCAACTACGAGTACCATACCGTGAACTGGAAAATACAAATACTGATCACCTGTTCCAGATCTTCGAGTAAGAGCGCTTCCTATAAAGGCTTTTTTAAACAACAAGTCGAAAGTATAGAATTTTTGAAACTTAGTACAGATCAAATCAGTCTCACAATCGGATCGTCTTTCTGAATATTACAACTAATCATAACCGCTAAATGTCATCGATTGTAGTAAGAGATAATGGATGCCATTCCATTCTTTGATAACTTCAAGATACCTTATACCGGTAAAGATGAATACTGACACGCCAAGACCCCCATATGTTTTTATCTGATTTCGTACTTGCTAAGCCTCATGGTAAGGAAGGTCCAGCTTCATATCACCAGCTTAGCTTATCACCTCAATATAAGCCAGTTATAACAGAAACCTTTGGGCGAGGAACTATGTGAGACGAATTAACTTATTTTCATATTTTGGGTAGTATTACGGTCCAGGGTGGACCTAGGGATCAACCAATAATCGTCTCAAGCCAGCTCGATCCTTAGCCAGCTGGCTCCAATTTCGGCCGCTAGATTGGTTGAGATCCCTTTTAGTCCACTGCATCCGTCACCTGAGTTGCGGTCTTCCTCTACTGCTCCGTTCTTCGGGAGTGACTTCGAATATTTTTTGGATCGGAGCATTATTGTGTTCATTCACCCTATCATACATAACTCACCCACCTCAGTAGTTGGATCTTCACATTTCTGATGACAGAGTGTACTGTTCGTCGTTGTATATCCACCTCCATTCACCGTCTATGCAGACGAGACCGAAAACCACCAAAAGTATTTTACTCTCAGATCAGCCAAGAGCACCCTTATACAAGCTCATGCTTCTGCAGCATAAGGCGGGACTAGGATTAGTTAAGGGTTACCTTTGTTTTTAGAGAGTGGCAATTGGTAGGAGTGTTTCTTCGGAGCCTAGGTAGACAAAGTCTTTAGCTACCTCAAAGTTACCTATATCTGTCGACTGTGACGTTCTGTCCGAGACGTCGGTATTTGGTGTCCTTTTTGGTTGACAGCATACTTGTATACTTAGTTTTGCCCTTATTATTGCCGCTTCCGTCACAATACTCGCGAAAGTACCACGATAGCGTGTGGGTTTTCCACTACAGTGTATTGGCTTGCCTAAATCCCATTTTGACATCAAAGATCTCGGTGAGTTCTCTACCGACCTTGGTGGAGTAGAGTGCATTCTCCATCGTCATCCTGCAGAAATGGACAAGTCTGGCAAAGATGCCAAAACTAGACAATACTCTGTATACCGCGGCTCTATAGATGCTGTCATTCGCCGCCTTACCGATTCGGAGCTAATGGATATTTTCCAAGTTTCGCCATAGTGTGAGTATTTGTGCGATGGTGGACTTTCTTGGCCTGAAATCACACTGATATGGATAAATCAGTTTGTTGACAAATGGATTCAGGCGTTAACACAATAGGGCAGATAGGATTTTTTAGGCGATGTTAAGAATACTGATGCCTCTATAGTTGGTGCAGTTCAGACGGTCTCCTTTCTTGATGATCGGACAAACAATGCTGAAATTCCATTTATCATGCATACTTTAGTCTTACAGATAAGTTGGTGTACGTTCATTACCAAATCATCGTCTGCCGCTGTAAAAAGCTCGACAGTCAAGGCGTCCGCAACCATGTTGGGCATAAGCTTAGATATGGCTATCTTCACTTTATCCGGGTTAAGTGGATGGAATTGTTGATCTACATTGTCCAGGTCGAAAGGTTCATTCTGGCTGACAGTGTTATATAGTTCGTAATCGTCGTCATACATCTACAGAAGTGCTATGTTATGTTTCTTTGTTCGTCTCTTCAGACTTCGGTTCGGGGTTTTTTTTTGTGGCGCATCTTTTGTTTTAACCTTTCTCTAAAACTTCCGGATCTAATTATTGGAGTAGCATCTCTGGATTTCCTCGACCGCTGTTGTTTTTCCTCCTGAGAAGCAGATTTTCGTTTCTCCTCTTTTGCTCGTGAGCAGATATAGTCCTTCTATGCAACACCGATTTGTATGTATCTTACTTAGTTTTATGTGCTTTATGACAATCGTCGTCAAACCAGAGATTTCATTTTGGTGGCCGAGTGAAACTCAGCACCGTTATCTCAATGGCATTTTAGCAATGATGTGACAGGTCTTGAATACCAGAAGGTGGAGGCATAGGATCTCTTAAACGGTTAAGCATGGCTCGATTAGAAAAGAACTTAACGATCTCTTGCAATAGTAACCGTCGCTTACCCTTGCGATGTCTAAGATATCTGCAACCGTATTTTGGCTGCAACAAGGTAATGATCCGAATCGATGTTGGCCTCTCGGACATCCATAATACTGAAGGAGTGCCTTGCGTCGATCGGAATGTGGTCAGTCTAGTTGACGGTTGGTTGATCAGGAGATCTCCAACTCCCCTTATGAATATCGAGATGCGGAAACCGCGTACTAAATACGAAAATGTTTCGCACCGCCGCAAATTCGATGAACTTGAATCCGTTATCGGAAGTGGTGTTGTGTAGGCTATACTTTCTGAAAGTGACATCAATGCCGCCTCTCTTTTTCACCGAGGGCAATTTTAATGTCACAGCTAGGGCACTGCTCGTAGATCTTTTCTACGCTCTCATTAAATCTCGCTTTGGTGTCGTCATCTTTCCACTCTGTGCGTTCATGTGCGCATATAAGGCTAATTTAGTCTCAGATTTAGCTGGAGACTCGAAACTTATTGCCAGAGTCTGCCTCTAACAACAAATCCGCAACATAAATAGGGGCTGCTTTTGCCGTCAAAAACAATTCCTGTATATTTGTCAATAACATCCTCATTTTGTCCGGCTTATTTCGTTGCATTGTTTTTTTGCAGTTCAGTCCCTCTGTTATTTGTTCGGCTACACGTAGTCTATTAAGGGGCCTTACATTCCACGTACAGATCGGAAGTTATTTGCCATTACTTCGTTTGTAAAGGTTGTCAACTGTAGATCCGTCCGTATCCAAGGTTTGTTGTTTCTTTATAACTTGGCTTTTGTTTTCATGGCCGGGCAGTTGCCCGAACGGCGTAAACCACAACCTGGGGAGTCAGTTTCATTATAGACACCCCTAGGACAAGGTATCGGTTAGACCGAACCCAGTAACCCATTCGGGGATGTGAAATCTGCCGTTGCTCCATTAACGGCTCGTCCTGCCTTAGTCTCGGAGGTTCTTAGCTCCAAATATGACGGGGTAGCCTAGATAAGGTCTTATTTGTTTATTTATTATTTCTTTCCATTTCACTAAATCCAGGAGAACATCGTCCAGTAACGAATAGTTACCACTTGGAGGTAAAATAAACAAAATTGACATCCTTCAGTGCCTATACTATTGCCTGCAACCTATTTAATATTTTCAATTAATACAGAAACTCTCCTGCACTGTCTTACTTATGTGCAGATTGTGGTTCTTATATCACATTAACGTTGCTCGATAACAAATCTTGGGCCAATTCTACGTTAAAATCACTTTTTTCCTCAATGAAATCATGAGAATGTTTTTTATTTAAAGCTATTAGGCCGCATGCTTAAAGCAAAAAATTTTAGTCGACGGCATGTAAGTGAAAACATAGCTTTAAAGATAATGTAAATAGAAATCATGAGAGTCTGCTGGTAGAAGCACTACCAACCATACCAATCATTTTAGCTAACATTTTCGGTCAACTTTTGTTAGAATGTCTTTCCACTTTAACTGGAAATGACCATTTAAAGCCCACAATCAGAATTCATAACCGAATAAGGAAATGAATTCCACAGAGTATGAAAATAAACCCTTTAACGGCCGGTGATTCCTTTTTTCTCTCAGTTTCCCTTTTCTTTTCTTTCCCTAATGTGCATATTCAATTTCCTCCAACGATCACATTCGATTCCCATTTCCTTTCCCCCCTTCCAAAAAAAAACAACGAATCCTTACCCAGTGGACGAGAAAGAAAAAAAAGGATACACAGCAAAGCTTAACCCCTGAATCGCATAAATGCTGTGCAAATCACATTTCCTCCCCGATTTCCCGTTTTTATTTTCAAGATTACAAGAAAAATAAAAAAAAAAAAAATTAAACCAAAAATATTAAGGGGGAGGGCGATGAGAAAATCCTGTAAATAAATAAACAAATAAATAGATACTCAAAAAGGACACTCGCCGGATATTAGGATTGGGCACGTTTCGAAGATTCCAACACTTAATGTCTTTCGCAGGCAAAAGAGTAAGCGATTTTCCGATTTTTACAACTTCTCCTCTTTTGATGCATATGTAAGGAGTGTTTTTTATTATTTTTTTTTTTCTGTTAACCCTAACCTCATATTCTTCACAACTCCCCTATGGAGGACCAATGGATCGGTTCAAACAGCTAAAAGAGATGTTAAAGCCTTTCTTTAAGGATTTTATTGCTCAAGTCCTGCGATGGTTCACTGACACACATTTGAGGCTCCTCGTCTGCCATAAACACGAAGATAAAGATGTTGAGTGTTGAGCGAAGAGGGTGCATTGTAAATAACAAAACAGATATACTCTTTCCCTCTACATGTAGTCCGTTGTTGCCTTTGTTTCTCAAGCAAGGAATACTTTTGCCTATTGTTCCAGACATCCTTAGGAGCCCAAATTTGCATGAGAAATTCTCAAGAAATTTCTTCCTTCTCACATGTACCTATGCTCCAAACAACTATCTATTCATCTACTATATCATAGGCATTTTTTCAGACATTCAAAAGTATTCCACATGCTTTAGCTCTTCGGTGTTTTTTTCCTTACTCCTTCCTTGATATGTGGAGCAATGCCCTGTAGGCGGATAGAGTAGACAAAGAATGTATGTAACTAAACTAAAAAGCAATCCCTCGTGCCCCCTTATTGTTAAACAGAAATGAAATGAAAAACGAGGCTTTTTTTGATCAAAGACACTTGAGGGCCTCCTTTGTTGACTGCTTTTTAGTTTGTCCATCAGGGTTGCCAGGAAGGAAAACAGCCAAAAAATTGTAAATTGTTTGAAGTAGAATGTCCTTATTAGGTTGGAGGCGTAAGAAATATCGACAAAAGAAGAAGCGAATATGTTCAAAATGAATTCAATGTAGAATCAGCCGAAGTAATAATGGCAAACAAAAAGTTAAGATGGTTTGGACACCTTTTAAGGATGGAAGAAGACAGACAAGTCAAAAGAATTTGGGCTGCGAGAGCATCAGGGTAAAAAGGAAAGAAGACCGAAAACATCATGGACAAGGTTACTGGAAAATGATACCATACATGATAAAAAATTGGACCAGAGAGCAAGCATAAAAAATCGCTTTCCTTTAGAAATACCAAAGAACATAAGTGAACCTTCACAAAAATTAGTCGTCCCGCTGCAATACGTTTGCTTTCATTTCGATCATCATCGCCGCAAAAATCATTCTGTACTATATAATCGATTCTTTAAAAAGGAAATCCACCACGTCGCTGGAAATGCCATAGAAAATTTCTTAAATGGAACCGATTGTGATTACATGACGGTAGCAATGAGACTTCTCCAAACTCGTGCCGAAGTCAGTATCGATAATGCTCTGGAACTCAACTTGCAAAGCAATGTGAGCACACTTCGTGATCAAATCATTTCGATGCTTAACAAAAGCCGCGAAAAGTGCATGGATAAGGGGCTCTCTCAACCCACGCTTATGACGTCATTGTTGAGAGGTATAGGCAGTAGCGGAGCTCCATTCTTCGAAGTGCATGTGAAAAGCCTTGTCCACCTAATGCTAATATTTTATTTTTTATTTTATATTTTCGAGAGCGCACCAAGGGGTTATGAATACCCTTTTACTGGCTTTTCACCAGGGCGCGGGCGGGTGGTGTAGGTGTAGTAGTTTTGAAACTCAGGTGTATTAGGTTTCGATATTTTTCCCAGAGGTGGTTGTCAAACTGGAGCCAGTGCATCCTCAACAAGTGGGTCTTAGTACGTGCTATTTGTTAGTTTGTTACATTTAGCCAAGCCAGCAACCACTCCAACATCAGTGTTATGCCTTCATGTCAGAGTTGACGACGACGGGTTTACATATAACTACATACAATTTCCATAAATTTTTCAGATAATTGCATCGCACGGGATTCGAACCCATGACCTTCTGCTTGAGGAGTCTATGCGTATACCACTACACCATGGCCACCTCTAAGTGGCCGGAGTGAAGTTGAAAAATTATTTTTTCCAAGTGAATTGGCGTTGTACCCACATTTCATCTGGACCCCACAAGACAACGTTGGTATCCTGCAAGGCATCAAAGAACAGGTAATCGAGCACATAGAAAGAAAGAAAACCTATTCATCGACCAGCGCTGACAAAATAAAAACCGCTTTAAGCAAAAATGTTCACCTCCACTCGATGAAACCTAAAGAACACCTAAGTCAAGTCGACGGAGAATTTACCATCGATTAGAACCAAATATCTGTCTACAATCTCAATTCCTGCCATACGACGAGTAGTTGCTATGCAATTTGGAATGTACACCTTAAGCCGGACATAAATCGAGGCGAATAGACGGAAAAGGAGAATCTCAAACAGAATGCTCTAGCGAAAAAATCCACCGACTACCGGTGCTTTGTCCAATATCAGACGGTGATTTCTATTCGCATGCGTGAGGACAAAGGCGAATGCTGGTAGAAACGGAAGAAGATGAATTGTTTTTAAGCTTGATAATGAGCAGCGTGATTCGATGGAATCCAATTTGCTCACAATTTCTAAATCAAACTAAGAAACAGATATTCGTTCGGTACAAATACAGCATCAACCCCTTACATAACGAGGTTTCCATTTACTCCGGAGGAACACTTTATCATTCTGGCCGTCGTTGCGAAATACTGCGAAAATTTCAATTACTTACCCAATCGAACTATCGTCGAAGTCTGCTGCCGCTACTACAACTACATCACAGTTAGAGAAATAAACCACCACTAGATCTCAGAAGACGATAAAGCGGCACTCTAGAACCAGCTGCCGCGCCCGATTCGTGGTTATTTCGAAATTTTCTTAAGGACAATCCAAATGCGACTATAACCGAAATTCCCAGAAATAGCCGCGTTTTATTGTATTTCGAGTGTTACTAAGCGCAAATGGATGAACAAAATAGTGGAAATCAATCAAAATCTATCCGTGACCACCGTCAAGATTGTCACGAAACAGACCTACCGCTCCTTACTACAGAAGAACGAAAGAGTTGAGTTGAGTTTTAGCAGAGCACCGAATTCTGTCAACAGTGTAGGAGTGAGGATCGCATTCGATATACCTCTTCGACATAAACATATACATATCTATCCGAAGTAGTCCGCGTTACGTTAGAGAAACTCGTGCGTACGTTTCAAGATAACGAAGTGCTCAGTAGACTCGATTCAAAAACAACAACTGGCCACCTAGTCCATCATTGGCGGAGCTCAAAGTAGCACAGTTCAACGAGATGGCGAAACAACTCAAGGTTGCGACGCAGAAAGCAAAGAAAAAAAAAACCCACAGACTCAGTCTCTAAAAAATCAAAGCGGTCATTGACGAAAAAACAGTCACTAATTAAGGTTTTATCTGCAGAAACTAACCCCAAACCATCGATTGTTAAAAACTCTGTCTCTCAAATTAACCTGACAAAAAGGAATCGCCAACTCAAATTGAAACTGACTGACCGGGACTGAGTAACTTTTTCCCCATCCTCAATAATAGATCCTTTACCTAGCTTAATCTGAAAGGCAAAAGCTGATGTTAGTCGTGTTTTATGCTAATAACATCAGTTCAGTGAGCGGTATACACTTAACCATCTTAGGACGAAGACGCAGAACTATCTCTACACAAATACCATTAGAAATGTTGTAAGTCTTGTCCGGCATAAACTTTGTAATATTAGCGTTCTTGGACACCAAATCAAAACTTAGTCTGCTATTAAAATCACAATATCAAATCTAAGACCACATGCGCAAAAAACACAACTTAGACAAAAACAGGACTAAGATCGTCTTGCCCTTTCATGTACTAACCACTAGCTAAGTTGGCCATATACATTACTAAGCTCTTAGTTGGGTGATCACAGCGTGAACAGGCTATTTGCAGAACACAAGATTTTTGAGGCAATAACGCTTAACATCCAACCAAACCCCTTGACTCATCAAAATCAAATATAGTCTCATCGAATTCCCCAGCAATCTTTGGTCATAAGATGCCATAGCAGTCAACAAGTGAGCAGCACACGCGACAAAATAGCAATATCCAAGTAATGAAGACAATGACTTAAAAAATAAATCGACGGGGTGTATCAACAGTTCCCTCCACCCGACCTGGATGAAGTGAAGATATCTATTTCTAAGCTAAAGTCCAACAAAGTTGCTGGATCGGACGCCCTGCCTGCCGAGCTCTTCAAAGCGGCGGGCGATGACTTGGTAAAAACCATACATCAATTCATCTGTAAAATATGGTCGGACGAAAGTATGCCCGCTGAATTGGAACTTTAGCATTGTTTGTCCGATCCTAAAGAAATGAGATCCTCTGAACTACGCCCACTACAGAGGCATCAGTCTTCTTAACATTAGCTACATGTTCCCATCTTCCCTATTTTGCGAAAGCTTAAAGTCATTCATCAACAACCTAATTGGTCCACACTACGGCAAATCTTGAAAAACTCTTAATGAACTCTATAACTACGGGTATACACATCACCTATTCGTTGATTTTGAGGCCGCTTATGACAGCATCTATAGAGACGAGGTATACAGACTATTTTCTAATTTTCTAAACTAAACTCGTCCGCTTGTGTAAAATGACGATGGAAAATTCACTCACCTCCATCAAGGTTGGTGAAGAACTCACGGAGACGTTTGATGTCCAAAAAGGATTTAGTCAAGGCAACGCGCTGTCATGCGATTTCTTCAACATCATTATTGAAAGAATAGTGAAAAACTCACGTTCCAACACGAGAGGCACAATCTTTCAAAAGTCCATCCAATTACTCGCATAGACCAGCAATATTGATACAATCGGAAGAAAGCAGCATGATATCAGTGGCGCTTTCGCGAGTATTGAGTTGGATGCGGCGAAGATGGGTTTAACGGTCATTAAGGGCAAGACTAAGTATACGCTGTCAACCAGAAAAGACACCCAACATCGACGTCACGGACGGAACGTCACCCGCGACAGATATAAATTTGTCTGGCTAGGTACCGCTGTAAATACAGACAACTACACCAGTGATGGGATCAAACGAAGTTTGCTAATTGCTAAGAAGACAATCGACCAGAAAAGTACTCTCTCTAACAACAAAAGCGACCTTATATAAGACCTTAGACTTTTCAAAAATGGATGAGAGTACTCTTGGGTGCTTTGAGAGGAAAATTCTTCGGGCGATTTTTGGTCCCGTGAGTAGAGGTGGAAATATAACGATGAGCAGTACGGGCTGTACAGCGACATCGACTGAGATAGCTGGGTCATGTGGAGCAGATGAACATATTTCGATTCGAAAAGTCTTCGACTCCGCCTCAGAGAAACAGCATGTTCATTTCATGTTCTGTTAAAACTTCCAAACTGCTTCTGGTAGTACTATCGTGTCGAGCTTTTTGCAACCTGTCATTTTTTTTTTTTTTTTTTTTTTTTTTTCTTCTTTTTCTCTTATAAACATCACGGTATCCACAATTAAGGATAAATACGGAATGGAGGAACAGATCTATGATTTTATGATGATGAGCTGCAATAGATAGGTCAGGTTAGGTTAAAACAGGGCTGTGATGGCCGTGCCAGTTGAATTTGTATGCAAAGGGCGAAAACCTTAATAATGTCCCTGGTGGAATAGTCCATTAATTTGCAAAAAGCCAAGAAGACCTTTGAAGTTCATGCCGTCTATTTCTTCTAGGTTTTCGGAAAAGTACTTACCTTACAATTTTCTTTGACATTGCCTTAAGTGCTGCTTTGCTATCGATATATCTTCTGGAAACCAATCTCATCTGCATTAGCCCTGCCGCCCTTATGACAGCCAAAACTTCTCTTAGGAAAACACTGCTTGCGTCCGGTAGTCTTATAGGCACTCTTAGTTCTGGACCTTCTTGACCTTTTCCCTTCTTCCTTTGTTTTCGAACCGTCTGTCAAAATAGCAATTTCATTTGATTTGACTATTGCATTTTCTTGTCAGCCCTCTCTTTGGCAGTTGCTCCGCAAGGACATTGTCTCGTCCGAAACTACTGCTCCTGAAGAGATCTAAATTAGTGAATCGTATCGCACTGTTGCCAACAAGTTTTTTTATCTGTAAATCAAGCCGTGTTGGATGCAGAAAGGCGTCCAATACTGCCGTAGAAGTGGTAGGGCTATGGAAGCCGTTCTTTGAACCGCCGCTAATTTTCCGTAAACCGGTTTTTTGTTTATTTCTTTCCACCATACTAGTGCGCCATATGTAAGCATAAGCCTTACCAACACCGTATATAGCCAGTACACCAAAGCGGGTTTTAAGCCCCAGTTCCGTTTTTTGTCCAGATACTTCCCTCTGTCCGAAAGGGACTATTCCACTCCATTGAGTTTTGGGAGTCTGAATTGCGGTATTTTGTACTTCCTAGTAATAAGGAACCAGTTCCATCTTGAAGGATTGGCATTGAAACCACAGCTTTTTGGCCAAGTGTTGATTGTCTTTATGGAAACGCCCATAATCTCGCTTAAAATATTTAAGTTTTTTCTCTGGGCTATTATGGCCACGTTATCTTCATACTCCATGGTACTTATACCCATTGTACCAAGCTTTTTACGGGTGCCATTGGTAACAAACACACACAGGAGTGGCGATAAGACTCTCTCTTGAAGACTTTCCCTCATTACAGACGTCTTAAAGCAGCTTTGCCTAATGGATCGGATTATTTTCCTACTTGCAAGCATGTTGCAAACCCCATTTGTAATGCTCTGATCAATGTTAGCGTCTACTAGAGCACTGCGCTCCACGTTATAAAGGCTCCTTCTATTTCGACGAACGCCGCTATCGCAATAGAAGAGAGGGATCAATGTCGTACCAGACTTAATTGGTATTTTCAAAAAGAAGCCGGACAAAGGTTATACAAAGGGATTCCGTAGCATATGAATCGGAAATTTTCTTAGACCAGCGCTTAGTGAAATAGCGCTTTCTTTATGATGTTATCTTTATGGGCAATATACCTGAGTAGCGCATTTCTGGGATAAAGTTGAGAGACGATTTCGATTGCATGATCGCATTGCATTTTGACGTTAAGTTCGAGGAAATTTTTCTGGCACTAAGTAGAAAACTGATTTAGGTTTTCTTGCAGCGGAAAGAGAAACAAAATGTGCCGAAATATTTCGAAGGCGCCCGCATATACTCGTATTGGCATAAGCGAATTGATAATAATACAGGTAACATCGTCCAGTGGAACCCTAGAATGGGGGTTTAGATACCGCGGACCTAGACATTACAATGTAGTGCCTTTCTTTTGAGTAGGAAGTAGTCCAAATAACGAGATCAGATATAAAACCACAAACCTTAACTTTGAGAAGAGTAACTTTATGCGAAAAATGTTTTCACAAGCTTTGCTAGAATTGGTCGTGCTTACATCAAATTGTTTATCATCTTCTAGAGCACACGGAATACTTGATACCAATTCTGTGAGGTTTGTGATCGTTGATCTACTTTTTAAGAGTCCTTGTTGGTTATACAAAAGAATGGGCTTGCAAAAGAAAAACATTGAATCATATATATGCTATCGAAATGCTTTGCAGTGAAGCACATGAGTCTATGCATTTTTCCAGAAACTAGGAACAATACCCTGTAAAACGTAAAGCAGTAAAAGGGCTATGAGAGGTTGTGCCAAATAATTCACACTCCTTTTAAAAATGATGCAAAATCGCCTCTTGTTTCACTAAGTGCACTTAACAGCTTCCAAGCAGAGATTCAATAATCTGAAACCCAAAACATCTGTTGTAACGTTTCGGGAAGAAAATCCCAAAATCTCTTACGACTAAGACAATTTTATTTTAAATTTCCTCACGGTGTCTTGGTATAATAGGGCTAGGATCTACGGAGATAATACTTACTTATCAGGATGGCAACCCTTAGAGGGTCAAAGCCTGCAAGTTGTAGCCTTCTATCCATTATGGTCCCCAGCGTTCTGCCTTCAGTTGGAAAGACCAAGCTGCCTCTTTAAACCGGAGGTTCCGTGCTCCTTTTCTTCTCGAACCTGGTGGCTTAGATTCGAAGACTATCTTAACTGCAGCATTATCGTCCATCCGCTCGATGTCCCACCAATGAAGTCGACGGATTTTTTTCAAACCGTAATATGTCAACATCACAGAGTTCGCGGTTGTGTCTTCTCCATACGCCCTCCTCACAGACGGGACCAAATATTCGATGAAGAATTTTTCTTTCAAAAGAGCCTTAAACTTGTTCCACTGTCTTACTTATCGACTGGCAAGATTAACGCTTTGTTAAGCATGATTTTGACTCTTTACGTTAGGAGCTTTAAGCCAGGTTCTTTCGGCAGTCCGAGCTAGCAGCAGTTGCCTTTGGCTTACTTTCGTCGAATCTCCCACTGTGATGTCGCTTCTGGAGTTAACCTTTGCCCCATGGTAGGTGAAATCCTTGACAACCTCGAAGTTGTAGCTGTTGATATTGTTATTTTCTCTAAGGAAATGTGCGACGAAAGAGTTTTTAGTCAACAACTCGTTTAGCCTCTTCTTTGTTGCAAAGGTTTCAATTACGGCACGCTGATAACGTACGATTACTATATAAAAATCCACGTATCCCAGAAGCTGGACGCACTTGGACAAAATAGTTATTTCCGTGTAGCATTTTGCCTGTCATACTATCTGCTCAAGTACTTAATTGAAGAACTCACACGACAGCGCGTCCGGTGCAGGTTCGGAATAATTTGGAGGTCATATGAGGGTTTGAAGTCGATGGAAGAGGTGGTGAGTGTCAACTTAAAATTCGTTGGTCTTTCCCAGTGAAAATTTGGTCTTATGTCGATTTTCCAGGTCAGAAGCCGCATTCTTATTGGCCGATTTGTACGGTGCATTACGGTTTCAGACATTCACACAGTATAGTGGATAGAATCTTATAGGCGACGTTAAGTAAGGATATGCTTCAATAGTTGTTATAGGACATAGGATCGCCCTTCCTGTAGATGGTTCAGATAGAGATGATACTCTAGTCGTCAGCTATGCTTTCGTCCTCCCATGCTTTGCAAATGATCTGATTCATGCTTCTTGTCAAAACATTGCCTTCAGCTTTGAAGAGCTCAGGTAATAGTCTATCCGAGCCAGCGGTTATGTTGTTCTTCAGTTTGTGTATAGTTGTGCCCACTTTATCTAAGCTGGGCGGGAGAACTAATTCTTTGACTGGAGATGTATTCTCTTCTTGCCATATTACTCTCTCATGGTCACGTCCATTAAGCAACTGCCGGAAAAGTTTCGCAATTGCCTTCTGGTCAGTACCGAGATTACCTTCGTAGTTTTGTGGTGCTTAGAGACCCATTTTAAAAAAGCGCCTGGTGTCTTCCCTTCTCTAGCAATCTTCGATATTCGTAATTTCTCTTACACTCTTCTGGACCTATATTATATGTATTCATCCCATGCTGCTCTGGGACCCAGCGTTGCGGACCTTTTCTTTATGCCACATCTGTTGCCTTTTTTTTGCAGACATTCTTCATCATATCCCTAATTTATATTCTGTTGTGATTGGTAGCGTAATGTGTTTTCAGCCAACTCTTTGATGGAAGTGCAGCAACATGACCACATGTTGTTGACGTTTGTGGTAGGCAATGGAATATTTGAGAGTTTTTCGTCTAGGCGCTCTGTGCAGTCTCTGTGTTGTTTTTGATGTTGTTGCAGCTTTCTTTCATTTGACAGTCGGGCTCTGAATGCTAACTAGCTGCCAGAAGGTAATGATCAGAGTCGACATTTGCCTCTCCTTTGCTTTGTGTACTATTACTAATAGCTATTGCAGAGTCATGCCATGAATCCTGTATTTTTTAACCGCTTCCGCTTCCTTTCCGATTTTGGCACTGATGTCCCCAAGTAACATACAATTCTAACTTTGTACTTCGGATAGGCTCCGTCCAAGATGTCAAACAATTTCACTTTGATGGGTAGGAACGTGAGCATATATGCAGTTGATGTTATAGAATATTGCATTGATGCGGATCACAGGCTGGCGATCACTAAACGACTTAAAATTAATCAGCGGGCTACCACTGCATAAATCATCACGCGCAAGCTTGACGTCATTTTTAGGATATTGGGCGTACGTTCTCTAAAGAAGCTTAAATAGGTAGAAAGAACAATCTGACAATCTATTGACAATCCATAAGTACTCATGCACCCACAACTTTTACAAAATTACCTCTGTTCTCCAATTATAGTATATTTGTTGTTCGACAGTTAATAAAAAAAGGAAAACTCCCACATGGTTACGTACTTTGACCCTTTCCTTTCAGATCCAAGCAAATGAACTGTGTTGCCTACCAGTTAATTTATAAACTAGAACGCCGACGGAAAAATTAATAAACAAAGGTGGCAACCATGCAACATTCTTAGTCATATTCTTCAGTGAAAAAAGGACAATAACATACGAGAATGTATCAAATTAAGATCCCGACCTCACACACCCTTCCCCTAGCATACGAATACATAACATATGACCCTAAAAAAAAAGGTTCGTTTCAAAATTTATTTTTGGTTGTAATCCTTTCTGTCAGTATACTTGTATGCCCTTTGTATCACTCGCGTCCTTCATCGTCCCTTATTTCGCATAGAGATGGAAATGTGTTTGTAATTTAATTGAGATATAAGATATTAGTGATTGAAGAGGAGTAGTGGGTGGCCCTCAAAAAAACGGGTGAAATGTCAGGGTCAGTTTAATATTAGTCTGGGGATTTATGTCCTTTTTGTTTTACGTATTTGTATGAAGGCCAGGAGGGAGAGGGAGAGGGAGAACAACAATAAGGGCGAATAGAAAATGGAAAATTTGTCCTCTCGTTTATTGAGTTTCAATGTTTACCTAAGTGGGGATGATTGTTTTGTAAATATAAGTAATGTAATTTCGAGAGATAAATTTTGTTACTGTTTCGGTTTTGTTTTTATATTTATTTAACAGGGGAGGATGGAATTTCTACAAGGTTTTTAGAGACTGTGTATAGGTAGGTGCTTAAGTAGGGAGCTCTTTATGCGAAGGGAAAATTCAAATGCGGTGATGGTGGTTTTTTATTAGATGCTAATTGGTAAACATTTGCATAAGCTACAACGAAGGCGGTCGGAATTGGATTAATTAGCATGAAATGATGCCATAAGCATGTGTGTATTAGTATAGCGGTGTTCTAGTTTATGTGGAAGGTTAAGCAGTTAACGGTGAGGCCAGGATGAATTTCTGTTTGTATTTATTTATTTTTTTCTTAGAAAAGATATATTCATTTTAATTGGATCTCCTTTGAAAAAGAGGTCGTTATTTTCGGTTTTAAAATCTGCCAAAGGGTTTTCAAGGCTTTGAAGGGATGTATTGATAGTAATGACGTATTTTGTAACACTGAGCGCTGGTATGCAATTGAGTCTTAAACTTGTTATTATCATTTAAATGAGCGAAGAAAGAGTGAATGAAAATCGTAATCTGAGAAAAAGGAACGCAATCTATTTATAAATTTTCGGGTAAACTGAATGCGATTTTTTTTCTTCCTTTGTAATGGGTATCCGGACATATGAATATCTCATCTGATGAAAGACTAGTCGAACTAGCAAAAACAATAACGCCAAACTCCTAAGCCCTCTTATTTGTGTAAATTACCAATAATTCATGGAAGCAGGTTTTTTCAAAATTCACCATGCACTAAACCAATATGAAAAGATGTTCAATGGCTAGAACTCTATGCGGTCCTTGACAAGAAGAAATTTATCTCATAATAGAGAGAGAACAAAGATGCTCGTTTCATGCTTGGCGGGACCTCTGTGTTATTGATACGTACTCAATGACAGCAATCTGCCATTTCGAGTACTGCATAAGTTGCAGAGATGAATAAAAAATCAAACGTGTTTGTCAAGTTTTGCATGACTGTCCTGTCCTTGATGACAAAATAATGAAAATCTTGTTTGAGCTTGAGTACCTTCTGTGAATTACAAACCATTGGTTCAAAGAGTTTTGCAGTGACCGCACGGATTTTGATAGACCGCACCCAGGTGGCGTAAAAACGGTTACCACAGAGGAAACCGTTGACAAAATCCGTGATCTCGTATTTATATTTGCGTGATCCCACCAGAGTTGGGATAGAGTTGTGATTCCTGTGATCCCTTAAGTTTCCTTCCCGTTTTCTGGGTAGACAACGTAACGCTGTAGTGATTATTTTTAAAATGTTCGCGACCCGTTCGTGTATTCTATGTATCGTGATGGATAAAAAATCAAAAACACATATCGTCGGAGAACCGGAGTCAAATCGATCGAAATCGGGTCCATCAAATAGATGTGAGGTGCAGAAAGGAGAGCTGAGTTGGCAGCAAAGTTGAGCTGTGGCCAACTAGATTCCGTTGCGGTGAATCCAAGTATCGGGTACAAACTAATAAAGTTTATTGCTGTTTTTACGGCAGTAAGTGCGCACGTGGAATATAAAGTGTGTGGGAGTGATGTAGAATTTGCGAATTTAGTCGCATTGCCTTCAAATATCATTGCGGCAAGAAAACCGATATACGTGGACCCCACTAAAGATGAGCTTCTTGTACGATGTTAAGGCGTGTTTCACCAGAATAACAAAGAGTTTTTAAACTCTGTTATATGGACGTCAAGGACGTCGTTAAGCGGAAGACCCACAGTAGCAACTGCTGCTAGTATAACGTCAATACTCTTTTATGTTGCACAAATATAAATTCACACAGAACTTTTCTTGTTGAATGTTATAAACTTTGTTTCGAAATGATAGGAAAGAAACGTATTATGCAGTATTTATAATACTTGTTATGTACATTATTTGGTACGTATGTTGTATGTACTAGTAAGTGTTGCCGTTTGCACTAAAATACATTGAAATACATGCCCGCAAATAAACCGATTCTCTCGCTGCTGCCGATAAGGTCATATATTCGGCCTCGGTTGTACTCAAAGCTGATGATGGTTACTTTTTAGACTCGTGATCGCCGATCGCCGCGGTTTGGTCGCTAATAAAGGAAGCGTAGCAATTATACGATTTTCGGTCATCACTACCACAAGCCCAGTCAGCACCAGCAAAACCACCACCAGTCTTACTTTAAATAAGTTTATAGTCAATTGTATTACTCAACCGCAATAAAGCCGAATTTTTGCGTCGGTATGTGACAATGGATGAAACTTGGATCCATCACTTCACACCAGAGTCAAGTCGGCAGTCAGCTGAGTGGCGAGCAAGCGACGAATCTCGTCCAAAAC
Organism: Volucella inanis; assembly: GCA_907269105.1. NCBI lineage: Eukaryota > Metazoa > Arthropoda > Insecta > Diptera > Syrphidae > Volucella > Volucella inanis. The sequence goes on from OU026157.1 coordinate 128,462,545, forward strand.
GACCAAAAACTCAACAGTCGGCTGGCAAGGTTATGGCATCCGTATTTTGCGATACACATGGAATAATTTTCATCGACTATCTCCAAAAGAGGCAGACTATCAACAGCGACTATTACATTGCGTTGTTGGAGCGTTTGAAGTACGAAATCGCAAAAAAACGGCCGCGTTTGAAGAAAAAGAAAGTGCTGTTTCATCAAAACAATGCACCGTGTCACAAATCGATGAAAACGATGGCAAAATTGAATGAATTCGGCTACGAATTGCTTCCCCTCCCACCGTTTTCTCCAGATTTAGCCCCCAGCGACTATTTCCTGTTTGCAGTCCTCAAAAGAATGCTCACAGGAAAGAGATTCAAGACCGATGAAAAAGTAATCGCCGAAACAGAGGCCTATTTTGAGGCTAAACAGAAATCGTACTACAAAACTGGTATCGAAAGATTGAAAGATCGTTTCAATCAGTGTATCGCCCTCGAAGGCAACTATATTGATAAATAAAGTTGAATTTTGCAAAAATTTTGTGTTTTACTATAAAACGGCACTGACTTTTCAGCCCATGTGTTATGTTGTTCCGTCAACTTTTCCACATCCGAAACAACCGTTGCACTTTGAAATTATTTGACCCCGATTCAACGGAATGCTACATTTGGGGGTCGATCGATTGGTCCCTTGTCAACCACATCAAACTCCATGCCAATTTGCGTCTTAATTCGAGCTAAAATTGTTGAACTAGAACAAGCTAAGAGAATATCATCTACGTTTAAATTCAATTCAAATTGAAGTTCAAATTCTCTAAGACTTTGTGCAGTTTGGCGTTCCACTCAACGCTTTCTTGAGTTTACAAGCCTTCTTCTCATTGGTCACATCGATTAATCGCTCTGGCTATTCCATATACACATTCTCTTTTAGTTCGATATTTAATTATGCTAATGTAACGTCAATCTAATGTACTTGGAGGTTAAATTTAGAACCAAACGTCAATATAAGCCTTAACGACGAGAAACGGACTACAGGTGAAAGTGTTTTTGTATAATCCACCCCGAATTTTTGGCTACAACCCTTAGCCACCAGCCGACATTTGGAGCGATCCACTTTTCCGGACTTGTCCCTTTTAATATTAAATACCCATTTACCTTTTATAACTTTTTGGATGTCTGGTGGTTCGATTAAGTCCCAGGTATCATTAGCCAATAAAGAGCCATACTTACATTTCATGACCTCCAACCATCTTTGACCATCTCTTCAATTTAATGCCTGTTTCACTGTCAACGGGTTGGAAAGAAAATGATTTAAATCACTTTAAATCCTCTGGCGTGAGCGAAGGGTATTTGGAGAACGTATCTGGTTTCCATCCAAACTAGCACCGTCACTAGTACCTGTACCATTAGAAATCATTTCCTGAAGTCATCAGCTATTTCAGTCTTATAGAGTCAGCAACGTTCTCAGCAGATTGCACAGATTGCACAGCATCAACAGCATCAGCAGCACCATGACCAAAACTCGTCTCTAGGAGAATACACGTAGTTTCACGATTCAAATCTCTTTTGACAGAACGAACTTCCTCCCTCGGTAAGTCTATAAGAGTGTAATCATTAAAATCGGTGGATGAAATATACTTTCCGATGTTCTCCAAAAACTTGACATCCCGACTCTTATAGATTTGTCTTGATTTTGTTTCATATAACCTGTATGCTTTTGATTTAGACGAATATCCTACCATGAAGCATTCAATTCCTTTGGCACTGAGTTTCGATCTCCAATCCAACATTATTGCCCTGGATCCAAATATTTTAAAATGCTCTACGGAAGGCTTTCTTCCACACCAAGGTTCGTACGGTGTTGTGCTGTCCAAAGATCGGGTATATAATCGATTCCGCAAATATACAGCTGTTTTGGTGGCTTCACCCCATAGCCTCTCCGGAAGACTTGAATTCAAAATTAAGCATTTCAAAATTGAGTGTGTACTGCACTGTAGGCTTGCGTTGTATAGTATACCTTCTGCCTCGGGGAACTGCGAGAATTGTGTACTGAGATACGAGCGACCATTGTCAGTTCAGAGCACCTTTATTTTTCTTGACCTTAAGGATAACAATTTAAGCGAATTAAAAATCTCACTTATATTCTTCAACAAATAAAGAAATATTTTTCGGCTATAGTCACACAGGAAAAGACAAAATTATTCTGCTAGCACATCACCGATTCCCTGTGATTTTTGATAATTGTTGGCCGCTAACTGAATTTCTTCTTTAAGTGGTTCCAGGGAGATAAACTTGTGACTGGTGGTATCACCATCCAGAACCCAAGTCGATTTTGTAAGCTGAATGTGTATATGACTTGGAGTATTTAGCATTGCGTGATGTGAAGTCAGTTTCGATGCATTTTGCTTTCGACATGATGATGCGTAATGACCCTTTTTAAGACACTTATAACACTTACCACGTTTCTGTGCCGGTGCTTAGCAGAAAATGCTGCTTTCCCTGTTTCTACTATCTTCGTTTTCAATACTTCTGGCGTAGGCAAATCATCACGAGACTCGATTGCTATAACGAAATTTTCATAGCTTTGTGGTAAGCTTGAAAGAAGAATAATTGTTAGCAATTCATCTTTCATTTTAATGTCGACTTCCTTAAATTTTTGCGAAGAAATGGAATTATCTGGCATTTTCAGATTCAGGAGATTCTTAAAAACAGTTACCTTCCTTGCAGGCCGTCGTGGAGAGTGAATCTTTTCCAACTTCTGCCATGAGGATTTGGATGTGCGACAATTTCTTATATGAAGTGCCTGAGACGATTTTATTGAAAGTAACATGGTTGCCTGGGCTTTGACATCCTTCGACTTCCATGCAGCGGCATTGTCAGCGGTAGAAACAGGTAAAGAAACTTTGTCCAGAAACATAATCCTCGTCAATTTTCAAATTGTATCAGTAGTTTTCAATATGTCCACCTTTGGCGCGAATAATGCCCTTAAAACGGCCGAAGAAAGCATCGCACGCTGCACGCAAGTGGCTCTGCGGTATTTAGGCCCATTCCCGGCGAAGTGCTTTTTTGAGGTGGTCCAAGCTTTGGTATTTTTTAGTGCCAACCTTCGTCTTCAAAATACCTCAGACAGAGAAATCCAACGGATTTGCATCCGGAGAATTTGCAATCAAATGTGTCGAAGAAATGCAGAGTGGAAAAAAGTTTTTTTAACCAATCTTGGTTGAAGCGCGCTTTGTGAGACGGTGCCGAGTCTTGTTGAAATGTCCACCATCTTCGACCGAAATGATACTGCCTCTAAGACATTTTCGCATTAATTTTGACGCCACGGTCTAAAAATACGAGCGGAGAGCGACCATCACATCTGGCAAGTAAACTCGGTCATTTTGTTTGTTGACATATTGCTCATCGGGAAAAACCAAATTCGGCAACTCACCACTTCCATGCAAGCGTAGCAACTCCTTCGCTCTTTCGACTCTAACTATGTGTTGCATGCGTTCCAGTGATATGTTGAGCTCACGAGCCATTTCTCTTCCACTTCGACGCGGATTTCGCTCAATTCGAGCCTTCACTTTCCGGACCATTTCTGCCGTTGCTGTTTTTTTATGACCACATCTATGACGTTTTGCAACGGCGCCAGTATCACGGTAACGAGCTATGGTTCGAGACACAAATGATTTATTCACGTTGAGTTGCTGGAGGGCTCTAACGATAGCTACTTGTTTTCCAGCCAAATATAAAGCAATCACACTATCACGTTTGAATTCCATCGCGGATAAAAAAAAAGAAAATCGCTTAAAAGGCTTATAAATAATAATTATCTGTCATGTGTCAAAATTTTAACTCGCTGAAGGGTTTGGAAATTATAGCAGTCTGAAGTTGGTTGCAGTTCGTGTCAGTCAGGGTGTATTTAATTTAAGAAGAGATATTGAAAGAATAAGAAAAGTTAAAATCATATTTCATTAAATTTGTTGTGTCTTGATGTAGCATCTTTTATTCGATTAATTGATCTAATGTCTGCTGGATCCAGAATACTTTCTATTTGGCTTGTTGGGGCTGTTCTATCTAATAAAGGACATTTCACAAAGATGTGTGTTACGGTTAAAGTAGTGTGCCAATGTTTATATACATTCGGGGGCTCGTTATTGTGTAGGTGTGGAGTGGTAAAAATTGTTTTTCCCAGTCTGATCCTCAGTAATTTTATACAATCAGAGGTTCCCTTTGTCCCGATACCCATGCTAGCATGAAACTCTCATTGATCTTACTTCTGATGAGTTCAAGTGTAGCGCATTTATTTGTTTCTTCCTTTAGACCTATTAGGATTCCCAGTTTACCTGTTAGAATAAGGTTCCTCCCATTGTAATTTGTAATTTGTAAGTACTTGCCAAATCGTTGATTGATTTGCATTTTGGTCCAGTTTAATCACTGCGTATGATGAGCAGCTATCTTTATGGGATCCATCGGTGTAAAGTAAATAATCGGCTTCGCTTTCAGTTATCATCTCCCTGTGTAACATCTGAAACACTGCATCCGAGGTATTCTCCTTTTTAAATCCAGGGAGGAAGACTGTATGCTGTTGAGACTTTACCCGAGGTTAAGATTCTCTACGAGGAAACTAGAGCTACTATTCCATTTAGTGCAGATTTTGAGTTCTTTCGTTTGTTTTGTGAAGAGATAGATTCAATGGCAACATTGTGGAGGGGATGTGTTGAGACTGTTAAAGCCTTGCTAATCAGATTCACGGCTCTTCTTTTCCCAAAGTTCTGAAAGGATTGATATCCAGTTTCTAGTCGTAAGGCTTCAATTCTTGTCGATTATAGTGCCCCTGCAGCTGTTTGAAAGTAGTAGTTAATAGCGGCATCAATAATGTTGCTGTTTTTAACTGTGGTCCACATATTAAGGGCTTTCCAATAGGGGCTTGACAACTTTAATTTAATTTGTGAACGCATTCTTTCCCTAATCATCAAACTGTCACTGTCAGTTTATTCAGTAAACTCAACAGGTTCATCATGGTAAAGTACACTAACGAGCAACGTCTGCAAATTATAAAAATTTTCTACAGATATTCGGAGTCGGTGACTGCAACTCTAAGAGCGTTAACTCCAATTTTCGGTCGTAATTCTCGCCCTAGTAGATAGGCAATAAAAAGTTTAGTGCAAAAATTTTAGTCCACATATTCGTTGTGTGATGTTGCCGTGTCAGTGAGACAACGGGTTAGTCGAAGTGTCGAAAATATCGCTGCCGTTCAGACTTCCGTAGCAAACGATCTAAGTCAGTCAATTACACGACGTTCTCAAGAATTGGGCATCGCTCAGACCACATTATGGCGTATTTTGCGTAAGGATCTTGTTTTACACCCATACAACATCAAGCTGACTCAAGAATTGAAGCCGGTGGACCATTTGAAGTGACGTACGTTCTCCGATTGGGTTCTGGAGAAGATGCGCCAAGATGATGAATTTCATCGCTAAATCATCTTCAGTGATGAAGCTCATTTTTAGCTCCATGGGCTCGTCAATAAGCAAAATATGCGTTATTGGTGGGGTGACAACCCACATGTGCTTCATGAATTACCACTTCATCCACAAAAAATAATTGTTTGGTGCGGTTTCCATGCCGGCGGCATTATTGGGCCATATTTTTTCGTCGACGATAACGATCGTCACGTTACTGTGAATGGTCAGCGTTATCGCGCCATGATCACCGATTATTTCTGGCCCGAATTGGAAGATATGGACTTGGACGACATCTGGTTTTAACACAATGGTGCCAAAAGCCACACAGCACACGCTACAATCGATGGTGAGCGTGCTATCTCAAGACATGGACCAATAGATTGGCCGCTTGACTATTTTCTGTGGGGCTACGTTAATTCATTGGTTTATGCCAGAACGCCGACGACGTTGGAAGAGCTTAGAGCCAACATTGAACGCGAAATAGCGGCCGTTACGTCCGAAATGTGTGGCCAAGTCGTTGAAAATTGGGCCCAACGAATCGACCGCTGCAAACGTGCCCGCGGTGGCCATATGAATAAAGTCGAGTTCCATTCATAAATGTTTATTTGTACTTCAAGCCAATAATTAAGTTTTCGAAATATCTCAAATGGTTTGCCTTTTATTTAAAAAAAAGAGTTGTCAAATCGTTATTGGAAATCCAGATTGTTTGTAACACCATGTTGCAAGGTGCCTTCGACTAAAGTTTTTGCTTTTCTCAGCGCTGTTCCAAGATATGGTCCTTTTTCCTTATCATGGAAAGACTCACACAACAACAGCGTCTTTAAATTGTTCAGCTGTATTGAAATGTATAGAAATGTTTTTCATACGATTCGAGAAACATACGGTGCGCATTATCGACCTACTGAAACCACTATTGCCAATACCATTCACAAAATTTGAGCCCCAGCTTACATTAATGGATGATACTCGACCAGTTAGACCACATCCAGCCTGTATTGAAGAAACTATAGCAGCTGTAGCTGAGAGTGTACGCAAAGAACGTGACGAATCGATTCGTCGTTGTTCTCAGCAGCTTGGCTTGGCGTATTCGACAACTTGGCGTATTTTACGTAAAGATCTTGGCCTAAAAGCGTAAAAAATTTAGCTTGTGCAAGAATTGAAGTCAAGCGACTTCAGTGAATGGGCTCTCGAAAAACTCAATGAGTATCCGGTGTTTTATCGTGAAATTTTGTTCAGCGATAAAACCCATTTCTGGCTCAATGTATACGTTAATAAACAAAATTGCCGTATTTGGGCTGATGAGCACCAAGAGCTATCATTACATCCATTAAAAACAACGGTATGGTGTAGTTTATGGGCTGGTGGAATCAGTGGTCCATATTTCTTCAAAAATGAGGCGAATCAAGATGTTACCGTCAATGGTAATCGTTATCGCGCCATGTTGACGGACTATGCTTTCTGAAATTCAAGCACATGGCCTCGGTGAACTCTGGTTTCAACAAGACGGCCCTACAGGCTATACAGCACGTGAAACAATGGACTTGTTGAGAAATCATTTTGGTGAGCACTTAATTTTACGTTTTTCTTCGGTAAATTGGCCGCCTAGATTGTGCGATATCACACCTTTGGACTATTTTCTCTGGGGATATGTAAAATCTGAGGTCTTCAGTAATAAAACCAACATTACTCGTGTTATCTGCGAGATACCAATCGCTATGCTCGAACTAGTCGCCCAAAATTGGAGCTTCCGATTGGACCACTTCAGAAGTAGTGGTCCAATATTTACGTGCCATGAATAGTTCTTTCAACCGATAATAAAAATTTTAAGTGCACTTTCAAATTTTATTTTACATTATTAATCAAAGCTGAAAATGAATTACCCTATATAAACTCCTTTAACCCTTTCGGGACGCGTGGTACACATATGTTATGTACCAACAAAAGCTCAAAGATCCTTAGAGTGTCTCACAATTACAATAAACTAATCAAATATTACCTATTCATCAAAAATATAACTGTATTTCGAACATTGGATGCAACTATCATTCAGTTTTTTTTATAGTTTTTTATAGTTTTAGTTGGTTTTCAGGATTGATATTGGATTTTTATAAATAGTTTGCCAATTTTATCTAAAAAGAGAGCACTTATTTACATTACATATTCGATAGACCTGTAATTTTCATAAAAGGTAAGATTTTCCAGTCAAAATGTGATTATTACCAACAAAAAAACGTGGGTGGTACTATAGTGTACCATTCGTCTTTTATGTTGGTACTTATACGTACCACTCGCCTTTTTCCCGCTCATATGTTATTTGTCTATTTTATTCTAAGATTGCGAGTGAGGAAGGCATTTCTACCGGAGAAGACTTTTCTTCAGGAAGTGGTGATTCTTCCGACCAGATGAATCTGAATCAGAGAACGAAGAAGACTCAGAATCTGAAGAGAATTTCGATGAAGAAATGGAGACTGCTTATGTAGAAGGTAACGAAACGCATATAGATCGCGAAACATAGGTGAAATACAAAATTGAAATGTTATTTGAGCAATGATCAATAATATTTGCGTTCCTAAAAAAAAAATGTTTCTTCCACAACCCTGCAAAATATCGGAGTCTATTCATCAACCATCATCGATACTTCAAATTTTCCATAAATTTTGGCTAAGATCTATGAATATTTATATTGCACAGTGTACAAATGAGCGTCTGGATATCCATCGAAAAATTACCGAAAACAAACGTTGAAAGACCATGGAATCTACTAACGCCAGCAAAATAGAGGTAATAATTGGGTGCACATTTACAATGTACAATCAAGTTTCTAGCCGAAAAGATTATTGGTTAGCGCACAAATCATTGGGAAACCATGCTGTGAAAAATGCAATTACTCGTGATCGGTTTATGATAATGACATCAAAAAATGTATTTCTCTGCTCCTGAAGAACCTTCGAATGGTCCAAAAACTTACTATGTCAATGATCTGGTTGAATTTCTGAAGAAAATATTTCAAAATAGTGTTTACCAAAGTATTGACAAGTCTATGACCAAGTTCAAAGGACGAAGTACCCTGAAACAGTATATGCCCGTGAAACTTAGAATAAAAATGTGGCTTCGTTGTGATGCTTTCACTGGTTATACCTTTGATTTTAACATTTACAGTGGAAAAGGATTAGAGCAACTTGAAGGGACATTAGGCGAACGAGTGGTTAATAAATTAACCAGTACGATCAATCAACTAATGTTTTGATTGTTTCTTTATATCAGTGAACTTATTGGATTCAACAACATATTCAGCAGTGAGAACAATAATGTCCAATCGGAAGAATGTTCCTAAATTTGTGAAACAAGCTGAAAAGGGGGGAAGCAGAGTTTAATGGCTCTTCATTTGGTCTTTTGTGCGTTAAATGGCAGGACACAAAAGAAGTATTAATAATGAGCAATAGCCACAATGACGAAATGAAAGTCGTCACAAAAACGCTAAAAACAGGATAGAAAACTCAAGTTCCATGCCCGAAAATGAGTGGCCTTTATGAATATGATCGCAAATCTGACAAATGGTGGAAAAAAAACTTGTTACAGACTTATAATGATGGCAGCCGTCAACGCATGGGTTATTCACTCTGAAATGAACAGCCAAAAGATGCCATTCAAAATTTTTTTAGTGAATTTGTCCGAAAGTTTGATTGATCAAGAGTTGGAAATTATAGCTGTCTGCAGATCAAACCACCGAGGCCTTCAATCAAATAGTGGACTTGTGGTGAAACATTTACCAATCGAAGGAACATCCAGACGCAGCTGTGTAAGTTGTTCCAGAGCTAAAAAAACAGACCCGCACTAAAACGTTATGCAAGGCATGTGAAATCCCTTTGTGCAAAACAGATTGTTTTGCTCCATATCATAGCTAGATGATATATGTATGTACATCCACGTTCAATATATGGTATATAATATATTTTGTTATTTGTAAGACCTTTTTACTTTTTGAATAAAGACGAATGGCACGTATTTGAACCACCTCCCACCTCCCACGTCTATTAAAAATTCCTAGTTTTTTTTGTTGTGGCATATACTATCGAAAAGACGCTTAGTAAATTCCAATTTAAAAAAAATATTGGAATCAGCAATCAGCTGGATTGCGTACCGAAAAGGTTAAAACAGTGCGATATCTAACGTTTAAGTTAAATTAAAAGCTAAACACATGTGCTCATGTATGCTAGTCGTCTGGTTATCAGATGTAGAATAATCCCTTTGACCTTATCCGTACAAAATTTCGAAGGATCTGAAAATTCCAAAATTTGGTGATATTAATGACTTTTCCGTTCTTTATGAACTTAATTCCTTTAACTATCTACGGCCATCTGACTCTGCCAATTTAACGCAAAATCCAATAATGTGGGAGATTAAAAACTTCAGAATCACCGGATACCTACAGTCACTTTGTCCAGCTCTGCAAATACGTATTAAGCCAGCTCAAAAGTAATTCCTACCTTCTGAACCGAAAATAAATATTACACCTCAAGGATACTCATCCAAATGCAATTTTCATTACAGTGGTATCTTTGAGTCAATGCCATTTTCGCCGTCATTGTAATCCCTACCGCCGTCATCTGCAATAGTCTGGACCACGTTCTACGCCCGGTTGTTTTCGTCTCAACACGTCTACTAAAATTATTCTCTTAAAGGACGGCATCGTCCGTCTCCTAAATGGCACCTGGACCTGCTACTATAGAGAAATTGCAAATTATTTTCTCAGGCAAATCATTTATTTTGTACCTTTTCCAAAAATGAGAGCAAAAGCTCAAAAACAAGGACGAACGAGAAGTCAGCCGGAGCTGTACGAATCAACTACGTACAAAAATGCAATTCAATCTGCAAATGCAAACGAAACGGAAGAAGGATGCAAATGCAATTTCCCAAGGAAACGAAGACTCGCCTACTCTTTGTGGGAAAACAAATTACCCGCCTTTAAGGAAGGAAAAGAGGGTTTATTCTCCGTTGCCCTCCGTACAGAATTTACTTCACTCCACCGACGCGCTTTTAAATCTCAACGTCTGGAGATTCGACGACGCCAACTACCACGCTCTTTCAAAAAGTGCCAATTGATGTTGGCTTGTCATTTGCCAGCCTCTGAGGTGATTTTTCTCTTGCCATGATATGGAAATCCTCTGTGAAAAATTGTTGCCATCTTTGTGGCTACCACTGTGCCCTGCTCTACCGGGACCAAGGGTGGATGCCACAAAATGAAAAACCGAAACGTAACGCTTAAATTAAATTGAATAAGTGGGCGCGTCGCGTATGACTACATATACTCGTATATAGGTATACTACAGGAACGCGTTTGCAAAAATGAATTTTTAATTGACTGAGAGACGACAGCGGTACCCACAGACGGACCTTGGAGGTAGGGCCGACAGGAGGCTCTTAACGGTGTTGAACGAAATATAATAAATGACACATGCTGGGATAATTTATTGAATTTTTGTCGCCATTTGCATCCCCTAGTGAATGATTCAATTCACTACCATTCCGACAGTTTTTTGGGTAGCGCCTTGTTAGAGTAACGTGTGTGGAACTAATGTCTACGTAAGGTGTCAGCGTGGGTACTTAAAATGTCACATACACAAAAGGGTAATGGATCCGAGTTTGCTTTTGTGTTTGCCTATGTAAAAGATAATTTAATAAAAAAAATTACTCCTTTCCATTCTTCCTTTGTGGATGGAAGCATATTCCTTCAATGTGAAAGCAAAAGTGGACTCTCAAATTACATTATCATGGAGAGCTGACCGATGGTTCTACTTTTGTATGGAAAATTTTTTAACAATGAACACTCGAGACAGTCATTATTTATTATCCTGATCCTGAAACAAAAGTGCAAAGTATTTAAATTAAATTGGTTTTGAAAGGCATTATAAGTATGAGTAAGTGTACTATAGGATGTCTATCCAACGTACTTTTGAAAAGAGGACAACTGGAGACACAGTAAAGAGATTTATTTATATAGAAGCCCCAGAATTGGTTTTTAACTGCGCTGAAGCTTCTATAAAAGGGGATCGGGAAATTGCTGACTGTCATACGAGTACATATAACAAACACAAAGATATACAAAAGAGATTAAATTGAAGTGACGAACCAACTAATAGCCTCGGATAATAATGGATTCACGACCCTCTTGCAAGCGTTTGACAGGCAAAGACTTTCGGATCCTTAACAGTCCACCTGCAGTCAAATTAGCAGAGACATTTGATATCACCACCATCGATGAAGTGCGATGGATAAAAAAACACGGCTTATTCGGATTTGTCAAATGTTGCAGACATAGGCACATTGCGATTTCAACAAGTGAACAAGCGCCTTATAAAAATTAAGTCATATGCGTTCATGCCCTATGGAAGACAACGATGACAGTGTCAAAGAATTTTTCTACTAGCTCCTCAAAAAAACATATGAGCAACGTCCAAAGTGCCAGAATAAGAAAGGAGGACACTTTTACTAGGATAGTTGGTAAGCAAAGCCTACAGGGAACGTACTTAGGCTTATTGGCTATAGAAAGCAAGCGGTTTCCTCATCTCAATATACATAAGGGGACAAATCAAATTGATCACATTTCGATGGGCGTAAGACATGCCTTTAGTATTCTGGACGCCCGAGACTTTCCGGCAGCCAACATTGACTCAGTTCAGCACCTTGTTGCAGCCAAGTTACAAATGCGAATTTCCCAAGCACCAAACCAAAGAAGAACTACTGTGAGAGGATAGGGAAATTGCAGTCCCTGCAGGCATTAATATAATATTCGCCCGTGCGTATCCCGTATTTCAACAACTCTTATACCGCCAGCATCAAGTACTAAAAACTAGTGGCAACGCTGTTAATGTGCCATCAAATATCCCGAAACAGATTTACTGGGTTTTACCTAATCACCAAGAAATACCTGGTTTGATGAAAAATTCCGGCACGTAGCGCACAAAACGTCGCTGCAACGGAGACCGAGAGCCATTCGTGAGCTCAATTATCAGCATAAACGGAAAGAAGATCGGGTTCTCCAGAGAAAGAAAAGTTGAGCGAGAAGCACGCTACCGTCAGACAGAATAGACCATTCAACTTAGACAATGACTGCCATCTCAGCTTAAATCTAACAAATCTGCTGAACCTGAAGGCGTACCGGCCGATTTTTACTTTTAAATCTGCTTCAAATGATTTCATAGGGAGCATACACCAATTCATTTCATAGATCTGGTTAGCATTGTTTGCCCGATCCACAAAAACATAAAAAAGTAGACCGCCTTAACTATGCCAACTATATACACGATCTTATTTGGCAGAGTTGTGAGAGTCAGAAACCGTCATCATTAATAAAATCAACCAAATCTTTATACTCCTGCAGAACCTGGAAAAAGTTCAAATACCCCCACAAATTTTTCATCGATTTTAAGGCCGGATATGACAATATATAGAGCCATCTCTAGTTTTCACATCCCTGCTGAGCTCCTACATATGTATATAATGTCGATAAAGAAGGTTTGCTACTCCGTCAAGGTTGGCAACGATTTAAACGAGACATGATGTTAGAAAAGGTTAAAGACAAATCATAGTAATGCGCTCCCATGTGACTTCCTTAATATCATTTTTGAAAGAATTGTACGGAATTCATAAGCGATCACTGGAAGCACAACCTCTCAAAAGTCTGTGTAACCACTAGCGTACGTCGATGATATCACCATTCGCTAATATTGAAACGGATACTGTCAAAATGGATTTAACGATAAACAAGTTCAAAACCAAGTTCATGCTGTCAACATGAAGGGGCATACAACATCGATGAAGTGGACAACATCGAGAGATATAATTAAGAGGTTGTAAGGGACTTTGTCTACTTTGGCCTTCTTATCAATTCAGCTAACAACACTTCATCAGATATAAAACAAAGAATCACTGTTTTCAATCGTTGTTTCGCAAAGAAGGAAATTAAATACCAAGGCCCTATCCCGATAGACTAAATAGAATCTATGTATCTAAGTATATAAGACCTTCATCTTCCCAGACCTACTTTGATAGACTCTATCTGAAACTGGAAAAAATAACCTAGGGAATGAGCTATTTGGAGAGGCTTGTTAGCTGAGGTACCTAAACAAACAGACAAAAAAAGCTTTAATCAGTGCTCAAGCATCTTTTATTCATAAGCATCTACAAAGGTTCCAAGATCAACTAGAATCCTAAAGGATGTTACATAACCATTGACGGAACGGCACTTCTAATGTTTAGTGTTCATTTATAGATCCCAAAGACTGCCACTCTTCTATAAAAATAAGAGTTCACCCAAAAATGACACGGTGGGTGTAAACAGCATTTGCTACACTGGCCTGTTAGCTTTTTAGGTGGGGTTCTTAGACATCCAGACACCAAAATAGTATTTAATGATATGCACCCAGATCAGATAGGCAACTATGAAAGCAATAAGAGCTGCCAAGTCATTGCTTCGCTTAGGAATATGTATGGAACCAAGATGTTTGTGTGGAAATCCGGCAAAAACAGCATTTAGAACTTTTTTGAATACAAGTTCACGGTCGATGCTGTATAGTGAATGCTAATGCAGCCAAATGATAATCTTTGACCTTCTTGATAGTGAGCACCTTCTTCAGAGCCACTTCTTTTCTTTCAATGCGCAATCATTGCCCAGACTAACAATAGAGAATACAGCTTGAATTATCGCATCAAGGAATGTGAGAAAGCAAAATATCCCGCCAAAGGCGCTGTGCACTCCACTATTTGACTTAGGAAAGTACGAATAAGCAATAGTAAATTGCATAGATAAGTTGAACCAGAGCAATAACATGCAAAAGTTTGCGGAGGCTCTTGAAGTTTCTCTGGTTTCAGGCGTACGTTATCGGGGCGTTGTTTGATCTGTTTTTGGCGGTTGTCCTTCTTTCGCTTTATTTTGTTTTTTCGATTTAAATTTAGCAGTTTTTGTTGAATGTGTGAAGCGGACCAAATCAGGATTACATTCCCTGATCGACAGAAGTCGTAACAGAATAAATTTTTTTTTTTTAAGAGATTTACTGATGTGATACACCGATTGGAGTTGGAGTGCTCGTATGTTTATACAGAGAAACTATAAATACATCACTGTATGCACATCAACATCTCTGTACTTCAAGCTGAAATACACGCAATAGAGCTTGGCGTTAGGAAGAACTTAAGCAGATCTATCACCAATAAGAACATTTATATTCTCTCTGAAAGCAACGTTCTTGAGAAAACCACAAAAAAAGTCGGGAATTGCATAACACCAGCCAGCACCAAAGAATTCATTTAATCTGGGTGCGAGCTCACTGTAGTTATAATGGTAATTAAAGAGCAGAGGAATTGGCCAAAAAAGGTCTGTCTTCAAGATTAGCTCCAAAAAAATTGTATAAATACGAGGACATTCCATTTCTGGACCGAAACTGAAGGTAACAGATTAAAGCCACCAACTTTTTACCAATCTCTTCTCTCAAAATAACATTTAATTCGTACAGCTTTCTAGGGGTCAGATACACCCAGTAATCGGTTTCTTAATGGGTCACCACAGAGTCAAAAAAACACATCATGGCTATTTGAATAATACATATCGCATGTACAACGAGGACGAAGAAACATCAGAGCATATCCTTCGTCACTGTAACCGCTTAAGCAGAACACGTCCTCGTCCTCTAGGTAAGACATACCTTGTGGCAGAAGATATCACTTTATATTTTTATAAAAAAAAAAAAAAAACAGCGGTCCTACTCCAAAGCCTTTAAAGAAGGTAATGGTGACAATCGCTAAAATCACCAATAACAACAACGTCAAAAATAACAATGCGCAAGTGGAAAGTGGAAAACTTACGCGCAAATAGCGGCGCGAGTTAATATGACGAACTGTACATCACCGGATCCTGCCTCAACTGTATGGATCAGTAATTCTCGAGAGACTAGAACAACAAACTAAAATAAATAAGATAATATTCGAACGACTTCTTAAGTTCGAAGCCAATTTCTGCAACTAATTATGGCAAAGAACCTCAATATACTTGCATGGAATGCCAACGGGCTACAGAAAAGGCTGGATGAACTAAATATTTTCATGCAGGAAAAAGTAACTGACATATGTTAAATTTCTGAAACTCACCTGGCGACAGAATCGCGTGTGGAACTAAAAGGCTACCGCGACTACCACACTCATCATCCATCGGGAAATGCAAGAGGCGGGTCATCCCTATTCATAAAAGACTGCATTGAACATACTATGGAAGCAATAATTGAACTTGACAAACTTCAAATGACCGTGGTGCGCGCTAAAAATAAAAATTACTCTTTTAATATATCCTCAATCTATTGCCAATCGCGCTGCAAAATAAAAAAACACGAATTTATTGACCTATTCAACTCTTTTGGACCAATATTCATTATTGGTGGCGACTTTAACGCTAAGCACACCTTTTGGGGCTCAAGATGTATTTCTCAAAAAGTCAAAACTCTTTACAAGGCTGGTATGGAATGTGGTTGCTATTTTTACTCAACAGGCAAGTCGACATATTAGCCCTCGGATATCGCCAAAACACCCGATCTAATAGACTTCTTTATCGGAAAAGGAGTAAACGCTAGTTACGGCAAAGTGGAAGAGGGCATCGATCTTTCCTCCGATCATTCTCCAGTTATCCTCTCACTGTGCGAATCCTTGGTTAAGAAACAAAGACCACCCAGATTAACTAACAGCAAAACTCACTGAGAAGATTTCCGAATAGACGTTGTAGATAATACTGAGTTGAAAGTAGCACTTAGAACGCCGTATCAACTTGAAAAAGCAGTTAAACGTTTTGTTGAAGTCATACAGCAAGCGGCCTGGAAGAACACTCCCTGCGAATGGAACAAAGTTCCCAAAGTCGGCATAAGATATCTACCGGAAATCAGAGAAATGATAAGGAAGAAACGAAGAGCACAGAAAAAGTGGCATGAAATCCGGGCTCCACAAGATAAAACGTCCTTCAATAGGCTCTGCAACTTGTTGAAAAAATCGATCAAGGACTTCAATAATCAAGGTATTAATAACTACCTTGAAAGACTCACAGCGACAAAGGATACCAACTACTCTATATGGAGAGCCGTTAAAAGTGTTCGAAAGCCCCAAATACACGTGGCGCAAATAAGAAGAAACCAGGATGAATGGGCGAAAGAAGATAAGGAAAAAGTTAATGTTTTCGCCGACTATCTTGCAGAAACGTTTAAACCACTCGATGGGGAAATGCTTCCAGAGAATTTCAATACGGTTGACGTGACGACAAACTTTCCAGTAGAAAGGCCAAAATTAGGGAACTTAGACAAGTTATAGACACGTTTAAGCCCAATAAAGCCCCGGGATATGATTTAATTATGGGAGAGATACTTAAAGTGTTGCCGAAAAAAGGTTTGCTAAGGCTGCTCTATCTTATAAATGCCAGCATTAGATTAGAGCATGTACCGCACCAGTGGAAAGTAGACAAAGTTATTATGGTTCCGAAACCCGGTATACCGCTGAATGTAGTCAAGTCATATAGACCAATATCGCTTCTCCCAATTACATCGAAGGTCTTCAAGCGAATCCTTCTTAATCGTCTTAAACTGATTACCGACAGAAATTCCCTCTTGCCTGATCATCAATTTGGCTTTAGAAGCCAACACTCTACAGTTGACCAAGTGCATCGAATAACCGATGTAATTGAACGAGCAATCGAATGTAAGTTAGTCTGTTCAAGCGCATTCCTTGACGTTTCGCAAGCCTTTGATAAGGTATGGCATGAAGGCCTAAAATATAAACTCCGACAAGCCCTACCCCAGCAATTGTCTTGTATTTTAGGTTCATATCTGGAAAACCGACTCTTCCGTGTGAGACACGGAAACGAATATTCCACTTTTAAGACAATAAAGGCGGGGGTGCCGCAAGGAAGTATACTTGTCCCTCTGCTACATTTGCTTTTTACCCGCGATACACCGCAAACGGACGATTCTGTCCTAGCCACATTTGCTGATGACACTGCCATTTTGGCAACGGCTAAAACAGTCGAAGAAGCAACTGCCAAGTTGCAACGTGCCTTTACACGGATTAACAATTGGACAAAGACTTGGCGAATCGCGCTTAATGAAAACAAGTCTGTCCACGTGAACTTCACTCTCAAGAAAATTGAGAATTAACCGGTGTTTATCAACGCAGTACGAATTCCTTACGCGAATGAGGCCAAATATCTCGGTATGACAATCGACGCTAAACTTAAATGGAGAGCACACGTCAAGAAAAAACGTGAAGAGTTTGAAATCAAATATAGAGATATTTACTGGCTTATTGGAAAGTATTCCAAGCTTAGCTTAGAAAACAAACTGCTGTTATACAAGCAAGCGCTAAAACCGATCTCGACATATGGTGTACAACTTTGGGGTTGTACTAAAAATAGTAACATTAATGTAATACAGACATTCCAGGACAAAGTTCTTCGAGGTATTGTTAATGTGCCGTGGTACATTAGAAACGATGATATCCACAGAGACTTAGGAGTCGAAAACGTTCAGAACGTAATTAAAATGTTTGCGCGGAAACATAATAATCGATTACAAGGTCATACGAATATTTCTGTTTAACAGATCCTCAACAAGACAAATTTATTGCGCCGTCTGAAAAGGACTAGCGCGGTGATTAGCAGCGCAAAATTTTCCTTAAGTACACAGGAATTTTCAATGGAAAATCGCCTGCAGGATATCTTATAAAAAAAAAAAAAAAATAAAATGCGATAGAAGAACTGCTTGTTAAGTGTGAACTCAGTCGTGGTTTGCATAAGGGAGGTGTTTTTTAGTGAGTAAGAATCTCACACTACTATAGGCTCAGGGTCTATAGTGTCTATGAAGATTTTTCACCTTCCCATGAAAAAAAAAAAAAAAAATTATTTATTCATCAATATTAATGTTCTCCCTTTCAAAGTAATCACTTTCAGATACCACCGCGATCAAAAAAAAAAATTATGATGCAAAATCCACAAGTTTTCTGCCCACAATTCTGATCTCTTTTGGCGAATTGCTTCACGCAAACGTCTCATAACGCCCAAATAATACTCTTTGTTTACTGTCTGGCCTTCTGATAAAAATTCACGATGCACTTCACGGTTGTAATCCATGAAAACCGTGAGCATTGCCTTCTTTTTCGACTGAAAATGAAGTGTTTTTTTGGTCTCGTACTCATAAACCCACATCTCGCTTCCAGTAATGATCTTTTTAATGAATGTGGGATCGGATTCAGCCTCGCAAATGATCTCTTTTGCGACGCCAACACGGTTTTTTTTTTTGCATTAAATTGAGGTCTTTTAGCACCAACTTTGCTACTTAACGAAGGAAAATCAAATCATTAACCAAAATGTCTTTGACGTATCCGTAGGCAATGTTCAAATCCTCCGCTATCTCTCTGATAGCTAATTTGCGGTTATTGATCAACATTTCTTTTACTTCATCAATGTTTTCGTCGGTTTTCGATGTCGATGGTCTGCCACTGCGTTCATCATCTTCGATTGACTCACGACCACTTTTGAACCGCTCGTGCCACTGGTAAACGAACGTTTTCCTTAGAGAATCGTTGCTTAAACACTTTTTCAACATTTCCAACGTTCGCGCACAGGTTCGCTGTTGCAAATTTAAATTAATTTCTAAAATTGTAAAAAATTACCAACACACACAGAGATAGATGTACTCTTGGCTACATAACTTTTGTCAAGCTATGACGCCAAGACTTAGGGGGAATGTCAACAACAGATGTACCAACGCTTTTTCCAATCCTCGAAGCAGTTCTCATAAGCACTTTTTGGTTAAGTCTTGAGTTCTTCCAGCAATGCCGTTTTTATTTCCTCAATCGTTGCAAATCTCCGTTTCATGTGTTGCAAGCAACGATGAATGAGCAAGTGTATAATCATGATACTAAAGCCATGAATAGTTATTCTACACTTCCGGACGATTTTCTCATATTGCTTCTCATAAACGGTGCGTTACTTCAAGGTAATACTCCTTATTTACCGTACGACCTTAAGATAAAATCTCCTGATGTACTACGCAACGGTAAACTAAAAAAAAACAGTTATCAAACCTTTGATATTTGATCAGGTTGGCGTGCTTTTTTCGGTCTTGGCTCTCCTGAGTACTTACATTTGGACGATTGGGCTTTGGTTTCATCGTTACAACCATACACCCATGATTCGTCACCAATTATGACCCTTTCGAGCAAGTCAGGGTCATCATTGACGTCATTCAAAAGCTCCTAAGCGATAATCATGAGAATTTTCGAAACAAATTTCGCTGACACACATCTAATACCCAAAATATTCGAAAAAATTGTTTGACACGAGTTGACTGATATGCCAAAATCCTCAGCAACTTCTCTTATGGTAATTTGACAATTTCACAAAGCAATTTTCTTCACAGCTTCGACGTTTTCATCTTTTGTTGATGTGCTGGGCCTTCCAGAGCAATTGATAATAGCCGAACTTACAAAAACACGTCTTACATTTCTATCTTCCAAGAACAAACTAAGTATGGCATATACTTGAAACTGTGAACATGTGTAGCAACATATACGGTCTATAACTAAACTCGTGCGGTTTGCTAAGAGATTGTGTAACTTGTATTATTCCATTGGAACATGCGTTGGATAGCTACTATCATTGTACGTCAATTCAGTATATGTCATTCATTTGAAGCGTAAACAACGATAATTTTTTTTCACTCAAATATGTCGAACTTTGCGCCTGAAAAAGTGTTTTTGCGGGGAGTTCTTCTTCATTACTTTAATATTAAGAAAACTGCTGCCGAAAGTCATCGTATTTTGGTGGAAGTTTATGGTGAATATGTACTAGCTGAGCGAACGTGCCAAAAGTGGTGTGCACGATTTAAAAGTGGTGATTTTGGTTTGGAAGACGATAAACGTCCTGGGCAGCCAAAAAAGTTTGAAGATGAAGATTTGGAAGCATTACTCTATGAAGATTGTTGCCAAGCACAAGAAGAGCTCGCAGAATCTTTGGGTGTCACTTAAGCAGCCATTTCAAGACGTTTAAAAGCAGCTGGATATATTCCAAAGCAAGAAAATTGGGTTCCACATGAACTCAAGCCGAGAGACGTCGAAAGGCGGTTTTGCATGTCCGAAATGCTGCTGGAACGCCATAAAAGGAAGTCATTTTTGCATTAGATTGTTACTGGTGATGAAAAATGGATCCATTACGACAACCCTAAGCGCAAAAAATCATATGTAAAACCCGGCCAACCAGCCAAATCAACGGCAAAGCCGAATATCCATGGCG
Source organism: Volucella inanis (assembly GCA_907269105.1). Classification (NCBI taxonomy): domain Eukaryota; kingdom Metazoa; phylum Arthropoda; class Insecta; order Diptera; family Syrphidae; genus Volucella; species Volucella inanis. The sequence continues at coordinate 128,483,288 of OU026157.1, forward strand.
CGAAGGTAATGTTCTGTATTTAGTGGGATCAGATGGGTGTGCTATATTATGAGCTGCTGAAGCCGGAAGAAACCATCAATGGACAATGCTACCGAACACAATGAATCCATTTGAAGAGAGTAGTAGCCGAAAAAACGCCCGGAATATGCGACCAGACACGAAGCAATAATTTTCCATCATGACAACGCTCGGCCCCACGTTGCTATTCTGGTTAAGAACTATTTGGAAAACAGTGGATGGGAAGTCTTACCCCACCCGCTTGATAGCCTAGACCTTGCCCCTTCTGACTACCATTTGTTCCGGTCGATGCAAAACGCCCTGACTAAAATACGGTTCACATTCATTCATTCATTCTTGGCTGCCAAGCTGGCGCAGTTTTTTTGGGATATGGTCCACAAATTGCCAGAAAGATGAGAAAAAGTCATAGCTTCAGATGGGCAATACTTTGAATAATACTATTGTACATGTTTTTCTTAAATAAACGTTCACATTTTGAAAAAAAAACCGTACGAATTAAATTACATACCCAATAGAACAAAAAAAAAAAAAAAAACGATAATCGAATGTAGGTTGGCCACGAAATATGAAAAGTCACTTTTTTTTTTTTGAACACACCTTGTATGTTAAAATGTCAGGCATCATGGGTAAGACCTCATTTGAGGAAATCACAAGAGAACGCCGTGATAGGGCTACATAACATCATTTCCTTGCCTTACTTACTATTCTTTTATCTCATTCCCTCTCGGGTAAATACACTATTGTACAGTTGAGAAAATTCAGACAAAAGTATCGAGGACTGCAGTTCAGTAAATGAGTTTCATATCCACAACTCCCTTTCAGTATCGATCGATGACTTTAGAACTATGTCTTCTTAAAGGTTTTGTACATTTAAGAAGTGCCATCAGATGATCAATAGCCATTCTTCCATACATCTCAACACATCCGATTTATGATTTCAAATTTATAAGATTCGTAATAAGATATCGACCAAAGAATCTTTCTTTGTAAAAACACCTGAGTAACTTATTCTACTTGATAACGACGTTCTTCCTAGAATCAATCTTCTAATCGTACTTTCACTTTTGAAAGCAAATAATCGAATAAATCAAAACTTTTGTAGTAGCTTCAAAGTCGAAGATACCCAGTTCTTTTCATAAGGAGGAAAAAAATTTAAAAATTCTCCATATAGCTGGCCATATAATCTCATTACTTAAATAAGGTGTAGTTGTCCCCTTCAAAGTCATCCTGTGACGTGCCTTTACCATTTTACAAAACAACTTCACCTTGGTATCAGTTGCTGTTAACAACTTCCATTCACTCACTTTCCACATTCTATAGATTCTCAATGACAACTAATATCGACGCCGAGATACTCGTATTCGAATTTAATTTTAGAATTTTCAATTTTTTAGCTTCCATCTACCATATTAGAACCATCTACGTTGTCAGTTTCTTCATCGTTTCCAGATTTTTTTTTTTTTTTTTTTTTTTTTTTTTTTTTTTTTTTTTTTTAATCTCTCCCTTGGTGGTGAAACTTTTACGATCATGAAATATAATTCCCTGTTTTCGATTTTTTGCTAAAAGTCCCCAAAGATGTAATTCACTTCAACAAGTTCTATGCATTGAATTCCATCAGAGCAGGAGATTTACTTCATCCGAGAGGTGGTACGGTTATTAGGTGCAAAATTGTCCCATCACAGGTTCTCAACTTAATCCGCTTTAACTTAAACTCGATGAAGATAGAAAAAAAAAAGGAGGAGAGAAACGTTGTTCACACATGTGTCCTAATTGAGTTCTTATGTCGCGCTTAAGTAAAAAAAAAAAAATTTTTTAATTATTTGGAACACACTTATCGTGTTACTTGGTCCCATTACCAGAAACGGGCGGGTGTTATAAGCATTCTATTATCCAACATATGAGTATAAGCTCATTAAAAGCCTTTAAGAAGGGCGCGTCGATTGCTTTAAACAAAATGGGACAGCCCGAGATATGTTGCTGCAGGTAATTTTCAAGGATTTTCAGATTCAACACTTTTTGGCTGTTGTTGCTTTTCGAATGACAGTGCATCCCAGAAAAGGAGATGCAGACAGAAATACTTCCTGCATAACGGAGGTAGGCGTATTGAATTAAAAATCATGCACGTACGCTGCACGAAAGGAAGCAATGGAGTAAAGATCCGAAAGAGCGATATGGAAAACAACGGTTTAAGGCGATCTATTTTGTACCAGTTTTCTGCATGCTTTATCCAAGTGTGGGTTCTTGTTAAGCTGACTCTTGGTGTTGGTATCCAAATGACTGTGAAGTCAGTAGGTGGACAATGAAAATGAGTTATCATGTCTGGTTTATAGGGTCGCGAAAATGAAGTATCGACTTACCAGGATGCTATTTCGAAACAGAAATTAGTTCATTATCTTCGCAGATGTAATGTGTCATTCAATATCGTTTTCAAAGTACTCGCACTTTCGAAAAGATACTCTTTTTAACTTCTACTCTCACCTACTTCCATTTCTGCGGCAACAGTGTTCTCTCGCCCTTTTTTCACTACTTTTTTACTGCAACTTAAACTACCATGCAGCATCGTTAATGTATCTGAGACGATACCCGGCTCGGATATTCGTTTTTAGCATTTTTCCAGAACCTCTGAGCGACAGAAGACAGTTTTCAAAGCAAAAACTCGTTGGCATACCTACTACTCGTACATTTATGTTTCATTTTTTGCTCAGCAGTTTCTTTTTTATTCCCGCATACACTCGCTGTTGTGTCAGGAATCTAAATGGCAAATTCTTGTTTTCCTCATTTTTTTCTCGCTGTCGAGGATACGAAGAGGTTTCCTTGCTAACCGATAACCGGGATATAGAGTACATCAACGCAACGTCATTACACATCCAAAACACGAACTAATTCCAAACATCTCCACCCTTGGCATACAGTTGGGCGGAGAAGTTTTCCTTGAACAAAAAAAAAAAAAAAAATTAAAAAAACAAACTGGAGGGTTCAACCTGTAACCATTAAATTAATCCCGACTGAGCAATCAATGAATGGAAGAGGCACTTCTGAGTAGGCTGAGTAGATGTATCTAAATTGATTATGTATTCGTAAATAGGCTTTTAAAAAATTCATGAAGACTGGCTATCTAAATGCAAATGATGTGCGTGCGTGCGAGTGTTAGATACTTTTTTTCCTTTTTCTAAACATTCTCAATCCCGCAAAAAACCAAATTCGATGGACTGTTTTGATGATTAATGATTCCTGAAGTGTCTGGTCCCACAGATGCTTGCCGCGTGTAGTCATATTTGTGGGGAAGGAATTTCGATTTTTCGATGGTAGCTTGCTATTTTGGGGTAAGTAATAAATTGCTAATATCTACTCGTAGATAGGAAAAGATACTTCTATATACATACATAACATAGACAATACATAGTTCAAAGGAATCTTTAAGTGGATGTAGGACCTGGGCAAACTTTTGATCAAAGTGACGATATGGGCAAGTTGAAATAAATGGGATGCATTACCGGAAGACTTTCAGTTGGATTGAACCAATTTGATTTAAAACTGATACATCCTTGAGACCTGGGTAGAATTTATATAATCGAAAATGAATTGAAATGTTATAGCCACACAATTGATTGGATGGTTTACGTGGCGGCTTTCTTTGGTATTTGAGAATGTCGATTTGCACATAAGAGCGCAAGTGCAAAATCGACTGGTACTAAAAGTTTATAACCATAACTCAGTCAAGCTTAATCCCAGCTATTATTCTCATCCAAGCACTCTAATACAGCATCTGCTTATTATGTGTATTACTGCTCTAACGAACTATCATTTTGACTTCGAATGAAACAGATCGGCTTACGTACCTTCATTAGATTGGAAACTCTGCGAAAGGGTCTATAACAGATGACATTGAACAAAATATTTATCCAGTCTCAGGTTTCTCAATTGCCCAAGTTTTGTCGTCACCGTCCATCGTGGGGAATTGCGCAAATCATTGGGGAATTCCAATACGTTTCCAACCTTTTGCTATCGCCACCATACACCACCATAAGACAAGACTCAAAAAAGTGTATGAAAAGGACCAAGAACAACGACTACAGCGAGTGGTCGATGGCATGAGAAATTCACAGCCCTCACAGCTTCTCCGTCGAATAAGAGATCAATCTGGTTTTTCAAGTAAACCGGACGCAGTTCTTTAAGTGCTTTGGTTGTCGAAACTTCCGTCTCATATACGATCAGTGTTGTCCGCAGTCACTGGCGACTTAAGTAAACTCGTGAAAATTGCTGACAAGGTTATCGGACATTGTCGCTCAACGAGCACACTAGCATTCATGCTGGTTAGGCTCAATGTCAGATTTAAGAGGCGAAGTGCTGCTCAGCATTAATCGTAGATTAGACTTCCTTGAACAAGAAACACGATAGAATCGTCTACCCAGCAGAAACAGTTCAAAAAGCCGTTCACGTTAAGCGAGCCGAAATCGTGGAAATCTACTGAAAAACAACGAAAGCTGCTGGTAATACACAAGATAGTGTTGTGCGGCACGTAAGTGCTCACCTCCTTGAATATTCATGTAGGAAAACGGCAGCCGACAACATTATTTATTTCAGACAAAATTACTGGCCATTACTTTTTACTTCACATCGTCGTTGCAATTTCGGTTCAAGCTGTCTAACAAACCACCAGCCTACAGCAACAGCCATACGTAATATATACGGTCAACAGAACAGCAATCAGTGCATATGGAACAGTGACGAAAGAAGTGGACCTAGGCCTACGCCAGAAGTTTTATTGAACGTTTGTTCGTGCGACTGTGTCACATTCTATTCTCTGAGCGGAATTTTTCAATACTTCCGTTTGCTTTTAAATATCCATGAACGCCGTTTTATTAAACAGCTCTCCACACCGGCAGCACAATTCCCTACCGACTACACCATCATAGACTCAATTTTTAAAATGTAGATCCGCCTGCACATCTTTTCCCAATGTTCTCCACAGAAAGACCACCATCCTCCTGCCGTACAAGGTCTATCCTACCAAAATTCTACTTACTTACTTATCAGGCTGGTAACCCTTGAAGATTAAAGCCTAAACAACTGTAGCCTACCATTCATTACTGTCCCGGGCGTGCTGCGTCCAGTTGGAAAGGTCAATGTGCCCTATATACGCGATGGCCTGATCTTAAAAACAAAATCCAAACACTCGCCAAAATAGAATTTTATAGTATGAAAGACGCAAGCTTCTATCGTCCACCACGGAGTTTAAAGGATCGCTCACTTCGGGCTAAAGAAAAACAAAGACATTCGCCTGCTGCCACTAATAACGGATTTACCGCTTATCATTTCGTGCAAGACTATATTGAGCTAGATAGACCTCGTTCGGGCATACCATCAAATTCCGATGGCCCCGCAGGACATTTCATAAACAGCTATATTTACACCTTTTAAATTGTACGAATAGCCGAGTAGACGTCTCTAAAGGTATGAGGATTGCCATGTAGAAGTGCGAATTTTGGAAAAGATTCTTGAAACCAACGACAGTTTGTGAACTTCGTCGCTTCTTGTGAGCTCTTAATTTCTTTCACCGATGCTTGCCACACGCAGCTGAGAATCAAGTGCCGCTGTCTAAAACACCACCAAGAAGATCCGCTCGATTTTCTCGTAGTCCACAGCAGCACAAGTGCTTTAGAACGTTGCGCAATATACTGACGGAAGTAGCTACATTAGCACATATACTACCCGACGCTGAACCACGTCTCCTGTCTAACGCATCAAACACCGCAGTTGGGGCAGTTCTGCTGTAGTTGAAGGTAAAACTGAACCACTTAGATATTTCTCAAAAGCCTTGTCGCCGGTACAACAAAAAACAAAACGTTCAATCAAGAATTACTGGCTATTAAACAAGAAGGCCGATCGTTTGCCATCTTCATTACCCACAGAAACTCACTTCAACATGGACTTCATACCACAATTTTCAACAGATATACACCATGTCAAAGGGAATGAAAATGCTTAAACTGGCGTCCTGTCTCATATTTCCACAGACTTGGAATTCGCTGCCATCGCAAAAGAACAACTCAATGACCCGGAACGACAGAAAATATAAGCGGTGAGTGAGAATCTTACATTAATTAATCTTTTTCTCTTTGATTCTCCTACAGTAATCAATTGCTCAACATATTTTGATCGTGCTTGCCCGTACATCACACATGGATTTAAGTGTCACCCTTGTACTCGAGCATCCCCTAAGATAGTGGTACTACGCTTTTTCTGCTAAATCCTTGATGTGGCCATATTTACAATACAGCCTATCATCCACAGGTAAATGGGATAATGAAAGATATGGCACTGGACCCTGAAGACAGTCCCCATCGCCCATTTGCCCAAAAACTGAATTCAAGCGTTTCAATCCGTACTACTGAGCCTTTGTTCAATGGTAAATGTGTCGGATACATCACTAGCCCAATTACGGAACTGAACCCTTACACGACGAACTATATCCATCACTCTCAACTGCTTCAGGCCCAACTTATTCAACAGCCCAACTTATTCACCAAATCACCCGTTCAACTCTCTGAGATCACCAATCCCGCCCCAAGACCATTGCCAATAATTAGGGCTTTTGGGGAATGAAACAACGGATAACAAAAATTAAATAAAATTAATCTTGAAGAAACCATCAAACCGAACTGTCTACTTTCTTCCTCCAAGCTGCACCACGTCACACAAGCCAATCCAGAATCAAAGATCTTTTTATGAAATTTGGTATATAAAACCCCAAATGTAAACTAGTTAGTAAAGCCGCACAAACGGCCAATGTTTTGAAATACGTATACCCACTTGGTACAATTTGATGTTTAAATCATCGGACGGAATACCCATCTCGGAAAAAAAGGTCGTCACCCAAACGAGAGAAAATGTTAGATAAGAAAAGTCATCACCCACAACTCTGCCATCAATTTCCCGACCCAAACTGATCATTTTAGATTCAAATCTTTCTAAGATTTTCCTCACACCTTCCTACTTTTGCTATCTATAAAGAATACCCGAACCCCGGCAGCAAATCGCCTCCCTCTTATCACTAAACCTTTAACGTCGTTTCAAAACAGAGTTGTATATAACCTTGTTTCTGCACCTTCTAACCGAATTCGAATTGACGTTGCCTCATCAGACAAATATCTTAATTTGATTGGCTTCCATATACTTAACTCAACTACCTCTTCCTCATCTTCATCTACCATTCCCTCTGATCCAGCTCCTCTCACAAGAGAGATTCCAGATCACAGATGCTTGACCAACCTGTTCCTTCTTGATTCGCTCGTTTTCTTAATTCGCCTGCCCGAAATACTTTGACCCAGTTCTTCCATCCACTGTCAAACTCACTAAACAATTTTCAGATATAAATGATGACAGTCGTTATTTAGTAGTTCCGCTCTACCTTGCTTACTTTCACGAGCAACCCAACTCCGTTTGCAGTGATGGCATAGCCAAAACCAATATTATGGTTTCGATTCAATGAAAAGGTCTTTCTATCAAACCAGAGAAATTGATGCAATGAGAGCTTCAACATTTCATAAGATCTTCCCACGCTGTCTTCGCATATCAGCTCTAAACTTCTTTCCCACTTACAAAGAACTCGTTCAAAAAAAACTATTACAGTTCCTAACAAACTGAATTGTGTATCCTTCAGTCCAAAATGCCTTTCCATTTGATACTAAACGCTAGAGGTTTGCGCGCTAAAACCTCCGCCGTATATCTCAATTCTCAAAAGTTTTCCCATGACCTACTCGTTCTTACTCCAAATTTCAGCGTTTTTCGAAAAGATAGATTTGAAAGAGCTGATAATCGTTTTGACGGAGGTGTTTTACTAGCAATCCGGGACTGGTTCGGGATCGTACATGTTCTCCTTTATTTTTTCCTTATTTCCAACAATAAATTCACATTTAAGTGATAAGTAAATCATTTCTGTTTATTTACCATACTTACCCGCATAAGATTATTTACATGGTCATTCCATAGGTATTGACGCACATACGGAGGACAGAAAATGTCGGTTCCGACGATACAAATGGGGTTCATGAATAATGTCTGGATATATAAATTTCATCTTAACGACAGAACACAGCATTCGGAAGCATTAAGTTCCACTTGGTTCATAATTCATGGAATTCAAGGAGCTTTACATAGCCGTTTCCGTTCTATAGCCGAAGTGTGAATATTTCTTTTTTTATAATTAGCGCTCGCTTAAGGGATTTGAATTTCCCTAAAATGTTTGTACACAGCGCTGGCGAAGGAAAATTAAGGAGGAAGAGAAGAGAGGTACCGATGTATGGTACATTGTTTTTAAATGTTTGCAAATCAGAACGACAAGGAAATAGAGAGCTCGGCAAGGCATTCCATAAGCTAGCTGTACGACTTAGGAACGAAATACCATATTTCAGAGTACGTCAGAAAGTGAACTTTAGGGTATACTGACAAGCGGCTTTATAGCGAGACGGATGTTACGGTTGAAGATTTGAATGGGCGGAATATTACTAGGAAAGTAACCTCCTTGACTGCCAGAATGCGTTGCTACTGTAAAAAAAGGTGCCTTAAAGTCCGTTCATATTTAGGCAGACATGCCAAATTTCAGTGCGATACTGTCTAGTTTTGTTTTGACAGCTGACTGTTGTTGGAGTGTTTGGCATCATGTTAAGTATGGACAAAAACGATTTTCGTTCTCTCATAAAAAAATTTGTTTAACAGTTAAAACGGCGAAGGCAACAAAAAAAGAGTTTGATAAATATTATGGCGTTTCGTGGTGGCGGAACTCCACTACCGATCAAGTCCGCAGCGGCAGGCCCTCCGATGTGGTTACAGAGGACAATGTCAAAAAAATACATGAAATGGTGTTGGCTGACCGGAAAATGAAGGTGCGCGAGCTAGCAGATACCACAAAGATTAATACTGAGCGCACACGCCATATTTTGGGCAATATTCTGCATATGAAAAAGTTATCCTGCCGCTGGGTGCTGCGCAAACTCACTCCTGACCAAAAACACGAACGTGAGAGCACTTCGAAAGAGTGTTTGGACTTGCTGATGTGGAATTGGGCGGACTTTTGGCGTCGACTGTTGAACACCAGAGAACAGAATGAGTGCCCGGCAATGAACTGAAGCCGGAACGAGTGCTCTGAAGTGGCCGAGGGGGCTCGATGGGTCGGAAAGGTTATGGCGTCGGTTTTCTGGGATTGCATACTCTTCATGGACTACCTCGAAAAAACCGTCAACAGCGAGTATTACTGTGCATTATTGGAGCGCTTACAGGCCGAAATCGCTGCAAAACGGCCTCACATGAAGCGAAAAAAAAATTTTGTTTTTGCAAGACAATGAACCGGCGCACAAGAGCATCGCAACCACGGCTCTCTTTCCAAACCTCAAAAGATAGCTCATCAATAAAAAATTCAGCTCACACCAGGAAATCATCGACGTCACGGAGGAGTATTTTGCAGACCTTCCGGAAAATTACTTTCTAGACGGGATCAAGAAGTTGAAAAGTCGCTAGAACAAGTGTATCAAACTAAAAGGGACTATATTGAATAAAATAAAAAAAATTAAAAAAAAAAATTTTTTTCATTCCCAATTCCAAATTTCAATAGATCCCTGCTGGTGAAAACAGCGATATAATCAAGTGAGCCAGGAGACGTTTCGCCGGTGTTCGAGGCTGTCGAATGGCTGTATAATATTGACATCACTTTTGGATGCAAGTGCAAAGAGATCTTAGAGGCATCTGACCAGATGGCGGCATTTTAATCCAATTTTGGCAGGATGAATGCCTTATATGTATAATACGTGTTTCTTATATCTTTGAGGAAACCTAGGCATTTCGAAGCATTTTTGGCGACATAGAATATATGGGCATCCAAACGTACGTTGTCATTCATCATCTATGAAGATTGAAAAGAGTGTTGGAGACATAATGGAGCCCTGGGGCCAACCAATATTTATTTTGAGAATATTAGGCTTGAAACCGTCCAAGGCAACTTGAATTGAACATTTCGTAAGCTGTTTTCTAATCCATTGAAGAAGAGGGTCGTCGATCCCAAATGGATGTAAGTGCAATAGATCTGTAGAAAGAGAGTGAAGAAAATTCGCCTTTTTTAGGGACGGGTTGGACAAATGTTATTTCCCATCTGCTCGGAAAAACTCCGAAGATTGGGAGATATACAATCTGAACCAGTGGATTTGTGTACGTAAAGGCTTTTAAGTACTCTTGCTACTACACAAGTGCGAAAGTGGATTCTACCCATTTAAGAATCGACACACTTAAATCTAACCGGAGACAAAGCACAATCTGGAAGTGTCGAACTGACCGTAAAGGGTATAGCAAGCGCATCGGCCTTGTCAAAAGAGCTGATGAGGTAGAATTTCTAATATTTTTGACAAACGACCAACAATTTTTACTACCTTTGGGAAGTTGTAGTATTTTTTGCGGTATTGTTATTTCACACGATTTAGAAAGGCATTTGCTGTCTTTTCTGCCTCGTTTGATCTTTTCCTGTTGTTCTTCTGTCGGGTTAATCTCGAAGGACGGGAAAAACATTTCTCTAACCCTGAGTTGTACCACGCTTTTTCTTTTGGCTTGATATTCTTCATGCGATGAGGGATAAAGGATCTCATTCCAAATAGAATAGTGTTTGTGATCATATCAGCAGCGGCATTCACTTCGTTATCGAGGAAACATAACGAGTAGTTAAAATTTCTAAAGAAGCTGTTAAGTCCACACTAATTAAAAACAAGTTCAGAGTGTTGGAGGTATGGCTATCATCAATTTGCTTGGTCTTTGGCTAACTGCCTCCAGTCGCGCACTTCGTGGCCTTCGTCTACTACGTTGTCCCTCCGGATTAGTTCTGCCAGCTAGAGCGTTGATGTTCATTCGCTGTACATGTCCCAGCCACCTCAAACACCCAATGCGTAGCTTTTTACTAGGCCGATGTCTTTGTAGAGTTTATTATTGAATCGTCTCCTCCAGAACCTGTCAACGCACACGGGGCCAAATACCTTACGAAGAATTTTTTTCTCAAAATGACCAAGGATGTCTTCATCTGCTTCAGAAAGAGTCCATGCTTTGGAACCATAGAGCAGGACTTGGATCCTTGACTGTTCGAAAGAGTGACTTACCACATAGTTGCTTTCTCAGCTCAAAGAAACAGCGATTGTGACATTCTGTCTTAATGTGACTTTTTGGTCAATTGTGGACTAAATTCGCACTGATAGGGTCCAATCAGATCGTTGACAAATGGTTCCTGGCGCTTGTACAATACGGCAGACAAGATCATAAATGCTATGTTGAGGAGACTGATACTTCTATAGTTGACGCAGTTTAGAGGGTTTCCTTTCCTGTAGATCGGGCTAAAGATGATGAGGTTCCATTCATCAAGCATACATTCATCCGAACAAATCTTGTAAATAAGTAAGTGTACCATATGCTCTCTTTCAAGTCATCTCCTGCTGCCTTAAATAGTTCGACGGTTCTCCGACTCGGCACCTTTGCTCAACTTCGGTTTAGATATTGGTATACTTATTTCATTCCGAACATTCTCGGCATGTAAGCCACTAGTCTTCAGTACTTGATGCTCTCTGCAAAGGACTTCTCGAGAGGTTAAGGGACACACGGTCGACAAAGATCCTGGCGGCTTGTTGCAATTGCAACCGTTTAACGTTAAATCCCCTCATAGTATTTCCCCGTTTTTGTGGCGTCTGAGATATCCGTGGACGTATCTTGGCTGCAATTAGGTAGTGGTCCGAGATGTTGCCCGCCCGGAATGTTCGAACATCTAAAATACTTTAGGAGTGCCTTACGTCGATCGCAACATGACCAATCTTGTGTCTGTCATGTTCCCTTGTGAATATTGAAATCGTGTGCTGGCAATAGTAACTTTACGTCCTGCAGCGATTAGCCTTCGTCCGTTTTCAGACATTTTAGTCACCTAGAACGATTTTAACGTCATATATCGGACATTGCTCGTAGGTTTTGTCGACTATCTCTTAGAAACTTTCTTTGGTAGCATCGTTCTTCTCTTTTTATTGGGGTGTTAGTGCATATAAGGCTGATGTTAGCGAATTTACCTTTAATACGGATTGCTATAAGGCATTCAAGATGGCCCATCCTACCACACTTCCTGGACGGTAGTAATATCTGCTTTACAGCAGTCTAGGGACTTCGCTAACTGTTCGACTGCACGCACCCAGTTCAATGTCCGAACATTCCACGTGCAGGTCCGAAAGCCGTTGTCCTTTGTTCGTATTGCAGAGTTGTCAACAGTGAATCCGTCCTTTACCCAAGCTATTTACCTTACGTACAACCCCCATCCTGGAGGGCTAGGCCCTTTTGTGTTGTCGTTGGAACTTATTAAAGGCTCATCCGCCACCAACTATTTTCCTACAACCTGATTTAGTGTTGGAAATCATGCAATAAGCTCACTCTTGTAAAATGCAGCACCTGCAATGTATTTCGATTTTTGTAAATCAATAAGTCGATATTGACTTTTACTTGCTTTAGCAGTCTATTCTAGGTATCATTTGTGGTAATACCTGAGCTGATCCATTCGGATGGTCCAATTTTGTGCAACTCGTTTGAGCATAGAGACTGGTATCTCGAGGATAACACAAGTAATGTTGGCTTCCAAAGCGTCAATCGCAGCTGACTTATTACTGAAAACCTGAGACTTTACACATCCCCAGAGAAAATAGTCTAAAGGTGTGATATTGCATGATCTAGGCGGCCAATTTACAGTAGAAAAACGTGAAACTACGTGCTCGTCGAAATGATTTCTCAGCAAGTCCATTGTTTCACGCGCTGTATGGCTCGTAGGGCCATCTTGCTTAAACCAGAGGTCAGCGAGACCATAGTCCGTTAACATGGCGCGATTACGGCCACCATTCACGGTAAAATTCTCATTTGCATCATTTTTGAAGAAATATGGACCAATGATTCCACCAGCCCATAAACCACACCATAAAGTTGTTTTTAATGGATGTAATGGTAGCTCTTGGTACTCTTCGGGTTGCTTATCAGCCCAAATACGGCAATTTTGTTTATTAACGTATCCATTAAGCCAGAAATGGGCTTTATCACTGAACAAAGTTTCACGATAAAACACCGGAGTTTTTCCAGAGCCCATTCACTAAAAATATGACGCAAATTCAAGTCACTTGGCTTCAAATCTTGCACAAGTTGAATGTTGTGCGCTCTTAGGCCGAGATCCCCATGTAAAATATGCCAAAATACACCAAGGCAATCTGCTGAGAACGATGACGAATCGATTCATTACAGTCTTATGGTATATGCATACACTCCTCAAGCAGAGGACCGCGGGCTCGAATCCCGTGCGAGGCAATTCTCTGAAAAAGTTTTCAGAGTTTCCAGTTTGACGTTTGACAACCACCTCTGGGAAAATTTTCGAAACCTAATACACCTGAGTTTCAAACTACTACACCAACCGCCCACGCCCTGGAGAAAACCAGTAAAAGTTGCGCGTGCGGGATTAGTGGTTCCAATAGGTCGAATCGCACGAAAAACATTTCTCACAGAACGCTGATTTTCGTAATACAGCTGAACAATTTGGAGACACTTTTGTGGTGTGAGTCTTTCCATGATGACTTCCAAAACGATACTGAACAAAAATGACAAAGTAGTTTGATAGGAGTCACGAGTGATCGACAGATTGAAAATCTGTCCTTACGATGTATCACCCTATATAATAGAGGTGTCATCAGTTGGGCACTCACTATATCTTTGAAGGTCATCGACAGCTTGATGTTTCTGCTGTTCGACGTTTGTTTGGATATTGGACCTGTGGGTGTCTAGTTTTTGTACAAAATGTTATCCACTCTTTATCAAAATTTTTTTGGTTGCTAACTTTAAGAGTTCAAACCGGCATCAGTAATCATGGCATCGGATTATCTATTTGATATCTTTGATTTGTTCACCTCAAAATTTTGACTTCCAATGACTTGCAGTCAGTCCCACTTGAAAGTTTTGGATAAACATGGGAAAGTGTTTTCAACTGTCAACTTTCAGCTTTATCAGGCATAAAAAACCAATTTGTCCTACAAGAATTGCTGGAATTGAAATCCTTCAAAAATATTTTTTTGGTTAAATTGAAGTAGCATTTCTTAGTTGAAAATTTACGACAACTGGGAAAATGTAATAAAACGTTTCGATGTAATCTTTTATAACCTGGTACTGCGTGAAAAACTATTGATCCACCTCTCAAACATCGTATATTAGTAGTAACATTATAATGAAACCCATTATCTTCAGTTTCACCATCAAACTTTACTCATTACCCAACCAAATGCCACACGCCAGACTAATCCATGAAATAATATCTATCCCCAGCACAGCCCAATGCACTGTTGGTATCGTCATCATCAGAGTACAACTCACAACCACCACGAGTCAACACTATGACACATCGTAATCCTTTTGTTCGTCACAAAAAGAGGCAAACGTACGAGTAATATCATAATCTCTCGTCTGTCAGGATATTATGATTGCTGCTACGAGTATCAACCCCCCCCAAACTAAGAATTTTTCATAAACTACCCTCTTCACTCGTCAACTCAACCCACAGGGTTTGATAGAAATTTTCGTCATGTTTTCGCCCTCAAGCCAAACCCATCAGCGTGTCACTGGACATGGATATAGTTTTACCAATTTTTATTGCTGTTGTTCCAGCATTGTTATACCGAAATGTCCCAAGTTCTGAGTCCCAAGCCGCAAAAGTGCTAAAGATAAAACCACGTAATTAGAGTCAAACTGGCTCGGTAGAGACCAGCTCACAATTCGCTTTAGATGTTGTGTTTTTGGAGTTTAGAAAGTGTCCTCCTTTTTTCTAAAACTAAACTTTTTAAAATTCTACAAAATTTGCTTAAGGATATTTAAATACGATATTATCATGTCCTTGCTTTGGGAAAAAAGAAACAAAAAACAGAAAACCGGAAACCGAAAACCGGAAACCGAAAACCGGAAACAAAAATAAATATATAGGCCAACCACTTAAAGAGTTTTCTTCTCCGGCACAACTTTTCTTGTCACATTGTTTTTGGCCATTCTATTCCACTTTAACTTTTGCCTACTTTAAGTCTTCCTTCACCTTAAGAGTATTCGGAGTTCTACTTAAAGTTCGCCACTTTAAGTAGACCTCTTGAAAGTGATTCCTGCAGGAAGAAATTCAAATTCATGTAGCTTGGGGAGTTAACCGAAAACCAACCACTTGCACTGGTAGGAATTAAGCCAACAGTACTTGTAACACCAGTCTATGTAGTAACCGCGTCGTTGTCTTTATTTCTTGACTAAAACCTTAAATAAGGATTTATGCAGGACATTCCGCAGGGAGTCGTAATTAATAAGAGTTTAATTGCGGTTCGTTTACTCCATCCAACTGACCGATGGAAAAAGGGAGTTACTTGTCCTTCAGTGGGGTGTGTGTATTTTTCTTAATTATGATTGAATTCATGCCCTTAGAACGTGACTGTTTCTTCAGTTTGGAACATTTGAAGCAAAATGGCCTTAATATGGATATGGTCCAGCTTGGAGAATAACCACACTAATTGAGTTATTTTGCAGGGGTGAGAATAAGATCCATTTTTGGTGTGCAATTTTGCAAATGTAATCACCTCATTTGGTAGAAATTATTTTCGTAGGATAAGATCCATATATTGTTGGTAATGGGGTTGTGAGTTCAAGCATACAAATAGATGTTACAATGAGGTGCAGAGATTTGCTGATATAGAGTATATTAATGAGCAGTCGTTGGTGGGGATATGAACTGCTGGGACCTTGATTTATCACACGGGACTAAGTCGACGGAGAAGTTCAGAATCATTCACGCCAAGTCTGTAATGGATGAGGCTCTGAAAACCACAAGTTAATTTTAGTTTTTAACTTATGAAGTATGTTTACTTGAGATACATATCTGTGGGGAAAGTTAAGAAAAACGTTGATTACGACGCCAACGATACTACATATGTTGTTATGGTTAATGCTTTAACAATTCATGACATCTCCATTTCTAGATTATCTGAGTAAAATTTTAAATCCAGTTGTTTCCGTTCACGGTAGCCGCTAAGTCAAAAGATCACTCAAGATTTTTGGCAGAGATGATCTTCCGAATATTTGGCATAACTACAACAAAGAACAAAGTTGAAACAAGAATCTATCCTTAAACAATATTGGTTAAGGATGATAGATTAACACCCACTTAATTGAATCTAGGCAAAATAACTGAAGCCACCGAGAACTTTAATATAACCCCATTCACAAGGAACCTAGGCATGTATTTTAAGGATATCGGTCGAGCGAATTTAGTAGTGAGTTCCTGGAAGACATATGACTGACAACAGTACAATACAATTCACTTATCTAGGTTACTTCAAAAGCAGTAGTTTCGAACATAGAACGATCCTAGCGGAGATACTGCAACGCAATCCAATGATGTAATACATACAGGGAGGGTGAACTAAGAAAACATGCAATAATCAGGTCAAATGATATTGTAATTTCACGGACGGCTCGAAAAGAGAGGAAGAAACAGGTTCTGGTAACTTCTCAGAAGATCTACATCGATAACCAGGCCGCACTCAACGCAATGGAAACAACCAACATCAACTCTGATACAGTCAGATTCTGTCGCACAGTGTTTAAGTCACTATGCAGACAAAACCGGATAAGGCTGTGCTGCATGCTCGTACATTGTGGTTTTAAAGGAGATGAAAAAGCAGATGAGTTTGCAAGAAAAGGGGGGCTACTCGAAAATAGTGTGGTTGCAAACATCAAACCACACCTCTGTATAATGATGGGCACAATGGACGAAAAAATCACAAAGACTGCTAACCTTAGGTAAAGAACACAGGGTATCCAAGGCTCTCTGGCTGCTTTCTGACGGCGAAAGATCTAGAAAGCTAATACAATTAAACAGGGATAAGCTAAGGACAGCAATAGGAATCCTGACAGGACATTGTCTCCTGCGGAACTCACAAAGAGACTTAAGTGTTCAGATACGGATGTAGGCAGATTCTGCGGTAATCTATAGGGTGATTCATCGTAAAGTTTGATTTACAATGTAAAATAAAGCACTTAAATTTGAAAGTGAACTTAAAATTTTTATTATAGATTAAAAGAATAATTCATGACATTAACTTTTTAAAAATAATACTATGTAAATGTTGCCCACGACTACGTTTGAGGTGGTCCATTCGAACGTCCAATTTGGGGCGATTCGTTCGAGCATAGCGTCTTATATCTCACGGATAATACGAGTAATGTTGGCTTATAAAGCGTCAAACAAAGCTGGCTTATTCTTAAAGGCCTGGCACTTTACATATTCTTAGAGAAAATAGTCCAAAGGTGTGATATCGCATGATCTAGGCGGCCAAATTACCGTAGCAAAGCGTAAAATTAAGTGCTCACCAAAATGATTTCCCAACAAGTCCATTGTTTCACGCGCCGAATGACTCGTAGTGCCATCTTGTTGAAACCAGAGCTTACCAAAACCATATGCTTGAATTTCAGGAAGCACAAAGTCCATTAACATGGCGCAATAATGGTTACCATTGACGGTAACATTCTGATTTGCCTCATTTTTGAAGAAATATGGACCAATAATTCCACCAGGCCATAAACCACACTATACCGTTGTTTGTAATGGATGTTATGGTAGCCCTTGATACTTTTCGATTTCCTCATCAGCCCAAATTCGGAAATTTTGTTTATTAACGTACCCATTGAGCCAAAAATGGACTTCATCACTGAACAAAGTTTAACGATATAACAACGGATTTTCATTGAGTTTTTCCAGAGCCCATTCACTGAAAATATGACGCAAATTCAATTCGCCTGGCTTCAAATCTTGCGCAAGTTCAATGTTGTACGCTTTAAGGCAAAGATCCTAAATACTCCAAGTTTGCGAATACGTCAAGCCAACCTACTGAGAACGACGACCAATCAATTCGTCCCAGTCTTCGCGTACACCCTCAGCTACAGCTGCTATAGTCTCTTCACTATGTGCTGGATGTGGTGTAACCGGTCGAGTATCATCCACTGATGTAAACTGGGACTCAAATTTGCGAATGGTATTGGCAATCGTGGTTTGAGTAGGTTGATTATGCGCACCGTGCGATATCACACCTTTGGACTTTTTTCCTGAGAATATGTAAAGTCTCAGGTCTTTAGGAATATGTCAGCTATCATTGACGATCTGGAAGCCAACATTACTCGTGTTATCTTCGAGATACCATGCACTATGCTCGAACGAGTCGCCCAAAATTGGACCTTGCAAATGGACCACCTCAGACGTAGTCGTGGTCAACATTTACATAATATTATTTTTAGGGGATAAATGCCAAGAACTGTTCTTTTAACCAACAATAAAAATTTTGAGTTTACTTTCAAATTTATGTATTTTATTTTACATTATAAATTAAACATTGTGATGAACCACCCTAAATAAAAAAAAGAGAAAAATCTTCTTTTTAGCATCAAACATCAAACATCTCCAATCAAATCGTGAAGGGTCAGCACGATACAAAGAAACCGGGATATCCTGTTTAAGGAGACTAAGAATTACAAAATCCACCAACATTCATTAACCGGAGGCGTAGTATTTCTACTAACTACAGCAGTTGTCATCAAAGTAATCAAAAGACTACGGCCAAAGTCCAGAGTAACTGTCCAAATGAAGAACAGCCCGAATCAGCACCTCGATGACCAAAAGATGTTCATTAGTGAGTCAGGCTGAACAACCAACAACGTTTTCAGATGACCAATTTAATGTGTAAGCAACAACTCATGGCTCCAGCATTCTGTGAACAAAATAATTTCCACGCAATCAGCAGCACACTAGACCATCTGAGCGGTGGTCATTCAACACTTGTGTGGTCAAACAGTGAAGGTGTCTAGTTTATGCTTTTTAATTTAAAAATTTTATTTTGTAAAAATTTGTATCTTATTCACAAGGTGATTGTTCATTATGGGACTCGCCACCAGAGGTAAAGCTCACAGCTCATAAAATTGACTTTCATTTAAAGACACATTGAGCTTAGACGCGCATATAAATCCTTTAACACTTGTAACCTTAAACTTAAAACGGATCTGAAGATCGCTTAAGAATGCATCAGAAGGCATAACGAATCAGCGCGAACTGATATTGGAACGACGAAACAAAAATGGCAATAAGGAGCAAAATCCAAAACTACTACCTAGGCCTCGAGCTCGACCAAAGTGATTGGCTTGTTATCGTAGACTAAGGATGACCCCGTCATCAGCACAAGCTCGAGCGTTGCGTAGCTGTTATGGACTGTAGTGCCATCCTATTGGAACCACACTTCGTTTATATACGAGGTGTGAAGTTTTTTATTTTTTATAAAAAAATATTTATTTATTCATAAATATTAATGGTGTCCCCTTCGAAGTAATCCCTTTTTCCAATCCTCGAAACACCTCTCATAAACACTTTATGGTATAGCTTTGAGCTCTTCCAATGCCGTTTTTATTTCCTCTATCGTTGCAAATCTCCGTCTTTTCACAGATCTCATCGGTTTTGGGAACAGGAAAAAGTCGCATGGAGACAAATCCGATGTATATGGTGGCTGAAGTATGATTACCGTGTTGTTTTTGGCATTGTCGTGATGTAAAAACAATGAACAGTTTTTCCACATTTCCAGACGTTTTTTTCGTATTGCTCCTTACTGACGGTACGACCTTGAAGTGAAAACTCCTGATGCGCTACTTTGACATTTGATCAGCTTGGAGTGCCTTTTTCGGTCTTGACTCTCCTGAGTGCAGCCATTAGAACGATTGGGCTTTACTTTTGAGGTCACAACCATATACCGATGATTCGTCACGAGCTATTACCCTTTTGAGCAAGTCAAGATTATCATTGACGTCATTCAAGAGCTTCTAAGCAATACTTATGCGACTGTTCTTCTGATCAAAACTAACAAGTTTCGGAACAAACTTCGCTGACACATGTCTCATACCCAAAACGACGACGATTCTCCAAACAATTTTCTTCACACCTGCGATGTTTCCTTCTTTGGTTGATGTGCTGGGCGTCGATGGCATCTTCTCGGCCATCTTGGAGGAGCTTGTACCACTTGAAAATATTTGTTTTTACTAAGAACAGGCTCACCGTATGCCACTGCCAACATTTCAAGTGTTGTAGAGCACGCAATTCCATTTTTTACACAAAATTTAATGCAATTTCTTTGCTTCCTCAAAACACGTCTAACTTTCTATCAAAATTTGCCAAAAACAAACTAGGTATGCTAAATACTATTCTAGAAACTGCTAAAAAATTTTTGGGACTTGTGTACCAACACAGCAAAAAAAAAATCGATAATCGGATGTACGTTGCCCGCGAAATTTCAAAAGTCACCTTACATTTTAAACACACCTTTTATAGGGTTTGAGATATTTGAAAAACTTTATTATTGGCTTGAAGTACAATCAAAACATTTATGAATGGAACTCGACTTCGTTCATATGGCCACCGCGGGCACGTTTGCAGCTGTTGATTCGTTGGACCTAATTTTCAACGACTCGGCCACACATTTCGGCCAAAACGGCAGCTATTTCGCGTTTAATGTTGGCTCTGAGCTCCTCCAACATCGTCGGCATGTTGGCATAAACCAATGACTTAACGTAGCCCCACAGAAAATAGTCAAGCGGCGTTAAATCGCACGAACGAGGCGGCCAATCGACTAGCCCATGTCTTGAGATAACACCCCCACCATACTTACTCTTCAATAAATCGATTGTAGCGTGTGCTGTGTGGCTTGTGGCACCATCCTGTTGAAACCACATGTCATCCAAGTCCATATCTTTCAATTCGGACCATAAATAATCGGTGATCATGGCGCGATAATGCTGACCATTCACAGTAACGTGACGATCGTTATCGTCGACGAAAAAATATGGTCCAATAACGCCGGCATGCAAACCGCACCAAACAGTTATTTTTTGTGGATGAAGTGGTGATTCATGAAGCACATGTAAGTTTTCACCCGACCAATAACGCAAATTTTGCTTATTGACGAACCCATTGAGCCAAAAATGAGCTTCGTCACTGAAGATGATTTTGCGACTCCGAATATCTGTAGAAAATTTTTATAATTTGCAGACGTTGCTCGTTAGTGTATTTTACCATGATGAAAACGTTGAGTGTACTGAATAAATTGGCAGTAACAGTTTGATGATTAGTGAAAGAGTGCATTCACAAATTAAATTCAAAGTTGTCAAGTCCCTATTGGAAAACCCTATATATGATATGTTGTCAAACTCTACAGAACTAACGCTCTATACCTGGGACCATTGACGGTAACGGTATCTTCTTCCTTTTTTCGAAAGAAGTAAGGTCTAATAATGCCGTCATGCCATAAACAGCACCAAACAGTCAAGCTTTGTGGATGCATTGGTACTTGGCCGAGCACTTATGGATTGTGTTCGCTGCAATAATGTCAATTTTGATTGTTGCCAACGTCCGGACCCGGATTTCCAGCCAACATTTCCAGCTCCCAATTAACGATCTTACGGCGCTGTCTATAGTCGTCTAGCTTGAATTCTTGCATCGGCATAATCTGATACGGATTTCCTCATTCCACAGCAATATCTGTCTAGTTGCTAGCTTAAGATCCAAATGAGTGTACTCACGTTCAAAATTTTTCACGGAGCGATGAATTGCACACTGATGCCATGATGACGACCAAACGAAATTCACTTTGCGTATTTACAAATGAGCGGTAATTTCGAAATTATTTTTTAATAATTTCCGTTCGGCAAGCGTAAAACGACGCATGATGAAATGGCAAACCTTACTAAGTACTTTGACAGCTGGATGTTGTGTTATAACAACCAGGAAGCAGAGAGCTCTGTAGGGCATTCCATAAATGAGTTGTACGGATTGGGAACGAATCATGATATTTTAGAGTACGTCCGAAAGTGTGCTTGAGGGTATACTGATGAACATTCATAGGAGACGGGTGTTACGGTTGAAGCTTTGAAGGGACGGAATGCTACTGGCGAATTCAGTAGAGCACTAGGAGTAAAAATAGCGATAAAACAACAAGGGTGTTAATTGAATGACTGATATTAGTATCACCTATGAATCACGCGGTTTTGAATCGTATCTTGCAGGTGCAGAGATGTTTTAGGGTAGATGACCAAATGTGGGCATTGTAGTCCAATTTTGGGTACCAACATCGCTTGAGAAAACCTAGACATTTCGCAGTATTTTTGACGACATCGAATATATGGTCATTCCAATGTTAGTTGTGATTGATATACATACCAAGAGTGAAAAGTTTTTCGGTTTCGACGATGCAAGTATCATTCATTGTAATTTGTTAAGTTCCACACTGTCGATAGCTCCCCACTTGGTTATACCGTTAATGTCAAAATTTGATGAGCTCAACATGCGCTGCCGTTCCTGTCTTACAGCTGAAAAGCAAGGGTTTTCGTCTGGGAGCGAATATGACAAGCAGAGAGTACTCTTCAGAAAAGTGTATATATTGGATTAGAAGTAGCAGACAAGAGATCATTACTGAAAATTAAAAAAGTGTCGGAAGTGTGCCCTGGGGCACACCAGTATTTGTTTTGTGAATATCAGACTTAAAACCGTTCAAGACAACTTGAATAGAACGTTCCAAAAGTTAGTTTCTAATCCATTGAAGAAGAGAGTTATCGATCCCAAACCCATACTCTTTATTTTATGCCAAACTCTGTCAAATACCTTCGAAATATCAAGTGCCACTATCTTGCTTTCTCCATGCCATCTGATTTTGCCAGCGAGGAAGAATAACTCTTCAGAAAAAGGGGAGATATATCATCTAGACCAGTGGATTTGTGTATTTTAAGATTTTTAAGTGCTCTTGCTATTACACGAGTACGAAAGTGGATTCGCTCCATTGAAGATTCGACAATCTGAAACTGTTTAGCTGACCGCAAAGTGTGCAGCAAGCAGATTGGCCTTGTGCAATGAATTGACAGCGGATTGTCATTGTAAATGAGCATTGGGATGGATAATGAGGCAGAATATCTATAGTTTTGATGAACGACCAAAGATTGTTACTATCTTTGGGACTTTGTAATATTTTTTTCCTCAGTTCTTAATCGTATTGGAATTGGAACATTTTTTTAAAAAAGGCGTTGCAGTCATTCCTGACTCGTTTGAACTTTTTCCGGTTTAACTTTTACTGGAGCTATGTCAAGTCCCCAGTCTACGCTAACAAACCAACCACTTTGGATGAACTTGAGGCCAACATTCGACACGCTATTGAACCGAATCATCTAACCGATCACTTGAAGCACTGCCAGCGAAGCCGAGGCGGCAATTAAAATAATGTGCTATTCCACACTTAAGGGCATAAACGTAGCTTCAAAATAAATTAAGAATAGATTTTATATCTCACACCTTTGTTTTATTTAATTTTTTTTTTCTATCGTTCTTATTTGGTCATCCTTTATGATCCTGCAATGAATTGTTTCTTTGACAGAATTTTTGGGTTTGTATTGATTTCGGAAGAGTTACAGTATTACCGCTAGCTATTTCCATTGAAACTGGACGTTGCTGTTGGTGATTGAAAAATGGTTAAAGTGCAGAAGTGTTTATTGTAGGACTACTGAATCTCTTTTCTTGCTTATTGGGAAACTGAAGACAGGGTATTTGCTGAAAGGGCCTTATTCGGTGTAAATAAAATTAAAAGGGCTTAAACTGGGATAAACTTCTTCTTCTTCTTTTTAATTTTGATCAGAAGAACCGTCCCATAAGCAACGCTCAGGAGCTCTTGAACAACATTAATGATGATCCTGACTTGCTCAAAAGGGTCATAGCTCATGACGAATCATCGGTATATGGTTATGACTTCGAAACTAAAGCTCGATCGTCCCAATAGAAGCACCCAGAAGAGCCAAGACCGAAAAAAGCACGTATCTCTTGAAAAGCTCAAGGATATACTAAAAAGGACAGCATTAATATTGATAAACAAATAAATTTTTTTTTATAAAAATATAAAGTCACCTTACTTTTTGCACACATCTCGTGTATACATTTCTTAGTGTGTTGCTGTGCATAACTTGCGCAACCTAAGATAAAATCGTCTTTTACTGTGCTATTCTTCGTGCTCTTAGTCGAAAACTTTCCTAGCTGGTCATCTAAGTTAGATTACCCGAACATCTTTGTCGAAGTCGCCATTGATGCAAATGAGCTTTTTCTTCGAAGTGCCCGTGACGATTTTTATCCGCTTTTGTCAGTGTCCTCGCTTCTGAACCGCATAACATAACTGGGATGATCCTACTTACTTACTTACTTTCACCTCAACTAACAGTTGTCAAGGTTTTTACCTAAATTCGTGTCTATTCGTACTACATATTTTAACCATCGATTGATGAGTATGCTAAGGCCAGCATCACCGTACAGCTCGTATAGTTCGTTGTTTAGTCTTCCTCTCCAAAGTCCGTCAAAGCGAATGGGAACAAACATTTGTTGAAGGAGTGAGGATATCTTCACCCGCTATCGATAGAGTTCATACTTTAGCGCTTTAAAGTAGAACTGGGATGATCAAGGTACTACGTTTTTAGAGTCTACTTAATTTTGTGTGATATGGCCTGATTTCTTAGGGGAAGGAAACAACGAAAAGTGATTCTTCTTTTTATTTCTCCTGAGGTATTGTTGACAGTATTAATAGCAAAGCTGTTGGTTGTGATGATCTGTCCAATTCGTCGAACTTGTGTGTCTCGAACTTTTTCGATATCATAGGTTTTGGTTAAAACCTCACTGACCTTATCGGCGCAGCGAGCGCCCTCCATCGTCATTCAACACAGGCGGATGAGCCAAGCAAAAATGTCAAAACTAGACATGGCTTTATGTAAATTGTCTCTATAAACGCTGTCATTCTTATGTAGTCCTTTAATCAGTGAATCCCTATACCAATAATGTATATCATAACTTTTCATCGTTCTTATGACCAGGCCATCCCATCGCACTTCCTGGATGGCGGTGATCTTTGCGTTATAGGAGCCAACGGTCATTATTGTGCTGCATGTGGCTTGTTAAAGGTTTGAACTTTCCAGGTGAGTTGGTTCGTCATATCGTTGTAATCTCTTCCGTATAGGGTTGAAGGCCCTAAAACAGAGTAAGCTAGTATCTTTCTACTGCCAGAGCATGTACTTGGCATTTTAGGCGTTTAAATTTTTTTCAGACTGTTTCCAGGGACCAACACTTAAAGTTAAGGCTATCATTTTGCTGGAAACTTGATCATTTCGCTGTTGATCCATTCCAAGTTACAAGACAATCACGCGGGTCCCCGACTGGGTTGATGAGTGTCTTGCATAATTTATTTTTGATTGCTCGAGAAAGGACCTTACTACACAATTGCGAAATTATGAAACGCCTTCACCGTTTAAGAGTCCACATAAACGATTTTTTCATGCCCTCAGCATCGACTGTGCCTCATCTATCAAACTTCTTTACTCATCTCCACATGGCACGGGCTTATAATTTTTTACCATATAATGACGGCACAAATGTGAAGTAGTCTTAGATGCAACTGTTGTACGAGTTTTAAAAAGATATAAGTACACAAAATATTTCCAGCCTCTTAAGAGGAGACACTTAAAATGCCTGTGTCACATACTTTGTTGAATGTACAGACGTCGTCAAGGATGGTTCAAACATTCTGATAGCTCCACCGGGAGAGACCTAATTCAATTAAACCTTTGGTGCCATACAAGGCTGCAAAGATGAACTCAATAAACTTGCCCAACTTGTTTAATTACCCGTGAACTTGATGTTACGAATAAATCATCTTCTTTAGTCTGATTCTCAACAGATGTCGATGATTTTGCCAAATTTTGATGTAGAAATGAATTGCCATGGGATCCCTTAAACATACAAACATATGTACATGCCGCCGTGACAACAACGTACATCCCATTTAAGACCTATCTATCATTTTCCTTTGTGTGCCTTGTTGATACACATAACCATATTTAGGGTATCGTACAATTATTTGCACCATCATTATGGTGTCGTCCTTATAATGATGAGAAATTTCAGTTCCCCTATCTGATGCCCCACATATTGTATTACATATATGAATACCATACATCTCACTTATCTTTTAGCTTTAATAAGAAATTGAAACCTTCCACCAATTTTACCACATGCAGTTCATATCTCAGCATCGCCTGTCATCAAGAAGAAGGTGGCCCCAATGTAGAGGTGACATATCTTGATCCTGCCACCAGCAATAGTCGTATACGAATAACAACGACAACAGCAAGCACTAGCAATATACAAGCAACCACCAGAAGCACACTATTCTCGTTGGTCTTTCTTTATTTAGGTTAAAGTATCTCCGAAACTGTCTGTTCTAATTGTAGACGTACAGGTGTTGGTGCAAGCTCAGGTGCTTGTGCTTTATTATACATCTTCAGAGATGTCCTTAAGATTTCAACTGCACGTGACGTATGGTTTTTTTTTTACTGTTTCCCATCACCATTTTCTCTCTGTCGACAATTTAAATAAGAAAAATCTCTAAAACGTGACTAGAAAAATTCGACTTTAATAAGGGTGGCCATTTATAAGTTTATAACTTTAACAAAGAACTTTTATTTAATTTTTGGGACAAAGAAGGTACAGTGCGAGTATGAATTTGCGATTTTGAGATAACTATCTAAGATATCCTCTGGCATACTCATTCGTCTTCAAGTATGGTTCAAAGTTTTTTATTGTCTTCGAGTTTTTTAAACTATTAGCGAAGCCTGAGTTGACTTTGATATTCGGAATAGCGCCCATACAAAGTATCATTTCCGCACATAATGCTTAGACACTTCAAGAAAAGTTGAAGGAAATCCATGAATTGAAACTTAATTCTCTACCATTCCTGACTATATTCCCCGAGAAAAAAAAATTGACGGAGGTGAAAAAAAATGCAGAAACGTGAGTATTCGAAAATATTCGAAGAAACACAGTAATTCAAAGTTTCTTAAACGCTTCGTCTAAAATCTTAATGGCGGACCAGCAAAACGTTCTTACTTCTTGGATTATGGCTTACTACAATATATGCTTCATCAATTCCAAACCTGGTCTATTCAACATCAGACTATATTTTCATATTAGAAGGTAAAAAAGCTGTATGCGTTATTTGTGCACTTTAATGCGGCGTACAATATGGGAATCTCCATAAATTCGCTAGCATTCTCCAAAATTTGTACGAGGATACCCATAAATCTGGTATCATCAACCCCAGTCTTGTTTGCACTCTTTGTTGAGGATATTGTCGACATTTTACCAAGTGCTGTTCAATACGCTGTTGCAGTAATCAAAGCGCTTCTCTTTCACGATATTATGCTTCTTCACATTTACCAGAAACACTACAAATGTTATGTTGGCCGAATATGGCTTGTTGTTGTCATTGTCAATATAAGGAAGTAACAGGTAATGATTTTCAAAAATGGAAGTGGAAGGAACTGCCGTAACGAGAGATAGTGTTGAGTATGGAAAAGGACTTGTAACAAATCCAGCCAACCAACTGATTCTTTACAATAGCGCCTAACTTGGGGTCCAGATCGCCCAAGGGATAAGCACTTCCATCCATAACATTTTAGAAAGTCAGTTGGCCAAGGAGACAGGAGTAGATTGCAATGGCAAGCTCGCGGTTGCTCGGCTCTTGCTCGTCAGATGGGGTTGGTTCTTGCCACTACACCTAGCATCTCAATTCACTTACCGTTTTTGTTTCATCAAAGAAAGAAAAAAAAAAAACGCAATAGAATTAGAGAAAGCTACGTTCCTTTATATGTACTAAACAGACGGATTTAAAAAAAGGCAGAGAGATAGATGGAAGAAAATGAAAAAATGAAGATCACATCTGTGCCATCACAACTGTGCAAGACCGGGACCAACACGCATAAAACTTACTAAATCTACATACCGATACTTAATTTAACGAATTATAACTAAATGTAAAGCTAACTTAACCCCATATTCCCTACCTGGTCATCCTCAATTTAACAAAATTGACGTACAAAACTGATATTAAGATTCAAATAACTCACCTAACCTTAACCTTACTCTGAATAATTTAATAAAAAAAAAGCTTACCTAAAACTTAAATAAAATTCCTTGATTTACCCGTCCTTTGTGACATATGTACAATAATAGTAGCGAGATTGAGGACAATTTCCATTTCATTGGAAGATGCTCAACACTGCCAGAAATAAGAAGATATTTCCTGGCAACTAATTGCACTGCTCAACAAAAATCTACTTTTCTTGTGACATGCATAAAACAAAATATTTCTTAAGCAAAATTATACTAGAAAACAGAAAATGACTTCAGATTTTCTGTATTACCCAAAGATTTTTTGCTATAAGGTATTGTGCTTTATACTGAATCTAAATCTATATCAATAAGTTTGTCATGTTATAGTTACTTCAAAATGTTTTTGCGGATGTTCTGCGGCGATATTTTGTCCCTGTGGGATCTTGGATTATTCAATCAGAATAGTAGGACTCCATTTGCCTTAGTATCGCTTTTCCATTGTTACGACGTCCTGGGGGAATCTTTCTCTATATTCATCGTATCCAAATGCTCCGGAAAGAAATCAAGATGAGGATCCGGAAAGTGAAATTTTAGTTATATATTACATCCTATTTCCTTATAAGCACTAAGCAATGCAGTTACAACATCATCGTAATTTTTGGCTTTTACATTTCCAAGAAAACCTGTCACAACCATTTTAAAAGTTATCCATGCTCTTAGTTCAACATCAGTTAGCATGTTGTCAAATTCCATGGTCCAAAAAATATGCCCTCTTTAATGTTTGCCTCACTTACTTTCGGAAATTTCTCTTTTAGATACAAGAGCCCTCTACCAGTTCGATATAGAGCTTAAAAAAATTTTACATTAAACCCAATTTGATGAAGAGCAGAGGTAGAAACACGTGTTTAGCATCTACAAGAGTTCATTAGTGATATTTTTTATTTAGACGTGTTTCGTATACCCCAGCTGCAGTCCAACAAGAAGCGCTATAACTTTTTAATCTCCACAGATTGACCATTTACAGTGTCTATACTTGTATAATTCCTTCCTTCCAGACGGGTATTTATTGCTGTTGTGGAGTAATACTGCTTTTAATCTAAGTTTACTGAAATCAACAAATAACCGCTAATTGTTTGGTCCATGTTTCTGTCCTAACGCATCAAATAAGTTGTCAACATTCATGCACATGTTTCTTGAGTGAAACAATGTGCAAGCCCTTTTTCACGTTTTCGAAAGTCACTTACGAGTATATGTACGTCGCCTTCCAGAGGAGATTTAATCCGGATGCTAGAAACCACTGACTGTGATTTCGCTAGTTTTATTTATCTAACCAAATCATTCAATTTAGCGTTTGAAATTAAATGCGGCTTTGTTGAACATTATGCTGTTTGAAAGTTTGGATCATTGGCGATTTCCTGTTCGGATTGCATATCATCATTAATTGAATCACTGGCACAGTTAAATTCTTCGTCTAAGCTCCACAGTTTTGGTGGTTTTGGAATAGGATATTATTCACGTAAAGTTGATGGTAAATTGCACAGTATGCTTGGAATTCGGGCCGATGCCCTTTACATTAGTGAGACGAAAGTAACAATCTGTGGCATGCTCTTTCGATTCACTCCACACCATGGGTACTGTAAAGCGCATATGACATTTTGTACCTACCAACCAATTTGTTAACAACGTTATACAAGTTTTAAAAAATTTGTGAGGAGCCCATGAATTATCTTGATCTCCTAAGTTCGTAAGCTCTTCGAATAAGTTGGTTGAAATTACGTTTTGTTGACATTGTTCATTTCAATATTTTTTTTTTATTTTAAATGCATTTTTATTTGACTTTATTAATTAACTCCTACATGCCAGACAAAAAAAAAGTTAAAAGATTTGCTTAAATAGCTTACAAATAATTTTATTGTAGCTTACTGGCCCCATGCGGATACTCTAAACTAAAATTAAAACTTAATCTATATCTTTCGACGTATCTCAGAGTCTATTTTTATTTTTATTTTTACATTTATTAAAACTAAAATTAGGAAAATAAATTTTAAGTAAAAAACTTAGTATAAACCTAAAAAATATTTAAAAGTAAAACTTAATCTTCTTATCCTACTTAAATGTACATATGTACAATTGAATTGATTTTTGTATGATTATATTAGCCGGCTACGGCTAATAAATTGGACTGACAACCGACTTTGCTTTCTATGAAGCTACCTAGTACTGGAGGAATTCAACGATGAAGCTTCTTCTCCTTCAACTTACCGACAAATTTTTTGGCGCTGCCGAGCAACATCCCTCATGTCGCGACTCTCTACTGCCCTATTGAACCCAAAACGCTCCGCGCTGCCATGTGCGACGTCTCTGTCGTAGATTAGTCACTTGTACGCAGCTGTTCATGATACATATAATTGGGGTAGTAAGCCTCGGAGACTAGATTGTTCGACGAGGTCATCGCTCTTCCAATGTGCCTTCGATTCAACTTATTGACGAAATTGTCCACTCTTATAAGGTTCGCACTATTATAGGGCTTATACCCTCTCAAACATCCAAAGTGTGGGTGGCCGTGGGGTAGTGGTATATGCATAGATTCCTCAAGCAGAGGGTCGCGGGTTCGAATCCCGTGCCAAGCAATTCTCTGAAAAAGTCTTTTCATAGAATTTGTATGTAGTTATATGAAAATCCCGTCGGCGTCAACTCCGACATGAAGGCATTACACTGATGTTGGAGTGGTTGCTCGCTGGGCTAAATGTAACGAACTAACAACTAGCATGTACAAAGACCCACGAGTTGAGGATGCACTGGCTCCAGTTTGACAACCACCACTGAAAAAATATCGAAACCTAATACACCTGAGTTTCAAACTACTACACCGCTCGCCTGCGCCCTGGAGAAAATCCTGTAGAAAAATCGGAATAGTCCGAGGGAGCCAAACCGGACGAATACGGTGGATGCGACAGCAATTGGAGCCGTAAGTCATTGATTTTTGCCATGGTTGCGATGCTTTTGTGAGCCGGGGCATTGTCTTGCAAAAACATCATTTTTTTTCGCTTCATGTGAGGCCGTTTTGCAGCGATTTTGGTCTTCAATCACTCCAATAACGCACAGTAATACTCGCGTTGATGGTTTTTTCTTTTTCGAGGTATGCCACGAAGAGTATGCCATGACAATCCCAGTTAACTGACGCTATAAACTTTCCGACCCATCGAGCCTCCCTCGGCCGCTTCAGAGCACTCGTGCTTGCTTCAGTCCATTTCCGGGCACTATTCTGTTCTCTGGTGTTCAACAGTTACCAATCGACGCCAAAAGTCCGCCCAATTCCTCATCAGCAAGTTTAAACACTCTTTCGAAGTGCTCTCGCGTTCGTGTTTTTGGTCAGGAGTGAGTATGCGCGGTACCCAGTGGCAGGATAACTTTTTCATATGCAGAATATTGCCCAAAATATTGCGTGTGCGCTCAGTACTAATCTTTGTGGTATCTGCTAGCTCGCGCACCTTCACTTTCCCGTCAGCCAACACCATTTCATGTATTTTTTTGACATTGTCCTCTGTAACCGCATCGGAGGACCTGCCGCTGCGGACTTGATTGGTTGGAGTTGCGGCCACCACGAAATTCTCGACATCAATATTTGACGGTGTAATCTGACGGAGCATTAGCCCCATAATATTTATCCAACTTTTCTTTTGCTTCCTTCGCCGTTTTGCCTCTCAAAAAAGAATGTTTTATGAGAGAACGAAAATCGTTTTTGTCCATACTCAACATGATGCCAAACACATCAACAACAATCAGCTGTCAAAACAAAACCGAAGAAAGTATTGCACTGAAATTTGGCATGTCTGCCTAAATATGAACGGACTTCAAGGCACTATAACCTTTTTTGCAGTAGCAGCGCATTCTGGAAGTTACTTTTCACTCCACCTAGTAGTTTGACCATTTCTGTTTTCCCTGATATCTGCAAAGTTGCTAAATTTTTGCTATTACCTAAGCCATCCCTAACAAACAAAGCCGAATAACGCCCAATCCCTATTTTGCTATTTTTGAGCAAAGTTATAGAAACAATTATGAGCAAACAGATAAAGGTTTTCCTTAACAATTGCACTACGTCTCTGATCAAAATTTGTGATGATATTCGTGCTGGGTTCTACAAGGATATGGTGGGATTAATTGTATTCTTGGATTTTTGACAGAGTTAATCATAACATTTTATTGAATAAACTTAAGACTAAGTTTTCCTTATGCAACATTATCAAATCATACCTTTTTAATAGGTTACAGTATGTGTTTCACAAAAATAGTAGATTAAAGGTTCCAATGGGCGTCCCACAAGGCTATGTACTAGGACCCCTTTTATTTTCCTGTTTCATTAATGATATAAGGTAATGTTTCTCAGATTCCGAATATCACATCTATGCAGACGACAAATTTATAAAATGTTTCCAAATCCGGATATAATACCAGCCTCCAGCCGAATGAATCAGGAATTGTGTAAAATCTCATCTTGGACGGTGGAAAATGTACAGAAGCTCAACCCAACACATGTCAAAGCGCATCGAGGCTTACGTACCACTGCAAAGTATTCGCCAACCAATGTGAAGCTCAGATTATTAAAATCATTTATTTTACCCATTTTTCTGTACAGCTGCGAGGGATTTGCTAACATAAACTTTTAGTCCAAGAGAAAACTTACTGTTGCATATAACAGCTGCGCAAGATACATATAGGGTGATTCGTCGTGAGGTTTGATTTATAATGTAAAATAAAATACATAAATTTGAAAGTAAACTAAAATTTTTTACTATCTGTTAAAAGAACAATTCATGGCATTTACTTCTTAAAAATTACATTTCATTCAAAGGGTTCAATTTTGGGGGACTCGTTCGAGCATAATAACACTTGTAATGTTGGCTTCCAAATCATCAATCGTAACTGACTTATTCCTGAAGACCTGAGACTTTATATATCCCCAGAGAAAATAGTCCAAAGGTGTGATATCGCACGTGAAATTAAGTGCTCACCAAAATGATTTCTTAACAAGTCTATTGTTTCACGCACTGTATGGCCCGTAGCGCCATCTTGTTAAAACCAAAGCTCACCGAGACCATGTGCTTGAATTTCAGGAAGCACATAGTCCGTCAACATGGCGCGATAACGGTTACCATTGACGGTAACATAGATTCTGATTCCACCAGCTCATAAACCACACCATACCTTTGTTTTTAATGGATGTAAAGATAGCTCTTGGTACTCTTCGAGTTGCTCATCAGCCCAAATACGGCAATTTTGCTTATTAACGTATCCATTGAGCCAGAAATTGGCTTCATCACTGAACAAAATTTCACGATAAAACACCGGATTTTCATTGAGTTTTTCCAGAGCCCATTCACTGAAAATATGACGCAAATTCAATTCGCCTTTCTTCAATTCTTCCACAAGTTAAATTTTGTACGGTTCTAGGTTGAGATCTTCACGTAAAATACGCCAAGCCAAGCTGCTGAAAACGACGACGAATCGATTCGTCACGGTCTTCGCGTACACTTTCAGCTACCGCTGCTATAGTCTCTTCACTATGTTCTGGATGTGGTCTAACCGCTACATCCACTAATGTAAGCTGGGACTCAAATTTGCGAATGGTATTGGCAATTAAAAAGCCCTAAAATATTGAAATATCACCCCAATACACCATTTCGACTTTTCTATAAGCCTCCTCCTCCTTCAGCATGATAAAATTATCAAAATCAAAGACTAACACTCTGCTTGACTGTATCAATTTTATTAATTTTTCAACTGTAGGTACATTCTCATGGCTTTTATAGTTTTCACATACATTCGAATCACAGTATTTATGTACATAGGCTTATATTACAGATTTGGAGACATTTCGGGTAAATCATCTGATCAGATGGCAATATATGTGATATTTCAAAAGAGCGATTAAATACAGTCTTGCGATCAAGTATGACTTCAAACAAAACAAATTTTTTTTTTTTTTTTTTTTTTTTTTTTTTTTTTTTTTGACTTCATATGTAACTCTGAACTTAACGCAACGTAACGTAACGCAACTAAAAATATGCATGATTTATATTTAATATGTACAATGAATATAACAATAAAATAAATACTAAATACTAAATTTTTGGAAATTACTACTCTAAATGGAAAATTTATTTTTCTTGGCATGAAGTTATTGAGGAAATCAAAAGGAAAAATTCTGATCAGCCAGACACTGTACACGGAGAAACTCTTAAAAAATTAAACATGAACAACTGTAGACCTGTAAACATAACATCCGAATGTTCAAGTGAAGACACTGGCTGCTCAGTGAGTGGCGGTGTGAAGTTTAATGATTTTAGCGATTTTTACTCAGTCGGATATTTCGTATACACTGGGAGACGCCTAAGCAGCGTCATGTTAACACTATTAAAAGGATAATGAAGTACCTCAGTGGAACAAAAAGAAGGGGTATTTTCTTTACAAGAGGTTTAAATTTTTCATTATGTGGTTTTAGTGACGCCGACCATGCTGGAGATACAACACAATCGGGTACGTGTATCCATAGGAAAAAGTGTGTATCTCTATCTACCACGGAGTCAGCTGTAAAAGAACTGGTGTGATTGCAGGGAATTTTGGCTGAACTATGTCCGAGCGCAACCAAGGCACAATTCGTTTGGTCAAACAACCCGAGTACCACAAGAGGACCAAACGGCAATCATAGATCGATATGCGCTATCATTTCATCAGGAAGACGTAAGAG
Organism: Volucella inanis; assembly: GCA_907269105.1. Classification (NCBI taxonomy): domain Eukaryota; kingdom Metazoa; phylum Arthropoda; class Insecta; order Diptera; family Syrphidae; genus Volucella; species Volucella inanis. The sequence continues at coordinate 128,518,108 of OU026157.1, forward strand.
TGCGGAGACTTTAGCTTAAATTACATATGTTCCATCTGATTTTCAGATTGCAGATATTGTTACAAGATAAATTTCATAAATTTAGAAACTTAATTAGGGTTAAAGCAGATAACTAAAAAAATAGGATTAAATATAAATTTAATGAATTAACATACAATAGATATTATTCTCTAAATAATAATAACGTTTGAATTTGTTAGTTAAGAAAGAAAGAAAGATTTGAATTATTCTAAAGTGGGGATGTAAGAAATTATTTGTTTGAATAACGCTAGCATGGCAACACAGATTTGAATAACTTGGAATAGTAAAGTACCAAATATATTTTATGTTTGTTTCCCAAAATATTATAACGATTAAATCAGTGTTCTACAGTTTAAAGAAAAGATCGTAACTAACTAACACCGGAAACAAGAGAGATGAGCCAATTCTCCACTAACACCTTTAGTTTAACCTTAATCATAGGCAAATGGGACCTCCTTTGAAAACAAATGTATGACTGATTGACTATTTGCAACTAATAAGCTGTTAAGAGCTCTGTCAGATCGAAATTCAAGTGTTACTTAGTATAGGTCATCCACATGGTCACACTGGCTGTTAAAGCTCCAACTGCATCCCTAAGAATAAGCCTTATGCTTAAATAAATTACGTGGAGTACTCTGGTAACAGTCCATTCCTTATCCGAGTAGGCACCATGTGAATTGTAAATTATGTCCCTTTTCATCCGAGTCCACTCAGGAAAGTATTTAATGACCAACACTAAAGCACTGTAACACAGGAAGCGATAATTATGACCATTATAAGAGCTAGGATGAAACGAACTCAACACATATTTACACCCGTTGGAGAGGACATCAAATTGTATCCTTGAGGTCCTTTGTTGTACACTCGACTGCATTCAACAATAATGGATTGGAATACGAGACACAATCGCACTCAGACGTGAGACTTAAAATCGAACTCAGATACAACATTACATATACTTTCACTGCAATTATTATCAAAGACAGGGCATTAAGTAGCAATTAAAAAAAAAGAGAGAAATCGCTAACCAAAGGACCAGATAGATAGTAAGGAGCATGAGACGAATGCGAATCGTAGTAGAGGTGGTGATGGTCTGGAACTGAATATGAAGACAGAGGTTGCCCTATTGCCTAGACAGCAGACAAATTGCAATTGGTTTCTGGTTTCAAACGTTTGAGTCGTATCATAGTATCGTTCCAGCGTCTGTCGGTCGGTGGATTGGTTGTCGGTCGTCTAATGGCACTGCAAGGATGTGGAAAAGCACTAACAGGAGCAATATGAATTGCAGCTTAAAGTTGAAGTTTTGTGGTTAAAGATAAATGGAAAATCGATCCTTGAGGAGAACAGCTTCTATTTGTATATGTTCGTGCATATGCACAAGTATAGCATCGTAGCATACGGCAAACAACGTTCATTGAGACGACGATAAAAGTTTATTGCGTGCGGCAATAAAATGTGAAGTGAATTGGAAATTTCCGCGGCGGTAGAGTTCAATTGAAAAACGAGGTTCTATGGTTGTAACCCATTTATTTCGATGCAGGGGGCAGCTACTAAAAAGGTGTCGCACGTGAAGACCATAAATGTAACGGAAGAGGGCCGCCGCAGAAGTCTTTCAAGAAAGGAATTGGTAATGTAAGGCCAACATTACAACGGAATAAATTTATCAAAAATATTTATAGCTACACAAGTGTAAAGGACAATGAATTGGTAAGGCAACTTGAATAAAATGGTTCAGGAGAAGGAGGTTAGTGGCTTGAATGGAAATTTATGAGATGACAGCCTACTTGCTCTTTGATGGATGGGTAGAAGAGAGGGTATCGGATCTTAGTTGAACGTGGTATAAGGAGGAGGATAATTGCAGCAAATGTAGTAATTTTTCTGTCTGGTTAAGATACTCTGTTCTACAGAAATGCCTTCGGTACGAATATGTGGTAAAGACTTGAATTACTATCATCACGATGGACGCCATGAAATGTATCTACCGTCTCCAGCTTAGTTCGAATTCTAAGTAGCTGTAAGGGTAGTACCTTCCTTATTTAATGAAGGGTCTTTCCTCACTGCGTTGTCCGGGCTGTAATCAATAATTCTACTGGATGGTGCACATCTGCCCATGTACTCTACATTTTATTCGATATATGCACAACCTTTCAACTAGATCCATGTTGCCGTGCACTTAGCATATCTTTTCGATATACCACCTCCTCTACATGAATTACCAACTAACAGCCTTCTGATTCTTCCCTATTATGATGATGTCATCTTCATGTGTCAGAAGTCATAAAAATTTTTAAAAACTTGTGCATCAGGTAGTAGCTTGTGAGTTCCGCAATTTTTTTCAAGGGTGATGTTGAAGAAATTGCTTGATAGCGTGGGCGATACTTTTAAGCATTACAAGATTCAGTGATGTCCTTTATTGACATCTAGTACACCCAAGTGAGTTTGGCAGGGATCACAAAACTGAGCTATCTTAAGCAACCTCAAAATCGTAATTTTTATGTCTTTTCAAAGATCTGCCCCAAAGTGAACATTTGATGGATGAACAATTTAAAAGTTCGAAAATCGTACCTTTTTTGTCAATTTTTGAATGCAGTGTTGTGTTTGCATGCTCGCAACGCTGGTGTTCTGCTTTTTTATTTTAGCATTGTGGTCACCACGATACTACTCAAAGGTTTTCTCAAGGAGTTCATAGAAGCCTCTTTCTGTGGAGCATGCCCCCGTAAAAACTAATGATGGCGAATTAAGCCTTGGTAGGATTGTCATCCTACGATAAATTCGCATCCAAATATGCACTGTGCACTTGTAGATGGAAGACGAAGACTCTGGCGAAGACTTTTCATCAAACGTCAAATTTCGGATGGATAGAATTCGGACGTGCATCTATAAGGGTACCATTATCTTCTCTATAACGAATTTGAAAGGCTGGCAATGACAACAGTCTGAACGACTATGGCTGTTTGATCCTACTGTTGATCAAAGAAGGGAAGTACCGTCATGGTAAACAGTGTCAGTCAGTGCTGACAATCCAAAGAAAGAAGCTGACGAATGCTATCTTTCAGAGTCTGAAGCAACACAATAAACCAAAGATATGTTGGCGTCTTTGGGTAAAAATTCAAGGAGAGCGAGAATCAAATTAACCTTTTTCAGATATAATACACTTGTGCCAACGCTTTTTCCAATCCTCGAAGCACTTCTCATAAGCACATTTTGGTATAGCCTTGTGCTCTTCCAGCGATGCCGTTTTTAATTCCTCTTTAGTTTTGGGAATAGGAAAAAGACACCTAAGGTCAAATTCGGCGAATATAGTGACTGAGGCGAGATTGTCGTGTTGTTTTTTGTCCAAAAATTCTCTCACAAGCAATGATGTAGGATTTTTCCACGGGACGACAAACTGCCTGTACACTAATGCGATGATAAAGACCGACCTCACAACGAAATTCACGTTGCGTATTTACATCTGAGCCGGAACTTCGATATTTTTTAATAAATTCCGCACGTTCGGCAAGCGTAAAACGATGCATGATAACACCGCAAAACCTACTAATTATTTTGACAGCTGGATGTCATGTTATAACCACCAGGAAATAGAGAGTTCGGCAGGGCATTCCAAAGGTGAGTTTTATAGCCTAGCAACGAATCACGATATTTTAGAGTACGTCCGAAAGTGCGCTTGAGTGTAACATATACTGATGAGCATTCTTAGCGAGACGGGTGTTACGGTTGAAAGTTTGAAGGGGCCGCATGCTACTGGTGATTTCAATAGAGCACTGTTGGTTGAAATAGCGATAAAACAAAGTGAGACAGAAGACATTAGGCCGGTATTCAAGGGTGACTAATTTCATCGCACGGTTTTGAATCCCATCTAGCAGGTGCAGAGACGATGTAGGAGCACCTGACTAGATGTGGGCATTGTATTCCAATTTTGGGCGGATGAACGACTTATAACGGGTGACCAGGTAGCAATGACATTTTTTCCAATTGTCTTGCTTCAACATATATCATAATTACCAATTACATCAAGCCGTCAAAATACTAAGTTAGGTTTGCATTGTAATCATGCATAGTTTAACGCTTCCCGAACGTGTGGAATTTATTAAAAAAAACATCGAAGTTCAGGCTCGTCGTGAGGTCGGTCGTCATCATGGCTTCAGTGTGTAAGCAATTCTTCGTACATTGGATAAGTTTAAGCGGGAGTGCACTCTTTTTTATAATATGCCACCAACCAGATAGTGATTGGTGCGAAATGAAGAAAACATATCCATCGTAGGCCGCTACGGTATCGAAGATTTGGACATCGTCAAAGAGTCAACCCTGCATATTCAGTGGTTAGATTTTAGCCTACATCCATATAAGATGTAGATAACTATAGACATCGCCTGGAAGCTGAAAATGTTGGCCGCAGATCCGGACTGATGATGGCTATGACAAAAAGCAAAATTGCTAATAACACATGGGGTTAAGCTGTTCCGTAATAAAACACAAAATTTTTGCAAAATTCAACTTTATTTATCAATATTATTGCCTTCGAGGGCGATACCCTGATTGAAACGATTTTTCAATCTTTCGATACCAGTTTTGTAGTACGATTTTGGTTTAGCCTCAAAATAGGCCTCTGTTTCGGCGATTACTTCTTCATCGGTCTTAAATCTCTTTCCGGTGAGCATTCTTTTGAGGTCTGCGAACAGGAAATAGTCGCTGGGGCCAAATCTGGAGAAAACGGTGGGTGAGGAAGCAATTCGTAGCCGAATTCATTCAATTTTGCCATCGTTTTCATCGACTTGTGACATGGTGCATTGTCTTGATGAAACAGCACTTTCTTTTTCTTCAAATGCGGCTGTTTTTCTGCGATTTCGTACTTCAAACGCTCCAACAACGCAATGTTATAGTCGCTGTTGACAGTCTGCCTCTTTTGGAGATAGTCGATGGAAATTATTCCATGTATATCCCAAAATACGGATGCCATAACCATGCCAGCCGACTGTTGAGTTTTTGGTCGTTTTGGACGAGGTTCGTCGCCTGCTCACAACTCATCTGACTGCCGACTTGACTCCGGTGTGAAGTGATGGAGCCAAGTTTCATCCATTGTCACATACCGATGCAAAAATTTGGCTTTATTGCGGTTGAACAGCTTTAAACACTCCTCTGAATCATCAACACGTTGTTGTTTTTGGTCGACTGTGAGCAAACGCGGCACCCACTTTGAACAGAGCTTTTGCATGTCCAAATATTCGTGTATGATATATCCAACACGCTCAGCTATCTCGATGAACTTCACTTTACGGTCATTCGTAATCATTTTGTGGACTTTTTTGATGTTTTCATCTGAAACAGCCTCTTCGGTGCTTGTATGACCACTTTTAAATTTTTCAATCCACTTGCGAATGATTCGTTTGGCTGGTACAGAGTCCGGGTAACACTTATCAAGTCATTTCTTTGCATCGGCTGCATTTTTTCCCATCAAAAAGCAATGATGAATCAACGCACGAAATTGCTTTGAATCCATTTTTTTTTTTTTTTTTTACAATAACAAAAGTTGCTTCACTCACAACGCTATATCTCGAGAACTAATAGTCCGACAGCTGTCAAATTTATACACTTATTTTTTGAAGGTTGGTACTAACTAAAAATGGTATGGATTTAATTCAAGTGGTGCCCTCTCTTAGAAACAGCACGTTTCAGTCCATGTATTATTGGACAGTTTCCTATTGCTGATATTCAAGGAACTTATGCAATGCAGAGGTGGTATTTATTTGTTGTGCCTATAATACGCTAGCTATGGTAAAAGGATATTCGTAAAATACTTAGGATACTACCATATTTCAACAATCTTTAAAAGTTAAAAATTAACAGTTCACTCATTTCAAGTCAACACAACAGAAGGTAAATAAAAATTTCCAAAACTTTCCGAAATACAATATATATATGTTGGTAAGCCAAAGTATCTAATGGTGTATCCTTATTCGGAATCGTATTCCAACACTTATCCCCCGTAAATATTTGGAAACTCTAAAACCACTGTCATGTCACTTGAGAGATGGTTTCATGTCATATGCCGACCAAAACTTTACACTAATAAATTTTCAACCCCAAAACATAAGCCCTTAATCGAATACCGAATAAAACCGAATCGGAAAGAGCCGACCCAACTCTACCAAAAAGTCAGAGACATAAAAGGGCAAATCAAATTACAAACTTTTGTTCAGAATTTTGATTCAATTTACTGACAGAAGTTTAGATACAGATACATAACATACTACTCTATATGTTATATGGCTGGAGCAGAGGAACGTTTTATTGTTTGATAAGGACAAACGTTGACAGATGGACACTTTAAGGAGTGCATGGTCACAAAGTTAGGGTTCAGCGCCATGGCTAAGGCTATGGCAAAAGATGAGGTGGATTTCATGGAGATCCGATTTTAAATCAAATTTATGCACTTGACGGGGTAAGTTGCAGAAAAAATCCATCTGTCTATCTGTAACTTTATCCTTGGAACAGAGTGGCAAATTCATTTAAGCTAAGTCTGCCGGGAAGTAAATGAGAAGGTTGTTTTTTTTCGAATTATTTACAAAAAATAACTCCTGTCTAAAACCATCGCTATGCATCGTTAATTCCATAAATGAAACCGTACATAGCGGCGTCAAGGGGAAGGACATGGTAAATTTAATTTTCCACTCTGAAAAATCCCATAAACATCAATTCAACATTTAACTATTCTTGTGTTGAAGAGCCGAAAAGAGTGGAAATTAAACACACAACTGATTAAAAGCTCTCCAGAGGTTTTCGGAGGGGGAGCGCATCAACTTTCTGGAATATTTTTCCAAGCGCCATTTAATTAATATCACCAGCGTCAGCGTATGCCTCTTTCCCTCGAGTGCAAAATACCATACCGCACCACCTCAGTGCACCGCTCTAGTTTGGTAAATAAAAAAAAGAAATGTTTGCTTTGAATTTTCGCAAATAGCACTTGATGAGTCTCGAGTATTCTCAAATGAATTTTGCCTGCATTTTGACTGGTTTGAGGAAGAATAAATCCAGAAGGAATACAATTTTTAATATTCAGGCACGTATGATACACGAGTCTTGCACATATTCGAAAGACTACAGGGAGTCTGAGAAAAGGGAGTGTCAGGTGGTTTCTTACTTTTTTCGAAACTCATTTCATGATCCGGAGAAGAAGATTGTGCTATGAGAGAAATAATTGAATTTGTTTATGCTTTTATCGTCTTATACAACGTTGTTTGTTGTAAAATTAGCTTTGTTTGATTCTACTTTAGAGATGTGTTGGTTACTCGTTGAAGTTAAGTGAAATTTGAGTAAAATTAGTATCGGTTTTGACGAGATAAGGAGAATATATCTTAATCAGGTTTTTCGAAAGTCTAGCCACTCAAAGTTAATTCAACGAAGCAGATTGCTGGTACCTAGTACGGAGGCTGTTTGATGAATACCCGGTATAATCCCCTTTCAACTCGATTCACTTCTGCAGTGGTGCTGCGATTTTTTTAAGCCCTCCGTAGAGTACAGATTATGTTGGCCCGCAAAATACTCCTCTGCGATGGTGATGACTTCCTCGTTCGAACAATCTTTTAAGGTTTCGGAACAAAAAATCCGGAGAAAACGGAGATTGGGGGGGCAATTCGTAGTGCAATTCGACCAATTTGGCTATGGCGACTCCGGAGGTGTGAGCCGATGCGTTATCGCGGTGGAAGAGCACTTTTTTCTTCACCAAACGTGGATCACACCTCGCGCGTCCCAAAACACGGTGGCCATCACCTTTCTGGCCGAAGGCACGGTTTTCGCTTTCTTTGGAGTATGTTCACCGGGAAGAACCCATTGTTTCGATTGTTTTTTGGTCTCTGCTGTGTACCAATGAATTGATGGCTCATCGACGGTCATATAACAATATAGAAACTCCTCCGTATTTTGACTAAACAGCGTCAAGCACGTCCTTAAAGTGGTCTCACTACTGCGCTAGCTCTCCGATGTGAACAAACGCAGCACCCATCGGACAGCTTACTCATGCCCAAAATCTCGTGCTGGATATGGCTAACGAGTTCAGTTGAGATGCTGCTATCTTAGCCAACTCGCGAATTTTCACTCAGCGGTCCGCTAATACGAGATCATGGATTTTGTCCACGGTTTCCTCTGTGTTAGCCTTTCTTGTGTGCGGTCACGGCGAAACCAATCGTAAACGATTGTACGTGAAGCTGAATGGATTGAAAAAAGAGCGATACTGCTCTTTTTCCATGGTCACAAAGGACACTAACACGGTGTTTTGAAATGGATGTCAAAACAAAACTAAATGTCGATTGTCACTAATATTTGACAGGCGGTCTAGATGTTATACTGAACGATAGCACACTCATCCGGATACTCATAGCCCTCGTACACTAGGCCATCCTGTTATTGGGATGATGAGACTTTTGCATACGAATTTCATCATATTCCCATTGCAGAAGAATCGTCTTTCAACACGGGCAAACTTTAATAGCCAAAACGATCATACTACTACTCGACATACTGAGCAGTGTCATAGGTGTTAAGTTACAATTCCATCGGAAAGCAATTAGAGCAAAACCCGCCAACTGCTATTGTGAAATGAGAATCTGAAACTCGCTGGCCAGGCACTCATAAATACAGTGCCATGCCGAGTTTTCATGACTCCCGACAAGGTCGAAGGATACCTAATCCCTTATGCCTGGCACATTACCTTTAGTAATGTGTTCTTAAGGACATTGTCGTCTTTAAAATATCGATTTTGGAGTCATCCGGGAAAAGCATAATACATCCCATTCCCGACTCTTCCGAAATTTTAACTGAGCACCCGAAACGCCAACTTCGAACTTTCGACGGCATGTATACGAAATCAGAGTCAAAAACTACTCTGCGAGCTACATATGTAAGCAATATTTGTCAACATGAGTCACCGGAAAATGTCAATTCATCAGTCAGCATTGACCTCCGAATCAATTTGCATATCAAATTGATCCAAAAGCAAAACCGATTGCTTGGTAACTTGAATGACACAAACGGTGGTAGTTCGTATTATCCGGTTTCCCTTCATGTTGCTGACTTTCACGAATCAGTAATCTGAAGTACTGCAACCCAATGTTAGGATAGGTTGCAAGTTATCTTAAAATATGTTAAAGAGTGTGAAAAATAAATAAAAAGAGAAGTAGTTTTCTATTCAGTATGGTAGTACTAGAATTCGTGAAATGAACTTTAGGCGTCCAAAGTAAAAACTAATGGAATCGATGGAGAGAATGACCAAGTCCAACACAGAATGTATGGAACGCATTGTGAAAGGATGCTCATCAGCGCCCACCACCATTCCCGAATTTCGTCGATTTGATCCAGAAAAGGAATCGTGGGACAGCTACCTGTTCCAGTTGCAGCAGCATTTCTCGGTGAATTCTTTAGAAGTCGACAATTTACGCAAGGCGCATTAATTTTTTTTATCGACATGTGAAAATCATCTCAGTGATTTACTCCGGAAGCTCTTATGGTCAGAAGATGAAAGTACACACTCTTTTTAGTTTCTCTCTGCGAAATTAACAAAACATCTCCAATCTAAACAGCATGTACTGACATCGAGGTGTAAGTTCTTGAAGCAAAAAATGCTCTCGGGACAATCATATGCTGAATGGATCGCAAACCTCAAAGGTCTGGCTAGAGATTTTGTTTTCGTTTGCCCGAAGCAAGATTGCAACCCATCCTACGTTGATTTCATGATCAGGGATATGATCATTTTCTAGTTTTGAGTTTTTTATAAAGTGTATTTGCTGACAAGATTTGATATTTCAAGGTACTGACAAAACTTACAGTGCTCCACTAAACTGTAGGAACCCAGTATTCTCGACAAAAAAGAAAAAAAGTATATTCACAGCTAAACACAGATTAAATTAGATTTTGGGGGAAGAACATAGTCCCATTTTGATGAAAAAAGTCGTTTTAAGCTGCAAACTCTAACCAAAGTCGTAAATAGGATAAACCTCACACAAGTATTTACACGTGTCCGAGTGCCACATTCAGACCATCTACCTTCAACTATTCCAAAGACTAAACTCATTTGCACCCTCATTGCACCACGCTGACATACAAATTGAAAGAAAATTTTCCACCGAAAATCGAGGATTTTACCTACACTCACCCTCCATGCCTAATTTTATGTTTTCTTCACAAATAAACGCTTAAATCATGCAAACCAACAGCGAAAAAAAAAAATAATAAAAAGCTGAAGGAAAGCGACTTAAAAAAAAAAACGGGCAAAAGCAGAAGGAAAATTGGGCAATATGCCAATTTGCGCATTTTACTGTTCATCCCGAGGGATTTACCCATCTAACCTGCTTATATTTGCCACCCCTGCTATCAGCAAACTCTCATCCTTTATTCGAAAAGTAATAATTTCCAGAAAACACGAGGAAGCAGAAGTAGAAGCAGAAGAAGTACTCATAAAAGAAGCTCAAGCCCAAACCGAAGTACACCGAAGAAGAAAGCAAAGAAACTTTCACATCATTGATCCTTGGGGTGAAATCGCAAACGAGAAAAGAAGAAGACCTCACCACGAACCAACAAACGAATTTATCTTTTCTGAACTGGAAACCACTTCAAAAGTTCACCCCGCATTGTGTCTTGTCTATTGGTATGTCTGTTGTCCATTTGAAAATTGCCTATGATCTGGAACAGGGAAAAAGAGAGGATTTTCGCCCATTTAGGCAAAATTTTATAGATGGCACAACACCGAAGGGACTTGTAACCGCTCTTTTAGACCCTTCTTTAAAGGTTTTTATGAGCTTACCGATGTGTGGGGCACATAAACCCGCTTAAATTGTTTATAAATCCGCTTTCAGTATCGTCCCATAGACTCTTTTTTTTTTAACCATAAAAGTGTGGAAAGAGAGTAGCAAATAATCTTAGACTCAAAGGAAGATGATTGCACCCCTGCTGATATTTACCATATCTACCTAACCAACCCCTTAGTCCTGTCCTGTCACCGTCTGCTTGCCCCCTAGTAAGTATCTACTTTTATAACTTTTCTTTCAATTGTTGGCCACCCAGCGGAAATGTTTATTTTGCTACTTCCTATCTCCTCAATGCCTCTTTTCACAGTTGTTGTCCATAGCCAAAGCCGCCTACTCATACCCTATTGTATAAAGTACGCATAATAGCTTCTCCATTTCAGCGATCATTATTACTTAAGAGGTACGAATACCTCCTGCGACGCTCAGAAAAGTTGAAAAAAAAAATTGAAAAATAAAATGCAAAGGAAGAAGGGACAAATGGTAAAGAAAACTGTAAAGGAAAAAGTCCTTGAAACAGCGGTGATGAAGGAAAATAAAATTCAATTGAGAAGCTATTGAATCGGATCGCACAGATACGTACATACATAGATGGGGAGAGATAGCGAGAGATGACGAGAGATAGCGAGAGATGACGAGAGATAGCGAGAGATGACGAGAGATAGCGAGAGATGGGGCAGATGGAGACACATTGTATCAAGGTTTCTGACTTTGATATTAAATTACCGATGAATCGGCCGACTGGCGATTCAAAAGCACAGGAAGCCTTTCGATATCATCGTGGAATACGAAGAAGGAAGATGCATACTTTGCTTCTAAGAGCTGATGGTTCGGCAAATTTTTTTCTCCTCTGACAAGCTGTAGCAGAATAACAAAAATCCTTGAGATGTCATGTAATTTGTAATGAATGCAAAGGACACACACAGGCACAATATTCGTATTTGTACAGAACAAACAACGTCTTCAAGGAATAACTGCCAACCTATCAATATATGTCGGTGGGGGGTATTGATTTAAAAATCGATTTTGAAAACAAATAAAACAAAATATTGACAGGCTAGACGGTAAGAGACTCTAAGGATGCACAGTGGGTGTGTAGCTGTGATTTATATGAACCGACAGCGGAAGGAAGTTTTAAATAAAAATTATCTTCATCTTTCGGATACACTTTTGTGGAGGAATTTATTTCACAATGAGGGCAGTAGAAGTGAGGGTGCAAGGAAAGTCAAGTTATATTTTCTTTTTATCTAACACATTTTTTATTTATCAGTGTGCCTACGCTACAGAGGCTTCAGTATCATCGACTCAATATAACTGAAGTTTATGGTTTTAATTGGTTTCCAATCCGAATTAGCAAACGGCCACATGTGTAACAGTAATTAATGTTTTGGAAATATATGATAACTTTGAAGTAGGTTAGGCTAGGTTAAGGATTTCGGAATTTATTTTGTCTGGTCAGATGAAGTGAATTCTAAGGTGATGCGAGAAGGATTCCTTAGTAGATACTCCAGGATAATTTGTAAAAACAGTTTTTTCTTCTTATCACCATAACACTTTTACGTCAATGTCGACATGTCACCAACTGCCAGGCTGGCGCGCATGTCTAACAGGTACTCGCATGGTCCATTTTGTGAGCAAAAGGGGTTTCAACTCCTTTTCTGCAGGGTTTAGCCGCTCACGTGGCTCACTCCTCGCTCCTCTACGTGTATGTCAGAAACTGTCAGACAGGCGACTATACCTATAATACACTCATTAATAATCAAACCCAATTGTCATGTCTTCGGTGAAAAGCATCATATTTGAATGAATTCGAACAGTGAAAAAAGATCCCAACATTTTCAATGTGAAAAATCACCCCAAACTGAAAAATGAAAAAAAGTCCTAAAATATTGAAATATCACACCAATTCACCATTTATACTATTCGAAAAGCTGATTTACATTTTACAGTAAAAAGAATGTGAGACCTCCTTCAGCATGAAAAAATTATGCAACTCTAAAAAAAAGTTGCTGTTACAAAAACTCCTCTCTCAAAAGAGAAATCAAAGGCTCAGCCACGTCAGCAAGCCCCCTCAAAGTCGCTCTACACCAGACGCCGAAATTAAAAACGGCTTGCCCTTACTAAAAATTCCTCTAAGCGACAGAGATTGTTGGAGAAAACCATGCCGACTACCAAAAGGCCCAAAATGATGAAGGTCAGAGCTTCTCCCGATCCTTCCAATGCCACATCTCTGAGCCCTTTTAGCGAAATCCTAAAAGACGCTATAGCGATCTCGGTAATCGATAAAATGACACCGATAGATCTATAGCACCTGAACCTTGGCTAAGGCTTTCGGACAACATTTTGACCACCAAGCGGAAAACCTTGGGTCATCTCCCATCACAAGCGTTAGTGCCGGCAAAAGAGTTAAGAAAAAAACGTCGCGGGGTACGCACGTATCGAAAACTCTCTTTCTTAGAATTAAAATCTATATTACACCTTAATTCATCCTTCAATAATTCAAAATGCCGTGTTCAATGTGCAAAACAAAAGTCGACAGAACCCATCTCAAAGTGGAGTGCTTTGATTGCAAAAAGTTTTTTTTGATTCGGACTTCTTGAAAAAGATTAGGAAAGTACTAGGTGAGGTGAAAAGTTACCTCATTTTTTCAATATAATCCCCTTTTCGTTTGATACACTTATTCTAGCGATTTTCCAACTTCTTGATCAGGTCCGAAAAGTAATTTTCCGGAAGGTCTGCAAAATACTCCTCCGTGGCGTCGACGATTTCCTCGCGTGAGCTGAATTTTTTATTGATGAGCCATCTTTTGAGGTTTGGGAAGAGATAATAGTCCGAGGGAGTCAAATCGGGCGAATACGGTGGATGCGACAGCAATTGGAGCCGTAATTCATTGATTTTAGCCATGGTTGCGATACTCTTGTGTGCCGGTGCATTTTCTTGCAAAAACAAATTTTTTTTCTCTTCATGTGAGGCCGTTTTGCAGCGATTTCGGCCTTCAATCGCTCCAATTATGCACAGTAATACTCGCTGTTGATGGTTTTTCCTTTTTCGAGGTAGTCCACAAGGAGTATGCCATGTCAGTCCTAGAAAACCGACTCCATAATTATAACGAGCCGGCTTCAGTCCATTGCTGGGCACTCATTCTGTTCTCTGGTGTTCAACAGTTACCAATCGACGCCAAAAGTCCGCCCAATTCCTCATCAGCAAGTTTAAACACTCTTTCGAAGTGCTTAAAGTGAGTATGAGCGGCACCCAGCGGCAGGATAACTTTTTGATTCAGTACTAATCTTTTAGGTATCTGCTAGCTTGCGCACCTTCACTTTCTGGTCAACCAACACCATTTCATGTATTTTTTTGACATTGTCCTCTATAACCGAATCGGAGGGCCTGCCGCTGCGGACTTGATCGGTAGTGCAGTTGCGGCCACCACGAAACTCTCGAAATCAATATTTGACGGTGTAATCTGACGGAGCATTAGCCCCATAATATTAATCCAACTTTTCTTTTGTTTCCTTCATCGTTTTGCCTCTCAAAAAATAATGTTTTATGAGAGAACGAAAATCGCTTTTATCCATACTCAACATGATGCCAAACACGTCAACAACAATCAGCTGTCAAAACAAAACTAAAGACAGTATCGCACTGAAATTTGGCATGTCAGCCTAAATATGAACGGACTTCAAGGCACTATAACCTTTTTTGCAGTAGCAGCGCATTCTAGCGGTCAAGGCGGTTACTTTTCACTCCACCTATTATGGCGATGGCGATGGCGATGCACTGCACAAATCAACGCCGACTTTCTGGATGCTGGAATAGTTTCTACAACATCTTCACCATCTACGCCAATATCTGCCTCTTCGCCTCATCGCCAACATCTGTCTTATGACGAATCTCACAGCACTTCTCCAATTATACTACATTGGACATGATTTACGCTAAGATTCTACATATAGAAGAAATTCAAAAAGAACAAATTGATGCACTTCAAGAAAAAAGGAAACAATGCGAGCAAACAATCAGTTTGCTTGAGAACAAAGTAAATTACTTAGAACAACAACTACTAAGCAACTGCATTGAAATTGTTAATGTTCCTGATAACGCTTCCATCGGTACTACTCCCAAAGAGGACATCGACTCATGTTATGTGAAGAAAATTAAAACAACAAATAAACAAGGGAAAACAAATCCCTCTCATTCGGCTGACGTCCGAAACATTTCATCAAGGAGAGCTTGTCGTATACCTCGCGTCAACTGCTTAAATTTGCTTAATCGTTTTGAAAAGCCAAATGTTATGAATTTCTTTGGACAAGAGGAGCAATTCTTTGTACTATGCGCTCTAGAAATTTAATTGTTTTGGGTGATGTAAAATATATAGGGTTTTCGAATAACGACTTGACAACTTTTTTTTAAATAAAAGGCAAACCATTTGAGATATTTCAAAAACCTTATTATTGGCTTGAAGTACAATCAAAACATTTATGAATGGAACTCGACTTCGTTCATATGGCCACTGCGGGCACGTTTGCAGCGGTCGATTCTTTGGTTTTGAGCTCTGCCAAAATCGTCGGCTTGTTGGCATAAACCAATGACTTAACGTAGCCCTACATAAAATAGTCAAGCGGCGTTAAATTGCAAGAACGAGGAGGCCAATCGACTGGCCCATGTCTTGAGATAGCACGCTCACCATACTTACTCTTCAATAAATCGTTAAATCGCTGTTTGGCTTGTGGCACCATCCTGTTGAAACCACATGTCGTCCAAGTCCATATCTTCCAATTCGGGCCAAAAATAATCGGTGATCATGGCGCGATAACACTGACCACCTATTTTTTTGTGGATGAAGTGGTGATCCATGAAGCACATGTGGGTTTTCACCCGACCAATAACGCATATTTTGCTTATTGACGAACCCATTGAGCCAAAAATGATCTTCGTCACTGAAGATGATTTTGCGATGAAATTCATCATGGTAGGTCGCTTCAAATGGTCCATCGCCTTCAATTCTTGAGTCAGCTTGATCTTGTATGGGTGTAAACCAAGATCCTTACGCAAAATACGCCATAATATGGTCTGAGCGATGCCCAATTCTTGAGAGCGCCGTGGAATTGACTGATTTGGATCGTTTGCTACGGACCTCTTCGTACCTACGGACTTCGACCAACCCGTTGTCTCACTGACACAGCAAAATCACACAATGAATATGTAGACTCAAATTTTTGCACTAAACTTGTTATTGCCTGTCTACTATGGCGAGAATTACGACCGAAAATTGGAGTTAACGCTCTTAGAGTTGTAGTCACCGACTCCAAATATCTGTAGAAAATTTTTATAATTTGCAGACATTGCTCGTTGGTGTACTTTATTATGATGAAAATGTTGAGTTTTCTGAATAAATTGACAGTGACAGTTTGATCACTTGTGAAAGTTGTCAAGTCCCTACTGGAAAACACTATACTAGATACATCGGACATTAATGCCGAAGAGTATTTAACCATGATGGCAACGTTTTGGCTCGAAAGCGTAATAAACCTCCCCACTGGTATTACTAGTTCCCCGGTGAGTTGTATCGATCGCATCTTTATTCGCACTTACATAAATAGTGAAACAATTTTTTATGATGAAGTTCATGACTTTCAATTAGGCGATGATCTGCGCTTGTGTTCCTTAAATGTATGTGGTAAACTGGACTATCCTAGTTCTAGTAGGCGAAAACTCGAAATTAATTATGAGCTTTTATATGAGAGGCTTCAGCAAGAATTTTGGGAACCACTGTAAAATGCAAAAATGCAAAAAACATCCGCATAATCACAGCCTTCACAAGTACTATTCCAAACTTGTTTCACTGACTCGTGACAATTACTATGATTCGCGACTGTGCAGATCCAGAGGTAATGTTAAACAAGAATGGAAGGTAGTTAATCAGATCTTGGGAAAAGGAAGAAAGCCTCAAGGAGTCTATAAAATATTTCTGATCCTTTCACAATTGCCAACATTTTCAATGATTACTTTGTTGAAATTTCTGATAAGCTAAAACCTACCACTCCGCTAAAGGATATTTGCTCCTGTAGTATTTCTAAGTAAAAGTTCGTGCACTAATTATGGAATCTCTGTTATTGTTCTCAAAAAAATTGTTTGGTATGTTATTGATGCGTTGTGTTACTTGTTCAATTTTAGTGTTAAGAGTGGTGTGTTTCCAAGTCAGCTGAAATGGGCAGAAGTTATTCCTCTTTTTAAGAAAGGGAACCGCAAGGCTATTTCTTGGTACAGAAAGATTTCTCTTCTTTCAACTTTCTCAAAAATATTTGAGAAACTCATAAGAAAACATATGGTTTCGTTCTTAAATCGAAATAACTTTTTTTTTAAATAAAAAGTTTGGTTTAAGGTCTGGCCTGTCAACAGAAGATGCAATTTTGAACTTCAGTTGCAATCTTTTTAAAGAAATCAACGAGTTTAAGACCATAATGGCCCTTTTCATTGACATGACAAAAGCGTTTGACATGGTTGATCACAAGTTACTTTAAATATACTCTACAACGTCGGTTTCAGGGGTGTAATTCATGATTGGTTTCGGTCGTATTTGTTCGAGAGACAGCAAAAAGTTTGTAATAATAATATTTTTAGCTATTTTCGTAAATTAAGTTACGGTGTACCTCAAGGGTCAGTGTTGGGACCTCTTTTGTTTCTGATTTACATAAACTAACTTCTCGAACAAAAATTCAATGGTTTATCTTCTGTTTTTGCAGATGATATAGCGTGTACTTACGAAGGGACCTCTACCTTTGATTGCATCGTAAAAATTGAAAAGGATTTGGACACTCTAAGGAAGTGGTTTACATTGCATAAGCCTGTGCTTAGCGATAAAACCAAAGTAATGTCCTTTAAGATTACTGGTGCTTTCTTCGATCCAAATCTGTTTTTTCATGCTGTTGAGTGCAAAAAGTTCTCTTTGCCAAGCCATTACTGTGGAAAGATAAACTATTCTTCATCTGTTAGTTGTTACCGTTGCTTCAAGATAGAAGAAGTCGACTGCTTCAAATACTTGGGAGTGCTCATTGATTCTAAATTAAACTGGAAGCCTCATCTATCTTCTGTACGCTAAGAAGCGTTGTCAGGAAGATGTATCGACTCCAACCCATTTATTCAAAAAGTGTTCTCACTATGATTTATTATGGTCTGGCTAATTCAAACTGCAATACGGCCTTTCGAGTTGGGGAGGAACTTATGTGAGTTATTTTGGGTCCATATTTATTGCGCAAAAACATCTTGTAAGTATAATTAGTAGGAAAAACCGTTTAAGTCATTCATTGCCTCTTTTCTGTGTACTTCGTATTCTCCCTTTTAAGAGAATTTTTCAAACAAAGTGGGAATCTAGCCACTAGATACTCGAGATCATAAAATTTGCGCGTCAATAACATGTCACATGTTTGTGTACCAATTGCACGAAGAACACATTTTTCTCGATTCTTTTTATTTTTCGCCCCTACATATTTAATAGGAGAACTCATAATTAACGTGCTTTTTTAAAAGTTTTTAAAAAATGGTTATTAAAAGTTGACTACACACATATATGTTAGAATCCTTTTTAAATATAGTAACGTAATGTTCTGAGCTACAAAATATTTCAATAACTATTAGATAAAATAAAAATTACTTCGTACGGTTTTTTTTCAAAATGTGAACGTTTATTTAAGAAAAGCATGTACAATAGTATTATTCAAAGTATTGCCCATCTGAAGCTATGACTTTTTCTCATCTTTCTGGCAATTTGTGGACCCCATCCCAAAAAAACTGCGTCGGCTTGGCAGCCAAAAATTAATCAAGCCAATTTTTGATATTCTGCTCTGATGTGAACCGTATTTCAGTGAGGGCGTTCTGCATCGACCGGAACAAATGGTAGTCAGAAGGGGCAAGGTCTGGGCTATAAGGCGGGTGGGATAAGACTTCCCATCCACTGTTTTCCAAATAGTTCTGGAGCCGAGCGTTGTCATGATGGAAAATTATTGCTTCGTGTCTGGTCGCATATTCCGGGCGTTGTTCGGCTACTACTCTCTTCAAACGGATTAATTGTGTTCGGTAGCGTTGTCCATTGATGGTTTCACCCGGTTTCAGCAGCTCATAATACAGCACACCCATCCGATCCCACTAACTACAGAGCATTACCTCCGCGCCATGGATATTCGGCTTTGCCGTTGATTTGGCTGGTTGGCCGGGTTTTACATATGATTTTTTGCGCTTGGGATTGCCGTAATGGATCCATTTTTCATTACCAGTAACAATCCAATGCAAAAATGACTTCCTTTTGTGACGTTGCAGCAGCATTTCGGACATGCAAAACCGCCTTGCGACGTCTCTCGGCTTGAGTGGAACCCAATTTTGAAATGGATGCTTGAGTGACACCCAAAGATTCGGCGAACTCTTCTTGTGTTTGGCAACAATCTTCATAGAGTAATGCTTAAAGTTCTTCATCTTCAAACATTTTTAGCTCCCCAGGAGGTTCATCGTCTTCCAAGCCAAAATTATCACTTTTAAATCGTGCAAACCACTTTTGGCACGTTCGCTCAGCTAGCGCATGTTCACCATAAACTTCCACCAAAATATGATGACTTTCAGCAGCAGTTTTCTTCATATTAAAGTAATGAAGAAGAGCTCCTCGCAAAAACACTCTTTCAGGCACAAAATTCGACATATTTGAGTGAAAAAAAAAATTATTGTTCTTTACGCTTCAAATGAATGACATATACTGAAATGACGTACAATGACAGTATCTTTCCAACGCATGTTCCAATGGAATAATTACAATGGAATAATACAAGTTACGCCATCTCTTAGCAAACCGCAAGAATTATTAATTATAGTTATAGACCCATTATACATTTCGTTTGTTGTTTTTTTTTTTTTTTAAGTTTTTCTTTTATAACCACCATTGTTTGTTATGCAATTTTTGTTTTTCTTTTACAAGTTTTTAAGCAAATTTTTGTTAATTTTTCTCTGTTGTACCCCACATCAGAAATATCAAGCAGACCATTCGTCACTGATTGTTTTTCTTTCAAAGAATGGTCACTTTATTCTCTTCGCATTGTAACGCTTTTATTCTTAAGAATTTTGTATTATTTTTTAAGTGAATTTGAATGAAATTTAAATGAAATGAAATGAAAAAATGAAGATCTTTTGATGTTTACACAAAAGCCATAGATGGGTGCAAAGCTCTAGGTCGTGGCTTAGGAGGATATCCCTAGCAGACCTAAAAGTCATACCTGAATCCCGAACCCTCCTTCCCAGGAGGGTAAATCTGAAAATCATCAGGCTCCGACCCTTTCAACTGGAAAGCCATAAAACTCTTATATTGTAGATACACGCTAATCGTGATCAATAAGGAATACGTAACGCTCTGATGCAGACCAAAGGCATGATTCGGTACGGTTTCGAGTCAATAAATCTAAGAATTTACAAAAAGAATGAACTGGATACTGATAAGCTTCCTCCTCCTCTTTTAACTAAAATTGCAAATTTAGCCTCAGATAGCCGATATCCTTCCCTGAGTAGTGACAAATCTTATCAAACTAAAGTAGCAACTAAATCGATTTCCTTCATCTCTGACATCCTGTCGAAAATGAAAACTGACGACGAATTAAAAACAGATCCTTTATGATCAGATGAAGAATATGAACTGGAATGAGATGGGCTCATGTTCAGAATCGGAAGACTCGAACAACACTGTTGTGGAGGCTTCTCTTGTAGAGAGAGAGTATGTCAGAGTGTTGTTGCTTGTTAGTTTACTTTGCGTATATTTAAAGTGCCCCACGGTCTTAGTTGAAATAAATTATGTATTTAACAAAAATATCATAACACATCATAAAACATAACAGTGCTTACCTACACCTCAGGTTCTCAGGTCTGGCAAATCTTGACAACCGTCTCGGTATCGACACCGATCCAATTTTTACCTCCTCAAGCATCCTTCAACCTTGAACAGCTTCATGAACGTCTCATCCGCCAAAATGAATCATTAGTTGAGACAATACGGACAGAAATAGCGAAAACCCTAATCGACCTTCTTAAAACCATCGCTGAATTTTAGAAATCATGAGTAGCGCGCCTAGAAGGTATGCTCTCCGGTATAAGTGGAGTTATAGATTGATTGGAAAAATTAGAAACAGGCAGTGAAAACTTAGTATTAAAGGAAAAGCTGCATAAGATAAATAGTCAAATCAATTTATTGGAGAAGAGAGAAATCAGCGCGAAGTGAACGCATAGTGAACAAAGAAAATCTGCTGTCTACGTTTCAAGCACTCTGCAGTAAGGTGAACTGTCAGCCATCAATACTAAAAAGTATCTTTCGGGGTTTCTCCCGAAACAACAACAACCAAGCGGAATACCGTTCTTCATGCAGAAAAGGAATATCGCAAAAAGACACGGAAAACTCTCTGCTTCCATGATATCGACATTGATTCCAGTGGCAAATGCCATCTCAACGAGAATTTGACTAAAGCTAACCGTGCTCTCCTTCAGAATGCTGTTCGTCTCAAGCGAAAATCTCAACTCTTCGCATATACACAAATCGTGGATTAATTTTTGAAAGCTTTTATCAAAAGGCCAAAGTTTTTATGTTCTTAGCATTTTATAGAGTTGCCTTCTTCTTCAAAATAAATTTTTTTACTAATTTTGCCATCCTCTATGGCTTTTTTTTTCTTTGTATACTATATACTACATATATAGTATCCTTACATTTATTTTTATGAATTTCAAAATGTTTTTTTACCAAAATCATTTTAATTTTTATTTAGCGAGCGCGGCGGGTCAATCAACATTAATATTTGTTTTATTGCATAAAACTATTCGTGTTTTTCATTCCCTCAGTTATTATAGTAAATATCTGTTTTTATATTGTGAACCTGGATCACGATAATATGGTAAGACAGTCCCATCCTGACAACTTGCATTGATCTCTCCACAACATAATAAGGTGCCATCTTAACGCACAAAGCATCTTTCCCAAAATTGACGAATTCCGCTATACCTTTGAAAATTCTCGTCTCGATGCAGTATTTGTATGAGAAACTTGGCTGCACAGCAACGTGCAAAAAGAAGTCTGCTGCCTTAATGGCTATTAAATGTTTCAAGGGTGTTGCTATATACCTACAAAAACAACTAAGGGGTAAAGTCATTCACGAATCATTTCCTGGGTGTCCTATTGACTATTTGTTTGCTGATATTACATGCAAAGCTGAAAAGTTAAAACTTGGTGTTGTGTATAGGCCAAACAAACGGATATGCTTTACTCCATTGCTAGATGTTCTTGAGGCTAATTTATGTATTTCCTCAAACATAGTCATCTGTGGTGACTTCAATTTCAATCTACTGAATAAGTCTGAAACATCCTCGTTTATCGGAAATATGAATTCGCTTCATTCAACTCAAGCATTCCCACCCATTACTTGGACGACTCATGTTCCCTTCTTGACGTTTTCTTTGTCGGTGACATTTCTACCCTGCTTTTTTATGACCATATCTATGCCGGAGGGTTTTCTAGGCATAACTTGATATACTTATCACTAAACTAGACTTATCTAGCAACACCACGGAACGATTTTACCGTGACTATAAAAATATAGAGATTATTCATACAAAACTGCTTTTCGACGTTAATCGAAAGTTTTGGGATAGCATCTACTACATGCCCTCTGTAGATGACCAAGTTATGTTCCTACAACAGCATGTATTACAGTTATATGAGAACAACATCCCTTTAAAAGCAATAGTACGTACATCTAAGTCCCCTCAATGGTTTAGCTCTTACATCAAAAAACTTATAGTCCAACGTGATACTGCCTATTGAAAGTGGAGGAGTTTTCGTCTCGATGAATTACGAAATGTATATCGTTCTTTGCGCAATAAAAAGTTGTCTTGAAAATCAGATCTACAAAAAAAGCTTTTAATAATCACAACTTCAACCTGTCTACCCCGGAAACCACTACGAACATGTGGAAGAATCTTCGCGAAGCAGGTATCGGTAGGGAAAATATCGTAGTCCACATTGATGTTAACTGTGACCAGTTGAACTTGAATTTAATCTTCCCATACGGCAATCCTTCTTCCAGCCCTGCTTCCCCAGAGTGTAACCCTGCAAATGACACTGACGGGGATTTTACCGAGGTCTAGACTGTCTTAGCTCAAAGTTTATGAAACTGCTTCTGCCTTATTTACTTCCTCACATTACTCACCTCTTTAAAAGTATACATATTCACTACTTCTACCTTGCCCTCTGAATGGAAAAAAATAAAAATAGTTCCGGTCACCAAGAAAGGAATGAATGTTGTTCATTCTCTGAAGATTTCCTCTGTAAACATCAGTCTGGTTTTCGGCGCAACAGGAGCTGCAACACTGAGTTGATATTAATAGTAGATGAGATTCGTAACGCAATGGATAGGAATCATCCGACGCTCTTATTATTACTCGGTTTTTCAAAGGCATTTGACACAGTCAACCATTCGATTATCCGTATCGACTGTCCGTAGTTTTTCAGGTTATATTTAAACGGAATAAAACAATGTGTTTGCATTGGTGGAAATAGTTCGAGTTTTTTAAGTGTATAGAGTGGAGTGCCACAAGGATCAATCATTAGACCCACTCTTTTCTTCTTATAGGTAAACGATCTACCAAACATTGTTATACACTGCAAAATCCATATGTACGCTGACGATGTACAACTTATGATAAGCTGCCCTACTAATGAAACAAACTCTGCTATTGACTTCCTACACGAAGATCTTTCCAGAAATTAATACACCGCTCCTGATCTTTCAGGCCTTCAGCCTAATCATATCAATCAAGTGCCCATAGAGTGGGCTGTCTCCGCTTAAACCTTGGTGTGACTTTGAATTCGAATCTCTCTTAGGATATTCACATTAATTCAATCATCTGCATATAGTGGGCTTCGTACTCTATGGGTTACTCAACATCCTCTACCAACGAAAACTAAATTTATTTTAGCAAAAACTCTTTTTTCAACAACTTTACTTTACGGATGTGAAATTTTTTGCTAACCAGATCACAATAGTCTCAGAAAACTTAACATTGTCTTCAACAATATCGGGAGATACATTTTGAACATCTAGCAGCGCGATCACATCTCTAACTTGTCTAAGCAAATAACTGGTTGCTCCTTCCTCAGCCTACTGAAATACAAATTACTTTGTCTTTCGCATAGCCTTATAAAAACTCGAGAGCCAGATTACCTATTTAATAATCTTCAGTTTTTGCAATCGCACAGATCGTTTTCGATAGTTCAACAAAGATACCTTTGTCTTACATCAACACGCGTCTAAGCGTCAATTCTTTGTTCAAAGTGTCCGGCTCTGAGACTGAACGAATAAATTTAAGTCGTCCTTACTCGCACTTCTAGCTACAATCTTATATGCACAAAATTATATGAACATTTTTTTTTTTCTACTCTTTATGTACTCGTATTCTCTATGAACTTATGAATTTATCTTAAACTTCTACTTTTCTGTTTTATAATATTTAATTCTTACTTTTTTCTATTATACTAGGTCTAGGTCCTATTGCAAGTCTATCAGTGTTTGGATCAGACTTGCTCCCGTCATAATGTCATCGACGTAGGCAACATTCACCAGTATTTTATCAGCCTTCGAATGCTTCGTAATCCTTTGCGATTTGCTTCAACACGCGAACCGAAAAAAAGGGTATCGATGCTGTACCGTACGTCACTGTTTTTAGCCGATAGTATTGAATGCTGTCTTTTGCATTTTTTCGCCATACAATGTGTTGATAATTGGTGTCTGAATCAAGGAAAATATGTTGATGTTCTCATAACTGCAAACACACTCCGATCAATTCGCATTCCATTGAATCTTTGGTTGAACCATCAAACACGACACGTTGTTTTGTGGACGAACTATCGGGTTTTAAAATCACGTGATGAGGCAAATAGAATTGCTGAGAAGAATTTTGGTAGATTTCGTGATAAGCAATTAGGGACATATGGCTACGGTCGAGGTATCCTTCATAAATATGAAATATTGTTGTTACAATTCTTGGTTGTTTGGAAAGCGGCAATCCATCGAGTTTAAGCGCGAAACCACCATGTGAAGAGTGTTTGCGAATCAAAGAGAGGAGGTCTTAAGCGGAAGACCGACAATGTATTTTCCGTCAGATGATCTTGACACTGTCTTACGAAACTTTTCTTCAGTTGGGTCATTGAATAAAGAATTTGTCTTGATGTTACGAATTTCTTCGAGCTTCCAGGATTTTTGTACAAGAATGTCTACGTCTATAGCGGAACGAAATGCCGAAAGACCATGATCATTTGAATTTGAGAGCTCTTCTGAAATAACCCAGCCGAATGAAGTATTTTGAGCAACAGGTTTGCCTTAAGATCCAAGTAATTGTTCAGCTACAAGAATGTTTCACTCTTTATCGGCACTCAAAAGCAGATCCACCCGGTTGGAAATGTTAAAGAGTAGATCGGCTAATATCAGTTTTGAAAAATGCTCCCATGTAGATGGTAACTTTTGAATTCAATTAACTGAAAATAAATGCGAAAATGGAGTTGGATTAAAACGTACCCTATATACTGGACCACTCCTAGCGAGGACAGTCCCGTGACCGAGATCCGAAAATGTTTGCGGGGAAGTCTTATCCTTTACACAAAAGATTCCGTCATGAATGAAGATTGTGAACCCGTGTTCAACAAAATGCATTTATCGACGAACTGCCCCCGAACCTTTGCGAGAATTGTTAGCAAAATAGTTTGCTTACGAATGCTTGCTTTAAGCGAGTGGTTACCCACCAGTGGATAGTTTTGTGTTAAGCAAGATGGGGTATCAGCATTAGACATTTATTAGAGGAGTTACCAATTCGAAGACAATTGAAATATGTGGACAGGGTCTGAAGATAAGAATTGAAGACATTGGGACATGATCATTTTTATACAACGGGCACTGATTATTTGAGGACGATT
This sequence comes from Volucella inanis, assembly GCA_907269105.1. NCBI lineage: Eukaryota > Metazoa > Arthropoda > Insecta > Diptera > Syrphidae > Volucella > Volucella inanis. Next base: position 128,543,905 of record OU026157.1, read on the forward strand.
TAGAATGATAAGCTCTAATTTGATTAGATTGCTTTGAACGCGACGGAACCGATCGATTATTAGTCTGACGAATTTCTAGCGCATCACATCGCAGTTCAAAAAACTTGAAAAGGTCTCAAATCGAGCAATCATCATGAGAACCGACTTCCTCAACCCATGCTTGCTTTGTTTTTGTGTCTAAGTTAATGAGCAACAGAAATACCACATTGATAACCACGGTGTAGCGCTCCCATTGTTCCGATTTGAGTTCTTGTTTTCTTGTTACATCTGTTGGTACATCATACTTTGACATTTGCAAAAGTTACCTAGCCAAGAGTACATCTATCTCTGTGTATGTTGACGATTTTTTAGAAATGGATTTAAATTTGCAACAACGAAGTTGTATTAAATTTTGCTTAAAAAACAGATTTAATTGTGCGCGAACGTTGGAAATGTTGGAAAAGTATTTCGCAAAAGATTCTCTAAAGAAAACGGTCGTTTACCAGTGGCACGAGCGGTTCAAAAGTTGTCGTGAGACTATCGAAGATGATGAACGCAGTGACAGACTATTGACTTCGAAAACCGACGAAAACATTGATGAAGTAAAAAAAATGCTGATCAATAACAGCAAATTAACCATCAGAGAGATAGCGGAGGACTTGAACACTGCCTATGGATTCGTCAAAGGCATTTTGGTTAATGATTTGGGTTTCCGCCATGTAGCAGCAAAGTTGGTGCCAAAAGACCTCTATTTCATGCAAAAATGAGACCGTATTGACATCGCAAAAGAGATGATTTGCGAGTCTGAATCCAATCCCACATTCATCAAAATGATCATTACTGGAGACGAGATGTGGGTTTATGAGTATGACACGCAATCTGACATCAGGCAAGTGAATGGTGTTCACCAAATGAGCCGAGATCAAAAAAACTACGTCGTTCTTACTCAAAAAAGAAGGCAATGCTCAGGGTTTTCATGAATTACGACGGTGTAGTGCATTATGAATTTTTGCCAGAAGGCCATACAGTTAGCAAAGAGTATTATTTGGGCGTTATGAGAATTTTGCACCATGATAGCGCACTGTCGCACAGTGCCATCATTATTGATTTGGCTCCCTGTGACTTCTTTCTGTTCAATCGAGTTAAAAAACCACTACGAGGAACGCGTTTCAACAGCCAAGAGGAAGTAATGGAAAAATCGCAGAAAGCACTGATGGACATACCGAAAAATGAATATAAAAAATGTTTCGTGTAGTGTGTTACAGTCGGTTGAGATAACTTTGAAGGGAACAATATAGATTTAGATGAATATACTTGTATTTTTAATTTTCTTTTGAAAAGGTGGTATATAGAAACAAATGACTTCATCCGCAACGTCCGTAAATTTTCGCACTGATTGCACATTCGGATTAGACAATGAAGTATCAAAAATGTTTCGTAGCGCCTTTCGAATCGATCCCAAGCCTCAGTGCAATTTTCATCTGAGATCGAAATGTATTTTATAAAATTGGCCGCATTCTAAGGTGCTAAGGTTACATTCTTGAAGCATACTTTTTACAGACAATGTATTGGAAACGCCTCTCCACCAAGTCATCTCCCGCTAATAGAACTCGGCAGTTAAGCCGCCCAGTCACGCCGTCTTGCTGTACTTATGCTAGCATATTGCTACCCTCACTTCATTTTGCTCGGGTGAATGGAACTCTTGACCTTCACCATCCAGATGACAGTTAATAGTCTGCAGAAGTGGTTTTTCCGTATTCTCAATATCAACTGTGACTCTGCTACTGTGTTTCCTTGTTCATCTCTACAGTCCATGTCTCCTAAGGCTAAATCTCGTTCGTTTTAGCATAGATTACATACTTCTCGCTACGTCCGATTAAATCCTAAATATACGGATGAAATGCCGATCGACATTGTTAAGACAAGATGTACGACAAAATGGTCTCTTGAATCTTAAGTGGTCAGAGTTCAATATTCGCACACAAGTTTTCCATTCTTGCTTCAACTCTCTGTATACGTTTTCAGTTAAGACGGGCAGACATAATACGTCTGTAGATTCCAGGAACTTTCTCCGTATACATTTAGGTATACTGTATGAAGCCCTGTCGACGCTCTCTTCACCTTACAGTAACACGCAAGTGATAACGAAGCAATAGTTATATTGCGGTCTAGCTTAACAACTTCCAAGTTATTTTCTACTTCATTGGGCTGACTCAAAAGACCTTAATTATCATGTTTATTGCCAACGTTATAGCGTCAACAATATTTTACTTCGGTATGCCTCAGTCCGTCTACTATGTTTTTGGCCAGATGTAGGTATGCCAGATAGACATCCCTCACAGTTCAAGAGTCCGTTACGGATGATACAAAAAACAAATGCAAAGGGAAGCAAAATACTAAAATTCATTCAATCAGGCAGAACCGATTATTTATTAAAATTAACACTGCCAGTCAGATATAGAAAGAGAAAAGTCCACTCCGTAACAGCTCATGGCAAAAACCACACTTGCATTGTATAATACGACCATCCCTGGCATAGTTCATTTCGCTCAACACACCTAAGTTTCCGTTTTCAAACCAACACCTCCATCCCTTAGCCATAGAACAACAAGTTCAAAATTCCCACTGACATAGTTAAGCATGTTGAACGGCTTAAGACTGAAGTCGCCTCTTCTCCTCCTTTGGCCTTCTGTGTACCACTAAATACCATTCTTATGAAACCAGAACTCCACATCACATGAAAATGTGTGCCACTCAAGCGAAGCACTTCGCCAGTGTTCGAGTTCGAGGAGTTGAGAGTCCTTGTTGCTGTTGTTCGTGATGCATATGCAAATGCAGAATGCATGCAACCCTTCAAGAGCTCAACTTTAATTAAACACTTTCCTGCTTTTCTCTTAAATAATTTTCCACAAGTTTTCTTGGATTTTTTTTTTTCTTTTTCTGTCCAACTATTCTCTGTCGCTTTTCCTTAACATGGTTCCTTGTTTCGTGTTTGCGAATAGTTTCGTCCTTATAGTTCTCCTTGGCGTTGTTCGCAAAGATTTTACCACCCGACCAACAACTTGAGGGTGCAACCTACTTGGCGGTGCACTCATGTCGCAGTCTAGGGAAAGGGGTAGCCTCTGAAAATTCATAATTTCTTTGATCAAGACTTTAATTAAAATTTATATGGGGGGTTGTAAAAAACAGATGCAGTACGGATAGCCGTACATATATGGAACTCGTCCATCCTTGTGTCACCCCCTCTGGGGTAACGTGAGAATGAAGATCGCGTTTCACGAATGTTCCCTGTTGTTGCAACATCATCATTATCATCAGAAGCAAATCTCACCCTTTGAAAAGAGTGCTTCACCCCTCTATCGCTTTGTGTGCGCTATTCTTATGCTGGGGGCAAATTTTATGTCGGCATGGAAAGAAGCGATCCTTTGAAAAATTTTACGAGTACATTCAAAAGAATCGAGCTGAAGGTAATGCCGACACTTGTTAGCATTCGGTTAATTGTTGCTCTACTAAGACAAAGTGGAATGTGGATGCAGGGTTCAGATACTTCCAAGTGGCAAGTGGTGTGAGGAGATATATCGACTAATGGGTAACACGAAAGAGAAATTCTTGGAATTACTCAAAGTACACCTGGCGGTGGCATTTTTTTGCACCTGTATATTTTTTATAGTTTTTTTTTTTTTTTATTTTCATTTCGAATTGCTATAGGGGTTAACTGGAGAACGGAACTGTACTAAAAGTACTGAATCTTTGGATAAAGCTGGAAGGTTAAATAAGGAAATAGGTACTTCAAATGGAATATGGATGTATGATTGCTTTTTTGTATCGCACAAGGGTGCATATCTTCACATCCTACCCCAGTAATGAGAAATTATGGTTTCAGGGAGAATTGAGCAAAGAGTTGCATTTAGGATTGGAAGATTCGGCAGAATTAGTCTGTTGTTGGTTTCTTGCATTACTACTGCAAATGAATACTCACACTGAGTGATCCCACTTCTAAAATTAGTTGTAGATAACGTATTCTTCAGAACTCAGAAGATTTGCAAAATATAAACAATTCGATGATAATTTTAGTCCTTCGCAGCGGATCTCTCACCTGTTTGGGCAACTGGAAAGAAATAAATTTCCTCAAAATTTGTAGATTAACAATAGACAAATGAAGAAAATATGTTACATGTGAGGCTGTATATTTTCTGACAAATTTGAGGATTTTCAGAGTGTAGCAAAGATATATCTTTATGTAGCAAATGTATACACGCACATCTTGTGTAGCACAGTATAGTCTCTCTGACGTCATGTTGTCAATAAACCATCAAGAAAGATCACATCTCCTTTTTTTCTCGTTCTGTTGTCGCTTCCACTGCAACGCTGCCACATTTTGGTAGCAGAGCGTACTTTAGTTTATCTGCTCTATCGGTTATCTCCGCGCCGCGGTTGAATAAATGATACAAAGGCGCAGCCGGCTTCTCTGTTTATCCGATATACAACGGGAGAGTGCAGCCTGCATCTCCATCACCGTGCGTCCTACCTCACCGAGGTTCATCCGAAGCGCTGTCAGTTCCATCCCCGAAATTCTATTTCGTTATTTTCGCCGGTAATCCCAAAAATTATCTGTGAAAACCATAAGTGTAGGTAACTAACAAGGAGAAAGAAAGCATTTCCACATTCCCCTGTAATCAATGTGCTAATCTTTATTAATTCTTGCATCTAAAGCCCCACGGAAAACATTTCCCATCCAGTATTTACCGCGACGCGGCCTAGCGAGTGAAAAACAGAAGAATTTACGGTGCGAATCTCGTTGCTACTTGGAACGCACTACTCCGTAAGTACGACAACAAGCCATTGCTTTTTCAAGCTCAGCTCGAGTGCTTGCTGTCTTTACCGTCGGTAAAATCTCGAAAGGTAGACGAGATTCAACATCTCTTGGACACTGTGTAGGAGGCTAGACGAGTCGCTCCTAACTTTGGCCGATTGGTTGAGTTCTGATATGATTGGTATGTTGGCATTTTAATATCCAAGTTGGACACGAAGACCAGAGAAGCCTGGGAAACGTCGCGAAATAATTCGACCGATTTCCCTAAATGGATTGAACTTGTCAATTTTCTAGAAATCTAATTGAATCTTGAAGTTAAGGACAAAATGCCTAATGTCAAACACAACTCTCTTCGTATGACCTCGACAAACGAGGCGACAGAAAAAACCCGTCAGTTCCGTGAACTTTTACCACAGTGCCTAGGAGGACATATATTAGCTTTCTGCGACAAATTTAAAAAGCATTCGTTTTCGGATCGTAGAGAACAAGTGAAAAGGCTAGGACTGTGCTTTAATTGTCTCCGGTCGGGTCATTCAGCGTCTTCCTGCAAATGCTCCTCTTGTATTGTGTGCGCCGGTAAACATAATACTATTCTTCATAGTGACGTGGCCCCCATAAAGGCTCAAGAACAGACAGTAGCGAATTCTCTATCCGTGGCTCACACCTCAATCAGTGGTCGAACAATTTTATCTGCCACTGCATTGGTGATTATTCGCTCCGCGAATGATCGTTCTTTGAGTGTCAGGGCATTCCTCGATGCAACCTCCGAGGAGTCTTACATAATATACATATACATATTCGCATATGTGGCTTAGACCTTGCGACTGCGACGATGCCCAGCTACACTCAGTATTTGTGAAGTGGGTGGTAGACTATCAGCCACTGTTTCTTCAGAGGTTGATATAATCGTGGCATCATCAATAGATCGATCGTTTGAACATAAAACTACCGCGTCTATCCTGAAACGAGTGACTGATTTGTTACCGTCGCAACAAATGCGTACTAAATCATGCCTGATATTGTCAGGTTGTGTGCTCGCGTCGAAGTATATGCATCGATTTTACGCGAAGAGCCGCAAATCGGAATGCTGGGGTCACCGTCGGCAATACAAACAGTTTTCGGATGGGTCGTGGTTGGGGCATTGCCAGGTTGTTATGTGTCGCCAGACGCAACTCGCGTTAGTAAAACTTATGTGGCCAAGAAATAAGAGACTATCTCTGAGCAAATACGTCGATATCGAAAGTGTTGAGCGCCCCCCTAAACTTAGTCCTGAAGATCGTAGTGTTATTGAGCTTTACAAAAAAGAGTACACGCGAGACGCGAGTGGTAGGTTCACAGTACCTATGCCCCTGTGATTTAGTGAACCGAAGTTCCCGGGTTTTTTAGACATTGCTATTCGTCGATTTCACTCCGTCGAGAGGAAATTCGTTTAAAATGATTCGTTAGCCCAAGCGTACAAAACATTCCTCCGCGAGTATGAATCGTTTGGTCACATGGAAAAGGTAAAAGACATAAGCACTACTCAGAATTTCGATGCCTATTTTTTCCATCACCACGCCGTGTTAGGAGTGATGGTTCGGGTGCCATACGGGTCGTGTTCAATGTGTCACAGGCTGCGAGTAATAGTCTGTCGCTAAACGACACCCTCTTCGCCGGTCCTAAATTACAGCAAGACTTGTGGATTGTGTTTCTCAGATTTCGGTTCTTTCGCTGCGCGTTTACGGGTGACATTGTTGAGATGTTTAGGCAGATTCGGGTAAAGGAGTCTAACCTCAATCGTCAAATGATTGTCTGACGCGAACAGTTATCTTATCCCTTGGAGTATTTTCGATTACTCACGGTAACATAAGAAGCGAATTTTGCCCCCTTCGCGTCTATTTGGGTCCTTAACAAGGTTGCAGAGTTAGAACGAGAGCAATTTCCAATAGGTTCCACTCTTTTGACTATATAGCAACACATAGCGGGAATACCCTCGAAGAAGCTCAAAAGGCTCAGTGTGAGCTCATTTCGATACTTCACACCTCGGGCTGTTTGCTAAGCAAGTCGGCAGCGAACGTCGATGAATTAATACCAACAAAATCCCAGTTCTGTCTCACTCAAAGAACATTGGGAGCTCCTACGTGTACATCAACTCTTGGCCTCGGCTGGCACACAGGTGAGGATATCTTTTAATTTCAGATCCGAAGAGAAGCAGAACTTGTGCCGCTAACAAAACGGCGTCTTTTATCAAGCAGCCTCCGGCTCTTTGACCCACTTGGAATTTTGGCTCCAGTTCTCATTCGGTCTAAAATCCTGATCCAAGACTGCTGGCTATTGGGCGTGGATTGGAATGAAGAGGCTACGTCCTCTTTGTACATTGAGCAGGGACCCTGCCGGTTTAAATGCGCTGACACCTGGGCATCTGGTAATAGGAAGTGGACTTAGCGTTTTGCCCGACCCTAACTATATTGACACTGAGACAAATGCGCAACCACTTTGACGACGTTCAAAGTGATGTTTTGAAAGTCCTAACATCCATACTGGAGCAATGGTTTTTGCTGATTGACGATCGATTACCGCCGGGCCGTTGGCCTCTCGCTAGAATCATTCAAGTACATCCAGGATCTGATAGCAAGGTGAGCGTAGTGACCGTTCGTACCTCCAAGGATCAATACATTCGACCAATTTGCAAGGTTGCCTTGTTGCCAAAACCAGCTTCATCCACCCCACCTGAAGGCGAATCATCAGCTCAAACGGCAGGCGGCGCCGAGGATGAAAATCAGTCTTCAGTCTTCAGTATTCAGTCTGAATTTTATATTTTATAGCATTTGAATTGAGATTTGAATTAAGAATTTCTGCCTTTGTAAAATACCGTACCAAGCATAGCAACTTATTCATTTTAAAGTCTTAAGAATTTTGAATTGTTAACCTTTTGTTCGTCCTTTTGGAGTAAAATAACGAGGCGGGCGGTATGTACCAAAGTTATACTCGCACATCTTGTGTATCACAGTATAGTCTCTCTGATGTCATGTATGTATGCACTTGCAACAAATTGTCAATAAAGCATCAAAGAGCTCACATCTCAGAAAAGGAACCGAGCGGTGTTTTCTTTTTGTTCGTCGTTTTCGGAACAGTTTCGGACTATGCAAATCGAAAGATAAAGTGTTTCTTCAGTAGAGAGCAACGCAGTTTTTAGCATATGTATTCGCTAATTCTAGTGAAGTGTCATTCAATGAGGAGTATTTATATATGAAAGAAACTAATAAAAGTGTGGAAAACTTCTTAATATCGTTCCACGCCCTGTAATATTAGTCCCCGTTGTGGGTATACGATTTATCAGCTTACTTGCTTGCTTGAGGCGGTGCTACAACCTTGGCCTAGTCCTCTACCCCAAAACCTATACAAGCCATTATTACCAGATCGATCGTTATCCAGCTGCATCCTGTAATGCACATGAGATGGGTCGAGGTCTCTGTTAACTTACATGATCAACCTGGTCCACTGCTCTGTCCCTCCGTCTTTGATTTAAAGATTATTCGCGCCGGAACGCTAATGTAAATCTACTTAGAAAGTTGTTTTTTATAAGGTTTAAGTGCCCTTAAAATGCTTGTACACAGCGGAAGCGAAGAAAAATCAGGGAGAACGGAAAGAGAGGTGCCGATGAACGTTGGTTTTAAATGTTTGAAGCTTATAATGAACAGGAAGCAAATAGCTGGGCAAGGCATTCCATACGCGAGTTGTGCGATATAGGAACGAATCAAGATATTTGAGAGTATGTCCGGAAGTGGGATTGAGGGTATAATGATGAGCATTCATAGCGAGACAGATGTTACGGTTAAAATTTTGAAGGGGCGGAATGCTACGGTGGTGGAAATACAGATAAAGCAGAGTGAGATACGAAATATTACGTCGATCTTCGAAGGTGTTCACTGTCTGGGTGATTTTTCATTACCTATGAGTTTTATTACACAGTTTTGAATCCTATCTAGCAGATACAGAGATGTTTTGGGCCCACCTGACCAAATGTGGGCATTGTTCTTCAATTGTACTCCAGATGGGGTAAAGTATCTCTAACATCGCTTGAGAAATCCTAGACATTTCGCAGCATTTTTGACGACAACGAATATGTGCTCATTCCAACGTAAGTTGTCATTGACACACAAACCAAATATGGAAAGTTTTTCGGTTTTGACAATGCAGGTGCCATTCATGGACAATTAATTTAACTTTTGCTTTAACGACAGCAGAAAACATTGTGCTTTTGAAGCATTAAATTCCACTCTGTTGGTGGTTCCCTTATTAGTAATGCTGCTAAAATCGGAGTTTAATGAGCTTAACATACGCTATTGTTCCCGTTTTACAGCCGAAGAGCAAGGACGTGACTCCGGGAACGAATATGAGAAGATAAGAGTCATCAGCAAAGGAACATATTGGATTTGAAGTAGCAGGCAAGAGATGGTTCATAAAAATTTAAAAGAGTGTCGGAGATAAAATGGAGCCCTGTGGCACACCAACATTTATTTTATGGATATCAGACTTGAAACTGTCCAAGACAAATTGAATTGAACGTTTCGAAAGGCAATTTCTAATCCATTGAAGAAGAGAGTCATCGATCATAAAAGCATGTATTTTCGACAAAAGAGCTTGATGCCAAACTCTGTCAAATGCTTTAGTAATATCAAATGCAACTATCTTGCTTTTGCCAGATTGATGTACGCCTTGGTTCCACTTTTCGGTGAGACATGCCATCAAATCACCTGTAGACCAGTTGCTACAAAAACTGTAAAAGTTTTCGTGTTTTGGGATATTTCATAAGCTGACGGTTTATCAGCGTTTCCATGAGCTTGGAAAGAAGGAACGCAGTGGCTCCTTAGGAGGGTAAACTTTCTAATATTTGCCTTAAGAAAACCTAGAGCGGTTTTATCCATTCTTGACAAAGACCACCTTTCTGCAACATACAGTAAGTGTTAGCTGATAAGCGTCCTTTCATGAGTAGTCTAAGATGTTCCAAATAGAGCTCCCTTACTTATTATTCAGAGATTGGAAAGAGTTATCTCTATTTGATTTACTGTCGCTTTAAAAATTAATAGCGGAGTCTAGTAAGACGAAAACCTTAGTACAACAAAGTTAAATCTAAGGAAATTTCGTGTCTAAGACATCAGAACCGAATGTTTTTTTTTTTCTTGTTAACAGCATATAGGCAGTATAAATTATTTTGCATTTTACTTTTTGACCTCTGGATCCTTTTTCGCTGCTCGTAGTCCAATACTCACGCTTTCATCACCGGCATCGCGCTATCTTATTTTGATTATGACAATATCGTCGGTGTTCCAGTCTATGGATAATTGAATTGAATTTTAAAAATATTGTTCCTCTGATGATGGCGTTCGGGTATTGCACAATATTTTTAAGGACGATGTTAAAGAAATAGCATGAAACGTAGTCCTGTCTAAATAATTTTTTGATCCAGTTGCCTCCAGTTTCGCAAGCTAAGTGGGTAGAGGTCCCCTTTCACTTGCGCACGCCTCCTGAGTCGTGGTCTTCCTCTACGAATTCGAGGATTTTTCGGATCGAAGCATTGGTGTTCACCCGCTTTACATAGCCACCTCAGTCGTTGGGCATTCACTTTTCTGGCTAAGTCGATACAGTTCGTTATTGTATTTTTTTTTTTATATATAATTGGCGCGCTCACAAGGGATTTTATTCACTCTTTAACATGTTTGTACATATCTTGGACCAAGAGAAGTTATGGAGGGGAAAATAGAGATAATGATAAACGTTGGTTTTAAATGTTTGCAAGTTGTACAACCACTGACTAGGAAATAAGGAGCAGTGCATTCGATAAGCAAGTCGTACGGCTTAGGAAAGAATAACAATATCTCAGAGCATGTTCGAAGGTGGGGTTGAAGGTGTACTGATGAAAATGACGGGTGTAACGGCTCCACTCACTCTATGCAGATGTAATAGAAAATCACATGAGGAATTTTCCTCCCAAAGCAGCCAAGAGCACCCTCATCTCTTTTGAAAAAGTCATGCCTCTACATTATAGAGCGGGATTGAAATTATTATGGTCTTATATAAGCTTACTTATGTTGTTCGAAAGAGGGCTTTGTTAGTCAATTGCGTTCTTAGTTCGAAGAAGCAGCGATTGGCAAGATTTTTTTTTTTTTTCAATTGAACTCAGGGCTACTACTGCCAAGGGTGATGTTTTGTCCGAAACGTCAGTGTTGGGTGACCTCTCTTGTTGACATCATATACTTGGTCTTGCCCCCCTTGATAGTTAAACCCATCTTTGCCGATTCCGTCAAAATACTCGTTAAAAAGGCATTAACATCACATAGCTTTCTTCCGCTTATGTCGATATCATCGGTGTATGCCAGTAATTGGATGGATTTTTGAAAGAGAATGCATCTTGTGTTGGCGCGTAAGTTTTGCACTATTGTTTCAGGAGTGATGTTAATAAAATCGCATGACAGCCCATAGCTTTGTCTAAATCTTTTTTTGGCATCAAATGTCCCAGTGAGTTTTAACCGATCTTGATGAAGCAGCGTACACTCTCCATCGTCATCTTGCACAAATGGACGAGTTTAACAAGGATGCCAAAACTAGACATGAGTAGGTAGTGTGTGCTCATGTCTTTTTTCCTAGATCTGCCATAGTGTTAATATTTGGTCGATGTTGGACTTAACCGGCCTGAAGACACACTGATAGGTTGTTAATGAACGGCTTGAGTCGTTCACACAATACGAAGACTGATACCTTTGCATTTGGTGCAGTTCCGATAGTTTTTCTTTCTTGCGGATCGGAAAAACAATGCTGAGATTTCATTCATCGGGCATACTTTCGTCCGACCATATCTTGCAAATGAGTTGGTGAATGCTCCTTACCAAGTCATCGCCTGCCACTTTAGCAGCTTTGTTGAATCGTAGCTTAGATATGGCTATCTTCACTTCATCTAGGTTGAGTGGACGGAACTGCTGGTCTACATCGTCTAGGTTGAAATGTTTATACTGCATGGCCTCGATATTCTGTTGGCCATCGCCGTAATATGTACATATCTACAGTTAAAAGTTTGTATCCGTGGCATGTTTTTTTCTACCTTCCGAATATCCTGGAGTATCATCTCTCAATTTCCACGACCATGCTCCTTCTTTTTCCTCTTGACTTTTCTCTTCCGCACGTAGAGCTCGTGAGCAACTGTAGTCCTTCTTTGTAGCCCCGCTTTGTATGCCTCTTGCTTAGCTTCATATGCTTGTCGGCATTTGTCATCAAACCAAGGATTTCGTTTTAATGGCCGAGTGAAACCCAACACATTAGATGGCTTTTTGGCAATATTGCCACTTTTCTTCGATATTTGATGCATGCATAGGACCTCTTAAGAGATTAAATGGGACTCGGTCGGAAAAGGATTTGGCGATCTCTTGCGAATGTAGTCGTTTTATGTCAAACTTCCTCACAATATTAGCGTGCCTTTGCGATGTTCGGATATCCACAACCATACCTTGGTCCAAATCGATGTTGGCCCCTCGGAACGTTCAGACATATATAATACTGGAGAAATGCCTTACATCGATCGCAATATGGTGAATCTAGTTGACGGTTGATTGATAAGGAGTTCTCCAAGTACTCTAATAAATGTCGAGATGTGAGAATCGCATTCTGTGTACGACAATTTTTCTCCACACCGCAAAGATGATTAGCCTGAATCCGCCATAGGAGCTGGTGTCGTGTAGGCTATAACTTCCGACATTACTACCAAAGATGCCTTCCCTTCTTAGCTTTGCATTAAAACTGCCAAAGACTATTTGAATGTCATAGCTAGGACACTGCTCGAAAGAGTTCGTAGAAACTATCTTTGGGGTCATCAGTTTTCTCGTCTTTGGAAGCGTATGCGCTTGTAAGGCTTATGTTGGCAAATTTAGCCTCAAATACGGATTATCCCAAGGCCGGAAACTCAAGACTTCTTGCCTAAGCCTATAACATCCCTTTTCCAGAAACACAACAATAAAGCACTTTACATCTGGCAGTAATCTCATTTAGAGAATCGCGATCTCATAGAGTCGAAACACTGCTTCCGTGACGGCCATAATTTTTGGTTAAAGAGTAATAAGATGATCAGATAACCGAATAGTAGATCCGATAGTATCTGAAAAGCTTCAAAACAAAGTAGTCCGTAACCTCAGCCTTTATTGCAGAAGATCTTCTGAAAATTTCAACACAGAGCAAATGTTCAAGTCACTGGGAATGAATTTTTGTGCTCCCATTGTGCAGATATGTACAATGTACATGCTAATCGTACACCCTAGCTGGTCGTAGTCGAGGTATGTGCTGCTGCCATCTGTGCACATTACTGTCTTCCAGGCGTAGAGCTCGTATAATATAATGAGCCTATGGCCACGGTTACTGACTCTAGCCAATATGTGATAGTGGGGGTAAATAGGAGTTGGTCGACTCATTGGTTAACGCGGTCATTAGATCTGTCATCTATGCACAAGGTTACGTGCGGGCAGTGCTAAACATGATGAACTATTGGTGCTCTAGTAATGGGCGTACAGTCAGTCCTCCCAAAACTGAGCTTGTTCTCTTTACGAGGAAGAGGAACCTGACTGGTCTAACTCATCTAGTGCTTACAGGCATCACCACCCAATTCTTCAATTAAGCTAAGCATTTGAGTGTCTTCCTGGATAACAAACTTCTATGGACTAGACATGAAGATCGAAAGCCCGTCGGCCTTCTGGCAGTGCAAAGAAGCTGTCTGCCTGATGTCATCAAAAAAGATCTTTGGGATCCACACGGCTATAATAAGGCCAATAATATCTGGTGGAAATAGCTCTCACTAAAATTTGTTATTGCTGCTTTTATCAGACTTCAAAGAACTTTCTATCTCTGCTGCCTGAGGGCTCCCTTCTAGATGCATTGATGAAAATCTTTTTCCTTGATATTTATATCTCATATACTCAAGCCCATCTTCCGTTTAAAAAGCCATTTTTTATGGTTTTGCGCGCCTACTGTCTTTTTATTTTGACAAAACGGACATGCCATATAATTCAGAAAAGGAATGAAGTCTTTACGGATGGCCCCAAAACTGATTTATTAACCAGCGCTTGTGTCTTTTTGGAGGACGATAACTCTGTATTTCACTTCTGGTTAGAAAAACTATACACAATCGTGATGGCATCAAATTATATTGTGAAAATCGAAAGAGGAGGCGAAGCAAACTGCATCTGAATCTACTTACGACTTCCAAGCTAGGGCAAGAATAGACAACTTCACAGAACGCAGTCGGAAGCTTGAATTCACTAAGGCTTGTCTAGGTCCCAGTTCACAATGGGATCAAGAGATCTCCTGCTCTACCGCAAAACGTTATTTATCTCTATTTTAACAGAAAAGACCACATGATATGCGTTTGGTTTTTTGGTTTATATATTCTAGGACTATTCTTACAGACACCTCATATAGAATGGTCTATTCAAGATTTTCCCTGAGCGACTAGCTTCTCCATTTAAAAAAAAAAAAAAACAAAAATGGAAACATCACTTTGAGTTCCGTAATTGACAGAAGAATCACAGCTAAGTACCTCTTTACAGGATCTTGTACAGGTAAACGTTGCATCTTATATTGTATTATTCTATGCAACTCTTGTCAGTTAGTAAACGTAGCATGTGTCAAATGTAACATCCCATGATGGTGGAAATACATTGATCTCAGAACTCGAAATATCTGACATTCCTTTCGCTTTTAGACTCTCAGTAGTCGAGATTTTTGAAATTTTTTTCTAACTCATGTCATCTTGTCATCTAGAAAAAATAAGTCATTGGAAAAGTTACCTATAACATGGCAGATCCTGGGTAGGTAACTTGTAAATTCAGTAGTCCACTAATGTAAACCATGCGAGCTATTATTTTCAGTGAACATGAAAGCAAAATCAATCAGTTTCTTGATTCCAGAAGTAACAAACATCCTATTCCTAACGAAGATGAAACTGATATTTCTAGAACGCAGTAATTACGTAGAAATTAAACAAATTTTTACTGCAGATATACACTCTTTTAGTAAAACTAATGAAGGACGACAAGAAGAGGAGCTAGGCACCTCAAGCATATTACCAAACTCTCTTGACACTACTTACAGCTCTGAATTGGGAATCTACACATTCTACAAGACTCATGGAAGAAATATTTCAAGTCCCAACATTGCAAAAACAGAGGCTTTTGTAAGTTAATCAAACAGATACTGTCAACTCATTGGGTTTTGGTGCCATTTTAGTAGATTTACATGGTCATACCTCCGGATGGAGGCTATGCTTGGATAATTTTAGCAATGGCTTTCTTTTGTCAAGTGATTGTAGATGGGATAGTCTTTTCTATTGGAGTCTTACTGCCATACATCACTGAAGAGCTTTCATTGAGCCACAGGCAAACCGGACTGATGGCCTCAACTCAGATAGGTAAACATGAGCAAGATTTTTAATTTTACAAATCCCATCTCAATTTATCGAAGGAATCTATTTCTTCTCATCACCGATATCCAGCGCCTTCATTAATAAGTTTGGATTCCGCGCAGTGGCCTTGACTGGTGTAATCATAGCAATGGTAGGAATAATGCTTGCCAGCTTTAGTCAAGGAACTCTGTCTCTTGTGTGTTCACTTGGACTTATATCCGGCCCTGCAATGGGAATGATTGGGGTAACTTCGACAATCATCGTCAATTACTATTTTGAAAGATATCGAGACGTTGTTGGTGGTATTGCATCTTCTGCAACAGGATTTGGCATTATATTGGTATCTTTACTCAATGTTCATCTCGTGGAGCACATTAATTGGAGAAATACGATGCGAGTGCATGCTCTTCTAATGTTTCTAGTGGGAGCAATGGTGCTATCATATAAAGAAGTGAAACCAACCAAAGTTGGACATTATGTTGAGGTATGTTTGCATCGGACTCCAAAAACATTAACATTTCCTTCAGTATATTTCAGATGAAGAAGACGACACTGATGATGTGGAGATTACTTCTCTTGCATATTCGGTGCAGGTTCCTGAGCTGGCAAAAAGTGTCACCAGCATATCATCAACCGCAAGAAACATCAACCTTCGAATGAGTTACTAGATCTAAAATATCCCTATATCCCTCTCATGGGTTTTCCTACCCTAGCTCCCATAATTAACCAGGAAGCTGAACCGATGAAAGAATCATTCATTCAACGTATATGTCCGTGCTGTTTCATTCAAAAGCGACTTACCGCTACGCTTGATGGAAAACGATTTGTTATCGCTCATGATCCTCTGGACAGAGATGATATTTTTTATGACAGCTATCCTAATTATGTTGCAACTATGGCGAAGAAATCTAGCGATATCATAGATATAGAAATTCTTCCGGGGAAAGAAGACAAGGTTTGCTAAAAAAGGACCCAATGTGGTCATTCAGAGAGCTAAAGGAGGTTTAACTTTTCAGGCTCAAACCATAAGTTATAGTCTTGCCATGATACGTCCTTTACAGACAGACCTACTGGAACAAAAACGATACCAATTACATCCAAAAATATGGGCAGCATTCGAAGCTCTTTTTGACCTTCAGCTCTTGCAGTTGGCCGAGTTCCGAGTCCTTATGCTCGAGACTTTTTTCTTCCCTATGGGATTCAATATCCCTTACGTGTATAGCTCTTGTAAGTGATACTAAGAATTGTATGTCCTTTAAAAAACCATTTTTCTTACAGCTCGAGCTAGAATCGATCAAGTATATGCAAACCTTCTTCCCGTTTTCATTGGTATTACAAACATAGTTTTCCGACTAATCATGGGTTTCATAGCTCACAGGGTCAATTTTCATCCGGCTTATTTGTCTGGAGGTGGAATGGTTTTGGGAAGCTTGGTAACTTTTATAAGTGCTTTTGTGGGTGAAAGCCAAGTGGAATTTCAGTTCTTTTATGTACTGTGCTTTGGCATCGCAACGGGTAGGTCGAATGGATTTATTGATATAAAAAATGATATCACCTTCATCTGACAGCATCGTTTGCATCACTGCGTTCAATAACCTACGTTAAGATCCTTGGTTTGGAAAGACTTACAAATGCCTATGGACTCACGTCAATGGTAATGGGGATCGGTGTTTTTATCGGGACAAACATGGCTGGATTTTTCAATAACTACTTCCACAGTTACACAGTTTCGTTTGCTTTTTCGGGCATTATGATGACCATAGGTGGATGTTTGAAGTTGTGTATTCCAGAATATGCAACCTATCGCAAAATGGTGGATCTAAAAAAGAGTCAGAAGAGAGTTCGTTTTGCTAAGGCCAGAAGGTTTGAAAATTGTTGCTGGTGCTTTAAGGATTGATATGTTTTTGGTTATAAATTTATTTGAAACAGTTTGCTGAAAAGTTTGCCAAATTGATGAAGATACCAATTAATTTATTTTTTTTTTTATGATTAGCGCACGCTGAAGAGTTTGTAGCTTTAAAATGTTTGCTCACAGAGCGTGAGCGAGATACCGAGGTTAGAATGACCCAAGAAATAAACAGCTCGGCAGGGCATTCCATAAGTGAGTTGTACGGTTTTGGAACGAAACACGATATTTCAGAGTACGTCCGAAAGTGAGATTGAGGGTATATTGATGAGCATTCATAGCGAGACGAGTGTTACGGTTGAAGATTTGAAGGGGCACTGGTGGTGGAAATAACTACAGAACAAAGCACCACCTATGAGCCTTATCGCATTGTTTCGAATCCTATTTAGCAGGTGTACATATTTTTTAGGCACACCTGACCAGATATGGGCATAATACTCCAATTTTAAGCGAATGAATGCCCTATATACTGTGGCCAAATCAGAGCGGGTGAAATATTTCTTATATCGCTTGAGGAACCTAAACATTTCGCAGCATTTTTTGCGACAATGAATGTCTGGGCATCCCAAGGCAAGTTGTCATTGACACACATATTGAGAATGAAAAGTATTTCGGTTTCAGACTTATGCCTGCAGTTTAACCTTCTATTCAGCTTTCATCCATATTAGGCAAGCTGCCTGTGGGAGGCTCTTGGTCCGTTGTAAAAATCAATAAGACGTATTGTATTACCATAATGATGGCACATAGACATCATCTGTTCCTCTGCCATTTCCTCGGCTTTCCTCATGCTTCTTCAGTTCTTTTCTAAGTGATCCGCTCAGACTGTGCATTTTTTTTTTACCACGAAGTCTCGATTTGATTCCGGGGATCCACGTAATTTTCAAAACATAAACATTTTGTTGTACACGTCATCACGTAATTTTCTATTCTAATATAAGGTGCGCAACTAAGTTTCATGAAAATGAAACTTTATTGTAAAAAGCGGTTACAAATGAATCATTCAAAGTATTGCCCATCGCTAGGTACAACTTTTTCCCATCTTTCTGGCAGAGCTCGAATACTGTTACGGTAGAAGTGTTTATCTTTTGAAGTTATCCACGAATCAAGCCATTTTTTGATGTCTTCATATGAGCGGAACTGCTGATCAGCCAGACCATGTACCATCGAACGGAACAAGTAATAATCGGACGGCACAATATCTGTGGAATATGGCGGGAGAAGCAGGTTTTAACGGGTTTGGCAACGTGATGACGAGCGTTGTCATGCTGTAGAATCACGTTTTCGTTACCGTTTCCCAGTGATGGTTTCGTTGGCTTTCAACAGTTCATAATAAACAACACTGACCTGGTCCCACCAAATACACAGCATAATCTCAGCAGCGTGTATATTCGTCTCTCTTTGAGTTGCTGTAATAAATCCATTTTTCATCACTCGTCACGATGCGATGAAGAAAACCTCTCCTTTTTTGCCGCTGGAACAGTTGTTCATAGGATTCCTAGGTTTAACCTAGTGAAGAAGAGAGTCGTCGATCCCAAATGCACGCATCTTCGACAAAAAAGCCTGATGCCAAACTCTGTCAAATGTCTTAGAAATATGAAGGGAAACTTTTCCTTTCGCCAGTTTGATGTACGCTTTGGGAAGACATGCCATCAAATCACCAGTGAACTTATTGGTGGACCTATTGCTAAGAAAATCGTACTGCCGGTCATCGAGAAGTGTTCGTGTTTCGACATATTTCGGTTTATTAGCATTTCCGTGACCTTGGAAAGAAAGGAGGTAGGTGCAATGGGTCTGTAGGAGGGGATAGAAGAAGATTCTACAGGGTAATATGGATGAAATGGTT
Organism: Volucella inanis; assembly: GCA_907269105.1. Taxonomy (NCBI): domain Eukaryota; kingdom Metazoa; phylum Arthropoda; class Insecta; order Diptera; family Syrphidae; genus Volucella; species Volucella inanis. The sequence continues at coordinate 128,562,866 of OU026157.1, forward strand.
TTTCCAGCGATTAAGAACACCTCTTCAGAAAAAGGGCAGATATACCATCTGATTTATGTATGTTAAGACATTTAAGCACTCCTGGCTATTACACGAGTGCGAAAGTTGACTCGTCCCATTAAAGATTCGACAATGCACAATCTGGAAATGTTGAGCTGGCCACAAAGTGTGCAGCAAGCAGAATGGCCTTGTCCAATGAGCTATCAGCGGAGTGTCATTGTAAATGAGCATTGGGATGGAGAATGAGGCAAAATTTCTAAAGTTTTTGACGAACGACCAAAAATATGTACCACTTTTGGGACTTTATAGTTTTTTTTTTTTTGCAGCAGTTTTTGGTCGTATTGGAATTTCACACGCTTAAAAAAGACCTTGCTATCTTTTCTGGCTTGTTTGAACTTTGTCCGGCTTCCCTCTTTAAAGGTGGTCTTGTAGGTCTTGTAGGACCAAAAAAACATTTATTTAAACCTGACAGCCTCTTTACAGCTCGAGTAGTACTACGCTTACTACTACTCTTCAATAGATGAGGGATAAAGAATCTCATTCCGATAGTATCTCTCATCATTTTAGCAGCGACGTCCACTTCGTTATCAAGGAAACCTAACGATTAGTTAAAATTCCTTAAGAATCCGTTCATTCCACTCCAATTGGCTATCTCTCCACACAGTTCGCTTAGGAATCTTTTCTCTAACTGTGTGGACAGTATACGCGAAATTCATATTCGTCCTTCTGGTGTTGTCTGTAATATATGTCGAAGCCATTCAGAATTGTGTATGTTTATTGAAAACGCCTGCAATGAAGATTTTAGGATGAGGGTACAGGGATAAAATTTTTTGGATGGAGTCAGACAGCGCATCAAACTGATTTTATGTCGAATGGCTGTCCAGTTTGGGGCTTCTGTAAAGCAGTAGTGGATAATTTGCTTACGAAGATGGAATTTTAACCACAGGAAATTGAATTGCGGATAGGAACAGGGATTACATTGTGGTGGAGTTTGGTAAGTTATGTCTCCTTTTTTTAAGAACTTAACATTCAAGAGGGTATAAATACTTTTAAAATGCCAGAGCACGTATTAAGTTTTTTGAAAAATTGGATCGATAGAGAGAGAGAAAGTTGTCTGGGCTCAGTGGTTATTTCATTCCATTGGTGGCATCCAACATTTAGTGGGAATTTATCAAACGAGATTTTAGTTGCCTTCCAAGCACGGCTGATATTGAGCCTCGAGACATCCGATTGGGAAGCCATGGCCACCCGCAAGTAAATGTAAGTATTCTTATGGTAAGGAGAAAGAATACAACAACATATTCTTTGAAATTAACAAATTGCGCATTTACTATATGTTGATCAGTGCTAACACGGAAGTTTCTACTATTTTCCTCTTGACTACATGTTAAAAAGCATATGCAAAGCAAAATACCAGATATGCTCTAACGAAGACCGGCATCAATCAATCTTTTCAGGGTTTTCAAAAGGAATGATGACAAACTAATTTGTATGTCGTTAAGATAAACCTTGCTGCTTTATTATGAAGAAGATGTTAAATTTCGTCAAAAACTCAAGAAGACTTCCGATTATAGTAGAGCTATGTCGACGTTTTTTTTTTAAGAATTCCGATGAAAGAATACTAGAATACAAGGAAAAAATTATGTTTTAGATCAGTGCTATGCTTGAGCGCTATCCTTTTGTGGAGATGAAATGTAGAATTTGTAGCCAACAGAGGCGATTAATTCGAACTATTCTAATCAAGACAAGAATTGCGTCCTTTAAATATGTCCACACTTTCACGCCATACAGTAGCACTATTGCAGTAATTGTCTTATAGTGGGTGACCAGATAGCAATCTTAGTGTTTCCAATTTGTTATGTTTCAGCATCTGTCAAAATTTCCAATGACATTCAGCTGTCAAAATATTCGGTAAGGTTTGCCATTCCATCACGCATCGTTTTATGCTTGCCAAGCGTGCGGAAATTATTCAAAAATATTATCGAAGTTAAGGCTCAGTTGTTACCTCAGTGTGCAGGCAATTCGTCGCACCGTTTGACTGTGAGTACACTCTTTTGGATCTTAAGCCACCAACCAGAGAGAGATTGGTGGGCAATGAAGAAAACATTGGCGCCGTAGCGGCTAGTGTCAAAGAAGACCAAGAAATGTCGATTCGGCACCAGCTGAATTGGACATCGCCAGAGAGTCGACACGGCTTATTTTGGAGTTGAATTTTGGTCTAAATTCATATAAGACTGAAGCCGGATGCTGGAAATGATGGCCGGAGATCTGGATGTTGGCCAAAAAATCATCTCCAACGAGGCAATATATCCACAAAGATTGACTCTTTGGTGCGATTTATGACATGGCGGCATCATCTAACCTTATGTCTTTCGAAATGAGGAAGAAGACACCACTATCGTCTCAGGTATAGAGCGATGTTAACCGACTTTCTGTAGTCAAAGCTTGACATTTTCGATATATCCGAGCTGTGGTTCTAACAAGACAGCGCTACATGTCATACAAGCGACGCAACGCTCAAACTTGGAAAGGAGAAATTTGGTGACTGGGTCATCTCACGGCGAACATTCACCAATTGGCCGCCACGATCACACAAATTGACACCTCTCGATTATTTTCTCTGAGGCTACGTCAAATCCTTAGTCAACGCTAACGCCGTACATATTATAGTAGACCGAGTCATCGAAAATTGAACCGATCTCTTGAAAAACTGCCAGTGAGGAGGCCAATTGAATGATGTGCCATTCCATACATAACGGCATGATCGTAGCTTCAAAATAAAGCCAGAATCAATTTTTTATCTGACACCATTATCTGGTCACCCTTTACAATGTTTTCTTCGTTGCTCATGAGAGTCTTAATCGTGTATCCTTAGTCGACTTCTTAGTTTGATCTCAACGATGGCTTTATTGTCTGAATTTATAGCAAGGTCAGGTAGACAAAGTCATTTTCTACCTCAATTGCCATTAGGAGGACGCTGTTGGACCCGTTGACGTTGGATATTCTTCTTTTCGTTCTTATCTGGTCACCCTTTACAATATTTTTTTTTTTCGTTGCTCATGAGAATCTTTGTCGTGTATTCCTTAGCCGACTTCTTAGTCCACAGAATAAGCAACTGGCAAGTGTGGTTCTTTGTTTGATCTCAATTATGGATATTATTGTCTAAACTTACAGCAAACTGCAGGTAAACAAAGTCATTTGACACCTAAATTGTCATTGGAAGGACGCTGTCGGATTCGTTGACATGAGGTGTCCTTCCTTACCAACAGCATATATGTTTTCTGTGGCCTTCGTTAAATACCCCAGTGACAACTTGCTGATTTTGGCCTAAAATGTCAATGTCGGCAATGTCGACAGCCTACGCTAGAAGTCTTACAGAATTTTTCCATATTGTGCTTGTGGTATTGGTCTTTTAATTACGCACAATTTTTTGATTTATGGTGTTAAAATAGACATGGCTGAGTGTTACTTTTTTGAAATACCTTTTTGGGCTCTGTTGTGTCATTACTGACTTTTATGGAACAAGAAACACTCCTCGTTGTCACTCTACACAGATGGACATGGCATGGATTTTTACACCTCGTCTCTATAAACCGGTCTTGAAATCAGTAAAAGTTGAATTGTATCTATTTAAAGTTTTTGGGGTTTTCCCAAAATCTGCCGTAAGGTAAGGGCCTAAAACCACACTGGTAATCTGGTTGCCAATGCAGATACAGATACAGATAAAATCTTTTACCCAATATCAAAGAAATTAATTCATATGTAGTTAGTTGGTTAGTCTCTTAACCTGCTATAGTTTGTAAATGCTCAAAAGTCGATCCCCAATAGAGTAAGCTCCTTCAGCTACTCTACGAGTATTTTCCAGAAGTTTTCCAAATAAAAGCTCAGCTCACGATTATCTTAGCAGTTTATAGTTTGGTATCTACAATTTATTTTGCTTTCGGAACCAAAGTGCACTTCCCATATTTAGTCAGAAATCTCCTTATAGCAAAAGGACTAATGGAACGAATTTAACATGTCGGAATCCCATATTCAAACGCACTTTAAAATGCTGCAATTCTGCCGACCACCACGAATGCAATAGGGTTTTCTAATAACGACTTGACAAATTTTTTTTTAAATAAAAGGCAAACCATTTGAGATATTTCAAAAATTTTATTATTGGCTTGAAGTACAATCAAAGCATCTATGAATGGAACTCGACTTCGCTCATATGGCCACCGCGGGCACGTTTGCAGCGGTCGATTCATTGGACCCAATTTCCAACGACTTGGCCACACATTTCGGCCGAAACGGCCTCTATTTCGTGTTCAATGTTGGCTCTAAGCTCTTCCAACGTCGTCGGCGTGTTGGCATAAACCAATAACTTAACGTAACCGCACAGAAAATAGTCAAGCGGCATTAATCGACTGGCCCATGTCTTGAGATAACACGCTCACCATACTTACTCTTCAATAAATCGATTGTAGCGTGTTATGTGTGGCTTGTGGCACCATACTGTTGAAACCACATGTCGTGCAAGTCCATATCTTCCAATTCGGGCCAAAAATAAGCGGTGATCATGGCGCGATAACGCTGACCATTCACAATAACGTGACGATCGTTATCGTCGACGAAAAAATATGGCCCAATAACGCCGCCGGCATGCAAACCACACCAAAAAGTTATTTTTGTGGATGAAGTGGTGATTCATGAAGCACACGTGGGTTTTCACCCAACCAATAACGCATATTTTGCTTATTGACGAACCCATTGAGCCAAAAAATGAGCTTCGTCACTGAAGATGATTTTGCGATGAAATTCATCATCTTGGCGCATCTTCTCCAGAACCCAATCGGAGAACGTACGTCGCTTCAAATGGTCCACCGGCTTCAATTCTTGAGTCAGCTTGATCTTGTATGGGTGTAAACCAAGATCCTTACGCAAAATAAGCCATAATGTGGTCTGAGCGATGCCCAATTCTTGAGAACGCCGTGGAATTGACTGATTTGGATCGTTTGCTACGGACGTCTGAACGGCAGCGATATTTTCGACACTTCGATCAACTGAATGTTGAGTTTACTCAACTTTGACAGTGACAGTTTGATGATTAGTGAAAGAGTGCGTTCACAAATTAAATTCAAAGTTGTCAAGTCCCTATTGGAAAACCCTATATAAATTGGTTTAACATCTTGTCTTACCCTAATCTTGTTGGGTCAATGAAATGAATCCTCGACTCATAGAGTATGAGAGTACAGATGATCAGTGAATTTCCGTTTAACGCTCTAAAGATTTAAGGCTAAGAAAAACGAACTCCAACCTAGAAAGAAATTTCCGATTTCCGATAATTTCTCAAATAAAACAACTCTGCATACTTTATACAAAAATTTATATATATTTTTACGATTTCGATTTTTACCTTGATCTTTGTTTATACACTACAATATTACAATGTATGCTGTTTGGTTTTGCGTTTTTGTTAAATTTTGTTATTGTTGTTCTTTTTTCTTCTTAAACGGAACAGAATAAGTAATTGAGGAAAAGAAATTTTTACTCATTAAGGTACTGTATCTACAATTGTATTCATGATTCTTACTTTTATATCTTCTATAAGGTGTTTGCGTTCAAAGCTACATATTCAACTTTTCCTTTTGTATCAAGATTTGATTTTAATTTTTTAGTTCACACAAGAAAGGAAAATATTTATTTGTTGTTTTTTTTTTAAGTTTTATTTTGTACGATTGATAATAATTTTTTTTTTTGTTTTTAATTTTTTAATAGGTTTCTTAATGTTTGTTTTTTGTTTTAACTTTATGAACAGCATTTTCGAATAATGTTTATCTATATAATTAATTTATATTTTTATCTTTTATCTTTGGTTTTCGGTTTTTATGAAAATATGTGTCATTCCATCATTACTTAACCCAGTACAAATATTACAATAAATTTTTATTATTATTTTTTTTTTCAATAAATTATATATTAATGATTATGCTTACACAATTAGCTTATAACTATTTTTTTTTATTAATTTTTTGTTTATAACGTATTCGGATTTGTTCTTTCTTTTCTTTTTATTTTTCAGTGGTAATGCAAAGTTTTTTTGTTTTGTTATTTTCCTTTTAAATATATTACTTGGAGGGGACTTGATAAATAAATGGACAGAAGTTGAATATTTCAGCTCTTCAATACTTAACAGAAAAAAAGGAAGTAAGCAACTTTTTAATCGAATTGAGAATTGATTATATTGTCAAAAGTCTTATCTTAACATTAAAAATTTTGGGATTTCTTTTAATGACTGTTTTTTTTCTTATTTCTTTTGTTAAAGCATACATTTGTGATTTTGTTTTTTTTAATAATTATTTCTGTAATTTTCTGCGTTTTACAAGAACTCAAATGATAAATATATTTTTTTGCATACTGGTTTTTTTTTCATGGATTTAGTTTCTTTGTTATTAAATACATTTTTTTTAGTTTTTTTTTTTTTTAAACTGTTAACCTTAAATTTAAGTTGAATTACGTTCATGTGTTCGACCTGGGAAAGAGATTTTAAACATTAAATAAGAGTTTAAGCTTTATTTTCTTTTTAATAATAATGAAGGATAGATTTTAAAATATTGGGTCAATAACTTAATTCTGGAAAGCTACTGTCATTGTACGTCATATACGTACGTACAACAATAATTTTTTTTCACTCAAATATGTCGAACTTTGTACCTGAAAAAGTTTTTTTGCGGGGAGTTCTTCTTCATGAAGAAAACTGCTGCCGAAAGTCATCGTATTTTGGTAGAAGCTTATGGTGAACATGCGCTGGCTGAGCGAACGTGGGAAAAGTGGTTTGCATGATTTAAAAGTGGTGATTTTGGCTTGGAAGACGATAAACGTCCAGGGGAGCCAAAAAAGTTTGAAGATGAAGAACTGGAAGCATTACTCTATGAAGATTGTTGCCAAACACAAGAAGAGCTCGCAAAATCTTTGGGTGTCACTCAAGCAGCAATTTCAAAACGTTTAAAATCAGCTGGATATATTCAAAAGCAAGTTCCACATGAACTCAAGCCGAGAGATGTCGAAAGGCGGTTTTGCATGTCCGAAATGCTGCTGAAACGCCACAAAAGGAAGTCATTTTTACATCGTAATGAATCCATTACGACAACCCCAAGTGCAAAAAATCATATGTGAAACCCGGCCAACAAGCCAAACAACGGCAAAGCCGAATATCCATGGCGCGAAGGTAATGCTCTGTATTTAGTGGGATCAGATGGGTGTACTGTATTATGAGCTGCTAAAAGCGGGTAAAATCATCAATGGACAACACTACCGAACACAATTAATCCGTTTGAAGAAAGCAGTAGCCGAAAAACTCCCGGAATATGCGACCAGACACGAGGCAACAATTTTCCATCGTGACAACGCTCGGCCCCACGTTGCTATTCCGGTTAGGAACTCTTTGGAAAAACAGTGGATGGGAAGTCTTACCCCACCCGCCTTATAGCCCAGACCTTGCCCCATCTGACTACCATTTGTTCCGGTCGATTCAGAACGTTCTCACTGAAATACGGTTCACATCAGAGCAGAATATCAAAAATTGGCTTCATTCATTCTTGGCTGCCAAGTCGGGGCAGTTCTTTTGGGATGGGATCCACAAATTACCAGAAAGATGGGAAAAAGTCATAGCTTTAGATGGGCAATAATTTGAATAATACTATTGTACATGTTTTTCTTAAATAAACGTTCAAATTTTGAAAAAAAAACCAGCACGAATTAAAATATATACCCAATACAATATGTGAGCTTCTTAAAAAATCACAGATTTCCTTCAATGCAAGGTTTGAAATCTAAACTAGAGCCCTTTATGCTACTAAATAGTAGCAAAAATGACTATTTTTCAAGAAAGAGAAATAGAACTCATATCTTACTGAGACTTTTGAAGCAGTTTTGATTCCGGCTCATTGATAAATATGTTCACAACATATCAAAAATTTCATTGTGTAGTGCAACGTAAAAAGTATAGGTAATTTGTTATAGATAGCGTAGTTGGACGAACAAAAAAATAGCAATATAAACTAAATATAAATAAATATTTTGTAAAAAAATTTCCGCCTTTTGTTTAAGAGTATTGAAGCCCAAACTTCCTTAATGAACCTCCCAAGATCTGGGTTATTTGCTAGGTGGTGCATCTTTATTTCAGTTCTTAACTCGCTTGATGAGAATTTATGCCGAATTGTAGCCTATTCTCGATTTGAGGGATATTCTCTTTGAGGGCTTCAAGTGTCTGAAGCTTGTTGACATAGACACGTGACTTCAAAAAAACCCAAAAATGCAACCCTCAGAATTTCTGTTGCGACTCCAGTCCCAATTCATCAAATTGAGAAGGGAGAAAATCATTCAATATGTATCTATAGCGCTCGCCATCCACAGTAATCGTTAAGACCGCGGCATTTAAAAAAAAATAGGCCCGATACAGCACACCATACAGCAACTTTGAGAGAGAGTTATATACGGATTTTCGGTGCCTCAAAGGCGATATTTTTGATTTTTCACATATCTAGAGATAGAGATATGCCTCGTCGCTCATGATGATATTCGATGAAAAGTTGTCTCCCTCGTGGTGGAAATTCAGAATGGATTGAGCGTATGATGCACTGCCTACACTTTGTAAGGGAAAATTTTATAGTCTTTCACCAAAAATCTCTATATAAGCCGCCGATTACTGCCCAATTAGTGACACGTTGTCTAATCAAAACTCTGGGGTCCTCTGCAACATCTTCAAGCACAGCTGCGATATTCTTAGCATATATTTTGGAGCCGGCCAAGCCTAGCAGCATCTTGTGTTGTCCCATACTCTTCTAGGCGAGCGGCAAAACGTTGTAATTTTTGCCCACTTGATGTCGGACGGCCGAGAATTCTGGGCCGAAATTCAAGTTGCGCCAACACCACTGACGAATTATTCCGTAAAAAAATCGTAACAATTAGGAGTACAGCGATTCAAGTCAATGTACAATAAAATTGACATTTGTTGCCACTTGCAAAAATTAGAGCATCTTCTAATACCGTAATTACTTTTGCGACTTTTGCGACATTTTGTATTTTCTTTGACATTCTCTAGGTTGCAGATGCATTTTATACAGCAATGTAAAATGATGACACTTTCCGAAAAGTACATTTTCTTCAAAAGACGTAATGACATACTCTGGAAGCTTTTTTAATTTCGAAACATGATTATCACTGCTATAAGGACTTGACAGCAAAGTTAACAAAGTTTTCTCGAACTAAATTACATGTTTTGGCTTGAGGTGCCAATTTTTACGGCAACGGATGACCCCTGGGCCAACATACGAGGTTTGTTAAAAAGGTAAGGTAACTTTTGAAATTTCGCGGGCAACGTACATTCGTATACAACGTATATTGCACTCAAAGTTTGTTTCTAACAGACAGAAATGTTAGACGTGTTTTGGAGTGCTTGGAGATTTTCAATTATTATACAAAATGAAGCAAAGAATTTGCATCAAATTTTGGTTAACAAAAGGAATCAAGTGCTCTAAAACACTTGAAATGTTGACAGTGGCAAACTGTCTGTTCTTGGTAAAAAAAAATTACAAGTGGTACAAGCTCTTTCAAGAAGGCCGAGAAAATGCCAATGACGAATCTCGCTTTAAGCGCCCCAACACATCAACAAAAGATAATAACGTCGAAGCTGTGAAGAAAATTATTTTTCGTAGAATTACCGTAAGAGAAGTTGCTGAGGATCTTGACATATCGGTCGGCTTCTGTCATGCAATTTTTCGGGTCGTTCCGAAACTTCAAGAACCGTCGCATGAGCATCGCTCAGGAGCTCTTGAATGAGATCAATGATGATCCTGACTTGAGGAAGTAAAAACTACATCGCTGGAATAGCTCAAGGCTATACCAAAAAGTGCTTAAGAGAAATGCTTCGAGCATTGGAAAAGGCGTTGACACAAGTGTATTATATTTGAGGGGGACTACTTTTAAAAGAAAAACGCTAATATTAATAACTAAACAAATTAGTCACCTTACTTTCTGAACGCAGCTCGTATTCTTAGTTTTCAAGTGTTAAAAAGTCAGAAATTAAATTTTTGTTTACATGTTACATCGTTGAACAAATTACAAAGGTTTTTTTTTTAAGTTTAACATGACTTCTAGAAACGAAGAGTTTTCAGCACGGACTGGCTACATAGTGAATTTATTCCGATTCCACAGTTATTTTGCCCCACTGTGTGATGGTAAAAAAGCCATGTTAGGCGTTAAACGAAAGTCGAAAATCCATCATATCTACCGGTACATGGATCAAACAAGTAGACTCTGCCCGTACTATTATATTAATTTGTGTCAAGTGTATTGAGAGTGGTAGAAGGGTCTATAACGTAATTGATAACTGAAAGGCGTAATCGAAAATTTTTTATCACGCTTCAAGTAAAAAATTACCTAATATGTGCCCAATTAGATACTGTAGATTCTTGCTTTATTGTAGGGTAAAAATGTACCAAGGTAAAAAGTCTTGTGTTCGTCAACAACACGTACTTTGAAAACTTATGGAGATGTGGAAATGTCCGTCAAAGATGTAAGCAATGTTCATGTGTTTTAGAATAATATTGGGTTTTATGCGTTCCAACTGGTATAGAAGACAATGCATTGCAGATCGGATGAGAAGCTAGAGAAGCCCAGTAACTTGTATTGTGCGAAAAGCATTAACACCTCACATTAAAACCGGACAGTAATCCCTGCTATTTCAAGTATGAACAGGTTCCATCAGGACTAAAAGAAAGCTTCAAAACCGAATTTGAACGTTTGAAAAGGTTGGGCAGCACCCATGGTCGGCGTTAAGAAGCGAAGTAGAGATTTACGGATCTTTGGCAATTTCAAAATAACCACCTTTTATTTCTCAAGCAAAATATATTGTTTCCCGGAAAGCAGTCGCTTGGCATATTTTGGTCAGTAAGTCTATCAAACAAACATTGGTTTCACCAGCGAAAAGACCAAAGTTGCTCATATAATGCTAAGTACAATACCCCTCAAGAGATGGCTAGTAGATGACGGTGTCTACCTTAAATGGCCTACTAAAATTATGTTTGTGTAACCATCGAACTAGTTCCAAAAGAAAACATCGTTCTCTCACATTTTCTAGTATTGATTCGCGTTATGAACATAATAGGGAACGGATCGTTATCAATTTTATTGTGTGGCAAGTGCCCCCAAAGTCTTTGATTTAAGGGTGTTCTTGCATCCTTACTATTATTATCTGACAGCAGATATCTAGATAGCCATTGGATATCTTCCAACAACCTACGTAACATGTAAAGTAAGTCTGACTTGATAAAACACGAACATTGACAGCCCATGCAGCGGAAAGATATTTTCAAGCTCAAGTTAAGTTAACTAGTACATATGTACCGGAAAATATACAAACAAAGATCCACTACGTTTAAATTCTGGAGAGCCTTACCTGTCAGGTGATGGATAAAACAGATCAAATTACGCTCGAGAATCTCGGGTGAGTTTTAATCACAGCTCACCTTTCAAACAGTAAGCCACGCATTGTTAATCCAACCCTTGGACCCTATCCAACTCGGGAGAAACACTTTTACTACCCTGGGGTCTTAGAGACCCCAATTAAATACCAATTCAATAAAAATATTTTTTTTATATTTATTAAGATTGTAAAAAAGTTACAATGTTAAAAATATTACAATTTTGAGTCTAAGCATTTGGCACACAGAAAGGATTTCGACAACACGTCTTCCTGTCTATTCCGCGTGAACAAACCGAGCATCTTTTTTTCAGCAACAGCCAGTAATTGACTCAACTATTGGTCGTTTCTTTTTCAAGACATCTTCAATCAGGACCTGGAGATTTTACGACAAAGTTGGGCAGTTTGATGAGGGCCAGTGCCAAGTTTTTGAGGAAGTTTCATCTCGTTTGTTTATTTGTTTCGAAGTCATTTTTTGAAAAACATAAGAACTAACACCCACAGTATTCAAAATCCCGAAAAAATATACTCAGTCGACATCGTTTGGTTTGTCTTGTACCGGTGACAAAGTTAGTCACTGTACCGGTGACAAAGTTGGTCCAATAAATCAACACCACATTTCGTCTTGTTGTAAAAATCTACCATTTCAGGTAATTGGCATTTGGCATCAAGAGGACAATTTTTCTTTTGTTTGGATTTTGGTGGCCAGTAGGACAGTGAAACAAGTTCTTCAGAAAAAGCAAATTTTCCTGTCTTACGTTCACGATTTTTGACTTAGAGAAATGAAGGTGGAATTTCTCTTTAATTTCGACGCAATATACGGAAGCATCTAGCAAATATACCGTTTTGGAGTCACATAACGTTAAAATTTGTATACCATATTTGTCTGGTTTACTGGAAATGTACCTACATTTCAAAAATGCATCTGCCTCTGAAGTCTAACAACATTTCGCCCAAAATACAGCAATCCAAAGACAATAAACTTCACTTGAAACTCTGACAGTATGATTGAAAATCTCTCTTGTTGGGGCAAGTCTGTCACTTTGTTGGCGTTCTTGTAGAGCGGACATCGAAACGCAAACAATTTGTTAGGAACTCATAACATCTTGACACACCCGAAAAAAGCCCACACCGGAACTCTTATCAAATATTTCTTTGGTTGCCACATGATTCATGTTGAGAACGCTAGTCAAATAGTACAAACCAAACAAAGATTTAATCTCTTTTACATCCGTGTCCTTTGCAAAAGAAAGACGTATACTGTTTGTACTTGAGGAATTACCAAATTCGTCGATGTTCACGCCTTCAAATGCTCCATGGTTTTTATATTTTTTCCTCTGTTTACCAATTTCAATGTTTGTATTAGAAACGATTGTAAGCAAAAAAGACTATATGCTTCTTCTTCTGTTGCCCAACTACGGGCATCATCACTAGGACCAGGAGGGTGTAGTGAAATGTTTGCTTGCACGATTTTAATCCTCTTTGGATGCTTACCACACCACTTAAGGCGATATTAACCAGACGGACATCGTCTTTCGAGGACAAATCATCATCACTTGAGTCTTGTCGGAAGTCTTCGATGACTCCATCATTTTCGAGGTTACTTAAATTTTCAGCTACGATATCGCCTACATCTACATATGTCGTTTTCTTCGTGTAACTATCCGATAATTTTTCATCCATTTTTTGTGTTTTCAGACTAAAATCGAGAGACAAATCAACAACACATATCGTATAACATTGATAACACTAATATAGGGTTTTCTAATAACGACTTGACAATTTTTTTTAAATAAAAGGCAAACCGTTTGAGATATTTCAAAAACTTTATTATTGGTTTGAAGTACAATCGAAACATTTATGAATTGAACTCAACTTCGTTCATATGGGTACCAGCCACACATTTCGGCCGAAACAGCCGCTATTTCGCGTTTAGTGTTGGCTCTGAGCTCTTCCAACGTCGTCGGCGTATTGGCATAAGCCAATGACTTAACGTAGCCCCACAGAAAATATTCAACCGGCGTTAAATCGCACGAACGAGGCGGTCAATCGACTGGCCCATGTCTTGAGATAACACGCTCACCAAACTCACTCTTCAATAAATCGATTGTAGCGTGTGCTGTGTGGCTTCTGGCACCATCCTGTTGACACCACATGTCGTCCAAGTTCATATCTTCCAATTTGGGAAAAAAATATTCGGTGATCATGGCGCGTTACCATTCACAGTAACGTGACGATCGTTATCGTCGACGGAAAAATAGGGCCCAATAACGCGGCCGGCATGCAAACCGCACCAAACAGTTGTTTTTTGTGGATGAAGTGGTGATTCATGAAGCACATGTGGGTTTTCACCCGACCAATAACGCATATTTTGCTCATTGGTCCATTTTTGGTCCCATTGAGCTAAAATTGAGCTTCGTCACTGATGATGATTTTGCGATGAAATTCATCACCTTGGCGCATTTTCTCCAGATGCCTGAGCGATGCCCAATTCTTGAGAACGCCATGGAATTGACTGATTTGGATCGTTTGCTACGGACGTCTAAACGGCAGCGATATTTTCGACACTTCGAACAACTCATTGTATCACTGACACGGCAACATCACACAACGAATATGTATACTCAAATTTTTGCACTAAACTTGTTATTGCCTATCTACTAGGGCGAGAATTACGACCGAAAATTGGAGTTATCGCTCTTAAAGTTGCGGTCACTGACACCGAATATCTGTAGAAAATTTTTATAATTTGCAGACGTTGCTCGTTAGTGTACTTTACCACAATGAAAAAGTTGAGCTTACTGAATAAATTGACAGTGACAGTTTGATGATTAGTGAAAGAGTGCGTTCACAAATTAAATTCAAAGTTGTCAAGTTCCTATTAAAAAACCCTATACTACTAACTTGACTAATAAAAACACTAATAACACTCATAAAATATAAAATAAAAAGCTAACTTACCAATCAAGTCAATGCAGAAATATATTATAAATTCAGATTCTTTAAAACTTGCTTTATCAAGTCTATGGAACCCCGAAGTTTAAATTTCCGCCACCACACAACTCGAAAATGAATAAATGACAGACAATTAGACGCCTACTGAGGTAATATGAAAATACTTAGTTTTAAAAATATTCTAATAAACATATGTATGTTTTCAATTGCGCTTCACCCCAGGGTAGGATTTAGGGGTTGACATACTTGTGTCTGTAATATTTTAAAACGTATTCTCGGTTATTCTCGCGCTCTGTTTGAGCGCACAAGCAAACATCATCGTATTATCTAGGCAAAAATACCAACTACTTGTCACACACCTCAACGGTACAGGTGATTGCCGAGTTAGTCAAGAATGAGGCAAGAATGTAATATACATTATCAACAAAAAAAAAAAAATAAATAAATAAATCCCTTGATCCTACGGTTACGGATGAGAAACTCGTTTTCTAATTATGGGAAATCAAAATGCCGATTTTACAGCGAAATGTTCCCAAATTCACAAACAGGAAGGAGTCAACTCGACTACTTTTTGAGAGACCTGAACATCAACCTTCCGAACCACGGCAAAGTCGAAATCGATCTCTTTACACTCAGATACTTATGGTGAGTCATGGCCTTTAAAATCTATAACTGTAAATCTAGTAACTGTAAAAACAACAATACATATTTTCTACGAAACAGGTCTCATTATAAATAAATAAAAGAACAAAACATTTGTTACAACTTACCAATTGAAATAGGTCAAAGGCGAATGGCATCCCTTTTCTGAGCCGCACCATTTAGACTCCTGTAGCGCCGGGCACGGCCGTCCACCTCTCTTGCCGTGTTTAATAATCTTTCGATATCGGTGCATCTCGCCGATGCCACAGCTTTTGCTGCACGTACTCCACTCAGACCAATGTCCAACACGACAATCACGTGACCTACGACCGGATACGCGTTTTTTATGCTGTTGCTTGTTGCTCCTATTGTAACTGGATGCAATACTCTGTAGGATGGCGTTTTTATCGTTTTTCGGCACAACGTTTGTCGCATTATAACTGCAATAGAAAAAAAGCGCAAATACAAACTAGAATAAGCGACAAATACAAAAAGATATACAGTTGCCTAACAGAATAATCTCGCAAATTACATTTCAAAGAGAACGTCAACAAAACAGACAAGGAGATGGAGAAGGAAAATTGTCTGCGACGAGGATTTCGTACTAAATCCGTTTGTCTTCGTTAAGTGATGGCAAAACAAAAAAATTTACCCACAAAGGCGAACAATTCAAAAGTTGGCAATACAATGTCGCATGGAGTTGCTCAAATACATTGAAAAAAAAATCTAAGAAAATGTGCAAAATAATCATACCTCACGGTTGTCATCCTGACTTTTCATTTTCTTAAATTTCTTCCATCGTTCCATAAAAAGAAAAAAAATTAGTACAAAAGTACTAAAATTAGAGAACGTTCCTATTCTTAATTTAAGTTTTATCTAAAAAGATGGATATCATTTCAAGAAAGAGTTTTCCAGTTCCATATATCCTTCGGACCAAATATCGCCTAAGTCAGAACTAAAAAAAAAACAATGAAATGTACTAAATAAGTACTAAAGTCCCTATAAAATACCTTTCATGAAGAAGAACACATGTAACTATAGCGCCATTTTAACGCCGTGGTTCTTATGCATTTGTACGCTTACTTTGAAATACATGATACAGGATACATTTTCAAAGAATCAACGTTGCTTTAATGGAAATTTTTGAAAATTTTAACAAGACCAAAACCAGTCCTTAAGGAACGAAATCCAGTAAAAAAATTCACTATGCTATGAGTTTTGCTTTTTTCTAAAACATTTCTAAAAGAGGACAACGAATACAGATGAAAACAGCAAAAAAAAAACCAGTAAATCCAGGACAAGTCTGTGGCGGTGTCCTTAAGAGAGCTGGCGACATTAGAGAGGAGGCGACATTATTCGTGTGCTTACTGTTGTACCGTGCATCTTCTGTTCGTTTCAACTGAATCTTCTGTTTCTTTTGGCACAACTACTTCTTTTGGTCTTTCTGGTTCTTTCTAGTTCTTCTCTAGTTTTTCTGATTCATTATTCATTTCAATCGAAAGGATTCAACGAGGGAACATTTTTTTAAAGATATTTTTTTGTCGTCTCCAGTTGGTTTGTTTGTTTGTTTGTTTTGGTTTTGTCGGTGTTATTGTGTAACTGACTTTTATTAATAGCTCAGGAGGAGCTATCCTTTTTGTGTAGAAAAAGAAGTCAAAATAATTGCCACAGTTATGTGTACACTGAAACAGAATGCCGGATTGTCATGTTTTTATTTTTTATTTATTTTTTTATTTTTTAGAACAGTCAAGAATGCAGTTAAGCGTTTGTCACAAACTTTCAATTAATTTTGAAAAAAAAAAAGAAAAAAACATGAAGAGGGAGACTAGTGTCTTGGGACAAGGAACGGTTGCAGATATGATAGATTGTTTCGCGTTATGTTGAAAAATATTCTCAATTAGGTCAAGCGAATGTTTTGTTGAAAAGAGTTTAGTTTCAGAATTATATCTTATTGCTTACTGCTTACTATAACAATATCGCTTGACTTACGATTTATTTACCTTAGTGTCCAAGTTGATGTAATCCATATATCAGATCTAATTTCGTGATTATCTGTCAAGTTTGTTGTTTTTTTTTTTTTTTTTTAAGAAATTTACAAAGACGACGGTCGAGTGAAGCACTTTAAGGGCTCTGTGTGTCAAAGTATGACACGTAGTTTTCGGATTCATTCTTCTGATGCACTGGCCTGC
Organism: Volucella inanis; assembly: GCA_907269105.1. NCBI lineage: Eukaryota > Metazoa > Arthropoda > Insecta > Diptera > Syrphidae > Volucella > Volucella inanis. The sequence goes on from OU026157.1 coordinate 128,580,116, forward strand.
AATGGAACTAGTGTTGCAACTTTTCTATACTTTGTTTGACCCCCCAAAACAGATTGGCTAAAACCTACCGAAAAGAATCAAAAACAGAGAATGTTCGCATCCAAGCAAAATCCTGAACATGTGTCTAGATCGCGAATCGTAACGGTGAACAATCCATTGACAAAGGCCTGTATTGATCTGCACATCTCGAAAGCAACTATTGACCCCTAATTGACGCTCCCAATCAGGCTGACAAAGGTAGATGCCTCAAGAAGGCAAATATCATATACTGTCAAAGCTCACAAAAACTCACAAATCGTACCTCAAATGTACATGGTAATAAACGAAAAACTGTAATATTTACTACGATGATTACTATCGATCCCAAAAAGTGCGAATTTGTCATTAGAGGTAGACTTAGGCAAGAAGTATGGCAACGCTAAAAATAGTTTCTACGAGCTCTTGGACAGAACTTAGGCGCAGTGCCCCAGCTATGACATTAAAATTGTACTCGGCATTTTTAATGTAAAGCTACGAAAAGAGGGCATCTTTGGCAGTGGTGTCGGAAGTTATAACCTGCACGGGAACACTTTCGATAACGGATTCAGGCTAATCGGCTTTACGGTGGAGCGAAACATTGTCATATTTAGCATGCGTCTCGATATTCATAAGGTGACTTGGAGATCTTCTATTCAATCAACTGTCAGCCAGATTGACCACATTGCGATCGACGCAAGGCACTTTTCCAATATTATGGATGTCCAAACGCTGTTGTAGCAAAAGTCCAGCTGCGGATTTTCTGTGCATCGCAAATGCGAGCTAATACAATAATAAAATTTGACGCAGGCGACCGGATTTGCAAGAGATCGTCAAATCCCTTAATCTCTTACAATTAATTGGCAGTATTGCCAAAACGCCATCATAGATGCCGCCTCTGATGTACTGGGTATCACTCGATAAGATAAGATAAGATAAAAAAAATGCTACGGATACAAACTCCGAACCGAAGCCATTAGAGACGAATAGAGGAACATTCAGAAAGAGCATTTCTTTAGAATTTATAACGGCGATGACGAACCAAGTACAGCTGTCAGGCATAATGAGCTTTTCAATCTGGATGATTAAAACCGACAATTCCATCCACCATATGTAAGCTTAAGTCCAACAAAGTTGCTAGAGCGGAAGGACTGACTGCCGAGCTCTTAAAAGCGCCAGGCGATGAATTGATAGGGAACCTATGCTATCTCATCTGTAAAATGTGGTCGAACGAAAATATGGCCGATGAATGGCACACCAGGATTGTTTATCTGATCCTCAATAAAAGTGAACCTATAAAATGTGCCAACTACAGAGGCATCAGTCTTCTTAACATCGCCTGCAAGGTTCTATCTGCCGTATAATGTAAACGCCTGGAGCCGTTTCTCAACAACCGGTTGGAAACCATCTTGGAATAGACCCATGAGTTCCATATCGACACACATCACCTAGTTATCGATTTTAAGGCCGCATCTATAGAGACGAGCTATACAGAGCAGTGTCTAGTTGGATGACGATAGAGCTTGCACGCTGCTCCACCAAGATCGGTAAAGAACTCACCGAGACCTTTGATGTCAAAAAAGGATTTTTACAAGACTTTCTTCTTTCTTCAACATCACTCTCGCAAGAGGCACATTGACATAATCGGAAGAAAGCAGAATGACCAGAGTGACGACAGTGGCACTTTCGCGAGTATTGAGATGGAACATGGGTTTAACGGTCAATGTGGTCAAGATCCAGTATGACATATGCTGTCAACACGAAAGGCGATCTAACACTGACTTTTGGGTAGTTTGTCTACCTAGGCTCCGCGGTCAATTCAGACAACGACACAAGCGTTGACGTCAAACGAACAATAACTCTTGTCAATCTAGCCTATCCTATTCTATGTCGCAGAGTTTTCGACTCTACCAAAAAAGGATGAGGGTACCCTTGAGTAGGAAAAATTCTTCGGGTGATTTTCGGTTCCGTCTGCATAGATTGTGAGAGGAGGTATAAGATACAACGACGAACTGTACGGGCTGTACAGCGACATCGTCTTAGCCAGAAGAATGAAGGTCTAACGACCGAGGTGAATAGGTCACGTAAAGTGAAAAATCTTAGAATTCGCCCGGAGGCATAGTGCAGTAGAGGAAAAGCGCAACTGATTGTAGCGCCACCTTAAGTAGGTAAACAAGTTTTCGATATGAAATGATGCATTTATAATAATGGACTGCACTATCCATACCCTGTTCCATGTAAAAAAAAGTGGCCTTTGATATCGTAGCGCACCTTCAACTGCTACGAAAATATGATATCGGAAATTTTTCCACATTCTTAGCCAGAAGGGAATACATATGTTGTCGTGGTATTTTGCTCCAAAACCCAGCAAAGATGTGGAACTTGCGTGTTGGCAAAGGACGACACATGAAATGTCGTCGACATATGAAGCATATGCTCTGAACGATAATGTGAAGAAAAGTTGGATTGCAGAGAGAGTTGATGAACTTACAGGACGAAATTCAGAAAAGCACATCTCAGGATCTGTATAAGTGTTGGGACAGTGTGTGACTCGGGCCATCACAACTGTAGATGACATGAAACAACAGAATATGGGCAGATCAAGAAACATCTCCGTTCGCATAGTACTTCATAATAAATATGCAAAGATGATGTGAATATCGTAGATCAGTGTGGTTGATCGAATATGTATTCGGTAACAATAAGATCGCTGCTAGTACTAGAGGCAACATGTCATTGAGGTGATTTATACAAAAGAGCAAATATAAAAGCTGGCTATCGATTCTGGAGTTTTCACTGTGAGTTTCAAGATGCCTACTATTTTTTAATCTTCTTGTAACTACGTTAGTTCAACTCCGCCATTTGATAATAGTCAGGGATAGGTTATCAGCTTGATCTACGGGAAACGACTTTGACACTGATGCTCGAACTTCATTTTGCAAGCCGCCAGTATCGACATTTCTAGGACTCTTACTGTTATTCAGACCAGAGATTATATTTCGATACATGGGAGTCATAAAACCCTGAAATTTTACCACCAACCTAACCTGAAGAGGGTAGTTTTGATTTCAAAGTGAGTGTTTAGCAGTGAGTTGCTTCCTACTCGTCGGTTGACCCTTAGATTGGTGGAGGTTTTAGATGGCCCTAACCCATCACCACAAGGGAAGCTCATGCGCTACACATGTCTTCGAATTGGATAAGTGGGTTTTATTCCTGACGTAAGATTGTTGGCTATATTTCAACGTCATATTCATCCCGTGGGCCTAAAACGATCTAGTTTAGATCACTGGTCTTCTTCTCCATTTCTAAGCATTACATTTTCTGCAATGAAAATGCTCTGACTGTTTGTTACTCTCTCATACATACTGATGCCGAACTAATTCAATTAATTTAAAATTAATTCTATTGTGAGAACCATAGCATTCGCATACCCTCTCCAATAAAATTTCGTGTAACCTTCACACATCCATGAAATTGTTCGCTTGGTTTATTTTTATCGGCTCTTAACAGATTAAGTGATTGCGAGCGAACTGATTTCCCAATTCGATGTGACGACGTCCTTAAGTAGAACATTAAACCAGCTTATTACGTTGTCGCCAACAATTTTTGCGCTTTTAATTAAAATTTTCAATTTCAAGGAACAACGGTTACGCGTTCGTCCTCGTTGGTTGTGGTTCGTCCTCGTTCGTCCTCATTCAATTTTCAATTGCATGAGAAGCATCATGAGTTGAGTAAAGCACTTTGGCGAACAAAAAAAAAATTAAATCCTTAAATGTTTATTTCTCCTGCAAAAGGCAATATCCATATCCAAGGACACGATTCCATTTAAAAGCGAATCAATAACAGTTTAACGATAAAGAGAAACGTTGAGTTGAGTAGGGCGAAAAAAAAAAAAAAAAAAGAAACACAAACTTCTTAAAGGACAACAATGATACGACGAAGAAGGAGTCATTTTCTTGTGCAATTTGCACAGAATAAGACGAGGCAATATACAAAATAATGGAGAAAATCTTCTTCGACGTTCAGCGCTCCCTCCTGGCTAAAATGAAACCATTAGAATTCCAATGCCGCGCGAAACGATTGCAAGGAGAAGGATTTGCTTCTTTTTTTTTTTGGGAAAAAAACACCTTTCAGCAGGATGGTTCACTGGCAGCAAAAGCAATATCCGTGTTCGTATTTTACAGCTTTCAAAGAAGGAGTCTGAGTGACCAGGTTGCCATTTAGAAAACCGTAAGCGACATTTGCTACATTCTCATCTAGCAGGGCCGTTGTTCTAAGATTAACACTTTTAGATAGTTGTTAGGCTTATGAACGGTTAATTAGATACTACTTTGCAGAAGTTACGAGGATAAACCGAAAGACTGGAAATTATTAAAACAAATTAATCAATATACGAGTACATGTAAGTTCAGATTCCATAGCCGAAGCAATTGAAATCGTTCAGATACTTCCAAAGCCAAGTTGAGACCAGTTTCTCAGGTTATCGCTGACAAACAAACAGGTTTTCATTTTGAAAGCACACTTGAGTTTTTTTTTTTTTTTTTCTTCATTGGCAACCCTGGCAAAAGACATCAACTTAGATTGGCTTCTAACTTTGAGAACCATTTCAAGGTAGTGTTTTGCTAATTGCCACAGCAAAACACAGCCGAAGGCATTTAAGGATTATCTTTCGTGAAAGATATAATGACAATAATGGCGGTAGAGATACTTACGTTGGATTTAGTTTTGCCAAAAGTCTCGAACGTACTCGATCCTTCTCTGTTTCAGAACCAGAGGTAACAGTCCCCACCTCTGTTTGTCGTTCACGCTCAATACTTGCTGACAGTTCGTTATTCATTTCGACGTGATTGTGCTCAGATTCCAGATGCGTTTGGGTTTGTACCACCTCGTACCGGCGATCGTCTTCCACGAAATTGAACACTTCGCTTAGTTCGTATTCCTTTAGCTGAAATCGAGAAAAGAATCGAAAAAACGAGAAAATTAGAGAAGGAAAAAAAAGAAACTCAGTCTCATTCGTTCAAGGATTACTTTCATTCCTTCAAGGAGCTTTGGAATATGGGAACCTGAGAGGCTTATGTGAAGTCGTGTACGAGGAAGACATTCCTCCCGTTTGTGTTGCTACGGTTCATGGAATTGATTTGTGGAGAGAGTAAAGATATTTTGGGATTTCAATGTGAAGGAGCCTTAGGGTAAGGTTATTGGTAGTGTTGGTGGATGGAAATTAAAGGATTTTCACTGTTGGATTATGTGATTGGAATTTTAAAGTGTGAATATTTCCAGAGTACATCTTGAGTAGGTAGGTAATGTTGGTATGGCATGAATTAGTGAGTGCGAACGTGCAATTAAACTTCAAGGATACATGAAGGCAATTCAAATGTAAAACCATCGTTGGGTATTTTTCGCGGCCGTTAAGGAGCGAAAATTTGCAGATGTGCGGAGCTTAAAATTTTATGGGAATTTTTTATAAAGTGTGATCTAATCAAATAGTAATGAAGGCAAATTGTAATTGTTAACAAGACATGTAAAAATAATTTAAAAAAAAAAAAAAAACTGATGCCTGGATTGTTCTGTAATGACCTTATACATTGTAACAACACGACGGTTAAAAGGAATTTTTCTCGGCATAGTTTTAAAGAAATTACTCTTTTTGATCAACCTTAGAACCGCAATAGCAATAAAAACTTTTGTATGCGAACGGGCGGAGCTCAGTCTTCCTTTCTAAGTATGGATCTAAGACTCTAAGATCCCTTCGGGATGGGACATAAGCAGGCTCTTTTAAGTGTATTTCAAGCTTTGTACGGCCAATTGAAACGCTGTGTTAAATGCGCGTGTATTCTGTATACTGATTATAGGAATAACTAATTTTTCCCCACCTTCAGTTTGAAGTACTTTTGAAAGCTGCTACTAACGTAATTCTTGATAAGTTTCACATTTTTTCATTGTCATCTGCTGTTTTCAAGGTTTGGTAGTACAATTTTAAGATCGACATTCGTAACGTTGTTTTCCAGTGAAAGATTTTAAAGAGACCTAGGGCTGGCAGAACAAAAACCAACAAAAACCAGTATCAGTCGAGAAAATAAACTGATACAACCACACGAAGGAAAGACCCCAGCTGTGGTAATTAATTTTGCCAAACCGATTCCAAAATGTCACAAGAGAATGAACTAAGCGTGCAAGGCATGTGGAAGACTTCGACGAAAAATGTCGGAACGATGAAAGAAGAACAAAAGGCCTTTCTAGCGAGTACCTTGTCTAATGGAAAAAGAGTAACCGATAAAATGTTTCTTAACGTTGCAAAAAGAAGTGAAAAAAGCAGTAGCTAAAGCACGTGTAACACCAGCTGAGTTCATTAGATAATGAACCCTCACAAACACTTAGGAAGCAAAAAGCAATAGAAGAAGTGTAACGTCGAAGCTCGGGCAGTTAATATTTTTCAGATTTAAGCACGGCGAAGAAATAACTCAAAGAGATTCAAAAGCCGAAATATATCGAAGATAATCAGGTTTTAAAAGGATCTCGACTGCGGGCAAAGGCAACACGAGAAATTGCAACAAATATCAATCAGTGAAACTAATTTCGCATAGCTACTGTGAGATATACGAGAGATCTCTATACATATCGTCTTCATCGATTTAGCAAACCATTCGATAGAGTTTAAGAAGATCCTTAAAAAATGGTTCTAGGATCTTATATCAACCTCTTGTCTCCATTTTTACAAAATGCAGTGGAAAGCTGGGAAGTATACGAGGAGGCATATTTATGAGATCATATGCACATTGTGATCAAGATAAGATGCAGAACGAACACGCTCCGGTCCGATATGACAACAAACTTTGGAACCGGAGGACATATGAGGAAAATTTAGAGATCAAAGCTGTATTGTTGTCGTCTGCGCCGCTAAAAACACTGGATGCAGACGAGAAATAATTCCAGCTAAACGACATTATTTTTCAACAAAGCCAAACACACCGGGACTTAGGAACAATGTACTAGGTGGAGTGAAAAGTAACCTCCTTGACCGCCATAATGCGCTGCTACTGCAAAAATGGTTTTAGTGCCTTGAAGTCCGTTCATATTTAGGCAGACAAGCCAAATTTCAGTGCGATACTGTCTTCAGTTTTGTTTTGACAGCTGATTGTTGTTGACGTGTTTGGCATCATGTTGAGTATGGACAAAAACGATTTTCGTTCTCACATAAAACACTATTTTTTGAGAGGCAAAACGGCGAAGGAAATAAAAGAAAAATTGGATAAATATTATGGGGCTAACGCTCCGTCAGATTACATAGTCAAATATTGGTTTCGAGAGTTTCGAGAGTTTCGTCAAAAAAAAAAAAATGAAATGGTGTTGGCTGACCGGAAAGTGAAGGTGCGTGAGCTTGCAGATACCACCAAGATTAGTGCTGAGCGCACACGCCATGTTTTGGGCAATATTCTGCATATGAAAAAGTTATCCTGCTGGGTGCCACGTATACTCACTCCTGACCAAACACACAAACGCGAGAGCACTTCGAAAGAGTGTTTGAACTTAAGGTTATGGCGTCGGTTTTCTGAGATTGACATGGCATACTCTTCGTGGACTACCTCGAAAAAGGAAAAACCATCAACAGCGAGTATTGTTGTGCATTATTGGAGCGATTTAAGGCCGAAATCGCTGCAAAACGGACTCACATGAAGCGAAAAAAAATTTTGTTTTTGCAAGACAATGCACCGGCGCACAAGAGCATCGCAACCATGGCTAAAATTAATGACTTACGGCTCCAATTGCTGTCGCATCCACCGTATTCGCCCGATTTGACTCCCTCGGACTATTATCTCTTCCGAACCTCAAAAAATGGCTCATCAATAAAAAATTCAGCTCACGCGAGAAAATCATCGACGCCACGGAGGAATATTTTGCAGACCTTCCGGAAAATTACTTTTCGCACAGGATCAAGAAGTTGGAAAATCGCTGGAATAAGTGTATCAAACTAAAAAAACTTTTCACCCAACCTAGTATATTACTTTTAACTTACTACAACCGAGAGTTGCGAAGATTAAAGATTAAAGATTAAAGAGAGCCTCCTGGTGTGCTTATTGCGAGAAACTCAAAGCCCTTTTTGCGGATCTACGATTCCATAAAGCCTTCTCCCAAGATCATTCAAATTGCATAAGATTAATCAAACCAGATGGCACAATCACACGCAACCGTTTAGAAACCCTAAATAACTTTATTCAGGTTAATTTCCAAGGATCTTCCAATGTTGACATGTCTAATGAACAGTCAACGCGGCCTTGACTTGATTCAGAAAACTTTTCAGTCTAGATAGAGTTAAGTGGGATATCAACTCATTTAAACCATAAAAGGCTCCAGGAGTAGATGGAATTTTTCCAGCTCTGCTACAAAAACGGCTGGACTTCCTTGTATCTACCCTAATAGCCTTATTTAAATTCAGCTTCAAGTTGGGCTACATACCACGGACTTGGAGGGAACACAACATGGTGTTTATCCTTAAACCAGACAATAAGCCCAGGGAACTACCTAAAGCAGAAAATAGCATACTCGCTGGATCTGCCCGCCCAGGAAAGCGTATTATCGCCCCTTCTGTGATGATTTGGTCTAGTAATTAAGCTATTACTAGACTACAAGTCAATTGATTATGCTTATGACTTAGGCATCATCATAAGGAGCAGAGAAACTAACGAATTCACTGTATGTAGGCAAAACGCCTAGTCCTAGACTGGTGCACCAGAGAGAATTTTTCCATACAAGGTGTGTTCAAAAAGTAAGGTTACTTTTAAAATTTCGCGGTCAAAATACATTCGACTATCGATTTTATTTTGTTGTGTTGGTACACATGTCCTATTCATATATTTACAGTTTCAAGTATATAGCATACATAGTTTATTGTTGACAGATAGAAAGGTGAGACGTTTTTTGGGGTGCTCGGCAATTTGCAATTATTATAAAAAATGTAGCAAAGAATTTACATCAAATTTTGTGTAAAAGGCATCAAATATTGTGCAAAAAATGGATTTAAATGATCTAAAACACTTGAAGTGTTGACAGTGACATACGGTGAGTCTATGGTATCATTTCGCGTTCTTAAATGTTACAGGTAATCTTATGGAACTGATCCAGCAATATAATCATATCAAACCTTAACTCAGCTGTATACCATGGTATACTACCTGTATTGTATTGTAAGTTCTTTCTTGTTGGGTACCAGCCGTCTCCATGATTTCACTGCTCTATCTTATCATTGTGTTTGAATTTGAATTAATTTTTTAGGTTATTTGCATAAAATGCCCTCCTCATTTCAACTTTGTTTCGTTTATATACTCCAGGTGATGAGACTTCAATAATTCCTGTTCGACGGATAATACGAATAATGGTCTTTTAATTAACTTACTGTCTGTTTGGTTTGGTTGCTGATATTGTAATACATGTGCTGCAAGCACAAGCCTTCCATTAATGAAGTACTACTCTACCATCTTTCATCATCTATTGAAAATTTCTGCCTTAGATACAGTCATTTAGAATGTAGAACGCAGCTTTCACTTTATCAAGTTAAGTTTTCCTGTTTCATCCGCAATAACTTGATTTTTAAGCAAATGGTTCAGTTTTTCGTTTTGCCTCAAATTGAAATTCGAATAACCCCTTACTTGTTGTTCATTCGCTCAATATCTTTGAATCAATGTACATATGGTAGTCGTATCCTATCTATTTGGACCATCCACATCTTAATACAACCAATTAAGCATAACCCTTCACCTTCTGTGCAAACTTGTACCAAGACGCGCAAAGTAATATTTTTCTATCAGATTCACCTTCTGTAAAACATTCCACCTTTCTAGGTTTTTCTAAAGCAGCCTCTAACGTTCCAAGTTTCATGCCCAGTTTTTTGCCTGTAGAGACAAAAACCAATCTCCGTTAGATTTTTTCTATGGTTTTATTTGTGGTGCCTTGTCCTTTCACATTGAGGCATTAGAGAAAACGATACTTAAGCAGATTCCCAAAACCTTTCGAAATGATCATCAAGTAGATGGATATCGTCCCATATCTACCTATTGTCTCTAAAATTTCTGAAAAAAATTATTGAACTTCAAAAATAAATAGGCGTGTTCAATCGCTAATTCATAGCACAGAAAATACATATATTAGTAGTCCACCTTTGGCGCGAATAATGGCCTTGAGACGGCCGAAGAAAGCATCGCACGCCGCACGCAAGTGGCTCTGCGGTATTTTGGCCAATTCCCGGCAAAATGCTTGTTTGAGGTGGTCCAAACTTTGGTATTTTTTAGTGTCAACCTTCGCCTTTAAAATACCCCAGATAGAGAAATCCAACGGATTTGCAATCCATTGTGTCGAAGAAATGAAGTGTGGAACATTGTTTTTTAACCAATCTTGGTTGACGTGCGCTTTGTGAGACGGTGTCATCGGTGACATCGGTGTGACGATGTCCACGGTCTCTGACCGAAATGATTGTTTGCCCAAGGCTTCAATACTGCCTCAAAGACAGTTTCACGATATAAATTTTCGAAGGATCTCTTTGGCAAGTAAGCTCGGTCATTTTGTTTTTTGACATATTGCTCGATAACAAATGGCGATAACAAATTCAGCAACTCACCACTTTCGTGCAAGCGTAGCAACTCCTTCGCTCTTTCGACTCTAACTTTTTTCTGCTGCGGTGTAAGATCATGTGCTTTTTGGAACTTCAATGGCTTGAGCCCAAGCTCATTTTTCAGTATGTGTTGCATCCATTCCAACGATATGTTGAGCTCACGAGCCATTTTTCTTCCAATTCGAGCCTTTACTTTCCGAATCATTTCTGCCGATGCTGCTATTTTTTTATGACCACCTCCATGGCGTTTTGCAACGCTGCCAGTATCACGATAACGAGCTATGGTTTGAGACAAAAATAATTTATTCACGTTGAGGTGCTGGAGGGCTCTAACGATAGCTACTTGTGGTTTTCCAGCCAAATATAAAGCAATCACACTATCACGTTTGAATTCCATCGCGGAGAAAAATTTTTCAACACAACTGAGACGCAAATCGTTTATATCGCTTGTAAATAATAAAATTATTTGTCATGTGTCAAAATTTGAGCTCACTGTCATGAACGGTTTGGAAATTATAGCAGTCTGAAGTTGGTTGCAGTTCGAGTCAGGAAGTGTGTATTTTCTGCGTAAAACTGCATCAGACAAGAGAAGGACTAGTTTTAAAAATGATTTGAGAAGACTTTTCCAGGCATAGGAATTGGGGTTGTGTTAGAGCGAATGCATGGGGAAATTTACTTTCTGATTTTCTTGTTATGTTGCCAATCTCTGTTCTGTTTCCTCCTAATTCAACCTATGTCCCAACTGGTTCTCGTGGTAGTCCTTCCGTCCTTAATTTATTCGTTACATATGTGACTTCTTACATAACAAGCCAGTGTCTTTAAATAGACTTAGTTCGCATCACAAAACGGTTTCCTGTCGTCTTCTATGGTCAGACGAAAAAAAAGTGCAATGTGTTAAAGATTTAAAAAACGCCAATTGGACGCGATTTCGTTCAGTAGTTAAATCGAAACTTAGTAATATTCCCATGGATATTGATGGCATATCAACTAAGGAAGATGTCGATTTCCTTGTAGATGACTTTTCAGAACATGTTCTCGGGTCGGTCGATGAAAGTATACCAAAAGTTCGCAGAGAGAACCGCTGCTTAAAGTTACCTTCCCAAATACTGAATCTAAGTAAACTGAGGAATATTTGTAGACCTAATTGGCAACGGTCGTCGCCTACCCATATTCAGGTACCAAATGACATACCTGAATAAATAAATAATCATAAAAGTTTCAGAGTTCCGTAACGTAGAATGGAAAAAAAATTCAATACACTTGATAAAAACGGAAAACCTTTGTGGAACTTCAGATGTCGAAAAAGCCAATGTAGTTGCCGTAAACTTTTCCAACAATCATATTGTCTGACAAAACTTAAGTGATGCACAGACCAACAAGGTTGGTTAAATCATCCTTCTTTCACTATTTTAGTCACTAAGATGTCTAAAAATGCAATATTTTCCTGATATATGGAAACTTGTAAAACTGGTACTCATATTAAAAGCTGGTAAACCTCCAGAAAGTCCAGAAAGTTATAGACCTATCAGTCTACTAAGCAACCTTAGTAAGGTATATGAATATATAAGGATAAAATCTTAAAGTTCACAGATGATCATGAAAAATTTCCCACGAACAGTTTGGTTTTAGACGTTATCACAGTACATCCTATCAGGCACTAAAAATATGCAACTGCGTTAAAAGAAATCGGTCAGAAGGAAAATCTACTGGCATGGTCTTATCAGACATTAAAATGGCATTTGACTCTGTTTGGCATGAGGGTTTGATATACTAAATGTTACATTTAAACTTTCCTCCATATCTCTATAAAAAAAAGTCCAAAGATTCCTGACCAGTCTCTGACCTAATATACTTTCAATCGGGTGTACGACAAGGCTTAGTTCTTGGCCCAAACCTTTATAACATTTATACATCTGATATACCAAAGTTACCGCACTGTGATAAAGCCATATTTGCAGATGACACCGCAGTATTTTCATCTCATAAACTCGCTCTTAACATTACCACAAATGAAAAATCAAGCTAAACGAAGACTCAGGCTATTTTTATCAGTCGGAAAAGAAAGTCATGCTTTCTTCCCAGCCCCAAATTTCAACTAAATGGAAACTATATAAATTGGGAACCCTCTGTCAGATATCTAGGTATTTACTTAGATACCAAGCTTACATTTAAGGACCATTTCACTAAAACTATAAAAACAAAATAGGAATAGCAATAAGGATGCTGTATCCATTTATTAATAAAAAAAACTCACTTCTTTCTATTGACAATAAAATTATATTGCACAAAGTGATCTTCCAGGCGATTCTGCTATATGGATGTCAAGTATGGGGCGACGCTGCAACTTGCCACATAAGCAAATTGCAAGTCTCGCAAAATAAGATCTTAAAAATGATGCTAGATTAACCTTGGCATAACTCAATTCGTGGTACTCATGTAAGACCAAATGGATCAACGAATGGATCAAACGATCCAAATCAGTCAATTCTACGGCGTTCTCAAGAATTGGGCATCGCTCAGACCACATTATGGCGTATTTCGGGTAAGGATCTTGGTTAACACCCATACAAGATCAAGCTGACTCAAGAATTTGAAGAGACGTACGTTCTCCGATTGGATTCTGGAGAAGATGCGCCAAGATGATGAAATTCATCGCAAAATCATCTTCAGTGACGAAGCTCATTTTTGGCTCAATGGGTTCGTCAATAAGCAAAATATGAGTTATTGGTCGGGTAAACACCCACATGTGCGTCATGAATCACCACTTCATCCACAAAAATAACTGTTTGGTGCGGTTTGGCCCGTTTTGGCCCGAATTGGAAGATATGGACTTAGGCGACATGTGGTTTTAACAGAAAAGTGCCACAAGCCACACAGCACACGCTACAATCGATTTATTGAAGAGTAAGTATGGTGAGCGTGTTATCTCAAGACATGGGCCAGTCGATTGGCCGCCTCGTTTGTGGGATTTAACGCCGCTTGACTATTTTCTGTGGGGCTGCGTTAAGTCATTGGTTTATGCCAACATGCCGACGACGTTGGAATAGCTCAGAGCCAACATTGAACGCGAAATAGCGGCCGTTTCGGCCGAAATGTGTGGTCGACTCGTAGAAAATTGAATCCAACGAATCGACCGCTGCAAACGTGCCCGCGGTGGCTATATGAAAGTAGTCGAGTTCTATTCATAAATGTTTCGATTGGACTTCAAACCAATAATAAAGTTTTTGAAATATCTCAAATGGTTTGCCTTTTATTTAAAAAAAAAGTTGTCAAGACATTATTAGAAAACCCTATATAAGTTACTCTAATAGATAATTCAAAATAATTTTTACAAGAACAATAAAAGTTAAATGATAGTTGTATAAGATTGAATTTACAATTACATTTTGACTATGAAATCATTAGTTTAGGGAAAAGAAAGAATAAACAAAAAATGCTATTGGGTATGTAATTTAACTTCAAAATTTGAACGTTTATTTAAGAAAAACATGTACAATAGTATTATTCAAAGTATTGCCCATCTGAAGCTATGACTTTTTCTTATCTTTCTGGCAATTTTTGGATCCCAACCCAAAAGAACTGATCCGACTTGTCAGCCAAGAATGAATCAAGCCAATTTTTGCTAATCTGCTCTAATGTGAACCGTATTTCAGTGAGGGCGTTCTGCATCGACCGTAAAAAATGGTAGTCAGAAGGGGCAAGGTCTGGGCTATAAAGCGGGTGAAGTAAGACTTCCCATCCACTGTTTTCCAAAGAGTTCTTAACCGGAATAGCAACGTGGGGCTGAGCGTTGTCATGATAGAAAATTATTGGCTCGTGTCTGGTCGCATATTCCAGGCGTTTTTCGGCTACTGCTCTCTTCAAACGGATTAATTGTGTTCGGTAGCGTTATCCATTGATGGTTTCGCCCGGTTTTAGCAGCTCATAATACAGCACACCCATCTGATCCCACCAAATACAGAGCATTACCTTCGTGGCATGGATATTCGGCTTTGCCGTTGATTTGGCTGGTTGGCCGGGTTTCACATATGATTTTTTGCGCTTGGGGTTGTCGCAATGGATCCATTTTTCATCACCAGTAACAATCCGATGCAAAAATTACTTCCTTTTGTGGCGTTCCAGAAGCATTTCGGACAAGCAAAACCGCCTTTCGACGTCTCCCGGCTTGAGTTCGTGTGGAACCCAATTTCCTTGCTTTTGAATATATTCATTTGCTCTTATGAAATGGCTGATTGAGTGACACCCAAAGATTCTGCGAGCTCTTCTTGTGTTTGGCAACAACCTTCATAGAGTAATGCTTCCAGTTCTTCAGTTTCAAACTTTTTTGGCTGCCCATGACATTCATCTTCTTCCAAGCCAAAATCACCACTTTAAAATCGTGAAAACCACTTTTAGCACGTTCGCTCAGCTAACGCATGTTCGCCATAAACTTCCACCCTAATACGATGACTTTTGGGAGCAGTTTTCAGTAATGAAGAAGAACTCCCCGCAAAAACACTTTTTCAGGCACATATTTGAGTGAAAAAAAAAATTATTTTTATTTACGTTTCAAATGAATGACATATACTGAAATGACGTACAATGACAGTAGCTTTCCAACGCATGTTCGAATGGAATAATAGCAATGGAATAATACAAAATACGCCATCTTTCAGAAAAACGAATTAAGTTATAGACCCAATATTTACGAAATAAATAACATAAATTTAAACCAACATGCCAGAAGCAATAGATAAAACATTTAAATAGTGTATATTAGAGTGCATTCACCTTCGCTGTCTACGGTATTAACAGACGAAGAAGATGACTCATTATTTGTTGTTAGTTTCTTGCTGCTGCTGCTAGCTGGAACATTTACATGGTTAGATGGTGACCTTGAAGTAGCCGCCGTTGCAGGTAGATGTATACGAGGTGAGTTTTTTGACTTAAGACATCGCGAAAAATGTTTCAGACAAAAGTCACAAGGTTCTGAAGGGGACATAAGATGGTGACCACGAGTCTGACCTTGAGCCCCATTTTCAAGGTCAGACAAAGGTCCCTTTTGATTTTTTTAAAATGTTAATTCTTGTTTTTCATTGCTCAGTCGTATTCCTAAATGGAGCACACGACTTTGTCTCAAAGGTCTTATTCATTCAGTGCTAGATACCACTACACTGGCACGCCTAAATCATTAATCGGTTTCAAACGTTGGTAGGGTGTTAGAAGGTCGAGATTTGTTTTGAGGAAGCCATTATTGCCTCGAGTGAAGTTAAAACTCAAAGAAATTTGTCTTAAGCTTATCTGAGAGTGTATGATGTGCATTCTGCCCTTTTTTTCAACTTGAACGGAACTGTAGTTCATTTAGAAGTTAGATATTTGTTTTGAGGAACTGATTATTATTAGTAACGTTTTCCAGATTAATAATTCAGGCTATTTCAATTCAAAAGAAAATTGATATGATATTGATTTATGGAGAAAGTGGAAGGAACATCGATGGTGCTGTTGCTCTTTACGCCCAACGTTTCCCAGGCCAGATACGATCGCGCGCTTTCTTATATCGGGTCATCTAACAATTCACTGGCGAAAGAAGTGTGCAACCAAAGAAAAGGAACCAGTTAGATAGGGTGGCTGTTGAGGACAATGAAATAGCAGTGTTAGCTGCCGTTGCACACGATCCTCACATTAGCACTCTCCAAATAAGTCGTGAATCAGGAATTTCTCAAACGACTGTCTGTAAGATATTACATCGGCATAAATACCATCCTTATCATGTTTCAATGCATCAAGAACTTTCTGGTGAGAATTTTCGCAACCGGGTTTTCTTTTGTCAATGGGCACTTCAGCAAATTGAACGAGACCCCCTTTTCTTCGCCAAGGTATTTTGTTATTTCACCAATCACGGTACGGTCAATCGACATAATATGCATTACTGGGCCACCGAAAACCCTTTTGGTTCTCGCATTTGTTCGTGCGAAAAGATGAACTCCTGCGCATCTTTGAGTCTCTGAAAAACAAAAAGTCGTCGGGAGTAGACGGTATTCCAAACTGCCCTTGGAAGCAGTGGATATATTTACTACGCTATTCAACGCTATTCTAAGTACAAAAAATATTATCCCAACAAAGTCCTTTACGATGGGGCTAATCTGAATGGGATTGACAATTTCCTGATTAAGGTGATCCGAAGGCACGTTGCACGAGCAGTGACCAACGATAATAACCTGGTCTTTGGGGCTTATTACCCCAATGAAATGTACCACGAGAGCTTCTATCGGGCTTTATCAAGCCAGAGGCATTTCTCTATATTGATGCTAAAGCATTAATGCAAAGCAGGGATGGTACCCCGGTAATATACCACCACCACCTCGGTGCGAAGGACAAGCGGCTCATCTACGACGGGTATGTCGCCAATGATCAGGAGCTCCTCCGTTTTAGTCCCGCGATTGCGGACAGGGATCGGACCGATGCCGAGAAACAGTACACCGAATTCTGGTGGCTTCTAGAAGGGGAGAGGGTGGGCTCGCTTTCCTAGGTCAGTACGTTGCTAAGGTAACACACACCTCTTAGTTGTAAGTTAGAATAAGGATTGTTAGGGGGATTTCGTGGAGAGACCGCGCTCGTCAACATAAGGCGGCGTCGTTGAGAAGTAACCGAGACATTGGTTAAGTCTCGGGGATGCTTGTACACGATGTTGACGACTGCCAGGCGCCTGAAATCGCAATTGGTATGGTGACCACTCGCTGCGAGAGGCTACGAGTGCTCACCACCCCGATTATAGTTAAAGATAGGTTAAGTAGCTTCGGTAGGTTAAGTAGAATAGGGACATAGTTTTAAGTTTTATAAACAATTTTAAAGATACGGTAACTAAGTTTTTCAAAACCTTTTCTTAGAAATTTTATATATTGTATAGTTATACTGATAGATAAGATTAATTGTAAGATAGTTTTTTAGGCCGAAAGGTAAACTTTGAATGAGATGGTAAAGTTTAGAGCGCTCGGTAAGAGCTAGTAAGCTAGAATAAGTAACTATCGTTGTTAAATTAGATTTAAGCATTTTTGTCTAAAATGTAAGTAATAATGAAAGAATCAGTAAAAATGAATTTAAAAGTAAAGTAAAGTAAGCGGGAATTTTTGGAGATAAATTAATAGGTCCAAATTTTATTAAAGGCAACTTGAATGGCAAAAAGTATGCAAACTTCTTGCGGGATCATCTTTCAGTATTACTAGAAGAACTGCTATTGGAGTTGCGACAAACAATGTGGTTTCAACATGATTGTTGTCCAGCCCATTATTCCCAAGTAGCCCGGGCGTATTAAACAATTTTTACCATCAGCGATGGATCGGACGAGGGGGTTCGGATAATGGCCTACTAGATCACTTGATCTTACGTCACTTGATTTCTTCTTGTGGGGCTACTTAAAAAGTGAGGTTTACAGAAAAAAGCCAACAATACGTGAGGACTTGAAAAGACGAATAACTTAAGCTTGCCGGAAGATTACGCCAGAAATACTTCTCAGTTCTGTTGGTTCATTTAGTGCGCGGATAGACAAGTGTATTGAAGTGAATGGTCACATTTTCGAGCATTTGTTGAAATAGTCTCGGGAAATAAACGTTGAAATGGGAAGAATTCAATGATTCAACAGTGGAAAGCAAGGGGACCCACTCTAATTAATCACCCCGAAGGAAACAAAGTACTGCTACGTCCACGTCGTTGTTTCTGGGTTATGCTAAACGCAGTATGTAAAAACAAACGACAAGCCTACGAGCAATACGACTGAGCAATGAAAATCAGGAATTATCATTTGAAAAATCAAAAGAGACCTTTGCTTGACCTTGAAAATGGGTTTCAAGGTCAAACTCGTGGTCACCATCTTATGTCTTATGTCCCCTTCAGAACCTTGTGACTTTTGTCTGAAACATTTTTCGCGAATCGCGTATTTTTCGAGTAATTTGAATGTCTCAAGTTAAAAAACTCACCCTGTATATCTCTGTATATGCAATCCTGTTTTTTTTTTTTGCTTTTTTGTTTTTTTTGAAGGTTTCGTTTCGGTAGAAAGGTAAAATGTAAAATCATCAAATCTCTGTAAAATGTGCAATAACAATATTTGTGTAATATATTTGAGTATAAAATAAAAAAATCTATCTATCTTTCGATCTAGAAAAGCCTCTGTTCAAAGCAAGCATGCTTTTATCCATTTCATAATCTAGTGAAGTACTGAAGTCTTAGTGAACCTCTGGGCAGAAATCGGATGTCATGTCTAAACGAGTAGTTTTTATTGACTGTATGCCATCACCCTGCAATTTGAATGCTGTCATCTGCAATGAAATTAGCTTTGTTTGTTTCCTACAACAGAAATCTAAGTTCAAATCATAAGCAATGCACCGAAAAGTAAGGGAAATAATTTCTCACGACAGCAATGTCAAACCCCGAAGGATTTCTACTTTCTCTCATTCCCTGGACTAGGAAATCGTGTTACAGCCAACAAAACTTGGAGGCCTCTTCAAAAACATAATTGAACTCATCATCCCACAGGTGACCACTCCATTCTGACCTACTCCACTCACGCCCAAATCAATTATAAATCTTGCAAAACCTTAATTAGGAAATAATTCTTGCCACAAACATAATAATTCCTTCTACTGCCAAATGAAATGGAATTGCAACAATTTATTATTACTCCATCCACTAACTCTTCCTGACTGACATCACAATCGTGTAATTACAGTTAATCCAGTACTGCTGCACCCCCTGGAGCGAATCAAATCACAGTGTAGGTAGGGTAAGTGGTTCTTTTACAGCCACAACCACAACAATAACAAAGAACCAAAGAAAACGATGAAATGATCTAATAAAACCCAGCGAACACTGCAGGTCGTAATTACAATATTTATTAAACCACCCTGGACAGGCACCCCTATATCTCAGGCACCTACCCCTATCCCTAGTCAGCATGCATAGTATTCGCATTTACACAAAATATCAGAAGCACACGCATACAAAAATTATAAGAGCAACACAGTTATAAACACAAATAGATACAGCAACACGGAATTACTAACCTTGATGAACTGAAACGTGGCCATCGGTGGTAGGCGTTTACTCTTTGGATAGAAAAAGCTCCCTGCTGGATGGGCCGGATATCTAGATGTGATGCGATAAATAACTCCTTGCGGGCTAGTTGGCCAATTGGGGGCGGTAAATGTGAAACCATTATCTGTGCCAGCATCTAGAGGATCCATTTCAACGGTTACCGTATCGATCCAAGAGCCTCCAACGCAGAGCTGTAAAGAAACAAAGAAAGAAAAAAAAAAAAAACACAAAATTAGAGTATAAAAGGATATATACCAGTTAATCTGTGTTCCGCAGAATTCTTATTAGATACAGGATATGCGGAACAATATCCGGTAATACGCGGCATAGCAATAAGAAATAAATGAGTGCATATTAAAAGTGGGTGGCTCAAAGGTCCTGGGTATAAAATTGGCACACTATGCGAACTCTTTGGATTAGTAGGTACTCGTATCTGACTCGTTTTTATTTTTCTTGTTAGGGGTGTGGGCTGAAGAAATATTGCATCCGTAAAGAAGCTGATAATAATGATGATGATTATGGGCAAGGGACTATTAAGTGGAATGTGCAGTTACAGTTTTCCAGGATCCAGTGCCGTAAGGTGTGTGCTTGTCTATAGATACAAATGTTTGAGCTAAAGATTGCCAATTAATGGAGATGGATTTTATTTCATTCGCAGCCTTCAACCCCAACGCATTGGTAAGCAGTTATGGTAGGGATATTAATTGATTTTAGATGATGGGTTAATGTGAGGTGCGGGTGGATAGTAAAAAGTGCTACTAGCATGTGTAATAAGATTTTATGTGAGCCATGAAATTGCCTATGGCTTTCTGATAAAATCATTTTGTGGCACAGTACAGTATTTAATGTATGGTATAAACTTGTAAGTCATTGAATTAGGATTTAATGCGGATGAGGGTGTTATGTTGGCACCTGAAAAGTCAAGTGTGTAATAGAATTTTATCTTGAGAGCAAGGAATAAACTCTAAAAACCAAAATAAGTAGCCTTGTTTAGGATGATAAAATGTCCTTCTTTTATCCAGCTTCCCAACGAAGACATTTATTGCCTTCTATGAAGGCCAGTAAAAATGCATCGATCTAGGAATTTGAATCGGTCCTCTGATCGAACAGAATATTGAAATCTACAATTGTACTAATCCTCGGCTTAGTTATCTAAAAGGCTAGCTAATTTAAACCGGAGGAAGCTGCTGGATCATTCGATTCTGATTTCTGATGCGGCTCTTTCTACGACACTTTTGATATCATAGATTGAGCTGAAACAATAGAGAGAGTACCGGAGATACCCTTCTTGTTATGGTTGAACTCCATCATAATAGTTCAGTGGTTTGTCAGAGTGCTAATTTTGGCAGCAGAAAACCATAAATGTTTCGGTGGGCTCCAGGAGAGCCACACTCTTAAGGACTGTCGAAGGCGGGAGTGCTAAAAGTCTCATTCTCACTCAGAGCTGTATAAGAAAAGAAACATTTCAGTGAAAGTGACACCCACTGAAACCAACCAAGCTCTCGGATCTGTAATTGCGCCCTCTTTCTCTGTCCCGATCAGGGCCAAGAGCAATCAGAGCACTCAATCTATCAATGGATCTCTCCACGTACGATGCCCGGATGGAACCGGTGCTGCAACCAACAAAAGCTGCAATTTCAGTGAACCCCATCGACGAAAATAAAATCAGCGGTGGTTTCATACGGACATGATGTCTGGGTAGGCCCAGTACTACAACCAGCAAAGGTCGTAGTTCTAGTCGGTGAAATTCGGCTAATGCCATGAAATTCGGCTGAAACCGGTGCTGCAACGGGAACTTTTGAATGGTTGAACAATTCTGTGCCGAAAATTTCGAGATATTCAGACAACCCAAGCGCGCTATCTTCTAAGTTCCGGGGCAACTCAGGGATATGAGAGATATGCTAATGCGTCTTTATACCCAGAACCCTGGACTCGACACTGACAAGTGGAAAATCTACCCCCACAAGGAGAGAAATAATTGGTGAACAAGGACGACTCTTTTCTTGTTGTGGGCCTAGATAAAGCTTCTGTCGAGACCATTAAATCTAGGTATGACTCACGATCGTATCTGTATCTTGGACGGGCTAACTTCCCCTTTGTTTTCAAATGAGCGTGGATAGGAAACGACCACCCCATTTTGTGTACTCAAATCAATCTTCAACATTCCAAGTCTACTACTGCATACCTATGTAGGAGGCATTCCGTGTTG
The DNA here is from genome assembly GCA_907269105.1 of Volucella inanis. Lineage (NCBI taxonomy): Eukaryota > Metazoa > Arthropoda > Insecta > Diptera > Syrphidae > Volucella > Volucella inanis. The sequence goes on from OU026157.1 coordinate 128,602,009, forward strand.
AATACAAGACTCCACATTATATCCTTACAGGAACCATGGATGTGGTATAAACGCATCTTTGGTTTCGGATGTTTAAGGGGTTTCCCACCACTTTATGACGAGCGATCGGAAAGGCCGAGAGCCTGTTTATACGGACTTCGAAAAGCGCCTTTTACAAAGCTTTTTGCAAAAAGATTGAAACTATCGGTAAAGCTAGTAGGCTGATCAAAGTCCTCAAAAAGGAAAAATCAACCAAGCCGGAATCACTCAGAAAATCTGATGGCACCTACACTGAATTGATAGCAGAGCTTCTTCATCTCATGCATGAGGCTCACTTTCCAGCTTACCAAATTAAAGCCAGAGTCGTTGGTGATATATCTCTTCAATTGTGGTGACGGATGAGGCCATTAAGCTAGCCATTGGTTTTCTTGATGGTTTTAAGTCGTCTGGTACCGATGGCATATACCCAGTTAAGTTACAAAAAGGTATAGACCAGCTGCTGGAAACTCTGAAGAGAATTTTCACTGCTAGACTGGCACTGGCATACATACCGAATCCCTGGCAAACAGTGAGATTGCCTTTTATACGGAAAATTAGAAAGGATTCACGCTAAAAAGCATCAGGAGAATGGTCGAGATAAATGTGTGGAAAACCACACACCTACCAACGTGAAAGATCCTGCGAGAGTGCGCTTCAGAATCTGGTAGGCAGAATTGAAGGCTTACTCGACAAGAAGGCATACGCCTTGGGCAATTTCATCGACGTTGAGGGTGGTTTCGATAACGCAATTTTTGACGGCAGTTTTGTGGATAAAAGCATCGCTGGTGAATAGGACATTGATTGCAGGTACTGGTTGCGACCAATATTTGGTGGCGGGTGTAAAAATGGATTGCGCGTAAGGCGGGGATTTGTCTCCACTGCTATTGTGTATGTATGGTCAACTAACTGTTCAATGCGCTCAATAATTCTGACGTCTATGCACAAGTATACGGAGATGATGTACCTGTACATGATTGACAATTGATGAACCAGAAATAGGTTTACGAGAAGGAGAAAGCCGACTGGTCTGATTCATCTAATGTTTAAAGGCATCACCATCCAATATTCTAAAGAAGCTAAATATTTGTGTGTTATCCTAGATATAAATTGTTTTTGGACTAAACATGTTACGTCAAAAGCTTCTAAGGCGCTATCAATTATTTGGTAGTGCAAGGGAGCTGTCGGAAAGACATGGGACCTGTTACCGAAAATAGCTCTCTGGATCTATATGGCTACGATAAGGCCTGTTATATCCTATGCGTCGGTTATCTTGTGGTATAGATCTTCGCGAAAATACGTGATTGCTACTTTCACCAGACTCAACAGAACGGTCTGTCTCGGTTGCATGGGAGATTTCCTCAACACACCTGATTGCGCTTTAGACCCATCGCTGAATCTTTTTCCTCTTGATATTCATATATTGGCTGCACTCTCAAAGCCATTTTTCGTTTAAAAAGAAGTTGTCTTTGGTACAACATGTACTGGAGCTTTGATGACCTTGCGCGCCAACTCTCTTTTGTTTCTAGTCTTATAGACATGCCGTCCAGCATATGCCGCTGGAAGAAATACAAAATGGGCTTTCCCTATATCCAAGTGTGGTTTCGACGAGAATGTAGTCGGATCTTGACCAAATCCAAAATCGATATAGAATTCGGCGCTGGCGTCTTTCTGGAGGACGACAACATTATATTTTACTCCTCGTTAGGAAAATTTGGGTCTCTCTTTCATGCGGAGATATAGTAAATGTAAGTCTAATGTAAGCGAACTATATTGTGAAGAACCGGTGGAGGGGGCAAATCATTTGCATCTCCAGCTACAGCTAAGTAACGCTCAGAGACTTGCTAAATCCTCTTACGATATCCAAGCAAGACATCACTAAACGCATTCCACAGACTAAATTCACTCAGGATCAGGGGAAACGAAATCGCCGATGAATTTATCAGGCGAGGCTCAGAGTTATTTTTTTCATGACCCAAACCTACCTTGAAACTGTCTGTGTCCTCAGTTAAAGTTTCCATTGACAGTTGAGTTTCATGTGAGTATAACTGCAGATAGCATGACTTCCCAAGTTGCAAGCAGACTAAACGAATGCTTCCCGACGTCTATAAAAAGTTAGCGGAACTCTTGCTATCCCAGAGCAGTAATGAATGCAGGTTGCTTACTGGTATCCTATCAGAGCACTACAATCTTTCTGGCACTTTAAGGTTTTAGTCATAAGCGATACAATCTCCTGTGACGCTTACTGCATAAGTAGGACGACACCGCAGAGCACAACCTCTGTGAATATCCGGCTTACGCTCGCATCAGGCTGCAGGTACTCAGCATTGATGTGGTGGGTGCTGCTCCATTAAGAGGAACCTACAAAGAGTATATTACAATGGACTGGTTCTTTGCCTGAGTGCTTTGTTCCAACAGAAAAAAAAGGTCTAAATCTGAAATTTAACACATGAAGGGTTCTATAGTTCCATGTTGACTCTCAGAGTAAGAAGAAAAGGAGGTTTGTAACGTTCCGTTTAGATGCTTAAGGGATACAACTGGAATACCACTGACTCTTGAAAGACATCGGGACACATTATCTTAACACTTAAGTTGCGGCCACTATTAATGGAAGATTTACTTGAGAATGCAAGGAATCATTACGCGAATTCGGGTCTTAAAAAGCGCTTCTCTGAAAATTGCATGGCAAGTTTATCGGGAAGCCCATTTCCCGCGAGCCAGTCGTTACCTACGACTAAAACATCCTTCAGACTATTTTGCATTCTCGAACTATGTTGGAATTAGTGCGAGGGTTCGGGAAGCTCTAAGGCAAGGCTAGGCTGTCGCTACAAGTGCAAATACTTCATCCTCCCCACAATCAAGTTTAGCGACTTTTGGCTTGATAATTTATTTTTGAACGGTGCAGCCAATAATATGAATATCAGGGAGAGCAACGTTAATTTATTGCAAGTGAAACAGAATGTTTTCTAGAGTCTGGTAGTAGCAGCAGTGAGGTATTTTCATTCCACTGGACAACCGATGCATACTCGTACTCGTAGAATGAACTATAATTGGTCTTATCATAGGCGTGTAGTTGCAAAATATACCACTTGGTGACATGCCCCGGACATCACATATACATCATCTGCCTTTGCCTGAACATAGACATTAGAACTCATCAGATCATTGAAGAATGAATCAACCTATATCCGCAATTAGAGTGGAGACAGAAACCACCAGTTTTAATGGAGTATTGACGGATCGACAGGCCTCCTCCTTAAATTGAATTTTGTCAGAATCTTTCTGAGTTTGATGTACAATACCTTTGGTTTGACATATTGGATGGCCTTAAGTTGATCACTTGCTGTCTTACTTTCGTAACAAAAAGTAAAAAAATCTGGGAAATGGAAGCCTTTTATATTGAATTTTCTACCGCCCTAAGAACTATTAGAGCATGTGGTCAGACCCATTTTAATGGAGGCACAGTATTCAATGTATTATGAGCTATTGCCATTGGTGGTGGCGATAGTATCGAATCGAAGAAAAACAAATCGTTTCGTAACTTATATCTGTAGGAACTAAATCGTGATTGTACAATTTTTCCAATCAAGGTAGCGAAAATAAATCTGGTGAAACCTCTTAAACACCTAAGGACACAGATGCGTTTTTTCCATACCAATTGTTTTTGCATCGATATTATGTAAAGGTGCAGATACATAAGAAGATCCTTAACGACAGGCATTCCCAATAGTTTTAGTGTATGTGCCAAGAACTGCATGGAAGCCCACCGATTAGCTAGCAAGTGGAAAGTTACCAAGAGAAGCAGCTACTGCCCTCCATAGTTACTGTCCTGCATAGGTAAAAATAATGAGAGATTCTGTCGAATCATCAAAGATTGAAAATGTCAGTTTTGACCAGCTTCGTCCTCTATCATACAAAGAAGTCAACTTCGATAGTTGGACGTCGTCAGCATACATCGGAGTAGATCCACAGTTGGAAGCTCATTCACGTAAAACGAGAAAAGAAGAAGTCATAGGACGGAGCCTTATGGAACTCCTCTAGTATTGTACATAAAGTCATATGGTTTTTGGCTCACTGTGAAAACTTGCTTTCTAAACTTTTCGTAAGATGATATGGTATAGACAAAAAGAGAATTAAAAACTGCAATATCTGCTACGACGATTGTTAACGACGACAAAAACAGCTCCGGATTTTTGGTTTGAGGCAAATTTTAAGTTTTGAACATGTGAACGAGAACGTCGTAACAATCCGCATTAAGGCTAAATTTTTCAACATTAGCCTTATATGTGCACACGCTCCCATAGAGGAGAAAGATGACGAAAACAAAGATAGCTTGTATCTTTGGTAATACTTTCGAAAAGTATAGTCTGCACGATATCACCTCCGATAACGGAGATTTCTATGACGACTTGTTAATATAGACCCCCGTGGGGGACCATTACAGTGGCTGTGGTTTAAACCTAAAATTGCGTATTTTAGCTGGTTTCGACTCGATGAAGAGTTTTAATAAGCACTGAATGCTATGACTCTAAGATTAGCTAGAGGTTCTGATCAGCCTCAACTCATACCAAGGGTGAAACTTGTGCATCGAACCCAAATTCTTATTTGCTATCAATAAATTCACGGAGAGCGAGGGTATGGCGTACCTGCTCCCATGAATGTTTGGGCATTCAGTGGAATTGAGGCTTATATTTGTAAGAAGTTCGCCTTAAAACAGACGACATATCTGTCAGCCAGATTGTACACATTGTCAAATGTGCCAGAAATGCCGGTTCTGATTTGCTGTGTTTCACTCGGTTACCACAACGAAACCTCTGGTTTGACGAGCTACGCAAGAGACATGCAAAGCGGCTGCAGAGAAGAACAAGAGCCGCTCACGAGATCTACGCGCAAAATAGGAAAGACGAACAACGGCTTTTCAGGAGGAAAAAGAAGAATCATGAAAGATGCTACTCCAGGAATAAGATTCGGAAGATTCACCAAAACGTTAAAAAAGTATGCCATGGACACAGACCCCAAACAGAAGCCTGTAAAGACGAACAAGGGAGCATTGTAGTAGAGTCGCAATCGATGCTGAGGATTTGGAAAGAATCAACGAAACGAACCAAATACGGCCATCAGACAGAATAAACCTTTCAACCTGGACTATGTAGACCAACAGTTCCGTCCACCCGACCTGGATAAAGTGAAGATAGTCATATTTAAACTTGAGGCTAACAAAGCTGACGGAGCGGATGACCAGACTGACGAGCCCCTCAAAGTGACACACTATGACGAAATGGAACCTCAGCATTGTCTGTCCGAACCTCAAAAGAGGGGACCCTCTCAACTGCGCCAACTACAGAAGAATCAGTCTTCTTAACATCGCCTACAAAATTCAATCTACCATATTGTGTGAACGCCTGAGGCCGTTCATCAATGACCTGATAAGTCCATATCAGTGTGGCTTAAAGCCAAGAAAACCCACCATCGACCAAAAATTCACACTACAGCGAATCTTGGAAAAAAAACCCTGAGCTTTAAATCGAAACACACCAACTATTCATCAATTTTAATTCCGTGTATGACAGTATCTATAGAGACGAACTATACAGAGCAGTATCTAGTTTTGACATCCCTGTAATTTGTGAATGATGACGATGAAAAATGCACCCTGCTCCATCAAGTTCTGTAAAGAGCTCACCGAGACCTTTGATTTAGGATTTAGACACGGCGATTTTCTGTCATAAGATTTCTATTAATTATTCTTGAAAGAATAGTGAAAAATGCTATTAACTTAATCGGAAGAAAGCAACGTATTGTTAGTGAGTGAATGAGGGCAAGAGCAAGTACGTATACTCGTATTCGTATATATGTACGGAGCTAGGTGAAAAGCAACATCGGCGTAATGAGTCCAGAAAATATGATATATATAAAAGATGCTGACTTAGAACAAAATTTGTTCCTTCGCCACACTCAGGTCAAAAAAGAGAGAGCAAAATGCAAATACATCTCTAACAGTGATGGAAGCCTCACTGATAAGATAAAATAAGCCCGAACAAGAAGATAATCATGAGAAATTACTCTGAATTTATGCGAAAACGGTTCCGTATTGGATGGTGCCAAGATGAAAGGCTTAAGAGTTTTAGTAGGCGAGAGTCGTATAGTATTTGAAGCAGAGTGGCACTGCTTCTCGTCGTTATAAGCTTTTTCACCATCCCCTAGGCAAGAAATATAAATATAATAATATATAATAATAGTGTACCGAGCAAACTAAGGTTGCATTCTTCAGGCATACTTTCTGCCAACCAAATCTTGGAAATTAGCTGATGCATGTTCTCTGCCTAATCACCTTGGGCTGCCTTAAAGAGTTCAGTAGAGTTTTCATTAAGATTGGATATAGCTACCCTCACTTCACTTTGGTCGGATGTACTTGACTTTCACCATCCAGGCTAGATAATTAATTTTTCCCGACGGCGGAATTTGAATTATCCTCGCCATCTAACGGTGTTTAGAAGTGATTTTCCATATCCTCAGACTGTGTCTTTACTATTAAGCTCGCTTGTTAATTTCTGCAGGACTTTGATCGGACCATGTTATCGTGCTTTTTAACTTTTTAGTAAAAGGTCCGAACATTGATCCTGGAGTTGACTATTTCCGCTATTGACTATCGCACGCTTCTAGTGTTCTTATTCTTTGGAAATGCCGATAGCAGCGTAATTAATTTGGTTGAAGGATTGTTGACCGCCTTGTTAATTTGTGGATATTAACTTGTGCTCACTAAAGTTATATTCCGCCCTGCCCCAAAGTCAATTAGCCTGGTGCGGATGTGCTGTCAAAAACGTCCTCCCTTATTATTTTCTCGTTAAATCACTTAAGATACACTCTATAATGTTACCCTGTCAAAAGAGACAACGAAATGCCAGAAGTGAAGAGTGCATTGCTGCCGTATTCGCCATTCCCAAGAGCTGGGGATCACTTTTGTGAGATATCTTTCGAAAGACTTGATTAAGTGTTTCGGACGCACGTGCTTTCACAGGTGGAAGTGTTACTTCTGAGCATTTTCTAGTCGTTGCCCGATTCAGAATCTGTCTCTTCAAGGAAAGGCTTGCAGTTGGAAATGCCCTACCGTATAACTTCTTCCATTTTATGATAGAACGCCGCGTGAACGCCACACCACACCGTAGCTTTGGATGGATGTAATAGCTCTTCATGCATAGGATTTTTAGTGCCCCAGAAATGAAGATTTTGCTAATTAACGTAACAGATTAAGTGCAAATGCGTCTCGTCGTTCACGACGATTTTCGACACAAAATCTTCCTCTTCGTTGTTTAGACTGAGGTAGGCTTTACAGTAATTCACACGCTACTGACGATCAGTAGGCATTAACTGATGCACTGTTTGCATTCGCTGTAGGGTCCATCTGGTGATGCCCAATTGCATGGCCCGTCGTCTGGTTGATGTTTCTTCATTCCAGCGACATCGGCAGCCACACCCGCAATATTCTCGGCCGAACGACCAGTCCGGTAGCTGCCACGTCCTGCATGGTCTTCTGTGGTTCCACTCTGTTCGAGTCGATTAACTAAGCGCCGGAATGTTTTCCAAGTTTACAAATGTCAAATATGACTGACGTACGACTCCATTTGAAAAAATTATACCATCTTCCGATAGGGTGATTAATTTTGCGTCACCTTATATGATAGTTCGTCCAGCTATTAAGATGTGCTGACTATATTATCATCATCAGTGGCAGCGAATGTGCTATTTTAGTAGCTTTTTCGGCATCTAAATGTATCCCGAAACGTCATTATCGACAGCTTTAATTTTGAAGCAGCAATGGAGTTCATAAGCCTCGGGGTAATTGCAAACACTTGAGTGGAAATACCTCCAACATTAGTTAGGTTCCTTTTTTATATTTCTGTCGCAAAATATTACAATAAAGCTCCACAAATCAAAGGAGAAAGACGTAGATGTTGTTATCGTCTTTCGAAGGAATGATATTTAGTGGCATACTAAGGCATCTTTAAATCCTAGCCCCATGCTTCTAGATTTAAATGGATGCCGAACTTTCAGTGTAAAATAAACTATTTTGTCAGTTGCTTACCTTCTGCCACCTTAAGTCGTGAGTTACAGCAAGATTATTTCTTTAATTGGATTTCGAATGACACAATTCCTTTGGTAAGTCTTTTACTTTGGCAACCCGCTAAATCGTTTGATTTTGACATTTACCAGAATCCTGACACATATGTACTTCTGTGTATATCTAAAATGCTGCCTTAATTAACACTAATCCACTTCGATTGACAAATTTCCTCAAAATTCTCCCTCCCCGGGGCGTATGTGTAACATTTCTTGCAATCTTATTACCGAAACCGCACATCTTTCCCTTACGCAGCACAAATTCCGATTATAATCTTGTCTATTGTGCAAAAATTCTCTCCATTCAATATCAACACTCATGCACACGCATTAAGCCACCAAAACACTAAGGACTACTTCCTTTTCTTTCTCTCCAAGGACTCATTAAACAAGGAATTACGTCTACCTCGAAAAATCTTCTAATTCGATTTTCCGCCATCAAATCAAAACGTCATTTGCTTTCTCTTCTCAATCCTTGTTCTGCTCCATCTCGCACACTGAAACACATATAAATGTGTGTATTATGCGTTCAAATACAACGCACAAGTAAACTGATTAAAATCTCAATCTGAAAACACGTTCCTCAAATGAATACAAATCACGCAGGTACTTCACAATTGCAATCTCTTCTCGATTTTAATTTGATTGTTCATTCCTTTCAAACATACCGGGTAGGGACAAGGGAATGTACGCAGTCTTTATCGTATCCTCATTTATCGATAATCTAAAGAACACTCATATCAATAGGCCGAAGTTTTACAGCCACTATGAAGCTTTTAACCTACCCACAGACCTTAAATTTCTGAAAACCACCCAAATGCCCTTGTTCTAGAATAACATGCTACGAATCGAAGCTAAAAATCGAAAAAGAGTGAGTAGTGAGTTACGTACCTGAAAGGAATCAACTCCGATGAACCAATCCGGTGATGGAACAATACCCGTCATTAGGGAGACCAAACTGTGATTACTGTCCACAAAGAATTTTGACTCACTTCGACCAGCTCCTGTAGTGATCGCCGGCAATGTAAATTCATCGAAAACGCTTCGTTCAGCATGTGAAGATGATGAGGTCGTTGAGGAGGAGGTCGATGAAGAGACGAAGGATGAAGATAATGATGCGGATCCTGAGGATGTCGCCAATGTAAATGAATTTGATGTTGCTCCTGCTCCTACGGGCGATGTAGATGATGACGTTTGTGATGTAGATGATGACGCTGATTCGAGGATATCGGATTTGCCCGTCTCAGCAAATTGCTTGACACCCGCCGAAGCCTGCTGTCCTATGTGGAATAGTGAAAACGACGAGTCATGGCTTCTTCCTATAAATAAGACAGAAAGAAAAATCCAGAATCAGGACAACGAATTCTTTTTTTTTAATTTCACACAAAAAAAGTAAAAAAAAAAAGTTAAATGATAGAAAGTGAAGAAAATCAATTTACTTTTGCTTTTTTCCATAGCATATGCTGTTTCAGACATGAAAAGCGAAATCTCCCTGAATTCTTGGAACTGATACACTAGTCAAAGAGTCCGGTTCTTTATGATCCCAAAAAGAATTGGCTGAAATAGGCACAAAAGACTACCTTCATCTCAAAGTAAAATTTTAAAGGACGATACAGATACGAGTATAATCAAACCTATCAACCTACAGACATTTAGTCCGTCGGCTTTTCAATCTCTCCCTCTATATTTGATGAAATGAAGAGAGAAGAATATACGTAATGGAAAAAAATCCCACCAACCACTGAAGAGGTGGGTACACACCATTAGGAAAATTAAGTCTCAGTCCTTGGAGCCGTCATCACTGCCATCCGCATTTAAAACCTCGCCACTCGTTATGTTGTTGATTGTAAATTAAAAGTGCTTTCACTTAACTCATCCCCTTCGCTCCACTCAGAGCACATACCAACAGTCATACACACTCAATTTCCAGTTCTACATCCGGATAGGTTTACGGATGTACACCAAGCGGCAAGCGGACAAAGCAGAAGATCCATAAAGAGATTAAAAATCCAAACTTCAAAAAGAATCCGAAAGATGCGACTTGAATGGCGGCGGCGCTTGGTTAGTCCTCGAATAAATGTAGGTTTGGAAGCTTTTCAACTTGGTTTGGAACTCTCGTGGAGTATTGATAACGGTGACGATTCACACGGAGGGTGAGCTACTTTTGCTGAATTGTGCTATATACTCCCATACCATGGCCAACTCTCGTGAGTCGAAAAGTTTTCGAAAACAGTGAAAACACAAAAAAAAAAAAAAAACAGTTGTTTATCCACTTTCGAGGAAGTTTCGCTACAATTCACTGTACGGCAAGGTCTGGACCACTTGATGAAAATGAAAAATAGGCTGAAGAGCCTGATGGATGCCGTAATACAGTAATGCATGCTTCAGTGTACACGTAGTCCATCCCTTCATTGGTTGGGATTTGTACTTTAATACTTAGCCAAGTGGAAGAGGGCGCGCAGAAAACTTTTTTACTCCAAGTGTACTTAGCTGGTTTTGCAGTGTTACGGAGGGTGGATTACACCAAGTGCTACCTACCTATCTGATGACGCAATACAAACTTTCCCAGTTTTATTCAGTTTTTCAAAGTTTTATATTATTTTTTTGGAAGGAGTAAATTTTTATTGTTGTGCTTAGGTACTCGTATCTCCAACAGATGCATGGTGATGTAAATAATGTGGTTTCGATTATCTAATGAAGTTAAAGGTTTGAGGATGAATATTTTATAAGTGCATTTTACTATAGCAACAAACTTTTGTGAAAAGGGGATGAGATGTATCAGATTTCGGATGCATTTCTGGTTTGGGAAATTCGCCTAGGTAAGGTTGAAGTTGATGGATCAATGTTGGAATAATTGTGAACAGAGTTTGTCCATTAGGGAAATTACTATTTTATTTCGGGTAACGAAGGTTGAACAGAAAAAAAAACCGAATAGAAAATGAGAACGTCAACACGTTTGTATAGATTTTTACCAAATAAATCCAGTTTGAATGCAATAATCTACAGAAAGTAATTCCATTGCCATGGAATTCTAATATTTGAGATTGAAAAAATACAATGATGTCGGCGACCTGCCTCGTACCTGATTGGAACACTATTGACTGCTCAGAACTTGGTCTGAGCCAGTAGCGCAACAATAAGTTACAGTAGAGTGCTTGTATTACCTACTCGTGGTAACTTACTCGTCTCCGGGCAACTATTTGCGTATCCCTATACACGTATTGGGTATATATTTTAATTCGTGCGGTTTGTTTTTTCAAAATTTGAACGTTTCTTTAAGAAAAACGTGTACGTGTATTATTCAAAGTATTGCCCATCTGAAGCTATGACTTTTTCTTATCTTTCTGGCAATTTTTAGATCCTATCCCAAAAGAACTGATCCGGCTTGGCAGCCAAGAATGAATTAAGCCAATTTTTGATAATCTGCTCTGATGTGAACCGTATTTCAGTGAGGGCGTTCTGCATCGACCGGAAAAAATGGTAGTCAGAATGGGCAAGGTCTGAGCTGTAAAGCGGGTGGGATAAGACTTCCCATTCACTGTTGTCCAAAGAGTTCTTAACCGGAATAGCAAAGTGGGGCTTTTCCTTGCTTTTGAATATATCCAGCAGCTTTTAAACATTTTGAAGAGGCTACTTGAGTGACACCCAAAGATTCTTCGAGCTCTTCTTGTGTTTGGCAATAATCTTCATAGAGTAATGCTTCCAGTTCTTCATCTTCAAACTTTTTTGGCTGCCTAGGACGTTCATCGTCTTCCAAGCCAAAATCACCACTTTTGAATCGTGCAAACCACTTTTGGCACGTTCGCTTAGCTAGCGCTATTCATCATTAACTTCCACCAAAAAGCGATGACTTTCGGCAGCAGTTTTCTTCATATTAAAGTAATGAAGAAGAACTCCCCTCAAAAACACTTTTTCAGGCACGCTTCAAATGAATGACATACTCTGAAATGACGTACAAAGACAGTAGCTTTCCAAAGCATGTTCCAATAGAATAATAACAATGGAATAATACAAGTTACGCCATCTCTTAGCACGAATTAAGTTATAGACCCAATAAATAGGCTAAAATTACAAGTAATAAAGGCCTAGCTTTCTAAGATTGGCTACGAAGGTTAGCATTCTTCTTAACTAAAATCAAAACCGCTACTGAAATCGACAATACGCCTCGGATAAGGAATGATAACACGTTGACGACTTTGACTATTTTACCCAGACAAAGATTGATTTCTGGAATGTGGATACGCTTCTCGACAACGGAAGTAGAATTCCTCAAAATGCCAGATTCCTCCAATTAGAGAAGGAATTCATGCGGTATAAGATGGACATCTTAGGGAATATTGAAATTAGATGGTTGGGCTTGGGGAAGTTTAATTCTCCAAATCGTAACACTGTACTACTCTACCCCGGAAAGGCACCAGGAAGCTATCGGGAATCTGACGTTTGATTGCTGCTATCCAAAATGGCTCTCAAGAGCTTAATTTCCTGGGAGCCCAAGCCAGGTTCCAGACTAGAGTACATTGCTTCATCATCAGACTCGTACTGTGTTACGCCCCAATGGGAGTTTCTTCTGTCGAATAGAAGAAGGGATTTTATAACCGGCTGGGTGCTGTTTATAATAGTACACCACGCGGAGACATCATAACGGTAATGGGCGACTTGAATGCCAAGGTTGGAAATAACAATAATCAGGCATATTATGGGAAAGCATAGTGTTGGCGACCGTTTCGTCTATTTTAACAACGCCAACCGTCTTATAATACGAGAAACCATGTTTGAGCGAAAGAGGTGCAACAAAGTCAGTTGAATGTCAACAAATAGACAAGCAACTCAGTCGGCGATTTAAAAGCAGTCTCCAGGACTTTTGTAACAGAAGGGCCGCAGATATGGGAATGGCACTGGATCAACATCCTACTGTAAGATTACGTACAGCTGCAGTTCAAAGATGCTAGGAAAACACCCGATGCGTTAGCTTAATACCGATAGACTAAAGGATCCCGCAGTCCGCCAACAACTAGCGGACCATCTTTCACAAGGATTGAGAGCAATCAGTAGCACGAAACCCACCTCCATCGAAAATCATTGGTGTGCTGTGGAAAATGTCCTCATATCCGGTGCTGAAATATAGTCGGTCGGTTGCTAGGAAAATAAAGTGTTTGGTGTCCGAAGAAACGTGGCCTAGGATCGAAGAAAGAAAACACTTCAAAGTTTACATCGCAGCTACTCCAGTAGCAGAGAGAATGTCTACGTATCGCATATAGGTGAGAGAAGTTCAACGTAGCTTGCGACGTGATAAGTGGAACTATATCAACAATCTCTGCTAGTTTCTAATGAGGACCAGCTTAAAAGGTGGAAGTAGCATTTTTCTGCAGCTTGAATTCCCGAATACGCACTGTATCCCTAAATAGAGACAAAATCTTTACCGCAATCAAAGTACTGAAGAAGAACAAAGCGTTTGGACTTGACGGGTTTCCTCAGAGCTCTTACGAGTAACGCTAACAACATCGAGTGAGCTCCTGCATCTACTCATGGATAAAAGGAATGGAGGCCTAACGCAGTGCGAAAACTGGAGAGGAATTTGCGTGCTGCCGGCAGTAGCCGAGGTAATAGCAAAAATCGTCCTGGAGCGAATAAAAGACTACCTCGAAGACACATTAGATGCTGAATAAGCAGGCTTCCGCACTGGATCTTCCTGTTTGGATTATCATCGAACAGTGCGTTGAATATCGATCACCACTTCAACTGCTGTTCAACGACATCGAAAAGGCGTTCGACAGTGTCTATAAAGCAGTTATCTGGCTTGCTATGTACAGGAGGGGCATCCCAGATTTATTAATTGCTATTATCAAGGCTACATATGAATCCAAATGCCACGTTTTGCATTTGTCAGAGGAGTTTGAAATTTTAAGTGGGGTTAGGCAGGGCTGTATACTGTCACCAATACTGTTTCTGTTGTAATAAATGATGTACTGCATGCAGCTTTATCGACTGAAAATGGAGGAATTCAATGGACTCTGCAATCACACCTCAAACATTTGGACAACGCGGACGACGCATGTTTACTTTTTCATAGGATCATGGATCTCCATCAAATGACAACAAGGGTGATAGAGAATTTTCAATATCTTGGGTGTATTGTCTCTACTGATGACGGAACCGAACTAGATATTAATTAGCGAATCGGGAAAGCAAAGGCTGCGTTCGGAATGCTGACTAAAATATGCAGAAGCAACTGTATAAGCTTGAAGACCAAGCTGCGACTGTTCCGCTCCAATATTGAAGCCGTGCTTCTTTATAGGTGCAACACTTGGAAAGCCACACCCGTTGTTACAAAAAATCTGCAAACGTAAGTGAATAGATGTCTGCGAAACACCTTTGAAACACCACTGATGATGATTTTCACGCGAGGACAGGTCAGGAACCCATTGTCTCTATCCACTTACGTGCCAGTGGATTTGGCATACGCCTCGTAAAAGTCACGAGTGTATTGCGAGTCAAGCGATGTAATACATCTCCAGGAACTGTACACGATGGCGAGTAGGAGTAGTGGAGGACCTCTGTCCAGCAAGGGGATTTCACGGACATAATAGGTCCGAGGACCTAACTAAGTAAGTTATATCTTCTATCAATATTTCCACGAACTAGTTCTAAAATAAAAAGAGTGGGACTGAAGCGCTCTAACTAAAGGTATCTGAAAATTAAAACGGATGGCCTGTCAAGAAGCCTCTTTCAAATGAACGAGCCAACATTTTCAAACAGATTTGTCAGATAGTTTTGTTGTGACAGCCATTTGAAAGGGACGCCTACGAGAATTTTAATAAAAAGGGGAAAAAGTTAATTTCAGGTGCTCGTTAAACACTATTTTTTGCGCAGAAAAACCATCACGGAAACCCTACAAAAGGCTAAAAAATATCGTATCGATTGGAACCGTCCACTACTGGTTTACTCAATTTCGGTGCGGTCATCGTACCAACACAAGTGACGTATTGTAGTAACCGTTGACCTAACATAAATTCATCAGAACAAACCAGAGACCAAGGAACAGTAGAGACAGTGGACTTCTTCTGGTGAATCGAAACTGAATTAGGCCAGGGTGCTTCTGTCGACTAGCAAGGTCATGGCGACAGTTTTTTGGGTTGCGCTCTGCGTCATTAACCTGAAAAGGGTAAAACGATCACCAGCGCCCATTATGCAGAAATGTTGGATTGAATCGACGCCGATTTGAATCAAAAATTACCGCATTTGGCGAGAAAAAAAGTTCTTTTACACCAAGACAACGCATCGGTGCACAAGTCCGCAATCTCAATGGCAAAATTGCATGAATTCCTCCCTCATCCAGCATACGAGTATTTTCCAGATAAAGTCCCTTGCGATTATTTGCTGTTTCCAAACATGAAAAAATGGCTCGGCGGTAAGAGATTTTTGTCGAATGAAGAGGTTATAGATGAAACAAACGCCTTTTTCGAAGGTCTTGAGAAATTGTATTATTTGGAGGGCAGCAAAAAATTAGAGATATATTGGACGAAAATAAAACGTTTTTTTTTTTGCCAAAAAGAGTGTTCATTATTTAAGTTTTCGGGGAGTTGTTGACCCACCCTTATTTGTTGCTTTCTATCCTCCAGTTTTCTCATCTGCAACACCATCTGCAAAGCTTTTAGTCATCTTTAGAGTATATTTTCAGCCTTTTTATGGACGATATATTCTTTGAACTAAAATAAACTTAATCTATGTCAAGGCTTTTTCTTTTATTTCTTAAAAATGCCACTTCCCAGTGGCTCAATTCAAATCACCAAGGGCTGCTTCGATTAAATTTTAGTTCAATTCGTGCTACATTCTGTGGTAGACAAGGGCATCATCGCATAGAATTGGCTCCTTTTCCATTGACTTAATTTCGTTATCATCTGGGCATGCTACTAAATTTTTTTCTCATTTACTTGTCCCTTGAGGATTGATTAAAAGACTTTCAGGCTGAAGTGTTGGTGTTCGTTTATACAATACGGCGAAGCCATCCAAACGTATAAATTGTGAACTGTTTGGTGTGGTCTTCACGCTGGCCTCTCTCATTGATCCTTAGATTTTCAAAAATAAGGACAGAGCTGTTGTTACAGTGAATGGCCAACATATGGGACAATACCATACCACAGCAATGGTTATTCCTTGGAAAATGTGAACTACATTGATCCGGCAGATTTATGGAGCCAGATACCCGTAACACGAACGACGCCAACATATCGCGAAATAATCGAGCGCATTTTCCACCGTAGTTGTGTGACTCGAAGCCACTCGATTACTTCTTGTTGTGCTATGTACACCGTTTGGCTTATGCGGATAAACAGCCAACTGTTCAGCGTAAGTCATCCAAAAGGATCGGCTTCGTGGAAAACAATCCAGGATGAGAATTTGTCACAATCCTCTCAAGTCTGAAGGTGAAGAAGTCACAACTCGGCTTGTCACCTTCCCGGATTTTTTTTTTTTTTTTGAAATTGAAGGTGCCAGTAGTGTGTCGTAGAAATGATGACTTGGTCCCATATGTGGTAGTTTGTCTCTGTGAATCATACTGGCTCTTCAATTTACACAAATACATAATTTATCCTGAATTAATTTCTTAGTCTTTCCAAAAATCTGTAGTAGGCTGAATGATCGGTGCTGGACATTTCAAACCAAAAACTATTGTGGTAAGGACCCACCTTATTGATCACATAAATAGTTAAGGCGCTTTGATGAATTCGGTAGAAAGGATCCTGTACTGTACGTGCTCCATATTTTTGCCTGAACGAAGCTGTCTAAATTCTTTGTACACAGAATGTTTTTTTTTTTTTCAGTTTCTTGTTAGACTTTCGAACATCATATTTGCAGTAATATGTCTTCAATTCACACTACAGTATTTTTCTTGCTCGTTCGGAAAGAATACTCGTATTTCAATGCAGCACCGCATTTCGGCGTTTCTCATGAAACACCGGTTTCATTGTAGTAAACAGAAAAAAACCAGGAGAAAAGAAGAAGATACTTTTGATGCCTAATGTAAGGAAGATAGCATTTCTCTAAGAAGTTTTACAGATTTAGTTACAGCTAACTTAGAGTTCTTCCTCACAGGACTTCTTTGCCCTTTTGACTTCAATGTCGTGGTACGAGTTAATGCTGGTACCTCGGAGCCGTCAGTCATTGAGAAAACTGTAGTCTCAAATCCCTTTTCGGCGAAAGTAAATTAGGACGAACAGAAGGAGAGGTACCGATATACGTTGGGTTTGAATGTTTACAAGTTGTTATGAATAGGAAATAGAGAGCACTGCAGGGTTTTCCATAAACGAGTTGTACCTTTGAAGAGTCCCAGTATTTCAGAGTACGTCCGAATGTTGACTTGAAGGAATACTGATGGGCATTCATAGCGAGATGAGTGTTACAGTTGAAGATTTGAAGGGGCGGAATGCTGCTGCCGAATTCTTTGGAGCACTGATGGTTCAAATAGTCGTAGAACAATGTGAGGTAAGAGACATTAGATCAGTGTTCAAGTGCAATATTGGAATCAACTATGAATTTTATGGCACGTTTTTGAATCCAATGTATCAAGTGCAAAGAAGTCTTGGGGGCACTTGATCAGATGTAGGCATTATACTCCAATTTTTGGTGAACAAATGCGTTATATACTGTGACTGGGTTAGACGAAGTAAAGTATTTCTTACATAGCTTCAGGAAACCTAGATATTGCGCAGTATTTTTGCCGATATCGTATTTGTGGCCTTTGCAATGTGGATCATCATTGACATAGATACCGAGAATGGAAATTTTTCGGTTTCAACGACACAAGTCTCATTCATGGATAACGGATGGTCGTTTCAATTTGGTTTTAACGACAGCAAGCGGCATTGTGTTCTGGAGTCAAGAAATTCTACTCTGTTAGTTATGCCATTATAATTGGAATTTAATAAGCTTTGTGCATGCCGTCGTTCCCGAAGAATGCTACAACCGATGAGTAGGGGCAGGAGTCCGGGAACGAGTACGATACTGTCGTCAGCAAAGGAACATTTTATAATTAACTGGGTCTAGTGAACGCCGGACTATTTAATTGAGTTTAGTTCAAACTTCTCAGGGTCGAGAGAAATGGTGATGTTTTATAAGTGATGTTATCTATAATTTAATTCAAAAGAGTATGGATGACAGAACGGATCCCTGCGGCATACTATCTTATATTTTGTGGATATCAGACTTAAGAACGTCTAACACAATTTGAATTGGAAGTTCCAAAAAGTGACTAATAATTCGTTGAAGAAGAGATTCATCGACCCCAAACGCACGTATTTACGACAAAAGAGCCTGATGCCAAACTCTGCCAAATGCCTTTGAAACATCAAGTGCATCTTTTTTATTTTAGCCAGATTGATCAATGCTTTGGTTCCACTTTTTGGCGAGGCATGCTATCAAATCATCAGTGAACCTGGTGCTATGAAAACGTTTTCGGAGGTGGTTCGCAGATACTGTAATGAAATTGTCTTCACTTAAGTCATCAAGAACGACATACCACCTTGATCACAAAGTTTTTTTATTCAGAAAATTAGAAATACGATTAAAAGTTTATCCATCTAAATCTTTATTGTCCTCGTTAAAGTAATCCCCATCGACTGCAACACATTTATGTCAGCGCTTGATCCAATCCTCGAAACATTTTTTATATTCGGTTTTCGGTATGTCCACCAGTGCTTTCTGCAATTTTTCAATTACTTCCTTTCGGCTGCTGAAACGCCTTCCCCGTAGTAGTTTTTTAACTCGATTGAACTCACAGGGAGCCAAATCAGGTGAATTCGGTGGCTGTTGGATGGTATTTGTTGGGTTTTTCGTCAAAAAATTAAGAATAATGATGGCACTGTGCGACGGTGCGTTATCATGGTGCAAAATCCACGAGTTTTCTGCCTACAATTCTGGTCTCTTTCATAAAGCCCAAAAAATACTCTTTGCTTATTGTCTGGCCTTCTTACTAAAATTCATGATGCACTACACCGTTGTAATCCACGAAAACTGTGAGCATTGTCTTCTTTTTTCGACTTTTTTGGTCTCGGCTCATTTGGTGAACGCCATTCACTTGCCTGATGTCTGGATTGTATGTCGTACTCATAAATCCACGTCCGTCTCCAGTAATGATCCTTTTGATGAATGTGGGATCGGATTCAGCCTCGCAAATCATCTCTTTTGCGACGTCAACACGATCTCTTTTTTGCATTAAATTGAGGTCTTTTGGCACCAACATCCATAGGCAATGTTCAAGTCCTGTTTTCGTCGGTTTTCAATGTCGATGGTCTGCCATTGCGTTCATCATCTTCGACTGACTCACGACAACTTTTGAACTTTAGAGAATCGTTGCCGAAACACTTTTCCAACATTTCCAACGATCGCGCAACATTAAATCCGTTTTTTACGCAAAATTTAATACAAGTTCGTTGTCACAAATTTAAATCCATTTCTAAAATTGTAAAAAATCGCCAACACACACAGAGATAGATGTACGCTTGGCAACGTAACATATACAAGTATTTATGTCTATTTTGTAAACAATCATTGTAACAATTTTTAGATAAATCGTTCTGATCTGCTATGGGAACATCAGCTTGTATCAGGCTTATGTTGTCGATTGTAATTGAAATTTCGTGCAAATACGTAATGCTCTTGACTTCTTGACAAATTTGCATCCACTCTTCTTCCTCAATTCTTCACTCTTCTCTACTCTTTTTTGGTCGGCCCTTCGCTAAGCATCTCCTAATGAACAAAATATCAACATTGTACTGGTGTAAGCACGCCAAATATCATCCGGCTCTATGTAGTTTTTTTAAGATGAAATGTGGTATGGAGTTTTTGACACAAAATGTCAGCCCCAAGGGTCGAGCAGATGATGCGAAAAATAGTATCAGCAGCGCAATAAGGGAATTTGACTTTCCTCTTTGAATTAAGTAAATGAATATGGAAGTTGCTTGTTTATTATATCAGCCGAATCCCTTCCTATATCTTAATGTACTTGCTATAGCACTACGAATATCTTTTCGTAAATATCTGGTATTTGTTTGAAATTAGGGCGTATTGGGTTGACTTTCTTCAACATTTTTCCAGCCAAATGGGCTTATGTTTATCTATCTCTGCTGAATCAGATTTCTACTAAAAAGTGATCAAAGTCAATTTTGTTTTTCTGCCGATATGCCTTCTTAATTAAATTTCAAAAACTTTTTACTCCAATTAAAGTGAAATTCGCCCTTAACTTGCCATCCAATTTAAAGTCAATTACTCATACCCTAGTTCAGTTGGACCAAAAACTATCATAAAATAAACTTCGCCTCTCATTAAAATATTCTTTCGCCTCAGAACCAATGAATAGTTCTATCGTACCACTAGCCCAATACTAAACGCCATGATTCCATTCAAATGACGACCATTACAATTCCCTACAAGGAATTGGAAGTCCTATGCGATACAAGTAACAAAAGGCCTTTTGTCAACCACTCAAACCATCAAATTCCCATGACGACAAGAATTAAAAGCCAAAATAGCGATTGCATGTCAAGTATTGCATACTCTGTCCCCTTGGATGAGTGTATCGGCAAAACCACTGACTGCTTCACTCAAACGCATTCCAATCAATTCAATTGAATTCTATGCCATGACTTGGGTAGCACAGTATCGGTCTATTACTGCCGCCTAGGCCCTGCTATATCGTCCTTACTAAAAGCAAACTTTTCTCCTCACTTAACAAGGTTCAGGTTATAGCCCTCGAATGACAAAACAACAACACTCTATGGGACCTTAATGGAAAACTTGTGTTTTTCCTTCCGTTTAACAGCACCTACACGACGGCAACAACGAACACACGACAACAACAACGACAACGACAACGATGACGAAAACGAGCACGACAACGACAGAAATTCGTTTTGCCAATGATTATTTCATATGAAGTGGAAGTGAAGCAAGGCTAGCAATGAAATTGGGAATGGGCGACAGCGAAGCAAAGTAATGGAGGTGCCTAGAGTATGAGGCCGGAAATGTCACCAACTTCATTTTAGAAACAACATTACTGTTACTTGTTCTCATACGGTCGTACCTTCTTACGTCATCCCACGTAGGCAGCGGATTTCATTGGAACGAGCACCAGCAATAGAGCACAAGCACGGCATTCATATGAGTACAGGATATGTTGGAAATTGTTTTTTACACCCCAATAGAGGGAGGGTTGAAAAATTGTAACGCTAAGGCACACAAGTTGTCGTTTATGGCTTCCCCATTAGCCTCAACTCCAATTGAAGTACTGACTCTGTCTCTGACTCTACCCGTAGTTCTTCCTTCAAGCTCACATGGAAATGGATCAAAATTGTTCCAAAGTCAGCATTAACAGCTTTTGCATGTATGTCAGGTTTTTATCGCTGGAGTGGGCCGACGGTGTAATTTGCTCATAAAAATATGCTCCACCATAAAACTCCTGCAGGGGGTTGCCGTTAGGGTATATACCTGACAAACAGACAGACAAATAAGCCCATAAACACAGTAAGGATGGGCTTTTATTATGCAAAACCATCCTTAGACTTCACAGTGCTTAGCGGCACAATTAGCTTTGAGCAGTGAGTGTCGCGCAAATAGTGATGATGGGTACCTTCTGTACCTTGTGCCGAGTTACGAACGTGGTCCTTGAGGCGGTATGCAAGGCGTGTGGGAAACGGATATGATATAACGACAAAGCCGGCCGGAGGGAGTCTGTAAGGGCTTTGTCTTTCGTGAGGAGGTGTTTCTACTTCAAAACCACATAAGTGGGTGTTATTATTGTCATTATACACCCCAATATGGTGGTGGAACAGAAAGTTTTCTCTTTCGTAATGGATCCGTTTTATGACATCAAAGTGACACTTTGTGTAAATTGTGCACAAAAGGGGACACGTATGTATTCTCAAAAAAAAGGAAGTTGTTCACTATACCCACCTCCGATGTGTCTTTAATTTTCGCTTCGTATTATCCTTGGTGGAGTGTTTTTTTTTTTTTTTTCATTTTATTGCCCTACATAGAGACAATTGAATGACGTCAAACCAAATGAAATAGCAGATATTATGATATTAATGTTGGTAGATACAAATTTTCCCTGCAATGCATTGTTTCGCACTCTAAAACGTTGCCAAAGTTGCCAAAATATTTACATAAGCATTGTCCGGAGAATTACCTCAAAAACTGTAAAAATAGTGTCACAATAAGGAGGGCTGAAAGTACGAGAAACAGGGTTGGGAAATAAAAAAAAAAAACAAACATCACCATAACTGGCTAAATAAATGTCATTGCCAAACATTCATTCGTATTTATTAAAGTGCATGTTGCAGCCATCAGCATTACCGCAACCATTTCAGTTCGGTCGTATCGTTCCCGGAAAGTGTTTTGTATTCTCATCCCTATTCGCCCTCATTTTAAACATCTTCTCTGTGTGTCAAGAATTGAGAGGGTGGAAGGGTAGTATATTTTATGGTCACATTCGGTTTTTCTCCATTTTTTTTTTTGAGGTTTTTTGGCACACACGTCTATGTGAAATGGTTTGTATCCAATCGAGAAGAGGTTTTCCGAAAAACAGAAGACCGGCGTTGTTTTACAATTGCACTCAGATTGAATGTTGGGTGGGAGTTGGAAGCGGATTGGATACAGATTGAGTCAAAACAAATGAGATTTCACTAAGAGGTTTTTTTTTATTTGTTGGATATATATCTATTTGTATGTATCTATGTGCAGCCCGCATTTAATTTTCTACCGTATGCAAAAGACCGGCATAATATCATAAACCTGGACCTGAAGGCTCTTGTCGAAGCAAACTACAAATGCAAATGTGGAAAATTTAAATAAAAAGATGAGACAAATATACTGCGGTTGGATTGGTTACAGGACTTCCCATCTGTCGAATTGAATTTTAAATCATTCTACCTGTTCTGTTCTAGTATTCAAAAAGTCCTGTTTGAGTTTGATTTGGTTAAGGTGCCGCCAATGCATTTCGTAAAAAAAAAAAAACATCATAATGTGTGACCAGATAGCAATGATATTGATATCCAGCTGTCAAAATATCCAACAATGTTTGCCTTTTCATCGTGCATCATTTTACGCTTGCCGAACGTGCGGCAATTATTAAAAAATATCGAAATTCTGGCTCAGTATGTCGGTCGTCTTCGTGGCTTCAGTGTGCTAGCAATTCGTCGCACCGTGAAACAGTTTAAGGGTCAGTATATTCTTTTATATCTTAAGAAACCAACTAGATAGAGATTGGTGCGAAATAAAGAAAACAACCGCCGTAGCGGGCAGTATTAAAAAAGACCAAGAAATGTCGATTCGGCGCCGATTAGCTGAATTGGGCCAGAGTGTCAACCCAACCAGATTGTGCTGATGCAAGAATCGAAGCCATACGACCTTAAACAGTACCGTGAGTTGGCTAATTGGGCACTGGAAATGTTGGCCGAAGATCCGGATTTTGGCCAAACAATCATCTTCTCGGACGAGACCCAATTTTTGGCTTAGCGGCTATGTCAACAAGAAAAATTGCTATTATTAGGGCAAACACAATCCACAAAGATTGACTGTTTGGTGTGCTTTATGGCATGGTGGTATCATCGACCTTATTTCTTTCGAAATAAGGTAGAAGATAATGTTACCGTCAATAATCTCAGGTATAGAGCGACGGCATCGCCGGAGTGTTAACCCGGCTTATTTTGCAAACGGATTTGAGCCTACATCCATATAAGATTATGCTGACGCAAGAATTGAAGCCGTGCGATCATAGACATAGAAATGTTGGCCGGAAATCCTAACTTTGGCCAAAAAATCATGTTTTCGGACAAAGCCTATTTTTGGTTTAGCAGCTATGTCAACAAGAAAAATTGATATTATTGGAGCGAACACAATCCACAAGTGTTCGGCCAAGCATCAATGCATCCACATAGATTGACTTTTTGGTGGGGTTTATGGCATGGCGGCATCATCGGAACTTATTTCTTTTGAACAGAATAGGTATAGAGCGATGATTATCGCCTTTCTGTGAACAGAGCTCGACAACATCAATATATCCGAGCTATGGTTGCAACAAGAAGCTACATGCCATAGAAGCGACGCAAAGCTCGAAATTGGTAAGCAGAAATTTGACGACTGGGTCATCTCATGCCGTGCGTTCATCAATTGACCACCGCGAACATGCGATTTATGTCAAGTCCTTAATCTACGCTTAAAATCTAACAACTTTGGATAAGCTTGAGGCCAACATTCGACACGATACTGTCAGAACTACGTCGTACATATTGGACCGACCGCTCGAACCACTGCCAGCGAAGCAGAGGTGGCCATTTGAATGATGTGCTATTCTACACATAATGACATGAACGTATCTTCAAACTTCATAAAGTCCAACTCAAAGGACTTATGAACGTTGGTTTGTTCGTTTCAAAGGTGTTGAATTTTGCATCGATGGCAAAGACCGTGGAAAACCAGAGAAGAAATTCGAAGGTGCAGAATTGTAATTGTAAAGAAAATTAATCGTACAAATGTTTCCAAACATTTAAAAGCCTGGAAAAGATCCAAAAAAAGGAATATGGCTTCCATATCAATTGAAAGAAAAGCCAGAAACCATTTCCGATAATTTCAAGCGAAAAAAACATGGGTACACCCAGACCAACCATCAGCCTCTCAAC
Source organism: Volucella inanis (assembly GCA_907269105.1). NCBI lineage: Eukaryota > Metazoa > Arthropoda > Insecta > Diptera > Syrphidae > Volucella > Volucella inanis. The sequence continues at coordinate 128,626,812 of OU026157.1, forward strand.
CAACGCGAAATGTTGCTCTTTTCAACGCCCAAGGACAGGCATGGCAGCTCGTATCGATTTTTATCTCATGAGTTCTTTCTAGGATTTGTCGAAGTGTGAATTTGGTCGATTGTGGTCTTGCCGGGCATTGATAGGGGCCAGTCAGATAGTTGATCAACGTCTTCACGCGTTCACTTAAGACGGTAGATAAGATTTATGCCTCCATAATTGACCCGATTAAGAAGGTTTTTTATTTTGTTAGTCGGTGCTAATGCATATTTCTTGTCTCTATCAAGTCATCTCCTGCTGCCTTAAATAGCTCGGCAGGTAAGCCGTCCGTCCAGGTTGATTGGTTCATTCTGCCTGGCAACGTTGTTAAGATTGTCCTCGTCGTCATCTGTACCATCTGTGGCCTTACAACTATGTTTCCTCATTCATTTCCACAGACCTCTGCGCCTTGTTAACTTGATACGTTCTCTTTACCTTTTGGTTAAACTCTGCTTTCAAATACACACGTCGAAAATTTCTGAATTCCTTGATGGAGAAGTAAGTGACAACTTAGATCGAAGCAAGGATGCACAATCCAAAGGCAATAAGAGTCTTTCTTCGGTGAATCTCTAACAACATAGTATTCCACAGCCCGGAGGTAGCCAAACATCAGCAGTTCTGAAAAAGTCGTACAGAATGCAAGGAAAACAAGTCTGTTTACAATACAGTATTCAGTAACAGAAATGTTTTAATCAAGGACAGATCAAAGTCTAGATTATCTAGCCAGACTCATTCAATTAATAGAAAACAATCATCATTAGAAGGATTTGATAAATGTTAGAATGTAAGGTATAAACACAAGGAATAGGATAGCTTCAAGGGTCGATCTACTCAAAAAACAAATTAAGTTTGTCTAATAACCTACGTCTCCCGAATCTTTGTGTGTCAGAATAATAAAAATCCCCATGATGAAGTTCTACTGTTAAAGTTTACCCCACTTTGAAGGAAGCCAATATCGTAAATAGCGTAGAATAAAACAGCGCAAGCACTTTTCCATTAACACAAATTGTAAGTTCTATTTACAGGATTTGTTATTTAAAGCTTTCAGCCAATTTTTTTTTTTTTTCTTTTTAGACTAATTTAAAGTAACTGTGCAACTTACCATCTATTTTCATTTACTCAAAATACCATCCTCTGGAGTGCAATCGAAAAGCAAAAACCTTTAACCTTCGCCCTGCTTCGTTATTTTTTCTGAAACCTCATACACATTAAACTACAACAACAATAACGACAACACTCTGCCATATAAGAACGTATGGAATAAGTGACTTGTTTATTTATAATCCTCATACAATCCCCGGGTAAGAATCAGAGAATGGTTAAAAGGTGGAAAGGGTGGAGGGTAAAGTATCGTTTCAATTCTCATAAGTTCCCACTTTTTGCAGATTCATTTTCTTTCTGATTCACTGCATTTTCTCAAATAACCGACCCATCCACCCGCACTAGCACTCTTATTCAACTAGGATCCCTTAATTCGAGAATTTTTCTATTTTAACTTTCCGTATGTGCGCGCACCAAAGGACTCTACAGAAGGAAAATACTATACTCAAGGATGCTGCTTCTCATAGTGTTCACCGTGCATCGGTACCATACCATACATAATATACTTGTATCTCATCCTTCTAGTTTGTGTTTATTTCTCTTTTAGTTGGGTGAATCTTTTAGATATGCAGATTGTGCCCAAGGTGGTGCATGTGCAAAGGGTTGAAGCCGGAGCAAAACTATGTAAACAAATTGTATCTGTTTATGTTTATGAAGCTGGTACTTCGATGAATCCAATCGCCTCAGAGTTAAAAATATTTATCTCATACACTCGTTAAGTCGTAAGAGATATTTGTACGAGTACATACCATACATAACATATTATTTTTGATATAAGAGTAAACCGTTTTTTTAAGTTGATTTATCCGTAAGATGCGTAGGTACATAGGTATGCAAATACCATACTTCTTTCTCAAATGATTTAGGTTCGACAGCCAAAAGATGCTTACGAACAGGCAAAGGGAACTAACTCCTGGTCAAGTGGAAGGAATTTAAATCCTCAAAACTTGGCAATTAATTCATTTATGTTAGTAAGGATTGCCTGTTAAATTATAACTAAGTACCCTTACAACCTTATTCATGCATGAATGCATATATTTATTTTGCAATTTAGGAGTTTTGTAGTATTCTCATGAAGGGATTTCGACCGATGTGAAAGGTTGCCTGCAATATAGAATTTTACAAAGGATACCAATGTCCATTGTTAATAGAATACGGGTCTCAAGAGAGCCTTCATTTATAGACACAATGAAAAGATATTTCTGTTTTACATATTCTCCATATTTCTTCGAAGGATAAGTTGCAGTTTACAGGAATGCTAGTCGAGCTACAATATATTCTGAGAGATGATGTTTTCTTTGAAACTCTTGTGGTCGGATATTAGTTCGAATAGGGGCTTTCATCTATTAGATAATTTTATTTTTAAATGCCTTTCTGGTATTTCTCAAATATTCCTACACTTCATCTTTAGTGTCGGCTCGCACTACACTTTGTTTAACAACTGGATCATTCTAAATCCTTCAATTCATAAGTAACCAATGTTTGACTGAAGCCTTTATGCTTACTGTTCATATTCAACGTTTTTTACCGGATTTTTAGACCTCAGGGGTGTTCGAATCCATGTGTGAAATTAACTCACTTTAAGTACACGATCCATAGACCTATGGTCGTTTCGTAAATATGAGTAATAAAGGGTGATTCATCCTGAAGTTTGATTTATAATGTAAAATAAAATACATAAATCTAAATGCAAACTTAAAATTTTTATTACCAGTTAAAATAACAATTGATGGCATTTACTTTTCAAAAATGATATGATGCGAATGTTGACCAAGAGTACATCAAAGGTGGTCCAATTGGAATGTCTAATAATGCTCGTTCGAGCATAGCCACTGGTATCTAGCGGATAACATGAGTAATGTAGCTGACTTATTCCTGAAGACCTGAGACTTTACATATCCTTAGAGAAAATAGTTAAATGGTGTGACATCGCACAATCTAGGCGGCCAATTTACCGAAGAAAAACGTAAAATTAAGTGCTCACCAAAATGATTTCTCAACAAGTCCATTGTTTCACGCGCTGTATGGCTCGTAGCGCCGTCTTGTTGAAACCAGATCTCACCGAGACAATGTTCTTGAATTTCAGGAAGCACATAGTCCATTTACAGGGCGCGATAACGGTTACCATTGACGGTAACATTCTGATTTGCCTCATTTTTGAAGAAATATGGACCAATGATTCCACCAGCCCATAAACCACACCATACCGTTGTTTTTAATGTGTGTAATGATAGCTCTTGGCACTCTTCGGGCTGGTCATCAGCCCAAATACGGCAATTTTGTTTATTAACGTATCCATTGAGCCAGAAATGGGCTTTATCACTAAACAAAATTTCACGATAAAAAACCGGATTTTTATTGAGTTTTTCCAGAGGCCATTCACTGAAAATATGAAGTCGCCTGGCTTCAAATCTTGCACAAGTTGAATATTGTACGCTTTAAGGCAAAGATCCTCACGTAAAATACTCCAAGTTGTCGAATACGCCAAGCCAAGCCAAGTCACGATTTTCGCGTACACTCTCAGCTACAGCTGCTATAGTCTCTTCACTACGTGCTGGATATATTCTAACCGGTAGAGTATCATCCACTTATGTAAACTGCAACTCAAATTTGCGAATGGTATTGGCAACAGTGGTTTCAGTTTGTATGCATTTTTATTGTATCACTTAATTTACTCTTACTTGCTAGACAAAAAAATGCTTAAAAATTAGCTTAATTAACTTAAAATTATCTTATTGTAACCTACTGGCCCCATGCGAGCACTCTAAGTTAAACCTAACGCTTAAATTATGTCTTTCGACGTATCTTACTACCATAGTATACTATTTCGTTTCATTATAATTAAAACTAAGAAAACATTTTTTACAAAAAAAACTTAGTAACCTGACTTTTTTTATTTTATTATAAAACATAAAACTAAAATCCTACAAACTACTTAAAACTAAATCTGAATCTACTTAACCTACTTATATCTAATATATACATACACACATATACATATATATATATAAAATATATATATACTTAATATACAAATATTTGTATATATATATGTTCTTATTTTTCATTTTCTATTTTTTTTTTCATTTTTTTTTTTTTTTTTGTTTATTATTTATTTATTTTTTTCTTAAATCTAACTTAATCCTACTTAAAACTATGTAAGCCGGCCATGGCTAAAAAAACTAGGCGACCCACTTTGCTTCACATGAAGCTAGCAAGTATTAAAGGAATTCAACGACGAAGCATCCTCTCCCTCAAAAAGCCACCAAAATTGTTGGTGCTGCTGAGAAACTTCCCTCAGGTCGCGACTCCCTACCGCCCTACTGAACCGGAGACGCTTCGCACTGCCGTGTGCGACGTCTATGTCGTAGTTGAATCGCCTGTCCGCAGCTGTTCGAGCGACGTGGAAGATTGGCGGCACCGCCAATCTGTCCTGGATCAGACCTTTACTATCTAAGTAAAGAAACGCTTCTGGAGGAATAAAGCCGTTAAAGCGAACACTCTCGTGATACATATAATTAGGTAGTAAGCCCCGGAGATCAGGTTATTTAATGAAGTCATTGCTCTTGCAATATGCCTTCGAGTCAACTTAATGACGAAATTGTCCACTCTTATTAAGTTCGCCCTATTGTACAAGACCTCATTACTATAGAATTTTATGTACTCAGATTCTGGTGTTCTGTATAAGCGAAGACAAGTCCTAAGACAAGCCCTCTCAAACACCCGAATCTTTTCCAATAAACAGGACATCCAAATACGAGCATGGACCGGATAAGGGCCATATAACAGATCACCTTCACCCTCGCATCGAGTTGGCTGTTATAAAACAGTCTCTTTGTAAGGGCAAAAGCACCTTTGGCTCTGGCCAGAGCAACATCTATATGTTTGTTAAAATACAAATATTGATCTAGCCAGATCCCAAAGTATCTGACTACATTTCGACAAGCAAGTGACTATCCAAGTTGTCCTACGATAGAGAACTTTCGCCATTTCTTTCTGATATCCCTAGAGGCCCCAGACAAAGGCGTCCTAAACAGAATGGTTTCCAACTTCTGAAAGTTAATTTTCAACTTCCAGTCGTCGCAATATCGCTTAATTTCGTCGAAGTCACGTTACAAAAGTGTATTAATGACCTCAATCTTTGAACCCGATCTGTACGCGATTAAGTCGTCTGCGTATGCTATGGCATGGTGAAGTGAACCTATCAGATCACTTGTTTAAATGTTGAACAGGATCGGCGAATTTACCGCACCTTGTTGCAGACCGTTTTTAATGTTAAATGTTCCAGCAGAAGTCACATCACCATTCTTCACAATGAACTGTCTACTGGAGAGCATATCAAAAAGAATATACAGCAGTGGTTTACTAATGCCCAACCTGTCAAGCTTGAAGAAGAGTCCCTCTAACCTTTCCAAGTCAATCAGACATCCACCAGTGCACTGTTTCTTGCCTTTGTTCTATTGGATATCAGAAACCAGTTTAGACGCAGCATGAATGATATCATGCCCCGCCTTGAAACCGTATTGATTATCCGGAACTATATGTTTGTCCTCAACCCACTTAGTCAGAACTCTATTGATCACCTTCTCGAAAACCTTACTGATGTTTGGAAGAAGACTGATCGAGCGGAGATTCGCCGGATTGGAAGTACCTTTATTCCTTTTGGGAATGGGATGTACCATCGCGGTTTTCGAATGCGCTGGATAATATGCATTATTCATTGCATTATTAAACAGGGTGGTATAAATGTCCACCGCTTCTAGTGGGATATGTCGAAGCACAATGTTCGGTATTTCATAGGTTCCCACTGATTTCTTACTTTTAAGTGCTTCGAAGATCGTTTGGAGCTCTTCCTTCGAAATGAACGGTGGTAATACAATTTCGTTGTTGATGACATTATTTGCCATGTTCTCGTCACTAAACTGGGTGAAACCCGAACTCTCGAATCGCCAATTCACAGTTTAATTTCGAAGGTAGAAATTGTGCACAAGGACTCGTGGTCGTGGTTTGGGCCAATGATATCATTCGCCTTGTACACTTCCTGAAAAGTCGCTCCTATAGCCTCTACCTTCTTCTGCGGATCGTCGATCACAAAGAAGTTGTCATCATCAACTACCTCATTTGGATCGATACCCGCTGCTACAAGTATTTGTTCGTTGTTCGTCGTTCGGGCGATTTTGAGACATAGAAGGTCGTTTTGATTATTTCTCCGGAATATTTTATTTATTTACGGGAACTTACAGAATTTCTGTAATTTTCCTTTATTAATATTTGGAGGTTTTTAATCGACGACTTCAATGTCATGATCTCCGGATTATGTCTGTTAGTAAACTGTCTGTACAAGGTTTTTAGCCTTGACAGTAGTCTACTTTTATGTCGGTGCAGTGCGTCAATAGTTGCGTTGCGGAATATGTCTTCGTTGTCTGTGTATTGATACCGAGGTATCGTTTTGTCCATAGTTCGTTTAATTGTCTCGTCCATTAGTTTTAGATATCCGTCAATCTCCTCATTTGACAGATTTCTGTTGGACGGCGGGTAGAGCGGAGGAGAGTGTCCTTGTCAGTATTCTGGAGAAGTATGTCCAACATACCCTACTATAATTGAGTTTGCCTTTGAACAAACTCTTCCAATTCCGCAGTTTCGTTGGGAATAGTTATTTTGGTGCTGAAACCGCAATGGTCACTGTCATACACGAAAGTGCGTAGACAGTTTGTAGTTTGTTGGTTAGTGCAGGTCAGTTGTATTCGTGAGTCGAACAGCAAAAGATCCAAATATGATCCATGTCTGGGAAACGACGGACTATCTGTCGCCTTAAGCCCGAGTCGATACGTTATACTGTGCTGACCCCACCAATTGAATAGTAGGTTCCCTCTAGTATTTGGTGTATTATTTCCCCAATCTCTTTGTTTGGCGTTGAACTCTCCGCCGATAATAAAATAGTTGTCTTAGAAATTCCAGCCTCAGGAATCAAAAAGTGTCTCGAGCCCTGAAATGAATAAGGTGGATTGAGTAGACTTAGGTGCATAGACAGACACCATGTACAGCCGCTCTCCACTACGGAGAGGGATGTATATGACGCATGCTTCCAGCACCTGAAACCTACGTACTACACGACTATATACTCTTTTGGAATGCAGTCCTTTTCTTACAAAGATTACAACACCTCCTCCTTGAATCACCCTACATGTATGCTAGGTCCGTGGTATTTAGTATTCAAAGTTGACCACGAGTTCACCGAGATTGATTAAGTAAATCATTTAACGTTTCGACTTGCCTTTGTGGCATTGGTCTACAGTGTGCCATCACACATGGGAATAAAACGCCGTTTAATAAGCACTCTCGACCTTACATATAAAAACACACCCTCTTATGGATAAGCTCCGGTTCGAAATCATGTGTAGGCATGAAAAGAAGACCCTCCTTCCAATTAAGGTTTCATAATAGAGCTAAACCTTATCAAGTCAGACTGGAACCGAACTTCCAGGGGCTCCTGTCTCCCACGGACCTATATTATATCCACTGGTCAGGTTACGAGTATCTAAGACTCCTAAAAGTTACAAGACTTGCAGTTTGTTCATTAAAAATGTAGTAGTGGAGTACTCTGATCCTCTTATTCTATAAGACATGCTAGTAGTCTTCTCCTTGTTTTTTATCCAACCAAATCATTGAAAAGACATAGTTCATGCAATTAGGCGAAAATCCTCTGTGTTAGTGCGCTTGGAACAAGTTCATTCGGCAACGAGAAAGTCCAAAGTCGATTTGACAGCAGAGATTTCGGAATGGAAACAGAGGAGTTGTGAACTTCTGTCCGCGTTAAACAAGAAAAAGCAACGGCGCTGGCTATATAAAAACACATTACAGGCCACGCGCAGCCGAAAAACTAAAGTAGACCTAAGCCTCCTATAAGACAGACCTATTATCCAAAAAATGCAATGTTATATCCCGAGCAAAGGAGAGGTAGAAAACTGTTCTCCGCATGTGAAAGAGTGTCTAATTTCAATTCGCCGCGATTCACCGATAGTTGAAGGAAGAAGAGCAACCTCCTTAGCAAATTAGGAAAGACAACTTCTTTGGCGGTACAATTTGAAGACATAACCACCACCGAAAACGGACCGATCAATATATGGAACAGGATTCGAGGAACAAGACGCCAAAATACTGAGGGAATACTATGAGGAAATGTCACGTCAAATGGTTGTAATCACAAAACATTGTTTAAGTAATTTTAGATCAAATCTCCCAAATTGGTAACGATTAACGATATGTAAAATAGAAAATAAGAATGAAAGCCGTGAATAATGAAGTGAACACAGCGCACTGTGTGTTCTCTGCAATATCTGAGGAGAGGGAACAATGGTTAAAGAACTTATCAGAGACTTTTAAAGTCAGCAGCAATATCAGAACATGTGGCTCAAGTCCGAGTAATACACGTAAATCGATAAAATTGTGGCTTCTACTGAATCTGCATATTTCATAAAAGAAATTTAAGTTTTGGATGGTCCTAACAAACGTGACTTATTTCTACAAGATATATACGCAAGAGCAATTCTAAAACCTTTTTGAATAGCAGAACTCAATCAGAAATTGTCCAGAAACAACAGTGTGAGGCGCGATTTTTATCTGGCTAATAATTAGTTCTTATTTGTTTAACTAAGGAGATAAGGCACTTCTGAAGTGTATTACAGAATGATCGACGAGTTTCTGTTGCCACAACTAGAGTTGTTCCCCGGGTATGATAACAGAACGCTATTGTAGGATGGCTGCGGCACTACGCACACTACTAGAGTCGCGATGATGAAGTTGGGAGCAATTTTCCAAAGCAAATTAATAAGCTAATATATCCTATGTAATTACATATCATAGTATCCTTGCTTGCCGGAGCTCCAAATGAATTTTTTTTTATAGAGATACCTCAAACTGAAAGTGTACAATAAAAATTCTCGATCAATTCATAACCTACAGGATATATCTGCTGCAAATTTGAGGCAATCACACCTACGCTTAATTGCGAATGTAAGGGCCGATGTGAGTTCCGCCCTTATCTGAGCTACTGAGACATATTTAGAGCTCAGGCCAGTAAATATTTCCGAGGCTATGACAGGGTTGTGGAAAAGAGACTGTGGCGGATCACTGTCAGTGTTCACAGCTTCCCTGTTACTGGTTAAATAACAGACCCCTCGTCCTATGAGCACCTATAATGAAACCAGTCCTCCAGCTTGGGGTTGTGCTGCCAGGGTAAATACCGGTCATGGAAAGAAAAGTTAAGTAAGGAAGCAAATCGGATATGGACGGATCTACTCCTGACAACCTCTGCAAGCGAAATTACGACAACGAGGTTCGGATATGTTCGTGCAATATTAGGTCCCTTAATAGATCACCTAAAAATAGCGGAGGCCCTGGACTGCTATAAAGTATATGTTGCCGCCATGCAAGAAATGCGATGAAATGGGCCGGACAAAAAGAGGATGAAAAACTGCGACGGCAAAAACACCGCCTATTTGCATGCGGATGTGACAATTCATATTTAAGCTAAATTCGTACCTTATATACACGCACGATCCCAGAGATAAGAAAGATGACGACACTTAAGATAGCTTCTACGCGCTCTTGGAGTAGACTTACTAGCAGTGTCCTAGATATGGCATTAAAATTGTCCTCGGTGATTTGAATCTCGATGTTCGTGAGGGGACTTGGAAATCTCCTGATCAAGCTTTCTTCAGCGAGATTGACCACAGTATGATCGACGCAAGGCACTTCTAGAATATTATGCACATCCAAATATTGCGAGGGAACCACAACGACTTGAACCATTACCCTGTTGTAGCCAAGCCACGATTGCGGATATACCGAACATCGCAATGCCAAACTAAGAGGAAGTTCGACGTCGGACGACTACAACCGCAAGGGATAGCCAAATTCTTTTCCGATTGAGTCTTGATTAGCCTTTCAAGAGGTCCTATGCCGCCAGCAGTGTCGAAGGGAGCAATGACAAAAAGCCATCAGATATGCCGCCTGTAACGTGCTAGGATCCACTCGGCCACCACAACAATAGTTCTGGTTTGACGACGAGATCCTTCAAACACATGCAGTTAAGAAAGATGAACACAAAGTGGCGCTGCATAGCAGGACTAGTGCTGCTCACGAACTCTACGAACAGAAGAGCAGGTATGAATACCAGCTTCTCAGGAGAAAAAGAAGGAGCATGAGAAGTGCGCGTTCGGAAAAATGTAATGTTGCTACTCCAGGAATGCCACGAACACAAACTCCAAACGGAAGCCTCTAAAGACGAACAAGGGAACATAGTAGTAGAGTCGCAGGTGATGATGAGTATTTGAAAAGAGAATTTATGTAGACTGTATAACGGCGTTAAGAAACCAAATACCGCTGTTAGGCAAAATGAACCTTTCAACTGAACTGTGTCAACTACAGAGGCATCAATGTTCTTAACATCGCATACAAGATCCTATCTGCGGTATTGTGTAAATGCTTAAAGCCGTTAGTCAACAACTTGATTGGTTCATATCAGCGTGGCTTTTAATCAGGAAAGGCCACAGTCTTGAACAGAAACTCATGAGCTCCAATTCATTCACTATTCACCTATTCATTAACTTTAAGGCCGCTTATGAGAGTATCTATAGGGACAGCTATACAGGGCAATGTCTAGATTTGGGTTCCCTACCAAACTCGTCCTTTTGCGCGGGATGACGACGGAGAATGCACACTGCTCCAATGAACCGAGGTCTTTGACATAATAAAAGGATTTAGACTGTCATGCGATTTCTTTAACATTATTCTTGAAGGAATAGTGAAAGACTCAGGAAGCGCACGCATACGCCGATGGTATTGATATAATCGTAAGAAAGCAGCATGATGTCAGTTCAGCTGTAGCACATATTGAGGTGTCAATGAGAGCAAGACCAAGTATATGTTGGTCTTTCCAATCGCTGCTTCTTTCGTCTAAAAAGGCAATTGACCAGCAAAGTCCTCTCTGGAGCAACAAAAATGGCCCTGCTCTATGGCGCAGAAACATGCCCTTAATCAAAAACTGATAAGGGTGCTCTTGGGTGCTTCGAGAATAAAAATCTTCGAGTAATTTGCGGTCCCGTCTGCATGGGCTGTACAGCGACATTGGCTTAGCCAAAAGAGTGAATATTCAACGACTGGGATAGTTATATCATGAAGAGCGGATGGACGTAAAATATTTTGTCCGAATGCACCTCCGAGGGACAGCGCAGTAGAAGAAGACCGTGACTTAGGTGACGCACGCAATTAGAGGCTTCCTCAACCAACTTAGCGTGCGAATCTGAAAACAGTTAGCTAAAGATCGCTTATTGCTTGTGGTCCAGGTCCACTCCGGACTGTAGCGCCACGTGAAAGAAGTGAGTAAGATGATGGTGCAATTTTTTTTTTCCTTAAAGATCTCAGTCGTACTCAAAATTATTTTAGCAATAAGGAAAACCAGGATCCCAACAATAGACAGAATTAACCATACGATCTGCATGGCGATAACCAGGTAGAGGTATGAATAAAAGTAGCCCAACCAATTAGACTTTGGAGAATGTAGTCCACCTCTACTGAAATATTTTAGTTTTTTTTTAATATTTTAGCACTCTGAATTAGGCCAACGAAACCCAACAGATCTAATAAATGTCCAACGGCAAAGACGCAATCACGTCGAGTCGAACCAGCGCATTTCCTCACGCCGGTCGCTTCATAAGCATTGAAAACGAGATTATCGGGTACTTTGAAAAAGATTTCGACAAGGTGACTCGTTCTTATGTGATCGGCAGGCCATAAGAGGGACATCACTGCAAGAGTCTGTAGGACTACTTGAATACCCCAACGAAGGAGTAATCATCAGACTGTCTACAGCTGTCTTGCTGCTATTGAAACTGGACCGACAAATAAGTTTAGTAAAAAGAAATGGGCGAAACGAAGTATTTATAAGTTGTCGACAAGAAAAAAAACATAAAGCTAAGGCCTCGTCAGTACATCTGGCAAACTAAAAGCTTGAAGTAGCAAAGGATTTTGTCTATCTGTGTTCCACTTCAATGTGTCAATATTGAAAAAAAAAATCAAGTAGCTCGGGCGCATTGTATAGCTCTAGCTTAAGATTCCCTGAATTCATACCATTCGCCTTAAAAAAAAAGAAAAAAAATCTGAAATTCCAACTGGAATGTGAAACAGAGCATTCTTTCTTTGTTTGGTCGAAAGTTTAATATTTTTATTTTTTTAACCAAGTTAATGAGTAAGATGTACATCCCTACTAACACTTTTGTTTCGACTGCAAAATTATCTCATAACCTCTTACCTCTTTCGTAAAACATGTTCATATTTTGGTCTTATCAAATCAAACTCTGCTAAATGCCCACATTTGTGGGCGATTTAGGTTATCACCTTAAGTCCACATAGAATTTTTAATGAAATCGCTACGCTTTCCTTTTGGTATGGCCATTATTCGAATATTATTACCATCTTGTTCAAATACTCACTGATTAAGATAGGATGATACATAAGGCAACCTTACATCGGAATGTGATGTGATTAAGGGCTTCTTTTCTGAAAGGCTACAGACACTTGAACTATATTCACGAAATTGATTTAAATAAAAGGAACTATTGTACTTCCATTGTCCGTTAATATGCCACGCACATCACATTAAGTCCATGTATCTATGCCTATAAGGACGCCTTTAAGCATCAATGCATGTGTTGTTAGGTGGTTACGTCAAAACCGCCTCAATCATCTTAAAGTGAACGTTGCCATAAAACTCGAAAGTCCCATTTCATTTCATCTCCCTTTGCTTCTGGTGTCATCATATCTCCCCATTCAGATCACATAAACGCAGTAAAAATTACTTCACCGTAGATGCCACCTGATGGTGTTTACGATCATGTACGCCGCAACCAAAAAAAAAAAATTGTTATCATGTACGAGGCACGAAAATTTTGCCATCATCATCAGACCGCCCTACACTGTCACTCGTTTTTTTTTTTTTTTTTTTTTCTAGTTGTATCCTTCGGCTCCTCTTCACCCCCCTTGGTAACATTCTTATTTCCGTTTTGCTTACCTATACTTATGTCACACAAAACTGAATAAACGCCAAACTACTTTCGAGATACAAACGGCGGCGGTACGAGTACATAGATGTAGCAGTAGGAATAGCAATAGCAATGGCAATAGGACTAAAAGCAGCAGGACGAAGAGTTTTATTGAACTCAGTCACGTTTCACCCACTCACTCACCTTCAAAGACCGATGTTGTGACTTTTTATAGCTTTTGTTGCTATACCATTTCCACTATGTACTCATATATCTACCCTCTGCTATTACAAACCAAAAAAAAGGAAGAAAACCCTTCCTGAGCTTCAGCATAAATATCTCCCGCACATGTGAAGAAGTTCGTCAATTTCCCTTACGACCAAATCGACGATGTCGACAACAACGACAAAGACGACGCCGACACCGACCGGTAGCAGCTAGAAAGCGGCCGAAGAGGGAGAGCTACTTTTATTCGAGCAGCAGGAATAAGTCTATTTGTATCCGTTCGGTGTCTTGTGGCAAAAGGTCGATAAAGTTTTTCACAACAAATCGGAGACGGTATTAGGGGTGCCTTACCACTGACTTCGCCGCCATCGCAGTCGCCTTTTGTGAGCTTTTAATAATGTTTATCTTCATGTTTCTTTATAACATCTTCTTCTTCTCATTGAATAGTTCTTCTCCTACCAACCAACCAATGCTTCTCCTAACCCGTCTTTCCTCTTACTATGGGGCAGCAAAATAGCAAAAGAAACCTTGAGCCACTCCACTCATGCACTTGGTAATGGAGTTTTTATTTGAATTCAGGGGGCTGGGGGTGGTTGAGTGTAGTACGGGTACTAGGCAGTATTAAAAGTTGACTTGAATTTTATTGCAATGTCGGTTGGTCGGTTCGCTGACTTTTCCAGTTGGCATCGTAGGGGTTTATTTAATCGATTGCCCTCCATCTGAAAGCTGAAGGAATGGGGAATAAATCCGAAATTAGATTTTCCCTAAGTAAAGGGAAAATTAATTATTAATCGGGGATGGATGGATTCATTGTGAATGCACGTTGAGTTGACGGTTTGTTTGTTTGTTTTTTGATGTTATTGGTGGTGGTGGTAGTGCTGGTATTGATGGTAGTGGTTAAGTTATTGGATATAAGGATTGTGAATCGTAAGAATATTCTACGAATTGAGTGTTGGAAAAGTTTACGAACCATGAGTGTTCGAAGTCTTGAAAGAATGACATTAACATTTGACCTAGATTTTTCGACGTGTGGTTGAATTGAAAGCTTGGTCGTGTTCTACAGTAAGTTATGTAACTAAAGTGTGTTTCCAGGTATGGTATTTTAAAAGAAGAAATGCAGGTGGGTTTTTGTTAAAAATTAAGTTTATCTGCAGAGCTATTTGGAAAATTGGTTAAAAGCGATTCTCATATGAGTTTTTCAATAGAACACAGTAGCCTTGCATATTGATTCTTATAAACTGTCCAATTGGAAACCTTCAGAGCTATCCGACAGTTAAGAAGGGATATGTTTAATGAGCCTGTAGTATAAGATGTATTGACATCGTTTGGCGCAGCTGTTTGGGTCCCTATAGAACATCCTTTTTCAAAAAAATAAATCCTGCTTGCTTGCGGCTTGATTTTTCCACTGCAGATCTGCTATATTATCTTAAGTACTATTAGCTTCAATCCAGTGAGATTTCTCCAGCGTAAGTTCCATTGCCGAGACTCAACACTGTAAAAATGTTTGGTATCACAACAACACAAATCAAACATTAACTAGATCTGTGACAATGAAAAACCGACAGCGATTTGGAAATGTGAACGCTATACCTTCCAAGAAGCCAGCGCACAAACGGAAGGCTTCGTGCGGGCAAAAAGTAAATGGGGTCCACTTTTATAGCTACTATGCACTATCAAGCTTGATCCCCATTAGTTATATGATGCGACTTTAATGCATTGGCAACAAAGTGAGTCAGCAGACTCACTAACATTAGAGGACAGACAGTACTGGAAACATTCGTTCCCCTTACAATAATGGGAAAGCAGGAGTATACTCCATCGCTGACATTACTCTGAAGAGTCAAGGTGGAATATTTTCATCCATCAACTATCAGGCGATATATATTTTGATAGCAATTCTTTCAAAGAAATGTTAAACGGTGATTTGACTCTAAGTGGAACAGCGGAAACTTGTGTGTCGCATCTCACAGCTATCATTAAAGTACAGTTGGCGCTGAGAGAATATAGAAAAACTTTCTCTGTACACTGAATTCTGCCGTCAGACAGAATAAACCATTCAACTAAATAGGGGTAGCAATATCTAAGCTGAAATCTAACAAAGGAACTTACCGGTCAAGGTATTTAAATTTTCTATTAATGACTTTGGAGAGGGCATGCACCAACTTATTTCTCAGATCAGAAAAATGAAAAAGATCCTCAGAACTCCGCCAACTATAGAGGTATAAATCTCCTTAATATCGGATACAAGATCTGAACTTCTGAAACCATCATCTTTTTTTTTTTTTTATTTTAAGACCGCACATGACAACATTTATGGAAACAAACTATTTAGAGACATGTCTAGTTTTGGCATCCCTGTTCAGAATGACGACTGAGAACGCTCGTTGTTCCGTCAAAGTCGATAATGACTTAACCGAGACCCCCGATATCAAATAAGGTTTACGAAAAGGTGACACCCTTGAAAGAACAGTTCGAAATTCACAAGTAGACACTGGAAGTACAATTTTCCACAAGTCTGTGCAACTTCTAGTACAGGCCGATGATATCGACTTATTTGGGAAAACTCAGCGGGCTCTCAGAATGAGTTAAGCAGTAAACGAAGGCGAAACTAAGCATATGCTGTCAACAAGAAGGGATATACAACATCGACAAATTGGACAGAACTTCACAATCGACAGCTATATAGTAATTTCGAGGAAGTAAAATTTTTTTTTTTTCTACCAACAACACCTTAGCAAAAATAAAACCAACAATCACACATCTCCGTCACCGTTTTTCGGGATGAAAGGGACACTCTATGTATATTAGACCCCTATTGTCAAAGTCCTACTTTATGGCCCAGAAGCAGATGAGAATATTCTCAGTCGTTTCGAGAGAAAAATCTTTCAAAAAATATTCGGCTCCATTTGCGTTGACGGGCTTTACCATAGAGGAGAAAATGCAACGACAAAATATACGAATTGTATAGCACCATCGACTTATTCAGAGAACTGCGCATTATACCCCTGATATGGCTAGGACATGTAGAGCGAATGGACAGTAATTCTCCAGCACATAAAGTCTTGGAAACCAACGCAGAAGAGGAAGACCTCATCTTAACCTTACCTTAACAGACTTGGAGTACCCATCTGGAGGCAGTTATCTGTTGCCACCGTTTCCTCAAAATAACATTTGTTGTGTACCATCAAAATCGATTGTTTGTTACACAATATTATCATCGATAGGGATACTCTGTCTAGTCCAGAAGTAAATACAGACTCTGTAGCCTCAACGACTTCAAAACACTATGGCTTTGTTGCAGACAATCTTGGTAATATTTTCAAAAAATATTTTTGTGCAAATTTTCTTTCTATATTTCAAAGAGGATACTCCAACCTCTTTCTCCATTTAAGACGCCTAAGAGTTTCTTCTTCTCATTCTCCTAAAAAGTTTGTTTTGAATACAGCTCTCCTGATATCAAGTAAGATTCAGCACTGAACCAATGCATGAAACATTGCACATTTCACAGTAAAGGGGTAGATCCGTTGTGTGAAGTACATAATTTAAGGGCAATAATTCTCCTCTCGCTCGGAAGATGGTTGAAATCATTTTGGGGGGATAATTCGCACGAAAGTAGCTCATTGCACCTTAATTGAGGTTCTACCTGGTGTTATATTGTCTATACTCGGCTTTTCATCTACGGAGGACATCAGTTTATACAGTTGCGTTCGCAACTCATCTACATTTCGTTCTGCCCTAGTAGTAGTAGAACACCGTGGGACTCTGAGAGAAGTGTCTTTTCCCTTACAAAATTGAGTTTGTTCGTTATCAAGAATTTTACAAATCTATTTGAACAACCTTGAGAATATGGTCGAAATGCAACTTGAGTGTGCCTAAAAAGATGTTGGGCAGTCCAGTCTGAATTAAGAACATATAGTTTAGGGTTGTAGCATCGAAACAATGCTGTTTGTAACCGAATAGTTAAGCAGCATACAAGGTATGTTCAAAAATTAATGAGACTTTATATATAAAAAAAATGGATTTATCAATATTAATGCTGTCCCCTTCAAAATAATCCCCTTCAGACATAATACACTTGTGCCAACGCTTTTTCCAATCTTATAGGGTTTTCCAATAGGGACTTGACAACTTTGAATTTAATTTGTGAACGCACTCTTTCACTAATCATCAAACTGTCACTGTCAATTTATACAGTAAACTCAACATTTTCATCGTGGTAAAGATCACTAACGAGTAACATCTGCAAATTATAAAAAATTTCTACAGATATTCGGTGTCAGTGACCGCAACTTTAAGAGTGTTAACTCCAATTTTCGGTCGTAATTCTCGCCCTAGTAGGCAGGAAATAACAAGTTTAGTGCAAAAATTTGAGTCTACATATTCGCTGTGTGATGTTGCCGTGTCAGTGATACAACGGGTTGGTCGAAGTGTCGAAAATATCGCTGCCGTTCAGACGTCCGTAGCAAATGATCCAAATCAGTCAATTCCACGGCGTTCTCAAGAATTGGCTATCGCTCAGACCACATTATGGCGTATTTTGCGTAAGGATCTTGGTTTACACCCATACAAGATCAAGCTGACTCAAGAATTTGAAGCGACGTACGTTCTCCGATTGGGTTCTGGAGAAGATGCGCCAAGATGATGAATTTCATCGTAAAATCATCTTTAGTGACGAAGCTCATTTTTGGCTCAATGGGTTCGTCAATAATCAAAATATGCGTTATTGGTCGGGTGAAAAACCACATGTGCTTCATGAATCACCACTTCATCCACAAAAAATAACTGTTTGGTGCGGTTTGCATGCCGGCGGTGTTATTGGGCCATATTTTTTCGTCGACGATAACAATCGTTACATTGGAAGCTATGGACTTGGACGACATGTGGTTTCAACAGGATGGCTCCACAAGCCACACAGCACACACTACAATCGATTTATTGTTGAGCGTGTTATCTCAAGACATGAACCAGTCGAAGATTTAACGCCGCTTGACTATTTTCTGTGGGGCTACGTTAATTCATTGGTTTATGCCAACACGCCGACGACGTTGGAAGAGCTTAGAGCCAACATTGAACGCGAAATAGCGGCCGTTACGTCCGAAATGTGTGGCCAAGTCGTTGAAAATTGGGTCTAACGAATCAACCGCTGCAAACGTGTCCCCGGTGGCCAAATGAACAAAGTCGCGTTCCATTTATAAATGTTTTGATAATACTTCAAGCCAATAGTAAAGTTTTTGAAATATCTCAAATAGTTTGCCTTTTATTTAAAAAAAAAAAAAAATGTTGTCAAGTCGTTATTAGAAAACCCTATAGAAGTACTTCATAAACACTTTTTGATATAGCCTTGAGTCTTCCAGCGATGCCGTTTTTATTTCCTCAATCATTGTAAATATCCGTCCTTTCATAGGCCTCTTTAGTTTTGGAAACAGAAAAAAGGCCGCATGGGTCCAAAGCCCGTGAAAATTGTAGCTGAGGCATGATTGCTGTGTTGCTTTTAGCCAAAATATCTCTCATAAGCAACGATGAATGAGTAAGTGCATTAACGTGATGCAAAAGCCATGAATTGTTTTTCCACAATTCCGGACGTTTTCTTGAGGTGGGCCACGGTTATCGAAAAAAGCGTGATCAAAGCCTGGACATTTAATCGAACTTGGCGTGCTTTTCTCGGTATTGGCTCCTCTGGGTGCTGTTTCGACGTCATACCCATATACCCATGATTCGTCACCAATAATGACCCTTTTGGACAAGTCAAGTTCATAATTGACATCATTCAAGAGCTTCTGAGCTATGGTCATGCGACGGTTCTTTTGATCAAAGTTGAGAAGTTTCATGCCCAAAAAAATGTAAGGACCCGAGCCGACTGATATGCCAACATCCTCACCAACTTCTCTTATGGTATTTCGACGATTTTCCAAAACAATTTTCTTCACAGCTTCGACATTATCATCTTTTGTTGATGTGCTAGGGCGTTTAGAACGAGGTTCGTAATTGACATCTTCTCGGCCTCCTTAGAAAAGCTTGTACCACATGTAAATATTAGTTTTTACTTAGTGCAGACTCAGCTTATTCCACTGTCAACATTTCAAATATATAAGAACACTTAATTCCATTTTTACCCAAAATTTGGTGCAAATTCTTTGCTCCATTTTATATAATAATTGAAAGTCGCCGAGCACACCAAATCACTCCGTATGCTATATAACATATGTGAAACTGTGAACATATTTTCGGGATATGTGTACTAACACAACGAATACACCTTGTACATCATTATAGATTTAGGGACTGCTTTAAACAGTTTGTATTTTTCTGCATGACGAATAAGCCTGTCTGACGTATAATTTTTCAATGATGCACGAATTGTAGATTTGGATTCAGAGTGCCTTGATTTGAGATCATTTTCAAGGCCTATGTGGCTTGTAAGAATTACGTCTAAGTATTTAAGTCCACCTCCTGTCCTTTATATGATAGACCCGTTTTTAGTTTTCTGCCTATCTTCCGATTCCTTTTCGAGGATATACCTCGATAGCTTTCAGGAGGGTTAATATTTCCATTTTTACAAAGTGGAAAAATAATTGAAGACCGGGAGCCCGATGTAATCTAGCAATTTTAGAATATCCTGTTGTAGCAGTCAGTTATCTTCGAGATAAACTCTGCTGTGGCATTTTTAAGGAACTCATTGGGAATCTTTCCATACTCGCTGCCTTTGTTGTGTTGCCAGAAACTCTTGAACTGAGAGATCTGGATCAAAAAATTTGAGCAGAGAAGCAAAATATACTCGTTTACTTGAAGTGAGCGACTTATTGGGTACTTTGATCCGTTAACCGCTTTCAAGACTTTCCATAAATCACCTACCGACCTTGAATTTGATAATGATGTGATGTAATGGTTGTTATAAATGCAGTACAGGGAAGGAAGCACAAAAGACTTTCTACTGGCAGCTTCGCAGTCATTTTTGAACTATTGAGTTAAGTTTTGCGCATTTGGCTGTTTAGGAGTTGATATAACAACTTCGAGCTTATCCTCTAAGCGCGAAGAATTATTTAGTGCAATCAGCTGGTTGTTTTATTTTCGATGATACTCGTTAAGAAGTCCTTATTTCATTTTAGTTTTGGCAGAAGTCTTAAACTCGCTGTGACGATAGTATCAGTGTAATCGTAAAAAAAAATTCGCTGACAGGATTACTTAAGCTTCTTCCATTCAAGATATAAAGGTTGTAAGACTCGCACAAATCTAAGAACCGTACACCCTTATTGTCTCTTCGATTGTCTTTTGTAACGCGTGAGATATTCGGACTCGCTGGAATTATCAGAAGATTAGCTGGGCAACACTGTTCCGCTCCGATTCTGGCATTAAAATCTACCAATAGAAAGATATTGTTTTCATCCAGTTCTGAAAAAAAGATCTTCCAGATTACAAAAATCTTCATTCCAGGGATTCAGATGTCCTCCATCTGAGACACAACAATGCTGTCATCTTCATGCATTTCAAACTTCATAATCCAATTAGCAACACTCTACTTACTCTTCCGAAGTTAGAAGTTATAGTGTCTGCTTTCCAAATAAGTTCATAATCTTTAAAAAGGTTGTTATACCTTTATATCATCGAAGAACCGACAGGAAGGATTGATAGGAAATGCTTGAAATGCATGAAATCTGGTCCGCCTAATATATGAAGTGGGAAAGAAGGGCCAAGAGCTACCAGCAGCTCTGCGAGAAAGTTGAGCAGCGGCCAACTAGATTGCGTTACGGTGAATCCAAGTATCGGATACAGACTAATAAATTTCAAAGTCGAAGAGTATTAGGATTTAAAATTCTGATAAACTACAAGTCCTGTACGCCAAAAAAAAAAATCACATCATGACCGTTAGTACAAAAGTTAATCGTCAAATTATTTTTGCGACGCGATTGCTTGGAGCGTCATTGACTGGAGCAGAAAAAATTTGTGCTTTAATGGATTTGCCGCGCCCTTTTTTTAAATCTTTCTACGATATCACAGATTGATGATATCGAATCTGTAAAGACAATGTCATTCAAACTAGTTGGTGAAGAAGAAAAAAAATATTAAACGCCAAAAACGAGAATTAACTGCATTCTACCGTTTTGCAATTTGTCGGAATATTGATTTGTTAGAAGATATGAAAGGAGCTTTCGGGGCTTCGTTCTATCACATAGACTAGAGTCCCCAACATGAGTATTGCCCGTGGTGTTTGTGGCAGCAGGCGAGTCCCAAAGGAATGTCAATGAAGCAATAAAACCGATATACGTGAAGATGCGCTTTTTAAAGATGTTTAGGCGCATTTCACCATTATAACAACGAGTATTTGAACTCTGCGCCATAGATGTTGAAACTGCCGCTACTATTATATCAATACTCTTCTACAATAGTCATATTGGCCTCATTAATGTATTGGAGATATTGAAAATAAAAATTGATAAAGCACTCTACCAATATTGTAAAGACATTGATGAGGAGCGGATTTGCGACGCCGAGCAAAAAGCCTAAAAAAAACACGCAAGAAGGTCGTCTGCGTACAAAACACAGAAAAATTATGAATCTCTGGATGGTGGATGGATGATTTTGATGATTGGAAACAGAACAGGTATAAAATTTAGTTTGTATAGGGTGATTCATCGTTAGGTTTGATTTTCAAAAGGCTTTTTTTGGAAGATGACGCATGACTCCTATCAAACTGCTTTGTCATTTTTATTCAGTATCATTTGGCAAGTCATCATAAAAAGACTCACACTACAACAGCGTCTCCAAATTGTTCAGATGTATTACGAAAATGAGCATTCTGTAAGAAATGTTTTTTTATGCGATTCAGGGAGATTACGGTGCGCATTATTGACCTACTGAAACCACTATTGCCAATACCATTCGCAAATTTGAGTCCCAGTTTACATTAATGGATGATACGCGACCGGTAAGACTACATCCAGCACGTAGTGAAGAGACTATAGCAGCTGTAGCTGAGAGTGTACGCGAAGATCGTGAGGCCAGCAGCTTGGCTTGACGTATTCGACAACTTGGCATATTTTACGTGAGGATCTCGGCCTAAAAGCGTACAAAATTCAACTTGTGCAAGAATTGAAGCCAAGCAACTTGAATTTACGTCATATTTTCAGTGAATGGGCTCTGGAACCGGAAAATCCGGTTTTTTATCGTGAAATTTTGTTCAGTGATGAAGCCCATTTCTAGCTCAATGGATATGTTAGTAAACAAAATTGACGTCTTTGAGCTGATAAGCAACCCGAAGAGTACCAAGAACTACCATTACATCCATTAAAATCAACGGTATGGTGTGGTTAATGGGCTGGTGGAATCATTGATCCACATTTTTCAAAAATGAGGCAAATCGGAATGTTACCATCAATGGTAAACATTATCGCAGCATATTAACGGACTATGTGCTTCCTGAAATTCAAGCACATGGTCTCGGTGAGCTCTGTTTTCAACAAGACGGTACTACGAGCCATACAGCGCGTGAAACAATGGATTAGTTTTGCTACGGTAAATTGGCCGCCTAGATCGTGCGATATCACACCTTTGGACTATTTTCTCTGAGGATATGTAAAGTCTCAGGTCTTCAGGAATAATCCAGCTACGATTGAAGCTTTGGAAGCCAACATTACTCGTGTTATCCGCGAGATACCAGTGGCTATGCTCGAACGAGTCGCCCAAAATTGAACCTTCCAAATAGACCACCTCAGACGTAGTCATAGTCAACATTTAAATAATATCGTTTGTAAAAAGTAAATGCCATTAATTATTCTTTTAACGCATAATAAAAGCTTGGAGTTTATTTTCAAATTTATGTGTTTTATTTTACATTATAAATCAAACTTGGCGATGAATCACCCTATATATCGAATTATCCTTCAGTAAAACTTTGAACACGTTTTTCTCGAAACTACGTTTTTCAACCTTGTACACAACATATTTGTAAAACTATTCATCCGGTTTGCATGTACCAAGTCCTTAAATGTTCAAGAGTACAGTCTCTATGGCACCATGTAGGGATTTTTTTTTATAAAGGGTCCGCTTCTATTTCTGTGAAATTAGGAAATAAAATTCGATGGGCCGCGGTTTTTTTTTTTTTGTTTTTGTTTTTAGATATCGCAATTTTTTTACATGATGCTATAGTTAATAAATAAATTTTTATTTTTTTTTTTTTTTTTTTTTCAGATGAATCGTATGGCTTAACTTCTGTCAACCACCAAGAGGCAACTTCGTCGAAGAGACCTTTTGGAAGCGACGTACACCGCAAGCTATTTTTAAGATTCGAATAAAAAAATTGTACAGTGTCTTTTATATGTGTTAATTGAATATAAGTATAAATAAAAAAAAACATAAATCTTTTGCTCGAAAAATATTATGAAAGATACACCCACGTACTGCCCGCGCACCGTGATCTGGTACTTGAATAGTCTTAGACCTAAAATATGTGTATTTTTCTAATAATTTTTTTGAATTTAACGTTTGGCTGACGGAAAGATGTCAATGGGAGGTACTTCGAGTACCCGTATTTACCTAGTGTTGCCTAATAGATGCCGCCTGAGACTAGATGTGTGGAATTTCGACAGACTTTTCACAGAATGGTTTTTTTGTTTGCCTTAACCCAGTTTGTTTTGTTTTAAACTCAATTTGAAGACGTTTGTTACGTGAAACTGCAAACTTAAATCCATCCATAACCGTTGGCACAGTATGCAACGCATCGGGTTCTGTACATGTATTAGGTACTTTTTTGTGAAAAAAATGGTTACAAATGAATTATTCAAAATAAGGCCCAACGCTAGAGTGTTTATCTGTTGATGCTATCCACGAATCAAACCATTTTTGATATCTGACCAGCCAGACCATGTGCCATCGAACGGAACCAGTAATAATCGAACGGCGCAATATCTGGGGAATATGGCGGGTCGGGCAGGATTTCCCATTTGAGCGTTTCCATGTAGCTTTTAAGGGGTTTGACAACGTGAGTCCGAGCATTACCATGTTGTAGAATCACTTTTTCGTGTCTCTGCTCGTATTGTGGCATAGTGCTCGGGTCTATCGTATCGATTGAAGTCGATATCGTTCCCCAGTGATGGTTTTGTTTGGTTTTAATAGTTCATAATAAATAACACCGACCTGGACTCATTAAATACACCAACTTGAGGACAGTTCTTAATACTCTGCACTCATGTAGTCTTTGAATTTGATAACAAGCTTTGAATTGCGCGTAGAGGTTCGAAGTTTGGTGAATTTTAATTCGCTAGTACCTCAGAATTAGATTTGGCTATCGAAAAGCTTTAGTAAATCTATAAGGTTAATCCATTCCCACCAGATTGTAAAGGATGTTAAGTGTTAACCTATAGCTATCCATAGTGCTAATTGTAAAACAGACAAAGCACTTACCTTACTTCTAAAACTGATATAATATAACTCACTTGCATATACGTAAACTCTGCGTCCTTAAAGGAGGAAAAAAGTCTCTTTTGGACAAAAGTGATATATTTAAGGATATCATGCCGAAGTTTTTATTACTACCAATCAAATCCGAAATGACATGACCTTAAGGGTATTTCTATCCCCAAATGAAGTCATTTCAGTGCTAAAGTTTGTACCACAAAGAAATCAATACGTGAAATACCGCATCTAGCAATTTTCTATTCACTAGAACGCCGCCATGGAACAGCGAACACTATATATTTAGACCACCAAAATCTTGAGGGGGGACTTTCCAATTTTTTGCGTCGACAAAAATCATGTTTGTGCACTTGTCGAACATAACCCCTGCACAACTTCCGCTTAAAATACGCGTGTTTATGCGCCATCACACCCTCAATTGCGAAACACTTTACTCGCGCTGTAATGTTCACTAAATATTAAACCTTTCACGAGCTGCTGTCACGCACTCTACATGACATTAACTGACAACTACGAGTATACCTCAAACTTCCGCCAAATTTGCAAAATTCGTATTTTATGAATGAGACCATGTCCTAAATGCCACAATGAAAATAAACAAGCACTCGTTCACATACACTTACGAGTACAATCGCCGGCAGGGGGTAAGTATTCGTAGGTACTGCTTGCCAACTCAGCAGTCAACATCACTCACTTCACCCCTTTCCTCATCACCATTCTAAGGCGGATGACAGTATTTTCATTAAATATTAAACCATGGGAGCCCCAAAAAAAAATAAATAAATAAATAAAACAAAAGGAAAAGAACGCCGACAAAAAGAAAGAATTGAGGTGAAGGCAAAGTAAAAATCATTAAAATAGGCCGAAAGGTGAGCGACAACATAATTCCACCTGTCGTTCGAAATATGAGGATGTGCCTCGCGTCCAAAATTTTACGATTCTACGAAACTTCCCCGTATCAGCAAAAGATTTCTGTTGCGTATACGCAACCTGTTCCGCCTCTTCACCATCGTCGGTGATGTTCAGTTTGGAATATTAATTTGATTCATGTTCGTATTTCTGTTCTGCTCTATTTTGTCTCGTCTTCAATGTTTTTGGCGCGCGAAAATATACAAAAAAATCAATTCTTCACTGTCACTTGGGCGCGGTGACATTTTTATCCTGGCATTGGGCCAACCAATTGGTCAAATTCTGTATCCGCTTACGAATATCTTTTATTTCTTCAATTTGTTTGTCATCTTTCTGGATACTTTCAGATTGGATTTAATTAATTCGAGATTGTCTAAGCATACGTGTTATAATGTTGTTTAAACCTCAGTCAGAGGGATTGGGGCGTTTTGTTTTGTGAATAAGATTTAAGCGATTTGAAGAGAAGGACAACTTTGGGGACATATTTGTGTATCTGACATGTTGTTTATTTGAATTTAAGGAGAATGCAAAATTCTTTTTTCATTCCTTCTGCAGGATAAAGTGGTGTGAGTAATTGACTTTCTGCCAGGCAAACGGTAGTAGATTTTGAACTTATTTTCAAAGGCAGAATGAGGAATTAATTTAGTTCTCGGAACACGAGGTTTCTGAAAGAAATTTCTGTCTGAAGTGCAAGCTTCACATTTCCTTTTCCATTCAAAGAGGACTCGGTGGGCTCGAATGCATGATAGCGTAACGTTGAGACCTGGATAATGTGATCTGTCAGACTATATGATATTCAGAATTTAGGATATTCCCACATGACAGTACTTTAGTTGAGATAACCAACGGAAAAGGCCAAGCTTGAGAGCACTGTTTTAATATTTTTTAATAGAAACTGGGAAACAAGAAATGTGGGAGTCAAATTGGCGTAGCACAGTTATGGGAATATCACATCATCATCTTCTTATGGAACTAACGATGGCTAAAAGTTGCAGTTGAATACTGGGAGCTGACCTTAATGGTCTGGATGAAGCCCAACATTAGGGTTACATGCCGAGCGAGGTATTAGTGTATTTTAAGTACCTTTCTGCCTATAAACAAAAATGAAAATTTACAACAAGAGAAGGCCTGATACTAAAGATAATTTATAGACAACAAGTCGCTTCACAAGCATATACGAAAGAGAAACGAAATTGAGATGAAGATAGCCGCAGCACATTGCAAATATGGAAGTACAACAACATTTCAACATTTACCTGAAAT
The DNA here is from genome assembly GCA_907269105.1 of Volucella inanis. NCBI lineage: Eukaryota > Metazoa > Arthropoda > Insecta > Diptera > Syrphidae > Volucella > Volucella inanis. The sequence goes on from OU026157.1 coordinate 128,653,787, forward strand.
GTGAGGTCTCCTTTAAAACCTGTTACTCCCGAATACCTTATGGGCACGAAAAAAAATATAAGGATCTCCAATACATATAGCGACCACCTGATCAAAACACAACAAGCCAGATTGTTGCGATAAACGAGAGATACGCATTAAATGTTTAAAACCCCGTACAATTCGAGATGCCATGATAAATACAGTGGAAAGGTTAGACATCGGATCATAAAAGATCACCAGATATCAACTTCAGTGTTGTTCAGGTTTCACAAGGCAACCACAAATAAAGCACTCATAATTCGACGATAAATGCTGGCGGGCCAAACATGAGATGAATCGCGTAAAACTCCTCCAGAGGAGTTGAGCTGAGTTGAGAGAAGCTGTTGGAACGTACAGCAAAGAAGAAGACCGGAGCACAAATTTTCTCGACAAAAAAGAGTCGGAGAATATCGAAACAACACCAGAAGCTTATCCTTACCTTCCTCGAGTATTTGAGTATTCATATCATGGGGTGAACTCTCAAAACCATCTTCTGCTTAAGACGTGATCTTTGGAAGTTTGATGACCTTGCGCGCCGGCCATCAGTCCCAACGGCACCAGAACACCTGCTGTACAAAAGATACGAAATCGACTTTTCCTATGCCAAGGACAGGTTGAGCCAGGAAAGGAATGCTGTCGGGTCTTTACGGATGGCTCCATAATTGATATAGGAAGCGGCATTGGTCTCTTTCTAGACGACGACAAGGTTAGATTTCACTCCTCGTGACGGGACACTGTACTACTGGGGTAGACATAGTGGGTGCTGATACTGATACAATCTAGTCTCGAATACACACGGAACCCCTAACCAAGAACAACAAGGCGCGAAGAAGGACTACAGTCTGAGAGTAGAAGTCAAGGAGCCAATCAAAAACTTGGAAATATTCGCAATTTTAATCACATCAGTGAATGCCTGGCCGTGATTCGCGTCAATGCAAGATTCTTTCACATCAACTTCATACCTGCGCACTCCCCTAACAACGAGGCTGAAGAACCCATCAAGGAGGAATTTTTTCACCTTCTGGACGGAGGCAATGAAGCCAATGGAGCCTGTTAAAATTGTACTCAGGGACTTCAATACCAACATCTGTAAGGAGAACACCTTTGGTGAAGTGATCGGAAAATACAGCCGCAGACTTTGCAACAGGTAGTAATTCAGTGATATGCAGCACGATGTTCCCTCACAAAAGAGTGCATAAAGCAACCTGGCCATTTCCGGATGGAGTCGCCAATCAAATCGACAACGTGCTTATTAACGGACGGCTCTCGTCAACTATTCTGGATGTTCAGAGGGGCTATTGTCAGCCCGATTCAGAGTTCGATTGTCAAAGGAAAGAAAGCTGCAACAACATCCAAAAAGGATGATTCAGCATTGGACGCCTACGCACAACAAAAATAGACTACAGAGAGCGCCTGGACGAAAACTTTTCTAATATGTCATTGCCTACCACAGACGTCAAAAACATGTGGTCATATTGCTGCACCTCCATTAAGGAGGCATCCAAAACACCTTAGGCTTCCAACCACCCTAGAAAAGAAATCAGTGGTGTGATGATGAATGTGTGCAAAAAAAGAAGACAACAAAGCAACCAGAGTAGCGTGGGATGAGTATAGGTCCAGAAGAAGGGAGGAGAAAAGAATACTGGGAAATAGAGCCTTTGCAGTCTCCCAATTCACGGATATCGAAGATTGCTGGAGAAGGAAAGTCACCAGGCAAAGGCCAAAAACCTAGCTTATGTCTTTAAAACGAGTTGCCAAGCACTTCGAAACTGCGAAGGTAATCTCGTATTTGACCAAAAGAAGATATTTAACACTACCAGCAGTTACTTAAGAAACATGACCTAGACGGAGTGATAGGGCAAGAAGCGAACACATCTTTAGTCAAAGAATTAATTCTCTCGCTTAACTTAGAAGTAGTCGGCACAGCTATACTAAAGCTGAACAACAATAAAGCCGCTGGCTCGAGTATTCACCAGATCATTTGCAAAGCATGGGAGGACGATATACCAATGCAGGTTCTGATCCAGGAAATCAGCATCAGACCAAATTTTCACATTAAGACAGATCCTGAAAAAGACCAACGAGCTCCAAGTCGACACACACCACCTCTTCATCGACTCCAAAGCCGAATATGCAGCATCCATAGCACTGAGTTGCGATGAATGCGACGGTCGAATTCGGGATCTATGGAACACTGATCCGGATATACCGCACAATACTGGAAAACTTGCGATGCGTCGTGCAATGTGGAAGTAGAACCTCCGAATTATTCCAAGGAGACGCGCTGTCGTGTGACTTCTTCGATTTAGTACTTGAGCAGACTGTACGATGAGCAAAAGTCAACACGGAAGGTACTGTTTTCTTCAAGTAGTCTAGCTTCTGGGATACGTGGATAATATTGATAAATTCGTAGCTGAAGCCTTTATGGCAATTGAAGAATAGGCTAAACGAGTTGGTCTTAAAGCGAATAAGGAAAATGTTACAACTTTGCGGTAGCCAAGGTGTTCACCTACGACATCATGGTGGAGATTCGACGAAGAGTAACCCAAGGCAACCGCTGGTACTTAGGTTTATCGAAACAACTTGGGCCAAAACTCAAAATCAAAAATCCTTAGTCGAATATTTGGTCCTTTCTATGAAGAGCCGTTTTCGGCACCGGCAATAAACAGCAGGCCCTGCTCAGGAGTGTAAAAAATAAACAAAGTAGGAAACACAAATGAGGGCGAGATGCTAGGCCCATGCCTATACCGGGCTGTCGCGCCAAAGTATTTATTTATTTTTTCTTAGAGTCTTCCAACAAGAGGTGTCATTTTAAATTGATAGAGAAACGTATCATTTTTACGAAGAGTGGTGATATTTCTAAATTGTATTTGTAAATTGTAAGTTCTGAGGTTAGTAACAGACTACAATATTTCCTAAATGTCTACTTTGGCTCTGTCGTATATAAATGGTCACGTTTTTGCTGAAATTTTTCATCACGGATTTACTATCCGCGAAATGAATTTGATATTTTCTCTTGGTGCATAAATCGTCGAAAGAGTATTGGTGTAAACTTTATCTTAAATATATTTCCAAAAGAAAAAGTCTGATAGTGTAAAATCGCACGATCGCGGAGACCAATTGAAGTCCCTATTTCGAGAAATAGACTCACGTCCACGAAATTTGTCAGGCAATAGAACCATTTTGTCATCAGCTGTGTGGCATTCAGTCAACATCATTTGGTAACGTAATCCATTCGCAGAAGCATCATTTTCGAAAAAAAAAAATATAGCCGCCATCTCAAAAGGCACACCAAATTGTAATTCGTTATGGATACAGTGGTTGTTCTACAATTTCCCTTCGGTTTTCGGAACTCCAAGTGCGACAATTTTGTTTGTTTATGTTCCCAGCAAATGAAAATGGGCCTCATCACTCAGGATAATATTGTGTAAAAAACCAAGATTTGGCTTTTTTATTTCCAGCACCAAGTAGGGCGTTTCTTCTAATCTGGTCTTCAATTCTTGAATTTTTGTGTCAACTGGAACTTAAAGCCATGTAAGCCAAGATCCTTATGCAAAATGCGGTGCAAAGTGGTTGCGAATAGACACAATTCCTGTGATCGTCTCGAAATCAATTTTCAGTCACACTCTCAGCTCGATTAAATTCACTATAGCTGTGCGTAAAAGCGCTTAATGATGAGAGCAAAAGCAGTACGAACTTTACGAAACCTTTTCGTGATATATCCACTGATTTTGTAGTTAATTTTCACTATTATAACACATCGTTTGAATGTATGTCGATCTATATTTAATAACTTCCTCGTTTTTGTTGATCAAAAGTCATCGAAATGATAGTTGAACATTGATAGTTCAACAATGCCCCGAAATTTAGAATAACACCTCTTGGTGAATGACCATCTGTGACGAAGAATTCAAACACTTAAGTGTATCATATTATTCTATGAGCAACCTCGGCTTACTGAAATCATTCCTGTAACAAACGACCATGACATGAAAAGAGCATTTGTAAGTTTTGACCATTTTAAATTATAATGAAACAACACTTAATGACCTGAAACAGTGACAATTCTCTGCCGAATTAGTCTTCTGACCCGCGATCTCCCTCTCGAATCCTGACTGCGTCCAAATCAATAATTTTTTTTTAAAACGTTTGCTCGACTTAAATCAATGAAACAAGGCGGACATCAATCCCTAAGCTGAAGGTTGTCACTTGCTCTACAGATGTCCCCGGAAGCTGCCTCTCACTCAAAGTTTTAATTGAATAAGAATCTCATTTAACGTTGTTCGATTGACCGTGAATTTTTTATCAGTATTTGTATTAATATTTATTTATTTATTTATTATTTTTTTTTTTTTTTGGCATGCATCCCTAACCGTTATTGATTTTTCGCTTAATGCTCGGCTAACTTCAATCACTCACCCTCCCATGGTTGGCACTTCAATCTGAATTAAATTCAATTAACCCAACCACCGCTGGCAATAAGTCTCTGCAAAATGCAATCTCTATCAGCTCCCCAAATAGCCGTTCATCCCTTAAAATTTCATTACCAAATCGTGTTGGCATCAGTAATGGCAACTTTGCAACACACCGACCTTCGCGGCGCCAGCTATCTATTTTGAAGGGCCAGCGTAACATGATCGCGCATCCGAAATACGAGTTTATAAATTATTCAATTCACAATTTGCAATTCTCAATTTGCAAGCCCTGCGAATTAACTCAACCCCAACCAGATACACTCAGAGCACGCATACACTTACTGTCTTACCCCCAGAAGCATACTGGTACACATCATATAAATACGTGCGCACTAATCTAATTAGAAATTAATTTTGCTTCGCATAAAGTCACTTGGCCGTGTGCAGTCACCCTTAGCCCATTAAAGGCCTCACGGATTTGGATACAGATCTGGATCACCCGTATCGTTGAGTCGGTTGTATCGCAACCCCTCTTGCACTAAGGGTGTGTTCAGTGCAGAGTCATAAATTTCGAGTTGGTTAAACGTGAAAATAAAGTGATGAAATAAAATGTCGGAAAAGGAAACTGGACTATAAAATTCTGTCGTTCCACCCTCGGCACCGGCCCCAAAGTAAAACGGAACACGAGAAGCCAAAGGTCTGTTTTTTTTTTTTTTTTTTTTTTTTTTTTTTTTTTTTTTTTTTTTTTTTTTTTTTTTTTATTTGGTCCGTTCGTAATTCCGCTTAGGCAACAGCGCTAATCCTATCGTGTTCATCGGTCTGTACTGCATTAAAGATGAGCGATGGGGTGTTGTGAGGGTGAATAAAGAGGGCGTAGTAAGGGTGCCATGGATACTCTTGCTAAACTCGGGTAAAAGTCCAAAGAGCGTAAAGCGGCAAAAGGGATATTGAAAATTGCATAAAGGGTGTGTGCTGCGGTGAATATGCCTTGGCAATATTATCATTTCCCTGGTGTAGCCAATAGGGGATGTATAGTATCTCTATGGATTACAAGGATTTTACAACCAAGCCGACATAGCGTGTACTTGTACGAGTGTGTCCTATGCTTTTGGAGAAATGCATGGAAAAAAATAAAAAAATGGGAAAAATTGGAGCGCCCTTTTCGTATTCGTATCTACGACAGATTCGCACTGTTCAATTACGTAATGCAAAAAGGTAGCTTGGCGGAAGGGGCCCTAAAATGGCTCCAGGGATGGAGAACAAGCATTTAGATAATGGAAATCCGATTGAGGCTTGCTTTTTAAAGGGGCAACGATGGCGTTCCATTATGCCAAAGATATTACATAGAGAGCACAAGAAGTTGTTTCTTCTTAGTCGTAGCTTAGGGTTGGGGTTGAAGTAAAGGATTGCGGATTACTTTGTAGTAAGTCGTGAAATGCGGTTTTCGTTAAAGTGGCTTGTCTTATTTTTTCTCTAAACTCTTGCTAGTGACAAAAACGTGGATGAAAAGTAAAAAGTTTTTACCCCCTTAGTCGTACGCAAAGGATAGGGCTGAAAGCTGATTACATATTTAAATTGTATTTAACGAAAAATTGGATTATGTTCGTGAACAAATCGTTCTCATTAATCTAAATCTATAATGGGGTTGTTACTCAGAAGGGTTGAAAATTATTTCGCCAACTCATCGTTTTTATCGCTCACAGTTTCTGATAGTCTTCTAGGGCAGTGCGCAAGGGTCGACAGTACAAGGGTTGGATGGCGTTTCGGATGGAGTTTATTAAGTTACTTCGTCGTTTGCATAGAATACTAAGTTGATGGGCTTTTCTAAACGGAAAGAAGTAAGCCTAACGCTTGATGGTGTTTTAAGTGAGAGAAATTTGTGCAAAGCTTCAGCGAATTTAACTTGCTGTGAAGTTATAAAATTTAAACGACTTGCTAAAAGGAGTGTTAAGGAGTATTTTTGAATTTAAATGTTCCTCTTAGCTGATGGTCTATGCTTTAAAGCGGAACTAGGAGGGGGTTCAGGTTGATGTTGCTGCCAGGAACGAAAGCCATAAGGTAAACAAAAAATCGCGCAATTATTGTGAGAAAATTAGTTAGACTCACTGATTCGATTGCTATATTGAGATATCGGATATCTCCACAAACTACCACACATCTTCGCAATTACTCCTACTGTTGAAGTCATTCCATTTCAAGAACTAGATCATGGAAGCTACAGGTACTTATGTGGTTCAAATCCGTCAGCATAACAATCATCGGGTTTCGCTACCTTATTAAAATTAGATTAGGATGTGGTTGGAGGTGGTGTTAAGAATCCCAGACCACTGCGTCTACAGATTGGCCTTTTGTAATATCTTCCATTCAGAGCTCATCCAAGATCCAACAATTTGCTTGGGAGGCGGCTGCGTCTTGAGGTGAGCTGACAGCTATGTCCGCTGCTTCAAAGTAGAATTGACCTAGGTAACGTTGACATGCTTTGGTTAGACCACTGCAGTCATATACTATATGTTCTACAGTAAACACGTCCGCATGTATTATCCTGTGATATGCCAGTGGTCATCAGTTTTTTTTTTTTTTTAACATGGCAGTGTACTGTAAGAAAATCTGTGCTTACTCGAATCTGACTTCTACTAAGTTGTAGTAGTTGCTTTATTCTCTTGTGGCAACAGCTTAGCATAAAGATTTTGGCTTGTCTGTTTCCTTCGGTTTCTCTCCAAAAGTGAAGCTTCTTTTCCAGCAGCCAGATTTAATACTTATTTTTATTATATTTAAGATTGAGGTTTGTCTGCTTTTTCGTTGCCCTCATATCCGATGTGTCCTGACACCCAAATCAGATGAACTCGATTTGTGGTGGCCAATAGTTGTGGTAGTTAAAGGCAATCTCAGACCAGTTTTGAATTTATTTCAAAGGCGTAGGGCTGCTCTGCTTTCATAAATGTTTTTGTTTGTTATATGCCTGTTTAGATTCTTTCGAATGCAAAGCTCTAATGCAAAGCTGCTTATATCTATACTGACATGTATGGATGTTTTAGTGCGAGGTCCATATAATCCAGCTACAACTCCTTTATTTGTTTTGCATCCGTCTGTGTACCGTACATGTAAGTCCTTGGAAAATGTTGGTTTGGTCTGGAAATATAACCTTTAAGTTGTACGGAAAGGTACATATATCGTGGTAGACATTTGTCTATTAAATGCATTCCAAGCAGTTCGCTTTTTTTTAATTCATGAAGACTTGCAGCATAAACTAGTTTAAAATTAGATTCATCTTCTATAATGAGCATGTAGGCATTTACCATTGATTTTTTGATGAATTTAAGTTGAAGTGGTGGCATGTTTAGCATAACTTCAAGCATAATTGTTGGTATGGTTTTCATTGCACCAATTGCACAGGCACTCTCTGTAATTTGTTGAGTTTGTTCGATTAAGTCCCCAATTCTTTTCCGACTAGACTAGTGAGGTCCTGGCTTTGTCAATAGTCTTAGAAAGATAAGTGATTCCAGTATGATTTCTAGATATTTGACTTCCGTTGAGAACTCTATTGTTTCACTATAGAGAGTAGCACTTTTGAGTCTTTCTCTCTTTCTTCTTGGTTAGTTTAACAATAGTGCTTTTCTTGGAATGAAGCCAACTTTGGTGCACCATCCAGCAACTATGTTCAAAGCCCTCTGGAGGCGATCCGACATTGTGTCCTCGAATTTACCTCTGATTAGGATAACGGTGTCTTCGGCTTATCCTTTGACGTAAAAGCCAAACTTTTTTCACAGTCTTACAGTCTCTGGCAAACATTTATGCTGCTAACCAGTTGCCGCTGTTTATTTATCTCTTTAGCTTTTATTTCCAATGAAGATATTCTCGAAACAAAACTACTTTGTATCCATATGTTGATTGCAGTCATCTTTTTAGTCGTGATCGTCATTGAATTAGCTTGACTGGCTGGCTAGTGGGCATTTGCACTTGCTTCCAAAACAAGAATAACAAGTTTCATATCTCAGCATCACTTAAACAATTAATACAGCGCTACATAGTTTGCATCAGCTTTCTTAAAAACATATCTTCGGTGAACAGCTTGTCGATCGAGAAATCAAGACACTGGTCAACCCAACGTACATATGAGTGGAAGGCAGAGGCATCGCTAAATGTTCTGCCTGCGGAAATTGACTTTAATGTTGACTTCTAATACAACAACAACCCCACTTTAACACTAATAGATGTACTCGTATCGGTGAGGTTGTCTGGTAGAAAAAGTGCAACCCGCTTCAATGATAAAGTGTATATAGTACCAACGAACCATACATCAGCGCTAAGCAACTATAGCATTTTGTGGTGGTAGGTCGGACACTTATAAACAAAGTGTTCCGCGATGTCGGGATCACAATAACAGCAAGCGGCTCATGATGTTGTGTTACTTATGTGTTACTTATGCTTGCACACTGAGGTGCTAAGCAAAATTCTAGTGCTCCGTTATGACGCTAATCAGCCTGTTGTCTTTCGTCCTGGGGGAGAGCCTCCTGCTGTCGTCTTAGAATATATATATTTTTTCTACCCAGAACTTGGAGAACCGTACTATATGCAGTTGGAGGTCATATGAGACCCAACTATCCTCTGAAAATCTAACCCAGGACCAAGAAACTCTACCCAAAGCCCTGTCTACATTCACATCGGCGATTTAATGATCTCATTGTGACATCCGACTCAAACAAAACTCAGTGAATTCAGTCTTTTCACTGCTTTCACTTCACAAAATAGTTCATTTCCATCAGTATTGCGTATATCTCAGGTTTTCCTTACGAAAAGTAAAATATAATGTTGTCCTCCTTAAGAAAGATACCAACCCAGCATCCTTAATCGGTTTTGGAACCATCCGTAACGACTACATTCTTTTCTTGGCTTAGATTGTGACCGGGTCTAGGTATCGGGAAAGAAAGTTTCTTATTTTCGCAGCAAGAGGAATTGTGATGTCATTATTTCAAAAGTCCATCGGTGCCTGAGCTCGCTTAATAAGGTGGTGCAACAGTTCGAAATGAACCTGGGCCTTTAACTAACTGCCTCCAGATGCTTACCTTAAGTGGGTTGAGGTCCCCTTCTTCTTGTGTGCGCCATTCAAAGTGAAATCTTCCTCTACTGCGCTGTAATTCGGGTTAGATTCGAAAATGCAGCATAATCGTACAAGTCCCAGCCATCTCAGTTTTCTGACTAGGTCGACATCGCTGTACAGCTCGTATAGTTCATTGTTGAATCTGCTCCTCCAAAGCCAGAAGCAAACGGAACCAAATATTTTTCGAAAAATCTTCCTCTCGATTTCGATAGGGTTTTCTGCGCTATAAAGTAAAATAGTAGGGTTGATCAAGTCTTATATCAAGTCTTCTCATTTGTTTTTCGGGATGTGAATTGCCTTCCAAACGCTCCATTTTACCAGCTTTAGTTTCAATACTAGTGAAGGCATCAATGACCGCCCTCTGAGTTCATCCAATATTGCACAAACTTTTGAGAGATTGTACCTCTAGTATACTATATATGATGTTAAAGAAGTCACATGACATTGCGTCACGTTCTCAATTGTCATTCTGTACAGAAGGACGAGTTTGGCAGAGATACCTTCATAAATGCTGTTATATGCGGTCTTAAAATCGATGGAAAGATGGAAGGTATCGGCTTGATCTTCTTGAATTTTTTTTCCAAGACCTGCCGGAGTGTGAAGATTAAGCCGATTGTAGACTTTATTGATCTGAAATTGCTCTGATAGTGGCTAATCAGGTTGGTGGCGAAAGGCGTCAAAATTCACACAATATGGAACAAAAGAACTTTTATCTACAGTTGGCACATTTGCGAGGGTCTTCTTTCTTGTGAATCGGGAATATACTCTTCTGGCCAAATTACAAAAATGAGTTGGTGCATGTTCTTCACAAGTCATTTCAAGGAGCGTTAAATACTAGGTGTAGTGAAAAGTAACCTCCAAAAAAGCTTATGGTGCCTTGAAGTCCGTTAAAATTTAGACAAACATGACAAATTTCAGTGCGACACTGTCTTTTTTTTTTTGTTTTCACAGCTGATTGTTGTTGATGTGTTTGGCATCATGTTGAGTATGGACAAAAACGATTTTCGTTCTCTCATAAATCATTATTTTTTGAGAGGCAAAACGGCGAAGGAAACAAAAAAATTAAATATTATGGAGCTAATGCTCCGTCAGATTACACAGTCAAATATTGGTTTCGACAGTTTCGTCGTGGAAGCAACTCCACTACCGATCAAGTCCGCAGCGGCATACCCTCCGATGCGGTTACAGAGGACAATGTCAGAAAAATACATGAAATGGTATTGGCTAATCAGAAAGTGAAAGTGCGCAAGCTAGCAGATACCACAAAGATTAGTACGAGCACACACGCCATATTTTGGACAATATTCTGCATATGAAAAAGTTATCCTGCCGCTGAGTTCCGCGCATACTCACTCCTGACCAAAAACATGAACGCGAGAGCACTTCGAAAGAGTGTTTGAACTTGCTGATGCGGAATCGGGCGGACTTTTGGCGTCGATTGGTAGCTGCTGAGCATCAGAGAACAGAATCAGTGCCAGGCAATGGACTGAAGTCAGCACGACTGCTCCGAAGCGGCCGAGGGAGGCTCGATGAGTCGGAAAGGTTATGGCGTCGGTTTTCTGTGATTGTCATGGAAAAATCTTCGTGGACTACCTCGAAAAAGGAAAAACCATCAACAGCGAGTATTACTGTGCATTATTGGAGCGATTGAAGGCCGAAATCGCTGCAAAACGGCCTCGCATGAAGCGAAAAAAAACTTGTTTTTGCAAGACGGCAACCATGGCTAAAATCAATGACAAACGGCTCCGATTTCTGTCAATTCCACCGTATTCGCCCGGTTTGGCTCCCTCGGACTATTATCTGTTCCCAAACATCAAAAGATGTCTCATCAATACAGAATTCAGCTCACGCGAGGAAATCATCGACGCCACGGAGGAGTATTTTGCATACCTTCCGGAAAATAACTTTTCAGACGGGATGAAGAAGTTGGAAACATTTTATTTCATTTCCAAGGAGGTTACTTTTCACCCCACCTAGTACCAGGTATTTCTTGTTGGTGTTCGGGTGAAACCCAGCACATCAGTTACGGCGTCTCTGATGGCATGTTTTCAAAATTGCCACTGGTATTCTGTACTTATGCTGGCGGCATAGGAGTTGTTGAGAAATTTCTGGATACACACTCCGCGAAAATTCTGGCAGTTTTTGCAATTGCAGCTTATCTACTCGTACAACAACAAGCTGGTGATCCGAGTCAACGTTGCCTGGAACAATCCAACGTACAGAATACTGGAGGCGTGCCTTTCGTCTATCGCAAAAATTTGATTTAGTGTTTAAACATCCGGAGACCACCATGTCGCTCTTAGTCCGTCGCCAGATGTGGTGTCGTGTAACCGACGCTTACCAAATATCCTACCATAGATGTCCTCCTTTCCTATCCTGAAGTTAAAATCGCTTAGTTTGATTTTAACATCGTTCGGGCATTGTTCATAATCGTATGTCTTGACGAGGAGCTTGTAAAAACATTCAAAAAAAAGCGTTGTCCTCGTCTTCCGTAAGGGCATGTTTTATTTTAGCGAATTTCGCCTTGATGTGGATTGTCAAAACGTGATGGAAACTCAGACTTCTTGTTTAAGTCTGTAACGTCCGAATAAATGCTGCTTTCTTTCCCTTAGGAAATCACCATAGAATATATCACAATTTTTCATCCTTCTTATGTCCGTCCCAAACTATCGCACATCCTGGATGGCTGAGATATTTGCGTAATATCAGTCAAAAGCCTCTTTTAATTTATCGGCTGTGCGTATTCCACTGAATATCCCACATGTAGATCCGAAAATCAATGTCCTTTAAACGTTTCCTAGGGTTGTCAACAGTGATTCCATTTTTATACGAGGCCATTAGTTGGTTCGTAGCATATTTGAATTTCTTCCCTATAGGGTTGTGAACCCTTTGATTGCGCCGACTAGTAAAATACTACTAGCCGGGCATATTGCCTTACTTTTAGCCTTACCGGGGACTACCACTAGAAGGTAAGGCTTTGATACGATTCGAACTTGATTGTTACGCTACTGGCCCAATCCAAGTATAGGACACTCAGCACTTTCCTTAAAAATCGCCACGCAAGCCCTCGTGTTTTACCAGAGACTACTTCTTTCTAAACGGAAGATGGCTTTGAGACACATATATCAGGGGGAGAAAGATTCATCAAAGTGTCTAAAGCGGAGCCAGGTGTGCTAGGAAAATCCCCCATGCAGTCGAGACAAACCTAGAGTTTTGTCTTTGGAGCCTGGTAAAATCAGCAATGACGAATTTTGGTGAGAGCTTGCTCCAACAAAAAACCGAAAGATAGAAAATTATAGACCCTATCATAGACATGTAGATCCAGAGGTCCTATATGTAGTTGAAAAGTTTCGTTATAGAAACAAAATTAGCTTAGGCGCCTATACAGTTAGCTTAGTATTTTATTATTTATAAGCAGGCCTCTTCAGTCTAGAAGTTTAGGAATTGATTAAAATCCCCTACATACCCATATCATTCTCGTGCAGATCCATGTCATTTTAAAAACCTGTTTGCGCGAATCATAGAAGAAATCGTTGGATATACATACAAAAGGATTCTTCGATTAGAAACTAGTTGGCAGATAGTTTGTAAATTTGTTTTTCAAAGACATGTCCACTTTTTGGTATTTCGTCGGCGGAGTAATCAATTTGGCGGTCTATTCACACTATAATAACCTGACATTATGCCGACTCATTGTATTCTCTAATTGATCAAGCATTTGGTCACAAATTTTCTCTGCTGGAAAAGATGCAAGCTTTGGAAATTCATTACCGAACTACTACCCAAATATCCATGTCGTGACTACTTTTAGTGAAACTGTATCCACTACAACTTCTTTTACCCTATCTATCGCATATTGTCGATAAAACTTCTTAAATTGGCCTATAAAACCAATATTTGGCCTAGACACTAGCCACCTATAGTAGATGGGATGAAAAGGATATAAGTTGATTGCCATAGCTAAATGAACCTACTCGGGTTGCCTAGTAATAGCCGATATTATCTATTAACCGCTATTTCGTCTATCTCTTAGATGCATGATTAATGTAACGACATTACGAGAATGGTTCACCGGAAATACGTATCCTGAAACACAATCATACAATGAAAGATGAAACACTACGTCCCATGAAACCAATCAAAGATCAGAATCGGAGATTAATCCGTGCAGAATGCATCTATGTCTATAGTTACGTTAGGCAATGTCAATCCTATCAATGCATTGTATATACGAAAACCCTCAAAATACGAGCAGTTGATTACTATCCCAATCATGCCATTGCATTAATTTTTTGCAGTATTTCCAAGCGATAGCACAATTTTATACCTTTTAACCCAACAATGACATCAGCAGCAATCTTTCCACTTGAAGAAATTAATTAACCTTGCTACCCATTTGCCGTGAAAATTCCGCCGAAAAATTCTTTAACTTCGCTAATGCATTCTCTAATAATCAGGCACTCCTACCTTTCATGGACAACTGCTCGTAATAACTAAAATTCATTTTGCTATCCCAATCCGAAAGCGAATGTAATTATCCTAGGCCAATGCGAATTTTATGCATAAGCATAATTTCCGCTAATCCGATTCTAGGTATTAGCTTCGGATTCATTTTCAAAAAGCAAAACTACCACGAAAATCACTGCCAGAGTCTAGATACTCGCAGATGCCCTTAATTCTGGCATCGGATCTATGAAATACATCGTGCTCCCCAGTATGATGGTGGTGGTAATCGTACCATGGTAATATGGAGATACATATAAGCTGATACTGCAAGCTCTCCTGGGAAAAACAATTAACCCAGATACAAGTACGGATACGAGCAATGGATTTTAGGCAGTTACGATGTGGGTGGGTTAGGTTACAAGGATGGTGCTAATGAGCGTTGCGTTTGGAAGAACATTATAATGAAAATCCCAAATGCGAAGCCGTAAACGCCAATGCATCCGTAATATGGATACCTATGTGCTCATATAAACGATGGAAGTGTTCAGATAGACGCATAACACAATCGAAGATAATCCAAAACGAATCATAATCACATTAGCAGTCCATGGGTTGAGAGATATAAAAATACAGAATCTCTGCAAATGCCATTGATTGGGCTTTGCCTTTTCGTTTTTCCATGTTGCCGACATTAAATCGCCTCCCATCTGATTTTTTCATCTTTTCCCTGGTGGCTAAGTGGAATTTTTATCTCTACCATTTGGCGATAAGACGGGACGAGCTGTTGAAAGATTTCTCGTAAAAACCTCTCTTCTATTACCTAGACCAACTGTAAGTATCTGTATCTGCTCATATTTTTCTTTTCATGTTTCCCGCGTTGATCGTTTTTTTTTTTTTGTTTTTAATTCTTCAATCATCTACGAGTACTTTGTGTGGCATCACAAATCACGGGGAATTCTTTCAACGTTTTTGAAAATAAAAATAAAAACAAAATGGGATAGTGGAAATGGAAGTGGATTTAGATCATCCAAAGTATGTTACGGCTGGTCCCTGGGGCAGGGAGGACAAAAACTAGCAAATAAAATTTCATCGGTTCGTAAAAAAAGAGTTTATGACCGTCGAAGGGAAATTAAAGTCGCACATGCATATTGATGCCGACTCTAGATATTTGAAAATTTCAAAATATGTTTATAGGTCGCATATGCTTAAATTTTATTTGGAAAAAAAAAAAACTTTTACAATCTGGTCGGCGCCGTGAAATGAAATTTATAAAAGTTTTTGGCAGAGAGATTGCGGATAGATGATTTGTTTTTTGATGAAATGGGATCAGGTATTTCAGAGATCAAAGATTGATTAATAAATTGGATGTTATGACAAGGCATGTTGTGTTCTATCCGGTATATATGTAGTGCTTGCAAAGTTTTACAGAAGAGTTCATATCTCTAGAGAGCACCAGGTATGTGTTTATATTTACGATTATGACTTGGTTTGATTCTGGTTCATCGGAATAACATTAAGTGAGCAACCTTTCCATAAGCAATGGATAAATGCCTCAATCGCCTTCTCGAAGCCAATGTTTAAGTTAACTATGAACAAGTTCTCCGGAACTCGCATAAACTCTTTGGTGCCAACCAAATCAGAAGTACTTGTCGACACTGACATACATAAACAAACATGAAACCAATTTGTTCAGTATTCCTTTTGAGAATCCTGTTAACCGATTAAGCGAAAACAGATCGAACATCAGTCAGAGCAATCCCAAATTAAACAGGAATAGTACGAAGATCATTGGAGTTGATAGAGGATTATTGTCAGATCACTCTAAGATCAATCGAGATCATAAAAAACGAAGATCATATCGAGCAGATGTATGATTCTCAAGAAACAGCCTTAGGTCGGTCAAAGGTTAAACTTATACATGATCAGTCTGAGCCAGAAAAAACTCGATAAGTGACATTTGACCAATAGCACCTTTAAACATTTCCCAGCCTCAAAACGGACATTGACTCCTCAGAATTGAACTACTACCAAAATCGTTACTCTGATTATCAGACACGGATAACAGTTGTATTCTGTAATGTGAAGAACTTTCCATCATTCCCAAAATGTAAGATTCATTCAAATTCGGAAAGAGTTAATGGTAACATGTAACATGGTAAATACAATTCCTTAACAGCATATACTATCTTACTCATCTATAGCAAGATAGCTAGAAATATTAGCTGTGTTAGGACTTAGTATAACTAGCACAATGATGAAATGGATATCATTCATTCACCGGACTAGGAGTGCTAGATTCCAAAGAAGCGTGTAGTAACACACGCCGTAGAAAACCTTGATGAGCATGTAGTAGTGCTACGAGTTCGAGTATATAGCCTCATAGAAAAAAAAAGACAGTGGCAAACGTTTCTGAAATGCCAACCGTATAGTCATTTAAACATCATCACTGCCGGAGCACCTTAATTGTCACAGAATAACTTTGTTTCGTATGTTATTGAACATCAAACCAGATAAGCCAAAGATTTACTTTTGATTTTTGAGTCTTTCCGATCCTAGATACAAGTATAACGTTGAAAGATTTTAAAATACCCGGTCGAATGGGCGAGAGCCTGCCGTTACTGCTCACATACATACACCAGCAATGGGTGTGCTGTTCCTGAACGGCAGCAAGAATTCTCGTGGAGTCACTTGGTGTGACTCATGATGATATGATGCGTAAGTTCTTCTTCTTGTACCGGTAGCACTCTATTATAAAAGCAGAGAATTCTAATAAGCGGCTAAGTCTTGTGACATTTGTAATTGCTTCACCCTCTTCACCGGTTTATCAAAATTTAGTTCATTATTATCCGTTTGGAAGACAGACTCAAATTTTCCTAACGAAAAACGAAGTCTAACTTTGATTTCTACCAGAAATACACCAACGCCAAAAGACCAAAGGCCACTTCGTTTTAAACAAAAGATGACTTTTTAAGTGCAGCCCATGATATGAATATCAAAAGGATGCAGATTCATCAATGCGTCTAGACAGACCATTCTTTGGAGTCTAGTAAAAGCAGCATTTTCGTTAAAAAAATCGATTGAATTGAGCTTATCATAGCCGTGTAGATCCAGAGATTCGTTTTCGATGATAGGCCCTATATCTTGCCGATAGCTCCTTTGCACTGCCAAAAGGCCGACAGCGTCTTAAAGGCCTTCGAAGTGTTATCCAGGATGATATCCAAATATTTAGCCTTTAAGCAATAGACGAGTCAGAACAGACTCTTCTCGTAAAGAGAAGAACCTCAGTTTTAAGAGAATTCACTGTAGGCCCATTACTAGTGCACGAATCTTCGATCATGTGCAGATCAGACAGTCGCTAGACACGATCCAACAAATAGTCTATGCTTTTCCAAAGTGAAATAAAGGCAAAGAGTTAAAGGCCTTATTTCACTTGGTATTAATTCTTAACAGGCAAGACGTCTCCGGTGCTTTCTTCATCGTTCCAGCTCAATCTACCGAACGTGTCATAGAAAGAACCGGAGGTGTCGTCGAAATCAAGCGATCCAGCAGTGCCTGGGTCTGCGCCGAAATCGGAGGCGGTTTTAAGAGCTTTGTGCTCCGGTCACAGTCGAAAAGACCATGGGTGGATTGTCGCTATTGCCAGTACCGCCCGGACTATAATCTTTTGGGGTTACCTTCATACTTTTAACCGTTTTATTATAATTTGGAGGTTTTTTGACTTTTAGTTCGACGACTTAGGATCTTTGATATTTCTTTTAGCAAAAGATAGTGCATACTTGAGCTTAAAATTAAATTTTTCTGATACCAGAATGACCATATAATTAATGTAGGACATAGAATTGATTTAGCAATTTTTCTTAAATTTTAACAGGATTTCGTCTATCACAAGGACCTAGGTGAATGCTGAAATGACCATCCTGGAAAGAAGACAAACATCATTCATTAAACTCGCGATCTCTAAAGTTGAGTTGATCTGACGTTATTTGACTGCCGTGGCAATCCGGTTTCAGAGACTGGTGACTATTTTGTTTTTTTTCTTTAATAGACGTGCGCATAAAGGATTTTAGGTACCCTTTAGATGTTTGCATATAGCGAGGGCGAAAGGAGTTAGGGAGGATAAAGAATGTTTGCAATTTATAGTGGCTAGGAAATAAAGAGCTCCGCGGGGCATTGATGAACCCTCTTTTGATGTTGCGGACAGCTTAGATGATGAATTCTTTTAGTTTAGGAATCTTTCTATCATTCATTTTATTTAACGGATTGTGCACATGTTGAGATATCAATGAACATCTCTCGCCACTCAACTATATAACGGGCAATATTCAGGTCATGTGACTTGCCTTCACCATAACCTATAGCTTTCACCACACAGTGTAGTTTTGATTGAGACTTGAATTAATGGCATACGCTTATACGCTGACTTGCAACATAATCTTGTTTTCAATAATCTAAATCCCATATTGCCTTAACAGTTCACAAACTTTTTAAGCCCAGATCAATAGAACTGAGCTCACAACTATGATTCACTACTGAAGTCGGTTTCCACAGTCGGAAGGCAAAGGTTTCGCTTGCCGTTTGGCAAGGGACATGAATCAGCAAGCAGCTGTTTGCGAATGGAAGGTATGTTATGCTCTGAGTTAATTTAAAGAAATAAGAACAGAACGGCTAAGGATGTGGCAAGCATGATCATATCACTATCTTAAGCTATTTACACTGGCTAGAGCTAAGGAAACACGTTTTATGTGTCGTCTATGCTTTTACAAAGCTTTCCGAGATACGCAGGTTCATACAACATTCTACATCTTATCTGATGTCGGATGGGGATCAGGCCATGAGACAGAAGGAGCATGAATTTGGAGGATGGACATTTCATACCAACAAATATTTAAATATGCATTAGCTCCAAGCATATCATAGATCGCATTTTTCTCAACGGGAAAAAGGCGATTAGAATTTCCAAGCTGTGCCCTAAGCATAGGCCGTGCCATTGAAATCTTTCTTAGAAATCGTCTGAGAAAATTTGCGTTTCACTGGAAAGCGGAATGGAGGAGTGCTTATTGAGTTGTCAATAATTGATGAAGTAAGAAAACTTTTCGGCGTGTAGTTTGCGTTTTTCCTGCTGGCACCAAAATAATAGTAAAATATTCTGCGATATGAATTTAGATCACCAATCATTGCGTCGATAGAGCTTTCATTATCGTTACTCTAAATATTCGACCATGTACACGAAAGCCGTCACTGGCGAAAAATATTCAGCAACTTTGAGCTTGAATTAAAGGGTGATTCATTGTCAGGTTTGATTTATAATGTAAAATAAAATACATTAATTCGAAAGTGCACTTAAATTTTTTGTTACTAGTTAAAGGAACAATTCATGGCATTTATTTTTTAAAAATAGTATTATGTAAACATTGGCCACGACTACGCTTGAGGTGATCCATTCAGAAGTCCAATTTGGGGCGACTCGTTCGAGCATAGCAACTGGTATCTTGCTGATAATACGAGTAATGTTGGCTTATAAAGCGTCAAATGTAGCTGTCTTATTCCTAAAGACCTGACACTTAACATATTCCCAAAGAAAATAGTCCAAAATGCGATATCGCAAGGTCTATGCGGAAAATTTACCGTATCAAAACGTGAAATTAAGTGCTCACCAAACTTATTTCTCAACAAGTCTATTGTTTCATGCGCTGTATGGCTCGTAGCGCCGTCTTGTTGAAACCATAGCTCACCGAGAAAACGTGCTTGAATTTCAGGAAGCACATAATCTGTTAACATGGCGCGATAACAGTTACCATTGACGATAACATTCTGATTTGCATCACTTTTGAAGATATGTGGACCAATGATTCCACCAGCCCATAAACCACACCATACCGTTGTTTTTAATGAATGTAATGGTAGCTCTTGGTACTCTTCGCGTTACTCATCAGCCCAAATACGGCAATTTTGTTTATTAACGTATCCATTGAGCCAGAAATGGGCTTCATCACTGAACAAAATTTCACGATAAAACACCGGATTTTCATTGAGTTTTTCAAGGTCCATTCACTGAAAATATGACGTAGGTCTTGCACAAGTTAAATTTTGTCACTTTTAGGCCGAGATCCTCACATAAAATACGCCAAAAAGTCGAAAACTTCAAGTCAAGCTGCTTAGAACGACGACGAATCGATTCTTCACGGTCTTCACGTACACTCCCAGCTACAGCTGCTATAGTCTCTTCACTACATATTGGATCTTCCACTTATGTAAACCTGGACTCAAATTTTCGAATGGTATTGACAGTAGTGGTTTCAGTAGGTCGATTATGCGCACTGTAAGTTCATCGAATCGCACGAAACACATTTCTCACAAAACGCTAATTTTCATAATACATCTGAACAATTTTGAGACGTTGTTGTGGTATGAGTCCTTCCATGATGACTTGCCAAACGATACTGAACAAAAACGACAAAGCAGTTTGGTAGGAGTCGTACTTAATCTGTCAAAGAAAGCCTATTAGAAATCAAACCTCACGATGAATCATATATTTTATGAGAGCAAAATATGAAAAGCAACCGCCACAGCCTATAGGGAACTACGAATCTAGCCGAATCTAGGTTTATGTGCTATCATACCTTGGAATCTGCTCATCTAGATAGGCAAAAGTACGTGCAAGATGAAACAAAAAATTTATTGCTTGCGTTAATATTCTTGTAGGAAAGACTTAATTCTAAATGCTAGGTTAGAGAAGCAAAGACGATGCAAACGATGGCGAATCGTAAGATATATATTCAACATTCAATGATGAAACGCGTAACGAAAGAGGGGAACGATTTTTGGACCTTTGTGACACTTTTGGACTGCGAATTGTGAACGGGACCTCGCCATCAGATATGTTTTGGTGAACTCACATTTGTTGGAATGCAAGGATGTTCGATAATAGATTAGTGTCTGACGGGTGGGACTTGAGTTGACTGTGTACAAGATTTCAAAATTGATTTTGTAACATTCAAACACAAACACGAAGCTCCTAGTTGAAAGCAATGAAGAGTCTGGTTCTAGAAATTTGCAAATGCTACCAAAACTTAAGTAGAATTTCTGTAACTCAACTACAATAGTTTTCAAAACAACCTCAACGTCTCGCTACATAGAAGTACCGATTCCGAAATAACATCGACCACAACCTGTATAAAATCTGCTTACCCAACCGTTTGTATCAACAAAAAGAAATTGGTACCAATCGAACCTTGGTTTGACGGGGAATGCTGGCGTGCTATACAGAGGTCGTTTGATTGGTTGAAGTCCCTCCCTGTATACGATAATGGGTTCTGCAAAAATCAATGTAGATGTAAACGAAACAATTATTTTGTGGATAAGTCTAGGCGACTGACGTAATGCAAAAATGCTACTGATTTTTGGAGACTGGTAAAGCACTTGAACGGAAATAATTTTACGATACATCGAGACCTCACACCTGCTGTTCTTTATCAACATTTTAAAGAGCTGTTGAACCCCCTCGCCAGTAATGTAATCAATGCCTATGCAATACCGTGGAACGAAAATCTGGTTTTATATGCGCGTATAAACTCGTGAAAGATTATTAACACCTTGAAAAGCTTAAAAGATGGCAAGGCGGCAGGCTCCGAGGAAATACCCGTTGAGTTCTATTAGAACGGAACCATTGAACTTATAAATTAGCTCATTATAGCTTTAAATCAAATCTTAGAATATGGAACCATCCCGCAAGAGTTTAAGAAGTCCTTAATTTTTTTTATCCACAAAAAAGGAAATACTCAAAATCCGAAGAATTATCGTGAAATAAGCTTTCTGAATGCTTCAAACAAAATATTAACTTCAATTCTGCAACAGCAACTCAATAATACATGGGCTGAAAAGTGCCGTGCCGTTTCTAAGAGAGGGCACCACTTGAATTAAATCCATACCATTTTCAGTTAGTATCAACCTTCAAAAGACAAGTGTATAATATTTGACAGCTGTCGGACGATTAGTTCTCGAGATATAGCGTTGTGAGTGAAGCAGCTTTTGTTATTGTGAAAAAATAAATGGATTCAAAGCAATTTCGTGTGTTGATTTATCATTCCTCTTTGATGGGAAAAAATGCATCCGATGCAAAGAAATGGCTTGATAAGTGTTACCCGGACTCTGCACCAGCCGAACGAACCATTCGCAAGTGGATTGGAAAATTTAAAAGTGGTCGTACAAGCACCGAAGATGATGAACGCAGTGGACGTCCAAAAGAGGCTGTTTCAGATGAAAACATCAAAAAAGTCCACAAAATGATTCCGAATGACCGTAAAGTGAAGTTGATCGAGATAGCTGAGGCTCAGAAGATATCAAAAGAGCGTGTTGGATATATCACACACGGATATTTGGACATGCGAAAGCTCTGTTCAAAGTGGCTACCTCGTTTGCTCATAGTCGAACAAAAACAACAACGTGTTGATGATTCAAAGGAGTGTTTAAAGGTGTTCAACCACAATAAAGCCGAATTTTTGCGTCCGTATGTGACAATGGATGAAACTTGGCTCCATCACTCGTCTAAAACGACTAAAAACTCAACAGTCGGCTGGCAAGGTTATGGCATCCGTATTTTGGGATACACATGGAATAATTTTCATCGAATACCTCCAAAAGGGGCAGACTATCAACAGCGACTATTACATTGCTTTGTTGGAGCGTTTTATGGACGAAATCGTAGAAAAACGGCTGCATTTAAAGAAAAAGAAAGTGCTGTTTCATCAAGACAATGCACCGTGTCACAAGTCGATGAAAACGATGGCAAAATTGAATGAATTCGGATACGAATTGCTTCCCAACCCACCGTTTTCTCCAGATTTGGCCCCCAGCGACTATTTCCTGTTCGCAGACCTCAAAAGAATGCTCGCCGGAAAGAGATTTAAGACCGATGAAGAAGTAATCGCCGAAACATAGGCCTATTTTGGGGCTAAACCGAAATCGTACTACAAAACTGGTATCGAAAGATTGAAAAATCATTTCAATCAGTGTATCGCCTCGAAGACAACTATATCGATAAATAAAGTTGAATTTTGCAAAAATGTTCTGTTTTACTATAAAACGGCACTGACTTTTCAGCCCATTCGTTAAACTATTTAAATGTTTTATCTATTGCTTCTGGCATGTTGGTTTAAATTTGTGTTATTTATTTCGTAAATATTGGGTCTATAACTTAATTCGTTTTTCTAAGAGATGGCGTAACTTGTATTATTCCATTGCTATTATTCCATTCGAACATGCGTTGGAAAGCTACTGTCATTGTACGTCATTTCAGTATATGTCATTCATTTGAAGC
The DNA here is from genome assembly GCA_907269105.1 of Volucella inanis. Classification (NCBI taxonomy): domain Eukaryota; kingdom Metazoa; phylum Arthropoda; class Insecta; order Diptera; family Syrphidae; genus Volucella; species Volucella inanis. The sequence goes on from OU026157.1 coordinate 128,677,083, forward strand.
GTAAATAACAATAATTTTTTTTCACTAAAATATGTCGATCTTTGTGCCTGAAAAAGTGTTTTTGCGGGGAGTTCTTCTTCATTACTGAAAACTGCTCCCAAAAGTCATCGTATTTTTGTGGAAGTTTATGGTGAACGTGCGCTAGCTGAGCGAACGTGCCAAAAGTGGTTTGCACGACTTAAAAGTGGTGATTTTGGCTTGGAAGAAGATGAATGTCCTGGACAGCCAAAAAAGTTTGAAACTGAAGAACTGGAAGCATTACTCTATGAAGGTTGTTGCCAAACACAAGAAGAGCTCGCAAAATCTTTGGGTGTCACTGAAGCAGCCATTTCAAAACGTTTAAGAGCAGCTGGATATATTCAAAAGCAAGGAAATTGGGTTCCACATGAACTCAAGCCGAGAGACGACGAAAGGCGGTTTTGCTTGTCCGAAATGCTGCTGGAACGCCACAAAAGGAAGTCATTTTTGCATCGGATTGTTACTGGTGATGAAAAATGGATCCATTACGACAACCCTAAGCGCAAAAAATCATATATAAAACCCGGCCAACCAGCCAAATCAACGGCAAAGCCGAATATCCATGGCGCGAAGGTAATGCTCTGTATTTGGTAGGATCAGATGGGTGTGCTGTATTATGAGCTGCTAAAACCGGGCGAAACCATCAATGGACAACGTTTGAAGAGAGCAGTAGCTGAAAAACGCCCGGAATATGCAACCAGACACGAGGCAGTAATTTTCCATCATGACAACGCTCGGCCCCACGTTGCTAATTCGGTTAAGAACTCTTTGGAAAACAGTGGATGGGAAGTCTTACTCCACCTGTTTTATAGCCCAGACCTTGCCCCTTCTGACTACCATTGTTTCCGGTCGACGCAGAACACCCTCACTGAAATACGGTTTACATCAGAGCAGATTATCAAAAATTGGCTTGATTCATTCTTGGCTGCCAAGCCGGATCAGTTCTTTTGTGATAGGATCCAAAAATTGCCAGAAAGATAAGAAAGAGTCATAGCTTCAGATGAGCAATACTTTGAATAATACTATTGTACATGTTTTTCTTAAATAAACGTTCAAATTTTGAAAAAAAAACAGCACGAATTAAATTACATACCCAATAGCATTTTTTGTTTATTCTTTCTTTTCCTTAAACTAATGATTTCATAGTCAAAATGTAATTGTAAATTTAATCTTTTACAACTATCATTTAACTTTTATTGTTCTTGTAAAAATTATTTTGAATTATATATTAGAGTAACTTATATAGGATTTTCTAATAATGACTTGACAACTTTTTTTTTAAATAAAAGGCAAACCATTTGAGATATTTCAAAAACTTTATTATTGGTTTGAAGTCCAATCGAAACATTTATGAATGGAACTCGACTACTTTCATATAGCCACCGCGGGCACGTTTGCAGCGGTCGATTCATTGGATCCAATTTTCTACGAGTCGGCCACACATTTCGGCCGAAACGGCCGCTATTTCGCGTTCAATTTTGGCTCTGAGCTATTCAAACGTCGTCGGCATGTTGGCATAAACCAATGACTTAACGCAGCCCCACAGAAAATAGTCAAGCGGCGTTAAGTCCCACAAACGAGGCGGCCAATAGACTGGCCCATGTCTTGAGATAACACGCTCACCATACTTACTCTTCAATAAATAGATTGTAGCGTGGGCTGTGTGGCTCTTTCCTGTTAAAACCACATTTCGCCTAAGTCCATATCTTCCAATTCGGGCTGACCATTCACAGTAACGTGACGATCGTTATCGTCGACGAGAAACCAATAACGCCACCGACATGCAAACCGCACCCAACAGTTATTTTTGTGGTGATTCATGGCGCACATGTGGGTTTTTACCCGACCAATAACTCATATTTTGCTTATTGACGAGCCCATTGAGCCAAAAATGAGCTTCGTCACTGAAGATGATTTTGCGATGAATTTCATCATCTTGGCGCATCTTCTCCAGAATCCAATTGGATGGTCTATTGGCTTCAATTCTTGAATCAGCTTGGTCTTGTATGGGTGTAAGCCAAGATCCTTACCCGAAATACGCCATAATGTAGTCTGAGCGATGCCCAATTTCTGAGAACGCCGTGGAATTGACCGATTTGGATCGTTTGATCCGTTCGTTGATCCATTCGGTCTTACATGAGTACCACGAATTGAGTTATGCCAAGGTAAATCTAGCATCATTTTTAAGATCTTATTTTGCGAGACTTGCAATTTGCTTATGTGGCAAGTTGCAGCGTCGCCAAATACTTGACATTCATATAGCAGAATCGCCTGGAAGACCACTTTGTGCAATATAATTTTATTGTTAATGGAAAGAAGTGAGTTTTTTTTATTAATAAATGGATACAGCATCCTTATTGCTATTCCTATTTTGTTTTTATAGTTTTAGTGAAATGGTCCTTAAATGTAAGCTTGGTATCTAAGTAAATACCTAGATATCTGACAGAGGGTTCCCAATTTATATAGTTTCCATTCAGTTGAACTTGGGAGCTGGGAAGAAAGCATGACTTTCTTTTCCGAGTGAAAAAAATAGCCTGAGTCTTCGTTTAGCTTGATTTTCCATTTGTGGTAATGTTAAAAGCGAGTTTATGAGATGAAAATATTGCGGTGTCATCTGCAAATATGGCTATATTACAGTGCGGTAACTTTGGTATATCAGATGTATAAATGTTATAAAGGTTTGGGCCAAGAACTGAGCCTTGTCGTACACCCGATTGAAAGTATATTAGGTCAGAGACTGGTCAGGAATCTTTGGACTTTTTTTTACAGAGATATGGAGGAAAGTTTAAATGTAACATTAAGTATATCAAACCCTCATGCCAAACAGAGTCAAATGCCATTTTAATGTCTGATAAGACCATGCCAGTAGATTTTCCTTCTGACCGATTTCTTTTAACGCAGTTGCATATTTTTTGTGCCTGATAGGATGTACTGTGATAACGTCTAAAACCAAACTGTTCGTGGGAAAAGTTTCATGATCATCTGTGAACTTTAAGATTTTCTCCTTTATTATCTTTTCATATACCTTACTAAGGTTGCTTAGTAGACTGATAGGTCTATAACTTTCTGGACTTTCTGGAGGTTTACCAGCTTTTAATATGAGTACCAGTTTTACAAGTTTCCATATATCAGGAAAATATTGCATTTTTAGACATCCGTTTATAAGGAATGCTATGTATCTTATACCTGATTTGGGCAATTCTTCGGTAACAAAAATAGTGGAAGAAGGATGATTTAACCAATTTTGTTGGTGTGTGCATCACCTAAGATTTGTCAGACAATTGGCGTTTTCGATATCTGTAAAGTATGTGTTCGAAGCGCTTTTTAGAAAAGGTATTTGTCTGCTTTTGTTTATTTACTAATTCGACTATGTTCCAGAAAGGCTTTTATCAAGTATGTTGAGTTTTTTGTTCCATTCTGCGTTACGGAACTCTGAAACTTTTATGATTATTTATTTATTCAGACAATCGAAGTCTTCCTTAGTTGATATGCCATCAATATCCATGGGAATATTACTAAGTTTAGATTAAACTACTGAACAAAATCGCGTCCAGTTGGCTTTGGGATGTCTCCAAATTTTGGAAAAGTTTTACAAAATCTGTACGAGGAAACTATAGCCGCAGAGTATGGCGTTCGACAGGGGTGTACATTCAGTCCTCTGCTATTTGCACTTTTCCTAGAGGATCTAACGGTGTAGAGTTTGCAGGGACCACTATAAAGACCCTCCTTTACGCTGACGACATAATGATGCTATGCTATGCTTCCAACTGTATATGGAAGGTACTGTACTATTTGGAATCTTAAAGTTAACCTCAACAAATCGAAGATAGTGATCTTCAGAAACGGTGGCGGAAGAAATAGCATAAGGGAAAGATGGTTCTATAACTTAATACCTGTTGAAGTCGTGAACGAATTCAGGTACCTAGGAGTGTGCCTTACAAAAAACTTAAGTTTGGAAAAGCATCTGAATGAGAAACTTGTTAAGGCCAAGAGTGCTATTAGAGCTACTTGGAAAAATTGTTTTGCCAACACAAGTGTGGCCCATAGCTGTAAGTTCTGTGATTTGATGCAGCTACGAAATCAATTTTGTTCTATACGTCCCAAGTATGGGGATACAGACAATATGAAAGTGTAAAAAAGCTGCTGAGGTTTTTTATTTAAAGGATATTTCATCTGCTTTCGAACACACCAAACTACGCCGTAATGCTAGAAACAGTGCTATCTCCACTCTTCATCCAAACCCTCAAAATCCAGATAGACTACATTATCAAAGTTTTGAATATGTAAAATGAAAGACTACCGAAGAAAGCAGCCCTTTACGTAATCAACCGAAGACACAGCTGGTATGCGGAACTGAACGAGCTCGCGAAATGGTATGGTATGCAGCTGGACTTGCGCATTGAAAATCTCTATGATTGATGAGAAGCTTTGAGTGAAGTTTATTGAATAAGCCACCAGCTCTGTCCATAGAGTGATTTACAGACGGCTTTGTCATAACCTGTGCCCAAGAAACTACTTCCGAGATGAGAACAGTGTGGAGCATATCTCGATGAAGGTGAGACTTAGTGCCGAGCTTCTACAATTGAATTATTTACCAAATAAAGAGAAGATGTATTGCATTTTTTTAGAAAAATGCCCGGTCCTAGTAAAAACAAGGCGATCTTTCTTCGGCTGCAATTATTTAACTGACATGGAAGTGCAACAAATTTTTATGGTACTGCAAAGTAGCGCAAGCTTACGAAAAAACAGAATTCTTATTCAAAACAAATAAGGAAGATTGGTGTTAGATACTGATGTGTAAGAAACATAGACACAATCAATTACAATCAATCTTACAGACAGCTTTGCCGTGCTATAGTTGATTTTTTTCTATTGTACATACATGATTTGAATAAGAAAATAAAATAAATAGTGAAAAATAATATATTCAACATATCATTCGAGAATTTTATTGTATAAATGTATTGGCTGGTATCCATTTGGTAATTAAGAGTCAAAAACGAACCCATTTGATCTTTGAAGACAGGAAAGAAAATCTACTAACTTTTCTGCAACCTCTTTGAACTTTCTCTTTTGATGGTGACCTACTTTATAATCAATGTGACACATTTCCGGCTTCGGCTCAAAAATATCTCATCAACTCCATTTCATAAAAATGCTCAAAGGTGCGTCCTAAAATAAAAATCTCTCCCGTCCATCTCTTGTCCTTAATTACAGTATTATTTGCGCAATAATTATAATTTCACATCCGCCCATCCAACAAACCAGAAAAAAAAGGACAATTACTCATTATTTAGAGAAATGGAATGGATCTCAACCACCCAGCGTAACCTTAAACGAGCGTAATTGTTCATCCTTAATTAATTTCTCAAACATTCCCGGACAATAAAATCTGACCAACTACACCGGAAAAGAAAGAACAAAAAAAAAGTCCTCACCCCAAAAAACCACAATGATAGACGTATTTTTTAATTGAAATTTCAATAAAACCCATAAAACAAAGAGTCCACGCCGACAAAAAAAAATTGAAATCGGTCCCTAATCGACAATTGCGAGTGAGTAGAAGTGGAAAACGGCTGACCCTTAGAGGTCTCTCTACATCTTTTATTTGTTCATTCGCTTTCTTGCTGACAGAGGTTTCTTTTCTTTTTTGGTTTTTTAATTTTTTTTTATAAATTCATATTTTCGACATTTTGTCCTTTACCCACCCACCCACTTCGTAGTACTTTGCTATTACTTTGTCGTGCATTGGTCGGCGGCGGAGTGCTAATTCAAGCAAAACGTCGTTGTTGTCGGACAATTTGTGGTGGCTTCAATTTTTTCCTGAAAACCTCTTTTAACCCACACTCTCCTTGAAAACAAAATTTTTTATTGTGGTTTCACTACACTTTTTTCGCGTAAGCCAAATAGAAAGAAAGAAATATAAAGTGATTTGTGGCGCCTGATTTTGCTTCCTGCTTCCCTTTTGATATTTTTTCTGATTTTCTTTTCGTTTCTCTCTCAAATATTTAATATCCTTGGTAACTTTGAGCGCGCACTTTTCTTTTTGCGACGCTAATAAAATGGTTTCCTTTTGCCTTTTCAAACCTTCAATCTCAACCCTCCTGATTTCTCCTCAATTCACGGCAACCGACTGACACATTCAAATAGGAAAATTTTGTAATTTTCTACGGCTGCCAGGGAAATGGATTTTTGTGTTTTTTTTTCTTCTTCTTCGTTTCTTTTTTTTTTTTTTTTTAAAGAAAAACTCACATTAATTTAATCAATAAAAGTTCGAACGCGATTAATGAAAGCAATTTACAGAGATAAGGATTTTATAACGTTTATCCGGCTCAAAGGACCATAAATCTATCTGAAACGACTTAAGTTGAAATCGCTAAAAGCATTGGTGAAAACTTTGCGTAAGTGCCTACTATTTTTGAAGATTTACAAGTAGGTGGTGTTAGATAGCAGCGATATCTTTAACTTAGGGACAATCTGCTTAACATTACTAAACATAAGCCAGGAAATCTCGAATAGTAAACAAGATGCGTCCGCGCTTACAAAATCTTCAATATTTTACGTGAGAAAGAAGAGGAAGGAGGACCGAATGTCATACGTTTTCTCTTCCGGAAACTCTTTCAGTCTTTTCCCTTTTTCTGAATTGCATCGAGGCAACCTAAAGGCTGGTATATTTTGTTGACGTTCGTGTCAATGATGAACAAACTCGAACTTAAATGGATATTTTTAAACCTTGGAGAAGGGTCTTAGTTGCTCTGCACCGAAAGAATACACTAAAACAGTCCACAACATCAACAAAATCAAAGGCCCATCCAACACTATTGATCGCGTCACTCATGAAGCCTTATAAAGCTTACAACCCACAACTATGATGGTCCTAAGAAAGATGCTAGCGCCAATGCGATAACAAAGAATTTATAAAGCCTGGAATGCTCATGCCAGCAGGGTAGGCTATCATAGGTGCAAGTTCTCGGACACGGTACGTGTGATACCAAGCCCAGAAGGCATAGACCTTCACCAATAGATACAAAGCAATACTAGCAGTTAAAGGCTAGAAAAAAACTGTACAGTCCCTCTCTTAGAAGTTTCATATAAAACAGCTCAATGTCTAAATATTTAAATTGATAATCCTTTAGGAAGGATTATGACAAAAGCCATTAGTGTTCAAGAATCATAGCTGAAAAGGTGTTACACCTCTAGGAGCCTTCCTTCAAAACTTCAACTGTAACACTCGTCTCGCTATGAATTCACATCCGTATATCCTCAAGCCCACTTTCGGACGTACTCTGTAATATCGTGAACCGTTCCTAAGCCAAATAACTCGGAATAACCTGTCGAGCTCTTTATTTCCTAGTCATTGCAGCATTCAGATATTTAAAACCAACGTACATCGATACCTATCTTTTTTTCCTCTCTAATTTTCATTCGCCCGCCCTGTGTGCACATTTTAAAGGTACCTTACCCACTTGAGCGCGCGCTGTTATAAAAAAAAAAAACAAATGTTGGAGTCTATTAATGTTGTAGGGTATTAATTAAAATGAGAAAAGGCCTTGGTTTACAAGGTTACAATATCCAGCTCTCATAATAATTAAAGCCACTTGATAATTAATGCATCTTGATCTAATTTTTTAGCCCAAAGTTAGAGTAAATAAAAAAGAACTAGCTGTGGTTTTGACAGGACAGTGCAACATGCCACATGGAGCGTGCCACAATCAATTGAGTATACGACGAGCGTATAATATTACGTAATAGGCCTGCCAATTCGTCTACAAGATTATATGATATATCAACTTCGACTTATTTTCTGTATGTGACGTTGCTAATCTAAGCCGATAACTAGAGATGATAGACGACTTAGAAGCCAATATTCGCCAAATTATTGACAACTCTCAACTGCGGCAGTAATTTCCCCGAAATCATATTTAATATTACAATTACATTACATTACAATAAAGTCAATACTACATGGGGCCATTACCGCTATATTACTCGATATAAAAGACATATTCGTGCCAATAGGCATGAATGGAGTGGAGATGGAACATCTCTTCAACGCTGATGTTCCGATTGTTTGCAAAACGTTAACGTTCATTCAAAATCCCTGGTTTACAGCCGAAATTCGGCAACTCATGCAGCTTCGTAATCAAGCTTAGAATCGCTGGAAACACACTAATTTGGATGTGCATCGCCGAAGCTACTGAAATCTGCGTAACCAAGTCGTTTATAAGATACACGCAGAAAAAAAGGCTGCCTATGCACACCGAATAAATCAATTCATTAGTGGACGGTAATTGTGAAAAAAATAACGACAACCATAAGCTAATTCTCGTAAAATCAATATCTATCTAAGCAAATCTTCTTTTGATTTTACCAATCTGTTTTTTGGCCGTAAAACATCATCTAATTACCCTTCCTGATGTAACAGAAGACTTTGCTTTTTATGAAACAAAAGAAACATTATGGGCGGTTTTTTTCACACCAATTCTTATGTTGACTACTCTAACTATCTTGCAACCTAGCTCCAATTCACCCAGCTCTAAAACTGCCAGTATCAGCGCTTTTTTGACTCAGCACAGACCAACCTTACCAAGGATTCTAAGACAATTTGTCAATTCGTCAACTTCAAAAAGAAAACTAGACAGGTATCCCCCATATTTCTCGTTCGATAATATATCATTTACCGACCCACATACTATCGGCAACTATTTTGCAAGCTTTGTTAAGGATTTATTTGCAGACAACTTTTTCCTACCTGACACCATATATTTTAAGTACCTTTCCAATTTTTCCAATGACATCTCTCTTTTTTTATCTTTTAGTTCTGTTTTCATTTCATAATTTCAGTGATGAATTTTTACCTGGTCTAGACAGGCTCCCGGCAATATTTTTTCTCCCCTATTGCATCTATCAATTACACAAGGGAAATTCCACCAAGTTTGGAAGACGCTTTATATATTAAACGAATCAACTAACTACCATCCCATTGCGTAACTAAAATGTTCAAAAGTATTTTGTACGAAGTGCCAAGTTTTCAGTGCAAGGAGCTTATATCACTAAGTCAGCATGGATTTATGAAAGATATATGTTAGTTGAATTCGTACGATTTGTGTTTTTAGCCCCAGAAAATGCCAACGAAATCGATAATCGAATTTTCAAATTGTCTTCTCTCAAGTTTGACCTCATATTGTGAAAATCGATGTCTTCTTATCGTTCTTCGTTCTTCTTTCGTTTTAGGTCAATCTTCTCAACCACGTTCTTAGCCACTTCTGGTGTCCCACAAGGCAGCCGTCTAAGCCCCCTTCTTTTTATTTTAACTATAAACGATCTTGAAACAATTATAAAGCACTATCCCCCATTTATGCCGGCGACACTGAGCTCACCAAAACTATTTCTTCACCTCAAGACTCTATTCTCCTGCAAAAACACCTCCATAGTTTTTCTTCTTGGTGTCTACAAAATTGCTGTCTCCAAATGTCAATCTATGAATTTGTCACGTAAGTCCAATCAATCTCCCCCTCGACTTTATTTTCTGAATGGCCAACTTATACCACAGGTTCAATCCCTTCGCGACCTTGGAATATTATACGATAGAGAATTAAACTTCCGTTCTTATATTGATGAGATAATCCTTAAAGCCAACCTATTAATTGGTTTTATGAAACGATGGTCTAGAGAATTTTGCAGCTCTTATATGACAAAGAATGCTGTAGTAGCTTTATTTTCTTGCAAAATAGGAATAGGGAACAAACGGTGTCTTCAACCACGCATAACCCTGTATCTATACGAGTACGTCTTGGTTATAAGACCGATACGCACCTACGGGATGGTTGTCTGCTGGACGACTTTAGACAATGCAGTCAACTGCAGCAAACTAAGCAAAGTCCATAGGACAGCATGTCTGTGCATAAGCGTAGCCCTACGTACTACTCCCTCCGCAGCTTTAGATATTCTGTTTCACTTGACACCCCTCGACATACTCAGCAGGCATATAATAGCTGTGACTGGAGCTATTCGTCTCAAAGCGATTTCACTGTAAACAAATAATTTATTTGGCCACGCTAATAATCTTAATATATTAGGAATCCTCGTAGAGAATATCGATTACACCATTTCTCAACTTTTTTTGTCCTGGGAGGTAGATGATAGCCGCATCTTTTCGGATAGTTAGAACCGACGAACTCGCCAAAATTGAAACTACTTTACCTATTCTACCGAAAAAGGGCAGCGTAGGTATACCAATCAATACGTGCAAATCAACATTCAAGTTGGATGCTAATAAAAGAACAAACCTTAGGTGGACTGTTGGGCATACATGTCTAGCTACCAAACAGATCTGTGCAAAACTGAATCTGAATCGCTCTAAGAGTCTAATCCTTCTAATTAGGAAGCATCTCAGCGCCATCATAAGTGTCATCACTGGACATTGCCTTATAGGCAAGCATGCAAGAAGGCTTGGCGTCTTTACAAACGATTTCTGAAGAAATTTCTGTACATGTGTAGCACTCTCCCAGAGAAGAAAATTCCACTTAGTAGCTTTCTTCTACAATGACTTAAATGATCTAAAGGTTATAGACGTTAACAGTTTCCTGCGCTTCATCATAAGCTCAAATTGGTTCCATGAGTAAAGGGATCATAGATCCACGTGGCAGTATAATGGGCCACTAGGCCTAAATGGATTGGTCTTTTCCAACCGCTACTTTCTTTTCCAACGAACCAAACTTCCCAAAACTCCGCAAAGTCAACTCAAACCTCCCCATTTTTCATTTTAACCTGAAAACTTTTCGTCCAGCATTCCCTTATTTCCTAACCCTTAATTTTTGTTAGCTTTTAGGTCCTAGTTTCTAAGTTAGAATAACCTTGTATTAAGCCAAATAAATTTACTGTTTGGCAAAATTGCCTTCTTGTGAACGTTAACTTTTCCATCGTCCTTTCTATATTAAAATTCCAGCTAGATGTCAAAGAATACCCAGAAAATCTGGGTTTCAAGTACGAGTATGTGAATGTATCTTAAATAAGCTTAGCGCTAAATCGTCCACTAATATTTCTATTAACTCCATCTTAGAGAAATTCCTCGTCAAAATACCCATATCATGCCTTGAACGGACCAAGCTTATGCACTTAATTAAGTTCACTTCACGGATATAGATGTTTAATTGCTTTTGAAACACACTTGCGATTGCAAGTGCAATTGGTTTGTTAGAAATCGTTGGGACCTGCTATTATGAAGCCCGTTTACAGTGGCAACACAATTCTACAGAAAGGCAGGTGTTATTGAGAAGTCAAATTCTGAATGAGCTGTACATTATAAAGCTAAGGCCGGTTTATGGTACAATGAGCCAGTTTACTTAAAAGCGTTCAATATCTTATCTCGATTTGACGATTTATATTGTCGATCCACCATTTATCATTCTCCTAATGCTATGACACTATGGACCCGCTTGCTGTCGATACACTAAATCTTCCGATACTGAATAAGACAACATTAACAAACAGAGAAAGTTTGAAACAGCTGAGAGTTTCAGAAAAACAATAAATCTTCTAGCACTGATAGTTTCTGCGTTGGCTAGTATTAGGCCACCAGACGATGAGTTGACACTTGCTTCTCTTGGAATGCATGGCTATCATGGTTTTACCGATTCACAAATTCTGTCGAGTGAATGGTCATTCCACAACGAGAACGTGCTTACTCTAGTTTCAACTTGAGCCCAAGGACGACAATGCGTCCAGGAGCTAATGGATTGATAATAATAATCAAATTCAACAAGCTATCAATATTCGCTGTAGAAATCGTAATGCTTTCCCAACTCCACTGGAATAATCAGGACTAGTAGTTGATATTGAGGGTGCTGAAGTGCAAACGGCTAAACAACGTAGAAAGATCTCGATACTAGATGGAGGGAAACAGTTTTTCAAGAAATTGATCGAAAAGAATGTTGCACCAGCGTTCCAGAAATACCTGATTGTTTTGTTCCCAGGTAGGACCATTACAAGACAATAACAGTAGGTCAATCTGAAATATAAAAAATATAATTGCTAATGGCATCGAAATACTCTGTTCCATGTAGATGCACGACAAGAATCGTTTAAAAGAAGTGTACCCACCTGTTGGGGATGCAAGAAAGCAGTTTGAAAGTTAATTCACCCAGAATCCAAGCATGCGAAGAGGCAGCATATTCCCAGCAGGTACCGCATTCGATATAAACCATCGTGGAAGTCTTTTCACAGATCAAATTCTCTAAGTAACAAACGACAGAAATACTCAAGAAATTCTTGAAAATACAACAGTTGCAGATTTAATTCGTGCTCTCGAAGAAATGCATATTCAAGTAGTTCTATATGAGCCTGTAGAATAAAACTGACATAACAAAAATAGACGAAAACTTGGAAAATATACTCTATTTTCAATCCAGATGATCAACCTTCGGCATCTGATAATCGCCTATTTTCTCGCCGATCCACAATCGTTGGTACTGATTCGAACTAAAGCACTGCATATATTTGCTGATATGGCAAAATCCCATCTTCCCACCTATGCCAAGTGCCTTACTGGGTGACGGTTTTAGCTCAAGTACTGATCAAAGTGCAACTCAGACTGCTTTACAGAGAAGACTATCGTTACGACCTTCACTTCTTGCCGGTGAGCTAAGTGACGGCGGCACTGCGACTTGTACTTGATACACTCAAGGGACAACCTCATCCGATAAAGCCTTCAGTTAATGCATAAACAAAAGTGCATATGCCGCTTTTGATCCTTAAAATTATTTTCTTTTCGCCGCATATCCATTCTAAGATGAGCTGCCTATTAAACGCTTCAGCCTAATGATGGTTGATTTCACTTCTGCACGCCTAGTGATATCATTTCCGCTTAAAAAATAGTGGTTTGATTGAAATTTAGTCTGATTAAGGCTAGTTGACAGAAATGAAATACGTTCTCATAAAAACCCGTTTAAGTACAACAACCTACAGATTGGTCTTCCATCAACCCGGCCAAAACCTTACGCTAAAATGCGCCATAAAACTATCCAACAGACAGAAATTGTCTTCTCGCAAAAACAAAAAAATTTACAATTCCCCCACTAGTGGTATCCTTAAAATTTATTCAGTCAATTTCCAAGAATAAAAAAGTGCTCTTCCCTCAGATGATTAAAAAACCGTCACATGTCACCCACCTGCCATACAAGGGGACATATTTATTGCCGTGCATCTCATTAATCAACTCTGAACAGTCACACAACGCACAACACAACAGCCAAAGTAAAATACAATTTGCTGCTGCTGTTTCGCTGTCAAAAAACGCAGAGTGGCAGTATATGTCAATTTTCAAAAAAAAAAAAAAAAACAGAAACACAAATCCACCACTGACATTTTTATAAAGAAAAAAAAAAAACAGGTACCAACACCCGGACAGGTACAGATACGAAGTACTGTCATTTCACTACCTCTGGATCATCATGCTCGATTTTTGCATGCACTTGCAGTATTGAAACGAAACCCATCCCCTTTGCCTTGTTACCAACTGACATCGAATTGAAATATATGAATTATAGTTGTATGTAGTACGACACATCTCTGTTGCACAATATGTTTCAAGCGTACCCTCGAGAATGTCAGAATCATAAAGCGGATACGTAAATGATGTGCTTGGCAGGTGGGTTCTCGATTCTGCTTGTTTGCCAAAAAGCAATCCTTTTCTCCAACTGAAATAAACCAAAAAAGAACGAATTGAAAAAATGATGCAAACGTATTCCAAAGAACCGAGGACGATTCATATGTATAAGTACGTACGTTCGCACCTAGGATAGAGACACTACGTTTTCCAGGTGCAAAACGAGGTCAGTGTCCTCAAAAAGCTTCTACAGTGTCGTTCAAAACGCTGATGTTGCACAAAAATAAAACAGAAAAAAATAACACAGACAACAACAAATTTTTGCGCACAAGGATAGCCCAGCTAAAATAGAAGAAAAATTTAAAGGAAAACCCAGTGAACAATTTTATTTACTAGAAAATTGTGACATAGCTTACAGTAACCAAACAGCTACAACTACAACGGACGCTGCGTCCAATCTAAAGGGAAAGAGTAGTGTCCTCTAGCTAGCGGAAAAGCTACTAAAGCGATCTCATTCCCCATGAATGCACAATAATAGAACTTTTTATTTATAGTTCAGGTAGCATTCGGGAGGGAAAATATTTTCCAACCGTACGATGAAAATCGACTAGAAAAACAAAGCACATGAACGGAAACAGAGAACGATAAACAAAAAAAAAAACAAAAAAAAAAAGCAGCAACGAGGCCTGGACTGATGGTGGCAACACCGGCGACAAGTTTCTCCAAGCACCTATTTATAGGGAGACCTTCTCCGCAACCTGACTCGCAGTTTTAACTCGAAAACTAAATGCGCTGCAGCGTAGCGTAGACTAGACCAAGGGGTTGGTAGCAATTGATGTTTATAGTCGTGGATTTTATGACTCCATCAAGTGTAAGCACCGCGCTGCCACTAACATGAAACAGGGTGATACTCCCATCACCAGTGCAAGGCATAACAAAAGCGCAACAACAAGCTTTCTCAACCATGAACTTAATTCCGGAACAAATAACTGCACCGTTAAAAACACCGAACGCAGGGGTGGTTTGAGGCTTTTATAATTCGAGGGTGAAATTCAGTTAAAGTTGAAGTTGAAGGTGTACAGATTCATGTACGAGTACTCGTACATGTTATCGTAGACGTCTCATAAAAAAAAAAAAAAAAAAAAAACCAACCCAAACTCTCTGGCTCATTATTGCAATTACAATCGTGCATTCTCGACGTAACACACAAAAATACAACAACAAAAAACCATCTGAAAAAGTTGTCCATAGAATATGGTGTCTAAGGATAGAGTGAACCCGGCGCGACCTACGAATATCCTGTGATGTTTTTGTTCAGTAATTAACGACGGCGTTCGTGGTGGGCGGCAAAAGTACCTATAGTTCCGGAAATTTCACAGAGTTCCAGAAGTTCAATGCAACTTTTATTTGCCGGCAGCCATCTGGTGAAGGGTTTTCCCTATTTTTGCCACAAAACTAAAGATTTCATACAATACGAGCAGAAGCGAAGAGAAGCAATCTCAAGTTGAAGCGAATTGAATTTGTTCACAACTTAAGGGGTTCCATAAAAGTTTCTTTAAAGAATGACGACGAACACGATAAAGACATCTTGTGTGCTTATTCCATGTTCATGGTTCATTTAAAGATAAGTGCGCGCTACATAAGTTACTTTTTCTACTTCTGCTTCCACTTTGTCTTCCCTTTTCATCTCTTGAGATAAGGAAGATACCTAATTTCTTTTGAAAATATTAATTCGAATTTTCCCTGATTTACAATCAAGTGGGGTTCCATCCGATTTCTTAAGATCTCCCAGCCTGAAGGAGTAAATCGAACGTTCTAAGTGAACCAACTTTGGTAACCTTTTCTAATATAGCATGCCACCGCGGGAAACTTTTGATAAATTTTTGAAATAAATTAGCTCTTTACAGGTCCTTTCAAAGGGTTCTATGTAGATTTAATCCGTGCTAGACTATGTCGCCATCAAATTCTATTCTTCTAAATATTGTACCTGGTAACCTTTCAAGTACTTTTAGAAACCCTTATGAGGAAAAAGTTACAAGTGTAAGCTCAACAATTTTTTTTGTATTTTCATGCAACCTAATGAAAGGAATTGCCTTTCAAATGTCAATAGAAAAAATACCGCTGAATGAGAGTTGTAGGAGTAGAAATACACAACAGTGTTTGTGGCGAATGAATGTAAAGCAAACCTCACTGCTATTCTGGAAGTGCAGTGGCCATATCACAAGAAAAAGATAGAACACTATGACATCTACTTGTCATTAGATATAAACACCTCAAATGGGTCTTAATCTTCGTTATGTATGCTAGCGTCTGTCCATAATACGCACAGTTTGTCAAACTTCGACCCTTTATACCCACGGACCCTAAAAAGAGAGGGATGATATCACTGAAGATCCCGTCTACAAGATCCTCAAGCATAATATCCCAAAGTAACACTTAGATCGTTTAAAGCAATTCAAACACGAAAATTTGGGAAGAAGTCATCATTGAATGTTACAGAAATAGGGTAGATATTGAGAGGTCTCAGCTTGTCCCCGTTAAAAATTGGGCCAGGTAGAAATTGATTTCGTCGTGGTTCCGTTTGATCCATATATCGATCACTGGTATGAGACGGTACGTCCATCTTCCCTTGAGGGATTCTTCCTGTTGTTGTTGCCAGGTTGCAGTACTCTGATTTCTTTCATATTTTCTTTTCTCGTTGTCTACCCGTCCATTTCGTGCTCGCTCGAAATGTACATAAGACTTCACCTTAGCGGCACTTGACCATATTTCTGCTGCGTATATGTTTATGAAACTGGCAGCTCCTGAGAGAAGAAATTTTTTATTCTGTTGCGGGCCACCGGTATTACTCATCAGCCTTGAAAGTGCACTTATAGTTTGCGATGACTTTTTGCATGCGTGCTCAAGATGCTGTTTGAAGCTTAGGCGAGTGTCAATAATCACTCCGAGGTACATAATAAACGGATGAGGCACGACTTCATGCACTCCAACTCTTAACTTTATCGTTTCACGGACTTTTCTACTTGTGATAAGCACTGCTTCGGTTCTTTTGGTCGGTGAGTTCTAATCCAGAGCTAGCTAACCATCGACGTACAGTAGCAACTACCTCGTTACATTGAAGTTAAACTTCTTCTAACGCTTTTGCCTCAACTACCACGGCGATGTCATCCGCAAAGCCGATAATTGACGCCTCCATTGGAATCGGTAAGCGGAGAACTTCGTCATACATAACGTTCCACAGCAGGGAGCCAAGGACTGAGCCTTGTGATACGCCACCAGTAACCTCGTACGACATAATTCCCTCATCGGAATCATAGAGTAGGACTCTATTCGCGAAGTAACTCTTAATTATTTTAAGGAGGTAGCCCGGTACGTGGATTCAATACAGGCATCTCATTCCCAATTTGTCAAGTTAAATGCGTTCTTCACGTGGAGGGTTATAATCGCGCAGTATTTTTTGGTTCCTCCTTTCCAGTGATTGCCTTCTATAACGGTTCGGGATCTCGTTAATAACAAGTTGATTGCATCTACCGTAAAGCGGGACTTACGAAAGCCTTATTGGTATTCTGAGAGGCCTTCTGCTGTTTCAATAGCTAATAGAAGTCTATTGTAGATTATTCGCTCAAGGATTTTTCTGACCGTGTCAAGCAGATAAAGAAGGATAAAGAGCAGAAAGAGATAAATGGGTAGGACGAAGGTTCGTTTGGATTCCCCTTTTCTCTTGACACGAAAAACACCTTCTTTTAAGCAAGGGTCCCAACTATTCTTCTAAGCAATACCGTTCACGTTGGCGATTGCACACGTGGACCTTCGTAGATACAATTTTGTAAGCTCTAACCCAAACGTCGTTATTGAGTTGTTGGCAGAGATCTCCAAAGCAAAGACGCTTGCTAGACTTAATCGCTTTTTTTAACCGGGTTCTCGCTTCTCGATATGCATTGCGTAAGACTTGCAATCGCTAGTCATCTGTGTACCGGGAACACTGATAGATTCTTCGCGTTCGGTGGCATACGGATCTGAGTTTCGCAATTTAGGGGGTCCACCAGTATACTGGGGGTCGGTTTTTTTTGTTCCAACACTTGACATTGAAGCATTACATGCGTTGACAACTAATCGCGATAATTTGGCTACGAGCTCCCTTGCTGTTTTGGCTTCAATTATCGCCTCACTAATGAAGAAGCTTAGAAGATCTTCGTCTAAAGTACTTATGTTCCATTTGGATCGCTTGAGTGTTGTTCAGTTAATACGGGCTTCTGATCCGGTACCAGCGGTAAAAAGGATACCATTATTGTCACTATGCGTATAATGATCACCCACGCGCCAGTTAGCAATTCGTAGCAAGCCGCTGCTTACAAAAGTTATATCGATGGTCGATCCTAATCTAGCTGTACTAAAGCTAAAGCTAATAGCTAAAGCTATTCTCTTGTCCAGACAAGAGAATGCTTCGAGTAAAACAGTCTCCCTATGATTCATATACGGACTGGCCCATTCCGAGGCACATGCGTCTCCCGGATTCATTGCCGTAGTTAGCACGTGGTTCCTGCATCTCGATGTTCACAAGAGAACTTCTCCAGTATTATGGATATCCAAACGGTTCGAGGGACCAACATTGACTCGGACCATTACCTATTTGTAACCAATTTCCGGTTGCGGATGTTCCGGACATCGTAAAGTTAAGCTAATATAGCGGGGAGTATTGACGTCGGACGACTACAATGGCAGGAGGTCACCATATTCTTTTCCGTTCGAGTCTCTCTAAAACCCTTAAGAGATCTTATGCTTGCATCAAGTATCGTAGATAATCAGAGATACCGGCCACCACAACGAAATCCCAAATTTGACAACGAGAGCAGGGAAGCTCATGCAACTAAGCAAGCAAGTGGCGCTGCATAGAAGGATTAGAGCTACTTACGAGATCTACGAGCATAAGAGAAGGAACGAACGAGCTTCTCAGGAGGATAAACAAGAAGCATGAGAAGCGCGCGGTTGAGGCAATTAAGAGATGCTACTCCAGAAATGAGATTCGGAAAATTTATCGAAAGGTAAGAACAACAGGTTACGGACACAAACCCCGAGCCGAAGCCTGTAAAGAGGAATAAGGATGCAGCGTAGTAGAATTGCAGTCGATGCTGATGATTTGGAAAGAAGATTTCCGTAGACTGTATAACGGCGATGACGAACCGAATACCGCTGTCAGGATGAACGAACGTTCTCGGCTGCTGGCAGACGATGACTTGGCCAGGAGCATGCACCCACTCACCTGTAAAATATGGTCAGAAGAAAGTATGCCTGATGGAAGAAACTTCAGCAATGCTTGTCCAATCCTCAAGAAAAAAGACTCTCTGAATTGCGCCAACTTCAGAGCCATCAGTCTCCTTTACATCGCCTTCAAGATCCTATCTGCAGTATTGTGTGAATGCCTGAAGTCGTTCGTAAAAAACCTGATAGATCCCTATTCAATGTGGCTTTAAGACCATCGACTAAATGTTCACACTACAGCAGATCTAGGAAAAGACTCTTCAAATCAATACACACTACCGATACACGCGTAAACCAGCATCTATAGAGACGAGCTATACAGAGCAGTGTCTAGTTGTGGTACCCCTGACAAACTTGTTCGTTTGTGCAGGCGACACGCTGTCATACTATTTCTCAAACATCATTCTTTAAAGAATAGTGCAAAAGTCACTAGCCAATGATATAGTATTAACATAATCGGAAGAAATTAGCGTAATATCAGTGGTGCTTTTGCAAATATGTATTCAACGGTCAACTACGCCGAGGCCATGTATGTGTCATCACAGATATAACTTTGAAGTAGTTAAAGGTTTTATCCACCTAGGCTCCGCTATCAATTCAATGTTTGTCAACATAATATATCGACTTAGCCAGAAGGCCCAACGACTGAAGTAGCTGTGTCATATAGAGCGAATGAACACCAATGCTCCGATCCGAAAAATCTTCAAATTCACCCACAAGTGCTGGGTGATCTTAACCAACTTAGTAGGCGAAACTGGAGGCTAAAGATCGAGCTAGCTGGAGAGACTTGTTGTTTGAGGTCCAGGTCTACCCCGGAATATATCACTACCTTGAACAAACAAACAAACAGAGAATTTGTAGTAGCGCGGTGGAAAGAAAATCCTAACATAGCTTGCATAAAATTTCAGTAATTCTTGATTCACCAGTGTACGCGGAAATCCCTAAATCATTTGCCAGTGGACTCACGTCTGAAGCTCTTGGTAAGAAGAGAACTGAACGCGATGTGTTCGGTATAAATACCACCGGCAGGCATACTTCTTTTGCTAACGAATGAAAGATATGATTGTTAGTTCATCCCGAAAGTGCCATGTCCCAGATGAAAATATATCGGCCTATGTTTTGATAATCTCAATAAAGGTTGAACGCAACCTATACCCCAAAATCCAAAGTATCAATCTACCACTTTTCATTCCAAACACACAACCACCCCCAGACAAATCCTATGTCAAGTGCTTCAACAATATTCTTCCTATAGTCCTAACCAGCAACATTGGAATACATTGAAGCACATTGTACCCTTATTCACATGCACTGTCACTATATTTGTCTCGTCGTTTGTTTTGTACGACTTATGTGTCAATCAACCCCTGATGAGATACACAAAGTAAATTGACACAATGACTGTGATTTCTGTGGTAAGTTAACTGCTATCCAACACTTTAAGTTGATTTTAATGCACTGCAACCCCTCAACTCTCATCCTCATCCAATCCCCTCACGCATACAAAAGTGAAACACAACTATAAAATAAACGGTAATCTACACCACACCACATTCCATATCTTATCGTACACACCCCCTCTAGTCAAACAAAGACAATTCTGAATGACACCATGTGATGTGACAGCAAAAGCGTCTGCTGCGTTTGAACCGATTTCACCCCCATTAAACGTAATGCTAGACCAAGGTCTAGAGAGACGCTAAAAACTTCTTCTGGTAGTAGATAGGAAGTTCCTGCGACTTATCGACTATTATACTGGTCAGCGTTGCCAGATCAATTTGATTAAGATAATTTTTGAAAAGTCTTGGGCTTGAATTTTGTCTCAGATAACGCTGTCAGACCGGCGCTTTTTAATATACGAGTATCCCGGTCTGTTCAATCGAAAATTATTGAGTACAACCGTACTTATTTTCTCACCCATACGCATATTCAAACACAAAACCATTGTCCAAAACCATTTTTAGAAAGCTCTGGCAACTCTTTTGCTAGCCACCCACTTTCTGAGTTTTTTGTGTGAGTTAAAAGTGTTTTTTTATTACCCTGTTAACCGACCGCAGCGGACGCTATTCCAACAACAAACGACATTACCTATACAAAACAGATAAGAAGAAAGGAAACAAGAACGAAACCACAATAAAAGAAGTAACTATGGCTAACTTTGGAAGGGTGCAACAACTTCTACTTAAAACAGCATTACAGCTATTCCATCTAATAGTGCACGTTTCTCTCCTTTCCTCACTTCTGCTTTATTTCTTTTTCTTTTTTGCTTTGCTTATAGTGAATTAATTTAAAATTATGACTTTAGTTGGTTGAAAAGGTGCTGCGAATTACTCTGCTCCTTTCTCTTTCTTCCTCCGGGATTTTTCTTGAAAGGCCGAAATTTTATATACTATCCTGTCGTTTGAAAGCTAACTCCACCAGACAATCTTCCCCTACCCTTACCTTGTCTTCTGTGTGCTAATCCTGTATATTCTTTTGTCGTCATATTTCTTCTTCCGGGGCAGACAACAAAAAAAAAGCACCTAACGCAAACGCGAATGAATAATTTAATACAAAGATGGGTGGAGAATAAGGAGTAGGGGCTACGATAAAACCACCAAAGAAGAGCCCAATTACCACCATTCGAGAAAGTAAAAAAAAAAAAAAAAACATACTCACACATACCAACCCCAAGGGCAATCTTATCCTCACCACCCACCTTTTCTTTCGGAAGTGCCAGTGAGGTAGAGATCTTAATGCGAAATCCCTGTCGGCTTTAAATAGTAAAATTTAATTTTCTACTTTTTTACGTTTCTCCTTTTCCCGTTCCATTTCGTTGCTATATGTATCCGTATCTTGTTGTTGTAACTACTCTTGTTGGTGGTGTTGTTTTTTTTGGCTTTTTTTTTTTTTTTTGCTTGATGTCGCACGGGGGAAAAGGAACAATTTTCGAACTGAAAAGCCCTTGTTAATATTTTAATCTAGGATTAGAATTACTCAAGATTCAGAACGAGAAATGAGAAAGAGAATAAAGATGTGGAAGGCAAATAATGTTAGCTTTTAACTTGACAGGTTGTGGGATTAATTGAATTTATCTTGCCGCCCTGAAAGTGTGCTCTGGCAATGATAAGATGTACTCCGGGAAGTATCTCTAGGCCCGAGATACTCAGGTAAGTGCCTTTCTGAATTCGAGCAGTGTTCGTAGAAAAATTAGTTTGTAATTGGGGCACTAGAGCTGTTGGGTAAATAATTAAGATGTAGAGTACCTACTTTTCCAAGGACGATAGCACCTACGAATATTTAGTAATTTTTTCCGACTTTCGCGTTCATTGGAAAGAAATACCAAGAAGATAGTAGATGAATAGGTTTTTATGATGACAGTTTGTTGTTTCAAAGAGCTAGTAATTGTTTGTTTAAGTGATGTAAACCATTTGCGTTTTAGAGCGCAAGTTCATGACATCAAGGCAACAAGGTTTACCACCACTTCATTAAAAAATAACTTTTAAAGCAACAACGTTAGACAAGGTTTGTGCAGTCATTGAGTCATCCACTTATAGTACTCTTCTTTGAAGCAAAACAAAATAAATGAGTCGATTCTCTTTAAAGTTAATACAATGTGACTATCTTATTGAATTGCTTGTAGTATTTACATTTCAAAGCACAAGTTGATGACGATGGTTGAGGAAAAAACTTACACTTAGATTAGACTTCACTGACAAAGATAAATCAAGTCTCTGAAACAGAATTGATCGACAAGAATCTATGCAAACATAAGTCTATAGTATACACATAGCCAAAGGTTTCTCATCTAATGTTTGGTAAGTCAAGATACTATTGTAGTTGAGGAAGAGATGGACAGGATTTTAGACATCGTAGGGGAAGTTATCCACAATTCAGGTGAACCAAAGTACAGTCAAGGCTTGGACTTATCCTTACAGCAACTTACTTTACCAAGGAGAGTAAGTAAGTTAAAACACCCTCTAAAGATAGGCGAAAATGGCCACCGACTGGTGGTGAAGGCAAACAAAAAAGCTAGGCAGAACTTAAGCAATCAATAGTATGCAGACAACGATTGTATGCCAGAACGGGTATAAAGACATCAAATAGATCCTCGATGATTCTAGTATTTCTCTACCTTAGATAGGTTCAAACTTACAAATTCACTAACCAACCGCTTTGATGATTGTTCCAAAGAGGTTATTTAAAAAACTAGTACTCATGTGTCTAGTTGCGTGAACAAGTGAAAAGTCCTAGTCCTAGAAAAGGATAAGTTCAAATCTTAGAAAGCTTTCTGGTAAGTTTCAAACGGGCAGGGCATGACGACACACTCTTTTCGGGAAAAGGCAGATGTCGGCGGCAAAATTTGAATGTCCCAAATAATAAAGATGGCCAGCTGTGGAACTCATTTGTTAAACTTTCCCAAACTCACCACACCCAAAAACAACCATTCCAGAAACCTTTCCTTTACAAACCAGAATGATTCGATTGTGTTACTTCAAAGCTTACGGAGCATTCGATTTAAAAAAAAAGTACTAAGTGGAGTGAAAAGTAACCTCCTTGGCCGCCAGAATGCGCTGCTACTGCAAAAAAGGTTATGGTGCCTTGAAGTCCGCTCATATTTAGGCAGACATGCCGAATTTCAGTGCAATACTGTCTTTAGTTTTGTTTTGACATCATGTTGAGTATGGACAAAATCGATTTTCGTTCTCTCATAAAACATTATGAGTTGGATAAATATTATGGGGCTAATGCTTCGTCAGATTACACCGTCAAATATTGGTTTCGAGAGTTTCGTGGTGGCCGCAACTCCACCACCGATCAAATCCGCAGCGGCAGGCCCTCCGATGCAGTTACAGAGGACAATGTCAAAAAAATACATGAAATAGTGTTGACTGATCGGAAAGCGAAGATGCGCGAGCTAGCAGATACCACAAAGATTAGTACTGAGCGCACACGGCATATTTTGGGCAATATTCTGCAAATAAAAAAGTTATCCTGCCGCTTGCTGCGCATACACTTCGAAAGAGTGTTTGGACTTGCTGATGCGGAATCGGGCGGACTTTTGGCGTCGATTGGTAACTGTTGAACACCAGAGAACAGAATGAGGGCCCGACAATGGACTGAAGCTGGTACGAGTGATCCGAAGCGGCCGAGGGAGGCTCGATGGTCGGAAAGGTTATGGCGTCCGTTTTCTGGGATTTTCATGGCATACTCTTCGTGGACTTCCTCATAAAAACCATCAACATAGAGTATTACTGTGCATTATTGGAGCTATTGAAGGCCGAAATTGCTGCAAAACTGCCTCACATGAATCGAAAAAAATTTTTGTTTTTGCAAGACAATGCACCGGCGCACAAGAGTATCGCAACCATGACTAAAATCAATAACTTATGGCTCCAATTGCTGTCGCATCAAAAACCTCAAAAGACGGCTCATCAATAAAAAAATCAGCTCACACGAGGAAATCATCAACGCCACGGAGGAGTATTTTGCAGACCTTCCGGAAAATACTTTTCGGACGGAATCAAGAAGTTGGAAAATCGCTAGAATAAATGCATCAGACTAAAATTGGACTATATTGAATAAAATAAAAAAAATAAAAAATTTAAAAAAATTTTTTTTTCATTCCCAAGGAGGTTACTTTTCACCCTATGTAGTAGTGTTATATTTGATTCTGAAAAGAATCTTTTCAGCAGGCAAGAGACCAAAAAATTAACCTAGAGTGCGAAGCAAAGGCATTAGTACAACAGAAAAGGCTTACCAACGGTTAGTGGACACATCTGAGATTAAAGACCCTCGATGGTCTGATTGACGCAATTATAGATAAAAGGAACGGGTTGACTCTGAAAAGAAGTTACTACGTTACAAAGCTCCGAATCAGGCGACTCCGACAAGAAAACCGCTCTCAAATCTAAAATCTAAAATCAAATGAAGAATCTTGTAATCCTTTCAAATGGTTTAAGTTAAAAGCGAAGAAAAGGGAATAACAAAAGAGGTACCGCTGTATGTTGGTCTTAAATGTTTGCAAGTTATAATAACAGGGAGATAAATAACTCGACAGGGCATTCCATAAGCGAGTTGTACGGCCTAGGAGTGTTACGGTTGAGGGTTTAAGGGAACATAATAAATTGGCAATTTTGGCGGAGCTCTGGTGGGGAAAATAACGATTAAAAAAGGTAAGACTATAGACTGTACGCCGATGTTCAAGCGTGACAATTGGCTGTGTAATATTGGCTCACCTAAGACTTTTATCGCACAGTTTTAAATCTTATCTAGCAGGTGCAATGAAGTCTTGGTGGAACCTAATCAGATATGGGCATTGTACTTCAATTTTAGGCGGATTCATGCCTTCAACAGGAACATAGCAATTTTGTATTTTAATACAAACGCACCCATAAACTTCTTTTATGATCTATCTACGTTAAAACGTCAGTAAAGGCTTTCATTTTTACCATGGTAAAGTTCACGAACGAGCAACGTTAGATGGTCACGTTGCGGTGGTCACAACTTTAAGAGCGCCCACCTCGGTCGTAATAATCGTACCACTAAACAGTTTGTGCGTGCTGTAGTGGACAAATTCGAATCAATATATTCACTATAAAATATTCCTATTCCAATGGGAGAACGCATCAATCGAAGTATCGAAAATATCGCAGCCGTAAATTTTTTAGTACTAAATGAGCCAAATCAGTGGATTCCATGTCATTCACAGGAGTTGTTAAACTTTCAGTCACCATTGTTGCAATTTTTGCATAAATATCTAAGCCTACACCCTTATAAGATCAAATAAACTCAAGAACTGAAGCCTCTTGATCATTTGAAGCGCCGAATCTTCTTCGAGTTATTGGACAGCAAAAAACCCACATGTGCTTCCAGAGACTCCATCGAATCGACAAGTAGTGACCGTGTAGTGTGGATTTCATGCCGGAGGTGTGTTGAACCGTATTTTTTCGTCGATGAAGTAATCGCCATGTTACGGTCAATAGAGTTCGATATCGTGACATGTTGAGCAGAATTGAATGGACTTGACACCAGTGATATGTGTTTCGAACAAGATGGTGCCACATGGCACATTCGAGAAATGGTCGAATGGCCACCTTGCTCATGCTATTTAACGCCATTTAATATTTTTTGGTAGTGTAACCTTAAGTCCTTGGTTATTTTGAGGCCAGATCAGAGGTGCAAAAGTATTTTTTACATAGACATTTCGTAGCATTTTTGGCGGTACTAAATATGTGGTCATTCCAAAGTGCCATTTATGGAAAACGGCTGGTTTTATGGATAATACAGACAGCATTGTGTTTTAGAAGTATTAAATTCTACTCTGTCATTGGTGCCCCAATTAGAAGTTAATATCAGAATTTAATGAGCTTAACATACTCTGCCGTTCCCATTCTACGGACGAAGAACAGGGGCATGAGTTTGGGAGCGAATATGAAAAGCATAGAGTACTGTCTTCAACAAAGAAATATATTGGATTAAAAGAATATCGGAGACAGAACGGAGCCTAATGGCATACCAGCTTTTGTTTTGTGAATATCAAACAACTTGAATTTAACGTTCGAAAGGTGCTAATCTAATGAAAACAGAATCATCGATCACAAATGCGCTCATTTTCGACAATAGAGGGGATTGTCTCGTTGTCTGTTTCATACGTACAATGCCTGTTCTGGTACGTAAGGGTGTACCAACAGATTTTGTGGCTGTTGACTGTCAATTACTGTCATCGCCACGGTAATCGAAAAAAACAGTGATAAAAACTTTGACATTTGATCGAACTTAGCGTGCTTTTTTCGGTCTTAGCTCTCCTAGATGCCTGCGAGCTTTGGTTTCGACGTCAAAACCATAAACCCATGATTCGTCACTAGTTATGACCCGTTTGAGCAATTCAGGACCATCATTGACTTCATTCAAGAGCTTTCGAACTATGCTTATGCGACGATTCTTCTGATCATAACAAAGAAGTTTCGGAACAAAGTTCGCTTAGACACGTCTCATGAGCAAAACCGATATGTCAACATCCTCAACAGCATCTCTTATGGTAATTCGATGATTTTCCAAAAAAAAAACTTTCTTCTCAACTTTGACGTTATCATCGTCATTGGCATCTTCTCAGCCATTTTGAAAGAACTTGTACCACTTGTGAACATTTTTTTTTTTTTTTTGACATAGAGCAGACTCACTATATACCACTGTCAACATTTCAAGTATTTTTTTCACAAAAAATTTGTTGAAAACTCTTTGCTTAATTTTTTTTATATATTTATACGATAATCAAATCTTGGCTGAAGTTACAGTTGAAAGCATTTGACAACATGGGAGATCACTCAGCGATTTAACATTGTCCATAGAAACGTTTCGCAGAGACTGAAAGGGGCTTGGAATATTGAAAAATGTGGATTTTTTGGATTCCTCACGAACTCAGTGAAAAAAACTTTATGGATCGCATAATGCTCTGTGAGTCTTTGTTGAGATGGAACTCGCTTGAGACTTTGCTGAAAAGAGTGGTTACGGGAAACAAAATATAGGTAGTTTACAACAACATTTGGCGTAATAATGTGCTCCTACTGAAACACCACAATCTGTCGATAAACAATATTTGCATCCCAAAAGTCAAGTTGAGCATTTAGTGGGACTGGCGAGGTGTCCTTTACTTCTAATTACTTCCACGCAATCAGACAATAAAGGCCTTTTAGTATTGCTCTCAGCTCGATACTTTGAAATGATCAGTGGAAGAAAAATGGCCAGAGTTGGCGAACAGGAAGGACGTTGTTTTCCATCATGACAACACCAGATCAAACAGAGCTTTACTGACAAAACAAAAGCTGAGTTCATTTGGCTAGGAAGTTATGCAGCACCCATCGTACTCTCCAGACCTTGCCCCTTCTGACTACCATCTGTTCCGCTCTCTTCAAAATCATTTGAAAGGATAACAAACGTATGTACCTGGAAAACTTTTTTACCCATAAGTCTGCTGACTTTTACAAAAGAGGCATTTTGTCTCTTCCAGAATGTTGGAAGAAACAAATAGACCATGATGAATAATATCTGATGGATTACATATAAGTTTTTATACCAAAAATGTGTGTTAAGCTTAAGCCTTAATATTATTATTATTTTTATTTATTTTATTTTCTTATACAAATCTTGTATGTACAATAGAAAAAAATCAACTATAGCATAGCAAAGCTGTCTGTAAGATTGATTGTAATTAATTGTGTCTACCTTTCTTACAATTTCTGAGAATTCTGTTTCGGTAAGCTTGCGCTACTTTGCAGTACCACAAAAATTGCACTTCCATCTCGTTTAAATACGAGATCATTTCCGTGTCAGGTAAATAATCGCAGCCGTTAAAGGATCACCTTTTTCTACTAGGACCGGGCATTTTCCTAAAAAATGCAAGACATCTTCTCTTTCTCTCCGATTACACAGACTGCATAGGCCGGGATGATCCTCTTTATTTAGCAAATAATTCAATTGTAGAAGCTCGGCACTAAGTCTCACCATCACCGAGATATGCTCCGCACTGTTCTTATCTCGGAAGTAGTTTCTTGGGCCCAGGTTATGACAAAGCCGTCTGTACAACTCCATGGAAAGAGCTGGTAGCTTCTTCGATAAACTTCTCTTGAAGCTTCTCATCAACTATTGCAATTAACTTAGCTCTTAGCTCTTAACTTAGCTCTCCACACCATTGCGCGAGTTCATTCCATTCACCATACCAGCTATGTCTTCAGTTGATTACGTAATGGGCTGCTTTCTTCGGTAGTCTTTCCTTATTCAAAACTTTGATAATGTAGTCTATCTGGGTTTTGAGGGTTTGGATGAAGAGTAGAAATAGTCCTGTTTCTAGCATTGCGGGGTAGTTTTTAGTTTGTGTGTTCGAAGGCAGATGGAATATCCTTTAAATAAAAAAGCCTCAGCAGCTTTTCTACACTTTCATATTGATTGTATCCCCATACCTATGATGCATAGAACGTGATTTCGTAGCTGCATCAAATCACGGAATTCACAGCTATATGCCATACTTCTGTTGGCGAAACAATTTTTCCAAGTAGCTCCAATAGCACTCTTGGCCTTAACAAGTTTCTTACTTAGATGTTTAAGTTTTTTGTAAGGCACACTCCTAGGTACGACTTCAACAGGTATTAAATTATAGAACCATCTTTCGGTTATGCTATTTCTTCCACCACCGTTTCTGAAGATCACTATCTTCGATTTGTTGAGGTTAACTTTAAGATTCCAAATAGTACAGTACCTTCCATATACAGTTGGTTGATCATCAATTGGAGCGATTGGGGTGAGTGAGATAGCAACACTAATGCAATCCATTAGATCCTCTAGGAACAAATGGCACACCCCTGTCGAATGCCATACTCTGTTTGAAAGCATTCTGATATTTCTGATAATTAAGGACTCCTTAAGCTCTTGCGGGATGGTTCCATGTTCTAAGATTTGGTTTAACGCTATAATGAGCTAATTTATAAGTTCAATAATTCCGTACTTATAGAACTCAACGGGTATTCCCTAGGAGCCTGCCGCCTTGCCATTTTTTAAGCTTTTTAATGTGTTAATAATCTCTTCGCGAGTTATATTCGCATCCAAAATCAGATTTTCGTTCCACGGTTCTACATAGGCAATATATTTATCATATCATTGCTTTCGGATTGAACTACTCAATAAATTATTGTTCACCCTCATTTATTGAAGGAGAAGGGTTGGCAGTTAGGTTAGCAATGTTCAACAACTACTATGCTAAAAAGTCTGAGTTCAATTTCCACTAAGCCTTGGTCGACATCGGACGATTAGGTACCATATTTTGAAGTCTTGAAGCAGTGATTGTTCTTAAAACTTATATCAAGCTTCTGAGTTTGGTCTCTAAAATCTTCCGAACAGCTTGACCACGTTAAGTAGAAGAATTCTCATCCATCGATTGATTATTCTTTAGGGATATTAGCAGGCTATGTTGCTGTACCTCCTACAAATCAAACAGCCCCTTACACAGATGTGGAATATATTTGTTTTGGGGTTCAAACAAACGTGCACGGATATCTTTGGGTTCAAAAGAAAATCATGGATTATTCAAACTGAAAATTCCTTCTGAGTTCTGCAGGCGATTAAATTTCATAGATGGTTGTTTGCCTTCGTTAAATACTCGTATTTTTCATCGCTCAGAAGATTATTCTTTGGGGAACCTTGTAGCAGAGACGTTGAATGTCAATTTATAATTAAACTGAAAAAAGCAACTCAAAAACTTGGTGTATTCATCGTCTTCCTTAACTTTCCCAAAAACCCAAATCCATAGAGAACGTAATGAACTCAATTTAAGTGTAAAAACCACCTGGCGAAAACAATTAGCCAAGTGCGCCTTTATTTAATGGTCAGGCACTTTGCGGTTGCCTGTAATTGGTGCTTCCAAATCAATTTGGTTTATTTCGTTTCGAGGTGCGAACATTCTTAAAGTCCTTAATTAGACGAAGAAAATTATTTTTTTTTAACTTTATTGCTGCACAAATTGCTGGGAAGTTAATTTCGATCCTATACAACAACGTAGAGACAACATCAAACCAAACGGTACAGAATTGTACCGCACCGAGAGCTGTATCCTTAAGTCGGAAGGAAAAGAGAATTTCATTAGACAGAAACTCCATGCCATCAGATTATATTCGTACCTAATCAAATATTTCCTTTTCTTTAACACAAGTTAATGCTTTGACTTCCTTCATCACACTCCAACCAAAACACGGCCTCCTTGGCAGAACCGCCTTCTTGAAAGAATCTGTTAACGCCTGGCACTAGGAAAATTTACGATAAATAATTCAAAAGCTCCAAACAAATTATGGTGAACAAAGTGTTTGCGCTATGTTTCCAGTTTCCATCCCCTTTCACACTTATAAACCCTTTTCTTTAGGTTTCGTGTGTCCCTCACTTGTTAAAAAAACAAACAAAATTCAAGGCACAGACTATACAAACACCACTTCCCTTGTCCCTTCTAAATTTGCCAACGAATTCGATTTGTTTTCATTCCTGTTACCCAGACGTTGCTGTGTGCCCGTGTTGAATCCTTGTTCAGCTATTATTATCCTGCTTTTGGAATACCCATACATGGTATGGTTGCATCGGGAAAAAGGACTAAAACATAGAAATGTCGAAAACAAGCGAGCATACTGATATGAAAATTTTGCGGTATTTTCGGTTTTGGCCGCCATAACCCAAATAATACTCTCGTATGTAGTTCAGAACACACAACATGAGGATGTGTTCTTGTTGTACATGCACTTCCGATTCATTGGGGAACATGTTCTATGTTTCGTTGCCGATATTGTTGCGAAAGTTTCTACCTTGTACGACGTCTGTACGGAAGGTTGAGGACCTTTTTTGTGAATTTCTAAACCAGAGTTGTGTACAAAACTTAATCCTTTAGAAAGTTGGCAAACTTGTGTCGCTGTATTTGAAGCGGGGAATAGCTGGCGGGTATAATTATTAGAACGTTGCACTGTTAAGTTTCAGGATAGTTTGAGGATGGTTTCAATAGAAAGTTAAAGAGCAAACCGGCAGCTTAAACGAAATATCCGGAAGCAATGAACCGAGATTATCGCATAGATCGAAATCACTTTGTTTTGTGTCGGGTGACTCATGCATGCCAAGATGAGTGTGAGTACAATATGATTAGAAGGACGCAGGTATCATAAAAAAATTATCATAAAAAAGTAATTTATTTTTGAAAATATTCGAATGTCTAGAGACTATAGTTTTAGATGTTGAAGAAACCGCCAAGTGTGTGGCATTTATTTTTGAATGGAATTCCTAGGATATTTCGAAAGTTTAGAAATTTGTCTTTGTCTTCTAACTGACATGACACCCCATTTCCCATAATTGTTGGTAACCAACAAACATTGCACGAAAGGAGGGAACAGTCTTAAGTCACCGTTTTTTTTTTTTTTTTTTTTACCAAGCGTACGTGAACTGTAGGTCGAGTATATATTGTCTATAAATAAAGACAACAAGGCGGATTTATAAATACCGATTATGCCACAGAAACAAGAAGTCTGCTGACAACTAGAACCCCATCAAATGTAAAAGAAATTTGAACGCACAATCTAAAACGGTATTCCTTTTCCGTGTTTAGATGACACTCCTATATCGAATATCTTTTGCTAGAGATCTCTGACGATATCAAAAAATCTCGCATACTCGTATAATCCTAACAGAGGTTGTTACCCTGTCACCTCATTATCTGAATTTCAAGCATGTTGTTCACATAGTTATCCGCGGTAACTTCAATTTCGATCTTTTTAAATCTGACTCCAAGGCAGGTCAGTTTTTAGACAATATCACTGCATCTGGACTTTTTGCTACGAATATACGAGTACGTATATGCCACTCGCTTTGCACATAACTCCCCTCCGAGTCTACTTGATCTCTGCCAAGTATCTGATCGAACCAAAGTTTTACTTCAACACTAAATATCACTAAAAGATGTGTCAGGCTACGATCCAATTTTCTACACATAACACATGGACTGAAAAGTCAGTGCCGTTTTATAATAAAACACAAAAGGCGATACACTGATTGAAACGATTTTTGAATCTTTCGATACCAGTTTTGTAGTACGATTTCGGTTTAGCTTCAAAATAGGCCTCTGTTTCGACGATTACTTCTTCATCGGTCTTAAATCTCTTTCCGGCGAGCATTCTTTAGAGGTCTACGAACAGCAAATAGTGGCTGGGGGCCAAATCTGGAGAATACGGTGGGTGGGGAAGCAATTCGTAGCCGAATTCATTAAATTTTGCCATCGTTTTCATCGACTTGTGACACGGTGCATTGTCTTGATGAAACAGCACTTTCTTTTTCTTCAAATGCAGCCGTTTTTCTACGATTTCGTCCATCAAACGCTCCAACAAAGCAATGTAATAGTCGCTGTTGATAGTCTGCCCCTTTTGGAGGTATTCGATGAAAATTATTCCATGTGTATCCCAAAATACGGATGCCATAACCTTGCCAGCCGACTGTTGAGTTTTTGGTCGTTTTGGACGAATGATGGAGCCAAGTTTCATCCATTGTCACATACCGACGAAAAAATTCGGCTTTATTGTGGTTGAACAGCTTTAAACACTCCTCTGAATCCTCAACACATTGTTGTTTTTGGTCGACTATGAGCAAATGCGTCAGCCACTTTGAACAGAGCTTTCGCATGTCCAAATATCCGTGTGTGATATATCCAACACGCTCTTTTGATATCTTCTGAGCCTCAGCTATCTCGATCAACTTCACTTTACGGTCATTCGTAATCATTTTGTGGACTTTTTTGATGTTTTCATCAAACGTCCACTGCGTGCATCATCTTCGGTGCTTGTATGACCACTTTTAAATTTTTCTTTGCATCGGATGCATTTTTTCCCATCAAAGAGCAATGATAAATCAAAACACGAAATTGCTTTGAATCCATTTTTTTCACAATAACAAAAGTTGCTTCACTCACAAAGCTATATCTCGAGAACTAATCATCCGACAGCTGTCAAATTTATACACGTATCTTTTGAAAGTTAGTACTAACTAACAGAAAATGGTATGGGTTTTATTCAAGTGGTATCCTCTCTTAGAAACGGACTTTTCAGCCCACGTATTATAGTACACATCGACCTAACAGGTTCTTCAATTTTCTCATCATTCCAGTATAAAGACTTTGCTTCAATTGACAACAATGCCCTTCAACTAGATGCGAGTCTCCTTCTATGGCGCAGTTGATATTATTTCTTCGATGTTGGATAATAAAATTAACTTTTAATAATCGTTAAGTTTTCACCTCTATAATAGGCATATTTCGCTTAAGACTGTATCAATTCATAATAAGAATTGCCCTTGGTTCACATCTGATGTTAAGAATGCCATAAGAGTTCGGAGAAATATTTTCTCTAAATGGGACTAAGATCTGACCCATGTAATCAGCTTTTGCATTACTTCCTCAACTTTTCCAAACAGTTGGAAGTTGGTTAAGAACATTTCTGTGAAGAAGAAACTAAATACCAATTCGACTACCGACCTTCACCGTATTAGCATCCTCCCATGCTTGTCAAAGTTTTCCGAAAAGATTATTACGGGGCAGATACCTACATAATTACGTTGTTGAACATGAATTTCTATCTCCGCTGCAGTGGGATTTTCGAGCCAATCATAGTAGCTCTACAGCTTAAGTTTAAATAATGGATGACATGATCTAGGGCATAATTTACTCTGCCTGCTCGATTTTTCGAAAGCGTTTGACAGTGTAAACTATGACATCCTATATATGAAACTAAGAATGCATGGTAATAGAATTTCTTCTTCAATATTCCTAATATCAGGAATACCTCATGGTTCGATACTAGGTCCTATCTTATTTTGTCTCTTCATTAATGACCTCACTACAATATGCTCAAATGCTTCTGCTCACTGTTACGCCGATGATGAACAATGAGTTTATTATTATTGCCACTAAAACCTAACTAATTGTAATGTCGACAAAAACGCTTTAATACTGAAGAACTACACTCAATATATCTTAACAATATTCAACTTTAATTTGTGGATATTGTGACAAGTTTAGGATTTAAAATGAATCGTTTACTTTCCCCTGTAGACCATATAAACTGCACTGTTGGTCGAATTTATGCGTGACGTCGGAAACTCTGGCTATTTTCTAATTTTACACCAAAAATACACGAGGCTGAGACTCGTTAAAACTTTATTGAGTATGGAACAATAGCTTATCCTAAGCTGGACTCTGTGGCACAGAATGAACTAACAGTCGCTACCAACGGTATGGTCAGGTACATTTATGGACTTCGCAGGTATGATCATATTGTCAACTTTTGGGTGAGAGCAGGACAGTGTGTGTTAAGCGATCGTCCTTAAACCTTTTTTTTTTTATTCCATTATAAAACTTACTTTGTGTTCTTCTAATAAAATGTATTGGAGCAATTAAATAAATTGCTACAGACACACGACATATCAATAAAAGGGGACAAAACTCACGAAATCGCAAAACTGATTGAGATATTGGTCACCGATGAAATAAATACGGAAAAAATCGAAGCCGAATTGCGCAGCATCGTGTTGGATTTGGCAAAAACTGTCAATGATTTAGCGTAGACCAGTAGATCAGCCACTCCAGCAAAGTACATCCTTCCATCTGCATCGCAAATAAATGGTGCCAACAGAACCCAAGACGTTATCGGAATACTTCCGAACTTCGACCTGCTCAAGCACACACTCTCATCGCAGCAGTTCATTAATAAAGTGGAGCAGTTGCAACGCTTATACAGTTGGAGTGAAGAAATGATGCTATTCGCTGTACAACATAAACTGGAGGGACTCACAAGGGATTGACGAGACGCACAGCCAGTATTCCAGACGTGGAAAGAGTTTGTCATCGCTCTTCAAAGAGATTTTCCATGTGCAGTTAATATGGCCGACGTACATAGAGACCTTATGAAACGGAAGCGAAGGTCAGATGAATCTTTTATCGAGTATTATTATGCAATGCTAGCTATAGAAAGACGAGGTGAGTTGGATGATTTATCATTCTTTCACGTACTCAACTCGCCATGAATCTGCGAACGTCCAACGAGTTGCTAAGTTCTCTGGATAATGTATCCTAATTGCCAACATCATCACGAGCTGCAATAACAGAATCGGCATGATCAATTCCTGATGTTGACAAAACAGTCAACAAGTGTTTTAACTTCAACCAAATGGGACACATCGCTGCAAAGTGTCCACAGCCGCAACGGAAATTACGATGCTCAAGTTGCAGTAAGCCAGGGCACGAGGCGAAGGATTGTCGTGCAAAGAAATCGACCGTAGTCAAAGTCGAATTGAACCGAAACGCAGCAGAATTTACACCACCAGTTACGAAAGAAGTCATCATTGCAGGACATACATACTCAGCGTTCATTGACACGGGGAGCGATTACTCCTTTATAATAGAGTTAATGACCCCCAGTGAAGCTCCACGACAAACATCTGTGAAACAACTGAAGGGATTCGGGGGATCGATTGTGGAGTCTACCGAAATGGTCAGAATACATATGCAGATGGACCAAAACGATATTGAGGTATTGTTCCAAATTGTCCCAGAGGAAATGTTGCCACAAGGAATATTTTTGGGATGTGATGTTTTATGTCGACGAAATCAGCGGATGGTGATTGAATCCGGAGTGATGCAGATTCAACTGAGTCAATCGAAACCATTTGAGATTGGCAAG
This sequence comes from Volucella inanis, assembly GCA_907269105.1. Lineage (NCBI taxonomy): Eukaryota > Metazoa > Arthropoda > Insecta > Diptera > Syrphidae > Volucella > Volucella inanis. Next base: position 128,713,188 of record OU026157.1, read on the forward strand.
GAACTCAACGAAGGCCATCGCAAAGCAGTTCATGGAACTTTTGGTAAAATACAACGATTGTTTTGCAGAAGATATTTCCGATTTGGGACGGTGCAACACAATGTCAATGGAGATAGAGGTGACAACAGATAAGCCAATATTGGGAAAACGTTACCAAGTACCATTCACTCAAAGAAAACCGCTTTCTGCAATCGACGAAAACTTAGTGAAGCACAATATCATCCGTCTGAGCAATTCCCCTCACGCAGCCTCCGTGGTGTTGGTTACTAAGTCTAATGGAGAGAGCCGAATGTGTATGAACTACCGCACCTTAAACGCCGTCACCATAAAAAAACAATTTGTAATGCCAGTGGTAGAAGAACAACTTTCGCAGCTGAATGGCAGGAAATACTTCACCACACTTGATATTATCAGATCCCACTATCCGAAAGGAGTAAAGCATTCACAGCCTTTTTAACACCAGATGGATTATTCGAACATAACATCATGCCTTTTGGCTTAGTAAACGCACCCATGTACTTCCAGGTAATGATAACGCGGCTTATCCGAGGTCGAAAACATCAAAGCAGCATCAATAACTACGTCGATAAAGTTATTATCGCCACGGACACACCTGAGCACGGATTGGAAGTTTTAGAAGAATTCTTCATGACATCTTCATGACAACGAAGGTGGGGTTTCTTGGGCATGTGATTAGTTCGAGTGGTATACAACCAGGCAATGACAAAACAAAGTGTATAAGCGAATTCCCTAGACCGACCAGTGCAACGGAAGTTCGAAGATTTTTAGGAATCACTGGATTCTTCCGCAAATTTGTGAAGGGATACAGCGGTACTGCATTGCCATTAACAAAGTTGTTAAAGAAGGATGTCATCTTCCGTTGGACCGATGAGCAGGAGATTACATTTAATAAATTAAAGTCAGCCATCAGTAAAAAACCGATTCTAGTATTGTTCGATGCCACGAAGGAACACGAAGTGCACACTGACGCCAGTTCTGTTGGCCTGGGTGGAATTCTTTTGCAGCGTGAAGGTGAGGATTTAAAACCAGTTTTCTATTACAGTACTCCAGTACTCCAGTCATGAGTTAGAGGTTTTGGCGGTTGTTGAAACACTGAGTAGATTTCGAATTTATTTGTTGGGTACACGATTTCGGGTTATCACGGACTGCAATGCCATTGTAACAACGAAGGCGACGTCACTTTTAATATTGTACCATGAATGGCACGATGGTGGCTCAAATAACAAGAGTTTGACTTCGAGTGTGTTCATCGACCAGGAGTTAAAATGAATCACGTCGATGGGATGAGTCGTATCCCAACGCTACCACCGGAGGAACCGACGACTGTTGTTGAGAACGTTCTGAAAGTATGCTCTGTGGATGGAGATGCAAGATGCAAGATGCTAAGCTTAAAAAACATCGTGAGCACTCTTCAACAAAAGGATGCGCATAGTGCGGCACTGTTGAAGCAAACGGAAAACGACTACGAGATAGTATCAGTTCGGCTGTATCGGAAAGTCGGAGGTCAAATGAAGTTAGTGGTACCACAGCTAGTAAGGTGGCGAATAACGAAAGAGTGTCACGATGATGTGGGCCATTTTACCGTCAAAAAAACATTGGGTAGCATCAAAAGAGATTTTTGATTTCAACGAATGAGGCGATATGTGAAGTCGTACATCGCCGCGTGTCCCGAATGCTGTCTGAACAGAATTCAACTCCGCATGATGGAAGTTCTACCGATTCCGTTCTATTGTATAAACATGTATCACCTGGGACCCTTCCCTAAAAGTAAGAGAGGTAATCTGTATATAATCATTTTAGTCTGTGCTTTCAGCTAATACACCATACTCAGAGCTGTTCGGACGACTAAGTCTACACCTGTCGTCGCAATTCTGCAAGAAGTGATGACAATATTTGGGCAGCCGTTGCGAATCACTACCGACATGGGAACAGCCTTCACTTCAAAGGAGCTCGAGAGTTTTACTGCCTGGTATGGAGTCCAGCATGTGAAAACGGCTGTAAGGACACCAAGCAGAACGGGTCAACAAGGTCTTACTAAGTGACCTCACTTTACCAAACATTCAATGGAGCATTAATTCACAAATTAATACAAAAACTAAATTCTCACCAAATGAACTAGTGTTCAATTTCAGTGTGAAAGATGTCATCCAAAATCGAATGATACAAGCACTGGACGAGGAGCAGCAGAGGGTAGCGATGTCGACACGCAGAAGAAAGACATAAATGGAAGATTCGATACGACAGAAAACATCAGGCTCCGTACCAATACTGCGAAGGTGATTTAATCGTGATGGATTACGTATCACAACCTACAGGCGAGTCACATAAATTCGACCCAGCCTTTAAAGGGTCATACATAGTCAAGAGGGTTTTGTCGCATGACAGATACTTGGTGGAGGATCTTCCGGATAGATCGGAAAACCGTCGGCGCTATAGCAACGTCCTTTCAAGCGACCACATGAAGCCGTGGTGCCATCTGAGTCCTGACATAGACTGTATTTATCAGGAGGATAACGTTTATGAACCCGATTCATCCGAAGAGGACGAAGTGTCAGGACAGACCGAGATGTCAACTTCAGTGTGAGAGCAGGACAGTGTGTGTTAAGCGATCGTCCGAGGCAGAGGTTTTTGCGCACTGGTGCCAGTTTCCTTAAACCCTGTCTTTTTTTGTGTTCGATTATAAAACTTACTTTGTGTTCTAATAAACTATATATAATTTGAATTCGTTGCTAATTGTCTTAGGCTATCTTTTAACAATATCTTGGACTACTAAAATAGTATTCTCGGCTGCTCATTCTAACAATTTCAGAGTATAAGATGCTGTGTGTATCTGCACAAAATTATCTATACAAAACTTCGAATGTTTCTTTTAGATAAGCTTCAGTTGTTTCGGTCACTCAAAACAATTAATCTCACACCTTTTTCCAATTACGTAAACTCTTCGCGTCTTTTCTTCGTTCACACCATCAGACTTTGGAACTCTTTACCAATGGCTACAAAACAATTAATGGGAAACAATAAATTTTAAAGTGCAATTATGCATTCAGCCAAACAAAAAATTTAGCTCAATTAGGTAAATGCCTACCGGACTGTATCTTGCTTAATAGAAGACTAGATTAAGTAATTTTTTATCCTTTAAATCGGCGACACTGATAGCTCCGTGCTAGATTTACTTCCAGAGAATACCCTGGTTGCTTTGGTGGAAAGTTAGCGCCCACTTCCGGAACCATTCCTAACACAGAAAATGCAAAGTACGCGCCAAGACAACTTTCCGCAGAAATTTTCTAATAAAATTCGCAAAGTTCATTGGTTCATGGAGTTCATGGAGCCCCCCTGGGGACCAATTTGGGTCTAACTTTTTTTGCCTTCAAGGCGAACGAGTTTCTTTCTGCCTTAAAAAGAGCATTCCCTATTCTTTCGTTAATAAGAAAGAGGTATAGGTCCCTAATGATGTCGACATCTATAATGTATAAAGAAATCTGTGCTTCTTTAAAATAGAACCACATAACAGCCGTTATCCATTAAAAACCAAAATACCGCACATTCACATAAAACTAAGAAATAACGGCTGCCCTAGTACCACACAGTAAGTCATCAAGACTGTCATTTTTTTTGGCAAAAACACATTGACCAGTTGCGAATAAAAAGTGTACTATACTCTGATGGGGTCCAAAACTTCGGTATGATGTACTTTCTTCAGCCATGGTTTGTCACTCATTTTGGAGTTTTCAGACGACAACCCCTTTAATTGAACACGAAATAAGCACTGGGACTCCTGTTGAAAACACACTTTCCTAGACGCACTTCCACTTCAATATCAGTAGCAAACACAGACACCAGGTACTACAATCATATAGTACACCGCTTAAATCCTGAGAATTATACGAGTACAAATTATGCTTCAAAAACCACAGCAGGCTGTGTATGCAGTAGCATACATATGTGCCAAAATGCTGTAGGGAAGTAAAAGTAGTTTTCATTCCCAAAGCAGACAAGCCCATTTTCACCGAACAAAAATCCTTATGCCCATAGGCTTCAAAATCTTGAGAAAAACTGCTTGACACTCATATTTGAACTAATCTGCATCATGAAGACTCAGCCCCAACCCAGAAAATCACTGAGTTGAAAGCAGAGATTCTCCATCTTATGCTTGAGGCTTACTTTCAAGGTAACCTAATCGGAACTAGCTCACAACCGGCTCCCATTTACGAAGCTGCTAGTGATCTGAATAACACAACACGCCGTAGCTGGTACTCGAAGATCTCAACGGATGAGGCCATTAAATATGCTTCCTTTGATGGCTCCAAAAAGGTAAAGATCAGCTGCTGGCACTGGTATACATATCGAGACCCTGTCGAATAGTAAAAGTAGCTTTTACACCGAAAATCGAAGCCGGTTGTCCGCTCGCCAAGAACTTTAGACCTATGAGTTCGAGGTGCAATTGTGCAAAACGTCCTGCATCCTCTGTCTGTAATCCAACAATTTTACCATCGCGAAACATTTTGCTGCTGAACGCAGTGAGTTCTGGTTTCAATTGACGTTTAGCACACTAGATATAGACTTTCACTAATTTTCTCAAAACTTAGGTTGTTCTCTTTACGAGAAGGAGAAAGCTGACTATTCTTAGTCATCTTATGCTTAAAGGTATTACCATCCAAACTAAGTAACTAGGTAAGAAGTAGCGACTTAATGTAATCCAACACCTATGCTAAAAAGGAGATACTACCAGGGATCTCAAAGTCAGACCACAGGTAGATCGAGTTCAGAATCGAATGCGAGCTCTCCACCTTTTTGAAGTGGAGGCATTCCCAGAAAACCAATTGGACACGATTTATTGAGGAGCTCGGTAAGTCTAACAATGCTCCCCCTAAACTCAGGACAAAAGCCAGAGGAAGCTATTCAGAACCTGGTATCCTCACCAACGAAACCCCTCAACGAAGCTTATTTCGATTTCGAAGAGTGCCTCTTATAAAGACTTTTATGAGATATTTGAAACTGTTCAAAGTTCTCAAACGTATTGACTCCAAACGGTGAATCTCCTGTTTAAGGCTCATTTCCCAGCTAACCAAAGCAGAACTAGCTTTGGGTGTCATATTGAAAAGAAACTTGTCTGGACTAAGTATGTTACGTCGAAAACCTCTAAGTCGCTGTCGGCCTTCCGGCAGTATAAAGCGTCAACTGGATATACACGGCTATGATAGAGTCAATTACATCCCACGCATCGGTTGTCTGATGGAATAAATTCTCAAATACGTTATCGCTGCTTTTGCCAGACTACAAAAAAACGGTCTGTCTCGGTCTTAAGACGTGTTGAAGGATCTCTCTCCTCTCAACATATCATGGGCTGCAATCTCAAAGCCGTCTTCTGTTTGAAATGAAGCGGTTTTTGGTAAAACACGAACTGGAGCTTTGATGACATTAAGCGCCGTCTGCCTTATGCCCCTGGTCTTATTGACATGCTGTCTGATGAAAAAACACCAGAACTCGTTCTGCAGAAAAAATACGAAATCGGCCAGAATCTGAGCCAGCAAGGGAATATAGGGATATAGCATGGGCATGGGTGTCCTTCTGGAAGACGGAAACGTTAGGTTTCAGTGCTCGGCTTCATGTGGTCGCTTGAAAGGACGTTGCTATAGCGCCGACGGTTTTCCGATTTATCCGGAAGATCCTCCACCAAGTATCTGTCATGCGACAAGACCCTCTTGACTATGTATGACCCTTTAAAGGCTGGGTCGAATTTATGTGACTCGCCTGTAGGTTGTGACACGTAATCCATCACGATTAAATCACCTTCGCAGTATTGGTACGGAGCCTGATGTTTTCTGTCGTATCGAATCTTCCATTTATGTCTTTCTTTACGTCTGAGGAGATATACGCAATCTTCATGGCAACGAACTATATTGCGAGAAACCGGTGGAGCGGATGAATCATTTGCATCTATAGCGATAGTCGAATAGCGCTTAAAGCCTTGTTGGACCCTCTTGCGACATCCAAGCTAGTTCGAGAATACAAGACATTACTGAACGCAGTCGGAAGGCTCACTTCACTGGGTCAGTTTGGCCTGTTTGCGATGGGATCACGGAAAATGAAATCGCCGGTGAATTTTCTAAGCAAGACTCAGAGGAAAGTTTTCGTCTACCTGAGTCCTCGGTAAAGGTTTTCCGCTGATGACTCTCCGGCAGACTAAGCGAATGCTTCCCGATATATCTAAGAGGTCAGCTTCGGAAAGGCTGCAGGCTGCTTACTATTGAAGTGATGAGCTTTACGTTTCCTGAGCATTTAAATGTGCTGGACATGAGTGAGATAACATCCTGCGATGCTTGCTATGAGAGTGATGGTGACACCGCGGATCACTTCCTCTGTGAATAATCGGCTTACACTCGCATCAGGCTCGTCTGAAACAGTTAATTAAAAGGTACTTACAAGGAGTACAATGAACTTGTTCTTTGCTCTGTTCTGACAAAAAATTATGTTTTGACTAATTGCTTTGTAATTCAATACAACATTTTGTCGATTACACAGAACCTTTTCTGTACTACACAATGTTTGAAAAAAATTATGAACATGAATACTGTTCATTAATTAAATTAATTATTTTGTTTTTATGATACATACTCGTATACACGTAACGATGTATTTTTTAAAAAATTTTTTCCATAAAACTTCACTCATTACAACTTTTCCACTCGATACGCCTCATCCTCTTAGAATCGAAGTTGTAGGAACCAACTTACAATATAATCGTACATCCGATTTCCATGTTGGATAATCATTTCCGTTTGTATATTAAAATTTATCAACGCTGGAGTAGTATCAAAAAGCCTTTCCATTAATAATACGTCTCCGGTGCAGGATACAAACAGGAACATAAAACAATGTGGCGTCATCAGACGTTAAAATAAAAAAGACTAAAATCCAGGAACGAACTTTAACTTCATGGCAATCTTGTAGGACGCATTCAGTACTTATATATATACGAGAATATACATACATATATCCGCATACTTTTTTTAATGGGAATTTTCGTAATAACAAGTTCAATGGCCGCATCAAAAAGTCACCCCCGTACTTCCCACGAAAACAACCAGAACTCATGTACGGTCACATGAATAATTACACTTTGCCAAAGTCTGGTCTCTCTGGTCTCTGTTATTGTTGCAGCAAGGAAAATTGCAAAAAACATACGAACACGGACACAAAAGAGCAACAAATTCTCGATGTAATTGTGAAAAGTTTTAAAAGCAAAAAATTGATGGGATTTGCAACGAATGTATGCACAATAAATGTCGCATTGGATTACTGTGAATTTCAATATGCAACGTTAAGTGGGATTGAATGATTCTCCGTGATGCAGTGCCAAGAATCTTAAGACGTATCACGAATTTCATTGTAATCCGTTGCCGTTAAATAGTGATGAATTAAAAATAAAATCATCTTTCGGGGTAAAATTTAAAAATATATTTCGATAATGAGTATCTCATGAGGCAAAAGCAGAAGCGAGTATAAGGTTACTACAATAGATCGAGGATGTTCGAGAGTGAATAGACGCAATTTTATTCTCGGCTCCGGTAAAAACAATTAAAACGCGTGTGTTATAAACTATTCTTAATTAAATTGTGCGAGAATCATTCAGTTTGCACATTTCATCATGACTCGAATCATTAAGAGGAAGAAGGGAGGAAGAAAAGAAAGAAAAACTTTATTTTTGAAACTGAAACTGAAACTGATTCTTCGTGAGATTTGATTTTCAATATGCCTTTTTGACAGATCACTCATGACTCGTATCAAACTGCTTTGTCATTTTTGTTCAGTATCGTTTGGCAAGTCATCACGAAAAAACTCACACTACAATAGCGTCTCAAAATTGCTCAGCTGTATTACGAAAATTAGCGTTTTGTGAGAAATGTTTTTCGTGCGATTCAAGGAACTTAGCGTCCGCCTAATCGACTTACTGAAATCACTATTGCCAATACCATTCGCAAATTTGAGTCCCAGTTTACATTAGTGAATGATAGACGACCGATTAGACTACATCCAGCACATAGTGAAGAGACTATAGCAGCTGTAGCTGAGAGTGTACGCGAAGACCGTAACGAATCGATTCGTCGTCGTTCTCAGCAGCTTGGCTTGGCGTATTCAACAACTTGGCCTATATTACGTGAAGATTTCGGCCTAAAAGTGACTTGAATTTGCATCATATTTTCAGTGAATGGGTTCTGGAAAAACTCAATGAAAATCCGGTGTTTTATCGTGAAATTTTGTTCAATGATGAAGGACATTTCTCAATGGATACGTTTTCCACGTGGTTTATGGTCTGGTGGTGGTGGTGGTGGTGGACCTGTTAACGGACTATGTGCTTCCTGAAATTCAAGCACATGGTCTCGGTGAACTCTGGTTTTAACAAGATGGCGCTACGAGCCATACAGCCCGTGAAACAATGGACTAGTTGAGAAATCATTTTGGTGAGAACTTAATTTCACATTTTGCTACTGTAAATTGGCCGCCTAAGTCCTGTAATATCAAGCCTTTATACCATTTTTCTAGGGATATATAAATTCCTAGGTCTTCAGGAATAAGACAGCTACGATTGACGCTTTGGAACCCAACATTACTCGTGTTATCTGCGAGATACCAGTCCAAAATTGGACCTTCCAAATAGATCACCTTAGACGTAGTCAGAGTCTTCGTTTACATAACATCATTTTAAAAGAATAAATGCCATTAACTATTCTTTTAATCGATAATAAAAATTTTAAGTTCAGTTTTAAATTTATGTACTTTGTTTTACATTATAAATCAAACCTCACGATGAATCACCCTTTACAAATCAAACATCACACGCAGAAACCTAGCTCGAGCACAACCGCCTCGAAACCTAATTCACCGCACATTAAGCCCAACAAGACCATCGATGGTATAGGGGAACAAACACTTACCTCATGCACAAAGGCAGCCTCAACACACACATGTTTGTGTTTTCTAATAACGACTTGACAAATTTTTTTTAAATAAAAGGGAAACCATTTGAGATATTTTAAAAACTTTATTATTGGCTTGAAGTACAATCAAAACATTTATGAATGGAATGCGACTTTGTTCATATGGCCACCGCGGGCACGTTTGCAGCGGTCAATTCGTTGGACCCAATTTTCAACGACTCGGCCACACATTTCTGCCGAAACGGCTGCTTTTTTGCTTTCAATGTTGGCTCTGAGCTCTTCCAACGTCGTCGGCGTGTTGGCATTAACCAATGACTTAACGTTGCCCCACAGAAAATAGTCAAGCGGCGTTAAATCGCACGAACAAGGCGGCCAATCAACTGGCAATAAATCGATTTTAGCGTGTGCTGTGTGGCTTGTGGCACCATCCTGTTGAAACCATATTGAAAACATGTCGTCCAAGTCCATATCTTCCAATACAGGCCAAAAATAATCAGTGATCATGGCGCGATAACGCTGACTATTCACAGTAACGTAACGATCGTTATCGTCGACGAACAAACAGTTATTTTTTGTGGATGCTTGTTGACGAACCCATTGAGCCAAAAATGAGCTTCGTCACTGAAGATGATTTTGCGATGAAATTCATCACCTTGGCGCATCTTCTCCAGAACCCAATCGGAGAGCGTACATCGCTTCAAATGGTCCATAGGCTTCAATTCTTGAATCAGCTTGGTCTTGTATGGGTGTAAACCAAGATCCTTACGCAAAATACGCCATAATGTGGTATGAGCGATGCCCAATTCTTGAGACCGCCGTGGAATTGACTGATTTGGATCGTTTGCTACGGACATCTGAACGGCAGCGATATTTTCGACACTTCAACCAACCCGTTGTCTCACTGACACGGCAACATCACAACAACGAAAAAAATCAGTTTGAATTGAGTTGTGACGGTGACAAGTAAAAAAAAGTGAAATGTCTGGTAAATATCATCAACTGACTCGGGGCGAAAAAGTTCCAATATTGACTTAAGTTGAAGAAGGGCTTGGCTATCGTGAAATTGCGGTTAAAATAGGATGTTGTCATTCAACTATCGTACGACTAATGAAGAAAAAAGAAAATTTGGATCCACTGGAAAGAAAAAAAGGCTCGAGACGAAAACGTAAAACAACCCAGAAGACGGACAACGAATTAGCATGAAAGATTACTTTAAAAGTGCTGTCCGTATAAGAGCATAGCTGAGTGAATTTTATCAAGTTGATCTAAGCGCCGAAACCATACGCCGACAGCTACGGGAGATAGGTTTATATGGAAGACGATCAGCGAAAAAACTTCTCCTAACCACAAAAATGAAAAAAGCTCGCTTGACGTGAGCAAAAAAGTACTAAGATTGGACGCAGGATGATTGGCGATGTGTGATATGGTCCGATGAAAGTAAATTTAATTTGTTGTGTGCCGACAATTTGCCATACGTACGACGGTCAGCAGGTGAAAGGTTCAAGGACGAGTGCATAGTCAAAACAGTGAAGTTTCCTCAAAGCCAGATGGTTTGGGGATGTTTTTCATTTTACATTTTGAGACCTTTGCACCTTGTTAATGGAACTATGAACGCTCAAAAGTATGGAGAAGTAGTAAGGGAGTTTTTGGTACCAGCAATTAAACAGCATCATTCGTATACTGACAAGTGCATTTTTCAAGATGATTCTGCACCTTGCCACCGCACCACATCCGTAAGTGAAGTGTTATAAATCAACTTTTAGATGTCTACTTTATAAATAATAAACAGACAAGTAACTAGAGTCTTTCAATAATTTTCAGCTCAAGACAACGTTTGATGACCTCGAAATTACCAGACAGGACTGGCCAGCTAATTCGCACGATTTAAACCCAATCGAACACTTGTGGCATGTAATGAAACATAAGGTGGCTTAACATAATTCAGAGAGTAAAAAAAAGCTAAATGAAGTTCTGGAACATGTATGGAACACTGAAATTTCAAGGGATATTACTGAACTTATAGTAAACTTGATGCCTTCTGGAATAAAAGCGGTTATAACTGCCAAAGGAGGAGCAACTCGGTATTGATAATTTTTTGGTAAAAGTGGCATATCTAAACATTTTATATACACATACATAAAAAATGTATCGTTTGATTTTGTTAACCAATGATTGTATTAAAATATTTTAAAAAAATAAGAAAATTTACTAGTTTTTCTTTCTTTGTTAATATCTTTTTTCAAACATTCAATAAACAGATGGAAATTATATAGACTTGGGACTTAGGTAGACCCGTCTTAAATAAATTAATTACGCTGACATAAAAAATCTTGTTGTTCCTTTTTTCCTTATATTTATTAAGAACGAACATAAAATATATAAAATAAAATAACAATCATTCACATTTTTGTATAAAAATAGACTTGAAGGGGTATTTTGTTTAAATTGTTACATTCAAAAGCTCCAGGACTTCAGGTTCGATAACACTTTTTTTTTTCTTTTAAGAATGCACCTGAGACTTGCAATGAAAGGGTCTGGAGTTATTAAGAAGATCTGTTGTTCTTGTCTTTTGTTTCTTTGTCTTTGTTTCTAGCCTATTGTGCTTCCTCTGATAATTGGCCAATTGGAAGAATGCAAGAAGCAACCACTTGTTTGCCATGAAACAAAACTTTGTGAACGCTCACTGGCAAAACACGCTCACCATCCATACTTCTCAAGATACAAAGTCCTAGTTCTGAAATTAATAGGAAACCCAGACGCTAGAGCTTCCAAAATAATATGGAACCCTTTGATAAGCTCTATATCAATGCCTGTTATCTTAGCTGTTTTGTTTTCGTGGTTGAGTTGGTATGTCAATGAGTAAGACAATTTCCTTTCTGAATCTATCTGGTCGGTCGAGCCTTATGTATAGCATTCGTGTCATCTTTTCGGTGGACGTCCTTACAGCCGCGGGTTGTTTATTGTGCCCTCTCCACACCCTTCTTCTGGTTCACGTCCGCTTTGCAGATTTATTGTACTTCGGTGCTCGTTTTTCTATCTAGGCGGGTGCATCCGGCAATAGATCTTAAGATGTTCTTCTCAACTGTGGTCGAAATCTGTTAAGCTGTTCTGGTTTCTGCAGAAGTTTCTGCTGCGTATTTTATTATTGGCCGGATACAAGTTTTGTTAATTCTCATTTTACTGTCGGTGTTTATGTATCTTTTTCGTCATATAGCATATCTTAGACAGCCTGAGATTGTAGCGGCTTTGTTGACTTGTGCTTTTGCCTCTTTTTTCAAATCTCTGTTGCTTGTTATATGGGAGTCTTGGAAGGTGATTTCTGGGACTGCCAATTTGCATCTTTTTGGTTCTTTTGATATAACTGTTGATTTAGTTTTATCAACCGATAACTCCATATTGTAGGAGATTGCTGCTTTTTCAAATTTATATAGCAGTCTTTGCAAATTGTATTCCGAACTGCGTCATCTGCATAGCATATCACTTTAAATTTGCCGGTGGACATGTAATGCGAAGTACAGCTGGTTTGACCTCTTAGATGATAGGTTCCATGATGATGTTAAAGAGGAACGGTCTCAAACTGTCACCTTGCCGGATTCAGTACATTAGCTGCAATGCCCTTCGCTTTCAAAAGTGTGATGACATCATGCAGTCGAACACAGTCAAATGGTCGGCGAAGCACATGTACGCAGGCTTGTTGAATTCTAGAGATTTTTCACATATTTCTCGTACTATACAACGAATATGGCGTCAACTATTGATCTGTTTTTCCGGAAACCTTCTTCGCATATGCCTTTTTTGGTGATTTCGAAGGCAAGAACTTTTGTAAAGAGTTTGGGGATGGAACCAAGCAGATAGATACTCCGTTAATCCTTGGGCTCTTTCTTGTCACCTTCTTTAAACATGGGAATGGTGATACTGTCTCTTCATTTCTGTGGTATTGAGCAACTGTCATAGATTTTGAAGAATAGCTTGTGGATTTCTTCTAAGATGCATGGCCCTCCATATTTGACTAGTTCGTTGGAGATTCTGTCAATACCAGGGAACTTGTGGTTTTTCGGCTTACGTATTGTCATCTCGGTATCTTGGTGGGTGTTTCCCTTGTAGACTGGATCATCTGAGCTCCTTTCTGTTGGTGTTAAGGGCTTTTCTTTTGGTTTCAGGTTTTGGCTGGTATGGTGGATGTGCTAATGGATGCTGATGATCTTTTTCTGACCACCATATATGTCATGTTCCATATCTAATGAGAATACCTGACAGTTTCGTTATTTAACTTAAATTGTAGGTCGTAAGTTATTTCTGATCTTCTGCATCGTAGACATTACTCTTGTTTTTCTTTTGCCAGAGTTTTACATCTTCATAGAGCCACTGTTTCATGTGTGGTCTATTATTGTTGATATCGATTATTCTTGTATTGCTTCGTTAGCTGCTGTGGCGATGTTTGATGTTATTTTTTACCAAGATGTTTGTATGTCATCAAACTACTATATATTTGAGTGATTCAATGTTAAACTTTTTTATTGGTGCTGGTGTAGATCTTTTATGTCTGATAATGTGGTGTAATCGAAGTTTAACTTACACTTGGTTGTGATCTGTAACGGTGTTTGCGGAGCTTAGTACTCTGACGTCCAAAATCGTCGATGGATATATTGATCTGTTGGCTTTTGTAAAGTCGATGATTGAATTTTGTCCTCCAGACTTTATGTTTATGTGGGTGGTAGGTCTTGTTTATCCTTAATTTATTTTGCATACAGAAATTTAGAAGTAAGTTGCCATTTTCGTTGGAAGATTCATCGTTATTTCGTTGCCAACTCTGGCATTAAAGTCTCCAAGAATGATGACCTTTTCGTTTCTACCGATATTGTCTAGAGTCTGTTGCAGTTGTTGGTAGAATTCTTGCTTGAGTTCATCTGGTTTGGTGATATCCGGTGCGTAGACACTAACAAGGTTAATTGGTTTCGTCTTTTCTAGCTGGAGTTGTATACCAAACAGTCTGTCGTTCACAGTCAATGTGCTCGATATGCTTAAAATATTAAATTTTTTCCTTTTTCATGGCGGGTCGTCAACGATGTTGTGGTTATTATCCGAGGATTGTGTTGCTTGTCTGTGAGTGATATTCGTTTTTCAATCAAGCAGGTTGCTGGCCTCACTCGAGGAGACTTATTGTCAACCTTCTCTGGTCTAGATCCATCATGTTTTGCTATATGGCAGGGGCACCTTCACTATCATTCTTCACCACGCACGATGATCGACAAAATAGTCGAATCGGTTGATGCAAAACTTCAGTTAAAAGCTTTCTTGAATTTAGAAAATGCTATACCAAGAATTTTGGGTTGTGTTTTGGTTCTGGCGTAGATTTAATTTTGATCTTCCCCTTGGCGCTTTATGACGAACTGTCCGAAAGACAGAGGTCTTGTGTTTTTATAATTCTGACTCATTGCTGCGGTCATAAGCAAGGAAACGAACGGAGGATAATATAACTTTGGCGTTGTATTTGCAGCATTTGTTGTATTAGGACCCCCACCTTAGGCAGTAATTGAATACAATATTTCAGACAGATGAAACTAATCATATGTTGAGGCGCCAATACTCAGAAAACATTTTGTTGCAATAAAAGGCAGCGAAAAATCCAATCCATATAACGCTATCAAAATTGTTCACAAAAGGCACTACCAGCTGGAAGGTATCGTAGACCAGAACTTTCGATGTCAGATCATAGCCAGAAACATCAAGTTCCGAAGCAGATCTGCGAAAGCATCGAAGCCTATGTTGAAACCAGTAAATAAGGTAAGGAAGTGGCAGATGAATTGATGGTATCTGCACTTAGTCTCTAATTCGCAATTTAATTCGCAGGTATTTTGATAAAAGCGGATTCACAATCCGGTCCTGCTACTAGAATAGCAAATACACTACAATCCAGCAGATAACTACTGAATGATTAGGCCAGTAGTAGAATTATTCGAGTTCACATCACATTCTTGCCTTACATTGTCGTAGTGGCCCCCAAAAACTTAATGCGGCTACCCTATGTATGTAGGCTTTAATTTAAGCCCTAGCTAGAACTTATTTCTACTGGCGCCGGTTTAACAAAAAAACGCTTCGACATATGTTACAGAGACACATACTTAAGCAGAAAGTCTTGAGTTTCATGAACAGACTCGAAATTTTGTGGCAGGAAAGTTTGTTTTTATAAGCTCACCAACAAAACATATGCTAGTTATAGAGCCTAAATACTACCGAGAAGTTCACTAGATGAGTTCTAAAACTAAAAGATGTTCACCTCCATTCCCACTCTTCCTTTTTCACTTTCTTCCTTCCTTCTCTCTCTTTACTCCCCTGTGCTAGGTCAAGGTGTCATACGACCAAGGATCATCTTGGGTGAGGGCCCAGAATTTTCTAAAATAGCTCAGTCATAGATAGAATAACCGAATACCTGGCGACCTGTGGGTAAGCTTACTTTGCCTTTCTGCAGTGGATCTCTGTACAGATGAAAGTTCTGCTACTCATGGGATCCCATATGAAATCTCTAATTTCTAAAACAAAAACTCTTTCAATAT
Source organism: Volucella inanis (assembly GCA_907269105.1). Taxonomy (NCBI): domain Eukaryota; kingdom Metazoa; phylum Arthropoda; class Insecta; order Diptera; family Syrphidae; genus Volucella; species Volucella inanis. Next base: position 128,728,702 of record OU026157.1, read on the forward strand.
CGAACGGTAATATGGTGACTAGACTTACTACTAACAAGGCTCATGCAATGCCGAGCAAAAGCAAAACTGTAGCAGGCCAAGTGGCACCTTCTCAAGAAGTGGCAAGAATTTGGCAAACCATGGTACTACCACTTCCACCATCACAAGAAACCGCAAATTTGAAGCAGGCCGTGGTCTTCCCGATACTACTAAAATTCCTATCTTGAAAGATGAAACAGGTGCTCACCCGCTTCAAATCCAAGGTAGTCTACCATACATAGGACTCTGAAATGCCGCACGAATTTTAAAAACCCTAGGATCCGCTCAAGAGATCGAGAGAACAGCGGACATAGGGAACAAAATAAAGCGGGCCAACAAACAAAATGCCAAAACATTAAAAGACTCTTCCACACACGGGAGATCGTTGGCAGTTCCCAAATGCCTAACATTAAAATCGTCAAAACTCCCCCAGGTCCTTCAAATCTTGCATCTCTGAGGTATTTAAGTGAAGTTCTAAGCGTTAAAAGCGACGACGACGGTTCAAATTCAAGTACCTGATCGGTGGTATTAGGTAGAGTAGGAGAAGTCTGGCCGTGTACAAAACTCAAGGTGGTGGCTAAGGAGGATATCCCTAGCAGATATAAAACGCGCACTCAGATCTCAGCTAAGCCATCTTTCCCAGAAAGCTTTGAGATCTTTAGCTCAGCAATCCGACCATTTTGACTCTTGACTGTTCAGTCGCAAAACTGAAAAAACTAAGGAACCCTTATAGATGCGCGTTACTCTTAATCAATAAGGAATCCCTTCATCCTCTGGTGCAGACTTACAAAATCAATCATTATTCATACGTTCTCTTCTCATTCAAAACTTTATGATATGTGTACTTTTCCTGCAGTAAGGAGTGCTTTTAACAAGTCTTTACTAAGTGTTCCCATGGAAACGTAAAGAAGGAGACACACAAAAAAAAATCTCAATTTTTAAGAAATATGCGTTGCCATGTGGAATGTTATGAAAATCTCTACCTTTGCATCATTGTCCCTGCTTCCTTATTTGTCTGCATATTTGTCTAGCTCTTTTACCTTCTTCGTTTACCCCGTTTTTCTGTCCCTTTAGTAGCGCAAACTTAAATCATTTTAGCAACCTCCTTACTTCATTGCCCCCTTTTGTAGGTACATCGTATCCCACCTCTGCATGCATCCGTTTTTGACCGTTTCATTGACACACAGACAGTCAGATGAGTATACATAATAAACTCGTAAAAATATTATCCTTGCTTGATTCTTCTTCAAACAAACAAAACAACACTCCTCTGACGTACATCATATGTAACTTTCTCGGAAAGGCTTCAAAGTGAATTTGAATGAAGCACCCTGAAGCTACCCTTATCAGCCACCCACTAGTCGACCCTAGTGACATCCTCTCCCCAAATACCCATCTTAATATGAAGCAGGGCGAATAAAAATATTATTCAAAGGAAAAACTCCAGAAAATTGCTAACATAACTGCAAAAAAGACGAAAAAATATATATATAGGAGTGGTTTAGAAGGAGAGGGATGGGAAGGAGTAACTGCATCCTTGTACTCGATTTGGCCGTAGTTGTAGTAGTCGAAAGTCCTTCTCGTCTAAATTTTTAAGTCTCTGTTCAGTGCACTTCACTCCAAGCGTCACCTCTGTTACGCCTTTTGCTTTGTCCTTGAGTTACCTACTGCGTATTTTCTAAAAACGAATAACTTTTCGTTTTGTCTTACAACTGTATGAATAGATATAGGTAGAATGTACACTTTGTCGAATTAACGTTCAGACCAACAGATAGTCTGACCGACGCATTAGAAAATAGATTGACAAACCCAAAGAACACACCCGGAAGAAAGGTACAAAGCTGTACTGCATGTACAAATCCAAGTATCTAGAACCCTCTTCCTATCTCAGTTGACAGAAAACAAGAGTGATAAACAAGAAAGACTACGACGCCGAAGAAAGACTACGACAACATCTATATCTATTCGGAGGATGGAGCGGAAAGAAGGTCCCAAAAAATTCTTCCAAAAACCATTTCGCCATTTCTATCGTATTGCTGCCTTTTATCTTTTGTTTCTTCTTCTTCATCTTTTGGGTGGAAAGTCATGGAGATGGTTGAAGCGGTTTTTCACTTTTCACCAAAGTTCTTGTCTTTTGTTTGGCTTTCGGTCGCCTTTTTTGTTCTGGTATCCTGGTGCTGGTGTTGCCAAGACAATTCGGATGTTTGGGAAAAGAGTAATATGTTTGTATGATGGAGGTTTCAGAGTTGATGGTATTTTACGATAATGAAACAACATGTTCTGGGTTTTTTCGTTTTTTTTTTTTTACACTTTTCTCTACTGTGTCTATTGTCTTTCGATAAAATGATGAACTCGGCTTCCAATCAATTCCATCAGAACGTTTACTATCATCCCTCTTGTTGTTGATGATGGTAGAATACTTCAATTCGGTTCCATGGATTAGAAGTTAGAATGAGTTCATCAGAAATTTATCGACCTTAGCGGAGTCAATTTCTACCAGTTTTAGACGGTGCGGCTAGATTGAGCGCGTAATGGTGTGCAATGTTTTGAGGTAATATTAAGCTCTATCACGCCATGAAGGATAATGGGACATAGAGAGAGCGATGTTGAGAAGCAAAAGACCGCAAATTATGATATTTTCTTTTTTTTATATGCACGAGTACATATATATTTTATGGCATGCGTCTACTAAGCGAAGGTAGGTTATGGTTAGAGAATTTTTAAAGGACCTGTGACGACGGATGAATTAAATTTTTGTTGTAAGGACATGCGGTTTTCTTTGTAGATTTTGTTTTGTTGAAAAGTTTGTTAGATCCATAAAAACATCGTCCTTTCTCGCAAAAGAGACAATTTTCATGTGAAACTAGAAATCAAGAAGACGCCACGAGTGCAGGGCATACAATGGTAAGCAAATTATGGCGGGGAGTTATCGAAACCAGAGGAGAGATTATATGACTTTTACTCATGCAATACCAAACAGTCAATACGAACCACGTCAGTGCTGATAGCCATGACAAATAGAAAAACATCAAGGCTATCTGCCCATTCAGCTTTAATATTACTTTCTCAGGATTCACTCTGCCTTCAATTAATTGTCGAATATCTGGTCGCCAAGCACGGATAACACTTTTGTAGCACTCACTCTGTATTTAGTTTATATTTGCAGTCTGTTTGACTTCGTAATTCGGGTTTTAAAATGGCCTCAAGAAAGTCTAAAGAAAATAATAAAATGGAAAGATAAGCTCCTTTTTCTTTAATGGTCAGGCCATCCATAAAATACAATAAACCTTCGCCTTGTCAAGTAACATATTCTGACTCTGAATGGTATATCAAAGGTTAAAACCTGGGCCCTGTACTTATGAACGATTACAAATACGAATTTTGAATAAGTAAAGTCAAGAACTCAATAAGTATCATCAACTGACGGACGTTAAGAGCTCTGACCTGCCTCAATGTCATCATCATGGAATTTCTGCAAAGATTGCAAAATAGTGAGATCGAATGGTAAACTGGTGTCCAAAAACTGGAAATGGATCAGTTGACTGTGAGCGGCATCGTAATCCTAATGTTAACAACAGGAAAACCCTTCCTCAATTTGAAAGTGAACTTTTCTTTCTTTAGGAATCCAGTTAGAAAAGTGTGGGGGTCTGAAGAAGGGCTTATGAAACCACCGGCAAGAAGAAAAGTCTCAACCGTACAACCATCGAGTATTGATGAACAGATTTAAGCATAAAATAAGAAAGGACGATTACTATCAGAAAATGTGCTTTACCGTCATAAACCTTGACTAAGATGAGAAAGACAATTTTTTGACAAGATATGCTGAGCCATGGACAAAATATACCAGGCTGAGCAATCTAAAGCAAAAACCCCGATGGTTCGTCGAATGCACTAGGGAAGCCAACTGGCTACAGTACCTAACACAAAATCAGCTTTGTCTCATCTGACAAATTGCGAACATCAACCCAAAGTACTTACATCGTGGTTAGCAGACGATTTCGAAGATTTCTTTCCAGCGTCTGAAAGAAACACAGAGTGGATAGGTAGGGGTGGGTAGACTTGAATGGTTCCCCAGATAAGGATCGATTTAGGAGATGGAGGAGTGACTTAACAATGGTGTTAAAAGAAAGGCTGATGATCGCTTTTTTTTATAACAATTTCGCATTAATAACAACCGCGATTAAGGCCTGCAGGAAGAACAAGACCGGGTCATAGATGGCTTTCATAGTAAGATCGTTGTCAAAAACAAATTCGACTCAACTTGACTCAATTTTTAATGCCGAACACTTAGGATTTCATATTGAAACTTCTCGTTGACAACCTTTGTCCACTTGTGATCCAATTATTTAGCTAAACTTTGGAGTATTTTTCACGAATTCGGAAAATTTGCAAGTTTCCTTGCAGTTTTCCTTGGAAGCACCGCCTCAACTGAAGGCGACACCGACATATTCCTCCTATGGTTCAAAATTCAAAACACTAAGTCCAGGTGATGAGACACTATCACAAGCATTCAAAAATGTTAGGCTTCCGCATACAAAGTCGACGGTCTTCCCCTCCGAAACTTTGTTGGAATTGTTAAACCGGCAAAGAATTAAAGATAGATCCTTTACGATAAGAGGATGTAAATCAGATTTTGGAGACAATTTCAGAATCCGAGGATTCAAATGATACCGTCTTTCAGGTCTGCTTGGTTGATTGTGCCAATGCAAAGGTTCCTTCAAATTAACTTTCATCACTCCAAAAAAGGCCTCGGCCGCACTCATTCTGTTGCGGTGGTAATGGGGCCTAAAAGATCTTTTGTACCACCATCGATTGTTGACAGAAACATAGATTTAAGAAGGAGTGGTTCGTGAACTTGGGATACGTAAATACGTTTCGCTCTATAAAAAATACAAAGGTAAGAACAGAACTATGTCCACTTACTTCCTAATCTCAGCAACTCCGACACAACCGTTGCTATATTGAAGACTGCACGATCATATGTGCCCTCTTTGTGGTGGGAACCTAGAAAGGGTGGTCTTGGAAGCAGGAAGGCAGAAAACTGGCGTCATTATAGAATGCGATGCCAATGTACTATACATCACATGGTATAGGGCAGTACCGACAATAGAGGTGAGTCACTTTTTGATTACATTACATGTACAAACCTCATTGTTTGCGAACTGGATGGTATTGTCTAAACGCTCATTTTTAGAACACAGATACATCCCATTCAGCCTGGGTGATGCTGCTCCGAGTCAACCAGCATAAGCCCCCGTGTAACACCAACGAGCTTAACATGAAAGTCAAGGGTTCACTTCTCAATCAGGCAATGGCTGCTTCATGTGCTCTTATTCAACCTAAAGCCAAGAAAAATCCGCACAAGTTAATGTCAGACCCGAGACCGAGAAACTTGTTAACCAACAAAGAGCACAAGAAAGGTAACAGGCTGGTACACATATAAGGAATCCCTCCAAATATATAAATTTTGTGGCAAAATAACAGAAACCTTTAAGCCATCTCGGCTAAGAAAAATTCTCTCCACTTATTCTACGATGCCTCTCTGTTTGAAAATACTCAATGGCTCTTGGACGACCTCAAGTGAAGAATCATTCAATTTGCTACTGTTACATCCACTTTCAAGGTAGCTTCCCATTCACGGCCTGTACCAATCTTGGCAGGACTACTGCAGCCGTGACTACTATTCACGGTCTGATTACCAGACACGTCTACTGGTCTGGACGGTATAATGCCTGATGAGTCACAAAGGTCCTCCAATATAATGCTGTCAACACTAGCGAATATCATGAAGAGCTGATTATGATCCACATTTTCTAGTCATGGAAAATAGTTAATGTAGTTTTCGTTCCCAAAGCCGAAAAATTCTTTCATGTTGTCCCAAGGGACCTCAGACCCATAAGATTATCATCTTTCGTTCTGAAATCTCTAAAACGAATTATTAGCATCCATATGCGATCTAGAATTGACCCACGACTTTTGTCTAAGGCTCAACATACCTACTTAAAAAGAAAGTCGGTGGAAACGACTCTAGATTCACTGACGATAAGCCACATGAACGATCCCTACATTATAAAGAATACACAGTGGTCACGTTTATAGACACAGAAGGTGTCTTCAATAACGTCCACATATCCGCAATCCCACTATGCTGTTAACTCGGAAGATATACCAGATAAGAGTGCCCAGATAAGAACAATAGGAAAACAAATTAATTAATCGTGGCTTTATTTTGAAGCTACGTTCATGCCATTATGTGTAGAATAGCACGTCATTCAACTGGCCGCCTAGTCTTTGCTGGCAATGCTTCAAGCGGTCAGTCCAATTTTTGATAATATGGTCCAATATGTGCGGCGTTATTCCGGCATGTCGAACATTGACCTCAAACTCGTCCAAAGTGGTTGGTTTGTTAACATAGACTAAGAACTGGACGTAGCCTCAGTAATCGAATGTCAGTCGTAAAATTTCTCCTTCACAACTTCGAGCGTTGCATTGCTTGTATGGCATATAGCGCTGTCGGATTTATCGATGTTATCGAGCTCTGAGGGTAACGGCGTCTCCATCCTCATTTCGAAGGAAATAAAATCCGAAGATGTCACAAAAAGGTCAATCTTTGTGAATGCATTGTTGCTTGGCCCAACACTTATGGATTGTGTTCGCTCAAAAATGGGTCTCGTCCGGAAAGTTGATTTTTTGGCCAACATTTCCAGCGCCCAATTAGCAAACTGACAGCGTTGTCTATGGTTGTCCGGCTTCAATTCTTACGTCAACACATTCTTATATGAGTGTAAGCCCAAATCCAACCGGAAAATGAGACGGGTTGACTCTCTGGCGATGCCCAATTCAACTGATCGGCGCCGAATCGATATTTCTGGGTCTTCTTCGATACTGGCCGCTATGGCGACTATGTTGTCTTCATTTTGCACCAATCTCTGTCTACTTGGTGGCTTAAGATCTAAAAGAGTGTACCCACGCACGAACTTTTCCACGTTGCGATGAACTGTCTGCACCTAAAGTCATGACGACGATCAATCGCACAACGAAATTTACCTTGCGTATTTTCAACTGAGCCAGGATTTCGATAGTTTTTTAATAATTCTCGCATGTTCAGACAGACTTAACTAAAATCTGGATGTCTTTAGTAACTTTGACAGCTCCTGAAACATATCAGATGAAAAAACTATCATTGCTGTCTGGCCACCATTTATAATATTCAAGGAAGTGAAAATAGAGCTACAGTTGCTCTATTTTCTTGCAAAAAAGCCATTGGAAACGAATGGGGTCTTCAACCTCACTTTAAGTGCTGGCTAAACGTCTCGGTTATAAGACCGATACACAGTGGACAAATAATTTATTTAATTTTATTTTAACGATTAAAGAAGTCCTGACCTGGTTGAAGAAAACGAGATATCTAAAACGTTCTGGACTCAGTCTCACAAAATTCCGAAACAGCCCTTGATTGCCGATCATCACTTAGGGAAATGGCAGAGCAGTGCAATTTTTACTTATGTTAGCTGTTGGAGCACATAGATAGCCAAACAAATCTGGCCAAAACTGGATCTGAATCGCTCTAAAAGTTTGATCTTTCAAAATAGAAACAGCTGAGCGCTGTCATATGTGTCATCACTGGACACTGACTTAAACGATCTAAACAATATAGCCGTTAACATTCTAGTACGCTTCGTCAGAAGCTCAAACAATGTAGTTCCAAAAGTAGAAGATCACAGATCAGCGTGGCATCACAATGGGCCAATATTAAAAACACCCAGATTAAAAATGACAACGCAACTTCTTTAGGTTTTGAAAACTTATTTTGTTATATAATCCCCTTTCAACTCTATACACTTTTCCTAGCGGTGATGCTAGGTCCGTAAGTACGACTTTTGTTGTCCTGCAAAATAGTCCTCCCCGATGGTGATGACTTCCGCGTTCGACCCGTTATTCTTTCCGGCGAACGATCTTTTAAGGTTTCGGAACAAAAAGAAGTCACAGGGAACCAAATCCGATGAATACGGAGGATGGGGGAAATTCGACCAATTTGGTTATAGAGACTGGAGAGGTATGAGCGGTGCGTTATCGTGGTGGAAGAGCACTTTTTTAATCGCCAAATGTGACCGTTTTTTCTTTAAATCGGTGATGAATCGGCGCAATAAATCGACGTAGTATGCTCGTGTGATTGTTTTACCCTTCTCCAAATAGTCAAAGTGGATCACACCTCGCGCGTCCCGAAAACCGGTGAACATTACCTTTCTGGCCAAATCCGTGGTCTTCGCCTTCCTTGGAGCACATTCACCGGGTAAAACCTATTATTTCGATTGTTCTTTGGTCTCTGGTGTATACCAATGAATTCATATCTCGTCGACGGTCACGAAACAATGCAAAAAGTCCTCCGGATTTCCATAAAACAAGGCCAAGCACGTCTTGGTCTCACGATTGCGCTTGTTCTCCGATGTGAGCAAACCCACAAATTCTTCATTTTTTGGGCTGCCAATACGAGATCATGTATTCACGATTTCCTCTGTGGTAACCGTTTTTGGGCCACCTAGACGCGGTTCATCAAAATGATGTCCGGCCACGGCGAATTTCTGCAAACCATCAAACGATTGTAGAATGGGCTTGATTTCCTCGCTTGGGCTTGATTTTCTCGCTTGAGCTTGATTTCCACTAAGCATCGGATTGTCACCAAATTCTTGGGTGACAATCCACCAAACCTCTTGGCTTAAAGAGGTTATACTAAACGATGGTACGTTAATTTTGGCTTAGCAGTGCCATCAATCTCCCAATCCGGGTACTCATCAAACAACCCTTGAATCTCTGTGATTTTTTTTATCCACACCGCTTCTCAAACCAAATGTTCCGTATGAGAGTCGGTCACAGAACAATAAACTTTTAAAGGAAAAGGCACTAGATAGCTAATTACTTAATACGCGAAGCAACTCTAATTGAGATACGTCTTATAATCATAACTGAATCTGCTTATCCAGTTAAGGAGAAGAGCCCTTGAAGAGTAGTAAAGGACAAGTGTCGTCAAACACGGTGACTCAACCGGCCCTATTTTGTCTATTGCTTCACCAAATTTTACAGGGAAAAAAAAGGAAGTAAGTCCCGTATGTGAAGAATAAAGTATTTACATCCGAATTAAGTATTTTTAAATTAATGCGACTGCTACAATATTCCTTCTAAATCAACTAAAACAAAATCTTATTTCTCTCAATTTGATTTATGTTAGATGAGTCAAACAATAATCACAAACAATGTTCTTTCGTATCTCCAAGCCCGAGAAAAAAGGGATACCTTCGTAAGCCATAGACAGTATAAGTATATCAAAACTGTGAGTCATCGTATTTCCTATTAGACATTACTCACTTCTATAAATCAGGAAATTTTATCGTTCGTCTTTTAATGTCTCATCATGCGCCTGAGGTAGTATGTATCTTCATGAGATATTAAAAAGAATTTCACCATCAGAATAATTTTCTATTGGGAGTGCAGCCAAAATTTTTACTTTTTTGTTTTATGGAATAATTATTACCAATTATATATATTTTTTTTTTTATTAAAAACCATATAACAAATGTTTGTCTGATTCTTTTAGCACAATCTCTTTGTTGTTTAATTTAATGGCATTCCATCTCATAAACAAAAAATAAAATCTAGTTTTTTTTGTTCCTCCAAAAATACTTTTGAAAATTTCTCCACCACACGACACACATTCGAACTGAATTTTAAAGGAATAACCTGTCCGTTGTTAGCCCAACCCCATCCAATATAAAAAAATAAATGACAAATAGATGCTCATAATTTATATCAGATATAAACGACAAAAACGCTTCAAATGAAGAAAAAATATTTTAAACAAATTATTTTGTAAACATTCTCCACGCTCCGATGCGAAAAAATTCCATTCACCAATTAACAGCGGAAAATTCTATTGTTTCTGGGCTCCTATTTTTATAGCGCACAATAAATTTATTCGTTCCCATTTAAAAGTAAACACAAACAAAAAGGCAACAAAACAAAAATACTCAACAATTCTCTTTGAAAAGATACGGATACCAGTGCTCGTACTCAGCCAATAATCGCATGCTGAAATAACCTAAAAATAGCTTAATTGTCTCCCGATTATACGAATACAGAACATGGAAAAGTGCGAATAAATAACAAGCCGGCATCCGAATAAAATCCCATAAAAGCGGTCACACTCAACGATAAATTGAATTTACAACCATCAAGAAATGACCGCATGAATAAAAATTACACCGTAATTAATTTAAACAACCACCCTTAGTCCCGGCAGCCCTTAAGTCCTACATTTCATGTCCAACCGCTCTTTAGTGTGGCCAAACAAGCCAATTTAACTTGATTAGTGCTTTTGAAAGTGCGAATTTGATTGGAATGAGAGGCTGTGATATTTTTTCCTCTGCTGTTCGCGCATCAATAACTCGTGATCCTTTGCTTTTGTTAAACAAAACACTTTTACAAAACTCCCACAACTCCCCCATTTAGTACTCGACTGGTTTTAACGCCATTCCACATGAGCTTCAACAGGGATAGACCACATCTAATGCAATTAAATTTGCTATCGAACGGACTACAATAAAACAACATTGTAGCTTCGATGCTTTTGGTTGTCCGAATATTTATATTGGTTATCGGTATCGGTATCAACTAAGATAGTTTATGGCCCCAAGACTCTTCTCCAAAATATAATATGATGTAGTCGCACGAGTATTCGTATGTTGGAAACACTAAAAAAGAATGAGTTTACCAAAGACCGTATAAAAATGAATGTTGGTACTAACGAGTCTTTAACAAGTGACGTAAAAATATTTAGGGGTGGCGCTAAAGTCCGGGGTGGACCTGGGCCTAAGCCAACAAACTTGCGCAGCCAGCATGATCTTTAGTTAGCTGTTTCCAGTTTCCAGTGACCTGAGTCACGGTCTTCCTCTACTGCGCTCTTCGTCGGGACCAGATTCAAAGACTTTTCAAACCGGATCATTGTTGTACTTGGACTTTCGCTCTTATGGATAAGTCGATTAGGCTGTATCTCACCCTCAATCCATTGTCTATGCAGACAGGACCACAAATTACCAGAAAAATGTTATTATCAAGCATCCTCATCCTCCTCATTTTGATAAAATCCACGCTCCTGCGCATAGAGCAGGACTGGATCAATTTTGTTGTTCGAGAGGGGGCTTTACTAGTCAATTGCCTTCTTAGCCCAAAGAGTCAGCGATTGGAAAAAGTTAATCTTCGTTTGATATCAGAGCGAGTCTTATACTACTCTCAGGAATGAAATTTAAGGAATCGTGTGACGCAGATCGTCTTGTCTAAATCCTATTTTTGACATCAAAGGTCTCAGTGAGTTCTCCATCGTCATCCTGCACAAACGTACTAGTTTGTCAGGGATTCTAAAACTAGATATTGCTCTGTATACTCAGTCAAACGCGGGCTTAAAGTCGATGAATAGGTGGAGTGTAACGATTCGAAGCTCATGGGCCTCTTTCAAGAACTGCCGTATTGTGAATATTTGGTTGATGGTAAACTTTTCTGGCCTAAAGTCACATTGTAACGAACCAATCAGGTTGTTGACGAACCACTTCAGGCGTTCACATAATACGGCGGATAGGATCTTGTCTCCTTCTCCGTTGGATAGGTCTCCTTTCTTTTGTTGGTGTACATCTTCCAATTTGAAAGGTTCATTCTAATTGACAACAGTATTTGGGTCATTATCGCCCATATACAGTTTACAAAAATGCTCAATGATGCTCAGCATTGACTGTGACTCTACTACGATGCTTCCTTGTCCTACACAGGCTGCGGTTCGTGATGTGTATCCGGGGCCTGTTGACGTGTCTTTGCGCTGGGGGTCAACAATTTTTTTTTTGACTTATTTGCTATTGTTTCTCAGTTTCATGTGGAAATTAGTTCGTAAAGTAACCTTCCATGTGAGGATGAAATAACGCGGGAATCTCCTTATCGTGAGCCAGATCATTTTTTGTTTGCTAAAAAGTTATCACTTTTCTGCGTACGTCTACTCCTGTAAATACAGACCAGCTATCTTGGCACTTAGTGAAACACAGGTAGATCATCACCAAGTGCCTGTATTCTTTTCCCAGCACGGTCTCGCCATTTACGTGCGTAGTGATGTAGCTTACCGAACTCCATGACAATGTTAACCCTGTTCCAAATCGGAATTCAACTTCATGTTGCCCTATTTACTGAAACCTTAAACTGGAGAGCAATTCGATCTTTAACAAGTTGACTCCATACAAAGAATTGTATTTCAGTATCCTCATACTCATCCTCAATATTACTGCCGATTTTAATATACACAATTCTGGGTGGCTTTGACATTCTAGACAGACAAAACCCGAAGAATGGTGTGTTAAGATCCTTAATCCGCAAAAAACAACTTGACCCACCTTGCTAATGAGCCCACATGAATACCAGACGTTGATAGTCATACCGCCAACACCCTGGACTTGTTTTTAACTTCTCACTCAGACAAGTACTGCGTTGATGTGCTCTCCCCTCTAGGCTCGTCGGACCATTGTGTCATATCTACTTAATTCTCGTACACTGCTGATATGATCACAGAAACTATTCTCTTTGGAATGAGATGCTTTATCCCTCATCGGATAAAGAGTATCAATCCAAAAGAAAAGGCATGGTACGACTCGAGCGGTAAGGAGGCTGTCAGGGTTAGAGAATTGATCTTTCGGTCCTACAAGACCAACCCGACAGAGGAAAACCTAAAAAAGTTTAAACTAGCCAGAAATGACTGCAACGTCTTTTTCAAGCGTGTGGAATTCCAATACGACCAATAACTGAGGCGAAAAATACTGTCTTTGGGACATAGCAGTAAAAATTTTTGGTCATTTGTCAAAAATATTAGAAATGCTGCCTCATCCTATATCAAAATGCTCATTTACAATGACATTCCAGCTGTCAGCTCTTTGGACAATGCCAATCTAATTGCTGCACACATTGCGACTAGCTCAACACAAATTGTGTTTTCTCCCCGCCTACACTTGAGTGCGTCGAATCTATGTACAAGGGGACGAATTCACTTTTGCACTCGTGTCTTAGCAAGAGTACTCAAAGGTCTTAACATGCATAAGTCCGCTGGTCCAGATGATACATATATCCCCAGTGCGTAAGCTTTTCAATCCTAGAAGGACTTCTTGGTATAGCCTTGAGCTCTTTCAGCGATTCCGTTTTTATTTCCTAAATCGTTACAAATCTCTTCAGTTTTGGGTGAAAATGGTGGGCGAGGCATGATTATCGTATTGTTTTTCGTCAGAAAATTTCTCACAATCAACGACAAATGAGCAGATGCATTATCGTGATGCAAAAACCATAAATTAAATTTCTTCAAGTCCTGACGTTCAGTTCTTCATTGACGTCATTCAAGAGCTCCTGAGGGTTCTTCTGATAAAAAATTAATTGTTCTGATCGGAACAAACTTCGCATTATACGATACTGTGATAACTGTGAACATATGTTCGGGATATGTGTATCAAAAAAGAAAAAAAAAATATCGATAATCGAATGTACGTTGCCTGCGAAATTTCAAATTTTAAACAAAATTTTGAATACACCTCGTAAAAGGCGGTTATCTGTCCAAAACAGAAGTACAATGCCCACATCTGGTCAGGTGCCCCTAAGATCCTTGCTTGATAGGATCCAAAATTGTGCGATAAGGCTCATAAGCGATGTCAATATTCCACAATCATTCGACACCCTCGAAACCGACGTAACGTCTTCTGTTTCACCTATTTTCACCACCAGTGCTCCACCTAAATTACCAGTAGCATTCCGCCCCTTCAAACTAGCTAGTGAATGCTCATCAGTACACCCTCAAGCCCACCTTCGGGCGTACTCTGAAATATCGTGATTCTTTCCTTAGCCGTGCAACTCGCTTATGGAATGCCCTGCTGAGATCTTTATTTCCTAGCAACTATAACTTACAAACATTCAAAACCAACGCACCTCGGTAACTATCTTTTTTCCCTCTTTTTGCTCTAGCCAATAATAAAAAAAAAAAAAAATTTTTTGAGCGAAATAACCACTGAGGCCAATAACCTTTCTTTCTCTCTTTTTCCCATTTTCATAAAAATGTAACACATGCTCAGGCACTTTAAGTATAGTTCTACCCTATTGAGTGTTGAGTTTAAAAAAAAAAATCTGGTACGATTAGAAGGGACCAGTCTTCTATCAGTTGCTTCCAAAGAACAAAACGAATAAATCCGTTGTCTACTGTGAGCAACTACAGAAATTAAATGATGCCATCGTACAGAACCATTACGAGCTGATAAATCGTAAAGGTTTAGTGTATCCCTATGACAATTAGAATTATTGCAGCTTGCTTGGGAAGCATTGTCCAAATCTTGCACCATCGGACTTCCATTATTTCACTCCTTGAATGGTAAAGCGCTTACTTCTAAAAATCTCATTAAACAGTACCTTCATACATTTCTTCCAGAGAAAGATAGAAAATTACATGAAAGATGGCAAACGGTCATCGAAAAAAACGGCTTATATTGTACATCTTTGGCTACGTGTACTAAAAAAACGAGCCTGAAAATTTCCGCAGTCACAATACTTGCCCCGTACAAAAAAGCTAGCAAAAATGACAACCAACTTTTTTTTTTTTTTTTGCTCGGAGGATGAAATGGGTTAATTACGTCCATTAAAACCTATCATCCAATGAGTATGGTGATTTTGGGAAAGGATGGTAAGTTATTCTCACAATTGGTGGTCATTTGAGGGCTTTCGCCTATCGCCTATTTGTTGCTTACTTATGTAAATAATTAATATGTAATAAATAATAATAATATTAAATTAATGAGATTGAAATCGGAGGTGGTTGCAGAGTAAAATACGCTGTGTCGGTGGCACTGGCAATTTAGTTTAATTGGATAGAAAATATTGCAAATGCTCAACGGATTGTGCAATTTATGGTCGTTTTTGTGCGTGTGCTTTGTGGGTGGTTTCAAACGAATAAACCATGGATTATCCTGTTTGATGGGATTCTTTTTTCCACTCCAACTGTTGGGAATTAAATGGAAAGAGATTTTTCAAATTAGTAGCGAAAAAGTGGTAATGAGGATGGGATTAAAGAGATCAGGCCATAGGTCTTAAAGCGACCGTCGAGTAATTTGGCTTTCATTTCATTTCGATTTTGTACGGCTGCGGCAGAACTAATTGAGCAGTTTTAAGGGGCAGGTACTCAGACGATGGTGGGGGTAGGTAGTTGCACAAGGTCTCCTTTTGTTCTGTCGGCATCCCCATTTAGTAGCAAACATTATTTGGACCGGAGTACATCTTGGCTTATCCATGCATGCGTTTTATGAAAACAACAGATCTGTGATTGCGACGACGCAAAGAGCTTTTCGTCGACGCTTTAAAATTTTGCGCAATAATGCTGTACCTTCTGCGAACACAATTCGGTCCTGGATTCGGCAGCCGGATGAAACTGGTAGCACACTAAGAATAGATACACATGGCCGACGAAGAACCATCAGAACACCAGAAAATGTGAAGCTAGTGAGAGCAGCACTCGAGCAATCGTCAAAACGTTCTGCTCGAAGGCGTGCTATTGCATTGGGGGTTTCAGACTGCATTTTGAGAAGGATTCTGTACTTAGATTTGAATTTCCATCCCTTCAAAATAATGATGGTTCAAGAAATGAATCCAGCACTCTACGCCAACCGCCAAAATCTATGTGAGGAAATGCTTACAGCGATCCCACCTGTGGCTGCATTCTTCAGCACCGACGAGGCACATTTTCACGCAAGCGGGATAATGAATAAACAAAATTTTCGCTAGAGGATGTTTGGTTCCAACAGGATGGGGCAACAGCCCATACAGCCCGAAAATCTCTAAGTGCTTAAAAAAAATGTTTCCCGGACGTCTAGTGTCTTCATCGACGGATTTAAGCATATGCGAATTCCTTCTTTGAAGATATCTTAAGGAAAAAGTGTTTATACGTCGCCCCCAAAACCTGGTAGAGCTAAAGGAGCGAATTGTTGATGAAGTGAACGCGATACCCCTCGAAATGTGTCAACGGGCTTTTCAAAACTTTACAAATCGGCTCCAGCAATTTATTGCAGCAAACGACTGCCATCTTAAGGACATTATTTACATATTACATTTACATATTTACATTTGTTACATATATACCCTGTTTTTGTTTTTTATTACTCTCCAAAACTACTCAACTTATTGGGCATATAAAAAATCTCCGCGGTTTTTTGTCACTAGATGGTGTTGGTGTCCATTTATCACGAAACACTAATCTGATTATGTCAAACGAACACGTGTTTGAAAAGTAATATGTCAGGCTAAATTTTTTGTGAAGACAGCTGTGTAATTCGTTGGCCGTGTTTACAGTAACACTGATTTGAATATGAGGGAAATATCTGAAGAAATACGCTATGTGATGCTTTTTTACTATAAAAAGGGAAAAGTGCTGCAAAAACATACCGAAAAATTTGTCCAATTTACAGGGAGAATACTGTGACTGAATGTCGGACCCAGGAGTGGTTTGTTCGATTCCGTTCCGGAAATTTCTATGTAAGAGATGCACCACGCAGATTCACGCGCCTATCACTAAAATAGTAGATGAAATTTTGCAACTGATGGAGCAATACCGGCACGGAAGCTGTCCGGAGATAGCGGAGGCACTAAACATCAACCGTTTGGAACCATCTAAAACGAGCAGACTACTTAAGGAAGCTCTATGTTTGGGTGCCACATGAATTAACGCAAGGAAATTTAATTGACCGAATAAATATCAGTGAAGCGCTGCTGAAATGTAACGAAATGGAACCATTTTTGAAGCGATTCATTACGGGCGATGAAAAATGGATTAAAATACAAGAATATCCAATGCAAGCGATCATGGTCAAAGGCCAGTGACCGACCACAAACGACTTCAAAGCCTGGATAAACGTCAAACAAGGTTATGTTGAGTGTTTGGTGGGATTTTAAGGGATTTGTCTATTATGAGCTACTAGAACGTGGCAAAACGGTTAATTCGATCCTCTACTGTGCACAACTCGACCGTTTGATTGAAGCTATTAAGAGAGAGCGACCAGAATCGGCCAACAGAAAGGGAGTTGTCTTCCATGATGACAATGCTAGGCTACACACATCTTTGATGATCCGGAACAAATTGACGCAGCTTGGTTGGGAAGTTTTGATGCTTTCACCATATAGCACGGACCTTGCACCCTTTGATTACCATTTGTTTCGGTCTTTGCAATATATGACCTGTTATTCATTTATTCAACTCGAATTAAATAATTCACTAACTAGATACGTGCATTAGTAGGATAATAAAGAGATGTACATAATGTACATATAAGTATGATAGAGAATATACATATAAACAGAAAAAAAAAGAAAAGAACGCGTAGGCGAATAGACTTGACAAAAAGATTAGCTTGACCGACTTGACTTCTGGACTTATCATACCGTTTTGCCTCAGTAAGAAAAGAAGAAAGCAGTAAAATGTAGGCTTACGGGTTGACCTCGAAATGACCACTGAGGGTTACAATCGCTGGGTTCATCGTCGTCATCTTCCTCGTCCTCTGAGTAATATATCTTCCGCGGCATCATAAAGTCAGTAACTGTTGACGTAAAATTTGGCCCTTTACGCTCTCCGACTTTGCTGACATTGTATCTGTCATTACGCTTGACTTTTGAAACTTGATACGGGCCAGCTTTAGACCTGGTCCAAATTAGGTGAGGTCACCGACTTTGTACTTGACAGGATGTTTTCGTCTACGATTACACCCTCTTCATGTTCGAGTCTTTTCTCGTTATCATCTGCACATCGGTAAGTAGCATACAAGTTGTCTTTTGTGTAGACCTTAAGGTTGTAGAGTTCAAAATTCGCTGAACACAGCTCACACGTTGGTACCACTTAAATGGGTTTTTAACCGAAATCTTGGACAAGACTTCAAAAACGGCCTTATTTAGTCGTTCAACTTGCCCATTCCCTCTAGGAACTCCAGTTGTTGTAAGATGATGCTGTATTTTGCGTGATTCACAATATTGCTTAAACTGGTTTGAGGCGAAGGTTGATCCCTTACCTGTGATTATCCTGTGTGGATTTCTAAAAACATCGTCTTGCAGCTCCAGTTTCTTCGAAACCTCATCCACTCCTGTATTTTTCACCTCGTATATCCAAACAAATTTTTAGGATGCGTCAAAAACTATGAATAAAAACTTAAACCTCTTCATTGTGGACGGTAAGGGGCCCCCATTGTTCATATAATATAAAAAATATGAAGAGGTACTACTGTCTTATCAACAAGATTAAGGAACCCTTTGCCTTTGCCAGTCTTCCTAGATGCAAAAATACACCACACACAGATTCTAGAAATCGCTTTAATAATTTTGGACAACTTTGTTGTCAAACTAACATCTCAACTGTACGGCCGTTAAAGTGTACTTGTTCGTGTATTTTCTGTACATATTGGTACAACCAAAAGATAATGCTTGTAGACTACCCTGCCTCGTAGAACAAAGTTTTCATACTCCTTTGACGATGTAATAATTTCTAACAGAACCTTACAAATCTCATCTGTCGTCCTTCTCCTCTTTACTGACTCCATAACACCATCCTCTGTAATTAAAACAGTCGGGTACCTACTTAGGGTATCAACTTTCAAGATCTATGAAGAACTGAACAATTTTACTCTTGCAACTGAAGAGCCCAATTTGCGATTCTACTATTTAATTCCTTCTTAGCCATTGTTAGTCGAAACTTTGCACTCAGTAAAGATGTAGAACTTCAGTCCCAGAACTTTTTTTTTAGGGTTGAATGGTGCCTCCTTGCATAATATGTCCTAGGAACTGAACTACTTTTGTCAAAAACTAACACTTACCCCACTTAATTAAGATCCCATTTTGACTTTAGGTATCCAAAACCTTCCTTAAGGATCCGATGTTTTCGACTTCGTTTTCATACTCGTACCATACGAAAGCATTGTATCTTTTACTTGAATCTTCTATTTTCACATGAAAAAAGCCGAATTGTAAACCAAGCGTTGAGAAAATCCGAGCCTTGTGTAAATTTTCGAGAACTTCCTCAATATTAAGCAATAGAATCTGTCTTTGATAATTTTTGAGCTTAACTTTCGGAAATCTACACAAAGCCGACCACTTCCATCTTTTTTCTTGGCTAAGACGATAAGACTAGTGTAAGTTGAGTTACTCTCTCGAATAATTCCTTCGCCTAGTCATTCGGAAATCTGCTGCCGAACTATGTCCTTTTTTAACGGAGCTAACCTTCTCGGCCTTTGAAATATTGGAATTTCTACAATGCAATCTTCATTCCGAGTCCTAGCAGAATAAGAGCTACTGTTGCAGTTTATAGCATTGACCCGAGTTAAAAATGTTTGCTCTTCGTCAACTTTTTAAATAGTAGGCTTTTGGTGGTTAATGTAGAATTTGTGAAGAAATCCCAATCAATCATTAGGGACGACATGGCATAGGACGTTCAGAATCGATCACTGCCTCAATAATAGTAGCACCCAATGTAATTTTATTGTTTTGTGCAAATCCCACAACTGGAATATCTAGCCTTTATAACGCGATAAGCCTTATTTTCAAAGCTTTTTTTATTATACAAATATCGCTTCCAGTGTCTATAAGCCCACTTCTCTCCGCCAACTAAAACTTCACCCAAAGAACGTTAGAATTTGTTTTTCCTGGACATCTATGACCGATGTGCCGAAACTCGTGGCAGCGAAAACATCTCATACGCCTTGATTTATCGGGCCAGTTGGCACGAGTATGGGACATGGGCCACAGCTGCTCGTAAGTTCTACGTGCAGAAAAGAAGAGACGAACACCGGCTTCTCAGGAGAAAAAAAAAGAGTACGAGAAGCGCGCAATCGAGGAAATAGAGAGATGTTACCACAGGAATGAGGTTCGGAAGTTTTACCAAAAGGTAAAATAAACCTGCCAATGCTACAGACACCGAAGCTAAGCCTGCAAGGACGAACAAGGGAATATCAAAGTATAATCTCAGTCAATGCTGAGGATATGAAAGAACTACTTCTGCAGACTGTTTAACGGCGATGACGAATTAAGTCCCGCTGTCAGGTAGAATAAACATTCAACCTGGACGATGAAGACCAACAATTCCATCAATCAGACCTGGACGAAGTGAAGAAAGCCATATCTAAGCTTAATCCGATAAAAGCGCTGGGGCAGATGGCTTAACCGCCGAGCTATTTAAAGCGGCAGCCGATGACTTGATTATTAACATGCGCCAACTCATCTGTAAAATATGGTCTAAAGAAAGTATGTCCGATGAATGGAACTTAAGCTTTGTTTTCCCGATCGTCAAGAAAGGTGACCCTCTGGACTGCGCCAACTATAGAGGTACTAATCTTCTTTTGTTCAACAACCTGATTGGTCCCTATCAGTGTGGCTTCAGGCCAGAAAAGTCCACCATCGATCAAATATTCACACTGCGACAGATCTTGGAGGAAATCCAGGAAGCCGAAATCGATATTCATTACCTTTTTATCGATTTTAAGGCCGCCTATGACAGCATTCATAGGCTCCGCTATGAACTCAGGCAAAGACACCAGCGCTGAGATTAAAACTAGAATAGCACTTGCAATCGCTGTTTCTTTGGGCAAAGAAAGCAATTGATTAGCAAATCCGTCTCTCGAACAACTAAAGTGAACCTTTATAAGACTATAATCATCCCATTCCTCCTCTATGATGCAGAGGCATGAACTCAAAATCGGATAAGATTACTCTTGGTTGTTTTGAGAGGAAAATTCTTCGAATAATTTTTGGTCCCGTTTGCATAGACGTTGAATGTAGAAGAAAATACTACAGCGACATCGATCTAGGCAGAAGAGTGAAGGTCCAACGACTGACATCGCTGAGTCATACAGAGAATATGGATATGAATGCTCCGGCCCGAAAAATCTTTGAATCGACTCTCGAGGGACGGCGCAGTAGAGGAAGACCGCGACTCAGGTGGCGCATGCAAATAGAAGGGGACCTCAACTTAGCGTGTGAAACTGGAGACAGCTGGCCAAAGATCATGTTGGATGAAGACACTTGTTGGTTGTGGCCCAGGTCCACTCCGAAGTGCAGCACCACGTTAAGTAAGTAAGTAAGTTCCAGCAACAAACCTCTGCAACTGCCTCAAAATCGGTTAACCATGCCTTGACTTCAAATCTCTTTAGAGTTTCCTTGACGCCCTTAAATTGAAAGTTGTTTTGGACAACTTCTGCTCTTCTCTTCACCTTCACCCTTGGTATACATGATTGTAGAAATTGAAGTTACTGAAGATGATTCTATACTACTAATTCCTTCTTGAGATGCACTTTTTTCTTTTCCAACTCTGTACAGAGCCTATCTGCCACGTCTACTTTCAGGTTGTTTCGATAAGATAAACCACACTCTTTCAAAGTTTTTAAGCTCTTTCGCAGTTAGAGATCGAGTTAACGAGAATTGATGAATGTTAAAAAGTCATCCCATCTGACGAAAATCAAATAACCAGCGGATCTTTTAGAAACATATGCTTGTATTCTTATGACAAATATTGTACAAAGACAAAAACTAGAGGGTGGGAGCGGTTAAGGAAAGTTAAGACGTGAGGCATAGGTGGAAATAAGAATTTTCTTCAGGGAGTGTCGCAGTCGAAGAGAGGCAAAATTTACTGATAATCTCTTACGAAAATTTGTTGGGTGCTAGTTCAAAGAGACATTTCAGGGAATTGTAAGGCCGATGAACTCGCCAAAATTGGAACCACTCCACCTATTCTACCGGAAAAGGGCATCGAAGGTATACCAATCGATACGTGCAAATCAATATTCAAGCTGGATGCTAACAAAAGAACAGACCTTAGGTGGACTGTTCGACCAACATGTCTAGCGACCAAACGAATCTGGCCAAAGCTGGATCTGAATTGGTCTAAGAGTCTGATCCTTCTAAATAGGAAAGGAAATATCTTATCGCCATCATAGATGTCATCACTGGACATTGCCTTATATCTTTGGCACCTCACAAACGAAAAGGAGACAATCCTCCACCTTCTCTGTATGTGCCCAGCTCTCTCCCAGAGACATAAACGATCTAAAGGATATAGACATTAACAGTCTACCACGCTTCATCATAAGTTCAAACCGATTCCAAGAGTAAGAGGATCACAGATCCACGTGGCAACACAATGGGCCAATAGGCCTAAGTAGTAATATATTCAGTTGCATAATCATAGACTAACTTAACATAATGATTGCCTGTATAACGAAAGATTATAAAGGGTGAGCCAACAGCTAGTGTGGAAGTTTTCATTTAATTTAATGCACATTTATTCTAAAATCAATGTACAATTTTATTGATTAATAAAGGCAAATATGTGGCAACTACGAATAAAATACAACATTTTTCATGTGGCCACTTCGACTTCTGTTTCAAGCGACCATCCGAAGGTCAAAATTATCGATGACTTTTTAAAAAATTGCGGCCATCGCGATCGAGCGATTTCAGTTTGGATGAATTTTCGCTGTGTTATTGGCATAGCCCTTACTCTTCAAATAAACTTCTCCTCTAACCAAAATAATGCGATCTTCACAATTCGTACGCAATAAATTTATTGAGTGAAAGCTTGTGTGGGCGATAGCACGATCCTGGTAAAACTAGAGATCATTCAGGAAAAAAAATAGCCGGTCAACGTGTTGCGGTAACGTTCTCCATTCACTGTAACACTGTATGGGTTTCCCGGTCTCCAGAAACGATAACTTTGGGCTTCATCGGAAAAGATCAAATTCGATGACAAATTGTCCTGGCGATCCAGGTCCAAAGGCTTCAAATTGGATTTCATAAACGGTGAATGAAGATTTCCGTACAGTGCTGTAAGTGAGGCCCAGTTGTTGACTTCGGCAACGAATTGAGGTGCCTAACTGGTTTCAAACACTTTCGATTACAGTGTTGATTTGTTGACATGTATGTTTGACCCGATACCGAACCAGTTTCTACAAAACACTTCACCATTGCACGAATTCCGGTCGCATTAGGGCGTAAACGTACTGGCCGAGCATGCTGATATGGAGTTTGACTCGATACCGAACCAGTTTTTTCAAAATGCTTCACCATTGCACTAATTCGGGACTCATTAGGGCGTGTACGTACTAGCCGAGCGTGCTGATATGGAGTTTGACTTGATACCGAATCAGTTTTTTTCAAAACGCTTTACCATTTCACTAATATGGATTTTGACTTTGATACCGAATCAGTTTTTTTTAAAACGCTTCACCATTGCACTAATTCCGGACTCATTAGAGCGTGTACGTACAGGCCGAGCATGCTGATATGGAGTTTGATTCGATATCAGTTTCTTCAAAACGCTTCACCATTGCACGAATTCCGGACTCACAAGGGCGTGTACGTACTGGCCGAGCATGCTGATATGGAGTTTAGGGCGTGTATGTACTGACCGATCATGCTGATATATAGTTTGACTCGATACCGAGCCAGTTTCTTCAAAACGCTTCACCATTACACTAATTCCGAAGTCACTAGGGCGACTTCGTTGCGTTATTGCGTAGTAAATGATTCCACGGCAAAATTGCCAAAGATGGTATGACATCTGTCAGAAAATGTAATTCAGTACACAACAGTAATAGACAATCAACATCCACACCATCTCACCCTTTATAAGTCACCACAACATCGGCTACAAGATCTTATCTGTATAAAAGTTTGAAACCCTTCGCCAACAAATTGATTGGTCCCTATCAGTGTGGTTTCAAACCAGAAAACTCCACAATCAACCAAATCTTCGCACTCCGGTATATTCTGGAAAAATCTGAAGACGTCCAAGCCGATATCCATCATCTTTTCATCGAATTTAAGGCTGCAAATGACAGCATTTATAAAGTCGAGCTATAAAGAGTTGTTTCTAGTTTTGGCATTCCTGTCATGTTTGCCCGTTTGTGCAAAATAAAGGTTCAGAACGCTCGTTCCCTCAAAGTCCCGTAGAATCTAACCGAACCCTTTGAATTCAGAAAAGATTTTGGAAAAGGTATACGCGCTGTCATGTGACTTCTTTACCGTTATACTTACATGTGCGGAACACACATCCGAATATTAGAGGCGTAGGGCGGTGATATCGATATCACTGGGAGAACTCAGCGGGCTGTCATAGGGCAAGTATTGAAACGGAAGCTTCCAAAATGGCTTTTCGATATATGAGGGCAAGACCAAATATCTGCGGGAAGCAAAAAGGTACACACAATATCGACGAATTGAACAAAACGTAGGGATTTTATCTACCTTGGCTCTGCTTCAAGTTCTGCCAGCAAAACCTAAACAGAAATACACCGCAGATTACAGTCCTACTTTATGGCGCAGAAGCATGGACCCTATCGAAAGCGGATGCAGATATCCTCAGTCGTTTCTACTGAAACTTTGGCTTTGGAAAAAAAATGCATTAGCTAACTATAAGAGCTATATAGCGAGGCGCGCACAAGCAGAAGGGGACTTCAACCGACTTGAAGTACACAACTGAAGCTGAAGACCAGGCTATCTGACTTGAGAGGTTTGCTAATTGAGGCCCAGCAAGAACGGATGTTCTACTCAAGATTCTAAACACACATTCAAGCACAAATGAATGTAACTTAAATACAAACTTAGCATCTGTTTTGTAATCATACTTGATAGGCAAGAGATATAGTCTCAATTTAAAGGAAACAAAGTAAACCGCAAAACCACAAGTGGCACAGGGTACTATCATATTTATGGCTATCGGCAAGATTACATTACTACAAATAGTCAAAAGTATTCGTGCAGAAGCCAAGGTATCTTGATTTCCTCCTTCACGTAGGGATTAGTTCGACGTTTTTGTTCTCATAATTCTCACAAATTATGATATGTGCACTACAAACAAAATTATTCTTCCCCCAACCATGTATCCTCATGTATATTCTGAAATTGCCTTCAACCTCCTTAAAAAGCAAAAAGCAAGAAATAATCCCGCACAAACAGCTCTCTCTTGACCGCCAATTTATCCTTGTCAAATAATACATTCCAATTTGCAATGACAAAAACCACAAATCTCCTTCCATATCGCAAAATACGAATATCCTCACAAAACCGAATGCAGTTTCCTTCGTACTAAATCGAGGAGAGAGCCAAATATATACAAACAACAACAATAACGAACACAAAACGTTCTATCCTACGATATCCTTGTGAGACATTTTGTAATCCTATTACTCAATTGTCCAATGCATTTCTTCCATACTGAAGTGGTCTTGTTATGTGTCTGAGTCTGGGTCTGGGTCTGGGTCTGGGTCTGGGTCTGCGTATTCCACTTAACAGTACACTGACCAAACATCGTTTTTTTTTTTTTTTTTTTTTTTCTACTGATTTCTGATTCTGATTCGGATTCCGATTCTAATTCTGATTCTGTACGTAATTCTATTTCTCTACCTTCCTCATTGCTCTGCTCTTCTCCTTGTGCCTTTTCTTTTCTTGTTGGCAAAATTTGTTTTGTTTTGTTGTTCTCTATTCTTTCGTTGTTGATCCAAAAGGCATGAAGCAATCCTTCTTAAGAACCACATAAGGGTACATAAAATAAGATACTCGTATCTCTATTATATTGTTGAACTGCCCTCTTTCTCTCATCCCTTCGCATGTTTCTGAACTGTGCCTTTTGTCACCCACAACCAGAACCGAACTGCAACATCCACAAAAAAATTAAAAAAAAAAAAACAAAAAAACAAAAACAAAACAAAAATCCAAAGAAACTAAAAGGAAACCGAAAAGAAACTTAAAGGAAACTGCAAAGAAATAACTAAAAACTTGAAGTGGAAAAAAGGATTTTTCATGTTTGTGGCATCATCGTGTAGTTGGCGAAAACGAATGCGATTTGTACGTGCTTATCTAAGATTTTCTTGTTCCTGACCCCCACCAAAAAAAAAAAAAAAACAACAACACGAAGGCAAAATTCTATGCCCGTTACTGAAGAAGGGAAGAGAAATCAGCTTCAGGATTTGTCATTCTTTTTTTTTTTTTTTTTTTGGTTGTGAATTTCTTACTCCCATTTCCATTTGGAGTGTCTCCTCTGCTGGAAATTGTGCAAATAAGTATGAAGGATTTTCTAATGTTCATATGGTAGAGTGTATTAATGTTCACTTGGTGTGGATTCGGTCGCTTCTCCTTCTATTTGCCTTCGTATCCATACCCAGTCTATCCATATTTCTGGTGTAACTGCCGCAGCAGTGGCAATAAAAACTACTATCAGGGATTTGGGAGTTTTTTTATTTTTTTTTTTTCCGTCATTTTCGTTTGGTCATTCATTTGGATGAATAAGTGCTCCAGAGAGGGTGGTCAGAGACCAAGTCCAGGCAGCCGATAACCAAGGATGAAAGTCCTTGAGGAGTGCGTTTGGTTAGTTTTTCGTGCCGCAATTACGGGTACGAGTATTGCGGAAGAAGTGAACCGCCGCCATTCGGTCTATCGGAAGGATGTTTGGCTAGAGTGGTGTTAGTACTCGTATTATATTTCATCACACCACTAAGCTGGAAATTGATTGTTGTTTTCGTTTACACACTTTTGTGGAGGACGGACAATCTGGGGGCTATAGACATCGGTGTGGGTGATGGGTATTTTTATTTGCCCATGGGCGTGTGTTGGTGGGTGTTGGTTGTGGGATATGAAAGAAAAGGATATGAAGGGAAATGGTTATGGTTACGGTTCGATTGTTTGATATGATATTTGATATTCTGTTCGCTGGAAATTGATTAGGTTGATACAAGGGTGTGAACTTGTTGATCGAAGGTTGGTGTGTTATAGAAATGTGTTGGTAGTTTGTGGCAAATGAAATGGGATGAAAATGACGGCTAACGGTAGAGAGGGATTGAGAGGGATTTGCTTTTCCCAGTAAGGATACAACCCCGTTTGGGGTATGTTGTACCACTTTCGTATTTCCACTTGTTTTTCGGTATTTTGATGTGAATGAGAAACTCTTTTCAATTTCTGTTTCTTTTATTATTTCTTTATCCCGAGGGTTAGAATATACTTTAAGAAGGTAGGCTTGTCGGCAGAAATGACTATAATCTACTCCCCTTACTACATAATATGACCTGTATTCGTTTAAAATAAAGGTTCAGGCGACAATTCTACTTGAAAATCTAGACTTTTAGCAAGGATACTCTACTTTAAAAAGAACAAGAGGGTAGCTAAACTTCGGGGAGAAAATACTGAACTCCACACTGGCAATAAACTAAATGAAACTGGCCTAGGTGACTAAAGGATGTCCCAAAATTCACACTAGTTTTGAAGTTTGCGCCATTTGTGTAGTAAACGTGACAGCTGACAGTCAAGGGTTTTTGTTTTTGCCCTTATAATTAGCGATTTGTGTACACTTTAAATATTTGTACACAGAGTTACACGGAAGAACAGCGTGTTTTCATTGCTAAGCACGTAGTTTAAAATAATGAAGGTTTGGCAGCAACAGATCGCAATTTTCGTACAAAATATGGTCCAAACAGTGGTTCAATTCTGTGAAGAAATTAATGCAAAAATTCAAAACATCCAAGCAGTTCGTGAGAATGTTGCTAAAATCCATGAATATCAATTCGGTAGCGTGATCAAAAATTAGACAATTCGGGAAGCTCTCTACAGCGTATTCCTACAAAGTATTTGCATCTCAATGCTTACAAAATGCCTTAAAAACTGAAACTTACTGATCACGCACATTTGCTGTGCGAGATCATTGAAGGGATTATGGAATAACAAGAAGTGGATGCTAATTTTTGAAACAAAATCATCTTCAACGATGAGGCTCATTTTCATCTTGATGTATCCAATTCACAAATGATTGTTGAGAAATAAATGTTTTTACAATGTGTCACTGTTTGGTACTGCTTTTGAACAGGAGGCATTATTAGACCATTCTTCTTCGAAAATTCAGCTGGTTATACAATAGCAGTTAATGGTGTTCGCTATCGCGACATGATGAGCCAGTTTTTTGTATCTAAGTTGCAAGGTATGGATGTAACCCACATGTGGTTTCAATAAGACGGTGCCACATAGCATTCAACCCAAGAAATAAGTCATATACTGCACGACCCACATCCTGGGGCCTGCAATTGTTCGACAAGTGTTCGATTAATATAAAAAAAAAGGATGCAATTCTAACAAAAATAAGAGGAAATGGTATCAAATCGCATGGCCGCGGCGGCCAATTGATAAACTCTCATCGTGAGATGACCCAGTCTCCAAATTTCGCTTTTATGACATGTATTGCCAGCTTGTTGGAATCACTTCTCGGATAGATCGATGTTGTCGAGCTCTGACCACAGAAAGGCGATTAACATCGTTCTACACCTGAAACCATTGACGGTAACGGAGACTCCTTCCCCATTTCGAAAGATATAAGGTACAACGATTCCGCATGACATAAACCCCATCAAACAGTCAATCTTTGTGAATCCATAGATAGTTGGGCGAACGCTTGTGGATTGTGTTCGTTCCAATAACGGCAATTTCGCTTGTTGACCTAGCCGCTGAGCCTCGTCCGAGAAGATGATTTTTTGGGCAAAATCCGGATCTTAGGCCAACATTTCCAGCGCCCAATTAGCGAATTCACAGCGCTGTATATGGTCATCCAGCTTCAATTTTTGTGCAAACACAATCTTATACAGATATAGGCCCAAATCCAACCGCAAAACAAGCCGGATTGATCCTCTCGCGATGCCCAATTCAGCTAATCGGCGCTAAATCGACATTTCTATACCTCAGTATCTTTTCCGATACTGGACGCTACGGCGGCTATATTTTCTTCAATTCGCACCAATTTTTCTCTAGGTGGCGCCATAAGATCCAAAAGAGTGTACTTAAGCTTTTCCACGGTGCGACGAATTGCTTGCACACTGAAACCATGATGACAACCGACCTCACGAAGAAATTCACGTTGCGTACTTACGGAGTTTCGATATTTTTTAATAATTTTCGCACGTTCGGCAAGCGTGAAACAATGCATGATTAATTGCAACTGGATAGCTGGGTGCCATTGGTAGCTTTGACAACTGCTGAAACATAACAATTGGAAGAACTATCATAGTTATCTGGGCACCCTTTAAGGCTGTCCCAGGCTTGCCTTGCATGAGTTTTGACTTTTAAACATTTCTTGCTGGATTTGCTTTCTCTCTTTGTGGTTCGACGAAAATACTAGCCTTTACTGCGACTTCGGATAACTTGAGAAACAATTTTTTTAATTTTTACGAATCGCTTCATAAGGCCTAATTTTAATTTAATTTTGATGGGTGCGAAGGCCCCTATTTGTTCGGCTTAATACAAGTTTTACAATCTTGAACTAATTTAAATTAAACTTAAACTTAAAACTAAAGTTGGAGTGGTGAAGGAGAACGGATTTATGGTAGGAAGTAGTGCGGTGAAAATCAAAGACCGTAAGGCCTGAGTTGATCTTTCGTGTGGTGGATTACGAGGGTTAATGTTGATGAAAAAAGAGTTGTGAAGGGACGCGTATTCAACGCGAGCAAAAGTCGGCTGCATATCTGCTTCCTCAAGGGTATTTAAGTTAATAAGGTTGAGACGGTTTTGATAGAGGGCCAAAATAAAAGGATCATCCCAGGGCATACCTCGAAGAGCAAATCGAAAAAACGGTGCTGGATTCTTTCGAGTCTCTAGATATGAACACGATGAGATGGTGACCACACTTGACTCGCTCCTCGACCCCTAGATTACGAATGGGCGAACAAAGATAATATAGAGGGATCTGGTGATGTATGGGCTGGTGAATTCTTTGGACCACCGTTTTACGAAACCTGGTACTGAGTTGGCTTGAACCATATGTAAACGGAAGTTGAGCTAGCTCCTATTATACGAAATGGTCGCGCAGCGATTGAACGGAGAAGATAGGTTGGTTGTAGGAAAGGTAGATTCAGGAACGAGATTGGTTTGGTTTGGCATTTGGCGATATTAAATTCCAAAGAAGGAGGAAGGAGTTATTGGGTGAAGGAATGGTTTTGAAAGACTGTTTTGGTTAATACAAAAAGAAGAGGACTGAGATGGCTGCTTTGTGGAACTTCAGAGGTGGCCAAAAATGGAGTCGAGTAGGCTGAATTTAAACAAACACTATAAAAATGGCTTTTCAAGTAGCAAGAGCAAATCCATTTTAACAGTATGGGTTTAAAGCCGAAGGCAGACAATTTCAAGTGTATTTTTCGATGAGCGATTTTGTTGAAGGCCTTGCTAAAATCGGTTGCAACTACAATACATCGACTTCGTTACCATTCTCTAGAGGGCAAAGGATACGAATTCAAAAGGATTTTTGGTGATTGACCTACCTTTCAGAAAGCCATGTTGTCTAGGGAGATTGAGTATATGGGAGAGTTAGGAGATTGGACTATTTTTTGGTTATTTCATTCTTTTTTGTGGATCAGGGTTATGAAGGAGGTTTTCTAAGGCTGAGGAAAGAAAATAAAAAGGGCAAGGGATACAGAGTATGAACATTTTTAAGGAAATATAGCAGGGAGGCCACTTGGCCCGGGTGTATATTTATCATCAAGTTGATGTGACTTATATTCGATATAAGACCAAGAAGCTTCAAGATGTGAGAGAGAAGTGCACCATTGAGGAAGGTCAATAGAATTTTTAATGCAATGGTTGCATCAATATGTGTTTGGGCTCGACAATGAAAACATTTAACATTTTGTTTTCCTATCTCGAACTCGGTTCACTTAGACCATGAATTTCAAATCCCGGCTGTAGCAGTTTTTGTATGGGGTCAAGCATTCTCATACAATAGGGTCGGACCATGCCTATTTGCGAACACAGATTGCATTTTAGCCAATTTCGCATGCACTGGTTAAACAAATGAAAAGTCAATTCGTCTTTCGATTTCACCAGATTGAAACCATATCCTTTTCTGGGCGAAGATCTAGTTCGAAGGTGTGTTTTGGTTTTTCTTCTGCATCCAACCAGATATTTTACGTTTGTCATACAATACAAATTCTACAAATTCATTTTAGTGCCTTAAGCTCAGTGATGCCCAAATTTTTAAGCGACGTAGTTTTTGTGCCTTGTTCAGTTTGAGAGGCAACCACTTTTACGTTTCTTATTAGAGATATGTGTCGGCTTATTATCATGGCAAATACTTTCATGTTCTGCGCAATGTCCCGCACCGTTTCAAGTTTCAACCGAAAAGCTAGAAATTCTGCTTTGTTTTTGGGCAGATTTAGATCCCTGACTAAGTCGTTTAATACGTTGGAGTTAATGGGGTGTGGTTCAGAACTTACTGATTTGATCACGAAGTCATCAAATCAGTATAAGGAGTTTGGTATTGAAATAATATGATTTCTTTCAGCTCTTGTGACAATTTTTGAAGCTACACTTACACAAAATATGTTATACCGCTGCAAGAAGCAATCGCATACTAACTAATGAACCACATGAGTTAATTGTCAAACCTTCTCCCACCACTCCTTCACGCTTTCTCCTTACTCACATCACTGTAAACACAAAGTTTTCCAAAAATAATCGATGAGTGTAGTTATTTTTCGGTATAAAGGATTAGAAAATGGTCATTGAAATAAAAACACCAAAAAAACTTATGTTTCGTTGACCTGTGTTATCAACGCACTGTAAATTGAAGGATTGGATTTGATGTGAGGCCCGGGTCAACCCCGGACACAATTGAAACAATTCTAGATTGAAAACTCAAAACAGTTAAAAAAAAAAAAATCCGACATGTGGCTTTGGGGTAGTTCTTTAGGGAACAGTTTGCTAAGGTGGTAGTGGAAGTGACGCAGAATATCGTTAACTTCACGAAACATTCTAGACATTGGCTCAAGGTTTCCGTATCTTGATGTTAAACTTGAGACGGAAAAATAGCACAGAATCAAGATTACGTGAGTTGGTGCTAAAAGAAATAAATTAAAGTAAAGCAGAACAATCAATATTACCAACTAAGATATGATGAATAAAGAGAATACCTGCAATTTTCAGCGTACTCGTATAGAAAAAGGTTGTAAATTTATTAGTTTTAGCCCACTGACTGACACACTCACAGAGATGATTGCTATCCGATTAACTTTTAGTTTTGATGGACTGGAAAAATCGTGGTCCACGTCCCAACAACGTCGTTGGGATCAGTAGCTTTAAAAACGCAATCGATTGTATCAACAGCTAGCTAGTAACCTTAAATTGGTTAAGAGGGGTAAATATAGCAGCAACAATTATATAGTTTGCAAATAGGAATTCTAACGCAAATAAATTCAAAGAATACAAAGGGTCTAGACTCGAGACTAGAAGTACACCACGGCCATATAAATTATCCGCTTTATCTAGACCATAGTCACAATGTAATCGAAGTCTTGGGGAAACAATTTTTTTTTTTCAATTCATTCATTCACTGCGAATTAAGATAACATATATGGTTTAGCAGAAATCTTAATTCGTAATCCTATTATGTTTTGATAATTCAGAGACAGACATTTGGGAGGACAGGAGACCATGTTCTCTGAAGGTGTAGTATGAGCTTGGAACTTACGTGAGACGCGAAAGACGAGAGATAATTAACCACATAATCAGGAGTCATATCTTATTGCACATGAAGACGTATAAAAAGTTGCCGCAGATTATTACGATTAGGCTTCTTGCAGGATGGAAACCATTGCATCATTACAGGTCATCCTCCACTGAATCGATAAAGTGTTTGGTTAGCTTTGCCTTTGTAGGAAGTATGGAGTCTAAAAAAGAGGGTGATATGGTATTAGGGTGCGAGTCTAATGTAGAAGATGGGGAGGAATTTAAAATATGCGAGCGAATAAAGTTAGTGTAAGCTGTTTTTGTTTGTAATGGCTCTCTTTCAATTGATCAGAGCAATAAGATGTCAAACCGCAATCCTTTCAATGCACTAATGGATCCCAACCATAAGCTTTCCGAAGAGATGTGCCGAAGACGGAAGCTGAACGACGAGAAATGGCTAAAAATCCACTTCAAGAAGCAGTCGCTATGCTCCTTAAATCAGCCTTTCTGATAGCAGATGCAACCATAGTTATGAAAGTGTACACTGGATAGCAGTAAAAAGGAAACTACGGTAACTTAAAGGCAGCATCAATGTCGTTGGCTATCGTGACGCTGATTAAGCTAGTAAACCTGACAAGAGCCATTTAACACAACCAATATTTTAGATGCAAGGAAATTATGGCAACACGTCATCAACCGACGATTGTCTTGTCTTCTAGAGAGGCAGAGCTCATGTTTATGCTTGCCGAATACAAGAAGCCATATCAAGCTTAAACGATTCGAATGTGAAATACTTGTATTTCCCAAGACAACAAGAACTATCCTTCTGTTCTGTAGCAATCAAGGGGCGCTACATTTAGCAAAAAATAAATGTTAACACGTTCGTACCAAGAAAATTTGAACCAAAGTGAGATAAGGCAAATTTCGCAAAATATGTATGTAAGCCAACAAATGATATGATTGCAGACGTTTTAACTAAATCGGTAAAATTTGTCCAGAATTTGGATTATCTGAATTAGATACAAATTTGATTAACTTAACATTTGAGTGGGTATAACTATACTTGAAGTGGCTGCGCACGTTGTAAATTTTTAGGAAAATGGACCAGAGAACACTAGCGAGGCCGTTATGTAAACGTGGTATGTAGTGTTCCAAACAAATTTATCAACTCGTATCCGAATCAATCAGACAGAAAGTTCGTCCTAATACTGATGTGTATATAAGTCTCATACAGATGCGAGATCAGGACGCTTAAACAGCGCAACTGGCATGAGAGTGCCGTATAAATCACAAAAATATAACATCACTCGATTTATGTGCACAAATCTATCACCACTTTGAAATGCGTTAAACGAAGACATTCTCCCAAATGGTTTTGCCATACACAACTGTGCAGCAAGAATGTTGTTTTACCCGAAATCCGGCACACGAGCATGCTCCACTTATTTTTTAGTAATAAAAATTTTTGAAAAACAAATAATACTGAATTTCCTCGAATCACAAGACATAACATAACTGAGACATCATCTTTAATTCTTATGAAGCATAACTCAAAACTTTTCGCAAGTCGAAATAAAGATTCATCAGCGGCAATTAAATTTATCGTTTTACTGCTGCAACGATCACATAATTTTCATCCCTCTCATCCCGAAACACTCACAGTGAAGAGTGATTTTCATTCCCAGGTATAATCTAAACACACGTCATACTCATATGTAGAACACAGTTGATTTCACATCCTCGTAATTGAACACTCTAATTATCAGGATCTCTTGGGAGTATTTTGAAAATCCCCCAAAAGAAAGCAGCCCACCCTCTACAAAATTAAAGAGAATATTGTAGAAAACTTTTGCACATACCGATAGTTTTAGTCCATTGCGCTGGTGGCCTCCAATCAGGATAGTGCTTCGGGAACAGTTTCCTGGTCCAGTAGGTGTGCAGAACAACCTTGTACACCACCAAACGGTCCAAAGTGCAACCATTTACCGGGTTTGCGCTCCCAGAAATTCCATCACCACCATCAATATTGTTATCCTTGTAATTAGTATTTCTTCTACCCGAATTGTAACCAAAATTAGCGGTATAATTCAAAATGGCATTGTCGATATCGTTATTCTGGTTGGCAATGGTATACGCGTACATAGACGAAGGAGCTGTTGCTACAGCTGCACTAGCAACAGTCATGGTGGCAAATAAAACTCCCAAAAAATAAACAACCACACTCGGCGACATTTTCACAAATTCCTCTTCTTTATGAAATTTTTTAAATTTTCTTGGAATATTTCTTCCTTCTAAACTTCCAATCACAACAAACAGATCACCAAGGATAACAAATGGGATCCTTTCCAAGCAAAAACACTATTTTTTCTTCGAAAAAAAAAAAAATAATAATTAAAAAAACTGAATGTCGACCCAAGTCGATTAGGATTCTTCTTCTCACGACAATAACATAACATACACGAGCGGCGTATTGAAAAAAATTCACTCGGCGACTTTTCCTTCAAAACACAGGGTGCACAGATTTGAAATGAAGAAAAAAAATCTTCGAAATATCTATCTATTCTCCACTACAATTGGAAGGGCGGCTGCTGCATCCGTATCCGTAACAGAGTCGAATTAAACTGAACTTTTCCGAGTCGTGTGCGGATTTTCATTTAAAAAGATACGCGCGCCTCGAATTCATTTACACACTGTCCGATGTTCGAAAAGAGAACAGTGTTTTCGAAGTAGGAGAAATCTAATGGCTCTCACTTGGTCGTTCTCATTCAGTTTGGTTGCTGGTGTTCTTATTTTTTTTTTTTTTCGGTGGGAGGAAGGTAAATTTTTTAGGACTTTTGACTTTGTCACCCCTTTTGTCGTGGTGCCATGGAGCGTATACGCAATGTGGGCGATGTGGTTGAAGGTGTTTATTACCTGTTGTTATTATTGATATAATCGACAAAGGGTTGGGGGATGAAAAGAGTTGAAAAATTGTATACACTTTGTTAAGGGATCGGATAAATGGAAGTGGGTAGTGAGGGTGTGTTCTTTTTGTAACACTTTTCCAACTTTTTGTGGGGACATTCTGAAAAGGTCAATCGATTTAAATGTGCGGGATAGTGTGGAGCGCTGAGATTGATGTCAATTAAATGGAAGTATAGAAGTTGTGTGGTGTGGGTGTTCTAAATTTGCCCAAAATTCAAAGGGGACTGTGTGTTGAGTGGACTACAATGATCCAGAATTAGCTACAGGTATTAGACCCAACCTTTGTCTATATTTAGTATTTGGTTTGTCGTCAACATCAAAGTCTACTGCGTCATTTACACTTTATTTTGAGTACAGATTCTATTTCCACGCTTTGTCGTTCAATTTATTTCGAAAACCGTACAAAAATTCTCATCACGGAAACGAACATCCAAGCTATTCCAATCGCTTTCTTCGTAAAACGAAAATGTTTTCGATAAAACTGCGGGTGAGGCTATATCATCTCGTTATTGATTTGTATCATATGCTGGACTTGTGTTCTTAGAGCATTGAACCCTTCATGACAGGGCCTTACAGGCAGTCAGTTAATCTCGACTGTAGCGATGGCCTTAACGGCAACCTGGCTGTCAATGAACGTGGTAATATCCTCGTCGGGTATTGCCCTTGGTAATTGTTCATTAAACGCCCATAGCTCCAATCTTAGTGTATTTTAGTGTCCACCATTCTGAACAAGGCTATAAGAAGGTGCATGTAGGGTGCATTCACACAATTGTTTTACTCTGAAAATTTAAGCAATTAACTGAATTTCCAAAAAAAGTGGGGAGGTAGACGAAAAAGCTTGGAAATAATTTAAGGGCTCCTTAAATTCCACTTCCTCTGCCATTTTTACCCGTTCGCCACCTAACTTCTCCTAGTTAATAATTGCAATTTTCTGATTAAATTCCGAAAAGTACTTTACCTGGATAACATCCCTGAGTGACCATGATCTGTACTCACAACAATGACTTTTCTCACTGTTTTGTCTTTTCTATATAGAGATTCTAACGCCATTAACTTATCAAAATTATATCCTGCAGTAACACTTCCCACTCAACACTCAAGTGTTATATATATATATATATATACTTTCGCATCCATTCAGTAGCAAGAGTACTTGAAGATCTTAACATTCACAAATCCGACGGTCCACATGGTATATTTCCTGTTTTTCTGAAGAGGTGTTCTTCGTCTTTGGCAAAACTTTTCATCCAACTCTTTAGGACTCTTTCCGAGCATATGAAAACCAGCATTAGCGCAGCCTGTCCCTAGAAAAGGAGAATCTTCTTATCTCTCCTCCTAAAGACCCACTGATAAGCCGTTGGCTCATGAAATATCTCGAATCACGAAAACTTACTTGATAGCAACAGGTCCACTGGTGATTTGATGGCATTTCTCACCGAAGAGTGAATCTGCAGCGTACATCAATCTTCCAAAAGCAAAATAGTTGCACTTGATATTTCTAAGGCATTCGATAGATCTACGATTTTGCTAGAAATTACATCTCGGAAATTTTAATTCAAGTTGTCTTTGATGGCCTCAAGTCTGATATCCACAAATATATGCTGGTATGCCCTAAGGCTCCGTTCTGCCTCCCACACTATTTTTAATTTTCATCAACGATCTCTATTCTGCTACTCCAATATACCATTTTTCTTTGCTGATGACAGTACTCTCTGCTTTTCAAATTCGTTCCCGAACTCATGTTCTTACTCTTTGACCTTAGAACGGGAACGGAAGCGTATGCTGAGATCATTAAATTTCATTATAAATTGCGTCACTGAACATGAACATGGATGGAATTTTATGCTTTCAAAACATGATGATGTCTACTGATGTAAATATGTTACATATGGTATTTATCCACCCAAAACTGGAGTACAATGCGCACATCTAGTCAGGTGCACCTAAGAAATCTCAGCAACTGCTAGATAGGCTTGAAGGTAGTGCGATAAAACTTACAAATGATGCTTATATTTGACAGTCAATTGACATCCTCGAACAATGAAGGAATATCTCTTGTCTTACCTTATCCTACTGTTACTGGTTTTAGGACTTCGCTAAAAGACCGCAGAGATGCGACATTGGAAAACCCAGGAGGGGTTTTGATGTTTTTAACTTTGGGCCTTTTGGGGACCGGCACAGTTTCCTCTAACGTTTGAAGTAGTCTTTTAGAATTTTCGGTAAGTAATCCGCTTTTAAGGATGTTGTTGACGCCCTCTATTATGTTCTTCACGTCCACAGTTCTCTATAGTTTCGAAATGAATTTAAGGGTTTTGATAGTTTGTACAGAATTTTGAACTCTAATGTAGAACTGATATAGGCTGAACCTCTGATTTAAAAGGCCTGCCACTGTTTAAACTTTGTTCGACATTGCAAGAGCGTTGTCGGTAGTCAATGCCGCTTGGTATCAAAGGGATACCGTTTTCGGGATTTGTTTTTGGAAGGGTTGTTATCTTTTATATTTCACGAGTAGCGGAGAAAGGTAGGTCCACCTGTGAGACTTTGCCTTCAGCCAGGCTAATCCTCGGCACGGGTCGTATAACATCTTGATCAAACCCAAGGAGTGGAGTGGATTGTGGAGAAGGGGAATTTTTTGTTTTTTTAACTTTTAATTTTAATTTTGATGAGGGCTGATGCCCTCATTTATTTCGCTTAATACAAGCTTAAAATAATTTAGGAACTAAGACTTAAAACTAGGAAAAATGAAGGGTCTAACACTAGGGACTTAAAGCTAAGCATGGTGAAGGACATCGAACTTGAGGGAGAGAGTGCTGCTGAGAGAATTTACCTTACGCAGCGTACAGGATTGGTTCGTTAGAGAAATATGTGGTGCGGTGGATTGGTAAATAAAAGAGACGGGGGCAACGTAGATTTCGAGGCTTAGTTTTAAAGAAAATGGAGTTGTGAAGAGAAATGCAATCAACGGAGCCTGAGAGGAGTCGGTGAATGAAAAGAAAGTCTGCTGCTTCCCTTCGTTCCTCAAAGGCATTCAGGTTAATGAGTTTGAGAAGGTTTCGATAGGGAGGTAAGATTAGAGGATCGTTCGAAGGTAGATCCCTAAAATTATCCTAATTCGGGATACATGAACTCGTTGAAAGGGACACCGCGCTTGGTTAGCCTACTCGAAAAGGGGGCGAACAAAAGCGATATATAGTGATATGATCACGTAGAAAGTGCAAAATTCTTTAGACCAACGTGTTGTGAGGAAATGGGTTTAAAAACTTTGAATCGTCAGCAAAAAGAGAAAGTGCTGTGCATTTAATGACTCTTTCAA
Organism: Volucella inanis; assembly: GCA_907269105.1. Lineage (NCBI taxonomy): Eukaryota > Metazoa > Arthropoda > Insecta > Diptera > Syrphidae > Volucella > Volucella inanis. The sequence continues at coordinate 128,767,538 of OU026157.1, forward strand.
GATCGTTGATAATTAGAATGAAGAGAAGTGGACCTACGTGACTACCTTGAGGAACACCTGAAGTGAACAAGAAAGGGTCCGATAGGACAGACCTAAAACGAACACTATAAAGACAATTATCAAGGTTAGAAGATATCCATTTTAGTAAAATGGGTTCAAAGCCCAGGACGAACAATTTGAACAGGATAAGTGTTAGTCAACTTTTTTACCATTTTCTAAGGACACGAATTCGACGAGGTTAGTGGTAGTTGACAAACCTTTGACAAGGACATGTTGATTAGGGGAGATAAGAGATTTGCACTGGAAGCTTAAGGTTTCGTACAAAATGCTTTCGAGGAGTTTCGGTATACGTGAAAATTTAGCTATGTTTAGCGGTAATTAGTGACTTCGCTCTTTAATCCTTTTTGTGTATCGGTGTTATGAAAGAAGACTTCCATATCTGTGGAAAGAGCTATAACCGGAAGAGATTTGAAAGGAGTGGGAAGTTGTTAAGGAAAACTTTTTAAGAAACATGGATGGAAGGCCATCTGGACCGGGTAAGTATTAATCATTAATTTGGCGTAACTTATTTTGTGTTGCTCTATGTTGAGAAATAGAGGGCCCAATGGGTAAGTTAAGAAGGTTCGAAGGAATTATCGGCAAAGGATTGCTTAAAAAATGTAGCAAAAAAGTTGCCTATGGTATGCTGATCGGTTGATGATATGATGATAGATTGCGCACTATCAAAGTATCACTGGTAGAGAACGTTATACAGCTGAGCGAATTGGAGGTATGCCCTGTGATAGTTGGAATAGCCAACAAGAGAATTGGATCGAAGGAAAACTGCCCATATTTAGTTTCTCTTGTTACGTAAAGAGCGAAGTCTACAATTATACTACGGTGGGCACGTAGGAGTTTTGCGGGAAAAGGGGATATACATAGAATTAAATAATTCTCTCTAAAAAATGGAGAGAGCAGATTTAAAGGACATATTGGTGAAATCCAAAAAATACTTACTAAGAAATGCGTTCATTTTCCGGAAATTTGCTTTATGAAACTTGGTGTAGTGGTGGAAAATAGAAAGAAAAAGTGGTGGGTGAAAGATATCAATGGTCGATAGTGAGAGGGGATAGAGCGAGACAGAGGTGTTTATGGGGTCAGTGGTGAAAATTAGGACTAATTACCTACCCATACAGTTGAAGACCCCACTAATTTGGCATAAGTTACAGTCTGTAAGCTCATCTTAAGACGCATCTGGAAAACTTCTCGAGATTCATTGACCTATCTTAGCCTGTACAACTCAATGAGTTCAATGGTGAGAGTAGAGGTATAAAAACCTAACCTTGGTAGCAATTTTTTTTTTTAATTAAATATTACAATATAGGTAAGTATATGTTTCAAAAATTGATTATATCCCCAAAACTTGTTAATGATTTGTAGCTTTTATTAACTATGCACAAACGTGCTATAATTTTAAAGACATTCGAATTCTTTTTTTCCAGCACTTTTAATATTTAAAGACAGTGAAAGCAAAGACAAATTGTTAGAGAATAGACAAAGTAGAATAGAGATGTGTGAAAGGCCTGCATTTTTGAAGCTAATTTATATGATCGTATCTGTGGAGTATATGAACATATCGCATAGCATTTTTGAAAGCTACTCAGCTTTAGTTGGGAAAGACAATCAAGGTTACTGTAGACTACATCGGTGTAAGTTATTTAAGGAACAATAAGAGTCATGAAGTCATCATCAATTTCCGTCGAGTTTCGATTGAAATAAAGCTAGCTGCAAGCCAGACATTAATGTACGTAAACATCAATAGCTATGCCTAATGACAAGGTTTGTGCGACTGTATCCAGAAGTTAATACTTATGACGAATTCGAGGCTGAAAAGTGATACTACAAGCCCTAACCTTGAATTAGGAAACCAAAGGCCAGGTATAGGGTCAATGTCAGGCTTGAAGTGGAAGATGGGAAAAACTTTCGACTCAGTGATCCAGCTACGGATTAGAGACAAACTTTCATTTAATTGTAAGGCGACCTCTTCAATCGATTTCATGGGATGGGTCAGGCGAGGCTGAACATCGTCAGCATAAATGTAGATTGCAGCAGACTAACTGATGGTTAGTCATTTATTAAAGCACAGAAGAGGATAGGTCCGAGAATTGATACCTGAGGTACACCTTGCCTAATTATTTCAAGCTTTAATCAATTGCCACTAAGCCAATTATGGTAAGTTGTGCCACAAATTCTCTAGCAAATTCACACCATATATCGTCTAAGATATGGCCGAAAAGCAACTATTGTTGCTTCTTAAACCAGATTGAAAAGGTTTTAGAGGCGATTTCGAAAATAAGATAGTCACCAGGAGATGTTACCATGATTTTTTGGCAACCGGAATGACTTTAGCGATTCCGATTATGAGTAAATGTGGATGTAGTAATACAGTGGTTAAGTATGTAAGTTAGATGGCTAATTACACTGGGAAATGCAATCTTAATAAATGGATTAGGTATATCGTGTACAATAGTCAATTTGATTATATGAATGGAGCGCTGTCAATAACTTCTCTTTCGATAACAATAATAAAATCACCCTGTCTAGAAGTTGGTAGTTCAGAAATAGTATTCAGATCAAATCCAGTCATATTCGAGCAACTTCACAAAAAAAAAAAAAGTCATTTCGAACATCAGGATCTAGGTCACACTGTACACTGTTAGTACAGTACACGGAACAAGTTAGTCAATAGTTTTCTGGGGTGAAATGAATTACTTAACTTCGAACGTAATAATTCCGCTTTGCAGTACAGTACAGATCTGTATTATTAAGAGGGGGGAGCTGTTCTTCAATTTTCTTTAAAGCAATAACGTCACACATAAAGGAGAGCTTTTATCGTGAAGCCTTAACGTTTTAGTAAATCAAACAGTTTCAATAAGATGCGATATTGGAAGCAGTCGAGTTTTTCGTTTAGATCCGCACTTAGCCTGCAACCATATGAAAAGGTTGAACTTTTTTTATAATCTGCGCGCGCTCGAAAATTTTTGAGGACCCTCACACAAAGAGGGCGAGATAGAATTAGAAAGAAAAAAAGAGAGGTACCGATGAACATTGGTTTGAAACGTTTGAATGTTATGTTGACTAGAAAAAAAAGAGCTCAACAGCGCTTTGTGCATTTTAGAAAAGAATCACGACATTTAGAAGTACGTTCGAAAGTGGGCTTTAAGGTAAACTGATGAGCGTTCATAGCGAGAAGGGTGGCACGGTAAAAGGTTTGATAAGGCGGAATGAAAATAGCAATAGAATAAGTAGAGACAGGAAAGATTTCGTTGGTGTGAATTGTGAATGAGTCCTATTTCACGGTTTTAAATCTTATCTAGGGGATACAGGAATGTTTTAAGGGCACCTGACCAATTGTGCGCATTGTACTACAGTGTTGGTTGGATAAATGCCTTATATATTTAGCCCAGATCAAATGAGGTGAAATATTTCTTACATCTCTTCGGAGCATTTTTGACAACATTGAATATGTGGTCGTTCCAATATAGATTGCCATTAACACACTTTCATTGATAATGGCTGGGTGTTTAAATTTCGCTTTATTGACTGCATTCAATTCTACTCCGTTAGCGTTTCCACAATTACTTTTGGTATCGGAATTTAATGAGCTTAACATACGCTTCTGTTCGGTTCGAAAACCGAAGAACAGTAACGAGAGTCCAGGCACAAATATGAAAAGCAGAGGGTGCTATCGTCAGCAAAGTAAAATATTGGATTATGAGTAGCGGGCAAGAGATCGTTGATGAAAATTAAAAAGAGTGTCGGAGACAGAACGGAGTCCTGCGGCATACCAGCATTTATTTTGTGAATATCAAAATTGAAACCGTTCAGGACAACTTGAATTTAACGTTCCAAATCATAATTACCAATTCATCGAAGAAGACAGTCATCGATCTCAACAGTACGCATTTTCGACAAAAGAGCCTGATGCCAAACTCTGTCAAATAACTTAGAAATATCAAGTGCAACTAACTTGCTTTCACCATGAAATCATCAGCACCCCTCTTGTCATTGAGAAGTTTTCTTGATTCGAGACATTTCATAAGCTGACGGCTTATCAGAGTTCCTATGACCTTGAAAAGAAGGGACGCAACTACAATATGTCGGTGTGAAGAGAGAGAAGGAGTTTCGCCTTTTTTTATTGATGGGCTGTTGTCCATCTGCTCGGAAAGAGTCCTTAAATATTGATTAAAAAACTTAAACAATGGTTTCGCTAGCATGGAAGTAAATCTCTTGAGAAGAAAGGGAGATATACCATCTTCACCAGCGGAGTTGTATTGTATTACACGAGTGCGAAAGTAGATTCGTTCCATTGAAGATTCGATTCAATTCTAGATAGGCACAGGGCACAACCTGGAAGTGTTGAACTGGCCGCAAAGTATGCAGCAAGCATATTGACCTTGTCCAAAGAGCTGACCGCTGAAATGTTATTGTAAATGAGCGCTGGGATGGAGGTTGAGGCTAAATTTCTAATGTTTATTTGGGACATTGTAGTTTATTTTGCCTTAGTTTTTGATCGTATCGAGAAAACATAATGACCAGATAAAATTCCTAAAAAAAGCTTTTAAGTCCGCTTCAATTGGGTCTCTCGTATTGCTGTAAGAATTTTTTCTGAGTGATCGGTGAAATAAAATGACACAGTGGTACTATGAGCCTAAAGTTGAGCACACATCAACAGTGAAGGTACTTACTAGGGTGGGAAGTTAAAAAGCAAATCCAGAGTATTGGCGGTATGACTATAAACGTCTGGTATACGCGTGGCCTCATATACAAGCTGGGTCAACCTGTATTCCGCAGCGAAGATGTTAATACACCGCCCTTTGGCTATTATCTGTCCAAAATGTCGAAGCCACCGAGAATCGTGTATACTGAAAGACAGTGCATCGAAGTCGTTAAAGATCGAATTGCTGTTCAGTTTAAGGCTTCTGTAAAAAAGGCAGTAGTTGATAATTTGCTTACGGAGATGGAATTTTGACCACATGAAATTTGAATTCCGGATTGGAAACTGGTCATCACCAGGGTGTCAACCTATATTACTTTGGATATTGATTGAATTTGGGCCTACAGCCGTATAAAATTGTGTTGACGCAAAAATTGAAGTTTGACGACCATAGACCGTAAATTCGCTAATTGGGAGGCTGAAATTGTTGGCCAAAAAATCATCTTCTCGGACGAGGCCCAATTTTTAACTCATGTCAACAAACAAAATTGCCGTAATTGGAGCGAACACAATCCACAAGTGTTCAGGCAGGCATCAATGCAACCACAAAGATTGACTGTTTGGTGTGATTTGTAGAATGGCGGCATTATCGGACCTTATTGCTTTCCAAATAACAAAGGAAAACACCGCTACCGCCAATGTATTAAATATATAACGATATTAACCTATTTTCTGTTGTCAGAGCTCGACAACATTGTTATATCCTAGCCGTGGTTCCATCAAAAAGGCGCTACATGCCATACAAGCGATGTGACGGTCGTAGTTGTGAAACAAAAATTTGACGACTGGGTTATCTCACGGCAAACGTTTATCAATTAGCTGCCGCGATCATGCGATTCGACACTACTCGTTTATCTTCTCTGGGGCTACGTCAAGTTCTTAATCTTTGCTAACAAGCTAACCACTTTGGAAAAGCTCGAGGCGAAAATTTGATACGCTATTACTGGAATAACGCCGCACATATTAGACCGAGTTTAAAGCACTGCCAGCGAAGTCGAGGCGGACATTTGAATAATGTGCAATTCCAGAACGAAGCTTCAAATTAAAGTCAGAATCAATTTTACCTTGATCAAAAATTTCATTTAATTTGTTCAGAAAATTAATAATACAAGTTTATTCATCTAAATCTATACTGTCCCCTTTAAAGTGATCCTCATCGACTGCAACACATTCGAAACATTTTTAATATTCGGTTTTCGGTATGTCCATCAGTGCTTCCTGCGATCTTTTCACTACTTCCTCTCTGCTGCTGAAACGCGTTCCCCGTAGTGGTTTTTTAACTCCATTAAACAGAAAAAAGTCACAGGGAGTCAAATCAGGTGAATTCGGTGGCTGTTGGATGATATTTGTTGCATGTTTCGTCAAAACATTACGAATAATGATGGCACTGGTGCAAAATCCACAAGTTTTCTGCCCACAATTCTGGTCTCTTTCGACGAATTGTTTCACGCAAAGGCCCAAATAATACTCTTTGTTTACTGTCTGGCCTTCTAGAAAATATTCATGATGCACTACACCGTTGTAATCCATGAAAACCGTGAGCATTGCCTTCTTTTTTGACTGAAAAGTGGGATCAGATTCAGCCTCGCAAATCATCTCTTTTGCGAAGTTAACACGGTCTCTTTTTTGCATGAAATTGAAGTCTTTTGGCACCAATTTTGCTGCTACACGACGGAAACCCAAATCATTAACCAAAATGTATTGGACAGATCTAAAGGCAATGTTCCAGTCCTCCGCTTTCTCTCTGATGGTTAATTTGCGGTTATTGGCCAACATTTATTTTACTAGGTGGGGTGAAAAATAACCTCCTTGACTGACAGAATGCGCTGCTACTGCAAAAAAGGTGCCTTGAAGTCCGTTCATATTTAGACGGACATGCCAAATTTCAGTGCGATACTGTCTTTAGTTTTGTTTTGACAGCTGATTGTTGTTAACGTGTTTGACATCATGTTGAGTATGGACAAAAACGATTTTCGTTCTCTCATAAAACATTATTTTTTGAGAGGCAAAACGGCGAAGGAAACAGAACAATAGTTGGATAAACATTATAGGGCTAATGCTCAGTAATATTCTGCATATGAAAAAGTTATCCTGCCGCTGGGTGCCGCGCATTCTCACTCCTGACCAAAAACACGAACGTGAGAGCACTTCGAAAGGCTATTTGGACTTGCTGATGCGGAATCGGGCGAACTTTTGGCGTCGATTGGTAACTGTTGAGCACCAGAGAACAGAATGAGTGCCCGGCAATGGACTGAAGCCGGCACGAGTGCTCCGAAGCGGCCGAGGGAAGCTCGATGGGTCGGAAAGTTTATGGCTTCGGTTTTCTGGGATTGTCATGGACTACCTCGAAAAAGGAAAAACCATCAACAGCTAGTATTACTGTGCATTATTGGAGCGATTGAAGGCCGAAATCGCTGCAAAACGGCCTCACATGAAGCGAAAAAAAATTTTGTTTTTGCAATACAATGCACCGGAGCACAAAAGCATCGCAGCCACCGTTAAAATCAAAGATTTACGGCTCCAATTGCTGTCGCATCCACCGTATTCGCCCGATTTTTCTCCCTCGGACTATTATCTCTTCCCAAACCTCAAAAGATGGCTCATCAATAAAAAATTCAGCTCACGCGAGGAAATCATCGAAGCCACGGAGGAGTATTTTGCAGATCTTCCGGAAAATTACTTTTCGGACGGGATCAAGAAGTTGGAAAATCGCTGGAATAAGTGTATCAAACTAAAAGGGGTCTATATTGAATAAAATAAAAAAAAAAAACATTTAAAAAAATTTTTTTTTCATTCCCAAGGAGGTTACTTTTTATCCCAACTAGTACTTCATCAATGTTTTCGACGGTTTTCGATGTAGATGGTCTGCCACTGCGTTTATAGTCTTCGATTAACTCACGACCACTTTTGAACCGTTCATACCACTGGTAAACGACCGTTTTCTTTAGAGAATCATTACCGATTTCCAACGTTCGCGCACTATTAAATCCGGTTTTTACGCAAAATTTAATACAAATTCGTTGTTGCAAATTTAAATCCATTTCTAAAATTGTAAAAAATCGCTAACACACACAGAGAAAGATGTACTCTTGGCTACGTAACTTTTGCAAATGTCAAGCTATGACGCTTAGATTTAGAGAGAATGTCAACAACAGATGTACCAACTTAACAAAAAAAACAGAGCTCAAATCGGAATAATGGAACGCCACGGAATAAGCGCCACAAGGTACTATCTCACACCTTAGTTGTTTTATTTTAATTTTTTTTTTCCTATCGCTCTTATCTGATCTTTGACCAGTGTGCTGGTCGTTTGTATCAGCCTGTCATTGTATGCCTTGCTTCAGGTCGCTTAGAGCCAGTGCCCTATAAAAAACTAATCTCAGCCCTTAACATCAAACGACACTTTTTTTACTTCGTGTAATTGGGACCTAGTGATACTTTTTGATTCTCTTCGTCCTTGACTGGAGTGTGGAATTGCTGCCTGTTTTTGTTATTGATTAACTCACCCATTTTTTTCATTATCGAAAAAAAAAACAACCAACCACACCATTTTTGATCAACAAAATCACTTTTGTGGGAACTGTCAACTGTCCGGCGGCGGCACTACTTCTTCTCACTCTACTTCTGTCTCTCTATTTAATTAAATTAATCGTCAATTAAAAATGTCAGCTTAAATCATCAATTAACCATTGATGCTGTGTGCTGTGTAATTACAAGTAAGAGTGACAATTGGGGTCGCCATCGAAGTCTTTCGATCAAAATGTGCTGTCTTCTCCAAACACCACCCTCACCCAAACAGGGAAATTTTAGCTGACGGGGAAAAACATCGCATCTTTAGGTGTTTCCGTGCGCCTCTCTTTCTCTCTGCCTCTCTCTCTTGATCATGCGCAATAGAGAGCACAAGTATCATATTTTCGAAATACTCTTGTTATCGATAAATTTCGTTTCGATAGCAAATATTCCAAGTCCTCCCACCTGTTTCCTCCTTTTCAAGTATTTCTATTTCTCCCTTGACTTTTCCCCGTTTTTTTTTTCTTTTTTTTTTTTTTTTTTTGTTTTTGGTTTGCACGTCTCTTTTTTCTTTCGGCATTTGTTTTTCCTGCTCTCAAGGGAGATGAAATCAGTTTGTTTGAAGTGTATCCTGTTCTTGCTTGCCCACCGCTCACCGCCAAACCACTTGCCACCTACCATCTACCGACCGCCCAATTGTGCACAAGGATGCAAAGAATGGAAATTGCAATTACAAAGTGCAACGAGCGCAAGAAAAACAAAACGAACCAACGAACCAACGAACGAAACTAGGTAAAGAGCTATTCCTGCAGGATATTCTTGGGTTTTCTTTTCCTTTTTGAATTTATTCTCCACGTCGTCGTACTAAGGGGAAGATGTTCTTTACTCGCATCTACCATATACGTACTCGTAATACTGCAACAAGTACGAATTTCGGAAAAGAACTTTTTTTTTATTTCTCGTTTTTGACATACTTTTTGTAGTTTTGAGTGCACATCCTGTTCCTGTAATGAGCGCCAGGTCTGGAGGGGGTTTTGAAATAATTTTTATGAAGGTTTTTTTTTTATTTATTTTCTGTCTGTTAATGAGAAATATTTTCCACATAATTACGCAGCATATTTGCGGTTTGAGAGATGCATTTAAGGACTACGATGACTTCCTTTTGAATGCCCCTTAACATCGTATTTGAAAAAGGATTCTATTGCTTTTTCATCTCCCTGGCGTGCCATATCTAACCAAGTATTATGATGAATATGCACTCAATGATGCTGAACGTTGCCCGGTTGAAGTAGTACTATCGTACATACAACCACGGAAGGACCTTTTGTCAAGTGTTAATGATGCAGATTATATTTGAATTGTTTGTTATCACTGTCGGCGAAAGGGTGAACAGTGTTCTTTTCTATTCTCTCATGTTCGTTTGTTTTGTTTTGGAAAATTTTCAAATTTCAAAGATGGAAAAAGGCCCCTGTTGGCCATTTTTAATCGCACAGTGGGGGTGAGTTTTCCTTTTCCATCATCTGACTTACAATCAAGATGAGGTAATTATGTACAAAGAAAGGTGTTTCATTCTTCTTTTCGGAATGTTTTTTTTTTTCATAGCTCCCTTCTTTTAGAAATATCTGCAAAAGTATTTGTATCTTTGGAAAGGGATTCCAACTTTTAATTAGGTGAATTGAATGAAGTGAAGACGCAAATTCCGGTTTCCTGATGAAATGGAAAGCAAGCTTTTGAAGTTTTGTAGATTTAATTTAGTCCGCTTGTCCTCCTAATGAGGTTTAACGGAAATTTTTCTTTCAAACATTTAATTTATGAAAGAACGTGATTTGCATAAGGATAACACAAGAGAATATTCTTTTTTTTTTTTTTCGTTGGCTCACAAGGTAATGCCATGGATATTTTAAAAATTGAGATGGGATTGGGATATGGCAGATTGAGAAAAAATGAAAATAAAATTGAATTAGGGATTTCAGTTGTATGTATGTACATATGTACGTTTGCTTGTAAGCCACTTACCTTCTACCCGGAGTTCTTCAATAAAACGAAAGTAATCTCTATTGCAAGCAATACACATTACATTCCAACGCTTCCTCAAATCTTCGAAACACTTTTCATATGCCGATTTATGAATTGTCTTCAGCTCCTTCTGCGAATTCTCTTTTATCGCCTCAATCGTCTAAAAACGCTTTCCGCGAACAGGTAGGTAACTTGAGTCGTGGGAATAGGATAAAGTCACAAGGAGCTATGTCAGGTGAATACGGAGCTTACGGAACGGTATGAAGGTTGCTTTGTTCGAAATTCTGGGTACTTTTTGATCAGAAGGTATACGATTACTGTTTGCATATATAACTATTTGATCCTGAAGTTATTGCGCATCGGATCATCGATAATGACTTTGGGTTGGGTCCCAACAACCATGAACACAATAACCCAAATAACAGAAGAATACAGAGGAAAATGGGACAGCAACAGGATGTGCAGCATCGAAACTGGGAGTATACACATTAAAATACTGGAAGAAATATTAGAGGAATTGAAATGCAAAAACTACCAAACCAAGTGGGACATCCGGAAAAAAAACTGCTCACAGACGTCCCCAAAGCTGAAAATGGCAATAAATACGAAAAGAAGACAGGAAAACGGTGAAATCCCGAATTCAAAACGGGCACAAGAACCAGCTTTACTCGAAGTAAGACATATCTTCAAAAAGATGGTAAAACTGACAAAGTCGTATCTGAAAATTTGGCAAAATCCATACCGACAAGCAAGTTGTATGCGAAAATAAAAACTCGCCATGGGTTGCAAATCGAATTGTATGTATCTGGGTAAGTGATATGACAAAAAAAATCGACAGAAGGCCTTGGCAGCGCCAAGATCAATAGTATCCACATCTACATCTGTTAAGCTCAGCCAAGCCTGTCCTGAGAACAAGATCAAAAGTTACTGGACCATGAATAAGAATGCAAGAGGACGAGCTCTAATCGAAAACATTCGCAATATTGGAAATAGTTACATTTAATGAGGCCACGAAATTACTTTCTAAAAGACTTAACCATAATCAGCCGTTTTCTACAATAGCACGCTACACAAAAGGGTAGGTCACCGAGGGCTGTTTGATGCATATCCGGATTAGAAATGACAATGTAACTTTTTTAGGTTTTGACAATTTATTTTTCAATGTAATTCCCTTTCAACTCAATACACTTTCCCAGCAGTGCTGCAACTTTTTTAACCCCTCCGTATAGTACGACATTTGTTGGCTTGCAAAATACACCTCCGCAGCGGCGATGACTTCCTCGTTAGACCCATACTTCTTTCCGGAGAGTGACCTTTTAAGGTTTGGGAACCAAAAGGAATCACAGGGAGCCAAAACGGAGGATGGGGGATCAATTAGTAGTACAATTCGACCAATTTGGCGACTGCGGAGGTGTGAGCCTTATTGTGGTAGAAGAGCACTTTTTTTCTTCGCCAAATGTGGCCGTTTTTTCTTCAAATCGGCGTTTAATCGGCCCGATAAATCGCCGTAGTATGCTCCTCTGATTGTTTTTCCCTTCTCCAAATAGTCAATATAGATCACACTTCGCGCTTCCCAAAAAATGGTGGCAATAAATTTTCCAACCGAAGCCACGGTCTTCGCCTTCTTTGGAGCACGTTCACCGGGTAAAACCCATTTTTTCGATTATTCTTTGGTCTGTGGTGTGTACCAATGAATCCGTATCTCATCGACCGTCACGTAACGAGGCAGAACCTCTTCCGGATTTCAATTAGACAGGGCCAAGCACGTCTTTGATGTAGTCTCCGGTGTAAGCAAACACAGCACCCATCGCGCGGACAGCTCTCTCATGCCCAAAATCTGGTACAGGATATAGCTAACGCGTTCACTTGAGATGCCTGCTATCTCAGTCAACTCGTCAATTTTTACTCGGCGGTCCGCCAATACAAGATCATCTATTTTGTCCACGGTTTCCTCTGTTGTAACCGTTTTTTTGGCCACCTGGGTGCGGTTCATCAAAAATCGACGTGCAGCCAAGGCGGAACTTTGCGAAGCAATGGTAAACTGTTGTACGGGAAGGTGAATTGGTCCCATACACACCATTGAGAATGATGTTTTTTCTCGAAAGTTTTGCCCCTCAAAAACAAGAATCTGATCACCGAGCGGTACTGTTTTTCCCCCCCATGCTCGATAAAAACACTAAAACGATGTTTTTAAATGAGTAGCAAAACAAAACTTAGTGTCGGTTTGTCAATAATTTCAGGCGGGCTAAAAGAGGATATACTAAATCGTGGTACAGTCGTTTTGGCTCGGTAGCACCACCTATCTCCCAATCCGGGTACTCATCAAACAGCCCTCGTGTATATATACCGCTAAGAAATACTAAGCAGTAGTTCCGCAAGGGAATAAACTGAAAGATTATCCGGGAGGTGGTTGTAGTCAGTAGGAATTTGACACTACCATTAGACGTCAGACCATTTTGGTCAGTTTGATGCGCTGTCTGACTCTATAAAGAGACCATTTCTTTTCCACAAAATAAATCCACGAATTACACTCGCATGGTCAAACCCGAAAAACTTTCAATTCTCGGTATGTGTGACAATGACAATCTAAGCTCGAATGGCCAAATGTTTGATGTTGCCAAAAATGCTCCAAAATATCTAAGTTTCATCAAGTGATGTAAAATGGTTCTCTCCACTTGATAGATAAGATTCAAAACTACTCAATACGACTCATAGCTGATAAATCGCTATTTTTGCCAACAAAGTTCCAATGAAACTGTCAGAATTATTTCGGTCCTTCAAAGCTTCAACTATTGCGCCAGTCTTACTATGAATTCTCATCAGTATACCCATAAGCTCACTTTCAGACGTTCTTTGAAATATCGTGATTATTTTCTAAAGCCTCCAACTCGCTAATAGAATGTTTTCCCAGTCGTTGTAACCTACAAACATTCAAAACCAACGTACATAATTATTTCTTTCTTTCTTCCGTGTTTAGACAATAAAAGGGTGTTCATTTTCCCTGGTCAAACTACAAGCTCTCATCAGGTGAAAGGAGAGATCCTGTCACATTTATTTACTTCAAATTTAACAGTTGCATTGTATTGTATCATAGTTTATGTTTATTTTTCTGCAAAAATGCTCGTTTCTTCCTTATCGTTTATCCCCTTTAAAATAAGCAATCATAACTGGACCATTGTACTTGATCTTAACATTTCCGTTTAACATCTTAGTTTCTCGAAAATTCGTTTCATCCTTCCCTTCGTTCAAAAAACCAAAAAGTCTCATCTCAATCAAAAAGGACTTCAACCTAATGAAAGGCAATTGAAGCGGTAATATCTCATTCGCAAAATCATCTGCCCACTATCTAACCCGTATTCCTTATTCAACTTCCATCAATCATAACTCCATTCTACATATACGAGCACACGGTGTACCACCCAAACGCTTGTATTTCTCTGGCAGAGATAAATCAGATTTAGCAGGGCACTTAGAGTGTGTTTTTCCATAATGAATGCATCATTTCACGCCGCTTGGTCCGGGCTCTTAATAACTCACTCCTCACTTTGTAGGAACGCACTCGAGAGTGTACTTCACTTTCGTTCCAATCAAAACGTCTGATTAGTGTGCACTTCACTTCTCGCACTAAGCAATCCCATAGATACATGTGGAGTACGAGTATCTTTCTAACAAATTTTATATCATGTCAGACCCAGTGGCACAGCCCACTACTGACTGACTGACATGAGGATAAACTTCGAACGCCACAGCGCCTAGGCCCAAGTGCCGTCAATCGTTTTGTTGTTCTTCCGCTACCACTACCTCTACCACTGGCGCTTGTGATGGCTGGTGGTCCTCCATATTATCGTCTGTGGTGGAAGAATCTCTGAAGCGCTGGCTCTTATGCCACTGGGATCGTTAGTTTTGATGGAAGCTGCAATCTCATTAGAGAGACCAAAATCCATCCAAAAACTCGAGACGAAGAGTGATATACGACTCTGTTCTTCTTGGGCTTGTATCCCTTGCAACAAAGAGACACAACTACAGACAACGAAATATCTACTGGGGGATACGTACACATGTGAGGGCGGCACCAACTCCCAACAACCTGATTATCAACCATGTTTGGCAGATGAGAGAAAGTTCCGTATTCTCAAGTGCAAATCTTGATGCAAGCACAAGTTTTGTATCTTGTGCAGTTCTTGTCCTGAGATCCCTTGTATCCTTCAGACAGTGGTAAAAAGATATCCTAATTTGCAATTGAAATTCAAGTGCATAGTTCTGATACAATTGCCTGACTTGGGTGTGCTTTAGTTCCGCTCATCTTTGATGTTGTATTGTAGGTGAGTGTATTTTTAAGTTTCTCCCCATGGATGTATGTTATGTACTCGTATTTGTATCTCTGCTGGTTTATTTTCCTAATCAATTTAATAAATCAATCTGGCAATAGGAGTGCTAAGGAGCCGAATACGAGTGTTTTGGTTCTATAAATATAAGTGTGGGAGCGATTTATAGGTGATACAACCGAAAGTAAGCTCACATTTAGATTTGAAGAAAAAGTGTTGTCTTTGATGGAAGGAAATGTGCTTAGATGCGTAGATAGATGGGGTTTTTGATGCACATTGACAAGCATTAAGTGAAAGATGTTCCATTTTATAGTTTCAAATGTGATCTGTGGTAGAAATTTATTGTTTCCTTTGATGATTTTGGATCTTCCGGGATGTTGCGATGTGTCACGCGACCTCAATTTAAATTGACGGCATTTAAGTTTTGAGAGTGGTGTTGTCATATATAAGATACGAAACTGGAACTAAAAGCACACAGGTTTTTGATGTATGATTTTCTCTAATTTAATCCGACAAAAAATATTTACACTTCCGTGTGTTAGTCTGGCTTGGACAAACATGATCACCGCCAAGCTGTCTCGAGTTGCACAGAATGAGTTCAAATTAGGGATATTTTTGTTGGGCCACTTTAGTCAAAAACTCATATAGTATGGACGTCCATTACGTTTTTACCCCGCATAGCTTCAACTTTTCAACAATATCACATGCTCTTAAGAAAGACTGAAATGCTAGGGATCTTATAGAATGTGAACTTTTTTTAACGTTCACTGCAACCTCTTAGAGGTTTTATTTGTTTTTGTACAGGAAGCCAATTAGACTAGAGACTCTTCGTATTTTTCTAATGAATGTGATCCAGTGTAGTCGACATATTTTGGCTTTCTGTATACTACGGCATCTTGACGCAACTCATAGGGTTTCACGGCTATATCTTCTCCTTCATTTACACTTCTTGTATACGATACCAAATGTACGACCTAAAATGTTGTTGTTAAAGGTGAACTATATCTTTTGTGCTTTCTTATACATCACCTGTAGCTGAGTATCACAAAGTAGGAAACTGCTGAATGCCCCATAACTTAGATTGATCCAGCAGCATAACAGTCAAGTTCGGAGCAAAGCGCTTGCCTTACCGATAACTAAATAAACCCTTACTCATGCAAGCTAAAATCGCAAAGGATAACCACGTGAGTAGCATTATACTGGTCTACGCCAACATATGTCTCACTAGGGCTCGCAACCCTATACGAAAAAGATTGAAATATGTGACTAACCAACTAATAGCCTTGGATCTCCAAGTGGAATGTTTGAACACTTAATAGGCCACATGTAGCTGGACAATTAGCAGAGGTCCGTGACTACTATCACGCAGATATCACCGGCATCCAAGAAATGTGATGGGATGGGGCGGACATAAAGAGAATAAAAAATTGTTATATATACTACAGTGATTCCAACAGGGAACGAAAACAGCGCTTATTCGGATGGGGATTTTCTATATGCGACATACTTAGACAAGACGTCTTGAGCTTCTGACACCTGAGCGAGTGTATTCTGACAATCCGCGTCAAGGCCAAATTCGCTTACATGAGCCTAATATACGCCTACGCCCCTACGGAAAACAAGGATAAATCCACCAAGAAAAATTTCTACGAGCTCCTCGTCCAACGTCCCAAGTATGACGTTAAAATCATACTAAACGCGATTTTAACGGCAGGATATGAAAGAAGTACATCTTTTGTAGAAGAACTGGTAAGCATAGCCTACACTTTATAACATCTGGCAACGGAATTAGGCTTGTAGACTTTGCGTCGGGATAAAATATTAATATAGCAAGCCCACCGTTTTCCGCATCTTAACACTCAAAAAGGGACATGACGGTCTCCGGAACGTCAAACTATATATCAAGTTGATCACACTGCAGTATACATAAAGTATGCCTCCAGTATTCTGGATGTCTGAAGTTCCGGACAGCCAATATTGACTCTGATCACCACACTCTGATAACCTCTTTTAGATCGCCGGTTAGTTAGTTAGTGTTTTTTACGACCCTGGAAAAAGGGCATTATCGCTTCGTGATCCGATTCTTGCAGTGGCAAAACCTGCGCCCAAAACCATTCTCGATGATGTGCATTAACCTTCCCGTGCAACCATTTACTTTTGGTTCGCAGAGTTTCGCCGTGGCCTCACGTCGGTTTTTGATGAACCGCACCCAGGTGGCCCAAAAACAGTTACCACATAGGTAACCGTAGACAAAATCCATGATCTCGTATTGGCGGACCACCGAGTGAAAATTCGAATATGTATTTACTGAGATATAAGCCATCCCAACTGAACGCGTTTGCCATATCCTGCATGAGATTTTGGTCATAAGAAACCTGTTCGCGCGATGGGTGCCGCGTTTGCTCACACCAGAGAAAAAGCGCATAGTGAAACCACTTTAAAACGTGCTTGGCCCTGTTTAATCAAAATCCAGAGGAGTTTCTTCGTCACTTCGTGACCGTCGATGAGCCATGGGTTTAGTGCTACACACCAGAGATCAAAGAACAATCGAAGCAATGGGTTTTACCCAATGAACGTCCAAACAATTCGAAGACCGTGCCTTCGGCCGAAAAGGTGATAACCACCGTTTTTTGGGATGCGCGAGGTGTGATCCACCTTGATAATTTAGGGAAGGAAAAACCAATCACAGGAGGATACTACGTCGATTAATTGGGCCGATTCAACGCAGATTTGAAGAAAAAACGACCACATTTGGCGAAGAAAAGAGTGCTCTTCCGCCACGATAACACACCGGCTCACACCTCCGCAGTCGGCACAGCCAAATTGGTCAAATTGCATTACGAATTGCTTCCCCATCCTCCGTATTCTCCGGATTTGGCTCTCTGCGACTTCTTTTTGTTACCAAACCTTAAAAGTACAGGTCGAAATACGAGGAGTATTTTGCGGGCCAACAAAAGCTGTACTCTACGGAGGGTTTAAAAAAGTTGCACTGGGAAAAGTGTATCAAGTTGAAAGGGGATTATTATCAAAAATAAATTGTCAAAACCTAAAAAAGTTGCGTTGTCATTTCTAATCCGGGTATTCATCAAACAACATTCAAAAGCTGCAATCTCAATCGATTAGTGCAGTGTAGAAGGAACAAAAAATTCTCCCACTCCTCGTCGTTAGTAGTGTTGCTTACATCCAGACACTGCCGTTCCTGTATTTGTCATACAGCACGGGCAGTGGCTGAGAGTAGATAATATCTGATGGATAGCGGGTTGTGAGTGCGAATTTCGTTGGTGCACTGTTTCATATTGTTGTACGGACATAACACCTACAATAATTTGATTCGGTAAACCAACGTCAGAATTTTCACTTCGCAACCTTGCTTAGCAGCGTCGGTGTTTGTTTTTTTTTTTTTTATAGCAACTCAAAAATTTAGGGTGGATATAGCAAAAGTAATCACTTTTCTGCGTACGTCCACGCCTGTAAATACAGAACAGCTTTCGTGGCACTTAGTCAAACCCAGGTAGATCCCCTCCCACACCTCTCAGATCACACTGATCGCATGGGGCCAAATCCGGTGAGTATGTTGGCTGAGGCATGATTATCGTGTTGTTTCTCACAAGCAACGATGAATGAGCAAGTGCATTACCAGGATGCTTACCAGGATGCAATAGCCATGAATTGTTTTCCTACAATTCCAGACATTTTTTTCGTATTGCTTCTCGAAAACGGCGCATAACTCGAAATCGAAAAAATCAGTGACCAAAACTTTGACATTTGATCGAACTTGGCCTGCTTTTTTCGGTCTTGGCTCTCCTGTGTGCTTCCATTGGGACTATTGACGTTTTGACGTCATAACCATAAACCCATGATTCGTCAGGATCATCATTGACTTCATTCAAGAGCTCCTGAGGGATGCTCATGCGAGGGTTCTTCTGATCAAAAATTAATTGTTCCGATCGGAACAAACTTCACCAACACACGTCTCATGCCTAAAACATCCAAAAAAAACTGCATGACACGAGTCGACTGATATGCCAACTTCCTCAGCAACTTCTCTTATGGTAATTTGACGATTTTTGCAAAACAATTTTGCTCACGGCTTCGACGTTATCATCTTTTGTTGATGTGCTGAGGCGAGGTTCGTCACTGGCGTGCTCTCGGCAGACTCACTATATGCCACTGTCATCATTTCAAGTATTTTAGAGCACTTGATTCCATTTTTTACACAAAATTTGATGCAAACTCTCTGCTCCATAAGTATGCTATATAATATACTTGAAACTGTGAATATATGTTCGGAACATGTGCACCAATAAAGGAAAAAAAAACGACAACCGAAAGTACGTTGCCCGCGAAATTTTCAAAGTCACCTTACTTTTTGAAAATACCTCGTATATGTTCCATCTTAAATATCAACTCAATTTTAAGTTCCACTAGTAGCTGCAAGTTTATTTCTATCCATTAACACCAGCAGCGTTACAAGTGCTCTGGAAATACGGACTATAATGAAACATGAAACTCAACGACTATTTTGACAATAACAACATCTCATAGAGCTAACCTCTTCACTTCTTTCACTTGGCAATGTACCTACACATGGCATTCGTTAGCATTCACATGCCCATCCGCACCACGACAATCACAGAGTTTGCTTAAAATAAATGCATCACTTGAAATTATTTTTACTGAGTGCACCTTAACACCTTTCAACATTCCTGTGTAGGACATGACGATGCTTCAAGTCAATGTCATCACCATCAAATCCTATCGTAGCCCCGTCTACCTCTGGCATAGTTAGGAGAACCCAGTAGTCACTCGGTTGTTTCCACGAAAGAAAAATCCCGACGGGAGCTGACACACTCACTGAATATCATCTTCGTGTGACTAATTAACTCATGTATCGCCCACATCCCCATCCCGTTTGGTGCAGAACATCTCATCACTCCCTGCAGCGTAATGATTCAGAGATGCCGCTGATACAGATATACATGCATATGTAGACACCAGCATAACTAAAAATACCGAAACCAAGGAAAAATAGTGTGACTTAGTGCGTTGGATACATTTTGTTGGCTAAACTGTCATAAATTCTGTCATTTTGTCCTCGAATGAGTATCGAAAAGGGAACGTCAGAGGGTCGACATAAAGCCGACACCAAGATTCGAAACACACACAATTGTGAAAATGTTTCAAATCATCATCTAATTAGCGTCTGACAATTCCATTCATTATAAATCTGAGCACTCCTCGATGGGTATGAATACAAACGAGTATGTAGCTTATGTCCTTATTAACGTGGCATACAAATAGTATGCCAGAAATGACGAGATTTGGTCGTATGTTCTGGGTTAGATTTTTGAGAATTCAAACCGCCGGTAGTCTTTGAATATAATCAGCTTAAATAGAATGGTATTTTTAGATGGGCACTCCATCCGTAGACATACTTTTTGTTGTTTCATGTAAAACTTTTGGACCTATTTCCTAAAAAAAAAGAAAGTTTGTAAGTTTGTTTTGGTCAAAGATTGATGAATAAATTTCAGAAATAATATCTTGTGCTTTCACAAACTAATACTAAGCAATATTCCATTTGCCGTTTTCAAGATACCAGCCGTTTTCCAAAGTACTAAATTAGGTTTTTCCTTTGAAAATGCATATCACCTTATCTTGCTGATTTTGAACGCCGTTTTTTAGAAGCAGTTTGTATGAAAAGCGATGAAAAATCACTTCTTGAGAATCTGTTCTAAAAGTGGTTATCAGATGTAGTGACAAAGACAATACTTGCTCTTGCAATGTAAGCTCGACAACAAACCAAAACACACGCGGAGGTAATTTATTATTTTATTTTTTGTAATGGAATCCAAGAGACCCATGAGCGGAGATGAGAGCAGAAATTATGCAGCAGTTGAGTGTTTAAAGAATGTGTGAAGTATCTTTTCTAAAAATAGGACCACAACCCTATCACGTGGTGATATGTGGAAAATGACACAGAGACATTCACTACAACTGTTCAGTGCTCGGTAAGGAGCACAGCAGCATTTCGATAAAATGAGTCTCAAATTAATTTCATTACGGATACGGATTTCTCCCGCTCTGTACAAGAAGTGTAGCCTTAAGGCCCCTGCTTCTTGTCCCCCCCAATGGCATGAAAAACGAGAGCAAGAGAGAATCGAATGCTTAAAATGAGTCACGTGTCGGATATCAAAAACACCCGGCTACACTCGACTCTAAGTGTATTTATGTTTTTGGCACAAGAGAGGGTGCGAAAGTGGATCTTCCTTCACTTTTTTTTTTCTTCTTTTTTTTTTTGGTGGTCCAACTCATCCATTACCATACACACTCACACATGTACATCTGTTCGTGAGCTATACAAGCGATATGAAATTTTCGAAAATTTCAAATTTTCAACCAATGTGGTGGAGATACATACATTCTCGTATATTGTATGTATGAGTGGTGTGGCGCTCAGAAACTTTCTGTGACTCAAAAATGATTAAATGTCGAGGTTTTATCACTTTTTAAAGTGAAAATCTGCTTTTCCAATCAATTTGTGAGAAATTCTTAAATCGTGACGTTTTGGTCCTGCTGTTGGGCGCCAATTTTTTTCCGTTTTTATTTAATTTTTTTTTTTTTTTCTTTTTGTTTTTTGTTTGCATTTGAACCTCTAATTTCTCAAACTGTGTGTGATGTGAAAAATTCAAATCACGTCTAGAACGCCTACTACAGGAACGACATGAATGTAGGTGGTCAAAAACAGAAAGGAATAAATTTTCTTTAATTTATTCGTCACTGACATTTGTGAAATTGGTTCAAGGAATAAGGTATCTCTGGAGGGGATTAGGTCTTGGCATGATCGACGGCAGATTAAGGAAGCTTAACAAATCAACATTTAAATGTTGTTTTTGGATAATTGGTGACATTTAAATTTTAAGAACAAAAGGTGACAATTTCAAGGTGATGTTGGATCTCTGTTGTAAGTAATTTTTACGGTCGGATTAATAAAAATGAACGTGTACGTGAAAATACGTAATCTGTATCGTAGCTAAACAAACTAACTAGGAGGGTTACTAGCAAAATCAATAGAGAAGCATTAATATAATGTAGAAATTCGGTTTCAACATCAAGACTTCGACTTCAAGATCAATTGGGTAAGATCTTCAAAATAACAAAATTATTAAGCGCATCTAGTACACAAGTGTTCTCACGTAGCCTCTCACTACCAACTTATAATCTCACATCTACGTTGATGACTGGTGGGTGCCTAGCACCTCGACTGGAGGTTGGGTAACCAACCTTTTTGGAAAGTCGCCAGTTTCAGCGGACGAAAGAAGGTGGGAGGAGTATCTTCTCACCTAGGTACTTGTTCTTGTTCTGGCAGGCGGCAGCTGACGAATTATTTAGATAGAATCTATGAAGGAGTCTACAGTTGCAGTTAGGCCTAACTACTTAGCGTAATCCCTATATAAGTTGCTTCGACATATCCGGATACCAGGTCAATACTGAGCCAGGATGTTGGAAAAGAGTTTGTGGCGGATAAACCCTTAAGGGGTCAACAACTGCATCATAACCCGAAGTGCGTTACTGACGTTATTAGGTCAAAATAAGGGCCTAGCCCTCCAGGTTGGGAGTTATGTGTTCAAAGTAACTTCCCGACCATGTCAAAAAGAACTTAATTATAAGAGAGACACAACCAGCCTCGGATAATGAATCTGCTCAAATGACAATTAGACCAGAAAGATTAATGGACTACGTCTTGAGAGTGCTTTTCTAAAGCTGAATCTGTCCTCAAGCGGTACAAGGCAGATATAACAGCCATCTAGGAGATACGATGAAAAGGGTCAGATAAGGTTAAAAAAAAAATTAAACATTTATTTTAGCTGCCATAAGAAATTGCACTATGATGATGCGGATTCGTTGTAGGAAATCGAATTTATATCCTATAATTTATCACCTTAGTGTAAGCCGCATCAAAGCCATCTTCCAAAACTTAATCCTAATATGTGCACACGCAAGTACCGATGAGGCTGAAGACCCTATCCGGGAGGAATTTTATGACCTCCTAGATAAAGCCTACGGAGTCTGTCCGGAGTATGATGTAAAAATTGTGCTCAGGGACTTCAATGCTAAAGTCGGAAAGGAAAATATCTTTAACGGGTTAGTTAGTAAGCATAAAATCCCCAAAACGACAACAGGCAACGGTGCTCGACTAATTGATTTTGCAGCAGATCGAACAGCCAACCAAATCGACTGCTAATCGAGGCGAGGAACGCATCTAAGATCCTCTACGTACACACATTTTGAGGGGCAAACGTCGTCCCTGACCATTTTCTTGGCGCGACTAAATTCAGAGCTCGACAGTCTAACGGGAATAAGTTACGAACTGATCAGGAGGAGAAACTCTACTTTGGAGTGAGAAACTGTTCACTGTGCAGTCACCCACCACCAATGCCATTAATCAATGGTGCCAATATCGCGCAAACATTATGGAGGTAGCCGAGACCACTGTAGGGTACCAACCACATAAGAAAACGCTTCAGCACAAAACAAGGGCAGCAGAGTAAGAGTATCGAGCCAGGAGAAGAGGGTCTATGCAGCCTCCCAGCTCAAAGAGATTGAAGATTTCCGCGATCGAAACAACATCCGGAGGTTTTACAAGAAAACCAAGGAACTGGAGGCTGGCTTCAAGACCAGAATAAAGGCTCGTCGAAACTGAGAAGGAAAACTAGTCACCGAAGCATAGGGTACAGTAGATGTCTTTAAGCAACATTTTCAGCAGCTGCTAAATGGACACCATGTACAGAGAGTGATAGGGCAAGAAGAGAACCCACATTCAGTCAACGAAGAACCAGCTCTACCACCCAAAACTCGGTTTGACATAAAAAAGTTTAGGAATAACAAGACCGGAAGCTCTGATGGTCTTACAGTAGAGCTCTTCAAATACGGTGGCGATGCTTTGGTAAGGCGGATGCACCAAATCATCAACCAAGTATTGGTGGAATATCAGCTCCATCTACAAAAAAAGCGATCCTATGTCTTGCAAAAATTTATCAATGCATATCAACGTACTATGTGAAGGTCTCAAACAGGCCGAATTCGGGATCCAGATGTAATGTAATGTGATTCTTTCAATCTCGTTCTGAAACAGATAGTGTGCAGGATAGGTGTCAACACAGATCATTTCAGCTACTGAGATATGCGGACGATAATTAGCGGTCGCTCCTAGCATGCCTTTATAGAGGCTTCCACGACAATTAAAGAACAGACGAAGTTTTTTGGACTCGAAATAAACGAGGAGAAGACTAAGAACATGCTATCAACAAACAAACTAGCATCTGTCCACTACCTAGGACAAAACGTCACTATTGATAGCAACAATTTCGAGGTAGTAAGGGAGTTCACGTACCTCAGAGTAAACGCGAACTCCACGACTGACGAAGAATTACCCCAGGAAACCCTTACTACTTCGGTCTGTCAAACCAATTGGGTTTAAAACTCCTACTCGAAGGACGAAAAATATGCTTTACAAAACATTGCTGATTTGATAAGCAGGAAGAGAGAAATGAAATCCTACGGATTTTTGTTCCTGTGTACGAGAAGGGCGAATGGAGAAGATACAATCGCGACAAGATGAGGATGTAGTCCCAAAAGTCTAAATACGTGGACTACATTGGATCGGCTATATCGAGCGAATGGACAATAATGCTCCAGCTTAGAGGGTTTTTGATTCCCAGCCCACAGGTTCGAGACAACAAGGAATGCCGAACCTCTGTTTTCAAGACCAAGCCATCGCGAATGCCAGAGCTCTTGGTCTGGATAACTGTAAATAGTGTGGCTGGGTTCGCAGAAGATGGAAGACTGCATTTTCATAGGCAGAGACTCTTCACGGGTCGTAAGCCCGTTAAGTAAGTACGTATTGTAAAAGAATTAAAGAGTATGATTAGGGTTCTACTAGGTGAGATGAAAAGTAACCTCCTTGATCGCTAGAATGCGCTGCTACTGCAAAATGTTATGTGCCTAACATAACATAAATAAGATTATGGTGCCTTAAAGTCCGTTCATATTTAGGCAGACATGCTATTTTCAGTGCGATACTGGCTTTTTTTTTTTTTTGTTTTGACAGCTGGTTGTTGTTGACGTGTTTTGCATCAAGTTGAGTATGGACAAAAACGATTTTCGTTCTCTCATAAAACATAATTTTTGGAGAGGCAAAACGGCGAAGGAAACAAATGAAAAGTTTGATAAATATTATGGGGCTAATGCTATGTCAGATTACATCGTCAAATATTGGTTTCGAGAGTTTCGTGGTGGCCGCAACTCCACTACCGATCAAGCCCGCAGCGGCAGACCCTCCGATGCGGTTACAGAGGACAATGTCAAAAAAATACATGAAATGGTGTTGGCTGACCTTAAAGTGAAGGTGCCCGAGCCAGCAGATAGTACTGAGCGCACACGCCATATTTTGAGAAATATTCTGCATATGAAAAAGTTATCCTGCCGCTGGGTGCCGCGCATACTCACTCCTGACCAAAAACACGAACGTGAGAGCACTTCGAAAGAGTGTTTGGACTTGCTGATGCGGAATCGGGCGGACTTTTGGCGTCGATTGGTAACTGTTGAACACCAGAGAACAGAATGAGTGCCCGGCAATGGACTGGCTCGGAGGAGGGAGGCTCGATGGGTCGTAAAGGTTATGGCTTCGGTTTTCTGGAATTGTCATGGACTACCTCGAAAAAGGAAAAACCATCAACAGCGAGTATTACTGTGCATTATTGGAGCGATTGAAGGCCGAAATCGCTGCAAAACGCCTCACATGAAGCGAAAAAGAATTTTTTTTTGCAAGACAATGCACCTGCGCACAAGAGCTTCGCAACCACGGCTAACATCAATGACTTACGGCACCAATTGCTGTCGCATGCACTGTACACACCCGATTTGGCTCCCTCGGACTATTATCTCTTTCTAAACCTCAAAAGATGGCTCATCAATAAAAAATTCAGCTCACGCGAGGAAATCATCGACGCCACGGAGGAGTATTTTGCAGACCTTCCGGAAAATTACTTTTCGGACGGGATCAAGAAATTGGAAAGTCGCTAGAATAAGTGTATCAAACTAAAACATTTACAATTTTTTTTTTTTTCATTCCCAAGGAGGTAACTTTTCACCGCACCCCACCAATTTAAAATTCAAAAAGAATTGGTATTGCAACGACGAGTTGTCCGTCGTAAACTACCGATTTCACTAAAGTGTTTGATACGATATCCCATTAACTGGTTGTCTTTAAACTGTCTGATTAATTTCTTCTTATCTGGTAAGCCGATATTATAGTGTTCGCGTTAGATCCGCCGTTCCATTCCTAGCTTCATCAGGGGTTCCACAAAGTAGAATTCTTGGTCCTCTTATCTTATTGAACATTCCTCCTTTTCTTTTACCCATGACTCTGCCCTTCTTCAGGAAGTCAGAACCCATCTCCTCCCCGACATTATTTTCCCTATGGTCAAATAATTCCCTAGTTCAGTCTTTTCAATAATTCGGCATATTATTCGACTGCGAGTTTAATTTCCATCCGTATATCGATAAGATGATCCTCAAAAACAACTCATCACTTGGATTTATTAAACAGTAGTCCAAGGCATTCTCCAATACGTATGTAACCAGATATCTTTATGTTACCTTTGTTTTCCCCCAGCTTGAGTATACCAGTCAAGCTTGGTCCCCCTTTCACCGAGTTTATGTTTTCCGAATCGAGGGTGCTCAACGGGTTACATATGCTATAAAAAGTTACCATGTCGAAGGTAGATTACACTTACTTGTCGTGCACAAGTTTAGTTTTTGAAGCCTCGAAGCATCCTCTGCCTTGGCACATGTCTATTGCATCTGAAATGATTGCCAATTGAGTCTCTGTTAGATGGATCTGTTTGAATAGGAGCCAACATTGCTGTTGATTATGTCGCACAAGATTGTGAAGTCCGGAACGATTCCTTCTTACATTTGCTCTTCTTCCTGGAATACGTTCTGAGCATTATCACAATATTTAACCGGTGCAGTAATACTCAATCATGGGGCAACTTGTGAAACTTTTGAGCTGAATATAAGTCTGATTAAAGGGAACAGGTTAGTACGAAGAGTGGTTAGTAGTAACACAGAGAAGATAAGTTATTATATTCATATTGAGAATAGATATGCCTCTTATTAGTGTTATTTGAGCAGCCCTAAGCCCTCCAAAATTGTAATTTCCGGGGTAGACTTCACGTCTCCGGTTTACCTTTTGTACATATGGAAGTCTAGTATACAGCTAGAAGAGTTATAACGCCTTTTTAATACGTAAGACTCAATTTTCGATATTTTTTCTAAATTTCTAAATACGCCGACATCTCATATTTACCACCTATCACCAGATTTTCCCCACCTTCCACAGTGTAGAATTGCATCAGCCTTAATTTCCACCATCACCTGTTGTTAGATTACAAAGCAGAACTTCTTCTTTCGTTCAAATGTGACAGTTTTGACAAATGTCAAATAGATAACAATCTCCGAGTATACTTTAGCAATTTAATATTTGAAAGTTTCCTCACGGCTACCAAGGGAGGCTATAAATAAGCCCTCCTAAGCCTCATTGATCATCTAAATCGCAGCAGATGTACAACTATTCCCGCTCACAAACACACACAAACGACCTAGTTACATCAATCGTGCCCACTCAATTCCCAAAATACCTAAAACAACGTAAACACATTACATATCTTCGTCTTCCGGCCTTCCAACATGCCGCCCATCCACCATCATCATCACTATGCATCGGGCACCGTTATATTAAGCTGACAACAGTCAAATACCATAACCTTGGCAGAATAAATTTCTATGATACGTAGGAAGGATCACAATTCAGTTTTTTAGAGGATGCGGACGAGGACGAGCACGAGCTGTTGGTCAGAGGTGGAATAGAATCTGGTTGTAAATTTCTCACAGTTGAATGGCCGACGACGACAATGAAACTTCATTCCCCAACCCTCATTTATCCGCTCGTCTGGTGATTTTTCATATTTTTGTAAAAATCTCAATTCACCTCAATCCAACGTATGCATATGAAAAATCTCAAATTTCACTCGGAAGTAATATTTTCGAAGAATACATGACATCCGACACCCTCCCGCCTTGCCAACAAATGTCGTTGTTGGATGGGGTACTTAAAGCGGGACAGGGGATTGTTTCATTTGTTATTAGATTCGAAGCCCTGTTGTAACATAGAGACGATAGACAGGCTTGTTTTCTGGCCCCCCTTTGTGGGTATGATGGAGAAGAAAGGAAATATTTTTGTGACAGGATAATTTATGCTTTTATTTTTGATTTTTTTTCCTCCTTCTCTTCTGTTTCCACCTATCATTTACCACCACCCACGTCTTCAATAGAGCAGTGTCTGTTCGTATGCCTTAGAGTACGAAGGAGGGAATGCCAGCCAAACTGACAAAAGTGTAAGAAAAGACATTGATAATGAGATATGTGAGCTCAACCCAATTTGTTAAATGACGACAACAAATGGCGGAGGAATGCTGTTGTTTGTGTCCTGTAGGAATAAGAACTTGGCGCTGTAATTGGAGGAGATTGGGAAGTGTGTGTAGTTGGCGTGCAACGACATTTGATTTGGTTTCTATCTAAAGACATCAATCAATTCTTGAAGAAATTTGACGCGACATTTCGAAACAGAATCCTTAAAAGGAATTCGCAGAATAAAGGATGTGTGGACCTATTATTATTATTATTTTTTTTTTTTTTTTTTTTTTTTTTTTTTTTTTTGTATCCCACCGATAGATGAGGACATATTTGTGCAAACTGCAGGGTAAAAATGAAAAGGTAGCGTAGGGTAGATATCAAGTACATACTCGTATGTATAGTTGAAGTAGAAGGTGCTAAAAAACACCTCATTTTGTGCTACCAGAGAACTAACTTCTGCAGGACGAGTGCGAAAGTGCAGAGAGCAGATATAATACTTCATTGAAGAGCATCGAAGAAGTCTCTAGTTTCATCGTTCTTTGAAATAATGGGACATATAAAAAGTTTTCGCGCTTTTTTGTCACTAGATGGTGTTGGTGTCCATTTATCTGGAAAAACTAATCTGATTGTGTCAATCAAACAAGTATTTAAAAGGTGACATGTCAGGCTACATTTTTTGTAAGACAATTGTGTAATTCGTTGCTCGTGTTAAAAGTTATACTGATTTGAATATGAGAGAAATATCTGAAGAAATACGCTATGTGATGCTTTTTTACTATAAAAAAGGGAAAAACGCTGCAAAAACATGCGGAAAAATTTGTGCACTTTACGGTGAGAATGATGTGAGTGAACACCGGAGCCAGGAGTGGTTTGTTTGATTCGGTTCCGGAAATTTCGATGTAAAAGATGCACCTCGCACTGGTCGACCTGTCACTGAAAACAGGCTACTCAAAAAAGCTGGATATTTAGGTGCCACATGAATTAAGGCAAGGAAATTTAATTGACCGAATGACCATCAGTGAAACGCTGCTGAAACGTAACGAAATGGAACCAGTTTTGAAGCGATTCTTTACGGGCGATGAAAAAATACGAGAATATCCAACGCAAGCGATTATGGTCAAAGGCCGGTGACCGACCACAAACGACTTCAAATCCTGGATTGACGGCGAACAAGGTTATGTTGAGTGTTTGGTGCGATTAAAAGGGAATTGTCTATTATGAGCTGCTAGAACGTGGCAAAACGGTCAATTCGATCCTCTACTGTGCACAACACGACCGTTTGATTGAAGCTATCAGGAGAGAGCGACCAGAATTGGCCAACAGAAAGGGAGTTGTCTTCCATCACAACAATGCTAGGCCATTCACATCTTTGATGACCCAGAATAAATTTACGGAGCTTGGCTGGGAAGTTTTGATGCTTTCACCATATAGCACGGACCTTGCATCCTCAGATTACCATTTGTTTCGGTCTTTGCAATATATAACCTGTTATTCATTTATTTAACTCGAAATAAATAATTCACAAACTATAAAATACACAAGGCGTATCGCAGCACCTTCCACGTTGGTAGGCGTGTTGCAATGCCGACTGAGGATGCATTCGCATTCTCTCGATGCTTTTCCGCATGAAGGAAGTCAGACTTAGAGGAAACTCTGGGCGAGCGAGTAGTATTTTTAGTATAAAGGCCACTTTCACTGTTTGCCAGGGTTCCGGTATGTACGCTAGTGTCACGCTAGTAGTGAAGATTCTCTTCAGATTTGCCAGCAGCTGGTATGTACCATCGCTGCCAGGCGACTTGAAGCCATCAGAGGAAGCAACAGCGTCTTTAACGGCCTCATCCATCACCACAGCTATCGAGATATACCAACCATAGCGTGTTGTGTTGTTTCCAAGTGTTTCAATTTGGGTCCCTGCGAAGTGATGAAAAACATGGGATGGAGAATCTCTGTTTTCGACACAAAATAGGTATCGTCAGATTTTTTGAGTGGTTCCAGCGTGGCTGATCTTTCCCTTTTGTAGACTTTGACTATCCTACTGGTTTCAGTGATAGTTTCTATCTTTTTGCAAGAAACTCTGTAATAGGCGCTCTTTGAAATCCAGATAAGCCTCGCAAATTTCTCCAAATTAGTCAAGTTTTGCCACTAGATCCTCCTGGAAGGAATGCTTTCATATACGGCAAGTCAATGATAGCGGGATTGGTGGGGGTGTTTTTTCAAATAAACCTTAGCCTCTCTTTTCCCCTTACAAATCATTGTATGGTATTCCAGGCGGAAATTTTGGAAACCCTGTCCTGTCTCAAGAAAAAGTTAAATTCTGCATTTTTTTGGATAGTCAAGTCCCTGAACTCTGTATCACAAAATTCTAAAACTGCCATGGACTGCCGATCATCTCTCAAAGAGATTACTGAGCATCTAAACATTCACGTATGTTGGTTGTCTGTCACAGATATATTCCGGGCTCTATCTAAGCTATTTGGGAAAGGTATCATCGATTGAGAAAATCTAGCTAGCTCTTGGTGCTCCTGTGGGCAAAGGCAAAGGAACTGTAATACAGATGAAAAAGCATCGGACATAGGAGCCCTTTGTTCTGGAGCTGCCTTAAAAATCTTTGCTGGAATACCGTACTACCAGCACCACGTTGCGCCTTAGTAGTTTAATTACGGCAACGAATTTCTTTCCTTTCTTTCCTGGAAACCAATGTTGAAATACTAACATTGATTTGGATGTGCGTATATCATTGATATATACTCTACAAGGAACATCTATCTCTTTACGTGGTTCTCATCCAAAACTAAAAAGGCATTCACTGGATTTTATTTAGACCCTTGATCACCATTTAGCTCTTAAATGGTTTTTTAAACGGTTCTGATGCAGTATGTCCGTATGTCAAGCTACACTGTATTTCTGTCATCTTTAACCGGTAAAGTCAATCTCCTCGTTGCATTCCGTTCTTCGATCTGCTTTCGGGTGTTGTCAGAAACGTGGCCCTATCTTCCTTGCCAACTTCCCACAACATCTTCCATTTCGAGAGTGAAAATATTTTACACAGCGGCGCAACGTCCTTGAATGGTTGGCTGCTGTTTTTGTTGATGAACGAAAAGTTGTATTTGAGAATTACAAATGCTGCGGAGTCTTGTTTTTGAAGCAGTTTGCAGTTTAAAAGTGTATCTTTCGCCTTAAGGAAAACGGTTATCATACAAATCTCTGAGGTATGTGGCAATAACATGTTTAAGCTCTTCATTATCAATGCCTGCTTTGGTATTTAGATCTCAAATGTTAGTAACGATATTACCGTGATGTTGTAAATGCTGTTTAAATAGCTATCAATTGCCGATTTATTGGAGCACAGAACTGTATAAACATGACGTTCATCACTTTACTCGAGAATGTGATTGCTTAGATTCTTTTTTCGTGTTGATGCCAAGACAATAACTTTCTGTGAGCCTCACATAATGGCAATAAAACTGCTCTATGCTGGTGGAAACTGCCATGAGGCTCTTCTGAGTAAAATAAGACACTGCTACTACTAGACATTCAGCAATTTTGACTCACTCACTGCCAATATGCCTGATTTGTACCCGTCAAAGTCGCGTTTTAGTTGACAGAAGGCTCTAGGGTTTTACGTGAACTCCTGTCTGTGAAGATAGGGGATGCCCATACATCCATGAGAGCACGTATATCGTTTGCCATCGTCACCTGCCTTATTGAGATACCAATTCGGAACTTTATTGGAAACACAAGTTCAACCCTTGGTATGAGTCGAGGCCGACATAAAACCTCTAACTGATCTAAGGTTCGCAGCACCCTGTACTTTTTGCAATTCTACATCTGCTCGGAACCCTTCCTAGGATTTTAGGTTTAAGCCACATCCACCGTGATGCTTCCACTAGGGGATCTATGGTACATCTCCAAGTCAAGCCCAGACAATTGTCCGGGAGTCTTTTAACTGACTAACCGTAGCCAAAAGTCATCCATGAGTCATTAGACTTAAAAACGCTAGCCCCCACGAGCACTTGCTATTTTAGCACAGATTTTATCAAAACCGCGATTGTTCCTGAATCAATAAATTTGTTTAACATTCAATACCTACCCGAGGACTCGGAAGATCATCAAAACCTTGCTAAGTGTTATAAAAAGCGATATGGCTTCACAATACAGGCTGAAAACTCGTCAAGTCTAGATAAACAGTATTTTTGTAACAGCTATGTTTAGTTTTAAAGGACTCGTAGCTGCACAAACTCCTTCAAATACTCTAAGCCATTCCCAAAGCCTTACCATGCAAATCCAATACACTCGAAACCGAAAGTCTTTCAACGAACATTCCATTAGTAAAGCCCCCAACTTACACACATTAATGACATCTTGATTCCTTCTTGTTTTGCTTTCCTATTCCTATCGTATCCGCAATGTACACAAAATCTACAATCTCTTCCCCACAGGGAAACTGCCCTACTTTCCATATCAGCACCGAGAAGGAACACACTATGCATATCAATGCACTTTACATGCCTAGGAGTACTAACGGATGAGGTGAACCCTCATACGATGCAAACATGTGTAACTTCAGTACCACCCTGTTTGGGTATTCACTTCAATCGTACTTGACATCTAATTTACATTAAATGATCCCCACACGCTTCGCATGTCTGCGATGAGAGTCGGAGGCAAATTCCAGGAAATCCCCAGGAAAACATTCGACCAGATTCTTCCACCTCAATTTTATGTTATGCTAAAGTTGTGGCTGAAAGAGTCGAGGAGAGTGGAGTCGTATAGAGTCGTGTGGAGTCTACCCTGTTACAGAAATATCTTTAACTTATGCATTCTCCCAAGCTCACATAATCTCCTTCTCCCACCCTGTTGCTGATCTTTGCTTAACGGAAACGTGCTTAATGTACCATTCTATGAGCTGTATAAATATGTTGATGATTTGCCGCTTGGTTAAATGGGGTGATGGACGCAAACTAGACCAACCTATTACAGCCACCCATCAACAGAGTATCAGAACTTGGTATAGTCTCACTTACTGCTTCAACTCATAAAATTCCAATAAACAGGACCAACGAGAGCCGGATAGATAGAGAGCATTCGCTCCGATAGCAAAACAAACGAACAAACACATAAGGAGAATTGGGTCATCACTAGAGCTGGTCTTGATTATGAAATAATTCGTCAAAAATCATCCCCTCATGTGAACCCAAACCCATTCACATACTGTTTATCTTAATTTCAAGGATTGTATGATACATGCGGGAGTGACCACATTCTGTTGAACGAAATGTGCGTGTAGCTGTGGTTTGCTGTGACTGGCAAAATGGAAATACCATAAATCTTTTCATTTTGGTGCGCCCTTGTTGTTTTTTTTTTTTTTATCAATCCATTGCTCTAGCAGTAGCTCTTTTGTGGTGCCACAAAAAAAAGGGTGGAAAGTAATTATGCATTTAACTTTTTTTTTCTTTTTTTTTAGCCCCGCGGATGGTGGTTAGAATCAGACTCTACCGTTGATAGCTGCTAGTTTGCCGTTGATTGCAGTAATGATGCTACCAACACAACATCATTTTCATTGTTTTACTGTGAATTCTCGCTAAGGGGTGAAAAGGAAAGGTAAATCATTATACCACATCAAGGATGCGGTAGTGGCGTGGGCAGCAATCAAAGAACTGGTAGGATTCACAGTGAACAAAAAAAAAAGAAGGAAAATATCCCCGTGTGCTGTTTAATTTCGGAGAGACTTCAAAGCAATCCTGAAACACCTCTAATTAGAAGATGAGTTAATTCTGAGTTGATGTGGCCCGCAGACATTTTCATTTTTCATGTCGTTAACTCTTTGACTGCCAAGGCAGATTGTGTAGCTGCATGAGCAGAAGATACATCAAGACTGCTGGCTGGAATCCTTTCTTCGTCCTTAATAAAAACATGTAAAAATTGCTACAAATTAGGTTAATGATGGTTTTGTGGAATGACATGCCTTACATCTGTTTGCTAATTTGCTTTACCGCAAACAAGATGGTTTCGTTTACAAATTCAAAAGGATTTTTGAACATACAGAGTAACAAACATCTTGACATGAACTGTTCAAGAATTACAGGAATAAGTCAAACGGATTAAATTGGAGGAGACAACAACAAGTTCATCACTCCAATGGGGTTGGCCTCTTTAAAGCCACTGTGAACACCGGGCCTTTTTCATATACGTTCTTAGTTAAAGTCTACAATAACAGCAAGAACAAGGTTTTAAGATTTTTAGAAATCTAGACAAGTCGAATTCTCGTCAGGAATGATAATGGGCAACGAATTTTAACAACTTCGGTGTCTGGAAGCAACGATTGAGGATAATTACGTGATAAATACCCAGCTATTCGCGACGTTGGGTCTAATTTTTCTGAGCGTTTCCAGAGTAACCTTATAAACTCCGTCATTCTGACACGAAAAAACAAGAATCTGGTCTCCCAAATAGAGATATTCAAACCCCAGAAATCGCTATGTATCCAAATGTTATTTAGTGATGTAGCGATAGAATTTCCAAAACAGTATTGTTCCGCCAGACAATGAGAACTTTCTTCAAATCAGAACGAGTTTTTATTGGTTATTTTGATAGCTTAAAGCAAATGAAAATTAAGA
This sequence comes from Volucella inanis, assembly GCA_907269105.1. Lineage (NCBI taxonomy): Eukaryota > Metazoa > Arthropoda > Insecta > Diptera > Syrphidae > Volucella > Volucella inanis. The sequence continues at coordinate 128,802,238 of OU026157.1, forward strand.
TACTCTTTTCAGTCGAACTAGGAGAAAAGCTCCGCCAGCTCCTTACTTCAGGAAAGCTTCAAGAACTCCGAGAGACTATGTAAAATTTTATTCAAGGAATACTTCAACCCTTCCTTTATAAGAAAGTCAGATGGCGAATGGATAGAATTATCATCGTGGATTGTCATTCATTAAGTTCAGACGTACTTAAATGTCGCTCCGCTTATTTATTTTCATTTAATTTTCTTCCTGCCTAACTTGCAATAATTTGCACAAGCTATTTCTCGGTCATTGCCTTTGTTGTTTATTGAGTAAAATTGCCTAATAACCCAATTCTCATTCACCGCCCTTTGTGTACATTTTCAACTATTTTGCTGACTCGATTTGTTTATTGAGTAAAAGTGCCTAATAATATTAAAGTTAACCCAATTCTCATTTACCGCCTTTTGCGTAAATTTTCAACTGACCTACCCTAACTTTATTGTCTTCATTCATTAAATCGTACATCCCTACAATAACAGACTCTTTAAGTTCTCTACGGTCTTCCCTCGATTTTCATCTCCAAAGTACGTCCCGAAGTAGCGTTCCCTCTCCGCCAAATAATGATCAGTTGCTCATAAACATCATGTGCCAAATGAGTGATTTAAGTAACGAGATAACCGAATCACACTTTCCGAGTGGAACAATGAGAATCAAAATGTTGAATAATTCCAACAAAGCCGAATCGGTTGCCTTTTTAATAAGAGGTACACATCTCGATCGAGCCAGGCTAACTAGTCTCTTCAAGTCTAAATTTAAAATTGATGTCATCAATTACTGTAAGATCTCCACCAACACCCTCAAGATAAGCATCACATTAAAATATGAATGGATGTTCATCAACCCTGCTTCCAACGTCATCAATATAGGTGAAATAACCATGGAAAGATTAAAACCAAATAGAGGAAACAACAAACATCGTAAGGATACTAACTTTAAGTCCAGTAGTTCAAATCCCACTAAGCCTAGAAAACAGCAGTCTAACCCTTTACCGAAGCCCAACTCTCACAAAAAAAATCCAAAGCCTAACAAACAAGCTCCTGATCCAAACTGAAGTTTTAAAGTTGGGACATTCCCTTTCTTTACTCCTTCTTCCTAAAAGTGTATCTTTTAATCTTGATCCTCCTCTCAGTCATTTAAAAAACCCAACAACATCTCCTCATCCCACTCAAACAAAAACGACATACCCTAACTTTATTCGCTCCCATATTTTAAATCCCTCCTAATCTTTGTTTGCGCTAGAATTCCTATTCGCAAGCGCAACCTATATATTTGCTGCTGCTATATTCGCCCCTCTCAACCAATTCAAGGTTACCAACTAGCTGTTGATGTAATCGACAGCATTTTTAATGCTGCTGATCCCAACGACGTAGTTATTGTTTCAGGTGATTTCAATCAACCTAAGCTTGTATGGGCTCAGACTGACCAGTCCTACTTTACTGCAATAAATCCCACCTCTGATAAAGAAAATCTTTTCATCGACTGCCTTACTGACTCTGGTCTGTATCAATTGAGTGGTGTCACCAGACCTAATCTTCGCCTAGTTGGATAGTTACCACCCTCCTTTCACTTACGCTGGCGTATGACAATGGTCTTAATCGCGTTTCTTATGAGTATTCTTACAGTTTTAATTTTCATAGGACTAACTACGCCAAACTAAATAACCTCCTCAGTATGGCCAATTTTGACTTTCTTTACGATAATCCCAACCTCACGCTTAACGATGCTCTCGCATCCCTTTATACCGAAATTTTCAAATGTCTCTCCCAATCTGTACCTTTTTTACTCAAAAAGAATCCCTCATTATCACCACCCTGGTATAATAAAGAGCTGCGATCTCTTCGCAATAAGGGAAATAAGCTCTGGCGTACTTACTTAATATCGCGATCCGACATCGATTTCTATTACTACCAGTCTACCCAAACAAATTTCTCTGTACTTTGTCAAACTCTATATGGCAACTATTTAAACCAAATGGACCACACACTCATTTCCGACCCCAAGCGATACTTTCAGTTCATCAAAACTAAAAGTAAATCGGATAACTATCCATCATCTCTGAATTTTCTAGATAAGACCTCGGACGATCCCCAAATTATAGCAAATCTCTTCGCAATTTTTTTTAGCCAAGCGTTCGCCACCCATTCCAAAGAGCCAGACCACTCTTACTTTTCCTACTTAAATAGCTGCCCACAAACAACTTTGGAATCTGTGTCTATAAATTTAGAGCAAGTCAAAGATAAAATAATAAACCTCAAAAATGATTTTTCTGCCGGCTCTGATGATCTTCCCCCTATATTTCTAAAGAAATGTGAAATGCACCTAGCCCAACCTCTTACAGCTCTCTTTCAGCTTTCCCTATTTCACCAGGGATTATTTCCCTTGACCTGGAAAAGGTCATTTATTATTTCCCTACATAAAAATGGCCGTAAAGATGATATTTCCAACTATCGACCAATTGCTAAGCTGTCCTGCATACCTAAGCTTTTCGAGAGCATTATTTATGACATAATACTTTCCCATTGTAAGCCTATTATTTCCCAAAACCAGCACGGATTTCCACCGACCACCAACTTAACGGAATTCGTATCAAGCACTTTATGTGCACTGGAATCTGGAAATGAAGTTGATGTGATTGCCACCGATTTCAGCAAAGCCTTTGATAGGATTTCACATGATATAATCCTTCTGAAAAGCTCTTGGTTTCCAAATAAACCATATTTAAATCAAAGACAGTACTATGTTTTATTTAAGTCCATGATTTCTGACCCAATGAAAGCCTCCTCTGGTGTCCCTCAAGGCAGCCACCTTGGCCCCTTACTGTTTATTCTGGCCATTAATGATGTTGATTGCATCATTAAAAATTCATACATATCTGTTTAAGCAGACGATATAAAAATCTTTAGATATATATCCTCTTCCTTAGACAGCCTACCACTGCAGAAAGATCTTGATAGATTTTGTACTTGGTGTCAGAAGAATTTTCTTGAGCTTAACGTCAATAAGTGTCAGGTTATAACGTATTTCCGTAAGCGGCCCAATTTTTCACCTCGCTGCTATTTAATCTTTAATCTGCCTGTTCCCTTAGTGAATGAGTTAAGTGATTTAGGTGTTATCTGTGATAAGGAACTCAATTTCCGTTCTCACACTGATAACATAATACAGAAAGCCAACTCTGCCCTTGGCTTCATCAAGCGCTGGTCTAAGGAGTTTTCCAATCCTTATGTTACCAAATCTCTTTACATAACCTTTGTTAGGCCTCTTCTTGAATATGCAAACCAAGTTTGGTCACCTTACTACAGAACACACATCCTCCGGATAGAAGCTGGCAGGCTTTTACGATTCGCTTTACGTGTTCTTCCCTGGGATGGTAGTCAAAATTTACCACCTTATACTGACCGGCTGAAACTTATAAATTTACAACCCCTTTCTATACGTCGAAAAGTTGCCGACATTCTCTTTATTCATCAAATTTTAGTTGGTAATATCGATTGTCCTTCTTTACTTCGACTTATTTCTTTTAATACCAACCCAAGCAATCTTAGGTCTGTGCCACTTTTCCGGCTCAATCTTCACCGAACGAATTACGGACACTTGGAGCCAATGTCTAGTATACTTCGTGAAGTTAACGATATTCTGCCTCTCTTCGACTATCATCTCACCAAACTCTCTCTTAAAAACACTCTTATTTCCACCCATGCGTCACGTCCTAACTTTTTTTAACCTCTCCCACCCTTTAGTTTTTATCCCTAGTTTTAAGTGAAAAATTGTTAGTTAGTAGCAATATCAATTCAATCATTTCCAAGGAAAAGGTTTCCTGGTCTATTGGCAGCTAACAGCATACTACTTGTCATACTACAAAGCACCCAATACCTTATAATACCTTGGCTAGCGTCAATTTTCAGAAGCTGTTTAATACTGGAGCTCAAGTGCTGTTTATAGCAAAGGTAGATAAACGCGAGCACGAGTCCTCGAAGGATTTCAGGCCAATTAGTTTACCCTTCCTAGATGCTAGAGCATTTTTTATACATCCACAAGCGAGCGAAGCATTCTAGAAGGATCATCGCACTCCTACTTTAAGGGAAGTTCCACGGAAACTGCTCTCCAAGAAGTAGTGCCAACAATCGAAAAGTCCATATACTACAAATAATATACCCTAGCCTCCTTCATAGACATAGAGGGATTGTTAAAGGATCATGTACACACTGACGATATTCACAAATCTCTGATCGAGCCGAGCGTAGAGGAATAATTTATCAGTCAACATAGTTTCTATGTTCCGAACAAGAATTATTCAGGCAAAACTAGGTAACAGTCACATAACCGAATTCGCGTATGGAAGAACGCCACAGGACGGCGTTATTTCTCCTCTACTTTGGGTAATGGTTATGAACAAAATTCTTGCTAGACTATGCAGAGAAGGAGTCAAAGTGATCACGTATGCTGATGACGTGGTGATACCAGTGTCAGGGAAGTTTCACTCTGTATTAAGTGAGATCATGGAGGTAAGCTCCTAAGCCGCAGGTTGGGACCTTGGTGACAACTCGAGTAATACTAAACTGATCCTATACACTACGAAAATCAAAACAACTGATATTATCCTTCCCTGTCTTAACTCAATCGTTAACACTATCCTCCAGCGCTAAATATTTGGGTATCACGCTCGACCCAAAACTTGACTAAAAGCAAAACATCGAATGCAGGGTAAGGGTAAGGAAGGCATTTGCCGTCTTCTATGCCTGCAGCAAAGTGTTGCGGGTGTACACAGCCGTAGTGCGTGTTAAGCCCAATAAATATCGCACTATGCAGCACAGCTAGACTTAAAGGATCTGGGTAGTGGACTTCACGATATTACGGCCACAGCAACATACTGGGCTCATTACTAAACAGCACGATCAAATCTCTAACCGATAACATCACACCCAAATTAAACTTCAATAAAAATTAGTATTTTAGCCCGCATTAAGCAAAGGCTAGGTATACAACCTCATAAAACTAGAACGGCTTCACAGAACAATCAGCAAAGGCTGAACAATCATGTACAGGCATTACTGTGCCTGTACACCATGCCTCTCGTACGAAAAACACAAAAAATACCGCACTATACAGTGCAGTCAGCCCAAAGAATCTAGGTGCTGAACTGCGGAATCACTGAAAATATCAACATCATACCACTTGCTGGATTTTGCCAACGTTTTTCAGGCGGAACTACTGGCAATCCGAGAGACTTGCGCGCAACTCGGGCGTGACACAACGCACAGAAAAAACCATTGTAATCCTCACACAATCACTGAAAATATCAATATATACCGCTTGCAGGATTTTACCGTCATCTTCGTGCGAATGATTCAGGGTCATACTGCTCTGTATTTCAATACATAAAATGAAACGAGCATACAGATAAACTGACCATGCAGGGCTCAGCTTTGCATGGCTTACTTACGGAAACGTTCTACATTCCACTAGAAGCTGTCAAAGGACAAATCCATTCATACTTCCTGCAGTCAACTTCTAATGCAAGGGGTTAATCAAGATTATATGGCCGACCTACGTTAAGAGTAGAACAAATGAACTACTAAACAGTTCTCGCCCAGATAGAGCCAGAATTACGGCGATAATCACGGAGCCTTGGAGACTATGCGACCAAACTAGGTATCCCATACAACCTTAGTGGAAACTAAAATGAAAAGAAAACTCTCTCCCATGCAAATGTCTGGCACTAGCAAGAGTCAGACTTCGCGCACTAAACTGACCATTTTTCGGCTACCTTAATGACATATCGGGTAAGGGGATACGATTTCTTAACTCCACAGTCTGGATCTAGGTCACAGGTCACACGAGTCGTGGTGCACATTCTCGTGCCACTTGAATTAATGTCGAACCGCCACCTATAGGAGAAGCACAAAACACCAAGGATTTTCTCAAATCGTTGTGATTACGAGTACAAAGGCTCCCAAAGCAGATAAGAGCAATTCTTCAAGCATCGACCGAACAACAACAAAAAAAGCAGGTTCGGCTGATTAGGTATGAGAGTGGGTGATTTTAGGGACATTATGCCGGTCACCTTATTATAGGTAGTACACAAGCAAACATCCAGACCAACTCAGTTGGAAAATAGAGAAGCTGTTTGATACGTCGAAAAAATCACCATTTTTTGGGGTCGCGGTCGTTTTGCAAAGTCCCATCGTGGAAAATCAGTCTTCAAACCAGCGGTTCTTCCGCACCCGATATGTATAGGTACCCTATGTTGAAGGGAATTTGTCGACCTTCCAAAAAAACTTTTGAAAGACTTTTGCACATTGTTTACCAACCGAACAGAGATTGAGGTAACTACTCTGCACACAATGTGAAGACGTAGCCAGATTCCTACAGAATCCCATTGATTAAAGATTTTTCCCATATCCCATATAGAAGAAACCTTTTTCCACAATCATTTCCATCAAATGCGCGACTAACCAGCCTGTATGCCGAAAACGGCCATAATTACTCGAATTTGCTTATTCGAATTAGGCTTGCGAAACACCGCGAAAACCTAACAGTAACATATCCAATCTGCTTCGGTTCTGTGAACCATCATCTTCGCCAAGTTTTCCAAAGTTTTAATCATTGCGGCCTCACAATAAACTTCTCGAAATGTGTTTTCCAAAAAAAAAGTACGCGCTATTCCTCGGACACAGTAGGCGCCACTTTTTGACAAATTAAATGACAGTGCTGCCAAATTATCTGAATGTTTTTTGTGCCCTGATTTATTGCTTATACCGATCGCAAAAAACACCCAATGTTAAAAGCGAGAACATCTATCCGTTTGCCGAGAAGATCCAAGTGACCCCGAACAGCGAACAAATATCAATTTTAATCGATGGATTCTGCCCAACGCCATCAAGAAGAAATCTTAAAGAGCTTTAATGAATCGCTTACATGGCTTATGCTTGGTATCAAAGCGAAAAGATTTTCTAATTTATCAGGCTGTGCATTTCCATCTACATAGCAGAAGCAGATCCAGATCCACACTCACACACCGTATGGTCAACAGTGATATAGCTGGCACTCTATCATATTCACAAGGGAACCGCTAGTTATTAAATTATATAGTTCCACGTTAAATCACATACGTTAGTGCGATGCCTGATATTTACGCACTATCTGATCCCTCGAGAGAAAAGTTCTTCAAGTAAATTGGGTCCCATTAGCATCAACGAAAAATGAAATAGACGTTTAAACAACGAACTGGTTAATCGAGGGCTAGAACACCTTGAGCGGATGGACACCAACGTCCCCAATTCAAAGAGGCTTCGAAATAGAGGACTACCTCATCTTTAATGCGCACTTCTCTGTAGCCCATTGTCTGGCCCATCCCACCGCATTTTCTGGATTGCTGTGATATCTGATTTATAGCAGTCTGCCGTCTTCGCTAGCATAGCTGCACGTACCCGAACATTTTAAGTGTAGATCAGAAAATTGTTGTCCTTTTCTATGGTTCAGGGTCCTCGGTAGTAAATATGAAAATTTTGGCGTTTTCAGCTGGTTATACCCACGTGCAAACCAAAACCTGGAAGTCCAGATTCTTTCTGGGACGAGTAATCCACTACTAGGATATGAAAGATTTCGTTGAACCATTATTTTTCAAATTTTATGACGTCGACATGAACGATTATCTGCTTATCTGCGTAACGAACTTCAAAATTGGCGATCCGAGAACCGCAGTTTCACCGTATTCAGTGAAGAAAACGCAGCAAACGTTATCATCGCCGATGGGCGAGATTCCTCGCATTTGTTCGTTCGTAAAGAAAGAAGTGCGTTCTGTGAGAAATGTTTTTCGTGCGATTTGAGGAACTTACCGTGCGCATAATCGACCTACTGAAACCACTATTGCCAATACCATTCGCAAATTTGAGTCCCAGTTTACATAAGTAGATCATATTCGACCGGGTAGACAACATCCAATACGTAGTGAAGAGACTATAGCAGATGTAGCTGAGAGTATACACGAAGATTATGACGAATCGATTCGTCGTCGTTCTCAGCAGCTTGGCTTGGCGTATCCGACAACTTGGCATACAAATTTCAACTTGTGCAAGAATTGAAGCCAGGCGACTTGAATATGCGTTATATTTTCAGTGAATGGGGTCTGGAAAAACTCAATGAAAATCCGGTGTTTTATCGTGAAATTTTGTCCAGTGATGAAGCCCATTTCTGGCTCAATGAATACGTTAATAAACAAAATTGACATATTTAGGCTGATGAGCAACCCGAAGAGTACCAAGAGCTACCATTCTTCAATATGAGGCAAATCAGAATATTACCGTCAATGGTAACCGTTTTCGCGCCATGTTAACGGACTAAATGCTTCCTGAAATTCAAGCACATGGTCTCGGTGAGCTCTGGTTTCAACAAGACGGCGCTATATAATTTCACGATTTGCTACGGTAAATTGGCCGTTTAAATCGTGAGATATCACACCTTTGGAATATTTTCTCTGGGGATATGTTAAGTCTCAGGTCTTCAGGAATAAGCCAGCTACGATTGACGCTTTGGAAGCCAACATTACTCATGTTATCCGCTAAATACCAATTGCTATGCTCGAACGTAGGCAATAGTGCGCTGTTAAGGTGGGTTGAGGAAAATAATATAATTCCGGAAAATCAGTTTGGTCTTAGGGCGGGACATGACACTATTCATGCTGCGTCAAAGCTGGTCTCCGACATACCTTCTAATCTTCGACACCGTATGGTAAGAGTGGTTGTTCTTTAAGTTAACCAGGATGGGCATACCGAAACCCCTGCTGTATTTGATTTACAACATGCTTATGGGAAAGAAATTCATTGTCAAATGCGGCAACGTCATTTCGAGCAAGGTCTTTGACATTAAAACCGGCTTACAACAGGAGCTGTGATTTCTCCGATACTGTTTAACATTTACACAAGTGATTTAGTAGGTTCCCTCAATCATGCCATAACGTACGCAGACGATTAAGCTGCGTACAGATCAGAGCCAAACATCGAAGTTATCAACACTCTTCTGCAGCGTGAAATTTAAAATCAATTTTCAAAAGTCAGAAACAATCTTGTTTAGAACTCCATTGAGATGGGCTTCTAGGGATACCAGATATAACTGGCGAAATTTGGCCACCATTGGAGAGCACGGACTGCCATTAGCGGTGAGAAGCGTAGTGAGATACCTTGATATCTGACTTGATAAGTATTTGTATTTTGACAAACATATAGATGCTTGTCTCGCTGGGACCAGAAAGGCTTTAGCTCTGACAAGAAGGCTATTGAACTGCAGTCAACTTGTTTCCAGAGTGCAGGTTATATGCTATGTAGCCCTTATCAGGCCAGTCATCGACTGTGGTTGTCATGTGTGGTTCAATGTAGCGCAGTATCAGATGGAAAAGATTCGGGTGTTTGAAAGGCAGTGTCTTAGGACCTGTTTTCGGTTTGCATAGAGCACCAGAATCAGAGTACAAAAAGTACTATCCCAACAAAGCCCTTTACGATGGGGTTAGTCTGAATAGGATTGATAATTTCCTGATTAAGGTGATTCGAAGACACGTTACAAGGGCAATGAACAACGATAAAAGCCTGATCTTTGGGGGTTATTACCCCAATGAAATATACCACGAGAGCTTTCTTCTATTGGGCTTTATCTCTCCAGAGGCATTTCTCTATATTAATGCTAAAGGGTTGGTGCAAAGCAGGGATGGTATCCCGATAATATACCACCGCCACCGCGATTAGAGGGACAAGCGGCTCATCTACGATGGGTATATTGTCAATTCTTAGGAGCTCCTCAGGAATCGGATTGATGCCGAGAAACAGTATACCGAATTCTGGGTTGGCTTGCTCTCCTAGATCCTCCTAGTTGTTAGCTTTATTAATGACAGAAACAATAAAAATTAATTTAAAAGTAAAAAGTACTTGTCAAGCCTTCAAAGAGGAAATTGCCCTCACAGATTTATCTATACGAGTAAATTCTTTAAAATACATCATACGAAAGGACTTTCAAGTCAGTATGATTCGAACTACCCGAGCAGGAAAATTACAATAGTTATCCAAGAACATGTCCTGGTGAACTGTAAGAGGAACAACCACCCATTGATATGAAAACTTAGTGAAAAGCTAGTTACATTGACTTCGTGACATTCCTTTATCAGCTCGTCAGCATATATTTTTCTATACTCGAATAGTGCACATCCTTTCAACGATTTGTCATCCTGAGTGCTCTTCTGCAGTCAAACCTCCTTCATTCACTTAAAGTTGACCCAATTTAAAGCTTGGAAACCCCATTAAATTGTCGAAAAAAAAAATTAAAAGAGAAACCAGACCTACCCACCTATCTGTTCTTAGACGCAAAGACTCTGTTTTCTCCTATTCGTCTTTCATCATAAATCATCCGAATCGCATGTCTTCTACATCACAAAAACCTTTCCTTGCTTTAATTTTAAATTGCAAATTTCCATTTGTGAATTATACATAATGGATGTGAACGTCCCCTTGGGCGTACCGGGTGGAGAGACTAGAAGCCCATGACAAGCCTCCAATGACAACGAAAACGAGCACGATAAAGGCAAAGACGAAGACGATGATGAAGAAACTGACGATGATAATGATGAGGTTGATGAGGATGATGCTGATGATACTGATGATCTGCTGGAAACGTAATCTCTTCGCGTTCGTCTTCATTCACTAACAGAAGTAGAATCTCCCAGAGCGCTGAACAGAAGGAACCTTGTGTCAGGAACACTCTTTCCGCTTTTCCACTTTTCACCCTTCAGTTTCCAGTTTCTACTTACCGCGTTCGTGATACCCATACTCTCGCGATGAATGGATGCACTTCCGTTAAGGATGACTTTGTGCCTTCAGTTGGTCGCCCTTTTTTGTGTTTTCCTCTTCCATGAGTTTGGTAAGCCTAAGGAGACACACAAGCAGTACACTGAGACGACTATGTAAGACAATGAGTCCTGCAGACGAAGGGATATTTATTAAAAACGCTTCCACCTAACCTCCCACCCGCACCCCTTTTAAAAGAGATATGAGCTCTCAACACAAAAGGATAATAATTCATTTCGTGTGTTTTTTTTTTCTACTTTTCTGCATTTCTCCTGTCTCTCCTACACTCACGCTGCTTCTTTTCGAATACTCGGTTTTGTAAATCTTTCTTTGTAATATAAGTCAGTATGACACAATGCGAACATGAATAGAAGATAGAGAATCCTTTTTTTTTTGTAGTTTGCTATACCCTGGTTTTGTATATACGAGTATATACAATATTTTGTCCTTTTGGCCACATTTTATGACTTTTTGTTGCGCGCTTCCGACGAGGTTTTTTTTGTTCTGCTGATGGGAAGAGGACAAGCCTGGTGTAATGCACTCCGTGGACTAGCTAAATAGTCATACATTTCAGGAGCAGGAATTATAGTCAGGATATGTGTTGGGTGATAGTGTGGGATGTGTTGTTGCCCTTCTTACTATGTCGGGCATGAGAATATAAAAATATCCCGGACTGCGAGCGGCAGAGCGGGATGTCAGTTGAAAGCGAATTGTTCATGGCTGCAGAATGGGCGTTGTTTTTTTTTTTTTTTTTTTTTTTTTTGCTTAGTATCTATGTATTTCATCCTGTCACTCCCCTATATTCCTGGCGATGTGGTTTAACTTCTGGCAATTTAAGTTTCAGTTAAAAATGGTACAACTGCCCTGGATGCACGTTGTGCACCAGGCACATTGAACTCCTATAGCACCGCAGTGGAGGTGTAGCGAATTCGCTGTTGTTTAGAAAAGGGAATAGGAATCCTGGTATCTGGCATGTCATAGGGGGAGTCCTTTTTCCAGTGAGCTGGGTGCAGTTAAATTGAATGCGTGTCAGGAAACTGTGCAACGGATAATATCGTTAAAATACAAGCCAAAGGATTTTCACATAGATATGAGAGTTTAGTTAGCATTCGGTTTGGTTTCGAGGGATCCGTTTTTGTCCTAAAGCCGAGGGCAAACTAAGAAAAAACTTTTATGTAACAAAGTTGCTTGTTAAAGAAAAAAAAAACGCTCTAAGCTGCGAATATCTAGGGATGCGGAATAACGACATTTTCCTTGAGAGAGAGCTAGGGAGCTGGATTTACCTAGATGCCAGAGCTATAAAAAAGATTTGCAGTTAGTTGGGAAGGGAGAGTTTTAGGAGAGATCTATGAGTCTTTCTAAATTAGACTGCCACCACAGAGATTTAAATGTATTAAAGCTGGTTATAGAACAGACAATTTTCGTTCTAGGTCAGCCACACAGCTTATTTAGATGTGAGATTGCCCAGAAATGTATGTTGTGTTGCACTACGATCTCATAAATTTTATAACATTGAATTTCCTTTATGCTGGTTTTACTGGAATTTCTCAGTCTTGCATAGAAAGATGAATAGTAGCTTCAGTCTCCATAGCACTAGCATCTACCAATCCAGATGCCGTCATCGCTCTTACAGCAAGCTTCAGAAGATGAGGTGTTCTTCAGAAAGCATTTGTTTGGTCTGCCTGCCTAGAAAGTCATGCCCTTGACGGTTATGTCAAAAGAGACAGAGGACGGATGATGCCTGTTCCAACGTCGGTCTGGATTTCTCTCTTTGTATTGCCTGCCAAACTCAGCTGCCATCTCATTTTTCCCAGATCATTGTGGCCTGGAATAAGACTCAGTGAGTTCAGCTTCCTAGCTGTGTTCAAAGAAGACTTGTATTTTCTAACTTGCATGGAGATGGTGAAGGGTTTCCGTAAGGCCTAGGGCGCTACTTGATTGGTGCTAACAACGCTGATATTATTCCCTTCACCACCAATTGACAAGATTGCACATATCTCTACTTAGAAGATGGACACAAGTAATGACTAAGTTTGACGTTCTTCAGAATTTCGTTAATAGATTTTGAAGCTATCGGCGAAGATCAATGTATGTACATTCCTTTCATAACCAAGATTTTGACCGAAGCCACTATTTCATTTGTCCGTAGCCACCGGAGCTCCGATGTCATTGTATCAGATGGGTTGTCAATAAAATCGAAGTCAGTGTTGGATGTACTAAGAATTACATCTTTTTTTTTAACGGGGAATGGCCTTAAGAGTGCACCCGGCGATGTAGGTATCAAAGTGAAAGAAAGTCATCAGTGCATTTAGAAATGAACAGGGCATGCTTAAAGAAGTTCCATACAGCCGATATACCTTCTAGTCTGGTGAATGCAGCCATAATGCATCTGCGTGAATTTGTATTCCACCGAACACTTGACTCATAAGGTGGGATTAGTCTTACGTTAAGTTAACAAAAGTTTAAATAATAATACCCCGATACTTAGTATCGTTTGAGAAACGCTTCTCTTGAAGCGAACATCATCAGTTTTGAGGAGATTGACGAATAAGCATTTCTAGTGCACCTGCCTGCACTATAGTACAGCTAAATCATCTGCATTTGATTGAGCATCAGTGAAGGTGTCTTTTGAGTGTCTCCAAACTGGAGCGCTTTTTTAAGGAATTTGAACAACCTGATGGTTTCATATTGTTTCGATCTTTTCACAAAAATTTATAGAAACACCACACTTTAGAATCCTAACGGACACCTTTTTTGAGTTACACATAAATCTTCTTCAATATAAATCTCAGGTGACCTGTTTAGCATTTATTTCGATTTCGAATTCCTTCTAGCTAGCTACCTTTAGTGCCGTACTCAAAGTTGATTGAGGTCCACTTCCACTTGCATGCGCTACCTTAGCTGCGATTGTCACTCGTCAGTCGAGGTAAGAATCAGAAAAACGGAGCTGTGGATTCTATTCGCTCAACATGGCCAAGCCATCTTAGATGTTGAAACCGTAGACGCCTGACAACCCATACAGTTCGTGTATCAATCTCCTTCTCCATTCTTTCTCAGGGTGCGAAGAATAGACAAGCTCTTCGCGCTGCACAATGGGTTATGCTAAAATTCTATTCACAATTGGATGCCGAACGAGATCTGAACTCCCGGAAACGTTACAAACGACATTAATATATCGTAACGCACAATTTATGAATTACCCAACTGGCGCCGTTTGACTAGCGATATAGGACCTTCTTTCCGTATCTGTCAATTGAATTGAAAGTATCAGCTTAACAAAATGCGAGCATCCGTGTCGCCTTGTGGAAGGAGACATAGCTACTCACTTATATGTGCCCTTCACACACAGCTTATGGAATTGCAACGTTCGTACGATCCGCTATAAAAGACGTAAGCCTAGTAGAAATTAAAGACTTCCGTGATTTGTTCCTTATGACAATATTATCTGGCTTAAAAATTGTCAATATCTACAAACCACCGAATAGACGCTGGCCCACCTACATACTGCCCGTGTACCAACATCCCGCAAGATTATTACAGCCACCATAGACGGTGGACGACGAAAATAGTGTAAGACTTCACGATTGGGCTGAAGAAAACCGCTTAACATTTATTTTCGACGCCAAGGGTAGAGGCACCTTTCACTTAAAAAGATGGTGTAGAAGTGTCAATCCCACAGCAGATCACAACAGATATCTAGGCAAGTTCTACCCAACTTCTCCCGCACCCAACATCGCCCAGTAGTCCTAGACGCCAGCATAAAAATACCGCAGTGAATTTCACTCCTCGATATCGATGGAACTTCAATAAAGCATCTTGGCAAAACTTCACTTTAGAGCTCGAATCTAATGTCCTGACGCCCAAGAACTACGAGAGATTCATCGATATCGTAATAAGTACTGCGAAGAAATATGTATCGTAGGAACGTAAACCCTGGATGAAGTGTAGAAAGTGACAGATTTTACCAAGAATTCTCGCGAAACGGTGATCATGAAATTGTAGAAGAACTACTTCAGTCCCTTGACAAGATTAAAATTCATTCGCTTAAGCGGAAAAGCATGGGGCTTACTAGGTAAACTAGGAGGAAGAAACTCCATCTCGTCTCAAAAGTCTAGAATCAATCCAGAACTTGTCGCTTCTTCTTCTCTTTCCCGTGATCACTCAATACCGGAGCAAGAGACTGCCATCGTCAGCAGCAAATCTGGGAAAGCTGAAATTCATTCAGAATTTATTAGAAACAGCAAAAAGAACGTCATTGCGATCCTCAAACCAGGAACACTAAACGACAGGCCCAATAGCTACAGACCAATTGCTCTTTTAAGCATTTGCTATAAGATCACTGAAGGTCTTATCTACATAAGAATTCTCGGAGCGATAAATGAAGTAGCTCCTATTGAGCAATCTTCCTTTAGATCAGGTCGGAGCTGGGTAGATCAGGTACTGGCTCTGACAACACATGTCGAAAATGACTTAAAATAAGCTTAAGACAGAAGTTGTATTCGTACACATCACAATCGCCTACGATACAGTCCGGCGTAATACAGGCATGCTTTTAAACAGGTCGTACCCCGTTTGAAGACATAAAATCTAACTATCAACATTCTTAGGAACCGCTTCCCTTTAAGTTCATGTTAACAACAGTTTGCATAAACCTAGATAACTGAACATGGGCTACCACAAGGGTCAGTTCTTGCGTCACTTTTGTTCAACATCTAAATTCACGACAGACCGGAAGTATAGTCCAAAAAATATTGACGACTTAGCCATAGCCGTTAAGAGCCGCACCTCGAAGCTGATTGAAGACGCACTTACAAGTGATCTCCAAGAGCTGGGAAGGTACTTAAACAAGACTGAGTCAACGTATTTCCACTAAAATAACCATACTGACTATCTCCCACTCGAAGTTAAATTTAGCGCTGTCACCCTTCAGCCCAATAACCAGTCGACATACCTCAGGATAACTTGACCTTGACAACTTACTCTAAAAACTCACACCGAGCTCCAGGGGTGCCCCACTTGACTCAATGGGTGTGGCCGTGGTGTAGTGGTATATGCATACACTCCTCAAGCAGAGGGTCGCGAGTTCGAATCCCGTGCGAGGCAAATCTCTGAAAATGTCTTTTCGTAGAATTTGTATGACGACGTCGTCGTCAACTCTGACATGACGGCATAACACTGATGGTGGAGTGGTTGCTGGCTGGGCTAAATGTAACAAACTAACAACTAGCACGTACTGATACACACTGGTTGAGGATGCACTTGCTCGTCCCGTCCAGTTTGACAACCACCTCTGGGAAAAATATCGAAACCTAATACACCTTAGTTTCAAACTACTACACCACCCGCCCGCGCCTTGGAAAAAAAAGCCAGTAAAAGGGTATCGATCCCTTTGGTGAGCGCGCGGGATTATAAAAAAAAAAAAATGCGTACAGCTGTCCTCGACCTGGTGTATCCACAAGCTGAACACGGTGCCCCTATTTGGTTATACAATACAGATAGCATACTTATAGATAGCCAACTGAACATTACAATGTGTCGTATTACCGGCACGATCAGCAGCACGTCAACTCAAGGACTCCCAGTGTAGAGCAACATCTACCCACCACCGAAAAAATATGTAGGTAAACGAATCCACGAAAATTTAGAACAAACAAAAGCTCTCAATAAATGTAAATAATCGGGTCACACAAATTTTGATATCTATGAGGAGTGGAAAAAAGCCTGGAGGGACTTTCTAGCAGCTAACAACTTCAACGCCAATCCAACTGTTCGAGTACCAGACTTCAATCTACCAAGGCATCTATGGACGCAACTAAACAGGATCAGAACTTATTGCTGTCGTTGGTGCTTACGACTGCGGTTCCAAGATAGAGGAAGTCCTTAATCACCTTGAAGTTTTTTTTTTTTTTTTTTTTTTGAGGACAGCATGGAGTTCGTTTTACCTCCGTTTACAGTCATATGCGGACAAACTTGGGTGAAATTCTGTGTTTTGGGCATGGTTTCCTCTGACCACATCTTAGAGATGAATTTGTGCATGAACCCAACCTGGTAAGCTCCAGTTCCTTTAAGTAGCTTAAAAACTGCTACCTTAACTTTGTTGTATAGGTCTGAAGAGGGACTAAATTATGTGTAGTGTTCTTCCACAATGAATGGTTCACCATAGTTTTCCACACTCATATTTTCTGGCTTCCATTCTAGATTTGTAACCCAAGCAGCACCCTATTGCTTTCTTTCTTTCCGAGAAGCCTGGGCCTTTCCCTTATTTCCACGAGCAATTCTCGTCCTTTTAAGCAGTGCAGATTTATATGCATCTAATTAGGTTGCATGTACCATCACACCAAAGGTTTCTTTGAAAGTAATCACTTGTTTACAACATCCTCATTGCTGTTCTATGGTTTGTGTATGAGGCCTGTGATTTTGAGCTTAAGGGAAACGCGATCGGCAAATCTATGCGATGTTGGCTCCCGGTAAATTCGGACAACCAGAATACTGGAAGGGTATCTGATGTCGATAATCAATCTGTTTGACGGTTTATTATCAGAGGATAGCCATGTTAAGATGTGGGAACCGAATGCTGGATATTTAAAAGATACACCCCGTTATAAATTGTAAAAACCTGACAGCTTCCTTACTCAGTCTTTCTTTTGGAACTCTAAGAAAAATCTCCTGTAATAGCTGCGGCACTCAGTATATGCTCGGTCTAGCAGACCTTATTCTCTGTAATGAACAGAAATCAGGTTTTTTTACATTCTCTGACTCGCCAATAGCGAAATACGGCACTTTGACCTAAAACATATTTTGTACCATAGTACTACTAGCAAAGGAATTCATTAGTTCGTTGGAGACAAATTGTTCCTAATTCCGTTGAGGACTGGAGATTCAGGTAAGATGTGTTCAGCCGTTTCGTGTTCTTCAAGAGAAAGTCAGCACTCCAGAGAGTCGATTAGATTCATATTGTTAAGGTATATAGATATCCTGCCGACTTACCCTTAGACATCTATTGGCATTTTTGTTAAAGAGTATGATGGCTGTCTTAGACCTGAACTATTCTTCCAATATAAGATGCATCTCAAGTGCAGCAGAAGGATTTTGGTCCAATAAATGGAGTTTCTGTGCAATTCCTGTCCAGTTCGTCGGCCCTTTTATTCCCTTCAATGCCCTCATAACAAGGAACCCACAACAGTGTGATTTTGTTCCTAGAGCTAAGTTTTAGAAGATTTTGAAGCAGTATTTGACTGATTTGGACTGCTTGACTGTCAGTGAAATATGGATATTTGCGCCTTTGATACCAAAGCTGTAAATGTGTTCGGCACATTCTTGGATGGAGTGCCTGGAATACACTGGGGCTTTTGCTCGCAGCTACGGTTATATCGCTAACACTCCCGATTCCATTTTAGAACCATCCGTATACCATTTTATGTCATTATGGCTGTTAGGTGGTTTATCGTGGAGAACTCTTCATTGAAGCATAATGTTTTTTGAAGGCGATCTGTTACCATGCAGATCATATCAAGTTCTAGTATTTCGGAGAGGAGGGCGGCTTTGATCCTATTATTCCTAATACCGCAGATGTGGGGCAAGTCCGAAAGGCTCCGTAAATCCCTAGACATACAAGACGCTGTACTTTATTGAGCTTTAAAATGGCGGTGATGAGCTTGACCACCATTGAATAGATCCAGTGAGTGATGTTTAGAGAGATCGCCCATGTGCTGCCATACATGCGACAGCAAACCCATAAAGCGTCTGATATTTGACCTCATCGAATTCAAATATTTTATCGTTAAGTGGAACTTATACACAAGTTTATGTTTCTTCTTTTTGTGAAAGGGACTATGACAGCCTTATTTGGGTTAATGGAGTGATTCTCTCTATTGTACCAGTCTAAGACTGTCTTAAAGGCGTTTTGCATTCGTACACTGAATTCGTTTGTCTCTCTACCTATAATGATGATGACTAGGTCATCGGCATATCCAATTGTGTTGTAGCCTAAATTACTTAATTTATTATGCAGATCATCTATGACCAAAGACCACAGGAAGGTCGATAATACGCCTCCTTGCAGGCAGCCCCTTGCGGCTGATACTGATACCGAAGTCGGCCCTGATGAAGTAGTAGTGATCATCCGGCGTTCAAGCATCGCTTTGACCCAGTTAATGGTAGGTGCATTAAGTGCAAAGTTTTTTACAGCGGAAGAAGATTTTGAGTTAAGCTGTCAGCCCCATCCGAACAATTTTTGTCGATTTGCCTTTCTGATAGGTACAGAGGGAATGTTTTTTCCAATCTTTCTTTGATATGAACGTCAATAATTTTTGCCATTGTTTTCAGATAAAACGATGTTAAGCTTACAGCACGATATAATTAAGGTAGTTCCCTAGATATGTTGCCTGGTTGACTAGTTGAAGCTGGACCTAATTAAGGCTAGTAGGGTAGGTAGCAAAGCTGGAAAAATTCTGTCTGTACCTGGTGCCTTGTATGGTTTAAATGATTTGATATGCCACTTAACCTTAACCGGACTGAAAATTCTACTGAGGTTTCTGGTAATTGAAACCTCCGTTGACTGTCCAAAAGACATGTCAATATTAGAAGAGCCTGGGAAGTGAACCTGAATCAAAGAATTGGGGGTTTCTTCACAGCCGCGTGTGATTGTGCCATCTGGTTTGATTAACAATTCCATGCACTTCGAATGATCTTGAGAGAGGACTTTATGGAGTCGTGCTACCGCAGAAAGTGCTTCGTGTTTCCCGCAGAAGGCACGACAGGAGGCTCTCTTTGACCCTTTCAACTCTTGGCTATAGTGGGTTAAAAAGGATCTATATTGTTCCCAAATCCTGATGCGTTTGGCTTTGTTGGAAATCTTCACTGCTAATGGCAGATCCACTTGTAGTAGATGTCATAATTTTTCATCTTCTTTTATCTGCCTCATCCACTTTTTGAATTTTGATATTCACTTTGTGGCAGTTTAGGACCTCAGCGAGTTGTTATCCCTAAATAGTTTGCTAGGGTCATCAACATTATGTCAGTTCATGTTTGAGGCTGTTGGTTTATATTTTGCACGCTGAAGAAATTAACCCTACCGGCTACACCTAACTTCGAGCAGTAAGTCCTTAATAAAACCCCTTGGCAAAGGGTCTGGTTACTGTAGTAGCCTTGCTGAGGTTATCAAAGCAGTCATTGGCTGATTGGGGTTTCTTGCGCCACCATCTTTACTCCAGCATCCCGAAACAAGAGTGGATCTCCCTTGAGAAGAAGCAGAAGTAGATCTTGAGACGGGTTTGCCCTAAATTCCTCCAATTGGCTTGAGACACAGAGGCCGAGACATATGGAGTCCCTCTACAGCCGTTCTGATGATGGAAAAGTACTCTAGTGCGAATATTCTCTCCCTCTTTAGTGTATAGTCGCCGATGACGTCCCGCAGGGAATGAGTATCCTACCTTCAGTCAGTGGTTCTAGACTCCCAGGCTTCACCACGTGTAGGTGAGAGTGGAAACTGACGGAACGTTTAACGTTTGTTTCATTTCGAGTTTAGGCAAAACATTAAGCAAGAATCCAACTTTTTTGAAAACCAATGCAGCCAATAATATGGAATCATATACATGAGTCCTCTCAAGTTGGGCTTGCTACTCTCACAAAACATCTTCTGACCACTGGCATCGCAAGACATAAAAAAGTCGGATATGTTTGGTGGTAAACTGACACAACGTCAGGCCCATACCAGTCTCAATTCATAGTTCACGACTACTGCGATTAAATCGTTGCCGTAGAATTGTCCAAGTTTAGATGCTGATAGTGTATTCGGCAAAATAAAACAACTCCTGCCCTGTAAAGTCACTCGTTTTACAGTGGTGTGTAGCGTAGCGAACTTTTCCGTCCACTGATGAGCACAGATTTTTTCAACATCTTTTGTACGATTCCGGTTAGATTTAATAGTAATCACGAAAAGTAGAAGCAGACTTTGAATATCAGAGATTAATCGTAGTAAATGTCAAAGATAAATGCTGAAGGCGATGTAATTTTCTAATGGAAATGGAAGGAAATCGAAGATGCAAATATTCGTAAGGACATCGATTTAATGATATCGAGAAGAGTTATTCTTCTTACTTGATTCTTGCTCTTTATATGAGAAGATATTTTCCTCAGACACAATTCAGTCTAAGTTAACGTCCTTGTTACGGACTATGTATATGTGATTCATCGTAAGGTTTGATTTTCAATAAACTTTTTTTGACAGATTACGCAAGACTTTTATTAAACTGCTTCATCATTTTTGTTCAATATCATTTGGCAAGTAACAAAAAGACTCACACTATAACAGCGTCTCCAAATTGTTCAGCTGTATTACGAAAATCAGCATTCTTTGAGAAATGTTTTTCGAACGATTCGAGGAACTTGCCGTGCGCATAATCGACCTACTTAAACCACTGTTGCCAATACCATTCGCAAATTTAAGTCCCAGTTTACATTAGTGGATGATACTCGACCGGGTAGACCACATCCAGCACGCTGAGAGTGTACGCGAAGACCATGACGAATCGATTCGTCGTCATTCTCAGCAGCTTGTCTTGGCGTATTTTACGTGAGGATTTCGGCCTAAAAGTGTAAAAAATTCAACTTGTGCAAGAATTGAAGCTATTCGACTTGAACTTGCGTTATATTTTCAGTGAATGGGCTCTGGTAAAACTCAATGATAGTCTGGTGTTTAATCGTGAAATTTTGTTCAGTGATGAAGCCCATTTCAGGCTCAATGGATACGTTAATAGACAAAATTTCCATATTTAGGCTAATGAGCAATTAAAAGCTACCATTATATCCATTAAAAACAACGGAATGGTGAGGCTTATGGGCTTGTGGAATCATTGGTCCATATTTCTTCAAAAATGAGGCAAATCAAAATGTTACCGAAAATGGTATCAGTTATCGCGTCACTTTAACGGACTCTGTGCTTCCTGAAATTCATGCACATGGTCTCGGTGAGCTCTGGTTTCAACAAGACGTCGCTACGAGCCATACAGCGCGCGAAACAATGAACTTGTTGAGAAATCATTTTGGTGAGCACTTAATTTCACATTTTGCTACGGTAAATTGGCCGCCTAGATCGTCTGATATCACACCTTTGGACTATTTTCTCTCTGGATGTGTAAAGCCCAGGTCTTCAGGAATAAGCCAACTACAATTGACGCATTGGAATCCAACAATGCTTGTGTAATCCGCGAGATACCAGTCGCTATGCTCGAACGAATCGCTCAAAATTGGACCTTCCAGATGGACCACCTCAGACGTACTCGTGGTTAACATTTACATAATATCATTTTTAAATGGTAAATGCCTTGAAATGTTTTTTTAACTAATAATACAAATTTTAAGTTTGCTTTCAAATTTAAGTATTTTATTTTACCTTATAAATCAAACCTTATGATGAATCACCCTATATGTATTATATGTGCAGTATTGGATTGTTTTGTGATTTGATCAACAGTTTGTTTTAGATGCACATAATGATCAAAGGTATCTTTGAAGAAGAAGTTCTGTCTTGCTTTTTGAATCTGATCCAGTGAGTTTGTCACAAAATTTCCGATTTTTTTGTGAAAATGTCTGGCAGGATTCCCTCACTCCTTCTTTTGGTTTCATCCATTTTGTCTGTCGCCCTTATCCTCATTTATTGCTTAGTTTTCCTCCTATTATGTAACTTAAGTATTCATACTTGTATGCCACAACCCTCTCTGCTAAACTAATTACGGCGAAAATCTCGCGAAATTCCATTTGTCACTTACTTCAACAATTTGCACGGAATTCTAATAGTAAGCAGCATCCTAGATACCACCTACTACTGAGCTCGCATTCAACACATGAATAAATTAAATTAGTGGCATGCCCGCCTCCCTTTTCCAACAACAATGTGAGGGTGCACATTCATCATACTGAAAACTTTAACTTAATTAACACTTCTCTCATCTTGGGCATAAGCCCTTACAATGCCTGGCTCCGTCAGCACTTCTTTTCCTCCAATTTCAATGCCAGGCCAAAGGTACCAACATGTATACGAGTACATCTACGAACCATTTACTCTAGTGAAAAGTTAATTCGCATAAAATCACAATTAATCAAATCACAGTATGTCCCTGTATCTTTTGCGAATAGAGAAGTTTCCAATTTCCAGGTGAAATTTCATATAGGGCTCGGAGAATCGGAGGCGGTGTTGGTATCGGAGTCGGTAATGGTGTCAGAGCTGTAAGAACGAAAGCCATCATTATTTGTAAGGAGAAAGGTGCTACCACCACCTTTTTCCGTGCTTATGCCGAGGAAAAATCCTCAAACGTAATTAATCTTGAAAGGGACTCTGCAACTTTAGTTGTACGAGTAACCGAGTAGCTGGTCCATCTAAAGGCTGAGTTAATGACGGAAGTCGGATTGTTAGTTATTACTGCCAGCTAAATGGCAAACGAATTTATGATTCAGATACTCTTCAGCGTCACAACTACAACTACAGTAACTTTGCTTTTGGAAAAGGGTTGCGACGCTACAAAGACAACCGGATAAGACTGGGGTAGAAACCTTTTACGGATGACAACGTCAGCATCCTGAATTGCTATCAGTGAAGGAGAAACAACCCACCCATTCGGCGCTGCCTTTCGTTGCCTAATTCTATACGAGTACCAGGACTACTGTCGAACTCCAAGTTCCGAATGCCAGTGCACAACTCTTGCTGAACATGCAAAATTGAATAAGGACTTAATTAATATCCTTTAACAATGAGCACAGCAGATGGAGGGACTTTTTCGGGTATTTTTTGGGCTGGAGGACTTTGAACCTGGACTTTGGCAGAAGTCAAGTTAATTAAATTTGCTAGAGAAAAAGTTTTCTTTTGCGTACCGGCGTGACGTTAGCGATGGCTAGCGAAAAGGAAACGATTTCTACATTTTTTTTTCTCTCTTTCTCTCCTCTTTTTTGCACAGAATATAGAAGGAAGCCATACAAGCGTTAAAAGTTTAGCGGCAAAAATTTCATTTTGTGAAAATTTTCCAAAAGTATTTTCAGGGTTTGAACGTGCTACGTATGAGGGAGTTGAGGGGGGTTAAAGTTTCCCGGAAATAGTTAAGAATCCTTGATTAAGTTGCTAAATTATGTGAATACGAGTACTCCTAGATCAACTAGTTTCGAGGAAATTTCTCGAAAAATCTCTGAAAATCACATTAGCAAATAACTTTGATGAGGATTATTATGTGATTATGTTGAAGTAAGTTTACACATTGCATACTAAAGGAAGGATTAACCGTTAATCGTATTCACAGAATTTTTTATTTCCGGCTTGAGGTCCTTTCAGAGTTAACTTATCTTGACAATTTTGCCTATACATATGTATATTTTAGTGCGCTTGGAACTGCTGCCACCATCTGAGCAACCATTCGCTAACTGACACCTTATAGAGTCCTGCTTAGATACTATGTTTCCTGTACTAAGAGCTCTGCCGGACATCATGCCCTTGCATGCTTACAGGAAGATTGGAATCTTTACAGATTAAAGCAACAACATTTTAGGAATTTTATTCGGACTTCGAAGAGAGCCTCTTAAAGGGGTTTTTGCGAAAAGATCGAAACTATCGAGGAAACCAGTAGGCTGGTCGAAGCCTTCAAAAGATGAAGATCAACTAGGCTGGAACCACTCAGAAAATCTATCAAACATGCTGTTTCTTCCTTTGATGGCTTCAAGTCACCTGTTAGCGATTGTATTTACTGGCAGCTCTGAAGAGAATTTTCACTGCTAACCTGGCACTAGCATACATACCGAATCCCTCGCGTGAGTGAGAGGGGCCTTTTCACCGAAAGAGTTTCAGACCTATAAGTGTGACCTCCTTCATGCTGAAACACATTGAAACAATGTTTGAGATCCATGTGCTCAAAACGCGAAAGATGCTGCAAGAATACGCTTCAGAATCTGGTGGGCAGAATTGAAGACGCACAAGAAGGAATACGTTGTTGACAAAGTTGACAACGCAACTTTTGATGGCATGTGCAACTCGGCCAGACAACACGGCGTAGATGAGTCACTGGACTTCTGGATTTAAGCAATGCTGGTGAATAGGACATTGATTGCGGATGCTGGCTGCGGCCAATATATGGTGGCGGGTGTAAACAGGGGTTGCCCGCAAGGCGGCGTTCTGTCTCCACTGCTATGGTGCATGTTCGTGGAGTCACTGCTCAACGCACTCAACAGTTCTAACGTCTACGCTCAAGTATAAGCGGATGATGTAGCTATACTCTCTATTGGATTGTGTCTAGCGACTGTCCGCTCCACAGGCATCCCTAGACGTGATCTGGTGCACTAGTAATGAGCTTTTAGTCAATCCTCTCAAAACTGAAGTTGTTTTCTTTACGAAAAGGAGGAAGCTGTCTGACCTGACTCATCTAGTCCTTAAAGGCATCGCCATCCAATTCTCCAAAGAAGCTAAGTATCCCTAGCACTCCGAGCTCCGCTCTAGACGATTTGATGAATCTCCCTCCCCTTGATATTCATACCATGGGCTGCACTCTCAAAGCCATCTTTCGACTAAAAAGAAGTGGTCTTTGGTACAACATGCACTAGAGCTTCGATGACCTTGAGCGCCGGCTGTCTTTTGACTTCGGTCTTATAGACATGCCGTCCGATGCAATGGCACCAGAACCCCTGTTACGGAAAAAATACGAAATCAACTTTCCTTGTGCCCAGCACTGGCTTCGGCAAGAATCTGAGCCAGGAAAGGAATGCAGTCGGTTTTTTATACACGGCTTCAAAATTGAAGATTCACTTCACGTTAGAAAAACTTACATCTGTCTTCCAAGTTGCGCTTAGAGCCTTACCGAACCTTCTTACGATTCCCAAGCTAGATCGAGAATGCAAAAGATCACTGAACGTAGTCGGAAGGCTAAGTCCAGTGACCATTGTCTGGGTCTCAGGTCACAGTGGGATCATGGGAAATAAAATCGTCGACGAACTTGACGACACGGTTCTAAGGAGAGGTTCAAGACCCGAACCTACGTCATCGGTTAAGGTTTCCATTAAGAGTTGAGTCTCATACGAGCACAACTGCAGATGGCACAAATTCTCGGGATGTAGGCAGACCAAACGAGTACTTCTTGACGTCTCTAGATGCTTACGTGCTTAGCCATATAACCCTGTCCCTTAAAAACAACGTCTGTCAGATTAGTCAGTAACGCCAGAATTTGAAATCGTCTCCCTTCTGTCTTATGTTCCAGGGTTCTTTATGATTCGAAAACGGGACTCACTCTGACTTGCAAACGAAAATGTCCAAAATGTATTGTTACGGAACGGAAGAAAGTTAAAACGGAGTTCCCATCATCTTGACGACTGAGCCCTAGGCTTATCAAAACTTATCAACAGAGTTTTGATCTGGGGAAACACGAAAGGCGATTAAGACATTCTAAACCTATTTTGGGCGCGCTAGCAATTCAATAGCGAATTTTTCTTGGAGCCACTTGGAAGTAAAATGTGAGAATAGTGCAAAAACACTGCTCGGTGTTTGCAAGGGCCAAGATCAAGAGTTTCAATCGCGGGAACATAATATATTGATGGGGAGGGACACCTTATACCAACGATATTTGCAACGTTCCTTAATGAACGTTGTCAAATATGAAGAGGGAACGGCAGATTTTACCGAAGCCGAGATTGGTGAAGCTGTTAAAAGAATAACGCTAGGGCATGCGAGAAATTGCAACAACTATTTACCAAGCAGTGAATTTAATGTCGCATTCTATAAAAATATAAAACTGACTTCTAGAAGGACAAAAATCCAAAATTATTCAACAGTAGTCAATGTGCGCTTTTGAGAGGCAGGTCAACATGTGACATGATTTAAAGTTTGAGGAAAATAATGGAGAAAGATTGCGAAGCTCCGAAGGATCTTTCGAAGTGCTCCGTCACAGATATGATGCCGTTGAGTCAGTTGCTATCAATGAAGGCTGCTTTGATCCATAATAATCATTGATATAATTTAGCCCAAAGGAGTGGAAGATATGTGGTTTCAACAGAGCGATGTCATTTTTGTAATTGAAACATCTTATGGCTCATTGGGCAATAATACCGAACTCCAAAGAAACGAAAAAGCAACGTAAAGTGATTCCAGACTCCGATGAAACGAAAAAGCGACATGAAGTGATTCCGAACTCCGAATAAACGAAAAAACGGCATCTCGTGTACGTTCTATAGACACGAGTGTACACACACAATTTTCATGGAAATTAGCTACGTTGAAGAGCATCTCTAGCACGCATCATAGGTCGTGCAGCATTTGTTATATAACGAGCTTATATAGCTCATTCCTAAATAAGGAAAAATGGCTTCTTAAATATTGAGACCAGATCAGAGGATGTGAAATATTTCTTGCATCGCCTTAGACATTTTTCAGCATTTTTGGCGACATCAAATATGTAGTCATTCCAAAGTAGGATTTCATTGATACACATACCGAGAATAGAAAGTTTTTCGGTCTCAACGTTGCAAATGCCAATCGTGGATAATGGCTGCCTATTTAAATTTCACTTTAACGACGGCAGACAGCATTATGTCTTGGAAGCATTAAATTCCACTCTGTGGATAGTTCCCCAATTGGCTATTGGCTGTTAATATCAGACAAGCATTTATTTTGTGCATATCAGACTTGAATAGAACGATTCGAAAGGTAATATCTAGTCCATTGAAGAAAAACACGCATTTTGAACAAAAAGCTTGATGCCAAATTCTGTCAAATGCCTTAGAGGCATCAAGTGCAACTATCTTGCTTTCACCAGATTGACGTACATTTTGATTCTACTTTTTGGTGAGACATGGTATTCCATCTAATCACCAATGGACCTGTTGCTACGAAAACCGTAAATCGTGGGTCTGTAAAAGGAAAATGAAGAAGATTCTGAACTCTAAAAGAGTTCTAAAGGGTAGAATTTGTAAAAAAAGCTTACGCAGTGGTTTAACTAGCGTAAAAGAACACCTCTTCAGAAGAATAGGAGATACATATATCATCTGGACCAACAGATTTGTGAATGTTGAGATTTTTAAGTACTCTTGCTAGCACACGAGTGCGAAAGTGGATTCGTCCTATTAAAGATTCCACGCACTCTTGTGTAGGCGGGGACCAAACAAATGTTGAACTGGCCGAGAATCGTGCAGCAAGAAAATTGGCCTGGTCCAAAGCAGAGTTTATGATATTTTTAACGAACGACCAAAAATGTTTACTACTTTTGGGATATTCTAGATTTTCCCAATTTCACGGCATTGCAGTCTTTTCTGGTTCGTTTATTGCCATACGGTTCTGTTAGGAATCTTGGTTGGTGTATGGGAAATAAGCTGATATGGCCCAATGGCTCGATGAACTTAAACGAAAGATCATATCAGCGGTGTACTTAACAGGTTGAGCAGTTGAAAACAAGTCCAGAATATTGGCGGTATGACTGTTTTGCATTCACGTTGGCTCATTTACAAGCTGGGTCAAGTTGTTTTCTCAACACTCCGTCCTTCGGGTATTGTTTGTCCAGAATGTCGAAACCACCCAAAATTGTGCATATTGAAATCGCCCAAAATAACGATTTCAGTATGATGATATAGAGATACAAGTCGACACAAGTCGAATCGCTTTCCAGTTTGGGGTTTTGTAAACATAGCAGTAGCTTCAGAGATGGAATTTTAACCACAAAAAGTTGAATTCCGGATTGGAACGCGGATCAAATTGTGGTGAAGTTTGTTAAGCTACATCATTTAAACACGTAAATGGCAAGATCGGGGTGAAAAAAAGAATAATGACACTAGTTTGTAGCCAGGCAGCTTTAGATTAGAGCGATCTAAGGAGTGTGGGCGGGGATCTAGATATGTTTTACTAAGTGCCAAGACAGCTGGTCTGTATTTACAGACGTAGACGTACGCAAAGCAAAGCTGTGAGATACGAATTCAGATGTTGGCTTACCGAATCAAATTGTTGTGCGTATTATGCCCTTAGAACAATCGATTGTTACATTCACTGAGTCATTGCCTTTGCCTTATTACAGTGTGACCCGGAGCAGGAGATGGAGGGTGAAACTTGGATGGGATAGTATCATAGTTAGTTAAAGTTTTTTTTTTATTAGCACAGAACTTAGCGTATTTTACGAAAACATTGTCGGAGGTCGACTCTTAACATCTTATTAAAAACGAAGTTCTCAAATCCCCAGAAATAAACATGTTAGTTTGCCGTTGATCACAGACTTCTTTCTAATGGGATACCTTAAGTCTCTGCTCTATGCCAGGAACTCAGATGACATACTGGAATTGTTGCAATATCGGCCGAATTATCTAAAAGATTCCTTTGCATCTACTCATGCAAGCGCCTCTGTAAAGGACAATTGAATGATGTCATCGACTATAATTCAATCCAAAATAAAAATTCATTTGATATTTTAAACGTCGCATCTGTTGGAAAAACCCTGTAATGAGGCTTCACGGTTAACCATAAAGGACAGTTGTAATGACGACAAAGCACAGAAAGTAGGCCTGCGGCGTACAAATAACAAAATAAATGCCACTGAGATATAAGGGTTTGTTATATACGACTTTCGTTCGTCGAGCATTGAAATATACATCGCAAATGCCACACGACATACACATAAGACGCAAAAGAAACATTAGAACGACAAAAATGAAAATGTGATGTATGCAAAACCTGATAAACATATAGAGAATAGGCATCGGCGGAAGTCTCCACATTAGAAAACCTATAGTGAAGAGTATTTACGCTGAGCAAATCAACCGTTATCGTAGTAATTTCAATGTTGGGCAGGCTAATGCCTCTTCAGTTGGTCTATGGCCCTATGGATAATGTATGCCCTTGTAGTAAGCGTGTTGTGTGGTCACCATGTCAACCAATCGACCCTTGTGTACTTTTTGGACTTGAGTTGGGGTATTGCTTTTCCCACTTATTCTTCGGCAAGGGGACATCAGTTTCCACAGTTTTCACCTGACGATGGCTTAGTCATCGTATTCGCTGCATGTCTATCTTAACTACTACGATGTTATCCTGAACCTTCTTAAAGGTTTCGGTTTGAGTTTTGTTTCGACAATAGCAACTTACGATCGTCATAACTTCGCGCTTTAACTTCTCTCCTCTGTTGGTATGTGTCCTAACCACAATCACCAGCTTCACATGTAGCATAGAATGCAAGATTTGTTGTTGCACCATGTGTTTCTTATTTTTGGCAATGGTACTTCCGATACCATTCTGGGAGTATCGCGACCGGTTCCCTGCAATTAATGCTATTGGTGCACGAATTTTAGAGAGGTTGGGGGGAATGCGGTCGATAGTCTCTTATTACATTATATATGAACGATATCAAACATCCTCACAAAATTTTTTCTCGGCACTGTAAATACTGTCACCAAAATATGTATTCAAACCGAGGCTACTACTAGGTGGTGATGGTCCGATTCAGTATTAGACCCGCAGAATGTGCGAACGTCTAAGTACTACATGCGTGCCTTCTGTGTATCACAATATAATCAAACTGAATTGTCGGATTTAAATCAGAAGACCACTATGTGAATTCTAAAATGCAAAAGATGATTCTGTCTGTCTCCGCGTGTAATGTTATACAGGCTTCGCATACCCAGGGTCGGCAAAATCTAATGGAAAGAGTAAATCTCGCGACCTGCATACGTCTACACTTCCCTAGAATATGAAAGGGAAGGCGCATCCGCATCCACCTATCTACCAATGCACATAACACCCAGTATATATCGTGCGACATTGCCACTAAAACCTTGTGGCATAGAATTTACGTAGTTTGATCAAAATTCTAATTTTTTGACAATAAACCTCGACCTGATTTAGCTTTTACATTTAGACATTGCATTTCTGCTTTTAAGTGTCCTTAGGATCCATCAAGTCTGAGTAAATTCTACAGACTGAGTGGGTTTTTGCTTAAAACATTCTTTTTGCTATTATGCACTGTAGCTGTCTGTTTTATTAGCGCAATATTGTTTAATTCTTCACTTCCTTCAACGGGCTATCAGCACTGGCTACCCCTAATGTTAGATCTTGAGTCGATATGCCAACTCTGAGAACATTTTCAACGTTTCAGCACCAACTGCTTTGTATTTTCACATCTTCCAAACGACTTTACCAATCAAGTATTTAGCAAGAAAACAGTTTCCTCTCAAACTCACAAGTCCTTAGCCCTATTGTAGTATTAAAGTGTCACAACACTCTGTACTTACAGCATTTACCACCGATAAATCCAATTAGTACTTAACCCCATGCCACAAACCAGCAAAATTCCCATATCAGCAATCATAATTGCCCCAAATAATTGCTACATGCGCAAACATACAAACAAACTCCCATGCACCACATAACCTGAGTGCTGGGATATGGTATCCGAAATTTCACTTGCACAAACGATAATAATAATTTTGCAAATCTGAATAATAAAACAAAGTACTGTGTGACATATAAACTGAGCACATTTCCTGGAGCGCAATTCTCGCCCTAGTTCGTAAAGTCAGAAACATTTGGTTCGTAGTATGGTATTGCCATTAGTATAGCCCTGCTTCCATCCCAAAATGAGAACTAACACCATCACCATTTCCATCATCGTTCAGCAGCACCACCAATGCCCCCAACGACGACGATGAACAGCAGCGTTATAATTAACAGGTCTCACATATCC
The DNA here is from genome assembly GCA_907269105.1 of Volucella inanis. Taxonomy (NCBI): domain Eukaryota; kingdom Metazoa; phylum Arthropoda; class Insecta; order Diptera; family Syrphidae; genus Volucella; species Volucella inanis. Next base: position 128,833,763 of record OU026157.1, read on the forward strand.
TGTAACTAAAGATAACAACCATCGTATTTCATTTTTGGAGTATAATAAATAATTTAAACTCTGAAATTGTTACCTCAGACCTAGGGTGTTTGGTTGGATTCGGATTCGGCCTTAGCTTTTGCATCGACGTCGGCATAACCCTACCATCTAGTCTGCTCTGTTGTATGGTTTTCGTTTTTGAATTACAAGTACACCTGTGTGCGCCACAATTTACGAATAATACACACACAACATGCAAGGGTTAATTTTGACTCAATACTCAATCCTCATGGGATTTCATCATCATTTCACAGAGGTTTTGAAATTCATTTTTAGACACCGAGTGGATGTATGGATTCAGTTCAGAGAGCAACCGGCAACAGTAACAGTAGAGCTTTTACGAATACTCCACCAAAAAGACCGAAGGACTAATTTCGGAACCCTTTACACGAATCAGCAGTGGAGGTATCTCCAAAAAATACTGTAATTCTTTCCTCCCTCGAAACTCGGCGCCACCAACGGAAGCATTCGCTTAAATCCAGATAGCATGGGAAAAAGCACTGCGGGAAATGTGTTTGGCAGATATGTAGGACTGAAACACAAACGAAGGATGTGGGATATTTTTGTCATAAGTCTGGTAGTACCCTATATCCCAATGATTTTGAGGTACTCCTATTCCACCCGGGGGTTGCAAAAATACGAAAAAAAACCTTTACTCCAGAGCGAAATGGAATGGTTGATACCTTGTAAGAGGTATCAATCTACATACAATAGTCACCAATTGTTCCCGTAAATTTATACGATCCGTACTTCACTTATGTAAGATTATCGTGAATCTTTCCATTAAGGATTTATTCTGTTGTTTTAACTAAGTCGAGTAACAATAGGTTTATGGTTCAACAAATTCCCTGTTCAACAAAAACCTACAGTACAGAGAAGATGCATAAGCACTTGGCTCATACCATGATATACATATTTGTCCACAGGAATTTTTGAAGATAATTACCACAAGGTTACCAAGGAAAAAAAATTAAATAAAACATCTACGGTGTGAGGTATAAAGTTGATTCCGGCTTTATTCAAGTGATTCAAGTGGCATCGCTTGTACGGCATGTAGTGACGTCTTGTTAGAACCACGGTTCGGATGTATCGATATCGTCGAACTTTGCCAACAGAAAGTTGGTTAACATCGTTCTATACCTGACCATCCTATACCTGACCATTGACGGTAACGTTGCCTTCTTCCTCGTTTCGAAAGAAATAAGGTCCGATGATGTCGCCATGTCATAAACCGCAACAAACATCAATCTTTATGAATGCATTGGTGTTTGGCCGAACACTTGTGAATTGAAGTGTCCCTTCCAATAACGGCAATTTTGCTTGTTAACATAAATGCTGAGCCAAATATGGGCCTCTTCCGAGAAAGATGATTTTTTGGCCAAAATCCGGATCTCCGGCCAACATTTCCAGAGTCCAATTAGCGAACTCACGGCGTTGTCTAAAGTCGTCAGATTATTGCGTCAGCACAATATGGATGTAGGCCCAATAATAATGCAAAATAAGATGAGTTGTGTCACTGGCGTTGCCCAATTCAACTGACCGGCAACGAACCGTCATTTCTGCGCCTTTTCCGACACTCGCCACAAGGGCAACTATGCTTTCTTCATTTCGCACCAATTTTTGTCTGGTTGGTGGCTTAAGATCCAAAAGAGTGTACTCACGCTCAAACTTCTCTACGGTGCGACGATTTCATGATGACGACTGACCTCATGACGAAATTCCCGTTGCCTATTTACAACTGAGCCAGAATTTCGATAATTTTTTTTAATAATTTATGCACGTACAGTAAGCGTAAAACGATTCATGATAAGATGGCATTCCTTAGTAAATATTTTGACAGCTTTATGTCATTATAACTTTGCCAGATGCTGACACATTACAATTGGAAGAAGTTTCATTGCTATCTAGTCAGCCTTTATATTAATCCAGGCCTCAACTGGACCTTTCCTTTTTAGATCTAACCCGCTATTGCTAGCTACACATTTTTCCCATCTTTCAGACAATTTATGGACTCCACGCCAATAAAATTGTTCGTCTTTTGAAGCAAACCAAAAAGTGATCATATTTTCGACTTTCTCGTAGAATTCGAAGTGCTGCTCAGCTAATGCGTGTCCCATCGATGAAAACAAATTTTAGTCGGAAGGAGCCAAGTCTAATGAATACGGCGGGTGGCGTAGCAGCTCCCAGTCACGTGCTTTTTTTGTATCCTGAACCAGTTTTGCTTTGTGTGCAGGTGCATTGTCATGGAGCAAAATTACCTTGCCGTGTCTTTTGGTCCATTCTGATCGTTTTTCGATCCTTCTTGTCGAATCGATCGGTTTTGATGGTTGTCCCAAGCAAAATACCAAAAGTGGTTTTTCGGTTTTCCATCTGCCTTTCATTCAAATCATGTGGCCATTTTCCAGACTTTTGGATCTTTCCCATAGCTTTTAAACGGTCAGAAATCGTTTGTTGTGCAACATTTAAAGTGTCATCTTCATCCAATATTGTTTGGAATTCGGCGTCCTCAAACTTTTTTAGTGGTCTTCCACGTTCTTCATTTCTCACATCAAAAACATTATCTCTGAACCATTGAAGCCATCTTTTGCATGTTGCTTCTGATAGAACATGACCACCTTATGCCTCGACAAGTATTTCAAATCAAAACAAAAAAGTAATGCTTCCCGCAAGTCATCATTTTCTGGTACAAAATTCGACATTTTTAACACGATAAAAAAATATGGCGTTTTTGCTCAATAACTTGATGTATACTAAAAATGTTTGACAGGTGTCATAGCAACAAAAAAAAAAATTAAGGCCCGTTCACAAAAAATGTTCCCTATCGCAACATTTGTATCTCGACGCTCACTTCATACCGGTACACCAAGTATGGTCTTACCAATGTAAGTTGTCATTCACACACATACCAAGAATGGAAAGTTTTTCGGTTTCAATGATGCAAGTAATATAGAAGGATAAGGGCTGGGTATTTAAATTCGCTTTAACGACAGCAGACAGCATTGTATTTTGGAAGCACAAATTTCACTCTGTTGGTAGTTCCCCAATTAGTTACGCTGTTAATATCGGAATTTAATGAGCCTAACGTACGCTGCTGTTATCATTCTACAACCAAAAAGTAGTGATTTGAGCCCGGAAACGAATATAACAAGCCAAGAGCACTGTCGTCAGCAAATGAATACGAGTATATTGAATTAGAAGTTGCAGACAAGAGATCATTGATAAAAATTAAAAAGAATGTCGGAGCTAGAACGGAGCCCTGGGGCACACCAGCATTTATTTTGTGAATATCAGACTTGAAACCATCCAGGATAACTTAAATTTATCATTCCGAAAGGTAGTCTCTAATCCATTGAAAAAAAGAGCCGTCGATCTTAAGTCCACGCATTTTGGACAAAAGAGCCAAACTCTGTCAAATGCTTTAGAAATATCAAGTAAAACTATCTTGCTTTTGCCAGATTGATGTACGCTTTAGTTCCACCTTTCGGTGAGACATGCCATCAAATCACTAAAAGATTACCAGATTAGTCTAGTTCAAAACACGACAACTGGAATGTCATTGTAAATGAGCGTTGGGATGGACGATGAGGCAGAATTTCTAATGTTTTAGACGAACAAGCAAAAATGTTTACTACTATTCGAACATTATAGTATTCTTTTGCTTCAGTTTTTGGTCGTACTGGCATTTCACACGCTTAAGAAAGACGTTGCAGTTCGTTCCTGGCTCGTTTAAAATGTTTTGGCCTTTTCTCAGACAAGTTGGCCTTGTAGGATAGAAAATTTTTTCGACACAACGTGTATTGCTTTCGCTTCTTTTCAATTTACTTTTATTGTAGCTACCATAACTCAGTTGGGGACCTGATGGCGATTGATCGGTAAATTTGAATTGGGCCAGCAACCCAACAATTAAGTTCATAGCGACGAACTTACCGTACCTCTCAGTGGTGGTCTCCGGTGAGCAGTGACCAGTAGCATAATACTGACCACTCTGTTCTAGGTCTCATAACCCTATACAGAAGTAATTAAAAAGATATGCCGTACCAACTATTGGCCTCAGATAAAAACGGATTCACTTTTGACGACCCTTGCAAACGTTTGCTAGGCAACGACCTTTCAAAGTTCAAGCCCAGCTAAATAAAGAGCATACAAAACAGTGCTGCTGGACACAAAAATTTGGAAATGAAGTCGACGTGATATCCACCAATTTCAGCAAAGCCATTGAGATAATTTCTCATTATAAAACTCTTTTACAAGTTAAGGCTTTATAACGTATGTTCAATCCTATTATAGTAAAATGAACGACTTTGTTATGTTCTATTTAGGTCCATGGTTTCTGGTTTAACCAAAGCCTCCTCTGGTGTCCCTCAAGGCAGGCACCTTTGTCCCTTATTATTTATTCTGATGTTGATTGCACCATTAAAAATTCATACATATCTGTTTGCGCAGATGATATGAAAATCTTTACATACATACCACTGCAGGAAGATGGCAACAGATTTTGTACTTGGTGTCTGAAGAATTTTTTTTGAACTTAACGTCAGTAAGTGTCGGGCTATAATGTGTAACCGTGAGCGTCCTCCTACTTCACCTCGCTGCTATTTGATCCTTAATCTGCCTGATCCCTTTGAATGCATTGCGTGATTTAGATGTAATCTGTGATGAGGAACTCAATCAACGCAGATTTTTACAATTTGCTTTATGTGGACTTCCCTGGGATGATAGCCAAAATTTTCCACCATCAGCTGAAACTTATAAAATTTCAACCCTTTTCTATAGGCTGAAAAGTTACCCATCAATTATCCTTCTTTACTTCAACAATTCTTTCTTTTAACACTAGCCCACGCAATTGCAGGTCTGTGCAAATTTTCCGACTCAATCTTCACAGAACGAATTCCGGACACCTGGAGCCAATGTCTAGAATGGTTCGTGGAAGTAACGATATATCGATCCCTCAAAAAAAATTCTTATTTCCACCTATGCCCCACGTCCAAGCGAAATTGTTAGTTTTCAGTATAGAAAATGCTTGCAAGAAGCTTTAATAAATAAGTCCGGGGTTGACACATTCCTCAAATCAAAGAAAAATCAAAAAAAGGACGAGAGCAACTCGTGAGCTGTACAAGCAGGAGAGTTAAGAAGAACATCGACTTCTTCTCGAACATACTGAGAGGTTGTACTTCAGGAATAATGTACGGATGACGAAGAAAACCTTTTAGTACAGTCTCAATCGGTGCTGAGAATATGGAAAAACTTTTTCTGTAGACTCTATAACGGCAAAGAAGCCGTAAGGGAGAGTAGACCATTCTTAGACTAAAACGATGATAGCCTTACTTTTCAGGGAGCATAAACCAACTCATTTTTTAGATCTAATCAGAAGAGTTTATAAGGGTGTGTCCCGGAAGATTGAAATAATTTCAATATAATCTCCTTTTAATCCAATACACTTTGTCTAAATAATACGATGTCTCGAAGCTTGCAAAAGCATTTGTTTCATCGTTGACATCTTCATTCGACAGAAAAATTTTACCGCTTACCGCTGTTTGGAAACAGGAAATGATGGGTGAGGAAGCAATTCGTTACCTAATGCATGCAGTTTTGTCATTGCAACTACGAATTTGCGTACGTTATCCTGGTGGATGTGAACTTCTTTTATCGCCAAATGCGGTCGTTTTCACTACAATTCAACAACAATCCAACAACTCTGCATCCTATAAACTTGTCGCCATGACTTTGTTGGTCAACAGACGCACCTTATCGTTCTTCGGCTTCGATTCCTCAGAAGAAGTCCACTGTCTCGACTGTTTCTTGGTCTCTGGTATATTGTGATGAACCCACGTTTTGTCCAAGGTTACTCCTTTGAAATTTCCTAAACAGAGTTTGTTGTCAATTGTGCGCAAGCGCGGCACCCATCTTGCGGATAGCTTTTTAATATCTAAATATCTAAAATCTAAAATCTCTGATAAATGTGATCCATCCTGTAGCCTCTTCGAGTTCGCGCACTTTAACTCGACCATTAGCCAATATCATATCATGGATTCTATCCACCATTTCTGGTGTGATGACCTCAATTGGGCAACCAGAACGTTCGGCGTCACTTGTGCTGGTACGACTGCATCAAAATTGAATAAACCCGTGATGGATGGATGGATGGACGCATAATAACATACTTCTCAAGCTTTTGTTTGATTTTCTTGATAAACTTTACGAAAATTGTCGCAGGCGTCTGTTTCAAATTGCTGTCACAACAAAACTATTTGACAGATCTCACTGAAATTTTGGGTGCGTTCTTTTAAAAGATGCTTCTTGACAAGCAAAATGTTGAACTAGAGGTGACAACGATAACTGTTTTAATTTTCAGGCACTTATTGACCCATCCTGTTATTCCTCAACACCGTATGCCTGACCCACAAAAAGTGAGACCTCTCACCTCAGCTGTTCCAACTATACACGCATAAATCTCCTCAACATCGGATACAAGATCTTTTCTGCCATATGATGTGAGGTCAGAAACCCTTCGCAAACAATCTGATTGGTCCTTATCAATGCATTTTCAAACCATCAAAGTTCACAACTCTTTACTCTCCTTCAGATGCTGGAAAAAACTCAAAAAGTCCAAACCGACACTCGAATAATCGGATCTTTTCATCAATTTTAAGGCCGAAAATGAAAGCATTTATAGAGCCGAGCTATGTAGAGCCATGTCTAGTTTTGACATTCCTACTATGCTCGTTCGTCTGGGCAGAATGTTGATTGAGAACGCTCGCTGGTCCATCAAAATTTGGTAAAGACTTAACCGAGACCTTTGATGTTAAAAAAGGTTTAAGATAGGTGACGCGGTGTCACGTGACTTCTTTAACATCATACTTGAAAGAATTGTCCGGTACACATAAGGGAACACTGAAAGCAAGTGAGTAATTCAAGACTAAGACGTTGATCATCTTAGCCCGACTTTATGGCGCTGAAGCATGGACTCTATCGAAAGCTGTGTCGTGATTTGAAGGAGAAGATTCAACGGTTTACTATACGAGCTGTACAGCCACATGGATCTAGTCAAAAAATTGGGCATCAATCGCCTGAAATGGCTAAAATATATACACCGAATGGACACCAATATTACGGCCTGCAGAGTCTTCAAATCTAACTCAGACAACGAGGTAGAGGAAGACCTAACTTTAGAAGGATAAGTGCAGCGCTTGCTAGTTTTGGGCCAGGCTTACGCCGAGCTGTAGCGCTACCTAAAAAAGTATGTAAATAAAAACAACGCATATTTCATACATTAGAAGGCTATGTGTATCCTTCATAGGGTCAATCTGATTAATGAAGGAGCGCAATCGAAATTTTAAAGGAGAATCTTCGTCTAAATATCACTTAAGACGTCACTACTCTGCGATCTGATATTCAAGGTGACATCTTTACAAAGGAACACTGCTTTTTGGTTCCTGCACCAAAATCAGATCAATCTCTACCCAGAAGACATGGTATGTTAACTTTAAGTAGTCCTTACGTCAGGTTTCTTATACATAGGGTTGAATTGGAAAACGTTGGAGCTTTTGCGGCTAGAAAAAATGTATTCCTAAATGGTAAAAACTTTATGATTTACTTGAGCACAAAAACCACGTCTCTAACAGTCTCGTTTGAAGATGTTTGGAGGCCTTAAGATATCAGCACTTGTAGGCTCTGTAAAGACTACACTGACTTTTTACTTACACTTCTTTGAAACGAAAGGCCTTTTTGAGGACCAAATATGAGAAGAACAACTGACCTAACATGATATTATCCTCTTTCTCACATTGACCAACCAACAATGCAAATTTACCCTACCATCTTGGGTTGCAAAAAAGGTTTAACCAAGCCATGTTGCCCGGATAAATGGAACTGACATGTATTAATATTAATCGGCTTATTATTATGTGAAATGATGGCTTTCGTTTTTTTCGGGTACGTTTCACAGGTGTAAAGGTGTATTCGCACTGTTAGAGTCGCATTTAGGTGGATGATACATCGCGGATGAGTGGAATTACGACTTTATACGCTACATAACGTGATGTAAAGCGCTAATTTTTGATGGCCGAGATGTCGTTCGATGGCATTTATAAAGGGTGACACATGTATTTTTCGCGGAAGCTGGTGATCTAAATGAAGGTGATGGGTGATGGAAGAGATACTCGTAAATGATGTCGGGTGAAGTGTTAAGGTTTAAATGTAATTCATTTAAAATTCATGGAATAATAACACTTTTCATCTTTTGCATTCATATGAGCTATACAATTCACTAATTGGTCACAAGTGCGACGTGATTGAAAATGCTCTTTGTAAAGTTAATTAGATCAGAGCGATGTGCAGGCCTATTTATGAGAGTTTATTGCGTTTATTAAGAGCTCACTTCTACCACCTTGATCAAAAAGTTCCCCCTAGAAAATTAAAAATACAAGTTTATTCATCTAAATATTTATTTTCCCTTTAAAGTAATCCCTATTGACTGCAACATACTTATACCAGCGCTTGATTCAATCCTCAAAACATTTTTTATATTCGGTTTTCGTGTGTTCATCAGTGCTTCCTGCAATTTTTCCATTACTTCCTCTCGGCTGCTGAAACGCTTTTCCCGTAGTAGTTTTGCAACTCCATTAAACAGAAAGAAGTCACAGGGAGCCAAATCAGGTGAATTCGGTGGCGTTGGATGGTATTTGTTGCATTTTTCGTCAAAAAATTACGAATAATGATGGCACCATGGTGCAAAATCCACGAGTTTTTCTGCCTACAATTCTGGTCTCTTTCGGCGAATTCCTTCACGCAAACGTCTCATAACGCCCAAATAATACTGTTTGTTTACTGTCTGGCCTTCCAGCAAAAATTCATGATGCACTACACCGTTGTAATCCATGGAAACCGTGAGCATTGCCTTCTTTTTTGACTGAAAACGACGTGGTGTTTTTGGTCTCGGATTGCGTGTCGTACTTATAAACCCACGTCTCGTCTCCAGTAATGATCCTTTTGATGAATAAACTGCGTTCATCATCTTCGATTGACTCACGAACACTTTTGAACCGCTCGTGCCACTGGTAAACAACCGTTTTATACCTTTAGCTTACCGAGAAATGATGGCTAGACCTTTCTTTAACATACGAGTATTCGACCTGATTTCATAATTCATTGTTTAGACCTAAGGCAGTGCACATCTTAAGGGATAAGTAATCACTTACTTGCCATCAGCGCAATTACTTGAGGTAGCTTCCCTCGCACCCACCATAAAGGTTTTAGCCGACGAAAAAGTTTACAAAAGTGTCATTTACAAGAATGACAGTGCAATCTTAACCCAAACTGAAGTAAGTACTTCTCTGAGCCTTGTCAAGCAAGTTCATCCACGTGTTTTTCAACGGGACCTGTAAATTTTATTGAAATCAAACTTGTTTTCTTGAGTACACCTCAAGCGCATATGGGAAATAGATTTCCCATAGGGCAAAAAGGGAGCATATAGGGCCGAGAGTCGGGTTTGGTGAAAGCACTATAGCTCGAACTGGATCAGGGCGTCTACCAGTAAGCCTCTGCAGTAAGCGTAGCGTTCTCCAATTCATCTCAGAGGATTGTGATGCATACTTTTCTGACCAAGTCGATATCCCTATATCTTTACCTCCAAGGGCTGCAAATGCATTCAAAACGAAGACGGATATCTCCATCCGTTTTCGCTTATGTCCATGCTTCCATAGCCGTGATGGGATTGTTAAAATCTTACATGGAGTCGCTCTAGTCTCCCATGTCTAACCCTTTTTACTTAATTCCCTTCTTAGGACAACGAATAATGGTTGGGATGTTGTTTTCGTGTTGAAAAATGGAAGTCTTAAATGAGGCACAAACGGGCTAACGCCTCCACCATAACCATTATTGTACTTCTCGGAGGTCAGCTTGTAGACTTAGCTTACTCCATACAATTCAAATCTTTTATCTGTTCGCTTTACATTGAGGTTCTAAACATCTTAAGTCACTGAGTATGTGCATTGCTAACTATATTAGCAATAGTCCAGTGTCGTAAGTGGACTACTTTGAAAATTGTTCCCGCAAGGCTATCAAATTTAGGATGTTTTTGTGTTTGAATTTAAGCAGATATTCTCTGAAACAGCCCTTTTCTTGATTCGACAAAAATTTCTTTCTCCGTGATTCCGTTTAATAGTTTCATCGATCACTGGTACAAGACGATGTATCCATCGTCCTTTTAAAAATATGTTCCATTGTTGTTGCCGGATTGCGACACTGTGATTCTTTTTTTTCCGTTGTTTGCTCGGTCATTTTGGACTCACTCGCTTTTGACTCTTGCCATTTCTTCAGCAAGTATGTCAACAGGTAGCATACGGTGAGTATAGTATCATACGAAACAGTTGGAAACGCACTGCCGGGTCTTATTCCTCCTTGCACGTAACACTCAACCCTTGCGGCATTTAATCATGTTTCCACTGACTTTTGTTCTGTTTTGATGATTTCTCACATATCCTCGAGGTACTCGTACTAAAAAAACGGTTGAGATAAGCACCGTTTCAGTTTCATGATCGGCAAGTTGCAAATCGGCGCTAGTTAACCTGTAACGTTGCTATAGAGTTAAGTATCTTCTAATGTTTCACTACAACCACCACGGCAATGTCATCAGCAAATGCGATATTTCACGCTTCGCAAGGTATCTGTAGGCAAAAGATTTCATCAGATATACATAACATTCTACTTTATGGAGCCTTACATCGAACCTTGTGTGGCCCTGCTAATTATTCCGTACGCTTTAACTCCATCGTCAGAGTCAAACAGGAGGATTCTATTCGGAAAATAGCTGGTTGTCATTTAACAGAGATGGAGCGGTGTTTAAATTTAGTAATTATGATTCATAATCCGTTGTCAATTTCCCGTATTTATCGTTCAGGGTTACGGCCACAGTATTCCTTGGTGTCTCATTACCAGCACCTGCTTTGTATATCGGCTGGAGCGCTAGTTTTGACCCTGACTTACTCACTTGGTGAGGTTTCATCATCACAGTTAATAGCGAAGCTTTGAAAATTATCTTACTACAATACATCAAAGAAATACATGGCGGTCTATTCTAAACCTCTGGCCAATTCATCGATGTTGCCCGTCACTTCCTGTTGACAAGATAAATGTTACATATTTGGTCCTGCACTTTTTCACACTTACACCTATATTAGCTGCGTCTGTTTCTAAATTCACAAACACACCAGTGATAGCTCAATGTGCTCTGCTAGTAATATCAACATCGACAGCATACGCAAATACATTTGAGAAATTGTGTTTCTCGTTTTAACTTGAGAGTTTCGCAAGGAACGAGCGCATCACTTTGTCTTAACCCTTTTCCTTCGAACCTTAATAGAGCAACAAACGTTCTCCATTCCATTATGAACAATCATACGGCTTGGCATAGATGCCAAGACTAGATATGTTCCTATTTAGGTCGTTTCTATTGGGTATATAATATAACTTAATTCATCCGGTTTTTTTCAAAATTTGAACGTTTATTTAAGAAAAACATGTACAATAGTATTATTCAAAGTATTGCCGATCTGAAGCTATGACTTTTTCCCATCTGGGCTATAAGGTAAGATTTCCCATCCACTGTTTTCCAAATAGTTCTTAACCGGAATATCAACGTGGGGCCGAGCGTTGTCATGATGGAAAATTATTGCCTCGTGTCTGGTCGCATATTCCGGGCGTTTTTCGGCTATTGCTCTCTTCAAACGGATTAATTGTGTTCGGTAGCGTTGTCTATTGATGGTTTCACCCGGTTTTAGCACCAAATACAGAGCATTACCTTCGCGCCATGGATATTGGGCTTTGTCGTTGATTTGGGTGGTTGGCCGGGTTTCACATATGATTTTTTGCGCTTGGGGTTGTCGTAATGGATCCATTTTTCATCACCAGTAACAATCCGATGCAAAAATGACTTCCTCTTGTGGCGTTCCAGCAGCATTTCGGACATGCAAAACCGTCTTTCGACGTCTCTCGGCTTGAGTTCATGTGGAACCCAATTTCCTTGCTTTTGAATATATCCAGCTGCTTCTAAACGTTTTGAAATGGCTGCTTAAGTGACACCCAAAGATTCTTAGAGCTCTTCTTGTGCTTGGCAACAATCTTCATAGAGTAATGCTTCCAGATCTTCATCTTCAAACTTTTTTGGCTGCCCAGGACGCTTATCGTCTTCCAAACCAAAATCACCACTTTTAAATCATGCAAACCACTTTTGGCACGTTCGCTCAGCTAGTACATGTTCACCATAAACTTCCACCAAAATACGATGATTTTCGGCAGCAGTTTTCTTCATGAAGAAGAACTCTCCGCAAAAACACTTTTTCAGGCACAAAGTTCGACATATTTGAGTGAAAAAAAATTATTGTTGTTTACGCTTCAAATGAATGACATATACTGCAATGACGTACAATGAGAGTAGCTTTCCAACGCATGTTCCAATGGAATAATACAAGTTACGCCATCTCTAAGTTATAGACCCAATATTTCTATGCTTATCTAAGTGACCTTGGAATCGATAACTAGATGGTGAGAATTAATTTGAACTTCGTATGTCTTTCCTGCAATCTGCCCTAGAGTCTTTGTCAATCGTAGACTTACCGTGCTCATTACAACACTGCTAGAAGCCAACCAAACTATTGACAAATAATTTCACGCTTCCAAAAAATACTACAGACAAGATATTTTACGCGATGTTAAGGATACTGATGCCTCTATAGTTGGACTAGTTTAACTATGCGCTAGAGATTGAGTGATATTGCAGCTGTTCAATGTTAAGCATCGTCACAGAATTTTTTTGTTGAATTGACCACTTGGAAGTTCAACATTTATGCTATGGAACGAGTGGAACATGATTAACTTTGCTAAATGGATTTTCAGATGATCCTCATGTACCTTTGTGAATATTGCAGTGAGAAAACTGTGGTAGTTCAGACCCCATTCTACTATTCGTTTCAACTGTACGCTTTCTTTTCCTCTTTAGACGTTTTAATAACTTGGAAAAATCTAACCGTCATTCGTCATTAAGAAAGTACTCATATGTTTTGACAAGGGGCTCGTAGAAACATTTCTTAAGAACATGTTCTGCTACTGCGGACACGACCACATATTAACTTAATAAGGGCGAACTCACACTTGATACAAATTACCATAATGCATTCTCTCACGTACCGAAACAGCAATCCAGCTTGTCTTAGTTCGCGCGCTTACAACAAATCAGCACTCAAATAGTCTCCTTCGTTTTGCAATTTTGTTATCAGTAAATAGATCCTTATCCGAACGTTTTGGTTACCTTACAATAGGAGAGTTTGTAAGTAGTCAAGTGTTGAGTTTGACACAACGCCAAACTTAAACAGGCCCTATCTGGGATCCATATTAGGGAAAATGAGAGCTACCGTTGATCTACTAGTTGTTCTCAACTTAACCAGTTCCTCTTCTTCTACGCCAGCAGTCTAAAAGGTCAGAAACCTTATTTTTCTTGACCCAGGCCCGGAGAATGGTGAGAGCCGTCTTTGGCTTTAAGAGTTTCGTCGGTTTCGGTGGTAGTGATCAAATATACTTCTTTAACCCCGTTACTGACCTCAGTTCCAAATATGTTAAAGAAACTAATGAAAGGGGTTTGTAATGCTGACGGTTGACTCGACGGATGATTTATCGCTCGAATTCATCTGACGTACGTCTTCTTTTTAAGCTTTAGCCATTTTTGTGGCCTATAAATTGGCAAGTCAATCCTATTTGGAAAGAACCAGTACCCGATGGCTACCATGACAAGGCAATATCTCCACGTTGACGCCAGTCAGTGCCTATAAATTTTAGGTGCTCAATTAAGTTCTTTTGTTTTGGCGTCATATACTTTTGGTTCTGTGAAAATGTCTGATTTTGTGCCAAATAATCGTCATTTGCGGGAAATGTTAATTTTCTTCTTTCGTTGGAAGAAAACGACGGCTGAGGCGCATCGATAGCTGCACAAAGCTTACGGAGATGCTGCTCTAAGTGAAAAAACGTACTGTGCTTGGTTCCGTCGCTTAAAAGACGGTAATTTTGATGTTGACGACCATCCGCGTGAAAAAAGCTCAAAATCCTTAGAGGACGCTGAATTGGAGGAATTTTTCTATGAGGATCCATGCCAAATGCAAAAAGAGCTTACTTCAGCATTAGGAGTTACCCGGCAAACCATTTTCAAGCGATTGCATGCATTAGGAATGGTTAAAAAACGAGGAACGTTGGTTCCTTATTATTTAAAACCAAGGGACCAAGAGCGTAGTTGTTTCGCTTGTGAACAACTGCTCTAGCGGCAAAAAGGGAAGAGCTTTCTTCATCACATCTTGACGAGTAATGGATTCACTACAGCAACTCAAAACGAAGAAAGTTATGGGGAATGCCCGTCATGCTTAGTCGACTTGGCCGAATATTCACGCTGTGAAGGTTATGATGTGTATTTGGTAGAACTAGGTCGTTGTTATTTATTATGAACTGTGAAAACCCAACGAAACCATCACTGGGGAATGGAATCAACATCAATGATACAATTGAACCGAGCACAGCGCGAAAAACGACCTCAATGCGACTAGAGGCACGAAAAAGTTATTCTACAGCATGACAACGCTCGAACTCACGTTGCCAAACCCGTTAAAACCTATCTGGAAACGCTCAAATGGGAAGCCTAGGCCGCCATATTCCTCAGATATTGCGCCATCCAATTATTACTTGTTCCGTTTGATGGCACATTGTCTGGCTGTTCAGCAGTTCCTCACATATGAAGACATCAAAATATGGCTTGCTTCGTGGATAGACTTTTACCGTAACGGTATTCAAGCTGTACCAGAAAGATAGAAAAAGGTTGTAGCTTGCAATAGGCAATACTTTAAATGATTCATTTGTAACCATTTTTTCTCAAAAAATTTACGTTTTCATTACAAAAAATCGTGAAATGTCCAGCCATCTAAGTGAGCGTAGAATCGAAGACTCGTATGGATCATATCAAAGCCTTCAAGATCATTAGAACCCTTTTCATAATCACCAATCCGCTAACAGCTCCAATGCAGACAAGACAAAGCCTTGCTAAAAAGTTTTTATCCAAATGATCTGCAACGGGAATGGCAAGAATGTCAATCTGAGGATCTGAAGATCTCGGCGATTGGATACGCTACTTTCCTATTTTCAGCTGAAAAGCTCCTTTTAATGTTTGTTAGGTATATTGATCAGTGCTGAGGTAACAATAAGAATCCTTTTTTAAGTTAAAAACTTTGCTAGACATATACCATAGATACCCCGTGACTTTACTTGAAGCCATCAAAAGATCTACAATCAATCCGGATGATGGATACCAGCAACGGTGGCTAGTATCCATAAACTCACTTGTAATAGCAATTCGAGGAGCTAGGGTGAGCCCAGGTTTTGACCAGTGGTTTTCATCTCACATAGACAGCCCTTTTTGATATTCGAACAATTCCAGTTCCTCTCGAAACCCGTCATTAGAGGCCACTTAAAGAAATTTTCTTCAATTTCTTTCTCATTCTGTCTTTGCTATCTCCAACCTCTCAGATGCGGTGTATCTAAAAGTCTGTATGAGATCTTTTATTGGCAGGACCACTTCCCTCAATGTTCGCATTCAATGATTTTCTTGGTTGAACACTTTTCAGGTTAATTTTCTTGACCAAGATCGGGAGAATAGCGAAAGCCATCTTTGCCTTCGGTTTTAAGCGATCTCTGCCCATCGACTTATTTTTGCTTCTGCCGTCACAGGAGTTCGACTTTCAACTCTCTTGTCTTTGACTTTATTCCTCTTTTAGAACACTTCGACTAGTATATTTAGACAAGAACAAGTCGTAATAGGCTACCTTTTCTCGCAACTTTCCTCGTCAATTCAGTTTAATAACCCAAACATTGCATTCAAAATCTCCAACTCTCTTCACTCTTCAATTAGGATGATCCAGTAATTAATTTTAAAGCAAAGAACATGTCATGTCATACCATTTGCAAAGGGCTCAGTCACGTTACAACTTCAAGATTATTAAGGCACTAGGTGTGTGGAAATTTTGACAATGAAAAACTTTTGGCAACTCTTTCTACTTCCAAACAGCATGGATCAAAACACCTACTTTAGAGGTAGAATCGAAGTCGAAGATGAACTAGACAGCTGATCTAATTTTATCAGCAAAACCGCCACCCTGAACTCTGGCAAAAATCTGTTGACTTTTGTGATTCGGTTTAATTATGCGATTGGACAGCAGTGTTCTTTTCAAGAGGGTTTGATTCCCAGCCGCTTAGTCCAAAAAAAAAGGAAAGATATTGTTTATGAAACCCCTAACACAGACTATGAACTTCTAGATATACATGACAGTTAGTTACCCAAATACCTTTAAAATTTTGAGAAGAGATAGAAATTGAAATTCAAATTGCCTTTGGTGCACAAGAGTCTTGTCTGCTCCTCTGAATCTCTGTATACCTCCTGCGTTAACTCGTGAAAACGTTGTATTAACCCATGGCAAGCAGATTGCTTAAAGGCAAATTCACTTATATGAGATTGAGAATATTAACCTCTAACCACCCTGCTACAACTTCTGATTAACACTTCCTTTAACAGCTAGGGTAACAAAAATTCATAATTACCCAATTAAACTCACAGACAAACAGCCGACAGAATTTGAACGAATATCTTTTCAAGAATCCTTGCCGACAACACTTTCCTTTTAGAAAAGTTTCCTAATTTAATTCTAAACACATCATCACACATCAAGAACTCCTGCAACTTATCACACAACTGCCAGGTTATGTTGGTCCCTTTTAAGAAGAAGCCCTCCGAACAGATGGCAACACACAAGAAGAAGAAGACAAGCGAATCAACGCGAGCAAAAATCCCCGAGATGTTCGAGTACATACATAGTCCTCCCATTGGGACTCACTAGACCCAGTCAACTGGGGCTAATTTAATGAACTCACCTCGTTCTCCCACCATCACACCGAAAGTTTGGCTGGTGTGATGCTATGGCTGGGAAATCGCATTAACATTCATTTATCCTTGAGAGGACGAGAAGCAAAAGCAGTCGTCCTTTTACTTTTTCTTGCGTATTCTGACGCATGCATGCATGCAAAACCGCAGATGGTTGGATTTATCATCATCTTCTTTTCTAACGCTCTGCAGTCAGAGAGGTACATGATAGTGAAGCACCACAGAGTTTCATGTCTGCAGGACCAAGGATGATGAGATGAAAAAAATTTTTTTTTTTTAAATTGCGAACAAACTTTTGCCAACAACAAACTCATAAGTTTTGCAGCAATTTTCACAGATGGGTACAACATTCTTGTCTTCCTTGTGTCGTGTCCTAGGGATCCTGTTCGACGGTTAGAAGAACGACATACGAACAAGGATTTTACCAGCACAGGACTATAGATTTATTTTTTTCTTTTTCTCTTTCCTCCATCAAGTGGATCAAAATTAAGGACTCGCTGGTATTTTACTGGGAAAAGAAAAAGCAACACTACTTCTCGGGTAAAATATTTTTCAATGCGACACGAACAATATTGCCAACTGAATGACGCTCAAAGACGCTCTGAGGAGCTCGCATTAAAAAACGCGAAGCAAAAAACTTCCTTTGATAGAGATTTTCGCAATTTTTTGGTTTCTGAATTTCTGGGTATTTTTTTTTTTTTTTTTTTTTTTTTTTTTTTTTTCTCATTTCCGTTTGCTATGCTATGGGCCTGGAGTACATTTCAGCTGTGTATTCTGTACAAGGATGTAATAATGAAATCGGAATGAAGTGCGTTCTAGCGTTACTCCAGCTGGTTCATGGGATCTAGGGTAGCTGAAATGTTGAGGAACGTATAGGAGAAAGTTTTCATTGCAAGTGTTGCCGGGAGCCAACCAAATAAGTTTTGATGGAAACAAAATGTACATTCGGTAGTTAGCCCATGGGAATAGGACATACTTGGAATCCACTCCCTCGTCCTCTTATCCCAAAAAACCATTGTTGAAAAAAAAAAAACAATCTCACTACATATGTATGTATGTATCTGTAATAGTTTCGTGAAAGTCAGTATGAGAGGAATATGAGTTGTTTCCAGTTGGTGTTGTGTCCAGTTGTAATTAAGTTCCAAATCACTGCCGGGTGCAAGTACGTTTAGGTCTACGAGAATGTGTACGAGTACACTGGGAAAAGTAGGGTGAATTTTTACGAACTTAGTGGACGCGAGAATTCGCAGATGTAGGTCACTGGATTTGACAAATTGAAATTGTTTTTTTTTAAACCTATGAGCTGCTGTGGATAGTATGGTCCAGTGACTTGGCAGAATCGCATCAGGAACTCAGCCGTGTGTTTATGTACATGTTTTTCTTCTACGACCAGTTAACTCTTTATGAGATCATATCGGTATATCTAACATAGTTCTTAAACCGTCAGTTTCAGCGTCTCTATTTGATTGCAGTCCAGCGAATAAAGTAATTGATCAGCACATCAAAATTGTCTCCATAAACTTCCGAATAGAGTCCCAGAAAAGTGTTTAAATTATAACAGAAAAGTGGTACTAATTGACTTCAACGCCAAAATCGGAAAGATGATCTCTAAAATAGTGGAAGGAACACTTTGCACAACAACATCTCCGTAAAGGGACAAAAACTAATCAATTGCGAGCAAAATGTCATCGTGCATACCTGTAAATGTTTGAGACATCTTAAAATTCCTGCCTGTAACTGACAGTTTCCAGATCATCAAACAGTCAATCAGAACATCAAACAGAACATCAACAAAAACGCGGCCTTACTATCTTGTGTACTAAGAAAAATTTTGATGCAGATAAGCTAGAATCGTAGAGAACATTTTTTCCTAACTTTCCGCCAGCTTTATTACAACCAAAATTCAACGCTGAAGGTCGTTATCAACTCTCTGTTTTTCAACACTTCAATGAATAGAATCCAAGCATACAATTTTGTAACCAAGATTTTGTTGCAGTAGACATAAGCTACGGAACGAATATAGAATGCAAAAATTCGTTGTTACGCCGCCACCACCGGAAGCGGTACCAGAACTCATTGAATAATGTGATTCCAGAAAGATTTAACTCATCATATGCATGATGGAAAGTACAATCGGTGATCTCCATTTTAAACCATAGATACATAGAACCGCATAGAACTAACTGGACACGATTTAAGGAGAAGCTCGACAAATACAATAGTGCTCCCATTACACTCAGGACGAAACAAAAACTGGAGGAAACTGTTCAGAACGGTACCATCACCAAGTTTTTCGAAATGGCATGTCCAGCTAGTAAGTAACCCTACAGATGACCCTTTTTTTGGTGGAAGAATCCAGAAAACTTCTAAACAGGTCATTTAAGACTAATTTGGAGCAAATTATGATTCTTTGCAGATCTAAGTGCGCCTCTAACAAAGATCTTTTGCGAAAAGATCAAAGCTATCGGCGAAACCAGTAGGGGAAGATCGACCAGGCTAGAACCATTCAGAAAATCTGACGGTGCCTATACTGAGTTGAAAGCAGAAACTCTCCATCTCACATTTTAGTCTCACTTCCCAGGTAATCAAATTGGAACGATTGGAACCCACACAACACTCCGTAGCTGGTATATCTCATCAGTTGTGGTGACGGATCAGGCCATTAAAGATTCTGCTGTTTCCTTTGATGGTTTTAAGTCGCTGAGAGAATTTTCACTGCTAGCCTGGCACTGTCCTTTTTACCGAAAATTAGAAATGTGGACTACTCGTACTATAAGTCTGACTTCCTTCATGCTGAAAAGCATTGAGAGAATGATCGAGATCGATGTGCGTAAAACCGACTTCCGAATGTATCCTCTATCGGCGATGCAACACGCCTACCAACGCGGAAGATCATGCGAGAGTGCGCTGCAGAATCTGGAAGGCAGAATTGAAGACGCACTCGACAAGAAGGAATACAATTTGGGCATTTGCATCGACGTTGATGGTGCTTTCGACAACGCAACTTTTAACGGCATGTGTAACTCGGCCAGACAACATGGAGTAGACGAATCTCTGATTTTGTAGATAAAAACAATGCTGGTGCATAGGATATGATTGCAGATGCTGACTGTGGCAAATATGTGGTTTCCACTGTCATGGTGCATGTCATTCGACTCACTGCACATTGCGCTTAATAGTTCTATAGTCTGTGTACAAACATACACAGATTATGTGCTGTAATTTCTGTTGGATCGTGTCTAGCGACTATCAGCCCTAGACGTGAACGACGACTGGTGCACTAGTAATGGGCTTTCAGTCAATTTGCATTTGCATCTGCAGCGACAGCAAAACTGCGCTTAGAGCCTTACTTAACGCTCTTACGACTTCCAGGCTAGTTCGAAAATACAAAAGATCACTTAACGCAGTCGGAAGGCTAAATTCAGTGACCCTTATCTAGGTGTCAGGTCACAATGTGATCACGGGAAATGAAATCGCCGATGAACCTGCCAGGCATGGTTCAGAGAAGAGTTTTCCAGGACCCGAATCTATGTTGGGTCTGCCTTCCTCGGTTGGGCCTCATACGAGCACAACTGCAGATGGCACAGCTCCGCGGGATGTAGGGAGACCAAACGAATGCTTCCTGACGTTTCTAGAAAGTCAGCGGCTTTCCGCGGAGTACTATCTCTGTGAATGTCCAGTTTACGCTCGCATCAGGCTGCAGGTAATCGGCGCTGCCATGGCGGGTGCTGGTACTGCATTCACCTTATCACTGAAGAGCTTGTTCATCCTTCTTCGTTAGACTGAAAGATTTCATTATAAGGAACTTACAAAGAGCGCAATGGACAAGTTCCTTGTCTTAGTGCTCTGTTCCGAAAGAAAAGAAAAGAAAAAAGCATTAGATGCTGAAAAAAGATGTAATTTTTTGCACTAACCATTATTTATTTTATTTTTTGTGCCCAGGTGGATAGAAAAGCTAATAACAACGAGAAGCAGTTCCACTCTGCCCCAAATACTTTAATAAAACCCACTAAAACCAACTTAACCCCTTCTCATCTTGACAGCATCCACTCCAGGAAAAGCCTTTGCATTACTTCAGAGTGGTGTCGTTTGTTTCCCCCTCTTGGGGACTGGCTTTTTCATGTGTTATTCTCTTCTTGCCGGTTTGTCTTTCATCTGCTTATGCCTGTATGCTTACGTTTTCTTCGTTATTCTTTAATCACTGACGCAATAAACATGCACATTTTAGTCCAGCTGTTGTTGTCGGCAGTTATTTTTTCAATTATATTTTGTGGACTGATATTTCCTATCTTTGACTCCAGTCTGAGCCGTACGCTCGCCTACTAGTGAGTCTAACGATTCTCTTTCTACTTTCTCCATATTGACCGTGACTAGTTAGGAACTGGGTAACGTAAAAATTGAATTCCCCTTCAAGTTACAACTTGACATTTGTTGAAAAAAATCATTTTAATCAGTTTGCAGTGTTGCGATATTTTTTAATGAAATGACCATGTCGTCCGTGTAGATGTGTAGATCTGATAAAATTGGAAAACTTGCTCTCCATGTCAAGTTTATTGAGTCCGTTTTTGAAAAGCAACATAACGAACTGTGATAAGAAATTTAGCCAATGTATTGTTGTATCCAGGGGCCTTCAACACAACGTGACAAAAACTTGTAGGACAAGTAAAATCTGACAAAAAAAGTTCTGTAACACAAACCAGACTTGTCATTAATAATACATGGGCTGAAAAGTCTAAGTGGTGCCAAGTGGTGCCGCTTCTAAGAGAGGGCACCACTTGAATTAAATCCATACCGTTTTCAGTTAATACCAACCTTCAAAAGATACGTGTATAAATTTGACAGCTGTCGGACGATTAGTTCTCGAGATATAGCGTTGTGAGTGAAGCAATTTTTGTTGTTGTGAAAAAAATGGATTCAAAGCAATTTCGTGTGTTGATTTATCATTGCTTGATGGGAAAAAATGCAGCCGATGCAAAGAAATGGTTTGATAAGTGTTACCCGGGCTCTGCACCAACCGAACGAACCATTCGCAAGTGGATTGAAAAATTTTAAAGTGGTCATACAAGCACCTAAGATGATGCACGCAGTGTACGTCCAAAAGAGGCTGTTTCAGATGAAAACATCAAAAAAGTCCACAAAATGATTACGAATGACCGTAAAGTTTTAGACATGCGAAAGCTCTGTTCAAAATGGCTCCCACGTTTGCTCACAGTCGACCAAAAACAACAACGTGTTGATGATTCAGAGGAGTGTTTTAAGCTGTTCAACCGCAAAAAAGCCGAGTTTTTGTGTCGGTATGTGACAATGGATGAAACTTGGCTCCATTACTTCACACCAAAGTCAAGTCGGCAGTCAGCTGAGTGGCGAGCAGGCGACGAACCTCGTCCAAAACGACCAAAAACTCAACAGTTGGCTGGCAAGGTTATGGCATCCGTATTTTGGGATACACATGGAATAATTTTGATCGAATATCTCCAAAAGGGGCAGACTATCAACAGCGACTATTACATTGCGTTGTTGTAGCGTTTGAAGGACGAAATCGCAAAAAAACGGCCGCATTTCAAGAAAAAGAAAGTGCTGTTCCATCAAGACAATGCACCGTGTCACAAGTCGATGAAAACGATGGCAAAATTGAATGAATTCGGATACGAATTGCTTCCCCACCCACCGTATTCTCCAGATTTGGCCCCCAGCCACTATTTCCTGTTCGAAGACCTCAAAAGAATGCTCGCCGGAAAGAGATTTAAGACCGATGAAGAAGTAATCGCCGAAACAGAGGCCTATTTTGAGGCTAAACCGAAATCGCACTACAAAATTGGTATCGAAAGATTGAAAAATCGTTTCAATCAGTGTATCGCCCTCAAAGGCAACTATATTGATAAATAAAGTTGAGTTTTGCAAAAATTTTATGTTTTACTATAAAACGGCACTGAATTTTCAGCCCATGTGTTACTGTAACAAGTGTCACAATGACTTGACTAGAACCACTAGTCAAACTACTGCTGCTTTTGGACGTAGGCGTTTTGAATATTTTCGTAAAGTGATTAGTGTATTTTATCTAAGTTAAATTATAGTGAAAATATAAAAACTTAACATAAAATTTTATAAAAAAATATACTTTTTTGATTCCGATTTTCACACCGGTTAAAAGTCTATAAGCAAAGAATTAATTTTGAAATTAATGATCATTTGTTTATTGAAAAGTTTCGCATATCATAATTAACTGCAAAACAGCTTACTGAAAGGCTTAGTGGTAAACTAAAGTGCAATCTAAATAAAGGAACCTCACTGACCGTTTAAGCACTTTATACCACAGGATGGAAGCAAAATGTAGGCATTTTTACAACACTGTTATTCTTGGGGATAGTACATATCCATTTAAAACATGGCTAATGCTGCCATTAGTGGCAGGTGCAGATGAAATATCAGTCATTCGATACAACAGGGCTCACAAACGTACACGATTCACGGAGGAGTATTTTGCAGATCTTCCGGAAAATTACTTTTCGGACGGGATCAAGAAGTTGGAAAATCGCTAGAATAAGTGTATTTTTTTTCATCCTCTTACTTTACTTCATAATTTTGTGAATTTCCCATTTTCACTTGTTCCAGTTAAATCAATCTAATAACCTAATTTCTTACCCAACAATTGTTATCGCTGACACGCCTTTTTTTGTTTTTTATTGTTGACCTACTAATCTGTTCATTTCGTGACAGTGCATTTAGTGCATTTATTATTATTTTTTTTCCGCAATTTGCTTTTTGTTTTCCTGGTCTTCGTCATGTCTTCTTGTGGATTAACCAACTGCTCCATTAACGACAATAATTCTGACTTTGTTGCCTGTAAGGGGATCTGCGGCAAAATATTCCATCTTATTTCTATTGAAAAACAAACTGCGCGTTTAATTAAACTAGAAAGTGCAAGATTCAGAAGTGAAGAAACATACAAACGCCGTCTTGATACAGCATTAAGTGAATTTATTTCAATCGGTTCCGCAATGATGGATTCCAACAAAAAAAAAACATGTAACTCCATCAACTCTCTCCGGGAAGACATCGATATCCATCTCCAATCACCCACATCCAATCTCCATCTCGAACCTACAACAAACAATCACCAACTCTCAAATCATTACGGGTCGATACTTGATATCATATTCGATAAATTCAGTGAGCTTAATGATGAACTCACCACGAATAGAACAGTGTGGAATGATTTAGAAAAAAATGGAACAGTATGCCACAAAATAGATTGTCTTCCAAACCATCCCTCACCGCACAGCAGTAACAATACTTCAATTTTGACGGAATTGTTACAAACCGAAGCCGAATCATTGCCACACCCAGTGCCGACAACCCAACCTCCAAACACTCGCACACGCCCATCGATCCAAAAATCTTATGGTGACATAACTGCCCCAATGCCAACCCCTCCTGTCGCCACCCCGCGGAAACTTCAAACACAATTTAACACGACGTGGACACCCTCAGAGTGGCAAGGCAGGCTAGAGCGACTCAACACAACGAATCAGATGTTCACTACCCTACTCATCAAAAGTGCCCCAAATTATGCAGATGTTACTTGGACTGTTACTTACTCACCATCAGCCAATGTACAATACTCCCAACATCCCACCATAAAAACAAACGGAATTTCAAAATTAATTTACCGGCTAAATTCGAATGGTTATTTGTTAACTCATCCAACACCAACCTCAAAATAGGAAAGATGCTGGTCTCCAAATAGACGGATCAACCAATCAACAAAAATACAGAAAAAAAAACGAAACATCGTCTCATCAAAGGATAATTATAAATCGCCCAGACCCATTCCCCATCCACATCCTAAACCCGACCCCAACTGGAGCCTTAAAACTAAAATATTTCCCAATCGATTTATTGAAGAGTAAGTACGGTGAGCGTGTTATCTCAAGACATGGGCCAGTCTATTGGCCGCCTAGTTCGTGCGATTTCTCGCCGCTTGACTATTTTCTATAGAGCTATGTTAAGTCATTGGTTTATGCCAACACGCTGACGACGTTGGAAGAGCTCAGAGCCAATAGCGAAATAGCGCCCGTTTCGGCCGAAATGTGTGGCCGAGTTGTTGAAAATTGGGTCCAACGAATCGACCGCTGCAAACGTGCCCGCGGTGGAGATATGAACGAAGTCGAATTCCATTCATAAATGTTTTGATTGTACTTCAAACCAATTTTGGCGATATCCCGAACCAAACGATAGCACTTTCTGTTTCTGGGATCTAAAAGAAAAAAAAAAAAAGATTTTTTTTGTAGCCGTACACTCGTCAATAGAGGGACCCGCTATTTTTACAGTCCCGAAGCAAAGCAAAAAAAAAAACGTTAGATAACGGGTCGCGTGTCCCGTCTGTTCTCGGGAATTCTCGCTTTTCTATTCCCCACTACACTGTACTGCACTATCACTATACTAAGCTTTTGGGTTCTAGCGGTATTGTGCCCCGTTCTGGTACAGTCCCTTAGTCCTTCTGTCCCGCTATCTCTGCTCCTGTATCCTTCTTCTTTTCCTTTCCCCTTCTTTCCTAGTCCACAGCTCCCGCCAGCCACACACACATATTCTCACGTACACTCTCTCGCACATTCATTCAGCGCTAGTGGGCCCAACGACGGGATTTCTCGCTACAACACTAGCAAGTTTTGCTAGTGTGTGCACCCATGTCCGACACATACCATTTTCCACATTCGTACTAAACTCCTCAGTCTCGGAGTTCGCTCCCGCTTCCAGTTATGACTGGGAACTCCACTGAGCGATTTTATGGAAGCTGTGGATCCTAACGATGCCTAGCAATTTTCCTACTCTTAGGTTCTGTAAATAAATTTGCGAAAAGCAATTTTTCTTTTTTTCTGTTACCCTGGCATTTTTCACCCATCGGATTACACTAATAAAAATTGTTTGCTCAGACTAATGCGATCGTGCAGTAGAAAGGAAATGCGATGGGACGGTAGCTGGAGTTTCGGGATGAAAGGAAAAAAGTGTAAAACCACCCGTTGGATCACCGCCCCTCACGAAAGCTACGTTTAGTGCCTGAGCAAATTTGAATTTTTATTTTTATTTTTTTTTTTCTCTTTTTCTTTCTCTTTCCACGAATCCCTAACTACTCCGGTGGATCGGCGTTCAGATTTGGGGGGGTGGGGACTGACCAATAGCGTGTCATTCCTTACAATTTTTTATTTTTTATTTTTATTTTTATTTTTAATTTTTTTTTTGTCGGACCCTTCTGCCCTCTGGCCACTTTGCCAGTTTGTACCTTTTTTTTCTCGTACCATCGTAATTTGTTGTTGGTTGGTGTTCTTTGTTGTTGGTTGGTGTCGTATGTTTGTGTATTGTATGTATGTTTGGCTGTTCCCTCGGTGGAGTCTGTCTTTTACTTGACCGTCCGCCTACACGTTTCTGTTGCTCCTTCGGTGCTCCATCGGTGGGGTGCTGGCTTAAAAAGGGGTCGTCACCCCTTCACCCATCGAACCTAACTTTTAAAGCTGGTACGTCGTTGGGGTGTGCTCGATTGTCTTGGCCGTCCGCCTGCACACCACTGTTGCTCCTTTGTTGCTCCCTCGTTGGGGTATTGCTATATAAGGGAAACTCGTCTCTTCACCCCTCGATCACTTGCTCGTTGCTTGCTCTGGCTAGCTGCATCCACATCAGTTGTGGGATGTGATGTCGGTGTCCGTATCCACATCGGTAGCAGGATGGGGTGTTCTTTAAGCCTCCTGTTGTTGGGGCCGTCCGTCTCCACCCGTCGGCGACTTTCAGACGTCCTGTCTGATGCTGCCCGTTGCGAGCCTCTCGTCGATTTATGGGCTCCGGCAACGGTGCTCCTGGTGGACCTCCTGTCGCAACCTGGGGTTCCTGGTTCGCCGTGAGTCTCCCTACTGTCCTTAGGGCTTCACCGACCGAACCTCCTCGTACTCCTCTGCGGGTACATAACTAACAGCGAAACCAACAATATCCAGTCAAAAATTGATTCACTTAATGAGACTGCAATAAGTTCGACCATTAAAGTGAAGTATACATTGCTTTTTACCATGGTCGATGGAAAAATATGCAATGCAATAATTGAAACTACATCAACACAGAAATGCTATGTTTGCGGGTCAACATTGAAAGATTTAAACAAATTAACTACACCGACAAACGAAATCAATGAAAACCCCATTAAATTTGGTTTATCAGAGCTACATGCAAGAATCAGACTTTTTGATAGTCTTCTGCATGTAGCTTACAAACTTCCAGTAAAAAAATGGCAAATTAGATATCAAGACGAGAAAGAAGTATGTAAAATAAGAAAAATTCAAATTCAACAGGAATTTAGAAACAAGCTAGGTCTCATTGTGGATCTACCACGAGCATTTTTCAGCAATACAAATGACGGGAATACAAATCGAAGAACTTTTTAATAACCCTGAAATTGCCGCTGAAGTCACAGGGATTGATTTTAACTTGATTTTTCAATTTAAACTTCTTCCAATTGGCCAGCTATCAGGAAAAGCAGCAGAAGCCAGGAACAAACACTTTAGGTGAAAATATTCATATATTGGTATGCAATTTAATTCGTGCGGTTTTTTTTTTCAAAATTTGAACGTTTATTTAAGAAAAACATGTACATTCAAAGTATTGTATTTAATATATTATTCAAAGTATTGCCCACCTGAAGCTATGACTTTTTCCCATCTTTCTGGCAATTTGTGGATCCCATCCCAAAAGAACTGCGCCAGCTTGGCAGCCAAGAATGAATCAAGCCAATTTTTGATATTCTGCTCTGATGTGAACCGTATTTCAATGGGTGCGTTATGCATCGACCGGAACAAATGGTAGTCAGAAGGGGCAAGGTCTGGGCTATAAAGCGAGTGGGGTAAGACTTCCCATCCACTGTTTTCCAAATAGTTGTTAACCGGAATAGCAACGTGGGGCCGAGCGTTGTCATGATGGAAAATTATTGCCTCGTGTCTGGTCGCATATTCCGGGCGTTTTTGGGCTACTGCTCTCTTCAAACAGATTAATGTGTTCGGTAGCGTTGTCCATTGATGGTTTCACCCGGTTTTAGCAGCTCATAATACAGCACACCCACAGAGCATTACCTTCGCGCCATGGATATTCGGGTTTGCCGTTGATTTGGCTGGTTGGCCAGGTTTCACATATGATTTTTTGCACTTGGAGTTGTAGTAATGGATCCATTTTTCATCACCAGTAACAAACCGATGCAAAAATGACTTCCTTTTATGGCGTTCCAGCAGCATTTCGGAAACGCAAAACCGCATTTCGACGTCTCTCGGCTTGAGTTTATGTGTAACCCAATTTCCTTGCTTTTGAATATATCCAGCTGCTTTTAAACATTTTGAAATGGTGACACCCAAAGATTTTGCGAGCTCTTCTTTAGTTTGGCAACAATCTTCAT
Source organism: Volucella inanis (assembly GCA_907269105.1). Taxonomy (NCBI): domain Eukaryota; kingdom Metazoa; phylum Arthropoda; class Insecta; order Diptera; family Syrphidae; genus Volucella; species Volucella inanis. Next base: position 128,862,190 of record OU026157.1, read on the forward strand.
AGAGTAATGCTTCCAGTTCTTCATCTTCAAACTTTTTAGGCTGCCCAGGACGTTCATCGTCTTCCAAGCCAAAATCACCACTTTTAAATCGTGCAAATCACTTTTAGCACGTTCGCTCAGCTAGCGCATGTTCACAATAAACTGCCACCAAAATACGATGACTTTCGGCAGCAGTTTTCTTCATATTAAAGTAATGTAGAAGAACTTCCCGCAAAAACACTTTTTCAGGCACAAAGTTCGACATATTTGAGTCCAACGCATGTTCCAACGAAATAATAACGATGGAATAATACAAGTTACGCCATCTCTTAGCAAACCGCACGTTATAAGTTATAGACCTAATGTAAAACTTTCAAATTATATCGTCTTAATTATGGTAGAAATTTCTCAAGGAGAGATTGTAACCAAGACGTCCTAAATCGATTGTTGCTCAGCTCTGATCCTCTTATCACTTCTCTTAGAAAGACGCATCCGAAAATAAGAATTCCATTTTCAAAAGAGACGTTTGAAATGCTTCTTCCAGAGGCTCCAGAATGATAAAAATCGAGCGATTAGTTTTTGAACAAATCAAAAACTATTTGAAAAAATCAAATGGAAAAAAACCGGCCTTTTTTCAAAAAATATATGCGAAAATTCATACAAATCCATTAGAAACTGTATTTTATTGAATAAATATTAATTTTAAGTTGAAAAAGTAACAAATGTAACGAAAAATAATTTTGGCCAGGTTTTTCATCCAAATACTCCGTGCGCCGGTGCATTGTCTTGAAAAAATAAATTTTTTTTTCGCTTCATGTGAGGCCGTTTTGCAGCGATTTCGGCCTTCAATCGATCCAATAATGCACAGTAATACTCGCTGTTGGTGGGTTTTCCTTTTTCGATGTAGTCCACGAAAATCCCAAAAAACCGACGCCATAACCTTTCCGACCCATCGAGCCTCCCTCGGCCGCTTCGGAGCACTCGTGCCGGCTTCAGTCCATTGCCGGGCACTCATTCTGTTCTCTGGTGTGTAATAGTGGATCCAACACCATTTCATGTATTTTTTTGATATTGTCCTCTGTAACCGCATCGGAAGGCCTGCCGTTGCGGACTTGATCGGTAGTGGAGTTAAGGCCACTACGAAACTCTCCAAACCAATAATTGACGTTGTAATCTGACTTTTCTTTTGCTTCCTTCGCCGTTTTGCCTCTTAAAAAAAACATGTTTTATGAGAGAACGAAAATCGTTTTTGTCCATACTCAACATGATGCCAAACACGTCAACAACAATCAGCCGTCAAAACAAAACTAAAGACAGTTTCACACTGTAATTTGGCATGTCAATCTAAATATGAACGGACTTTAAGGCACCATAACCTTTTTTGCAGTAGCAGCGCATTCTGGCGGTCAAGGAGGTTACTTTTCACTTCACCTAATAATACAAACCATAAGTAACGATGTCGAGCATACATACTCCCAATTTTTGTTTTAGGAATAGCATTTAGACTTTTAGCCAAACAGAATACTTCCTTCCATTTATTGTACAAAATTTATCTTCTTTTGTTAAGACTTCGCTAAATCCACCGAAAAGAATAGCTTTTTCTTCTCCAATTTTTGTTAGAATAGCAATCTTTTTGTCTTCAGAAATTTTTGCCATCTTAACACATTGATCACTTGTCAAACAATGTGGACAAGTCAAGGGAGATTTATTATTCACAAAATTTTGCGTTGTGTTACAGAATACATATAGTTTGATAAGTGAGTAAGGACTTGTCGACTTGTCATGCTGTGTTACAGGCCCCAGGTGTCACATTGTAGACCACGTTAGTTACAGAAAGAGTCAATGCTCATCATTGGTTCTCTATCAGAGCTTGGATACTCTGCATTGTGTCGATATTTTAGAAGTATCTATTACTCGGATTGATGTCTATATTCTCTTCCATTTTAAGTTTAAATTTTTTGTTGTACTAATTAACCAAACTCATACATGTGCATATCCACATTACACGAGTATATCCTTCCTTCAGAAACACCAAAGTGAACAACATTTCCCTATTTACAGTTCACAAACTAATCCAAATCACCTTCAATGTTTGGAATAACGCCCTCCGGATTTCATTTGATTAAACATTTATATATTCGGTGCTGCCAAAAAATTGAAAACCATCTAGGAAACCTTCTCTCACATGTCGATTTCTCATCTCTTTGCCATTGTAAGCGTAAACCAGAATCTACTCGTAGTCGTACTTCGCAGCGAAATTCAATCCAATTCATCTGATAGACGAAACGAAAGTTTCCTGCCCTTCCAGCCACTGAAACATTCTCAATGAAATATTCAGGAAAAAACAGCAACTCCCTTCCTGAACTCTGACAGCTACTAACTTCCTGTATTAAAACCAAAATTCCAATTCAATTGTCCTCCCAAAAATGCTAGTGGTGGTTATAGTTGGTGGTTTTCACTTCCTACATCCTACTTCCGCATCCTCATTCTCATTCCCATTTCCATTCGCAAACCTCATGCCAGAATACGAATATAGTTACCAGAGAGCAGAGAGAAGTAAATTTTTAATAGAAATTGCAGCAGCTCTTCTGAATACTTCCTCCAAACATACTCGTAAGCTACGACGAGGATGAGTAGGTACGAGGGCGAGAATAAGTACTCGTGCTTCGAACTTATCCTCGTCGTATTTGATTTCATGCTCTAAATACAGTTCCAGTTCACAGGAAGGGAGGGAAGCACTACAGAATAAAATAATAAGAAAAAGGCCAAAGAAAATGGGGAAACCCCTTTTCAGTGTCCCATCGGAGATTCGAGGACAAACTAACTATTCCTAAGGAGCACACCACTTTCTTATCATTTGAAATCCTAGAGAAAGGAATGAGTTCGGATTCGCTATGCTACTGCTATAGATAGTCATAGTGTTGGCATTCTAGTCTTTCAGAGTTCTAGTCCCGCTTAAGTCATCCTAGCCGTCGTTGTCATCATGATCGTCGTCGTCGTAGTTGTCGTTTTCATCTACTGCTCGTATTCGTAAGTGAAATCAATTCGTACATTTTTCATGAAGACGCAATCTACATCGTTTGCCGTTGAATTGAATTCTATTTCCCTCAACGGAGTACGACTCCCACCGACTATATGACGATGACTAGGATGACTCCTCTATTTGCAGTGAAAAGGATGTTTTCATTGCTTCAACGTCAACTTCTTATTCAATCTGTCAGTGCTGGTGATGCACCATCATAGTCATGTCACACAATACAATAGATGGCGCGCTTTTGCATTTGAATAATTTAAGATAACATACCATACTCCAGCTCGTCGTATTTACTATGCCACCCTCACAGGACATCCTTTAAGATAATTCATCCGTTGCAATGCTCGTAAGGGTACGAGTAGTTGTTATTTACTCTACCAAGTGTGAGTACCATCCTTTGCAAGTGCAATCGAGTGTTGTGTACTGGTAGGGCTGCGAGAATGCATTAGGCCAATAAAGTGAGCGACAATCAAACGCAGTAGAAAGGTCCTCTTGTTTAATTTTTTTGTAATCGTCCTTGTGACATTTTGTTGCCGATCTGATGCCATCCGTTTGGATTCCCGAATAATTAATGACAACTGTCCGGCTCAAAACGTCAAGAAGTTTGGTGTACTTGTAACTGAAAACGGAAACGTAATTGCTGCAGCGTCATCCTTGATCGTCCTTTTTTAATGTTTTTTTTTTTATCTATTGATGATAGTCGGTTTTGTCTAACTTTTACAGATTTTATTTTAGTATCAAGGGTCGGATTCGAAACATCCTTCGAAGAAAGGGCGCTTCCCAGATATACAAATTTGCTTGACTTTCGTTAGTGTCAAATGAAATCAGGTTGTTGGCTCCGTTTTATCAGATTTGAGACTTGGTTTACTAACAATATAGTCTAATGCCGAACTGGATTTAAGTTGTTTCTATCTGCCAACTGCTCACAGCAAATTGGAATGATTTCGAAGATTCTCTGGACCTTCATTTTTGTAGTCTCTGATTGTTTAACGATGATCGCCACTCTTCTTCTCCGCTTAATGCTAGTAAAAAGTAGCTAGATAGCTGTAAGTAGCTAGACTTATATAACACGGCTCATCTCAAAGCAAGCTACAGATGGGGAATGTACTTCGATCTAAATCTCATTGGGTTCCTCAATGGATAAAGGAGACTTGTGCCTATACAGTTGGCATATTTCAGGACATTCATCAAAACCCGGTCATCGTTCGCCGTTATATATATTTTTTCTGCATCTTTCCTTTCTCCGTAAATGTTTTTGTCCCAACGTTCCTCGAAAAGTATGGCTCATGGGCAGGCTGCTTCGCCTTACACGCTTTTCAGTATTTTGCGTCGAATTAGCGGTTTCATTGTGGACAACAAGTTAAAATCAAGACATTGTGGATTGAATTTTTATTGATTTCTTGGTGTTATCATTGGCCTTTGGCCCTAGATGCTTGCGGTATTGTTGGTAAATACTTGTAGAACTTGAAGTATGCACAGTTAAAAAAGCCGCCAGAGGCTTCGGATTGTAGCCTTTTGTGACGATATACTGTCCTTTTTACATAGGAGTAGAAAAGTCGCTGACCTCTGATGATGTCCTGATGTTAAGTCATTTGCAGTTATGCTCAGGAACCAGGCAGGCTTAATGTAGATTCGAGTCTTGACCAACTTTCATTTGAGCCCTGATTGTTCCCATCTTGATCGCCTTAATCTGATTGTCTTCAGAGGCCCAAACAAGACTCAATAAACTCAGAACTCCGACTGGTTTCACGAACTCGCTTGGGAGTATATAGTAGTTCCAATGGAGTTAAATGTCCTTAGGGTTGTGTGCCATATAACTCCTCTTCAACGACAGACGAAACCTTTCCTTACAAGGAATGAAATTTCATTTTATCATCATCCATATGACACCACACATCCACGAAGACTCGACCACATTCCTTTCCAGACTCATATTCTGAACAAAGCCATTTCTAAACACTAGAAAAGTTAGATTTGTACCTTCACAGCTATAGAAGTTTTGGTCTCACTGCATCGGGAAATATATCCATAAGACCAGAGTCAGATCCTGAACAGCTTCCTTTTCCTTTAATGGACTTTAGAGCTCCTCCGTAAAGCGTGTCTAGTCAGGTTTTTGGTGCTTCTTCTTTCCAACAAGCCCGAGACGTCACATCCGAAACATGAACAGTTCCAAAAGTTCATTTTAATCGGTAACCTGATAGTAAGAATGAATTCAGCACAAAAGGACATATTCCCAATTTTTCCAATCACTCCTGATATAGTGGTGTGAAGCCCCTTAAGCATCCGAAACCACAAATCCGCCTACTCTACACCCATGATTCCAGTATGGATTATATATGAGGTTTCATAGTCAACACAGATAGCCTCCTAAATAGGAATACTTGGAATTTTGAAACTTAATCTGGATTCTTGTAACAGATTAGAAGTGTTAAAGTTTTCTCTTCTTTACACTCATTTGGAAATAAAGTGAAAATGTACCCTTCGTCCGTAGATAGGGACAACTTTTAATGCTGTCTAAGGTCACAGCGAGAGAAGAGCTGTCCCCGTTTTCTCAATGCTTTAACTCCCTGTGAGAACATATTTCCCCCTATTCATTGTCGAGTCCAGGGCTCTGGATTGGATATGAGTTTAGACTTCCTCAGCCATTTAAGGGTTTACTCCATGTAACACTTTCCTTTGTTTAGGCCGTTGCTATTGCCAAACTAACCAATTCGAAGCAACAGATAGAAAATAGAGCCACCCTTATAGGTAACCCGATCTTCTTCCCTTTGGTATTTCTGGATTTCCTTGGGGGTGAATTTTACCGTAACCCCCAAAATCAATCCATCGAACAGCAGCGAGGGTTCCAGCAACGTTTTAAACTAGACCTTGCGTGCCGGAAAAACCACCACCAGGATTGTTTTTTTTATGATGAATTTGACCGCATCCATCTACCAGAACTACAACCTTTACTGGCTTTAACGTCGGTTTTGTCTGGGCAACCTGTGAGGTAAGGCCACCGATGATTTTGCGATTTCGTCTGGGCACCGAGCGCAGAAAATATCATAGACAAAGGAAGTTCCAGAATATTTCTTATTCTTTTTCCTGCTCTAGGATTATGAAAGTAGTAGTCTCAGACTCAGTAGTCTGAGTTCCGAGAGCTTAATTGGTTTAAAGAGATGACTGCCGGCAATATACTCGTATATTCCTTCCCTGCTGCTGAAGTAATCGGAGTTAAAGATTTAGCAACGTCCGGTTCAGTAGTTGAATCAGCGAAAGTTTTGTTTTTTAAGGTCAGTAGTATGTTGGTTGGTCCTTGATCTAATCTATAAATAATGCACTGATCTAAGAGTGCTTATATGTTCCAAAGCGTGGGACATAAACAGAAAATCTCCAAAGCAATAACGACGTACTCGCCATAAATGAGAAGTTTGTACCTTGTTCCACGTCTGTGGTGGTATATAACTCGGATACCATCCCCATATAAATAGATAACGTCGGCTGGGCAAGAACGACAAAGGAGCGCATTCTCATGGCATCTTTCATTGAGTTACCTTCATCAGAAAATTCCCTGTCCCGTTGAGCAACATGAAAAGGAGCCCAGTGGAGAAAATGTTTTAGCGCTTACAGTCCGGTACTTTGTTGGTTTGGTGCTATAGAAATAGAACAACTTTCCGATGCCCAGTTTTGTAATTGTTTCTACACATCAATTGGGCTTATTTTACCTCCAAGTGGTAACCATTGGGCATTGACCAATGTCCATCTAGACTCGACTTGCCAAAATTATAAACGCGAGTGCTAACCAGCAGACAAAAACAGCAGCACCATAAACGGGATAGTGAATTAATTCTCCAGATGGAATCAACGCTGAAGTAAAGCAGATGAGACCTTATCTGGGCTACTCCGACAAATTTGGAGCTTAGCTCGGTAAGGATTTCCAAGACAAAGTCAGGGTCTTGGAAAAGAGAAGGTGGCGAAAGAGCCCTTAATAAACCAAGGGCAGCGCTCACATCTCCGATCGGGTTACCCCCCGTCCTAGGGATATCTATAATGGAACTGGTCCTCCAGGCTTGGGGCCGGGGTAATTGCCCGCCTATGAAAAAAAAACCTCAGTTACGAAGCAATTACAAGCCTCTGATACGAACGGATTTACTGATAACAACAACTTCAAACGAAACCAGGACAACCAACTTCGGATCTTCGGAACTTAGGTATCTTAATAGGGCACGCACAGCCGAATAACTAGCAGAGCCCTTGGCCTGCTGCAAATCAGATGTTACCGCCATTCAAGAAATGCGATGGAACGGGTCGTACAAAAAGAGGATGAAAAACTGCGACATCTACTGCGGCGATTGTTGTCGACGGATTTATTGTTAGAGACAAAGCAAGAAGACTTGAGGCATGTGAACGAGCGCCTCGTAATAATCCGTATTAAGGCTAAATTTGCTAACATTAGCCTTATATGCGCACTACGAACTCTTGGACAAGACCTACGAGCAGTACCCGAGCTTTGACAAATCTTCGCGATTTTAATGTAAAATTAGGAAAAGAGGACATCTTTGGTAGTACGACAACACCTCCGATGACGGATTCAGGCTAATCGACTTTGCGGCGGGGTGAAACATTGTCGTATTTAGCACGCGGTTTTCATATCTAGATATTAACAAGGGAAGTTGGAGAATTCCTGATCAATCAACCGTCAACCAGATTGACCACATCGCGATCGACGCCAGGTACTCTTTCAGTGTCATGGATGTCCAAACATTTTCAGGGGCCAACGTCGATTGCATCTATTACCTTATTTTATCCAAAGAACGGTTGTGGATATCCCGAACATAGAAAATCAATCGCTCGCAAATCAAATCAATCAATCGCAACAGATCGCCATATCCTTTTTCGATCGATTCTCCGTTAATCTCTTAAGAGGTCCTATGCCGACAAATATGCCAGAGAATGAGATTCGGAAGCAAAAGGTAAAATGAACATGCCACGGACACAAAACCCAAACCGAAGTATCTAGAGTCGCAGTCGATGCTAACTACTGGGAAAAAGCATTCCTGTGAATGCATAACAGCGGTAGCAAAACAAATAGAACTATCGGGCAGAATCAACCTTTCAACCTGGATGATGTACGCCAACAATTCCATCCACCTGACCTGGATGAAATAAAGCCATATCTGAGCTTAAATTCAACAAAGCTACTGAAGTGTACCGCCTGACTACCGATCTCTTCAAAGCGGCAGGTATAATCTTTCAAAAGTCCATCCAATTACTTACCGACGCTGATGATATTGACAAAGAAAGTAGCGTGGTGCCAGTGACGCTTTCGCAAGTATTGAGATGGGAGCAGCCAAGGTGGATTTATCGGTCAATGAGGGCAAGTCCAAGTATATTTAATTAACCAGAAAGGGCACCCAACACCAACGTCTCAGACAAAACGTCACCCTCGACAGGCAGCAGCGCTGAGAAGACAATTGGCTGGCAAAGTCCTCTCCCGAGCTACAAAAGTAACCCTTTATAAGTCCTTAATAATCCCAGTCCTGCTCTATGACATAGAAGCATGGACTTCATAAAAAATAGATGTGGGTGCTCTTGGCTATTTTAAAAGGAAAATTATTCGGTTCTGTCGCTGGAGGATGTGAATGGAGTGGGCTGTACGGCGGAATCGACCTAGCCAGAAGAGTGAAGGTTTAACCTCTGAGATGGGTGGGTCATGTAGAGCGGATAAACATCAATGCTCCGATCCGAAAAATCTTCGTATCCGGCCCCTAAAGACAGCGTAGTAGAGGAAGACCCAGACTCAGACAGCGTTCGCAAGTGTAAGGGGACCTCAACTAACTTAGACTGCGAAAATGGAGACAGCTAATAGAACTTATGTTTCATTGCGATCAACTGTTTAACTAGTGTAATTTCAATGGTAACTAACATTTTCCTCCATTAAGCACAATTTGGTTGAGCAGTATCTTAAGTATCCTGCCTTGTTTCATTCCCATGACTTTTAGCACACAGTCGAGATGGGTTTAAGGGAATCCAGAAATAGGGGTAATACTCCAGTCTCTGGATGAAGCATATAGTTATAGGGGATATGAATACCCTTTTACTGGCTTTTCTCCAAACGTCAAACTGGACGGGACGAGCAAGTGCATCCTCAACCAGTGGGTCTCAGTGCGTGCTAGTTGTTAGTTCATTACATTTAGCCCAGCCAGCAACCACTCCAACATCAGTGTTATGCCTTCATGTCAGAGTTGACGACGACGGGATTCTCATATAACTACATACAAATTCTACGAAAAGACTTTTTCTTCAGAGAATTGCCTCGCACGAGATTCGAACCCGCGACCCTCTGCTTGAGGAGTGTATGCATATACCACTACACCACGGCCACCCCCCACTCCAAGGTTAACTACTTAGTAATTTAAAAATTCTTCTGATGGTTAAAACGAACAATATCCCTATACTTGAGCAGCGTAAAACAGGATGGATGTAGCAGTAGCACGGAATATTGATGATTGACAATCCTAACTGAACACATTGGCCTTTTGTCTTCGCCCAATTTACTTTGCAGGTGCTTGTTCTTACTCAAACTAAACGTAATCTTAATACCAAGATATTTGTATTCACGCACAATCTCAATATTTCCTCCTTATGAACTTCAACATTTCATTCCGGGAGTATCTGCCATCACCGTTCCTAAATATCATCATCTTTGACTTCGATAAATTGACCGAGAAATTCCAAGTTTTACAATAATCGTCCAGCCTGTTGACCATGAGCTGAGTTGTCTCCACCGCATCTGCGAAGAAAACCGTGTTATCCGTGAATATGTTCGCTGGTATTATAGTTTGGCTTATCTCGATCCTACCCTTAACGTGATCTATTATGTAATTTACATATAAAATTAATAGGTATGTACTCAACACGCATCCTTACTTCACCCCTCTGACAGGTTGCCTCCACCCCAGACACCCCAGCTTGGAAAACGTTTAGGATCTTCACACCAATAAGCAACTTGGTGAATTCTGCACAATCTGAAAGAAGTCCTAAAATATTACCTCTCAAACAGCTGAATATTTTCCACGCACTGGTAATAAGGCATTGCACTGATAATTCCTTGAATAATATTTGAAGAAACCTACCAGATTACTCGTTTTAATGTTAAACAATATCGGAGCAATCAGTGGGAATGTCTGCCATATTTGGCAATAAGTACTTTCCCAGAAATATATTGTCAATCAAATATGGCAAAGATTTCGGCATACCCACATTACACCATACCCTATATGGAACTTCTTCAAAGAAGCCAGGCAAACATCCATACACTGATGTCGGCGAATACCAACATCAAAACCAAGCGTCCATATTCTGATCTCAAGACCTGCGTAGTGATGCAATTAGACTCGTCAACTTCTGCGTCAAAATGTCGGAGTTCAATGCCTAGCTCACAGATTGAAAAACAAAAAAAAAAACAAAAAAAAAACGAACAGTGACGAGAAATTTCTGCCTACCAAAGTATTATTCTCCTTTGCTGTACTTATAGTCGGTAAAAACGGTAGGTCCCCCGTCACTGTGCAATAAAACTCCAATAGACTGTAGTAGGTGGAATAGACAAGGCCTTGGTCCACTCCGGAATGATACGGAGAGTCATATCTCGCATAAAGGACCATTTTAGCGACTATCTTAACGAGGGGATCTGTTCTTCATCATATTATGTTGGCTTCTCAAAAACCCGGTGTCATCTTCACATTAACAATAGCATAAAGGCCAGTATACACCTTCCAAATCCGCTCACGTCTCACCGCCTTTTATGCAATTACTCAGTTTTAATTCGATTTCCTCTTCAGATTGCAATTCAAGTTTCAATTATTCAACCTACTCTGCCTCTGTCCTTTTCCCAGGTGAAAGGAGCCACTTTGTTCTTTTCTCGTTGTACGTATTTTATGCCCCCTACTTATTCATCTACTCGCCAGTTTCGTCTCGACCGCAAAGTAATTTTGTCGAAGTGAATTTGCGATGACTTTTCCAATCAGGCACGGTCGTGCCGTCTTGTATCTTATTGACATTTTCAATTTTCTATTCGGAGAGGGATAACAAATTATTCATTTAGACTATCGAAAATCTCATGATAGGCAGTTTTTTTTTTTTGTTCTTTGCTTTTCTTTTCCAATTTTGGAAAACGATGCTATGGGATAGGAACTGTTCTGAGAGGAGATTCACTTACCAAATGCCAATCGAAATGGAATCATTAAACAACTCAATTAAAAAGCTTCGCAACGAATTAGTTTGCTGGCAGGATTTGAATTGAAATGGAATGAAATGATGCCAAGGTTTGTGGTGAGTGGAAGTTGAGGGAGGCTGGTTTTATTGAATTAGTTCAAGGACAGGTTTTTTTTTATTTTATTTTTTTGAAGAGGAATTTTTAATTAATAGAAAAAAGTTAATTGGTTATCAATGACATTGGCAATAGGAATTTATGAAAGGGAAATTGTAATGACCTTCAGAAGTAATTAAATAATTAGGGTTGCTATGGAAAATGATAGGAATTGTGGGTTATCCAGATTGCGGTTGCTCTCTTTTTCGAAAAATCCAGAAAATCAGATACCCCAGCTTGACCCTGTACTTAATACTCCAAGGTACCTCCGGCCTCTTTCTATTTATGAGCGTCAGGCGAAGATATACGCTTAGAACTGAAGACTTCCGCAGATTATAAGCTTCCTAGCCACCTAAGACCCCCGATACGCCGTTTTAAAGATGAAACCTCTGACATAAGAATAGGAAATTCGACAACTTATGAAGTTGAACACTAGGAATGAATAAAATATTTTTATTTATGTTACACTAAGTGAGTTGCAGCCTGCAGACTAGAAAATAAGGGTGTCAAAATTAAGTCGCCAATTTTGCATAACTCTTGTTATCAAGCTTAAGCAAAACTACTATAATTTAGCCTTACGTTTGACAGCAAAAGTAATTAAAAGATTATTAAGTAAGCATTCTTGCAAGATACTTTACTAAATACTTTACAAAGTTACAACATACTCTACAAAGTTATGTTGAGGTAGAGTTTCTCATTTCTAATTTGTAGGTTTTAAATGGTCCGTTTCGAAAAAAATTTATTTAAGATTAATAGGGTTCCACAAGGGAGCCGTCTTGGGTCATTTTTCTTATATTTCGGCATTTCAAATTTTGTAACTGGTTAATGTATGCAGGCTAGTTGAAGGGTAGTAATGCGATGCCATCTGTACACAAGCCTTCTCATTTAGGCTCTCTCTACCAACTCCTACTCTCACCTCCACGTTGGTGACTGGTGGGTGCCTAGTACATACCTCAACTAGGGATTGGGTAACCAACCCCTTTGGTGATAAGAGTGTCTTCTCACTTAGGCACTTCTTATTCCAAGCAGCAGCGAACGAGTTCTCTAGATGGGATCAACGGAGGCGTCTACGGTTCCAGTTAGGCCGAACTACTAACATTAGTCCTTATCCAGATACCAGATCTATAGGGATCTCCAATACTGAGCCAGTATGTTGGCGGATAAACCCTTAATGGTTCATCACCAGTTCTCATAACCCGAAGAAGGTAACTGTCACCGGAATATCTGGTCTGCTGTCCTAAGGTCAAAAAACAAGGACCTGGCCCTCTAAGTTGGAGATTGTGCCATCGACCTGGTCAAAAAACATAGTAGTGAAAGAGACACAAACCACCTCATGTGTTAAGTTTTTTGAAAAATGGGATAGAGAGAGAGAGAGCCTACTGGTAGGGGCTCATTTAATGGAGAGACTAAATTATTAGTAAAAGTTAACTGTTCGAACACCGAACCTCCCGATTTGGAAGCTAGTCCACTAGCACTTGAGCCACGGCCACCCACGAAATGTACGAAGACTGTACACCACAGGTGCTACTGTCCCCTCGCGGTACAGGGTAAAAATCAACGCATTGCAAGAGATACGATGGATGAGATCAGATAAAATAAAAACGAAAAATTGTGACATTTATTACAGCTGCCATACAAAATTATATACATGCTATTAGAATGCGGATTCATCGAAGGAAATCGGCTTATAAAAAATAACGTGGACTTCAATCCGATAAGTAATCACTTGGCTTTGATCTACATCAAAGGCACCTTCCAAAGCATAAATCCAATATGTGCACATGCACCTACCGAAGACTTGTATGGCTTCCTCAAAGAAGCCTACGGAGTCTATCCGGAGTATGATGTCAAAATTGTGCTCGGGGACTTCGATGCTAAAGTCGGAAAGCACAGAATTCACGAAACGACCGAACCGTTAACTAAATCGACCATGTGCTAATCGATGTAAGGCACGCATTCAACATCTTCGACATGCACACATTCTGAGGGGCAAACGTCGACCCTAACAATGTCCACGAGAAGAAGCTGCGAACTGCCCAGAAGTATAAACTCGACGTTGCACGTCTAAGAACACTTAGAGTAGCCAGAGTCTACTAGAGCGCTTGAGTGAGAGCATCTTCACTGTACAGACACCTACCACCAAGGCCAACAATCGGTGGTAGTAGTACCGCGAAATCATTAAGGAGGTAGCCTAAACCACTGCAGGGTACCAGCTACCCCAGGAAAAGAGCCCGTGGTATGATGATGAATGTGTATACCGGAAAAATGTGACAAAAGATCCACATAAGAACACGCTGCAGTGCAAAACAAGGCCAGCGAGAGAAGAGTATCGAGAGGAGAAGAAGATCTTGCGTAGAAAAAAGAGGGATTACCCAGCCTTCAAGCTCAAGAAGATTGAAGAGTCCCCCGCTCAAAACAACATCCGAAAGTTTTACGAAAAGGCCAAGCAACTAACTTCAAGGCTGGCTCTTCGAAACTGCGAAGAAAACTTGGTCAACGATGCATAGGGGATAGAAGATGTGTTTAAGCATCATATACTCGTAGAGAGAGTGATAGGGTAAGAGCCAGTTCCACTGTCCGGTAGGAGATGTCGACTTAGCTATAAAAAAGCTTAAAGATAACTAGGCCGCAGTCTCTGATAGCCTACGAGCGGGGGTCTTCAAACACGGTGGCGATGCTTTGGTAAGGCGCATACACCATATCACCAACAAAGTATGAGTGAAAGAAAGCATGCTCGATGACTAAACTATCAGTTACATATGCCCCATCCACAAAAAAGGCGATCATATGTCTTGCAAGAACGATAGAAGCATATCCCTGCTTAATGTCGCATATAAGATCATATCCAACATACTGTATACCAGTGTGGCTTCCGGCAGGGCGACTATAGACCAAATGTTCACACTGAGACAAACGCTGAAAAAGACCAACGAATTTCTGGTCGAGACTCACCACCTATTTATGACTTTAAAGCCGCATATGATAAAATTCATCGTCGAAACTGATCCAGATGCATCGCGTGATGCTGAAAAACACGCTCTGCAATGTGCAATTTGGAAGTAGCTGCACCAAACTATTTCAAAGGTGCACCGGATTTTGACAAGGAGACTTCTTAAATCTCATTCTTGAGCAGATACTGCGCAGGGCAGGTGTCAACACAAAAGGCACTATCTTCAACAGATCCTTTCAACAACTGGGATATTCGGACAATATTGACATCATCGGCCGTTCTCAGCATGCCGAGATAGAGGCTTTCACGGCGATTAAAGAACAGGCGAAACTTGTTGGCCTTGAAGTAAACGAAGGCAAGACTAAGTACATACTATCAACAAACAAACCAGCATCTGTCCACAGACTAGAACAAAACGTCACAAGCAACAGTGGAGTAAACGTGAACTCCACGAATGGCACCCTATTGCCCTAAAGATCCGACGAAGAATTACCATAGAAAACCATTGCTAATTCAGTCTGGCAAAACAATTGGATACAAAACTCCTCACTCGAAGGCCGACAAATGTGCTTTACAAAACCCTTATCCTGCCGGTTCTACTGTATGACGCCGGATGTATGGTGCTGGACGATAAGCAGGAATAGAGAACTGATGCTGGGCTCCTTCGAAAGAAAAATTCTTCGAATCGGCAAAGATTGAATCTTGGCAGCCTTATCTCCTCTGAAGTAGCCGAATTCTTCAGAGAGCACCTAGATTATCACTGTATATCTACTATGATAGAGGAATTACCTAAAGCGGACAACCTAAGTCTGCATCAATAATAATGAAGCCAAGACCATAGTTGGTATCATGTTAAATCGTTCAACTGCGTAAAGTGACTGAAACTTCACACGAAAGCATGCTTCAGAATCGCGAGATATGTAAAAGTATCAAGTCAAGAGAAAGAAAGACAGGAAAACCTGGTCTAAGAAAGAATTCTGCCAGATCAAAGTAGTTGGGGATACCAAACCGTTTTACAAACAGGCCAAACTAGTTTAGGACCACAAACCTGAAACATAGAATCACCGACAAGCAGGAACTAGTGTCTTTGGTATATAGTATTCGTATACCAGAAGACTTCCAGCAGCCGCTGAAAATTCTCTTTACTGGAGTACTGCTATTCATTCCCACAATTGGAATAATCCAAAGTAATACTCGTATAGTCCCCGCGTTTTTGCTTTTTAAGCTTCAGCCATATCTTGGTACAGCTCATTGATTTTTGGCGCACAGTACATAGTTGCGTTTAAGTAGTGTTGGTGCTGGTATTCAGCTTCAGTAAGCTACCTCCTTAACCACTGAAATTTCGAAAAAAAATTCGGAATCAACGGTGTTGCTTGTATTCACTCTCTTGCCAAAGTTTGAAAGGGGCTTCAGAACAGTTGACACGGTTTCTGAAGTAGAAATGATTGCGGTAACAACAACACTAACTTCGTACTCGCTACTGACATCGATGTGGACGGCTCCTTATTCCCCAGTGGTGCCACAAAAGGTTCTAGCCCACCAGCTTGCGAGTTGGTCGTCGGGTCAACTGCCCAGGAATACGAATGATGTTACTATTGACGGCCATGTAACTCAAAAGATACAAACCATTCTCAACCGAACAACTCGCTTAGACCGTAGGCTGCTATAAAGCAAATCGAACCGCCATACAAGAAGTGCGAATGGAATTTAGAAGAGTGAAAAACTGCAGCATATACTGCGGTGATTACTACCGAGAAGACAAGCGGCGGTTATTTGGAGCGAATTTGTAAACTTTGGCGCTAAAGCTTGAGTTTCAGGGATATGAACGCTTCGTATGCCCCAACGGAAAAGAAACACGATGGGACGAAGTACTGTTTCTATGAGTTTTTTGACAACACATATGTCCTATCCATAAAGTTGGAATAATTTTTACCACAAAACTAGGAAAGCAAGGCATTTTCGGTGCTATCATTGAAAAATATAGCCTGCACGACACCACTTCTGACATCGGTGTCGTTGAAACAACCGCTTTCGCCCATAAAAGGAATTGGTGTCCTCTTAATCAATCTACCACATTGTGACTTATATTATGCATGCCTTCAGTATCATGAGTGTCCATAAGGCCAACACTAACTCAGACCTTTACCTTGTTTTTGCCATGTACGAATGTGGATATCCCTTAAGTCGCTAAGAAGACGATACAGTGAATATGCTTGACTGTTATCGCAGCAAGACGCAAGAAACTTTAACGGTCGGTTATCAATAAACGAGTCTCCTAAAACGAGCACCAGAGACAAATAATAACGATGCCAGGAAGCCAGCAAAAAAACTGCAACTAATATGTTGGGTTTCACCAGACATCCTCCATGAAGCTCTTGGTTTGATGAAGAAAGAGAAAGTCTTATAAGAATCAAGGTGTCAGGATACTAATACCATAATACAGACCTATGCGGGCTCTTGAATGGATATCGAGTAAATGCATTTTACTCTGTATTATTTGAAGGCTTGAAACGATTTATCAGCTGTCTGATTGTCTCCTAACAGTTCGTTTTAACACCCGGCAAGTTCACAACTAACCAAGGATTCACAATTTGACACATTATAGAGAAGACTTAAGAAGTCCAAATCGATACTCAACACCTCTTTATCTATTTTAAGGTATAATATGATAGCATCTAACGAGACGACCTAAGCGGGAACATGTCTAGATTTGCCATTCCTGCCAAGCTCGCTAGATTGTGCTAAATGTCAACAGAGACCGCTTCGTAAATTTTTGAAGAAATCTCGCCTTTGATATCATAAACAGCTTAGGCAAAAAGATACGCTGTAATGAGGCAAGAATGGATTTAGCTCTGAATGAGGAGAAACTAAGTAAATCTTGCCAAAAAGAAGGTACGAATCGTAAATAATGCAACATTAGGCTGCAGTAACTTTCAGGTGGTCGAAGATTCTGTCTACCTTAAAATTCTTGGCCATTTTGAAGGTAAAATTCTTCATGTAAGCAAAGAATCATCTGCACTACATCGACGCGGAATTTATAGCACCGAACTGTACTGCCCTCAGAAAAGATTACATCAGTTGGTAGGAATACATGTGATAATTAGAGCCAATGGCCATTAACGTTACAGGTTCAAGACTCTTTAACTCTTGTAATTCCTACCTGGGCCAACGACGCAATAGATGAAGTCCTATCCTAGTTTAAATGCTTTACATCTATACTACATCATATAGGAAAAAAACATCATGCGAAAACGATTCCTACTCCACTTTCCAGTCTTTTAAATCAATCAGGCTGATTAAAGTGACTCTTAGGCGATTGCTAAACAAGAAATTTCCAAAAAATAGAAAATTCTAAAAAAAATCCGTTCCCATGATACCAAAACATTCACGTCAATGCGCATCACAATTGCTAATCAAGTCAGCAGAAGTAATACATCCAATTTCCGTCAGTATCTGTCTTCTCTCATTGCCGTTGGGAATTACTCTTAACGCACTTGAGATCTCTGGGGTATTATTTCCATTTGAAACTGCAACAAATCTTGTCACTGCAGTAATGTTCAAAGTGCTCCATTTTGCTCATTAAGCACTCCCAAACCTATTGTTTCATCGTCAGGCCACAGCTATGCAAATCCATTCCATAGCCAATCCACTCTCATTTCTCATCATGTCACGTACAACATCTTTTCGTTAGCTTCATCTTCTTAACATCTGAACGCATCAATCGAACTTCCCGAATACCGTTGAAGACACACACACACACAATGCGCTCAAAGCCATTCCTTTGGGGAATCTTGAATCTAGAATCCAGCATCCGAAATTCAGCATTCGAAATCCAAGTTCTTGAATACAAACTCTCACACAAATCAAATACCTAGGAGTACTCCTTCTACTTCTACTCAGCCCTCTCTTGCTGTCCAAAATAAATCATTCTAAATGAGTTTTTCTTGTTTTCCAACGCTCAGTTTAGATTGTGGATCAGGGGTATAGAATAGAACCACCAAAAGCCAAAAGACGAAATGAAATTGAAGCCATTTCTTACAGTCAAACGTGGTTAAGAGGAAAGCTCTTCCTGCTAAAGTGCATTCCATATTCCATAGCACTCACTATCGACAGTAGAGAATGCAGCACTATTCGTAAGTCTGGTGATTAATAGTCCAACTATATGCTCCCGAAGATGCCTCCACTTCCGTAGCATTGTTCTTCTTCTACCATGCTGCGCTCTAGTTCCAGCTACGGATACATTATCCCCTTTGTCTTCAGAGATTCCTTTTCTTATTTTTCCTTCTTTTTTTTTCTGTCGTCTTTGTCGTCTCTCTCAACTTTGTGTCCTTTGAGGAATCCACTTAATCTGAACTAACATCGCGTGCAGATGTTGAAACATTTTTCGCCTTATTACCAGGAATCCATTCTCGAGTGCTGAATCGATGGTGAATTTTGAAACAACTAATGATGTATTATTGTCACTGGGAGTCTTTCTTTTGTTGCCAACTATTCCTCGGCTTTTAGTATCACTTTCTATTCAGGGTTCTTTTCTTCTTATTTCTCTATTGGCAACACGAAGATAAGAATAGTGACAATGATGTTGATGGGAATGATAATAGCTATGATGATGAAGGTTGGTTGTAAAGCTTGCTTTTAAGTTGTAGAAATGATGAAAGTCCGATGGGAAAATATCTTCAATGGCAAAAAAGGGACAAAGAAACCGTCAGAGAACAAGGTTGCCAATCCGTCAATGGAAACTTCGATAACTTTAGGGCAAATAGGATAATACACTTAAACAATTGACGAATCCAAAACTTTGTCGTTCTTTGACTGCACTATGAAATATACAAAAAAAAAAAAAAAAAACCAAACCACATCTGTGAGACGCTTGTAATTGTTGACAATTTTGCCACTTTTCTTCTCTCTATAGAATTCTTACCCCCTCCTATGATAGTTCGGTTTAAAGTTACCTTACTAAGCAGTAACATCCACTTTTTAAAGGATGAAGTCACTTAACGAAAGGTGTCTAATTTGTGTGAGTGCAAAAGTGCATTTTTCAGAGGTCCAAGGCCCATCTAGGATGAGAAAATCAAAGGAAAAACTTCTAGTGGTTCACGGTCCGTTATTTAGAAGGCTAATAGATATGGCTGTGAGCTTGCCAATAAACAATTAAGACAGGTACTATGTAGTATCTGCCATAATCCCTTATCATAAAAATTACCCAGGGACCAGCTAGCCTTTGCCGTCATAAAGCTCACATCCCTATATGGAAGAGATTAATGTATGTAAGGAACCAACTAATGGCCTCGGATCAAAATGAACTCACTATTGACGACCATAACAAATTTTTAAAGGACAACGACCTTCGAATCTACATCTAGAATTTTCGGACAAAAGACATCACCGCCATCCAAGAAGTGCGATAGGATGTTCAGGACATAAAAAGGATGAGACATTGTGACATTTACTATGGCGATTGCTATAGGAAAAAGAAACAGCTCTTACTCGGATGGGGATTTTCTATATGCGGCAGATTAAGGCAGGACGTCTTGAGCTTTTGATACGTGAGCGAGTATTTTATGATAATCTGCATCAAAGGTTAATTCGCTAACATATGCCTAATATGGGCATACGTCCCTACGAAAAACAATGACTATGCCATCAAAGAATGTTTCTATGAGCTCCTCGACAAAACATATGAGCAATGTCCAAAATATGACGTTAAATTCATACGAGGTGGTTTTCACGGCAGGATAGTACATAAAGGAAGATATCTATGGTGGGACAGTTGGTAAGGAAAACCTACACGGCGCAACGTCTGGCAAGGGACTTAAGCTTGGAACGAAATATCACTATAGCAAGCACATTTCTCATCTCATTATACACACAGGGATCTGGCAGTTTCCGGATTATCAAATCATTGATCATTTTGCGACAGGCGTAAGACATGCCTCCAGTATTCTGGACACCCGAACGTTCCGGGCAGCAAATATTGACTCTGGTCATCACCCTATTGCAGCCAAGGTGCGAATGCGGATTTTCCAAGCTCCACCAAAAAGAAAAACTACTGTGAGAAGATATAACGTAGAAAAGCTGCAATCGGAAGAGAGACCACCAGAATCTCGCAACCGAAGACCAATGACAACGCTACCAACGTGCCTTCAGAGACGTCGCAACTAACATGCTGGGTTTCACCTAAGAAATCCGTCAAACACATACATCTACTCGTAAACAAGAAGACCACAAAAAGGTACTGCAACGAAGGACGAGATCTGCTCGAGAGCTCTACGAGCAGAAAAGACGGGTAGAACGTCGGGTTCTCCGGAAGTAAAAAGAGCACGAAATGCGCGTGATCGAATATATTAAAAGAGCTTACACAAGGAATAATGTAAGGGAATTTTACCAGCAGTTAAAAAGAACTTATCAAGTCAAGAAACTTGAAGGAAACCTTCGAGTTGAGTCATAAGATGCCCAACAACCCGACGTCGGACAGAATAGACCATTCAACTTAAACGAAGACAACCGAAACTTACATCCACCTGACCAAAATGAGTGAGGGCAGCAATATTTAATTTAAAATCGTACACAGCAGATCGACTAGATGGCTTATCAGACGAGGTATTCAAAGCTGCTGGAAATGACTCATTTCTCAAACCTGGTCAGAAGGGTGCACGTACGATGAATGGAATCTCGCCATTATACCTCAACTACGCCAACTTAAAGGTATAGATCGTATCTGCTATATTGGGTAAACTGCGCACCCGTCGCCTGAGATTGCTAGGACATGCAAAGCAAATGTACACCAATAATCCGACTTGCAAAGTGTTCACAACTAATACGGAGGCACAACGCAGTAGAGGAATATCCTACTTCAGTTGGTGCGGACAAGTAGAAGGAGACTCAACCGTATTGGGATGCGCAACTGGAGGCAATTAGCTAAAGACAGGACTAACTGGAGAAATTTGTTTGGTATGGCTCAGATTCACCCCGATATAGCGCCGACTGTCATAGAACTCTGTTCTAAAAATTACAGTGGAACAAGAAAGTTCTCCTTTGCCTGGTTAGGCAGTCTATCGCCTCCCAACATTTCCAATTATCGCCCATACTTCGGAGTGAATATTTCCCGGTCGGGCGGCGCGCCTTTGGTTTCTTATTTTTATTGCTTTGCCAACCTCCGCCTCCATAAAATCTGCCGTTCCCTCTTCGTGCGCTACAGTTGGGAGAATGGTACTGCACGAATATTCTTCATTTAATAATGCTTCTATGTATTCTAACCATCTATTGCAAACCTCGTTATTCCTTATAAATGTTTACGTTTCCCTGCTCATCTTCAATTTATTTCGGCGATATAATCTCTTGGGAGTTTTTTTCTTTTTCGTTATGCCGCATTCTTGAAAATGTTGGCTCCTTCAATTGTCCTTCATTGTTGCTTATCGGTTGTGAGAGTACCCTTTTTACTTCCCGGCACAATGCCTCTACTGCTATTTCACGTGCTGTGAGTACCACTTTTTTCGCCTCTCATTTTACAACGTTTAGAGTCTACTTTATCGGTTTCGCTTTTTTCCGCCTAATGGTTCCACCACCATATTTCTTTACTTATGAGAGTGGATCATTAAGTAACCGTTTTCAAGGACAAGTGGGTTGCTAAGGAAAGTTGGCATTACCATCGAATATTGCCATCTTTAAAACTACGGCTTCAGGTTGATTCATGCATAAATTTTGGTTCGGTAGCCATTTGTTTGGTGTTCTTTGATTGAATTAAAACTTATGTAGGATGCACTTGATGGGGACCCCTGGCTTAACGAATATAAACATGACCGTATGTTATGGGGAACCACGAAGCCGCCCGACAGACGTGATTACTGAGAAAATCGTTGAAAGGGTTCGTAATATACTCGTAATTCTTGCTGTTCGCCGAATGAAAGTGTGCAAGTAGCAGGGGCCGTTAACCATTAGAGATGGCATCAATATTATGTTAAGTATGAGAAAGCGGTCGACTCGATGGATACCGTTGATGTCGCCTATTGATGAAACCTGGATTCACTACTGCACGCCAAAGGCCAAGAAACAATCAAGGCAATGGATTTTTCTATGTAATCTGCTAAGGACCGTCTTGTTGAAAAGGTAATGACATGAACATTTGGGATTCGAAGGGCTCTTCATAGACTTTTTAAAGAAAGGACACAAGACAGAACTTCAGTGAATTATTGGACCGATTTGATAAGGAATTGACAGAAACATGGCCAATTGGCGCTGCTCCAGCACCGGCTAACTCATTCGGAATTGTCGTGGTTGCCTTCTGGCTTTTACTATAAATGGAACGAGGTAGACAAATTGGATTTTATTTATACCACGAACTTGATTTACATTATCTCCTATCTAAGATGTTTTCAGGTCTTCTACGTCTTCTGTTTTTCATTGATGAGCTCCAGAACTTAAGAAGTTATGAGAAAAAGGATATATTGTTAGCTTTGGGATAGATCAATCATCAACCTTGTCTGCTTATGTCCTTTAAGTAGTAAGTGTAGAAACTATTTTCGGCAATATCACCGCTATAATGTACGTATAGCATTAAATTCAAGGATATCCCATTCATTTAATTCTTTGTTCCCCTATTCCTTTGTCACTGGCAACCCTATAGGAAGGAATAAAAGCGGTAAATTGCAAGATAATTAAAAGATTTTTCACTCCCTCACTTTTTACGCGAAGTGCTTGTCATTGTTCTTTTGTGGACTACAGATGATGGGTAAGAACTTTCACTTTTGAATACCGATGTGGCTTAGAAGGAGTAGATAAATGTTGGTTGCATACCACTGAGATTTCCCTTGACGCTGAAATCCATTGAAAAATTTTATGGTGTAGAAGGGATTGGAATGAAACTGTGTCTTCGAGAAAAGGAGTTTTTGCTTTGTTTTAGTGCATAAAGGAATGGTACGGTATCAATTGCTGTATAGGATTCTATTCTCTTCTTAATGTCCTATGGAATCATGCCCTTCTAAACAACTTGTAGAATTTTGTAACACACAATTCCCACAAATCAAACCACTAATCTCTCAGACAGCCCCTATTTCATTGGTCTTGTCTAAGACTTTAAACAATTCAAATGTCTCTTGCGTCAGTAAGGAGCATATCATTTCTTAACACCCCACCACTACCTACTTGTCCCACCACAAGTAGATACAATCAATATAAATGTGAGCCAAACTCACACACCATTCCAAACCAAAAATAAATGAAGCTCATTAGAACCCACCAAAGGAACCAAAAGCCTCTCTATTCTCGAATTCAAACTAACATGATTGAAAGGCACTTCAGGAAAATGCCACAATGACGTTCTATTCTCTAGGTCTTCTAAAGTAACCGCGAAGAGAACCCGAACAAAGTTGCTTCTTATCCCAAACGTCTTGCCATTGTCTTCATGTTCATCTTCATCGTCATCGTTATTATCATCATGAAGCTCATTCATCACGGACACCAGCAACTTATTCAAGATTTTCATGTGACACGTATTCGTGTCAGTCAGTCAGCCGTCAAGGACTTGTAAGAAGTCGCATTATCCCACATACACCACCAAGAAATCACAACGATCTTTCTATCCTTTAACTAATACCCCTTCTGTTACACTGTACGCGCACTCGGTTATTTAAACTTCATGCTGATGATAGTCAGTTAGTTTCGTCTCTGGAGTCAGCTTTTACTCGTAAGTGCATCAAAACTGCACGCGGGTGAATGAAGGAGCAAACACATTGAACGTGGTTGCTCCAACTATGCCAGTGCCACTTTTCAAGTGCCATTCAAGGAGATGGCTCATATCTTATTCCATTTAATTTTATTGCGTCTTGCAGAGAGTGTGAATGGCCCCTGCCGGATGAAGGGATGCATGTACGGATACTCTTTAACTTCCATAGAATTAGATATATGGATAAATATTTTCTGAATAAAACGGATATTGGGTGTCAATTGACGATGTACATATGAGTAGTTTGGTAGGTTCGTTTGGAATGCAAATATTCAACACGAGATGCCATGAATATTATCCCTATGTATCTGGAACATCCGGAACATTAAAATGAAATGGAGAAAAAGTGTTTACACCAGGCGGCTGTGAATTTAAAATTGGAATCCAAACGGCATGTGGTGCTGCAGTGGCATCCAATCCAACGGATGTCATTTGTAATTGACCGCTTTAGTGGTTTGGAGTTTTATTCACAAAAAAATTTCAATCTCTCGACTTAATGGAGGACAATTTTTCTTAATATCCGGAATGGAGAGGACAAATTAAATTGAAATCGTAACCAAGGTTTCCTCCTAAAGTTGGCAGTGAGAAGTTTATTTCCCTCAAAAGTGGTTAGCTTCGGAACTAAAAGTGGGAGTTTAATTTTACTAGAAAGTTCAGTCTACTTAAGGCATCAAGGACTGTAGTTTTAGAGAACTTTTTTTTAACCTTGAACCGAAAGGAAGAATTTTTTAAAATTGGTCGGTAGTTACATCTCCATGCTAAACATGGCCTGGCTCGGTCGACATGGCCACATTAGGGTAACAAATTATTGCACTTAAGCGTATTTGAATACGTGACGAATCATTCCACGTCTGGAGACTTCAACTTAATTTAAATGGGGGCGACAACCCCCATTTATTCGGTTAAATACAAGCTATAACTTAAAATTAAACTTAAACTTAAAACTAAGGTTGGTTGAAGTGGCTAAGGAGAACGGATTTAAGGTAGGGTTTGAATTGATCTTTCGTAGCATATGGGAGATTGGTTCGTTTGCGCCATAGGAGGTGTGGTGCGTTGATTGATAGAAGAGACGAGGGGTACGCAGATCACGAGGATTAGTATTGATGAAAATATAGTTGTGAAGGGACGCGCCTTCAATGTGACCTAATAGGAGTCAACGAATGAAGAAAAAGTCGGCAGCATCTCTGCGTTTCTCAAGGGCGCTGGATGCTTTATATTCTCGAAATATAAAAACAATGAGATGAGGACCACACTTGTCTGGTGTATGGGTTGATGAATTATATTAACTTCCCTTTTACAAAACCTAGTACAGAGTTGCCCTTACGAATTATCTCATCGATTTGTAAACGGAAGTAGAGCACCCTATCACACAACATGTCGAGGTCGCGAAGAGATTGGACGGAGGAGATAGATTGGTTATGGAAAAGGTGAAGTCCGGAAGGAGATCGGTTCTGTTTGTGTGAAAAGGTGATGGATTGGCATTCAGCAATATTAGGTTCCAAACAATTTTTGAGGCACCAGATCGAAAAACTATCAAGGTCTTGTTGAAGGAGGAAAGAGTCATGGGGTGGAGGAATGATTTTGAAAGAGTGTTTGATGATACTATCGAGATCATTTTTGGTTAATATAAAAAGAAGAGGACTGAGATTACTGTCTTGTGGAACCCCAGAGGTGACTAGAAATGGAACCAAGTGGGCTGATTTAAAACGAATAATATAAAAACGGATTACCAGGTAAGAGGATATCCATTTTAATAGTATGGGTTCAACGCCGAAGGCAGACAATTTAAGGAGTACTAATCGGTAAGAGATTTTATCGAAGGCTTTGCTAAAACTGGTTGCAATTACATCGACCTCGTTTCAATTCTTTAGGGATGAGAGGGCAAAGGATAGGAATTCAACGAGGTTTTTGGTAATGAGGTAAGCCTAGAAGGCACTGCTGTAGTTCGGCAGACGCCGTGAGCATTCTAAGTTCAATTGATGGGAGAAGATCCTGGCGCTGGTTCCTGTCTCCATCTTTGATCCATTTGTGATAATTCTAGGTTCAGAAGGCCAAGTATATTTTCCAGTCTCGCCGTTGGCGTCACTTTCATGGCATGAGTCGTACTTGTACATTTAATCCTCCGTACTTTTGTCATTAAGCTAAGGTTGCTAGTTTTATTTGTCGATTGCCACCAAACTAGCCTGCTGTACGAGTAGGTTAAGATGAGTTTGACATTCGTGTACATCCATAAAATAATCTTAGGTTAAGTCCCCATTTTGTCCCAAATATACGGCTGCAAGCCTAGAAGACGATTTTTGCTTTACTCGTTCTTTGACATTGAGCTTCTAACTCAGCTTACTATCTATCTATCTACTTAGGTACTTAGTACAGTTCGGTAGTCGTAAGGTTATCCCATCTTTGGAAGGAAGGTCAAATTGAGGCCCTAAGCTTTTATGTGTGTATGGAACAAGCTCTGTTTTTGTGGATTTCACTAAATGTGGGTAGGAACCACATCATCCGCGTATGCAATGGCTTTTATTCGTTTCCTTTTTAGATTCAGAAGTATTTCACCAACCAATAGGATCCAAAAAAGAGGTGATATCACTCCTTCTAGAGGTGTGCTCCTTGAGGTGATGACCCTCAATGCCACATTACCTAGTGTTGCATTGATGTTCCTTCTGCGGAACATACAGGTTAACAGGTTCATTAGTGCAGAATGAACTCCAGCTTTTCCTAAAGTTTTACTTATAGCGGGAATGATGACATTGTTGAAGGCTCTTTCGATGTAAAGAAAGACCGCTTATGTGTCCTCCTTTTTTATCGTAAAGACTTTTTTCAATCGTGCTGTCAACTTCGTGTAGGTATGCTGGGTTTAGGCTAAGTCTTCTGCCTTCAGATTACTTCGAATATAAGTGCTAAGTAGTTTTTTAAAGTTTTTGAAATGAATATGTCTGGGCCATACTCAGGCTTACCTTCCTTGGGAATGAAAACTACCTAAACTACTTTGGATCATTACCGCGATTGACGATTAAAAAATTGTGGTCAATTATGTATTGGATTAAGAACTCACCTCAAAAATTTGTGTTCGTGCTATCACAATGTATATGATGGGAGTTAGCCTCACATGCAATGATCACATCTGACCTTTCTTGCTCTATTTTGTTGTCAACCATTAGCTCATTCATATCCTAGGCTGCTGGTTGCTTCACAACATATTGTGCTTAAGTGTGTTTACCCTGTATTGACCACAAAAATATCCTGTTCGATATTATTAAGGTTTTGCACATATTCCATCATTTTAAAATCGAAATTCGTTTCAGAGCCCGGTTCTCGAACGAAAAGTAGTTGCATTTAGCATTTATTTTGGTATTGCACCGCCCTCTACTCTCTCGAATGTCGCATATAAAACTCTATCCAGCGTGTTGTGTTAACGCCTAAACTCTTTTGCACCACACTCCTCGGCAATTATCAGTATGAGTTTCACTTCATCAAATTGACTTTAGATCAAAACTTTCAATGAAACTGGAAAAAACCAGGTGCTTTCAGGTTAGAATAAACCTTCTTTTCATCTACTTTAAGATCTCTTAAGACAGCACTCATTGTCTGCAACTCGAGTAGTGAAGTCTGATCTTGGGACTACGGGATGACTGATTGAGTCATGCCGTCTAACTTGAAAAGGGTGTGATACCTCTCTGGAATTTGGCACACCGTATTTTGGAAAAGATATTAACTTTCCCTCGAATTCTGCCATTCAGTGCTGCAATAAATGTATGAGGACGATTGGTGTGTTATCATCAAAGATATCTTCCAGCTGTTGGCTATGCTAACGACAGCGACGAGTACTCCAATCACATTTTCTTTGAAATTCTGTAGCGCCCGCCTCGATGAAAACGGTCTTTTGCAGATATTTGAAGATATTGCTTCCACTAATTAGCCACAGACCTAAGATGACTTAAGGGAAACAATTCCACGCCACGCCTTGATAGATTTCTCGATATAGAGAGGTAGATATCTGGACTTTTCGAAGTTCAATGAAACAAGCGGTTTCTTGAAATCAATTTGCGTCTCGATTTTGTATCCATTCGAATCCAGTTAACCAACATCTACTACGTGCAACAGATGATTTAAGGTAATCGTAAGACAAAATCGATTGCAAACTTTTCACAGTTAATTTGGAAAGTGAAAATCCCCTTTTTGAAAATGATGTGACAAATATGATCATTTTCAATGGGATTCTCAGTCAGGGGTTTATATTGTTCATATCGCGCAACCCACATAACTTCATCCCGGTCTAAAGAAGGACTCCTTCGAAACAGGACAAGCAACGCAGTGATTCCTTCGAGAAGAGAGAAAAATTTCTCCACATCAGCGCCATGTGTTGCCTCATCAATAAAATCATCGAGGTCATTAAGTGTATTAACTGCTACCCATCAGTATCAGATGGTGCTACGTAGCTTGCTTACGTACTCCGGCCAATCCAAGACAAGTCAAGCCAGGATGAGGATTCGGTGTGGATGGATGGGGATGGTGGTGTTATTCTTTGTCGGTTCCAGGGTGAAAATCCGGGTGGCACATCCCTTAATTTAGTGTTTTCATTTATTTTCTTCGATCCTGACCTGGTTGGGATGTTGAGCTTGGTTCGCTTATGTGTTCGTATTTATGGAAGAATGCGAGTACTGCAATAATTTTCGGTTTCTCTTCTTTTTTTTATTTTCTTAATTTTTTTTTTTTTCTTTTTTTTCTGGTAGACTCGTAGGTTTAAGTTGCCCTAATTTAGTCCCTTATTCGGTCTGCTTGGCTGGAATGAGTTGGTATTGGAGACTACTCTTCGTAATAGGGGCTCTTGTGTGTATTTTGAGTTTTATCTGTCCCTGGTGGATCCACTGTTGGAGCGGAGATGATGTTATTGCCTTGAATATGAGGTTTCCCTGAATATTTGAACTGATATGCGACCGAGAAACCATTTAGATGGAAATTCAATTTGAACGGGAGGTTAACGAAAGGAAAATATATACGAAGAGGTTACATGTGCTTCAGTGTGGATGTGTGAGTGAGGTTAAAAGACACTCGGATTTGGGTTTGGTACTGTTAAATCCTTTTTTTGCTGTTGTTTGTAAGGAGATCACATTCTTTTCCCTCTCCCTAGAGTGGACTTTAATGAGGTAATATATAGTCAATCGGATTCCTTGAATTTGTGGTCCATTATGTCTGGAAACGGGGTTTGGATTGATGTTTGTGATGTGGTAATTTCCGAAAGTTTATTATAACTTAAAGAGTTATTTCATTCTTCTTATAGGCTCTTCCCAATGCGTATCAAAATCTTTAAGTTGCACAGATCTCGATTGGGTAAGTTGATGCTAATGTTTGCTGTTAAAATCACAACTCAACCTTTTATTGTTCCTTAAGTCGACTACATTCTGTTTCTGAATTTAAATCTAATCAGGTCCACCAAATATCGAGCGTATAATTGGCAACAAATTCAGCTTTTGTTAGTTATCTAGATCACGTGGCATCACAATGGGACAATAGGCCTAAGTGGGTTGATCCTTTCCAACCGCCACTCTTATCTACTCTACCTACCTTAGTTATCTAGATGGTACTCGTATTGCAAGATGGTCAAAAATTCAGTAACATACTCGTATACACTCTCAATTGAGTCACAGATATCAGATTGCTTTCTAACTGAATCGAAGTTTCGGTTCCTTACAGATGGAATTTTAAAACAATATTTTAATTTTCTTGATTTATTTTTTATTCATCTCTTACCTTTTTTGGACAACATCATCACCTATGTACTGCTCATAGAATTATCGATTATGCCTTTTAATCTACACCGCCAATATCTGTTCTGCCTTTCTGCTATCAAGGCTTTCTATAGCATCACATTGGCCTTTCTAGTAAGCATTACATTCCACTCTGTTGATAGTTCCCCAATTAGTTATACTGTTAGTATTATAAGTTAATGAGCTTAACACACGCTGCCCTTCCCATTCTACAGCCGAAGAGCAGGGACGTGATTCCGGGAATGAACATGAAAAACAGAGAGTACTGTCGGCATCACAGAAATATATTAAATTAGAAATAGCTGACAAGAAATCATTGATAAAAATTTCAAAGAGTGTCGGAGACAGAACGGTGCCCTGCGGCATACCAGCATTTATTTTGTGAATATTAAACTTGAGACCATCCAAAATAATATGAATTTATCGTCTCGATCTCTCAAACTCTGTCAAATGCCTTAGAAATATCAAGTGCAACTAACTTGCTTTCGCCAGATTGATGTAAATTTTGGTTCCACTTCTCAGTAAGACATGCCACCAAATCACTAATTGACCTGTTGCTGCGAAAACCGTACTGATAGCCATTGAGAACTTTTCGCATTTCGAGATATGTCATGAGCTGACAGTTTTACAGCGTTTCCATGACTTTGGGAAGAAAAGACGTAAGTGTAATAGGTCTGTAAGGGGACAGAAAAGAAGATTTGTGTCTTATAGGAATAGACTAGACAAATATTATTTTCCGTTTATTCGGAAAGAGTCCTAAAGCGTAGGATTGATGAAAACGCTTACGCAAGGGTTTTGCCAGCATGAAAGAACATCTCTTCAGAGGAAGGGGAGATATACCATCTGGATCGGCGGATTTGTATATCTTTAAGTACTCTTGCTACACGAGTGTGAAAGTGAATTCATCCCATTGAAGATTCGACGCACTCAAGTGTAGGCGAAGGCGTGTAGAAGTGTTGAGCTGGCTGCAAAATATTCAGCCAGCAGATTGGACTTATCCAAAGAGCGAACAGCTGTCACTGACTCGCAGGACGAGTCAGATTTTCTGATGTTTTTTGCAAACGACCAACAATTTTTCTACCTTAAGGACATAGTAGTATTTGGTCATATTGGAATTCCACATGTTTAAGAAAGACGTTGCAGCCATTTCTGGCCACTTTCAGTTCTCCTCTGTCGGGTTGGTCTTAAATGATCGAAAAAACATTTTTCTAACCCTGACAACCTTGTACAACTCGAGCCGTACCATGCCTTTTCTTTTGATACGATTGCGATCTCATTCCAAAGAAAACAGTGTCTGTGATGATTTCTAAAACGGCATCCAAGTCGTTATTGAGGAAATATAACGACCAGTTAAAATTCCCTAAGAAGCTGTTAAGTCCGCTCCAACTGGTTTCTCGTATTGCCATACAGTTCGTTTAGGAATCTTTTCTCTAACTATGTGGTCAGTGTACGAGAAATTAGCTGATATAACACAGGGATCCTGATCTTGTATTATTGGCGGTATGACTATCAACGTCTGGTATACGTGTGGGCTTATTAACAACCTGGTTCAACAATACAACACACCTTCCTCCGGGTGATGTCTGTCCAGAATATCGAAGCCACCTAGAATTGTGTACACTGAAATCGCACGTAATAACGATGTCAGTATGATGATGCAGGGATACAAATGAAAAAGTCTTTTCATAGAATTTGTACGTAGTTATATGAAAATCCCGTCGGCGTCAACTCTGACATGAAGGCATAACACTGCATAGCACGTACTAAGACACACTTGTTCACAACCACCTCTGGAAAAATATCGAAACCTAATACTCCTGAGTTTCAAACAAACCGTGGTACGCGCGCGGAATTATAAAAATAAAAAAAAAAAAATAGCGACTATCTGCTCCAAAGCGCAGACAGCCCTAGACGTGATCTACGACTGGTGCACTAGTAATGGGCATTCAGTCAATCCTCTCAAAACTGAGGCTTTTCTCTTCACGATAAGGAGGAAACTGTCTATTCTGACTAATCTAAAGCTTCAAGGCATCACCATCCAATTCTCTAAAGAAGCTAAGCATTTGGATGTCATCCTAGATAACAAACTTCTCCAGACTAAACATGTAACGCCGAAAGCATCTAAGACGCTGTCGGCCTTCTGGAAGTGTAGAGGAAGTGTAGTCATGGATCTACAAGGCTATAATAAGGCCAATTATATCCTATGCGTCGGTTGTCTGATGGAATAAGCTTTCGCGAAAATACGTGACTGCAGCTTTTACCAGACTCCAAAGAACGGTTTGCCTCGAATGCATGGGGGCTTTCCCTAACACTACTGCCTCCGCTCTAGACGCATTGATGAATCTCCCTCCCCTTGATATCCATATCATGGGCTGTCTTATGACTCCGGTCCTATGGACATTCCGTCCGATGCAGTGACGGAAAAAATTGGAGATCGACTTTTCTTGTGCCCAGGACTGGCTTCGGGCAGGTTCTGAGCCAGGAAAGGAATGCACACAGGTATTCACGGACGGCTCGAAAACCAATATAGGATGTGGCGCCGCGCTGGTGTCTTTCTGGAAGGCGACAACATTAGATTTCACTTTACCTTAGGAAAGCTCGCATCTGTCTTCTAAGCAGAAATTTACGCAATCCTGATGGCAGCGAACTATGTATATTGCGGAAAACCGGTGGAGAGGGCGAAACATTTGTACCTGCAACGACAGCCTTGCTGTACCCTCTTACGACTTTCAAGCAAGTTCGAGAATGCAAGAGATCACTGAACGCAGTCGGATGTCTAAATTCAGTGACCCTTGTCTGGATCCCATCTCACAATGCTATCACGGGAAATGAAATTGCGGATTAACTTGCCAGGAATAGTTTAGAGGAGAGTTTTTCAGGACCCGAACCTACGTTGTGTCTGCCTACGTCCTCGGTTAAGGCTTCCATTGACAGTTGGGTGTGATACGAACACAACTGCAGATGGCACAGCTCCGCGGGATGTAGACAAACAAAACGAATGCTTCGCAACGTCTCTAGGAAAGGAAAGGTCAGCAGCCTTTCTGCTATAACTCAGCAGGAAAGAGTGCAGATTGCTTACTGGCGTCGTGACAGGGCATTATACCTTTGGAAGGCCCTTAAATGTGCTGGGTATAAGTGACACAACATTCTGCGATGCTTGCTACGGAAGTGATGACGACACCGCGAAGCACTATCTCTGTGAATTTTTTGCTTATAGGGCTATAGTCACCTTATTACTGAATGAGAACATGAGAACATTTTGGGTATGAAAACTACTAACTTCTCTCTACGGCAGGGAAATTTGAGTCATTTCTACGCAGCTCCTCATGATATTCTCCAGCGTTTCCAGCACGATATCGAATGACCTTTGCGGCGGGTATTATACCTTTTGGAGTACTATATTATTATTCAGTTTATTAGCTACTTTATTTTTTTCTCAGCAAAATCACCCAAAAACCTATGTTATATCAGCGATTTTCAAGATGAATGCAAGAGCTTCCATATCAGGAAGGTAAAAAGTGTGAGTAAACCTTTCCTAAGACCAGCTTAAGCGGTCATCCACACTAACCTATAAATGTAAAGCTGCATCTGTCGTAAGTTATCTGCCAACAAACACTATGTCCTATTCTAGTGAACTGCAATTAAAACCACAAAAACGCACAGAAAATCGGGAAAAAAAATCGGAATTCCATGTAAGTGCACTAGAAACAAGAAGCTTTCAACTCGAATAAAAATTCTCCAAAAAAAAGACGCAAAAAACCAACCTTGTGGTAAAGTGGTAAATATATCCGGATGCAACCATTCAAAGCCACCCATCGTAACTATCCACCCACTTGCAATTGAACGTAAAAAAAATGTAATTAAACAAGTCAAACAGATATCCTTTCGCTCAAGTGTCCGTGTGTAATCTATGTTTCTGTGTGTAGTGTATTCGTATGTATTCTCGCACCCACAACTCAAGCGAAGTTCCGTTGGGCATTTAATCAGATATCCACGGCATTTAATTAAAAAACTAAATTACATTTATTCGCTGCAATTTCACCCCCACCTCTGACCATGCTATCGTTCATGCTAGTACCGACATAAGCAGAAACCAACCAACGGACAAGGTGATTAATTGCATATGCCTGTAACTGTGACTGTGTACTTGTGACGTCAGAGCTAGCATCAGTTCACTATAGTGCAGGTGACTGCTTGTGCACACTTATACGATATCACTCTGACAGGCGACAGCCAACAGCCGACAACCGAAGACCTGACATCTCTGCCATAACGACAACGATGATGAATGGCCGATGACAATTTTTCACCTCCCACCCCCCTCCCCCCCTTTATTCTCAAAATTTCAAGAAAAATGTTTACACTCTCCATCCAACCCAATAACAGATAAAGAATTCCTTACAGGAGGCAATAACAAAAATGTAATCACCGCTTCAAGGATGAAATCTGATTTTCATCCTTACAGCTATTGAAAGGCAAAAGGATTACCTGGACTCTGATGCTGTTTGTTGTGACTGTGTGCTTGACACCTTTAATTTAAAAATGCCACAAAGAGAGGTTCCTTTAGTGTCCTCAGACGAGCGTATTTTCATACGCAACAGTCTAATCCGAATATTGGACCTGACCTAGAGGGTAATTGAATTGTGTGGATACGTCGTTAATAGAGCGCCGCAATCAAAGTGGTTTATCACACATATTTGGCTACGCACCACGTTTACCTACCCTCTGATCCAACTCAGTAGCAATTTTTCATACCAATCCCGCCACCGCTGTTTGCATTTTTCGATTTGAAGGTAGAGTTGCCAAAGTGTCGTGTTTGTGTTGAAAATGATACACAACTGAGTCGGATTTAAAGAAACAAATACAGCTTCTCAAATCTATCCGAAGTGATCCAGAGATAGATTGATGCAGATTCTGGAGTTAAGTATGGTTTTAGTTTAAAGTAGTCTAAGCAACAGGTATCAGTATCCTGTAACCAAGCACATTATTTAAGATGTTCCAGGTTAACTATTGTACAAATAACAAACTTGCCATAAGAATCATCGTGTCCAAGCAGGCAGTTTCGTCATGGAGGACCAATGTAACCCAACAGCATTGCTGACAACATGCTAGCCACTGTATTACTGAGATACACAATCGGTAAAGTTTCTTGCGGTCTCTAGTATAAAACCGTCCGATTTCGAATTTGGCTGTTGTTGTGGAGCGTATAATACCCACGCCTCTACCTTGCCTAGAAGTGGGTAATGATCGACAGTCAGATAATTTGCATTTGAAACGTTTTGCACGCCGTAAAGTCGATCGGTCTTAGCCCGTTGCTACTTGATCCCTCCAGCATAGCTTCTGTCTAACCTAGCGTCGAGGTTAGAGTGAAAGCTTACAGGAAAACAAAATACAACTAAGGTTACTAGGAGAACTTACAGGGCTATGGACAACAATATTCAATATTCACGAGAACGGTCGAGCTCCACCTGCGCAGAAATGCCTTGCGAATGCATCCTCTGTCTTAGATGCAATACCCGCACGCATACTAACCGGGAAAATCCTGCATGATTTCGGTTCAAAAGCTGGTGGACAGAACTGAAACCACACTCGACATGAAGAAATACGCGCTGGGCATCGAAATAGTAAGCCCCTAATTGCGGATACTAACTGCGAGCCCTACATAATGGCATGGGAAATCCAATGTTGGTGCATGTTGGTCGGTTCATTGCTTTCAAAAGTCTTAAAGTTTACGATCAGGTATATGAAACAATACTGTCCGTTAGGTGATGCCTAGCGACTATCTGTTCCAAAGCGCAAGCAGACCTAGACTATTGGTGTACTATAAATAGGCTTTCGGTCAATCCTCTCAGATCTGAGGTTGTTATCTGTATTTAAAAGTAAGTCGAAGCAGATTAGTCTGACGCTATCTTGTGCTTAAAGGCATCCGAATCCGTTTCTCCAAGACGAAGCTAAGTATTTGGATGCTTGAGATGCTAGCATTGTAGACAACCAAGTCAGACGATAGTATATATAAATCCAGGAGATAATTGACTTTCGCGTTGCATTTGTTGTTGCCCCAAAAAGTGTTCTGGGCATGTTTTTGGTTTTATTTTTGTCGATAAGTTTGATTTCAGACTACTGCAATTGCACCCTTTGTTCGATGAAGCACCATGGACAGAGGGAGTGCCAGCAACTTCGCCATATTCAGCACTCGCACTTTTCACAATACCTGTCGCCCGTTTGACTTTTTCGGTTTCGTACTGCCTATTCTGATGAAGTTTAACTCTCTCTATCGTTTCAGCTCAACTTACAGAACGTGTCGAAGGAGCCGCAAGGGTCATATTTGAATCTGGTGATTTAGCAACTCTGAGGTAAGCACCTAAATCGGAGGGAAATCTATTTATCCACAGAGACCTAACCCCGGTCGCGAAAGAGAAGACCACAGGTAGATTTTTGGACCTTTTTGGATCACCTCCATATTTTTTACCATTTATCGCCCATTTTGGATGTATTTGGCTCTTAGTTTAACGCCTTATCTAGGCTCTTATCAGAAACGTAGGATCTTTTACTTTCTACCACTACAAGGCAACCAAAGAAAGGAAGGCCTTCTCCTTGATATTTAAATTTTGGGCTGCATTCTCAAGGACATTCTCTATTTAAAAAGAAGTAGCTTTGGTGCAATACGTACTGGAGTTTCGAAAACCTTGCACATCGATTAGATTTTGGATCTGGTCAAAAGAACCAGAATTGTTGCTGCGAAAATACGTTCCCTTTGCCCAGGATTGATTTTGGCTAGAATCTGAATCAGAAAAAGAATGTGGAAGAGTCTCACGTCTGGCTTAAAACCCATTTAGTATGCGACGCTGGTGTGTTTTCGGAGAACGACACCGTTGGATTGCATTCCTCGTTAGGAAAACTTGCGTCCGTCATGCAGACGGAAATATAAGCAGTCCCAATGTATCGAAACATCTCAACACTTCCAAGTTAGTTCGAAGTTCGAAAAGTTTCTATGAACGCAGTGGAAAGGCTGAATTCGCCGAGACTTGTTTAGGTCAAAGTTCACAATGACTTTGTTGAAAATAAGATCATAGATGAAGCTGCTAAGAAAGTCTCAGAGGAGAGTTTCATAGGACTCGAACCTACATTAGAAATGTTTGCGTTCTTAATTAGGGCATCTATTAATAGGAAGCCAGCAGCGGACCAAAATGGCGTTGTCAATAAAAAGCGGGAGCAGAGCAAAGTACTGGTCTTATCATAACGGTTTTCTGAATTTAACGCCACTGAAGGTTGTTACGATTTGACCAGTTACAAGCTGCCTGACATTCGTCATACAGCAGGACCATCGGTAGTCCATTCCAGAACTTACATCACGGTACCATGGAAGTCAATAACCTCCCGAATCTCTGTCCGAACCCGGCTCATTGAAGTAGGCCCCTTGTGGGAGTGTCATGGTAACAGTGGTTTAAGCCCATACAGGGTGCTCCTGTTGGTTGGAATAAGTATTCGGTGCTGTGACCGCAGATCAGTAAACGTTTTAGATCGTCCTCGACTCATACCAAGGGTGGAACTTGTGCCTCCAACACAACCTCCGCTTTGGAATTTAACTATTAATGTAAGCAAGCGATGACAAGACGTTTCCTTGCTCCCATCGATGTATGGACATCCCGTGAAATTAAGTCTTCCAGAAAGGTGTTAACGTAACACAAAAGACGTTCTGACAACGTAACGAAATACTACGATTAAGCTTTTGCTCCGCACTTTGATGTCCTAGGCATTGGTGACACAGCATTCTGTAATGCTTGCTGCGAATAAGACGACCTCTTTCTCTGTCATGGCCCGAACTACGCTTTCATCTGGCTTCAGGTAGTAGGTTCTGATGGTGGGGGTACTAAACCGATAGAAAGAATTTATACAAGATACTTTTCATCCAAGTCCTACTTTATGACGCAGAAGCCTGATCTTTGACGAAGGTAATGAAAACGCTCTCGGGTTCTTGGAAAGAAAAATTCTTTGAGAAATATTCAATCCCGTTTGCATCGATGGAGAATGGAGGAGGCATTTTAACAGCGAATAGTAAGGGCTATACAGCGATGCCAAGCTCGTCAGAAAAGTTCCGATAACCCGGCTAAGATCGCTAGGTCACCTCGAGTGCATGAACTCCAACGTCCCAGCCCGGAAGGTTTTCGACTCCAACCAAGATTGCCAACGCAGTAGAAGACTACCTCAACTTAGGTGGCGCACGCAAGTTTTTTTTTTTTTTTTTTATAATTAATTATCGTTAAAATAGTTTCACATTACAGGAAACTTAGGGAGGA
Source organism: Volucella inanis (assembly GCA_907269105.1). Classification (NCBI taxonomy): domain Eukaryota; kingdom Metazoa; phylum Arthropoda; class Insecta; order Diptera; family Syrphidae; genus Volucella; species Volucella inanis. Next base: position 128,900,283 of record OU026157.1, read on the forward strand.
AGAAAAGAGAAGTACCAATGTCTTAAGTGTTTGCAAGTTATAATAAATATGAAATAGAGAGTTCACAAGGGCATTCCATTTAAGAATTTTACGGCTTAGGATAAACCCACGATATTTTAGAGTACGTCCGAAACTGGGCTTGAGAGTATACTGATGAGCATTAATAGCGAGATAGGTGGTATGGTTAAAAGTTTGAAGACGTAGAATACTGCCATCAATCTCAGTGGAGCACTGGTGGTGAGAAAGACGAAAAAACAAAGTGAGGCAATAGGCTGCGTCCATTGTCTGTGCAATATTAGCGTCAGTTATGCGCAAGAAGGTCTCACTCTGACACACATACTGAGAAAGGAAAGTTTTTCAATTTTGTAGATGCAAATGCCATCTATGGATAGTGGCTAACTGTTCAAGTCTTGCTTTAACGACAGAAGACAGCATTGTGTTATGGAAGCATTACTCTTTTGATGGTTCCCCAATTGGTTATGCTGTTAATATCAGAACTTAATGAGCTTAGCATACGTCCCTGTTCCCATTCTACCGCCGAAGAGTATGAATATGAAAATATGAAATATGAATATATCGACACCAAAGAAGTATATTGGACTAGAAGTAGCAAGCAAGAGAGCATTGATGAAAATTAAAAAGAGTGCTGGAGACAGAACGGAGCCTTGTGGTACACCAGCACGCTCCTAATGGAAGTTTCTAATCCATTAAAGAAGAGAGTCATCGATCCCAAAAACATGCATTTGCGCCAAAAGAGCCTGATGCCAAACTAAGTCAAATTCGATTTTTTAGGGGCGGGCTGGAAAAACGGTGTTTACCATCCACTCGGAAAGAAATGTAAAGATTAGGCTTGATGAAAAAACTTACGCAGTGGTTTTGCCAGCGAAGAACAACACCGGTTCAGAAAAATGGGAGATATACCAGCGGATTTGTGAATGCTAAGATATTTAAGTACTGTCACTACTACACGAGTGCGAAAGTGGATTCGTCCCATTGATGATTCGACACGCTTAAGGCATTGTTGCAGTCATTTTTGGCTCGTTTAATTTTTTTCCGTTTCCCCTCTGTCGGATTGGTCTTGAAGAAGTGAAAAAAAAATGTTCTCTAACTCTGAAGGACTTTTTACAGCTCGAGTAAAGGTTTTATACCCTTCATCCGATAAGGGGTAAATGATCTCATTTCAAAGAGAATAGTGACTATAATCTTATCAACAGCGGTAGCTACGTCGCTATCGAGGAAACATAATGACTTGTTAAAATTTCTAAAGAATCTGTTAAGTCCCTTTCAACTGGCTTTCTAGTATTTCTATAAGATTCGTTAAGAAATCTTTTTTCTAACTGTGTGGTCAGTATACGAAAAAATTGCTGATATTAAGCAGTGCTCCGCCGACCCAGTAAGGGAAAGCACATTGACCTTGTACATATCAGGGTGTAAAGTTAAAAGCAAGTCCATAGTGTTGGTGTTGTTGCTTTCAACGTTTTCGCGTAGGCTCATTAACAAGCTGGGTCAAGTTTTTTTCCACAGCGGTAACCTCAACACACCGTCCTTTGTTTGCTGGAAGGTAACCTGAGCCAACTTCGTGTGCGCAACTGCAGTCAGCTTGCAAAAGTTTGCGCTAGCAAGAGGGCCATACTATCTTAGGCCTTATCCACCCAAGGCAGACGAAGATATCATTGGTCGCTTCGAATGGAAGGTGATTCAAGTGATTTTTATTTCTAATTGCGTTGACGTTTGGACCTTGGAGGAGGCTAATAGAAGGGTACAAATCAGTCGCTTAAGAAGGGCTAGGACATGAATTGACACTCACTTTCCGCTGCAAAAAGCCTTCATTTGCAATGAAGCTCAATATAGAGAGACCTCGCCTAAGGGGGCACACATAATGCAAAATGGTCTCAGTCAACTTTTTTATTTTTTTTAAGAACTTAACACTGAGGTGGGTATGCATATACATATACATGCCTCAGCATGTGTTAAGACTTTTGAAAAGTGGGATAGGGAGAGAAAGAAAGATTTGGGTTCAGTGGTTAATTTCGCTCCATGTGTGGCATCCAACATTTAATGGGGAAGCTTAATTCTTAGTGTTGTTGTTGTTGATTTCTAGTCAACTTCTCATCTTCCTTGATTTCCGTTAACTGAAAGAAACGAATATCTTTCGGGCAAGGCTGGGATTTGAACACCAAACCTTCCGATTTCTAAACCATTCCACTACTGGTACTGTCACTGCTCAACAACCCATACCCTCTCCCACAAATACTAACAACTGCTTTCCCAATTTCGACCTTACAGCAGGAACCAAATACCCTAACTTTATCAGCTCGCATATCCTAAATCCCTCTGATAGCTCGCCTTCTCGCCTCGGTTTCACGGGCCCAGTTCCTATTTTTGATCCCCTTTCATCGCCTAACTATAAATCGACCCAGAGGAATATAGACACCATGGAATGCCGTTACGCCCTCTCTAGGCTAAGGGATAAAAAGATATACGAAAATATACGTATATTCCATCAGATGATCACTTATTTTTCACCGCGTCAAATGCCAGTTCATCCAAGGAATGTCTTCTTATTGATAGCATAACTGACTCAAGCCTGTGCCAAGTAAGTGGCGTCCCTAACTCTATCGGTAGGCAACTAGACCTTATTTTCACTAGTGATCCTATAAACTCCACAGTAACACGTTATGTCCCTTTATCCTTTCAGCTGTCGACAACTTTCATCCCTCTCTTCTTCTCTCATTTTTCCATAACTCTCCATCCCAGCCCACTTCTTGAACTACCATCTCTTCTTAAAACTTCCATAAAGCTAATTTTCGCAAAATCAATACTTATCTTAGCAAACGTTCGTTTGATTTAACTAACCTATCCTTATCTGATGCTGTCTCCAATTTCTACAGCGAAATATTTAATTATATTTCTCTCTACGTCCCCTTTTCACGGCATAAAACATCATCTATTTCCCATCCATGGTACAACAGAAGACTTCGCTCTTTACGTAGTAAAAGAAACAAATTATGGGCAGCTTTTCTTCGCACCAATTTTTATTACGACTACTCTAACTATCTTGGAACTTAACTGCAATTCACCCAGCTCTATAACTGCCTCTATCAGCGCTTTCTCGGCACAGCGCAGACCAACCTTATCAATGATCCTAAGACATTTTATCAATTCGTCAACAACAAAAGAAAATCAGACGGATATCCCCCCCTCTCTCTCGTTCCATAACATATCATCGACCGACCTACATATTATTGCCAACTATTTTGCAAACTTTTTTAAGCAGTCATTTGCAGACAACCCCTTCGTACCCGACCCCATGTATTTCAAGTACCTTCCCAATTTCTCCATTGGTCCCTCTCTCTCTCAACCTTTTGATCCCACCCTTATCGAAGAAAAGTTACAAAATCTCAATGATGAATTTTTATCCGGTCCAGATGGGCTCCCAGCAATATTTCTCAAAAAGTGTGCCTCCAATCTTTCGTAACAACTTTCCTCCCTACTTCATCTGTCCCCAATTCCAATCCCCCCAAGTTTGGAAGACCTATTTCATAACCCTGGTTCACAAAAAGGGATCAAAGATTGAAGTAACAAACTACCGTCCCATTGCGAAGCTTTCTCACATACATTCGAAAGTTTTTTATATGATGTTCTAAGCTTTCAGTGCAAATCACTTATATCACTCAGTCAGCACGGATTTCTAAAAGGTAGATCAACTACTACAAACTTAGTTGAATTCGTGTCCTTTGCGCTATCAGCCCTAGAAAATGGCAACGAAATTGATGTTATTGCTACAGATTTCGCTAAGGCATTCGATAAAATATCACATCAACTGATCCTTTTCAAATTGTCTTCTCTCGGTTTTGACCCCATTTTGTTAAAATGGATATCTTCTTATTTGGAGAACCGTTACTATAGCGTTCGCTTTAGGTCAGCCTTCTCAACCCCGTTTTTAGTCACTTCTGGTGTCCCACAAGGCAGCCATCTTGGTCCATTCCTTTTTATTCTAACTATAAACAATCTTGAGAGGATTATCAAACACTGCTCCGTATCCATTTACGCTGACGACACTAAGTTCTCCAAAACTATTTCTTCACCCCAAGACTCTGTTCTCCTTCAAGAAGACCTCGATAGGTTTTCCACCTGGTGTCTAAAATATTGCTTTGAAAATCTATGACTTTATCTCGTAAGTCCTATCAATCCCCATCTAGACTTTATTTTCTGCATGACCACCCTATACCCCATGTGCAATCCTTTCGCGACCTCGGAATTTTATACGATAGAGAGTTAAACTTCCGTTCGCATATTGATGAAATAATCCTTAAAGCCAACTCATCGCTCAGTTTTATCAAGCGTTGGTCTAAAGAATTTAGCAACCCTTATGTGACAAGGTCACTTTACATTACTCCTGTCCGCCCCTTTCTTGAATATGCCAGCCAAGTGTGGTCCCCCTTTCAGCGAACTCATACAGCGTGAGTTTTTTAACTTGAGACATCCATATTACTCGAAAAATACGCGATATCCCGAAAAATGTTTCATACAAAAGTCACAAGGTTCTGAAAGGGACATAAGATGGTGACCACGAGTTTGACCTTGAGCCCCACGACTTTGTCTCAAAGGTCTTATTCATTCAGTGCTAGATACCACTGCACTGGCACGCCTAAATCATTAATCGATTTCCAACGTTGGTGTTAGAAGGTCGAGATTTGTTTTGAGGAAGAAGTTAAAACTCAAAGAAATTTCAGATAGAGACATATTGTCCTAAACTTATCTGAGAGTGTATGATGTGCACTTTGCCCTTTTTTCTACTTGATCGGAACTGTACTTCATTTAGAAGTTCGATATTTGTTTTGAGGATCTAATTATTATTAGTAACGTTTTCCAGATTAATAATGCAGGCAATTTTAATTGAAGAGAAAATTGAAATGATATTGATTTATGGAAAAAGTGGAAGGAACATCGATGGTGCTGTTGCTCTTTACGCCCAACATTTCCCAGACCAAATACGATCGCGCTCTTCCTTTTATCAGGTCATCCAACAATTCACTGGTGAAGGAAGTGTGCAACCAAAGAAAAGGAATCGGTCAGATAGGGTGGCTGTTGAGGACAATGAAATAGCAGTGTTAGCTGCCGTTGCATACGATCCTCACATTAGCACTCGCCAAATAAGTCGTGAATCAGGAATTTCTCAAACGACTGTCTGTAAGATATTACATCGGCATAAATACCATCCTTATCAAGTTTCAATGCATCAAGAATTCTCTATCGAGGATTTTCGCAACCAGGTTTTCTTTTGTCAATGGGCACTTCAGCAAATTGAATGAAACCTCCTTTTCTTCGCCAAGGTGTTATTCTCTGATGAATCGACATCAGAGACAAATATCGACAAATATGCATTATTGGGCCACCGAAAACCCTTTTTGGTTGCGACAATTTGAACGCCAGCACCCTTGGAATGTTAATGTTTGGGCGGGAATTGCTGGTCCTCGCATTTGTTCGTGCGAAAAGATGAACTCCTGCGCATCTTTGAGTCTCTGAAAAACAAAAAGTCGTCGGGAGTAGACGGTATTCCAAACTTCGTATTAAGACACCTGCCCTTGGAAGCAGTGGATATATTTACTACGCTATTCAACGCTATTCTAAGTACAAAAAATATTATCCCAACAAAGTCCTTTACGATGGGGCTAATCTGAATGGGATTGACAATTTCCTGATTAAGGTGATCCGAAGACACGTTGCACGAGCAGTGACCAACGATAATAGCCTGGTCTTGTGGGCTTATTACCCCAATGAAATGTACCACGAGAGTTTCTATTGGGCTTTATCAAGCCAAAGGCATTTCTCTATATTGATGCTAAAGGGTTAATGCAAAGCAGGGATGGTACCCCGGTAATATACCACCGCCACCTCGGTGCGAAGGACAAGCGGCTCATCTACGACGGGTATGTCGCCAATAATCAGGAGCTCCTCCGTTTTAGTCCCGCGATTGCGGACAGGGGTCGGACCAATGCCGAGAAACAGTACACCGAATTCTGGTGGCTTCTAGAAGGGGAGAGTTTATAAACAATTTTAAAGATACGGTATCTAAGTTTTTCGAAACCTTTTCTTAGAAATTTTATATATTGTATAGTTATACTGATAGATAAGATTAATTGTAAGATAGTTTTTAAGGCCGAAAGGTAAATCTCGAATGAGATGGTAAAGTTTAGAGCGCTCGGTAAGAGCCAGTAAGCTAGAATAAGTAACTATCATTGTTAAATTAGATTTAAGCATTTTTGTCTAAAATGTAAGTAATAATGAAAGAATCAGTAAAAATGAATTTAAAAGTAAAGTAAAGTAAGCGGGAATGATTGGAGATAAATTAATAGGTCCAAATTTTATTAAAGGCAACTTGAATGGCAAAAAGTATGCAAACTTCTTGCGGGATCATCTTCCAGTATTGCGACAAACAATGTGGTTTCAACATGATGGTTGTCCAGCCCATTATTCCCAAGTAGCCCGGGCGTATTAAACAATGTTTACCATCAACGATGGATCGGACGAGGGGGTCCGGATAATAGCCTGCTAGATCACTTGATCTTACGTCACTTGATTTCTTCTTGTGGGGCTACTTAAAAAGTGAGGTTTACAGAAAAAAGCCAACAATACGTGAGGACTTGAAAAGACGAATAACTTAAGCTTGCCGGAAGATTACGCCAGAAATACTTCTCAGTTCTGTTGGTTCATTTAAAGCGCGGATAGACAAGTGTATTGAAGTGAATGGTCACATTTTCGAGCATTTGTTGAAATAGTCTCGGGAAATAAACGTCGAAATTGGAAGAATTCAATGATTCAACAGTGGGAGGCAAGGGGACTCAATCTAATTAATCACCCCGAAGGAAACAAAATACTGCTACGTCCACGTGATGAAAATCAGGAATTATCATTTCAAAAATCAAAAGTGACCTTCGTTTGACCTTGAAAATGGGTCTCGTGGTCACCATTTTATGTCCTTTTCAGAACCCTATGACTTTTGTCTGAAACATTTTTCGGGATATCGCGTATTTTTTGGGTAATTTGGATGACTCAAGTTTAAAAACTTACCCTGTATATTCCGAATCGAGAACATTCAACGTCGTTTTCTTCGTTTTGCTCTTCGTGGACTACCCTAGAGTAACCCATTTATATTACCTCCCTATCGCGACCGCCTCAAACTTCTTTACCTGAGTACCCTCGAAAAACGCAAAAACGTAGCTGACATTCTCTTCATTCATCGACTGTTCTCCGGTTCTGTGTACTGTGCTTCCCTTTACAACTCTATTTCCTTCAACACTAATCCTCGTAATTTACGCTGTCCTCGTCTCTTCTATTTCCCAACCCATCGCACCTCTTATGGCTCTAACGAACCAATCTCCCGCATGCTCCGTAAGTTCAACTCAAATCTCCCCCTTTTTGATTTTAACCTGAGCACTTCTCGCCTTAAACTTGATCTCCTCCACCACTCCCTTACGCCCTAACCCTTAAGTTAGTCTTAGTTTTTAAGTTGGCTTTTTAAGTTCTAGTTTTTTAAGTTAGTTTAAGCTTGCATTAAGCGAAATAAATGGGGGCGTTAGCCGCCACCAAATTAATTAAACTACCACTTGCGGCATGGCCACCCACTTAAAATACACAACATGAGATAGCTCGCCAAAGACCGTAATAACTAAAGACACTTATCGGTTGAAACCGAAGTAAACAAGTTCGGAAATGTAAAGGCCTTAATCAGCTCTTTCCAAGAAAAGCGCATTTAAAGCAACTGAGACTGTTTTAGAAATGAGAAATGACTTTAAAAATTTATAATAAAAGTTGGCAACTCTACTCGTATACCCAATGTTCCCATTACCAATTCTAACGCCGGCAGAGTGATGACTCACGGATGCAATTTGCAGCATTCCACCTGCCATATCCATTATTGGATTAAGATTGACATTGGCCTGGCTATCCAGCTCTCAATTAAAGTGCTAAAATGCACACTACCGCGAATTGCACTTCTCCTATTGTGGAATCGAGATCCGATAAAAATTTATTCGATCATCACTGGCATGAGTGGATTTCACTGCCCATTGGCTAGCATACGAATTTATCTGACAGAAATTGGAGTTCTGGCTAAAATCAGGGTTTGATTGGTTTCCCTGTGATTGTTGATCCATTTATTGAAGCGTGACTTGGGTTTGAAACGAGGAAAAACCAAACCGACCATCGATATTGTGATGTTTCCGATAATTAATGTGAATTTTGCGAGTCAAATGATTCGGAAAAATAATTTATTTTGCGCGCATGGTTTTTTTTTTTTATTATTTTAATTTGTCCTGGACATCCACGCCGTTCATTCTAGGCAAATACATTTTGATTTATTCGATTAATTCTCAGTGTGGAAGCAGTACAATTTTATTGTTCAACTGCTCAACAAATATGCAACAAATGGAGAGAATTTAAAAAGATAACAACAAAATTGTAATTTAATTGGTGTTTAATCAATCACTTTAAAGAATGCCCCAGGGACTGTTTAATTTAACCAAAAGCAGTCGATGGATTAAATAAATTATTATTTGCACTGGCAAGATTCTGTTGACGAATTTAAAGCCAACGAGTATGATACTTGAAACTCGAATTAAAGTTAAAGAGGATAGCAACTCCACGTAGAAGGGGCATAACAACTCTGTTTATCTAAAAACGAGGCTGGAGAGCTTAATTTAATATGGGATACTGAAGCCTGGATAAACCCAATTTCATTTCTGAGAAACTCACAGCTCGATTAATTCAGACGAAATCAAATGAAATGCTCATGTTCTACCAGAGTTGGAAAATACCATGAAATGTGAGCATCGCCGGGTACTCATAAACTCACGTTATGTCACCAAAAATGATACGTTTGATGAATACGAGAATTCGTATTAGGAATTAGTCTCTGAAAACATGTCGTACGTGGATCACACGTTTCTTTTTTGGAACAAATGGAATACAAAAATTGAGGTACTTCAACCTCATAAATTTTTTTTTTGTGACATCCTACTTTTACTTGATTTTAGGTGTCACTGTAGTCTGGAGTACACCTTGGCCACAACCATAAACTCTTTTCATTTTGCGCTTGTAATTGCGCGTCACTTTCCACTTTCAACCGGCACCTAAAGCAAGGTTTTCCTTTACCGCGTTTTCCTTCCGAAATGTTCATTCTACGCTTTCTGAATAAGTACGTTCATGGTTATATCTTGTCATCCAATTCTAATAAGGCAGACGGTTCCAATAATTGAATTCCATTCGCTTCTCGTCTCAGCTGTCTTCTTCGTTTTACCGTCATATACCACTAAGTCCATTTTTGCTTTGCTTTGCTCGCTGATTTCTTCCTAAACGTCAATGTTGACATCATTCGCCTAGTATGCGCTTGCTGATCTTCTTCCTCAGACCAAGCCGGACCTCTTATTGCCCGGGTGGACCAAGATGTTGTGGATCATCCACCCGTTCTTCTTGATTGAGTGCATGCTTTTGCTAGTCCTCTTCCTCAGACCAGGGGTTTTGTAAGGATGCTCGGGTTCAACATAGCAAATCAGACGCGGTATCTTCAATGGCTTGCTGACAATGGCGGCACTGGTTTTCTGCGCTTAAGACTAGTAGGATAGAACTTCTTGAAAGATTTTTGCTAGCAGTCTTTTGCGATTGTAGCCAGTCGACATCTAATTTCTTCATTATGCTTCTTCGGTTGTCTGGCATCCGGGATATTTTGGGTTCGGACATCCGAAGTGTCTTTCTTTCGGTTTTTTCATCAAGTGACTATTACGTCCCTTGTGGGTGTTAAGATGTGAAATAGTTGTACCAGCAACGATTTCATCCAGCCACGAAATCGATAAGCTTAAATCCATTATCAGAATGAGAATGAGTGCCAAAATCAACAAACTTAAGCATCGATGATCTCAAAGTTCTTCAGCTGTCGTCGTTCCTTTTCCTTTTTGGGCCTGAACACACATCAGGCGATTGTTTGTTATTCATTCCACGTATATACACTTACCATATAGCTGAAAGTTATCGTCTGTCGTTTCGATTTCTGGCATCGTCAAAAGAAAGTTTAGTACTTCAAGGCCGATCTCGATATCAATCTGTTTACTCATATGGTTACATGAATCTTCACCAAATGAGGCAAAACATAACTTTGCCGTTCAATATGAACGCACCTGAAGCCAATGGGTGTTGGTATTTAAGTCCTTTCAAGGGAGGTCCATAAAATCGGCCGTTTTCGCAATATCTCGCCTCGGTTGACACCGGCTAGGGACTCAATCTAAGTTTCGACTTGTAAAGACAAAATCTTCTATCGGCATACAATCCAAATTGAGAGAAATTAAGACACCCGGCACAGACATATCTATGACAAGCCATGTTGCACCTTCTAAAGAAGGAGTGGAAAGACTGTGGCAACCCATGTTCCTACCACTTCCTGCACCCTCAGTAGCAACAAGTTTGTGGCAGACCACTGTCTTCTTGCTGCTACTGAAATTCCTCTTTCAAAAGAAAAATCAGAGGCTCAGCTGCATCCGCAAACCCCATCCAAAATATTTTATATAAAACGCCGAAATGCTTCACGCATTATCAAAACTCTCGGATCCATTCGTGTGCCCGGATCCATTCGTGTGCCCGGATCCATTCGTGTGCCCTTTCAACGTCATGTCTCTGAGGTCTTTTAGCGAAATCCTAAAAGATCACGGTGATCGATGAAAACGACGCCGATAGATGAATAGCACATGAACGGTGGTAGTTGGTCAAGTTAAGGCTTTCGGGCAACTTCCTGGCCATCATGCAGGAAAACTGCGAAACACGTACCATCACAAGCGACGCTGACTGGTACCAAGTCCATGTACCAGTCCAAGCTTATTGCTTTTACAGACAATCTTTACACAAAAGCTGTAGATGGATTAGGAGAGGTCTGGCCGGAAGCAAACCTCGAGATCGTGGCTAAGGAGGATATCTCTAGCAGACCTAGAACTCGCACCTGGATCGCAACCGAATTGTTCTCCCCAGAAAACATTCTAGAGATCATTAGGCTCAGTAATCGACTCTTCTCACTCATAACAGGAAAGACGCGAGGCTGGAGGAATTAAGATATATAACATAGATGATCGATAGTTAACACCGCAAATTGTTATTTTTCTAAGGCGTTCTGGGGCAAGCTCTTTCACCGGCTTGTTTTTTTTAATATTTCCGCATGAAAAAATCACAGTATACTAAATAATGTACAAAAGGTTTGAATAAATTTGCTCAATCCATAGTTTTAAAAAAAAATTCTCAAAGAAGTGTTTTTTATTACGCTGATAAGTAAGAAAAGGATGAGCTGGATGCTGATAAGCAGTTTGGTCCTCCTTTAAATGAAGCAGGAAACTCAGCTTCAGATCTTTGAACGTCAATATCCCTACCTGAGATGACAACCAAGTTGACGATCTCCGCCTCTGACACCCAGTCTGAAATAGAAACCGACCACAAAACGACGAAATAAAATTATGCGCATTTCTGGTTGATTGTAGCAACATACTCTTACGTCAGATTAACCTTCGTCCCTCCAAAAACGTTCGGTCACACTCGTCTATTAAAAGACGCAGAAGATATAATCCTAATCAAGGAACAATAAATTGTAGAAGCCGTAGTTCGTGGAATTGGGACACTTAGATGCGTTCCGCTCCATACAAATGACAAATGTAACATCATAATTTGTATATTAGTGAAACGTACTCTTGCTTCCTAATCTAAGCGACCCCAACATAACCGTTTGAGACTACCAAAGGCACCTACTGACTGGTATTGTCATGTCTTCTCCACGACTGGCCTCATCATCGGGTGCGATTCCAAAGTATATCACACACTATGCGGCAGTACCGCACCAAAGATAGAATCGCTTTTTCATTACATTGTAAGTACTAACCCCATTGTTTGCAATATTGGCAATGAGTCCATCTTCATAACTTAAAACTGACAAAAAGTGCTAGATGACACACTTCTCTCCAAAAACATCACTCATATGACAACGAACTGGATGGTATCGTCTGAATAGATCACAAATACATCTAATTCAGCCTGAATGATGCTCCTTCCGAAGAACTAACATCCGGAATTATAGGAAAACTGATTGGCCAAAATACAAAGGAACACTTTTAGAAGCACTCTCTTCTGAACCCCTGCTTGACATGAAAGTCAATGATTTCACCCTGGCTGTTAATCAGGCCATGGCTGCTTCCTGTCCTCTTTTTTAACCAGGTGGACATCAGTACTGCGACCGCATAGAAACGTTTGCAGAAAACTTTTCAACCAAGCAAAAAGCACAAGAAAAGTGACTAACTGGAACTCATAGAAAGAATCAGCTGAAAATATATGAAAAAGAAATATGAAAGGCGAACGACAATCCTAGAGGTCATTCAGTAATAAAATTACAGAAAACTCTGATGCCTAGATGTTTAAAAAAAAGTCGATGGTCCAAGAGACAACAAGACCTAAACTGAAAAATTACTCAACCACGACCAGTTACAACCATAGCAGAACCCCTACAGCAACGACTAAAATTCACGGTCTGATTGCAAGAGACAAGCTGCCCTGGGTTCTGCACAGCTTGATTCCCAAGTCTGCTGGTTCGAATAGTATAATACCTGCCAAGCTTTTAGATACTATCCTGCCAACACTAAAGAATATCATGAGGAGCTGCGTAGAAGTGACCCACATTCCCAAAGCCGGAAAATGTTCTCAGGATCTCAGACCTATAAGTGTATCATCTTTCCTTCTGAAAACTATTGAACGACTGATTGATATCTATATACGATCTAGAATTGACCCACGAAATGAGTGTGCATTCACTTATTATATACATCGAACTATTCCTACATTATAGAAAGTACACAATGGTCTCGTTCTTGGACATATGGTATATGGTGCCTTTAACAACGTCAATACATCCGTTACTGCGAGTGCGCTGTCAATTCTGAAGGTATTTGATTCACTTGAGCAGTTAATCAGTTTTATGCTACCATACATAGCAGGATTATCAACTCCAAACTGTGTGAAACTTTTGCTAAAAGATGTGTCAGCAAAAGTCCGCAAAGCAGTATCCTTTCCCCCCCCCCCTTCTCTCAAATATAGTGATCAACTACATATTTTAACATATGTCACCAAAAATGCTGCCCCCTCTGAATCCAGCACCAATATTGAAGTACAAAGATCACATCCTTTTTGCTCCTAAGATCGCTCTGAAAATTCAATACTGTACTACAAAGCTCATAAGTAATGTCAATATCACAGAGTCTTACCATTCCGCCTCTACATGAGAGTACCCCTAACCGTTATACCCGTCTTGCTATGAATGCTCTTAAGTTTACCTTAACTTCTTTTCTAACCTGTACAACTTCCTTGAAAAATGCACTGCCGAGCCCTTGATTTCGTAGTCATTATAACCTTCAAACATTAAAAACCAACGTTCATCAGCTCACCCGTATAGAGCTGCCTCGCTTTTGATGTACATATTGTATATACGTGTATACATATGATAGTATCTTTTCGTGATACCGTATGTATATGCCTCCAACCAGTCAGCGACTAATCCAATATAGTAGATGAGGAGATGACCAGATGAGTTAAAAGATTCTGAAAGAGGAACAGGTATCCAGATCTTCCGAGAAAACGTCGACGATGAATTCAACCGCTAGTAATGACCACAGCATAACATAGGAATGCGTCAACCTTGATCTGTACGATACCAAACGTGTGAAGCCTACATTAACATTCCATGAATTTGCCTATTTGGCACTGACAAGGTAAATTGAAATAGCCATTGTTAGAAATTTGCCAAAACTATCCACTAGTTTTCAATTCTTTGATATAGAAATACCGACGTCTTTTGCATAACCACGAACATAGCGTGTGGTACTTAAAACTTGTCAAGGCAACTCACTGAGTTCATCTCATCTCCTCCATGGAAAGTGTTGATGCAAATTTTGTCCCAAATAGAATTCTTCTTAGAATCCTCGTAATACCATTATCTTCTTCTTTATCAAAATGTTAATCTATGTGTCACCATAAAATTTTTGTAAATCACGACTTTAGGGTCTCTACCTGGTTCATTGCTTCCTTACTTCATCAGCATTTAAAATCTTCAAACAATCACCTCTTAACTCGCCATAAAGCATTCACTTAACTCACCAACCGCATCCTGGTCTAATTACACCATTCAACTTTTTAATTACCCCATTGTATGTTTTATCGCAGAACACGCCGAAAAACAAAAGAGGACAACACCCCAACCCTTCGTCGGGCCATTTATGCCGCCTACTCCAAAGAAAAACCTGCTGTCGTGTATTCATTCATTCAGCTTATTACCATGTTAAAGATGTAGGTTGTTGGTAGTCGTTGTCGGCTTTGGAATACTGGAAAACACGTCTCGTGTAAACAGAGAGTCCTCATCAACAGGTGGCATCAATGGTGTTAGCGTGAAACTAATAACTCATCCTGCTCTCATTCGGGGCCAAAAGTGGCCCAAAGTGTGCTTAGTCACTGAACTTTTGTTTAACTTTATCCGAAAAGAGTTGGTCGGAGAAGACCAGGATTCTACTAGTCGACACATAAACCCGTGAGCCGGACGAAGCATGATTTTTATGGACTTCAAATTGGTTTTTAGTTTTCCAAAGAAGGAGAAGCAATCCAAGTAATTAAGAGCTATTGTCAGTTGGCATTGAATTTGGGGACAAGGAATCACTGTTCGTGGGCAGAATTTCTAAAGAATTTTCTGTTCCTTGTCTTGAAAGAAGTCGAACTTTTCTTTTTCCCTGGAATTCCCATGTGAGGGAATTGAGCAAATTGGGAGAGAGAAGAAAAAAAAAATAAAGAAATGAATGAATGAAAATCAATAAGAAAGGAGAAACGTGCCAGGAGAGAATGAAGAAGTGAACTAGGTTAAACTTTGTCAAGAAAGACGAGCTACCAAACCTTTTTGGACTTCTTTTTGCTGTCGTTTGGGGACATTTTTTCTTTTTTCTTGCTCAGTGTGGACGCATATGAATGAAATGGAAATTCAGAGAACGTGATTCATAAAGAGGCGTGCTTGGGACTGTCCTCTTCATCGTCCTGGTCGTATATTTTGTTCGTTTCGGTTCGGTAAGGTTCTGTTTCGTTTGAGTGTTTTTGTTGTCATAAAAGTTTGGTGGATTTTTTTTTTTTTTTTTAGTTTTTCTTTTGTGTCAGAAAATGAAATACGCGACGGATGTGAATGTGAGAAGCAGAATCAAAAGTTTTCAATGTTTTTTCAGTGACTGGAGGATGCTGCGTCTCTGGGAGTGCAGTACTTGTACTCATACTCAGAGTAATATGTTGCCAGTGGCACGTTATGTTTGTTTGATTTATATGGTGTATGTCCTTATGTGTCAACGTAGAGAAATTGAAACTAGAAAGTACATTGTGTTGAAGTTCCTAGCAGGAAGAGAACAAAAAAAAACTGCAATTCGATGAATAGAAAGGAAGTTGACGTTCATACTGTGGACCCGTCGATAGGAAGTCAACTTTGTCTTCAGATAACTTTTATAGAATGGAGTTCTGGTGGAAAGAAGAAAAGTGGTACATTGTAAGAAATTTTATACTTATCATGCTGATACCAGCCTTGAAGGCAGTATTATACAAAAATATTTTACGGCGGCGATTTGTTTCTCATTAAACAATTTATCAAGAAATTTGACATCTCTCGGTCATATAAATACACTGCAACCAATTCTGCATTCAAAGTCGATATCGTTGTATTGCCTAAGGTATGCACAGTCCTTAAATACTATATGAAAAAACGTTGTCTCTCTGATTGAAGCCACACTTAAGAGCATAAAAAAGACTTTTGAAACCAACCTACCGACTATCGTGTAATTGGGGACACATTGGTTTAGATCAATGCCTGTTGCAAGATCAGTAAAGTTTTTACTTTATCTTGTGCACATCATGCATATGATGCAACAATTTAACACAGAATACGAGTACACGCATTGGAAGATAGATGGCGCTACTGATCCAAAATGTACCATCATTTAGTGTAACCTCTTCTAGCCCGCCTTGGTGCTCGTAACAATCCGACGCTTAGTTTTGTTTTGACACCCATTTCAAAACATCGTGTTAGTGTTTTTTGCGACCATAAAAAACGAGCAGTATCGCTCCGAGTTCGGATTCTTGTTTTTGAATGGCAAAATCTGCGATGAAACCAAGCCCATTCTCTATTCTTACCTTCCCATACAACCGTTTTCCATTGGTTCGCAAAGTTTCACCGTGGCCGTACGTCAATTTTTGGTGAATTGCGCCCAGGTGGCCCAAATACCACAGATGAAACTGTGAGCAAAATCCATGATTTCGTATTGGCGGACCGCCGAGTGAAAATTCGCGATTTGGCTGAGATAGCAGGCATCTCAACTGAATGCGTTAGCCATATCCTGCACAAGATTTTGGGCATGAGAAAGCTGTCCACGCGATAGGTGCCGCGTTTGCTCACACCGGAGAACAAGCGCAATCGTTGCGATGATTGAAATGAGATGAGACCATCGGCCGGAAAGGTGATGGTCATCGTTTTTTGGGACGCGCGAGGTGTGATCCAAGTTGACTATTTGTAGAAGTGGAATGCACACTACGTCGATTTTTTTATTTAATTAGAGCGCGCTCAAGGGCTCTAGGAGCTCACGTACCGTTAAAATTTTCGCACACAACGCTGGCGAAGGAAAATTAGAGGGGAAAGAAAGATAGGTACCCATGTACATTGGTTTTAAATGTTAACAATTTGACTAGAAAATAGAGAACTCGGCAGAGCATTCAACATGCGAGTTGTTCGGCTTAGGAACGTATCACGATATTTCAGAGTACGTCCGAAAGTGGACTTGAGGGTATACTGATGAGCATTCATAGCGAGACGGGTGTTACAGTTGAAAGTTTGAAGAGGCGGAATGCTACTGGCAATTCGAATTGAGCGAAATCCGCGTCGAAGTGGAAGAAAAATGGCTCGTGAGCTCAACATATCGTTAGAACGGATGCAATAATTACTGAAAAATGAGCTTGGGCTCAAGAGTGACGGAGTTGCTACGCTTGCACGAAAGTGGTGAGTTGCCGAATTTGGTTTTTTCCGATGAGTCGCCATTTGTTATCGAGCAACAAACAAATTAACCGAGTTTACTTGCCAGAGAGGTCCTTCAAAAAGTTATACCTTCGGACGGCCACCAGAAAGCAGACAGCACCGATGGTGATGGTGTGGGCCGCCATAACTGCCGATGGTCGCTATCCGCTCACATTTTTGGACCGTAGCGTCAAAATTAATGCGATCGTATACCATGAAACTGTCTTAGAGGCAGTATTGAAGCCTTGGGCAAACAATAATTTCGGTCCGAAAAGCGCTCGTTTCGTCTCACAAGGCGCGCGTCAACTAAAATTGGTTCAAAAGCAATGTTCCACACTTCATTTCTTCGACACAATGGGTTGCAAATTCTCCGGATGTAAATCCGTTGGATTTCTCTATTTGGGGTATTTTGAAGGCGAAGGTTGGCCCAAAAAAAATACCAAGGTTTGGACCACCTCAAACTAGCACTTCGCCGGGAATGGGCCAAAATACCGTAGAGCTACTTGCGTGCAGCGTGCGATGCTTTCTTCGGCCGTCTCAAGGCAATTATTCGCGCCAAAGGTAGACATATTGAAAACTACTGATACAATTTGAAAATTGATGTATTTTCCAACATTTTTTGCTTTGTCTTAATAAAATTTATCAAAAAATAAAAATATTATAGCATTTTAAAAAGTTGCAGTTCGAGTCAGTCAGGGTGTATACCGAGTGGCTAGGTGTTAATTTAGGTTTAACAACAGCGGACGGCATTGTATTTTGGAAGAAGTAAATTCAACTCTGTAAGTGATTCTCCAATTGAATATGCTCTTAATATCAGAATTTATTGAGCTTAACATACGTTGGCATTCAAGTTCTATAGCGGAAGAGCAGGAACGTGAGTCCGGCAACTAATATAAAAAGCGGAGAGTACTGTATTCAGCAAAGGAATATATTGAATTAGATTTGACGCACTCAAGTGTAGGCAGAGACAAAGCACACTCTGGAAGTGTTGAGCTGGATGCAAGCAGCTGGAACGTCATTGTAAATGAGCTTTGGGATGGAGAAAAAGGCAGAAATACATTCGGGACCTTGCAGTATTTTTTGCCTCAGTTTTTGGTCAATGCAGTCATTCCTGGCTCGTTTGAATTTTTTTTTGGGTTTTCGTCTGTCGGGTTGGTCTTGTAGCGGCTTCCACGTCGTTATCGAAGGCGCTTCAACTGGCTTTAACTGGAAGCCAATGCATTCGTAGAACCATGATTACCCGATTTTGTGGGCGGAATTTGAACACATAAATTCGGATGATCTTTGGTTCTAGTAAACCCATTTGAACATTTTCAGACCAAAATATCGTATGCCAAACCTTTTTAAAATCTGACAGTTCGCCTACTCTAACCAACAATTTTGTTATTTTTCTCAGAAACGAGCAGATGACTTTATTGGGTAGTTAGGTGTTATACTTACTTACTTATCAGCTTGGCAACCCTTAGAGAGTCAAAGCCTGAACAACTGCAGACTTCGATCTATTTCTATGTTGCTTTTTTGTCCGTTCGATGTGGCCGAGCCAACGAAGTCTTCAGATTTTTGCCTTCCGTAGTATGTCCACATCTTTGTTCGCTTTTGTGTCTTCTTCTCCATACGCCCTCTTCACAAAGAGGACCAAATATTCGATGAAGGATTTTTCTTTCAAATCACCCTTAACCCGGGGTAGGTGAACTCTTTGACTACCTCAAAGTTGTAGTGACAAAATCTCACTGTCCTAAGTGATGTGCAACGGAACGGTTTTTAGTCCAGAGCATATATTTCGTTTTTTCCTCATTCACCAACTCGTTTAGCCTCTTCTTTGCCGCAAAAGCTTTAATTACGGCACGCTAGTAACGTGCGATTATATCGATCCACGTATCCCAGAAGTTGCAATTGAAGAAAATAGTATCTTCCACGTTGAAATTACACGACAGCACTTCTCCTTGCCCAAATTCAATGCAAGTTTGGAATAATTCGGATGTGCTATTTCCACACTGCAAGGCGCAACGCGAGTTTTCCAGTGTTGTGCGACACATCCGGATAAGTTTTCCCGAGATCCCGAATTCGACCATCGCATTATAAAGCTCAGTGCGATGGATGCTGTCATATGCGGCTTTGAAGTCGATGAAGAGGTGGTGTTTGTCGACTTGGAACTCGTTGGCCTTTTCCAGGATCTGTCTAAATGTGAAGATTTGGTCTAATGTCGATTTGCCGTGACGGAAGCTGCACTGGTATTGGCCGATTTGTGCGGTCCAGTACGGTTCAGACGTTAACACATTACACTGGATAGGGTCTTATAGATGTTAAGTAGAGATATGTCTGGATAGTTGTTAAGGACATAGATCAGATAGAGCTGATATTTCATTCTTCGGACATGCCTTCATTCTTCCGTGCTTTACAAGTGATCTGGTGCATGCCTCTTATCAAAAGACTGGCAGGCCATCTGAACCATTGGCTTTATCATTCTTCAGTCTTCTATAGATGTGCCGACTTCTTCTAAGGTAGAAGAAATGTGTCTAGAAATGTGTTCTTATCTTGCCTATCAATCTTTCTCGGTCATGTCCTTTAATCAACTGCTGGATTTGTTGCTTAAATACATCCACAACTCCCTGTTGGTCAGTGACGAGATTATCTTCGCAATTTCATAGTGCTTGGAGACCCATTCTAAAGCCATTGGCAAGGCTTTGGCCTTTTTAAAAAGGGTCCTGGTGTCCTTCCTTCTCCAGAAATCTTCGTGAGCTGGAGATGCTCAAATGCTCTTTTGTTTTTTCGCAATAGTCTTTTCTCCTCCCTTCTTCTGGACCTATACCCATCCCACGCTGCTCAATTTGCCCTGTTGCTTTCTTTTTTTTGCACACATTCATTATCACACCACTGATTTCTTTTCTGGAGTGGTTGGTAGCTTAAGGTGTTTTCGGCCACTTCCTTGATAGAAGTGCAGTATTCTGACCACATGCTGTTGAAGCTGTGTTAGGCAATGGCATATTGGAGAGTTTTCCGTCTAGCCAATCTCTGTAGTCTCTGACTATTTCCAGTGCGCTTAGGCGTCCAATGTTGAACCTCCTTTTTGGATGCTGTTGCAGATTTCTTTCATTTAGCAGTCGAACTCTGAATAACGCTGCTACCAGGTAATGGTCAGAGTCGACGTTTGCCCCTTTGAATATTTTAACATCCAACATATTTGACATATTTGGTTAGCGTTTGGACCATCCGAAGTTAGCCAGATTGCTTTGTGGATTCCTTTGTGAGGGAGCTTTGGGCTACATATCACTGTATGTAGTCTGTCATAATGTCTGTCACTGTGAGTCGGAAGCCGTGCCCTGTCACGGAGGCTGTATTTTCCGACCTCTTCTCCAAGATGTCCCGAAAACAACGAGACGGACAGACTCCATCCAGGAGGTCAAAAAATTCCTCCTTGATAGGTTTTTCAAGCTCATTGGTAAGGTAGTGAGCACATTTGAAGCTGATGTTATAAGTATAGGGTGACCAGATAAGACCGATAGAAAAAAAAATTTTACAAAAAAACAACAGTGTGAGATATAAACATGATTTTGACTTTATTTTTGAGTAACGTTCATGCCACTATGTGTGCAATAGCATATCATTCAAATGGCCGCCTCAGCTTCACTGATAGTGCTTCAAACAGTCGCTGCAATTTTTGATGACTTGGTCCAATATGTGCTGTGTCATTCCGGCAATTGCGTGTCCTTGTCTCGTGCTTGTAGAATATACCATATAGTTGGCTTGTTAGTGTAGACTAAGGACTTTACGTAGCCACAGAGAAAATAATCGAGTGAAGTCAAATCGTGAGATGACCCAGTTTTGTCCTTCATATTGGAATGTAGCACCGTTTTGTCGGAAGCACAGCTCGGATATATTAATGTTGTCGAGATCTAACCACAGAAAGTCGGTTAACATCGTTCTATACCTGACCATTGACAGTAATGGTATCTCCTTCCTCATTTCGAAAGAAATAAGGTCCGATGATGCCGGCATGCCATAAACTGCACCAAACAGTCAATATTTGTGGAGCATCAAGATGAGTTTTTGATCAAAATTGGTATCTCCGGTCAATATTTCTAGCGCCCAATTAGCGAACTCACGGCGTTGTCTATGGTCGTCCGACTTCAATTCTTACGTCAGTACAATCTCATATGGATGTAAGCCCAAATCCAAGAGACAAGTTAGTTGATTGCCACCGACTCGACATTTTTGGGTCTTCTTCGATACTGGCCGCTATGGCGGCTATATTTTTGTCGTATCAATCTCTGTTTGGTTGGTGGCTTAAGATCCAAAAGTGAGTACACACTTCACGTTGAGTACTTACAACTGAGCGTCAATCGTAAAACAATGCATGATGAAATGACAAACTTTACTGAATATTTTGACAGCTAGATGACGTTGGTAACTTTGACAGCTGCTGAAACATAACAATTGGAAACTATCATTGCAACGTAATTTTTGCATTGACGCAGATCACAGCCAAGCGATGCGTAACCTTTTGTGACAGCTATAATAAATGTGGCAATCTGTAATTTTTATCATTCCCCATCCTATCCAGCGTTCTTCCTGGATTTCAGTAATACCCGCCAAATTCTGCTTCAGGATATTTTCCAGTTAGGTGTTATAGTCCTCGAATAACTACTATGCCAAGAATTAGAAATCCATTTATGTTTTATCTGAATATTGATTGGCCTTAAAAAAAAAAATAAAAAAATAAAAACATCAGATAATATAATATAATTTATTTATTTTATTTAACATTATTCTTAGTGCATTTTGGTTTGCCTTTTTTTTGCTTCATTATACAATAAACGGTGCTGTACAATATACGTATAGTAAAACATTTTTTTTTTTTTTAAATTAACTATAAATAATACATAACATTTTTTTTTTTTTGTTTTAAATTCTTTTACATAATATCAATTATATTTACTATATGAATTTTATTAGGGAAAATTCAAAGGTTTTCATTTTGAATTCATAAAAATCAAGTTGTTCTTAATGTTTAGTCTTAAAGTGTTTTGTTCTTTGTATTTAGATATTTTTTTTATTTATCTATATCTTTTGTTGTCTGATTATTCCCATTATAAACGTCGGTAATATGTTATATAATAAATATATTTTATTTAATATTTTTACTTATATTTTTTATACTTTTTGTATGTAGAATGATTGATTTCGTAGGCTGATTGGAATGAGGCGGACTGATTACGATTATAATATCTGCTGTGGTTTTTTTGCTTTTTTTGTTTTTTTTTTTTCACTTGTTCACTTTTCTTTTATAGGTACAACTAGTAATATTTTTTGTTCTTTACTTTGTTTAGTATATTTATAATACAATAATACTTATATTAATATATATAAATGTATATATATATATTTTTTTGTATGTATATTTTATAGTAAATTACAATTTAGATTTTAGAAAAAAAATATATTTTATTTATCAATATGAACATCAAGTTATCATTATGATTGGTGTTACACCATTTCAAAAATATTAACAATTACATTTAAAAAAAAAACTTTTAATTATCAGTAAAAATTTTCTTTCGGATAAACATAAGGTAAACTTCTTCACCGCCGGTGAAGATAAAAGGCGAACTCCTATCTTTCCAGGATAAAAGCCGTTAAAATGAGTATTGCTTCTTTTTAAGAAAAAAAAAGTGAATGTATGCAAATTATATTATGAAAGTGAACTTATAAAAAATATTTGGAGGTTTTTTGTTAATGAAATGAAACTTGAATAATACTTAAAAGTTAATTTGAAAAAATTTCGCCACAAAAAGCGAACCCTGGATTTCCTTTTTCGCAATTTTTTTTCTCTGTTTTTGAATTTTTATTCGTTAATTTTTGGTTTTATATATATATATTTTTTTTTTTTGTGTGTTAGTTCTAATTTTTATTTTTTCAAGCATTTTTTATTATTACATATTTTGGGTTTGGGAACTTTAAAGTATTCCTTGAGGGAGTTGTAACAAAATGGCCTTATGCTTAAAGGGAATGGTAGAGCGGATTTTCGTCTAAGATGTAAATGTTGCGATTTGTCACGGATTGTTTGTCACGGTGCGCAAAAGCAGGATATACTTTAATATAAATACAAATATTAAATATAATTACGTTTCGGGGAAGTTTCGGGGTTGATGGTATATTACGATAATGAAACAACATGTTCTGGGTTTTTTTTTTTTGGTTTTCCCACTTTTCTCTACTGTGTCTTTTGTCTTTTGATAAAATCTGGAACTCGGCTTTTAATCAATTCTATCTGAACGTTTATTATTATCCCTCTTGTTGTTGATGATGGTAGAATACTTCAATTCGGTTCCATGGATTAGAAGTCAGAATGAGTTCATTAGAAATTTATCAACCTAAGCGGAGTCAATTTCTACCAGTTTTAGACGGTGCGGCTGGATTGAGCACGTCATGGTGTGCAATGTTTTGAGGTAATATTAAGCTCTATCACGCCATGAAGGATAATGGGACATAAAGAGAGCGATGTTGAGAAACAAAAGACCGCAAATTTTGATATTTTCTTTTTTTTTATATGCACGAGTACATATATATTTTATGGCAAACGTCTACCTAGCGAAGGTAGGTTATGGTTAAAGAATTTTTAAAATACCTGTGACGACGGATCAATTAAATTTTTGTTGTAAGGACATGCAGTTTTCTTTGTAGATTTTGTTTTGTTGAAAAGTTTGTTAGATCCATAAAAACATCGTCCTTTCTCGCAAAAGAGACAATTTTTTTTATCATGTGAAACCATTCAAAGGTACTAGAAATCAAGAAGACGTTATCGAAACCACAAGAGAGATTATATGACTTTTACTCATGCAATACCCTACACTCAATACGAACCACGTCAGTGCTGATAGCCATGACAAATAGAAAAACATCAAGGCTATCTGCCCATTCAGCTTTCATATCACTTTCTCAGGATTCACCCTGCCTTCAATTATTTGTCGAATATCTGGTCGCCCAGCACGGATAACACTTTTGTAGCACTCACTCTGTATTCAGTTTATATTCGCAGTGTATTTGACATAGTAATTCGGGTTTTAAAATGGTCTTAAGAAAGTTTAAAGAAAATAATAAAACGGCAAGATAAACTCCTTTTTCTTTAATGGTCAGGCCATCCATAAAATAAAATAAACCTTCGCCTTGTCAAGTAAAACATTCTGACTCTGAATGGTATATCAAAGGTTAAAGCCCGATCCCTGTGCTTATGAACGATTACAAATACGAATTTTGAATAAGTAAAGACAAGAACTCAATAAGTATCATCGTCTGATGGACGTCAAGAGCTCTAACCTGCATCAGTGTCATCATCATGGAATTTCTGCAAAGATTAGAAAATAGTGAGATCGGATGGTGAACTGGTGTCCAAAAACTGGAAACGGATCAGTTGGCTGTGAGCGGCATCGTAAACCTAATGTGAACAACAGGAAAACCCTTCCTCAATTTGAAAGTGAATTTTTCTTACTCTAGGAATCCAATTAGAAAATTGCGGGGGTCTGAAGAAGGGCTTATGAAGCCACCAGCAAAAAGAAAAGACTCAATCGTCCAACCACCGAATATTGAGGAACAGATTCCAGCATAGAATAAGAAAGAACGATTACCATAATAAAATGTTCTGTACCGGAATAAACCTTGACTAAGATGAGAAAGATTTGCAATCTAAAGCAAAAACCCCGATGGTTTGTCGAATGCACTATAGTAGGGAAGCCAACTAGCTACGATACCTACCACAAAATCAGCTTTGTCTCATCTGACAAATTGCGAACATCAACCCAAAGTACTCACATTGCGATTAGAAGACGATTTCGAAGATGTCTTTCCAGCGTCTGAAAAGAAAATTGAGTGGATAGGTAGGGGTGAATAGGCTTGAATGGTTCCCCAGATAAGGATCGATTTAGGAGATGGAGGAGTTACTTAAGAATGGTGTTAAAAGAAAGGGTGATGATCGTAGTTTTATATAACAATTTCGCATTAATAACAACCGCGATTAAGGCCTGCAGGAAGAACCAGACCAGATAATAGATGGCTTTCATAGCAAGCTCGTTGTCAAAGACAAATTCGACTCAACTTGACTCAATTTTTAATGCCGAACACGCAGGATTCTATATTGAAACTTCCTGTATCGTTCATTCTTTAGAGAACCTTAGTCCACTTGTGTTCCAGTTGTTTAGCGGAATTTAAGAGTATTTTTCAAGAATTCAGAAAACTTGGAAGTTTCCTTATGTAGGAAGCATCGTCTCAATTTGCGGCGATACCGACAAATTCAGATAGACTGCGAAAACAATTTGTTAGCGCTCAAAGAAAACCGCCCCTCCTTCGGTCCAAAATTCAAAGCATTAAGTCTAGGTTATGAGAAACTATCACAATCATTCAAAAATGTTAGGCTTCCGCATGCAAAGCCGACGGTCACCATGAATTATTGAAGGAACCATATAGAATATTAAACATAATTAAATACTGCTATACCCTTAAGGTCAATAAACGAAAATAGTTTAATCTCGAATCCTTCTTAGACCATAATTGAATTCTCATCGAGGAATCGAGATTCCTAAGCCCCATGGAAATTCCAGAAACATAAACTCGACAAAGTTTAGTCAAATAGCTAAATTTAAGAACATATTTTTCTAGATAGTAGGGAGTAAAACAAGCATTTGACGTTTACTTTGAAGCTACATGCTCTATCAGGCGCACTGAAAAGAAAGTTCCTGTATGGTGGAATGAGGATCTGTCTAAGCTCAAGAAAATGGCCAAAGTGATCTTTAGTATCTGTTATCAACACAAATTTTACAAATCATATGCCACTGAAAGCACTAAGAGCACTCTTTGAAAGCATAGTGTGAATAAATCATTTAAAGAATCAGCAAGAATATCTAACCTATGTAATATTTTGTCCAGAGAAAATTGTTTCCCATCACTTCTGAAGCCGACAGAACGAGCCTGAACCTCTTCAACTGCGCAATCCTTAGAGCTCTAAACGAATACTCACTTCTCTGGTCCTAGTGATACAAGCACACAGCATTTTTTTGCCGACAGGAAATAGCATCCTCCCCGAGAGAGCGGATTGTCCATCATTATAAATGAGAGAATCTTCTGGGTTATCAATAGAAAGTCTCTCTATGAATCCCCAGGTTTTGATGGTAATTTGACTGCTGACACAGCAGTCCTTTGATTGAAAACTATCCTCGAGAGCTATCTTTCATTGAACCACATGCAACATTCCTGGAGACAAATTCGAGTCCTTTTTATGCCAACACTGACTCGGCGATAACGTTAGTCTGCGAAGGACTTCTGTACCTAAGCCACTTAAACGAATTATGGGAAACCACATCCGCAACACTCTAGAGGTCCCATTTCCATCCTTATTCCAAAACGACTATCTTAAGTATAAATCCAAGGAGACAGCTCTACACAAAGTAATGCAAATAATTTGGAAATTTTTGAATCCCTTACACCTTAGATATAACCAATATGTTATATTTATGCAACACTTGGACAAAGTAGTGTGGCAAAGACGGTAAATAAGGGAACTCCTCAGGAAAAAAATAGTCTCTCCTCTTTTACGGCTTATAGTCATGAACAACAGAGAGGAGCTTTATGTGGACGCGTACAAGGATGATGTTGCGATTTTAATATCAGGAAAGTTCCTCTCTTTTCGAAATTGGTCACCACTTGATCTCGGGATCAATCCAACTGAAACCAAAACACTAGACATACCTCTTCCCAAATTAAACAGCTAAGATTATCTCTTTATAACAGAGCCAGATACCTAGGCATAATCCTTGGCTCAAAGCGTAGTTGGATGTAGAATATTGAACAGCTGGCTAGAAAAATATTCATAGCTGTCTATGCCTATAAGAACACCTTCATTAAAAAATTAGGTCTTCAGCCAAAATTCTGACCCCTTATCTACGGCGCTGTCGATCTGTGTGTTTACATAGAAAATATATTATAACATCGAAATGCTTAGAAAAAAGTCCAAAGGGCAGTTTGTGTAGGTACTACCGGGGCTATAATGACACGTACCTGGACAATGAGGACATGTTTATCTGATACCTTAGCCGTTACCCTACACCTCAAACCTTTAGCATATTGACCTATTCATAAAATATACAGCAACAGTATGAGAAACAATGCTTAGAGAAACCGACTGCTAGGTCAGTCTACCTGATGAGATCTTAGATACCGTGGATGTAGGTGGATAAACCTCACTCAAAAAATTTAGTAAAATTCCCAACTAGAGTGGAATTTAAAAATGGAAAGGTGGTTAAAGGCTATGACTTAGAATTCTATACCAACGGCTCAAATATGAACTGCGATATCGGCGTAAGCATTTTATTAAATAAATTGCACAAAACATTTTTGTCTTCAGCAATAGCTAATCTGCACTTAAAGCAATTAATTCTGCTATTACAAATTCCTCGGCTCGCAGTCAAGCGTTACCATCGTCTAGGCTCCAGGACACAGTGATATTGAAGGCAACGAAACATCGAATCAACTAGCTGGAGGGGGGTATATTACGACCCTTATTTCACTGAGTGGATCCCGGATCACTTTTTAAAACGAAGAGTTTTGCTATAATATTGTAGCTTCCTCTTACCAATCGATCAGAAGGGAGAAAAAAAGGATACTTCTACCAGCTCAAGGATATCGAAGAGTTATGCGATAGGAAGCTAACCAACTGACAGCTGACTTAAAGCCCGAAACGCAGATGCTTCGAAATATTGTAGTAAAAGGGAACATAGTTCCCGAAGTTCAGGCAATAGATTATGTATCTAAGCAGCACCTCCAGCAGCTACTTAAAAGGCACCGCTCCCAGTATAGAAGAGGATGGCTCAACTTTCAACAAGACCGCCGGCTGCGGTGGTCTTTTAGGGAAGCTATTCAAACATTAGAGTGATGTTTTCTTCGAAGTGTGGATGAAGCTTGCCTCATATTATCAAAAACAAAATCGGTATACCTTAGTGGGCAACAGAAGCTTTTAAGGCCTAGCGCTGAAATTAAAAGTTCTTAACTTAATCAGATTTTTATAGAGGCTGCCAGTATAGTCTGACGGAAAACTTAAAAACTAAATAGCTGAGATGAAAATGTTCGAAAATCTCTTCAACCTCAACAACTTGCATCAAAATGGGTATTTTACATATGTTTCTGGCGACAGGAAACCAAAGTCAACGCCTCAGTGCATATGCAACACCCGAAAGCGCCAGCATACCAGATATACAACAGATTTAAAATCAAATCGTTACCAAACCAGTTAACATGACCTTTTCTACAGCAACAGTTCCTAAACCACCCAAATAGAAAATCTATAGAAAAAAATTAAACAAGCCATTCCAGACCTTTTAAGGGTCCATCAGGAATCAGTGTGACTTCCAAAAAGAAAAAAGCGCAAATTAATTTCATAATGCATATTAGCCTGAATAAGCGTCAAGAACGCGTAGTAGTATTTTCGGATTTTAATAAAGCCTTGCATCCACATGGACACAAGCATTCTCACTTTAATCTCAAACCATCAACTCCTAATACTCACCTCCACGGGGTGACTGCTGGGTGTCTAGTACCTTAAGTTGAGTTGGGGTAACCAACCCCTTTGGCAGCTGTCGAGTGAGAAGGGTGAGACAATTTCTCTTGTTTCTGGGCGGCAGCGGACGAATTCTAAGGATGGAATCAAAGGTGACCTCTACAGTTCAAGTTTGGTCGACCTAGTGTTATCTCTATATGAGCTGTCTCAACATATTTGAATATCAGGTCTTTAGAAATCTCCAAAAGTCAGGATGTTGAAAAGGAGTTGGTGGCAGATGAGCCCTTATTAAAGAGCAACGACAGCAATCACATCCATGAAGCGGGTTACTCGCTCCAGACTTTGATCCGCTCCCTTTTGTCCTAGGGATTCCAAAAAGGGCCTGGCCCCCCAGATTGGGGGTTGTGCGTGAGGTTAACTGTCCAATATGTAAAAAAGTAATTGTAACGTAGCGACCAATAGCCTCGGGTAAGGACGGATTTACTGTTAACAACCCTACAAAACGAACAAAGGACAACAACTTTCGGATCAACACGGGGAATGGTCGGGCCTTGAACTGGCCGCGTGCAGTCGAACAATAAGCGGACGACCTAGACTGCTATAAAGCAGACATCACTGAAATCCTATAAGTGCGGTAGTATGGGCCTTACAAAAGAAAGATGAAAAACTATGATGTTTACTACCATGATCGCCATAGGGAACGTAAGCAGCGTCTTGAACAAGAAGTCTTGAACTTTCGACACGTAAGTGAACCCCTTATAACGATCTGTATCGAAGATAAATTCGCCAACATTAGCTTTACATGCGCTTACGCCCCAAGAGAGGAAGAGATTCTACCAAAGAAAGTTCCTACGAGCTACTCGACAAAATCTTAAAATCGTCCTAGGCGACTTTGATGTAAAAATTGGAAAGGAGGACATCTTTGGAAGCATAATCCGAAGACATAGCCTACACGACACTACCGTTGGAAACGGACTTAAGCTAATCGATTTCTCTGCGGGACGTAACGTTACTGTAGATAGCACACGATTTTCTCAGGTCAATAATCACAAGGGAACATGGCGGACAACATATCAGCAAACTTTCAAACTAGGTTGACCATGTTCCGATCGAACATGATCGAACATCATAGACTCGGACCACTACCTCGACGCCACAACACAATTCTATGAGGAGGTATAACGTTGAATGGTTGCAATCGTAATAAGCCGCCAAATTGCATATCAAATATTAGGTGCTGAAGACCAGAGGCTTAGATGCCCAGAAGCCATCAGAAATGCCGCAAATGACGTGTTGTATTTCACCATCACGAAACCCCTAATTTGATGAAGAGTGCCGGCAAGCATATGCAGCAAAACAACATGTGGCTCTGCAGAAAAGGACGAAAGCGGCTCGTGAGCTATACGAGCAAAAGAAGACAGAAGAACATTGGCGTCTCCGGAGAAAAAATACAGAGCATGATAAGTGCACGATCGTGGAAATAGAGAGGTACTACTCCAGGAATAATGTTCGGAAGTTTTACCAAAAGGTAAACAGAAAGTATCAGGGTAATAAGACCCGAATGGATGAATCCTTATAGTAAAGTCACAGTCAGTGCTGAGTATATGGAAAAACTACTTCTGCAGATTGCTAAATGGCGAAGACGATGCGTCAAGAATTCCGTCCACCCGACCAGAGTGAAGTGAGGATAGCAATATCTAAGCTGAAGTCGGACGGCCTACCCGCCAAACTAATTAAGACAGCAGAAGGTGACCATCTCTTTTCCAAGATTTGATCGGATGAATGTATGCGTGATAAATGGAACCTTAGCATCGTTTGCCTGCTCCACTAGAAACAAGACACTCTGAACTGCGCCAACTATAGAGGTATCAGTTTCTTTAACATCGCATATAAGATCTTGTCTGCCGTATTGTGCGAAACTATTTGTCAGCGATCTG
The DNA here is from genome assembly GCA_907269105.1 of Volucella inanis. Taxonomy (NCBI): domain Eukaryota; kingdom Metazoa; phylum Arthropoda; class Insecta; order Diptera; family Syrphidae; genus Volucella; species Volucella inanis. Next base: position 128,930,860 of record OU026157.1, read on the forward strand.
ATTTGACCCTAAGATTTGATTTGGCCCGGTAAGTCCACAATTGATCCAAGTATTCAAGAAGTTCAGATCACCACCTTTCTATCGATTTTAAAGTCGCATATAACAGCATCTACAGAGACGAGCTATACAGAGCGATGTCTAATTTTGAGATCCCTGGAGAAAGCTTGCTGCTACCGAGAGCTTTGATGTCAAAAAAGGATTTAGGCAAGTCGACGCGCTGTCATGTGACTTCCTTAACATAGTACTTAAAAGGAAAAAACTCAAAGCGAACACACGAGGTATAATCTTTCAAAAGTCGCTTACACAGCATTGGTAGAACTCATCAAGATGTCACGGGTGCATTTGCGAGTTTAGGAACAGAAGCACTAAAAATAGGTCTAGCGGTAAACGAGGGCAAAACAAAGTATATGCTGTCAACAAGAAGGGACACCCAACATCGACGAATCGTTCAGAATGTCGCAATCGGCAGCTATAACTTTGCGATAGTGAGGAACTTGTCCACTTCGGCTCTGCTATCACATCTGAAAACGACATCTCTCTCAGAAATTAAACGAAGAATAACGCTTGCCAATCGCTATTTCAATATGTAGTAAGGCCCTCTCACAGTTTTGCTCTATGGTTCCGAAGTATGAACCCTTTCTAAAGCGAATGAAGATATCCTTGGTTGTTCTGAGAGAAAAATTCTTCATAAGATATTTGGTTCCGTATAACGGATACAGGTTGTGGAAGAAACGATTCAACGATGAACTCTACGAGCTGTACAGCGACATCGGCCTGGTCAAAAAACTGCGCATTGGGCGTTTAAGATGGTTGGAACACCAACGCTCCAGTCAGCAGAACCGCCTTAGATGGCGCGCGCAAGTGGAAGGAGACCTCAACCAACTTGTAGTGCACAACTGGAGGTTGATTAGTTGAGGCCGAAGTCCACCCCGGACAGTAGCACCGCCTTAAGATAAAAGGCATCAACAAAGGCTGTGAAGAGAGTTATAATAAGAGGAAGACTAGCATCCTAGATTAACGATTACCTTCTGTCAAAGACTTTCGAGTCAAAAACTCCCGTAATGTACATGGAATTCAATATGGAATTTCTCAGGGATCTATCTTGGGGCCACTTCTCTTCATACCGTACATCAATGTTCTTTCGGATGCAAATTTTTCTGCCGCTATTATTCTCATCAATTGCCAGCAGACCCAAAAAGATTAATGCAAGCTAGTTCAAGATTACAAAAGCCATGTACATCCCCAATCTAATATAAGTTCAACTGTGGCAATACATCCAAAAAGAATTTATTGAAATTGTAAATATTCGTAAATATGAAAACTAAGCAATACCATGTCGCTTAATAAAAAAGGATCCTTTTACGCACTCTCCAGTATAAAAAAAAACAGTCTACCACGCTCTAATCGAGTCAAGACTACGGTACAGAATCTTGGCGTGAGGAGTTGTAGTGAATGTATGATATACATCGACAAGCTTCAAATTATGCAAGACAGGGCTAGGAGGCTTCTAACCCAAGCAACATCAAAATTTTGAAGATGTAGCCTTGGAGTACTTTGACGATCTCAATTCCCTATTACCAATCAAACCTCACCTTCATACGAGGAGATAGGTGGAAGGAATTTTCCAATTTGCAGCAGTCATAAACCAATCAGCACCAAACCCAAGGAGTCAGAAAAACACTTTGCGCAAGATTTTAAAAAGTCAAAATTTGTCCTACAGCAGTTAATCTGAAAGTATGACATGAACTACTAGGCCCAGAACTTTTTTGCGAGATAACACCAAAATTACTTATGAGTTTCTACACTTTAAATGTCACCACCACTATCGTCATCTTACTGCAAGGGTTTTAGAACTTGATAACCATTGTTAAAATGCCTACAAAACTAACATTTTAGAGACCTTCAACATACGTCGTTTATTGACATTGCAGCTTTGCCACCAAAACGTAATGTAATAGAATCAAAGATGCCAGCAAGTCAGCTACAGAAAGCTATAAAGCCCCTTCAACAAAGAATTGTAAAGACAAGACAGAACAGAAAACTATGGCGTCAGGAGTATCTTTTTGACCCACTTAACTTGTAGATGTATCCTTCTCCACAACAACAAACACTTTGAACAATTTTTTATTTCCACTATCAAAATGTACAACTTCTAGGAGCCATTTTGCTACAAAATTCCCTTAAACAGGCCTAACATTTCCCAAAACAATGCTGACTAAGTGCGATTTAACTAAGTTTTTGCATTTGCTATCCCATTTTCGTTCTACTCTAATTTACTTTCTATATATATTTGCCCCATTTCCACTACAAGTATTTATATCTATTTATGTGTATATCTGCTTTACTCTAAAGTTTTCCTTTATATACCGTAAAATACTGTTATACCCATGCTATATAATGCTTTTTAATGTATTTCCCATTTAACAATTAAGCAAAGTAAATATATTTTATGTTTTGTTTTTGTTTTTTTCCTCATTCTAGACAGGCAGGCCAATACTGGAGATATGTTTTAAGTTTACAAGTTTAACTTTTGTTGCTTCCCATTTTTAGTTTAGTTTTTCGCAAATTAATATACACCGTTAACTATGCAAATCAAATGTCAAAAACTATGCATAACCTCGAAAATTTAAATACATAACCTCAATTCAAAAACAAACTGTCAAATGAAAAAAAAAAATTCAAATTCAAAGAGACTTTACGTGCGATTAAACGAAAAAAAAAAAAAACATTTCTGAGTGAATGGACATTTTTTTACTGAGCAAACGGATTCCGTGGATTCGCCCCGGGTATATCTAAGTTACCGCCGGTTGTCTGGTAAGTTCCATATGTGTTTCCGGTTCCATTTTGTGGATTCATTTCATTTAGCCTAGTGTTGGATAGGGCGCGAGGTATTGGATTACTAGGTACACCATGAGGCGCCAAATGGGATGTCTCTTCAGCAACCTGAAAGGGGATTATTTTATTATATTTTTGTTTGAAAGAATTTATTTAATTTAACAGAACAAACCTGATGAGGATCTTCTGTGGTTGGAATCTCAGAAATGAATCCTTGTTCTTTCCTATAAAAATTGATGAAGATGAATGCTGCTAGCACAACTAAGCACATGACACCATATCCTCGGAAAGTCGCAGTAGTTCCGTAGTATGTGACAAACATGCCACCAATAATTGCTCCACAACCTCGTCCCAAGCCATGATGAATGCCTTGGAGTACACCTTGAGCTGATGCTCTCAAATGTTGAGGGGTATTGTGAGCTATGTAGGAGCATGAAGCAGCCCAGACAGCAGCATGTGTGATTCCTTGCATGAATTCGAATGGTAACACCCACCATGGATTTTTCAGGTAAGAGATGTAGAGAAAACGAAGGACATTTCCAATTAAACCCAAACACAGGACTTTAACATGACCAATTTGGGTGATAAGCCGGAAACTGAAGAAATACGCAAAGATCTCAGAAACATGATTAATCACGGACGCTACACCGAAAAGAGTTGGAGAGCCACCGTAGTCTTGGAGATGCCAAAAGAGGAATGTGAATATCAGGCCAATGCCAAAGCCCATAAACCAAGCTACGAATAGGAATGAAGCGCACTTCAAGTCCTTAAAATGCTGAAGTACGGACATCCATTCGGGCATCTCTTTCGTTGTTTGCGCAAACATTTTCGATTGTGCTCCTAAATTGGGATGATGAAGTGACGCATCGGTATTAACTCCACTATTCACAGCCAGCGATGGAAGGTTCAATTGGGCGGCAAGTTGATTTTGCATTTCATCCTCGGCAGATCGGCCAGGATCGACATGCTCTGTAGGCTTCTCCTCTGTTTCTGTAAAATCGTATTTGAAGGTGATCTGCGTGGCTGTCAAAATAGCGCATGTCATTAGGACAGAAAATGTGGCAAAGCAAATAGTGTAGTTTTTCTCCTGTCGTTCAGGTCCACATGGGTGATCGGGAAATGAAGTCGAATGATCAAGGGCGATGCCGACAAAAAACATGGAAATACCCCAGCCCAAAGAGCCGAACATACGTTGATGCCCATATTTGTCTGCATCTTCACCAAGTAAAGTGATTACAGCTGAATCAGCCAGAGTGATGGCAGGAGCGCTGAAGAACTCACCAATCAAAATAAGCAGCAGGAGAAGGAAGAACGCTTTTTGAATATCCTGAAACAGATATAACCTCAGAAAATGAATGACTCAGAAAAAGAAATGATCTCTTACCGGTGTTCTATAGACCATGGAAGAGAATATCGGACTGACATAGTCCCTGTGATGTTGTTCGTCGTAGTTTGAGGCGAAATTTACTCGAATGGGTGAGATTCCAACATCGAAGTATGGGAACGTTGAACGACGTTGCCTAAAAACAAAAATCAAATACAAATTCAGATTAAACAGAATGCTTTCGATACGAACCTCTTGTGTGTTTCCTCAGGGGTATGTACATGCTCCTCTAACAATTTATTGCTGGTTTCGAATCCTTCAAAGGGCGCAACATCTCGCCTCACCCGTGTTGTGGTCAACACATATTGAGTGTGATTCAATTCAATGCATTTGACTGCCTCAGGCTGAATAAATCCTAGTGGCAATGTGAAGAGCACCCAACAAGTCAAAGATCCAAGCAAGAGTTTCTTGCCTTGTTTACACCTAAAACGAAAACATATAAACGTCACACAGACGACAACTATTTCGTATCACTCACCTATCAGCGTATGATCCCCAAAATGGTGCCGACAGAAACTCCACAAATGGACGCATTCCAATTAGAATACCACACTGTCCGGGATTCATGCCCATTTGTTTAAAATATACTCCCATCAGTGGGAACAAAGATCCAAAAGCCGAATAAAAGAAGAAATAGAAGCTTTTCACCACCAACAACTCCTGATCGACTGGACCGAAAAACATCTCAATAACATCAGACCTTCCACGGATTTTGTGCGTTGCTTCCTTTGGCTCTGGATATCTTTGAAAAATAGATTGAACCAAATGTCAGGTAAAATTAATGAGACAATAATAGACTCGACTTACAAATTGGGGTCAACTTCTCCCTCGGCATCAATATCGACTCTCGGTCTAGCTTTTACTCCATAGGGCTGTTGTATACCTCCGACACCACCTCCAACACCAGTATTCTGTCCATAATCAGTATAACCTCCAGTAGCATCTTGGCCATAATTATGGCCTCCGCCATAATTACCGGGCTGTTGGTCATAACCTCCAGTCTGTCCATAACCTCCTGCCTGTCCATAACCTCCGGCTTGCCCATAGCCACCACCACCACCAGCTGGTTGTCCATAGCCTCCTCCACCGCCATATTCATTGCCATATTGATCCATTGCGGATACTTTTAGGTTTGGGTCAGGGAGTCGTCAGAGATGCACGGAATCGCTTTTGTTGCTTTTTCCTGTTTACAATCGAGTGCTTTTGATCCCAGGGACGGACGATTAAATACCCTTTGTCTGTTGTTTCTCGGTAAAGCGAATTCAATCAATTAGGGGACGGTGGTGTTCCTTTTGTCTTGAAGCGCAGTTAGATTGTCGCCCTGCGTTTCAATGGTTTTTGTTTTCCTCTCAAAAGAGGTGTTCTCTTTTGTTGTTGTAGTATTGTAGTATTGTAGGTAACTGTTATTCAAATTTCATCCTGAAAATAGAGAAGAGACATTTTTCTTCGTAAATTGGAATCCTGGATCAGAATAGGTATTTTTTTTTTCATAGGGACATTGTGTAGGACTACGGAAATAATGACATCAAATTTGTATTCATATTTCCGGGTTTAAATATTGTAGACGTTGTGTGCGAGTAATTAATACGTCTCCTACCCTTTGCTACAAAAAAGATTTTTGTGTTTAATATTTTAGTGCCTTAAATGAGAGACCGGACTTAAGAGTTAAGGTCGGCAATTTCATATCCACGACTAAAGAGGACCAATCCATGAAAAACATTTTTTCTTATTAAATAGAGTGCAGAAAGGGAAGAAGGAGAAGCCAAAGTTAAGCGCTTTGGGACGAGGGAGCGAGCATACAGGATATAGCTCCTGATTGCCTTCAACCCGACGAAGTGCAGAGCGAACCTTGTCACTGTCGAATCCAATATGACATGCAGACTCTTCGTGGTGGCCCTGGATACCTATTCCGGCACCCGTTGGGTAGTGAACTAATGAGTATGCTCATCCTAGAACATAAGAAGGCTTTGCACCCCAAGAGCAACTCAAAAACTGGAAAATATCTCCAAGCAATATAGGAGGGATATTACTGCAATCCAGGAAGTACGCTGGATAGGATAAGGAATGATAAAAAGAACAGAATATGACATTTATTACAGCTGTCGTAGAAAAGCGACTCAAATCGAAAGTCATCGATGTTAAGCCCATCTGTGAGCGTTTGGCTGTGACTCATCAATGCAAGATTCTATAAGTTTCAAATGTGCTCAAACCCCTACCAATGAGGCCATCTACAAAGCAACCTGGCTAACTCCGTATGGTCGAAACATTCACCAAATCAAACACAAGCTTATTGACACACGTGACTCGTCAAATATTCTGGATGTTAAAACATTCAGAGGGGCAAACGTCGACTCTGACCATTACCTGGTAGCAGCCTGATTCAGACGTCGACAACATGGTGTCATATTACTGCCTTTCCATCAAGGAGGTGGACAAAAACACCTTTGGCTACCAACCACTCCCCAAAAAAATTCAATGGTGTGATGATGAATGTGTGCAAAAAAAGAAGGGAACAGAGCAACCAGAGCAACGTGGGATGAGTATAGGCATTTGCAGTCTCCAGCTCACGGATATCGGAGATTGATGTAGAAGGAAGGACACCAAAAACTTTACTGGCCAGTGGCTTTAAAACGGGTTTCCAAGCACTTCGAAATTCCAAATAATCTCGTCAATGACCAACAGGGAATTGTGGTGTGGTCATGTGGACATAACCTAGAGAGAAATAGGGCAAGAAGGGAACACATCTCCATACGAAGAATAAGTTCTCCAGCCCAGCTAAAAAGAAGTCAGCACAGCTATACAAAAGCTGAAGAACAACAAAGCCGCTAGCTCGGATGCCCTTCCAGCCTTTCGATAAGGAGCATGCACCAGATCATTTCCAAAGCATGTCCGACGACTGAAATATCACCTCTATCTGTCCCGTTTACAAAAAGGGCGATAGGATCGCCCTAAGGCTATCTAAACATAGTCTTACTTAAGGACACCTATAAGATCCTTTTCAGTGTACTGTGTGAACATCTAAGCCGTACTGCGCCGCAAAAATCGACCAACAATAGTGCGGCTTCTGGCCCGGCAAGTCGAAATTAAATCAAAATTTTCACATTAAGACGGATCCTACCACATCTTCATCGAGTTCAAAGCCTCATATGACAGCATCCATCGCACTGAGCTATATAATGCGATGGCCGAATTCGGGATATCTGTAAAACTGATCCAGATGTTTCGCATAATATTGGAAAACTCGCGTTGTGCCGTGCAGTGTGGATGTAAAACCTCCGAATTATTGCGAACCTGTACCGGATTTTGGCAAGGATACGCGCTTTCGTTTGACTTCTTTAAATTAGTACTCGAGTATATAGTACGACGGACAAAAATCAACACGGAAGGTACTATTTTCTTAAAGTCCAGCCTCTGGGATACGCGGATTGATATTGTTGAGAGAATGAGAAAGACTTTTGCAAATGTTACAAATGATAAACTTTTATTTTAATCTTTTTCCTCTTGAAAATAACAAAAAAAAAAAAAAATACAGCTCTCCACCACGCTGTGGTTGTTCGCTCCAGCTGTCAAAAAAGGCCGACCTGTTTGTTTTCTACAGACTCATGTTTGTTCTGTTTGTTTGCCAGCTCATGTCGTTACATTGCCCCCTTCTTATAATTAAGGCTGCGAGTTAAGCTGATGGAACTGCTTCAAGCGCTTAAAATGAACCATTTTCTCGGTCCTTCCTTTCTGGATGCGGTAGACGACGTCAGAGATTCTCTGCCGCACCTCATATGGGCCATCCCAATCGGATTGTAACTTGGGACTTTTACCTTTCTTCCTTGTTGGATTATGCAGCAACACAAGCGTCCCAGGATTAAAATTTTGCCTAGTGCTGCGTAAGTTATAACGCTGCTTCATCTTTCGGTTGACATTTTTCAGTCTATATCGAACAATGTCGTGCATCTCCGTCAATCGATTTCGTAGCCTTCTTAAAAACTCATTGGTTTCCGTGGTTTCCTGTTCGGGTGGTGCTAAGAGATTTTCTGCAGGATGAAGACGAAGCTCTCAACCATAAATCAGCATCGCAGGAGTCTCTCCTGTGACATCGTGTACAGCGGTTCGGTAGGCAAGCATCAGCAAAGGCAAATACTGATGGTTCGATTAAATCTTTCGACCATGCCATCCGATTGAGGATACATGGCAGTTGTCCTTGTTTTCCCTATTCTCAGGCGCTCCATGGTCTTGGTAAAAATTTCGGACTTAAAATTGCAACAATGATCTCTATGCATCTGCATAGGGACACCATGACGGGCAAAGACATCAGTAACTAAACAATCCATCACAGTTTAGCTGGTTTGATCCGGAATTGAAAAGCATTCGGACCATTTCGAAAATTAATCCATACAGCACATGATGTATCGATTTTTCGCGTCGGTTCGCGGAAGTGGTCCCAAGATATCCACCGCGATGTGTTCAAGAGTTGCGCCGACATTATATAACTGCAACCCACCGAGGACTTCTTGTTTGGCAAACTTTGCAGCCCTTACACCATAGCCGCACATCTTCTGACATCCAATCCAATAGAATGACCTCTACAGCTTTTTACGAATTTTGGTTGTGCCAACATGACCTCCCGAAGGTGCGATTGAAGTTGATTTCGGATGACCGTTTGGTAGACAACATTGGTGCGCTGGAAATGTTTTCGGCAAAGAATATAGTTTCGGAGACACATCGTGCCCAGTAAGATTCTAAGATGGGGTCGGATTGACAAATAGTTTTCTGATCGGGCCTTTCGTCTCGTCTTATCCAGTCCTTGACAAATTTTAGTTGGTGATCAGCTTCCTGAAGCTCTGCAGCACAGGATACTTGGGCGAGTTCCCGGTCTTCCATATGGTCACAATGTCGGCACGATTGTTCAAGAAAAGGCCTTCTTGACAGAGCGTCGGCATTCCCGTGGCTTTTACCTGGTCGGTGAATTACTCTAAAATCGTACTCCGCTAATTGCTCCAGCCATTGAGCTAACTGACATTCTGGCTCTTTGAAATTCATCAGCCACTGCAAGGATGAATGATCGGTTCGTAAAGTAAAGTGACGTCCCAGTAAATACGTCTTGAAGTGTTTTACGGCTTTTATGACGGCTAGGAGCTCTTTCCTCCTCACGCAGTAGTTTGTCTCCGCCTTGGAAAACGTCGTACTGAAAAATTCTATTGGGTTCTATTACAATCTGCGAAAATGAGCGCACGAATCGTCTTTAATAAGCAGCAAAACCCAACAAAAATTTGCACCTCGTTTTTGCATTTCGGCACTGTCCAACTGGAATCGGCTTCCGTTTTAGTGGGATCTGGAGCAATACCGCGATCTGAAATGACATGACCCAAAAATACAACTTTCCTACAGAAAATATTGCATTTAGGGGGTGCAACTTTTAAAGCAGCTTGCTCTTAACGTTGACACACGATTTCCAGGTTATGAAGCAACTCCTCGAATGTTGAGAGTATATGCATATATTATAGCTGGAGTACATTGGATTTCAAGTTCACAAGGCATTTAAAAGAACCAAGAAAGTCAACTGCAAGGATAAAATCTTGGTGAATGTCGGCGACAATTCAGTACATTGATTGTTCCTTGTATAGGTGTGAGATGACCTGCTAAGCTGAGACAGGAGAACGGGCGAGAGCACTTTTGGGTGGATCACTGTGTGAGAAGCGCCCGTAACCACGACCATATAACATGGGTAAGTTTCGATGTAGCCTCATATATAAAAAATATTTCTGTTCAAGCCGGCAGAGTTGATGAGAGGGACTACTTCAACAGCTGACTCTCATCCCTCAGAGCCAGCGTACTTGAGTTTAAAGCATTATTCTGCGCTTGCGTAGGTTTCGGCTTCACAGCAATCACTTCAAACTCAAAAGTTTCACCAACAAGAATATCTGGGGCCCCAGATGAAATTGTTTGTACTTGGCTGGCATGGAAGTAAAGTTTTCTTTTCAGAGCAGGACAACAGATGAGCTCATATTTTTTCACAAAGTTATACCATTTTATAGTACCGCAATAGCGTGTTGAGTTGATAGGAAGATTTGTTTCGCGGGAGTTCCTTTGGTCGACCGAGCGGCTGTAGACGTTCAGACTTCATTTCTTTTTCTATTTTCCTAAATATTCCTTTCTTCAACTTGAGCCATCTATTCGAGGAGCGATTTCATGGAGGAGCACTGGACTTCCGCGTCGGATTTATCATCTAAGAACTGTTGAAGGTACAAGTAATCGAACACATCTCTCTTCCATGTTGGGTATATCAATCGAGCCAATCGTTGCACATCGTTCGCAAATTCAATGGGTTTTTTACCGTGCTTTTGATATCTGGAGCGAAAAACACCGTAAGCAGTTCCAGACTGCATAGCGGCTCCAAAGCGTCTTCGAAGTGCGACTATCAGGAGTGAATAATTTATGGACGTTTCACCCTTCAGTGCGCTGAACTTCGAAGGCTGGCAGAGAGAAAAATTAGAACTTTCATCTTCTGACCATTCGTTGGCTCTGGAGACCATGCGAGACCATGTCTCGTAATCTTCCCACGACGATTTTTCATCGAATTCCATAAGTTTAACGAAAGGTTGTCTGGAAACACTGCTGAAAGATGTTCGTGGTTGATAAGCTGTCTGCAAACCAGGACAGCGATTATCACAGGCGTTTTGCTGATGTGGGCTGATGTTGTTGGATTTGCTGTTGGCGAGTTCTGGCCGCGAAGCTTCTGAGCGATTATCACGGTTGAGTACAAAATGAGCTGGAGAACTTGCGTTAGCAAGATTCTGAGGTGCAGGCTCCTCGGTGGATAGGACGATTGATTGAATGCCACTATCGGCAAGTACTCGGTTGCCGAGACCCAGACCTATGCCCTGCAATCTACAGCAAAACACCCAGTAAAGAGAAAGTGGTTATAAGTCAATCAATTGACAGCTGAATACGTTCCTTCTCTTAATCATTAACTTTGATGTCAAAATGGTAGAGATAATGCTGTTTAAGAAAAAGCAGGATCCTGTGGCTAACTCATCAGATACTCTCTCCCAGGGTACCTTATTCTCAAAAAACTGATCAAAAATATATGTAAAGAGGCCTAATATAGGTCCTAGCATTGTCTAAAATCCCACACCTCGATAAGGAGAACTCTTTATCAATCAACCGTCAATCAGTCACTCTTCCAGTATTATGGATTTCCAAACGTTCCCAGGGACCAACCACGACGATTACCTTGTTGTAGCCAAGGCACGGTTGCGCATGTCTCGAACACTACAAAGGCAAATTAATACTGTGAGCAAGTTCGACGTCGGACAATTACAATCGCAAAAAATCGCCAAAGCCTTTTCATAATCTCTTAAAAGGTCCTCTGCCGCCAGTATCAAGTATCGAAGACCAATGTAACATTGCCAAAAAGCCATCAGAAATGTGATAAAATTCATTCGGCTACGGAATCCCTGGCTTAACAACGAGGGCTGGCAAGTACATTCAGATAAGCAAGATGCATATAAAGCGGCGCTACATAGAAGGACTAGAGCTGCTCACACGAGCTCTATGAGCAGAAGAATCTAACATCGGTTTCTCAAGAGGAAAAGAAAGAAGCATAAGAAGCGCGCGCTCGAGAAAATTGAGAAATGCTACTCCAGGAATGAGATCCGGAAAATAAATTAAACATGCCACAGATACAAACCCCAAACCGAAACATGTGGAGAAGAATAAAGGAATATATATACTTTTATGTAGACTGTACAACCAAATACCTTCTGTTGTCAGGTAAAATGAACCTTTTAACTTGGACAGAGGACACCAAAAATTCCGTGAGGATAGCCATACACAATCTTAAGACCAACAGGGCTGCTGGAGCGGACGGCCTGACTACCGAGCTCTTCAAAAGGAGCATCTGTAAAATATGACCGGACAAAAAATATGCCCGATGAATGAAATCTCATCATTGTTTGTTCGATCCTTAAGAAAGGAAACGCTCAGAACTTCGCCAATTACAGAGGCATCAATCTTCTACCTACCATCGCCCACAAGAACCTCTTTGCCGTATTGTGTCCATATCTGTGTAGTTTTAGGCCAGTAAAGTACACCATCAACCAAATATTCACACTACAGCAGAAAAGACGCATGAGCTCCAAATCGGCGCACACTTCATATTCATCAATTTTAAGGCCACGTATGGCAGTAGTACACAGCAGTACCTAACTTTTGCATCCCTGCCAAACTTGTCCGTTTGTGCATGATGACGATGAACGTTGCTCCATCAAGATCGGTAAAGAACTCACCGAAGACTTCGATGCCAAAAAAAGGTTTTCTTTAACATCATTCTTGAAAGGGTAGTCTCACGCGCCAGCAGAAGATGCACAATTTTTTAAAAGTCATTCCAATTACTTGCATCCGCCGATTATATTGACATAAACGGAAGAAAGAAGCGCAATTTCAGTGGCACTTTCGAGAGTATTGAGCCGGAAGCAGTGAAGATAGGTTTTACGGTCAATGAGGACAAGACCAAGTACATGTTGTCAAAAAGAAAGGACACTCAACACCAACGTCTTAGACAAAACGTCACCCTCGACAGTGAAGTAGTTAAGGACTGTGTGTACTTATGCTCCGCTTTCAAATCTGATAACGACACTAGCGCTAAGATCAAACTATCCCAAACGCTTGTTTGTGCTAGCAAAACCCTCTCTCGAACAACAAAAGTGACTCTATATGAACTTTACCAAAAATGGGTGCCTTGAGCGGAAAATTATTCGGTCCCGTCGTTGGTGGAGGTGATAGGTGGAGATGATTGGTGGAGTAGATACAACGACGAACCATCCAACGAATGAGACGGCCGGGTCATGGCGGAAGAATGGACCGCCCCTGAGGGACAGCGCGGTAGAGGAAGACCGCAGCTCAGTTGGCACACGCAAATGTATCGGAACCTCAGCCAACTTAGCGTGCGAAACCGGAAGCAGCTGGTTAAAGATCGAGCTGGCTGGAGATGCTTTTTATTTGAGGTCCAACGCAAGTGGATCGGCTAAAGATCGAGCTAGCTGGATACGCTTGTTGGTTGAAGCCCAAGTTCATCCCGGACTGTATCACCTTAACTTAATAGGTAAGGCGTTCTTTACAATCAACAATCAATGAAAAGTCGCTTTTGAAAGGGAAAGTTTTCCATCTACTTGAACTAATTAACCACTTACACTTTGTTTAAAACCGGAGGTGACCGGTTAGGGATCGAGCTATGGTACACGCTTGTTGGTTTTTTTTATACAATTAGCACATGCTCAAAGGATTTGTATATATTTAAAGCGTTTGCACACAGCGCAGGCGAAGGAAATTTAGGGAGGAAGAAAAGAGAGGTACCGATGTACATTGCTCTTAAATGTTTGCAATTTATAACGACTAGGAAACAGAAAACTCGACAGAGTATTCCATAAGCGAGTTGTACGGCTTAGGAACAAATCGCGATATTTAGGAATACGTCGAAAAGTGGGCTTGAGGGTATACTACTAAGCATTCATAGCGAGACGGATGTCACGGTGGTTAAGGTTCTTATCCGCTCCGGACTGGATACGGTCTTTGATTAAAACGCTTAAATATCTATCCCATCTGCACCATGATGGCTGAACGTTCTCAAGCTCATCAAGCTCGTTGAGGCATTAAAGAAAAATACTAAAGAGAGTATGAAAGAACTTGCAAAAGAAAAAAGATATTAGTTCAGAAAATTGATTGAGGTATCTTCTATGTAAAAGGTAGGACAACAGTAGGGTTCAAATTCGGCTGCTCTTTCATTAGGTTTTCGTGAACGCAATTCAACATTGTGACTGAGAGATACAATATTTCTTATTAACGTTGCTCTTCACAAGTATTCAATAATAGAGCACTGGAATCATTATGTAACCACTATAGTAACGAGGGAGAGGTTCAGTATTAATACAAAACACAATGTAGTCTTTTGTTTTAAATGGGCATAACGATGGGATTCACAAAAAAAAAAAAAAAAAAGTCGAACCAAGTCGCCCCAAAATATAAATACAAATTGAATTGAGAAGTAAGATACAAATTTCATTGTATAACAGCATAACCTTGATATAAATTTGACGAATATTTCTACTCATATACGAGTATGTACACTTCGACTTCTCTTACATCACATAACCCAAACTAAACAGCGAATTTAAATATGACAAATCCTTTATTAACACAAAGATTGCTGGTGGACATCAGATGAAAATCATTAGGTCATCTTAACTCATACAGACACCAGAACTGCTGGCATAACAATGAAACTGTCTGTCTCTACACGAAGAAGGAGTTTCCATACCCACATACATACTCGTACAGTACTTATGAATTTAATCTTCCCACTAATTCCAAAAAAAAAGTCTAAAAAAAGGAATACTCTCCCTACTACTTGTTGGAAACCAGCAAACCAAAGTCTCATTTAAATATCCCTCACTCCATCCGGCATCATCATACTCATGCCGGGACCTTTTATGTTAAATGTGTGAAAGATTTTAAGGACGAATTCAAGCCGACAGCCTTAAGATGCTGTACGAGTATACCCAAAGTTGTTAATTTTTTTTGGTGCTCTCTCCTGGTACATCTTTTTCCAGAGCTACGGACAAGTAATCAAAATTTCGACTGTCATTAGCACTTTTACTTGAATTGTGCTAAAGGATCCTTAAATCTCTCATCAATGTCATGATGATAGGAAAAATAAGCACAAAGGGAGGACCGCAGTTTTTTTTGTTTTTTTTTTTTTTGGCTTCGCATAATTCACTTGTCACACAAACCTCAAGGGGTTTGTACAACCCCAACCCTTACCCACATTACTATCGTCGTGTGGTGGCTTTTCGTTTCTTTTTTTTTTCGATAAATCGAATGCCAGATGATGATATTGATGTGTCACACGAAGAAATGGAAATCGATTGTTGTCAATGGAAGAAAAGAGGAAAAAAAACTCTACCAAGACCTTTTGACGTTCTTAAGTAAGGACACTTGAGCGAGGTACTTTCATGTCGCACGCACTGTTTAGCACCATCATCGCGGTTGGCTTCGCCGACGAAGACATTAAGACAACCCTGAGAGGGTGATTTTCCTCACAAGAATACCCTTATTGAGAATAATGAAAGGCTTCTAGGACTTCAAATGCCTATGAGTATAGGCGAAGCAAGATTAATGGCTTGAGAGCATAAATGATTGTAAATGAGAATTATCCCTCTTGGTGGGATGCCATTGATATTGTGTAGGACACTTCTTTCCCCATCCTTCGTACAACAACACGAATTACATGAATACAATTAGTTGTAGAAGAGTGCTCATGTGTATATCTTATTCGTAATCCGGGAATTATGTTTTTTGTTTCCTCTATTTTTCTTTTATTTGTATTTCTTTCCTCTTTTTTCGTACATAAAAGGACTCTCGTGTATACACCTAAGGATATTAATGGGAGAGTAGATACATTCTCTATTGACCCTGACAAATATGTGGTACTCGTTTTTTTGTCTATTTTAAACGAAAAAAAGGAAATCACCTCTTTGGATTGGAAAAAAATGGCATACTCACTAGATAGGTGTATCCGTTTTATTGCAATTTGAATATCCTGTCAACTGTTAACACATTACGCACATTTTTTTCATATTTTTTCTTTTCTTCTTCTCGAAAGGATAAGCTTTTTTTCACAATTTTAAAATGAAAACTCACATGGACTACAGCACTTGGTTTCGGAACATTTTCTATAACACTTGCACAATGGAGAGATTTCAAAATTGAATTGAATATCCTTGGAAGGATTTGTTTTTTTGTTTTTTTTTTTTTTTTTTTTAATTTCTTTATGTTGAAAGGGGAATAGATTTGCACAATTTCTACAAGTTTTTTGGACAAACGAATCAATAGAATTGAGACAATTTTGTGTGGTTCTGTAGGCGACTACTTTCCTGACGACCAACTGTATAAAAGCAGTAGCGCCATCATGCGATCGATTTTGTAATGTAATGCAATGAAAAATTTCGTTCACCCTCTTGGCTGAGTAAGCATGAAAGTCTTTGTTGCATTGGTGTGTGAATGGGTGATTGTGAAAGTGTTTTTCCTTTGGCTGTGATTAGATTTCCGAGAGCATGCGATGAGAGCTTTGAGTTGTTTGAAGCTTTTTTTTTTCTTGTTGGCGAATTAGTTTGAGCAGAAAAGTTGGTTTTTTTTTTTTTTTTTAGGGGAGAGGTGGTGGTATGTAACGTGTTCGTTTTTGAGTAGGCAAATAACCTAGTCGTAACTTCAAGGATTTTCCAAAACGAGTTTACGAGAGTAACACAATACATAAAAGAGGAAGCACATGACAAACAAAATTATGTTTTCCATCGGAACTTGGTTCCGGCACGTTTTGTTGCGAGCATGATGTTTATGAAGATACACGTTACAACTTTGCTTTGTTGAAAACAAGTTGGATTGATCCACATCGTATAGGGCTGTAGGAACCCTTATCCTTCAAAGTTCCTCCAGAACATCTTGAACAAACTTTTTTAGATAGCCACCAAAGGTATTTCCCAACTGTCTGTCTGTCTGTCTGTCCAGGTGGCCATTTTTTCTGTAGAATAAGTACGTCAAACTCAAGAATGCAATACCAGAGAAGAACCTCTATTGAACTGCTCTAGAAGATGACTGCAAAGACAAAAAAAATTGTACATAGCGAAAAGAGCCACATTCAAAACCATCAATCCCAACATACAACAACATTGTTCGTACTCGCGCAATGGCCATCTGGCAAGAAGCCTAGTTACCCCGGCCTGTAGCTATGATCAGAAAACATTTAAGGAAACTTAAGCTTGGTCTAGTTGGGCGGGCGTTTTACCAGATGAATTCCTTTAGATATAGCCAACAACAACGTCGAAGATCGATTTAGAGGTACTCTCAGAGGCATTTCGAACATCAGGTTAAGGATTCTTTGACATCTAGCAAAAGTGTCGACTTAAAGAAGGACTTCCTAGCGAACCAACATAGCGTTCAAAAAACAGTAGTCGTCTACTGGCACTATCATTAAAACAATATGTTCTCTAAGTTTGGATCTATGCTTTCGGGTAACTTACCCGATGAATAAAAATTCAATACGCGTCCGAGATAAGCTGTCGGTTGTTGGTCAATTTATATCCTAGTAGACAAAAGGGCAAATATGTTCGACTATCATACATCAAGAGCCACGGTACGAATACGGACATCCTGGACTGTAACACAGAAGTAGCACGTGAGAACATCTGACGTCGAGCAAGTGCAGTCGTAAGAGACCGCTTTAGCCTCCTCAAATGGACTACCTCGAAAACATTCGAGAAGATCTATGCCAGCTTAGGTTCAATGATGAACGAATGCCGTATCTGATGGGATAGGTTTCACTTCGAAATAACGAAGAGGTAGATGAGCTCTAGATTAAGGCTATATGGAGGTGCATCTTCAGAAATGATGCTCGAAATTAAATTTCCATAAAGTTGCTTGAACATAGAAGCAGACAGTTAAAAGCAGGTGGTTAGAATACATACATATATCAGTTTTTTATCGGTGATGTCTTCTGACAGCTTGCAAATTATGATTTCTTTAGATCGCTTTCTAGATGGCGCTTCAGTCTGGATTACATAAACCAATAGGCTTCTCCATTTAGTGTTAACTTCGTGCAATTGCACACTCCAAATTAGTTGAGGTCTCCATTTAATTGTGCGTATCACCTAAGGCGAGGTCTTCTTCTACTGCGTCGTTCCTTCAAGTTAGAATTGAAGACTACTTAAGAAACTAATGTGCACTTTTCTGGCCACGTTAATATTAACATCCAGCTTGCAGAATTCGCCTTTACATCTCCTCCTCAAAACTTCGTCAACCCAAACAGGACCAAATATCAGTAGACCGTCGCTAACATCCGTGCTTTTACACCATAAGGCAGATCTGCAATAATGAGAGTCTTACATAAAGTCTCTTCGTTTTTGACAAGACCTTACTACTTATTTGCCTTCTTGATACGAAGAAACAGCAATTTGGATGGGTAACCTCTGATTTATACGTAACAAGGTGTAAAAAGTCCCTAACTACCTCCAAATTAAAGCTGTTTATTGTAACTTTCTGTCCGATTCGTCGAAGTTTGTATGTCTCTTCTTGCTGACTTTATGTTGTTTTGCCCCCATTCACGAATAAACTCATTTTTGTCGCATCTGTTGCAATACCTGCGAACCCACCAGTGACAGCTCGCCTAGTTCTGCCAATGATGTCAATGTTATCAGCATAGGAGTTGTTCTACAAATGTTTTGAAAATTGTGCTTCTGGCCTTGGCTTGTAAGTTTCGCACAATTCTCTAAAGTACGATGCTAAATAAGCAACGTACCAGTGCACCACATTGCCTAAATCCTTTTTTGTCATCAAAAGTCTCAGAGAAATTATTTCCTTTCGATTTGTACTTCCAAAGTTTTTTCCAGGGTCTCCTGGGGTGTGAAAATTTTGTCGATTTGGGATTCTCCCGGCCTGAAACCGCACTGATAGAAGCCAATTATGTGTGGAAAACCACATAATTCAAATTGCCGCCTCGGCTTCTCTGGCACTTCTTCAAGCGGCCTGTCTAATTTTTGATGGTTTATTCCAATATGTGCGACAATAGCCTGTATTTTGGCCTCAAGCTTGTCCAAAATGATGGGCTTTTCAGAGTAGACTAAGGATTTGAAGTAACCCCAGAAAAATAACCGAGTGGTGCCAAATCGCATGATCGCAGCGGGCAAAAAAAAAACGCTCGCCGTGAGATGAAAAGTCGCCTTTTTTTATATAATTCCGCGCGTGCACCAAGGGGGTATGAATAACCTTTTACCGGCTTTTCTCCAAGGCGCGGGCGGGTGGTATAGTAGTTTGAAACTCAGGTGTATTAGGTTTCGATATTTTTTCCAGAGGTGGTTGTCAAACTGGAGCCAGTGCATCCTCAACCAGTGGGTCTTAGTACGTGCTAGTTGATAGTTCGTTACATTTAGCCCAGCCAGCAAGCACTCTAACATCAGTGTTATGCCTTCATGTCAGAGTTGACGCCGACGGTATTTACATATAACTACATACAAATTCCATGAAAAGACTTTTCCAGAGAATTGTCTCGCACAGGATTCGAACCCGCGACCCTCTGCTTGAAGAGTCTATGCATGTAGACTATGCATTTCTCCTTCACATTTTCGAGCGTTGCTTCGCTTGTAAAGCATGTAGCGCCTTCTTGTTGGAACCACAGCTCTGATATATCGATGATGTCAAGTTCTGACCACAGAAGGTCGGTTAACATAGTTCTATACCTGAGACCATTGACCATAATGGTGTCTTCTTCCTCATTTCGAAAAAAAAGATCAATTTCCAATAATGACAATTTTGCTTGTTAATAAAGCCGCTGAGCCAAAAATGGGAGAAGATAATTTTTTGGCCAAAATTTAGATCTCCGGCCAACATTTTCACCGAGCAATTAGCGAACTTACGGCTATATGGTCACCCGTCTTCAATTCTTGCGTCATCATTCAACTCCAACCGAAAAATATGCCAAGCTGACTCTCTGGCGATAATCAACTCAACTCGCCGCCGAATCGACATTTCTGGCTATGTTTTCTTCCATTTGCATCAATTTCTAGTCTACTTGGTGGTTTAAGATCCAAAGAAGTGTACTCACGCTCAAACTTTTCCACTGTGAGGCGAATTGTCTTCACACTGAAGCCATGATGACGACCGAATTCACAACGAAATTCACGTTACGTATTTAAAACTGAGCCGGAATTTCGATAATATTTTGTCTTGATCGAAAGGATCCCGACACTACATCCAAAAGAGTCTTTGAGTGTATTCGTAAGGTTAAATGATAAGTAGCACCAGTAGCACGGTTTTCACAAAATCGCTGAATAAAAAAGCTGTTAGTTGATGCCGAGATGGACCCTGAGCTAACTAGATTAAGTACATAAATATGTATAAGTGACTGCGATAGCAACAAACATAACTTTTGGTTCAAGAATTTCCGATACTGACACATAGATGGCGACTTTAATACAATATCTGAAGCGTCTTTGACGAGTCTTAATTTTTAACGTTCTATAGGATGTGCCAATAGCGTGGCATGTTCAAACTTGCCTTTGCACTGTTTAAAAGCACGATGTGTTTCCTCCCTAAAGGTTACAAGTCGTTTGCCATTATTTCTAGAACTTGCTATCATTGTAGGTAAATTCGCTTTTGCGTCTGCCGCATTACAAATGAAAGGTCGGTAAAAGCTTATGGCTCCAATAAACTTGCGAATTTCGATTAAGGTCTGCGGCAACGTCCAGCCCAACAGGACCTGGATCCTCTGAGTTAGTGGTCTCGTTCCGTCGGTCGTTTCCAGGTGGTACAGATATTCGACTTCTGATTTCTGATTCAGGTGTTCTTCTTCTTTACTGAGCGTAGTCACCGTTGGGGCATCGGTTTTAATTAACCTTTTAAGAGTCTTAATGTTCATTGTGCCGTCGATCAAGCGTCAATTTCTGAGATCAGGGAGGAGATGGAATTCATGTTGAAAATTCCATTTGCTACTATGATAATCCAAGCAAAAGTTTGACGCAAGCCCAAATCGAATGTCAATCGTGTTTCGCCGCATGTGTCGATCCTAGTTTGGTTTGCTGCATAAAGTTTGCGTTCAGTAGGCACCGTTTTCTTCTGGATTTGTAGTAATATCACTGATACGTCGACTTCTGTGTTATTTAGAAACCGAATTCCCATATTTCGGTCTGCATCAAGAAGGCTAAAGATGCGTCAGCGGCTATGTCGAAACTAGTTTTCCTGCCGATTATTCTAACTTCATGGTGGATGACAATTTCGGGCTTTATCACCAAATTGATTGTGGCAATAGCAGTAATCCGAGTTTGGATCGTTGCGCTTGCGGCATGTTGATCGGTTTCTTCCTTTATTGCTGTCGTGACCGTTGCGAGGACGGATTTGGTTTTTGCGGACCTCGTGTGACACCGCTTCACCAGGTCTGATCCTGTGAGATCAACTGCAGCAGTTGATTTTGTCGTGGTGTCTCCGCATCTGGAAGCATGAGTTACTCCAGAAGGTTCAATAAGATTGATGTACGCAGGCATGGCTTTCATTACGCGGTCTGCCTGTGTCGCTAATGCAGTCAGTCGGTGGTGGCGTTTGCAGCTAGAATACCTCGAACATTGTCTGGGAATTGCTCCAAAAATAAAGTTCTTGGTACGGGATCCCTTACTTGTCTCCCTGACAAAAAGATGGTTTTTCGTCTGTCCACGTAGGAGGCGGCGAAGTTGAGTCTACCAACCGTTCAATCGAAATGTGTCAAAATTTGATGACATTTCGACCATTAGTAATCGAGATTTTGAATTTTAGAGACGCACCTTTAGATATTTACAAAGTCAAGGAAAAAAACGAATTTCCTACATTGATAGAGCACTGTTATTTGATGGGTAAAATTTCAAGAATGGCTTACAAAATGTTATAAGGAATCTGCTTCGCCGAAAGCTACAACTGTTTGCTAGTTTGCTGGATTACACCAAAAACATCAAAAAAATCCACCAGATCGTTTTGAACAGATAGCTGTCTCCATACAGATATCAATAGACCGTCTACATCATATTTTGCATGAGTATTTGAGTATACAGGAGCTTGAGATGGGTACTGCGTTTGGACCAAAAACAACAAATATTGACGATTCAGAGCTGCTATTTGGAACTGTTTAAACGAAATAAAAGGAATTTTCTCACGCGGTAGTAACTGAAACATGAATCCTATTACCCATTCACAAATCTCAAAAAAAAAAAAATGCTCGACGGGGCGAAGTATGGCTTCAATTAAGGATGGTCGCTGAAACTGAAGCGTTCATATTTTGAACGGTTGGAACGGCGCGACTGTGAAATGATTGTATCACTTTAGAAACAGACTTCGTTGATGAATAAGGTTGAATTTTGTTTAAAAAAAAAGTGTTTTTATATTTTAGCCTCGGGAATTTTCGAACACCTATTAGTGGTGAATAAGGGTCCTTTTAGTCCTCAAGTACTCCTATTCCAAATTTGTACGTTATTGCCGTTGATATAATATACAATACTATGGGCCAACTTTATTGTTTATACATCTGGGAAGTGAATGTCTGTCACCAATGTCAACTTTCCTTCCTTCCTTTTAAGCCCATCACATTGCCATTTTCCACTCAATTCAGAAAGCAGTCAAAAGAAAAGCTTGACACCAACACCAGCTAAATCATGATTGTCATGCATGGAACTTGAGTCATGCGCAAAATTAAATTAAGAAAGCTCCACCATTCGGAAATGGCTGTTTTCTCTCACCGATTACTCTGCTATTTTATTATGGCCAAGTTTGGCCATTAGCCAATGATTACTTCATGAGGATAAATAATTGGAGCTTTATGTTAAAGACGAAAACTAAATGAAATGGCCGTCAGACATGTGGAATGAGTCCTTTTAGTCCGTCCACTCATCTCTATTCATGTATATGCAATATTATAGGAAAAATGGGTCGAGAAGGAAATTAATGGCTCCGGTGCTCATTCATAAATCAACGAAAGAAGATGAAATAAATTCTTGATTTAGAAAAGTGAACCCCCCTAGGATCATTTATGGAACCGACTGCCTGTATACCTGGATACGCGCATTAATAAATATAAATGGAATGTTGTCGGGATTTAGCCGAAACCTGTACATAAAGAAGACCATGGATTAATGGTGAACTTTGTTTTTCTTGGAATCAATATGCAACAAGTGGGAGGATGTAGTTTGACATATTGATCTGTTGTAAGCAAAGAATGGAAGGATAAGTATACAAAGTAATAATTGGACACATATTTGTTCCTGCATGACTACATGGTTGCGAATGTGTACGATAATGGAATGAAGTAGCTTTGTAGACCCTTGTCTAATCAATAGACCAAAAGGAGGAAAGTTTTAAACGAATACTCTTCGCCAAAAATTACTAGAAAAGATCGCAGATTATTAAATACCTTTTTTTATGGCGCCTTATAATGGCCAAATCTCCTTACTGTCGCAGTTTAATAAATCAGAAAATTTGAACTTCGTACTGCCTATGTCAATATTATGTCACCATAGCAGAACTGGATTTCTATAATACATCTATAGTTTGAAAATAGGCATGGGCAAGAGAGATAGGGCCCTCTACAGAACCCTAGGAAGGATACAGTATCTTCGAGGCTAGAGAACTGGCCATTATAAAGGCCAGGAAAATCATCGCCGGGAGGTTAATTGCAGTCCACAACTAGGCAGCTGTTAATGCTCCGAGCTCTGAGAACCTGCAAGATTCTTTCAAATTCGGCATCGAGTTCTAATACGGTAACTCTGTGCTGAGTATCAGCATATATGGATACTCAAGCTAATAAAAAGCGAGGAAGAAATCGGCGCTGCGTAATTCACAAGCTCTCCCGTGAGTCAAAGTTCCATAATTTCTACACAGTCAATAGAACTATTGAAAGTGAAATCATCGGTGGTCCAAGTAGACTGTCTCCCCGATAATCAGATCAAGAATTGCAGGAAACTGCAAGAATTTCCTATGTAAACAATTGAGGTGACACTGTGCTAGATTTAAGGGCATAGTTCACAAGCTCTCCTTTCTTCCAAAGTTTAATCTAATGAAGATGAGGTCATTGCATAGGGCTATACAACATTGGCATTCATTCTGACCGGCTAGATACATACTATTGAGCTCCTAGAATCATGTTTTTTTTTAACTGTTGGTCTACTCTTTATAGGCCGCCAGAATCAATCCTGCCATCGTATGGACAAAAAAGACTCTCTGCTGGTCTAAATAACAACCTCTCACAAGGTCCTGTCATTCTTCCTTATTCGTATGCACTACTTTGTTTGGCAGGGCGTAGTTTCCCACATTTAAATTGCAAAGTTTCTAGTGACACTTGGAAGGGCAGATAATCTTGCAAACAGATTTCCATTCATCTACGCCCGTATACATGCTACTGGCGATTTCTATGGAGCACTGGTGGTGGAAATAGCGATAAAATAAAGTGAGACATTACGTCGGTATTCGACTGACTGACTGCTATTAGTATCACTTCTGAATTTTATATCACAGGTTTGAATCCTATCTAGCAGTTGCAGAGATGTTTTAGTAGCACCTGACCAGTTGTGGGCATTGTACTCCGATTTTGAACGAATGAATGCCTTATATATATTATTGAGACCCGATCAGAGGGGTGAAATATTTCTTACATCGCTTGAGGAAACCTAGACATTTCGCAGTATTTTTGGCGACATCGAATACCTATGGGGTCATTCCAACGTAAGTTGTCACTGACACACATTATCCATGGATAATGATTGGGTATTTAAATTTCGCTTTAACGACATCAGAAGCATTAAATTCCACTCTGTTGATAGTTCCCCAATTAGTTATGCTGCTAATATCAGAATTTAATGTGCCGAAGAACAGGGATGTGAGTCCGGTAACGAATATGAATAGCAGAGAGTACTGCCTTCAGTAACTAACTTGCGTATGCCAGTTTGATGTACGTTTTGGTTCCACTTTTTAGTAAGACATGCCATCAAATTACCACCAGACCTGTTGCTACGAATACCGTACTGTCCGTCATCGAGAAGTTTTCGTGTTTCGAGATATTTCATGAGCTGACGATTTATCAGCGTTTCCATTATCTTGGAAAGAAGAAGATTCCCTCTTTCTAGAGACGGGATGGACAAATACTATTTTCCATCTGCTCGGAAAGAGTCGTAAAAAGTAGGATTGATGAAAAACCTTGAGCGTATTGGTCCCATTGTACTCCTCAAGTTTAGGCAGATTGGCCTTGTCCAAGGAGTTGGAAGCTCGACTATAATTATAAATGCGCGTTGAGATGAGAATGTGGCAGAATGTCTAATATTTTTACCGAGCGACAAACAATTTCTACTATCTTTGCGACATTGTAGTATTTTTTGCCTCAGCTTACTGTCGTATTGAAATTCCACATCCTTAAGAAAGGCGTTGCAGTCATTCTGGCTCATTTGTATTTTTTTTCGGTTTTTCGTGGTGGAGTTGGTTTTGTAGGATCGAAAATTTCTCTAACCCGGACAGCCTCTTTACAGCCTTTTCTCTTGGTTTGATACTCTTCATTCGATGAGGGATAAAGGATCTCATTTCAAAGAGAATGATGTCTGTGATCATATCAGCAACGGGGTTTACGTCTTTATCGAGGCAACTTAACGAGCAGTAAATAGGTTTTGCGATGACGATGCTACCCGCACAAAGTGATGATTTCCCCTGTCGAGGCGTCATACTGGTGACCCACAACAGCCTTAAGTCTGTTCCAATTACCAGTTCTTCATCCTCTTAAATCGACTTTGTCGCAATAAAAATATCACTCCCTTTCAAGTCCCTTTACATTATATGCTGCTACATCCTTTCATTTTTTCATAACTCTTCATTCCAGTCCACTCCCCCAGAACACACTCTTTCCACGACTTTCATAAAGCAAACTTACACAAAATCAGTGATCCCTCTTTAACTTTCACAACCTTAAAAGTACGTATAAATGATGCCTTATCCATTTTTTATAAAGAAATATTTAATACTTTTTACCTCTACGTTCCGTTTTCTCGTCTTAAAACATCATTAACTAGTTTTCCTTTTTATAATCGCAAGCTTCTTTGCCTTACAAAATAAGAGAAACAAGTTATAGGCTGTTTTCCTACGTACCAAATTCATTTCCGACTATTCCAACTATCTTGGTGCTTATCTCCATTTCACCGAACTTTACGATTTCCTTTACCAGCGCTACCTTAACAACGCGCAAGTCAACCTTATAAACGACCCTAAGTTCTTTTTTCCAATTTGTTAACTACAAAAGAAAGTCCGATGGTTACCCTACTTCCCTCTCTTTCAACAAAAAGTCATCAACCGATACACTCACCAGACCCCGATGGCTTTCCTGTCATACTTCATAAAAAACGTTCTTCCTCTCTTTCCTTTATCATTTCTAATCTCTTTCGGCTATCTCTTTCTCAAGGAGAATTTCTTCAGACTTGGAAAACCTCCGTCATAACCCCAATCCACAAAAAAGGATGAAAGTATGAAATAACCAACTATCGTCCCATCGCTAAACTCTCCCATATGCCCAAACTCTTCGAAAGTATTTTGTATGAAGCCTTAAGTTTCCAATGCATATCACTTATTTCGCCTAGACAACACGATTTCCTAAAAGATAGATCAACCACCAAAAATCTCGTTGAATTCGTATCCTTTGCCCTCTCTGCCCAAGAAAATGGCAACGAAGTCGATGTAGTTATAACCGACTTTAGCAAAGCCTTCGATTAATACACTTCAAATTATCTGCTCTCGACTTTGAACCCATACTGTTAAAATGGATATCCTCTTACCTTGAATTTGATCACCTCTGGAATTCCGCAAAGCAGCCATCTCTGTCCTCTTCTTTTTATATTAACCATAAATGATCTCTATAGGATCATCAAACACTCGTCTGTCTCCCTTTACGTCGACGATACCAAATTTTTCAAAACGATTTGCTCTCCTCATGACTCCTTCCTCCTTCAACAAGACCTCGATAGTTTTTCGATCTGGTGCCTCAAAAATATCGCCAAATGCCAATCCATTACCTTTTAACATAAGCGGAACCATTCTTCTCCCCGACTCTACCTTCCCCACAGCCAACCTATCTCCCCCGTTCAATCTCTTCGCGACCTCGGCATTTTTTGTGATATGGAACTCAACTTCCGTTTACATATGAATGGGATAATTCTTAAAGCCAACTATGCACCAGGTTTTGTAAAACTATGGTCCAAAGAATTCACCAACCCATACAAGACCTTTGTTTGCCCCCTCCTAGAGTACGCCAGCTAAGTATGGTCCCCATATTATTAATCAGCGCCGTTTTCTTCGAATTGCTCTTCAAGGTATGCCCTTGAACGATTCCTTTAATCTCTGGCCCACTTTCAAAACTGTCTCAACCTTATCAACTTAAACGCCCTTGAGGAATGTAGAGATGCAGCCGACTTTCTCTTCATTCATCGACATCTTTCAGGTCACGTTAAATGCGCTTGCCCTCACAACTCGTTTTCCTCAACACTAACCCACGTAATCTACGTACCCCTCGTCTCTTCTATCTACCAACCCACTACACCTCCTATTGCGCAAACGAACCAGTCTCCCGTATGCTACAAAAAATCAATTCGAACCCTACCGTCTTTGACTTCCACTGCACCACTTCCTAGGTTCTCCTTCACCACTCCAACCAACCTTAGTCTTTAGTTTTAAATTAATTTTAAATTAAATTCCTAAAAAAGCTGTTAAGACCGCTTCAATTGGCTTTCTCGTGTTGCCATGCGTATTGCCACCATGGTCGGTATACGAGAAACTAGCTGATATGACACAGTATTCCGACGCGCCTAGAGAGAATAGCACATTGACCTAGTATTTGTCAGAGTGAGAAGTTAAAAAAAAGTCCACGGTGTTGGCGGTATTACTATCAACATCTGGTTTTCGTGTCGGCTCATTTACAAGCTGGTTTAAGTTATTCTCCGCAGCGAAGATTTAAACACACCGTCCTTTGGATATTGTCTGTCCAGAATGTCGAAACCACCCGTAATGACGATATCAGTATGAGGATACAGCAATACAATTCTTTGAATGGAGCTACATAACAACGCATCACCTTCCTCAAACCCTTTTTTGACATCAAAGTTCCAAGATGGGTTTTTCTGACCTTTACTGAGCAGCAAGTTCTCTCCATCGTCATTCTGTACAATCTGATGAATTTCGCAGAGATGCCAAAACTAGAAATTATTTTCACGTCTCAAGATTAGACTGACCCATTTAGCTTATTTGAAGTACCATATTCCTTGGTCAAAAGATCTAGAAAAGCTTAAGCTGATAACTTTTTACAAAAGACCTTAGTCTGGTATGAAGGCCCTCAATAATCAAGAAAAACGAATGCTAAAATTTAAGGACGAATACTTTGCCAGTCTTGATGGTCTGCCATAATTTTAAAATGACAGCATGGCTCAATTTTTATTTTTTTTTTATTTATTTATTTTTTTTTTTGTAGCAAGTCCATCCTATCGGAAAACCAACGCGGTAAAGATTAGATCAAAGACCACTTACATATAATTCGTTTCATGCGTTCTACAACATAGAAATGAAGTTGATCATGTCACCACAGTGGAGAACTGATCTGCGAATTCATTAGAATGTAAGAATCTAAAAATGGAAGAAGACTGAGTCTGAGCGTCCAGAAATGCTAACAGTCTGTGGAACCGGTTTCGCCACATCATCAAAGTCAGCACCACCCTTGGTATGATAATGAGTGCATACGCCGGTAAAAGGTGACAGAAAGAAATCACACCTGCAAACGCTGCAGCGCAAAGCAAGGGCAGCGAGGAAAGAATATCAAGCCAGAATAATGAAGGAGAAGATCTTGCGTAAAAAGAAAAGGACCTAAGTAGTCTTCCACCTGAAAGCTAAGCGGCTTCAAGACTGGCATCCAATCAAGGAATTATCCACCACGGATGCCAGAACGCTGGCTGGCAGCAGACTGGAAGACGGTTGTGCCTCAAGCAGAGATTACGAATGAGTCGTACTGAGTGCGAATATCTGCATTGTCGTTTTTTCCAAACTCACAAACATAGCTTCTGACATTATTTAGAAGGAATCGTCGTCTCAAAGTACGAAGTGTGGACTGGCTTAAATGGCGTGAAAACTAGTATGCTTAAACTTAATGGTTTGCTATACGTACGTAGATCGCTTCCGACATAGCCCAGTGATCTTAGCGAAAAACAAAGAGAACGCTCCCACCAAGTCTTAAGAACAATAGAGAACAGGTATCAAGGCCGATGGTACGTTAATATGATGACAGATTATCAGTTGGTGGCTGATCCGTGATTGTACAAGAAAAATTCGCTCTGGAAAATCACTCAAATGACAACTTTTTCACGTGGAATGTTAGAAAAAAGCCATATCTTTGTATAAACGCTTTTTTTTCTCATAAAATACATAGAGCTGATTTTTCGTCATCTTTTGTAATCATTTTAAATCACTCAACAGATGAACAACTACAAAACGAGACAGAAGGACATCGACACATGGAGAATAAAAAAAAAAGGATGAGACATCTCCAAAAGAAACAAAGAAAACAAAGTGCAAAATCTAACCAAGCCTCCACCATTTATTGCACTGCAAGTGAATAAATATCAAATCTTGGCCAAATTATTGAAGTTAAATAAAATTAAAGCTACAATACTACAGCACTAATTAACAATAATGACATCAAAGAAAGAAAGAGACTTTAAAATATTGGAAGTTGTAAATATGTTTAAGCTTAAAAGTAAAGTACCGCTTCCAATCTTTGTGAAAATTAGTGCCGCAATGCAAAAATTGTCAGAGGTACGAGTATGGGCATACGCATAAATACTGCAGCTCAAACCCAAGATCTGTAAAGTATGCAGGAAGCCACCACACCAAAGAATGTTTGAGGAAAAAAGGTGAGCATCCTTAAAGTGCAAACTGTAGTGAAAACCATCCTGTTAGCTATAGAGGATTTTTAGTTGCAAAAGAAATCCAACTTGCAAAAGATAAAAAAACAAAAAAGAAACCTGAAAAGAAAGCTCCAATGAGGAAGCAAGAAATGTCACAAAAGACTTTCAAAAGAGCCCACAAAAAGAAAAACTCAAACTCAAAGATCAAGTGACCATCAAAATCGATCTAAGACAAAAGACAGCGGGCCCAAAAATGACATAGTACTGTTGCTTGCATTCGATCACTGCTGTTACTGTATTTGTCACACGGTACGGGCAGTTTTGTTTTGTTGATGCACTGTTTCATATTGTTGTAAGGGCATAACACCTACAGCAATTTGATTCGGTAAACCATCGCCAAAATTTTCACTTCGCAGCCTTGCCTAGTATGGTCAGTGTTTGTGTTTGCTGTGTTTGTTTGTAATTATGACTAGGGAATTCAGGGTTGACGTAGCCAATATATGCGGGCTAAAAAGTAATCACTTTTCTGCGTACGTCCACGTCTGTAAGTACCGACCAGCTGTTTTGGCACTTAGTGAAACACATGTAGATCCCCGCCCAAACCTCTCAGATCACTCTGATCTGAAGCTACCTGACTGCGAAGTAGTGCCACTATTCTTTTCCCATCGCGGTCTTGTTATTTATGTGCGTAGTGATGTAGCTTATCAAATATCGACCTTTCACGAATTTGATGCGCTGTTTGACTCCATTCAAAGAATTGCATCACTGTATCCTCATACTGAAATTGTGATTACACAATTCTGGTTGGCTTTGACATTCTGGACAGACAACACCCGAAGGACGATGTGTTGAGATCATCGCTGTGGGAAATAATTTTACCCAACTTGTGAATGAGCCCACACTAATACCAGACCTTGATAGTCATACCGCCAACACCCTGGACTTGTTTTTAACTTCTCACCCTGAGAAATACTGGGTGTCATATCTGCCAAATTCTCGTACACTCACCACACAGTTAGAGAAAAGATTCCTAAAAGAACCGTATGGCAATACGAGAAGGCCAATTGGAGCGGACTTAATAACTTTTTTAGGAATTTTAACTGGTCTTTATGTTTCCTCGATAACGACGTGGATGCCGCTGCTGATATGATCACAGAAACTATTCTCTTTGGAATAAGATGCTTTATCCCTCATCAAATGAAGAGTATCAAACCAAAAGAAAAGGCATGGTACGACAGGGTTAGAGAATTGTTTTTTCGGTCAAACAAGACCAACCCGACAGAGAAAAACCGAAGAAAGTTTAAACGAGCCAGAAATGACTGCAACGTCTTTCTCAAGCATGTGATATACCAATACGACCAAAAATTGAGGCAAAAAATACTGCAGTGTCCCAAAGGCAATAAACATTTTTGGTCATTCGTCAAAAACATTAGAAATTCTGCCTCATCCTCCATACCAACGCTCATTTACAATGACATTCCAGCTGTCAGCTCTTTGGACAAGGGCAATCTGCTTGCTGCACACTTTGCGGCTAGCTCAACATTCCAGATTGTGCTTTGTCCCCGCCTACACTTGACTACTTGAGTGAGTCGAATCTGCAATGGGACGAATCCACTTTCGCACTCGTGTAGTAGCAAGAGTACTCAAAGATCTTAACATGCATAAATCTGCTGGTCCAGATGGTATATCGCCCCTTTTTCTGACGAGGTGTTCTTCCAGGCTGGCAAAACCACTGCGTAAGCCTCAAAATAGGCCTGTTTCGGCGATTACTTCTTCATCCGTCTTAAATCTCTTTCCGGCGAGCATTCTTTTGAGGTCTGCGAACAGGAAATAGTCGCTGGGGGCCAAATCTGATGAATACGGTGGGTGGGGAAGCAATTCGTAGCCGAATTCATTAAATTTTGTCATCGTTTTCATCGACTTGTGACACGGTGCATTGTCTTGATGAAACAGTACTTTCTTTTTCTTCAAACGCAGCCGTTTTTCTACGATTTCGTCCTTCAAACGCTCCAACAAAGCAATGTAATAGTCGCTGTTAATATTCTGCCCCTTTTGGAGATAGTCGATGAAAATTATTCCATGTGTATCCCAAAATAGGGATGCCATAACCTTGCCAGCCGACTGTTGAGTTTTTGGTCGTTTTGGACGAGTGATGGAGCCAAGTTTCATCCATTGTCACGTACCGACGCGAAAATTCGGCTTTATTGCGGTTGAGCTTTATTGAGCTTTCGCATGTATTCGTGTATAATATATACAACACGCTCTTTTCATATCTTCAGAGCCTCAGCTATCTCGATCAACTTCACTTTACGATCATTCGTAATCATTTTGTGGACTTTTTTGAAGTTTTCATCTGAAACAGCCTCTTTTGAACGTACACTGCGTGCATCATCTTCGGTGCTTGTATGACCACTTTTAAATTTTTCATTCCACTTGCGAATGGTTCGTTCGGCTGATGCAGAGCCCGGGTAACACTTATCAAGCCATTTCTTTGCATCGGCTGCATTTTTTCCCATCAAAAAGCAATGATAAATCAACACACGAAATTGCTTTGTATCCATTTTTTTCACTCACAACGCTATATCTCGAGAACTAATCGTCCGACAGCTGTCAAATTTATACACGTATCTTTTGAAGGTTGCTAAACTGGATTTAATTCAAGTGGTGCCCTCTCTTAGAAACGGCATTGACTTTTCAGCCCATGTATTGGGTACGTAATTTAATTCGTGCGGTTTTTTTTTTCAAAATTTGAACGTTTATTTAAGAAAAACATGTACAATAGTATTATTCAAAGTATTGCCCATCTGAAGCTATGACTTTTTCCCATCTTTCTGGCAATTTGTGGATCCCATCCCAAAAAAACTGCGCCGGCTTGGCAGCCAAGAATGAATGAAGCCAATTTTTGATATTCTGCTCTGATGTGAACCGTATTTCAGTGAGGGCGTTCTGCATCGACCGGAACAAATGGTAATCAGAAGGGGCAAGGTCTGGGTGGGGTAAGACTTCCCATCCACTGTTTTCCACATAGTTCTTAACCGGAATAGCAACGTGAGTCCGAGCGTTGTCATGCTGTAGAATCACTTTTTCGTGTTTCTACTCGTATTGTGACTTTTTTCCGCCCAGTGCTCGGTTCAATCGCATCAATCGAAGTCGATGCCGTTCCCTAGTGATGGTTTCCTTGTATTTCAACAGTTCATATTGGGTATGTAATTTAATTCGTGCGGTTTTCTTTTTTTTTCAAAATGTGAACGTTTATTTAAGAAAAAACATGTACAATAGCATTATTCAAAGTATTGCCCATCTGAAGCTATGACTTTTTCTCATCTTTCTGGCAATTTGTGGACCCCATCCCAAAATAACTGCGCCGGCTTGGCAGCCAAGAATGAATCAAGCCAATTTTTGATATTCTGCTCTGATGTGAACCGTATTTCAGTGAGGGCGTTCTGCATCGACCGGAACAAATGGTAATCAGAAGGGGCAAGGTCTGGGTGGGGTAAGACTTCCCATCCACTGTTTTCCACATAGTTCTTAACCGGAATAGCAACGTGGGGCCGATCGTTGTCATGATGGAAAATTATAGCCTCGTGTCTGGTCGCATATTCCGGGCGTTTTTCGGCTACTGCTCTCTTCAAATGGATTAATTGTGTTCGGTAGCGTTGTCTATTAATGGTTTCACCCGGTTTTAGCAGCTCATAATACAGCACACCCATCTGATCCCACCAAATACAGAGCATAACCTTCGCGCCATGGATATTCGGCTTTGCCGTTGATTTGGCTGGTTGGCCGGGTTTCACATTTGATTTTCTGCGCTTGGGGTTGTCGTAATAGATCCATTTTTCACCACCAGTAATAATTCGATGCAAAAATGACTTCCTTTTGTGGAGTTCCAGCAACATTTTCTACATGCAAAACCGCCTTTCGACGTCTCTCGGCTTGAGTTCATGTGGAACCCAATTTCCTTGCTTTTGTATATATCCAGCTGCTTTTAAACGTTTTGAAATGGCTGCTTGAGTGACACCCAAAGATTCTGCGAGCTCTTCTTGTGTTTGGCAACAATCTTCATAGAATAATGCTTCCAGTTCTTCATCTTCAAACTTTTTTGGCTGCCCAAGACGTTCATCATCTTCCAAGCCAAAATCACCACTTTTAAATCGTGCAAACCACTTTTGGCATGTTCGCTCAGCTAGCGCATTTTCACCATAAACTTCCACCAAAATACGATGACTTTTGGCAGCTGTTTTCTTCATATTAAAGTAATGAAGAAGAACTCCCCTCAAAAACACTTTTTGAGCTCAAAGTTCGACATATTTGAGTGAAAAAAAATTATTCTTGTTTACGCTTCAAATGAATCACATATACTGAAATGACGTACAATGACAGTAGCTTTCCAACGCATGTTCCAACGGAATAATACAAGTTACGCCATCTCTTAGCAAACCGCACGAAGTTATAGACCCAATATTATTTCCACATGTCCAGGAAATAAAAGGGATAAATGACATCGACAGCAGTCAGCGGGTTTAACAAAACGAGATCTTAGAAGCACATGCATTCGCAAAAGTGGATAAACTTCAGACTGAGAAAATCAGCTAGCTTTGCCATATTCAACGTCCAAGAAAAAAGCTCGAAAGAAAAGTAATTGGAATCATTCAAGTGCAAAAATATAAGCAAATTCTTGGTTTTAGCCAACCTCACAAGCGGCGCGGAAGCTATGCAGATACGTGGGAAACAAATGTAGCATTGGATGTAATTGTACGCGCTGCATATAGGGTGATTCATCGTGGTTTGATTTATAATGTAAAATAAAACATAAATTTGAAAGTGAACTTAAAATTTTTATTATCGCTTAAAAGAACAGTTCATGGCGTTTACTTTTTGAAAATGATATCATGTAAACGTTGGCCACGACTACGTCTGAGGTGCATAGCGACTGTTATCTCACAGATAACACGAGTAATGTTAGCTTCCTAGCTTCCAAAGTGTCAATTGTAGCTGACTTATTCCTGAAGACCAGTGAATTTACATATCCCCAGAGAAAATAGTCCAAAGGTGTGATATCGCACGACCTAGACGGCCAATATACCGTAGCAAAACGTGAAATTAAGTACTCACCAAAACGATTTCTCAACAAGTCCATTGTTTCACGCGTTGTATGGCTCGTAGCGCCATCCTATTGAAACCAGAGCTCACCGAGACCATGTGCTTGAAATTCAGAAAGCATATAGTCCGTTAACATGTCGCGATAACGGTTAGATATAGCTTTTATTCCTCATTTTCATCTGAACTCTCACCTCACTGTTTATTTTGGATGAAAACGATTACTACAGCAAGGTTACGTTGCAATTAATTATGTATTCAAAGGGACTGTGGAAAATATGTTGCCACCGATTAAAGATAAATAAAAGACCTTTCTGTTCATTTTGCTGTTAATCTTTTTTTGTTTTTTTTTGTCTCCTTTTTCTATATTTTTTTTTTTTTTTTTTTTTTCTTTGTTCGTTTTATAATGATAATTTTTATGTAAACCTTTAGCCAAAAACATACTTTATGAGAGATAATTTTGAATTCTTCAATTCGAAAAACGAAAAATCATTGGAAAACTATAATAGAGTTTGATGTAAGAGGTCATTTAAATCGTTTATTTAACAAAAAAAAAAAAAAAAAAATTAAAAAAATTAATTATGAATATATTGTATATTGTTACACGTGTCGGAGGGGGGAGGGTAAATAAAGACATAGGCAAGGAAGAGGTATAGGAAAAAGGTTATTCGTTAATCTATAGATGTAACAGAATTTGATAATATACCAGAATAAACAAAATAAAAATTTTCTTTCTTTTACTGTTTAATTAGAAAAATTAACCGGCAATAATGTTGGTTATGTCTATGAGAGCTTCTTAGCCTTCTGATAGAGTGTGTCGACAACTTTGCCCATACTTTGAATTGTTTCTAGAACGCGTTCGTAGGTCTTGTCGACGGTGGTTTCTTCGAATACGATAAGTACGCCCTCACCTTGATCGAGGATACCGCTGAATTTCTTGTCCAGAATCATTTGTGACAATTTTTTTTCTACTTGAGGCATTGGAAGCTTAATGCATTCGGCAACGTGTGAAACCTGAAATTGGAAAACAACGCAAAAATTATTGAAATTATATAAATTAAAAACGAAAAAAAGAATAAGTAAAAGGTGCGACAGGATATCTTCTCCTAGCAAAGCCTCAGGAATAACAGTATGTGAGCGCTTGAAAACCCGAAACAATCCGAGAAAGTTTCAAACCACTGTTAACAGTATTTTCCGTATAGCGCTGAAGGAATCGCCTTAAGATTGGCTCGGAGAATTTCTCATCAGTTAAAAAGGACGGTTTTCAGATAGTTATAAGTTAGAACTCAACATGAAGATAGAGTACTCGTCAACAATAGTTGGGGAATGTGTTTGCGCATGCTTTGAAAGGCACTCAGAATAATTTCAGCCATTTTGGAGAAAATGGAAAAATTCTAGTGTCGAACTGTCATAAAAAAAATTTGATTTTGACGATTTGAACAGCTTAGGTGACGATGAACGTTTATGACGACCAAAAATTGCAACCCCTGACGATAACATCGCCCAACCAAATGGTTTTAGACAACCGTCGAATTAGGGTTAAAGAGATAGCTGAGGTTTTGAACAAGTATAAAGCACGTGTTTGCACGCACATATGGTATTAAATCCAGATTAGGCACATATCACCGCGTGATAAGTGATATTTTCTAACATATAATAGTCATGGAGTTGTCCTAAAAGATTATCTTAAAAAAGGAAAAACTGTTGCAGGAGCATATTACGGTTCACTACTTGATAAGCTGGAAAAACATTGTTTCACCAAGATAATGCACCGCCTTACACGTCAGCAGTTTTCATGTCGAATATCTACGACATATCTATTGCTTGACCACTCTCCTTGTTCACCAGATCTAGCCCCAAACGACCTTTTGTTCTCCAGGCTAAAAGTTATTGAAGCCAGAAATTTTCATCGAATAAGATCATAACCTTCGTGAAATATTTGCATATAAAGACGCCAAGTACTACTTTTGAACGGATTAAAGTGATGAGAGCATAGCTGGGAAATATCTTGTTTCTTTGTTTTGTCTCGGAAAAGTTTCAGACAACCTCCTTAAGATATTCTAAGCCTGTGAACCTTTCGGGTTGGTGAGAAATGTTGCCAATTTTATTTTGGATGCCTAAGTTTGTTTTGAATCTCTACAGGCTATAATGAATGTCCGAAGGTGGACTTATGAGGATTGCATACGTGTGCTCATAGTAGTGTCAGATTCTTACTCACTTAATACACCAACCTGCAAAATCCTTTAGTCTTGATATTTTAACTAAGTTTCGTCTTATCAAAGAATTGCTCTATTACGAAATTAACATGTTTAACAGGTCTTTTCCCAACGAAAGTTCCAAGTGTTCCGCTTCTCAAATTCGGTAATATTTTATCGCACTTGGTCGATAGATTTGCTACTTTGAAGACGACACAACAGATTAAATATTTACACCTTCCGCTTTTTGGCACGATCATTTCTCTTAAATAGATGTCAAGAGGTGAGCTTGTGTGCTCGGATTGGTTACCCCATTCTTTCTAGCGCCTTTATCTAATTATTAAGAGTTGCCTAAAGGCCTAAAGAACTCGTTATTGTGTTGCTTAAGTAGAAATCTAGCATGGCAATAAAAAGCAACAGACATGACAGTGGATATGACCACTGCCTTCATATCCTCCGAGCTTAACTTTGAATTTTTCGGTTATTCTTGTTGCGCATTTAAGTTTTGTTTTAACGTCTTCGTACATATTGCGTTTCATTCTAATATACAGCTCTCGTACATCATGAAATCTTAGCGTCGTTCATAAAAGATCTCTGGTAACTCTATTAAACATTTTCCACATCGATGAAAAAGATATGCAGATTTTTTGAGGAGCTCAGGCCGGTAAGGATTTCCGAGACTAAGTCAGGGTCCCGGCAGCGCTCTCATCCCCGAACGGTTTACTGTCTTCGGTCAACCCAACTTCTCGTTGTAGGGGTAGCCATCAAAATAAAGTTAAGTTATGAGGTAACAAAAAACGTCGGATACGGATGGAACTACTGTTGATAATCCCTGCAAACGAAACAAGGACAACGATCTTCGTATATGCACAGCAGCAGAAGCAGACTTAGGCAAGTAGTATTGAGTTTGCAGCGGGCGCTTGGAACAATTCGTATTAGGGTAAAATTTGCTAACAAAAGAGAAAGATGACGATGCCAAAGACAGCTTCTACGAGCTCTTTAACAAGACTTAGAAGCTATGGCAGTAAAATTGTCCTCGACGATTTGAATGCAAAAGCTTTGCACGACACCACCTCCGATAACGGATTCAAGCTAATAATAGCTCATAATAGCACATCTTTATATTTATAAAGGGACTTGGAGTACTCATTTTCAATCAACCGTCAGCTAGATGACTGAGCGACGAAAGGCACTCCTCCAGTATTATGGATGTCCGAACGTTCTAAGTGGCCAACATCGATTACGGACTATTACCAAGGTACGGATGCGGATATCCCGAAGTTCGACATCGGACAGTTACAATCGTAAGAGATCGGCAAATTCTTTTCCAATCGAGTCTCACTTAATCTCTTCGAAAACCATGAGCAACATTGCTAAAAAGCCATCAGGGATGCCGCCTCTGATGTGCTGGGTTTAACTAACTCCAAAATGTAACTCCTAATTTGAGGACGAGTTAACGCCAAGCACATGCAGCTAAGCAAGAGGCATATAGAGCGGCGCTGAATGGAAGAACTAGACCTGTTCACGAGCTCTAGCGGTTAAAAAAATTGAAAGATGCTTCTGCAGAAATGAGAAATCTAAGCCTGTATAGCCGAATATTGTGAAAGAGCATTTTTGTAGACTGTTTGACAGCGGTATTTGAGTCGTCATCGCCGTTAAACAGAGTGTACTTTTTAACCTGGACGATGTAGACCAACAATTACGCCCACCTGACTTCGATGAAGTGAAGATAGCCATATCTAAGCTTAAGTCCAACAAAGTTACTGGAGCGGACGGCGTGACTGCCGTGCTCTTCCAAGCGAGCATCTGTAAAAATGGCCGGACGAAAGTATACCCGACGAATGGAACATCAGCATTCTTTGTCCGATCCCCAAGAAGGGAGACGCTCTGAACTGCGCCAGCTACAGCGGCATCAGTCTTCTGAACATCTCCTACAAAATCCTCACTGTCGTGTTGTGTGAACGTCTGAAGCCATTCGTCATTACCTGATTAATCCATATTAGTGTGGCTTCAGACCAGGAAATTTCATCATCGACCAAAAATTTACATGAGCTCCAAATTGGTACGCACTACCTATTCATTGGTTTTAAGGCCGAAATGTCTAGTTTTGATATCTCTACCAAACTCGTTTGTTTGTGCAGGAAGACGGTGGAAAATATACGCTGCTCCATCAAGGTCGGTAAAGAGCTCACCGAAACTTTTAATACCCAAAAAAAATTTTGACCAGACAACACAATACAAGAAGCACAGTCCTTCAAAGTCCGTCCAACTGGTCGCATACGCCGATAATATTGACATAATCGGGAATGGATGAGGGTGCTCTTGGCTACTTTGAGAGGAAAATTCTTCGGCTGATTCTCAGTTGAGTGGAAAAAGAGATACAAGGACGACCTATACGGCGATGAAGTGACGTCAACTTAGCCAGAAAAGTAAAGGTCCAGCTATTAAGGTGGCTAGGTCATATAGAGCGAATGGACACCTGTAAGAAAAGTCTTCGAATCTGCCCCAGACGGACAGCGCATGAGAGGAAGTCCACGACTTTCACCCAAGTCGAAGCGGACCTCAGCCAACTTGGCGTGCAAAGGCAGGTAGCTAAAGACCGATCTTTAATCAACGCTTGTTGATTAAGTTCATATGAGACGTGGTACCAAAACGGCGCTTCCACGCTACTTGTACTTCTGCTAGCACCTTACCAGACAACCACTTCTACCTACCTACCTACCATAACGACAATTTGAGTGTTGGGATGCCGACCAGATTGCAGATACCGCCTTCTGTAATAGCGTGAACCGCAGTGCTCGCCGAAAGTTAAATGCAAGTGGTATTGTTGACGTTGAATATCGCGAAAAAGTTCTGGATGGAACATTGAAGCCCTGAGAACATAAACAATTCGAGTCGACAGCAACCACGTTCATACCAGACTCTGTATCATTGCAACACACTTGGTCGCATAAGATATAAAGCAACCTTTCCGATTCAAAAAGACCTCATTGGGCTTTTATTTCCCGCCAAAGTTGAGTGATTCCACATATTTAGACAATTTTTGTGGCGATAATGTCGAGTCATCTCTTGTGGCAGTACGCCAAAAGCGTTTCGGGGCAGTATTTCGTGCGAAATTGCTAAAATGGAAATTCATTTAAGCACACGTTTTATAAAATATGACTTTCTCAAAAGTGTAAAGACCTTCCAACACGAAGGACACTGGTGCGTGTCACCATTCGTAGATTCAGTCGTTGTCAGTGAGCAACTGCGACAAAAAGTTAATTTCTCCAAACAACTATTCTTTTAACGAATTGAAGCGATTCTATGTTCCTTTTTCTGTGCCTCCACTACTCAAAAAAGTCCAAAATCTACATACAAAGAGCAAACAACCTTCGGACAAACGAAAATGACAACACAGCTCAGCACAACAAATTAAAAATCAGAAAACTTATGCTTCTACGCCGTTACTTAGTCAGCGAATCTATTTTTAGAACTCACCTGCACTCTCGAATACGGCTCGATGATTCTGCAAAGATTCTGTTCCAGCATTGTGTCGTACAATGTACCCAAATGTGCCTGCACAATGACATCTTCAGCCAATTCCTTTTTGTAGTCCTTAAGCGCTTGCTGAAAATCAGCCAAAGACCGTTTGTGCGAGGCCTCAGCCACGGACTTCATCGCATCAATGTCTCTGCCAGAGTAGGTGATGGCCTGCAAATGCCCCAACATCAATTTTAAACAGAGAAATAATGACTCCAACTACACACTTCAACTTACCAACTTCCCACTGATGATCTGGTTAACATCGTCCGAGTGTCCCAGCATGATTTTGCACAGCAACATATATTTTAAAGCGGTCAATGCCCTAGCAGCGTCAACACTATCAAAACCCTCGAACGCCTCATAGAAATACGAGAATCCAGTCTTGAAATCCCGCTCATCGGCTGCATGCAGAATGCCCGATTGCAGATCCAAAGCGCCCTGAACCTTTGGTGGACAATAAATCGCATTCGCAGTAGTTCGTGCTGATGTTAGGGCTGCTCTAGCCTTCGGCAAGTTACTCAATGCATGGTACGTCTTTGATTCCAACAATTGCACTTCCACGAGCAAATTTTTGTCGTCCAACTTCTTCAACTCCTTTAGAAGCTGTGAGCCCAACTGCAAGGCTTCTGTATACAATCCTGTGTCAAAGTACAACGCAATCAGACGAGCTTCCAACGACTGCCGCAAGAAAGTGCGCTTCTCTTGTTTAGCCCATTCGATGCAATCCTTGCACAATTGCACTTCAATGCCAGTACCAGCTTCCATATCCAAGAATAAATCAACCAAAGACCTCACCAGCTTCGCAGCCTTGGCCTTGCTTATCAAACTCAGGAACGGTCTGGTTACCTTAATAAGGTCAGCAAGCTCCTTAGCCTTACCTTCCTGTTTGTAGAGCTCGCCCAGCTGCATAATGCCCTGCTCCTTGACCCGGATGAGTTCTTCATTATTCTCGGCGACTTCTTGTTCACGGACGATTTTGTTAAGAAAGTCAATGCCGTGCTCGGGACTGCGAGTGGAAAGTTCCTGCGCTCGTTCGATTTTCGTAGCACCGGCCATTGTGTGTCGTCGACTGATTTTCAACTTTTTAACTTGTGTGTCACGGTTTAGCGATTACAAATTGAATTTTCTACAAAAAATTTCCTTTAATTGTAGGAAAGAAATTTTCGTGAATTTCTTTGTGAAGTTCTCGTGTTTTCTTTTGCGATGTCTTTGAGTCTTTCTTTTTGATTTTTTCTTTCTTTTCTTTCAAAATTTCGTACAAAAAAATAGTTGACTTGTGTGTCAATATGTGAATGCGGAATATAAGTGGGGACGGACAAGCGCTAGTCATTGCATTCAGGTTAGGCAACTGATGGACATTGAAAAAAATTGAGAAAAACAATTTCGACCAGAGGTGACGTTACATTGTAGGTAAAGTGAGAAAAAGAAGGATAACACGAACTTTCTCATATGTGATCGCCTTTGACCGGATTTAGCAGTTGAAGTACACGTCGATGTAATGTATTAATTCTTTCTCAGGTTAAGCCAGGTAAGAGTGCGCAACGTTGAGGTACACTTAGATAAGTTGAAAATCCATTATTATGTCATTGGAAGTGCGTAAAAAGGGGATTTCCTTTCCTGGAACCTTAATGAATCTATCAAATTCAACGAACTTTATATGGCAGGGATCATTTGCAATTCGGATATGGTAACTGCTCATGGCTTACTCTCTGATGCGCACAAATTTAGTGGGATTTCCCGGTAAGGGCGCAAGAAAATCCTCTTCATCACTGCGGATCCTGTAGAAATTATTGTGAGAAATTCGTGAGTTTGCATATATAGGTAGCCTTAGGTAGAGTGTGCCATTTGTTTGGTATTGCGTTGGTGGTCCTAGCAGGATAAACGCGCGATCGAAGATGTTAAGAGGTGAAAAGAATGTGTCAAGGCAAAAAAATCTATACAGAAGCCTGTAGAGATGAAGAATGAAATATTGTAGTGGATTCAAGGTCGGTGCTGAGAATATGGAAAGACTTTTTTTGAAAACTGTATACCGGCAAAGAATCCCAACATACCACCGTTAAGCAGAATTGATCATTCAATTTATATGCTGAAAGTCAAAACTTCCGTCCATCTGACCAGAACGGAGTGAAGATAGCAATATCTAAGCTAAAATCCAAAAAATTAGTTGGACCTGCCGACTTACCGGCTGATGTATTCAAAGCTGCTAGAAA
Source organism: Volucella inanis (assembly GCA_907269105.1). NCBI lineage: Eukaryota > Metazoa > Arthropoda > Insecta > Diptera > Syrphidae > Volucella > Volucella inanis. Next base: position 128,973,575 of record OU026157.1, read on the forward strand.
TGACTTTGTGGAGAGCATCCACCAACTCTTTTCTCAGGTCTGGTCAGAAGAGTGTATGTCAACCTAATGGAGTCTCAGCACAGTTTGGCCGATCCACAAAACATGAGAACCCGTCAATTGCCCCAACTTAAGAGGTTTAAGTCTTCACAATATCGGATACCAGATCTTATCTGCCATATAGTGTGAACGTCTGCAACCCTTCGCCAACAACCTGATTGTTGTCCCTATCAGTGCCAGTGCGATTCTTGACGAAGATAGTCCACTATCGATCAAATCATCACACTCCGGCAAATACAGGAAAACCCTCAAGAAGTGCAAGTCGATACCCACAATTTTTTCGTCGATTTTAAGGCCGCATATGACACCATTTATAGAGGCTAACTATACAGAACAATATCTAGCTTTGGCATCCTTGCTAAATTCGTTCGTTTGTCCAAGATGAAGATGAAAAATAGATGGTGTAAAGGTTAGTAAAGAATTCACCGAGATCTTTGACGTGAAATCGCTATCACATGATTTCTTTAACATCGTACTTGAAAGAATTGAGCGGAACTCACAAGCGAACACTGTAGGCACAATCTGTCAAGAGTCTGTGAAAACTACTGGCTTATTCCGATGATATCAGAAAAAATGGAAGAACTTAGCCGGCTATCGCCGCTGCATTTGCTAATATTAAAACAGAAGCTGCTAAAATGAGATTAGCAGTAAATGAGGGCAAAACTAAGTACCATACAGAACATACAGGACAGAACGTTACAGACAACAGTTATAATTTTGAGATAGTATGGGACTTCGACTTTCTATAAGGGCTTGATCATTCCAGTCCTTCTTTATGTCCCTGAAGCATGAACTCTGTCTAAAGCGATTGGATATACCCTCAGCAGTCCTTCAAACAATGAGATGTCTAAGACATGTTGAGCGAATGAATACCAATGCTCCGGCCCGCAGAGTATTCGAATCTAATCCCGAGAGAAAACGCAGTAGAGAAAGACCTCACTTTTAGTGGCGCACAGTAGAAGAGGGCACCTTTACCAATTTGGAATGTGCAACTGAAGACAATTAGCTGAAGACCGGAGAGGTTTGTAAGTTGATGCCCAGGTTCATTAAGAACTGTAGTGCCATCTATGTTAAGATAAATATATATAGCCAACAGACGGTTTCCATACCTTTATATCTATAGAGGGACCTGATTAAATCTTGATCAACAAGTGTTTTGGAAGTTGAAACGTTCTGAAACGGCCCATTATCTTGTTGTAGCCAATATACGGACGCGGGTATCCGTAACAGTCCAAATTCACCGAAACATTGTGGGGAAGTTCAACTTCGAACGGCAATAATCGCAAAAGGCCTCCAGGGGCTTTTCCGATTGGGTTTCCCTTAACCTCTCACGAAGTCCGATGCCTCCAGCATATAACGCAGAAGGTCAATGTCATCACTACCAAAGAGCAATCAAATAGGCTGCCTTTGATATACTGTGTTTCTACTTCTTCTACTACTTCAAAGACTGACAGACTGACAGCCAAATCTAGAAAAATTGCAGACTTACTGAGCGGCCCTACATAAATGGGCGAAAAGGGCTCCCAAGCTTTTCGAGCAGAAAAAAAAGGAAGAACAAGTGTTCTTTAGATGACAAAAGAAAGGACAGAAGAAGCGCTCAATGATGACGAACAACATCCCACCATCCAACCTAGACAAAGGCAAATAATATTTCTATCCACCGGACCAGTAGAAGACGACTGCATCTTAGGTGTCGCACAGAAGTGGAAGGAGACCTCAACCATTTTCTTGTGCCCAAATGGAAACATTTCGTTTAAGATTGCACCAGCTAGAAAAGCATGTTACCTAAGGCTTGTAATTTTTACTTCAAAATTACTATTTTCCTCGGACATTGTGAATTTAGTGTATGCATTTAAGCTCCAATATTCATTCAATTGAATTAAATTTTATAATATTTTTGGTTATTTAGATACTAAGCCATTCTATTTTTTTTTTTTATGCGTTTAAACTCGAAAAATAAGAAATAAAAAATCACCCAACAAATAATTTCCCACCAATTTCACAAATATTCTCGAATTTTCCTCATCTTCTTTTCTGAACACACTCATCGGCACCCCTAATTATCTCCTCGCAGTTGTCAGCACTGTAAAATTTGATCTTCGTTCGGCATTTTGTTGTACCTTTTTTAATTTTTTTTTCGTCGCATCAAGTGCGCAAGGAGGTTTCCATTTTTCATGTGATACTCAATACAACCCGTTGCCAATTTATTTCCTCATCAACGGCAATTTCTACACCAAACAATAATACACATAGAATTGGTCTAAATTAACAAGCGAAAATCCCCGAGTCAGCTACCGAATTGTTTCTTCAAAAACATTTCACCCAGCAAAGCCACACAATTAGGAACTTACATGCCGGAGAAAATGAACAGACGCATGGTAAATTCACAATTCACAGTTTAGATTTGACTAAAAAGAGAAGAGAAGCAAAAAAAAAAATTCATTTTCCCAACTCGTTTTGGTGCGAATTTGTTCTTCAATTTTCCGCGAATTGTGCAGTTTTTCGCGTTTATTTTTTATTTTTTTTTGCACCTTTTCTGTGGCGAGCTTGTTTACTTGGGCCAAACAGCAACGCCATGGAAATGAGTGATCCACAGAAGGTTTTAATTTTTACATTTTAATTTGTTCATTGTTGTGTTTTGCTTCAATTGATATTGATTAAATATTTGTGGGCGACAAGTTGGTTATATTGCAAATAAAATCGCTGCTTTGCCGATTCTATTAATAACCATCAATTAGCAGAGAGCAAAAAAAAAAAAAAAAACAAAACCGAAACCATAACTAGTTGGCGAAGAGGAAGAAAGAAAAAATATGCAAATCGTTCCTAACCTAACTTTGTTACAGACACCGCGCAGCGCCAGCCGTAGCATCAGCAGGTCACCTGTCCGAAAAAATGGAAGAAGGTAAGTTGCAATATCTGTTGTACATACGTACATTTCAGCATTTTAACCCCCTTATCTCTGTTTTTATGATAGAAAATCACCAAGTTACTCACGTAGCAGATCTAGATCAAGGACTCCTCCATCACCACCGCGTCGAAAAGCCACTCGTCCATCCGACAGCCGTAGTCGTTCGAGGTAAGTGGGCGCCTGCAACGGTGCTTTTGCTTTTGCTTTCTTTTGAATTTCCATTCTGAAATGGTTCCAAACATTCACAGCCAAATGTGTGTTGCAAATTCAAGAACTTCTTCTCTCCTACTTCTCGTCAAAAATAGATTATTTGTAGAAAAAAAAAAAAAAATAAATAAATAAATAAAAAAATTAAAACAGTATTTCTAGTCACATTTCCCAAAAGCCAATTCAGAAAAATACTCGAAAACATCAAGCAAAACACCACCCCAAAACAAAAAAAAAAAAAAAAAAAAACAAAAAAAAAAACAGTACAACTCCTTATTTTCAAGAGACAAATTAAACAAACAAAAATAATCAAAATTTTCTTAACCTTCCCATTTTAAAAAGGTCGCACTCGCCAAGGGATAGGCGTAGATCGCGTTCTCGTAGCTCTCGTACTTATGGCTCCAAACGACGTCTCGGCACACGGGTAAGTGGTGTCGTGATTCACACGAGTTTTGCAGTTGTAATTTGTTTTATTCTTTTGTTTGCAGGAGAAACCATTGCAGAGCCGATGCCTAGGTGTCTTCGGCTTGAGCATTTATACAGATGAACACAAGATTCGCGATATATTCACAAAATACGGACGAATCGAGCGCATTCAAGTTGTGATAGATGCTAAGGTGAGTTAGATAAACATTTGTTACTTATACTTATCCATTTGTGCCAAACAGAAGCAGAACAACGTCCAAGTCTATATGTTTTGATTTGTTTCCGAGCTTGGCTAAAGAATATTCGAGAATTATGAGTGAGGCACTAGAGGTTATAGTGCTCCACGAAAGGCTTCTCGGAACACAAGTACATTCGCGCCATTTATCTTTTGAAATTGTGAGTTGGTGTTAATTAATTTCCGCGTGCAGATATTGTGTACACTTGTAATTAGTGTAGCTCATGTGTGCGACTGCAGACTACGACCGCGAATATCACATTGATTGTGTCAGTGAAGAAAGAATGTGTGTCTTCCTTTGCTATTCCCCATTCAAAGTCTTTGAAGTTATTGCTTTCGGAGTATCGATTGGGATAGGCTTGACTTATTGTATTGTATCGCTGCCTTCTTTGTGGACTTAATAGAAGATCAGAGCTCACTCTATACATATGTGAGGGTGGAGATCTTCAAATTTATTGGAAAAACTTTTTTGTTTTCCATTTGCCATGACATTTTGCCACTTTCGCGCTTTTTTTCATATGTGAGTTGGTGTCAACCTTCCTGTAATTGCGTTCGAAAGTGGTGTGCCCTTGTTTCAGTGGTGAACTTGAGACCACCTGTTCTAGGATCTACCACCCTAAAGTTGAAAAACATACCTTTTTTTAGATTTTTATTAGACTTCTACAAAAGTCTAATAAAAACTTTTGTAGTTTCTTCCAAAACTTTGTGTACCAAAAAGTCTGGATTTTACGAACATATCAACTTATCTACGAACTAATCGACGCCGTGGTGTTCTTTTTGTCATTTAAACACGAAAAAACATTACAATGCGAGCGTTTTGAATGAGGCAAACTTCACATTCTCCCCTGATTTTGTCGAGCGAGGTGAATGAATCCATCTGTTTCCCCTCCTTACGTCTTTGAGTGCAGAGAATTTGGCTCGGAACATTGGCTTCCAACTATTTTTTTTTTTTTTTTTTTAGAAACTGGTAGGTCTTCAACATAAGGCCTTATGCCACTGACATTCTTAACTTTTTTAGTGGCATTATCCCCATTATTAGGCCATGTACAATATAAGCATTAACAAATGCTATATCGAGCATGCCCCAGAAGAAAGACACCCATTAGATTAGATTAGATCGTTGTGGAAACAGATGTGTCTATTGTGATATGCATTTAGAGCTCATTTATGATGCCGAATTTTGTGAGAAAGGCAGCTAAGTCTTTGGGTAAGCTGGCAGTTATGTCCGCCGCTTCGAGGTAGAACTTACCTGGGTCACGTTGACGTGTTTTGATTAAACAATTACAGTCATATAGTATGTATTCTACTGTTTCCACGTCCTTGTTGCACAATCTGTATGGATTGTCTTGTGCTGTCTTGAGGTGACCATCAACGAGTGCACTGTAAAATTCTCGAGTAAAAAAAAAAAAAAAAAAAAATGCACAGCGCTATCAACATCTAGAGTGCGGGCATCTTAACGTTCCTGTCCCTGGTTATTCTGTTGCTTACACTCAGTCACTGCCCATGCTGTATGACAATGTAATATATGTAAGAACCGATGGATAGCAGGTTGTGGGTATGAATTTTGTTGGTATGCTGTTTCCTATTGTTGTAAGGGCATAACACCTTCAACAATTTTATTCGGTAAACCAACGTCAAAATTCTAACTTCAAAGCCTTGTTTAGTACCGTCGGTGTTTGTGTCTTTTGTGTTTAAGTTGTAATGACTCGCGAATTTAGAGTCATAGCATAGCAAATATATAATCACTTCTGCATACGTTCACGTCTGTAAATACAGACCAGCCGTCTTGGCACTTACTGAAACACCGGTAGATCCCTGCCCACACTTCTCAGATCATTCTGATCTGAAGTTGCTTGGCACAAACTAGTGCCATTATTCTTTTCCCATTGCGGTCTCGCCATTTTCGTGCGTGGTGATGTAGGTTATCAAACTCCGCCAAAATGTTAATACCTGTTCCAGTACGGATTGCAATTTTTTGTAGTTAAAATCTCATCTTTTTCTGTAGCCCCAAACTGGACAGCAATTCGACCTTTAACGAGTTCTATTGGCTGTCTGATTCCATTTAAAGAATTGTATGAGTGCATCCTCATACTGAAATCGTTATTACGGGCGGTTTCAATATACACAGTTCTAGGTGGCTTCGACATTCTGGACAGACAACACCCGAAGGCCGGTATGTCTTCGCTGCCGAAAAAAATTTTACGCAGTTAATGAGCTCACGCGAATACCATTAGACTTTGATAGTCATACTGCCAACACCCTGGACTTCTTTTTAACTTCTCATTCTGATGAGTACACCGTTGATGTGCTCTTCCCTCTAGGTTCGTCGAACCATTGCGTCATTTCACCTAATTTCTCGTACACCCAACACACAGGTAAAGAAAAGATTCCTAAAAGTACTGTTTGGCGATACGAGAAATCAAATAAAAGCGGTTTTAACAGATTCTTTAGGAATTTTAACCGGTGGATGTCGCTGCTGATATGATCACAGACACTATTCTCTTTGGAATGAGATCCTTTATCCCTCGTCGGATGAAGAGTATCAAACCTAAAAACAAAAGGCATGGTATGACTCGAGTTTGTCCGGGTTAGATAAATGTTTTTCTCGGTCCTACAAGACTATTCCGACAGAGGAAAACCGAAAAAAATTCAAACGAGCCAGGAATGACTGCAACGTCTAACTTAAGCGTGTGTAATTTCAATACGACAGAAAGCTTATGCAAATAATACTACAATGTCCCAAAGGTAGTAAAAATTGTTGGTCGTTCGTGAAAAATATTAGACATTCTGCCGCAACCTCCATCTCAACGCTCATTTAAAATGATATTTCAGCTGTCAGCTCTTTGGACAAGGCTAATCTGCTCCCAAATTGTGCTTTTTCTCCGCCTACACTTGATTGTGACAATGGGACAAATCCACTTTCGCATTCGTGTAGTAGCAAGAGATCTTAAAGATCCTAACATTTACAAATCCGCTGGTCCAGATGGTATATTTCCCCTTTTTCTGAAGAGATGTTCTTCCACGCTGGCAAAACTACTGCGTCATCAATCCTACTCTTTAGACCTTCCTAAAAAAGGCGAATCTTTTTTTTTTTGGCTTTCCCTTAAGACTTATGTCCTCTCTTTCCAAGGTCATGTAAACGCTGAAAAACCGTCAGCCCATGACATATCTTGAAACACGAAAACTTCTCAATGATCGGCAGTATGGCTTTCGCAGCAACAGGTCCACTGGTGATCTGATGGCATGCCTCACCGAAAAGTGGAACCAAAGCGTACATCTGGTGAAAGCAAATTGACAGGGTTTGGCATTAGGCTCTTCTGTCGAAAATGCTTACTTAGCGGTCGACGACTCTTCAATGGATTAGAAAATACCGTTCGGAAGGTTCAATTTAAGTTGTCTTGGATGGTTTCAAGTCAGATATTCACAAAGTAAATGCTGGCGTACCTCAGGGCTGCCTTCTGTCTCCGACATTCTTTTAAATTTTTATCAATAATCTCTTGTCTGCAACTTCTAATCTTCTAAATTTCTTTGCTGACGACAGTACTCTTGGCTATTCAGATTCGTCCCCGGACTCACGTTCCTGCTCTTCGGCTGTAGAATGGAAACATCAGTGTATGTTAAGCATATTAAATACCAATATTAACAGCATAACCAATTGAGGAACAATCAACAGAGTGGAATTTAATGCTTCCGAAATTCAATGCTGTCTGCTGTCATTAAAGGGAAACCATTTTTTTTATAATTCCGCGCGCGCACCAAGGGGATATGAATAACTTTACTGGCTTTTTCTTCAGGGCGCGGGCGGGTGGTGCAGTAGTTTGAAACTCAGGTGTATTAGGTTGCGATGTTGGAAATGTCTAGGTTTCCTCAAGCGATGTAAGAAGATCTGGCTTCAATATAAAAGGCATTCATCCTTAAACATCTGGGCACCTGCTAGATAGGATTTAAACCTGTGCGATAAAACTCAGAGGTAATACTAATATCAGTCAGTTAATCTACACGCTTGAACACTCTTCAAACTTTCAGTCGTAACACCCGTATGGCTATGAATGCTCATAAGTATACCTTCAAGCCCACTTTCCGACGTACTCTTAAATGCCGTGATACGTTTCTAAGCCGTACAACTCGCTTATGGAGTGTTCTGCCGAGCTCTTTATTTCTTGGTCGTTATAACTTGCAAACTTGCATTTAAAAACAATGTACATCGGTACCTCTCTTTTCTTTCTCCCTCAATTTCCATAGTACGCGATGTGTGCGAACATTTTAAGGACACACAAGTCCCTTGTTCGCCCGCTCATTATAAAAGAAAAAAATTTCCTCCGACAAAGCTGCCCGACTCAGTAAGTGGTAGTAATTCCTCTCCGTCCTGCGCCTGGGGTACGGGGAACTCTGTGGAGGAGTTTTTAGCTTGATTTCAAACACTTATGTAAATTAAAATCAAATCTTGGCAATGATGTTCAATTTATAGTAATCTCAAGTTTGTTCTACTTTAGTTATTGTGATGTTGGTTAAAGATATACGTTCTATTATTTCTTAATCTAAATTGTGTTACATATGAAGCAACAATAACAGGTATCGTTATTTTTGTATCTTGAATGAAACAGCCATCACACTGAGTTACTTTTCTTCTCCTCTTGTCTAAAATAATAACCAGTAATCAATATTTATTTTTTTTATTTTTTATTCCTTTTCCATTTGCAGACTGGGCGCTCCAGAGGTTTTTGCTTTGTATACTTTGATGAACTGGGTGATGCAAAAGTAGCAAAAGATGCCACCACAGGAATGGAAATTGATGGACGTCGTATAAGAGTAGATTATTCAATTACACAGAGACCTCATACCCCCACACCGGGTGTATATATGGGCCGGCCAACAAGGTGAGTTTTTCTTGACAGTCATACATAAGTTTCACTAGTTAAGAGTTTCTATATATCAACGAACTAGATCTAACACATTTGTTGGACATTTACAAAACCATTAATGCCAGATAATAAGTAGAAATTGCTTGCTTCATACGCATATACATCAGTTTAAATCAAATGTGGGTCATTCATTGAGTTGACAATCTTGTCATGGTTGAGATTTTGCCATAATGCTTTCGCGCCTTTGACCAGTTAACTTCGTTATCGTTTTAATTTACACTGAAATTGTATGCTAAATAATGGTGGTTTCGCTATACAATTTCTTCTTCTAATAACTCATGAGCAATGTGCAATTACATCTAATGCTACTTATTTCTCCCAACCACCTATATTACTACTGAGCTGCGTGTATTGTTGGCTAAATTTTCGTATAAAGAATGAAGTCATTCGCTAGAAAAAAGAAGTAAAACGACACTATTAACCAATCGGTAGGCTTTGTTTAAACGTTTAATGTACCACCTTGATCAAAAAAATTTCGGAATCTATTCAGAAAAATAAAAATACAAGTAATCCCCATCGACTGCAACACACTTATGCCAGCGCTTGATCCAATCCTCGAAACATTTTTTATATTCGGTATGTCCATCAGTGCTTCTCGCGATTTTTCCATTACTTCCTCACGACTACCTGAAACGCGTTCCCGGTACTGGTTTTTTAACTCGAACAGAAAGAAGTCATAGGGAACCAAATCAGGTGAATTCGGTGGCTATTGGATGGTATTTGTTGCATTTTTCGTCAAAAAATTACGAATAATGATGGCACTGTGCTACGGTGCGTTATCATGGTGCAAAATCCACGAGTTTTTTGCCCACAGTTCTTGTCTCTTATGGCGAATTGCTTCATGCAAACGCCTCATAACGCCCAAATAATACTCTTTGTCTACTGTCTGGCCTTCTGGCAAAAATCCATGGTGTGCTACTACTACGTTGTAATCCATGAAAACCGTGAATATTGCCTTCTTTTTTGACTGAAAACATCAAAAAGGATTAGTAATGATCCTTTTGATGAATGTGGGATCGGATTCAGCCTCGCAAATCATCTCTTTTGCGACATCAACACGGATCCATAGGCAATGTTCAAGTCCTCCGCTATCTTTCTGATAGTTAATTTGCGGTTAGTGACCAACATTTCTTTTACTTCCTCAATGTTTTCGTCGGTTTTCGATGTCGATGGTGTGCCGCTGCGTTTATCATCTTCGATTGACTCACGACCACTTTTGAACCGCTCATGCCACTTTTAAATTACCGTTTTCTATAGAGAATCGTCGCCGAAACATTTTTCCAACATTTCCAATGTTCGCGCACCATTAAATCCGTTGTTTACGCAAAATTTAATACAAGTTCGTTGTTGCAAATTTAAATCCATTTCTAAAATTGTAAAAAATCGCCAGCACACACAGAAATAGTACTCTTGGCTACGTTACTTTTGCAAATGTCAAGCTACGACGCTAAGATTTAGAGGGAATGTCAACAACAGAAGTACCAACTTAACAAAAAAAAAGAAAAAACAACAACTCAAATCGGAACAATGGGAGCACCACACGGTGGTTCTTCCGTTTTTTTTTTTTATTTTTATTTTTATTTTTTTTTTTTTTTTTATTATTATTATTTTTTTTTTTTTTTTTTATTATTATTATTATTATTAAGGTGGTTTGTCAACGACTGAATTTTACTAGTTTCACTATCATATTGAGAAACAATTTATGGTTAGCGCCTACATGCCCATTTCAATGAGGGCGAACCATTCCATACTAATTCATCCGATCTTTGTTCAGGAATTCGAAAGCAATGAACTGCTAGTAATTACACTTACGGACAATTGTCTGAAGAGATACAACTTTACCCATAAATTTAAGGTTACATTTCTAGAACAAATAAACAAACATCAAACTTCAAACGAGCAATTGTCTTGCCACTTACATATATGCTACGTAGCGTGGTCTTGTTGAAAACAAACATTGCATATATCTTATATATACCTCCAAATTCTGGCTATACAACTTTATTAATTCGATTGCGCAATCGATTTACGGCAAAGGCAACACCCCTTTTCTTTTCTTTCGATCCAATGATTCACTCTGTCCAAAAGCCGCACTAAATAGTAACACGTTTCTTGGATTTTCTCAGCCCCAAATAAGGCGGCAATTTATTTCTTTTAAACGAGGTGTGATCAAAAAGTAAGGTGACTTTATATTTTTATAAAAAAAAAAATATTTATTTATTCATCAATACTAATGTTGTCCAATTCAAAATAATTCCCCTCAGATATAATACTCTTGTGCCAACGCATTTTTCAATCCTGGAAGCACTTGTTATAAGCGCTTTTTGGTATAGCCTTTAGCCCTTCCAGTTCAGTTCAGTTCCTTTAGGTCACCAGTTGTGTCCTTCTTGAGCAAGTAAGGATCATCATTGATGACATTTAAGAGATCCTGAGCGATGCTTATGCGACGACGGTTCTTCTAATCAAAACTAAGAACTTTCGGAATAAACTTCGCTGACACAAGAGACGTTCTTGCCCAAAACATTTGAAAAAATTGCATGACACAAGCCGACTGATATGCCAACATCCTCAGCAACTTCTCTTATGGTAATTCGACGATTTTGCAAAAGAATTTTCTTCACAGCTTCGACGTTATCATCTTTTGTTGATTTTCTGTGGCGTCAAGAGCGAGGTTTGCCATTGCCATCTTCTCGGCTATCTTGGAAGAGTTTGTATCACTTGGAAACATTTTTTTTTACTGAGAGAAGACTCACCGTATGCCACTGTCAACATTTCAAGTGTTTAGAGCAGATGATTCCATTTTTACACAAAATTTGATGGAAATTCTTTGAATAATTGAAAATCGCCAAGCGCACCAAATCACGTCTAACTTATACTGTATACTTGAAACTGTAAACATAAACAGTATTCGTTTGAAATGCTTGTTTTGTCGTGACATGTTTTTTTTTTTTTTTTTTTTTAATTTGTTTTAAATTTAAAACCCAAACGTTTCACATGTTGGAAATTGCGTGTAGTGATGCGTGTTAGAGTGATGATGAGTGATGAGCGTTAGACTGATCGCATGTCGTTCGAAAACGATCTGAGAGAGCAGCGCCTGTCCATTTCTATTACGGACGTGGATATTGAACACGTTAGGCTCGATTTACCTTCTCATCTTCAAGTCATGATCTAAGCAACTGAAAAAAGTACGTCGGTTGTTCGGAATTTAACTGCACAGGCAACTGGTTCTTGCTTCACGATAATATTTTTAAGTAAAATATCAGTTTCTGTGAGCAATCACCCTCAATTCTAGCCGTATCTGGCCTTTTCTATTCTAATTGAACAAAGTGTGACCAGGGTGCTGCGTAGCATTCCGGATACTCATAACTCAATTCAAAATTCGGTAGAGTGTTGCTTGTGTTATGTCCAAATCCTAAGATCGGTATGGATCTTTGCTTCGCATCGACCGTTCCAACGTAATTTGAGCAGTTTTAATGCGTTGTTCAAGTGTGGTGGTCAACCTTTTGTTGGAAACAGTGTATAGTACTTTGCCACTGTAAAGTTCTGCGCAGAATACGTCTACTTCTACTAGCGAAACCTTATCTTGCAGAAGATATTACAGACAGTCCGCACAAAGAGTAAGCGGAATTTCTTAATAATGAATGAACTTAAATTCGAGTATGGCACAAGGTCTTAACCAGTAATAAGAATACTAAGTCCAACGTCTCAAATAATCTATTCGAATCTCATCTCCTATAGATTAAGGAGGACTGAGGAGGACTGAGGATTTCATTTTATCCGCGACGTATTTATTTATTTATTTTTTTTTTTTTTCATTTATTTTTTGTTTCTAGATCCTACAAAGATAGAGAATATCACGATCGCTACCGAGATGATTACCGCGGTCGTCGAAGGTCTGGCTCCCCATACCGCGATAGAAGGCGACGCTATGAACGCAGTCGGAGTAGGTCCTTTACTCCACGTAAGAAATAATAATTTTTTCTTTCCGTCCCTTCAAAACCATAAACCTTTGGATGTTTTTTTTTTTTTTTTTTGTTTTATTTTTATTTTTTTTTTTTACAGGACGCGCACGCTACTAGTTCTCAAATTTTAATACACCGCTGCTGAATCATCAACATCATCATATATTTATCATAACAAGAAGTTAAATCTTTTCCTTTTTTTCTCTTTTTATAAATGTTTCTAGCTCTTCGTTCATTTAACTTTTATTACCGCTACTTTGATTTTATCTTTTAATTTAATGTGACCTATAGAATTGATGAATTAATTGAGTTTATTATTATTGGTTTTTAAACTTGTACCTTAACGGTATCTTCTTTGTATGGCTAATAACTTTAAATTTTATTTGATCATTATAATTTCTCTTTGCTCTTTCATTTATCATTTTATTTTTTTATTTTTTTTTTTTTATTATTTATCCAGAGATAGAAAAGAAATGAAATGTATGTCCATTATCCCCCTTTAAAAGAAAAAAGAAAGTAAACAAAAAAAAAAAAAAAAAGCAGAATGAAGTAGTGTAGAAATATTTCCTTTAAAAATGATTTGTCTTCAGCGTTCGTTTTATGCCCTACGTTGCGCTTTAGATTAAACTTTTTTTTTTTTTATAACAGAATCCTGTGGGCATACAGAGAATTAAATTCATTTCAGTAAATAAATACAAAACAACAAAACAATAACAATAAATGCTGACATGGTATAGCATTAAAAAATGTCGCAGACAAATTTGGTCGCCTTTTTTAATTTTAAATATTAATTGTAACATAAACAAAAAACAAAACAAACAAAAAAAAAACAAAAAACAAAAAAACAAAATTAGAAATAAAAACTCAAATAAATGTGGATTGTTTCCATTAGAACAATCGAAAGTCAAGGTTTGTATGCTTCTGATGATGATGTTACGGGTTGACGCGAAGTTTTGTACGCAATTTCTAGGGTGCCTTGAATTGTTTGCATGTCGGTTTCGATGCTGCGCGCCCAGTTTTCCACGTCACCGAGTTCCTAAAAAAAAAAAAAGACAAGGTTAGCATAGTTTTTCCTTTGTTAAAGCTGTAGGAGGGTTTAGAATTTAGTAAGATTAAGACATGGGGCAAGCAAACGATATACATAATTATTAATTTTATTGAGCAAAAACGTATTTGAACTAATGTTTTCTTAAATAAAAGACGTACAAAAGGACTCATCCTAAATAGGGTTTGGATTTTTTGCTTTAAGGGTTATTTTCGGTACACATCATTCGTGACATTGGTTCGTAATTTTTTACGGAATCGACCCGTAGTATTCATAGCCAATTACTACAAAAGCATAAAAGACATTGACAGACAGCCTAGAACTTGGCCGCAAAACTCTCAGTGCTGCAATTAAATCTGCCCATTCTCGGACTTGCCCAGAGAAAGAAAAGTCACCCATGGCGGAATAGTAAACTCGCCAAATTAAGAACTCGTACCAGGAAGCATTTTAACAGGGCGAAACGCTACAGAGAAGGAGCTCGGTATAACCGAGAAATAAGATAAAATTCTGCCAACATCTCTCTGCCATTTAAAGCAGGGCACGTATCCATAGAATTCTATTCAAACAGCACACAAATCGAAACAGACTAATGAAAAGAACCAAATGGCATCCTATGTGGAAAGCGGCCTACAGACGCTACGGCTCTTAGCCGAAACTCATTTCCTAAACTCCACCACCACACCCTCTCCAGAGAAAGACCAATAGTATAACCAGAGAGAACTGGAAGAGGCCAAAGGATTTTTTTTATGAAGGCAAAATAAAATGGGCCATCAATTCATTTGACTCATTCAAAGCCCCTGGCTGAAAATGGAATCTTCCAAGCACTTCTCCAAATATGGAATACGCTAATAACCCCACACATTTGATAAACATATGGGTGATTCACCGTGAGGTTTGATTTTCAATAGGCTTTTTCGACAGATCACGCGTGACTCCTATCAAACTGTTTTGTCATTTTTGTTCAGTATCGTTTGGCAAGTCATCATGGAAAAACTCACCACAACAGCGTCTCCAAATTGTTCAGCTGTATTACGAAAATCAGCGTTCTGTGAGAAATGTTTTCAGTGCGATTCGAGGAACTTACGTGTGCATAATCGACCTACTAGAACCACTATTGCGAATACCGTTTGCAAATTTGAGTCCCAATTTACATTAGTGGATGATGCTCGACCGGTTAGACCATATCCAGCACGTAATGAAAATACTATAGCAGCTGTAGCTGAGAGTGTACGCGAAGACCGTGGCGAATCGATTCGTCGTCGTTCTCAGCAGCTTGGCTTGACGTATTCGACAACTTGGCCTTACGTGAGAATCTCGGCCTAAAAGCGTACAAAATTTAACTTGTGCAAGAATTGAAGCCAAGCGACTTGAATTTGCGTCATATTTTCAGTGAATGGGCTCTGGAAAAGCTCAATGAATATCCGGTCTTTTATCGTGAAATTTTGTTCAGTGATAAAGTCCATTTCTGGCACAATGGATACGTTAATAAACAAAATTGCCGTAGTTGGGCTGATGAACAACCCGAAGAGTACCAAAAGCTGCAATTAGGCCCATTAAAAACAATGGTATGGTGTGGTTTAAGGGTTGGTGGAATCATTGGTCCATATTTCTTCTTCATTCTTCAAAAATAAGACAAATCAGAATGTTACCGTATTTTGTCAATTAACGTATTTTGTGTTTCCTGAAATTCAAGCACATGGTCTCGGTGAACTCTGGTTTCAACAAGACGGCGCTACGAGCCATACAGCGCGTGAAACAATGGACTTGTTGAGAAATCATTTTGGTCAGCACTTGAGTGCCATATCACACCTTTGGACTATTTTCTCTGGGGATATGTAAAGTCTCAGGTCTTCAGGAATGAGCCAGCTACGATTGACGCTTTGAAAGCCAACATTACTCGTGTTATCCGCGAGATACCCAAAATTGGATCACCAGACGTAGTCGTGGCCAACATTTACATGATAACATTTTCAAAAAGTAAATGCCATGAATTGTTCTTTTAATCGAATTTTAAGTTCACTTTCAAATTTATGTTTTATTTTGCATTATAAATCAAACCTCACGATGAATCACCCTATATTTAGAACCAGTTATGCCTAAGGCTTACACACCAAAAAGTTGGAAAGAGTTAACGGTAAAGTTTATACCCAAAGCAGGGAGTAGACCAACTGATTTACCCAATATATGAAGACCTATAAGGCTTAATTTGGTTTTCCTAAAACCAATGGAAAAAAATACTTGATAGACACGTCAGCGATGGTCTACTGTATAGGCACCCACTTCATAAAAATCAATATGCCTATCAATTAGGAAAGTCGACAACGCATGCCCTTCAGGAACCATGAAAATTGAGAGACCCCTCAGAGAAAAAAAAAAGAAATTGCGGTGGGCTACTTGTAAATTTTAATCGAAGGAGCTTTCGACGACACAAGATATATAGTACAGATGCAATCAAAACACTAGAGTACACTGGATAAAGCACATGATTAACGGTAAAAATTTCAACGCTACATTATGCAGTGTGGTCTCCAATGTGGTGGCATAAAACTAAAAAGCCTAAACGAGGAGGAATAAGCATACTTCAGAGACTTGCCTATGTGTGTACTACGGGTGCAGTGAGAACAGCACTCACCGTAGCATTAAATGTTCTATTCAACCTCCCACCTCCTTATCTTCAAAGAAGCTTTGGCTAACGCCTACTTATATATCTCAGTGAATGAGAATAATAGTTTATTAGGAGAAATGAACTATTAGGAATTACTCTTACAGACAGCTGTCTGAAAAGTACAACTTCCACCATAACATCAAGGTTAGATCCCCTGATCGACAAAACTGTGAACAGAATAAACCTTGTTTATTTGCATGGTACACCGACGGAATTGGCGCAAGCATAAACTGGGAAGCTATCAATACTTCAATGTTCGGAAGTATGAACAGTAGCACCTCTGTATTTCAATGGTAAACGCAATAGAACTCTGCATTAGGAAAAATTTTAACAAATCTGCCACAAACAAGACCATTCTCTCTAACAGCAAAGCTGTCAGACTTGCTATTAACGCTTTTGAGGTAACTTCAAAAGTTGTGTGTACATTGTACAGGGTATTTCAATTGAAGTGCAACCAACTTCAGACCGAGGTATTTTGGAACGTCAAAACGAAATGCTAAACGCTCTTTAACATTTATTTGCCATTCTATCAAACGCAAGTAATCTCTTGAGATATAAACAACACGAACCGACGCTATGGACTTGCAAATGGAATTCGCATTTTATTTGCCGAAAAATCGACATCAGCGATAGTTTGTGGATTGCGGCATTTAAATGTGAATCGTATGTTCGTCTAACCATATCGGGATACCGGCACAGTAAACAAAAAATACGGTGGTGGATGTCAACCGACTGCAACATTAGCTGAGAACATGAGTAAGGTGAGAAGCAAATCGAAGCAAAATCCACATCGCAGACGTAATGGCATGCACCGCATTGGAATAATGGTCAAGCCTTCCAAAACACAAAACGTTCAAGACCTTACAGTTGTCCAAAAATCAATGCGGTTCCAAGGATCGAAAGCGTTGAAGCATGGTCCGTGATGGTTTGGGCCGGAGTAACCAAGTATGGACGCATTCCGCTCGTTTTTGTGCCGACGGGAGTGCAAACTAACATCGGAATTTATCAAGAAGTTGTCAAACCGTGGGCAGCCAACCATTAAAAAAAAAACCGCTGGATTTTCCACTAGGACTCTGCACCCAGTCACAAAGCAAGGACAAGTCATGCTTGGCTTCGAGAAAACTTTCCTGATTTCATTTAATTGGCCTTCGTCCTCACCCGACCTCAACCCGATGGATAAAGGCATTCCATTACTGGACGGAAACTCAAGGTAACAGCTTTCTAGAGGTCAGATACACGTAGCCGGATTCCGAACGAGTCACTACAAATTGGAAAAAAACACCTTATGACTATGGGAATAGCACAATGATTAGCCAAATCGATTAACATGCCTAGAAATGGAAGAGCTCTAACTTGAAGAAATCATAATAACCCTAACCTGGCCGCAGTGATAAGGGTACATTCTCGTAGCATTGAGCCAATGCTATTGTTGTAATGGTACTGTCTCACGGTGTTGCGCAACATTTTCAGAAGTGTGCAAAAAGTTTGGTGTTTATTCAATTTGTTATTCGCTTTGGTGTTTCTAGCTTTGTTGCGTTACGAAATGTCTTGCTTTTGATTTTGTTTCAGAAAATGCCGAAATAAATTTGATTTGGATGTGTAGTCGCGTATCGTGCGTACTGACTGACCAGATTTTATTGCAGTTTGTTAATGTGTCAAAAAAGATTTGTAATTAACTGATAAAATTGCTTTGCTTGACCAATTAAAAAGCCAAACGTAGTCTGGAAAAGTCTACAATAGCTTCGAGAAGAATATGAAAAAGGGCAAGGAAAATCGGAAAACGGAAACGAGGAGGAAAGGGCCCAGATGATGAGACACTGAATAAATGGTTTTCTATTAAAACTAGAAGATATGTTCGTGTTTGTGGTTCAATGTTGAAAACTATATAAGAGGAGCTTACGGCAAAGTGGGGTCATGTCAATGTTACAGATGGTTGGCTATAGCAATGGAAAACCAGATCAAATTTAAGAAAGCATATGGGGAGAAAGCTAGCAGATTCTCCAAGCTCAGATCAGTAGAAATTGTGTAAGCTTCCCGAACTTTTACAGATATGGAGTCCTAATACTATTTACAACGGCGATGAAAAAGGGCTATTTTACTGTGCTATGCCAGATAGTTCTTTGAGTTATAAACACGATGAACTTTCAGGTTCGAAAAAAACCAATGGATCGTATTACTGTGTTACGCTGCTGTCATATATTGGAAAGTGATAACGAAAGCTCTTAGTTATTGGGAAAGCTATTGAGCTATTGAGTTGTCAAACCGTGGGCAGCCAACCATTAAAAAAAAAACCGCTGGATTTTCCACTAGGACTCTGCACCCAGTCACAAAGCAAGGACAAGTCATGCTTGGCTTCGAGAAAACTTTCCTGATTTCATTTAATTGGCCTTCGTCCTCACCCGACCTCAACCCGATGGACAAAGGCATTCCATTACTGGACGGAAACTCAAGGTAACAGCTTTCTAGAGGTCAGATACACGTAGCCGGATTCCGAACGAGTCACTACAAATTGGAAAAAAACACCTTATGACTATGGGAATAGCACAATGATTAGCCAAATCGATTAACATGCCTAGAAATGGAAGAGCTCTAACTTGAAGAAATCATAATAACCCTAACCTGGCCGCAGTGATAAGGGTACATTCTCGTAGCATTGAGCCAATGCTATTGTTGTAATGGTACTGTCTCACGGTGTTGCGCAACATTTTCAGAAGTGTGCAAAACAGTTTGGTGTTTATTCAATTTGTTATTCGCTTTGGTGTTTCTAGCTTTGTTGCGTTACGAAATGTCTTGCTTTTGATTTTGTTTCAGAAAATGCCGAAATAAATTTGATTTGGATGTGTAGTCGCGTATCGTGCGTACTGACTGACCAGATTTTGTTGCAGTTTGTTAATGTGTCAAAAAAGATTTGTAATTAACTGATAAAATTGCTTTGCTTGACCAATTAAAAAGCCAAACGTAGTCTGGAAAAGTCTACAATAGCTTCGAGAAGAATATGAAAAAGGGCAAGGAAAATCGGAAAACGGAAACGAGGAGGAAAGGGCCCAGATGATGAGACACTGAATCAATGGTTTTCTATTAAAACTAGAAGATATGTTCGTGTTTGTGGTTCAATGTTGAAAACTATATAAGAGGAGCTTACGGCAAAGTGGGGTCATGTCAATGTTACAGATGGTTGGCTATAGCAATGGAAAACCAGATCAAATTTAAGAAAGCATATGGGGAGAAAGCTAGCAGATTCTCCAAGCTCAGATCAGTAGAAATTGTGTAAGCTTCCCGAACTTTTACAGATATGGAGTCCTAATACTATTTCCAACGGCGATGAAAAAGGGCTATTTTACTGTGCTATGCCAGATAGTTCTTTGAGTTATAAACACGATGAACTTTCAGGTTCGAAAAAAACCAATGGATCGCATTACTGTGTTACGCTGCTGTCATATATTGGAAAGTGATAACGAAAGCTCTTAGTTATTGGGAAAGCTATTGAGCCTAGGTACTTTAAAGGTCTTAAAATGGACAGTTTACTAGTTTTGTACTACGCCGAAAAGAATGCGTGGATGCGGGCCAACATTTTAACCAATCGGCTTTTGGATTGGGATGCGGATTGCAACAGAGTTCAAGGAGAATTGTGCCATTCATTGACGATTCGGCTTCGCATTCGTCTTCAGTTCAAACTCGGACCCTTTCCCGTATAATTTTAATTGGGGCATTATTCGTCACCAATAGTGCAAAACATTAATGACACATTTGAGGATGTGGCGGTAAACAGGCGCACCATTTGAAGTTGATTTGTTAAGTTCCGTTCGGGAGATTTTAGCCTCAACAACGAACCACGTGGAAAACCAGAAACATTGTTAGATGCAGAGCCAAAAAAAAAAAAACGGAACTATCTCCCATGACAATATGTCGACACCTATCTCTAATAGGAAAACTAGAAAAACCTCGAAAGTGGGTGCCCCATGAACCATACGAGCCACAAAATCTACGCCGCTTAGAAATCTGTGCATTGTTGAGCTTAAGTAACCAAAGTGAACCGTTTTTGCACCGTATAAAGTGAAGGTGGATTTGGTATGACAACCGTAAAAGATCTGGGCGGTAGTTAGGTTTAAAAAAAAAAAACACGCCCAAACTAGATCTTTACCCAGAAAAGGTTATGATGACTATCTGGTGGACATCGAAAGGACCAATTCACTTTTCATTTCTTCAACCAGGGGAAAGGAAAGATGTAGTCACATATTGCGAGGAAATTGATTGAAAAGCAACCTACGTTGACAAATAGGCATGATGTATACTAGACCCCATACACCACGCGTAACGGTGCAAAAACTGCTACAGTTGGGATTTTAAACTCTTCCTCATAAACCGTACTCTTCTGCTGTTTCTCCAATGGACTGCCACCTATTCCGCAATTTGGAGTCACTTGCCGGCAGAAAATCTTACGAAACCGAGTAGAGCTCATAAAAGCTATAAACAAATTTTGTTGGCTTTTAAATTTTTACTCCAGAATCAGAGATTTCGTGCGGTACAACCTAATAGATAAAGTTAATGTTTCCGCGTCATACATAGAGGGATGACAAGGGTCCTATACAGTGCTTTCTTCATTATTATTTCTTTCTGTCTTATTTTTCAGTTGTCTTCTTAGTCCAAAGGAACAGCGATTAGCAAGAATGATGCTTCACTTGAATTGTTTGAATAAAAAAAACTACTACCCACAATCTCATTCCAAAGCGGTCATTTTGTAATTGATCAGTACCAAAGCACCGAATACAAAACTAATCGCTTGCTTAGTAGTACAAAGTCCTTTTCGTCCTTCAACTGATCATCACCAAATGCAAAGCTGTAACATACATTTGAAAACGTCCTACAACAATACTTCAGTTTTGCTGTGATAATAATAACTTGCTCCCATAATAAGGCAAATTCGTGATTTGTGTTATCTACGATGGGGAGCTGAACTCCTTACATAGATAAGATCATAAAACAAGACTCCGCTCTCGATTTCGTCAAGCTGACCATATGTTACTTCCTTTGAAGTAAGTAGGCCAGTTAAATTGGGTCATCCTATTACACCACATTACGTATAAAAGCTATACAGTGTAGGATTATCCGTTTCGTGTTACGTGGATTTCTTGGACTTATTTATATTATCCCTTATAACATGTCACGAAGTGGTTGACCTATTCTTTGTTCATCAGCTTTTAACTGATAACATTGACCCTCTCGCTCTACTGCATCTCATCTCGTTGAACGTAATCTTAAATCTGTTCCTCACTGAATGGATATAGATACTTTCTTAGACTACCACGTAACCAAACTCTCTCTAAAGGTTGCTCCCTACTCCACATATGCTTCTCGTCCTCTGCTGATACCGTATATATATGTCCGAGATTAATCGGTGCCTCAACTGAGTGCTTGCCAAGTTATCCATATAAAACAAAACAAACAGTGGACATGTTGCTAAATTGTAAGGCAAAAGTACTAGAGAGCAGCGATGCCGTCTATGGATAAGGGATTCGATGAAAGAAAACGTGCGGTTTTCATGAGAAATGTAAATCAGGAAGTATATACAGAATATTAAATCATAGCTTGAACAAATAAGTGCAGTCTTAGAAGCAAAAGAATACGATAAAACAAATAAGGGAAGCTATTAAAGCAAAAGAGGTATTTATCGCTGGGCTTCACACCACACAGGCATGATCTACTAATTTTCTGCTGACATGAGGCTCTAGAAAAAGTATTCTGAAGTCTAATAGGATGAAATTAGTCAGAGAACAATAAGAAAATACTGGTGGAATGTATGAAACTTGTTAAATGTGGAAGTCTCTACTTCAACTTTTGTTCGATGACAACAAAAACAGACGAACGTGACGATATATTTAGCCTAATTCTTAGCCAATCGGTTAACTAGTTTTACAAAAGTTCTTCACTTTCGACAGTGCCAATTGTCACTTTTTGTTGTAGACAAAAAATAAACTTGACGTTTGACTCACCTTAAGTGCGCTGCTGAAATTATCGATTAGTTGCAGCCATTGATGGGTTTGCTTGGCAAAATTTGTTGCACCCACATGTAATTGCTTTGCTTCAGCATCGAGTCGCTTCTGGTTTAAATAAGCTTGGGCAACACTAAATAAAATACCATTTAAACGCCGGTCAATGTGTTTATCTTCATTTCGAGTAGTCGCTAACTTACCCAACGTTCAAGTGGTCGACAAGTGCTTGTGTTAGTTCATTTGATGATTCAATCGCTTCTTTACGTCGAATTTCTGATTCACAAAGTGAAGTTTTTCATAATTTGAAATTTAATTTTATATTTCTACTTACCTTGTTCTTCTTTTCTTTTTGCTTGTTTGGCTTGATGTTCCTTTATCATCGAGTTAAGCATTCTGCTGTAATTGCGACAAAATTTTTAGATAAACAAAACCAGTCTGTTTATCAAATGTCAAAATCATCTGTTGTAAAACCTTTGCTTTTTGACATTAATACTCCGCAGATGGCACTACATGTTAATGAATGAAACGTGGTTTCCGGTTCAAATTTTTAGTTGAATGAATTCAAACATCATTCGCTACGTTTCAGTGTAATATTGCAAAATGTTTTAGGTTTAGAAATAACAACAATTAGAATAGAAACTTCTTCGTCTTTTATTAAACATGTAAAGTGAATAATTACAACTTGATACCGCTTGTGCGGTTGTCTGAATTTGCGGACCTTGAAGCATTCTAGGGGTCGTTTTATTTAGGATCATCTCATTACTGAAGCTAAGAGTCTGCTGATGATTCTCGTGCGTTTGACTGGTGCATTTATTTTTATTTCGACCCCTTTATCTAACAAAGCTCGGCTGGGAACTGAGCCGCTATTGTTTTTTGGACCAGATTTTCTGAAGACAGAAAATTAGTTGAACATCGTAAAACCAGATAATTGTTCAGCCTGAGGTTTGCCCACTTTCGCGAATAGCCGTACTTCTTATTAGATCATGTTTTGTTACACCCTTTCCTTTGTTGTTAGTTTACTTTGTACTTCAAGTACATTGTTCAACATTGAGATGCAAACGCCAAAGCCAGACGTACATATGTCTGTCGTGTATAAGAAAACATTAAATTTAAGCTGGATTTTTATGACAGGCATTGATGCTGCTATTTCCTCTGAAGTAGTCTCTTCTAAATGGAAGTTTAGTTGGCTGTAGTAAACCCTAAAAAGTTGTACTTCGTCACGTCACGTTGTCTACGGTAAGACTTAATTCTAAATTGTATCCCCGCGTCAGGAGGTGCTATACTCTGCAGAATAGGGTGTTAATGGAAAGAGCTTGGAAGACGACTAGTTTGGGTAACTGGTTACCAGAGAGTTTCATCGTTCTTCTTCCATAGTTGAAGTGTATCTTTAGCGTAGCATGTAATTCGGAGAGTTATATGGCAGTTTGAACAGTCTCTTCAAGAAAAAGCATAACAATCTTTCGACCTTATCAAACTGCTTGTATCCTCACGCTTGCGTTCCATAAAATAATAGTCGCTTCAAAGGTCTCACATGGTATTTGGCTATTAAGTGTTGATCTTTTGAGTCCATCCAAATTTTCCATGTCGATGTTGTTTCATACTCAAATTGAGCGTAATTTTTATGCGAAGATAATCATACTCTCTTACGTCCTCCTCCATAACTTTGGACTTCCTCAGGTTGACTATAAGATTCCACGTTTTACATTAGTCTAGCTGAAGGACAAGAGGAGTGTCAGAAATCAGGACTATAACACCAACGTACATGAGGACTCTTAATCCGCCTACCTCCTCATCGAATTCCGCCACAGAGTGTTTCATTCAAATCATCAAAAAAAAGTAAAAAATAAAAAAATAAAACAACACCCTTGTGAGATATAAAATTGATTCTGGCTTTATTTCAGAGCTACGTGCATGCCATTATGTGTGGAATAGCACATCATTCAAATGGTCGCCTGGGCTTTGCTTCAAGCAATCGGTCCAATTTTTGATGACTTGGTCCAATAGGTGCGGCGTTATTCTAGAAAAAGCGTATCAAATGTTGACCTCGAGCTCGTTCAAAATCTTTGGCTGGTTAACGTAGACTAAGTACTGGACGTACCCCTAGAGAAAATAATCGAATGGCTTCAAATCGCATGATCGCGGCGGCCAATTGAGGGACGCTCGCCGTGAAATAAACCTGTCGTCAAATTTCTCCTTCACGAGCTCTGCGTCACTTGTATGTGTCGTGCTTTGACCACAGAAAGTTGGTTAACATCGCTCTATTCCTGAGACCATTGACGGTAACGATGCCTCCTTCCTCATTTCGGAAGAAATAAGCTCCGATGATGCCGCTATGCCATAAAGCGCACCAAACAGCTTCGTACATTGGGTATAACTGCCACGGCATACGCAGATGGCGTGGTCATAATTGTTCAGGGAAAATATTTGAATATTTTAAGCGACATTATGGAGGGTGCTTTGGAGACAATCAGCACTTGGGCAAAAACAGAAACTGGTTCTATTTACCAGAAACTACAAGAAACCGCAATTCAGACTCCCAAAACTCAACGGAGTGGAATTGTCCCTCTCGTACAGCGCGAGGTATGGGTGAAATTTGGGACAAAAAACTGAATTGGATTTTTAACGTAGCGGAAAGAATTAAAGAGGTATATTATGCTCTTCTTATCTACAAAAGAACATGCTATGGCGTACTGGCTGTATACGGTGGTGGTAAGACCCATACTTACATATGGTGCATTAGTTTGGCGGAAAGCAACAAGCAAGAAAACGGTTTACCGAAAGTTATCGACGGTTCAAAGGACGGCTTCCATAGCCATTACCACCCCTACGGCAGCATTGGACACCTAACACTGCTTGATTTACAGATCAAAAAACTTGCTGTATTACGACTCAGTAACCTAGATTACTTCAAGAGCAGTAGTTTTGAATATGGCACGGTCCTGGCGGAGCTACTGCCAGACAATCCAATTCTAACGGATGAAATTCCTTCCTTGGTCAACTTCGACATCCCGTATGGTGTAATATATCCGGCGAAGGAGGATTGGGAAAGAAAAATGCGGTACTCAGGTCAAATGAAATTGACCAATCTTCTTCCAATTAGAGATTCTGGCTGTCCACAAAACGGCTGAGCTAATGCAGATGAGATCGTTATCCGAAAGAAATATCGCTATCTACATCAATAGCCAGGCCGCACTCAAGGCAATGGAATCAACCAACATTAATTCTGATACAGCTAGTACTGTCGCAGAGTGTTCAAGGCACTATGCAGTCAGAACCGGGTGAGACTGTGCTGGGGCCAGGAGATTGCAGTATTAAAGGGATTGAGCAAGCGGATGAACTTGCAAGAAAAATAGTGAGGTTGTCAACATCAAACCACCCCTTTGTACAATATAATAAGGGACATTATCGAGGAAAAAATCACAAAGACTGCCAACCTAAAGTGGTCAAGTCTTGAAGGACACAGGGTATCCTAGGTTGGGCAAAAATCTAGGGAGTTAATAACACTAAATAAGAATAGATAGTAATAGAAATCCTGACAGGACACTGTCTCTTGCGGAAACACGCAAAGAGACTCAAATTGTCAGATACGGATATTTGCAGATTCTCCGGTCATCTGCAAACTCTTGAGGCATTATCGTGCGAAAATACCTCTTCGAAAACCTAGAGGAAATAGACGGTCTTCTTGGCTTTTGGAAAAAAAATGAATGTTCAGGTACTTGCCATTTGAAGAGAAATTCAACTGGTTTCTTTTATGTTTGCAAACTGTTTTGTTATTGACTTCTACATAGTGCTCTTTAAAGATGATTGCAGTGAGATATTAAGTGTCCAAATAATGGCTCCACCATGAAGAGCTGGTCGATGTTGACATATCCAAAGCGTCATGAACTGAGTAAACAAACCGTTTTGACATCATTAGTGATTTTGTTTTGGCATCATATCCTTTTGGTTGTGTGAAAATGTCTGATTTTGTACCAAATAGTCGTCATTTGCAGGAAGTGTTGAGTTTCATTCGAAGAACACGACGGCTGAATTGCTGAAGCACATCGAGAGCTCCAAAATTGCGAAGATGCTGCTCTAAGTAAAACAACGTGTCGTGATTGGTTCCAATGCTTCAAAGACGGTGATTTCGATGTTGACGGCCGTCTGCGTGAAGGAAGTCCAAAGTCTTTCGAAGACGCTGAATTGGAGGTATTGCTCGATGAGTAGCCTTGCCAAATGCAAGAAGAGCTTGCTTCAGCATTAAGAGTTACCTGCCAATGTAAGATAAAACACATAAATTTGAAAGTGAGCTTAAAATTTTTATTATCGGTTAAAAAAAAAAAATTCATGGCGTTTACTTTTTGAATATGATATCAAGTAAACGTTGGTCATGACTACGCCTGAAGTTATCTATTCGGAAGGTCCAATTTTGGGCGACTCATTCGAGCATATCCCACGGCTTCCAAAGCATCAATCGTAGCTGGCTTATTCATGAAGACCTGAGACTTTACATATCAACAGAGAAAATAGTCCAATGGTGTGATATCGCACGATCTAGGCGGCCAATTTACCGTAGCAAAACATGAAATTCCATTGTTTCGCGTGCTGTATGGCTCGTAGCGCCGTCTTGTTGAAACCAAAGCTCACCGAGACCATGTGCTTGAATTTCAAGAAGCACATAGTCCGTTAATATGGCGCGATAACGGTTACCATTGACGTTAACATTCTGATTTGCCTCATTTTTGAAGAAATATGGAGCAATGATTCCACCAGCCCATATACCACACCATACCGTTGTTTTTAATGGATTTAATGGTAGCTCTTGGTACTCTTCGGGTTGCTCATCAGCCCAAATACGGAAATTTTGCTTAGTAACGTATCCATTGAGCCAGGTATGGGCTTCATCACTGAACAAAATTTCACAGCAAAAAAAACATCAGATTTCCATTGAGTTTTTTCAGAGCCCATTCACTGAAAATATGTCTAATTCAAGTCACCTGTCTTCAATTTTTGCGCAAGTTAAATTGTATGCTTTTAGGCCGAGATCCTCACGTAAAATACGCCAAGTTGTCGAATACACCAAGCTAAGCTGCTGAGAACGACGATGAATCGATTCGTCACGGTCTTCGCGTACACTGTCAGCTACAGCTGCTATAGTCTCTTCACTACTTGTTGGATGTGGTCTAACCGGTTGAGTATCATCCCTTAATATAAACTGGGACTCAAATTTGTGAATGGTATTGGCAATAGTGGTTTCAGTCGGTCGATTATGCGCACCATAAGTTCCTTGAATTGCACGAAAAACATTTCTCACAGAACGCTGATTTTTGTAATACAGCTGAACAATTTGGAGACGCTGTTGTGGTGTAAGTCTTTTCATGATGACTTGCCAAACGATTCTGAATAAAAATAATAAAGCAGTTTTTTTCTGTCAAGAAAAGCCTATTGAAAATAAAACCTTACGATGAATCACCCCTTATAAAGAACTTGGGTTCCTTCCGTCGTTTTTTCGCCTGTAAAAAACTGCTCCAGCGACAAAAAAGGAAGGGTTTTCTTCTCCGCATAGTGAAGGGTGATGAAAAATGGAGTCATTACAGTAACTCAAAGAGAAAGTCTACGTCGTCGACTCGGCCGAATATTCACGCTGTGGATGTTATGCTGTGTATGTTGGTGGGACCAGGTCGGTGTTATTTATTTTAAACTATTGCAACTCAACGAAACCATCACTGGGGAACGGTATCGACTTTAATTAATGCGATTGAGCCGACTACTGCATAAAAAATTACCATAATACTAGCAGATGCACGAAAAAGTGATCCTACAGCAGGACAACGCTCGGTTTCACGTTGCCAAACCCGTTAAAACCTTCCTGTAAACATTTAAATGGGAAGTCCTGCCCCATCCTCCATATTCTCAGGATATTGCGCCATCCGATTATTACTTGTTCTGTTCGATGGCACATGGTCCGCAACGGTGTTAGAGCTCTGCCATAAAGATGGGGAAAAAGTTGTAGCTAGCGATGGGCAATTTTTGACCATTTTTTCACAATAAATTTGCCTTTTTATCATACAAAAACACAGCGATAAATTAGTTGTGCACCTAATAGTTTTAATAATCTGTCGCGCTTTCCAACATTCTTTGTCAAACCATCTGTTAAACGGGGCGAAGACAATTTTTTAGCGAATTTTTGCACTTTTGCTATCAACTCAAATAGTAATAAAGTGTACACAGTATTCATTTAGTTAGAAAACATTTCTTTTTTATTTACTTTTTTTTACATTTATACAATTAAATGTTGAATAGTGTTTTTTTTCGGAAGAAACAATTAAAAAAGAAAACGCAGTTTATTGTTTAAATTTTGCGAAACTACTATCTCACTTATTACATATTGTATATCTGCTTATCACAATTTTCCAAAATCAACAAACAAACTAGAACAGTAGAACAAAATCTAAATACGCATTCATGTTGTAATATATATTCCTTTTGTAAGTAATTCCTAATCGATATTTGACTACATGGTACTATTTAAATAAAATTATTATCTGTTTTTTATTTACTAAAATTTTAACTAACTTAACCTTACGATTTCTAAATATAATTAATGCTTTTGTGCTAAAAGTGTATTTTGTATACGTTTACACTTTTCGTGTTTTATTTTATAATTATTTTACAAGACCAACAATACGATAATTTTATTTACAAAAATATTTTACACAGAAATATGAGTATATATAATTTTATTTTTTTATAAATTTGTTAAAATTGTGCTTTCATTGTTTTACAAAGTATACAAGTATATATATGTAAGTTTACATGAGTTACTATACATAAAGTGGAGCTTAAATTTGGCTGTTTATGAAATCTATTTTATATTTTAATTTTTCTTAAAAGTTCTTGTTTCTGCGTTAGTTTATTTGTTTGAAGAAGCAAGTACTTGTTTGACAATCTAAGGGCGAATCTAAATTTAAATTGGCTGTCTTGTATTGCGTACAATTGTATGTAATTGTTTATATAAAAAAATAGAGTTTGTTAAGTTGGGCATTATGCGATCTACTTGATCCTGTCATACATTAGTTCTAATCTCATAATTGCAGTAATTTCGTACACATATTTACGTATTCAACTGGCGTAGA
Source organism: Volucella inanis (assembly GCA_907269105.1). Classification (NCBI taxonomy): domain Eukaryota; kingdom Metazoa; phylum Arthropoda; class Insecta; order Diptera; family Syrphidae; genus Volucella; species Volucella inanis. Next base: position 129,003,107 of record OU026157.1, read on the forward strand.
TTTTTATTTTATTGTGGTTTTCAAAATCCTGCACTGCAATAACTTTTTCTCTGTAATAAATTGGGACTATCTTTTTTTTTATTCTACAAACTGCTCACTAAATTTTACGAAAATGAACAACCGGAATAGAGATTGTGCTCGGCGCATTGCAATTTCAGTCCAAAAAGAGCTTAGGCGCGTTACTGACAGCACTGCTCCGAGCAGATGGACTATGATAAGGCTTGCAAATACTTTTGCCAAACATGGAGCCGTCACAGGAAGGCCCAGAAATCTTGACGTTTAGCTTGAAATATTGTTAGAAAATCCTTCAAATGGTAGAAGAGGACGAAAACATATTAAACTGCGTTTTTTTGTCTGACGAGGCACATCTCGACCGAATTTTAATAATCAATATCGAATATGGAGACGCTCTGTGAGACAAAGTTACACCCAGCTCCCGCCAAGTTGCGTTGTTGGGCCCTATCTTTTCGAAGCAACTGTCGCACAGTAAATGGTTTTAAATATTTAAAGGTTGTAATGACCATAAGCGAATTGTACGACTTAGAAACGAATAACGACATTGTAGAGTACGTCCGAAAGTGGGCTTAAAAGTGTACTGATGAGCATTCATAGCGAGACGGGTGTTACGGTTACAAGTTTGAAAGGGCGGAATGCTACTAGGGATTTCTATGGAGCACTGGTAGTAGGAACAGCAATAAAACAATAATTCGAGGGTGTTATCGTGAGTTATCGCACGGTTTTGAATCCTATCTAGCAGGTGCAAAGATTTTTTGTGCGCACCTGACTAGGTGTGGGCATTGTACTTCAATTTTTGTGAATACATTGATGTTGGGCCGAATACTTGTGGATTGTGTTCGTTCTAATAACGGCAATTTTACTTGTTGACATAGCCACTGAGCCAAAAATGGCCCTTGTCCGAGAAGATGATTTTTTGGCCAAAATTCGGATCTCCGGGAAATATTTTCACCGCCCAATTAGCGAACTCACGAAAGTCCGACTTCAATTCTTGCATCAATTCAGCTGATCAGCTATGGCGGCTTTGTTTTCTTCATTTTGCACCAATCTATGTGTGATTTGTGGCTTAAGATCCAAAAGCGTTTACTCACGCTCATATTTTTCCTCGGTGCGACGAATTGCCTGCACACAGAAGCCATGTTGACGACCGACCTTACGACGAAATTTACCGTGCGTATTTACAACTGAGCCGGAGTTTCGATATTTTTTAATAATTTTCGCACGTTCAGCAAGCTTAAAACGACGCAAGATGAAATGGCAAACCCTACTGAATATTTCGACAGCGGAATGTCATTGGTAAATTTGCCAGATGATGAAACATAAAAATTAGAAAAACCATCATTGCTAGCTGGTCACCTGTTAGTATTTTGTCTGTCGAATCTGATTCAGAGGAAGCCGGGCGTGACCCATGTGAAAAGAATGTCAAATGGGGCCTAATCCAAATACCAAAAGAGAGGCAAATATTTTTGTAAATGCAAATTTGCAGGTTTGCTAACAATTTGATTTGATAACATTTGATCGTAAATGCAACGCCGAAAATCCTACCCAAAGGGGCTATGGGTGAGTGCACAGCATTTTGTCAATATTTCTGCCTTTTTACAATCACAGATCTTTCATCGTGTGGTTTTGAAAGCATTCACTGCGTAGTACGATCGTCATCTGTTTTGCATTTAAAAACGTTATGTCATTCCAAAAAATAAAATTAGTATTCAGTCTTATCTTAGATCTGCTTCCTTCAAAATAAAGTGGTTATTTTTTTACTACATATTATTTAAATAGTTCTTTCATCTTAAAACTACACTGCCCTGAAATCTTTTAACTGTTTCTGCAGCCAGAATTGAAATGCCTAACTAATCTGCACAAGTATGGCGATATGTTGACGTTTATGAAAACAAGAGTAAAACAGTTTCACTATATTCGTTCTGCAGAAAATCTGCATAATTAAATTTAACTAATACTGCTTAGTAAGACGTTTAAGAACACCCTGTTATTAAAGAAGAGTTGAAAGTTTTTTTTTTTTTTAATTTTTCTTCTGAAGCTAAATTTAATCAAGTAAACAAGCGAACTTGGGAAATAAATTCTTATTAACTTTACCATGTCTGTCAACCAATTCCAGAACTTTTCATCCTCTATTTCGTTTGAGAATCATTTTACAGGAACCACTCACCAGTCTGAAGATAAAGCATCATTAATAAGGGACTCAAATCGGAGTATCCATTCCATGTATTACGAGATATTGATCTCATCGCATACATTGAAACCTTGCGGCCGCCCAACGTATTGACTCAGGTTATAACCTCAATTGCTCTTCCTCGACTTTCTAAAAGCCTCCTATTATATGAATCGGCAAATCATTTTAACAACCTTGACCAAAGTGAAGACGAGGATTGGTTTTCCAACGATAACGCTTCGAATTCTGCCAATGCTGAAGCATCGGATAATGAAGAGTGCGATGATGACGAAGCAGAAATTGATGGCGGAACTCAAGAAAAAGAATAAGAAGACGATGATGATGAAGAGGAGAGTAACAACGAAGTAGCTTCAGATGTTTCAGACAGCACTAGTACAACTTTTGGGACAGAGAGCTAGACCGCAGTACGGAAATGTTATCTATCTCTTGCACATTCCAAAAATTCATGACGTTGGAAATGGCCGACATTATCGTTCGGTGCACAAATAAAAAAAGCGGAAGCCAAGTATCAAGATTACAATAGCAAGCATCCACAGAACCAGCCGTGTGAATGGAAGAAAGTTACTGTAACTGAAATGTACTCTTTTTTTTGGAATCTTTATAGGTGCTGGTGCAAATAACTCAAACACAGACCATAAAGATGAAATGTGGAAGAAAAACTCATATCCGCTATACCGTGCAATGATGGAACGAAAACGATTTCAGTCGCTTTTACGTTTTATACGTTTTGACGATTACACTACACGCCAGGAGCGAGAAGCCAATTATAAAGCTGCACCTAATTCTGATATTTGGAACATGCTAAATGCAAACCTAGCGTCGGTGTATAGACCAATCCAGCGGTTGTTTATCGACCAACAGCTCATTAGTTTTCGAGGAAGAATAAAATATACCCAGCACATGATTTTTTTATGACATACTGTACGAAATTTATGATTTTTCTATCGGGGTACCCAGGTACCCGGGTGGCAACACTAGGGTTAACAATGGTCTTGCATTCTTTTACACAGAGTTTCTTAAATGCTTATCTCAATCTGTACCCTTTTCACTTTAAAAAAAACTTATCACTTGGTACAAACAAAAGTAACGCTCTTACTTATCTTAGATCACGCTGCATTGCTGCTTTGCTTTGCTACCACTTTCAATCACTTTCTCATAGTTATTTACGGGGTGGCCGTGGTGTAGTGGTATATGCATAGACTCCTCAAGCAGAGGGTCGTGGGTTTGAATCCCGTGCGAGGCAAATCTGTGAAAAAGTCTTTTCATAGAATTTGTATGTAGTTATATGAAAATCCCGTCAGCGTCAACTCTGACATGAAGGCATAACTCTGATGTTGGAGTGGTTGCTGGCTGGGCTAAATGTAACGAACCAACAACTAGCACGTACTTAAGACCCACTGGTTGAGAATGTACTAGCTCGTCCCGTCTAGTTTGACAACCAGCTCTGGGTAAAATATCGAAACCTAATACACCTGAGTTTCAAACTACTACACCACCCGAACGCGCTCTGGAGAAAAAGCCAGTAAAAGGGTATTCGTATACGCTTGTTGCGCCCGCGGTATTAAAAAAAAAAAAAAACTGAATGCGGCACACCTTCAAAACCGATTCCAATCGCTATTTATCAACATTATCAAATCTGATAGCTACCAATTTTCACTGGAGCTCTCTGACACAACCTCTGCCGTTTCTCAAGTAATTGTCAAACTTTTTGCTGGCTGATTCAGTCAGGCGTTCACCAATCATATCCAAAAACCTAACCATCGTTACTTCTCGTACTTAAATATATTAACTGTTAGCAAACAACGTTGGAATCTGGATGAATTCTGCAATACTACTGCAAAGCACTTTCAGCTTTCCATCTCCCAAAGAATCTTTCCCATAATAATTCTTATATAATTCCTCTGCACAAAAAAGGCTACAAGGATGAAATCTCTAAGCTGTTTGAGAGTATCATTCTTGACTTAATGTTTTTTCAAAGGACGATCTACTACAACTACAAACTTTACCGAATTCTTGTCAAATACTTTGTGCGCAACTGAACGCGGGTAGAAATTGATGTGATCGCTACTGTTTTAAGCAAAGTCTTTGACGAAATGTTTCATAAATCAAGTTTTATAACACTAAATGCTACTTAGAAAATCGACATCACAATGTTCTATTTAGGTTGATGGTTTCTACCTGGAGCACCTCAAGGTAGCCATTTTGGATTCTTATTATTCATTCTAACAATTAATGATGTCGACTCTATTATCAAAAGTTTATATGTGGTATACTATAAGTACCTATATGCACCTACGCTGACGACATGAAAATCTTGCAACAAATCTCATCACTCGCTGATTGTTTTCCACTGCAGGATGATCTGATTGGAGCAAAATGAATTTCCTTTAGCATACATACACTCGTAAGTGCCTTCCAACTCTTTCTCCCACTTATTGAAACTTAAATCAACCGAGGTAACTGAATTACGTGACATTGATCTCGTAGATTATAACATGAAAAATCCAACCCCACTCTTGACTTCATCAAATGATGGTCTATAGAATTCTTCAACCCTTTACATTTGTCCGCCCTATTCTTGAATACGCTAGCCAAGTCTGGTCACCTAATTACACAACACACATTTTCCGGGTAGAAGCTGTTCAACGTAGGATTCTCTGATTTGCATTCTCTGGACTGATAACTTGATCTTGCCACCATAGACTTATACCCTTTCTCTGTACGCTGAAAAGCAGATTTTAGCTGGCAATATTGATAGCACCTCTTTACTTCAACTTATCTCTCTTAACACTTATCCCCTTAATCTTAGGTCAGTGCCCCTCTCGCTTTAAACTTCACCGAAAAAATTACGGATACCTTAAACCAATGTCTTAAATGCTCGGAAAGCTCTTCCATTGCCACCTCAACAAGTTGTCCGTAAAATTTATACTCTCGACCTACCGCCTGGTTTTAGTTGTAGGTTAGATTTAAGTAAATTTTGTCAGTTTTAAGTCCAGAATTCAAGAATGCTTGTTATAAGATTTAATAAACCAGTCCGAGGATGACCCGGGCCTCAATACAATAAATTATATCTTTAGTAGTAGACAAAATCATTCATTGCTCTTCAGGATCAGATGGATTACAGCTTTATTTTTAGTCGCTTCTTCCACGTGAAATTTGATCTGGGTATCACTATTCTCACTAAAAACATCCTACAAGCTTGGGTGCGCTAAAAGACTCCCAATACTTCCAGGAAATATCCCTAGATAAAATGAAATCAAATCGGAATAAACATGGGCAAGTGTGTTAAAGTAAACAATTCAAATTCTGCGGGTTGTATCTATCTGTAGTTACGAGTATATTTGCCTGTCGGGCCTACAAGCATTAAACAAAAACACAATTTTTCAACCTACAGGTTTAGGAACTTAGAAATACACATGCGCATACGTGTAAAACATAAGATAAAGCAGGTATGCCATTTTTGCTTCTTCTACAATACATCGCTTTACATAAACAATTTGTATATATGTTCGTATAGTTTAAATATAATTATTAGTTTCTATTTATTTATAATTGTGCTGGTATACTGTTGTATAGGTATTTTACGTTGCTTACCATGTATATTACATCGCCCTTAGAATATTGAAAATTAAATTCACTGAAGCTCGTTTGAATTACAATCTTAAATTGAAACTTAAAATTTGGTCGCCTGATTGTTACTATTTCATTGTATGTATGTATGTGTATTAGTTGAAAGGATTTTTGTTAATCTTACATTTACCATTGCTGATTTTCCATTTGTTGTTGTGCATAGGCGTTCAATTTTGCTTGAATTGGAGGCGCTGGAGCTCTTGCTTTCCGAGGTGCTTCTGATGGTGCTGAAGGTGCCGGTGGCGCTATTTTTATTTTTTTTTTTTTTATCAAAGTTCAGGAAGAAAAAATGGTTTGTTCGTAAGAAAATGAAAAAAATAAATTTTGAAAAAATTTGCCAATTTTGTGGTGTGCTTGAAAAAAATGTGAAAAAGACAAAATGCAATACAAAACTTGCAGTTACGTTCAGATGCTTAAAAAATTTGAAATAAGAAAACAAATTTACAAATGAAATGGTGAAGAAATATAATTAAAACAAATATTACAAAAATATATTGTGTATAAAAGGTTTAAGCTATAGCTTGAGTGCTGTAAAGCACAAAGTTGAGCTGTTTTACACCGATAAGTCATAATCGATTGAGATTCACGAGATGTGTTCAAAAAGTAAGGTGCGCAAGCAACGTACGTTCGATTATCGATATTTTTTTTTGCTTTGTTGGTACACATGTCCCGAACATATGTTCACAGTTTCAAGTATATAGCATACTTAGTTTGTTATTGACAGATAGAAAGGTTAGACGTGTTTTGGTGCGCTTGGCGATTTTCCATTATTATAAAAAATGGAGCGTTTTTCAAAGTGATGACGAAGATGTAGATTTTGAACTGCAAATAATAGTAAAGATGAGTATGATAGCAGTGACAGTGAATTTGATTTTGATGAGGAAGCGAGCCAAGTCCGACTGTATTTGCATCATCACGTTGTATGGATCCTGTGTCCAGTTTTTTTTTTTTTTTTTTTGTTCATCGAGCCAATACGCTCAGTTGTCAGATACGACCAATTTATACAGTGAACGTAAATACGAAAATTGGGAAAAGGTGGACATTACGATTATGCGAGCTTATTATGGCATTTTGCTGCTTGTACATATATAGGTTACATGGTGAATTTATCACTGAGCTTTGGAACGACAAATGTGGACGACCAATATTAAGAGCTACAATGTCGCTCAAAAAATGTAAAGAAATAACTCGGTGTTAACGATTCGATGATCGTAAAGAAAGAGCAAATTTGCATGCCCGTGATAAATTAGCACCGAGTCGAGCAATATTTGACAAATGGGTTCATCGTCTAAAATTGATGTGTAGGTACACCAGGCAGAAATGTTACTGTGGACGAACAATTGATGCCTTTTCGTGGTCGATGTCCATTCACGTAGTATATGACATCAAAGCCATGTAAATATGGCATAAAACATTGGGTTTTGCGTGATGCGGAAACATTTTATGTTTATAATATGGATATTCATATTGGACGTAGTCGTAACTGTGTAACCGAAGTAAATCAAGTCGAACGAGTGGTTTTGCAGCTCTCAGAAGGGTTGAATGGAAGGAATATAATTTTTTTTACATCGCATAGTTTGGCAGTTAAATTGAAGCAGCTCCAAATAACAATTGTTGAAACCATCAGAAAAAATCGCCGAGAACTGCCACCAATCTTGCTTGATATAAAAACCAAACCTCTATATCATTCAGAATTCGCATTCAATAAGGAACTTGGTGTAACTTTGGTTTCATATGTTACAAACAGACGCCGTTTTGTGACTTTTTTCAGCATAATGCACAAAAGTAAACAAATCTCCGAAAATGATGTGAAAAAAAAACTGGAAATAAAATATTTTTATAACGCAAGGAAATATGGTGTCGGATGAGATGGTTGAGACATACGGATGTAAGCGAAAAGTGAACCGATGACCAGTTGCAATATTTTGCAATATGTTAGACATTTCTGCATTGAATGCATTTATTGTCTTCATTGCATTGCAGCCGTTGTGGAACTGTACGAAAAAAAAACCATCGTCAACGTTTATTTCTTATCGAACTTGGCAATTCACTGGTGTCACCACATAAAATCCAACACGAAGCAACTCCGAGAAAAGAAAATGCTTTGTCGATAGTGAATGAATTTCGTGTCATTTATGAATAGCAACCATCGACGTCGGCAGCTGCTGCACTATGAGACAATTGATTGACGCAGCATGAACCATCGAGGAAACAAGCAAGATGCCACATGCAAACCTATATTCTGTTGATTGTGATAAATGCAGAAAAAAAGTTTGTCCACAACATCGTAAAGAACACTAGATGGTGTTGGTGTCCATTTATCTGGAAACACTAATCTGATTGTGTCAAACGAACACGTGTTTGAAAGGTGACATGTCAGGCTACATTTTTTGTGAATACAGCTGTGTGAAAAGTTGATCGTGTTAAAAGTTATACTGATTTGAATATGAGTGAAATATCGGAAGAAATACGCTATGTGATGCTTTTTTTACTATAAAAAAGTTAAAACGCTGCAAAAACATGCCGAAAAATTTGTGCAGTTTACAGTGAGAATGCTGTGAGTGAACGCCGGACCCTGGAGTGGTTTGTTCGACTCCGTTCCGGAAATTTCGATATAAAAGGTGCACCTCGCACTGGTCGGCCTGTCATTGAAAATGTCGAAATTTTGCCACTGATGCGGCAAGACCGACATGGAAGATAGATGGAGATAGTGGAGTTACTAAACATCAACCGTATGATAGTTTGGAATCATCTAATATGAGCAGGCTACTCAATGAAGCTCGATGTTTGTGGTAGCACCCAAAATTAGCGCAAAGAAATTTAATTGACCGAATAACCATCAGTAAAACGCTGCTGAAACATAACGAAATGGAACGATTGAAACGATTCATTACGGGTGATGAAAAATGGATTAAATACGAGAATATCCAATGCAAGCGATCATGGTCAAAGGCCTGTGACCGACCACAAACGACTTCAAAGCCTGGATTGACGGCAAACAAGGTTATGTTGAGTGTTTGGTGAGATTGGAAGGGGATTGTCTATTATAAGCTGCTAAAACGGTCAATTCGAACCTCTACTGTGCACAACTCGTCCGTCTGAATAAAGCTTTCAAGAAAGAGCGACCAGAATTGGCCAACAGAAAGGGAGTTGTCTTCCACCATGACAATCCTAGGTCACACACATCTTTGATGACCCGGAACAAATTGACGGATCTTGGTTGGGAAGTTTTGTTGCATCCACCGTATAGCCGGGATCTTGTACTCTCTGATTACCGTTTGTTTCGGTCTTTGCAAAAGACTGTCTCCTGATGGTCCGCTGAAAATCACTTGGCCAAGGTTTTCGCTGTTAAACCACAGAAGTTTTACACCGATGGAATTATGAATCTACTCGGAAAATGGCAAAAGGTCATAAATAATAATGGCCAATATGTACATGATTTTGAATAAAGAATTTTTTTTTTTCAAAAATGTACTAAAAATTCGCGGAGACTTTTTATATGACCCAGTATTATTGTAAGTAGACTCACTTGGATACATTTCCAACGAAAATATGCATGAATATGTGACAGCTGCACAACCTGTATGCAAAGACGGGAAATGTACACACGGAGTATTCAGTGCATGCAAAGTGCACTACTGCACTTCGAGTATTCGGTGTACTCTATGAAGTGTACCCGTTTTATATGGGTACTCTGAACTAAATATTTTGTTACCAATGGGTGAAGTATTCACTCATTTGATCTTTCAGGATGTGTGTACGATGAATGAAGTACCATAAAAGAATGGAAATGGTTTTCGAGATATTCATTGCAGACCTCTATTCCATACCTCCAGAAACCGACCATCACGCAGAATATTTTAAAAGAAGCAGAAATTAAAAATCGCTTTTTCGTAAAAAAAACCTTCCACCTCAATGCCCACTACCACAACACCATCATCCACACCTCCATAAAACAAGGCGGCCTCGAAATCAAAGAATTTCGAAACCGTGTGCCAGCCATCATCGTTCAACGAATCACAAAACTGGAAGAAGCAGACGATCTATTCAAAGATATTACCACCATCGGACACAACTGGATAGCAAGTATTAAAAGCACGCTAATCCCCAACTCCCTCATCAGGTCCCAATACGACACCACAAACGCAACCGTTCTTAAAAACTCCTACTCCGGAAATGAAATCAGACAGGTACGTAACCACAAAGCCTGCACATCCATTATAACAAATCTATCAGTCTTCGGCATCCCATCAAATACACCTCATCAACGTAGATGTCGCGCCAGATGTGGAAAAGTGGAAAGCCTCTCACATGTCTTACAAGGCTGCCCACTTATTATTGATTAGCCGTCTAATCAACGGAACCAAGGTTAAGATGCCGCGACGGTGTATTAAAAAAGCCTAACGTCATTTTTCAAAAAGAAAACCATATAAATGTATGCGCCGTCGGAATCCATTGGGAAGGTCCCGAAGGTCTCGTTCTCCAATACAACGCTAAACTGGCTACATACAGCACACAGCTATTCATACAAAGAATACAAAGAAGATATGAAGGCAACACCATCCGTGTACTACCGCTCATCGTTGGAGCGAGAGGAACCTGGTGTCCTCTCAATAAATACTTTATAACAGACCTTCAAATAACACAACACGACATACAAGAAATCATCACGACCACCATGAGAGAAAGTTGGATGACACACCAGGCATTCATGCGAATGATATGGGCTTGATGCTGCCATATTTATGTGTATACAAACAATACGGTACGGTTGCCGAACATCCCAACCGAAATAAGCAAATTTAATTATTTGTCTTTATTATGTAATCATTCCATAGCTTGCTATGTAAATAAAAAAAGGGACCATAAAGTTTATATAAATAGATCCCCACAAAATGTAAGACCTATTATGATATACTCGTACAATGTAAACTTTTAATTGTTATAAATAAAGATCTCTTACTAGTCAAATGCCTCGTCATCTGGATTAACCAACTTGGTGAGCGCAACTGTACATGTTTCAACGATTAACCCTGTGATGCGCGAAGTTGCCTATAGGCAACATTATACTTAAAGGCCCCAAACTTCCGCTATTTTAACTTTTTTGACTTTTGGAAACTTTGGAAAATATACATAATATAATTGTTAATGGCAAAAATATTGAAATTGGACTGATTAAAAAACTAAGTAGCAAGGAAAATGACGGAGGTGAAATTGAAAACAAACAGGAGTTACAGGAGGTGGCGAAGAAAATTGATTTGCAAAATTTGAGGTGGAGAAGTGCAGAGATAATGGTGGGCGATACCTGCTGGATCAATTCTTTTCAGATGAAGCCTTGCAGATGATTTGTGATGAAACAAACAAATGGAATTGACCTTAAATGTCATGTGGCTGAAATTCAAAGATAAGATAAAGTAAATTTACCAACATATAAAATTGCATGGATGCAAAATTTCAAACTTAATGCAGTTGCAAGTGCTTTGCCAAGAAATCCATTCGAAAAAATTAAACAATTTTTTCATCTCCACAATAACGCTATTCCACCTCGAAAGGGAGAAGCTGGATATGATAAATTATACAAAGTTCACCCATTGCTAGATTTCATCAAAAAGAAATTCAATGAAATTTCCCAAAAAGAGTTGCAAAGCATCGATGAGCAAATGATTGCATATAAAGGTAATTGATTTTATGAATACATATGCAGTCGATTGAAGCAATACCTGCCAAATTAGCCTCATAAGTGGGGCTTCAAAATTTTCACTAGAGCTGGTGTATCTGTCATTGTTTATGACTTGGAGAGAGAACGTGTACTTCTTTTAGTTTGGGAATATTATCAGACATTGTTTAAGCATTCAATATTCCTATAAACCAGAATTTTAAATTATTTTTTGACAATTGGTTGATGATTACTTTAAAACAAAGAGGTATACTATCCGTTGGTACAATCCGAAGCAATCGATTAAAAAATTGTGTTCTAAGAAGTGAGACGGAGCTTCAAAAACAAGGACGTGGGTCAAGCGATTTCAAATTTGAGGCTACGCACAACTTAATTGCTTGTCGTTGGTATGATATTAACATGAAACTAGTTTCCAACTACACAGGTAAAAACCCTATGAGTGAGTGCAAGAGATGGTGCCGAAAATAGAAGAAGTTCATAAATATACCTCGCCCAGGTATAGGGGAATGCTATAATAAGCATATGGGAGGGGCTGATCTGGCTAACATGCTGCTAGAATTATACAAAATTAACCACCGCTTAAGTAAATGGTATATGCGCATAGTATACTGGTGTATAAATTCCTCTGTAATCAATAGTTGGCTGTTGTATCGCAGAGACCTCAGTGAAGTGAAGCATCCGTCGCTAATACAATTCCAGTTAGATATTGCTAACGAGCTTTTGAAACAGCAGTTTTACCAAGGAAAAGAGATCGCCCATTATGACTCCTTCCAACGATGGAGTCAACGCATTCATCACCAAGTTCCTTACCATCGGCTCCATCATCACCAGCTCTTAGAACCTGCAAGATATTAACGATTCGACAATCTCGGTCACTAGGTAGAATGGGGAGCAAAAGGCAGATGCAGGCTATGCCACACTGGTTATCTACGCTCTAAATGCAGCAAATGCAAAGTTTATTTGTGTTGCAATTCACAAAAAAATTGTTTTGTCTCTTTCCATACTCGAGTTTAATTAAAAAAAAATACATTCAGAAATAATAATGTTTTTTTTTTTTTTTTTTTTTTTTAAATCCATCACCACTGGCCAATCAGGACACCCAAGACTTCGAATTTTTTTTTTAAGTTCATATTTGAGTCAAGACTAACATATATCCGTCAATAAAGTTTTTTTTTAGCCCCGACCATCTTAATTCAGGCATGAGAGGGTTAAGAAAAGGCGAACAAATCTACACTAAAGGAAAGTTGCATGAAACAATTTAACTTCAATTTTATTGTTCCACAATACTACGTTTTCCTCTAAGGACGCCAGTTCTACCTAACTTTAAGACGTTTTTCATCTAGATATTCGCTCTCGTCATATTGTAGGAAAACAAAAATTCAGCTTTTGTGTAACTGCAACCTTTCGAGAATTATGAATTTTTTTATTCAATCCTAAAGACAACAAGACATCATTTTTTATTCTTCCGCTTCCAAACAAATCATCCATGACGTCAAAACATATTATAAATAAAAACCGAAAAAAATGACTATATATGAAATGAAAAAAAAAAAAAACAAAAAAAAAAAAATGCCCATGCTTACGAAGGAAAAAAAGACCTAAAAACCAATAACAAAATAATCACCAACAACAAACGAAGCAAGAGAGAGAGAGTAACAAATAAAAAAATAACAAAATGCAAATGAATGTGTATTTCCATCTTATTTTCTGAATGAATATTTATTGTTATACCATTTTTAATTCATTTATCTATTCAGTTTTATTTTTATTTATTTATTTATTCTTTTTTTTATGTATAAAGCATGCTTTGTTAAATGTTAACAAGTAAATGAATAAAATAAAAATAAAAGTTAAAAAAAAAAAAAACAAAACTAATGTCGATATTCATACGCATAAATTGTATATAACTTTTTATAAAAAAAAGAAGATTTTCCTCTTGCATTTTTTTTTTTTTGTAGACAAAAAAATAAACAGGCTTCTTAGAACAAAAAATCTATAATAAAAATAGTAAGAATTTTTTTTTTATACAAAACATTAGTTCTTTTTGGGTGGTTAACCGAAAGAAAATAACTAAAAATAAATCATTTCATTTTGTTCTGCTAATTCTAGTAAAAAAAAAAAAATATAATAATAATTATATAAGTAAACATATAAAACGTATTATTAAATAACAAGTAAAATATTATATTTATAATAAAAATAACGAGTAACGATATATTTAAAAGCGAAAGAGCAAAATAGAGGCTAGAGACTAATAGATTAACTGTGTTATTTCTTTAGTATTTTTTGGATACATGTTCTATTTCTATTTCTATTTCTAGTTTCTACGTAGTTCTTTGTTTCGTTAATGTTTGCTTTGCTCGTATTGGATGTGGTATTTCCTTAGAATTTTCTTTTTTTCTTTTTTTTCTTTTTTCATTTTTTCTATTTTACATACCGTTTGTTGCTTTAACTGCATTACGACTAGGATACACTTTTTGGATATTTAAGAATGGTGGCGGAGCCGGGAACTCGGTGACATTGTGAAACCGTTTCGCAAATTTCGATTCTAAGTCCACCACCAGTCGACTGACAACAGAGTTGTTCGTGCTGTTCTGATTGTAATTGTTGGTATTGTTCGGAATATTGAGGGAACCGGCTGTAGCTGGTGTTATAGAAGAAGTGCGCATTGAAGAGTGCCTTTGTGGCGGCACTGGCGGTGCGCCCGTCTGTAAAGAAATCAAAAATAAAAAATTAATATAGTAAAATAAATACAAATGTAGTCTTAATACCATATAGGGTGATTCATCGTGAGGTTTGATTTATAATGTAAAATAAAACACATAAATTTGAAAGTGAACTTAAAATTTTTATTATCGGTTAAAAGAACAACTCATGGCATTTACTTTTTGAGAATGATATTATGTAAATGTTGGCCACGACTACGTCTAAGGTGGTCCATTCGGAAGGTCTAATTTTGGGCGACTCATTGGCGCATACCGACTGGTATCTCGCGGATAACACGAGTAATGTTGGCTTCAATCGTAGCTGGCTTATTCCTGAAGACCTGAGACTTTACATATCCCCAGAGAAAAAAGTCCAAAGGTGTGATATCGCTCGATTTAGGCGGCCAATTTACCGTAACAAAACGTGAAATTAAGTGCTCACCAAAATGATTTCCCAACAAGTCTATTGTTTCACACGCTGTTCGGCTCGTAGTGCCGTCTTGTGGAAACCAAAGCTCACCGAGACCATGTGCTTGAATTTCAGGAAGCACATAGTCCGTTAAAATGGAGCGATAACGGTTACCATTGACGGTAACATTCAAATTTGTTTCATTTTTGAAGAAATATGGACCAATGATTCCACCAGCCCATAAACCACACCATATCGTTGTTTTTAATGGATGTAATGGTAGCTCTTGGTACTCTTCGGGTTGCTCATCAGCTCAAATATGGAAATTTTGTTTATTAACGTATCCATTGAGCCAGAAATGTGGTAGGCTTCATCAATGAACAAAATTTCATGATAAAACACTGGATTTTCGTTGAGATTTTCCAGAGCAAATTCAAGTCGCCTGGTTTCAATTCTTGCACAAGTTGAATTTTGTACGCTTTTAGCCCGAGATCCTCACGTAAAATATGCCAAGTTGTCGAATACGCCAAGCCAAGCTGCTGAGAATGACGACTGATCAATTCGTCACGGTCTTTGCGTACACTCTCAGTTACAGCTGTTATAATAGATGGGGTGAAAAGTAACTTCCTTGAAAAGGAAAAAAAATTTTAAAATGTTTTTTTATTTTATTCAATTTATTCCCCTTTCAGTTTGATACACTTATTCCAGCGATTTTCCAACTTCTTGATCCCGTCCGAAAAGTAATTTTCCAGAAGGTTTGCAAAATACTCCTCCACCACCGATGATGAGCCATCTTTTAAGGTTTGGGAAGAGATAATAGTCCGAGAGGGCCAAACCGGGCGAATACGGTGTATGCGACAGCAATTAAAGCCGTAAGTCATTGATTTTAGCAGTGGTTGCGATGCTATTGTGCGCCGGTGCATTGTCTTGCAAAAAGAGGCGATTTTGCTCCAATAATGCACAGTAATACTCGCTGTTGATGGTTTTTCCTTTTTCGAGGTAGTCCACGAAGAGTATTCTATGACAATCACAGAAAAACGACGTCATAACCTTTCCGACCCATTGAGCCTCCCTCGGCCCCTTCGAAACTCTCGTGCCGGCTTCAGTCATTGCCGGGCACTAATTCTGTTCCCTGGTGTTCAACACTTACCAATCGACGCCAAAAGTCCGCCCCATTCCGCATCAGCAAGTCCAAACACTCTTTCGAAGTGCTCTCACGTTCGTGTTTTTGGTCAGGAGTGCGTATGCGCGGCACCCAGCGACAAGATAACTTTTTCATATGCAGAATATTGCCCAAAATGTGGCGTATGCGCTCAGTACTAATCTTTGTGGTATCTGCTAGCTTGCGCACCTTCACTTCCCGGTCAGCCAACACCATTTCATGTATTTTTTTGATATTGTCCTCTATAACCGCATCGGAGCGCCTGCCGCTGCGGACTTGAGCGATTGTGGAGTTGCGAACAACACAAAACTCTTGAAACCAATATTTGAATGTGTAATCTGACGGAGCTTTAGCCCCATGATATTTATAAAACTTTTCCTTCGCCGTTTTGCCTTTCAAAAAATAATGTTTTATGAGAGAGCGAAAATCGTTTTTGTCCATACTCAACATGATGCCAAACATATCCACAACAATCAGCTGTCAAAACAAAATTAAAAACAGTATCGCACTGAAATTTGGCATGTCTGTCTAAATATTAACGGACTTCAAGGCACCATAAGCTTTTTTGCAGTAGCAGCGCATTCTGGTGGTCAAGGAGGTTACTTTTCACTCCACCTAGTAGTCTCTTCACTACGTGCTGGATGTGGTCTAACCGGTCGAGTAGCATCCACTTATGTAAACTAAGACTCAAATTTGCGAATGGTATTGGCAGTAGTGGTTTCAGCAGGTCGATTATGCGCACCGTAATTTCCTCGAATTGCACGAAAAACATCTCTCACAGAACGCTGATTTTCGTAATACAGCTGAATAATTTGGAGACGCTGTTTTGGTGTGAGCCTTGCCAAACAATACTGAACAAAAATGACACAGCAGTTTGATAGGAGTCACGCGTGATCTGTCAAAAAAAGCCTTTTGAAAATTAAGCCTCACGATGAATCACCGTATATTATCACACTCGTGAAACTTATGCCAAATGAAAACGCGGATATTTTTGAAAACTAATTCACACTTTTTATTTGTCAAGTCCCTAGTAACAAGTTATGGAAGACTTCATTCGAAATGGCCGCCATTTGCTTCAAGCACGACCTAAGACGTAGCCAATCATCAATCGCATTACGGACCTTATTAATCGGAAAGTTGTCGACAGCGCGGATAAGGGCTCGCTTCAAAAACTCTATATTTCAGTGATGCCTAGAGCAGGGCATTCCCTCTAAAACGTCCCACAACTTGTAATCCAAAGGGTTAGGGTCCGGACTACCAACTGGCCAATCATCAAGTGATATGAAGTCGGGTAAATTTTTTTTTAACCACTCTTTGGTGGTTTTCGCCTCGTGAGCTGAAGCCTAATCTTGTTGAAATGCCCTGTTCTTGTTTGCGAATACGGCTTAACAACGTCTTCGAAAACAGTGGTTTGGTAAACTTTCGTCGAAATCTTGACTCGTTTTTCACAAAAATGGAGGTGGTTATGCCATCGTATTGCCATCGATTTGCGGGGTGATGGCCTGTTTCAATCCTTGGAATATGTTTTGAAGCTTCTTTTGATGTCCGAGCATACACTCGATCATTTTACTTAGTAAAAGTTTCTTCTTTCACAGAATTTGTCTGTGGGCATTTTTAGAGTATCAACTTAAAAGAGCTTCCGATTTTTGTTTACGTTCCTACTTCAATGCGACTGTCAGCAGGTGTCCACTGTATTTTTTGTAGCCACTAAGATAAGGATTTTTGCGAAATGTTTATTTCCTGCGGCAGGATCTTCTGCTTTTTAAGTGCTTTGCGTCTGATTCGACTTTGGCTTTGATGGCTCTCGGAGTCCTCACAGTGCATGGACGGCCGGATCATTGACGGTCACGTACTCCACCACTGTCCTTGAATAATTTAATAGTACGATAAACAAAACAGCGAGTGATTCCAAGCGGTCGCAAGGTCCGAAAAATATCACATTTTGCCATATGTATAAGCCGATTACAACGGCACTATTTTCAATGTCACCCCATTCCATGATTGTAAACGACTAAAAACAAAAATCTTTTCCACAACAAAAATTGTGGTAGACTAGGTAGAAACGACTGGTGGAGATGAGAACCACTACTAAAAACACCTTTGTACTTACGACCAAACTATAGGTTGGCACATCTACTATTAACAACGAAGGAAATGCCGAAACATTGGCAAATCGAGCAGCACAGTGCCCTCACAGCTATACTTAAGTATTCAAATCATAAATAAGCTTAATACGATGTTGATATCTCTTGTAAATACCGGAATCGGAACGAATAGCATTTGGAAACCAAAATTTTGTGATAACCATCAGCAGTCGATGATTTAAATATCATAAGCGAGATTCAAATATCTTATTTTTGAGTGGCAAAACCTGCAAGGACATCAAGCCCATGCTCCATAATGTGTTTGGGACCCATTCACCTTCCCGTACAACCGTTTACCATTAGCTCGCAGAGTTTCGTCGTGGCCACATGTCGGTTTTTGATGAAGCGCGCCCAGGTGGCCCAAAAATGGTTACCACAGAGGAAGCCGTGGCTAAATTACATGATCTCGTATTAGCGGACCACCGAGTTAAAATTCGCGAGTAAGCTGAGATAGCAGGCATCTCAACTGAACGCGTTAGCCATATCCTGTACGTGATTTTGGACATGGGAAAGCTGCCTGCGCGATGGGTGCCGCGTTTGTTTACACCGTAGAACAAGAAGAATCGTGAGACCACTTTAATAAAAATTAAAAATTTAATAAAAATCCAGAGAAGATTGCGTCGTTTCGTGAATGTTGATGAGGCATGGGTTCATTGGTACATTCCAGAGACCAAAGTACAAACGAAACAATGAGTTTTACCAGGTGAACGTACTCCAAAAAAGGTGAAGACCGTGCCTTCACCGGAAAAGTGATGGCCATCGTTTTTTGGGACGCGCGAGAAGGGAAAAACAATCATAGATTCAACGCCAATTTGAAGAAAAAACGACCTCATTATGCGAAGAAAAAAGTGTCCTTCCACCACGATAACGCACCGGCTCACACATCCGCAGTCGCGTGTTGTTAAAAGATCGATCGTCGGAAAAAAGTACGGGTCGAACGAGGAAGTCATCGCCACCACAGAGGAGTATTTTGCATCCCAACAAAAGTCGTACTATACGGAGGGGTTAAAAAAGTTGCAGCACCGCTGGAAGAAGTGTATCGAGTTGATAAATTGTCAAAACCTAAAAAAGTTGCGTTGTCATTTCTAATTCGGGTATTCATCAAACAGTAGTTTCAAAACTTTGATTTGTCACTACCAGCCATGTTTTAGCTTCTTAGGGGAAGGAAAGGAAGATCACCTGGCACGTATTGCCCCAGAATTCGTAATGCTAAATAGGATTAAAATCCTATAAGTTAGAAGTTTGGCAAAGCAACACTAAAAGCAGCAGGAAATAGTGGCATAATCAGCCAACTCCCTAGAGATACCAGTTTTCTATGCTACTAGTTCTGATGACGATACCATTTCCCATGCAAACATGGGATGCTGAAATTACTACGAAACATAACTGTGTTTTCGGACTATAAGCCAGCAGTTTGGGGTGATAGCATGGTGAAAGAATCCAGCGCTTTGATATGCGCAGTTCTCAATGCCTTGAGAATGATACCTTACCCTACCTGCATGGCACTACCATTCGACACTGATTGCACCTAATAATAATCATAATCATAATCTTAGAATTTTACTTCATTACGTAATAGCAAACTCAGATACCTTAAAGTGTTTGTTTGTAGCTACAATTTCCAGCCCCCCCTTGTCGATTGTTTGAAGGCAGATCTCCTCTTGCTTGTAGTGTTGAAGTTTGATTTTGCAACTGACGTTACTTTTTCCGTCTAGTTATGCAAATCTCGAATGTGGAGAAATGTTATGCTAGTATGCAGAGTGAATCAATAATGAAATTGTCCTATCACCAGCCAACCAACAACTAATCTTGCTTTTCTTCTTTATAGAGTTCCCTAAAGCTACAGTGTGCTTAAACTATATTGCAGCAATTGCGGGCATTCTTCAACAATAACACTATGATACTAGTGATGCCACGATATCTCTTGTTTGTATCTACTGATTTTACTAATTGCTCAAACTCAGTGTCCTTGAATGGCATTATGCATGTTATAGCTTAAGACTAAAAGGAAAGTCATGAAATTGGTACAAACATCTGCTTTGAAAAGCGAACGTTCAGGTTACCAATTTGAAAACCAATTGTGTATAACCTATGAATAATACATAACTCTTACACATCGTATTGTATGAATGCATGAAATATTTGATTTCTTCGGAATTAATTTCATTATACGGGTCAAACGAAAACTACAACCCACAGTTGTCCAAAATACTTCATTTGAAATCACTAAAAACTGACTCACTGCGTTAACCGCATAATGACAGCAACACTGTGATCTAATGCTTCTGCTAACACTGTGAAATCACGCTACTGAATATTTCACTTTGAAATAACGAGGTCAGGATGACCTGAACACACTTTGACATTCTTCACATATGCACCTCCCAAAACGAAAATAAAATCGACCTTGTTTAAAATTCAATCACTACGAATTCACCACTCGAAGACGAACTGGAAACCAATTACGAAAATTCCGTTACAATACTTAACTTCGTACATACATACAAACTTAAATTGGTTTTACCCAAAAATACCCACACAGCCCTTTGAGGATGGAAAAAAAGGAGAGACATTTCCATTCAATTACCCTTTGTTTCTGGTGGATTTTCGAGCCATCGAAAGGTAAAGAAAACGCGCCATTTTCTTCATCTCATATTTACCTTTACGTAAATATCTAACTATCGACTTAAAAAAAATGGGAAAACCAAAAAAATAAGGAAAAGCTTTTAAATTTGCCATTTTCCAAAGACCTTGAACCAATGAGGGCTGTCCTTAGGCAAAAGGCACTTTAGATTTCATACCCGCATATCCCCACAATTTTCAACCCTTCACATAAACCACTATCATTCAGCACTCACAATACTACAAACATTGCAACACGTTCAACTTTGTTTACCTTTTTGGATCGCATTTTTTATTTTATTCACTTTGCCTTCACCTTAATTCGTAACTTTTCAGGGCTACCCAATAGCGTCTTTAAATTTAATTTAAAAATTAAAAATGTACACCTTGCGGGTGTAACGATATTTGAGCGAGGATTTCACGTTCTGAAAGTGAAATAAACACTGCGACCTGGCAGTTGTCATTTCTTTACGTGCAGCACCAGTCGAAAACTCTTCTGATAAAATCAATAGAATCCCCATTTATGGCGAAAGAGAATGAGAGTACGTTAAGGGTAGTGAAAGAGTGCGCAAAGACAAACAGAGAGATAATACCATCATAATTTATATTTTTCTCCTCATCTGGATGTAGGATGTGGTGCTGTGTTGCTGAGTTGGTTTGTTTCTAGGAGCATTAACGGTTACCTCTTGTAGGATGCGGGTGCTATGGTAAAAGTTGCAAAATATATTAAAGAAAACTAATTGGGTCCCTGTCACTGAAAAAGTCGATGAAATTTTGTAACTGATGGAGCAAGACCGGCACGGAAGCTGTCTGGAGATAGCGAAGGCATTAAACATCAACCGTATGAGAGTTTAGAATCATCTAAAATGAGCAGGCTACTCAAAGAAGTTTGATGTTTGGGTGCCACATGAATTAAAGTTATTCATTACTGGCAATGAAAAATGGATTAAATACGAGAATATCAAATGCAAGCGATTATGGTCAAAGGCCGGTGACCGACCACAAACGACTTCAAAGCCTGGATTGACGGCAAACAAGTTGAGTGTTTAGTGGGATTTAGAAGGGAATTGCCTATTATGAGCTGCTACAACGTGGCTAAACGGTCAATCCGATCCTCTGCTGTGCACAACTCAACCGTTTGAATAAGGCTTTCAAGAATGAGCGACCACAATTAGCAAACAGAAAGGGAGTTGACTTCCACCATGACAATGCTAGGCCACACACATCTTTGATGACCCGGGACAAATTGACGGAGTTTGGTTGGGAAGTTTTGATGCATCCACCGTATAACCCGGACTTTGCACCCTCTGCCGACTGAAGACCCGCTGAAAATCACTTGGCCAAGTTTTTCGCTGATTAACCACAGAAGTTTTACACCGATGGAATTAAGAAGCTACCCGGAAAATGGCAAAGGTCATAGATAATAATGGCCAATATGTACTTGATTGAAACTGATTTTGAATAAATAAAAAATTGTTTCCAAAAATGTACCAAAAAACTGCGGAGACTTTTTATATGACCCAATTTGGAAAACTCCATAAAAGCAGAACAAAACGAACAGTTTTCAAAAATGTTCTTTGTAGGCTTTGTTGGACCGGTGTTCGTAAGTGATGCCTTTTGAGACTAAGCATCAATGTTTTGTTGATTATCTTTACCCTTATCTAGATTGTGAGAACAAAGGGCCTTCTGAAACTCAAAATGACGGGTTGGCTTTAACATGCGGAAATGTTCAAAGGTATAGGATACAAACTGTCATGAACTATAGAGCATTCTGGTAAAATAAATATTTCTGTTCTATGTCGTCTCTGTAAACCTTTTTAAGTAGCTTATAGAATTGCCCCCGTATTTAGCCCTCGATTAAGAGGTTAGAAAAGAATTTTTGTCAACAAATTCAGTTTGTATGCATTCAACTTTTTATTGACATGCTACCATGAGTAAAGCTTCAAAAATATAAACATTTTTCACTGTATTGGGCAAAGAAACGACATTTTTCCCAGAGAAATAGGGAAAAAGTGTGGTTACAAATCATGCGTATTCTGACTTACTGTGATTTGACAGTCTAATCTTGATATTTATTTTGGGCGAAACGTTCAAAAGTTTGTTCGAGAATCTTGGGCTCGGAAATAAGGGCAAAGTGTCCTTTACTAAGAATTTAACGCATAGGCTGAAAAGTCCTTGCCGTTTCCAAAACAGGGCACCACTTGAATTAAATTCATACCATTGAAGGTTAGTACCAACCTTCAAAAGATACATGTATAAATTTGACAGATTAGTTCTCGAGAGCGTTGTGAGTGAAGTAACTTTTGTTATTGTGAAAAAAATGGCTTCAAAGCAATTTCGTGTGTTGATTTATCGTTGCTTTTTGATGGGAAAAAATGCAGCCGATGCAAAGAAATGGCTTGATAAGTGTTACCCGGACTCTGCACCAGCCGAACGAACCATTCGCAAGTGGATTGAAAAATTTAAAAGTGGTCATACAAGCATCAAAAAAGTCCACAAAATGATTATGAATGACCGTAAAGTAAAGTTGACCGAGATAGCTGAGGCTCTGAAGATATCAAAAGATCGTGTTGGATAAATCATGCACGAATATTTGGACATGCGAAAGCTCTGTTCAAAGTGGGTGTCGCGTTTGCTCACAGACGACAAAAAACAACAACGTGTTGATGATTCAGAGGAGTCAAGTCAAGTCGGCAGTCAGCTGAGTGGCGAGCAGGTGACGAACCTCGTCCAAAACGACCAAAAACTCAACAGTAGGCTGGCAAGGTTATGGCATCCGTATTTTGGGATATACATGGAATAATTTTCAGCGACTATTACATTGCGTTGTTGGAGCGTTTGAAGGACGAAATCGCAGAAAAATGGCCGCATTTGAAGAAAAAGAAAGTGCTGTTTCATGAAGACAATGCACCGTGTCACACGTCGTTGAAAACGATGGCAAAATTGAATGAATTCCGCTACGAATTGCTTCCCGACCCACCGTATTCTCCAAATTTATCCCCCAGTGACTATTTCCTGTTCGCAGACCTCAAAAGAATGCTCGCCGGAAAGAGATTTAAGACCGATGAAGAAGTAATCGCCGAAACATAGGCCTATTTTGAGGCTAAACCGAAATCGTACTACAAAACTGGTATCGAAAGATTGAAAAATCGTTTCAATCAGTGTATCGCCCTCAAAGGCAACTATACTGATAAATAAAGTTGAATTTTGCAAAAATTTTGTGTTTTACTATAAAACGACACTGATTTTTCAGCCAATGTGTTAGAAGGTCATTGTGAATGCAGTAAGTTATAACATTTTTAACACAATGAATCATTCATTTTGAAAATAGGGAAAAAACTTAATCATACGCCAGCTCTAAAATGTTTATTTTTCTGAGAAATCGTAGAAAGATTTCCTATTAGCACTTTTTTTTTTTTTTAAAGGCCATAGTCGATAACTGGAGCAGGAATGTTTGGACGCTTGTGATCGGCCATGGTTTGGCATCATAAAATGATCAACTCCTTGTTGAGGGATTTTTTAAACAATCAATGGGGGATCAAAAGGTTTCAGATACTCAAACAAAAAATAAAAATAAAAATTAGGGAGAAGGGAATAAGAGGTACCAACCCACACTAGTTGCAAATGGTTGTAGATTGCAATAACAGGGAAATTCAGAGTTTAAGAATATTCTACTTGAGCCTAATGGTGAACTGATGAGAATTCATAGCAGAATGCGTGTTACTCAAAGATACAAAGGGTTGCCATATTTCGATTGATTTCATTGGATAAAAAAGTGCAAATACACAGATTTTGAAAAGAGGTCAGCATAAAGAAGGTTGAAAGAACACTATCAGAGGTTTTTTAACATTCCCACGAACGATATGACTCCACATACAGTAACTCATATGTTTGATTAAATGATTGTAAGAAAGCAAACTAGTATTCGTATGCATCATTTTGGAGAACACATTCTCACATTTATTGTTATGCATTCAAAGTGATTAGTCAGCAGTTTTTTATTAGCGCAGCTGTGGAAATTGGTATAAAATTGATTTGATCAGATTTTTCAGTTTGACATTTCAATTTTAAAAAGCGTGGTAATTATGATTTTTTTTTTTTTTAATTTAATAAGAAAACCTTTGATATCTAATCAAATTTGAAGACGACAAAACCTACCTTCGTAATTTATCTGTTGTTTTTACTTGACATTAAGAAAACATCACCATTTGCTATGAAGGAAGTCAATTTGCAGGCTGGAGGTGGTCTGGACCAACACTATTGCTTTCAACAACTTCCCAAAGAAAAATTGTTCAAGCAATAACAGGACAGGAAAAAAAAAGTTGTTTCCATGCAAAAGTCTCTCTTGCAAGACGATTATATGTTTAAGGAAATCTGCCTTAAAAGGGCGGGCTTTACTAAGCCATCCTGGCCATTACTAACCACGCGTCAGAGGAAACTTCTGGGAAAAGTTATATTCTCCGATGAAACAAAAATCTACCGTTTTGGCTCAGACGATAGGGAATGGAAGTGGAAAAGACCACGCGACCGCCTCAGAAGCCATATGTGTATGAGTCTTTAGAAATGGGCAATAAATTCTTTGGACATCACCTTCCAAAATGAAAATGATCCGAAACGTACGGCCAGAATAACATCCCTGTGGTTTGAAAGTCAGCAGATTGAGGTTTTGGGCTGGTCACCATAATTCCCTGACCGCAATAATATAGAGCTCTTCTGGCAGCACCTCTTACAGAGTCTTAGAAGTTATGGAACGCCTGCCAAAAATCTAAAGGAATTGTACAGCCTAGTGGTAGTAGAATGGTAAAACATTTTCAAAGAAATTTGCAATATTAAATGTAAGAGAATCTGTAACTCTCATAACTGATCAAATGCTAGTGTTAAGCCCCATAACCACGGGAGCCAATTGACAGATGCATTTCGCGAAACCAACTTTTTCCCAAATTGTGATATCAACAAATCTATGGTTTGAGTTTCTGTATGAGAAGTATTGTCATCCCGCTTGTTAAGGTCCCCTTCTACCTGAGTTGCAGTCTTCCTCTATTGCGCTATCCCACGGGGGCGGATTCGAAAACTGTTCGGATAGGAGCATTTGTATCCATCCGATACAAATGTAATGTTGGTTAAGTAAGTCCGTACAGTTCGTCATTGTATATCCTCCTTCATGTAGGGAACAAAAATCATACGAATGGTTTTCCTTTCAAAGCAGCCAAGAGCACACTCATCCATTTTTTATAATGTCATGTCTCTGCGCCATAGAGCAGGACTGGAATGATTTAGGTTTTATATAGGGTCACTTTTGTTTTTTGAGAGAGGGTAGACAATTGCCTTCTTAGCGCAGAGAACGAGCGATTGGCAAGAGTTATGCTTCGATTGATCTTAGCATTGGTGTCGTTGTTTGAATTTATAGCGAAGCCTAGGTAACAAGGTCCTTAACTACCTCAAAGTTATATCTGTCGGGGGCGACGTTCTGTCGGCGAATTCGGTGTTGGGTGTTCATTCTGGTTAGTAGCAAATACTTTATCTTGCCCTCATTAACCGTTAAACCCAACTTAGCCGCTTCCACCTTAATACTCGCGAAAGTGCCACTGACATAACGTATATGCGAGTAATTGGATGGACTTTTTAAAGATTGTGCCTCTTGTGTTGGCGCGTGAGTTTACCACTATTCTTTCAAGAATGATGCTAAAGAAACCGCTTGAGAGCGCGTCGCATCCTTTTTTAATAACGTCGCAAGTCTCGGTGAGTTCTTTATCCACCTTGATGGAGCAGTGTGCATTCTCCATCGTCATTCTGTACAGGGGTGCCAAAACTATACATTTCTCTGTATAGTAATATCGTCTTTATAGATGGTGTCATACGCGACCTTAAAATCGATGAATGGGTTGTGTGTATCAAATTGGAGCTCATGGGTCTTTTCCAAGATCTGCCGTAGTGTGACTATTTGGTCGACTTTTCCGGCTTAAAGCCACACTGATATGGACTAACTAAGTTGTTGACGAACAGCTTCAGGCATTCACATAACATGGCAGAAAGAATCTTGTAGTCGATGCTAAGAAGACAGATGCCTCTGTAGTCGACGCGATTCAAAGGGTCTTTTTCCTTGAGGATCAGACAAACAATGCTTAGCTTCCATTCATCGGGCATACTTTCGTCTGACTATATGTGTTTTATAGATGAGTTGGTGTATGCTTCTTACCAAGTCATCGCCTTCCACTTTAAGGAGCTCGGCAGTATTATCAATGTACAGGCCGTGTAATTTGCAAATGTTTTTGCAGTTGAGTGACCCACTGCAGCTCTGAATACTCAATAATTGCCCATCCGTTGGTGGTTCGGATCAATATAATTCATATTTCCGTAATGCGGAGCCGGACTTCAATCTCGAACTGGCAGGCTCTTGGTTTCGACGAATAGCTTCTTAATCATTCGATTATGCGAATTTTGGAAACAGATTTAAACGATACGGAAGCGTTACTGAAGCGTGAGTCTTCCTATGATGGTTTGTCAAAAAACATTTAAAACAAAACCATATATACATCCCGCGCAAAAGCTTCAGGTCCCGGGCTGTGAGGTCTAGTTGGATTTATTCCAGTGCGATTTTTTTTCCTTTATTTCACTACTCCTCGGTTCATAACATAATGGTGGCAGTGACTTCCAAATCGGACGGTGTACATTCGATTCCCTGGCCGTCCCCTAAAGACATTCCGCTTTTTTTTTTTCATCTACTGATATCATGTAAGATGAAAAGGTACCTAGAACATAAAAACAAGTTAAATTACACCAGTAGCTTAGTTTCCTTTCCTCGGTTTATATAACTTAGAACAGAACATCTACCAGTCCATTCTAAAGAGGCAACGCAGTAAAGGAAGACTTCGCCTTAGATGGTGGGATCGATTTGAGAGGGATCTCAGTCAACTACTTTGTCATTGTGACTGAGGGTAAATGTGCATCCTTTGACTAATAGATGGCGCCACATGAATGATTTTGATTTGAATTTGTTTGTTAAGGACGAGGAAAAAAATATGGAAAGGCTTGAAGAATTACTTCAGAAACTATTGTACTGAAGCTGAAGGGGATAGTCTTAGCTTAAAGGATTTCTCGAAAAATTCTGAATGTGGTAGTCTGAAAAATAGCGGAATTATTTAACATAATTCATTGTTTGCATGCAAAAAAAAAAAAAAATCCTTTCACACTGCAAGCCCGAAAACGCACTTCAAAAAATCTCCAGTTGAACATGGGAAGTTTTCCTATTCTGTTTCTTTTTTCCATTTCCGGAAATGGGCCTCAACCAACAACTTCGCCAGCCAGTTCAATCCTTAGCTAGCTGCCTCCAGTTTTACACGCTTAGTTGGTTGAGGTTAAATGGATTCGCATACATTCTCGTCAAATAATTCAAAATTGTAAATGCCAGCCAGAAATGGACTTTTAATGACATGGTTTAACTACTGCGTCGTGACCAATGTGTGGAAAAAAGACAATTTAATCTCAACCACTGTATTCATTTTACCAAGAGGATTCTCCACTGCTATATCATCCCCAGCCAAAATCTGCTACAAATTAGAATACAAAAGACGTTGTGCAGATGCACAAGAAGATTTCATGCAAACTTTCTTACGCCTAAGTTACTTCATTAATTGGACAAATGTGTTTCTGTATCAAAATACCATAAACGTTATCAACTGATCCGATATTATTTATAGAAAACCACCATTTTTAGGGGCAAGAAAAAAATACTTTCTGGATTTAAAACGTTCCTCTTTCTTCCTGCTATATTTTGGTGTACAGTAGCTCAAATGACTCGTATCAAAAGACCATACCCTAAAGGACATAATATTTCTTTTTTTTTTTTTTAAATAGGAAAGAAAGTCTTATTGGATGGTGAATAATTTTTACAAAAATATCCTTTTTTATACAAACACAAGACAAGTAAACTTTCGCTCGATATATTTAAAAATACAATTTTACTACATCTACGAGTAGTAGAAGTGATTCATAATGTCCCCCTATTCCCCCACTTCAGCAACACCAATAGTCAATTCTCTTTACAACTCCAAACATTCACACTCTCTTAAATGAAAAATAAATAAATAAAACTGGGTCAATGCACGAGAATACGACTTTCATGTGCTACGCCAGGATGCATTTTGCCAAGAGAGGGAGAGAACTTTCCGACGATTTATTTCTTTTTACCTATTCGTGTTCAATAATTTTTTTTAGTTTTTTTTTTTTTTGTGATTCTTCCCCCGAAAATACCGATAAGGAAAAGCTACTTACATTATTAGTTGACGACTGTCGCTGTGGAGGAGGTGGTGCTGGGCATGTCCTATGAGGAGGTAGTGGTGGTGCTCCATTCAATTGTTGTTGGCTGACTAATGGTGCCCTACTCGTGACAGGAGAGTTCGCTTTCGGTGGCGGTGAATTATTTGGCGCCGTTCCCATTGTAGACACATTGTTTTGACTCGATCTCATAAGTTCTCTCAATGAGGATACATTCGGTGTAAGATTAGAGCTAGAATTCGAGTTACTCTGTGTTGTATTCAATGAAAGATTATTTAAGTTCGTGTTGGACACACTTCTAGCTGGAGTAGGTGGTGGCGGTGGTTTGACAGCGGGTGGTTTTGGTGGGGCGACTGTTGGGCGGCCTATAAAAAAGATTCATGAGAAAGATACGAGTAAGTCGGCTAAATATAGGTTAAACAATAGTCAGCTTTAGTACTTACCGATAGGTGGATTTGGGGCTTGCCGAACACTGATTGTTTCCTGTGATTGACACAGTTGCAAAGGGGTGCGCATTGTAGCAAACGCTTGAGTGGTTGGGAAGACAGGCCCACCAGGTGGTGCAATTGGTGGAGATCTAAGATAATTTCATTGAACAATTTAGAAAAGCATGACATAATCGGGGTGGAATTTTTAAAGGTATGTAACATCGTGTGTAGACGTAGACATTTTGTATCATTTAATACCATTTTCTTTTACCTACCTTGGGGATTTCATACTATGATGACGAGCTACTATCGATTTCCCATTTGAAGCTGCCGCCAGGTGCTGAATACCCGGAGGTTTGGGTGCAAAATTCGGTTTTCCATGATTTGGTGCGAATTTATTTCCTAAAGATGTTGGTGGTGGTGGTGGTGGTGCTGCTGTATTTGCACAACTTAATGCCGGCGATCCCGGTGTTGGTGATCTACTGCCGCTGACTGCACCAAAAAGGCTTGATTTATTTGGCGCTAAACCACTTGGTCGTTGTGTTGTTACTGTGGATGTGCTTGATGTCGACGACGACGACAATGATAATGTTGATGATGTTTTTGTTTGACTACTCATGCTATTTACAAAGCCTTGACTACTTCCTAGTGATAAACTGAGAAGAAATATAAATATAGAAAATCATATTAAAATGTCATTGAATTGCAAAGATTTTCCACTTACTTTAAGTTGGTAGCGTTCTTTCTCACTGAGATGCCGGTGGTAATTTTATTACTTCCACTGCTGCTGCTGCCCTCTGATAATGTAGGTGAGGAAGCCTTCGCATTACTGCCTACGGTTCCTCCTCCAACTATTGGACTTGATCGCTGTGAATTCAAATTACTCTTCTCCAATACTGAATCGGAAGTGCTCTATTGGTCATGTAGGGGGAGAATAAACCAAAAACAAAAATAAAAACAAAAAAAGAAAACCATCAGCAGTGGAAAATTAGCAGAAAATCGAGAGCGAACAAATTTAATTGAAACTCATTGGCGTGCAAAGTAAACATCATCTTGTAGTCATTTTATATTTGATTGTATGTGCATCGTGTTAAAAGTTATTTACAGCCCTGTGTTGTGGTTTGATTCGAGTGTGGAAGTATCATCTGGCGAAGCGGTCTGCCTGCTGCTATTCTACACGATGTACCACAATACGAGTACATCTCTCTTTGTTAAGACTGAAGTTATGAAACGAAAATATATATAAAGTTTCATCGTTATATGGACAGAAGGTAGTTGATATTGTTATGATGCCCACACATATTTGTTCAACACATGAGGGTAGTTGTTTGTAATATTCTGTCCTTTTGACATGCAGAAATGAAGTGGAGAACATTTTTATTTTCTCTATTACAAAGCAAGATATAATGACATTGTTATTAAACTATAACGTCTTTTGTTTAGTTATGTGTGCGATCTATAAAATCATAGTTAAATGAATAATAATTGGACTATTCATGGAAATTTCTTAAAACAAGTCTGATGTGAGAATGTTTAACTGGTTGATTGCATATAAAAAGAGGAAGGAAATTGAACGGATGCTGAACCAAAAAAAGGCCATTTCGTAATTTATAAAAGAGCTTTGGAATGAGAGCAAATGTATAGCTGTATACTCAAACTTTTACGTCTATGAGGTGAAGAAAGTGCTCGTTCACTTTAGAAGTTATGCAACAGCTCTTAAGTCAAAACAGAGACACAAAGATACACTCTAAAGGAAAGTTTAAACGATACAGTAAAAGATAGTATTAGAATTGCAACTTCTGTGTAATTTAAGGCTATGCCGACCTAATGGAAACGCAAAGGAAGGCTTACTCAGTGATTTTGATGAGCCAACAGTAAGTGGGAAGCATCACTTAGCAAAAGCAAAATGTCAAAAAAGTGTTTAATGTAAGTATAAGGTTTTCTAATAACGACTTGACTTTTTTTAAATAAAAAGCAAATCTCAAATGATATTTCAAAAACTATATTGGCTTGAAGTACAATCAAAACATTTATGAATGGAACTCGACTTCGTTCATATGGCCACTGCGAGCACGTTTGCAGCGGTCGATTCGTTGGACCCAATTTTCAACGACTCAGCCACACATTTCGGCCGAAACGGCCGCTATTTCGCGTTCAAACTTGGCTCTGAGCTTTTCCAACGTCGTCGGCGTGTTGGCATAGACCAATGACTTAACATAGCCCCACAGAAAATAGTCAAGCGGCGTTAAATCGCACGAACGCTCACCATACTTACTCTTCAATAAATCGATTGTAGCGTGTGCTGTGTGGCTTGTGGCACCATCCTGTTGAAACCACATGTCGTCCAAGTCCATATCTTCCAGTTCGGGCCAAAAATAATCGGTGATCAGGGCGCAATAACGCTGACCATTCACAGTAACGTGACGATCGTTATCGTCGACGAAAAAATATGCACCAAACAGGTATTTTTAGTGGATGATGTGGTGATTCATGAAGCACATGTGGGTTTTCACCCGACCAATAACGCATATTTTGCTTATTGACGAACCCATTGAGCCAAAAATGAGCTTCGTCACTGAAGATGATTTTGTAATGAAATTCATCATCTTGGCGCATCTTCTCCCGAACCTAATCGGAGAACGTAGCTCGTTAGTGTACTTTATCATGATGAAAATGTTGAATTTACTGAATATATTGATAGTGACAGTTTGATGATTAGTGAAAGAGTGCGTTCACAAATTAAATTCAAAGTTGTCAAGTCCCAATTGGAGCCTTCAATTTCCGAACCATTTCTGCCGATGTTGCTGTTTTTTTATGACCACCTCCATGGCGCTTTGCAACGCTGCCAGTATCACGATAACGAGCTATGGTTCGAAACACAAATGATTTATTCACGTTGAGGAGCTGGAGGGCTCTAACCATAGCTACTTGTGGTTTTCCAGCCAAATATAAAGCAATCACACTATCACGTTTGAATTCCAACTGAGACGCAAATCGTATAAAAGGCTTGTAAATAATAAAATTATCTGTCATATGTCAAAATTTGAGCTTTGGAAATTATTGCAGTCTGAAGTTGGTTGCAGTTCATATAAGGCAGGTTGTAGACTCTTAATGACATTATGTTGAACATGACTTCAGGTATATGGCTGTTATTTGGTTATTTTTGGCGAAGAGCAAAAACACTTTGAACTTTTTATCACAAATAACGTGTTAAATATTTGGTGGATAATTTGTATATTATCAACGTACACCAACATATACGTATCTCCACGATGAGTAATCAAGTGGTATCAAATCTCACGATCTTGGGGCCAATTAACTGGTATATTTCGCAATATAATGTCGTCGGTGAATCGGGTTCTCAGTATGTTAATGGTTTCGTAGGCAGTATGACACGTGTCGCCATCCAGTAGGAACCACTTATCGTACACATTGATGTGGTCTGGTCACCTTTATAAAAAAATAACCGATGATGCCACCAGCGAATAGACCACATGAAACAGTGCACTTTTTGCAGGTGCAATTGAGTCCCATGTGTCCCTCTGGATTTGTCTCATTTTAGAAATGGCAACTTTGTTTGTTTTGTAAGCCCATTCCTTTATTTTCAATTAAATTGAGAGTCGAATTCACTCAAGAGTACAAGCCGTGAGATTCCGTCGCAATTTTTGGTCTCCTGATTTTAGTCCCTGCATCTGAGGTATATTATACGGGTGTAGACCGAGATCTTTTCAAAAATATGTCCACATAGTGGATGGACGAAGGCCAAACACTTGCGATCGACGCCGAATTGACAATTCCCCTGATTTGCCACTCCACTTTTATTGAAAGCTGTTTTATGGATATAACGTTGGCTCGTTGTTAACTATTCACAACACTACGAATAGCGAGCTCAATTAGTAGGTTATGGGGACCAAAAAAATTACCTAATTTTCAACATGTTTCGCAAATTGAAGATCTATTTTTGAAATAAGTTTGAACGATACGGCAACAAATGGTAAAAGTTTATTCACGATGATTTGTCAACAAAAATTGAACATAGGTGTCAAGGAACCGTCAAAAATGACGCAAGATTTGAAAGATCTAAAGAAAACTCCACAAAATGAACTAAAAGAAATTACCATAGCCGCTAAATCGGTATATTTCTGGGCTACCAACATACAGGCCGGTTTTTCTTTTTTCTACTCAACTATCCATTTGCTGCAACATTAGAGGTAAGTAAGTGTATGGCTTCTACAAGCTGTCTTTTATTGTTTTTGAACTGATCAACTCCTTAGCCATTGCGTTGGGTAAACTTGAAAAACATAAACAGAATAGAAAAGAGAATTGCATCAATTGTTCCTTTTCAAGCCGAAACAACTCTGCTGCGTCAAAAAGAGAAATTGTTGTTCGCGGCTGCTTAGAAATTTGGAAAATACTCGTAAACTGCACCACTAGTACCAGCAAGCATTTGATGATTCAAATTTCTACCTCCAATTTCTTAGAGTTAGTTCAAACATTTCCATATTCTTATGCAGAACAATGCACATAACTAAACTCAGTCACTGACTCATACATGAGGAGAAACCAACAACAAAAATTGTGCACATTGGCATTTACTCGTAAAAACATGTGGAACTGCTCATTGCTTCCTGAACACATAATATTTTCTCAAAAATTCAATTCAAATCTACCGGAAAGTGGTTGGTAAAATTCTTACTTTTCTCAGAATTCTAACTCATGCCATCAAACACGAAAAAACCCATGGACCTCCTACAAACTTTTTTAAATTTGAAAGCCACACATGATAAGCAAAGAATCTTGATGTCACTAAATAGGAACCAAAAAGGTTCAACAGGCAGGCAACACATCTTCATGTATAGATATTTATATTTTTACATGACGTCATAGTAAATTTGTAAAATTCTCTAACCCACACACAACGTAGGAGATGGCCAAGACTAAGAGAAAAAAAAAAAAACAAAAACCAGCAACAAAATGTTAAACCACCCCCTACTACTACGCAACGCATACCACACTGTCACTGTAGGTAAGAATTGACAATAAAAATAGCTTTGCACCCGCTGAGTATGGATAAATAAACATTCTCTCCTCTCTCTGAGTAGATACATTTTAGGATAGATTTTGATGGGACAACATGCTACTTACAGATGAAAGATTCTTCGGTGGCCCAGCTGGAGGTTGTGGTGGTGGTCCACGATTTGTCCTTAAATTTGCTTCTGTGGCGTTTATCTGCTGTTTTTGTCTCTTTAGCGTTAAATGCTTAGTGAGTTCAGCGTTAAAGTCCAACGGGCCATTTAATGATGGTGGACTATTCGTTGTTACTGTATGTGTTTCAGACTGCTGTTGTTGTTGTTGCGCTGTGTTCGATCGTGTGGAAGACGGTGAACTTCGTGCTCCATTGACAGGTTTCAATTTTGGCATCGATGACAAGCCCTCAAAGAGGCCACCTAATTTTGTTCCACCATTGGCAACTAAGTTGCTGTTGGTTCTTTTGGGTGAGGCAGTAGTAGCTGTTCCTGATTTTGGCGTAGACTCATTAATTATCTAAAACAGAAAAACAAAATTAGTTACAGCAGTGACTTAATGTACATTGTACATTCATATGTAGAAGCAGAATGAATATTCAATTTACCTTTCCTGATAAAGCAGGTCCACTTTTGTCCACCGTGACGGCCTTCTTAAGTTTGGTACCCTTTTGTATTGATTGCAGAAGGGCCGATCTCATATCTCCACCACCTGTAGCGGCGCCTAGTTTCAAACCTCCCATTGTTGGTGGTGGAGGTGGACCTGGCGGCGGCGGTGGTCCTGGTGGTGGCGGAATTGCCATCTTAAAATGGAAAAAAACATATTTTAGCATTTTTTTTTCATACAAATTTTCATATTTTTGCTACAAATCACTAAAAACGGCCTATTTTATGTATTTTTTTTATCGTTTACATATTGGTATGTACAACATGTCTTTCCAAAAAGACAACCCACATTTTGTTTTTTTTTTCTTTGTTCTGCCCAAAAATAAATTGTGGTTCACTCTGTTTTAGGACAATATCTTTAGGCGTTAGAAGATTATTCTTTATAAGTATATCCGCCCTAATTAGAGAGAAAAAAAAAAATGTAAACCACATGCATGGAGAGATAAATTTTCAAGTCAATGGCCGATCTATGGGTATGGCTACGGCTACAGCATAAGTGCTGTGTGATCAAGAATCCTCATCTTGACCTTGATATTCTCTCTACATGGAACAATTTATAGAGTGCGTGTGTGAGGCACGATCTTCATCTCAGATAAGAAGGGGGAAACAAATGAAACGAAGCTATCGTTCTTTATTTATTTTGAGATATAATTTAATGCGGCTATTTATGCTTTTTCTATATGAAACAACGCGAAGTGAGTATAAGAAAACGTGTTTATCGGTGTGTAGACATTGCTGTGTGATTGTTGTTTGTTTTATAAAAACTAAATTGTACGAGTGAAGAAGTTTTTTTTTCTTTTTTTTTTTGCAGAATTTACGCAAGCAAGGCGCATAATAATGATGGTAATCTTAGGGGGGGAGAAAAACCATTGTCGCGTCGTTTAAATGAAAGAAAATTGCCATGGGAGAAGGTCTTTTATGAAGAGGTTAGTGTGTGTAGACAGAATGATGAATACGGTTATTTAATTGCATTTTAATAACAATTTTAGTTAGCTTTGGGTTGCAAAAAATAATCAAAATTCAATTTGAAGCAGTAAGACATAGAGAACAAGAGATTGACTTAACAAGACCTCAGTGGAAGACAGTCGTTGATAAAATCAGATAAAACAGGCAATTCTTCTATTTCTAGTCTATGAATATCGACAGATTGACTGTATTCAATCGTAATCGTGTCCAATTTTATTGGGACTCAACTGAGGTCAATGTTTACTTCGATCATCTGAAACGAATAAAGACAACGAGAATTATTTCTCAGTAAGTAAGATGGCCTTAAGACAGCCGAAGGTTTCGTCTTATAAGTAAAATTCTCAGCTATTCACCTGGCCGCCGCTTGGCTTACCAAGAATCGATAATGAAGTAGCAATGAGATCCTTAATTTTGAACACCATAATTTTGAGAGTGTTCAATGACTGCCGCGGATTTCTCAATGATATGACTAAACAGCTCAAGATCACACACTGTTGGGTACCATTCGGACTTGCCAGAGAACTGCTTAGTTAATAAAATGGTCAGGTTTGCACTTACTGTGCAATCGCCCTGACTTGGCACGCAGCAGAATGCAATTCTTAGGAAGTTACAAACTGAAATTGCGGCAATAAACCTACTTATTCTTCAAAAAGTCATCGATTATTTTGACCTTCGGATGGTCGCTTGCAACAGAAGCCGTGGAGGTCCCATAAATGTGAATGAAACGATTTCACAATAAATCTAATTTTACATATTTTCTCCACGTATCTGTATTCCTACTGCGTCGCTTGCGGCGTTGGCTTAATTTGCAGACCTTAGAACCATTCTACAGGGCACACTAGTTCGAATCACCTCGTTAGTGAGACTAAGAGTTTGATGGGGTTTACGCATTTGAGTGACATTTTTGTTCGGTGTTGTTTGACAAAGCGTTGTCCCAGAAGAACGTATCCGTATCATTTAAACTTACTTGTTTTACCAAATACTGGTACAGTCTACATGACGCAAAGACAGCAATGCGCCAACGTAATGTGCTTGCAGAAAGATCTGCATTCGCTGTGACTGTGACTAGTATGCTGTTCACTATATGGAAAAGATCTTAGCCTACACATGTATGGTATATGATCCAGCTGGTCCATGACCTAAAGACAGGAGATCATGGTTTGCGACAGGAGTTCGCCTGTTGGGGCTCTTGAAAAGCTTGAAGTCATCTCTTATTTATATCGAAACGTCGTGTTCAGTGATGAGGATCAGTTGTAGTTTAAAGGGTTTTCGGGCAGAACACTCACGAGACTCAACTACATCCAAGAAAGTGTACTGTTTGGTGTGGTCTTCACGGTGGCGGTCGTGCAGGTGATGAGGAATGGTGCTACGTGGACTCACGTAGCACTCAATTCAGCGACAATATTACATCGCCAAATAGTACAGTGAGTTGCTCAACGAGATCGTGCGATTTGACCCTCTCCTTGTGGAGTATGATAAGACTTTGGTGTCCATTCCTAAACTATAAAGGACGTAATTGGTAAGATAGAACCCCCAATGCTTGAAAGAATGGTTTAGAAATTGTACCGAGGAAACCATATGCTTGAAGTCGCATGTGTCATTCCTCATAATGTGGTTCAAGCTCAATTCCTTTCGTCACTGCTTAAAAAACAAAATCTTAAAGAACAACTTTCGAATATTCCACTAAAGACTGCATCGATGAAAGGTGATCGTATGAACCATGTGATGATTTAGAGCCCGAAACCGGTGAGCTATTTTTTTATAATTGTAAATTTTAAGGAATAAACAACTTAGCTGGTTCTATGTAGAAAGGATAAACAATTTAAAAAAGTAAATATGAAAACGTTTTCCAGATATGAAGGTCATTAACTGACCGGATTTTGGAAGGAACCACCGAAATTTAATTTCAAACTTGACCCACCTTAAGGTGGAGGCAAAAAGGTAATTTTTTTTTTTTTTCAATAAAAAAAAAACATTCATTGTTCCGAGTCACAGCGCAAAGAAAACGATCTTGAAAACAACTAATAAGATTGTTTAACACAATTTTAAGGCAGTTTTTACCATTTTTGAATTGAATTTCAATTTTCCAATTTGAAGTGGCCTTTGTTAAGGTGGAATTTCATGATCACATTCTTCTGCGTGTTAAACAATCAAAGGCCAATCAGTCAATAAAGATAGGCAAGCAACTGCACAATTCTAAAAACAAACTTCAGCACATTTATCCAATAAAAAGGTCATACGTAAAAAATAGACAAAAAAAGAAACTACTTTGCAAATGTTAAAACAAAATAAACAACCTTTTTCGTTTTCGGTGCTCCCATTTTTACATACAAAACAAAAATCGAAAAAAATCACAAAAACAAAACAAAACACTGCAAAATCTAGACGCACGATAGTAATCACCAACTGTTTGCTGAATTAATTAGGAAAAATAAAAGTAGATCACTACTCTACTTCCGATTTAGCGCAAACAAATCGTTCAGGCTACTCTACACCGTTCAACTGCTAAATCAAATCTGATCGCATTGCTCTGCCGGTGCACTCTCAGACTTAGAGAGTGTACGATCGAATCATCGAACAAACCAACAAACGAACATCATTGTCGTCAACACAATTTGACGCTGAACAGATCACCACAATATAGCACACTGTGAGACTTGTCGTCACAGTCTCAATTCTGGTGGTAGAGACGAAGACGAAGACGAAGTATCGAACGAGTATAATACTGAGTTCTCTGAGGCCTTGGCTGCATTGAAGTAGAGTATGATGACTAAACTGCGGTTTTTCGATCTGAGAAAACCTGAAACTTCTTTTTATGAGAAAAAAAAGCTTTTTCGAACGGATGAGTCAGCGTCATTTTATCCGATATGCAGCGAATAATCGTAATCGCTATTACCAAGATTTGTCGTTTCGTAAATATTAATTCAACTGACAATTGATGGAACAACCCCAACACTTGGACCTCTCGGTTTTTTTTTTTTTTTTTTTTTTTGTTACCTACGTCAGCTAAACTCGCACGTCATTTCGAGACAGGACGATGCTTTTATCATTTGCGAATTTGAGTAGCTGAGTAATGGCCACAATTTCCGGCAGAAGGCTTTTAATATCCACGAAAGTAAATAAAGGTACACATTAGTGGTTAAATCCAAGTCCGACCACCCACTATCTTAAACTCTGGTTGAAAAGAACGTTTTAAGTTTATGTTATCGATGATGTAATCGATATCGATATTGAATTTACAATTTTGTAACCACCGCACTCGTACTCCTCCTATTTAACGGTTATCTCAGTTTTCTCGTTTTTTCTTTTTTACATAATTTTCGTGCTTGAATGGACGGATAGAAAAGTTGAAAGGCAGGGTAGAAAAGGGAAAAAAAAGACCAAAACATTTCACCTGTTGCCGATGTGACCGATGATTGAAATTCATCATGGCCATCTACCATATTCGTTCGCATTGCGTGGTAGCATTGTTCATTTGATTAGGTACGTACAATACAGCGGCATTCATGGTATCGATGGGATTGATGGTATTCATGGGCTGTTTAGAGTTCGTTTTCGCAATTTGCATTCAAACGGCAACCGAGGGAAACAAAAATGAGAAACGAAAAGAAGATGTTCATGCCGATGGCCGGACGACAGACTACCGATAGTGGTGGTGGAGAGTTGTCAGTGGAATGGCCTAATGGACTTTCGATTTCTTTTTGGTTTTCGGTCGGCTGTAACGTGTTTAGAGTACAAACACACCTTATTCGCATGTGTGACATATGACTTGAAATGCCTGTGGTGGCCAGTGATGGATTTGTTTAACCATTCATGCGCCGGAAACTGGATGCTGTCGCGCTAACGCTATCGATTGCAACTTTGTAATACCTTGCAGTTCAAGTGTGATTTATTTTATTCTCTCAGAGTTGGTGACTTGTTGGAGATTTTGTTTGCACCGAGTATGTCCGTAAAAGAGGATCAACAAGAAATTTATGGTTTCTTGTGAGATATTTGTTATTACACACAACAGCTATCAGAATATCAGCATTCATTTACTACTTGACAGAGGTTATTGATTTAAGCTTAATGAAATCTAAACTGACTCTATTCATAGACATTTCTTACGACGAAGGGATCTTTAAGGCTGCTGTACATTCAGGATAGGCTTGATTCACTTAGGTTAACGCACTCAGCTTAGAATGTGATGTCATATAAGGAAAAGCCCCATTTTTTTGGGTGTTTGGTTTTGAACTTGACCAATGCCGATGACATACTCAAACTTAAATGGTGTAGTGACCTAAGATCTAAGATATGAAGAAATTTCCATGGCAGGGTTGATGATCACATCCGATGAATCATCGCCTTGATAATATACTTTTTTAATTAAAATATTAGAGAATAAATATATTTTTCTTTTTTTTTTAAATTAAACTTGTATGGAGACCCTTTACATGACGAATGAATAAGCAATTCGATGTCTGGACTACCAAGAGACAGTGTTATCAATGGCTGATGTCGCGGCGGGGACACAGCATAATCAGTTATTTCATTCCTGATGATATATGGCTGTTTTCGGCAAACGCTTTGAGTGATCTTTTGCAGAGTAATCTGTAATAACCATCTACATAAATGAAAATTTTCAGTTTTAGTCTTACTTCCCTGCACATTCTAGATGAAGCGTCACAAAAAAAACACCAAAATAAAATGCCCCGTTTTGAATATCTAAACTTGCGTAAAATAAGTGTTGTACTTACATATAAGGCGCTGGGAAACATACGATATTTAAGCGGATATTTTGACAGACAGCTCTTTCCCGCTCGAAATCTTAATTTTTTTTGGATCACATGTAGTGTGAAGTTTAAAAAAAATCTGATTTTTTTTTTTCATATTTCAATAGCTTATACTTAAAAAAAAAAAAATGAATGAATATGAAATATGAAATGAATATCTCAAATAGTTTGTGTTACAGCCTTCTAAAAAGTAGACGCTCAGCAGTCAGAAAGTATCGTTTTCTATGGGGTCTACCAGAGTTATTGTTCGGGCTCTGTCGTCACCGGTTTCTATTGTTGACCTTTAGGTATACAGAAATGCATGAATAGGTCTATAGGGATTTTTCGTTTATAACCACGTCACATGTTTCGGAGCCAGACAGATGTAGTTTTACTGTGACTGTCAGAGTTGTATCTTGGGAAAATAAAAAAAAAACAGCGATCCTGAACTTTACGAAGAATGGCTGTCACTACACGAATATGATTGCGACATAAATCATAAAGAATCAGCTTCAAAAATGGAAGTCGACAGTGTAAACGACATGTTTGGTCGTTCATTAGTAAATACGGGGTGAAATATTCGGGGTATATTGGTGATGGTGATAGTGCCACATATAAAGGATTATGAGATTTGAATCCATATGATATTCTTGTAGAAAAACTAGAGTACTATTTACATGTTAAAAAAAGAATGGGATCGCGATGCCGTAGTTTGATAAAAGCCGATAAGAGCTTAGGAGGAAAAAATAATCGTAAAAGCACGCTAAAATTAACTGTTAACTTGATTACTCGTAATAAACTTAAAAATTGTTACGGCCTAGCGATCATGAGACATCAAGATAATGTGTAAAGCAATCTGGGCTACATTTCATCATTTGAGTTCGATTGATAAAAATCCAAACCATGAAAACTGTCCAGAAGACGCAGAGTTGGTGTGCTTATCGCCGCGCGAAAGCTGACGAAATGAACTTGACTAAATTCAAACATGATTATCTCCAATTTGATTAAAATGTTCTAAAAACTTTGAAGCCA
Organism: Volucella inanis; assembly: GCA_907269105.1. Taxonomy (NCBI): domain Eukaryota; kingdom Metazoa; phylum Arthropoda; class Insecta; order Diptera; family Syrphidae; genus Volucella; species Volucella inanis. The sequence continues at coordinate 129,044,803 of OU026157.1, forward strand.
ATATACGAGGACTTGTCTCGGCGTGAATTGCTTGATAGATATAAAGGTAATAAGACGCAGCTTAATAACGAAAGCTACAATGGTTTACTTTGGCACTTTGCTCAGAAACACCTCCACAGTGATCTCAAAACTATTGAATTAACATATTACTTTGCTACTTCAATATTCAATGACGGTTATACATCTATTTTAAAAATATTTAATCTGATGAGAGAGATAGTTGGACCTGCAGCAAGAGATTATTTCGCTAGCAAAGATGAAAGAAGACTACGAGTAGCAGAGCATCGCCAATAGGCTGCCTCGAAAGAGGACCGCTCATCTCGAAAAAAAGGAAGATGAATTATATGGGCCTGGAATAGCAGTTTCTTTATACAATTACCCTCCAGTTTTTCGATTGCATAAATCAAATTTTTAAAACTCTGCCATTTCGTTAAATTTGAATTTTTTTTTTTTTACAATCGTGCATCATTGTATAGGCAATACCTGATTTTTTGTGACTTGGGAGATAGCGAAAATTTAATTTTTTCCTTTGAAAATTTCATTGTATATTTATTATTTATATACATATAAATATATCGTCGAAATTTTAAAACATTTGATGCAGTAGTTTTCTTTAAAAAAAATACCCAAAAATCACCTATTTTTATGGCGGTCACAGTAGGTGTGCCAATTAAAGAACGATGTTATGCTGAAAATTCAGAAACGATTAAAGCCGTTCGTGAAATAGAGCCAGAGGTGTTGGAAAATTAGGTTGACATAATGCGCTACTGCAAAGCCAGCCAAGGCAGCCACATGAATGCAAGTGTATTTCATAGCTATTTTTTAACAAAACCATAACATACCAAAATTTATTGATTTTTGTTCATTTATTTAAGTTTTTTTTAAAAAAAAGTTGTTTTTTGACCAACCTGTATATGTTTGACGGTAGGAGAATGCAAAACTAAATACAGAATACAGAATAAGCATATCGTAGTGCTGATTTTAGTTTTCGAAAGGACTATAAATGTCCCAAAATAACATCAAAAACCAGTGGAACTTTGGAGCTTTGTCCTAATTAAGATAGATATAATGTGAAAGAGTCCAACACAAAACTTCTATATCATGTTCACATACAAAATGAGTCAAATTTTCGTTTGTTGGAGATGGCTGAACTATTCAAGATAAACGTTAGTTAGGACACACTGGTTACTTCATCGAATTACTCTGACATGGTACAACCCAATTGCACTGAGTTAGAGAAGAAAAGAGTATAAATATAAAACAATGACTACCTGACACGTTATTTAAAAATAGTAAAAGTAATAAATTAATGACATGACAGTTCAGTCTGGGCCATGACCAAATCACTCTCTCCATTCACTATGATTCACTATATTGTTGGCTTCGTTTTTTTTTTTTATATGCCTGAGCACGTGTTAAGTTTTTGGCAAAATGGGACAAGAAAGACAAAGGACAAGAAACCATTCATCTTACGCGATTTTAGTTGCCTGAAAAAAAAAAGAATGTCTTTCAGTCGCGGCTGGTATTGAACCGTCCGATTTTGGATGCCAATACACTACCAATTGAGCCTCATGGTGTAGTTTTTTTTTTGCTGAGTTTGAACGGCGAGAGAATGAGAGATCCTTTCTTACGTAGAAGTTTTCACTTTCGGGAATCTGCCATTGGGTGGTAACGTTCAATTTCTTTTTCTATTTTTCGGTGTTTTATCTTGGAATTGAACCCAGATCTTTGCCGTAATAACTGGACAACTTTACCACTGCGTTACGTGGACCACCTTGGTTAATAGTTTTTATTACTGTTTCTTTTCCAAGAAGAGAGCACACATCTAGTCAATAAAGAACCAGTATAGAAGAAGTCGGTTTAGCTATAAAAAAAACTTAAGAAAAACAAGGCCGCAAGCTCTGATGGTCTATCGGCGGCCCTCTTCAAATACGATGGTGACGCTTTGGTAAGGCGGATGCACCAAATCAGCTACCAAGTATAGGTGAAGGAAAGCATGGCCGATGGCTGCATCCAAATGCCCCATCTACAAAAAAAGCGATCCTATATGTTGCAAGAATTATTGAGACATATCCCTGCTTTAAGTCGCATATATGATCTTATCAAATATACTGTTGATAAGATATATCGTTCTGCAACACACACTGGCACGTACCAGTATGGCACCGATGGCAGATCGATTATAGACCAAATTTTCACACTGAAACAAATGCTGGAAAAGACCAACGAATTCGGGGTCAAGACCCACCATCAAGACCCAAGTTATATTGACTAGAAAATGGAGAGCTCGTCAGGGAATACCATAAGCGAGTTTTGGGCTTAGAAATAAACAACGATATTTCAGAGGACGTCCGTCGATGGCCGGCAAAATATATCTAAATGTGTCTTGTGAGACTGGCAAACACGCGCTGCAATGTGCAATTTGGAAGGAGCTCCACCGAACTATTTCAAACGTGCAAAGGATTTCGGTAAGAAGATGCGCTATCATGAGACTTCTTCAACCTCATTCTAGAGCAGATAGTGCACAGGGCATTTATCAACACGGAAGGCACTGTCTTTAACAGGTCCTTTCAACGTGATAGAGGTTTTCACGGCGATTAAAAAACAGGATATATTTCTTGGCCTTGAAGTAAACGAGAGTAAAACTTAGTACATGAACTCCACCATCTTTCTCCCAGAAAGATCTAGAGGGGATGCTTACATGAAAGTTTTCGTCAAACCAATCTTGGGGCATAATGTAGTCGATGTTCTCCGGAAGTATTCCTAGAGTGTTAAGAATATTAACGTGGCCAAATAGTTTATTTATCAACTAAGTAGTCGGTTAAAAGCAAATAGCTGCTTTAGTAGCCACAGACACGTATAGGCAGTGAGTAATGTAAGTTTGAAATCTTCCTTCACCTTTTTACAAAAGAATAAAGCTAGCTTCCTTTACTCTTTCTTGAATGTTAGGTTTCCAGTTAAGTTTACTGTCAAAAATAAGACCCATATATTTCGCTGCATCGGAAAAGACAAACCTAACCGTTGATTGAGAGAGAGTCCATGATTGGAATTTAATATTTCCTGGAAAAGTGGACAAGATCAGTTTAATGGAGGCTTACTCCCAAGTTTTTTAATGGTATTGAGATGCTTTCCTGAGACGGCTATAGCAATTTCATCCGCGTAGATAACCACCTTCACGGGTGGCCGTGGTGTAGTGGTATATGCATAGACTCCTCAAGCAGATGGTCGCGCGTTCGTGCTGGGCTAAATGTAACGAACTAACAACTAGCACGTACTAAGACCCACTGGTTGAGGATGCACTGGCTCCAGTTTGACAACCACCTCTGGAAAAATATCGAAACCTAACACCTGAGTTTCAAAACTACTTCACCAACCGCCCGTGCCCTGGTGGAAAGCCAGTAAAAGTGTTTTCATATCCCGCTTGCAAGTATATCAGCAGTTCCTTGGAAACTAGGTTCCATAGAAGGGTTGAAAAAAAAACACCGCCTTGCGGCGCACCTCATTTAACACATATTTAAACAGAAGCCCCACCCAGTTTAGAGTTGATAATCCTGCTATTTAACATAAAACCTTCAGAGTTGACAGCAATTTGTGATTGCAGATATGTTGAGGTTGTTGAAGACACCTTTTATGTCCAGGAATACGACGAATGTATACTCTCTATAATGTAGGGATTGTTCTATGAGGTTAGCCATTGAATCTAGAGCCGTTTCCATCGACTTTATTTTAGTAGGCATGTTGAGCTGAAGACAGAAGTTGTGGGTCAATTCTAGATCATAATCTATCGTCGTTCTAGAGTTTTCTGAAGGAAATAAAATAGACTTATAGATCTGAGGACCTTTGTGACAACATGAAATTATTTTTTGGCTTTGGGAATAAAAACTACATTAATTTCTTTCCATGACAAGGGAATGTGGATCTGTAGCATTGGCAGGATGATATCTGAGGACATTTGCGGCTCAGTAAGTCTCGTCCAGCAGACTTGTGCGGTTTGAAACTATGCAGCGCCCAGAACAGCTTATCTCTTGTAATTAGAACATGAATTTTAGTCGCGGCAGCAGTAGTCTCACTAAGGGTGTTACTGGCCGTGAATAGGGTGCTACCTGGAGAGTAGCAGGTTGAGTGACTTAGCACTTATAGTCGTCCAAGAGCCATTGGACCGCAGGGCATCAACGGATTGAACTCGAAGTAAATTTCTACGAAAATATTTCTTTCAACATTCAGTAGGTGCTTTTTTTGGTTTCAATTGGTTCTACTTGTAGCGCGATGGGCCCTTCTAGTGATTCCAAGCTAATATATTTTTTTCTCTTTCCAAAACAATTGGTTCATGCAACTCGAGAGAAACATTATTGTCAACCACCACTGAGAAAGAAATCGAAAGAAATTGTTGGTATCGGCTTAAACTTTGTCCGTAACCACATCCGACAGGAGGTACTAATCTCCTTCAAATGTGATAACAAGATAAGATACTCGAAAAGATCGCAGAACAAATGTTGCGAAGTAAACACCAGCTCCTAAGTCTCAGTAGAGGGCAATCGCAATTCTTAGTAGACTGCGAAACTTTGTTGCTTCCAGTCTTGATCACTGTTAGCGTAACCCTAGTTGACCTTAGAGGTTTGTAGCAATTTGTTTTCTGAAGCTTTTGAGCGAGCTTCGTCAGTTGTTAAATACATATAGACCAGTGTAACAAGTATGAACACATGCCATTCCAGCTTAACCACAGGCTCAATCTTAATCTTAATAACAATCTACTCGTACAAATCTTGTACAGTTATCATTTATCTACTTCATTGCGGTTAAGCGGAACAGATGTGATAAGCATAAAATTATCTCGTTTCAAGGTTGTACATATGCGACCGGATGACAAGTGCGTTTAAATGGCACGTGGTACCGAACTTTGAAATTCGAAAGTGACAATTCTACCTTCCTATCCAATTAAGTAAGACCTCTGACCGACTGACCAATCTTCCTTCATTCGGGTATATTTAAATGAGTTAAAAAAAATTTCGATTCGATAGGAAACAAAAATAAACGAAAGTATTTCAAAGAAAATAACAGAAATCTTCTCTAACCTTCGAGTTCCATTGTTCTACTTAATGGACGACAAAATAATTAACAAAATATTTTTTGAATTGTTTTTTTTAAAACGAAACAATAACAAACAAACAAAGCACAGCAACCGCTTAACCCAGCAACAAATATCAGGGCTTTTTTTTTTCTACTTTTTTGGTCAATAAGTTCATAATCAACGTCATAGATCTACCTTCAGAACAAACAGCCAGACAAAAAAAAAAAAAAAAAAAAAAACAAAAAAAAAAAAAAAACAGCCAACAAGTAACTGACACAAAACGAACAGCAAAAGCAGAAAAGAACTGGTTATCACTTGAATCGAAAACGAACAAAACCACTTTCCTTCGGCTAAATTAGCATGAACATTTTGCTGTACGGGAGTTCTTCGAGTTTGGTTTTTTGAGTTTTTGAGAAATTCAAGAACAAAATGCAAATTTCCTTTTATTTCTGTCTCGTCCTACACGACAGCGATCCCATTCGTAGTCTATAAAAATTTTAACTTAAACTTTTCAATCGACAAGAGAAATGTCGTAATCGAATACAGCGGTATTTGCGATGGTTTGAGTTGGCTTGCGGCTCGTTTTCTGTTTGATTGTTTGCTCAATTTTCCTTTCTATTCTAATACAGCGGAAATTTAGTTCACTTGACCAACAAATAAACAAAGCGACAACGGTCCAAAACAGGGTGTAACAATGTCGAACACCTCATTTGGTGTCGAGATCACATTGACACAAGTTCTGCTAATTATAGTATCTCAGCAGTAAAATTAAAAATAAAAATTTTAATTCGCGATAGAGGGAAGAGAAACGCTTGGGCTTACCACTCGAATCGGAATCTTATCTTATCTGGGACAGGATGAATCACCGCCAGGTTATTGTCGAAGTGATTCTCTGTTTTGCAAATTGAATTAAGTGTTCACTCGCATTTTATGGTGTTTATCTTGTGTGTGGTTCTTGGTGCTCAGGCTTCACTGAATCACCTCAAAAGATGTGACGATTCGATTTACGCAAAAAGGTTTGTGCGTCAGTGAGTCACGCGAGCAAGATTGTCGGAAAGTCCAGAGGCTTTTCTGAGTAAACGATTTCTTATTGAATAATCAACAAACGGTTAGACAGAGTTCCAAGAAAAGTCAAACAGAAGAGTAGAGATAAGCTGATGTATAGGTATAATTGTTAGGGCAGTTTTATTGGTAAAGTTTCTTTGGTTCAAACAGTCGCATTATTATCCCACTAACATGACAAGATTCAACATGGGACGGACCGAGTATATCAACAACCACAACAATGCAAACAAACCTATAACAGTGAGTCGTCTTCTTTTTGGAAAAGATACCGAAAAGTCCAAGTGGGTAAAAGACGACCCAATATCATATGTCTGAGGGATTTGCATACGGAATGTTACTGAGTCATGCGATTGTGTAAGCATTTAATAAAACGAAACACGACAAAGCATTGGACCATTAACCCAAAAAGCAGAAATAGTTTATAATATTTCAACAGAGCTTTTAATTCAAATCGGATAAGTTTCAACTCATAAGGTTAGGAGATAATTGAATAGGAGAAGATAATTAATCAACAGTGATGCAATTTCGAATGGCTAGCAGCAAACAAATTCCTATACACGCACTGGACCTTTAAACTATGCTAAAAGTTCTTCAGAAAAACAAGGCGGCTGCTTAAAGTCGGCATCCCTGTAGAACTACAAGCTACAAGTAGCTCTAAGTATTGCTGATGAGTGCCCGATTATAATTAAAGCTTAGGACACCGAACGCCGAGATGATCCAAAGCTTCTGAAAAAATGAATGGTGTGCAAGGGTATTTACATTAACACCCTGCGGCCGCCCAATTTGTTTAGTCAGATCATAACCTCAAATATGGTACTCTTCCTTGACTTTGAAAAAGCCTCCTATTGTATGGATCGGTAGTTCATTTTAATAACACTGCGCCCGAGACGTAAGCAAAAGGAAAAAACCAAATAGGACAACGGCAGTGGTGTATAGATTTAATACAATTTTTTTTATCTAGTACTAGCTAACAGTTTTTGGCTTATAAAATTCAAACGAATGAATATTTTTGAAAAGAATTATTTTTTTTTGTTTATTGAGTCACTCAATGGCTGCAAATTTTAGAACAACTTATTCAAAATGGCCTCTATTTACCTTTCAGCAACGGCGAAATCGGGCTGACCATTCACCGATTGCAGTACGCACCTCATGCAATGGAAAATTTTTCACTGCTCGGAAAAGGCGCATTTCAAAGACTTAATACTTAGATGTCGGGTAGTGAAAGCCGTAGTCTCCAGAACGGACTATAGCTTTATAGTCTAATGGATTGAGGTCTTGACCCTACATGGCCAATCATCTGTGGAAATGAACTTCTGGCCATGTTTGAGTTGTCTTTGACTTATGAGCTGGAGCGGAGTCTTGTTGAAAGGTCCACGATATATTTGCGAAGTGTTTTGTTGAGGGGCTTAATACATCCGTTTAATACACTTTCTTTAAGGTTTTGAAATCTTTCTCGCAGAAGTGGAGCTCGGTGACCATCGTAGGCGACTCCCCACCAAATCATCACAAAAGCTAAGTGGTGACCGCGTTGAACGTTGAGACGGGAGTCGTGATGACAGCATACACTCTATCGCTTTATTTGTTGAACGATTCTTTAAAGTTGAAAATTTTTCTCTCAGCACAAAGAATTCGTCTGTGACCGTTCTTCGCATACTGGCGAATCAAGATTTCCGATTTTGACTTACGTTTCTGTTTCAATGCTTCTGTGAGTAAGTGGCGCGACATGATGTCCTTGCTGATATCCTTCTCCTGGGACATGATTTTCTGTAGATTTCGAAGAATTCGATTCTCTACTACAATGATGACTTGTGGCGTTTGCACAGTACGCGGACGGCCGGATTTTGTATGGTCGAATATTCCACCAAAAAACTCCTCAAAAAAACTTCACGGTATGGTACACAAAGTTTTTTTTATTGTGGTTGCCGCGACATTCTAAAGATTTCGCCTTTTTCGTTGTAACATTTTTGCAGGATAATTACGACGACACATTTCAAGATTGCAAACAATGGAGGTCAAAACCTTATAACGCGAGATTCTTGCATAAATGTAACTTGCCAAATAGTCGTCAGGTTGGAGTGGATGTGTTCATTGGTTCTTATGATGTGTTTATTTCGTGTAACAAAACATTTGCTGGTACTAGGTAGTTGTCATTAATAATGTACTCAATGCTGCATTGACAGAGGAAAGTCGAGGCGTTCATATGACAACACACCTTTATACCAGGACTAGGCTGACATCTAAAGGATGAAATCGCACTAAACAATGCAAAATCACTCATACTTGCATTTCGAAACATGCTTTGCAATCAAATTCACTTTCTCAAACTGTCAGGAGAGTGGATCGGCTTACATAAAGGGTGACCACAAAAGAACCATAGGAAAAAAACTTTTAAATAAAAAGGAAACTGTGTGAGATATTAAATTAATCCTGGCTTTAAATTAAACCTACGTTCATGCCATTATGTGTGGAATAGCTCATCATTCAAATGACTGTCTTTTTAATTTGTGTCGAATGTTAGCCTCGAGTTCGTTCAAAGTGTTTGGTTTGTTAGCGTAGACTAAGGGCTTGACGTAGCCCCAGAAAAAATAATCGAATGGTGTCAAATCGCATAAACGCGGCGGCCAATTGATGACCGCGTTCCGTGAAATAACCCAGTCACCAAATTTCTCCTTCAGAACTTCGAGTATTGCCTTGCTTGTATGACATGTAGCACCGTCTTGTTGGAACTACAGCTCGGATATATCGATGTTGTCGAGCTCTGACCACATAAAGTCGGTTAACATCGATCTATACCTGAGACCATTTATAACAGTGTCTCCATCCTCATTTGGAAAGATATAAGGTCCGATAATGCCGTTATGCCATAAGCCGTACCAAACAGTCAATCTTTGTGGATGCATTGATACTTTGCCGAATACTTGTAGGCACACTATAATAACGACTTGTTAACCTAACCGCTAATCCAAAAATAGGGCTCGTTCGAGAAGATGATTTTTTGGCCATAATCCGGATCTCCCGCCAATATTTCCGAACCCAATTAGCGAACTCACGGCGTTGTTTATAGTCGTCTGGTGTCAAGTCTTGCGTCAGCGCTATTTTATGTGGATGTAGGCCCAAATCCAACCGCAAAATAAGCCAGATCGACATTTCTGGGTCTTCTTCGTTTTCTTCATTTCGCACCAATCTCTGTCTGGTTGGTGGCTTAATATCGAAAAGAATGTACTCACGCTCAGACTTTTCCACGGTGCGACGAATTGCCTGCACGCTGAGGCTATGATGACGACCGACCAAACGACGAAATTCACGTTGCGTATTTACAACTGAGAACATTCATTTTAAAAATTGGCAAACCTTACTGAATATTTTGACAGTGCTGAAACATAATAATTGGAAAAACTATCATTGTTATCTGGTCACCCATTTCATATGGCAATTGAAGAGGGATTTTATTCCTTTGAGATTTCAATATGCGGGGCTCTCAATACTTAACAAGATTAAAAAGGTATTTTCGTCGACAAATCGGACAGGTAAATCTCTAATTTTGTGGATAAAATTAATGGTACCATGATAGTGGATGCAGACTGCGGACAATATGTGATGGATGAGTAAACAAGGGTTGCCCATAAAGCGGCGTTTTGTCTGCACTGCTATAGTGCGTGTAGGTCGACTCACTTCCTAACGCTCTCAATGGTTGAAGTACATATATGCAGATGTTGAAGGTGTACTATCCGTTTGGATTATGCCTAGCGACTGACTGTTGTAAGTCACAGGCAGCCCCAGACGTGATAGACGATTGGCGCACAAGAAATGAGCTTTCAGTTAATCTTCTCAAAACTGACGTTGTTCTGAGGAACCTGATTGGTCCGATCCATCCAAGATTTAAGCGCTTAACCATATGTTTTGCTAATCAAGATAAGTGTTTGGGTAACAAATTTCTTTTGGGCTAAATATGTCAACCCGAAATGCTCCAAGACGCTGTTAGCTTTCTAGCAAATGTAAAGGAAATTTCGACACGTCAAGGATGGGTTCTTTGGATCTACACAGCTATGGCAAGACCAATCATATCTTAGACCTCGATTATCTAGATTACCGAGCTTCCACGAAAATACGTCAATGACGATCAATCCCAGACTGGGGGTTGCTGAATGGGGATTGCTCTATCCTGGTTTGTTATTTCAAAACTATCCACCATTTGATTTCATGAACACCAGAACTCCTGTTGCCGCAAAAATACGAAATCGATTTCCCCTGTATCCAGAATCTGATCTAGGAAATGAATGTTCTCATGTCTTTACGGAAAACTCCAAAACCGATCTCAGCGGTGGCGCTGGTGAACGAACGAGGAGAATAGTTGCAAATAGCATGACTCTCCGATTGGCGACATACTATACATAAACGAATTCATCCCGATCTCTAAGAGGTATTTTGTTCAGCCTATAGGTACTGGTCGCCGATGTCTCATCCGTCATTCATCTACGAAAGACTGAGTAACTTCAATTCAAAGGACTATATCTTTGTCTGAGATCAGAGAAATAAAAAATGGTGTCACCACACTCCAGTGTAGATCAAGACCTAGTCTCTCCATTCAATGTGTTGCTCTTCTTGTTATTATAGAAAGCAGGATCGATGATTATTTTTGATTCTAAACGTTGAGAGAATGAGAGATGAGAGAGACAGAAGTTTTTACTTTATTAGGTTTTCAATTGCCTGCTGAAAGAGTGATGAACTCAAAAAATTTTCCTATTTTTCGGGGAAATCGAACCTGGGAATCGAACCCAAGCTTTCGGTTAGTATTCGGCTAACTTTGCCATTGCTCCATCGTAGTGAACTACATTACTTGAGACATATAAGAGTCATCGTGGTAATCATTAACAGCATCAACAGTGATCTGAATGAAATATATTTTTGTGCTTTTCACAAAGAAGAAGAAAGGGAGTTTAAAAATTGGAATATGTCATCTCATATCCACAAAATGTGGGGATTAAAAGATTTTTGGCAAAAGTTCATTCCCTGTTCTGAAAATGTTAGATAATCCTATTATATGTACTGCTCTGGCTTTCCATAACCAAATTAAATAAATCAATAACTTGGTGGAAATTGTTAACATCCTGCTTTCTCCCAATACCAGTCTGCAAATTCTGTATTAGCACTCTAAAAAATTTAAACTGACTCATTCGAAATATTTCACGAAAAGGAAAAAAACCATTATAATCTCTGTGCGCATGAAAATGGGGATAAAGTAATAAAATAAAAATAAAAATTACCACACACAAAAGTAACAAAAGCAATGTTTCGCCGTAAATAATAAAAGCGAATGTCAAAATTTAGACAAAGCACCATTAAAGATAGCGCGTGTATCACCGCTTTGTATCAACTTGACCAAAGCGGGGTTGAACGCATATGAACCTTTTACAATGACGCTTAATTGACATGCAGTGGTTGCCACAAAGTGGAAGCTTCGTCATCCTTTTAATAAAATGCCATCGGAGGTGGTGGTGTTTACTGTGGGCGAATTATCAGCAGCGACTGTCATTTTCAACTGATTCACGAGTATTGACAACCTCAGTACAAGCTACACAGGTCTGGCGTTACTTAATTGTCACGTTGTCCTTATGTGAGTAATACAAAGGCATTGTTCTTAATAGAGAAAGAAGGTTCTAACGAGGGTCAACTGCAAATCCACATTCATCAAGTTTTTAGGAATCCAAAATTGATGCGAAACTATTTTAAAATCTTTTCACAAAACAATGTCAGGTAGCGCCGTAACAAATCGTTTCAACTGATATGCGGCGATATCTTATCACGAGCTTTACTATTTAGGTACACTTAACGCGGATAAGATATGAATTTTTGTTTTTGGTTTTCTTTTTACAATCCCGCAAAAGTGTTCCCAGTTAAACTTTTCAATGGGTTTGTAATCAAATCTACCTTTCTAAACCAAATCTAACAATAGCCAACAGCACATTTAGAGTGCTGAATCAGGAAGGGACACATTGATGAAGGCAGAATCGAATAACAAAACCGCAAAATAAAATTTAACTTGGTTATGAATCAGGTGGCCGAGGGGTAACGATTAGGCAGATACGAGTATTCAATATCAATTTTTTCGAACGTGAGATAGGAAGGCAGGTTGAGGTTTTAATTGAATTATGCAGCAAGTTTGCACCTTTATAGGAGTGTCAACGATTTATGGGCAACGATGAGTCAGTTTTTAATTTATTTTTAATTTATTATTATTATTGTAATTAAGTCACTTCTACTTGTCAGGGAAAATCGTACACTTTAGTGTGAGTCAAATCAAGAGTCCTTGACTGGAAAACTGGCGACAGCTTGTAATGCTTCTAATACCAATTTTCATAGCTACAACAGAGAGAAATATGTAGGAGCTATTGAGTGTCACATATGTGAGAAATAGAACATAAAAAACCAACATTTTTTGGATCAGAAGTCATCAAGATAAAGAGTGAGCCAACAGCTAGTGTTAACACACATTTATTGTGAAACCAATGTTAAATTTTATTGATCAATAAAGTTTGGTCTATGGCAATTATGAATGAAACACAATATCGTTCATGTAACCACCACGACTTCTGTTGCAAGCGACCATCCAAAGGTCAAAATTACAGATTACTTTTTGAAGAATAAGCGGGTTAATGGCGGCAATTTCAATTTGGTTATGTTATGTTATGTTTGAGATTCTGAATTGTCGCCGGGATATTGGCATCAATTTTATTATTGAAATAACCCCACAGGAATAAATCTAAAGGTGTCAACTCGCATGATCTTCTCTAATCGAATTAATGTCATCTTCGAATTTCGTAATAAATTAATTGATTGATGGCTTGTGTGGGCGATATTTCCATCCTGTTGAAACCAGTGATCGCCCAGACTCAATTCAATCAATTTTCGAAAAAAAAAAAATAGCCGGTCAACATGTTACGGTAAAGTTCTCGACTCACCGTAACTCTCTCTCTCTCTCTCCAGCTTCATCAGCCGAAAAAATGCCGCCATCCCATAATCTTTATTTCCAAGTCATTATAACCTTCAAACATTTAAAACCAATGTTCATCGGCACTTCTCTTTTCATTTTTCCTGATTTTCCTTTGCCCGCGCTGTGCAAATTATAAAAAAAAAAAATCTACACCATACAGTGACTTTTTTGGATTTCATTCGTTTTTCGTGAATCTCGTATGGGTTTTCCGATGTTCAGAAACGACAATTTTGTTTATTAACGTACCCATTCCGATTCCGATCGTCCGATTGATAAGAAAAATACTTTGTTACGTGGTAAACGACTTCATGAGTATAATTGCCAAAGATTGTATGACATTTGTCAAAAAGATCAACCACATTGAATTTAGAAAATGACAGTAATTGACAGCCAAAATCACATCTGTTGACTCACCCTTTATTCTAGCCTTTGATAAATGGTTCCTAGTATAAAGAGTAGACGAATTTAAACATTTGAGGCTTACTATTGATTGTAAGGTGAGTTTTGCGAATCACGCTGATACTTTGAAAAATTATTTCCAATGCACCCCTGCGTCACTTTTATTACTTGTGTAACGCATGTTCTATCAAGCTTTTAGAGATAATTTGCTGGGGTGTGTGTATCATAATAAAATACAACAACTGTTGATTTTGCAGAAATATGTCCTACGAAAAATTTGCCGTAAATCTAGAAGACTATCTAGCTTTGCTCTATTGTGTACTCTGACCATTATCCCTGTTCATCATTGTGTTTGTCATAGGTAAACTCTGGGAATCTTAATTTTCATTTAATTTCTACTTGTAATCTTCGTGGAAGTTTTTTAAACAATTTATCTGAATCCAATATCGGTATCACTGGATTTTGTAATTTTTTTTTTCTGTTTTGTCTTACCGATTATTTGATGCACTCCTTCGGACAATCAGAACTATAGTTTTACTTGAAATGTTCTTAAAATGCTTAAAAACGTGTCTCTTTAGCTTTTATTATGTTGCGTTATTGGGTTGTACCACATGAAATGTAAAAATTTAAAAGCAATATTATGATATGACATTCTTCGAACGTGATACAAGGTCAAATATTCCTTTTTCGTAGAAGAGCTGACTTTTCGAGGCAATGAAATCTTCAAAGGCTTATGACTTCTGCCAGCAAAATGAGTTTTGCGGAAAAGATGGTAATCCGTTCGGAAAATATTAGGAGAGTACGGTGCATGTGGAAGAATTTCAAATCCCAACTGCAACAGTTTTTGCACCGTTACTTGTGAGGTATAAGCTCTGCCATTATCATGCAAAAGGATCGGAACGAGCCTATTGACCAACGCAGGTTGCTTTTCACCAATTTGGAATGTAATATGTCGATTTCCTCACAATATTTGATAACGTTTATCGTTTCTCCTTTCGATATCCACGAAATTGTCACCCTAACATTTTTTGTGTGAAGATCGGGCTTGGGAGTGTGTTTTGGTTTTTCATCTGCATCCAGCTACTACCAGATCTTTTACGATTATTATACAGTATCCAGTTTTCATCACAGATGACTATCCGATGCAAAAACGGTTTAGTTTGGTTTCCTAATGCAAGCAGGCGCCGTAGTTTTTGGTATTCGTTCAGTTTTTGGGGTTCCCACTAATCGAGTTTCTTTATCTTTCCTATAAGAAAAAGGTGTTTACTTATTTTCATTTGGGATACACATGTTTTGTGCAATCTCCTGCTCCGATTTCATTGGGTCCACATACACTGTTGCTCTTAAAACATCGTCGTAAACTAACACTTCCGGCTTTTCATGTGTTTCATTTTTGAGGTTTAAATCTCCCGAACGGAACTCTCCAAAACAACGGCGGTAAACGAAGCTACATCTTCAAATGCGTCATTAATGTTTTTCATTGCCAATGACGCATTATGTCTAGAACTCTAGAACTTTTTATTTCCGACTGAGCGAAAATGTGGTACAACCCAATAGAATCTATTTCTGATGTTTTGGCCTTATCTTTCTATTAACCCTTCCTTTCCTTTTTGCTTCTTTTAAAATTACTTTTTAGTTTTGTTTGAATTTAAGTCTATTTTTTGGATTCTTAAAGAGTCACGCCAGGCAAAAATTTATTTTTCTTTTCCTCAAGCCAATTGAAGTGGCATTCAACTCCAATTTGAAATTTTATTTACATACGATAGCGGTCCCAGAAGTACCCAACAAAGAAAATATAAAAATTTTGGGAAAAAAAAAAAATTATTTATTTTTCAACATAATCGCCTTTCAGCTCTATACACTTTTCCCAGCGATGTTCAAAAAGTTCGATACCCTTTTTATAATAACAACTGTCTTGCTCCTCGAAATAGGCATTAACGGCCGACATCACTTCCTAATCGTTGCAAAATCTTTGACCACTGTTTCAAGTTTGGGAACAGAAAATAATCCGAGCGGGCTAAATCTGGCGAAAAGGGTGCATGGGGTAGCAATTTAAACTTTAATTCACTAATTTTGGCCATTGCAATAACGGATTTGTAAGCTGGTGCATTGTCTTGATGAAACAACACAATGAAAATTATCCCACGCTCATCCAAAAAAATCGACGTCTTGACCTTGCCTGCAGATGAATCGGTCTTCGTCTTCTTTGGAGCCGGTTCTTTCTTTTGAATCAATTGTTTTGATTGTTCTTATGTGATGGACCCATGTTTCATCCATTGTTATGAAACGGCGCAAAAATTCTGCTTTATTGCTGTGAAACTTCGACTAACACTCAATTAAAACATCTTCACGACACTGTTTTTGCTCAAGTGTGAGAAAACGCACCACCCATCTTGCACACAGCTTTCTCACTTTCAGTCGACGATCATCCGGTATCGCTCTGTGGATTTTCTTCACCTCATTTGGTCGACCACTGCGATGCTCGTCTTGGCAGCTCGTACGGCCTTGTTTAAACTCAGCAACCCAAAATTTTACTTTTGTTAACGAAGGAGCAAACTCACCCAGAGTAGAATCCAGTTCAGCTTTTATATTGGTTGGGCTGAGGCCTTTCAAATAAAAGTATTGTATCACATAACAATGACCAATTTGCTCCATTTTCACAAATTCAAACTATTGAAACAAATACTAAACAACGTGGCGCTTTCAAACTTAAAACATATGTTTTATAGACTGCGTGATATTTTCAAACATCTACCGCCATGTCTTGGTCAGGCCGAGTCCTTCGTAAATGATAGATGTCACAAACCTTTCTTATAATTTTTTCTTTAATAACTTAAATTGTTTGATATTTAATGTATTAAACGAGAGTGGGTCCATTAGTCCCTGAAAATTAAAATAGATGGCGTTGCCACTTCAAATTCGACATTTTAGATTGTCAGGAAGCATTTTTCAAAAGAAAGCACCCAAATTTTCAGACAAATCTGTTAAATATTGTAGTTTTGTTGTGACAGCCATTTGAAGCAAACGTCTACGAAAACTTTCGTAAAACTGAAAATTTCGTGTGCTCATTAAACTCTATTTTTTGCGCAAAAAAACCATCACGCAAACCAAACAAAAGCTTGAAGAGTATCATGGACTCTTCACCATCGATTGAAACCATCCATCATTAGTTTACTCAATTTCAGTGCGGAAATGGTTGACAAAATCCACGGTATGATATTGGACGATCGCCGACTGAAGGATTGAGGTCCGGACAACCAGCTGGCCAACCATCCGGTAATATAAAGCCGGGTAAAATTTTTTTTAGCCACTCTTGAGTCCACTGAATTTCCAGTGCTTGTTTGCGAATATTGTTCGGCTTAGCTGCTTAACGACCTCTTCCAAAAAAGTAGTTTCGCAAACTTTCACCGAAGTCTTAACTCCTTTTTCACAAAAAGGAAGTTGGTTATGCCATCGTAATTCACTTCCCACCATACCATTATATTTGCGGGACGGTGGCCTCTTTCAACTCTTGGAATATGTTCTGAAGCTTCTGTTGATGTCCGATCATTTTACTTATTAAAAGTTTCTTCGACGGTGAACAGAATTTGTTGGTGATTTTTGATTTTTGCTTAAGTCTTTGCTTCAATGCGACTGTTAGCAAGTGTCCAGTGTGTATATAGTTGTATAGGCACTAAGTCCCAAGTCTTCTTTGATAATGCAAGACATGGATTTTTGCGTAATGCCTATTTCCCGTGGCGAAAGGATCTTCTACTTTTTCAGTAGTTTGCGTCTGATTCTAACCTGCATGGCTTTGATGGCTTCCGGTGTTCTCATAGGGCATGGACGGTTGACAGTCACTTACTCAACCAGTATCCTCGAATAATTTAATTGTACGATAAACAAAATAACGAGTGATTCTAAGCGTTCGCAAGGTCCGAAAGATATCACCTGTAGCCATATTGCACTTGTACAAGCCGATCACAACGACACAATTTTTCATGTCACCCCATTCCATGATTGTAAATGATGAAAAACAAAAATCATTTCCGCGACAATAAAGCATAAAAGCAACGGGTTAAATAGCGGTTAATGTAAAAACAGTGCAACTAGAACTTTATTTGAAATTGTATTCATATTTATGACTAGCCTAGGAATCACCTGCGCCTATTATGCTCCTCGAGTCGACGCCGATTTGTAGCAAAAACGACCGCATTTTGCGAGGAAAAAAGTTCTTTTCAACCAGGACAACGCAGCGGCGTACAAATCGTCATTTGCAATGGCAAAATTGCATAAACTGGGTTGCGAGTTCAAAAAATTGAAGAAATGTCGGACGAAGTATATGGAATTTAGCCTACCCTTTAATGATTGCTTCATAGATTTATAAGAAATAAATAAATAAATAAATAAAATAAAGTGTTTGACAAGTCACATGTATAGTAGTGGCATCCATACGGAATGGAATGAATCACTTCGGTTGACTGTGTTCAGGCTTCTGTAAGCATCTTGTCATATTCAAAATACCTCCAAATGACTCGAAACGTCTTAAAAATTGTGCATTCCAAATCTATTTGCATTTCCTGGAATTTCAAGTTGTGTTACTAACAAACGCCACTCATCACCACTTAGATACTCTCTGACAACGGCTTTATCACTTAAAAAATTTTGCAACACAAATTGTCGTTGCGTAAAACATTTAACATGAAATCTACTCAATCAATTTCAATGACATCATCTCGTGGGTAACTCTATCTTCTGTTCTAAAATTAAAATGGAGCGCCACTTTGTTGGATAGGAGAATAACAAAAGCCCCTCCCTGATGGTCCACTTTAGTTAGGAGTCAAAACATTTCAAACGAAAAAATAAATTCAAAACATCTGCTCCTTGATTTTAGGGGTAATTCGTATACAAAAAGTTCAACAAAAAGAACAAAGGCATTCAGTTCAATTTAAAAAATGTTGTCAGTGGGTACAGAATACTTCCCCTGACATAAAACGTTCCGAGGTGCATAGTCTGATGTGAAACACAGAAGCAAGTATCGACAGAACGCAACGCAACAACTGAATGCTGAATGACTAATTCAACGGACAGTGTGTAGATTAATTGACTCGTATGTCCGTTTTATTTATTTTTATTGATACCCGCCACCGCCCTTCCCTCAAGGTTGTTGCGACCAAGTGTGTGTTGAAATCAAATTAAGATTCTATACAGCCGATCAGCAGCTATACAACAGAAGTTGAATCAGGCGTCAGACAACGACAGCAGCATCAGCACAGCAGAGACAACTTTGTTACATCATACGTTTGTGAAGCAGCAAAGCTGCTTCTGTTAGAAGCTCTAATCTACGCTCTACACTGTACCCTGTTTGTGACTAATTGATAATGCTGACACTGACTGTGGTCTTTGCTTAGTGTTTACATTAGCATATACAATAGTTAGCTCACCAACTAACCAGCTTTGCATACCAATAATGCATTGTGGAAGACTCTGCACTTACCCAGAGTACGATAAGGCATTTACGAGTAAAATTGGCATGCTTCTATGGGTTGTAAAGATAAAAGAAAGTAGATTGCCAAATGCACCCCACGATCCAAAATTTCAGGGAAAGGCTTAGGTGAATTACCTTCGATTGAGTTGCTGACATAATACCTCAAACTAAGTATGTATTGGTATAATCAAATACAAGTCCCCATTCTGACCTGAGAACGCGACGTCAAACCGAGTGACATTGTAATGTTTATCTGGGTTGAGCGCGCCCGCACCCATTTATTGTTTGACGAGGCATGAGTAAACCAGCAAATAAAAAAAAAAAAAAAAAAAAAAAAAAACCGAGTGAAGGAACGAATGGGTATTTGGAGGTAAATCAATCCGGAAGCTTGAGAGATTGGGCTGTTGGCCATTGATATGATCACGTAGTTTTGAGATTTATATACGAGTATATGAACTGATGTCTACATCTTTGGCTGCGGTCTGTCTAATAATAATGTCTAGGCTGTTTGCGGATGTCTACGTTGTAGATTTTGATTAATTGTTCTATTGCTGTAAATAGTCAGGAAAGATTCCGTGGGGTTAAGATCAAATTATAAATCTCTACCTTGAAGAGGTCAGTGTCAAGGTTGGCTTGAAAAAAAACAGATATGATGACCTTTATTCAAAGATCTTCAGCTTGGAAGAGCGATTTAACTCAGCCCTAATAAAAATTGGGTTTAAAGGCGCCAAATGCGTCCTCTTCATGAAATCGTTTCAATTCGGATGCATAGTGTGCACTTAGTAAATTGTTCACTTTGTGGTTTGTTGTGAGTGTAGGCTAGGACTTACGAACAAATTTGGAGCGATTCTCTCCGTATACTAGATGGGGTGAAAAGTAACCTCCTTATTTTATTCCAATATAGTCTTCTTTTATTTTGATACACTTATTCCAGCGATTTTCCAAGTTGTTGATCCCGTCCGAAAAGTAATTTTTCGGAAGGTCTGCAAAATACTCCTCCGTGGCATCGATGATTTCCTCGCGTGAGCTGAATTTTTTATTGATGAGCCATCTTTTGAGGTTTGGGGATAGATAATAGTCCGAGGGAGCCAAATCGGGCGAATACGGTGGATACGACAGCAATTGGAGCCGTAAGTCATTGATTTAAGCCGTGGTTGCGATGCTCTTGTGCGCCGGTGCATTGTCTTGCAAAAACAAAATTCTTTTTCGCTTCATGTGAGGCCGTGTTGCAGCGATTTCATCTTTCAATCGCTCCAATAATGCACAGTAATACTCTGCTGTTGATAATTTTTCCACGAAGAGTATGCCATGACAATCCCAGAAAACCGATGCCATAACCTTTCCGACCCATCGAGCCTCCCTCGGCCGCTTCGGAGCACTCGTACCGGCTTCAGTCCATTACAGGGCACTGTTCTCATATTCTGTTCTCTGGTGTTCAACAGTTACCAATCGACGCCAAAAGTCCGCCCGATTCCGCATCAGCAAGTGCAAACACTCTTTTGAAGTGCTCTCGCGTTAGTGTTTCTGGTCAGGATTGAGTATGCACTTTTTCATATGCAGAGTATTGCCCAAAATATGGCGTGTGCGCTCAGAACTAATCTTTGTGGTATCTGCTAGCTCGCGCACCTCCACTTTCCCGTCAGCCAACACCATTTCATGTATTTTTTTGACATTGTCCTCTGTCAATAGCAATAGCCCCATAACATTTATCCAACTTTTCTTTTGTCTCCTTCGCCGTTTTGCCTCTCAAAAAATAATGTTTTATGAGAGAACGAAATCCGTTTTTGTCCATACTCAACATGAAGCCAAACACGTCAACAACAATCAGCTGTCAAAACAAAACTAAAGACAGTATCGAACTGAAATTTGGCATGTCTGCATAAATATGAACGGACTTCAAGTCACCATAACCTTTTTTGCAGTAGCAGCGCATTCTGGCAATCAAAGAGGTTACTTTTCACTCCGCCTAGTAAAGTCTAACTTTCGCTCTCGTACAGTCTCCGTAAGGACAGAAATATAATATTATCGTTCAACCGCGCGTTCCGAAAAGGTACAGAGGCTGACCCTAAAGCTTCAGAGTCGATTGATTTACATTAAGTAAGCCGTAAGCCGTAAGCCATGGAATACCAGTATATGAAACATTGTCGGATGCATGCAGAATGCTGAGGCTAAACGTGCAAATGTATTTAAATACTTGGAGCTGTACAAGGAGAGCATAACTTCTCCCTTAGCCAGCTCTCTCACTTCAAAATATGATCCTTTTCGCATCGGAGAAAAGCTACAAAAAGTTAATAATGCATTCTTACCAGCCCAGATGGTCTTTCCTTTCTTCTAACTCTCAGTCACTCTCTTTGCTACTTATTTCTTTTACCATAGTACGTTTTCTCGTGTGAAAATCCGATATACAAGAAGATAAATAATAATTAAGTTACGAGATATAGCTCCACTGCCTGACTTTCTATATATGAATACCCAAACTGTTTTCCTCCTAGCCAACATGGCTTTCTGAAAGCTAGATCAATTAGTGCAAGTCTTGTTAAATTCCTTTCCTTGCCCTCTTCGCCATAAAAAATGTCAACGAAACTAATGTTAATGCCACTGATTTCACTTAAGCTGTCAATTTGTTCCTCGTTGAATTATAGTTTTCGCTTTAAGTCCGACCTCTCAGCCCTTTATCTGACCACTTTTGGCGTTCCACAAGGCAGCCTCCTAGGTGTTCATCTTTTCATTATTAAAGGTCCTTCCCACTGCCTCTATGACGACGATATCACATTTTTTAGACGTGTTTCTACTTCTTAAGTCTCAAAATTCCTTTTTAAAAAACATCGTTTGGTTTCGATTTAGAACTTCAAAAACATTTTAAAGTTTAAGTTGCCAAAATAACGTATATGGATTGAGTCTACTTTTAGGCTTTATCTTCTCTAAGGTCAATTTTTATTTGCATTTTCTTATAATTTGCGCACGCTCAAGAAATTTGAGTACCCGTAAAACAATTGTACACAACGCAGGCGAAGAATAATTAGCAAGGACAGAAAAAGAGGTACCGATGCACGTTGGTCTTAAATATTTCAAAGTTACAATGACTATGAAATAAAAAGCACGGTTGGGCTTAGGAAAGAATCACGATATTTCAGACTTGAAGGTAAACTGATGAGCATTCGTAGGGATACGGGTGTTACGGCTGAAGGTTTGACAATTTCATTGAATCGATGGTGATGAAAATAACGATAGAATAAGGTAAGGCAGAAGATATTACATCGGTGTTCAGGGGTGTTAATTGATTGTGTAGTATTTACATCACCTAGAAGTTTTATATTGAATCCTATTTAAAAGGGATCAAAAGGGATGAATTATTTCTTACATCGCTTGAGGAAAACAGCTTTTTTGACGAACATGTGATCGTTTCAACGTAGGTTGTCATTGACACACATACCGGGAATGGAAAGTTTTTCGGTTTCGACGATTTCAAGTCCCATTCGTGGATGTTTAAAATTCGGTTTAAAGACCGCAGACAGCATTGTGTTATAGAAGCATTTGTCCACTCTGTTGATAGCTCCCCAATTGATTATGCTTTCGATATCAGATTTTAATGAGCTTATCATACGTTGCCGTTCCCGTTCTACAGCTGACGAGCAGGGACGTGAGTCCGGGAACGAATATGAAAACAAATATCGTCAACAAAGGAATATATTACATTAGAAGTAGCAGACAAGACATAATTTATGAAGATTAAAAGGTGTGTCGGAGACAGAATGGAACCCTATGGCACACCAGCATTTATTTTGTGGATATCAGACTTGAAACTGTTACGGACAACTTGAATTGAGGGTTCCGAAAGGTGATTCTAATCCATTGAAGAAGAGATTCATCGATCCCAAATACACGCATTTTCGACAAAAGACCCTGGTACCAAACTCTGTCAAATTCTCAAAACTCCGCGGCATAGAAGAAAATTTTGAAAACCTAAATCTTCAAGTTCTGAGCCAATGTTTCTTGACTTGCAAATCTCCAGACCCAGCAGCTTCATTGTTGAAATTCACTTCCCAGGTAACCAGATCAAAACCAGTTCACAAACAGCTCCTATCACCGAAACTAAAAGTGGGTCAAGTAATACAACCCTAAGTATCTATTGCCAAACATCGGTTTTAGTGACGAAAAAGACGCCAGATGTAGGCGAACAAAACTTTGGTTGCGAATGCTGACGGCTGACCGCATGGTTGCGTCCTGTCACTGCTATAAAACACATTGACAAACTCATTGGTTCCATCGTATATGCTCAGGTAAATGCAGATGATATATGGTACATAACTCTACTGTCTTTAGAGTTCTAGGTGCACTAGAAACATGCTTTGTGTTTTCGTATTCTCTTAATGGGATGGATGAAGCCGACTGGTTTAACTCATTTTGTACTTAAAGTGGTCACCAACCGTTTCTCCAACGAAGTAAGCTAGGTGTCTGGATGTTGTTGAACTAAGCATGTCGCGTCGTAAATCTTTTGGGCGTTTGAATTTGATCTGCCGTCTGACGCAATGAAATTGGATCTTGGTTGGTATGGGATAATAGTCCAATTTCCCTGCACTCGGCTGGAATTTGAGTCAAAAATGCAGTCGAATCTTTACCGATGGCTCCAACAAACAATGTAAAATGTGGTTTTGGCGACTTTATGGAGGACACACATGACAACCGAGGCGTAGGCAATATTGATGGCAATGAATTACATTGTAATAAACAGAGGGTGCTTTTGTTATGAAATGCTATTGTTATGGTCATTATAGAGTCAGATTTGCTGTTTGAGAGAGGGTTTTGCTAATCAATTCTTAGCTCAAAGAAGCAGCTATTGGGAAGAGTTATTATTCGTTTGATCTCGGTGCTGGTGTCGTTGTCTGAATTAATAGCGGAGTCTAGGTAGACAAAGTCCTTATCTATGTCAAAGTTCTATCTCTCATGAGTGACGTTCTGTCCGAGACGTCGGTCTTGTGTGTTCTTTCTGGTTAACAGCATATAATTGTTGATCGTTAAACCCATATTCGCCACTTCCGCCTCAATAATCACAAAAGCGCCAGTGACATCACGCTGCTTTCTTCCGATTATGTCAATATCGTCATCGGCGTATCGGAGGTGGCATCTCTGACGATTTTTGACAATGTTGCGACTGGACTTCGATATTTGATGCTGGCGGCATAGGACCTTTTAAGAGATTACGGGAGGCTCAATGGGAAAAGGACTTAGCGATTTTTTTCGATTTTAGCAGTTCGTCGTCAAATTTCCTCACAGTATTAGCTTGCCTTTGCGAAGTTCGGGATTTTCTGCAACCGTACCTTGGCTATAACAAGGTAAGGGTCCGAATTGATGTTGGCCCATGGGAGCATTCGGATATCTGGAGGACTGCCTTGCATCGATCGCAATGTGGTCAATATGGTTGACGGTTGATTGAATATGAGTTCTCCAAGTCCCTTAGGAATATAAAGATTCGGGAACCGCGTGCTGGCCACGATAATGTGCTAAGTCACTGCTTGTAGGTCTTGTCCAAGAGCTAGTAGATTTTGTCCAAGAACTCGTAGGTCTTGGTTAAAAGCTCGTAGGTCTTGTTAAAAGCTCGTAGGTCTTGGCTAAAAGCTCGTAGGTTTTGTCCAAAAGCTCGTAGATCTTGTCCAAGAGCTCGCTGGTCTTGTCCAAGAGCACGCAGGTTTTGTTCAAGAGCTCGTAGGTTTTGTTCAAGAGATTATGTAGAAACCGTGTTTGCCAATAGTCACACAATTGCACGAATGAGCAATACGAATGTCTTGAAGCGATAAAACACGGTCCATCTGATCTTCACAGCTCCCTGTTTAGATTTATTCCATATCTAAAATGTTTCATAAATTATAACTCCAGTTCTATCATTCATCTCTTCCAGCTTACGTCTGAAAGCGCCTTTTCAAACGATGATTAACTCAAGTAGTTGCCTACTACTTTAAGAAGCCCTTTCTTCCGACAATTACTGTCATCTTGCCTCCTTTACAACGAATTTTTCTCTGTCACAGCAAAAAAGCAAAAGAAAAAGAAGGATGAAGTATTAATGAGAGCTGTAACCCTTTCCACGAAAGCATCTGCATCCTTCCTAAGGGCGCTGTGACACTTTCTCGCAAAAGAAAAAAAAAATCCTTTCAGACAAAAGGAAGACTCCATTCAATTTATTCCTTGCCTTAAGAAATATTCAGTGTCGTTTACACAACCCAGAAGCTGAATCCCAAAGACATCCTTTTTTCCTTTTTTTGAAATAAATACATAAAAGCTGATGCACTTATTCAGGACGACACGAGGTTTTAGTCACAACGCAGGGGAATCCCCTAACACGACCCATTTGAAAAGAATTTCTTCGCTTTTAGAGAACATCATGATACAGAAGCGTGCTCGTATCTATTGGATTTAGGCTAACGACAAACAATTGCCAAAAACTTTAAAAGCCAACTCATGATAGAAGTTGCAAAAAATAGTTTTGTAGGCACAAAAAGTTTGCCTCTCTGCCACTGCCACACAATTCTAAATGACGGAAATAATCCATTTTCTCGTGACTCGTATTTTATTCATTATACCACCACCCCACGCAAACAAGCTCACTTCACTTGCCATTTGGGATTCGCCACCCCCTTTCGTTATTCTGTTTGGTCTTTTTTTTTTAAACTTTTTTCTACACTTCTGGCATGTTGTTAGCGACCTAGATTCAGGTTGTTTGCCTTCTGGTTGGGGAGCTTTCTTTTAACCCGCACTACATACAACATCGACAACGACGACTACGTCTAGGGAAAAGTTCAATGCCACTAAAGGGTTCTCCAAATGGAATGCAATACTGCTTGGGTACGGTCAGGAGCAGAAGCAGGAATCGAGTATTCATACCCATTTCCCTTCAAGTTGTGCAATGAGAAGCAAATATTTGTTTTTGTTCTCTTTGATATTTTTTACTAATTGCGCCTCGGTTCGCCCTGATTCATCGCTATTTCTAAGAAAACACATACCAACACGAGTACAACTTTAATAATAAAAAAAAATAAAAATCAACCACAGCCAAGAGCAATAAAAAGACTAAGACACTAAGCACAAGATCCGTCAAATGAATCATTGCCGTGTGATGAAAGATACTCCACACTTGGTACATTCATCTGTAATTAGTATTCCAGTGAAGTGCTGGTAAATGGTTATGAAGTGATTGCATGATCGCCAGAGACAAGCTAAGCCAAGTTAACCCAAACACTATTGCAGCTACTGCTGCAGATTGCTGAAGGAATCTCAATGTAAATCTCTTAACCGGCCTATGCTTGAATGCAGTTAACCGATGCGAAAATAATGTATTTTGATACGAGTATGAGTATACCCCTCTCCACTTACTATCTACATATAGAGCTTCAAATTTGCAGCAGCTCTAACTGAAAAAATGAGGAAATTTCGAAATAGTGCTTCACCTACTGACCAGCTTTTAAGTGGCGGAGGTGGACTGACTGAATTGAACACGAGGGTGAAGTGTTATTTTTTTATTTTTTTAAATTTAAAACACTCAGGCGTTAATAAAACCGAAGTCGACAGGCGGTGGTTTAGAGTGCGTGGTCCAGGCGCGATTCTCTCAGTTGATCATGATCACATAATCAGAACTAATAAACGAATCGAGGAAACAATGAATCGGCGAGTGAGTGTTGGAAACTAAAAATTTACATTTCACAATCAATTCAGTACAGTGGGCGACGAAGACCCAAAGGTACATTTGAACAAGATAACTCGAGAGAACGAGGGGAATAATCTCTCGTATATTCCTCTACATACAAAAAACAATAAAAATATTTTCATCATAATCAATTAGATAAAACCCAAGGCACATACTATTAAAACAAAAAAGTGAGGTAAGCATAGTGAAATGTAGATACTACCGGGCATAGTTCAAAAGACTTCGCAAGCACTCTGTATAGAGCTTGCTTACATCTAAAGCAGCCTTGGCGTTAATTTTCCATGACCTCTGCCCTTCGTACACACTGAGCTATCGTCGTCACTCTACGACTATTAAGTGTTTCACTGCGACTTGACTGACTGTACAACATAATTTGCTTACCCTAAATTTCAGTAGATAACTCTTTTTTTCTCGAATATTTTGCTTGCTTTGCTAATTAAATAAAAGACGGAGAGAGAATTATTGTTTCCAGTTGAAAACAATGTGAAACTACAAGAAATTTCAAATAAATTAATAAAGCGTTTCGAGGATGAAAATTGAACTAAAATTTGGACTAAAATTGAATAAATCTGAACCAAATAAGCATCAGAGTTTGGCCAGTCTTGGGCTTATGTAGGATTTACAGAAGCCTCACCGAAGAATAGGTGAATAGAAGAACTACCATTGTACTGGACAGTTAAAACAATATGAACCATATGTTCGTTCGTTGCTTTAAAGTGCAACAAGATAAGATAAGCAAGAGTTTTGAGCATAACAAAAAGTTCACAGATTTTTTTTTTTAAATGACAAATACAAGTTTATTAATTTAGACTGACAGTGTCGCTTTCAAAGTAATCCCCATTGACTGCAACGCAGCGTTTGATTCAGTCCTCGAAACATCTCTGGCAATTGGTATAATTGCCGGTTTCACACATAGATGTCTTTGGCCATATATTTTTACTTTTGACATTTGTTAGCTGTCAGTCTTCCTTTGCTTTAACATAGAAGAAAATTGCTTAGTTTGGCGTCAGTTCTAATATGGAGTTTAAAAACGAGCATTTCCGTCATGTTTTACTTTTTTATTTCAATAAAGGAAAGAACGCAGCGCAACCTGCTAAAAAGTTCGTTATGTGTATGGTGAATAAGCCCTAAAAGAAAGACAGTAACCGGAATTGGTTGGAAAAATTTTGTTTCGGACATTTTTGACTGAAAGATGAACAACGATTAGGTCGACCAGATGAGCTTAATGATGATCAAATTAAAGCCATAACCAAGTCGGATAGTCATGTAACTGTACGAAAGATAGCGAAAATAAAATAAAAAAACGCAATGAACCCGATCCTTTTTTGAAACGAATCAATACTGGCAATGAAAAATGGATTGTTTACGGTCATGGTCCAGGCTTGATAAGCCAGCACAATCCACTTCGGAAGGTAATATCCACCAGAAGCAGATGTTGTTCTCAATTTGGTGGGATTGGAAAGGTGTGGTGTATTTTGAGCTGCTTCTAAGGAATCAAATGATCAATTCGGTAGTGCACTGTCAATAGCTGGATAGCGATCAACGAAAAACGGCCAGAATTAGTCCATCGAAAAGGTCTAATTTTTCACCAGGACAATGATAGGCTACATACATTTTTGGTCACTCGCCAACAATTATTGCAGCTTGGTTGAGGATTGATGTTACATCCACCTTATTTATTTTGATATTTGCAAAACTCTTTGGATGGTAAAACTTTTAATGATGATGACGCGATTTCACAGCACTTAGTTCAGTTTTTTTTTTGCCGATAAGGATCACAAGTTTTACGTCTCTGGGCCTAAGCATTGGTGTCCATTTGCTCTACAGGTCCTACCCATGTCAGGGGATCTTCTGGATCTTCTCGTCCAAAGCCCGTTAACGTAAACGGGACGGAATATTTTTCGAATAAACTTTCTTTCGACACGACTGACGATATTTCCATTCGCCTTTGATAGGGCCTAAGCTTCTGCACCATAAAGTAGGACTGGGATAATCAAGGTCTTATATCGAGTCCCCTTATTTTCTCCGGATATGACCTTCTTAACCCAAAAAAACAGAAATTGGCAAGAGTTATGATTCGTTTCATTTCTGATGAGGAGTTGTTGGCAGAATTCAAAGCAGATTCAAGCACAACAAGGTCCTTTACTATTAGGTTGTATCATATGAACGATTGTGAGATAAAAATATGAACCGTCAGCATTTATAACCTTTTTTCAACCTGATTCAATGTCCATTATTCACTGCGGAATATGTGATAGCTGGTTGGAAAACTTCCTCACAATATGTGATTGCGTTTATTGTTTCCCCTGGTTGAAGAAATGAAAAGTGAATTGGTACTTCCGATGTCCACCAGATTGTCACCATAATCTTTTCTGGGTAAAGATCTAGTTTGGGGTATGTTTTGCTTTTTTTTTCTGCATTCATCACTGCTCAAATCTTGTACGGTTGTCTCACGAAATTCACTTTTCATCACACGAAATTATGAGTTGCAAACGTTAAATTCATGGAGTATCAACTTTTCGAGTTTTTTTTCTTTTCCTATTAGAGACAGTGTCGACTTATTGTCATGGGAGATACTTCCATGTTCTGTGCAATATTCCACACTATTTGATAGATGTGCATCTACCGTCGATTTAAAAACATTGTCGTCGATTACCATTTGATTTCGAGGCTAAGATCTCCCAAACGAAACTTAGAAAACCACCGTCGAATGTTGCATTCGTTTATCGCTACATCCTTAAATGCGTCATTAACGTTTTTCAGTTTAAATTCATAAAGGAAAAGAGTGCAAGTTTGAGACGTCGACAGCATGATAAACATTTGCTGCAAAAAAAAAAAAAAATTGCTGTAGTTGCAACGAACCCTAAAAGTCTCAAAGTCTCACACGTCATACATACGTGCCACATAATCTTTAAAAAAAAAAAAAAAAATTTCACTTTCTGCTACAGATGTTTCCTCGAAAGCTTCTTAATGTGAACCGAGTGAAAGTTGGACATTTTATATGGTACAACCTAATACATCGAAATTATAGCTGCCGATTGTGATGTTTTGTTATATTCGTCGATGTTGTGTGTTCCTTCTTGTTGACAGTATATACTTGATTTTGGCCTCATTTACCGCTAAACCCATTTTGAGGCAGTGGAGGGGACAAAGCATTTGCATCTGTAGCGACAGCCTAGCTGCGTTTAGAGACTTGCTGAACTCTCTTACGACTTCTAAGCTAGTTTAAGGATGCAGGAGACCACTAAACGCAGTCGGAATGCTAAATTCAGTGATCCTTTTATGGGTCAAAAGTAACAATAAGATTGCAGGAAATGAAATCGCCGATGAACTTGCCAGGAGACGTTAATGCTTCCATTGACAGTTCGGTCTCATATGAGCATAACTGTAGATGGCACAGCTCCCCGGATGCAGGCAGACCAAACGAATGCTTTTTTGACATAAGTGACATAACACAACACATAAGTGACACAACATCCTGTGATGCTTGCTGCTAAAGTGATGACGACACCGTGGAGTACTATATCTGTGAATGTACGGCTTACGTTCGCATCAGGCTGCAGGTACCCGGCGTTAATGTTATGGGTTCTGGTACTGTAGGCACCTTATCACTGACGCGCTTACTCATCTTTCTTCGTAAAACTAAAAGATTTCATTAAAAGGAACTTTACAATGACTTTAATGTCTTTTTTGACATTAAAACAAAAATACATTTTGGCTTCCATTTCAATAATAGGGAACGCACTGGTGACAGCCTTCTGTATGCTGTATTATGTAGCTATCATCGGCGTACGCTAGATCTTAAACAAATTTTTGAAAGATTATGGTTCCAGTGTTCACTTGTGAGTTCCGCACAGTTCTCTTTTAGATATTGAAGGACTCGGTTAAGTCGTTACCGAGCTCGACAGAGCAGCGAGCTTTCTCAATTGTCATTCGCACGGACGGACGAGTTTGGCGAGATGCCAAAATTAGGCTCTATATAGCTCATCTTTATAAATGCTGGTATATGCGGCCTTATTTGGAGTTCTTAAGTTTTTTCCAGGATCTACCAGCGTGTGAAAATTTGGTCAATTGTGGACTTTTCTGGTCTGAAACAGCACAGATAGGGACCAATCAGGTTGTTGACGAAGGGTTTCAAACTTTTACACAATATGGCAGATCTTGTATGCGATGTTGAAGAAACTTATACCTCTATAGTTGGCGCAGTGGAGGGGGTCTCCTTTTTTATAGATCGAACATACGGTGTTGAGATTTGATTCATCAGGCATACAATCTTACCAGATCTGAGAAATGAGTTGGTGCATGCTCTTCACAAAATGATTTCTAGCAGCTTTGAATATTTCGGCCGGTAAGCCGTTAGGTCCAGCTGATTTGTTGGACTTTAGTTTAGATAATGCTATCTTTTCGTGAGGTTCAGGGAAGTTTTGGCTATCATCGTCTAAGTTTAGTGGTCTATTCTGCCAGATGGCTGGATGTCTCACAAGCACTGCCACATTATGGAGCGAATAAATCGATTCCAATTTTTATTTAGACGACCACTGGTTCGCTTTTCCGAACAATTAAGCTGACCAAAAATTGGATTTAACACAGGTTGCGACTACTGACCGCGAATTCCGATAAAAAATGTTGAATAATTTGCAAAAGTTATTGAAGTGTATACCTTCGAACGATTAAATGGTAGAAAATCTGGAACACAAATATGATATCAACAGATAATATGCGTTAGGATCTCAATTGGATAAATGAGGGCATCTCATGCAAAACCCTTTACATCTTTCATCATTGCGTGGTTTATGTTATGAACAACACTCTTGTCATTCATAAAAACATTGAGTATAGCCATCTTTTTTGACTGAACACGACATGGTTTCATCGATCTTACCACGTTTGAAGCACGCCATTCACTTATTAAGCTAGCTTGCGTGTCGTACTCATAAACTTACGTCTCGTCACCAGTAATGACACGTTTGATGAATATTTTGTCGGAATTAGCCTCGGAAAACATGTCTTTCGTAATTCCCACACGCTGCTTAAGCCCAATCGTTTTAAGCCCTTAAAATGCTGATTATGTCTACTAACTTTTTGATGGTCAATTCGCGGCTTATGACCAGTAAATCTTGGATTTCATCGACGATTTCCTCAGTTGTTGATATCGATAGCCTGCCAGAAGGTCGTCAACGTGGCAGAGTTCACATTGCCAAAACACATGGTAGATGATGCTCTACACATCTATTAGATGTAAGTTTCTGAAGATTTATATACTTCGGCGTTACTTCGATCTGGATACAAGGGTAAACTCCAAGAGCCAACAAAAAGCCACGTCAGATTCTGTCTTATGATTCCAAATATTAGTGAGCGAGGCCAGAAAAATACCATTTACTCCTGCGGATAAAGGTGCTGGTGGAATAAAAGGCAAGCCTTCTGAATGTTGGTGAAGAATTAGAAGAGGTAAGAAATCCACGAGTGATTGTTGAAAAACAAATGCATCCATAATGTGCCACTGTTTAGTGCAGATTTTGGGCTGGAGGCATCATTGGATTATTCTTCTTTAAAAATGCGGCTGGTTACACAGTTACATTTAATGGTGCGCGCTATCGCGACGTGATAATCCATTTTTTTGTGCCTAAATTGGTGTCATATACCATACTGCCTATGATCCACTGACTTACTGAGAACTCCATACGATGACAACATTAAACTACGAAATAGACCAGTGATTTGGCCACCCAGATCGTACGGTTTGACTGTATTATTCCTTCTGGAGTTCTAAAAGGTTTTTGCTATAAGCTGACTATTCAGGCCTTGGAATTGGCAATTTTATTCATGGAGTCGTTAACCACGCAAAAACGCATTTTTGTTATTCAAAAAATTGGCGATCTAGTTCGGTATCTGGTCAAATTCCATATCAACATGCTAGGCCAGCACGTACCCGTCAAAACATCACCACTGTAAACGAAAGTGTTCAAAACCAGCCAGGCACCTCAATTCGTCGCCGAAGTCAACAATTGGGCCTCACTTATGGCACTTTAGGGAGAATTTTAAAAGTTGATCTTCATTCGCACGCCTATAAAAACCAACCTACACAAAGCTTTGGACCATCTACGACGTCACCGACTTGTTTATTAGATGTTGAATCACAAGTACAATTTGTCATAAAATTCGATCTTTACCGGTGAAGCCTATATTTGGCTGGATGGGTTCGTAAATACGAGATTTACGAAAAACCAATGCATCACAAAATAGTCACTATATGGTGCCGATTATTGGTTGGCGGTATCATTGGCCCGTACTTTTTCGAATATGAGGCTAGAAAAAAAGTAACAGTAAATGGAGAACTTTACCGCAACATTTTGACCAGCTATTTTTTTTTTTTCAAAATCCAAAATCGCATTATTTCGGTTAGAAGAGGAGTTGATTGGCCTCCAAGATCATGCAAGTTGACACCTTTAGAATTTACCCTACGGAGTTATTTGAAGAGTAGGGTCTATGCCAATAACCCATTCAAAAAGTCATCGATAATTTTGACCTTCGGATGGTGGCTTGCAACATAAACCACGGTGGATGTTGTATTCCATTCATAATTGCCATAGACCGATTTCAGAATGCATGTTTGTGTAATTTAATGAAAACTTCCACATTAGCTGTTGGCTCGCCCTTTATTTATTTGCTCATTGGCAATCTTAAGAACCATTCAACCACTGTGAATTCGACATATAGTCACAACATTTTAAGAATTAAAGTTTTCAGGTGCTTCTTAGAATCCATAAAGACGGCGAAGACATACAATTTTTAGCCGAGTAAATAACGAGCTCTGGCCGTCATCAAAGCTGTCACACTTCTCGACACCAGATGAATATAATGACTATGGTTACAAAATTTTACAGAATCTCTTTCACGAGATGTAACTCACGACTTTGTTTAGTAAAATGTTGACAGGCCTTACTGGTAGAGGGAGAGCTTTCCTATTTCACTGTATAAATACAAAGGCGACATGATAAATTGAACCAACTATACCGGTCAGTGAAACTAAAGTCGCCTACCATACAATGAAAATACACGGGCCAGTTCTAGACAGTCGACAGTGCAATATTAATAAGCTACATTGCAGTCTATTCGGCTTTTTGGTTGGCAGGTTGACATATGAAGAGATTCAAAGTTTATGAATTAACAAGAAGAATTAAAAGAACTATACTGCTCCTTTTTGACTTGGAAAAAGCGTTCAATGCAATTTCCAGAGATATATAGGGTTTTCCAATAGGGACTTGACAACTTTGAATTTAATTTGTGAACGCACTTTTTCACTAATCATCAAACTGTCATTGTCAATTTATTCAGTAAACTCAACATTTTCATCATGGTAAAGTACACTAACGAGGAACGTCTGCAAATTATAAAAATTTTCTACAGATATTCGAAGTCGGTGACTGCAACTTTAAGAGCGTTAACTCCAATTTTCGGTCGTAATTCTCGCCCTAGTAGACAGGCAATAACAAGTTTAGTGCAAAAATTTGAGTCTACATATTCGTTGTGTGATGTTGCCGTGTCAGTGAGACAACGGGTTGGTCGAAGTGTCGAAAATATCGCTGCCGTTCAGACGTCCGTAGCAAACGATCCAAATCAGTCAATTCCACTGCGTTTTCAAGAATTGGGCATCGCTCAGAACGCATTATGGCGTATTTTGCGTAAGGATCTTGGTTTACACCCATACAAGATCAAGCTGACTCAAGAATTGAAGCAGATGGAGATGAAGCGACGTACGTTCTCTGATTGGGTTCTGGAGAAGATGCGCCAAGATGATGAATTTCATCGCAAAATCATCTTCAGTGACGAAGATCATTTTTGGCTCAATGGGTTCGTCAATGGTTGGGTTAAAACCCACATGTGCTTCACGAATCACCACTTCATCCACAAAAAATAACTGTTTGGTGCAGTTTGCAGGACGGCGGCGTTTTTGGGCCATATTTTTTTACTGTGAATGGTCAGCGTTATCGCGCCATGATCACCGATTACTTTTGGCCCGAATTGGAAGATATGGACTTGGACGACATGTGGTTTCAACAGGATGGTGCCACAAGCCACACAGCACACGGTACAATCGATTTATTGAAGAGTAAGTATGGTGAGCGTGTTATCTCGAGACATGGGCCAGTCGATTGGACGCCTCGTTCGTGCGATTTAACGCCGCTTGACTATTTTCTGTGGAGCTACGTTAAGTCATTTGTTTATGCCAACACACCGACGACGTTGGAAGAGCTCAGAGCCAACATTGAACGCGAAATAGCGGCCGTTTCGGCCGAAATGTGTGGCCGAGTCGTTGAAAATTGGGTCCAACGAATCGACCGCTGCAAACGTGCCCGTTTGAAATATCTCAAATGGTTTGCCTTTTATTTAAAAAAAAAGTTGTCAACTCGTTATTAGAAAACCCTATACCTAAAATGTATGACGTATAGGAACTTTATATATGAAAGTTAAATGCAGACATCACGATTTATGTTCTTTTCACGGATGATAGCGCAATGACGTGAAACTGTTTCAGGATACAACGAGACAGCCCTTCAAGAAACTCTTCATAATAGGATAAAGGTCTTAAAAGATAAGAGGTAACGAATCAGTCAGACTTAGATCAAATATTGCATTGCAGTTTTAAAAAAGGAATATTTAGAAGAAGTCAGAACACAAGAATTGTGAAAAATTTAAATACTAGGGCTGTAGCCAAAAAACAAATTGCGCACATAGAGCTAGCCAGGGGCGGCTCTGGTTTCTGGTTTCCAATAGCCACACAACGCATATACCGATGGACATTCTGTACGAGCGATCTGAGGGCATAGTTATCTCGCGCAGCAGCGACGTTAACTGGACTTAAGGCTTCTCCCTCCGGGGCTATCTTAAATCGCAATTATATGAGAAATGACGCACCCAAAGTCAACATAACGAAAGTTATCCAACAAATTCAACTAGATTTATACAACAAAGCCATCGAAAATTAGATCTCCCGAATATGTGCCACCAAGCGGACATTTGAACAACGTTATATTCCATGCTTAATGCCATAAAATGTTTTTAAATAAAAAGAAAATGAAGCACACAACTTGTGTTATTTACATTTAAAAATCGAGCGTCCCTATAGAAATAATAAAGTCTTGCAAAAGTAGCGCCTACATGTCAGTAGTGATTTATTTCTGAACGCCACCTTTTTTTATGTCATCTTTGACATTAGTGAAGTAGACACATGAATAATTTTGACCATGGATAGTTACACGCTAGAGCAACGCATTAAATTTATTCAAACCCATTCGTGGTTTCTTTGTTATAAATAATCGTCCAAATGAGTCAACAATTCAAAGGTTAATAAAAAAATTTGAGTAGATTGCTTCTTTTGAGAATCGAAAAAGGTCTGGTAGACCAAAACGTGGACGCTCAACTGAGAACATTGCAATCATTCATCGACTGTTTGGTGTATTTTCAATAAACATTTGCTCTTGCAACCTTACAAAATCCATTTACCACAAGAATTGAATTCAATAGATCATAATCAACGCAGATCTTTCGTCAGATCGATCCGTCAATAAACAAAATTTTAACTGGGAGAGAAAAAATCACATAAATGTCACGTAAATGCACTGTTTAGAGTGGTTTTTGGGCTGGTGACATCATTAGTCCGTTTTTCTTTAAAGATGCAAATTAAAGAACTGTTACTGTCAGTGGAGAGCACTGTAGACAAGTGATTGAAGATTTTTTGTGACCTCAAATTGAAGAGATAGACACATACAATCTTTATTTTCAATAGGATGGAGCTATGGGTCACACGTGCAAACATTGAGCTATAGTATTGCGGTCTAACTTATCAGGTCGATTAATTTCACGTAATGATGACATAAACTGGCCACCTAGATCTTACGATTTAAGACCATGTGATTACTTTCTTTGGGGTTTTTTGAAAGGTAAAGTCTATGTGGATAGCCCAACAATAATTACACAGCTGAAAAACAACATTCGGAACGAAATTGATGAACTTAATGCGATAATGTGTGGGCGAGTCCTTGAATATTGTGAAGCTCGTATGAGAGCCTGTTATTTTTTACACATAATTGTTAAGAGCCATATTTTTATAAAAATAAAAACACTAGGAAAAATCTAACTGTTTACATTTGGGCCCCACTTTTGAAAAACCCTTTATAAATAAAACACACAAGAATCAATCAATTTGTTGTGATCACTCCTTATTGCCGTCCGGATCATCAATAGAGGCTGATTTATCCACAAAATTAAGGCCTTCAGATGCTTATAAAGAAAATATTATTCTCTTGCATGATCTCAACGGTCAATTGACAAGATAAATTCACGACATTACCTTCATGCCAAATTGTGATTTCAACTAGTCGATGTTTTGAGTTGCCTTATGGTATGTACCGTCATCCTGTTAGTCCAACTAAATAACATTCGTAACGGATGGTCCAAATACAAGTTTCTTTTTGAATCATATATTATTTTGACACCTAGAGCTCTTTCCCGATCGAAATCTTGACTCAGTCAGTATTATGCCTTCCATCAACCTTGTGCTGCCCAAACGGTACGTTTAATAAAAAAAGGTTTGGCCGAAATGAAGCACCAACCGCGCGTACAGCAAGTTTGTGCAAAAAGTTCGTGAGACTGACTTGCTGGCGGACAACACTCACGGTCCCTGCCGTCATACGACCGAACATGAACTTTCCATCAATCTCAACAACACAAAATATGACGCGACAGCCTGATGAGAATTTTGCACAAATATCTCAGAGTACTCTCTTACAAATTCCAATTGACTTAGTAATTAAAGGCAAACGACCATCCCCCTCAATATCGCTTCGCAGATTGGGTCTTACACTAGTTCGAATTGGACGTCGAATTTGGCCGAAAAATTGTTTTTTCTGACTAAGCGCATTTTCCCCTCGGCGGCTTTGTTAACAAATAAAACTGCCGCATCTAGAGATTGGAAAACCCGCAAGTGATTATCGAGAAGCCAATGAATTCGCAGAGAATGACAGTTTGGGGCGGATTGTGGGTCATTTAATTTCGAAACTACTGCAGGAAGTTAACTTCGGCGAAAGGCGAGCGGTACGGAGACGTGATAACCGAATTTTTGTTAGCTGAAATTGAAGACTTCAACTTGGATGATCTCTCGTTTCAGTACGATAGCGCGCGATGCCACAGAGTCCATCAAAAATTGATCTTCTGCACGCTAAGTTCGGTAATCGTTTTTTACAATTGTCGCTTCGGAGCTGCGATTTGACAACGTTAGACTTATTTGTGGGGTGCCCTTTAAGATCGATCTTATGCGGACAATCTAAAAATTCACGCCATTCGTCCCAGCCATTCGTGAAATGGAACCAGAAACAGTCAAAAAAGTCTTGGAAAATTGAGTTGACAGGATGCGCTACTGCGGAACCATCCGCGACAGCCACACGAATGAAATCGTATTTCATTCATTCACTAATGGAAATGTACGCTCTTTCTTATAAAGTTATAACATATCGAAATGATTTTTGTTCAATACAAAAGGTGACCAGGTAAGAACGATAGAAAACAAATTTTAAATAAAACAACAACGGTGTGAGATATAATATTGATTCTGGCTTTATTTTGAAGCTACGTTCATGACATTATGTATTGAATAGCACATCATTATAATTGCAGCTTCGGCTTCGCTGGCTGTGCTTTAAGTGGTCGGTCCAATATGCGTCGCGTTATTCCGGCAATATCGTGTCGATGTTGGCCTCGAGTTCGTCCAAAGTTGTTGGCTTGTTAGAGTAGACAAAGGACTTGACGCAGTTCCAGAGAAAATAATCGAGTGGTGTCAATCGCATACTCGTGGCGGCTAATTGATGAACGCTCGCCGTGAAACGACCCAGTCGCCAAATTGTATGCTATTTAACCACGGCTCGGATATATCGATGTTGTCGAGCTCTGAACACAGGAAGTAGGTTAATATCGCTCTATATTTGAGACCATTGACGGTAACGGTATCTCTTTCCTCATTTCGAAAGAAATAAGGTCCCGTGATGATGCCATGCCATAAACCGGACTAAATAGTAAATCTCTGTAGATGCATTGACCCTTGGCCAAATACCTGTGGATGATCCAAAAATGGGCTTTGCCCGAGATGATTTTTTGGCTAAAATCCAGGTCTCCGCCCAACATTTCCAGCGCCCAATTAGCGAACTCACGTCTATGGTCGTCCGGCTTCAAGTCTTTCGTCACCACAATTTTATACGGATGTAGGCGCAAATCCAACCGCAATATAAGCCGGGTTAACTCTCTGGCGATTCCCAATTCAGCTGAATTGAGCCGAAGCGACATTTCTGGGCCTTCTTCCATACTGGCCGCTACGGTGGCTACGTTTTCTTCATTTCACACCAATCTCTGCCTGGTTGGTGGCTCAAGATCCAAGAGTGTACTCACGCTCAAACTGTGTCTTCACTAATCGTTAGCCAAATTTGCTAATGTCATTTTAGTATACGCTCCTGCCCCCCAAAATTAAATAGACAATGGTAAAATCATCAGAAAGGATTGAATACAGTCACCACGTCTCAAAACGGACCTAGGCTAATAAATTAACTTTGGCGCGGAGCAGTTTCTTCATCTTACTTTTTACAAAGAAACTTGGCGGTCACCTTACCCTAAAGCAGTCAGCTCAATTGGACCATCTTGCGATTGACGTGAATACTAAAAAGTATAACAGAATGTAGACTCCGACCACTGCCTAAGAAATATCTACAGACGTAGATTTAACCCTTTCGAGTGAAACCCGTGGTTTGATTTAGAGTGCAGATAAACACATGTTCCCAGACAAGTTGCCCCTAAAACGTCGTTGAAAAGAAGACTGAGAGCGCCTCGTGTATTTTACGAGCAACGGAGGAAGGATATATACCAGCTTCTTGAAGCGGGCGATGGAGATAATAGAGAGGTACTGCTACAGGAACAAATTTGGAAGTCCAACCAAAAGGTAAAAAGAACATGTCAAGCCACCAAGACCCAAACGGAAACCTGTCGAAATGGGTAAGCAAATTTAGTAGTAAACGAAAACGACTCAAGTTCTGGTGTCAGGCAGAACAAACCATTTAACATATGCGATGAAAGCCAACATTTCCACCCACCTGACCAAAATAAGAGGCAGGAGTTTCATTAATATCGCCTACAAGGACTTGTTCGCCGTATCGTGTGAACGCCTAACGATCGGATTTTCACATATCAATGCGGTTTGAGTAAGTCTAATTGACCAAATATTTACACTACACCACATCCTCAAGTAAACCTAAGACGTCCAGATCGATATTCTATTGATTTCAAACCCGCATTTGACAGGATCTATAGAGACGATCTACAAAGCATAGCATATCCCCCAAAACTCATCAGATTGTACAGAATGCCAATGAAGAACACTAATTATCACATAAAAGCTCGTGCGCTGTCGTGTGACTTTAATATTATTACATACAGGGTGTGCAATCTGGAGCTTCGGTATAGAAATGTTTAATAATTTTAACAATTCTTACCCGACCTGCTTCAGTAAGCACGATTTGAAAACGTCAAATTAGTGCAATTTCAATCAGAAATAACTTTACACTGAATGAATTAGTGTCGCTTTACATTGTGTTATCTCAGCGTACATATCGTGGAAAATATCGGGGTCGTTCTGTACCTTCCGTCAACACAATTCGTCGTTGGACCACACGTTCCAATAAAGCTATGGAAGGTGTTGGAGAGAGTGTTGCTGAAAATCCAAATCTCGTATAACTTTGAAGC
Source organism: Volucella inanis (assembly GCA_907269105.1). Lineage (NCBI taxonomy): Eukaryota > Metazoa > Arthropoda > Insecta > Diptera > Syrphidae > Volucella > Volucella inanis. Next base: position 129,085,271 of record OU026157.1, read on the forward strand.
AAGGCCTTCACATGTTTCCATACAAAGTGCAGTTGATCCAAAAGTTTTTGGAAGCGGACCGGCCGCGTCGCTTGGCTTACGCAAACAGCGTTTTTTGAAAGATTGAAACTGAGCCAGATTTTGGGAGCAAATTCTGATAATCGATGAAGCTCATGTTACCTGAAGTAAACAAACTCATGAAACACCACGATGAAAAAATGACTGTTTGGGCTGGTATTTGCTCCATTATACTTTAAAGTTGAAAGGACGTTCGATGGCAATCGGTATCGGTAGGTGTTGGTGCACTTTTTATGTCCGCAAATGAGTGAAAAGCGTCTACAAGACTTCCTTTTTCAAGAAGACGGCGCGACATGCCAAATTACGTGCCAAACAATAAACGCATGCACGGCGCAAATTTCCGAAAATTTTGAACAATTACCTGCTTACGAGCGAGCTGTATTTGGTGAAAATGTGTGAACGATTGAAGAAACGCAGAATATCGACGAATCTGACAGGATGTTATAATTTGAAACCATATCTTTGAGTTGGTTTGGCATTTTGCCTTTTTCAGCTGCGCTAATAACTCTGAAAACGCCACCCCATCAAAATTCAAACGAAGTAACACTTGCCAATCGCTAATTCTTTGGCCTAAAAGACCAAGAAGACCAACGTACCAATTCTTATAGAGAAACACTAAGGTGACTCTATGTAAGGTCCTTATTATCCCGGATCCGCTCTATTGGGAAGAAGCGTGGACATTAGCGAAGGCAGATGGAGATTTCCTTGGTCGTTTTGAAAACAAGATTCTTAGAGTTGTTTTTAGTCTCATTTGAATGGAGGTGAGAAGATATAGCAACGCCTCGTAGGAACAATACGCATAAGCTGCCTGAGAGGGATAGGACATGTAAAGCGAATGAATGTTAACGCTCTAACCCGAGGAGTAATCGACTTCTATTCAAAGGGTCAATGCAATAGTTTTCCTTTTAATTATTAATTAGATGGAGGCAGTTGGCCGGCTTTACCCCATCTTTGGAGACATCTATTGTTTCACCACGAGGTCCATCTGGAACTTCAGCACCATTTAAGCAGATTGTATTCTCAGAAGGATTAATATCCAGAATGATGAAGCATATCAGGTGGTCGTGTCATGTTCAATGAATGTCATAAGATAATCCGGCTCAATTAGCAATAGAGACCTAATTTCCAGACGAGGTTTGTTCGAAGAAGAACGGAAGATCGAAAAAAATAAGTCAAATTTTGACCTCACTGATCTCATTAATGGCAATGCATTACTATAGGAGAAATAGGCATAAGGTATTCAGTGGTTAATAGGGGAACAAGAAGAAACCGACGAATAGTTGTTTAAAGATTTCAGAAAGTCAGCACATGTGAGCAAAATGAAATCGAAACTCCAATTGCAAGGTAAAGATGCCACCCGTTTCTCAAAAACCAACATAGACCGTTTACTAAGCTGGGTTGAAACTACGAATACTATTTCTATGGTTTAAACTCTCCGAAGTAGGGACGTTTAAAATGTACCCTGCAGACATTGCGGTTGAATAAATGAATAACAGATTACCCCTGTGGTGAAGATGCTCGTATGACCACTGTCAGTCCTTGTCAGTTGAAATATTCACAAAATGAACATGTGGTTTGGGTTTCAACTTAACCAACCACCTGTTACGATATCTACAAAAGGGCAGAAAACTGGTTTACCTAAAAGTGGAGTTTGGACAGGTGATCTCCCAATATGAGCAGCATCTTCTCCTCTGTAATTCGTTTGTTAGTATTGAAAAAAAGTTCAATCGCATGCAAGGTTACAATCAACTGACATGTGGACGTATTTGTAGGCCAACTGGCTGCCAGGTTATACACCTAACGTATGCGTACACAATAGAAAAGTTCATAAGCGATAGCCACATTTTTTCACCACAATCGCCAGCTTAATAAGCAAATGAACTATTCAAATGCGCAAAGCTCAACACATCGACCTTGTCGGGCATTATCGGTCGGTTCACGAAATTTATTAAAGAAAAACGTCGACGGGTTTTCGTGTCAGTTTGCACAGTGAAACGACACGAATGAGGGCGATTTTTATGGATTCAGCATGTATCGTCCATAAAATCAATCCTTTTGCCATGACTATGACTATGATTCTGTCTGTGGCACGTACATTTTTTAACAGATCTGCAACTTTACAGCTAGCAATTGAATACCACTGAGTCACCTCTTAACTCCCTATATGCCTAATTAAACCTATAAAACCATTTCACAATAATAAGCCAGCAAAATGATAAAGAAACAATAAAAATTGCACAAACTCACCTTGAATGCGGTGATCTGCTCTTCCTCTCACTTTATCCACTGCTTCTACTCTACGAATTCTCAAAATTCATAGACACAACAAAAGGTGACACGAATAAATCTTCGAAACCAAATCCCGACCAAGGAACCACAAAAGTTTATGCCAAAAATCGAGAGGAAAAAATGCAGATTCGAGCCACTTATCCGGAGTGTAACTTTCGCGTTTTCTGCCCTCCAGTCCCTCTACCAATCGAGGGGAATCAATTAAATTTTCAGATTCAAGATCTCAGACGCTGCGCTTCTCCTTCCCCGTCAATCGAAAGAGAAATTAAACAAAAAAAATCGAATTCTCGTTTTTTTTTTGGAAACTAAAACTCGGAAATTGCTGGCGATTTGACGTTTGATTCGAGGCGATCCTAACCCAATCCGAGTGCGATTCCAAAGATTTGTGTTAGTAGAACTCAAAATAAAAACGAAAACGATTTAATATTTTTGTTGTTTTTACGTTTTTTTTTTTTTTTTTTTGAGGAATTTCACATTTTTCCCTTCTTTGTCAAGTGCGCGACAACAACGACAACGGCAGCGACTTCAACGACGACGAGGTTGTTTCTCATTTTCGTTATCTTTATGCGTTCGACAGTTTCACTGGAATTTCGACTACCACTTTGGAAGAGTTGTTTTCCTTTTTTTGTCTTTTTCGTGGTTTTATTGAAATTTGTAAAAAAAAATTCTTTTTGTGTTTATGCAAAGTTTGCGCAAAGTTTAACGCGACGACGTTGCCGTAGAAATTTGTGCAAAAGTTGGTTGCAGTTGCAGACGATTTTGCATATTTTTTTCTTGACACTTGGAGATGGGAGAATAACACAAAAGTGGAAAATTTTTGACGTTCTTCGCGCGTTGACATTCGAAGGAAACTTCAAATTTTTTTTATTGTTTTGCTATTTAGTGCAAAGGGATAACGGAAAAAACAACGAAATGAAACGAAACGTCGAACGTCGCACGACGTCCTCGACAGACGGGAAAACGGTTTTACAGTAATAGTGCCCTTGCCGTCACTTTCTGACGTTTTGGATAGGGTTTTGTGGAGTATAGGTATGACAGAGTGAGATAGAGGCATGAAATTAAGAAATTGAACGAAGGAATAAAGTGGATTTGGATACGGATAACCATCAGCTGAGAGAAATTGTGTGCTGAAGTTGGTTGTCATGATGTGTTATACGGTCAGGGATGGTTCTGAGACAAAAGAAAAATTACAGTTTCCTCAATAACTGTTTGTACATATTTATACAAAATACTTTGCACTCTATACAAATTGTTGACCGGTTGTAGAGTCTTTAGAATGAATTCACAACCCCTTGTTACATTTCGTTGGTTGAGCTTCACGCCATCAAAGTCTCATATTCTCATAGCTGTATTTAGCAAGTATGGTGGACGATTGAATTGATTTTTTAGCCATTGTTTCTGGTCTTCTGTTAGCGTGTGTTTTGTTATTTTGTCTAGACTATCGTGTAAAATGCTGTAAATGCTTACTTCACTAATATTCAACTCCCCAGGCATCATTTTAACTGTAATATAGAAAACAGAGTGAGCCACACGCGATCAACACTGTCGTCTGTAATAAAAATGCGTGAGCGCACCTCTTTTGGGCTGTCTTACAATGACTGGCAATCATTTTTAAAACGTGAATAACATTCAAATACCATGCTACCAAAAAAATGCTCTTACTAGCTTTTGCAACGTTTCGTTGGTAGTTTTGTGCTTTAATTTTTCAAACGTAAAAGCCAAAACACATTATTATATCAAGTCATGCCACTAAAATTTCTTCAGTGGCTAAACAAAGAACAACACAACGGAATTCACCCAGAAAAACGCAGTAGCTCCACTTGTATATTCAATATAAAAACAATTCGGTAACTTTTTAATAATTAGTATTTTATCCACTTTATGACTGGTCCGTCGTATCACGCTTCTTGGATGACGGTTGTATATACATTGCAGCACTATATGTCCTCTAGACATTTTTCGGTTGCACGAGATCTGTTAAGGGAGTCAAAATATTAGGAACGCTACGTCAACGTTGATTTCTAATAACTCTCCAGTGATAGCTTATTTGACAAGGCCGAACAGATCGCAGCCAAATCTTCCAGATTGTGTCTTCGCCTAAGTTGGAGTACGTCGAACATTCTACTAGGTCACTTTCACACTTACGTAGTAGCAATAGTAATTAAAGACCTTAATATGGTATATATCAACCCACTAGTTAAGATAGTATTTCATTCATTCTTGACAGCTGAGGTTTCATCAATCCCTTACTTTATGACTCATTTATCCAGCACGTCCCTAAAAGAGGTAAATAACCCTTTCTTTACTGCTACAGCCCCATTGCATGTAAGTCCATTCTAAGATCAACAAAACGCTGATAAATTATCAGCTCATAAAATATTTTAAGACACGAAAATACATCAACGTACTTAATGATCTTTTGCTTGCTACTTCTTACTCATATCAACTTAGGTGTCTTTCGGCCTCAATCAACATCAAGTTGGTTTAAAAGTGCTTACACTTAAGCTTGGTACCTAAGACAAGCCGCGTTCTTGCGACCAAGTCAATGTCGCTCAATAGTCCACAAAACTCGTTCTTATATCTACTTTTCTAAATTATGTTTATATAGATGGGACCGAAAATCACTCTAAGAACTTTTCTCTCGAACCATCATATACGTATATTAGAAGAACCTCTTCATGGCTTCGATCAAATGCTTCTCTGCTTCCTAATTTTTCTTTCAGAGAACCCGATGTACCTCCCGTCTTCTTTGCTCAAAGAGTGAATGAAAAGTTCGCATCACTTTTTGAAACGCCGCATTTTAGGCCTCTTGTTTCACTGCGTACTCTTGCCGACACATTTTTTTAGATTAGAGTTCGAGTTAAATCAATCTTGATTCAATCAAGTTTCTCTAATGGCTTGCTGATAATGTTGCCATTAGTCCTCGGATGTTGATGTTTTCAGGACTCCTGAAACTGTTTTCAGAGACTTGATCAGAAAAGGCTCTGGCAGTCTTTCTCCCTTTTAACAATTCAACGTTAAATACCGCCGCATTTGCACCTTGGTTGCTGGAAGGTAGTTCTCAAGGTGGTTCTTCTAAACCTTTGGGTGTCATGTATTGCGACAATTGCAACATGATCAGTCTGATTGATTTGGCGTCAAAATCACTAAAGACGATCCTAACGTTGCGCTTATGAGATTGCTCACACATTTGTTCGAGAAGCTCGTAGAAACAATCTTAGGCAATTTCGTCTTTTTTCCCTATGTCTGAAGTTCAAAACTTCTTGCCTTTCCTCAGTCCTTATCTGATGACAAATAAACATTCAGACACTTCTTGAATTGATATCTGTTTTGTACCGGTTAAAGGCTTCTGCTAATTGTCCGGCTGCATGCGGTTATAGGTTGGATAGCTCTAGGTAAAGGCTGAAAGTTAATGTCTGTCGCTTTGTTTGTTGGGGTCGTCACAAGTAAGCCCATTATTTCCAAGGTCGTTTATTGCTCACTGTTTCAATAAACCTGCCTACTAGCTGAATTCCAGCCCTTCAATGAAGTCTGCGTTTTCCTAAGCTGAAATGCTTGCACTTGAGCTCAAGGCATCTGTCTACTTATTACCTCTACGTATAATTGTACACACCTAACGAGAGACCTTACATTTTGAGGTTCCGTGGTTAAACTTATCTTTGCCGGACCAAGTTGACCGTTTTCGAATCGTCTCGAAGTATGGTAAAACAATATTTTTAGCAACCGTTTCGCACCAAAGTTGGTCACTCGAAGGTTGGGGATTTTTCCCATCAAATGTATGTGATGCAGAGCCAGTGCTAATGCAAAAGTCACGGCGGTTTTCTAAGCTCAAAATCATACTTCTATGGATTTCCTAGGTGGTTTTGATGGTAAGTGGTTTTAAGATTTTAATTGCTATATATGTAGAAAACCTAATCAATTGTGATTACGGCAGACACATTTTTTTGCTGTTCAAAAATGCTGGAGAAACCATCGTTTAGTCTGGTTCTTCTTACGGCACTCCTCTAAGAGAAATTCAGCTTTTTGATTGAATAATGAATTTGGTTCTGAAAATCCAATGTAATTCTGATATTTGTAACTATATTGTCAAAGCTATGGCTTTGTGTTGCTACCTTTTTGCTGGCTTAACACGCTTGTCATGCTGCTCTTCATTTATTTTGCCATGCAAGTTATCACTTTTTTGATCTGAAGTATTCTAATATTTTGTAAGCCTGCAAAAAAATAAAATAGCTTTTACCTAGCATTAATCAGGTGGCAAACTTTAAAATGTAGCAGAAATAATAAGAAACTATTGATTTGCTGTTTTAAAATTCACAAATGTCGGTAGTATGACGATCAAATAAATTCGTATATTCGCCAAAAAGAAATTACCGTCAATTTTGAAATTTTCAATTCCATAGTTTCTCAAATATTCGTTTAATTTTAACAACCACCTCCACCTTCATTTCACAATTCGTTTTCCACAAACAACTGTCCAATCAGCTGTCACTGTCACTAAAGTCAATCGGAAAAGTTTTTTTGTTTTTGGAAACTGCAAAAGTCGAAATTTTAAAACGATGGCTAGCCGTGAAGCTGTAAAAAAGGCCGTACAACAAGTTCGTCCAATCCTTTCTGTTGACCGTGAGGAAGCCAGAAAACGTGCCTTGAACCTTTACAAGGCATGGTATCGCCAGATGCCTTATATTGGTAGGTCGTACCCAGGTTATGTTGTGCTATTGCAATTGTTATGTAAACGTTGGAACTCTAGTGCTACCATAATCTCTTTACAGTCATGGACTACGACATCCCTAAGTCGGTGGAAGAATGCCGGGCCAAGCTTCGTGAGCAATTTGTGAAGCATCGCAATGTGACTGATATTCGAGTCATTGATATACTGGTCATTAAGGTGAGCTGACAAAGGAATAGTTCGTAGGGGAATTGGTTTAAGTTGCTTATTTTGGTAGGGTCAAATGGAGCTCAAAGAGTCAATCAACATTTGGAAGCAAAAAGGACACATTATGCGCTATTGGAAGGAGTCTGAGGAGCCTAAGCCAACCGATTTTCTTTCGAAATTCATTCAGGGACATAATTAGAAGGTATTTCTTGTGATGTGACCGCTCCAGAGATCAGAAGAGGACAGAAATTTTACGACTATGTGGCGAATTGTTGAAACTGATATGTCAGTCATTAAATGAATTGTTTAAGTTCTATGGAGAGGAGTTTTTGTTTTGGGAGTCGGCTATTTATCACTGTTCAAAATCGAAGGTCAACGGCAGAAGAAGACTCATGCAGTGGGTAGATCCCATTTGCATAGTAATTGCTTCGAAGACAATTGCAGCAGCTGACGTATGAATCATGCCATCGAAATGGGAATGTCAAGACAATTGACTTGCCTTTTATTGCGCATAAGGTGGTGGACATTGAAGGTTTCATGGATGAGTAAGAACTCTGCAAAAGCAAGTACTGAAGAGGGAATCAAAGGCACGATAAAGAATGCTTCAGACTTAAAAAAAAGCAAGAATTGATGCCTGGAAACCGTAGTCTTTGCTTAAAAACTATAATTCTTCGTTGCCTACAGTTTTGGTTTCAAAAAAACAATTGGAGACCACAGATGGTATTAAGTAAAAGGATCTCCAAATATTTGTCTCATTTAAGAGTTGTTAATGATTCTGTTCATATTCAATGCTTTCTCTAAATTCTTTGATATGGTTTTCGACCTTAGGTAAGAAATCTTATGCGTCCGACATGTGAGCGAGCGTCTTATGACAATCCCCATCGAGGTTAAATTTGCCAACATAAGTGGTCTATGCCACCAAAGAATGTTTCTATGAGCTTCTCGATACAACATATGAACAATGTCCGAAGTATGACGTTAAAATCGCACTACGCTAGCTTAACGTCACGATAAGAAAGGAGGAAATCTTTGATAGGAGAGTTGGTAAACATATCCTATACGGCACCACGTCTGGCAATGAACTTAGGCTTATTGACTTTGCGGCGAATTTTTTCCGAACGCGTATCCCGAAATCTCTTAACAACTCGTATGCCGCCAACATCAAGTACTGAAGACCAGTAACAATGAAGCCAAAGTGTCTTCAGACACGCAGCAACTAATGTGCTGGACTAGAATAAACTATCCAACTTAGTCGATAATAGCTTAAACATACGCCCACTTGCCCGAAACGAAGTAATGATAGCAATGTCTAAATTGAATTCCAAAAGCTGGATTTGATGGTTTACCAGTCGGGGTATTTAAAGTTGCTGGTATTGATTTCGGGGAAATCATACCCCAATTCATTTTTCAAATCTAGCCGGACGAATGGAGCTCAGCATAGTTTGCCCGATCCATAAAAAGCGATCTCCTCAACTGCAATAACTATAGAGTTATAAGTCTTCTCGACACCGCATACAAGATCTTACCTGTGAACGTCTGAAACCCTTCGTCAACAACCTGTATGGTTACTATCTGTGCGGCTTAGACCAAATCTTTACACTCTGGCAGATCATGCGAAAAACTCAAGAAGTCCAAATAAGATCGCATATGACAGCATTTATAAAGATCTCGTCTCTATACAGATCCATATGTAATTTTGGCACCTCTGTCAAACTAGGGCGTCTGTGCAGAATGACGATTGAGAACGCTCGCTGCTTTTTTGAGGTCGGTAACGACTTAACCGAGACCTTTGATCTTAAAAATGGTTTTAAGCAAGGTGACGCGTTGTTATACTGCGAATACTGGAGGCACAATATTGTGTTAAAACTCAGTGGGCGGTCACTAGTGCGCTCGCTAATTTTCACATGGAAACTGCCAAAATGGGTTTGGCGGTAAATGATGGCAAAATCAAGTATACCATATGCGAAACAACATCTAGGAATTGAACAGAATGTCACATTCGGCAGCTTTAATTTCCAGGTAATTAAGAACCTTGTCTACCTTGGATCTGCTATGAATTCTGGCAACAACACCTCAGCAGAAATGAAATGAGAAACCAGTCTTGCCAACCGTTGTTTCTTTGAGCTAAGTAGACAATTTAGTAGGGTCCCGAAAAATTTACGGGATTCTATATAAGACCTTGATCATCCCAGTTTTACTTTATGGCGCTGAAGCATGGACTCTATCGAAAGGGAATAAATATATCCTCGGCCGTTTCAAGAGAAAAATCGCCACCGACCTAATCAGATAACTGTGTATTAGTCGCCTGAGATGGCTAGAACATGAAGAGCGAATGGACATCAATATTCTCGCCCTCAGAGTCTTCGAATCTAATCCGGAGATACAAAGCAGTATAGGAAAACCTCACCTTAGGTGATGCGGACATGCAGAGGAGATTGAAGGACTTGGAGTGTTGGAGTGCAATTGGCTAAGGGTGTTAACTAACGTGACTTATATGGTGGGTCAATAAATCCCATAAATAATAAAAAGTTTGCTTTTCAAGAAGCAACTTTCAAAAGAACGCACACAAATTTCGAAACGGATCTGTCAAATAGTTTTGTTGTGACAGCCATTTGAACCAGACGTCTACGAAAATTTTCGTAAAAATGGAAAAAAGTGCATTTCATTAAACACTAAAAGCTTGAAAAGCATAATGGAAACTCTTCACCATCGATTAAAACCAACCACCACTGGTTTATTCAATTTTAATGCGGTCGTGCCAGCACAAGTGACGGCGAAAGTTGTGCTCGCTCAATTGAGGATACCGAATTGATGACAGCCGAGTGAAGGTTAGCGAACTTGAAGTTCGCTTATCACATGGATCAGTAATTTCAGTTTTGGAAACATATTTGGATATATTTAAAAACTATCCGTCAGATGGATAGCGCATTTGCTTACAATTGACAACAAACGCAATCGTTTGACAACTTCAAAGGAGTGTTTGGCGATGTTCAATCAAAATCCGAACGAGTTTTTGACCCATGTTTCCTGGACGAAACATGGATTAATCACAACACGCCGGAGAACAAAGAACAGTCGTGGCAGTGGTATCGTGGTCTTCTCCCGGTGAATCGAAACCGAAGGACAAGGTACGTCTGTTGGCCAACAAGGTCATGTCGACCGTTTTTTTTTTTGGGATGCGTGCTGTCATTTACATTGATTACCTTGAAAAGGGTAAAACGATCACCAGCGCCTATTGTGCAGAGCTATCAGGTTAATTCGATGCCGATTTGAAGCAAAAACGACCGCAATGGCAAAATTGCATGAATTAGGTTACGAGTTGCTCCCTCATCCAGCATTTCCTGTTTTCAAACATAAAGAAGTGGCTCGGCAGTAAGAGATTTGGGTCGAATAAAGAAGTCATCATTGAAACTAACGCCTATTATGAGAGCCTCGAGAAATAACATTATTTGGATGGCATCAAGAAATTAGAGAAACGTTGGACGAAGTGTATCGAGGTAAAAGGAGATTATGTTGAAAAATGAAAGTTGTTTTTGCCGAAAAGAGTATTCGTTATTACCAAGAACTAGTCTCCACACTGATTGTATGCTTCGTTTTGTAATTTCTTGGTCGAAGGTCGATTTATTATCGACACCGATTGGCTGTTGAGTGGTAAATTTTCCAGTGTTGACCTGTAATCCAAACCTAGACCCTCTGGTGTGTTAATTGATGGAGCCAAACATTGAGCCACGCCACCGCACCAAATACCTGAAACCCAAGATTAGTGAATCATCAAATCTTGTTCTCTGTGATGAAAATCAAAAGTTGTTATCAATTTACGAAATAATAATTGAACATTGTTCTTTGCATCCAATTCGAGACTTTCAGACGATGATGTAACTCATATCCCAGTTAAGTCATTCATATTAAAGATAACATCGTTTACTATACTATTTACCTGCATAGAATATGAATACTTTTATTACTCTTTTCTAAATACAACTTGATTAAAAAATAAAAAGCCAAATCGATAGGAGCTGAAATCGCATCATCTTGTAGCATTTAATTTTGTTTACCATTTGATTGACCTAAACTACATTGCGTTTTGTAAGCATTAAATTCCATTCTGTTGATCCGAGTACTCGGATTGGAAGATAGGTGGCTACACTCTAAAATGTGTACCATCATTTGGTATAACCTCTTCTAGCCTGCCTGTCAAAATTTGGTGACAATTCGACGCTTAGTTTTGTTTTGACATCCATTTCAAAACAACGTGTTGGAAAAAGAACAATATCACTTCGTGCTCCGATTTTTTTTTTGAGTGGCAAAACCTGCGAGGAAATCTAACCCATTCTCGATGGTATGTATGGGATATATTCACCTTCCCGTACAACAGTTTATCATTGGTTCGCAGAGTTTCGCCGTGGCCGAACGTCAGTTTTTGATGAAGCGCGCCCAGGTGGCAAAAAACGGATACGACAGAGGAAACTGTGGGCAAAATCCATAATCTCGTTTCAGCCACATTCTGCACGAGATTTTGGGTATGAGAAAGCTGTCCGCGTTTGCTCATACCGGATAGCAAGCGCAATTGTGAGACCACTTCAAAGACATGCTTGACCCTGTTTTTTCGAAACCCAGAACAGTTTCTGCGTCACTTCGTGACCGTCGATGAGACGTGGATTCATTGGCACACACTAGAGACCAAAGAGCAATCGAAACAGTGCGTTTTACACGGTAAACATGCTCCAAAGAAGGCGAAACAGCCCTCGTATACTCGTATGGTATGCTGTAGTTTGATTTCTACAACCGAAAAGCAGGGACGGGAGTCGGGGAAGAAATATGAAAAGCAGAGAGTACTGTCGTCAGCAAAGAAATATATTGGATTAGAAGTTGCAGACAAGTGAAAATGGTGAAAATAAAAAGAGTGTTGGAGACAGAACGGAGCTCTGGGGCATACCAGCATTTATTTTGTGAATATTAGACTTGAAATCATCCAAGGCAACTTTAACGTTCCGAAAGGTTATTTTCTAATCCATAGAAGAAGAGAATCATCGATCTCAAATGCACGCATTTTCAATAAGAGAACCTGATGTCAGACTCTGTCGAATGTCTTAGAAATATCAAGTGTTACTATCTTACTCTCGCCAGATTGATGTACGTGAGACACGACATCAGATCACCAGTGGATCTGTTGTTACGATACTGCCGGTCCTTGAGAAGTTTTCGTGTTTCGAGAAATTTCATGAGCTGACGGTTTATCAGCGTTTCCATGACATTAGAAAGAAGGCACGTTAGTGGAATGAACCTGTAGGATGAGAGAGAACAAGATTCGCCTTTTTAGGGACGGGCTGGACAATGCTGTTTTTCGTCTTATAGAGTCCTTAAGATTAGGACTGATGAAAGAGCGTACGCAGTGGGTTTACTAGTTCGAAAGAACACCTCTTCAGAAGAAGCGGAGATATACCATTTGGATCAGTGGGTTTCTGAATGTTAAGATGTTTAAGAATTCTTGGTACTACACGAGTGCGAAAGTGCAAACGTCCCATTGAAGACTCGACGCACTCAAGTGTAGGCGGGGACAAAGCACAATCTGGAAATGTTGAGATGGCCGCAAAGTGTGCAGCAAGCAGATTAGCCTTGTGCAAAGAGCTGACAGCTGGAATGTCATTGAAAATGAGCGTTGGGATGAGGGATGAGGAATGAAGCAAAATTTCTAATATTTTTGACGAACGACTAACTATTTTTACTACTTGTGGAGCATTTTAGTATCTTTTGCTTCTGTTTTTGGTCGTATTGAAATTTCACACGCCTAAGAAAGGCGTTGCAGTCATTTCTGGCTCGTTTGAACTCTCTTCGGTTTTCCTCTGTCGGGTTGGTCTTAAAGGACCGAAAAAACATTTCTCTAACCCTGATAGCCTCTTTACAACTCTACATCCGATGAGGGATAAAGCATTTCATTCCAAAGAGAATAATATCTGTGATCATATCAGCATATCATACTTTATATTTCATATCATTCCACAGCGTTATCGAAGAAAGATATGTACATAACGAGTTAAAATTCCTAAAGAAGTCTGCTCCAATTAGCTTTCTTGTATTGCCTACGGTTCTTTTAGCAATCTTTTCTTTAACTGTGGGGACGGAGAACGAGAAATTAGCTAATATGACACAATGGTCCAACAAGCTTATAGGGAAAGTACATAAACAGTGTACTTATCAGTGAAGGAAGCTAAAAACAAGTCCAAGGTGTTATCTTGCATCTTTTTACGCTTGCGTACCTGCGGAAATTATTACAAAAATATTGAAATTCGTCGTGAGGTCAGTCGTCATCATGGCTTCAGTGTACAATCCGTCGCACCCCAAAAAAGTTTGAGCGTGACTACACTCTTTTGGGTCTTAAGCCACGAGCCAGACAGAGATTGTGTCGAAATGAAGCAAACATGGCCGTCGTAGCGGCCAGTACCTAAGAAGACCTAGAAATGTCGTTATGGCTCCGCTTACCTGGGTTGAGTATCGCCAGAGTGCCCTATTTTGCGGTTGCAAAATACCGGTCGACCATAGACCATGCCGTGAGTTTGCTTATTGGTCGCTGGAAATTTAGGCCGGAGATCCGGACTTTGGCCAAAAAATCATCTTCTCGGACAAGACCTATATTTGGCTCAGCGGCTATATAAAAAAGCAAAATTGCCGTAATTAGAGCTAATCCACAAGTGTTCAGCCAAGCACCACTGCATCCACAAAGATTGACTGATTGATGCGGCTTATGGCATGACGGCATCATTGGACCATATTTCTTTCGAAATGAGAATAAGACCGTCAATGGTCTTAGATGTAGAGTGATATTAAGCGACTTTATGTATTCAAAACTCGACAGTTATGAAGGAAAAATTTGGCAACTGGTTTATCTCTATTATTTGCTCTGGGGCTATGTCAAGTCCTTATTCTACGCTTACAAACCAACCATGTTGGCCTCGAACATTTGAGATGCTTTGGCCAGAATATCTCCGCACATATCGGACTGAGTCATCAAAAATTTAAACGACCGCTTGAAGCAGTGAAGCCGAGGCGGCTATTTAAATGATGTGCTATTCCACACATAATGGCATGAACGTAGCTTCAAAATAAAGTCAGAATTAATTTTACATCTCACACCGTTGTTGTTTTAAATAAATTTTTTTTCCTATCGTTCTTTTCTGGTCTGTGGTGCTGTGATCCATGCGATCCATGGATTCTAAGGATCTCTTTGTTAATATGTGACCTCTAAGAATAACCAAGATCCTACTCGTATAGGTGTGATAAAACAGAGTTAAAAGTCATGGATTACTCCTTTCTTACGACCAGTACTCAGTTAAGGAGTATTAAGAGATCCATTGACTACCATGACTTGTTACAAATCAGAGTGTTGATCTTGGTAGTATCTCCAGGTAAGGTCGAAAATTTGAGAGTTCGATGTTTAAAAAAAAACTGAAGGTAGACATGTTAAGTCTATTAAAGTATAAATAGGACAACCAAGTACTTACGTCTGTCTAATCGCACGTGTAAGCATTGATTACCATTATACAAGCACGTACAAATGAGGTGCAATGGAAAATCATTTACAACAGCCCACCACCAATACTCTGCAGCGTTTTTTTCTGGCTTCCATGAACAATGAATACCCGTTTTGGAGGTCATTTATTTTCTCTTCAACTTAAAAAAAATATCGACACAGCATACAGAGCTCAAGTTCAAAGCTAAAGTCAGTTAACAGAAAACAAGACAATTTTCTAATTTTCTAAGTGAAAATATATTACCGAGTACCTAGTCATAGTTCCAAAAATGTAATTGCAAACGCATCTACACATAGCGCTTGCTATAATATAGATACGAATACCTGTGTTAAATACGTGATTGTTAATTGTTTTCTTTTTCCGTATCTTGTATGATACACTGGTAAGGTATGTTTGTTTTGTAAATAAACACGGCAGAAGTTACATAGTAGCAAACAGGTGATAAGACATGTAATTAGCACTGAAGGAATGCACTCAAAAATGACTACAATGTCTTGGATACAAAGTCATGACCTCCTCAGATGCTGAAAGATGCACTTGACCCTTTATAGATATAGGTATAGGTACTAGTACTTCCAATAGATACAACTTCGAAATCGAGTTATGACTAAGTAATTATCATCCAAGATGATCATTCATTAGAGGCAGTGAGATGTGATTCATCCACCTGTATCCAATATACGAAGTGCTTTTTTCTTTTCTGACGTCACTTTCTATAGAAGACCCACATCGACTCAAGCTTTTAAGCCATTTAAGTCGCTTACTCTAATGTGTTCAAGTGTTCGACTAGTACGAATACTCGTACATAGTGCGATATGCGATGTGAGCGCTAAGATTGCCAGCAATATTCAACTGATGTCTCATTCTCAGTCTAATCGCGCTAGCAGGTGGTTCCTTCGTTCACATTCGAAATTTAACAAAAGCTCATCGTTTCTAATCAACAGCATCGATTGCTTTATTGTTTCCATCGGTTACGAAGTTGGCGTATCGCGATTTTGGAGTGTTACTCGATAAGATACAAATTCGTATTCGAATTCCTACTACGTCTAATCACACCGACCGACGTTCAGGAAATTATTCCTATTTGAAGCGAAAAGTAAAAGCTCCCTTAACACCCTCCCAACCAAGGGATACAAGATAAACAAATCGATTTTGGTTTTCGGATTTTCGCCCAGCGATTCAGAGACGTGCGTTCACAGTAATCAACGAGTCACGACGAGGGTTGCGCACAGTTCAACAAAAAATACCACAAAATCACCCCAAAGAGAGTGAGTGCCAGAGATTCCACTATTTTTTCAACTCGCCTTTTCGAAGAAAACGGTAAGTTACTTTGCACATTTAACCGAAAACTTTGGGTGGGGAGTTACCATTCTACCATTTTGTATCTAATTACGATGTTTAACTACGAGGACAAGAGCGAGTGCAAGCAAGTCTACCATATTTCGATACAACTGATGCGATTATTGGCAATAAGTGACCGCGTGACCGCAGTGTAAAGTGTAATATATTCGTATATAAGTATCTTTACCACTAGTTCGTGTATCTACGGTGTTCTACTGTCGGCAGTGTTGTGGTATTGCTTTGGTGGTTAATTGAGAAACTTCTAATGATTAGTATTCATTTATTTATGTTTATTTTTTTTTGGGCAATTTCACCTGTATCAATTAGAGTAACGACTTTGTATTTACAGTCATTGTATCTGTACTTCAGTCTATTGGATATGTGTCATGTGATTGATTTCTATTCAAAACAACATCCTAATCAAACAAGGTGAATACTCTTGGGTTTGTGGTAGTATTTGAACATAATCTTTTGTAGAAAAAAAATAAAAAAAATAAAAAAAAAAAAAAAATAAAGAAATCGAAAAAAAAACTCCAAGCAAACAACAGCTCGTGTATTGGCTTAGACGGATAAAGTCGATTTCTATCAATTGAAGGTAGAGCCAATGTACTCGTAAATAATAATGAACCGATTAGCCGATACAATTGTTATCAATTTTGAGGTACCTCCAAGGCTATAATTACTTTTTTATGTATCTTCAAGTACTCAGATAGCAAGTACAGTGAGTGAAAGATATTGACGTAAGTCTAGGGTGGTGACTCTCATATAATTGAATTCTTTGCCAAGAATTGCATACTCGTATAGTTACGCCGGTTAAAATTTTGCTAGGTTTTCTGCAGTGTAGCTAAGTAGAGGTAAGAGGTTGCATAAGTCAAATCAGCCGTCAGAGTGATGAACTGAAGCCGAGAGTCCTATGAGATAGATGGCTTTTAAGGTTACCAGTTAATCCATTAGTATGATTTCACTCAATGAAGGGTACGAGGAGTTGACTATGACGATGTGTCATTATTCGGTCTCCAATAGTTTTGTTCCCAATTGCATCTAGTGTCCATGAAATGTATGCAACATGTAATTAGGTCGACTCATTGAATGAGTACCTTCAACTACAAGTTATCGCTTTCTTTTATATAAAAAATGTGACCAAAACAATAATCCTTTTCCCAACGTTCGTGAAATCCTGGGAATAGGTTGCTGCTCTACGAGTTCTCGACATTAAAACGTCACAGAAACATCACTTCGAGACGCTCAAAATATGAGTATCCCTGGAGATAATATATCGGAAAGGTTTTTGTATGGTATATACACAAAGACCGTCCCAATGACCCCTTTTTTTAAAAGTGCTTTAGAAAACAAGTTTTTCTTTTTATTGGAGCATGGAGAATTATGGCATGAATTCACACTCATCTGTAGTAGAATATCCTTTTTCAGTTTCCACATCTTTTTTTATAGTTTATTGGTGGGAGTGTTTTGAAAAATAAGTGTGAAGTGCAACCCTTAATAATGTGTTTTGTTGCGGATACAGAAACACTGGCTGTGAGTGCTACGAATATAAATAATGACGAAAACTTCGTTATTGACGTCTATGATAGTGGATTGCCGACTCATTGTTAATTTGTGAGCACTTAACTAAAAAAATGAGGCTTTATTCTTTCACAAAAATATTCCAGCCGGGTGAGTCAATTTTTATAAAAAAAAACAACCCGGTCTTATCGCAAAAAAGAAGTGACATCGGACATTTATAACAAATAAATTTCCAAGGTCATTTATTAAGGTCATAACTTAATAAATCGAAGAATCTAGGCTTTAGTCCAAGCTTATAATAGAAAAAAAAAACATTTTCGAAGTGACCGCTTCGAAACTGAAAGCTTCTGCTTTAGAAAAGGTCCCCATTAACTTGCGGCTCAGCAAAAAATTCAAGATCTCCTCTTTTTGCACAAAATAAGAAAACAAACATCAAAGACAGTAGAGACGTTTCCTGATCTTTTATTTATGACAACATTCTTTGTCTTGTGAAATGTGACAAGGAACATAGTACCTAGACCAGATGAAGATTGAAATTTTTTGTGATAGTCGAGAGTGGTTTTGGCATTACGAATAGTTCTTTCCTAGCTAATTCTTTAAAACTTAGCTCTTTCTTTAAATCAACCCTAATTTTCGTAACAAATTAATGAATAATAAGTATCTGACCATGGAATTTTCTTGCGAACTGCCAACTACTACGACCATGTTTCTTCCTGCATAGGATAATTTTTGTCGTCCACACAGATCGGAATAAAAACATCATTTTTCCACTCGGATTAAGCGCTTTATGTTGACATTATATGATAGATTCCTAAGGTCGCTAGGTTGCGAATGAGGACCACTTCTAAAATTATAGGGTTTTCTAATAACGACTTGACAACTTTTTTTTAAATAAAAGGCAAACCATTCGAGATATTTCAAAAACTTTATTATTGTCTTGAAGTACAATCAAAACATTTATGAATGAAACTCGACTACGTTCATATGGCCACCGCGGGCACGTTTGCAGCGGTCGATTCTTTGGACCCAATTTTCAACGACTGGGTCACATATTTCGGCCGAAACGGCCGCTATTTCGTGTTCAATGTTGGCTCTGAGTTCTTCCAACGTCGTCGGCGTGTTGGCATAAACCAATGACTTAACGTAGCCCCACAGAAAATAGTCAAGTGGCGTTAAATCGTACGAACGAGGCGGCCAATCGACTGGCCCATGTCTTGAGATAACACGCTCACCATACTTACTCTTCAATAAATCGATTGTAGCGGGCCAAAAAAAAATCGATGATTATGGTGCGATAACGCTGAATATTCACAGTAACGTGACGTTCGTTATCGTCGACAAAAAAATATGGCCCAATAACGCCGCCGGCATACAAACCGCACCAAACAGTTATTTTTTGTGGATGAAGTGGTGATTCATGAAGCACATGTGGGTTTTCACCCGCCCAATAACGCATATTTTGCTTATTGACGAACCCATTGAGCCAAAAATGAGCTTCGTCACTGAAGATGATTTTGCGACTCCGAATATCTGTAGAAAATTTTTATAATTTACAGACTTTGCTCGTTAGTGTACTTTATTATGATGAAAATGTTGAGTTTACTGAATAAATTGACAGTGACAGTTTAATGATTAGTGAAGGAGTGCATTCACAAATTAAATTCAAAGTTGTCAAGTCCCTATTAGAAAACCCTATATTTTGTATAGGTGATTCATCATGAGGTTTGATTTTCAATAGACTTTTTTTTTGACAGATCACGCGTGACTCCTATCAAACTGCTTTGTTACTTTTGTTCAGTATCGTTGGAAAATCATCATGAAAAGACTTACACCACAACAGCGTCACCAAAGCGTTCTGTAAGAAATGTTTTTCGTGCGATCCGAGTAACTTACGGTGCGCATAATCGACCTACTGAAACCACTATTGTCAATACCATTCGCAAATTTGAGTCCCAGTTTACAAACGTGGATGATACTCGACCGATTAGACCACGTCCATCACGCAGTGAAGAGACTATAGCAGCTGAGAGTGTATTTTGCGTATTTTACGTGAGGATCTCGGCCTAAAAGCGTACAAAATTCAACTTGTGCAAGAATTGAAGTTAGGTGACTTGAATTTGCGTCATATTTTCAGTGAATGGGCTCTGGAAAAACTCGATGAAAATCCGGTGTTTTATTGTGAAATTTTGTTCATTGAAGAAGCCCATTTCTGGCTCAATGGATACGTTAATAAACAACATTGCCGTATTTGAGTTAATGAGCAACCCGAATAGTACCAAGAGCTAACATTACATCCATTAAAAACAACGGTATGGTGTGGTTTATGGACTAGTGGAATTATTGGTCCATATCTCTTTAAAAATAAGGCAAATCAGAATGTTACCGTCAATGGTAACCGTTATCTCGCCATGTTAACGACCTATTTGCTTTCTAAAATTGAAGCACATGGTCTCGGTGAGCTCTGGTTTCAACATGACGGTGCTATGAGCCATACAGCGCTTGAAACAATGGACTTGTTGAGAAACCATTTTGCTGAGCACTTACCATAATTTCACGTTTTGCTATAGTAAATTGGCCGCCTAGATCGTGCGATATCACACCTATTTTCTCTGGGGATATGTAAAGTCGCAGGTCTTTAGGAATAAGCCAGCTACGATTGACGTTTTGGATGCCAACATTACTCGTGTTATCTTCGAGATACCAGTCGCTATGCTCGAACGAGTCGCCCAGAATTGAATCTTCTAAATGGACTACCTCAGACGTAGTCGTGACCAATATTTACATGATATCATTTTCAAAAAGTAAATGCCATGAATTGTTCTTTTAACCGAAAATAAAAATTTTATGTTCACTTTCAAATTTATGTATTTCATTTTACATTATAAATTGAACCTTACGATGAATCACTCTATATAACCACTTTTGGAAAAATATCTGTTCCACATTTTCCAAAACAGTGGTTGCCTGAATGAGTTCATTCAGAAAAATATACTATTCAGGGATTCATTCTAATATCTAAGCCAGGTTGCGATACTTCGCCTACTACCTTTCGCTCTTTGTTTACCAGCGAACAGTTTAAAGCAGTTCGAAACGCACTAGCGATCCTTAGTACCCTCACAGAAGACTTAATTTTTTTCTGCGATGTTAATCATCAGCCCTTAAATGTACTTATTAAAGCAGCTTTTTTGATCATTCAGTGCGCGTAAGTCTAGAACTTGTGGCACACCGCTTTGGTTTTTTTTTTCTGTTAGAACAGAGCGCTCACATATATGCCGCTTGTGCAGAGCACATAGATGATAAAAGCGAAGTGTTCCGTCACGACGCTATTAAGCACTTTTTCCTACAGAGGGATAGCAGTAAAGTTTCTAACCTCTTTGAGATGCCGGGAAACATTCTTTTACCCTGCCAGTATTGCAGCTCTTAATAGAAACCTTAATCGAGGATAAAGGCAGTCATTCTTTTACCCTGCCAGCATTGCAGCTCTTAATAGAAACCTTCATCGAGGACAAAGGCAGTCATAAAGCAGGTTCGGATTGTAGAGCAGAGTGAGACGTGCTAGGAAAAGCACCTGTGCAGCCGAGATAGAACTTTCTTTGGGATCGGGTAGCATATTTTCGCCAAAGCTTGTTCCACCAGATAACCGACGCATAGCATACGATTGGTTTTATCAAAGTCGTATAAAACCAGAGGAATTTTCTAGGTGACAGGGTCCATGTCTTGCCGAAAGTTGCGATACACTGCCAGAAAGCCAATAGATAAGAGATACGGTCCAACAAAGTTTTTTTTTTTTTATCAATTATAATACGAAAATCAACCTCCGATGTGTTACAATTTATTACATATGGTACTTCGTTGACGTGTTTCTGCATGTCGCAACCAGTAGATTATTCTCTAATAATTTGCCAAGTTTCGACCGTTTTCGTTCAGTATTTTCCCAATTGTTGCCGTTTTAACATGGAGAATTTAATTTATCTCCCGTCGCCTGTGAGGTACAAAGTGTAATTCGTTTTTTGCAAGCCGAAGGAAATGGCGCAGCTCAAATTCATCGTCAGCTATGTGCTATTTACAACAATACAGTGATAAGTGATGGTTCGGTACGTGATTGGTATAGACAATTTAAAAACGGACGCACAGATGTGCATATTGAAGGAGGCCAAGAGCGTAAATCGATCATGACAGAATTCGTGGTTCACCAAGTTGACCAATTTATTCGAAAAAACAGGCGTTTTACGATTTCAAATCTTGCGATAAGATTTTCCGAAATTTCTCGAACTACTCTATACAGAATCGTGTCTAACCCCAAGTTCTGTGCCCGTTGGGTCCCAAAACAGCTCACAGATGTCCATAAGACCCAACGTGCCAATTCAGGAAAAGCATTTCTCGAACGTTGAAGAATAGTGGCTGGATATGAGACTTGGGTCCAGTATGTAAACTTAGAAAGCAAATAGATGCACACTCATTCCCCGAACAAGCAAAAAAAAAAAAAATTCAAACAAACTTTTTTGATGGCCACAGATTTTTGGAACAGTAAAGGCATATTGTTGACCGAGTTTATGGAACCTGGTAACACAATAAATGCAGCGGCTTACTGTGAAACACTACTTAAGTTGATAACAGCAATCCAGAACAGAAGACGAGGAATGCTTACCAAAGGTGTGGTGGTTCTGCATGACAACGCACGATCTTACACTGCTGCACGCATAAAAACTTTAGTGGAGGAGTTCCATTGGGATAATTTTGATCACACTCCCTACAGTCCTGATTTGGCACCAAGTGCTTATCACCTTTTCCCAAAATTGAAATCATTCATTGCATCTCAACATTTTAGAAGTAATGAGGAACTTATGAACGGTATGAATCAATGCCTCAACGCACTGGCGGTGCCATTTTTTAAGGAGGGTACACATAAAAGCACATAAAACCTCACTTCGGAGGTTGATTTTGAAATAGCCCTCGTATTATTGTACACCAAATACTAGACTTGATTCGAGAAACGGTTGCCTTTGGGCACTTAGATCAGTCCAATCTCCATCAGACTCCACACGTAAAGTTGTAGCTCGTTATCGTATTTATATGCATCGGGTGTTTATTTTTTTTATACATAGAAGTGATGAAATTACTAATGTCTTGGTTTTATTAGCTTGTAAATTTTATGACATTTAGTGTTTGAAAATAATTTATGAGTGTGCCCCTATTTTGACAATAACGTGTCGGCTAGTCAACTCTTGTCAACTGTTGCTGGTTTATTAGTATACATAAGTGACTTGACATATCCCCACAAAAAGTAGTTCAAGAGCTTCAAATAAAATGACCTAGGCGGCCAATTGACAGGGTCATTTTTGAAATTATTCGTTCACCAAATGTTTGTGCCAAAGAGGTGATGGTTTTATCCATTTTAGGGCATGTTTCGCGGTCGTGCTGAAACCATTTGCCTCTTGGATGATTGTTATTGACAAAATCAAAAAATTTGACGGTAATGTTGGTTCCATCTTCAGATTTGAAGAAAAATTTGCCAATTATGCCTCCGGCATGTAAACCCACAAAACAGTGACTTTTTTTTGGGGTATAATGTGCTCACTCCATGTTGTTATCATATGCATAAGCCTCATCACTGAAGGTGATTTGACAGTAAAAACTCGATTCAACTTCCAGTTGCTTCTCAGCCTATTCACCGAACGTTCGAGGGAAACGACAATCTTGTACGGGTATAGGCCAAAATCTTTAATCAAAATTTTCCACGAGGCCGAGTTGCTGGGAACGGCATCGAATCGATAAATTTGGGTCCTCGGGGACACTCACCTCTAAATTGATGAATAGTTTTGCGTATAAGCTGCTCAGATGGACGATTATGAGCACAGTAAACTGGGCGCAGTGCTCTATAAGTTTGGCGGAATTCAATGTGTTCTCATGGCCAATGTTATTATGGTGTAGAATTTTTTGATACCGTCCTCTCAGCAGCTGGGTTTATCGTTATTACAGAACTAATTGTGCTCATCATTGATCGATAACCATATTGGGTTCCAAAATGACAGTAAGGCGAAAGTTCGCCTATGTCCCTTTTCCATGGAGGGAAAAACTATTCATTGACTCTTTCAAGGTTAAGAAGAAATGCTCTCGTGAAGGTGAGTGACTTAAAAATTCCGATTAGGACTCGATTTGAAATACAATACGGTTCCGTTGCCTGTCGTGTACCGTTCAACATGCTTCAAATGATTATTTGGATATACGGAATATCGTGACTGATATAGTCAAGAAAACAATGTTACAGGATGGTGGTAGAATCCGATTTTTTTCGTCCTTTTTGATACCATTTTGCCAATTTGTCCTCAGGCGTCTTTTTACCCAGGCTTTGTGAGTTACTAATGGTGGTTTACATGGTACCGGGTCTGTGAACATTGGTAAATTCTCAGCATTCGGTGATTCACACGTTGACAACTACGCTTAAAACCTGGGTTACGAGCTTGCCCTCATAAAAAACTTAAAACATGTTCATCCAAGGTATTCGTATGTCATTTATGCTGATGGTGAATAGGATACCATTGTGGCTGTATTATACTCTTATTTGCT
The DNA here is from genome assembly GCA_907269105.1 of Volucella inanis. NCBI lineage: Eukaryota > Metazoa > Arthropoda > Insecta > Diptera > Syrphidae > Volucella > Volucella inanis. The sequence goes on from OU026157.1 coordinate 129,109,448, forward strand.
TCAGTTAGCATCTCGTGTTAGGTTGCTACTGCTGTGCACTGGAGGTAGCTACATTTTGTATCATTCGTGAATCCTTTGATCAATTATGATACTGTAAGGCTCAAACAACTTTGAGTGAAATTCGCTGTTCCTAGTAGTTCACTCTTATCTTCATAAAATCATCTGTGGAATATGTCTGTGCAGGAAAATTAAAAAAAAGAAATAATGACTTCAAATTGAAAAATAAATGAGTAATTAGTAAGACATGCCGCATGTTAAGGGCTTATTTTGTTTAACTAAATTATGCATGCAAAATATTTAGGAGATTGTTTTCAAGGGTCATGCTGATAAAAGTGCTGGAAAATAATTATACTGTATTTTATAAATTACAAGTTTTCCCAGGAAGTGATTAATTTCTGTAAGTTTGAAAACAGTTGGTGATAAAGTATTTTTTTTTTTATGGTTGGTGCCATGTTTTTTGTCAGATGAAGTGCTGATACAAGCGAGAACATCAAAAAGGAAAGACTTGTCTCGGGAGATGCAGTTCAAAGTTCGTAGATAACTACGCTTGTGGTCCTAGTCCATACACTGAAACGCAGTGCTAACCTTCGCCTTCAAAATATCCCAGACAGAGAATTTGCAATCCAATCTTGGTTGACACGCGCTTTGTGAGACGGTGCCGAGTCTTGTTGAAATGTCCACGGTCTCCGACAGAAATGATTGTTTGCCCAAGGCTTCAATATTGTCTCTAAGACAGTTCACGGTATTCGATCGCATTAATTTTGACGCCACGGTCCAAAAATACGAGCGGAGAGCAACCATCGGCGGTTATGGCGGCCCAAACCATCATTATCGGTGCTGCCTGCTTTCTGGTGGTCGTCCGAAGGTGTAAATTTTCGAATGACCTCGCTCATTTTGTTTGTTGACATATTGCTCTATAACAAATAGCGACTCATCGCAAAAAAACCAAATTCGGCAACTTACCACTTTCGTGCAAGCGTAGCAACTCCTTCGCTCTTTCGACTCTAACTTTTTTCTGTTGCGGTGTAGGATCGTGCGCTTTTTGGAACTTGAATGGCTTGAGCCTAAGCTCATTTTTCAGTATGTGTTGCATCCGTTCCAAGGATATGTTGAGCTCACAAGCCATTTTTCTTCCACTTCGACGCGGATTTCGCTCAATTCGAGCCTTCACTTTCCGAACCATTTCCGCCGATGTTGCTGTTTTTTTATGACCACCTCCATGGCGCTTTGCAACGCTGCCAGTATCACGGTAACGAGCTATGGTTCGAGACACAAATGATTTATTCACGTTGAGGTGCTGGAGCTAGCTACTTGTGGTTTTCCAGCCAATTATAAAGCAATCACACTATCACGTTTGGATTCCATCGCGGATAAATAATTTTCAACACAACTGAGACGAAAATCGTTTAAAAGGCTTGTAAATAATATTGGGTTTATAACTTCATTCGTGCGATTTGCTAAGAGATGGCGTAACTTGTATTATTCCATTGCTATTATTCCATTGGAACATGCGTTGGAAAGCTACTGTCATTGTACGTCATTTCAGTATATGTCATTGATTTGAAGCGTAAACAACAATGATTTTTTTTCACTCAAATATGTCGAACTTTGTGCCTGAAAAAGTGTTTTTGCGGGGAGTTCTTCTTCATTACTGAAAACTGCTCCCGAAAGTCATCGTATTTTGGTGGAAGTTTATGGTGGACGTGCGCTAGCTGAGCGAACGTGCCAAAAGTGGTTTGCACGATTTAAAAGTTGTGATTTTGGCTTGGAAGACGGTGAACGTCCTGGGCAGCCAAAAAAGTTTGAAGATGAAGAACTGGAAGCTTACTCTATGAAGATTGTTGCCAAACACAAGAAGAGCTCGCAGAATCTTTGTGTGTCACTCAAGCAGCCATTTCAAAACGTTTAAAAGCAGCTGGATATATTCAAAAGCAAGGAAATTGGGTTCCACATGAACTCAAGCCGAGAGACGTCGAAAGGCGGTTTTGCATGTCCGAAATGCTGCTGGAACGCCACAAAAAGAAGTCATTTTTGCATCGGATTGTTACTGGTGATGAAAAATGGATCCATTACGACAACCCCAAGCGTAAAAAATCATGTGAAACCCGGCCAACCAGCCAAATCAACGGCAAAGCCGAATATCTATGGCGCGAAGGTAATGCTCTGTATTTGGTGGGATCAGATTGGTGTGCTGTATTATGAGCTGCTAAAACTGGGTGATACCATCAATAGACAACGCTACCGAACACAATTAATTCGTTTGAAGAGAGCAGTAGCAGAAAAACGCCCGGAACGAGGCAATAATTTTCCATCATGACAACGCTCGGCCTCACGTTGCTATTCCGGTTAAGAACTATTTGGAAAACAGTGGATGGGAAGTCTTACCCCACCCGCTTTATAGCCCAGACCTTGCCCCTTCTGACTACCATTTGTTCCGGTCGATGCAGAACGCCCTCACTGAAATACGGTTCACATCAGAGCAGAATATTAAAAATTGGCTTGATTCATTCTTGGCTGCCAAGCCGGCGCAGTTCTTTTGGGATGGGATGGGATCCAAAAGTTGCCAGAAAGATAGGAAAAAGTCATAGCTTCAGATGGGCAATACTTTGAATAATACTATTTTACATGTTTTTCTTAAATAAACGTTCAAATTTTGAAAAAAAAAAACCGCACGAATTAAATTATATACCCAATAAAATTATCTGTCATGTGTCAAAATTTGAGCTCACAGTAATGAACGGTTTGGAAATTATAGCAGTCTGAAGTTGGTTGCATTTCGAGTTAGTCAGGGTGTATAATACCATGAACTATTCTTCTTTTGATTGAAACTCTATTTCTGTCGTTATTGTTGAAAAGGAAACATGTATAACTCATTACACACGCAATTTCAATGACACGATGCAACAGATATCCAAAATAATTTATACCTCAAAGACCGGCTTGTCTCTAGTTTTTAAAATAATAAAAACAAGAGCAAAAGTTATGAAGCTATAACAAACAGAGACATGGATGCAGTTTTCGATATAAAATAAAATGATGACCTTATTTATGCTGATCTATAAAAATTTCCTTTTAAATTTTAAACGAGCAGCTTGTAATGTCTCTACCAGTATTGATCTGCGCAACAGTATTCTTTGTGATGTCGTGAAATCCGTTTGGATTTCCATCCTTATCCCCATAACTTTTAGGTTGCATAAAGCCTGCTTGCCATAAAATGCGAGGTGAGTGCTGGAAGATCAACAAGTTAAGACCAATCTTCTTCAGTGATGCAGCCCATTTCTCTCTTGGTGGTTACGTAAAAAAAAAATTCTTTTTTAAAGGACGAAGATGCTTGTGTCTTAGCCTCTGTATTATAATCAAACGATAACTAACTTTTTTTTTACGTACAATATGATTAGTGATATTGCTGTTGAAGATATATGATTTCGGGCTACGTGCCACATGCGCTGGTAAATTTGGGTCTATTGCTCAAAACTGATCCTCTGTAGTTTGATTATGAGACTAAGCGATGTCAGTTGGACACTAAGATTTATTTATTTATGGTATTAGAGCCTATCAAATCGTCTTCTGGGGTACTCCAAGGCAGTTAAGTTGGTCCTTTCATATTTGTTCTGTAATTATTTATTTTAAAAGATTTAAAGCGGGTGTTACTAGAGACGGAGAGAGAGAGAGAAAGATGGGTTGCATCCAACATTGAATGGGGTGACTAAATTATTAGTGTTATTGGACTCTTTGTTGTATTCTAGGAGACCACTCATCTAACGTGATTTTAGTTGCCAGAAAAAAAGGAATGTCTTTCGGGCACGGCTAGATTGACTACCACTTGAGCTACGGCTGCCTACTGCGTACAGGGTCATCCATTTGGTGGTTCCAAAAGTAAATTTAAATAAAAGATATTTATGACTCAGATTTCTATCAAATTTTTATTTCAATATATTGTTTGGATCTTGCCATCTTGTCTGCCACGGACGTTCTTGCAGGACTTCGTTCTGGCAAGGTAATTTTCGATGACTTTTCAACGTTAATCGGGCAATAACTCGGCCAGAATTTGATGTATATTCGTTTTCAAAGCGTCACAAGTTTGTGGACTGTGTGTATAAGCACAAAAATAAATCTAACGGCGACAAATCACACGATCTTGGTGACCAGTTCACATCACCAAAACGTGAAAAAACTCGTCCAGGAAAATTTTCTTGCAATAAAGTCAGAGCCACATGTCTTCTACATTTATGTCTTCGATTTAAGGTCAACGAAATTTGGTTAACATTTGGCTTTGCGATGACGGTTATAACATTCTCAGAGATACGAACCTATGACCCACCAGACCAAACTGCACACCATACAGTGATATTATGTGGATGCAATGGTCTTTCGATAGTTACATATGGATTTTCACTTCCTCATACGCGACAATTTTGTTTGTTAACGTATCTACCGAGTGAAAAACGAGCCTTATCGCTGAAGAAAATGTTGTGTGAAAATTGGTCATCCAAATTCTGATGTTCAAGCACCCAATCGGCGTATGTTCTACGCATTGCATGGTCAGCTGGTTTCAATTCTTGAGTGAGTTGAGCTCTATAATTTAAAATGCAAAATCTAAATGCGAGGCCAAATGCTGTACTCGTCGTGAACGCGATAGATTTGGATCGGCCCAAATAAAAGAAACACGGTCTTCGTTGAAGAGTCTTCGTAAATTCTGCTGTTCTTCTGTGATGAGTGTTTTAGTATCTCCCATCCGTAATGATAGATTCCAACAAGAAAACGTGTACTTCCATCAACTCTCTCCGGGAAGACATAGATATTCATCTCCAGTTATTCACATCCAATCTCAAATCTAACACTCGAAGCGTTGCGAGTCCATTCTTGACGTTATATTCGATAAAATCAATGAGCTTAATGATGAACTTACTACGAATAGAACAGTTTTGAATGATTTGGAAAACCCCATTGCAACAGCATGTTATAAAATCGATGGCTTTCCAAACCATTCAACGCCACATAACAGTCACAATTCTTTAATTTTGGCTGAATTGTTACATATCAAGGCCATGATCATTGTCACATTCAGTTCCGAAAACTCATTTTCTAAATCTTCGCACCAGCTCTTTTATCCAAAAATTTTATGGTGATATAACTGCTCTAACGTCAAATCCTCCTATCGCTGCCCCACGGAAACTTGTTACACAGTTTAAGGTGACGTGGACGCCGTGAGAGTGGCAAAGAGGGCTAGACCGGTTCCGTACAACGAATCAGACGTTCATCATCCTACTCGTCCAAGGTGCTCCAAATTACGCTAATTTTCTGGCAATTCGCAATATTCCCAACATCTCACCATGAAAACAAATGTAATTTCAAGATTAGCTTGCCGGCTAGATATGAATGGTTATGGTTAACTCATTCAAAACCAACCTCAACCTCGGAAATATGCGGTTCTCCAAATGGACGGATCATGCAACCAATAAAAACATCTTTATCTTTGTTGACTTTAATCTGCCTCTGGTGAAGTGGATTCCATCGGATGATCACTTCTTTTTTACCGCGTCAAACGCTAGTTCATCCAAGGAATGTCTATTCCTCAGACTTAAGGATATGCCCTACTCCATCGGTATGCAACTAGACCTTATTTTCACTAGAGTTTTCATTAACTCCACAATAACGTTTACCCCTTAACCATATTAACTATCGACAATTTTACGGTTACCCCCTATCTCTCGTTTAATAATATATCATCGACCGACCTACATACTATCGCTAACTATTTTGCAAACTCTTTTAAAAAATCATTTTCAGACAACTTCTTTGTACCTGACCTCATATATTTCAAATACTTTTCCAGCAATATTTCTCAAAAAGTGTGCCTCCAGTCTTTCGCACCCACTTTTCTTCCTATTTCCTTGACAAAATCGGAATTCTCCCAAGTTTGGAAGATCTCTTTTATAACCCCGATTCACAAAAAGGGGTCAAGGAATGAAGTAACTAACTGCCATTCCATTGCAAAGCTTTCTCACATACCTAAAATATTTGAAAGTTTTTTATATGAAGTTTTAAGCTTTCAGTGCAGGTCACTTATGTCATCCAGTCAGCACAAATTTCTGAAAGGTAGATCAATTAGATCAACCCTGTTTTTAGACACTTCTGGTGATCCACAATGCAGCAATCTAAGTTCTCTCTTCTTCACTTTAACTATAAACGATCTTGAGAGAATAATTAAACACTGCCCCCTATCCAATTACGCCGCCTACGCCCAAACTTAATTCTCCTTCAAGAAGACCTCCATAGGTTTTTGGACGTACATAAGTCCAATCAATCTTCCTCTCGAATTTATTTTCTGCATGACCAACCTGTACCTTAGGTTCGATCTCGTCGCGACCTTAGATGATGCAATCTTTAAAGCCAACTCATCGCTTGGTTTTATCAGATATCCCGAACCAAGACTATTCAATGTCGTTTTCTTCGATTTCCCTTTCGAGGATTCCCCTGAAGTGACTCCTTTATCATACTTCCCTATCGAGACCGTCTCAAGCTTCTTAACCAAAACGCAGAACGCAGCTGATATTCTTTTCATCCATCGACTGCTCTCTGGTTTTGTGGATTGCGCCTCCCTTTACAATTCTATTTCCCTTAACACTAACCCTCGTAATTTTATACTCCTACATATCGCACCTCTTACGATACCTACGAACCCATCTACCGCATCCCGTAAGGTCAACTCAAACCTCCTCCTTTTTGATTTTACCACCATTTCCTTACTTCCTAACCCTTATTTGTTATTAGTTTTTAAGTCCTAGTTATTAAGTTGGTTTAAGATTGTATTAAGCGAAATAAACGGGGGCCATCCATTCGGATGGATGATTATATCGATCATAATCTGCCGTAATCCGCGAAACTATTTTTGAAGTAAGTTTTCACAATTTAAACACATTCAACGACTGTGAAGCTATCCATATTGTAAAATGGCAAACCTTAAACTAAACATATAGTCTCGGATGACAGGGATGTGAAATTCGGATCACGAATTGAATGACTATAATATCGTTAATCGTTTATACGGGTCACATAAAGTCTCCGCGGTTCTTTAGTACATTTTTGGCCAATTTTTTACCATTAGGAGAGATTTGCAAAGACCGAAACAAATGATAATCAGAGGGCGCAAGGTCCGGGCTATACGGTGGATGCATCAAAACTTCCCAACCAAGCTCCGTCAATTTGTTCCGGGTCATCAAAGATGTGTGTGCTTGTCCAATTCTGGTCGCTCTTTCTTGATAGTTTCATTCAGAGGGTCGAGTTGTGCACAGTGGAGGATCGAATAGACCGTTCTAGCAGCTCATAATAGACAACTCCCTTCGAATCCCACCAAACACTCAACATAACCTTGTTTGCCGTCAATCCATTGGCCTTGAAGTCGTTTGTGGTCGGCCACCGTCCTTTGACCATGATCGCTTGCATTTGATATTGTCGTATTTAATTCATTTATCATCACCCGTAATGAATCGCTTCAAAAATGGTTCCATTTCGTTACGTTTTACCAGGTCAATTAAATTTCTTTGCGTTAATTCATGTGGCACCCAAACATCGATCTTCTTTGAGCAGCCTGCTCGTTTTAAATGATTCCAAACTGTCATACGGTTGATGTTTAGTGAATCTGCTATCACCATATAGCTTCCGTGCCGGTATTGCTTCATTAGTTGCAAAATTTCATCGACTTTTTCAGTGACAATCCGACCAGTGCGAGGTGCATCTTTCACTTCGAAATTTCTGGAACGGAATCGAACAAACCACTCCTGGGTCCGGGGTTCACTCACAGCATTCTCACCGTAAAATGCACAAATTTTCGGCATGGTTTTGCGGCGATTTTCCCTTTTTTATAGTAAAAAAGCATCACATAGCGTATTTCTTCAGATACCATCTTGATCAAAAAGTTCCCGGTGGCGTCACAGTGTGGGGCTCCCATTGTTCCGATTTGAGTTCTGTTTTTTTTTGTTAAGTTGGTACATCTGTTAACTCTTATCTTAGCATCATAGCTTGACATTTGCAAAAGTTACATAGCCAAGAGTACATCTATATATCTGTGTCTTAGCAATTTTTTTTACAATTTTAGAAATGGATTTAAATTTGCAACAACGAACTTGTCGAACGTCGGAGTGTGTCGAGTGTGCTTCGGCAACGATTCTCTATAGAAAACGGTCATTTACCAGTGGCACGATCGGCTCAAAAGTGTTCGTGAGTCAATCGAAGATGATGAACGCAGTGGCAGACCATCGACATCGAAAACCGACGAAAACATTGATGAAGTAAAAAAAATGCTGGTGAATAACCGCAAATTTACCATCAGAGAGATAGCGGTGGACTTGAACATTGCCTATATCCGTCCAAGATATTTTGGTTAATGATTTGGGTTTCCGTCGTGAACAAGCAAAGTTGGTGCCAAAAGACCTCAATTTCATGCAAAAAGAGGAAAGTGTTGACGTCGCAAAAGAGATGATTTTCAAGGCTGAATCCGATCCCACATTCATCAAAAGGATCATTACTGGAGACGAGACGTGGGTTTTTGAGTATTTACCAAATGAGCCGAGACCAAAAAAAACAACGTCGTTTTCAGTCAAAAAAAGAAGGCAATGCTCACGGTTTTCATGGATTACAACGGTGTAGTGCATCATGAATTTTTGCCAAAAGGCCAGACAGTAAACAAAGAGTATTATTTGGGCGTTATGAGACGTTTGTATGAAGCAACTCGCCGAAAGAGGCCAGAATTGTGGGCAGATAACTCTTGGATTTTGCACCATGATAACGCATTTTTTGACGAAAAATGCAACAAAAACCAGTCAATAGCCACCGAGTTCACCTGATTTGGCTCCCTGTTACTTCTTTCTGTTCAATCGCGTTAAAAAACCACTACGGGGAACGCGTTTCAGCAGCCGAGAGGAAGAAATGGAAAAATTGCAGGAAGCACTGATGGACATACCGAAAACCGAATATAAAAAATATTTCGAGGATTGAATCAAGCGCTGGCATAAGTGTGTTGCAGTTGATGGGGATAACTTTAAAGGGGACAATGAAGATTTAGATGAATGAACTTGTATTTTTAGTTTTCAGAATATCTTTTCTGATCTTTTTGATCAACCATATTCAAATCAGTATAACTTTTAACATGAGCAACAAATAACATAGCTGTCTTCACAAAAAAATGTAGCTTGATATGTCATCTTTCAAACACGTGTTCGTTTGACACAATCAGATAAGTGTTTCTAGATAAATGGACACCAACACCATCTAGTGACAAAAAACCAAGGAGACTTTTTAGATGACCAATAATTAGATACTTAGATAGTTAAGTATTTTGAGAACGGAATCGTATTTGTTTACATTCCCTCCGCTCATCGTCTAATATCAAACTGATGACTAATTTGTGTTCTGAAGTTGGGTCGTTAAAGTATAGAAGTGACGCAGTCATTTCGAATATTTGCTTAACTGTCAGAACTCTTGCATTGTTGATTATGGCGATTCTCCTAGATAGTAACCTAATCACTCAATCGTTGTTGCCTTTCAGCTTCTTGATATGTATATTATTTTACTATCTTTCTCAAGCTAGTCTTGGCTCTAGGAGGGCATGGTACACTTGCTTTCGTACATAAAGAGCGGACAGGCCAATGTAAACAGCTTATCACGGTGGTAATTTATGTGAGCACCCCATAGGAGGTGATTTTTAATCGCCTTCGTAAATGGTATTACTAGACCAATCACAGGGACGTATATTGATCACGTCCTTGGCCGTCTCCAGGCAACCTCGTCAAATCTATGCCGTGCTATTAACATTGATTTACGAATTTTGGACCACTGTTTAACAAGTCTTTCATTCAATGGTTTGAAACGACGGAACAATGAACAGATGTTTGCCTTTCATACATCACAATTTCATGGAATTAAATAATTTATTGCTTTTTGAAAGTTGGGACGAGGTATTCGCTGAAAACAATGCTCCAAGGCTTATGATATGTATATTTCTGATAACCTTATAAAAGCAAATAGGTGCTTCAACTGACGTATCTGTGCAAAAACATTCAAAACTAAGGCATGGGTAACCAACTCTTCTTTTAATATAATTAAACATTAAAAAAAGGCCCTAAAAATGCGACAGGTGTTTATGAAATTTATGATTAAACAAAAAATGGTGAGGGTCTTTTATTGAGTGTTATATAGGGGCCTTACTACTTACATGCTTTTCAAGGCCAAAGAAACAGTGATTTGGGGGTGTTAATCTTCGTTTGGTTTCTGATGGAGTTGCATCATATCGGAGTCGAAATCGAGAATATCAATAACTATCTCAAAGAAATAGCTGCTTTTCTTAAGCACATTTGGATGCCTTTTCTAAATAGCGTGCGCTCATGGAATTAGGTAGGTAGGTAGGTAGGTAAAAGTGACGGTTGGGGAGACCAACCCACTTAGGCCTATTGGAACCAATTTGAGCTAATGATAAAGCGTAGAAAATTGTTAACGTCTATATTCTTTAGATCGCTTATGTTATTGTAGAAGAAAGCTCCTAAGTTGAGTTTTCTTCTCTGTTAGAAAGCTGGAAATGTACAGAGGTGGAGGAATGTCTCCTCTTCCCCCTCGTCCATGCAGCTTCTACAGAAATCGTTTGTAAAAGCGCATGAAGTTTGCATGCAGTGTCCAGTGATGACAGTGATGACTTTTATAAGCATCCAGATTTTATATTGATTTGCACATAGCGATTGGTATACCTATGCTACCCATTCCCTGTAAAATATAGGGTTTTCTAATAACGACTTGACAACCATTTAAGATATTTCAAAAACTTTATTATTGGCTTGAAGTACAATCAAAACATTTTTGAATGGAACTCGACTGCGTTCATATGGCCACCGCAGTTTGCAGCGGTCGATTCGTTGGACCCAATTTTCAACGACTCGGCCACACATTTCAGCGGAAACGGCCGCTATTTCGAGTTCAGTGTTGGCTCTGACCTCTTCCAACGTCGTCGGCGTGTTGGCATAAATCAATGACCTAACATCGCCCCACACAAAATAGTCAAGCGGCGTTAAATCGCACGAACGAGGCGGCCAATCAACTGGCCCATGTCTTGAGATAACACGCTCACCATACTTACTCTTCAATAAATCGATTGTAGCGTGTGCTGTGTGGCTTGTGGCACCATCTTGTTGAAACCACATGTCGTCCAAGTCCATATCTCCCAGTTCGGGCCAAAAATAATCGGTGATCATGGCGCAATAACGCCACCATTCACAGTAACGTGACGATCGTTATCGTCGACGAAAAAATATGCACCAAACAGTTATTTTTAGTGGATGAAGTGGTGATTCATGAAGCACATGTGGGTTTTCACCCGACCAATAGCGCATATTTTGCTTATTGACGAACCCACTGAGCCAAAAATGAGCTTCGTCACTGAAGATGATTTTGCGATGAAGTTCATCATCTTGGCGCATCTTCTCCAGAACCCAATCAGAGAACGTTTGCAGACGTTGTTTGTTAATGTACTTTACCACGATGAAAATGTTGAATTTACTGAATAAATTGACAGTGACGGTTTGATGATTAGTGAAAGAGTGCGTTCACAAATTAAATTCAAAGTTGTCAAGTCCCTATTGGAAAACCCTATAGGTAGAGTGGTTCCACGACGAGTTCGTCGGCCCTACAATTATCTTTAATGTCTCTGTGACCCGGTACCAAAAAAAGGTGAAGGTTGAACTGATCTGCCATATCCGTAAGAGATGATCGGCATTCAAGGCGGTCTTTGAACTTAATGAGACTGAGTCCAAGGACTTGGTAGCTGCCTGACCGAAAAGATACGGATATCCTTTGCAAATATCACGTTTTACTTCAGATAGGACAGAGCTTCTTAAATCGCCAAAATTTCCACCTGGAACACGTTACAGCTTATCTGAGAAAACACGACCACCAACCCTGCTATCGGTTTTAGTTCCATCTGTGTAAAAGTGGATTGACTTGGCTTGACTGAAAGCATCTTCCTCCCAGAAGTTTCTAGAGGGGAAGCTGCAGTCTCAGCTAATTGCCTGCTGAAGATAAGCTCTGCATATTCATAGATATACTTAATTTGGTGTAGTTGACGGGAGTATCTAAGCCGTTCACTAGACAACAACCCCGTATGTGAGTATCGGTCTTAAGACCAAGATATATAGCCAGTGGGTTATGCGAGGTTGAAGGCTTCATTTGTTCCCGAAGGCTTTTTTGCAAGACAATAAAGCTACTGTAGCTTTCTTTACTCTTTCTGGAACACTAAGAGTCCAGTTTAGCTTTCTGTCAAAAATAAGACCCAGATATTTTGCTGTATCGGGGAACACTAAATTCGCACCGGAAAAGAGGACAAGATTAGTTTTATGGGGGCTTACTCCCAATTTAAAGCTGAAGGAGTTATTTTATGGTATTAAGAAGCTTGACACATCTTTTAGTAGAAGCCCCACTCAGTTCGTACTTTGATCACCTCCCCAAGTGAGTCGTCTACCTGCAAATTTGATAGTGCAGTCCGTAATTGCGGATGTTGTTAAAGCCGCCCTCTATGTCCAGGAAAGCAACCATTGTGTACACTCTATATTGTAGGGGTCGTTCGATATGGCTAGTCAGCGAATGCAGAGCCGTTTCCAACGACTTTCCTTTACAGTAGGCATGATGAGTCGTTCACAAAACCCTTGGATCAATTTTAGCTCGTATATGGATATCAATCAGTCGTTCTACAGTTTTCAGAAGAAAGAAGACTGAGGTCCTTTGGGACAACATGAGAGCATTTTGGGATTGAAAACTACATTGACTTCTCTCCATGACAGTGGAATGTGGATCAGTTCTACACAGTTCCCTATGATATTTTCTAGCGTAGGTAGGATAATATCTAAGGATCTGTGTAGTTCATGGACTTAAGGTACCCTTAAAATGTTTGCACACAGTTCGAGCGAAGGTAAATTAGGGAGGAAATATAGGTACCGATGAACGTTGGTTTTAAATGTTTGAAGATTATAATGACTTGGAAATAAAGAGCTAGGAACGGCGATGGCTGGGTGTTTAAATTTCACTTTAATGACAGCAGACAGTATTGTGTTTTGGAAGCATTAATTTACACTCTGTTAATAATTCCCAAATTGATTGTGCTATTAATATCGGAATTTAATGAGCTTAAAAGGCGCTGCCGATCCCGTTCTATAGCCGAAGAGCAGGGACGCGAGTCCGGAAACAAATATGAAAAGTAGTCGTCGTCAAGGTTTATATCGTCTTTGTAGATGCTGTTATATCCGGCTTTACAATGGAAAGAGCTGGTGTGGTTTTCTTTAGAACCAGGCGTCATCAAATAAGGCAGCAAGACCTTGTATTTCTTAAGTGGGCCCAGTTTGGACTGTGTTTTTTTTTTTTTCTTGGAATAAGTCAAACCATACTGAAGTTCTAATCACAAATTTTTGAGAAATCAGCCGGTGCATTCTTTCTACCAGGTAGGCCTTCTAGTCCTCCAGTCTTGCCATGATTAATTTAGATATTTCTATATTTACTTCCAAACTATAGGGTGGAGGGAAATCTTGCCGTTTATCGCCAAGTTGAATTGTTCGATCTGGCTTACAGTGCAATTGACTTTATTATTTAAGTTTTGAATAAATCTACATGAGGTAGATAGGTTCCACTTGAAATAGCGTAAGTTCTCGAAAGTCACAATTTTACGCTGCCTCTTATGTCAAAAGATGTGGATGAGGTAACTTCATACATGAATTCATACATACTTCCTGTAAGTTCCAATAAGCTTTGGATATAGTGAAAACAAAGTGACAAAAACAAACTACCTTTCATCCAAACATCATTGAGCATTTGGCATTATTCGTCATTGTTTACTCTCATAAATCAAACTCTTTTCGTATGAAAGTTAAGCTCAGAAACTTCATATAATTCAAATAAAATGGGTTTATCCGTCTGGGTCACGGAATTTTTGCGAAAAGTGTTGGCCGATTGTACTTAGATAAAGATAAAGATTTTTTTATTGAATACACCAATAAATTTAATCACTTCAATTGCTTCGAATCGTCGCGTTGTAATATAGATTGGCAGGAAAATAATTTCACACAAAGGATCGGAATGAGATAAGGTTGTGACCCGCGTATTTCGTATTTTGCCAGATAAGTTAGAGAGAAATAAATACGTACTTGAAATTTGTATCCAAAAATACACATGACATTCTGGGAATTGAAATACCTGTTTTTGGATATACTACCACGTTTGCAGACAGTATAGCTGTACAAGCTGGTTTAGACCTTTCTCGTAAGCCTTCAAGGAGAAACCAGTATTTCTGTATTTAGTCGTGCACTTTAGTTTGTTTAAAGTAAGTTTCTTTATTTTGGTTTAAGTTCTATATGCTTTGGAGTTGGATGAATTGCTCCATATTGACTCTTATTGACCATGTAGCTGCGCCCCATCATAATAATCCTCATTTGTAACACATACAATATCAAATAACTCTGTGATATATAGATCAAGCAAAAGGTTACCAACGTCATAAAAAGACAGGACGGAGACTTGGTCTCTATTTTTCGAAGAAATCCTTGAGCGCATAAAATACTATTCCCTATAAAAAAATTAATTAAATGATAGCGCTGTATAGTAAGTCTGATATGGACTGCAGCTTGGTCCTTCCATTCATGGAGTTGTCCATCTTTTCTTTTCTACACAGACAGTTTTTTGCGACTCCCAACGGTAATAAGTTGATAAGGTTTATCATAAGTATCATGGAAATTTAGACTTTTTAGAATTTCTTTATTTAGCAAAAGGACAGTGAGGAGAGAACTTATTATCTCTGTTTTGCTATGTACTACCTGGACTTAAACCCACTCCTCTGTCATAGTTGTTAACTTGGTACTGTTAAGACAAACACATGGGGCACATGCACTGTTAGGTCTTCAAAAATGCCGTCTAGCGCTTATGTACTCTTGGTGGCATATCTTCATGTTGACGATTCCGGCCTCTCTGTGAAATTCTAATCTTGCTTATAACTGAAACGCACTGCTCCCTTTCCGTAAGCCCCTTGAATTCGGTGTACTGCTTTTCGGTATTGATTTCGTCTCCGTATGTAGGGATGGGACTAAACCGGAAGATATCACACACCGAGTTGGCGAATAAAACTTCAAAACTATCCCTATTCTGTACTTAACAGTTAGCATCAATATGCAGATATCCCTCCCGCGGGATAAAGTCAAACCGTTGTTGTAATATGCCAAAAAATCGATAATTATGGCTGGTCATAATTATGGCTGGTCATCGCTTTGACTCGTGTTTTAGAATCGCCTTAATCAGGAAATTGGGAATCCTGATAGTCGAGTTCTAGCGTAGAAAACGTTTTTGGGATATAATTCTATCTACTTAGGCTTTGGTGTTCTGTATAATCCGAGACGGATCCTTATATATTCGCTCTTGAACACGGCAATTATATCCATGTCAGATGCAATTGTATTGACTAACACGGGACTATCGAAAGCGATGATTGGCTTGATTAGACCCACGTTACACATGATCTGTATTTTAGAGTCAAGTTGAATGCTGTGAAACATTCTTATTCTAAGGGCTATTGTCCTCTTGACGACATCGAGACAAACATTTATATGTTTGTCGAAATACGAATTCCTGTTGAATCAGGTACTTAGTTTTCTAACTGAGCTTCTCACTACAAATGGGAGTCTATACTGTCCAATGATGTGCAAATATTGCCTGTTATTTCTGGTATACCTCGAAGTCTATTCCAATGAGGTTGATGAGCAGATTTTTTTTTTTTTTTTGATTTTAGAAAATTTGTTTTCAATAACAAATCGTCACAATGTTGAAGACTTCTCTTAGAGTTATCACTCTTCTGTGGTCTGTATACAGCTGTCTTGGCATTTAATCAAACGGTCGTTATGTTTCCTGGATAACGACGTGAATGCCGCTCCTGGTATGATCACAAACAGTGATCATTTTATAATGAGATCCTTTATCATTCATCGGATGAAAAGTATAAAAAAAAAAAAATAAAAAAAAGGCATGGTACTCATCAAACTCAAGATTTTGGACAAGGCCAATTTGCTTCTTGCACACATTTCAGCCAGCTCACCACTTTTAGATTGTGCTTTGTCTCCGCCTATACGTGAAAGCGTAGAATCTTTAATGGGACGTATCCACTTTCGCACTCGTGTAGTATCAAGAATTCTTAAATATCATTCAGAAATCCGCTGGTCCAGATGGTATATTTCCGCTTCTTCTGAAGATGGGTTCTTCCTCGCTGGAAAACCACTGCGTAAGCTTTTTCATCAATCCTATTCTTTAGGACTCTTTCAAAATAAATGGAAAACAGCATTTGTCTAGCCCGTCCCTAAAGGCGAATCTTCCCTCTCTTTCTACAGACACTGCACTTGCGTCCATTCTTTCCAAGGTCATGGAAACGCTGATAAACCGTCAGATAATGAAATATCTCGAAAACTTCTCAATGTTCAGCAGTATAGTTGCACTTGAGATTTTAAAGGCATTGGACAGAGTTTGTCATCAGGATCTCATCTTCTTCAATAGATTAGAAATTACCTTTCCGAACGTTCAATTCAAGTTCTCTTGGATAGTTTCAAGTATGATATTCATAAAACAAATGCTGGTGTGCCCCAGGGCTCTGTTCTGTTTGCGACACTCTTTAGTTTTTATCAGCGATCTCTTGTCTGCTACTTCTAATCTAATATATAACTTTGCTGATGACAGTACTTCTTGCTTTTCATATTCTTTCTTCGCCTGTATGTTAAGCTCAATAAATTCCGATATTAACAGCAAAACCAATTGGGGAACTATCAATAGATTTAAATTTAGTGCTTCAAAAACAAAATGCTCTCTGTTGTCGGTAAAGAGAAGCTTAAATACCCAGCCACTGTCTATGAATGGCACTTGCTTCGTCGAAATATAAAATCTTTCCATGTCGCCAAAATTACTGCGAAATGTTCAGCTTTCCTCAAGCGATGTAAAAAATATTTCATCCCCTCTGACTTTGCCAACCTCTTCAAAACTGGAGTACAATGCCCACATCTGGTCAAATCCAAAATCATGCGATAAGACTCATAGGTGGTACCAATGTTGCATCATTCGACACCCTCGAACACCGACGTAACGTCTCTTGTGTCATCTTGTTGTATCGATATTTTCACCAGCGAACAACTCGCTTATGAACGCCCTACTTAGCTCTTTATATTCTAGTTATTAACTTGCGAACATTTAAGACCAAGGTGCATCGGTATCTCTCTTTTTTCCCTTCCTAACTTTCTTTCCTATGTGCAAACATCCCTTGTGTGGGCGTCAGTTATAAAAAAAATCTGTCAGCTACTAAATCATCTGCTTAAGCTATAGCATGACTGAGGGAACCTATTCGCGTAGAGGTACGTTATGCTTATGGCCCAGTCTGGTCCGCGAGTACTATGATATCATCAGCGTAGAACAAGAGGTTTATAAGTAATTCATCGATAAATATGGCCCATGGAACTTTCCAGGAAGATTTAGAACAGAAGAGGGCTTGTCAAACATCCTTGCATCACTCCAGATATAGGCTTAAGCGAGTTAGACAAAATGTTTCCATTCTAGACCCCTGTGGTGTTATCTTGGTATACTCTTAGTATTTTTGTCGAAACTCCCAGGTTACTCAGTTTGAAAGACAGAGCTCTGATGCAATTAAAAGCCGCCTTAAAATCCATGAGGAAGGCATACAGTTTTTTTAGATTTATCCACAAATGCCCGGGCGATGCTTGTTAGAGAGAAGATGTAGTTGACTGTGGAATAATCTTTGCGGAAACCAGCTTGAAACTCACTAAGCAGGTCATTTTCAAGTATCCAATTTGTTGGGCGTTCCAAGAAGGATATACCCCTACAGTTGCCGGGTTCATTGGGTTCATGAATATCAGAAATATTATACCGACACCTCCTCAGTACTGAAAATAAAATCATACGTTTGCGTAAGCCTCTCCAGGAAGGCATCAGTCGCATTTTAAATAATTCGGAAGAAATACGAAATTCTCTGATGATAACCTGGAAATTTATAGGTCGATCTAAATAGTATACTTCGATGTGAAGTAGCTCGCATTGCATATGCCTTTGATGTAGTAGTTTTACGAAATATTCGACTTAAATGAGTGTTTTAAGTCTATTAGATCTCCGCAAGACTAAAAGAGGTATGAAATCCTTTCACAACAAATCTAAAAAAAATTCTACAACTGAAAATGATATCAGAAGAGAAGTCTTATTCAGGATACTGTACGAGTATGTGGTCTTTGCATGGAAGACGACGAAACTTCGGAACACATTATATGTAAACGCATGGCTCTATGTGGCTTAATAAGATGATATTTCCTCACTCTTTTCCTTTTGATGAAACTGCAAAATATTGTGAAAAATGGTTTCAAATGAATCATTCAAAATATTGCCCATCGCTGGCTAAAACTTTTTCCCATATTTTTGGCAGAGCTCGAATACAGTTACGGTAAAAGTGTTTATCTTTTGAGGCTATCCACAAATCAAAACCATTTGAGCGCTTCGAGATAGGTTTTAACGGGTTTGGTAACGTGAGTCCGTTTTGGTAGCGTTGTCATGCTGTAGAATCACTTTTTCGTGTTTCTACTCGTATTGTGGCTGTTTTTCGCCCAGTGGTCGGTTCAATCGCATCAATCGAAGTCGATGCCGTTCCCTAAGGATGGTTTCGTTGTGTTTCAACAGTTCATATTGGGTATGTAATTTAATTCGTGCGGTTTTTTTTTCAAAATGTGAACGTTTATTTAAGAAAAATAATGTACAATAGCATTATTCAAAGTATTGCCCATCTGAAGCTATGACTTTTTCTCATTTTTCTGGCAATTTGTGGACCCCATCCCAAAAGAACTGCGCCGGCTTGGCAGGCAAGAATGAATCAAGCAAATTTTTGATATTCTGCTCTGATGTGAACCGTATTTCAGTGAGGGCGTTCTGCATCGACCGGAACAAATGGTAATCAGAAGGGGCAAGGTCTGGGTGGGGTAAGACTTCCCATCCACTGTTTTCCACATAGTTCTTAACCGGAATAGCAACGTGGGGCCGATCGTTGTCATGATGGAAAATTATAGCCTCGTGTCTGGTCGCATATTCCGGGCGTTTTTCGGCTACTGCTCTCTTCAAATGGATTAATTGTGTTCGGTAGCGTTGTCTATTAATGGTTTCACCCGGTTTTAGCAGCTCATAATACAGCACACCCATCTGATCCCACCAAATACAGAGCAATACCTTCGCGCCATGGATATTCGGCTTTACCGTTGATTTGGCTGGTTGGCCGGGTTTCACATATGATTTTTTGCGCTTGGGTTGGTCGTAATGGATCCATTTTTCATCAACAGTAACAATCCGATGCAAAAATGACTTCCTTTTGTGGCGTTCCAGCAACATT
Organism: Volucella inanis; assembly: GCA_907269105.1. Lineage (NCBI taxonomy): Eukaryota > Metazoa > Arthropoda > Insecta > Diptera > Syrphidae > Volucella > Volucella inanis. The sequence goes on from OU026157.1 coordinate 129,128,880, forward strand.
TCGGACATAAAAAACCGCCTTTCGACGTCTCTCGGGTTGAGTTCATGTGGAATCCAATTTCCTTGCTTTTGAATATATCCAGCTGCTTTTAAACGTTTTGAAATGACTGCTTGGGTGACACCCAAAAATTCTGCGAGCTCTTCTTGTGTTTGGAAACAATCTTGATAGAGTAATGCTTCCAGTTCTTCATCTTCAAACTTTTTTGGCTGCCCAGGACGTTCATCACCACTTTTAAATCATGTAAACCACTTTTGGCACGTTCCCTCAGCTAGTACATGTTTACCATAAACTTCCACCAAAAACACTTTTTCAGGCACAAATTTCGACATATTTGAGTGAAAAAAAATTATTGTTGTTTCCGCTTCAAATGAATGACATATAGTGAAATGACTTACAATGACAGTAGATATCCAACGCATGTTCCAATGGAATAATAACAATGAAATAGTACAGCTAACGCCATCTCCTAGCAAACCGCACGAATTATAGAGAATAAACAATCAACAACACCTACCTTGTACCACCAAGTACACAGCATAACCTTCGCATCGTGAATATACGGTCGAGATGACGACGTAGCAGCATGACCGGGCAGTCCCCTTTTCTTCTCTTTGAGTTGCTGAAGTGGATCCATTTTTCATCTCACGTCACGATGAAGAAAGCCTTTATTTTTTTTTGCCGCTGGAGCGGTTGTTTACAAGTCGAAAAAAAAAACGATGCTCAACGTCTCTTGGCTTCAAATCATAAGGAACCCAAGTTTCTTGTTTTTGAATCATTCCCATCGCATGCAATCGCTTGGAAATGAAGCAAGCTCTTCTGCATTTGGCACGGATCCTCATGTTGCAATGCCTCCAAATCAGCGTCTTTGAAAGATTTTCGCCTTCCTTCACGGGGACGGTCGTCAACATCGAAGGCACTGTCTTTGAAGTAATGGAACCAATCACGGCACGTTCTTTCACTTAGAGCAGCATCTCCGTAAACTTTCTGGAGCTCTCGAAGTGCTTCAGTATTTTCTTCGAAAGAAAACACTTCTCGCAAACGACGATTATTAGCTACAAAATCAGACATTTTCACACATCTAAATCACTAAATGTGTCAGAAGGGTCTGCTTACCATATGTCTACCAGCATTTACTGCTGGAGCCATCTATTGAGAACTTAGTTGCGCACCAAATACTATTTTGTAGAGAACCATATTCACAGATTTTCCTTTTATCTAGAAGTGTTGTACCTGCATAGGTAGTTACCAATTGTGGTTCTGGCATATGTATGTCTAATAAGAATTGTAATATTTTAAGCGGAAATGACAACAGACCTATATATCTTATTGTTATTGGAGGAAATTGAAGCTGTTTTGTAGGAACAGCTGTTCCATGCTATCAATGGTGTACTTCATTTAGAAATTCGTTACAAACCAGGTTGTGAACTAAGCGAGTCACCAGTATAAAAGTGAATACAGGTCTTAAGACAGAGCCATTAGGTACTTCCGAAAGCAATCTTTTACCGATTTAGACAAATTGTAGAAAAAGATTTAGACAAAAGTACATTCTTAGTTCCCTACATAGGATGTCATGGTTAAGAGCTGTTAAAAAGACAACCAGGCAGGCATGTTGACGATACTTCTATAAAAAATTAAGTGAATCCAACTTACAATGATTTTGATAGCTCGAGAATGCAATAGAAAAATTGGTTGCATGCATAAGACAACTCAGAAGGTGAAGCAGAATATACTGAAATGGTATTTCATCCTACTCAACTGTAGCTGACTTGAAAAGCATGTGCTCAGATTTTCTCTGATACATCTACAGATGTTCTATGGAATTCGTAGTTGATCAATATCAAACAATATTGTACGGATGCTCGTCTTAGGTGGGAGGCCATCTTTCAACTTCCGACTCTTTAAAAACTAGAAACCTGCTGAAATATTGCTTTGATGGTGTTGTTGTTGTCTTTTGATGGTTTTTCACTTGCAAAAATATTTCCTCATGAATAAAAACAAGGTAATTACACAAAAATGTTATAGATTCCAATTTTTTATTGCTCATCGGAACCGGTGGGAATTCTAATTGGGTTCATTTTGTATATCTCAAAATTCTCTTCCTCATTGTGATGTTGCGCGGAATTTTTTCTTGACTGTGAGGTTATCCATGACTGCGCGAGTGTATTTATAATTTAATAAAAATGCTGCATTATTTAGAAACGCCTCATCTTCAAGGTAAACCACAATGTCACCCAGATAATGTAAAGTCGTGGCTAGATTTTGCAGTAGTCCAACCATTCAAGAATCTCTCACTAAACACTCTCCTATGCTGTTGGAAATGTCAAAGTGAGATTTTGTTAATTAAAAGTACAAATCACTGCCAACCATCGGCATAAACAAGACAATCAACCCAAAACACGTTCCATCAAGTAGCTCATAAAAAATTATTTACCATAAATTTGTTGCAAATGAATTAACGTTTTAAAGATCATCGCAAGAAAATATATTTGCAATTCAAATGTGAACTCGCCGTTTATTTGTTTGTTTCTTTTAGAAGTTGAATTTCTATTAAAAATAAATAAAATGAGGAAGTAAACAATTAGAAAGCAAATGAAACCATTTTCGAATTGGCAATCGAACTCCCATTCACTTTCGTTGCTCCTGATTTTAGTTCGCTTGCTCGTACACTTCACTCCGCTGGGGTATCCAAAAACACGAAATATCGTCACCATGGCTCAAGGTTATAAGATTCAGCAAAAAAGTTAAGAAACGAGAGCGAATACATACATGGAATGGAGAAAAAAAAAAAACAGAAATGATTGTATAAATATTATCACAATTGAAAGAAATTCGAAAATATAACTTGTATCTGCAGCCATAGGGTGAGCTTTGATTAAGACATAGACAGGTAAGAGGTTCAACTTGTTCTTTGCTTAAAATTAACTACAGTGAGTGTTGAATGTTTCTTTGGAAAAATATTTCAACAAAATATTATACAAAATGTGTTGCGTAGCTTGATTATTGATACTCTGAAAGAAGTTTAAATGAATATTTCTATATTTTTTTATTTTGTTATATTAACCGTCGTAATATTACTTACAACTGAATATCTGAACCATTCTACTAGCCTCTCTATTTTGAATCTTATGTTTTTGGATAAGAGCTGTCTAATTATATTTCAATTGGCCTCTTCTTTGTGCTTGCTGCACATTTTGCGGTCAGCTCAATATTACCAGGTTGAGCTTTGTCTCTGCCTACACTTGAATGTGTCGAATCTTTAATGGGACGTATCGACTTTCGCACTCGTGTAGTACCAAGAATTCTTAAATATCATTCAGAAATCCGCCGGTCCAGAATGTATATATCCACTTCTTCTGTAGTTCTTCCGAACTACACCCTGCCTGACTCGAGCTGCAACTTTTTAAAATGGTGGTGCAGTAGTTTTGAAACTCAGGTGTTAGGTTTCGATATTTTTCCAAAGGTGGTTGTCGAATTGGAGCCAGTCCATTCTCAACCAGTGGGTCTTAGTACGTGCTAGTTGTTAGTTTGTTACATTTAGCCCAGCCAGCAACCACTCCATCATCAGTGTTATGCCTTCATTTCAGGCATACATACAAATTCCATGAAAAGACTTTTTCAGAGAATTACATCGCACGGGATTCGAACCCGCGAGGAGTCTATGCATATACCACTACACCACGGCCATCCTTCACCCCACACCCCACATCAATTTTCAAATTGTATCAGTAGTTTTCAATATGTCCACCTTTGGCGCCGATAATGGCCTTGAGACGGCCGAAGAAAGCATCGCACGCTGCACGCAAGTGGTTCTGTGGTATTTTGGCCCATTCCCGGCGAAGTGCTTGTTTGAGGTGGTCCAAACTTTGGTATACTTTAGTGCCAACCTTCGCCTTCAAAATACCCCAGAAAGAGAAAACCAACGGATTTGCATCCGGAAAATTTGCAATCCATTGTGTAGCAGAAATGAAGTGCGGAACATTGTTTTTTAACCAATCTTGGTTGACGCGCGCTTTGTGAGACGGTGCCGAGTCTTGTTGAAATGTCCACGGTCTCCGACTGAAATGATTGTTTGGTATACGATCGCATTAATTTTGACTCCACGATAGAGGAGGGCGACTATCGGCGGTTATGGCGGCCCAAACCATCATTATCGGTGCTGCCTGCTTTCGGGTGGCCGTCCGAGGGTGTAAATTTTCTAAGGACCTCTCTGGCAAGTAAACTTGGTCATTTTGTTTGTTGATATATTGCTCGATAACAAATGGTGACTCATCGAAAAAAAACAAATTCGGAACTCACCACTTTCGTGCAAGCGTAGCAACTCCTTCGCTCTTTCGACTCTAACTTTTTTCTGCTGCGGTGTAAGATCATGTGCTTTTTGGAACTTCAATGGCTTGAGCCCAAGCTCATTTTTCAGTATGTGTTGCAATCGTTCCAACGATATGTTGAGCTCACGAGCCATTTTCCTTCCACTTCGACGCGGATTAAGCTCAATTCGAGCCTTCACTTTCCGAACCATTTCCGCCGATGTTGCTGTTTTTTTATGACCACCTCCATGGCGTTTTGCAACGCTGCCAGTATCGCGGTAACGAGCTATGGTTCGAGACACAAATGATTTATTCAAGTTGAGGAGCTGGAGGGCTCTAACGATAGCTCCTTGTGGTTTTCCAGCCAAATATAAAGCAATCACACTATCACGTTTGAATTCCATCGCGGATAAAAATTATTCAACACAACTGAGACGAAAATCGTTTAAAAAGCTTGTAAATAATAAAATTATCTGTCATGTGTTATTTGAGCTCACTGCTATGAACGGATTGGAAATTATAGCAGTCTGAAGTTGGTTGCAGTTCGAGTCAGGTAGCAATCCTAATCTTAAGGACTCTTTTCGAATAGTTTGAAAACAGCATTTGTCCATCTTGTGCCTATAATAAGACAAATCTTCTTCTCGCTCCTCCTGCTTACGTTCACTCTTTCTAAGAACATGGAAACACTGATAAACCGTCAGCTCATGAAATATCTCAAAACACGTAAATTTCTCAGTGACCGTCAGTACGGTTTCATTGTTGATGTGACGGCATACCTCACTGAAAAGTGGAACTAAAGCGTACATCCATCTAACGAGAGCAAGAAGATTTGGCATCAGGCTCTTTTGTCGAAAATGCGTGCCTTTGGATCGATGATGGATCTTCCTCAAGTTGTCTTGGAAAGTTTCGAGTCTAAAATCCACAATATAAATGCTGGTGTGCACCAGGGCTCTGTTCTGTCTCTGACACTCTTTTAAATTTTCATCAACGATCTCTTGTCTGCTATCTCTAATCCAATTTACTCCTTTGCTGATGACAGTGTTCTCCACTTTTTGCATTCGTTTGTTGATTTACGTCCCTGCTCTTCGGCTGTTGAACGGCAAGCTCATTCAGTTCTGATATTAACAGCATAACCAATTGGGGAAATATCAACAGAGTTGAATTTAATAAGTCCAAAACTTTCCATTCTCGGTATGTGTGTCAATGGAAACTTACGTTGGAATGACCACATGTTTGGTGTCGTCAAAAATGCTGCGTAATGTCTGGGTTTCCTTAAGCATTGTAAGAAATACCACATCTGGTTGGGTGCGTCCAAAACAGCTCTGCACCTGCTAAATAGGATTCAAAACCGCCATAGGTGATACAAATATTACTCAGACAATGGACATCCTCGAACATCTTGTGTCACACTCTGTTTGCTCGCTATTTCCACCACCAGTACTCTATAGAAATCGTAAGTAGCATTCCACCCCTCTACTGCGTGCAAGGATTTTAAGGGTACTCAGCAACTTCTTTTATGGTAATTCGACGATTTTCCAAAACAATTTTCTTCACAGGTTCAACGTTATCATCTTTTGTTGATGTGCTGAGGCGTCCAGAGCGAGGTTCGTCATTGGCATCTTTTCGGCCATCTTGGAAGAGCTTGTACTTTGCTTAATTTTTTTATAATAATTGAAAATCGCCAAGCACACTAAAATACGTTTGAACTTTCTCTCTGTCAAAGAAAGATGTTTATGTTTAGCTGATATTTTGAAACACTGGAAAGGGTTTTTGTACTAATCTTTCGCACTTTTAGGTCTTTATCTTGGTTTCTTACCCATGCGAAGTCATTTTTGCAAATTGAGGGCCTAGATTTGCCCTATTAGACTTACAATATTCTATTAGTTCAGGTCTACTTTCCATACTTTACTCTGGTTTCTTTATAAGAAATTCACTCAGAATTAGTCCATTAATATACTAATGTAGTTTTTACTTCACCTCTTTACTTACTTATGAACTTTATTCAAACCTAGTTCCAAAGGCTAGTATTTCTTCTAAAAATAAAGTGCTGAACGAGGTTTCTACCATTAGTATTAACAGAAAAAATTTCGTTAACATGGGTCAGGGTACATCAAAGCAAGCCTTTTCTTGAATCCTTGATAGATGATGTCAACATTGGAGAAAGAAAATAAAAAATCATTTCCCAAATTATCCCTGATGAATTAGGGAACACCATGTATATCCTTAACATTTTTATCTCCATCGTCATCGCTTTTTCTCCAGATCGTATACCCTTCAACAATTCATCCATTAGAGCCGCTCATAGTTTTCTTGACATTTTCGATTACTAAATCCTGTGACATTTTCATGTCATATTAACTAACTCCTTTCTATCACTTATAAGATAGATGGCGATAAGTTTGATGAGCTAAATACAAAGTTTAACTGATCCGTATAAATGTCAATTATTTTGTGTTGTCCGCTATCTTCAAATCGCTCGTGAGTTGTTACAGTTTTTTGTGCCGCCTTTGCCTTTATAAGGTGGAGCAAGAAAACACTTCCTTTACTGGTTGGGCATTGGACTACTTCCTGTCGTTGTTCTATCTCGAATTATTTAATTGTGAAATGTGTTTCCTCATAAAGTGGTTCGGAGTACTTTGGTAAGCACTGATTCTCGTAACAAAAGGGGTCAATACTGCACCCATGTGGCTAGATCAAAATAATTTTCAGTTCAATTGAAATGGCTAGCTAAATCTCTCAGACAATATATTCAAGATACGGTTATCTTACACATTTAGATAGTTCTACTGATTTTTGTTGAATTGAGAATGTGGTACATGAGACGTCGGATTGCCTCTCTACATTTCTGACTTTGTGACATAGTCGTCAGAGCTAGCAACGTCCTAAGGCAAATGAATAAAAGCTGAATTGGTAAAGATGATCGTTGATCGATGGCAGGAAATCATTCGGTGATTATTATTGTTGTTTGGCGCTTTTATCACAATACAGATTAGTTTCTCTTTAATAAGAGTAAGACTATGAGCACATGTAATAGAACTGTTGCCACGGGCTGCTCATTTGGTTCTGACTGGAACTGTGATCGACTTCGAACGTTCAAGTATCTTTAGTTGCTTTGCTTTTTTTCCATCTTTCGACAATGTTTTCACTTTCAAAAACGAAAAAAATTTCTGATTTTGTACGTTTTTAGATAGAGCGTTTTGATAATAAAAAGGTAGATGTGGTGTGCGCCTTTTTTGGTCGCATGCTACGTTGTACTTTGTATTTTCTCTTTATGATCGGACAAAGCTCTTGAATATTTTGTAATTCAATTTAGAAATAAGTGTCAAGAAAGTTTTTGAAGAGTTCTATTTTTTTTTTTGTTGCATCTAATCGTTTGAAGTCTATGTGCTGCACAAGAAAAACTCTTTCTATGAGGCATCCCAATCCATCTTTATTTATGTTATTTTCAATTCCACTCAACAATCTGAAATTTTTTGTTATTCAGGAAGTGCTCGCGTAGTAGTCGTATCTGCGTTATGATATAAGATCAAAGTAAGTTGTATACACCTTTACGGCCTACTTAAATCAAACAATCGCCTTGAATCCCAAATGAACTGATAGCCGGCCAATAAATATCAAAATTTCCAGCACGCTAAAGATAAAATGTAATCACCTTCATAGTTCAGGCCATGTTTTCACGTGCAAATTTTACTAATTACCAATGACACTGTGAAAGAAATAAATCAAATTATTGAGTAACCTGCATGTCTCGTGGACTCATCGCCATACGGAATGAATAATGAAGTTAATTATCGTTTGTTGCGTATCTTCGCCAATTGTTACTCACTTGAATGCAACATCTTTCATCAAACCGATCGCAATTTAACCACGTCATGCTCTGCAATTGTTTATTTATTTTTTTTTTTTTATAGATAACACCGACGCCAAGTCATCTGATAAAGACTTATGTGTAAAATGAAACCGTCTGTCTTTACAAATACAAGGGCTGTCATAAAACACTTTTGTACAGTCAATTGAATTTGATCAGCACTTGGCATTGTTTCAGTTGACACTTTTAACAGCTTCCTCTTTGTTCTTCTTCTTTCAGATAATGTCTGATGCTAAGCCAAAAATAATCCTCCGGTCTGGAACAAATATTGCCGAAAAGTCACCATCGCCTGCGACAAAACTTATGCTTAACCATGGCAAACCAAACTTCACCATTACACGATCCAAATCAAAGGTTGAACCATTAACTCCACCAACTCCCGAGGCATCTCAAATTGTTTTAAAGAGTACCACCTTCAATGGAGCCATCAAGCCTTCGAAAATCACAACTTCCACTGAAAATGAAGTCAACAAGGTGGTCCTTAGACGAACAAAGTTACCCGAGGCCTATGAGAAATCAGCACAGGATGATGACGAGCCAGAATTCGTGAAGGCACAGAGAAAGATTGCCGAACGGCTAGCTAAGGAGAGTAACTTGGATTTTGAGAATCGTAAGAGTGGATACTTCACACATGTTATGATGTCCCCTACCTCACCCACCAAGACCACTGAACTTCCAGTCATCGAAAGTGGCAAGATCCAAAAAGCCACCGTCCTAGACGCAGACGATCTAAAAAGTGTTACTCCCACTGACAATGGTCAGGCTAAGATTGAAGAACCACAGTCTACACCAGTACAAAATGGAGCCAGTCCTAATGAAGAGGTGGTCGAAACACTGACAACTAATGGAACAGCTGAACTAGAACCACAATCAGAACAAGAGCGGGAAGCTGAAGCAATTCGAGTTGCTAAAGCTCTCATAGAAGAAATTTCCATGTCAAATGGCCTTACAAATGGTAACAGTGAATCAAAAGAAAATGGTCATGCCAAAAATCCAACACCACCATCACAATCTGATGTTAATTTCCAACCGAAAACCGTTACTTCTTTCTCCAAAGATTTGTCATCGGAACCAAACAACTATCCTGATACCGTCAAAGTTACCCAAAAGGACAGCAAAGATTTAGAACTAATACAGGAAATGTCAAAATTGAAGTTTGACATTAGGGCTGACAGCGAAGATGTCAATGTAACACCCGTCCTCCGAACTGAAGAGTGAAAATGTGCAAGTTTTTTTTTTGAAAACAAAACTGTTATTCCTATTTTTATTGAAGAAAAAAAAAAAAAAAAAATACCGTTGTTAAAAATCAATTTGTATTATTGTTAAAGTTTTGATTGGATTTACTGATTGTTGGTGCGCGTATTGTAGCGCATTTACGGGCCGGTCACGCTAGGTCTTCTTGTTTGCTATTATTTTGTAAATAATTTCTTCTTATTTAATTTAATAAAAATGCCATAATCATTGTCATGGAGGGAATTGCGTCAAAGTGGACGTAAAAAATTCACCCAAATATTGACAATAATTGCTGTTTTTTTTTTTATTTTCTTTTTGTTGGGCGGTGCTGTTGCCGACTTTGTGGAATTTGAAGTTTCGTTTTTAGCGGCGTGGTTCGTCTGTCGATTTATTTTTGATGTTTTATTGATTATTGAGCTTATGGTGAGATAACGACAAATGAGAAACAGGTGCCATGAACGATTATATGATTCGGGTGACTTTGTCTGGTGTAATTACGAGTAAAGAGCGAAAACAGCAAACATTTTTGATTGATGAAACGAAAATAGTTCAATATCGGCATTTGCGACTATCATGACGCCTTCTTCGTCGAAATGTCGCTCAAATCAAAGATAATTAAAAGTTAAGTATTCCTTTTTTTTTTTTCTACAATTATCACTTGGGGAGTATGGTTACAAGGTGCGGTGACGAACGATGAATTGGCTTAAAAGGGCAGTGAACCTGAGATGGGAGTGGAGCTCATGGGATAGTAAGGCAAGTTAAGGAAGTGCCACACACTCGTAATTGTTTTGTTGACCTTGGATGTCATTCGCTCGCTTTGAGTTTTGAATAATTTGTGAGGAAAGCTGATCAATTTGAGATCATAATTGCTATTATGACGGTTTGATTTGAAGTTTATTGTATTGGGATGGCTGCTATTTAGATTAGAATACATATGTGGGTCGTAGTTATAAACGAGGACAGACGTTTTGATTTGAGCGAATTCTTTGTCAGGGGCGAATATCATACAAGGTAGGCAATATTTCAGTTTAAATCAAGGGATTTGAGTATCTCTAAAATGCTTGCACATAGTGCGGTCGAAGGAAAATCAGGGAGGAAAGAACGAGAGGTACTAATGAACATTGGTTTTAAATGTTTGAAGGTCATAAAGACAAGAAAATAAAGAGTTAGGCACGGCATCCCAAAACGAGTTGTTCGCCTTAAGAACGAATCGCGATATTTTAGAGTACGTCCGAAAATGGGCTTGAGGGTATACTGATGAGCATTTATAGAGAGAAGGGTGGTAATGTTAAAGGTTTGAAGGGGTGAAATCCTACTGGCGATTTCTTTGGAGCACTGGTGGTCGAAATAGCGATAAAACAAAGTAAGAGACGAGACATTTCGTCGGTATTCGAGGGTGTCCATTGACATTATTAGCATCACCTATGAGTTTTATCGCACGGTTTTGAATCCCATTTAGTAAGTGAAAAGAGGTCTTAGGGGTACTTGACCGGATGTGGGCATTGTATTCACAGTTTCGGGCGGATAAATGTCTTATATATTGAGGCCAGATCAGAAGGGGAAAAGTATTTCTTCCATCGCTTGAGGAAACCTAGACATTTCGCAGCATTTTTGACGACATCGAATATGTAGTCATTGACACACATACCGAGAATGGAAAGTTTTTCGGTTTCGACAATACAACAATTTTGCTTCAACGACAGCAGAAGCATTAAATTCCACTCTGTTGATAGCTCCCCAATTAGTTATGCTGCTAATATCGGAATTTAATGAACTTAAAATACGCTGTCGTTCCCGTTCTACAGCCGAAGAATCGGGGCGTGAGTCCGGAAACGATTATAAGAAGCAGAGAGTACTGTAATCAGCAAAGAAATGTATAGGATTAGAAGTAGCAGACGTTGATGAAAATTAAAAAGAGGCACATCAGCTTTTAAATTGTAAATATCAGACCTGAAACCATCCAAGGCAACTTGTATTTTAACGTTCCGAAATGTAATTGCTAATCCATTGAAGAAAGGAGTCGTTCACCCCAAAAGTACGTATTTTCGACAAAAGAGCCTGATGTCAAACCCTGTCAAATTCTTTAGTAAGTGCAATTATCTTGCTTTCGCTAAATTGATGTACGCTGTGGATCCACTTTTCAGTGACATATGCCATCAGATCACCCATCACGACAACCGTACTGCCAGTCATTGAGGTGAACACCTGCTGTTTTTCATCTGCTCGAAAAGAGTCCTAAACAGTACGATGGATGAAAAAGTGGTTTTGCTAGCGAGGAAACAAGAGGGGATATACCATCTAGACCAGCAGATTTGTGTATGTTAAAATCTTTAAGAACTCTTGCTACTACACGATTAAAGATTCGACGGACTCACGTGTAGGCGGAGACAAGGCACAATCTGGAAGTGTTTAGCTATCCGTAAAGTGTGCAGCAGGTAGATTGGACTTATTCAAAGAGCTGACAGCTCGAATGTCATTATGAGTGAGCGTTGGAATGGAGGATGAGGAAGAATTTCTAATTTTTTTTGACGAACCACCAAAAATTGTTACTACCTTTGGGAGATCGTAATATTTTTTGCCTCAGTTTTTGGTCGTATTGGAATTTCACATGCTTCAGAAAAATGTCAGTCATTTCTGGTTTGTTTGAACTTTTTTGGGTTTCCCTCTACAGGGCTGGTCTTGTTGGACTTAAAAACATTTCTATAATCCTGGCAGCCTCTTAAAAGCCCAAGTCGTACCACGGCGTACCATTTTCTTTTAGTTTGATACTCTTCATGTGATGAGGAATAGGATCTCATTTTAAAGAGAATAGTTTTAGCAGAAGCATTCACGTCATTATCCAGGAAACATGACCACCAGCTTTGATTTCCAAAGAATCTTTTAAGTCCGCTGCAATTGGCTATCTCATATTGCCACACAGCTTTTTTGAGAATTTTTTCTCTAACTGTGTGGTCGGTGTACGAAAAATTAGCTGATCTGACACAGTGGTCCGATGAGGGCACATCGACCTTGTACTTATCGGGTAAAAAGTTTAAAACCAGTCCAGGGTGTTGACGGTGTGACTGTCAACATCTGGCATTCGCGTGGGTCAAGTCAAATTGTTTTCGGCAGTGAAGACCGTAACACACCGTCTTTCTTCTTCAAATCTTTCGGTTTTTGACTGTCCAGAATGTCGAAGCCAACCAGATTTGTGTATATTGAAATCAATATACCATTCAGGGACATTATTCTTTGAATGGAGTCAGACAGCACATCGAATTCGTTAAAAGTCGAATTGCTGTCAAATTGGGGCTTCTATAAATAACTGGATAATTTGCTTACGAGTACGTGAAAAATTACTAAACTCATCTACCATGAGTTTCGCTTATCTACCAGAGTATTTGCTGGGAAATTTAACACTCACAGCAAAACCCATTCCTCTTCTGTTTAAGGATTGAAGGTAGAATCGGGCTGTCCTTGGGTAGTCATAATTTCTCCTCGAAATATATTGCAGTCTAGTCCAATTTCCGGGCGAATTTGAGGTGAATTCTATATTAGCTGCACGAGTGACATCATACGGAAGGTTTAACGAAGCCTTAATAATAATAATAATAATATATAGGGTGTAGTGCACTGCGACCTTGTGGTCTATTGTGCCCCCTACTTATACCATGGAGAGGTTTGCTTCCTCATCCAGAGTCCCCTCACAGCTTAATTCACCAGGAATTATGTTGGAGTGTTTATGCTCTGGCTTTGGCCTTGTCAAGGAAAACCTACCCAGAGCACATCATCCAGTCCAGTTTCTTTTATAAATCTGAGAATGAGTAGTGGATCCGTGATTGGTAGATCCTTTTCTGGAATTTGGTATTTTCCTGAATATTTAAACCTTTTTTGGTTTCGAGGTCTCCCAGACCTCGCTGTGAATTGTTACAGAGAGTTTCTTCGAACTCTCTTCTGACAATTAACACTATGGTATGTCATCAGCATGCGCCTGACAGCTGATGCCAAGGATGGTTAATTTTTCCAATAGTTCATTTACAATAAGGCTCCATATTAAGGGTGATAATATGGTAGTTTCAGCTGCTATCTGTGTCTCTGCTGATCTAGTGCTCAGCAGTTCGCACATCCATCTAGAGACTGTGTTGTTGGCTTTTTTTTGTTGTAGCAATATCGTTGTAGGGCACACAATGCTATCTCCTTTGAATTCAGATAGAATAGAGTACTTTGGATAACTTCTGTTATTTGATACAAGGCCGTCTCTGTCGATCTGCCCGCCCTGTATGCATGTTGACGATGATCCAGAGTATTTCCTCCCTCAGATAATTGTTTACAACCTTCTTTATCGTTTTCAGAAGAAACGAAGTGAGGCTGATCGGTCTGTACGATTTTGGATGAGTCGTATCTTTTTTCCCAACCTTCGGTATGAATACAACCTTTGCTCGTCTCCATTGTAGTCTAAGGCAATCTTACTCTTTGCTAGTTTTGCCCGGTGTGGTAGTAATACGTTTTCACTTTTCTGTAGCAGAACTGGCGTAATACCATCCACAGCTGGGGACTTGAAGGGGTGAAAGGAACATATTGCCAATTCCAGCTTTCCCTAAGAGCAGATAACTGATGCGATTTCCTAGTCATCCTTCCGAGGTTGAGTTGAAATTGTTCTGTTCCCAAAGCAAGTACTAGTTGAACTTCCTGGGAAATGAGTTCGTAGAAGTAGAAGTGCCCTCTTGTCATCATTTTCCGTGTAGTTGCCGTCTGGTTTCTTAAGCGAGGTTGACACTCATTCTGACTTAGCAAAGGCCTTGTGTAGCCTCGCCGCTATAGGGGTGCTTGTTTCGCAGAATTTCCTAAAGCTATTTCTTTTAGCTTTTCTTATTTCTTTGCCAGTCTCCATTGCGTTTTGCTGGGTTGAACAGCTTGCGTACTTCGGATCTTGACAAGGTATAGCTCCACCACGGCACATCTTTCCTGCGTTTTTCCTTCTTTAGGCGGCAACTTCATTCAAACGCATTTGTGATGGTGCGTTCTCTACTTCCAGAAAGTGAGCTGGAGGTTTCCTTGTTTCAAGACGCCCTAGATTGTATTCTAGAGTTTCTGAAAGGTTTTCCAATTGATTTTAATGGGATTCCTTGCTGGATTTCTCGTGATACTTGTATTGTCCAGATCGAATACTATGATTCGATGGTCGGACAATGACGATTCACAGGATACTTTCCAGTTCTTTATGATTTTGCTTACGATCGGACTGCTAAGCGTAAGGTTAAGAACTTCTTCCCTAATTCGATTCACAAAAGTGAATATGATGTTGTGGGCGTTTGCATCACACCCCATTAGCAGCGGCATGCGGATCTTATTGAAGTGCTCCACAAGTCGTTGCAGCTCGGATGGTATCATAGGCTCATTTCCTGGACAGTAAAACATCTTTTGCCAGTCTAGAGTCGCCTGTACTGGCACCAAGGCTCGCGTCGCGATTCAGTAAGTAGAATAGATTTTTTTTTATTTCTTATTAGAATGCATGCTCTCGGTTTTTCGAGTGTCCCAAAGTAAGACCAGTCCCAGACCTTGAGAGGTAAGCATCCTAGCTATCACAGCAGAAGCCGCTATAGCATGATGAATGTTTACTTTCACTGCTTTGATTTTACTGGGCTCAGAGATCCGTCAGAGACCGTTGGGGCTATAGTCTGCGTTACAGATGCTTGCTCTATCCGAGACTGTTTGCTCTGCGAGGCCGGAGTTAGCACACCACAATCCTGCCGAACCGGTAGCTCAGTGAACCCTTTGCCTTCTTTATGGTATCGAGGTCTCCTGGTCAATTGCGAGGGCCAGTACCTGCTTGGTGTCCTCGTTACGACTATGGCGTATCCTCCACACCTTTATAAGGCCTTTCATTTTGCGCTTATAGTAATACCAAGAATGTTTTGGACTCCTCGTTCGCGCTACGAGGCAGAAAATGGTCACTTAATGCGCCCGAGGTATATCTTCCCCACTGCAGGCCATTATTTCTAATACCTAACATTTGCTTAGGTGCTACTGCTTTCAGCAATTCCACTGTCTGCGGAGTTTCGCAGTTCACAAGTAGCATGCCCTAAAATTTGAGCCTATGCTTTCATGCGCTGTACCATCTTTTGCCGCTGCAGCGTAGCTACGACCGGCCATGGTGGCATTGGCTTTCACAGGCACGCACTTGGCCCCCTTGGCACCTTTTTCCAACCTTTGTTTTTGGCTACGTTGCTAGGGGGTGTGATGGTAGTGTTCCCCATTTTCCCGCAGCCACTACTCTTTTTTTGGGCCTAGCCCGACGCTCCTCAGCTTTCTTTCTTGCTAAAGGCTCAAAGCCTTTAACGAGGTGGCGGAGGTACCATGTCGCTCCAGCGCCTCTTTCCTAAGAGTGTCGTCTTTTCCTTTGGTTTCATGGTCCACGACCATGGTTTCGACCACGTCAGAGCCCTGCATTAGCGTGGTAACGCTAAATGATTACTCCCCGAGGCAGCCCTGTTTCGAGGAGGCTCTGTTAGAATACAGCCGGTAACCCTTGGCTGCAAACCATTCAATAAGCATTGTCGCTTAACATTTGAATTAGGGGTGGGTAGTTCTTAGTTCTTAGCCTGTCTGCAATGGGTGGCCCTTATGACAACTGACGTCGTCGACAGCATAGTCCGTTGAATCATTGCGATGTTAAGGACCTTTACAAAGGTAAGGCACACACGACAAGGTGACTACCTCTAGTGAAGGAAACGAAGCCTTACCTCAAGAAACCGCTTATATTTCGGGTTTTTTTTAGGAAAATGCGTTTGAAGTTCTAATCTAACTCGGAAGATGAAATTCAAGCTCTGCAAAACAGTGATTTTGCAAGTTCTACTACATATTGCCTAGCATTGAACGATCGAGTATAGGGGAGCAAATAACATATTAAACGCTTTCCAGCGAATTTTTCATGTCCCGTATTCCTATGGATCCAAATGTGAGAGGGGCTAATAAAGTATGCGACGTAATTTAAAAAGATAAACCCGCTTAAAACACTGATTCGGCTACATCGGACGAGTGGACAACAATGCTTTATCTAGGAGCATCTTTGAATTGCTGCCCCCGGCTTCGATGCCACAAAAAAAGTTCAAAACACAAAGTTGATGCCTTTCAATATTTTAATTCAGCTTATTCGGTATAATGTCAGCATATTAGACATCAATGCTTCAGCTTTTATGCTGTATAGCGATTTCTCTGTGGTCTCTACCAATTTTAATTTTTAATATTCGACAGGCAAACAAAGAATCCGAAAGTATCTTTTGGTTTTATTTTGAGGAATGTTGATTTGCATTTGTTGTGTCTGTGTCACGTGTGTTGGGTGATTTGATGATTTTTTAGCATCCAGCCATGACTTTTGATTATGCAAGTGCAAAGCAGATGACACAGTGGTTTGATAGAATTCCGGAAAACCGGATAAAATTCCGGACGGTTTCCTAGTGTTGCTTAGATAATCAGAATTTTTTTTTTGAATAGCTTCAGTGTGCACTTTATTTAGAGCTCCCTCTATTTCTAGGAAGGAGGCTAGGAATATACTTTGAAGTGTATAAAGTTTTCGATTGGTCGCGCTACCTCGTGAAGAACCATTTTTGTAGGTCTTTCTTTGAGGTAGGCGTGCTGTGATTTGGATAGCGATGATGCTTCTAGAATGGTTATCATGTGGATGTTTAGGTAAGACAAGGTCTAGGGTTTTAAACGGAGGTTAAACTAATTGGCCCGAAATCTTTCGACGACTTATGCCTGCGTTTAGCTATCTTCGGTATAGCAATCACCCGAGCGCGTTTCCAAGAGTGGTTCAGTATTTAACAACTTCTGAAGATTGACGCAGGCCAAGATGTTATTAGGACTTGCGTTATTTGTAGCATGACAGATAGTTCGCCATCAGGACCTATATACTTGAACGGGAGAAAGTTGTAATAGCCCAGAAAATCTTTTTTTCAGAGGTGATTAAATTGATGTTACTGTGGGTGTCAAGACCTTTCGGGTTCTGTACTAATATCACTGTATTGTGTGTGTTCACAAGGAGTTCCAGAGTCTCTGCAGGGGATTTTGTCCATCTTTCAACTGTCCTGCTTTGAAATGAAAGGTTGGAGTGTTCATTGCATAGAATTTTGCTAAGCGTGCCGGAGTACTTGAGGGTTTCTATTGAATAACAACAGACCTGCTTCTTGGATGTTTTTTTGGTTTCTTATACACACTTAAACAGTCTTTATAAGGCTGCCAGAAGTTGTGTTTGTAGCAGATATTGAAAATGTGATTAGAGAGATCTTCTTTTTACCATGAGGGAAGTAATTTTTTACTACGTTTAACTGGGCACGAGACTTTGGGTCGCGTATCTTAAGCTTAAACCTAGAGTCAAGTTGACTACTGTAAAGTGGTTTTTTTGTCAGCGCTAAGGCTTTCTTGGCTCTAGCTAAACGATCATTTATAACAACCGCACATCAAAAAATAAATAATGATCCAAGCAACTCTTCTCACTGCCAATGGCAGCCCGCGATGTCCTATGACGACCAAATTTCACTAGTTATTACTGCTTTCCCTAGAAGTCCATCCCAATATTGTTTCTGACTTTTGAAAATTGATTTTTAATTTCCAATCATCGAAATATCTTTTAATTTCGTCGAATTTATGCGGCAGAACAGTATTGATGACTTCGATTTTTGCACCAGATCTGTACGCCACTAAATGGTCTACGTACGCTATAGCGTGATTGAAGGAAACTACTAGACCACTCTGTTAAATGTTAAACAGTAGCGGGATAATGACCGACGCCTGCTAGAAGCCGAAAAATCCTTTTTGACAAAAGGATGCTAAAAGTATTGACAATCAACCATTCTAAAGACTTTCCCCATTCAAAATCTCCCATCCAACCTGACACAAATCATCAAAACAAACCCCTTAAGGACAAATTCCATATTGTTGGCCACCACGTGCGTACGGATACAATCCATGCGTGCTTATTTTTGTTGTGGATACGATTCTCCCATGGCAGCCCTTTATGGTTGTTAACCAAAATTCAAAACAAAAACACCTGTCCACTCCGATACGTACCTACCATAGCGTCTGTTTGTTGTGGCCAGCCATTAGTAGAGGGTTGTTTACATCAAACACACCACAACGCTGAATCGATACAACTCAACGCTTGAGTGAATCCACAGCAAAGGCGACCTTTAAAACTTCAATAAGTTTGTCACTCAACAGTGTGTCATGTCCAGTTGATAGTAGTAGTCGTGAAAATACAAATGTGTGCAAGGATAACCCAGAAAAAAGGAATTTTCAAAATGAAAAATTAAAAGCTAACGACTCAAGAGAGACGAAAAATTTAGATTCTAAGCTTTTCTGTCATCAGTTTTTGCCTTTAGTATGGATTTGAGTCTGAGAGGATCGCAGGTAAGTGTTGGTGGCTTTAAGAACTTGAACAGTTAAACTAACTCCATTGAAAGATAAACTTAGTTTCAAGACATAAGCCGAAATCACTGAATGTGAAATTTACATCAGCCCTTCAACGACCTGGTTCGGCTTCGGTGTTTCGGCGTGGACGTACGTCTCCATTTTTAAAAAGACCGCAGTCAGCAGATGCAAAGTTTTCTCGGGGTTTTAGTGGTGGACACTATTTGGAAGGAGAGTGTAGTGGAAAGTTGGTGAAAAATGTAAGTGTGTTGAAAAATGCAAATTGCGCAATTTTAAAGGGATATAAGCATATGCCCCACTTTCCTAGAAACGGTATCTATCAGTTTCATCGTCGAATCTATTGAAACTTCTGCTGGAAGAACCAATTAAACGTTCCTGGCTCTGTAGGGACCAATCCGAAGGTCAGCATTCAGAGGCAAGCACGTCTCGGAGGAGTGGTAGTTTCAACAATTTAAGCAGAATTCGTAGGGATTCCTTGGACGCAAGCAGTCAGGACGGTGACTTTACAGCCTCGTCAAGGTGAGTTAAGAAAGATATTGTTCTGAATAATTTATTCGAATTATTTAAAAGGTCACCAGTATACGAGCTTCCTCAGAAGATGAATCAAAATCCTCCCCGAGTGGATTCTAACATTGGTAAAGAGAAATCATGCACATCCTCGGACTCCTGGCACTCAAAGAAGCCCGATTTGCCGGGTCGTGTGTCATTCAGTAAAACACCTGAAACACAGGATATCGAGGTCCTAAGTGACTGCGACAACGATAAACAATCATACTTCTCCTATGGAGCAAAAAAATCAGTTCACTTCGGTGTCAGTAGTGAAGTTCAAGCGGAAACTTTCGAATATCCAAAGTGTCCTTCCGAAAATTGCTCTTGTAGTACTCGCAGCTCATCCACTGCCAGCGTTCAAGACTCACCAAAAAAATGTGAATACACTAACAAGCCTTCATGTTCGTTTGAAAAGTCAAACAATCGGGAGTCCCCACCGCAGGAGAGCGACGTCATTCGGCAGTATAAAAATGCCATTGGCGAGCAGTCTTCAGAATGCACTTCCATAGTTAAGAACATACTTCAAGACTTGGAGCCAAAAAACTGCCAACTAAATAATATGGAACCACTACCATCACTGAGTCACTATCCAAGATTGGAGAAACAGAACAATTTCTCCGACGTCAACAGCAAGAACTCAACCATTGAGATGTACAAACAAGCCAAGCGAAACCTGGTTCTTCCTATGAACCCATCAGATGCTGTTTCCAGTGAATCTGTCATCAATAACTATTTGAAAGTTGCTGCCACACCGGTTGTTCCAACCAAAAAACGGCCAAATTTTAGACCTCCCTCTGTCACGAAAGACAGGCAGAGATCCAAATCTGCTTCTGGAAATGAAACCACAGAGCGAAGGGTGCCACATCGTGTGGGTAAAATCAAGACCTCGTTGCTGGGGGTCTCCAGAGATGATTCAAACTTGGACGAGTTTCAGTTGGACAAAATTGATAGTTGGATGTCGATTCAGGTTCCAGATAGTCGACCGACGGAAGATCTTGAGAAGTTTTCGAAGGACAGCATTGACGAAGATGAAGAGTCATCAGTGCAGGAGAGCTTACATGGCTCGAAGTCGGACGAGTACTCCCAGGATGATTCAACTTATGAGGAAATTGTATCTGTTATTAAGGAGATCGAAGAAGACAAAAGGATGGGTAGGAGGGGCACCTTAAAGAGAGTCACAACTGCAATATATCATCTCTTTCCTATCTCTTTGATCTAGATAACTTCGCAGAAAAAGCTCCTGATGTTACAGACTTAAAACTAAACGGCATAACCCAGACGGAGCCCCTGGAGCGAGAACCATCATCAGTTTCTTCCGCTTCAAACAACGTGGAGTCTCCCGATAAGTATAGGTAGGTGAATCATCTTACAACATCACACCTTTCTTTTGACACTAATTTTGCAGAGAAATCTTGTGCTACTTAGACGACGTAGAAAATAGCTGTGACAAGACCCTCCTTGAGACTCGAAGGTCTATTCCAGAGTCCAATCGTTCACAAATCGAGTTTGTTGTCGAGCCAGACATTGCCGAAGATGTACCAAAGTATGTAGGCGGATTTGTTTTTTTTTTTCCCCAGGAGCTCATTCGTTTTTTGTTAGACTTTCAGATCTGCTCATGCTTCCAAACCACCAACTAGCTCGTCGTGTAATAAGTCTTAGCCTACGTGCCAATGAACTTGCCAATGCGGTGCTACTCTCCAAAGAGCATCTGATGAAAATTCGTAACGAAAAACAAAAAGGACTTCGCAATGAAAAGCAAAACACTGCCAATTGCTTGAGGGAACAAAAGAAACATTTTGAAGGAATTGTTTCCCGGCACCAGGGTTTCATTGAGCAACTCCTTAAGGACAAGGGCTCGCTTTGTGAAAAAGTTGCAGCACTTACTCGTCGTCTTGAGAGTCAGAATCAGGCATGGGAGCATAAATTACAAACCGAAGTGGCACGAGTCAAAGAGACCACTCTTGCCGGTGAGAAAATACGCCGCGAGCGATGGGTACGTGATAATACGAAAAAGATTAAGGTGGGTTTATGTTCAAGGTATTCATATGTCCCGGCTTCTTTGACGGATTTTTATTCTCTAGGAACTGACTGTCAAAGGGCTTGAGATGGAGATCAATAAAATGACTTGTGACCATCAGCGGCAAATTAACGAATTAAAGCGATCACATCAGCAGGAACTCTTAGATGCAGTCGAAGGAGCACGACAAAAGCATGAGCACATTGAAAATAATATCAGAGAGTTATGCGCCCAGGATCGTGAAGCAATAATCGAGAAGGAACGTACCGCGATTAGGGAGAGGTATGAACGACAACTTGCAGAGGAACGTGCCGCCTTCGATGAACAAAAATTAAAGATGACAGAGGATTTTGCCTCCGAAAGGGAACACTATCAAACTGAATTAAAGGCAAAAGAATCGGAAATGCAGCGAAGGAAGCATGAAATGCAACGTGAAAAAGACAGTGCTGTTGAGGGTGCTACGGCAGAGCTCATGGAGAAGATGTCTAAGATCGATGAGAAGTATATGGTGAGTTGGGGTTGTTTTTGATTTACATGTCAAATTTCTTTCCACGCTTCGACATATAGCTTCCTGTATAGGAGGCTTATGTTTCAAAGAAAGATATTCATCATATCTTGTCCTTCTCATATCAGGAAATAGATTGGTACCAGTTGTTGATGCGGATAGTTTGTCGTTGGATAATTTTTTTCTTTTATCAAAGCCACTTGACATCATTTTAGTTCAAGAAGCCGATTGTGGGTCCACGATAACTGAGGCAAGCTCAAGGTCATGAACATGAAACTAGAAGGAAGCGCTAAGAGACAACTCGGTACACTTTTCCCAGCGGTGCTGCAACTTTTTTTAACCCTTCCGTATATTAAGACTTTTGTTGGACTGCGGTGGCAATGACTTCCTCGTCCGACCCTTACTTCTATCCCGCGAGCAATATTTTAAGGTTTGGGAACAAACAGAAGTCGCAGGGAGCCAAATCTGGAGAATACGGTGGATGGGGGAGCAAGTCGTAGTGCAATTCGACCAAATTTGCTATGTTGACTGCTAAGGTGTGAGCCGGTGGGTAATCCTGATGAAAGAGCATTTCTTTCTTCGCCAAATCGGCCCAATAAATCGACATAGTACGCTGCTGTGATTATTTTTCCCTTCTCCAAATAGTCAACGTGGATCACACCTCGCGCGTCCCAAAAAACGGTGGCTATCAACTTTCCGGCCGAAGGTACAGTTTTTGATTTCTTTGGAGCACGTTCACTGAGTAAAACCCATTGTTTCGATTGTTCTTTGGGCTCTGGTGCGTACCAATGAATCCATGTCTCATCGACGGTCACGAAAAGTCGCAGCCACTCCTCCGGATTTCGATTTAACAGGGCAAAGCACGTCTTCGAAGTGGTCTTACGATTGCGCTTGTTCTCCGGTGTGAGCAAACGCAGCACCCATCGTGCGGGTGCTATCTCAGCCAAATCGCGAATTTTCACTCGGCGGATTTCGTGAATTTCGCTTTGAGGCAATTCGTCGCACCGTGGAAAAGTTTGAGCGTGAGTACACTCTTTTGTATCTTTAGCTTACAACCAGATAGAGATTGTTGCGAAATGAAGAAAACATAGCCGTCGTAGCGGCCAGTATAGAAGAAGACCAAGAAACGTCGATTCGGCGCCGATCAGCTGAATTGGGCATTTTTAGAGAGTCAACCCGGCTTATTTTTTAGTTGAATTTGGGCCTACATCCATTTAAGATTGTGCTGACGCAAGAATTGAAGAAAGATGACCACAGATAACGCCGTGAGTTCGCTTAATGGGCGCTGGATATGTTGGCCGGAGATATGGATTTTGGTCAAAAAATCATCTTCTCGGACGAAACCTATTTTTGGCTCAGCGGCTATGTCAACAAGGAAAATTTCCATCCACAAGTATTTGGTCAAGCATCAATGTAAACATCAATGGACCTATATCCGAGCTGTGGTTTTAACAAGACGACGCTACAGGCATTACAAGCGACGCAACGCCACGAAGTTGTGAATGAGAAATTTGCCAACTGGATCATTTCACGGCGAGCGTTCATCAATTGGTCGCCACGATCGTGCGATTTGGTACCACCTGATTATTTTCTCTTGGGCTACGTCAAGTCTTAACTAAGGAGCCAAGCACTTTAGACGAACTGGAGGCCAATATTCTACATGCTATTGAATGAAGTATGCCGTACATATTGAACCGGTTCATCAAAAATTGGACCGACCGCTTGACGCACTGTCAGCAACGCCCCGGCGGCTATTTGAATGATGTGCTATTCCACACATAATAGCACTAATGTAGCTTCGAAGTAAAGTCAAAATCAATTTTATATCTCACACCGTTGTTGTTTTATTTAAATCTTTTTTCCTTTCGTTCTTATCTGGTCACCCGTTACTTGGTCTTGACCTCGGTAATCGCTTAAACCTTATCCGCCGCATTAGTCGCGATACTCGCGAAAGCGCCACTGACATCACTCTGCTTTCTCCCGATTATGTCATCCTCATTAAAGGCGTATGCGAGCAATTGGACAGATTTTTTAAAGATTGTGCCTCATGTATAGTATTGACGCGTATTTGTCATCAAAGATCTCGGTGCAGCGTGCATTCTCCAATGTCATCTTTCACAAACGGACAAGTGGTTTGGCAGGGATGACTTAACTATACTCTGTTCTGTATAGCTCGTCTCTTTAGGACCCTGTTTGCAGATTGATAACAACTGTAGATCTATACTCCCGTGACCTTTTCTCGAATAAAGCCTATACGGGCTATCATCAAAGCCGTAGTCTCCACAGGCCCAGATAGGATCTCTTTTCGATTCGAATCATCACCTCCCCAAACTTTTTCGTCGAGATTCTTATAAGGTTTCTGGCAGTTGTTTCAGTAGAGAAGGAGAAGCGGTCAATTTGCTCATTGCTGATGAATGGATAGTTTGAGTAGCGTAAGACGCTATTCTGTATACCATGCTAGCCTTTTCGTAAACTACTACATAGTGGTAGTGTTTGCGTAATGCAGTAGCTAGCCTTCTATGCTCGTGATGGACATTGTTTCTCCCCTTGATTTTCGCCTTTCGTCTTCGTGCTTCTCTGAGGAGGAAAGTTCGGCTGCATCTGTGAGGATGTCTTTTCACTTAATGGTTCAGATGCCGTCCCCACGCCCTTGCTCTTTCCCTGATCGCATCAGTACAGAACTTCTCCTGAACGAATTTTCTTCTGTACTTTCAACTTCTGAGTTTTGTACTTTTTTCTGTTTTATTCGTATTCGGAAGTCTGCCACATTAGAGACTCCTATAATGTGGTAAGGCTACATCAAAACCAGGGGGCGCCAGGTATCTGAAGGGCTCCGTTAGCGATGCTGTCTCCAGTACCATTCAGGCCTCGGTACGGGTCGCATAATGCCTTGGCTTGGGTTACAGGACGCTCACTTTTGCCACTCTTGTTCCGGGACAGTTTGTTGGTTATTCGCAGCTAACCTACATACGAGTATCTCTAGATAGTTCAGCTATCCATCATCATATTGACATCTCTAGTAGCATAAGCTCAGCTACTAGGAACAGATGTTATGTTCTGCTGCTTGTTTGGGTTTCTTTCCTTGTGCCGGTTTTCATCCCTCTGTAGTGACGTTAATCGAGTCGTTGTGACTTGACTAATCTTAGAAATTTTGAATCTTGTTCTGGAATCAGGCGAGAATTCTAACTCTACGATGCTTGTTAAAATTTTACTTCACGAACAACTCAGTTCGATCTTTTATGTTGATCTCACTTGCCACTAAGAGGTGAGGCATAGTCGAAATCGATAGATCAGGAAGCATTTTCCCAAACTACTTTGGACTGGATGTCGAGAAAAGAAATGAACCTGGTTCATATAGACAAGTCCACAGGGAAAAAAGAGTGATGAGTAACATTTAGAAATTAAAAAGGAAGATACAATATCTACAGCGGACAAGGCAGTTGTATTTGTTTTAATTTGTTTTTGTTACTATTTCAGAACCGTGTCAACTCTATAGAAAAGCAATACGAGTCCGACTTTGAAATTTGGAAGAAGGACTTTGAAAACGAATGTAAGATGCGACAAGTGGAAAGCGAGAACGCTATTCGTCAGCACTATCGGACGGAACGTGATCGTCAAATAGATGCCATAGTCACCCGCATGGACACCGAAGCGCTTAAGCACCAAGAGGAGTTTGAGGCCAAAATGGAGTAAGTCACCTTCAAACATTACACTGAAATGTGCAGAATAACAAACAATTTGATTGCTTATTTAAAGTCGGCTCAAGGAAAAATACGAAAAGGATATTTGTGAAATAGAAATCGTTGAGAAGTCTCTGCGTGAGAAATATACCGAAACTAGGACTCGTCTAGCTGAATCCGATGCTCAAGTACGAAACTGCCAGGCTGAACTCAAACAACTTCACATTGAATTGGACCACAGCAAAAAGGTGAGTTTATGTTCCAAGGACAATTTAATCCATTTCTTGCATAGATACTTTCAACGAATACTTCTATTTTCATCGTCTCTTTAGATGTGTAACGAGTTTTTGACTGAACGCGAACAACTACGAGACAATGTCCGTTCGGAAATTGCCGTTGAAGTTGCCACCCTGAAATCTGAACGGGATAATGAGATTCAAAAGATTCACAAAAGGTAACAAATTCTTCAACTCAAAAGAGTTTGCGTTAATTAATTGAAATTTTATTATCGAATTTTTTTAATTGGATTTGCTTGAGGGTAGAGTTCAACAAGCCATTGAGAAAAAGGATACAACAATTGAATTACTGCAAAAGGAGAACGGTGCGTTACGCGAGAGATGCATCAAGCTGGAGGCAATTATACGCCAGCAAAGGAAGGACTATTGTGTTAAATGAATTTAAACATTCTGGAGTCTCGGGTTTCTGGTTCTGGTGTCATGGCAGGGCAAGGAAGGATGCTCTCATTGTCCGTTACTGGAAATATCAAGAGTTTTTAATTTAAATTTAAGAGCTGATTCTTTTTATTTATTTTTTTTTTCGTTTTCGGTTTTGGGTTTTATGGCGCTTCCTTCTTCTTTGAGAGAGGACGAGTGTACGGATTAAAATGATTGCAAATGAAAACAATTTAAATGATGAAAAGTTTATCTTTGGGAAGAGGTTTCTCATTAATTTGATGGATGTCTCTGACGGCTGTTGCCTGTCGGATGTGAAGCTGGAGGATATGCTGCTGGAGAACGTATTCTCTACGATGCATGAATATTTGATTGTGGCTTTGGAAAATGATCTATCATAGTAGAGATATGTTTTTGGGAGGAATAGTTTTTTTTTTTTTTTTTTTACAGAAATTCAATTTTTCTTGTAGTCCGTGCTGCAAATGGGTTAGAGTTTAATTTTGGATTTTGATTGAATTGTTTTTATTTAAATATAATGACATACCATACGTTCAGGTCACAGGTAGATGAGTGAAGATTTATGCCTTCGTTCCTGAATATACCCTTGTGAATGTGGTCTTAAAGTTTCCAAAAGTGTTTGATTTGGTTATAAATAATTGGGACATTTTAAAGCAGTCTTTAGCATTCACCTGGTAGATCTTTGAATCTGAGAATGTTGTCAAATTAGTTTGAGATGGTAAGGGGGCATCTTACAGACCGGAGCGGTCTTGTGACTCAAACGGCATGACTCTCCTGCAATCTTCATTCTTATCTAGTTGCCTCAAGTTACGCATACCAAGTTGGTAAGTAGGTAAGGTCTTCCTATACTGCGTTGCTTAACGGGTGTGGAACTTCTTATTTATTTTTTTGTTTACAATTTCTTTAAGTATCTACGATGCCTTTTTCTTGTCTCTGGAAGATTAAATCTCTTAATTTAGTGAGCTTAGTCTTTCCTAATAACAAGTTAACATATTGAAACTAATTTAGTATCTATAATTAATAAAACATTTTACCTATATTTGTTTTATATATAATTATTCAAAAAGAAGGTTTTGATCGCTTTTTTTTCTAGTTTTATCGTTTAAAACGTTTGTTAGTTCTCGGGATAGGTTGTTGATTGTTGCCGGAACGTTGCGTAGGAGTTGTCTTCTACCATATTTGTTGCAAATGTTTGGTACCTTCGGCACGTCGTCTAGTAATCACTTCATGATACACTGGCCGAATAAACCGCATCTCGTAGTTGTATTCTAAAGTGAGCGTCATCACACAACTGTCGTTGTTTCGAGTCTTCATAAAATTGATATGTTTCAATGCGGATTTTTGCAGTTTTTGCAGTTTTTGCAGTTTGTGGATGTAGGTTGCCGCTGCGTTGCCCCAAGCAAGAACACCATACCGCAGTTTAGACTCAGTTGGTGAATAGTAGATCTGCCTCAAAACGGACACCGTTTCAGATGGCCTAGTGCATAGATGGCTTTCTTTAAAACGATGTGTAGCTTATTAATCTGTTTGTTCCATAAGAGATGGCAGTCTATGATGACTCCTAAATATTTATAGCTGTTAAGAACTCCGATGACTTCTGTATTAGCACTAGGACATGTATCAATTCTCAGGTATACTGGAATTTGTGTCGAAGTGAAACTGGGATTGCGTATGTGTATTATCATGGTTTTCAAAGAATTAATCACCAAGCCGTTATCGTGGCACCATTTGACCGCAGCATCCAACTCTTCCTGCATTATTGCTGTCGCCATTTCCAGCGACCTGTGATGTACCACGACTGCTGTGTCATCAGTGAAAGCAAATTGTGTGCTCTGTTGAAAAGAGCGAAGAAGCTCATTAGTGTACAAGATAAAAAGGATTGAACCTAGCTTCGATCCCTGCGGCACACCATATTCCACCTTTGTTCTTACACTCTTCGTTGATTTTCAAGCAGATTAGTTTGTTACACAGATAATCGGTTAACTAGTTCGCCAAAACCCATGAGGGTTTTGTGGTTTAAAATATCGAAGGCTTTACTGAGATCCATGAAGGTTACCAATACGTGGTGATGATTGTTTAAACTCTAATTGACGCAATTTTCGAATTCAGCTAACAATTTGCCTGTACTTTTGTCTTTCTGAAAGCCGTATTGACTTTTATGGATCAGACAATATTTTCCCATAAAACTCTTTATTCTTTCAGTGATTACACTTTCGCGACACTTTTCTATTATCGGAAGAATAGATATCGGTCTATAGTTGCTGAGCTGATTTTTCACTCCACCTTTGTAAATCGGCCTTACCACAGGGATATTTGATTGTGCCAGATTGATGTTGGGTACGAATATATCGACATGTCTTCGAATATCAGCGGCTCGAATGCCATCAATTCACGGAAATTTATCTTCACCCAGCAAACTGATAATGCTGTAAACCTCTTGAATGTTGGTTGGCTTCACAAATAAAGTCTTATCCAGGATTTTGTTCAGGTGTCGAGATGTTGTCGAGTCACAATGATGTATGATATTTGTCGTTTTTGATGCAAAATAATTTGAAAATTTGCTGGATAATCCATGCGGCTCTGTATAAAAAGTTATTCAATGTCTCATTAATGTTTAATTTGTATTGTCCTAGGATAGCATTTATCAAAATCCATGTTTTTGAAGATCCTACGGGTTGGAGCACTTATGTCTTTGTGCTATATATGGCCTAGCAATCTTAATCTCTGTGAGCAAATCATTCTTGTTAGATCCATGTCATTTTGCAGCCGATACATGGTTAGCTTTTCGTTCTCCTCTGCACTGTGCTATACAACAGTAAAGGGATGATGAGGGTCATGTACAGTGTCTAGAGCTTTGCTACCCAATTGTCTTCTTAGCCCATAGTAATAGCGGTTGAAAAGAGCTATTCTTCGTTTAATTTGCACGTTTGTCATTACTTGAGATCACTGCAGAGCTTAGGTGGGTTGGTAAAGCTGCTCTAATTGGGGGTTTAATTAATTTTTTTTTTGACATTTTTGAATGCTTTTTCTTTCTAGGTAAGTCTTGAGAGTATTTCTTTAGTTCTTGTGAGCTCAGAAATTTAGCGTACTATGTTGAAGCAAGTCAGTTCTATGTGACCAGAACTGATTAGAGCAATTATCTCATATTATTGACGAATTTTGTCTGCCAGTTACCAGTAACAAAACATTAGTCAGCAATTGAACATAACAGTCGAATTCATCCATTAGCTCAATTCGATCTGTTAAGTCGGTGATTAGAGCAACAATGGTGAATTACTTTCCATATTGGCCAAATTGTATTTATTCTGAGAGAACTTGGCCAATTTACGATAAGAATGGTTGAATATGTCACGTAGCTAGAGCTAAGTTATCAATCTGTGGCTTGTTATTTTCAGCTCTCAAAAATGGTTATGAGATTGGGGTAGTGATCGCATTCGAACTGCCTGATAGCAGTTACTGCTTAAGGTTGGACATCAACATAGGTGTTCATTGTCGCATTCTTTGAGTTGTAATTAGGACTAGTGCCGATAGCCCAAAGATGGTTAATAAATTTATATGGCCGTTTGCCGGCCCGGTTCCCTGTGAACCAGAGCAGGAACTATGAACTTTCTCAGTTAACACGGATCTGGCTTTACTGCTCCCAGTAGTCCTCCAGGTTTGTTGAAGTTTCTTCCAATTTTTCATACTTCGTCTACTGTGTTGAAATGGAAGACTTTCTAAATCGGATCATTATTGGTTCACCCGTATGTTTGACGAACAAATATTCGATTAGGTCGATGTCGTTCTAGAACTTGTATAGTGCGTCACTGGATCACCTCCTCTATATAGCTCTGTAACGTAAGTAATTTTCGAAAAATCTTCTTTCGAACAGACTAAAGTTGGCTATTAAGCTGAAAATGAAAATAAATACCCTTACTCATCCAGGTTAAAATGGCAAGAGAATTCCTGGGCACTAGCATAATACTGGCCACCGCCACCATACGGCTATAGAAGAGATTAAAAAAAAAAAAAATATGGTGAACCAAGTTATGACATCGGATAAAAATGGACTCACTGTTGACGATCCTAGCAAACGTTTAAAGGACAACGACTTTCGGCTTTAAGCGTAGAATGTTCGGATCTTTAAAAAGTTACGTGCACCCGAACAATTAGCAGATGCCCTTGAATGGTATAACGCAGATATCACCACCATCCAGAAAGTGTGATGGGATGGATCGGACGAAAAGAAGATGAAAAACCGTGATATATACTATGGTTATTGCAATAGGAAAAAGAATCAGGTCTTATTCGGATGCTTGAGCATCTTGATTCGTAAGTGGACGCATTATGGCAATTTGCATCCTAATAGCTCCTTGATGAGACATATGAGACATATTTTCCGGAGTACTGGATAGGAGAGGAGGACAATTTTGGTATATTTCAGTCGACGTAAGAAATGCAGGTAGAGGCATCGCAACTGGTATGTTGGGTTTCATCCAACCGCCCCCAAGAAATCCCTAGTTTGATGAAGAATGCCGGGAAGCACATGCAGGTTACCAAAAAACGGCGCTGTTATGAAAGGCAAGAGCAGCTCGTGATCTTAACGAGAAGAAGATCCCGACAAGCGTTTGATCAAAGATATTGAGAGGTTGTGCTTCAATTATAACATACAAAAGTTTCATCGATAGGTATCGATAGGCAACAAGACCCATACAGGAGTCTGAAGAGTTGAAGACGGAAACTTTGCACAGTCACATTCGGTGCTGAAAATATGGAAAAACGTTTTCTGCAGACTGTATAACGGCGAGGGAGCCCAACATGCCACCGTCGGGCACAAAAGACCATTCATCTTAGACGATAACAGCCAAGACTTCCGTGCTCCTAACCAGATAGCAATATCTAAGCTAAAAGCCATCAAATCAGCTGAACCTGACGTCTTTCCCGGCCGAGTAGCAAAGCTGCTGAAAATCTCAGATATGGTCAGAGAGTGTATACCTAATGAATGGAATCTCAGTATCGTTTGCACAATTCACAAAAAAGGAGACCTCTCAAACTCTGCCAGCTATGGAGGCTAACTTCGCTAACAACCAAGCACACTCAATGCGTTTGCAGACAAGGAAAGTCCACAATCGACGAAATCTTCACACTTCAACAGATCTTGGAAAAAACTTAAGAGATCCAAATCGATGCCCACTACCTTTTGATCGATTTTGGCGCAGAAGCATGGACCTTATCGAAAGTGGATGATGATATCCTCAGTAGTTTTGGGAGAAAAGTCCCGTTTGCATTGACGGGCTTTACAGAAGAAGGTTCAACGACGAACTATACGAGCTGTACAGGGATATCGATGTAATCAGAAAATAGAGCATCAGTCGCCTGAGAGGGCTACAATATATAGAGCGAATGGAGACCAATGCTACGTCCCGCAGGGTTTTAGAATTAAATCATGAGGGAAAATGCAGTAGAGGAAAACCTCACCTTAGCTGGCGCGCACAAATAGAAGGGGACCTCAACGAACTTAGCATGAGAATTCCATGTAGCTATCTAAAGATTGAGCTGCCTGAAGACGCTTGTTGGTTGAGGTCCCGGTCCAACCCGGATTATAGCGCCAACTTAAGTAAGTAAGTTGTATCATATCAATTGTTCAATGTGCAAGCCATTGCTTTGTATGCACGCCAAAGTTCCTCTTTGAAAGCCCTTACAATGTCTATTCTTTCCAATTCTTCTGGACTTTCGCAGCTGCCTCGTCAATCCTATGGTTTAAGTCATCAAACGTTGTTATTTCCGATGAGTAAACAATGTCGTTCATCTGTTCGCATAAGTAAAAGTCTATTGAGGTGAAGTCCGGTGATCCTTCTTCATAGATACTAATAGTCCGAGTTCTATCAATATGCACGATTCGCAAAATCTGAGTACGCACCCCACACACTTCAAACCACTCTCCCCGTGGGACTGTCGTTAGGTATTACTTCGCGGGGCTGGTTAGAATTTTATGCTCTATTGTCTCCTCCTCGGCCCTTTTTAATGTATCGAATCTACGCAGTTCAATCTGCACGGCTATTTTGACGGGACAGATCTCCAAACAGTCGTCCTTTGATCACATCATGAGGTCTATTAAGAGCTCCGGGCTTCGTAGATTCGTTATGCCACTTGTGAAGTGTCTTCGTCCCCTTCTGGGCCTTTCTGGCAAAAGAGCGAGCTATCGTGCCCAAATCTGTGGAGCTATTTTCGATAGCCACCATGCCCAGACAGGAACTTCATAAGATAATAATTACAGTCCTCGTGTGTTCTTTTTGTCCAAGTTTCAATGTTGGGAATCAGCTTGTGGGTTCATCTACCTTTGATGGTGTTGTTCCACCTGGCTTGCCAGAATGCAGATGTTGCCCTTCAGCATACAAAAGGATGGAACTTACCACTCTGGATAGCAGAATCATCAGCATCAGAGAAAGCTTTGCCTGCATCTGTGACGCCTTTTAACTTGAATACTTGACATGTACTTCGAATTTAAGCCTGTTATCGAGCATGACTCCTGAGTATTTTAATGCCTCTTTAGACCGGGTTGTACAGTTCTCAACCAGAAAACTTGCATATTTCACAGTCTTTCTGCTGGTTATTCGGACAGCTTCAGTTTTGTGGTGAGCTAGTTCAAGGCAGGCCGAGTCAATAAAATTTTTGGTCCTGGCGACTGCTTCATCAGTGGCGGACTCTATCTCATGGATATGCTTGGCCACAGTCACCAAGACGATATCGTCATAGAAACCGATCAACTTAATTCGATTCAGTAGCGTTAAGCGCAAAACACCGTCGTACATGATATTCCACAGACATGGTCCTAGGACTGACTCCTGCGGAACTCTCGCGGTGTTATTGTAGTACTTAACGCCATTGGCTGTCTGATATCTTAGCTTTCTGTCGGATAAAGTACTCCGTTACTATCTTTAATAAATACTCTGGTGCAATCATTCTGGCCAGTAATCCGCCAATGCATGTTCAGTTGGCAGAGTTAAAGGCGTTTTCACGGTCGGGCGTTAATACTGCGCAGTATTTCTTTATGCCTCCTTGTGTTCGAGAGTTCAACGAAGCTCGCCTACTTTCTGCCTCTGTAAGCAGTCTGCTATATATGATGCGTTCTAGGATTTTTCCCAGTGTACCTAGAACGTATATTGGTCGATACGACGAAGGTTCCTCGGGTGGTTTATTTCCCTTAGATAATAACACCAGATTTTGGAGTTTCTATGGTTCAGAAAAGATCCCTCCTTAAGGCACCTCTACGCCGTTGCTATAAAGGGGTACGATCTTTTTTGGACGGCTGCCTTGACAGAAATATTCCGGAGACACTGGAGGCCACAGAATGGGTCAATTAAGTCTTGGAAGAAACCGGTAGAGCCCGATTAGCTTGGTACCTAATATGCCTGCCCACACACTGACGTTCAACTTATGTTGAAAAGCTCAGTGTTTCCTTGAGTGGGGCTTGCTTTCTGGACAGGTATGTAAATTGTTGAAAATAGTGTCTCCATCACGATGAATTGGGACTCATCCGTCCATAGAATCTGGCTAATAAAATTATTTTCTGCAAAATTTCTTTCCAGAATGCAATTCTTGAATTCAAAAGGCTCCTCTGAGTAGTCCAGTTAATGCTCTTGTACTGGTACATATATGATGAAATGCATACATGCCTTCTGAATGTAGAATTCTCCCGATGTAAGTCTTGCTTAGATTAAAATATCTGTTTACTTTCTTAAGACTGGTATTTGGATGGTTTTTGGCGTAGTGTAAAATATTGTCCTAGCTTCGAACACATTCTGCTAACGCATAAATTTAATGTCATAACAGGACAGACTAAGGCGCTTAAAGCCTCTTTTTCTTTTGTCCATAAAATGTTTCAAGAAGTCTCCCCTTAAAATTTCCGTAGATGTGAATACAAATATTGTGATGTTCCGTCCAATCCGTTCGTGCTGTTATAAAGCACAGGAAGGTAGAAACAAATTCAGTTTGTCGAATTGTTTAACTAGGAATTCGACAAAAAGCAAGTAAAGCAACAACCCAAACTGATAAACTTGCCAGAGCTTTGCTATTCAGCGCGCCAGTGAGCACTAAACGTTTGATTTGTTTTTGCGCCCAAAAGTAGGTACAGATGTTATTAACGGTTATAAAAGTTTTGGATACATAGTTCCACTTTATTTCTTGTTAAAGAAACGTTTTTTCGTAAATCCGCCCTTCCTTTTCTGTATGTTGGACTGAGTGCACAAGCACTTATTTATTTTTAGTCACACTCATGAATCCGTGTTAGTGCGAGTACATATCTTTATCTCAATTTCAATCTCAACACCACACGCATAGGCGTCGTGAAGAGCAGAAAAATACAAAAACACAAAAATACTTACCAAAGTTGAACAAGACGGAAAAAAAAGTGAAGTTGAATTGAATTTATTCCCATTTATTCGTTCCCCCATTCGTTCGCAGGTTAATGACCCTAATGCAATAGGGCCAGCCAAAAACATCGGTTTCACTTGCTCTTGTGGGCACTTGAGAGTTTTGTTGTTCTAAAATTAATCCGCGAGGTATTTCGAAAAATATCCAAATATTCAAATGGCCCTGGTTTCCGACGAATGTCGAATTAAGTTCTCGTTTTGCTAATTTATCTGATAAATACTTGTGAGCAGTCATAGACGAACATTTAAATGTTTGTTCGAGTATCATACATGCGTACGAGTATATGTGTCCGACTAAGTGTAGCATTCGATTTAAATGATGAGTAGATGGGTAGTACGAGTAGAGGCTGCAGACACAGTAGATACTGGTATCCGTGTCGAAATGGAATGCGTATCCCTAAAGTAAATATGTACGAGTATGTACATTGTACATATTTACTATTCGGTAGAAGCATCTGTTGGGATCCTGGTGGGGAAATGATTCCATGGATGAGGAATCCCGTGTTTTTTTTGCGAATGTTGGTGTTCAATTCTGTGGGGAATTGGGTCAAGTTAATCCGAACGAATATTACAGACACTAAGCTTCAATATGTGGTCGTACACACAAACGATAAGCAGGTGTTCATTGTCATTAAAATTTCCAAATTTCATAACATAATTGATCGACCCTCGGTCGATGTAAGTCCTAGATGAAATGAATGCTGATTTTTGTGTGTTGGCCCAATAATTTTTGGTTGCATTGGTTTCAGATACACATGTTTAGTTTAAACAATTCACAATTCACAGTTATTTTTTAAAGTAAACATACTAAAGGGATAGTGGCTGCGAATTGTACGATTATGGTAAGAACTAACGGGCGTGTATTGGGGATGCCAAGTACGGTAATTTCGAATAACCATCAATTGGTCTTCTCGCCTTAACCATTGGTTACCGATCTCGTTCAACCAGGCTCGACTTGCCAAACTAATGTTTTGAAAGATGGATCTGGAGATTCCTTATCTAAGCAACTTGAACGTATTTGGAGCTGAGATCAATAACGAACTTTTAGCGCGAGTTAGACTGCTGTAATAAAGATACCACTTCTGGAATATTTGATCCTTTTTAGCCAAGTTTGAGAGTTATCTTCCGCTTATTTAAGGACCCTACTTTTCCGAAGTAATCAACAACCTCGGATGAAGACGGATCAAACATATCTATGCGCGTTTTAAAAACGCTGCATCTAAGTGCGAAAGATGTGTCTTTGATTTTAAGATTTCTGATTACTCTAAGGCAGGTCTCTTATTTCCCATTGCGAAAGCTAAAGGTATTAGTTGTTCTTTTCTTACTAGTGATAAGATCAAAATAGATTTCAACAGACTTAAAACCAATTTACTGTCTGAATCTTGGGAACATGCCTATTCTTGTGTTGATGCAACGTCCGCTTATAATTTTTTCAGTTATACTCTGCCGTGGGGTGGCCGTGGTGTAGTGGTATATGCATAGACTCCTCAAGCAGAGGTTCACGGGTTCGAATCCCGTGCGAGGCGATTCTCTGAAAAAGTCTTTTCATAGAATTTGTATGAAAATTCCTTCGGCGTTAACTCTGATATGAAGGCATAACACTGATGTTGGAGTGGTTGCTAGCTGGGCTAAATGTAACGAACTGACAACTAGCACGTACTAAGACCCACTGTTTGAGGATGCACTGACTCAAGTTTGACAACCACCTCTGGGAAAAATATCGAAACCTAATACAACTGTGTTTCAAACTACTACACCACTCGCCCGCGCCCTGGTGAAAAGCCTGTAAAAGTGTATTCATATCCCCTTGGTGCGCGCCCGGGATTATAAAAAAAGTTATACTCTGCATAAGCAGACGTTGCTCTTCTAATTTTTCAATTAAAAAACTATTAAAGAGACTTAAGCCTTGGATTACTAGCTATTAAACAAGGTCAAAGGTAAAAATATATTGAGAATAAAGTGTAAAATGCATCCAAATAATCAAGGCCTCCAAGCAAAATACAAGAGACTTTGTACTGAGCTGCCGTGACACCTATTTCAGTAACTTGTTCCACTCGGCATATGGTAGCATTAAAAAGGAATGGCCAGTTGTGAACAGCATACTGAACAAATCTACCATCTTAAAAAAGCCTGATGTTTTACGTATCGGTAATGTAGATGTGCATGATGAGCGTGCTAATGCGAATGCTTTTAATTGTAATTTTGTTAGTGTTGCCTCTAACCTACAACCAAAAACTATCCCATCAATGTGTTCCACTTGTCCGTTCTTTTATGATAATCTTGATTCTAGTCAAAATAATACCTTTGTTTTTCAACCCATAACTCCAACAAAAATTTTAAAAATTATTGGGCTCCTTACCTAATTCATCGTTTCATGTTGAAACATCTGGGTCTGGCAGATAATCTCAAATGTGTTAATGTTATTCCTTTGTTTAAAAAGGAACAGTCTCAGAAATTGGGACTTATAGACCAATTTCACTATTTTCGACGTTCAGTAACATTTTTGAAAAACTTATGAAAAACAGAATTATTAGTTTTTTGAAGTTCACTAAGTTTATTAATCCTTTTTAATTTGCGTTTCAAAAAGGCAAATCGACGGAAGATGCTCTATTGCGGTTTTGCTCTCAAATAATTTTACATTTGGATGAAAAAAGTGCAACGCTGGTCAACCACACTATCTTACTTAATAAACTGGAAATTGCTGGTTTTCGTAGCTTCATGCTCGATTGTTTTAGGTCTTATCTTGCAGCCAGGTAATAAAGAGTAATAATTGGTGGTGTCAAAAGCGATAAACTGTTTTAAAATGTTGGAGTTCCACAAGGGTCAGTCTTGGGTCCTGTTCTATTTTTCATTTATATTAACCCGCTCCTTGGCTTCAACTTCAAAGGCTCACCAACTGCATTTGCGGATGATATTGGTCTCTCCTACGTACTGAACAGTACAGTTGGATCTGATATCCGACATAAATTGGGATCTAAATTTACTAAGGCATTGGTTTGCTAAACATAACTTACTGTAATTATGAGCTTTAAAACAAGAATAATGTTCTTTAGCTTAACTTGTCGTTATAACTGTGATGCAAATTTTTACTTCCAGACGGCGGAGTGTGCAAAATATAGCTTGTACAACTGTACCTGCAAATCAACTTCAAAATAATCAAAAATTCAAAAATTTGTTTAGAAAACTAAATATACAAGTTTATTCATCTAAATATATATTGTCCCCTTTAAAGTAATCCCCATCGACTGCAACGCACTTATACTATTGCTTGATCCAATCCTCGAAACATTTTTTATATTCGGCTTTCGGTATGTCCATCAGTGCTTCTTGCGATTTTTCCATTACTTCCTCTCGGAATTCGATTGCACAGAAAGAAGTCACAGGGAGCCAAATCAGGTGAACTCGGTGGCTATTGAATGGTATTTGTTGCACTTTTCGCCAAAAAATTACGAATAATGATGGCACTGTGCGACGGTGCGTTATTATGGTGCAAACTCCACGAGTTTTCTGCCCACTCGTGGTCTCTTTCGGCGAATTGCTTCACGCAAACGTTTCATAACGGGGGGGTGTGTATCGGAATAAAATATAGGGTTTTCTAATTTTTTTTTTTTTAATAAAAGGCAAACTATTTGAATGGAACTCGACTTCGTTCATATGGCCACCGCGGGCACGTTTGCAGCGGTCGATTCTTTGGGCCTAATTTTCAACGATTCGGGCACACATTTCGGCCGAAACGACCGCTATTTCGCGTTCAATGTTGGCTCTGAGCTCTTCCAACGTCGTCGGCGTGTTGGCTTAAACCAATGACTTAGCGTAACCCCACAAAAAATAGTCAAGGGGCGTTAAATCACACGAACGAGGCGGCCAATCGACTGGACCATGTCTTGAGATAACCCGCTCACTATACTTACTCTTCAATAAGTCGATTGTAGCATGTGCTGTGTGGCTTGTGGCACCATCCTGTTGAAACCACATGTCGTTCAAGTCCATATCTTCCAATTTGGGCCAAAAATAATCGGTGATCATGGCGCGATAACGCTGACAACTCACAGTAACGTGACGATCGTTATCGTCGGCGAAAAAATGTGGCCCAATAACGCCGCCGGCATGCAAACCGCACCAAACAGTTATTTTTTGTGGATGAAGATACAAGGTCTTGTATCTATATATACAAATAGGGTGAATCATCGTGAGGTTTGATTTATAATGTAAAATATTGTAAAATACATAAATTTTAGAGTGAACTTACAATTTTTATTTTCAGTTAAAAGAACAATTCATGGCATTTACTTTTTGAAAATGATATCATGTAAATGTTGGCCACGACTACGTCTGAGGTGGTCCATTTCGAAGGTCCAATTCTGAGCGACTCGTTCGAGCATAGCGACTGGTATCTCGCGGATAACACGAGTAATGTTGGCTTCCAAAACGCTTATCGTAGCTGGCTTATTCCTAAAGACCTGCGACTTTACATATCCCCAGAGGTGTCCAAAGGTGTGATATTGCACGATCTAGGCGGCCAATTTACTATAGCAAGACGTGAAATTATGGTAAGTATTCACCAAAATGGTTTCTCAACAAGTCCATTGTTTCACGCGCTGTATGGCTCGTAGCGCCGTCTTGTTGAAACCAAAGCTCACCGAGACCATGTGCTTTAATTTCAGGAAACGAATAGTCCGTTAAAATGAAGCGATAACGGTTACCATTGACGGTAACATTTTGATTTGCCTCATTTCTGAAGAAACATAGACCAATGATTCTACTAGCCCATAAACCACACCATACCGTTGATTTTAATGGATGTAATGGTAGCTCTTGGTACTCTTTGAGTTGCTCATCAGCCCAAATACGGCAATTTTGTTAATTAACGTATCCATTGAGCCAGAAATGGGCTTCATCACTGAACAAAATTTCACGATAAAACACTGGATTTTCATTGAGTTTTTCCAGAGTCCATTCACTGAAAATATGACGCAAATTCAAGTCGCCTGGCTTCAATTCTTGCACAAGTTGTATTTAGTATGCTTTTAGGCCGAGATCCTCACGTAAAATGCGCCAAGTTGTCAAATATGCCAAGTCAAGCTGCTGAGAATGACGACGAATCGATTCGTCATGGTTTTCGCGTACACTCTCAGGTGCTATAATATAGTCTCTTCACTACGTGCTGGATGTGGTCTAACCGGTCGAGTATCATCCTCTAATGTAAACTTGGACTCAAATTTGCGAATGTTATTGGCAATAGTGATTTCAGTAGGTCGATTATGTGTACAGTAAGTTGCTCGAATCGCACGAAAAACATTTCTCACCGAACGCTGATTTTCGTAATACAGCTGAACAATTTGGAAACGCTGTTGTAGTGTGAGTCTTTTAATGATGACTTGCCTAACGATACTAAACAAAAATTATAAAACAGTTTGATAGGAGTCACGAGTGATCTGTCAAAAAATGTCTATTAAAAATCAAATCTCACGATGAATCTCATCTTATTTGTTTAGGGTGTGAATGGCTCGTATCAGTGCTGTTTTAGGCTAGTTAAGTTCACAGTCGATCAAATATTCATACTATGACAGATCCCAGAGAAAGCACAAAAACAAGTCCTGATCAGCACTTTCGATCGATTTGAAGGCCGCATACCGAAAATAGATAAAGATATCCTTGGTCGCTTTGAAGGCAAGATTTTTTGTGTTTTTTGCGTTGACACAATTTGGGCTAGGAGATATAACAGCGTGTACAGCGAAATCGAGATGGCTAGAATGTGTAGAGAAAATAAATGTTTACGCAAGAGTCTTCTATTTGAACCAGCAGAGACGGCGCAGTGGAGAAAAATTTCGCCTTGAAGGCAGATCCAGTTATCATTTATACCCTTGATGTACTTACTATTCGGTTTGAATTACTATGAATAAAATAGAGCTTTGGGCGTGGGATAGTTCGGTAGACGTTGAGACTAAGCAGTTTTATTATCCAATTCGAAATGGGCTTCGCCGCCAGATATTGATGATACATACTAGATTCTTTCACAAATAGGACAAAGGAAATACGTCTGATAAAGACATAAAATCATGAGTTTGAATTAATGACGCCATTAACAGTAAGTGCAGTATATAGTAAACATATATTAGTTCCTTCAACGGTGGCACTTTTCATATACCTGAAATAGAGTACTCTCCGGCCCTTTCGTTCAAGAGATTACGTTGAGGGCATCACTCCAACAAAGAGCCTCTGATGTCAAACTCTGTCAAAAGTCAGGCAGACACATATGGAAGGAAGGGCGTAAAACAGTTTATATGTTTCATACTGAACTTGTTCGGGTAATGTGGATTATAGGTCTTTTGAGTGTACAGGTTTAGAGAAGAAAGATATGTTGCTCTATAACCAATCTTCAAAAAATTTTACATCGAGTGATAAGCGGGGTGCGGCGTTTCTGCCCATCACCTGGTAGTATATCAAAACCTCTACAATTTCTTTCAAGCCGCCACGTGTATCAAATTTTTCCCAAGCCCATGCAGATTTTCGATTTCAACTTCTGATTCCGTTCTACACTCCATTTCAAACTAAAGTCACTTCTGCATACCGCTTGCCCTTGAAATAAATCAATCATCCCAAGAATGAATTGCACTAGCACCACGGTGCTGTCTCACATTATTTACTGCGCAAAAATACCGCAGTATACCTACAAACCTCAGCAGAGTACATCACTACCTTCACCACTTCTCCAGCAACATGTTGCTTCATATTCCATTCGGCTGTGTTGGTATGTGTATTGTAGAATCACCTTTCGCCCTTGTCAATAAGCAGCCGCCCAACCGAAACCAAACTTTGCATTTAATCATCCCCCATTACGTCATCACTTTGACTTTATTTCCCTTTTTTATCTGATTGCATCTAGAACTAAGGACAACTTACATTCGCAACTTACAATGCAAGCAAAAAGTGGAAAGTATCTCATTTTTCAACCCAGTTTCTCTCTATCCTCCTCCAACAAATTTTATAACTTATTTTTCCCATTTATAGTGACTCCGAGTTGAATTACTCATCGTAATTACCCTAACCACCCCCTCTTGTGGTTCCCTTGCCATTGGTCTTATATTTTACGAGTACGAGTATATTCCTGCTTGGGAATCGCTCTATCTCTAGGTGGGTCAACTGGTCTCCACAGTGTCGGCCAACTATGTACAACTTTTTAAAGCTTCTACTGAGCAGTGAAAGCATCTACTGTGTGTAGAATGTAGATACGCTTGTGTTTGGTATATACTTCGCACACACTCGAGAACGCGGCATATTCTTTTCCATCCAGATACAAGTGTACATCATCATTTAACATCATCTACACTTTTGTTTCGTTTCGTTTCCACAATTCGATTCTTTTTTCATTCGATAGAAAATAGAATGAGTGTCGGACACTTATAGTTTAGCAGCGTTGCCGTGGGTACATTTTAGCGGGGATTTTGGCTTTTTTTGTATTTTTTCAATTTCGTTCATATTTTCTGTATATGGTAAGGGTCGATCAGATATATTTTATTGTTAAGTAAAATTTTCAAGGCGAATGTCTGTCTACCTGATTGTTTGTTGGGGATAAGATAGATAGAAGAAATTGCTGAGCCGATTCCGATCAGGCTTTCGCTTTTATGAAGGAAATAGTGGTAAAGCAAATTTAGGCTGTCTTTCACTTCAATCTCGACAATCGGGGCTTTTAGTACTTTCAATACTGCCGCCAACCTACTCTGATCTATCAACAGCAAGGATGCCACTAGTAGAGATGTAAAAGTTTTCCTGTGAAAAGTACTGACAATTGGATAAGGTATAGCCCTGAAATATAATACATTGGTAGACGTCCGAATTCTCACCAATCTCACCAAAAAAGTTGCCGTAACGAAGAAAAAATTCTACAGTAGTGGTTCAAACAAGTTTTTTTCGAAAATTTTTCTGAAGAAAATAGATACAATAGAGCCTTATATCTTGACGAATTCCCGATACATAATTATAAAAATTTCTGCGTAAAGAAAGGATATCACAAAAAAACAAAAAACAGAAATCCGCATAGGAAAATTCGAATTTATTCGAAACGGAAAACGATGCTTCGGATACGGAATAATCTTTCGTTTCCTATTGTATGTTTGCTTATTCAGGAAGGATAACTATCGATTTTGCGACGTATCGACCCACCTAAAATCCAAGTGAAAGCCCATTCGCAGACTAAAGTTTTAAAGCGCCAAATTCCTCCAACTTGAGAGAGAACTTAAGCGGTACAAGGTGGACATTTTGGAGTTGAATGAAACAATTTAGTGGGATGCTAATGAGTACTGATCGATAACTGCGAACACTCTATTTCCCTTCTTTGCCTGACCCTAGTGCACACAATAAGTTTTGCGAGCCGATGGAAACCTCAATTCACGATGTGTACAGATTTTAGGTAGACGGTCACAGGTCCAAACATGGACCTGGACCAATTCCTAGTAATCGACAGAGCCTTGGGCAAGGGTAGATTAGCATGACGCTTTCATTTATTAGGCTTAATACAGGCTTAAACTAATTTAAAAACTAACAAACATTAACGATATAAGAGAACGGTGGAGGAGTCCAAGTTTGAGACGAGAAGTGCTCAGGTTAAAATCAAAAAGGGAAAGGTTTGTGTTGACCTTGCGGGATGCGGGAGATTGGTTTGTAGGAATCGTAAGAAGTGCGAGGGAAATAGAACTGTAAAGGTAGGCGCAATCCACAGAACCAGAGAGTAGTCAATTAGTGAAGAGAATGTCAGCTACGTTTCGTTCAGCGTTTTTCGTGAGTATTTAGGTTAAGACGCTTAAGGCGGCCACAATAGGGAGGTAAGATAAAATAGTCATATGAGAGTAGTCCTCGAAGGGCAAATCGAAGGTAACGATGTCGAATGTTATCGATTCGGAATATACTTGTAAGAACTCACTGAAAAGGCGACCACACTTTTGAACATTAATTTAAGAAAAACATGTACAATAGTATTATTATAGTGAGGTAAGACTTCCCATCCAATGTTTTCCAAATAGTTCTTAACCGGAACAGCAACGTGAGACCGAGCGTTGTCATGATGGAAAATTATTGCCTCGTGTCTGGTCGCATGTTCCGGGCGTTTTTCGGCTACTGCTCTCTTCAAACGGATTAATTGTGTTCGGTAG
Source organism: Volucella inanis (assembly GCA_907269105.1). NCBI lineage: Eukaryota > Metazoa > Arthropoda > Insecta > Diptera > Syrphidae > Volucella > Volucella inanis. Next base: position 129,172,693 of record OU026157.1, read on the forward strand.
CGTTGCCCATTGATGGTTTCACCCGGTTTTAGTAGCTCATAATACAGCACACCCATTTGATACCACTAAATATAGAGCATTACATTCGCGCCATGGATATTGGGATTTGCCATTGATTTGGCTGGTTGGCCAAGTTTCACATATAATTTTTTATGCTTGGGGTTGTCGTAATGGATCCATTTTTCATCACCAGTAACAATCCGATCCAAAAATAACTTCCTTTTGTGACGTTCCAGCAGTATTTCGGACATGCAAAACAGCCTTTCGACGTCTCTCGGCTTTAGTTCATGTGGAACCCAATTTCCTTGCTTTTGAATATATCCAACTGCTTTTAAACGTTTTGAAATAGCTGCTTGAGTGACACCCAAAGACTCTGCGAGCTCTTCTTGTGTTTGGCAACAATCTTCATAGAGTAATGCTTCATTTCTTCATCGTCAAACTTTTTTGGCTGCCCAGGACGTTCATTGTCTTCCCAGCCAAAATCACCACTTTTATCAAAGCACTGGACTCCTTTGTCATTAAATCCAAACTTGTATGAGAATGCCTACAGAGTCTCAACAAATTGGGCAAGAAAATTAGATTATCTGTCTGCTGGATAGCAGGTCATGTGAGAATTATTGGTAACGAGGCGGCGAACTCTCTAGCGAGAAAAGGGGCAGCAGAACCCTTCATAGTGCTAGAAACCTTCGTCATCTCCAGTGTGTGAGACAAGCCAAAAAACTCTTAGGGGATTATAATCCCAAAAGATTCAAAGAAAGTATCAATCTAAACAAAAATAGACTACGCATCCTAACTGGTTTCCTAATGGAGCATTGCTAACTCAGGGAAGATAGGGATATCAGATGAAGGTCTCTGCAGATTCTGCAATGAGTCTACAGAAACTCCAGAGCACATACTGGAATCCTGTGAGGCACTGACCCTGAAAAGGTTTAAATATTTGGGAAAACACCAAATTCAAGAAAAAGATCTACCAATCACGGATCCACTACTCATACTCAGATTCAGAAAAGAAACTGGACTGGATGATACTGACTGGAGTAGGTTTTTCCTGCTAAGGCCAAGGCCAGAGCATAAACACTCCAACATAATTCCTGGTGAATTAAGCTGTGAGGGGGCTGTGGAAGAGAGAACAAACTTCTCCAAGGTATAAGTAGGGTCACAATAGACCACAAGGTCGTAGTGTACTACACCCTATATATTATTATGATCAAACGGAGGCCAACGTAGAAATTGGGAAGCTACTGGAAATATTTGTGGGGAAGTACATGAAATATTTGGGGTGGGGGTACGAAGACGTTGTCTGTAAATGATTATTTAAAAAAGATGCAAAATAGTTGGCAATAGTATGGTTGATGATGTTTTATTGAACGAAAGAGAAGGGGGATAATCGTGAAGCTATGAAAATAAGAAATAGTTTCCTACTGATTGAGTTAGGGACGCCACTGAGGTATCTGGAGCCATTCCATTCCTCATCACACTTAGGCCTGTGTAGACCCATTGTGATGTCCGAATGGGGGAATTGGAAGGATATAGAGATTTGATTGCGGTTTCTAGTTCCGGTTTGCGCTTTCCATCTCGCGTTGGTTGTCGTTTTGTCCCTGAGCAGGTCTTATCCATCTTCATTCGCGAAACCGAAAAGAGGCGTAAGGGTAAGGATAGTTCTAAGAGGTCGTGAAAGTAATAACGTCCAAAAGTTCTTTGCCACAAATTACTGAGGCTGGGAGAGTGGCACAAAAATTGGAGGGTATCCTGCCATGAGCTAATGTATCCAAAAGAAGCAAGAGATAGTGAAGCCTTCTTTCAGCCCTTTATAGCTCGTTCGAAGCCTCGAATTTTGGCGAAATGCCTGTAGATGTTCCCTTATAAAGTGCAAACCATTCACCATTTCTTGCAAGCTGACCGTCAAGTGAGGTTAACTTACTCCTTTGTTAAAACTAGTGCAAGAAGAGGATGATTTCGTATCTAAAACCATAATGAGCGACATAGCCCATTTCCATTTCGGAGAATCCACATTAAGTGTCTGTTTGGAGCGGAATTTACAGTGAACAAGTAATTAGCCCTTGTAACCGTAACTGATGAGCGTTACACACAGATATTAAACGAGTTTTTTTTGTCACAAATTGCTGAATTGGGTCTCGGGCATTGTTGGTAATAGCAGGACAGAGCAATTGCTCACGCACCTCGGACAACAATAGAGACTTTGAATCACCAGTTTCCACGCGGTGTGATCTTCCGTCGGTCAGATCTCTAGATCTAACGGCACAAGACTTCTTTCTTTGGGGCTTTTTGAAATCTTTCAGGTCTTGAGAGTAAATATTGAAGAAGAAATCACTCATTTGGAGCCAGATGTTTTGTGAGCAATAATTTGAAATGCTGTAGAACGAGAACAAATATGCATCAACTCATGAGGTGGTCATTTAAGCGATATAATTTCTTCAATTGTCATCACTTTTAAAACTTTAAATAAACTTTTCGTAAAAACAGAGCCTAGATTCTTTTCATTACTGACAAAATTGCAACCAACTCATGCCATTATGTGTAGCTGGCTGTGTTTCAAGTGATCGGTTCACGCATAATCGCTGCGGCTAATTGATGAACGCTCGCCATAAGTAGCCAAATTTCTCCTTTACAACTTCAAAAGTTTTGTCGCTTGTATGGCATGATTCGCCGTCTTTTTGGAACCACAGCTTGGATATATTGATGCTGTCGGGCTCTGACTACAGGAAGTTGGTTAACGTCGCTCTATACCAGAGACCATTGACGGTAATGGTGTAACATTCCTCATTTTGAAAGAAATAAGTTCAGATGATGCCGCCATGCCTTAAACCATACCAAAATTCAATTTTTGTGGATACATTGATGCTCGGCCGAACACTTGTGGACTGTGTTCCTTTCAATAATGGCAATTTTGCTTGTTCACATAGCTGCTGAGCCAAAAAAGGGCATCGTCCGAGAAGATGAATTTTTGGCAAAATCCGGATCTCCGGCCAACATTTCCAGCACCCAACTTGCGAATTTACGGTGTGTTGTTTTCAATTCTTGTGTTAGCACAATTTTATATATATGTAGGTCCAAACACTCTGGTAATGCCTAATTCAGCTAACCGGTACCGAATCGAAATTTCTGGATCTTTTCGATACTGGCACACTGAAGCCATGATGACGATCGAGCTCACCACGAAATACGTTGCGTATTTACAACTGAGCCGGAATTTCGATAAAATTTTTAATAATTTCCTCACGTTCGGCAAGCGTAAAATAATGCATGATGAAATCTTACTGAATACTTTGACAGCTACTGAAATACAAAAATTGGAAAAACTACCATTTCTATCTGGTCACTCGTTATAATCCCAGCATGATAAGGCTAACTCTAGCGCCTGCCAGTTGGACGATGACATCCTGAAGGTTAACTAATGACGCTTTCAAGTTTGTTTTTTTCGGCTCGAAGGACCATTCTAATAAATAACCGCCTTACCTTTTGTAGAGGGACAATCAATTTTTAGAGTGAAATGGATTTTGGATTTATTTACTTAAAGTGGTGGCTATTTATTGAACTTACTGAAAAAGTCTAAGGCATCGTTAAAGTGCTTCGATCATCGACTTTAGTCTATGCGGTAGTTTGATTTGATTGACTTGGTCATCGTATTGACTGGAGCCCAACTGTAAGTAGTGATTTTAGAGGATTTTCTTAATAGGTATCCAACATCACTTTAATTTTAGGTATTCGGTTTCATGCATGAATAGAAAAAGAAATCGTTGACTTCCAATTATACTCAGAAGCCTTACGATAAACCATTGCAAAACTTGAGGCCACTTTTAGAATTCTTTCAATGGCAACTCCTCTTTGCCCACAAAACTTTTTTTTTTTTTTTTTTTATTCCATCAAGAGAACTACAGGAAAAAAATTATAATAATGAAAAAAACAAAAAAAAAATTCAACAAAAACACAAAAGTATCTGAATATGATGAGCAGAATAGCGAACGCTTTTGCCTTTTGAATTTGTTGAATATTCGAATTCTTCGTGTTCTCTGCCATACGGGTATACAAAAGCGAATACGACGTATATCGAGGAAAGTGTACCTACTACGACGGCAAATACGACTTTCAATCTACTGAGAGTAACTTGAGCATTTTGTAAGTTGTTTAGTTTGCCAGTGTATCTCGTGTCGAAGACGTTGTTTCGCGTTGCGTGTTACCATCAAGTGAATTTAACGAATTTTTTTTGTTTTTTGAAAATTTCCTACACCCGAAAGCCTTTGTGTAAACTTAGTTTTTTTTTTTGTTTATTGGAAAAATGTTCAGTTCATTCACAGGTAAAAGATACAATTAAACATTTCAAAATATATAAATATTTTCTTTTGATTTAAATTTTTACCACATCGCACCGATACATTGGGTTCTGACCTGCATTTGTTTTCATTTTTATATTTTTTTTTATGTTTTTATTGATTTTCTATTGTTTGCTGTAAAAACAAAAAAATTAATTAAAATTATGTCATTCCTTAAGAATTTGTGTCCTCTCATCCCTTCATTGCATATCAATCTATCCATGGGCACATTTGCATATCAAAAACGTTTGGGAAAGGTTGTGGTCCTACCATAAGGAACTAGAAGTCGAGGACCACCATCTACATACGAGTATGATTGGAATTAAGTGCACTTTGTGTTCTGTGTATCTTGAGGAATTTTTTTTTTGTATCTTTTTCGACTCCAGTGCACTGTAGCGTACTTCACTTTTTTATTTTTATTTTTATTTTTATTTTTGTAGAAAGGAAATTCTGAGTCAGACAGAAACTCTTGTGTGTTTCGTCTCAAGGATTTTCTTGAACGCTTCTGCGTTGTTAGGAATTTTCCGACGTTACTTACAAATGAATTTATACGACTTTCCACTCTGATTGTTTTACCATAAGGATGCGGTGTGGTCATATACATATCTATGTATGTTAGTTCATGTATACGAGCAAGTATGAGTATGTACGGCATAAATACAATAAATTCCTCTGTATGCCTGGGTCAAATTCTTAAAGTATCTGTTTTCTTTGTTTATTTTTTGTGGAGGTTAGAAATCGATTTGAAGTATGGAGATACTTCTTTGGAATTACGTCATTTTTATTAGTGCTAGATGGGCAGTGCTATTATGAAATACATATACATGTATACCACACATACTCGTACAAGTGTGTGTTGAATAAATTTATGCGAATTTTAGCAACTTTTTTTTGTTGCTTTTTCCTGTTTAGAGAAAGGGGAGCTTTATGATGTTTACGGTTTCTTGATTTACATTTTGCTTTTTTGAATTTAATCCACCGGTGGCGATCATATTGGATTTTGAAAATTTCTATCAACAAACTTATTAAGTAAGAACCAGACCAGCCGGTTCGGCATTGTATAGCCTTTTTCATCTTTATACATACATATGTACCATTATGATGTCATAGATTTAACAAAAAGATAAATAAATAAACGAAGATTCGGTTTTGAAGTTGGTTAGGTTGTAATATGAATAGAACTCAACGGAAAAATGAATTTATTGTAAAACTCGGAGGCATATCTGATCGATAACTATTCTAAACCAAACCTGACTCTATTCAATCGATACTTGTAATTAAATACAGTGGTTGGAACTTAGAGTGGTTACTGACTCATATATCTGACTGTCATATGTACATTTTATACACTGAGTTTATTTTCTTTTCCAACGATTTTTTCATTGTAAATCAAACCCTTTTATGTCGCCGAAGAAAATTGTATGCCTTGGCATTCATTCAAAGTAATGAGGTTCCTTGTTGGCTTCAACTAAAGAGTTTCTTTTTGCAGTTAATCTGAAAATCATTTGCAAATATGTAGTCTTAAATGGGAGTAAACAAGGGGCTATCCAATAAAAGGATTCATTTCGGTTTATCAAGAAAGCCCGTGATTTTCTTGAAATAGGATTTTGATTTTTATTTTAGTTAGCACATCTAAGCTCTTTTGATAAAATCGTTCATCACACGTTGTTGACCTTAAGTGTCCTCTTTAATTGACTGGGAAGGAGATGTCATAAATCTTTTCTTTCGTATGACCTCGAAGAAAGAAGTCACACGGTGCCCAATTTTAATCAACGTATCGAGAAATGACTCGGCCAGGAAATTTTTCTCGCATGTGTAGTACATAGTGCTGTCTTGTTGGAATATTCATCACCCACATCTATACTTTCAAATTCGCTTGGTAAGGCAATCCAGTAGTTAGTAGTCTGATGAAATGCGATGTTCTGAGCTGCAAATGCGGCATTTCTGCTATTGTTAAAGCAAATGATTTAGGTTTTTGACCAATTTCATGCATTTTTAACATCCAATAGGCCTTATGTCTCAAGTCTTTAAGCTAAATTCAATGGAGTTTTGTCTGTGATACCATATGTTCAATTCCCGACATGGAATCGATAAACCTGAAATTTTCGGCCTTAATTCCAGGTATAGAAGCAATATTCCAAGTTGGTCTTGCGGGCACATCTTCAGTTCTTTAGGATTGTTTTTCTTTTTTTTTTATAATTGGCGCGCGCACAAGGGATTTTATGTATTCTTAAGAGGTTTGCCCATAGCGGGGGCGAAAGAAAGTTAAGGAGGAAAAAAAAAAGATATACCGATGAACGTTGGTTTTAAATGTCTGGAGGTTACAATGAAAAGGAAATAGAGAGCACGGTAGGGCATTCTATAAGCGAACTGTACGGCTTAGAAAAAAATCACGATATTTCAGAGTACGTCCGAAGGTAGGATTGAGGGTGTACTGATGAGCATTCATAGGGAGACGGGTGTTACGGTGAAAAGTTTGAAAGGGCAGAATGCTATTGGCAATTTCGATGGATCACTGGTGGTTAAAATAACGGTACAAAGTGGGACAGGAGACCTTAAGCCGGTGTTAGATCGAATGATTGTGTAATACTGGCATCGCTTATGAGTTTTATCGGACGAATTTGAATCCTATCTAGCAAAGAGGTTTAAGATGATGTGGGCATTTTACTCCAATTGTGGGCATTGTGGCCCGGTCAGAGGGGGTGAAATATCTCTTACTTTGCTTGAGGAAACCAAGACCACAGACATATTGCTATAATGACAGCCGAAACATTAAATTCCACTCTGTTTTCCAATTAGTTATGCTGTAATATCGGAATTTCCTGTCGTACTCGTTCTACAGCCGAAGAGCAGCATACCAGTATTTTTATCCAAGACAACTTGAATTTAATGTTTCAAAAGGTAATTTCTAATCCATTGAAGAAGAGAGTCTTCGATCCCAATGCACGCATTTTCGCCAAAGAGCTTGATGCTAAACTCTGTCAAATGTCTTAGAAATATCAAGTGCAACTTTCTTGCTTCCGCCAGATTGATGTATGCTTTTGTTCCATTTTTTGGTGCGACATTCCATCAAATCACCAACGGACCTGTTGCTATGAAAACCGAGCTGCCGTTCATTGAGAAGTTTTTGAGTGTGTTTCGAGATATTTCATGAGCTGACGGTTTATGAACGTTTCCATGACCTTGGAAAAAAGGACGTAAGTGCAATGGGTCTGTAGGAGCAGAAAGAAGTTTCGTCTTTTTGTAGGCGAGCTGGACAGATGCTGTTTTCCATCTGCTCGGAAAGAGTCCCAAAGATTGGATTGATAAAGAAGTTTACGCAGTGTTTTTGCGAGCAAGAACACCTTTTTAGAAGAAGGGGAGATATATCATATACTCTTGCTGCTACATGAATGCGAAAGTGGATTCGTCCCATTAAATATTCGAAGCAGCCAAGTGTAGGCGGAGGCAAAGCACAATCTGGAAGTGTTGAGCTTGCCGCAAATCATGCAGCAAACAGATTGGACTTGTCCAAAGAGCTAGGCAGCTGGAATCTCGTTGTAAATGAGCATTGGGATGGAGGATGAAACCAAATTTCTAACGTTTTTGACGAACGACCAACAGCTTTCACTACCTTTGGAACATCGCAGTATGTTTTGCCTCACTAATTGGTCATATTCACACACTTGAGAGAGATGTTGCACTCATTTCTGGCTCTCTAGAATTTTTTTTCGATTTTTCTCTGACTATTTGGTAATGTAGGACCGAAAAAACACCCTGACAGACTCTTTACTTCTCGAATTTAGGAACCAATTTGGAAATTACTAGGCGAGAAGGCTAAGGAAACTTTTGACTTTTCGAACAAAGTTTTGAACATATTTCAGAGTTATTTGTAACAATTTGGTCATATCTGGTCATTTCCAAGGTGAAACCTTTTACTGACGATTCCTCTTTTACAAAGTTCTGATTATAAACTGAGGAAGATCCCAATTCTCGCTTTTTATGAGTTTGAGTCTCGCTGTAAAGTGTAAAGCCAATTTATATTTCAACGCAAAATAAGTGACAGTTGGATGACACATGAAAGGCCTAATCAGTGTTTATAGTAAAGTGTCAGATGCACTATTCATATGAGAAGAGCTTGAAATCTATATCAGACTTCAAAGGACTGTTAAGGTAACTCGTAAAGTAACAACTTGGAAATGTTTCTGGTCATAGGAGCTAAACCTGTAGACCTTAAAACCATTCTGCAGGCCCCTATATCACCTCATTAATGAGGCGAAGAGTTCGCTAATATTTAAGCATTTAAGTGATCCAAATATCTTTCTTTCGGCTACTTCTTCGAACCTTGGCTGGAGCTTGAATCTCTATTGTTTCTGTGGCCAGCCACATGATCTTCGTTGCTCATGTTAAAACAGCTTAATTGCTTTTGTTATTCGTTCATCGGTTTTTAGTTTAAATCAATTTTTGGCACAACCGCTGGCGACCGTAATATTTTTATTTTCGTAATTTTCCTTTGCACTTAAAACTAAGCCGATTGACTGGTCAATAAGTCCCTGAACATTCCAAAAGAACACTTTTTTCGGCAAAATAACCTTTTATTTTCCACCTTAATCTCCTTTTAGCTCAATACAGTTCGTCCAACGTTTCGCCAATTTGTTGAATGCGGTTTTTCGAGCCCATCAAAATAGGTGTTTGCTTCTTCGATGACCTCTTCATTCGACCGAAATTTCTTACTGCCGAGCCATTTCTTCATATTTGGAAACAGGAAATAGTCGCAGGGGGCTAAATCTAAAGAATAATATGGATGAGGGAGCAATTCGTAATTCGCAATTCGATTGCGGTTGTTGTCAATTTTGAACAAACGCAGCACCCATCTGGCGTATATCTTTTTCATATCCAAATATTTTCCAAAACTGAAATCACTGTTAAGTCTGCAGCCTCTTCAAGTTCGCTCACTTTCACTCCGCGATTGCCCAATACTATACCGTGGAACTTTCGGTGTCACTTGTGCTGGAAGGAACGAACCGCACTGAACTAATCGAAGGTGAAGAGTTCATATAGTATTTTTAATGCTTTTGCTTGGTTTCTGTGATGAAATTCAGTTTTTCTTATTTTTACGAAAATTTTCGAAGGCGTCTGTTTCAAATAGCTGTCACAATAAAACTATTGGACAGATCTGTTTAAAAATTTGGGTGCGCTCTGAGGTGGTTATGCCATATATTATAATTTCAAGGATTTATTGACCTGTTCTACTTCCAAAATTTTATTAAGCCGTTCTCCATCCAAAACTTCCATATTACGGCACGACGAGTCTTACAAAATACTTAATGTAGCCCTAGGGAAAATAATTAAATGGTGTCAAATTGCATAATCTCAGCGCCCAATTAATGAACGCCAAATTTTTTCTTCACAACTTTGAGCGTTGCGTCACTTGTATGGCATGTATCGCTGTCTTGTTTGAGCCACAGCTCAGGTATATCGATATTGTCAAGTCCATTGACGGTAATGGTGTCTCTTTCCTCATTTCAAAAAAAAAAAAAAAAAAAAAAAAAAAAAAAAAAATCCGATGATGCCGCCATGTCATAAACCGCACCAAATAGTCAATCTTTAAAGATGCATTGATGCTTGGCCGAACATTTGTGGATTGTGTTCGCGGCAACTTTAATAGTTGACATAGCCGGCTTAGCGGGCCTCGTCTGAGAAGATGATATTTTGGCCAAAATCCGGATTTTCGGCCAACATTTTCAGCGCCCAATTAGTGAATTCGATAATTTACGGCGTTGTTTGTGGACGTCCGGCTTCAATTCATGCTATAGCAAGATCTTAAACGGATGTAGGCCCAAATTCAACCGCAAAATTAGTCCCCAATCTAGCTGATCGGCGTCGGATCGACGTTCTTATTTTCTTCATTACGCACCAATCTCTATCTGGTTGGTAGCTTAAGATTCAAAAGGGTGTACTTCCGCTCAAACGTTTCCACGGTGCGAAGAATTTCTTGCACATTGAAAACATGATGACTGCCGACCTCGCGACGAAATTCACGTTTTTTTTTTTTAACAATTTTCGCACGTTCGGCAAGAGTAATACACGATGAAGTAGCAAACCTTATTGGAGATTTTGATAACTGCTGAAGCATAATAATCGGAAAAAACTATCATTGCTATCTGGCCACCCGCTATTAAAACTATACTTAAAAAGATTTCCCGTATAACCCCCTAAAAAAGGACACCTGAGTCGATTTAGTTTTTAGGAAATAACCACGTTATGGAACCACAAAAACTTTATAGACCAATTTTTAATTTTAAAGGAGCAACAATACTCGTCAATCAAACGAGAATAACTTCGTCTGTTTCGGAAGATGAAATGATAAATGCGCTCTTGTATTCATGGCATACAACGACTTGCACTACGGTCATCAAATCAGGTGGTGCTAATTAACTTCATCTTTGTTTTATTTATTTAAAAAAAAAAAAAATACAGCCATGCTTTAGTCTTTTCACAGCAATCAGTCTCCTTAAAATCAAAACAATTTAAAGCATTATTTCCCCACATGCATTCGCTTTAAAATAGCTGTTCACATATTTCAAGTAATTTTAATTCGAAAATCAATTTTTATGTTTTTTTTTTTTTAATTCATTCTAAAAGCACCACAGAGCACAACAAATTCATTTTCCAAAAAAAAAAAAAACGAAATAAGTATCTAATATACCATTTACCATGCATTCATTATCGTCCTCTCTCTTCGTCCTCTTTTTGAATTTATTTCTATTAGTTTCTATTTTTAATTTTTTCTTTTTTATAAATAAAAGAAAAAAACCAATGTTTTGTTTTTATACAAAGCAATAATATTATCTTTTTTTTTTTTAAAGAAGAAAAATATAAAAACCAAAAATCTTTCTTTTTTTTCTTATAATTTTTTATTTTTAATTATCAACACGCAGACAGTTCAAAATGTAAGTATGTGTATAAAATTTCAATTCTATGGTAATAAATTGTAGGCAAAAAACAAGAAAAAAAAAAAACTTAGATACGTATAGATACTCGCACATGACGTAGAGATTTTTTGATAATTTTTTCTCTTGTTCTATTGCATTAGTCCGAATTGTAGTTTTTTTTTTTGTAGTTCTTATTATTATATCAGAGGCAGTGATATTTTTTTTTTTTTTTAATTTAAGAAACACAGTAGAGATATTAAAAATTGTTTTCCAAAACGGAATCGACCACGCCTGTGGCTACTAACGTTTCTCTGGCATCTAGTAATTAGCCCAAGTGCTGGGTTTTGAAAATTCGGTGAAGTGGGGGAATTTTTTTTAATTTTTAGCTGGTTTTGAATTCGACAAGCATGATGACAGTTATTTGCGCCATCTATAGAAACCCCCCCCCACACACGGTAATTTTTAAAGTTTTTTTTATTTTTTCAAGCATATAAAAGTGCTTATCAGAAAATGAGATGAACAATTTCGACGTTCTTAAAATACAATAATCGATCTGTTAATGCGTCGTTTCGCTGATTTTTTGAAAAAGAAATGTTTCCACTCGTAAATATTTACTTTAAGTCGTAAAATATTTTGAAATGTAATCTTAAGACGTGCTATTTGGCCGAGTTTCGAGGCCAGCGATTGTAACCTAAATGCAATTGGAAAGCAATTGATGGCAAATTTGGGATGGCATGCACTTGGCGTTTGATTAATTGGGAAATTTGTTTTGAATTTGAATTTTAATTTAAGTATTAAACATCAGAATATCAAATTGAATAATTAAAGATTAAAATATAGAAAAACTCTAAATGATTGTCTTCGCTATAAAAGTGAAATATACAAAATAGGTAGATACGATGTACACGTGTACAAAAGAAACAAACAACCAGTTCGGACAAAGCTGTTTTTTTTCAATATTCAACATAGCACTTCGCTCTCTCTATACAAATTTTTGACCGGTCGTATTGCCTCTGCAAGGCTACCGATAAACCCACTTCTGAAATGCTTTTCAGTAACCTCAGCACATTTCGGTGAATAGTCTCTACGTCATTAAAACGTTCTCCTTTCATAGCAGTCTTCATTTTAAGAACTAGAACTTCGCCCTTTCATAGCCAAGGCCGAAATTATGCAAAGGACCTTTCTTTACCTAACAGATAAAAAACTTGTTGGCAATAGTACGATACGACTCACTAATTTGGGTTTCTTCAAGAGCAGAAGTTTCGGACATGGTTCGAAAGCAGAAGAAGGAACAGATTCTGGTATCTTCTCAGAAGACCCAGAACTAAGGGTGTTTATAAGACTGCCGGATTCAAGCAGTGTCTTTTAATCAGAGGTTCTAGCTGTCCTCAGGTCATCTGAGGTAATGTAATATATATAAGATCAGTATCCGAAAGAGATATCGCTATCTACATCAATAGCCAGGCCGTAGTCAAGCCAATGGAATTGACCAACATCAATTCTAATATAGTTGTTGCACGGTGCTCAAGACATTATGCAGTCAGAACCGAATGGGACTGTGCTGTGTGTCATGACACTGCGATAGGAGAGAGAAATCAACATGTCGATGAGGTTGCAAGAAGAGGAGGGCTACCCGATAATAGTACGATCACTAACATCAAATCACCCCTTTGCATAGTATGGGCACTATCAAGAAAAAAAATCATAAAGACTGCCAAGATGGTTAAGTCTTGAAGCACACAGAGTATCCAAGACTCTCTGACCACCTTTCGATGGCAAAAGATCTATGAAGTAATTAAAATTTAACAGGGATAAGCTAAGGACGAAATAGGAATCCTAATAGGACACTGCTTCCTGTGGCAAAAGGCAAAGACTATAAAATTATCTGACACGAATATTTGCAGGTTCTGTGGTGATCAGCAAGCTGTTGAGGACATCACATACATACTGAGTATGTATGTAGTATTTCGAAAACCTGGTAGAAATAGACGGCCTTTTTGGCTTTTGCAAATAAATTGGATGTTTCACCAGGGAGATTGTTTAGGTTTTTGCCATTTGAGTATAAGTTCAACTGCTTCCACAGAAATCATGATGGACCCGTTTTGGTGCCTAGTGTTTGTGTGAACTTAACCATGCAGAGGGGTATCATCGTGATGCAGCGATTAGTTTCCCATGCAGTGCCCGGGAGTACGGGCAGTATCCGCTTCGAAAGTTGCTGTAAATGCTTTTTTCACTAATATTTAGTGCCTGAGTTCATATTTTAATCGCGCCTTCTTGATTAGAAGACTGAGCGAGAAGCACGCGTTCGACTCTTTGTCTGTAATGAAAGTGAAAGGGCGCTTCCCTCGAACGATCTCTTCAAACGACTGGTAACCAATTTAAAACTGCGAATACGAGTACCGCCTGGACGGCTAGTTAACAGGATCATTTCTGACGTAAGGATGTTCACCGAACCTCGTCTTCACTAAGTGGATTGTTGCATGCTGGGTAGAAAGTAGCTTCGGTCCACCGGGCCAACCACCTAATGCACAATTCTATTTAGGAATTTTGTAGCGTTTGGTGCAATGGCACTTTAATGTGCCATCTAATCAATTGACATTTGTGACCGTTTTTTTTTTTTGGCTAAAAATCGCATTTGCCTGATTTGGTGCCGCGTGACTTTTTATTTTTGGAAATATAAATTTACCGATGATTTTTTGTTTTTTTTCTTGTTGCGCCAAAGGTATCTTCATAGATACCAGCATGCTTTCGATTCTAAGATCACGATTCCTACATACTTCGGCCGCAATCTTCGCGGATAGCGGGTTGAGTAGTCTGCTTCTAATTCGTCTGTTGTTGCTTTTCTTAGCTTTTCTGTGCTCCGTAGCTTATTTAGTAGAATTGTTGTAAAAATACATATTTGCGCCCAGTTCTCCCCCGACTGCAACATGTGATCAAGAATTAGCTGAGCAGAGTAGTTCTCTTCTTTAAGCTATGAAGCGTGAGTAATAAAATACTGTATGCTCTGTACTCTGCATACACCCCCACTTTCAGACGTACATTGAAATATATCGGTACCTCTCTTTCCTTCCTCTCTATCTTTCCTTCTTCCCTCTAAAACGCGCGATAATTTAAAAAAAAAAAATTGGGGCAAGATGGCCCAGACAGGAACTGGGTAAATTTGTACTTGCAGCCTTCATGTTTATGTTCTATTCAGCCATGGATTGTCGGTATAAGTTTGTATGTTCATCGTTGTATAATCCTAGAGAACTTTCCACATAGGTACTGACATTGCATTTTTCTTCAATTTTGATTTTCTTGATTCCATTGGCATAATATTGACTTAAGGCTATATTCTCAATATAACATCTGCAAGAATGTCGTGATAACGGTTACCATAGAAAAAACCGTGGACAAAATCCATAATCTCGTATAGACGGACCGCCGAGTCCGTCCGAGTCCGAGTCCTGCCTGAGATAACAGGCACTTCAACTGAACGCGTTGGCCATATCCTGAACGAGATTTTGGGGATGAGAAAGCTGTCCGCGCAAGCACAATCGTGAGACCACTTCAAAGACATACTTGGCCCTGTTTAATCGAAATACGGAGCAGTTTCAGCGTCGTTGAGTGTGGATGAGATATAGATACATTGGTAAACACCAGAGACCAAAGAACAATCGAAACAATGGGTTTTACTCCTCTTTTTCAATGGTCGCAAAAAACACTGCACGATGTTTTGAAATGGGTGTCGAAACAAATATAAGCGGACGGGATTTTGGCTCACTCATTTTGGTTCAGTAGCGCCACCTATTTTTCAATCTTGGTACTCTTCATACTGCCCTCGTAGACGCTTTTATTTCACAAATGTTTTCTTGGTCGGAAAGATCTGAGCTTGTACAACAGCTTGGTCACAGCATCCAGTACGTATTGGAACTCTACATTGTGTCTAATCCAACAGGAGGACCCTTTCCACGATTTAAGTTTAAACCACAGCCACCAAGACGATCCCACAAGAGGGAGCGGACAAGTCAGGTCCGCACCTGGTATGGTATGGTCTACAGGTGGTCCGCCACCCAACAGGACTTCTGAGCGGCCGCTTATATTTGGTCAAATCGTAGCAGCATTCGGAGACCTTAAATACCGAAAACCTTTACAATAAGACCAGTACATTTGCTCTGCCCCCGCTTTTTATTAGATAACGTCATTGATGACCATATGACCCATGACCTTGTAGAGTAAAGTCACAAAAGTTGATTTAAGGCTTTAAGTCTCATTATCCTTCAGATGACCAATGACTTGCGCAATAGTACACCGCCATCAATTTAAGCGTGGGCAAATATATTTGGCTTTTATTTTTTGACGATTTGCTTTACAGATTCACTGTTTATGGGCATGCTCATAAGTCTCTGAGGTCTGGAGACAATAACATTATTTGAGGTGACTCCGTAGGTTTCAATTTGAGGACTTGATTTTGCTTAATAGGTCATAATATGTGAGTAACGCTACGAAAATACTAGTCTAAACCAAATTTTTGTAAGTGCACTTTTATAGCTAACAGACCAAGCATCACTACCACTACAAGCTAGCCTGGGAGCTCTTAAAAAGATACAAAATCTCATATTTCTATCTCGAATAATTTGTCTTCCCATTTATGCACCACATGACTCATCTCTAAGTAAATTACGGACCCTTAATTTGATTAAAATTCCACCAATACTAAACTCTCGTTTCAATCTATATATCAAACACTTACAAAACTTTTTTTAATAAAAGATACTTCACGACAGATAGCTTCAACTTGACCTCCACTATCTAAATGGATTCTATCTCAACTGTGCAACCCCTGCTAAGTGCAACACACTGTTTGACTTCCAAAGTTAAGTGAAATTCCAATTCAATTACCCGTCATATCTCTGAATAAAAAAAAAAAAAAAAAAAAAAAAAAAAATCCGAAAATGTGGTTTCAAGTTCCACAGAGCAACAAAACGTTCGCCACAAATAGTTCATTCAATTAGAACGTCGAACAATTTTTACAAGGAAATACGTTTAGTAGCTCATTAGCTTGTAATCTTTACTCCCAAGTAACGTCCAACAATCAAGTTGGCTTCTTTGGACAAAACTGCGATGTATCTTCGAAAAAAATATACAAAATTGCAAATTTCACATTAAATTTCAAAGAACAGCTAAATCAAAGGTTATTGCGTAATTTGAGGATGAACTTCTCCGATTCAATTCCCAGACACTCGCGCATATTCGTCGACTTTTCTGTTTGTAAACAAAAAACCGGCGCGGATCTACCTATACTCATATCAGTTGGAACTCTGACTCGAATTGTGTTTATTTATAAAACGAGGAGCAAGTACAAAAAAATTTTAAAAATAACAAAAAAGCACAACTGGAAGTATCAGTACGTATGTAGCAGAAAGTGCGCATTTGTTTATAAAACCGGAAACATAGTATACATTCTACAGATGTTCGACACAGAGCAAGGGCGGCACAGAGCTGGGGTGAGGTTTTAAGAATGAATATCTGTGAATTATTAGATACTTAAAGACAGTTTATACATAAATATGAATCTGTAAGGAAATTCGAAAGGGTTGAAGCTAAACTTATGCGCCATAAATTGTTCACTAACTTGCTTGTTTCGAAGAGATTTTTGAAATTTGTTTACCTGAGCTCCTAGTATTGGACTGTAGATGTGCATTTGGTTTATCTACGTATATGTCATTCAAGAATTTTCAGACTGCTACTAGTATTGGAGGCATTCTAGATCTCTTTCTGACTACACTTTGGCAGATAGACTGCTATTTTTATTTCGAAATTTTAAGTAGCTGTTTCATTTTAGGTGATAACGATCCTAGGGGAGCTGGCTGTAGGGAAGCACATCGAATTCAGCCGTTCATTGGAGGTAGCTAGTGCATGCCACAAAGTGCGGTTTACTGTTACAGTTTATACGCGGAAGAAAAAACCGCAGAACCTATAAATAGATGCTGGGAATCGTTTTACCAAATTTGTTTTTCGATCGAATTGAAAATATATGTAGCAGAGCTAATAATTTGCAACAACTATGCTTTATTAACCCTGAATATGCCATACTATATTGGTTAGATGCGTGCTAGAGATCTTTCTTAGACATAGTATAACTTAGTCAGTTTTTAGTCCAAATACATTGATAAGGACCTACCGACTGTTCCAAACAAGTTGAAAATACTCTTATTAAACCTAATTGGATAGTTCTACAGTAAGAGCACTTCACGTAGAATACTGGGCTTAGTAACTAAGTAAACCTCTCAGCTTTCTTGTGTATTTGGAAAAAAATGTATGGTTCCCCGGGTTAACCTTGTCGAAAGTAAGCTAATCCGTGTGTTACATTCTGTTAGCAAATTGTTGCTTATGTATTTAAGGTGGCGCTACAGTCTGGGGTGGATATGTGCCTCAACTACCAGGCGTCACCAGCCAGCTCGATCTTTAGCCAGTTTCCTCCAGTTTCCACACGCAAAGTTGGCTGGGCTTCTCTTCCACTTGAGTGCGTCACAATCTTTCTTTACTGCGCTGTCCTTCGGGGGCGGATTCGAAGACTTTTCGGACAGAAGCATTGGTGTTTATCCGCTCTACTTAACCCAGTCACCTCTTCTGGCTAAGTAGATGGATCTGCTCCTCCCCTCATCGTCTATGCAGAAGGGTCAGAAAATTACCCTAAGAATTTTCCTCTCAAATCAGCCAATAGCAACCTCATCCATTTTTGATAAGTTCATGCCTCTGATTCATAGAACAAGATTGGGAATATTAAATTCTTATATTGGGTCACTTTTGTTGTTCGAGAGAAGGTTTTTCCTAGTCCATTGCCTTCTTAGTCTAAAGAAACAACGGTTGGTAAGAGTAATTCTTCGTTTGATCTTAGCGCTGGCGTCGTTATCTGAATTGATAGCAGAGTCTAGGTAGACGAAGTCCTTAACTACCTCAAAGTTATATCTGTCGAGGGTGACGTTCTGTCCGAGACGTCGGTTTTGGGTGTCCTTTCTGGTTGACAGAGTACACTGGGTTCTGACCTTAGTGACCGTTAAACCTATCTTCGCCTCATCCGTCTCAATACTCGCGAAAGCGCTACTGACATCACGCTGCTTTCTTTCGATTATGTTAGTTTCATCATCGGCATATGCAAGTAATTCGACGGACCTTTGAAAGATTGTGCCTTTTGTAGTTTCTCGTGAGTTTTGCACTATTCTTTCATCTTTCTTGGTCTAAAGTCACACTTTCTGCTCCAGCAGCTTTGTTAAACTTAAGTTTTACTTGATCTAGGCCGGGTGGACGGAATTGTTTATCTACATTGTCTAGATTGAAAGTTTCATTTTGCCAAATAGTGGTATTTGGTTCCTCATTGCTGTCATACAGTCTAAAGAAATGCTCTTTCCAAATCTGCAGCATTCACTGCGTCTCTACTTCTATCTTCTTTTGTTCGTCTCTACAGGCTTCGCGTGTTTTTTAACCTTTGGGTAATTTTTCGAATCTAATTTCTGGAGTAAGGTAATGGTCTGAGTCGACTTTTGTCCTTACGAATGTTCCGACATCCGTAATACTGGAGGAGTACCTTGAGTAGATCGCAATGTGGTCAACCTTGTTGACGGGTGAGTGATCAGATGTTTTCCAAGTGTCCTTGTGAATATTGAGAAGAGGTAACCACATGCTAGCTATGACAATATTTCGCCCCGCTCCAAAGTTGATTAGCCTTAATCCGTTATCGGAGGTGGTGCCTTCTTTTCCTAGCTTTGCATTAAAGTCGCCGCAAACAATTTCAATGTCAAAGTTAGGGCACTGCTCTAGGTCTTGTTCAAAAGCTCGGTGAAGCTTTCTTTGGTGTTGTAATCTTTCTTCTCTTTAGGGGCGTACGCGCATATAAGTTTAATGTTGGCATATATAACCTTAATACGGATTGTTACGTGGCGCTCGTTAACATGCCGGAAACTAATGACTTGTTTTTGTCCGGCCCAATTGATCGTATTTTACCGTACGATAAAACTTATAGGTGATGCTAATATCACTCAGTCAATGAACACCGACAAAATGTCTCGTGTCTTACTTCGTTCTTTCGCTATATCCACCACCAGTGTTTCATAGAAATCGGCAGTAGCATTCCACCCCTTCAAAACTTTAACCGTAACACTCGTCTCAGTATGAAGTCTCATCAGTATACCCCCCGAGTATCGTGATTCGTTACTAAGCCGAAAAACTCGCTTGTGGGATGTCCTGCCGAGCTCTTAATTTCCTACTCATTATAACCTTCAAACATTTAAAACCAACGTATATAGGTACCTATCTTTCTTTCCTTCCTAATTTTAATTCGCCCGCACTGTTGTTCTTGTTGTTCATTGTCCTTGTTTCGTTTGCAAAGTTGTCAACAGTAGGAATTTTGTTTTTCAATGGCATTTACTTTCTACCTGGAGGGTCAGTTCCATTATAGATACCCCAAGGACGAGGGGTCGGTTAGACCGAAGCCAGTACTCTAAGCCCATTCGGGGATTTTAGCTCTGCCGTAGGTCCAGTAACGGCTTATCCACCACCATCTATTTTCTAAGACCCTGACTTTTTCTCGGAAATCCTTACCGGCTTGATCTCCAATTATGTCGGAGTAGCTCGGATATGGTCTTATTCATCCTTTGTCCCGTTTATTATGCTGTTATTTTTGTATAAGTCCTCCCGCTTATAACTTTGGCAGATCGAGTAGAAACAGTTAAAACATCGGGGTATCTCTAGACTGAGGCAAGAAAAATTGTGAATGCGGTTCTCCACATCTGCTGCGGACAAATTTTGGATGAATAAATTAGGAAAGGATTTGGGCTAGAAACTTTTCAATCCAAAGTTTCTTATTCCATGTCCATTTATGCAGGAGTTGCTGCGAAAACAATATTAACTTAAAACGTTCGATATGTCGTTTTCTGAGAAGGTTAGGTTAGATCAAGTGGCAGTCTGCATCGTGCAGGCTAAATTAGGCCAAAAAAAAATCTTTATGAGACAGATTTTAATGACTTCACTGCGAAACAGTGAACTACCATAAGGTTATGAGGATTCGTTTTACACATATGAGACTTTGCACGTCCAGCCTGAGCCTTTTATCCATCTGTAATTGGCCTTGTTTTACGCATCCTGTTTGTGCATAATTTTCAAGTAACGAGTAGCATTCCTATATTCCTTTTGGCATTCTCGTTCGTTCGTTCATTGTCAGGTTTCAAGCATATATTATGTAAAGGTATCTTAAATATATGAGTTAGGAACTGTAGTTCTTAATGGCTGCTGGTTATCAGTGAACATCGGTGGATACCTTATTTCTCTTCAGTCAAGAGTGCTGGTAGTGCAAGCGGGCACCTGATTTTCATCTCTCTATCCAAGTATTGGGGGTATATGCTACACATGCAGGCTAATCTTTGCACCTTTCTTCTACCGTTAAGCAGTTGGTCTGCTTGTTCATAGGCCTAACGACCAAAGTGCAAGTCAATGGGTAACTTCCTTATGTGAATAGTGTCATCCGAATATTTGGTGCCCAACGCAATTTACTCTCCAGAAAAGTTCCCAAACATTTTGCCAGTTTGAACACCTTACAGCCTTGTACATGTGTAAATACTTCCAGAATTCTAGCTCATTGATTACCAAATTCTAAAAAAGGAGAAAGAGAAAATCATGTTAAGATGTGTCTCGACTGACATGTCTTTAAACTGAGGATTCCCGTAGCCTTACGCTGATAATTCTTCTTTTTACTTAGAAGGCCTCCAAAATGTTTGTGATTTCCAGAACTCACTTCATGGAGCTCAGCTGTCAAGGTATACAAGGGAAATACTACTTAAAATGCCTTCTAGGTATTCAGTTGGAAGAGATTTAATCCAACAAATAAGGTAGAAGGAATCAAAAGCTTTAGGCTAGGTTAGTAACCCGATGGATAATTTGTATAATTAGAGCTTTCCCGATGAACACGTTGTCCCAAAATACCTTAAAGGCCTCCAGAGGTCTTCGACTGAAAAGTACAAGTTTGGTGTTCTAAAAGTGTCTAGTCCGAAGGTAGTTCCCAAGATATCTGCCAAGGTTCCATGTGCTCGTCAGCAGGATTGCCCTAAGAGATACATTTCCTTTGACTTGCCCTTTTATCACATGTTCACAACCATGCACTTCTTATATAAATATTTATGAACAGCAGAGCACACCTTTATATTATGTTGACCCAATCCAGTTTGGGTTCAAACAAATTACCCAAAGTTGAATATTCCTAAATACCAACTGGCAAAGGTCATTAGCTATTGATGTCATTTCTTTGACAGAGACACGCCACTTCACCAAAATGTCTATGCATCACCTTGACCGTTGAATTGCGTGATTAGATACAATGAAGTCAGAGTCATTAGAGTTTAAATACATGTACAAAGGGCTGTCAAGGTTCAAAAAAAAAAAAGGAAAGCAAAAACGAAGCCCTACGCCTTTGGAATGCACGCGATCAGAGCATACGCCTAAATAAAGGAAAATCAAAACAATGTTCAAATTAATTTTCATTATTGTTCAGCTGTTAACTCAAATGCGCAATAAGTTTCACAGTGAGACGCGTAAAAATAGAACAATACGAATAACCACATGAATAAAAAAAAATCGAGAAAAAAAATCCAAAACGTAATTCTATCCGCTCCCGTGACCAGTAGAACCAACTTAATGGGTATACAGTTTCACTTGCATGTTCTTCCTCCTGCCCTCGCACTGTTACTGAAGCCATCTCTGACTACCACCACTGTGACGATTGACGATTTCTATCCATGTAGCGAGAAAATAACGACACAAACCAGAATTCTAGTCCACTAAACAGAAGCAACACATCGAGAGACTTCTTGTATGATGTCATCCACCTGGCTCAAGGTTAAAACCTCCTAACACGCACACTAACACCACTCTTTTCAAAAATTAATCGTTGTTAGTTGGGTGTATGTGTGTGTTTTGTTTTGTAAATTGATAGTCATCAGCTGATTTAGAAAAGGAGTTAGCCTAGCACTTCATAACAATGCAGGAACGTTACATTGGTTAGCACATCGAGTCTCCATGGAGCACAGCATAAAACAACGCGACTCAAATTGACGAGCTTCGGAAGTTGGGAAAGGTTGCTCGGTGATGATGTTAATAAAAGTGGTGAACGTGTAGTGGTGTGATGCAATAGTGTTGGTTTAGGTGGTCAACAACGATAATGGCTGATGAAGAATTGTAGAAATTTGCTGTGTGACATGTTCTCATGTGAGAAACGTGCTCAGCGAGCTTAATTTAAAAAAAAAATTCATATCCATCGATCCTAGGCCCCCACGTCTGGGTAACTGGGATTGGGGAATATTTTCAACCAGTCCAGGTGTTTTCATTGACAGATTTTGAAGTAATTACGATTCTTGGAAAGGTGCTGGAAGCCTTGTAAATAAGGAGGGTTTCTCCGTTCATCGATTGGTATGGCAACAAACAGCTGAATAATTTTTCTATCTAAACTCTTTGTTACAATCTCAAAACGTTGTCATGAAACTCACAACTGTTCCGCTTCCGCTTTGGCAATCGTTTATCAGATTGATTAAATACCATTCGTGTTAGTAAGGCACGCAAACGTACATTAAATTTCCAAGGAGTAGAGTGTTACATACTATCATCAACGTATGTCTTGAGATGAAATGTTACTGCTCACTTAGAAATTCACTCGGAACCAACAATATTTGAATACCAAGATGTTTTTGAGCTCAACACTCCTGCCCTTAGAATTGACATAATCATAATTTTCGTCCCTGGAGCTTTTGCAAATGTCTGTGGTTCACATCCATTCAGTATAGGACCCTGTGATCCTATGCCCTGTGATGATTCCAGAGAAGCCCAGATGATGGGTGTTTTGGACAACTTTGATATAACTTTGAAGGAGGGAAGAGCCTATCAATTATTGTATACAGTGTCGACCATATGCTCGTCAAATTATCAAGATAAGACCATCATATTGGGACTGGATGTTTAGGACATTTCGACAGCTTTTTTCAATCAATAGTCTAATTATGCAGAGCCCAAACAAATATCTGGTTGCCAGGGTAGACAGCAGCTGACCTTTCGGCAATATCATTCTTAGTAATAGTAGCTGCGGCTTTCTAATCGCATTTATTTCGGCTTAAAAGACATCGCATCTATCTTAGGGTTTCGCTGTGGGCCGGAATCAACGGTTCATCCATGTTGTTATTTGTTGCATAGGAATGCTCATTTTTGTCGAGAATTTTGGTAGATATTCTCCTGGCAAAAAGTAGCCTGATATTCATGTGAATTTGGGTGGACATAGGTGTCCTTTTGTCATTATAACAGCCTCTTTGTGAACGTGTTGCAGTTTATTAGAAAACATTTTCAGGTCTTTCACAAAAGTTCGACGAAACAAACGTTTGCTGATGCCAAATTGTATGCATCGTTGTGTCATCGATATCTGTGAACACCCTCGAACGTCCTCGGTCGCAGAAATGATATTCTCGGTCGAACGAGCACTTCGCAGCTGGCCATTTCTTGCGACAACTTTAGTGGATCCAGGCTGTACGACGGCGAAATCCATGCTGCGTTAAAACAACAGACCGGAAATTCGTCAAAGCAGTAGCAATAACGCCGCATTGTCAACTAACTCTAAAACATTGATGTCAAAATACAATGACACTTGATGTCATTTGCAGAAATTATGGCACATCCACATTATAGAATTTCTTTTGCGCCATCAAGTAAGGTTCACTTACTCTCATGCATTGTTAAACCTAGTGCAAGAAGAGGATGTTTTCGTATCCAAAAATTATAATAAGCGACGAAGCCTATTTCCATTTAAGTGATTTTGTAAATAAACAAAATTTGGGTTTTTGGGGCATGGAGAATCCACATAAAGTGACTGTTTGGTGCGGCATTTGCAGTGAAAAAGTGATTGGCCCTTTTAACCGTAACTGGTGAGCGTTACAGACAGATTGTAAACGAGGACGCAGCAACCGCTTACGCAGCTCGAGCAACGATAAAGATTTTAAAGCACCAATTTCCAGGCCGTCTTATCTCCCGATCTGATGTCTCCAGGCTTTTTCCTTTGGGGCTATTTGAAATCTCGCATTTACCACAATAAACTTTAAACCTTGCAACACTTGATCATCCAGGAACAGCTAAAACAGAAGAGGACTCATGAGACAACCTTGCTTGATGCCCAATTTTGATTCAAACCAGCATGTCATGTTGACTCCATCCCGTACTACAGTTGTATTATATTCTTAAAAGCTTTGTTTAACTATGAGTAACTTTGTTGATACTCCCAGATTACTCTGTAAACAGATTCAAAAAAGTCGTCTTCAAATCTGCGAAGAACGCATACAGCTTGCAGCCCTTGTCCAGGTTAATTCTATCCATTCCCTAGGTTCGTGGCGCTTAGGTGATGCTACAGTTCGAGATGAACTTGGGCCTCAATTTACAAGCTTCTTCAGTGAGCCCGATCCTGAGCTAAGTGCCTCCAGATGCGTATTCCAAGTCTATTAAGGTCCACTTTTACTTGTGCGCCCTCCGGGTTAGATACGAAGACTCTGCGGGCCGCACATTTCGTGTCTATTCGCTTTACATGTCCTAGCCATCTCAGGCGACTAATGCGAAGTTTTAAGATTAGGTCGATGTCCTTGTACATAATTCCTCGTTATTTCTTCCTCTTGAAACCCTCGAAATTATAGCTGTCAACTGTGACGTTCTGTACAGTTTATCGATGTTTTGTGAATCTTCTTAATGACATCATAAACGCACCGGTGACATCCCGCTGAGTTCTACCAATTATGTCCATATCGTCGGGGTTCGTTGGTAGTTGCACAGACTTTTGAAAGATTGTACCTCCAGTGTTAGCTTCTGAGTACCGACGGTTCTGTCATGTATGATGTCCAAAACCTTTCTTGACATCAAATGTCTCGGTTAAGTCGTTATCAACCTTGATGGACCAGCGAGCATTCTCCATCTTGACTGGGCATCGCTCTATACAGCTCGTCTTTATAAATGCTGTCATATGCGGCCTAAAAATGTGATTGATATCGATTTGGACTTGTTTGATTTTTTTTGGTCGATTATGGACTTTTGTGATCTGAAACCGTACTGATAGGCACCGATCAGGTTGTTGGCAAATTGTTTCATACATTCACACAGCATGGCAGATAAAATCTTGTATTCGATGTTGAGGACACTTATCCCTCTATAGTTCACCCAGTTGAGGGGGTCTCCTCAGGCATATACTCTTCTGATCAGATCTGAGAATTGAGTTGGTGCACTCTTTTCTCTAAGTCATTTTCAGTAGCTTTGAATATTTCAGCTCGTAAGCCATCGGGTCCAGCTGATTTGTGCATATTAGCTTAGATATTGCTTCTGGTCAGGTGGATAAACGTTTTTTGTTTCATCGTGTAAGTTGAAAGGTATTCGCCGTTATATAGTCTCCAGAAAAAGTTTTTCAATATTCTTAGCACAGACTGTACTCTGCTACAAGGTTTCCGTCTACCTTGCCTTGACACGTTCTTTTTACCTCTTGATAAAACTTTCGTACGAATTTCGTAGAAACCGCTGTTTTTCTAGTCTCTTCTGCTGGTAGAACGCTGGTCCTTCGTTCCAGCGTCGTTAGTAGGCTTCTTGTTCAATTACCTGTGCTTGCCGGCATTCTTCATCAAACCAAAAATTTCTTGATGGTAGTTGGTTGAAATCCTGCACATCAGTTACAGCGTCTCTGATGGTAAGATTGTCGTTGTCTTTGGTCTTCGGTACTTGATCCTGGCGGCATAGGAGTTGTTGAGGGATTTCGGCATACGTCTTCAGCGAAGATTTTAGCAGTCTCTTTCGATTGCAGCTGTCCTACTTTATATCTTCACACAGTAGTTTTTCTTCGTTGAGGCGCTCGAGAAACCCGCATTCGCATCTTGGCTGCACTAAGATCGTTGTTCGATTCAATGTTGGCTGCCCGGAAAGTTCGAAAGTCTAGATCGCTGGAGGCATGCGTAACGTCTATGGCAAAATGATTAGATTTAGCGTTTGATGATTCGGAGACCGGATCGGTAATCAGTGCAGATATATTTCGTCCCACCGCAAAGTAAATAAGCCTTATTCCGGTGCCAGACGTAGTGTCAGGTAGGCTCCTTCGGATATTGCGCATATGTCTTGTTGAATAGCTCGTAGAAACATTCTTTCGTGGCGTCGTCCTTGTCTTCCCTAGGGACGTGGCTGCATATAAGGCTTATGTAAGCGAATGTAGCCTTGATACGGATTGCCAGAAGATGCTCGCTCACGTGTTATAAGCTTAAGACTTCTTACCTTAGTCTGATATGGCAATCACCATATCACCATAACTAGATGGTAGTTATATCTGAGTGATAACAGTCAAGGGCCTTTGTCAAATTCTCGGCTGTACGTGACCTGTTAAAGGTTTGAATATTACGCGTGCAGATTCGAAGATCGCTTTCAACAGTCAACAGTGAATCACATTTGTTTAATCTCCTCCATATAGAGTTGTGAGCTCCATGATGGCGTAAACTATTATTATTTAACTGGCCCTTGCAATTTAGTGGCATGCGTAAGGATTTGCTCTTGCAGTAACCGGGGACCATCCCTGAAAGGTAAGGCAAGCACTACGTTGCGAATGTGATTGTTGCCCTATCCCCACAGGTAGTAGCTCAAAGCAGGTGTTCTTGTTGCTTTAAAGTCTCCTTATTGCTATGCCAGTTTTTTCTCGATTACGAAGAAGCGAGTTTTCTTTGCGGCTCAACGGGGTCTCAACAACAACAGGGTTTCTATTTAAATACTTTTACAAATCCCTGTAGATTGTCGGCAAAATCAGCTAGAATCTGGCCCTAAGAAGCGCTATATTGGCCAAGATTTTTGTGAAATACAGCCTCAAACCAACGAAAATGTCTCGCAAAATTGAGCCGAAGGGTTATTTAAACGAAGTTGCATATAGTTCATAGTTTACTAAATTTTTTCCCCTCTTCAATAAAGCAAAAGACTTTGAACAATAAGCAAATATTTATGGGGCTTGGAGAAGGCGTAGAATTTTTAGTATCTTCTAGTCAGATTTTTTTTCTGATTAAAAAAAAAAAATAATAATTTTAATGAAAACTTAATTATACAACCATGCCCTCCCCCAACCACTTTGTTGTAAACAAGTTCTGAACCAAGCGCCAACAATTGTCTTACACCACATCATGCCAACAACAAATTTTTTTTATTTCAATAAAAAGCATCATTGGCAACAAATGTTGCTACAGCCATCCGGCCGCTGTGTGAGGGGCGATGATGTCATCTAGTAAAAATGTTTCGTATTCGCCGTGTATGGTGGAACCCAAAACAGAGTACGAGTACATTAACGGCCAAGGCATTCACTCATTTACCCATTACATTCCCCCCTGTCGTAAAATAGTTTGCATAGTTTCGAATAATTTACATGAGAGCTTTAGATATTTTAAATTGAAAAAATTGAAAACGTATTTATCGGCTGCCACAGCCTTCAGAGCAAATGTTGCGATGACGAGTCTTCTTAGAGCTTATAGAAATGATGAGGCATTGCTGCAGAAGCTGATTTCAGAAGAAGAATTTCTGTTAGAGGAAAGGAAGGAAATGATGTCATTTGCTCAATTTGTTTCTCACAGATACTGAAACTGAAATAGTAGAATGTGCTTAGCAACTGATAATAAAGAAAACTTAAGGCTAGATACTTGAACATGTAATTAAGAAGACTTCGAGATTAATTATCGAATGAATTTTGGTGTGAAATATTCAAAAATTTTCGGGTGTCGCACGAAAAACATATGTTTGTGGGACGATCCAGAGAGATAACCGGGAGTGATTTGCAGTAGTTGGATTTAAGCAAGAAACACGTGAAAAGATGCGATACGTCAATTTCCACTTGCGCACTACAACCTTGGCTGGGGTTCTTTTGCTAGGTTTGATGGATTTGAATACCTACATTCCTATCTGGGGTTCATCCGAGAGAGCGGTCTGCTATCCAATTGCCCTTTACCCCCAAAACAAAGAAAAAGTGATTGGTAAGAGCGTCGATGATTACATTAACTCTGGTGCATAGGTTGGTATAGCTCTTAACAACCTCGAAGTTATGTTGTCCTTCTCCTTGCTTTTCCTTCGCTTACCACCAGTATATATATATAAATCATAGTGAGGGCATTCCTGCCCCTAGTTATAGCGCTTTTGTTTGACATTGTCATGCAGCATAAGCAGTGACTGAGTGCATGTAACAAGTGACGGATAGAGGGTTGCAAATCTGACATAACACCTACACCCATTTGATCAGGTAAACTTGATCAGAATTTTCACTTTACGACATCATCGTTTGTGTCGTTTGTGTCTTTTGTGTTTGTTAACTTGTTAACTCGAGAATTTAGAGTGAACACAGCTAATATACAGGGGCACGTCTGTAAATTGAGTTCAGCTTAGTGAAACACACGTAGACCACCGCCCCCATCCCTAAGATCACACTGATCTGAATCCACCTGGATACGAACTAGTGCTACTATTCTTCTCTCACCGCGGCCTTACCAATTACGTTTTTAGTGATGCAGCTTACCAAACTCCACTACAATGTAGTCCCTGTTCACATCAGGAATTCAATTTCCTGCGGTTAAAATTCCATCACCTTAAGGAAACCCCCAAACTGGACAGAAATTCGAACTTTGAAGAGTTTGATGCACAGTTTGATTCCATTCAAAGAATTTTGTCTCTGTATTCTCATACTTAAATCGTGAATACCGGCGATTTGGTTGGCTTTGACATTGTGTACAGTCAACACCCGAAGTACGATGTGTTGAGATCTTGTAAATGAACTTACACGAGCACCAGACGTTGATAGTCATACCGCCAACACCCTGGACTTGTTTTTAACTTCTCACCCTGATAAGTACACCTTTGAAGTACCCTTCTAGGCTCGTCGGACCATCGTGTCATATCAGCAAATTTCTCGTACAACGACCTCATAGTTAGAAAAAAGTTTCCTAGAAGAACCGTATTGAAATATGAAAAAGCCCTTTATCCCACATCGGATGAAGAGTATCAAACCAAAAGAGTCAGAAATGAATGCAACGTTTTCCTTAAACGTGTGAAATTTCAATACGACTAAAAGCTGAGGCAAAAAATACTATAATGTTTCAAGGGAAGTAAAAATGTTTGGTCGTCTGATAAAATTATTAGAAATTCTGACTCATTTTCCATCCCAACGCTCACTTATAATGACATTCTAGCTCATCGTCAGCTCTTTGGACAATGCCAATCTGCTGGCCGTAAGCTCAACTCTCCCATATTTTTTTCGTAGCAACAGATCCACTGACCATTTAATGGCATGTCTTACCGAAAAGTGGAACAAAAGCGTACATCATTTTGACGAAAACAAGACATTTGCATGACGTTTCTAAGGCATTTAACAAAGTTTCACATCAGGCTCTTTTTCAATGGATTATAAATTACCTTTCGGAATGTTGAATTTCAATTGTCGTGGATGGTTTCAAGTCTGATATCCATAAAATAAATGTTGGTATGTCTCCGATACTCTTTTAATTTTCAATTAATGATCTTTTGTCTGCTACTTCTTATCCATCATTCTCCTATTTACTCCCTGCTCTTCTGATATTAACAGCATAACTAATTGCGGAACCACTAACAGAGTGGAATTTAATGCTTTGAAAATACAATGCTGTCGTCAAAGCGAAATTTAAACACCTAGTCATTGTCCATGAATGGCACTTGCATCGTCGAAACTGAAAAACTTTCCATTCTCAGTATGTGTGTCAATGACAACCTACGTTGGAACGATCACATATTCGATGTCGCCAAAAATGCTATGAAATGTATAGGTTTTCTTAAGCGATGGAAGAAATACTTTTAGCTTTCTGATCTGTCCTCAATGTGTACGGCATTCATCCACCCGAAATTGGAGTACAATGCCGACATCTGGTCAGATGATCCTAAAACTTCTTTGCACCTGTTAGGTAGGATTCAAAACCGTGCGATAAAACTCATAGATGATGTCGGTAAGTTAATTGACACCGACATAAGGTCTTCTGTCTTACTTTATTTTATTGCTATTCCCACCACCAGTGGTCCATAAAAATCACCAGTACCATCCCGCCCCTTTTCAAACCGTAACATCCGTCTAGCTGTGAATGCTCATCAGTCTACCCTCAAGCCCACTTTCGGACGTACTCTGAAATATCATGATTCGTTCCTAAACCGAACAACTCGCTTATGGAAAGCCCTGTCTAGAATTATAACCTTCAAACATTTAAAACCAACGTTTATCGGTACCTCTCTTCCCTCTCTGATTTTCCTTCGCCAAGCTGTATGCAAGCCTTTGAGGGGTACTTAGATCTTTTGAGCTCGCGAAAATTATAAAAAAAGCTATCTTTAGCCATCTCAATGTAAATGTTCCCACTGGATTCAACATTCTTGCTCATAATGCTTTAAAGTCATCTAGGCTTAAGGGCTTCTTAAAACAACTGATTATCGCAGACTGGTCAGTTTCTTGTCATAATCATTGAGTTTTTTATTTTCAACTTACAATGATGCCATTTTGAAGAATAGATCAATCGTGCGTTAGTATTTGACACGATCACTGATCTTGAAACGCTGGCCAATGGTCTAATACACATTGAAGACTTACACAAAAAGTTATCTACAAAGAGGGAACCGAGTGATCGTTAAAGATCGCCTAAGAAATCTGGCCTGTTCATTGTTCTACAAAAATCTACAAATATCCATGATCGCATAAAAAAATTAGTGGGTACGTGCCAACCATTTGGTCTCTTCAATGATTTGTAACTGCACATCTGTTCCAGTTTGGCAGTTTAAAATTACAAGTTCTCTTTTGCCGATCTCACTCATCAAAGCGTATCTCCAGTCTGTTAATTTTCTCCCTTTTCACCATCACTTCACAACAGAAACCATCATATTTGTCGTAAAAATAAAACCCCAAAGTGAGCAATAATTTATGTGACAATCATCGCTTTGATGATGATCATCATCGGCCTACGTCATCCGATTGAGTCCAAAATTGCGTTTCTGAAAATAGAGAACCAGCAATAGCTGCTGCTATGGGATACGCCTAACCGAACAAGGTTACGACATAAAGACATTCACAAAAATGTATCTTTTGTACGTGCGACGCTTTACTTGGTCCAATCTAACCGACCAGCTGTTTGGACTTTGAAATCATTCAACAATATGCGTTATAAACAATTTTTTTATGAATATGCGAATTTCTTCGAAAATACTATTTACTCGCCGCATAATTAATGGAGAGCGCAATGTTTCGCTGGTATGCTAATACTCTGTAACCGGAAATTTGACAAAAAGATTGCTGCCGGTGCTGTCTGTTGAACGACCAGTACAACCGGTTGCCGAATGTGGGCGCAATTTTAGCCGTTGTCGCTGTCGTTCGTACTCATACAGCCGCCCATACATAATTTCCATACCGTGAGATTGGAGGCAATTTTAATTTTTATTTTTCTGTATCTGTACTCGTATTTTTGCGGGACTTTCTTGCATCGAAAGAAATATAGAAAGTTTCGCCTTGTAGTTGGAGATTGTGTGGGCGATGAGAGTAGTGTTGGAGTTGAAGTTGAGTTCAAAGAGGTGTTGACATGTTGATGACCACGGAAACGATAAAGGAAATCGATGGAGTAAATGGAAACGATCGATGTACGAGTACACATATAAAAAAGAGATGTGATCAGTTTCAGTTCCAGAATTGGCTCCTCTTTCTTGTAATCTGGTTAAAATATTGACACACACAATTCTTTTCGACTTTCAAACCAGCGTAGAGCATTAAATATAAGTTTTATCCGCTATAGAGGATGATGTGTCCTGATCAGTGATCGTGTTGATTTTTTCTGTTCTCTACCAGATACAACTTGATCACTAGCGTTCTTTAAAGTCTTGTCAGTGAAGCTGAATATCAAAATTGTAAAGAAAGTTAAACTATTGCTCTTCATCATAAATCTAAGGGGCATCTGCGACAAATGTCTTCTATAGAAGATGAGGCTCTTGATCAGTGATCGTGGTATACTTTCTCTTGATCACTAGCGTTCTTGAAAGTCTTGTGAGTGAAGCTGAATATCAAAATTGTAAAGAAGGTTACTCAGTTGCAGTTCATCATAAATTTAAGTGACATCTGTGACAAATCACTTCTATAGAAACTGAGGATTTTGATCAGTGATCATGCTGGACATCCTCTGTTCCTTGCAAGATGCAACTTGATCACAAGCGTTCTTGAAAGTCTTGCCAGTAAGACAAATACCCAAATTGTAAAGAAGGTTACTCCATTGTTCTTCGTCATAAATTTAAGAGCCATCTGCGACAAATGCCTTCTTTAGAAGCTGAGGTTCTTAATCAGTGATCGTGCTAAAATTCCTCTGTCCTTTAAAAGAAAACAGCCAGTGAAGCTGAATACCCAAATTGTAAAGAAAGGTAGACTATAGCTCTTCATCATAGACATCTATGACAAACGTCTTCTATTGAAGCCAAGGTTCCTTGATCAGTGATCGTGCTAGGTATCTTCTTTGCTCTGCATGACGAAAACTACACACTTTACAAGTTTATATTTTCTCCTTTTTAAAACGGAACGCCTGTGTCATATGGATGCTATTGGAATTAGTTGATGATCAGCGATCGATGCAATTATTATTTTTAATTTCACACTGCTTGATTGCATCACTTGTCTTCTGATGCAGTCGTTTCATAACAGACCTCTTTACATCGAAAGTCATTCAATTTAATCAGCGTTTTTGAAATTTCTGTCATTATGTCATCATGATGCCAATATTGATGGGAAGAGCATGTCTCTGATACATGAAAGAGGGGTTTTGCGAATTTGTAGCATCTTACAGATTCATTGTGCTATCTTTAATCAATTTTAGACTTAATCCAAAAAACGTTGCTGTCGGATACTCGCACCTTGTTAAAAGGATGAGACTTAATTCAATTTTATATTCTGAATAATAAGACTTAGGGTAGACCTTAGATAGAAAGGTTAAATAATTAAAAGGACCGAGGTTATTTTACTTCTACACTCTTATGGAATGGGCTTAGAAGAAAAGTACTCTTGCTTGTGAAGATATGACCTTATAGACTGAAAAAATTTTCATTAATCTGTAATGGAAAACGTTTGTCAAAATTAGCAAAAATAGGCTAGTTAAATTCTTTAATACTTTTAGACTTAAACACTGCACGAAGCTTGAATAGAGTTAGGCATGATTTTTAGGCAAAATATTAGACATTCCTTAGAATTCCTGCACGTATCCTCACATAGCAATTTCACATTTATATCTTTCTCATCTCGTTTAGCCTCTTTGAAGAGTCTTGGCGATAAGACCGCCAACTTGTTCAGTAAGAAAAAGGATGAAGCTGCTCAAATCGCAGAAGAAAAATCCAAAAGCGCCCAAAAATTAGCCGAAGAACAAGCCGCCAAAGTAGGGCAGTCAATCTCGTCAGCCAAATCTGAGGTTGGGAATTTCGCTGCTTCAACTGGTAAGTAATCATTTTTAATCAAAGGTTATTTTCAATCTTTTAATTGACTCTTCATTTAGCTAATGAAGCTGGTCAGGCTGTAGACGGTGGTCTAAGAACTGCAAATGCTGCTCTTGACAATACCAAACACGCTATTGACAACACCACTAATCAGGTGAATTCCGCAGCACAGAACACCAAAACTGCAGCTCAAAATATTGCTGAAGCTTCTTCAAAGGTGAGCTAGAGATAAAGACTCTAATATCAAAAAGCTACTTCTATTGATTTTGAAATCTCTATCTTTTACTTCTAGGCTGCCGCTAACGCTGTAGATCAAACAAAGAAGGCCGCTAATGAAGCCATCAACAAGAGTGTTAAGGCTGGTGAACAAGTTGTTGGTCAAGTTATTGATAAAACTGAACATAAAATCGACGAAACCATGAAGGCAACCAGTCAAACTGTTGACCAGAAGTTAAACGATGCAAATCAGTACGTTGATCATAAGCGTGAAGGTCTTGAGAAGGTATTCACTTTTTATATGATCTCCTACCTAATCTAATGCTCATAAATCTTCTTTTCTAGACAATCCATGAGACAACAAACAAGGTTTCCGATTCAGCTGGTAATGCTACTGCCAATCTCATGGGCAAACTCAATTTGGGAAAGTAAACATCGAAGCTAATTACCAACCAAACTGAGATTTAGAATTAATTTTGTCTAATTTTTAAGAAAACACTAAATATCTGTCCCTAAATGAAAAAAAAAAAACGAATAATGCTTATCTCTAGAATCACTGTCCAACAAAAGAGTTACTACGCAATCGTTTGAATAACACAAGAGCAGGAGTTAGACGAACCAAGTGCTAGTTAGAGCTTGATTAGAAAAAAGAAAAAAACGAATCTAAAATTTGGGAATTTACATGCACTAAATTAAATTAAACAAAAAATTAAGGAAAATCATATAAACATGCATATATAAGCAAAATTGATATTTTTAGCTATAGAATGATTCTTACTGTATTTTTGTTAGAGATGTAGCAACGAGTAGTTAGAGGACTTAAAGGCGAACATTTAGAAAACACTTTGCCTTTTCACAGGTGGTCTGAACGGGATAAATATTTTTTTATATATTTATATATTTTTGTACATGAAAATACGTATTTGCAAGAACTCCTTGAATCTCCTATTGTGCACACATGCTGTTATTTTTATTTTAACAATGTTTTCGGTTTGATTCAGAGTCAATTATTATTACAAAAAAAAAGCTTTTCGCGCAATGGTATTTGTCTGTTATTGATTTTAACTATCCTCTTGAGTTGTTTCTCTCTGTAATTTTATCATAACTTAAGTTGTAAAATTTTGTGAACAAAAAACAAGTGAAATTCTAGTTTATAACTTATTTGTAAAAAAAACAACAAAATATAAAATGTGAAAAGTAAATTCTATGTATTTTAATGTAAAAAAAATTATTTTAGAATAATTTTAAATAAAGTAGCATTCGTGCTGAAGAAAAAAAATTTAATCACGTTTTGTTCAAATGATCTATTGACTCACTGTTCTCTAGAGGGGCTTTGTTTCATACTGTACAGTGAATACATTTCGTCTATCCATGACACGAACCATTAATTGATGGTACACGGTTATCAAGAGAGAAGCAAATCATTTTTTTTTTCCGAAAGTACACTAATGTAAGATACTTCTGTGGTAGATTATGTATTTTATAAAGAAGAAGTGGGCCTACTAAATAAAGTTTGATATTTTGGGCGAGCAATTCATCAAGGGTTTTCCACGAAATGGTTTCATTTTCATTTATCAAGAAAACACGTAATTTTTACGAAACAAAATTTAGATTTTAACCTGGTTGTTACTAACAATGAAAAGCAACATCAGGCGAATGATCTACATTTTCTTTTATTTTTGATAAGATACCTAAGGCTAGCCGAGTCCTTACTTCCATACTTAGGTGGCTCTACAGTTCGGGATGAACCAAGGCTTCAATTAACATGCCTTTCCAGCTTTTGCCAGTTGCCTCCAGTTGCACACATGAAGTTGACTAATGGGGTCGTCCTCTACTGCGTTGTCCCTCTCGGTTTGGGATGATATCTATTTCAGATGGTTATCCTAGCTTTTCTGACGTACATTCGCTGTTTTTTTTTTTTATAACTGGTGCGCGCACAAGGGATTTTATGTACGAGTACACTTAAGATGTTTGCACATAGCGAGGACGAAGAGAAATCAGGGAGGGAAAAAAGAGAGATACCGATGTGCGTTGGTTTAAAATGTTTGCAAGTGATAACGACCAGGAAATATATAGCTCGGCAAGGCATTTCATAAGCAAGTTGTACGGCTTAGGACAGAAGCACGATATTTCAGAGTAGGTCCGAAGGTGGGCTTGAGGGTGTACTGATAAGCATTCATAGTGAGACGGGTGTTATGGTTAAAAGTTTGAATGAAAGAGGATTTCATTGGCAATTTAGGTGGAGCAACATTTTCACCACAAATAGCGATATATAAAGGTGAGGCAGGAGACAGTACGCCGCTATTCAAGGGTATTGTACTGGCACCACCTATGAGTCTTATCGCACTATTTTTGATCCTATCAAGCAAGTGCAAAGAGGTCTTAGAGCCACCACACCAGATGTGGGCATTATACTCCAATTTTGGGCAGATAAATACCTTATACATTGTGGCCCGGTCAGAGGGGGTGAAATATTTCTTACATCGCTTGAAGAAAGCTAAACGTTTTGCAGCAATCGAAATATGTGGTCATCCCAACTTAAGCTGTCATTGACACGCACGATGCAAGTGCCATTCGTGGTCAATGGTTGGGTGTTTAAATTTCGCTTTAACGACAGTAGACAGCATTGTGTTTTGAAAGCATTAAATTAAACTCTGCTGGTAGTTCCCTAATTGGTTTTGCTGCTAATATCGGAATTTAATGAGCTTAACATGTCCTTTTTTAGGGACAGGCTGGACAAATGCTATTTAGGCGGAGACAAAGAATAATCTTGAAATATTGAGCTGGTCGCAAAATGTGCTGCAAGCAGATTGGCCTTGTTCAAAGAACTGACAGCTGGAATGTCATTATAAATGAGCGTTGGGATGGACGATGAGGCAGAATTTCTAATGTTTTTAACGAACTAAAAAAATTTTCACTACTTTTAGGACATTGTAGTATTTTTTGGTTTAACTCTGTCAGGTTGGTCGTAAAATTCGTAAAATTCGATTCGTACCACGCCTTTTCTTTTGGTTTGATACTGCTCATCCGATGAGGGATAGATGATCTGATTCCAAAGAGAATAGTGTCTTTGATCAGATAGATCAGTTATCGAGGAAACGTGACGACCGGTTAAAATTCCTAAAGAAGCTGTTAAGTACGCTAGTATTGACTTTCTCGTATTGCCATACGGTTATTTTAGGAATAAGATAAATTTTCTGATATGACACAATGGCCCGACGAGCCTTGAGGGTGCACTTATCAGGGTGATAAATTAGAAACAAGTCCAGAGTGTTGGCGTTTGGTATTTGCTTGGGTTCATTTACAAGCTGCGTCGAGTTCATAAACGTCAATATATACTTGTGTGGATTACTTAGGCGTTTCCATTATAGAGGCAGGAGAATTTGCAAGATTTTTGTGTGGAATAGTACTGTAAAATGTTTGTGTGGCTTCAAATGATAGAACTTATTCCCTTCAACATAATTTCTTTATTCAATACAACTAAAATTATCTTTTGCTTGAACCACTTTATCACGATCTTTCGAGAACCCTCTATACTAACCAGATGTTCATACTCATTTCCCTTTTTCTAGAATATTCGCTATCAGTTGGCAAAGCGATTCCATTAATTTCCCATTGGATGAGTCTTCTGCTCTTCAATCTCAATCTATCCACGTGGACCACCTTTAATTTTGCCCGATCCCCACGCTGAATTCGGTGGACAATGTCGCCTTCCAAAATCTTGTTGCAATTCTGGTGATTTGAGTTTGTCAAGCAGCTACACCAGGACTCATTCGTTAAACCCTAAAGATGTTGCTTTGATGTTTTACCTAGTCGTCATGCGGTTGCTCCCTAGGTTCACCTCCTTAGTAGTAGTAGTAGTTCACCTGCTTAGGATCATTAGTTGAGGATCTGAATTTCGTTTCGTTTTCGGTTTCACCAAATAGGATCTCGGATACGCCATGTATGTCCTGTTGAACTATGAGCCCCGTTTCGGTAAGCAAGTAAAAATCCAAGTACGAATATGTGTCGATTCCAATCCTGCTGGCAACTGCCGACGACGTTCGTTCAAGGGCTCGTGGAGCTTGCGAAACCCTCGTTGATTTCTACACGACCGATCTGTATTGTTGTAAAGGTTTCAGAGGTTTTTGTGTTGGGGCGGCTTGACGGCCTCTATGATTACTCTTTTGCAAAGATCATTAGCGTATCTGTGTCTGCTTCCGGAGGTGATACCGTCGCGGCTGTAGATTCACACTGCATTACCAAAGATGTAGTCATTGTTTAGCTTGGAATTAAAATCCCCGAGGACAACAAAGCAGTCTGAGGTTAGGTCGTTCTTTTCCTTTATCGGGGAGTGTATCCAAAGAATGCGAATATTGTGCCTTTGGCCGGAAAGGTGATGGCCACCGTTTTAAGGGCCGTGCTTGGTGTGATCCACGCTGACTATTTGGAGAAGGAAAAAAACAATCACAGGAGCATATTACGTCGATTTATTGGGCCGATTTGAAGAAAAAACGACATTTGGCGAAGAAAAAAGTGCTCTTCCACCACGATAACGCAGCGGCTCACACCATCCTAAAGAATTGGCTCCCTGCGACTTCTTTTTGTTCCCACACCTTAAAATATCGCTCGCCGGAAAGTAGCACGGGTTTGAAGAGGCGAAATGCTGCTGGCAATTTCAGCACTGGTGGTGAAAATAGCGATACAACACAGTGAGACGGGCTTGATCAGAGGGGTTGAAATATTTCTTTTATCGCTTAAGGAAACCTAGAAATTTCGCAAGAGATCGTTGATGAAAATTAAAAAGAGTGTCGGAGACAGAATAGAGCCCTGGGGTACACCAACATTTATTTTATGTAAACATTTATTTTATTGAAACCATCCACGATAACTTGATCCGGTCGTTTCGAAAGGTAGTTTCTAATTCATTGAAGAACAGAATCGTCAATCACAAAAGCACGCATTTTGGACAAAAGAGCCTGATGCCAAACTCCGTTAAATGCCTTAGAAATATCAAGTGCATCGATTGATGTACGCTTTGGCTCCTCTTTTCGGTGAGACATGCCATCAGATCACCAGTGAACCTGTTGCTACGAAAACCTTACTGCCGGTCTTTAAGAAGTTTTTGTGTTTCGAGGAGATATTTCATGCGCCGACGGTATATCGTAGAACTCGATTATACCCAGGCGGGGATGTAGCAAATGTTTCAGTGAATGAATAGGACACAAAAAGGAAAATTGATCTGAGTATTTCTCTGTTAAAATGGAAAGGGTTTTTGTTCCCCGTAGCAGTCAAAGAGGTTTACATCACATATGTCAAGCTAACTTTCCAAAGTAGAGTTCCTAGACTACAACCTTATGGATTAGACAATCCAAATAGACCTCTAATATTTAAAAAAAAAAAAATTGTATTAAGAACCCTGCAAATCTCACGGATATATTTTTCGGGGATTTTTTTGTAAGTCGGTTGGGAAATTTAGGAGGAAAACCCTATCATTACTATGCGAAGCCAATAACCTTGAAGGAAATCCTAATTTAAAATGGGTTTTTCCCAGATTCTCGTATCCTTATCGATGGCAATAAAATTTAAGGACATCCACTGAATGCGAGAGAATTCGAATAAATTTGGCAAAACATTTAACTTGTTATGCAAACCGATAGACCGCCCGTAGCGATCTCATTAGGTCTCCCTTATGCAAATCCCTGCAAGATAATTGAAATTCATTGTAATCAATGTCGCTTTGGTTAGCAGGTCCATGAGCATTTAAAAACGCTTTTCTACAATATATCTCCTGCAAACACACTCACTAAGGCTAAAGTGAAAATTAAAGTATTGCCGATCAAAGTAAAGCTGCAATCGTAAAAGGAGCAAAATATTGCCATCCTTTGGAGGGGTAAAAAGTCAAAAGCAAAAAAAAAAAAAAAACGAAAAGAAAGAGAGGAACGTCCTTTTTTCAGCTATCCTCCATCAACACATACCTAATCTAAGAAGCTGTTGTTGTGTGGAAATGTTGGATTCTATTACTCGAAATCGAATTAAAACGCCCGAAGGGAACCCGGCGAATTGGTTTGTAGGGTAAGTTGGTTAGTTAGTTTGTCCTTTCACCGTTGGATTGGGCGTTTTTTTTTTTCTCTATTGTGTCCTACTACTGGTATAGTAAACGGTAAATTAGATTTTGTTGCACATAGTTGCACAAACATTGTACGAAGAAAAAGTTACCCTGAGTGGTGGTGTAAAGTTTTATGTCCCTACCCCCTTCTAAGTTGGGGATAACAGTGGTCTACGACTATTCGTATGTATCTCACTCATGCACTACTTCACGGTAAGTAAAGATGCAATCATGGAGAAATCCAATCGGCATAAATCACTCGAAATTGAATGAATAAAAGGAAAGTGAGGTTGCAATTTGAATTGGAACTTCCTGGATGATGGTGGCAATGGTACGAGTACGTATGTATACGAGTACTCATATTCCTTTTACTGCCACCGGGAAAAACCAATTGGAAATGCGTTTTTTGGGAAGAAGGCGACTTTCTGCCAGAAGAACAATGATATGACTTTTTGTGGCACAAAGTTTGGGGATAATTTTTTTTAATAAAATACTTTTTTCCACTTCAATGGAATTTAGTATGAAGGACAAAGTTCTTGGAATCTTGAAACCAGATTAAATTATTTTTCTATTGTACACTTGCACAGTTGAATGAGATAAGTTTTTAAACGTGCTGCTGTTTCCAGCGAGTACATTTCTAAAACTTCCTTACCAACTGTACTTTACAAACTAAATCTGTGCAGCAAGATACCTTCCGTTCACTTTAAGTTTTATTTTTAAAGTTAAGATTTCGAAGTGAGTTAGAGCTTTGACTGACTTTGACTGACTGTGAGGCCACAGATAGCTAGGCATTCAGCATATATGTAGTTATGGGCTTTTAGACACCCTAAGAAGATCCTGTTTATATGAGGTAAAGTGATTTGGTTGGTTGCCAACAAGTGGGGACTAAAAAAGAGATTGTAGGCGGACAAGAGCTGAGAGGCGAATGCAAAATGCTGGTGCTGTTAGGTATACGAAAGGACCAACATAGCTTCTTTTGCGAGAAAAACTAACAAAGTATATCAAGAATGCCACAGCAAATGGATTCCAAGTCAAGACATTTGTTGACTTAGGTAGTGATTGCGGACGACGGACGAATTAAATACGTTGAAGTGGTCTCGGAGGTGTAATTTGTTAAACGATCGGAAGGGTATTCGCTGAGGTGACGGTTGACAAACTTATAGCCTGGTGCGAGGTTCTGATCTTGTCAGATGAAAGCCAACCATATATGGTTCGAAAACAGAGGAAGAAAGAAGTTCTGGTATGTTCTCAGAGAGTTTCTAAAAGACTACCGGACGAAAGCAGTGTCTTCCATTCAGAAGTTATGGCTGTTCGCACAACAATCCCGATTAAGTCAGGGGCTGTCGTACAGTGCTCAAAGCATTATGTAGTCAGAATCGGGTGAGACTGTGCTGGATGCCAGTATAGGTGCTGAATGCGGTATAGAGGGAAATGAACAAGCGGATGAGCTTGCAAGAGGTGATGTTGTGAGGTTGCTAACATCAAATCACCCCTTTGCATGGTAAGGGGCACTATAGAGGAAAAAAATCATAAAGGCTATCCAAGGCACTCTGACCACTTTTTGACTTAGGACAATAATAGGAGTCCTGACAGGGTACTATCTTCTGCAGAAATATGCAAAGAGACTCAAATTGTCAAATTCAACTGGTTCCACAGGGATGATTGCGATGACCCGTTTTGATGCCTACTGTCTCTATGATGGCATGTACATAGTGCCCCTATTTTAACCAAACCTTAACTAAGCCAACCATATCTAACGTTAATTGGACGCTACCTTGTGGACCATCTTCAGCTGAAGCTCGTGAAATCATACAGATCCATCTCCATCACAGACTGTATGGCGGGAACCCGTCGAGTTCTAGCGGTGGCTAAAGGATGGGACTCAAGACACAAAGTTAAAAGGTAGATAAGCAAAGGCTTGCGGAGCGTACTAATGTATATCGACATTGTTTTGCATAAAATGCAGTCGAGTTGGAAGTGTATAGCTTTGGAGAGTGTTTAATCGAACTTACGACGACCACGCTAGATTTCGTCCGGCTATATAAAATACCATTTGCTAAAAGAGAGATTGTCAAAAAGATGGTGTTCCAGATGCTGAAATAGGAATGTAATCCGGACGACTTGTGCATACTTTTGTGCTTCAGTTGTCTTCACCTAGAAAAAGGATACCTGCGATCGCCTTTGCGTCGTGAAAGGGAAGTTTCCCAATCCCATAGTATAGGAAGTGGTCGAATCTCTGTCTGGGAATGAGTTCTTCACGGCGCTAGACCTAGCTTTTGGTTATCACCAAATTTGTGTGGAGGAATGCAACGGACGATGGGATCTTCGAGTTTAATCGGATACCGTTTGAGTTGGCCAGTACCCCAGGTATGTTCCAAGCGTGCACGAATGTCATTAAGTTACGCCTGCGAAGAAGGGATTTATTATGTAGTATACTTTGATGATATGATGATCTCTACCAACTCAATCGAAGAGGGTTTGAAGAAGCTCCAAAGATTTCTTGAAATCTTGAATATGGGTAATTGCGCTCTTCTGAAGACTATCGAGTGAACGGAGAACAACTTCAGCTAAGTGTTCAGTAGACAATTGTAATTGCCTTTTTTCCGAGGTCAAGCAGTTCCTTGGTCTCACGGGATTCGATTGAGAGACCTCACAAAGGTCTCCACTTCCATTCGAGTGGACAGAAGCGCAAGAAACGGAGCAAAAAAGACTACCACACCCGGTGTTCTTGTACAGCTGCAAGCTGTTGGCAGATGAGATGAAGTATCACTTATATGAACTTGAATTCCTGGTGGAGAGCGTGAAAGCCGAAAGGCGAGTTGCATAATGCAGACAGGGTATCGTTACCGCTTAACAATATTCATCTGAATCACCTGAGACCATATATTCCAGGAAGAGGTACTTTCTAGCAACTGCGGATAATTTTACTAAGTTCGTCGCTTTATGAGCAGCAAAGACTACGAACACAAAAAGGCTCCCAATATGTAAATAGACACAGCTGGGTATTTTAACGTCCCAAGACGGTTGGTAACCGATTGGGGTTATTTGAAAGTTTCTTTTAATGAAATCTTTTAGTTTTCCGATGAAAGATGTGTAAGCGCTTCAGTGATAAGGTGCCCACAGTACCAGTGTATGGCCCTGTCAGGATGCTAGTAAGCTACCTGTAGTCTTTCCTACTGAGGAACAAGAAGCATTCGTTTGATCTGCTTGCAACCTTGTTATGCTACCTGCAGTTGTGCTCATATAATACCCACCTGTCAATGTAGCCTAAAACGATGACGCAGGCAGACCCAACGTAAGTTTGGGTCCTAAAAAACTCTCCCCTGAACCTTGTTTCGCAATTATTTTCCATGACACCATTGTGTCACTGAATATAACCTTCCCACTAGCTTCCGAACTAACTTAGAGGGTTCAGGAAGGCTCTAAGTCCAGCTACAAATGCTTCGCTCCCTCTATCGGTTTTCTCCAATAGATGTATGTAGTATAGACAGATGTTAACAGATGTAAACTTTCCTAA
Organism: Volucella inanis; assembly: GCA_907269105.1. NCBI lineage: Eukaryota > Metazoa > Arthropoda > Insecta > Diptera > Syrphidae > Volucella > Volucella inanis. The sequence continues at coordinate 129,216,268 of OU026157.1, forward strand.
CTTGAAGTAAAATCTAAAATTGTCGTCCTTCAGAAAGACACCAGCGCCACATCCTTTATTGGTTTTGGAGCCGTCCATGAAGACCCGACTGCATTTCTTTCCTGGCTCACATTCTGACCGAAATCAGAATGTACGTTGGTTTTAAATGTTTGAACGTTACAATGACTGAGAAATAGGAAGCTCGTAGGCTAGGACCACTTTACCGGGAACGAATACGATAAGTAAAATGCTGGCCAATGATCGATATATTATTCACGATAGCCTTAGAGGAATTAACGTCGATGCAGTACAATGTGGGTTGCCAAACGTTGGAGAGGACGAATATTTTTCAGTTGCGGGTTATCAAGTCAACTCAGACTCAGAAAATGTTACTTCCATTCAAACCGATGATACAGCTGGTGATGGTGACGAAAATTAAGATATGATCGAGGGAACACGAACGAGTTTAGTCTTTTGTTTATCGTTGGTTGTCTGTTCTTCTTAACACTATGTTCGGCATTCTCTTCTGAAGATGCTATATGGAAGATTTTAATAGCAGTGTTCTCACATTGGTGTGACATAAAATGTCCGCATTCCCAGTAAGTTGTTCCATAGTTTATATTCAATTTACTCAAGAATTTTGCTTTTGACAGCATTTCAAGGTGGATAGGATACCCTAAAGGTAGAAGGCATAGAATGGGGTTTTCTGCGTCAAGTCAACAATTCCACAAAGACGCAGATGTTTTGGTTTTTTTTCAAAGTGTTTGGTGGAATGGTGGACCAACTAACCTTGAAACATTCGCATGGCACGATGTTTATCTTTTTTGGTTCGTAAAGAATCCATTCTGACAGAAGGAATGAATTTCTTTTCAAATAACATTGTAGTGGCTTCGGTTTTCAGATCTATTTTCTTGTTTGTCACCGGGTCTTCATAAACTGCGGTGGTCATTAAGATTGAATTTCGTTCAACGCACGGTTATCTAGCTTGGCTATGCTTAACTGCATACTTGGCGAGACAACTACGTGCGCAATAATTTTGTTTATTGCAGTTGTTATAAAGTTCAGCGTTGGTATTCAAATTGACCTTAGTTTTAATGCATGTTATTTGCATTGCCCTCCAGTTGCCTTCTTGACCTTCATGTTCTCTGCTGTTACCGCTGCTGGCCTATTTTTCCTTGGTGAGCTCTTGCAACTTGAAACCTTTGTGTTGAATGATGCATTGAGCGGCCACTTGCAGTATGAGGCAATTTCACTTCTTTTTTTTTAAATGGTTTGCGGTCTTGCGTTCGACAGAAGTCGAAGTGATGCACTTTCCTTCTATTTCCTGCAATCTAATACACCGCTCTCGTTATATTAAATATTCCTCTCAAAACCTGGATCTTCTTGTTCTAAAGTAATTCAATCCAAAAGGAACTTCTATAACTTACAGAAAAGTATTCACTAGCTTTCCCTCTATTTAAGCCCTCAACCCTGATGGTGGCACGAAGGGTTTCAATCGTCTTCTCTACTTTGGTCGTTTCGAAGGTGTCATATACGCGAATGATTAGGAGCGCTACCTTTGTAAAATGAAACGAATGTGTTGGATGCGCGGATAAGCTTAAATGCGATTAAAATTGAAAAGATAAAGCCCTTTGAAGCGGCTTCATTAAAGCATCATACTGTGCTTGCAAAATTTCAAAACATAAACCGCTTTTAAAAGGAAATTTCCCTCAATCTATCAGCACCAGCACAACACCAGGTGGCCGGTATGTAGACCAGACGAATGCCTTTAATAGGATTTTAAACGGATTTCTTGATGGCGTAGTGCAAGATGCACCTCCCAACAACCTGCCTTCTTCTGAATTCAATTATCCTCCGTTGTTTCCACACCATTACGCTGAATGTTGCATTCTTTGTCTTTCATCTTTTAAATAGCCGTATATCAACAGTGTTGCATTAGTTCGGAGAATAAATGAATTAGGATCGCCGAAGCGCTGAGAAAGAAGGAGGCCACTAACCACCACCATCTCAAGTGGTAATCGAAGTATCGGAAAAATACCTTCAACCCATAATAATGGATTTATTACATTTTTTACAGCAAACAATTTCAGTTATCCTTGCGAGGAGCTATTCTTTTCATTGCTTTTTTAACTACCACTAATCCAAGAGAAATTTATAGCCCACCACAATCATGACACCAAGTCCTGATTAATACGTCATGTAGCATTTCATGCGTGTGAAGGATTAGTCGGAGAGGTGTAATTAAACCACAACGATGATGATGACGACGGTGGGATAACTCAATTCACATTCCGTTTCGTCTAAGCCTCGAACACGACTTTGACGAGAGGCGGAAAAATCATTTTTACCACGTAACTTATGTATGCGCCCCTAGCCCATCTATTTAACAAATTATTTATAAACCCCTTTAACGGTCCACATTCATCCCAACCTACATACATAAGAGTAGTCGCGTAAAGTTACCATCAAAAATCTGATTATCAGGCGAACAATAACCAACATGGGATGGGCGCTTGAGAGGGTGGTGGTGGTGGTTTGTAATACAATGGATTGCATGCATTTGGCGTACAACATTCAACATGCGGTGCGAGCGATTAATTCGTGTTGATAAGAAATTTTAATTAATCGTTCAGTGTCCAGCGTATGGCGGTTAAGTTCGAACAAAACTCTGAACGAATATAAATGGCCAGCGGAACACAGTTTACACGGACGAAGGAACAGCAATAGCTTATCTGATGTTTAGATGAGAAATTGTGGCAAATTGTTGCAGGTTTAAAAGCATGTTGCACTGTCATGGGGTACATACTTTTTGGTTTCACTGTTTAGAATGATGGAGCACAAGCTCGTCATTGCGTAAGATAATTTCGTTTATGGTTCGGTACTGCCACCATCATCCAAGACAGGGGCCGAAACCTTTGAGTAATGTGGAGGATTACCATCATTACGCTAATGCACAGACATAAATACGAAAACTTCCATAGAAGGGTAATCCGAGAAATGAGCCTAACTAAACACACATTAAGGAGGTTCTAGATATGTTAATATGCCAACAATTCCCAAACCAAATATTTTGAATTGGCATGTCGTTGTTTTTTTTTTTTTTATAATTTGCGCGCGTTCAAGGGATTTGAGTACCCTTAATATGCTTGTACACAAGAGAGGTGCCAGTGAACGTTGGTTTTAAATGTTTGAATGTTATAATGACTGAGAAATAAAGTGCCAGGCAGGGCATTCCATAAGCGAGTTATGCGGCTTAGAATCACGGTATTTTAGAGTACGTCCGAAAGTGGGCTTGAGGGTATACTGATGAGCATTCATAGCGAGACGGGTGTTACGGTTAAAAGTTTGAAGGGGCGGAATGCTACTGGCGATTTTAATGGAGCACTGGTGGTGGAAATAGCGATAAAACAGAGTGAGACACGAGACATTACGCCGGTGCTCAAAGGTGACCAATGTCTGGGTGACAGTATTATCACCTATGAGTTTAATCGCACGGTTTTGAATCCTATCTAGTAGGTGCAGAGATGTTTTTTTTTTCGCACGCGACCAGATGTGGGAATTGTACTCCGATTTCTGCAGGATAAATGTCTTATAAACTGAGGCCAGATCAGAGGGGGTGAAATATTTCTTATATCGATTGAGAAATCCTAGACATTTCGCAGCATTTTTGACGGCACCGAATATGTGGTCATTCCAACGTAAGTTGCCATTGACACACCGATAATGGAAAGCTTTTCGGTTTCGACTATGCAAGTGCTATTCATGACCAATGCAAACAGATTTGGGTTTTGGAAACATTAGATTCTACTCTGTTAAGGGTTTTCCAATTAGTTATGCTGTTAATATCAGAATTTAATGAGCTTAACATATGCTGCCGTTCCCGTTCTACCTCCGTAGAGAAGGGACGTGAGTCAGGGAACAAATATGGAAAGCAGGGAGTACTGTCGTCAACCACCGTGTGGCGCTCCCATTGTTCCGATTTGGGTTCTGTTTTTTTGTTAAGTTGGTACATCTGTTGTTGACATTCCCTCTAAATCATAGCTTGACATTTGCAAAAGTTACGTAACCAAGAGTACATCTATCTCTGTGTGTGTTGGCGATTTTTTTACAATTTTAGGAATGGATTTCAATTTGCAATAACGAACTTGAATTAAATTTTGCGTAAAAAACGAATTTAATGGTGCGCGAACTTTGGAAATGTTGGATAAGTGTTTCGGCAACGATACTCTAAAGAAAACGGTCGTTTACCAGTGGCACGAGCGGTTCAAAAGTGGTCGTGAGTCAATCGAATATGATGAACGCAGTGGCAGACCATCGACATCGAAAACCGACGAAAACGTCTATGAAGTAAAAGAAATGTTCGTCAATAACCGCAAATTAATTATCAGAGAGATAGCGGAGGACTTGAACATTGCCTATGGATCCGCCCAAGACATTTTGGTTAATGATTTGGGTTTTCGTCGTGTATCAGCAAAGTTGGTACCAAAATATCTCAATTTCATGCAAAAAAGAGACCGTGTTGACATCGCAAAAGAGATGATTTGCGAGGCTGAATCCGATCCCACATTCATCAAAAGAATCATTACTGGAGGCTAGACGTCGGTTTATGAGTACGACACGCAATTCAGACATTAGGTAAGTGAATGGCGTTTAGCAAATGAGCCGAGACCAAAAAAACACGTCGTTTTCAGTCAAAAAAGAAGGCAATGCTCACGGTTTTCATGGATTACAACGGTGTAGTGCATCATGAATTTTTGCCAAAAGGCCAGACAGTAAGCAAAGACTATTATTTGGGTGTTATGAGACGTTTGCGTTAAGCGATTCGCCGAAAGGGACCAGAATTGTGGGCAAAAAACTCGTGGATTTTGCATCATGATAACGCACCTTCGCACAATGCCACCATAATTCGTAATTTTTTGACAAAAAATGCAACAAATACCATCCAACAGTCAACGAATTCACCTGATTTGGCTTCCTGTGACTTCTTTCTGTTCAATCGAGCTAAAAAACCACTACGAGGAACGCGTTTCAGCAGTCGTGAGGAAGTAATGGAAAACTCGCAGGAAGCTAACATAAGTATGGATAACAGAGATTAAGATGAATAAACTTGTATTTATAATTTTATTAATTAATTTCGGGAACTTGATCAAGGTGGTATATTGGATTAAAAAAAAGATTTTTGGAGACAGAACGGAGCCCTGGGGCATACCAGCATTTGTTTTGTGAACATCAGAATTGAAACCATCCAAAACAACTTGAATTGAACGTTCTGAAAGGTAATTTCCAATCCATTGAAGAAGAGAGTCGTCGATCCCAAAAGCATTCATTTTCGACAAAAGAGCCTGATGCAAAACTCTATCAAATGCCTTAGAAATATCAGGTGCAACTAACTTGCTTTCACCAGATTGATGTACGCCTTGATTCTACTTTTCATCGAGACATGAAATCAATTCGCTAGTGGACCTGTTGTTACGAAAACGTACAACCGGTCATTGAGAAGTTTTTGCATTTCGAAATATTTCATGAGTTAGTGGTTTATCAGGGTTTTCATGACCTTGGCAGAAGAAGATACCACTTTTTTAGGAACAGGTTGGACAATGCTGTTTTCAGCCTATTCGGAAATATTCCTAAATAGTTGGACTGATGAAAAAGCTTACTCAGTGCAATCAATGCTATCGTATGCGATAAAGGGAGTATTGGTGAGTATTGACTTAGAGCTCGTTGATCTTTTCCAGCATTTGCTGCAGTGGAAGATTTGGTTTATCGTCGATATGCCGGGCCGGAGGTCACATTGGTAGGTGCCAGTGAGTTTGGTGAAAAACGGCTTTAGTCGTTCATACAGTAAGCTGCATAGGATCTTGTAGGCTACTATAAGCAGGGATATGCTTCGGTAGTTCTTATAAGATATAGTATCGCCTTTTCTGAAGATGGGGCTGATAGTCCAGTCGTCGGGCATGCTTTCGTCCTCCCATACTTTGCAAATGAACTAGTGCATGTTCCTAATCAAAACATTGCCACGTCTTAAGACCTCTGACGCCAATCCATCCGAGCTTGCGGCATTATTGTTCCTCAGATTTTTAATGGTTGTGCGATTTCGTCTAGGCTGGATGGGAGAACTACTTCATCGATTGGATTTGAGTTTTCTTCATACTCTATCACACCACAGCTGCGGGTTGTTGACAAGATTACCCTCAGTATTTCGAAGGGACTCAGGCCCTGGTCTGTGGCCTGCAACCATGCTTATAGCTTTTTTTACATTCGATATCCTTGAGTTTGTAGATTGCGAAGGCTATTTTCTTTTTTCGTAGTAACTATTTCCCCTCCTTTTTTCTGGTTCTATACTCATCCCACTTTGCCCGGGTTATTTTTTGCAACGTCTTGTAATATGCTTTATCTTCTGGCTAAATCTTCTGCATGTACTCGTCATCATACAATGGATTTCTTTTCGGGGGTGGCTGATAGCCTAGACTTGCAACATTGTAACCACATGTTGTTGGCGTTTGTGGTAGGCAATGGCATATTGAAGTCTTTCATATTGTTGCTCTCTGTAGTCTCTGGCTATCTTTTGCGTGCGTGCTCACGGATCCAATGTTGTACACCCTTTTTGTTGTTTGGTGCAGCTTTCTTTCTTTCATTCTTTCATTGAATAGTCGAGCTCTGAATCGGGCAGTAACTAAATAGTGGTCAGAGTCTACATTTGCCCTTCCAATGTGCAAATGTGCAAACATTTAGGATGTTTGACGAGTGTCTTACATCAATGACCACGAAGTCAATTTGGTTGGTTGTTCTACCGTACGGAGTTAGTAAAGTTGCTGTGTGGATTATCTGATGAGAGAATCTTGTGCTACTTATCACCGAATTACTAGCTGCCGCAAAAGCAACGAGTCAGAACCCGTTATCTTTTGTCGTTTCGTGGCAATCCTTAGCAATTTTGCAGGTGATCTCCTTTTGCTCTATTAACTGCTTTTTTAATTTCATCCGTTTCCATATACTCGTAGGATCTTCTGTCAGTTGATGAACGAGTTCGTATGTATTTCTTCAATTTCTTCTCCCAATTCCTCGCCTGTGATTATTTTAACATCTTTTATCCTTCTTCTTTTGTTATGTGTATATAGGTAATAATGACTTACTCTTCTTGCCTCCCTTCCTTCATCAAGGAATGAAATCTTGTGTATTGTTTTGTGGGGAAAAAGGTTGTTGGCTATCAGCCGCCAGTCATTGTCGTTTAACGTTGTCTTTCTCCATGCATACCCATACCGATCACTCATGTTCTGCCCTGTTCTAGTAGTTAGATCACCCAGGACAATGACCATTCTTTATGTTACCGTTTCCTTGTCAGCCATGCTCTGTACTTTTTCATAGAGCTCTTCCTTTTAAAGTATCAAGCTATCCTTCGTAAAAGCATACACTCATCTCGTACGTACACCTACGCCTTCTTTGGCTCTTTGGTCTCTTCCTATTACTGAGTATCTAAGTGTGCAAAAATCCCTTAGTCCTATAATCGTTTTTATATTTCAGGTTCCAATTATCGTTTTCCAGTTAAAATCCGGTCGTTTTCTTGTCGGTCTATGATTCACGTGGACCATGGATATATATGGTAAGTTGGTCGATCGAGCAGTGTCAATTTACCGTGCCTAACCTGATTTTCAAGGAATTAGAAGGTTTCTCCCCAGGACACTGAGTACCGAGTTTGTTAAAATGATGAAACCGTGGAATATATTTAGGTACAGATCTTTCAAGAGGTCTTCTGGCCCCTGAAGAAAGTAAGAAAGTTCATAGCCTTATCGGCTTCCGGCACAAAACATCGTAGAGTCGGTCTGTCTATTGTTTATCGCGGCAAAGTAAATTAAATGAAAAAACACACTCAAGAATATCTTCCTGTTTAAAAAAAAAGGGAGCTATGATATGAGGTCAAACCGCACTGTTCCCTTGATTCTGGTCTTATAGACATACTGTCCGACTTCGACTGTGATAAAAATATTAAGTCACCGTCCTCTTTTTTTAGGTCTGGCTTTAGCCTGAATTCGAAGATATCACTTTGCTTTCCGCTTTTCCCTGCTGTCCAATCTTTTTCGTTGTATCCTCGTTTTTCAGGAGTTATCTTATTTACTTATTATTTTTTAGGAGAACTAATGCAGCTGGTTCGCTCTTCCCATCAACCCAAGGTAACCTCAATTTCTCTACGCAAAAGGCGACAATCTATGGCTTCGCCAATGTCCTTGCTCTTCTCAGTTTGTCAACTCCGTGATGTCTCTTTATTAAATTAAAAAAAAAAAAAAAGCAACCTGTTAAAAAGTGATCAAAGGTTTCAGTAGGTAAGCTTTAGGAAAAGCTCAGCTTAGCCTTATTACATTTTCTTAGTTTCATCGTACATCATTCTGTAAACTTCTCTGTAAAAAGAAAAGTTCAAATTAAATCCTTTCAGTGCCGTCACTATTCCTACAAATTCTTTTCAAATCGATTAAAATTGATGATGTTCCTCAGGAGACTTACTTGAGGCTCATATTGATTTCATTGTGCCTTAAAGAAAAACCCAATTACCTGTCAACTAAAGCTAATCCATAAAATCTTCTCTTTTACCTTTGTTATCTACTTCTAATCTTTTACCTTGAGAGAAGAATTTCAATCTTATGTCCGTCGATGTCAGACATTTATCCAAACCCTTTCTAACGAGGGGACAATGACCAAGTAATTGTTCGACCTTTAAAAGTCGTGTACTTCGATGCTCGTGTAATGTTTCTCTCCGTCTCTGTAATCATTGACATCGTTGGACTCCATACAGAATCCTAAATTCTAGACTTCGCCCCAGGACTGCTGTACGTACGAGTAGTATCCGTAAAACGAAAGTGTCCATCAAATCACCTAAACAGATGGAGCACAGCTTAGGAAGAGCTATAACAAAGTGAACGAAATTACAGCTATTCAATCGATTAAAACGAAGAGAGAAATTGATTGATGTTGAGGAGGGGAGAAATGTTTGGAGCAGCAAAAGTGAGAATGCATGACCAAATTGGTTATCTGTAGAACTGGTATTGCTGTTATGGACCACGGTGCTCTGAGTAAGAATCCAGATTGGAAAAGGAGTTTTTAAGTGCAAAGTAGGTGCTCGAGGATTAGTGGAGGGAGTATGCTGATCCGAAGGCAATGGAAAATGAACTTTGCAATCACTGTTAGTTTGATTGGTGGTGGAATTGCATTTTACACTTTTACCTCTACAGTACGAGTACTCGCATATACACCTTTGGTGTACCCTTGGCCAACACAGGACAGGGCAACGAAGTGGTGATGAAGTGATTTCTGTAGAATTTAGAAGTTGATTAAGGTGCTGAGCTGTTTGAAGTTGATGTGGCAGAGAGTGTTCATGTTTCACCTGGCGTTAATGGAATTGTCTGAAAAGTTTAATCGATGATGCAACTATGGCAGTACATGGTCGCTTATTTCTACAGGGGTTGGTAATTTTATGAACTTGTAAAAGATATGGTGTTTGGGAGGTGTACACACAGGACTTTTAAGGTTTTGAAGTAATAGGGCGACATTTTTTGTGATCCAATCGTACTACTTTATTGGAGAATCGCATGTGTTTTGTGTGTTTGTTAATAAAAAAGACCAGCTTTGTGGTATCTGGGTTGCCAACTTCTTTTCTTTGCCTAAATTGTCGTGTCAAGTTGCATTGAGGTGAAGCGTCCAACTAAGCGCCATGACTCAATACTCCAGATAGTAGTCTTAATAGCAATAATTTACCCGTGGCTTTTTTGACGACAGGGGCACGATTACTAGTAACTGCCAGATCTTTCGACTCTGGTGACTCCTGTGGATATGTCTGCAACACATTTCGTAGATCGTAGAAAGACAACAGGAAGATCTCAGTCTGATATGGGGAAATTTCCTCAGAATAAACAAGTGCTTCGTCAGAGTATTATCCTGGGTAAATAGTCACAGAAACGGTCATACTATTGGTGATTAACGAAGAAGACCTAAGTCAAACGCACTCCACATTATGATGGCAAGTACTGCCAAAGAGGCTAAAAGAGGCATTTATTTCTTAGTTGGGTTCCCCTATCTGCTTTCTTACGTTTCTAATTCGGAAGGCTGGTAATGACTAAATCCAGGTACTGTTTTGTTCAACTGTGGTAAATGGCAATGCTTCCATTGCATCGGAGAACTGTTATAAGAAAAGCGAAGCTCTTACGGAGAAGTATTTCACGTAGGAAATTCTTTAACAGCTACACGTCTGTGTCGAAGAATGGAAAACTCAGCGAGACTAGAATCAGTCAGCAAATCGGATGCCACATATCTTGATGGCTCATGCTTGAGTCTCACTTTCCAGGTAACCTTATCTAGCTAACAACCAGCTCCTATCGATTAAGCTGTAAGTGATTTGAGTAACACAACACGCTGTACCTATCTATCAACCTGATATCTATCATGATTTGGACATTTTCATCAACATTGAAGATGCTTGCGACAACACAAGTACGTGCCATAAGCGAATTAGTACGTTTATGGATATAAGTAATGCTGGTGTATAGAATCCTGATAGAAGATTTTGTCTGCTACAAATATCTGATGGCGAGAGTAAGGCAACGTCCTGTCCCCAGCACGCTGTAAATAGTTCTGACGCCTATGTTCGGGCATATGCAGATGTTGTACTGTCTTTTGGATCATGCCTAGCGACAATTTGGGCAGTAGAAATTGACTCTCAGTCAATCCTCTTAAAACTGAGCTTTTTCTCTTTACGAGATGGAGGAAGCTGACTGGTCTGATATTCTAGTGCTTAAAGGAATCACCGTCCACTTTTCAAAAGACTCTAAATATTTGGGCTAAACATGTCACATGGAAAACCTCAAAGGAGCTATCGGCCTTCTGGGTGGTTTACATGCCCTTCCTCATGCCAATGGCAAGGGAATCAAAATTCTTACAATCCTGTATGGAAGAGATTAAGATATTTGACTACCAAACTAACGGCGCTAGATAAAAATGGACTCACTACTGACCACACTAGCAAACGTCTACAGGATAAATACCTTCACATCATGGAATGTTCGAACCCCTAACAGGCGACGTACATAGAAACAACTAGGAACAAAGGCCCTTGATTGCTATCACGCAGATATCACCGCCACCCAGGAAGTGAGATGAGATTTTCTGCAGATAAAGAGGATAAGAACCACTGATATACCATATATAATGGTGATTGTTGTAACGAAAAGAAACAGCACTGATTAGGATGTGGATTTGCCATAAAGTGCAGACTTAGACAAGAAGCCTCCGATACGTGAGCGAGTGTCTTATTACAATGCCTAATATGCATTCATGCACGTACGGAAGACAAGGACAAAGCCACCAAAATTGTTTATAAGAGCTTCTCAACGAGACATGAAAAATGTCCGAAGGAGGAGAACATCCTTGGAAGGACAGTTGATAATCATAGTCTACACGACACCAGGTCTTACATCGGAAATAGGCTTATTGACTTTGCGGCGAGACGAAATATTACTGCACCCGGTTTTCTCATCTCAATATACACAAGGGGACATGGCAGTCGTCGGATCATCAAACGCTTAACCAAATCAATCATTTTGCGATAGACGGAAAGTTGGCTTCTATGTTCTGGATGTCCGCCAACATTGACTCGAATAACCACTTCGTATCAGCCAAGGTGAGAATGCGGATTCCACAAGGGCCACAACGAGGTAGAACTACTATGTGAAGATAGAACGTAGAAAAGCTGCAATCGCTAAACGAACGCGTATCCCGAAATCTCTCAACAACTCTTATGCCGCCAGCACCTAGTACCGAAGACTAATGGCAACGCTGTTTACGTGCGAATAAGCCCAGACGATGATAGCCAAAACTTCCGTCCACTTGACCAGAACGAAGCAAGGATACCTGGATCTGGATCTGACGGCTTACCATCCGAGGTATTCAAAGCTGCTGGAAATGACTTTGTGGTTAATGGAGACAAAAACAAGCTTATGCTGTCAACAATAAAGTACAACGTAAACGAATTATACAGAATGACAAAGGACTTTGTCTACCTTGGATCTGCTATGAATTCTGCCAACAACACCTCTTGCCAATCGCTGTTTTTTTTTGGGCTAAGGAGGCAATTAAGTAAAAATGCCCCATCCAGAAAAACTAATGAGACCCTATGTGCACATGTAGAGCAAATGGACTCCGATTCGCAGTCTTCAAATCTAACCCAGAGAGACAACACCGTAGAGGAAGATATTATCTTAGGTGGGGCGCAAATGTAGAAGAAACCTTTACCTACTTGGGGTGCGCAACTTGAAGCAGTTAGCTGAAGATCAGATTAAGTGGTGAAGCTTGTTAGGTGAGGCCCAAGCTCTTTTTGATTCGTGTTCTTCGACTTGTGAAATCGAGGTTATGAGGACTGTTTCTATGTCATTGCTTCCCAGGACTGGTCCTTTTGTCATTATTTACAGGTTTGGTTGCACTATTGTACACTGAGTGACTCCTTCTAGTTTTTTGGCCGCTGCCAAGATCATTAAGATATTGAATTTCGTTGACTCTTCTTAGGTTTCGGAATTATAAGATGCTGGCCCCATTCATATTGCTGGCCCCATACACAAAAGTTAGGGAACTTCTTTGGTTGTTACAACTTCAGTTGCAATGTTGAAGTTACAGTCACTCTCCAGTAACGTCAGGAGTGTGTCGCTTTTATAAATATGTACATACCCGCCGCTATTATTTCGTATAGTTTGGTATACCGCTTATTCGGGGAATCTCGATATTCTGATTCTTATCACACTTTCTCTAGAGCTACTTCATCTGTAATACTTTATTTCGTCTTAATTTCTTCAGTTATTACTGCAATCTCTTTCACATCAAACTTCTGTTTGGAATACATTTCCTATGATATCTCTCATACCTTAGCCTGGTTAATACGCTACTGCGCTTCACTGCTGTTTGTAGTTCTTAGAGTATCCGGCCAATTTTCTCTATTTGTATCTCTTGGTGTCCTGCAAATAACTCCAAACTCGCTGATTAAAAGGAATACTGCAGGGTATTACATTCCATCAAGTTTTTTCTTAAGCCACTGTCTGTCGTAGCACTCGGATTGCTTAATTCGACCCTGGAGAGCCAGATACTTTATTTCCTCATTAGACGGCTTCTTCTGCTGTCTTACACATTTGCTTTCGTTTCAGCTACGTGGGAATGTCATCCAGAGAACTGTTGTCCACATCGTTCAGTCCCAGAACAGGGCGCGCTAAAAATGTGTAAAGAACACTAAAAGCTGAACATTTTTACTGCTACAAACTCCTTTCGAATATTCTCTATCAGGAGCCTGTATTCAATATCCTCAGCAACATAACGTTTCAAATGCATTTTTGTTTCAAATATGAATTAGAGTTGAAACTCTGTGGCTACTCATTGTGAGCAGTGATTACTGCCTTGCTCTACCTAGAAATGAACGCACAACTTCGAAAGTATCTCAATTGTTCGGAGTATTTCAGTAAGATATGGAAAATCTCATGAAATGATCCGTAACTATGTAGAAAGCTTGATAATTTAATGCAAATATAAGCTGCATAGTGTAATTTTGAAACCTCAAACTGCTGCAGGCGATTGCAGTGTTAAACACTTGCGTGTTGGGAGCACACTGCACGCAACACAAAATTTAACAAAAGGCGTCTGGACGAACATTCCACAAAAATGTTTATGACTCCATTCCGTACGACACCGAGCACACGTGAACAGTTGACATGTTAGCCTTTGTCCTCATTGTAATCGGGATAGTTCAAGGAGCAACAGTACAAGATTTTGGAACACTTCAACACGACCCACATTTCAAATTGAATCGCACCGTCATCGTTCAGCTTTTCGAATGGAAATTCAACGATATAGCCAAGGAGTGCGAGACCTTCCTAGGACCACGAGGATTTGCCGGTGTTCAGGTAAGACATCCACAAATAGAACAGACGGTTCCATTGAATGAATTTATTGGTGGCAGGTTTCTCCGGTTAGTGAGAATGTAATTCGAAATGACTTTGCACGACCCTGGTGGGAGAGGTACCACCCAATTTCATACAAAATTGTCTCGCGCTCTGGAAATGAGGATGAATTCGAAGCAATGACCAAGGCATGCAATGATGCAGGAGTAAGGGTGTATGTTGATGTAATCCTCAATCATATGGCCGCCCCAAGACCTGGTGGCAATGTAATTCAAAACGATGATGGAGTTGTCAACGAGGCCACGGCTTATGAACAACTCATGGAGGGAACTGGAGGCTCTCAAGCAAATGCCGCCCTGCGAAAGTACCCCTCGGTGCCGTATAATGAGACATCATTCCATCGACGATGTGCTATTGTGGATTATACCGATGGACATCAGATCCGCAATTGTGAGTTGAAACAATTGCCAGATTTGAATCAATCGAATTCAGGTGTACAGAAAGCAATTGTCGATTTCTTGAATAGACTTGTGGATCTGGGTGCAGCTGGATTCAGAGTGGATGCGGCCAAGTACATGTGGCCTGCGGAATTGAGAGTGAGATGTTTTTTTTTTTTTAAAAAAAAAAAACTAATAAGTATTTTAATGGCACATTTGCAGGATATCTACGAGATGGTGAACAATTTGAGCACTAAATATGAGTTTCCAGCAAACTCTCGTCCATTTTTCCTTCAAGAAGTTGTTGACTTGAGCGACGAGGCAATTTCCAAGTGAGTTCATAGCCCATCTGATCCTTTAGTTGGATAGCAACACACCATTTACCTTTCAGAACGGAGTACATTGAGTACGGTGTTGTCACTGAATCCCGGCATGTTGTGCAAATCGCAGCTGTATTCAATGGCCAACAACCTATGAGTTCAATGGAAAATTGGGGACCAGCCATAGGTTTTCTACAGCCACTTGACGCGTTGGTCTTCATTGACACGCATTATACTCAACGTGGTAATGGTCTTGGCGGAAGGGGTCTCGAATCGATGCTAACGTATGAGAAGCCGAAAAAATACACAATGGCTGTGGCGTTCATGTTAGCCCATCCATATGGGATCAAACGAATTATGAGCTCGTTCCGATTCGATATTTATGACGGTGGACCACCAGCCGATGAGAATGGTGATATTACATCACCGGAGTTTATCGACCATAACGGGCTGTGTAAGAAGGAATCTGGATGGGTTTGCGAGCACCGATGGAATGCCATAGCTAATATGGTTGCATTCGCAAGCTATGTTGCAAACGAGGATATCAATAGTTTCCAGATAGATGAGGAAAGACCGAATCATGTGGCGTTTTGTCGCGGCAATAGGGGATTTATTACCTTCAACAATGATCTAAGGGAGGACTTTGAGAAGAGGATGTATGGTTGCGTGCCGCCTGGGAATTATTGTGATATCATAAGTGGGAGCTTGGTGAATGGACAGTGCACTGGGGTGAAAGTCACCGTCGATAAAGATAGGATTGTTATGGTTTCATTGCCGGCAAAAGGGACATATGGGGTTTTGGCTATTTTCGAGGGATCTAAATTGAACTAAAAAGAAAAGGAAAACGGAAAAAATATTAAAGTAATATGAAACTTTGTTAATAGAAGAAAATTTAGACATTTAGAAATTTATGGCCTAGCAAGGTGTTCGAAAAATGGTAAGTAATGTTAAAGAAACTGTTTTGGGAAGTTTATAACTTTGTAACTTATTACCAACTTATAAGGTATTTGTAATATACTCGCAGATTGGGTAAAAGATATATAACCCATTTGGATGAGGACAGTAGGTTTTTTTTTTATAATCCCGCGCGCGCATCAAGGGGATGGTGTATTAGGTTTCGATATTTTCCCCAGAGGTAGTTGTCAAACTGAACGGGACGAGCAAGTGCATCCTCAACAAGTGGGTCACAGTAGGTGCTAGTTGTTAGTTCGTTACATTTAGCCCAGCCATCAACAACTCTAACATCAGTGTTACACCTTCATGTCAGTTTTGAGGCCGACGGGATTCTCATATTTATATTCTCATGTAACTTAATTCGTGCGGTTTGCTAAGAGATGGCGTAACTTGTATTAATCCATTGTTATTATTCCATTGGAACATGCGTTGGAAAGCTACTGTCATTGTACGTTATTTCAGTATATGTCATTCATTTGAAGCGTAAACAACAATAATCTTTTTTCACTCAAATATGTCGAACTTTGTGCCTGAAAAAGTGTTTTTGCGGGGAGTTCTTCTTCATTACTTTAATATGAAGAAAACTGCTGCCAAAAGTCATCGTGTTTTGGTGGAAGTTTATGGTGAACATGCGCTAGCTGAGCGAACGTGCCAAAAGTGGTTTGCACGGTTTAAAAGTGATGGGCTGCCAAAAAAGTTTAAAAATGAAGAACTGGAAGCATTACTCTATGAAGATTGTTGCCAAACACAAGAATAGCTCGCAGCCATTTCAAAGCGGTTAAAAGCAGTTGGATATATTCAAAAGCAAGGAAATTTGGCTTTACATGAACTCAAGCCGAGAGACGTCGGAAGGCGGTTTTGCATGTCCGAAATGCTGCTGGAACGCCACAAAAGGAAGTCATTTTTGCATCGGATTGTTGCTGGTGATGAAAAATGAATCTATTACGACAACCCCAAGCGCAAAAAATTATATGTGAAATCCGGCCAACCAGCCAAATCAACGGCAAAGCCGTATATCCATGGCGCGATGGTAATGCTCTGTATTTGGTGGGATCAGATGAGTGTGTTGTATTATGAGCTGCTAAAACCGGGTGAAACCATCTATGGATAACGCTACCGAACATAATTAATCCGTTTGACACGAGGCAATAATTTTCCATTATGACAACGCTCGGCCCCACGTTGATATTCCGGTTAAGAACTATTTGGAAAACAGTGGATGGAAAGTCTTACCCCAACCGCCTTATAGCCCAGATCTTGCCCCTTCTAACTACCATTTGTTTCGGTCGATGCAGAACGCCCTCACTGAAATACGGTTCACATCAGAGCAGAATATCAAAAATTGGCTTGATTCATTCTTGGCTGCCAAGCCGGCACAGTTCTTTTGGGATGGGATCCACAAATTGCCAGAAAGATGGGAAAAAGTCATAGCTTCAGATGGGCAATACTATGAATAATACTATTGTACATGTTTTTCTTAAATAAACGTTCAAATTTTGAAAAAAAAAACCGCACGAATTAAAATATATACCCAATAACTACGTACAAATTCTACGAAAATATTTTTTCAGAGAATTGCCTCGCACGGGATTTGAACCCACTACCCTCTGCTTGAGGAGTGTATGCATATACCACTATACCACGGCCACCCCCTAGGGCTCTTTAGCTGATATGCCACAACTGGATATCTCTGGCGTAGATTTGATAATGAGTGAATCATTGAAGGGTGGAAAATATTTATGAGAAAGCAAAAAATGTATTATACCTAGAGCCTGAATGTCTTCAAAACGGCACCTACTTGGTAAGAATGTTAACCACATTCCGCAGAATTGATGGTGTCACTAAGCATAGCATAATTGCGAGACAGTGTAATAGTTGGAAGACTGGTTTGTAGTATACATAGATGCAACATACCTGGTAAATATGATATTAATGGGGAATCGTAAAAGACCATTGACTATTTGATGGGACAGGAAAGTTGGGAAGCTAGAAGTTTTTAAAGTTGCTAGGCGAAGGTTTCTAACTCACACTTCGATGGTCGACACATGTTAACATTATTTTAAAAATTGACGCCGACATCTGAAACCGTTTCAATGACTAAAATAGTGATTTGTTCAACGATAACGACATTGCTCATGTATTCGGATGAAGATTAGTTTCTGGTTTCTGTATTCTTTTTGACTAAGTCCTAACGACTACCGTGACAGTTCCAACCAAGCTGCTTTTTTAAGTTTTTCTTGCCAACATCATACCGACTTTCGTAAGCAGTTGAGAGTGTTTCACAAAGCAGCATCGGAAGGTGACATCGAAATGCTAACGTCTTAGCTGTTTTCATGCCATGAGCATACAAACCTATGGTACTAAATATCCAATTACGAAGTGTATCAGTTTAAAGATATAGGAACTACACAATGGAGGTATAAATAAACGAATTCCTCTTATTGTGAAAAAGTCTCTCATTCTCCTGCTGTATGGAGTCAAAATAATCGTAGGGGTCTACTCACTGTACCCAAAAAGTTAAGATGAACAACACAATTTGAGGAGAAATCTAGGCCCTGATTCATCCCAGACCGTTTCGCCAATAAAGAGACTATCAGGGCTTTTTCGATCCTACAGACCAAAATTACAGAGGAAAACCGAAAAACGTTTAAACGAGCCAGGAATGACAACCAAAAACTGAGGCGAAAAAATATGTTACAATGTCCCAAAGGTAGTAAACATTTTTGGTCGTTCGTCAAAAACATTAGAAATTCTGCCTCACCCTTCATCCCAATGCTTGTTCATAATGACATTTCAGCTGTCAGCTCTTTGGACAAGGCCACACTTTGCGGCCAGCTCAACACTTCTAGATTGTGTTTTATCTCCGCCTAGACTTGAGTGCGTCGAATTTTCAAAGGGACGAATCCGCTTTCGCATTCGTGTAGTAGCAAAAGTTCTTATAGATCTTAACATACACAAATCTGCTGGTCCAGATGGTATATCTCCCCTTCTTCTGAAGAAATGTTCTTCCTCGTTTTCAAAACCACTGCGTAAAATTTTTCATCAAACTTACTCTTTGTCTATTCCATCTCTAAAAAGGCGAATCTTCTTCTCTCTCTTCGTACAGACCCATTGCACTTATATCACTTCTTTCCAAGATCATGGCAACGTTTATAAACCGTCATCTCATGAAATATCTTGATGAGATAATGACATGATGAGATATATCCCCGAAAAGTGGAACCACAGTGTACATCAATCTAACGATTGACAGGGTTTAGCTTCAGGCTCTTTTATCGAAAATGTGTACTTTTGTGATCAACACTCCCTTCTTCAATGGATTAGCAATTACCTTTCGGAACGTTGAATTCAAGTTGCCTTGGATCGTTTTAAGTCTGATACTCATATCCATTCTGTCTCCGACATTTTTTTAAATTTTCATCAACGATCTCTTGTCTGCTACTTCTTATCCAATATATTTCTTTGCAGACTCACATCCCTGTTCTTCGGCTGTAGAACGGGAACGACAGCGTATGTTAAGTTGGGGAACTACCAACAGAGTGGAATTTGAAGCACCCAAAACACAATGCTGTCTGCTGTCGTTAAAGCGGAATTTAAATAAATAGTCATTTTTCATGAGTGGCAATTGCATCGTTGAAACCGAAAAACTTTCCATTCTCGGTATGTTTGTCAGTGAAAACTTATGTTGGAATGACCATATATTCGATGTCGTCAAAAATGATGCGAACTGTCTAGGTTTCCTCAAGTGATGTTAGAAATATTTCACCCTCTCTGACCGGGCCACAATATATAAGGCGTTTATCCGTCCAAAATAAGAGTTCCATGCCTACATCTGGATAGGTGCTTCTAAACGATATCTGCAGCGTACGATAAGACTCATAGGTGACATTAATATCAGCCAGTTGATTGATACCCTCGAACGCAATGTCTACTGTCTTACTTTGTTTTGTCGCTATTACACTACCAGTGCTCCATCGAAATTCAAATTTTTAACTGTAACACCCGTCTAGCTACGAATGCTCATCAGTATACTCTCAAGCCCACTTTCGGACGTACCCTAAAATATTATGATCCGTTCCTAAGCTGTACAATTCGCTTTTCTTATTCTTGTCGAGCTCTCTATTCCCTAGTCGTTATAACTTGTAAACATTTAAGACCAGTGTACTTCGGTACCTCTCTTTTCTTCACCTCTAAATTTACTACGCATGCGCTGTGTACAAACAAACTTATTAAAAGTACACAAATCGCTTGAGCGCCTGAATTTTTTTTTAAAGAGAACAGCTCCAACTATCCAAGAACATTGAAATGCCGCGACATATTTTAGCAAGGTGACAGAATATGGTTTGTTTTCTGAGAACTCCAGTTAACTAATCGACGGCTTTCGGAACTCAAATTGAAATAAGTTTGTAAGAATAGACTAATGATCCCATGTTATCACATCGAGAGAAACGATAATTATAACTGCATGAACGTTTGGGCGCAGATGCATAAGAAGCAGCACATATGAGCAACAACGAAGTAGTCTAGATTCACCAAGGAACTGACAGATGGAAATAATAAGAGGTCTGTTTGATGAATACCCAGAATAGAAATGACAACGCAACTGTTTTAAGTTTTGACAATTTATTTTTCAATATAAACCTCTTTTAACTCGACACCCTTCTCCCGGCGGTGCTGCAACTTTTTTTATCCCTCCGTATAGTAAGATTTTTGTTGGCCTGCAAAATACTCCTCCGCGGCGGCGATGACTTCCTCGTTCGACCCGTACTTCTTTCCGGGGAGCGATCCTTTAAGGTTTGGGAACAAAAAGAAAGTCGCAGGGAGCAAAATCCAGAGAATACGGAGGATGGGGGAGCAATTCGTAGTGCAATTCAACCAATTATGCTGTGGCGACTGCGGAGGTGTGAGCCGGTGATTTATCGTGGTGGAAGAGTTACTTTTTCTTCGCCAAATCGGCCCAATAAATCGACGTAGTATGCTCCTGTGATTTTTTTTTCTTCTCCAAATAGTCAACGTGGATCACACCTCGCGCGTCCAGACCATGCCTTTTGCGACCGCGTAAAACCCTTTGTTTCGATTGTTCTTCTGTCTCTGGTGTGTATCAATGAATCCATGTCTCATCGACAGTCACGAAACGACGCAGAAATTCCTTCGGATTTCGATTAAACATGGCAAAGCACGTCTTTGAAGTGGTCTTACGATTGCGCTTGTTCTCTGGTGTGAGCAAACTCGGCACCCATTGCGTGGACAGCTTTTTCATGCCCGAAATCTCGTGCAGGATATGGCTTAAGCCAAATGCCTGTTTCGGCAGAAATAGTGGAGCTTTCCGCCTCAAATTAACTACTAACAATTCGAAGGAATAAGTGAACGTTTTCGAATCTTAAGACACTACAAAACAACAAGGTGGTTGGACTTGATAGCATTTAGGGTGAGTGCTTAAAGTTGCACTTCCAACATATGGTGGTGTGTACGATCAGGATAGGCACTGATCGGCGTCAACCTAGTGGTGCTCAGTGCTCCGACTATGATAGCACATCAGTTGTGCTTATTTTACCTCCTATTTACCGGTACTATTGTCGAATTGATTCCTTATGACATATACTACGGCTATTTCTGAAGAGAACACAAAAAATGTCTCTTTAGGTGCAGATTTGTTGTAAACGACAGAGTTAGGCGAGAAGATTTGAGGTCTTTTCAGGTAAGCAAATCTCTTATATTGTAAAAATATGTAATAAGGCTTTGTTCGCTAAAATCGACCTGATATGCGCCCACGTCTCCATAAAGAAAATAATGTTCCCAGGACCTAATTAAGAAAACTTACTAGCAATGTCAGTTAAAATCATCTTAGGTGATATTGACTCTCAAAAAGGAAGGAAGATCACCTTAGCTAGGACATGGCAGTCGCCTGATTTATCAAACCGTCACCCAAATTAACCATCCCCCAGTATTGTGAGGAGATTTGATCTTTAACGACTACAATCGCAGCAAAGCACCACCGTTTTTTCCGCCCACGTATCCCTTAATCTCTCCACCAATAACCAATAAGCACAACTGCAGCTGCACTGATAAAGAAAACAGAAAACAGCCAATTAATTTTATTTGGGTCTATGAAGCGCAATGTGAGTCTTAACTAATCTTAAAAGGCCATTGTCTAGTGACAAAGATAAGACTGGACATTAGTTCAAAGCATTATCTCAACAGGTAAGGCATAGTGAAGTCGGAATGTGTATCAGGCAAACAATTTATTAAGGTCAAAATTAAACGCTGTTATAAGGTTACAATAAGCCAAGCCGAAGCCATCGTGAACCGAGATCTCTCACCCTTGTATCAAAGTGTAATCCAATTCCAAACTCTTTTCAAAGAAAATTTTCCCACATTAACCCATTCAAAACTTATCTAGTTACTGACAAATTATTTAATCTTTTAATACCACTTAAATATCTTTTCAATTTCGTAACCAAACACGCACCCTCCCATGTGAATTCTTTCAACAAATTTGGCAAATTTCAACAAATTTCCTGTTGCGACATCTTTATGCGAATAAATATTCCCTTGCAGGTTTGCGTTTTCCTCCTGCCTCTAGCCTTTGATGAGTGTAAATTTCTTTTCCTATCTAAAATTGAAATCACCGTCGTAGGTATGAAATCAAAAAGAAAAAAAGGAAGAAGACCAAGGTAAACGTGAAACAGGGGAGGAAATTTACCACCCTGTTCAAGGTGACCAAATTCCAACACCAATCAACATGGCTCTTCCGCCAGGTTCACCCCTTAAGCAAAATGAATTGCTTCCGGAAGTCCTTTATAAGTCAGAAGAATATTTGCTTCTTTCAGCAGCGTACCAGGATAAAATATCAACACAGTAACCACTACCATGTCAATGACTCATTGTCATGCACCGGACGTATCCTGGGGATTGATAGCGTGAGTTGAAAATTTAAAATTTCTTTCGATTGATAAATAATAATCATCGAGATGTAACAGAAACAAAAGTGAGACTGGATTTTGGAAGAAGCTAGTGGATGTTGGAAGTGGTTGACTTCGTAACCTGTAGCTTTGAGTATGTACCGACAAGCTGGAATGCATAAATCATGAAAACATTGTGACTTCCAGGACACAGGGACAACAAATTAAATTATTTTAGTTCATAATGACAGGAACATTTAGAAAATGTGAGTAATTGTTACTTTTTCTTCCTTGTCTCTTCAGTTTTTACAGAAATCTTTGAAGAGAACACTTGTCTGTCCTTTAAAAAATGACATATGATAGGTACCTCCCATGACTTTTACAAATTTCCCTTATGCTTATGGAGGTCTACTTTCAAGTTATGCTAGGCTAGATAAGTTGGGACGTCTTACAAGTGTCTTAGTTGTTCGACTTTATGCTCGCTCGGTCGAAATTGGCAGACGACAGACACCCTTCACAAGTAGTTATGAAGTCACAGTTGAAATGGTTAAGAGGTGCTTAAAATGGTGTTATAAGTAACATGAACTTCTATTAGAACAAAACACATATTTTCATGAGACACTTACAGGTCTCCTCTACAGACCCTTCTAACAGTATGAATCTTTGACTCATGTCCGACGGTACGTTCATATTTAGTCGAGAAGAAAATTTAGGAACTCTGCTTGGTGTACGTACACTTCTCAGCTTCGACTCTAATTCAATATGGACCAAATGTTATTTCGAATTCTAGTATCTTTCTGGAAAAATGTTTGGTCAAGACAAAGGCGGCGGAAAACGATGGAATCTTTCCAACTGAAATCAGGTAACAGACCCAGTGCGCACTTGAATCTTACCCGCCTAAAAGTTTGACATCGTTTTTTCTTAAAGCAATGGAAGATCTTGTCGGAAAATTCTCAGATAAATGTAGTGCTCCCCACCAAAGTCATTACGTCTAGAGGAAAGAATGATCTACGTAATTCGCCCGCTAAATATTGTATCTCGAATAAAAGACGCATAACTAGCAAAACAAATCGAATTACTATATATGCTTTCCTTGATCTTCCATCTTAAATGTCATGGAACGGAGATGTTCAAAAGCCGTAGAGGTAGTGGTCCGGCGAGTGATCAAATACTATTTCAGCAGCTGTTTCAGAGGCTTCCACCAGGATGTGTTCTTTTACTCCTTCTGTTGTAACTTGTCACCGACTAGGAAAGTAGAAAATTTAGGCTACACAGTGACTGACTTTGCCGATGACTGCTTCATCATCGTCAAAGTCAAGTTGCAAAAAAATGCAAAATATCCTTAAAGTAAAGCTCTCAGTGAACCCCTGCAGTTCTAAAAAGAGCTGAGCCTTGACCAAATCTCTTTGAGCGACATAATTACAGTGCTTTCCAATGAAGGTAAATATCTAGGGGTAGTTCTACATATACCAAAGCTACCATGGTCAAATGGGTTAGTAGACACATTGATCACCCATTGGATCTATACAATGACGGTCAGACCGATAACCGCCTACTTGTCAGTTTTTCGGTGGAGTAACACAAAAAAAAAAAAAAAAAACATCATACCAAAGCTGCGACATCTTCCGAGACTCGCTTGCATGGTTATCTTCTGCGCTTTTTATAGGTAGTTAGTGCCCAACAGCTGCCATTGAAAGCGTCAATGGTTTCACTCCACTGAAAATTAATATACAGGATAGTGATCAAAATCACGTGAGGAACTACTTGAAGGTGCTGGCACTCAATGGTTATATTAACGTGATCAAAGAAAAAACAAGAGTTGATCTCAGCAGAGGAACATCAACGTTGATCAACCATGTAGCAGTCTATCGAAAGTGATATTTCTGACCACTGTCCAGTCGTTTATGGGCATTTGACCTACGCAACAGCTTGTTGGACGAAAAAATACGTCTCATAGACTGGGAGACACTATTGATAAATGATAATAGACAATACCAAGGCGTAAATCCCGTCTAAGCCGTCTAAGCCCAGAAACCAGACAAACTGTGCAGAAACAAAGACCAAATAAAAGTTACGAAACAGAGTACAAGAAATTTCGAAACAAAGTTAACAAGGACATATTCAGGCTAGAAGTGATCCCTGTAAAATCTGGAGCCTATTCAATGAAAAAAGTAAAACTTGAACAAAGTACTTGTGAAGAACTTTCCATTGGAAAAATGTCAAATGGTATGAGGCATGTCCTTAATGAATTTGTGAATGGTATCAATGCAAGTCTTAACAAAAGTCATCATGTCTTCGTCACGTTTATAAATAGTAAAGCGTTCGACATCTTAAATCACGCAAAACTGATAGAAGAATTAAATCGACCTGGCTTCAGAATTATTTAAATGGAAGAGTCTTTGAAAGTTAAAAGTAAAAATGGTTTCACTGAAGAAATTACCAGCCCATTTGGAGTCAGTCAAGAATCAAAGCTAAGACCCATGTTATATACAATCTTCACGAACGAACTCAAGCATGTACTTACAAATAGTATTCCGTTTACGTTCGATACAGCGATAGTTGCAAAGCATTGATGTCCACTGTAATACTGGCGGAGTTCGATAAATCCCATGCAGCGTAAGTTCGATAAAACTGTAAACTGGTGTCATGATAATGGCCTGATTTTAAATGGGGCGAAGAAGAAAATAATGCACGTCCAAGGAACATTCCATAAAGCCACTGATCTGAGAGTAACTTTAAAAGGACGAAGGCGTGTTTTTTTTTTTCCTATAGTCGAGACAGCCATCTTTTCTGGGATGTGCATATAGAGAAACTCTGCTTCAACCTCAAATAAGTGCTTTACGCCACCGTGTGACTTGGATACTACGAAATATTTGAAATAAAAAAGCAAGTGTACTACGCCCTTGTGGAGTCCAATCTGCGATGGGGTAACGTTTCAAGCATAAACTTTAATAAGCTCCAAAACCTTCAAAACTCCAAAAGATATTTCGGATGACATTAGCTCTTGAATATTATAAAGATACCCGTTTCAAGGACCCGAGAAATCATCAGTAACAGTAACATCCCGATGATCAACATTGAGTACGATAGAAGACAACTACTGCACTGCGTCCCAACTGTACTCAATCAGATGCCAAACTCCTTAAAGAACATCCTTAAAGAACCTATCAGCCTATTAAAAATAGGAGAGACGAAACTTACAATTTGACCTCGCAAGCTTCATTTTAGAGATTCCTGAACAAGAATGGGAGTTTCAAAATTCACTCTCAAACCTTAAAGATAGCAAGTGGTATACGGATGGATTCAAAATGGACATAGAAGTAGATGCAAGTATCCATTTCCCAAATACAAATATTGCAAGGCCAACGGGAAAAATTCCCAGCGTCCTGCAAGTTAAGTTCATGCCATACAAGTTTTTGCGCCCCAATCTCTTTCTTGATCATCCACCTTGACGTGGTGAAAGAGCTAAAGTAATGTCCAACGAACCGAAGAGCAAAACCGGTGTAAAATGCACGGGGCACAATGGCTAGCAACTGTAGGACTACCCATGCCGTGAAAGTATACGGGGAAGGAACTTAAACTTAGGGATGGTCTTCCAAAGTAAAGTGCGCGCCCTTTTTCCCTTTTCTCTATACGGGGCGGTATCCCTTCCTCTGTACTCGTGGGATCAAAATATGAAGAACAAAAACCTAAAAACAAACAACAATGACAGCGATAAAAAAGACTAGTGCAACTTGGTCGGGAATCCCTAACGTTACCTTAAGCGACTCCTCGTCGGCAATCCGCCACTACAGTGAGTTGATACGTTAGTATGGAATGAGAGAAGTATCGGAACAATCGACATCGATATGGATACTTCGCCAACTCAACCAAATTCTGTAGTACACATCGTTGACTACATCCATTCGGAATAAGATAGCGAATAGCAAGTTGGCGATAAAAAGGCTTATCAACGTAAAAGAACTTAGCGAATTCGAGCGTGAACGTCTGCAGGGCGCCTACAACAATCTCAAGGATGTGGACTTAGGGTAGAGCGGGTCTATTGCTTGCACCGCAGAAAAACCCAATCCAGACCCGTTGACAGAAGCTGGTGCCGAAAATTCTAATACTTTGTGCTGTACGACATACAACTCTAGGGTGAACGAGTCTATAGCTCGTGTCCCTATGAAGAGGACTGTGACAATAAAAATCACCTGAAAGGGTACAACTAGCCTATTGTCTGCACAATGTAGGATTATGACAAAGAGAAGTCAACAGGTTCTAAAAGGTCTCCTCGAACCTCGCAAACTAAACTAAAGCTGGTGTAGATGACAACTCGACGATAGGGCAGATAAACAGTGTCTGTAAGTCAACCCTATATCTTGTAAGAGAGATCCTTTCGGCGGAGAGAGGGTAGACAACGAATCCGATTCAAACCCTTTCAAACAATGTGCGTATGCGATGAGACTGCTAGGCGTTTTAGGAATCGCGACTGTTACTTTTTAACGGAAAAGGCAGCGACTATACCAGGTAGGGCTCATGAAACAGTCAAAGAAACTGTCGAGAATGGCAAGGGCAACGGATTCAAAATAGGGCAGACAACAGGAATACAACCGTTGAGGAAAGAGATCCAAAAACCAAAAACTGTCAACCGTCAAAGGTGGGGAGTCCTCCAAACTTGGATCGGTTGTTGGTAGTTCGTAAAATTTCCCCAATATAGGCAGGAATTTCACAAGGCAGAAAAATAACCCAGTCGACCTTAGCAATCCAAAACCGATGTCAGTGAAGCTATCAGGGAAAGAGCTGGAAATATCAAGTTCATCGGAAAGATAAGCACCCAGAAAAGATTCAAAAACGATAATAAAACCACCGTGACTGAGGGAGTTCGTCGGAAATACGAAATCTTCATGTCCGAAAGCCAAACTGCATATTGTCGAAAAAAGAACTCCCAAATCTCACCAAGCCTAAAGGACGGTTTAACATTTCGGGTCCCTACATACCAAACGCAATCTCCGACACCTTAATCCAGAGCTTAACAGTAAAGAGTGAGAGTTTATTGAAATGGGAAACCACACCAAAGGTGGTATGAAGGTTGTGGTTAAGCTAAGTCACAAATCTATGCCAAAACTACCAGGTCCGGGTCGGGATAGCCCGATGCAAGATCAGAGTTTTTACAGTCGTCTTGCGTAGGAAGCCGAGTGGTAACGCGAACCACCATGCTGAAAATAATACAAATAAACCTTCATCACAGTAAGGCGGCCAGCGCCAACATTGCTTACCTAATGGCAAGAAAGACATTGACATCGCCCTCATTCAGGAACGTTGGATAACCTGAGGTAAAATAAGAGGGCTGAAAGGTTGAAATTCGCAGGTAGCGAATAAAACACTGTTCAAGTTTACCTCACCATACATGCGGTATGAATCGATTGACAGATTCCCTCCGGCAATACTAAACTCACTTATCAACTAGGTAGAGCTGGAAAAGTTTCGATGTGGTTATTGGATATGATGCCAACTCTAATCACACACAATAGGATAGCACGGATACAAACTCTAGAGGTAAGTCTCTATTCCAATGTACAGGTGACCATAGATGTTGGAAGCTCACCGCGATAGTAAACCAACGCTTGTAGTGAAATACTCGTATATACGGAAATTGTTGGATATCACAATGTTCAGGAACTCCAACATATTGTTCTCCAGACACCCAGTAAACCCAGATTTCTAGCAGTCTTGAAAGAAGTGATAAGAAAATTAGCTAAGGTCCTAGATGAAAATACTCTTCTTGTTCCACGACGCAGACAGTACAGCTGTATCATTTGCATATGCCTGAGCGCCAGCGTTACAGCAATTGAGATCCTTATTCAGAGAATCCTCCAGTACGCACCATAGCAGTAGAGATAGAACGCGGACTAATCCCCACCAGCACATATTGGTGTGTCTGCAACATAGATTCTATTCACTGGCACAGCTTAACTAGTGATGTACCATATGTCCTCAAAATTTATGTTACCGGAAACACCCCCGATATTGTCTTATTCGGGTCACTTGCAAGTGATACGAACTAACTGCAAACCACTTCTGATCTGGATATGAATGGGAAGTGAGCTTGGAATCATGAAGCAAAGAATCTTTGGATTATCTACAAATAAAAGTCCCGTTCTACTCTCGGAAACATTAACTCTTTCACTTTCCTAACTGCAAAAATCTTTCCTGTCATTAACATATCTGTCAATTGTTCGAGTCCCAGTTCATTTTTCATAAAATCTTTGCTTCGGATCTTCTAAAGGTTTTCAGTATTTATCAGTTTTGTGCACTTTGACTAGTTCCTTAGGATTTGACCGAATGATTTAATCTTTTAGCAAAAGCTTCTTTGTGAGACAGCCTTCGAAATCCGAATAAGCCTTCCATCTGTAAAGATTACAGTCACCTTTCGAATTAGTGTAAAGCGATCTTTCTTCTTCTTAGATAGTCGCTGCTGGTCTGTATTCAACCGTGGAACAGGCTATCTGTAGGAGGTTTTCTGAGAAGCACAAGTCAATTCAAAACATTTGGTGAGGTGAATGTTCAAATTTTGAGCAGTTTCTTGTACTTTCTGTCTAGTTTCGAGCTTGCACGGAGATTTGGCAGATTTGCATTGTCGGTATTTTATGTGTGCCCAAAAGGTCGGGAGTTTGCATCCGATTCTGAATCTATGGTTTCACATGGAAGTCAAGTACATCATATTATAAGTTTGGCTACTGCCTTTGGATATACCGATTCATAAGCCCAACGACGGACTTATGGCCTTCTTAGTTCAATCCGTAGCTGGACTATGGCAACCAAATCTTGATTGGAGAATTATCTAAGCCTAGGACCTGAAAATCCCTACAAAAGTATCAGTCTCCTGATGTGGTTGATACAACTTCGGCAAACAGTTTCAAGTACATAGATTGAGAAAGGCTTTGGTGCCAATTTGGTGTCATTTTAAAGCTACTGTGAGCCTAAATATTTTTTCGCAAATCATGGGTTTTCGTTTATTCTACAGGAGATACAGTTTGATCAATGATTAACCAAATTCCAGAGCTCTGTGAGAAAGTACAAGTATGGACAAGTACCGAAACCCGCGATATTTCGTGAAAGGTATCAGTTCTCGATAATTCACAAACTAAGGCCCTTCGACCTGAAATGACAGCGACATACAATCTTTAGGTCCTGATTTAAAAGATTTTTGTTTAAACAATTTTTGTAAGTATACACCGGGATGCCATCCAAAACACCCTTTAGGCCTATGGGCATTAATTTTTCTCTTTTTTTTTCCTTTTTTTTTTTTTGTTAAAAGCAGGAAGCAATAAAGAATCATTACGAAAAGTGCGAAAGTCCTTTTTGCCGAAAACAAAACTGTCACCAAATAAAGACAGGGAAACACAGTCCGATGATGAAGGATATAAACAACAAAAGGAGTAAAAAAAAGAAGACGTATTCAAAACGCCTATGACCATGAACCAGTTCAAAATAAAAGGACTTAACTCCCCATTGCTAGTGTGTCCTTGTCGATGATGATGAAGGGATGGAGATACTTATAAAACACTGAATGATGCGGACGTCATTGAATTGGAATGAGAAGGACAACCGAGAAGTGGCGGCCACTGGAATGAGTAGTGAATACTTTTCATTGCAATAACCCACCTGGGTGGGTGACTTGGAAAAGTAAACAAAAAAATGGCCTTTCGGGGGCTCTCTAATAATGAGTTTCTGTGTTTGAAATTGATTTAACGGTAAGTAGGTCATTAAAAAGTGCTTATAGAATATAATGAGATAGCAAAGCTAGCAAAGTAAGGCAAAAGCGAGCAGCGTTGTGCTTCTTTCCTTCTTCTTCGCGTTTTAATTTTTTTTTTTTTTTTATTCTTTTTTGTTCAAGTTTTCCTTCTGACTCTTTTGCGTAATTTGATTTGATGGTGAGTCAGTGGAAATTGGTTTCATAACAAAAGAACGAACGGAAAGTTTGCGGTGACTGTTAATGGGTTTGAAGGCAAATTGTTTGGCCAAGTCACCTTTTTGTAGGAGAGTGACAAGATACTGTGGGGGTTGGTGTTATTGAGGTAGATCTTGGAGTTCATATTTAAAGTTTGAGAGTAAACATATTTTGGGGATTACTGCTCACGTGGCATTTTGCCTTTTTTTTGCGAGACAGGGTATAGGTGGTGAGAAAAATAATCAACGATACCACCAATTACCAAAAACAATGGTTTCAAAGAAGAAAAAAACAACCTTTAGAAGAAGCTCGCTCGCTACTAGGGTCACCCAAAGGCACGCAATCTTGTCAGGTCCCTTAAAAAAAAATTTCCAGAGGCTAGTGACGATTTGGTCAAAGAAGTCTTCTAAATGGTTTGACCTATTTTATATATAGAAATGTACCCCACTGAGTAGATTAGAACCAGGTGAGAAGCAAGGAATAAGGAAATTGTTAGTAGGAAGTATGAGAATAATAATGAAGTACCTAAGAAGCCAAAGTATATCTTGGAATGAAAAAAAAAACTAAGATTCAAAGTACAAAGTACCCAAGACCTGACTCCACATCTACTAGAAAACTTTGAGAAGTAAGATGGCTGAGAACCAATGGAATCAAGTATTTCGGAATATATTTCGGAAAGATACCACCGTTCCTCAAAATGAGGGATGATTTATCGTAAAGTTTGATTTTCAATAGGCTTTTTTTGACAGATTACGCATATCTTCTATCAAACTGATTTATCATTTTTGTTCAACAACGTTTGGCAAATCATCGCAAAAAGACTCAAGCCACAACAGTGTCTCCAAATTGTTCAGCTGTATTACGAAAATCAGCATTCTGTAAGAAATGCTTTTCGTGCGATTTGAGGAACTTACGGTGCGCATAATCGACCTACTAAAACCACTATTGCCAATAAAATTCGCAAATTTCAGTCTCAGTTTACATAAGTGGATGATACTCAACCGATTAGACCACATCTAGCACGTAGTGAAGAGACTATAGCAGCTGTAGCTGGCAGTGTACGCGAAGACCATGACGAATCGATTCGTAGTCGTTCTCAGCAGCTTGGCTTGACGTATTCGACAACTTGGCATATTTTATGTGAGGATCTCGGTCTAAAAGCGTACTAAATTCAACTTGTTCAAGAATTGAAGCCAGGCGAGTTGAATTTGAGTAAACCGAAGAGTACCAAGAGCTACCATTACATTCATTAAAACAACGGTATGGTGTGGTTTATAGGCTGGTGGGATCATTGGTCCATATTTCTTCAAAAATGAGGCAAATCAGAATGTTACCGTCAATGGTAACCATTTTAACGGACTATGGCTTGCCGAAATTCTAGCACATGGTCTCGGTGACCTCTGGTTTCAACAAGACGGCGCTACGAGCCATACAGCGCGTGAAAAATGGACTTATTGAGAAATCATTTTGATGAGCATTTAATTTCATGTATTTCTACGGTAAATTGGCCGCCTAGATCGTGTGATATCACACCTTTGGACTTTTTTCGCTGGGGATATGTAAAGTCTCAAATCTTCAGGAATAAGCCAGTTACGATAGACGTTTTTGAAGCTAACATTACCACCTCAGATGTGGCCAACATTTACATGATATCATTTTACAATGAAATCATATAATTTTGGCCTGGAAAATGGTTGTTATGATTACTAGAGGGTAAGAGCAAGACAAAAAACGATTTTGGTTTTTAAACAGAGTATATTCATGCATAAAATATTCATCATATATAATACATAATCTCA
Organism: Volucella inanis; assembly: GCA_907269105.1. Lineage (NCBI taxonomy): Eukaryota > Metazoa > Arthropoda > Insecta > Diptera > Syrphidae > Volucella > Volucella inanis. The sequence continues at coordinate 129,248,508 of OU026157.1, forward strand.
CAAAAAAGTTCGGGTTATAATAACGATGAAATGAGTTTTGTTTATTTTATCAAAACGTAGTACTTTACACGAAACAAGTGCTATTTACATAGTATTAAAAATGTCAGGTAATATAATTTAATAAAGTTACAAAAAAACTCAAAAACTTAATAAATCCAACACTTCTTTTACTACACTAAAGCAGACTTCTTTTTATAATGCAACTTTCTAAAACTAGAAATAAGTAGATCTGAATTAAGAAGAAGCCTGTGAAAGAGATCCATGTTAGTAACATCTCGAGAATGTTTCCTAGTATTATCGCGTCTGAATAGTTTGACTAATTTATTAGAAGACTCAGCGGCCTCCTCAGATAATTCACCAATAGATAATAAAGAACTATCTATCACTTTTGCTCCGTGAATCAATACTTTATGTATTGATGAAGGTAAGTTATACCAGGGGTATTCCTCCACAAGCATCTTGGCAGTATCAAATGCATAACTCCTAAACTTTTCTGATAGTTGAATCTGAAAGTTTCTGCTTATATTCACCATGGGCTGTGCTGCAATCAAAACTCCATTTACCAATTAAAACTAAGTCATCCTTGGGTTCATGAAGACTTTCAAACACAGCTTTTTGAGATTCAACGATGCGACTTGATGTATGGTTTAACAGTGATTGCAAATTAATTTCAGCCGGAGATTCCGTCACGCGAATATCAGTTGGACAGCAACGTTTTTTTTGGCTTCCAGCACTTTGTGATAGGACGGAAAAACATTTGGTATATTAGAATAAATCAATTCTCTTAATAATAAATATTAGTTTTTAGTAAGCTTAGCTTCATTAATAAATGAAACAACTTCATCCGTGCTAAATTGCAAAGAACTTTCTGATTGATTTGAATTGCTAAGTAAAGTAGTTACAGCGGAATCGTCCATCTGTGATAAAACTGCTAGTCTGCGACGTTTGGACCACTTGATGCAGTCTCCAAACTCCTTCCTGTATCGCGTTCCACTTGTAGATTGACGAGATACCTTTTGCTCGTCGTTGTAGTTTCCACATGCTTCCCCATCAGATTCTTTAAGTATGCAAACTTCGGTCACATTTAGCCGTATTTGGCCACTAGCTTAGCTTTTGATCTCCTAAAATGCTTCCAATATGCGGCAAACCGTTTACAGAGATTCGAAAGGAATTCGCAAGGGATCCAAACACTTCCCAAAACCTTTCTACTTCATTTTTTTTATTATTTGAAGCTATCCACGTATTTAAAACAAGTATTAGGGTAAAAGAACACGTAATGGTTGTACCTGCAAAAGAAAAATACAAACAATTAAAAGAAATTTTTTCTAATACTGGACCTAGTCCCCTTAATGACCTGTATCAACCCTAAGATCACTTAGGAGCACCTAGGAGAACTAGGAAAATAAGAGATTCTATTGATATATGACTCATTTATGGCGATTAGTGCCTTCATAAGTAAGAGCTTAGTTGAATATGAAAAATGGAAGGTGTGTTATGAATAGTCGCATTGTTAAGGAAAACATAATTACATTAAAAATATCGCACATACTTTCAATTGCACAATTATATCACAAACAATAAATTTCTCGAAAAAACCACACTTTAAAAACAACACCAATTTATGTGAACAAAAAAACTTATGAGCGCTAATCAGATGTTGCCAATTCCGGTGCACAAAATTAACTGTGCCGTGTTTGTAATTGCAATGTTTTTTATACCTGTAAATAGAAGGGTTTTCTATGTTTCCTATACCGGTAAAATAACATCATATTTGCAACATCGGTATTTCGGCCCTATGACCTACGGCTGAACCACTGTGCTATGGACCATGTTGCCTTTGTTGGGTCTAATTCGTGCGGTTTGTTAAGAGATGGTGTAACTTGTATTATTCCATTGTTTTTATTCCAATGGAACATGCATTGGAAAGCTACTGTCATTGTACGTCATTTCAGTATATGTCATTCATTCATTTTTTCCACTCAAATATGTCGAACTTTGTGCCTGAAAAAGTATTTTTGCGGGGAGTTCTTCTTCATCACTTTAACATGATGATCGTATTTTGGTGGATAACTCAGCACGCGCTAGCTGAGCGAACGTGCCAAAAGTGGTTTGCACGATTTAAAAGTGGTGATTTTGACTTGGAAGACGATGAACGTCCTGGGCAGCCAAAAAAGTTTGAAGATAAAGAACTGGAAGCATTACTCTATGAAGATTGTTGCCAAACACAAGAAGAGCTCGCAGAATCTTTGGGTGTCCCTCAAGCAGCCATTTCAAAACGTTTAAAAGCAGCTGGATATATTCAAAAGCAAGGCGGTTTTGCATGTTCGAAATGCTGCTGAAACGCAACAAAAGGAAGTCATTTTTGCATCGGATTGTTACTGGTGATGAAAAATGGATCCATTAGGACAACCCAAAGCGCAAAAAATCATATGTGAAACCCGGCCAACCAGCCAAATCAACGGCAAAGCCGAATATCCATGGCGCGAAGGTAATGCTCTGTATTTGGTGGGATTAAATGGGTGTGCTGTATTATGAGCTGCTAAAACCGTATGAGACCATCAATGAACAACGCTACCGAACACAAATAGTCCGTTTGAAGAGAGCAGTAGCCAAAAAACGTCCGGAATATGCGACCAGACACCAGGCAATAATTTTCCATCATGACAACGCTCAGCCCCACGTTGCTATTCCGGTTAAGAAGTATTTGGAAAACAGTGGATGGGAAGTCTTACCCCACCTGCCTTATAGTCCAGACCTTGCCTCTTCTGACTACAATTTGTTCCGGTCGATGCAGATACGGTTCACATCAGAGCAAAATATCAAAAATTGGCTTGATTTATTCTTGGCTGCCAAGCCGACGCAGTTCTTTTGGGATGGGATCCACAAATTGCCAGAAAGATGAGAAAAAGTCATAGCTTTAGATGGGCAATACTTTGAATAATACTATTGTACAATTTTTTCTTAAATAAACGTTCAAATTTTGGAAAAAAAACCGCACGAAAATAATTATATACCATAAATGTTGGAGTGCCTCAATGGTCAGCTTTTTGTCCTATTTTATTCCTCAACTCAATATTTACTTTACATTTAAAAGGATTTCTGGACCTCACTGCTGATGTTAATCACGATTTGGAGTTGTTTAGGTATTGCTTCGGATATCAGAAACTTGTTGTTATAAGTGAAAAAACAAAAATGATCGGAATCAAAAAATAGAAATGGAATACAATAGAAATCTATGTTTGACCAACGAAGTGGTAAAAGCTGACTTCAGTGAGAGCTGAATTTTATTAACATGTAAAAGTGGGCAGATCGTGATTTGGAGGAAATATTGGCATATTTTTGATGGACAATCGTCTGATTGTGATGCAGTAAATCCGGAGCAAGAAATAACCCTAGGTATTTACATATAACATTTTTTTTCTTATACCCATTACAGTGATTTATCACAGAAATAGGAAACTAGAAGAGCCGGACTTGGGATCAAGTGCTCCCAGATATTGTCGTACAATTATATATAGAAATGTGCCTTGCAATCAAATTAGCTGTGCAACTCGCAAAATGTGGAATACCATATATTGCTTTGGAACAATAAGAAGACCCAGAATTCCCAATTGAAAACTTCCTGGCGACAGGGATTTGCCCAAAGAATTACTAGGCACGTCTCGAGAATTTATTGCTGATCTGGATGGAGTAGAAATTGCAGAAAGACAATAAAATACAATAGTAACTCTCATATCAACTTTACTAGATAGTTACCTTTTTCAAATGTAAAGCCCTTCGACAAGAAAGAAAAACAGGCTGTTGTCCGAATTTGGTAAAGGAATGCGATAGACATATAGAGTGCGCACCAAAAAGTGGTTTTTGAAATAAAAGGCGAGAAAACTATCTAACTCTGGAAAAATTTCGAGCAGAGGTTGCACATTATTTGTGCAACCAAGGAGTTCAATCAACAAGTAAAAGAGGAGGGTCATCTGAATAAAAGTATCCAAGCAAAAAAAAATTTACATTCAAAGCATAAATGCCATGAATTCTTCTTTTAACTGATAATAAAAATTTTAACTTTACTTTCAAATTTATGTATTTTATTTAACATTGTAAATCAAACCTCACGATGAATCACTGCTTCCGAAATGCTGCGCTGGTTCAGTTTTCTGTAAATCGTGAAGTGATGGTATAAGCTTAATTCTAAGCTCAACGTTACAGAAATTCTGTGGCTTGTCGTTGTGATATGGATATAAAGAACGCCTTGCAGGTTCAGAAATACATTGTTAATCACGGAGGCTAGTACAATATATCGAATAGAAGCATCATTATTGCGATGGAAGACGTGCATGTCATAAAGGCACATAGTTATAAGCCACAGGCAGCCCTAGACGAGATCAGCGATTGGTGGACCGTATACGACCTTACAATTAATTATCTCAAAATTGGGGTTGTTTTTCTGTACAAAAAGGATTAAGCTGACTAACCTAACTCTTTAGAAAGAAGCTTGATATTTGAGTGTCATTTCGGATAACAAACTTTTTTGGACTAAATATGTCACGTCGAAGAATTCCAAGGCGCTGTAAGATTTCTGGCAGTGTAAAGGATTCTTCGGCAAGATATGGGTCCGTATACAAGGCTATGATGAGACTTGAGCTTAAGGCCTTACTAAACTTCCTTCATCACTTCCAAGCCCAAATATACAATGCCTCTCTCAATGGAGTCGGAAGCCTAAATTCACTTCCAGGTCACAATGAGATCGCAAAAAATAAGATTGACAATAACATAAATTTGCAAGGCACGGCTCAGAGGAAAATTGCTCAATACCCGAACCTAAGTTGGGACTGTCTACGTCCCTGTTAGGTTAGTCATCACTCTAATGTCAATTCTACTATGACATTTGTGAAGAAAATAGATACAAAATACACTTCAACAAAACATGAATCGCTTTACTAATAAGGAACGTGGATTAATTGTTACGATTTTTTTGCGGAATAATTCGTCGGTGGTATTTGCGTAGCGTGAATTTCGGTATATATTTCCCGGTTGTCCGACATCTAATGGTCAAACATAACGACGTTTAGCTTCTCTCTTAGAAGATTATGGGATAATACGAAATACTACCTCGGAGTAACGATCAAAGGATGTGCCACGCCATTGGGCATCAATTGCCGGTCTTTACAGAGAATTTTGGTGATTGACTCTAAGAAGTTCTCTTAAAAAGTGCAGATAGTGCAGATGTTAGTTGTTGTCCGCCAAATGCGTGTAACCTATGCTAAAGCCATCCTGAATCTCGAGGGAGACAACTTTTCATCAAAAATCATCATAAGCGATGAGGCTCATTCCATCTCTGTGGATATGTGAATAAGCAAAATTATCGCTAAATAATCTAAAACCAACACAAGTTTGTTACCAAAGATATACCTCGAAATATACATAAAAACAGCTCATGTGGACTTGCTCTCTTTGTTAAATTTCGGACCGTGACCTCAATTATTTTTAAACAGGCTTCGCAGTTCTACTCTGAAGCTCTAGCTCAATTTTAATATGTTGTACTCCATGGTCCTTACTCGAATCGCTTCGCTGTAAATGTGGTGCCAATGTCCACGAGTATCCCCTTGGGTATTCCCAAAGACTGAGCGATTTGCTTGGCACACTAAACATTTACCTCGCGTTCACCAACCTGTTTGCATGTAGGGCAAAGATAAGGGAGCGGTGGATATCTTGCATAAAAGGTCCAGCGTTGATACCAGCAAATGGTGCCACTACCAGAGAACAGAGCCAACAATGTTAGGCCTCAGGCTCGGATCATTGCGGTCATATCTGGAATCAAAAACTAGTTGGCACCTTTCATTTGAATGACAATGAAAGCTGTGCAAATCGAAGTTGTAGATGATCTTTCATCGCAAATGTTGGTGGACACAGAGACAACGACGCAGCATTTGTTGGAGCTAACCGGCTTTTTTTTAGCACGATTTAGCAAAGCGAGAATGCCTTACAGTCACATCAGGGCCGTTTGATAGAGTCTGCAATCTAGTCCGCAAAACGGTATTTAGTTCCATTGGTCGGTGCACAGAGCACAGAGTTTTGGTTTATCAATTCTGGTCCACCTACTCCGCCCCATGAAGATCCAGTGGAAAGGTTCGCACTTACTACAGACGATTTCCTCATTTTAGCTCCACCCTTCGCTGTTCCAGAATCAAATATCATTGATGACCCCATCAATCCCACCGAACACTAGCAATGGTTACTATAGGAACATCAACACTTCTAGCAAGGATATAGCGACGAATACCTGTCCACCTTGCAAACACGCCATAAGTGGCGTGGAGGAGAAGGAGTAAATTTAGGATGTTAGAGGATGTTAAGTTGGATGAAATCGTGAGAAGTCGTCAAGGAAACTAGTGTGAACTAATGAACTAATGTATGCAGCGACCTCTCTCCGACCAGAATGGCGGTTTCGTTGTGGGCTGACGACTTTAAGACCATTAGTGATCGCCTGGCTGTGCTCCTCGTCAATGCAAGATTCTATAACAACAGATTCATATGTGCCCACGCCTCTACCAACGAAGCTGAAGAGCCCATCAAGTAGGCCTATCCGAAGTAAGATGTTAAAATAAAATGCCAAAATAAGTAAAGAGAACATCTTTGTCTAAGTGGTTCGAAATAACAGCCTCCAAGACACGACAGCAGATAACGACTTCCGACTTCCGATTTCCGACTTGTAGACTTTGCGACAGCTAGTATTACATTGATATGTAGCACGAGGTTCCCTCACAAAAGCTTACTCCGGATGGTTGACCAAGTGCATATTGACGGACGTCAATATCCTGAATGTTAAAATATTCAGAGGGGCAAACGTCGACTCTGACCATTACCTGGTAGAAGCCCGATTTAGAGCTTTTAAATGAAAGAAAGCTGCAACAACATCTAAGAAGGAGATTCAATGTTGGACGCCTATACACACCTGAAATAGCCAGAGACTACAGAGAGCACCCAAACGAAAAAGACTCCAATATATCATTGCCTACCACACACGTCAACAACATAGGGAAATATTGCTGTACTTCCATTAAGGAGGTGGCCAAAAACAACCCAGAAAAGACACCAGGAGCTTTTTTAAAAAGGCCAACAACTAAGCCAATGTCTTTAAACGGGTCTCCAAGAACTTCGAATTTGCAAAGGTAAACTCGTCACTGACCAACAGGAAATTGTGGATGCATTTAAGCAACGCTTCTAGCAATTGCTTAATGTACATGACCTAGAGAGAGTGATAAGGTAAAACGAGAACACATCTCATGTCGAAGAATTAGTTCTCCCGCTAAGCTTAGAGGAAGTCGGTACGGCTATACAAAATCTGAAAAACAAAAAAGCCGCTGGCTTGGATGGCCTGCCAGTCTTTTGACAAGGAACATGCACCAGATCATTTGGAAAGCAAAAAAGGTCGAAAGCATGTCCGACGACTGGAATATCTGTCCCATCCACAAGAAGGGCGGTCCTAATATATGTCCTATAACAACTATCGAGGCATATCACTTCTTAACGTCGTCTGCAATACCCTTTTCAGTGTAGAGTATGGAAAAGACCAAGGAGACCGAAGACCAACTCTTTATCGACATTAGAGTCGCATATGACAGCATCCTTTGTACTGAGCTATATAATGCGATGGCTCAATTCGGGATCTTGAGAAAAATTGAACCGGATGTGTCGCACAACACTAGAAAACTGGCGATGCGCCGTTTAGTATGAATGTGGAATCTAAGAATTATTCCAAACCTGCACCTTATTTCGGCAAGGAAACGCGCTGACGTGTGACATCTTTCAATTATTACTACAGCCGATAGTACGATGGACAAAAGTCAACACAGAAGGCACTATATTCTCCTAGTCCATTCAGCTTCTGGGATACGCGAATGATATTGATACGGCAATTAAAGAAGGGTTAATGAAAAGTTAATGAAATATATGCTGTCGACTAAGAACAAAATGAAATTATCGACAGCTACAGCCTTGAGGTAGTCAAATGTTAACTCCACAAATGACATCATGATGGAGATTTGACGAAAGGTAATCCAAGGTAACCTCTGCTACTTTTGTCTGTCGAAACAACTTGGGTCAAAACTTCTAACGCAGAGGCAAAATCATGCCCTACAAAACATTAATCTTGAAAATCCTGCTTTACAGAGCCGAAAGTTGGACGATAAATAAGGCAGTGGAACAAGTTTAAGGTTCTTTTGAAAATCCTTCGCCGAATATTTGGCCCTGTTTGTAAGTAAGTATAGAAAAGGAGACACAACCGCGAACTCTATGAGCTATACAAAAATGGTGACATACTACGGAAGGGAAAAATCAGCCGACTTCATTGGCTCGGCCATATTGAGCGGACGGACGATTATGTTTCAGCTAAGAGGGTCTTCGAATCCAAGAAAAGGAAGATCGAACCTCAGGTTAAAGATCAGGCGATCGCGGATATTAAGCAGCTTGATGTTTCTAACTGGAAGCAGCACGCCGGGACCGTACTAGGTGGAGTGAAAAGTAACCTCCTTGTCCGCTAGAATGCGCTGCTACTGCACAAAAGGTTATGGTGCCTTAAAGTCCGTTCATATTTAGGCAGACATGCCAAATTTCAGTGCGGTACTGTCTTTAGTTTTGTTTTGACAGCTGATTGTTGTTGACGTGTTTGGCATTATGTTGAGTATGGACAAAAACGATTTTCGTTCTCTCATAAAACATTATTTCTTGTGAGGCAAAACGGCGAAGGAAACAAAAGAAAAGTTAGATAAATATTATGGGGCTAATACTCCTTCAGAGTACACCGTCAAATATTGGTTTCGAGAGTTTCGTGGTGGCCGCAACTCCACTACCGATCAAGTCCGCAGCGGCAGGCCGTCCGATGCGGTTACAGAGGAGAATGTCAACAAAATACATGAAATGGTGTTGGCTGACCGGAAAGTGAAGGTGCGCTAGCCAGCAGATACCACAAAGATTAGTACTGAGCGCACACGCCATATTTTGGGCAAAATTCTGCATATGAAAAAGTTATCCTGCCGCTGGGTGCCGCGCATACTCACTCTTGACCAAAAACATGAACGTGAGAGGACTTCGAAAGAGTCGAAAGAACAGAATGAGTGCCCGGCATTGGACCGAAGCCGACACGAGTGCTTCGAAGCGGCCGAGGGAAAAACGAGTGCAAAACGGTCTCACATGAAGCGAAAAAAATTTTGTTTTTGCAAGACGATGCATCGGCGCACAAGAGCATCGCAATCATGGCTAAAATCAATGACTAACGGCACCAATTGCTGTCGCATCCACCGTATTCGCCCGATTTGGCTCCCTCGGGCTATTATCTCTTCCTAAACCTTGAAAGATGGCTCAACAATAAAAAATTCAGCTCACGCGAGGAAATCATCGACGCCACGGAGGAGTATTTTGCAGACCTTCCGCAAAATTACTTTTCGGACGGGATTAAGAAGCTGGAAAATCGCTAGAATAAGTGTATCAAACTAAAAGGGGACTATATTGAACAAAATAAAAAAAAACATTTAAAATTTTTTTTTTTTCATTCCCAAGGTGGTTACTTTTCACCCCATCTAGTAACGGATGGAAGGCTACGGTTGTTCAGACATTGAAACTCTAAAGGTTGCCAGCCTGACAAGTAAGCAAAAATGAAGAGCCAAACCTAGGTATGTACAATATATTGCGAATTCATCCAACATCAAAACCACGAAGTCCAGTTGGAAGTTTTCCTTATCTAGGAGGCCTTGGGTGATGGGGAAAGTTCTGCATTCGGTTTGTTGTTCAAATTTAAAAAAGAAGCAGTACGTACCTCTTTTGACAAGCACCCCATGATCCTAGCCGACGTGGCGCAAAACACTTGATGAGGAATCGAGAATACTCGAAATGACTTGGAGAGAGCTGAATCGTATTTCGGAAACCAACTTCAGTTGGTCACAGGTCACAGAAAGTTAAAAAAAGAACAACGAGAAATAAAATTGATCCCCACTGATTAAGAATCTAATGACAATTGGAAATTTGACAAAAATAGAAAAGAAGGAGAGAAATTGGTTTTGGAAATCTAATTTTATTTAAGAGGCGACACATTCCACTGCGTACTCATTGAATATCCATTGTCCCCATTTATGGCTCAAAGAAATGACTATTCAAATCCCATATCACGGGTCCCTCTTCCAAGCGAATACGTTCAAAGTCTTCTCCCAAATCCTACTCACATTCATTCATTTTAAATTTAGCTCACGCCGTAGATCCCTTCCACGAATTGGACCATACAAATTAAATGACACCCAAACATGACATAGTCAGTTTGTTAGAAGACGATTCAATTTTCCAGCCAGAACTGCCGCTGGTACCATTTTCGCCATAATCTCTTCCGTTTCTTTCGAATGTGTGTGTGAAAGAAGTTTGTATATCGAAAAATAAAGGAAAACAAAAGGAAGGATAATCTTCTTCTAAGACATCAGGCAGTCTCCCCAATTTTTCAATCCTTAAAACATGGTAACTGATGAAAAGGAATCCCAAAGATATATTTATATAATGTGCCTCCGAAAATGTTCCCTTCGAAAATTAAAACATAAAAACAATGAAACATCCTGGAATGCAGGTAGTGGTGATAGGAGCCCCAAAGGACACAAAAGAAGGATAAAGGAAGAGAGGTTTCACACAGAGTCTCACCAGTGTGATGAAGGATTCATTAGAGCGGCAGAATTACCGAAGGCGTTCAATTCATGGAGGACTCTATTCCCTGTTAAACTTGTATATGGGGATAATCATGAAATTCATTGTAATACCCTGGAAGAGGATTTTCGGTTTGGTTGCAGATTTTGGGTTATTGATGGCCGGGTATGGACGAGTCTGAAAGGGAAAGTAGAGAGTCGAAAAGGCGTAAGACGACGACTGTTGGTTATGGAATTTTAAGTAGTTTTTTAGGATATGTAGGCCGGAATTGGTTGGCGAGGAATTTTTAGACGAAAACGTATTAATTGAGAGAGAAATGGCAATAACGGATTTAGGAAGGTTTTTAAGGGCTTAAGTGCAAAATGGTTGGGTAAGGTAATGGCTCGGCCAGAATTAAATTGGCCGAGAGATCTAATTGGTATTTTGTAATTAAAACACCATGGGCAATAGCTGTGATTGTTTTTTTTTTTTTTGGAAACTAAATAAATAGCTGAGGAACATTCAGTAAATACTTGTTCTATAGATCTGGCTACTTGGGTCTAACAGTTTAGTAAGGGCATATCTCTTTTGAATGCCAGTAGAGTTAAGAAGACGTCGAGCAAAGTTTCATTGGCATGACATTCTCTGTGTTTCAATATCAAGGAAAACAGCGGAAATGATGTACTTCATTTCCTCCTAACAGAAATGAAGAAATTGCGAACATTTTCCAATTTGGTAGCATGGTCAGCAACTCGGAAGGTCTAATTTTTTTAAGACGCTGGCTTGCGAGGTTCTGTGCACCGAAAATACCCATTTTAAGGCGGGGTATTGTGTTTAACCTGCTGAAGGATTATGCCTTCTTTCGAAGGTCGATACGTTATTTTTTTTGTGTCCTTTGGTGTCCATTAAAAGAATGCTTCCGCGTCATTTAAACTTATTGTGAAAATCGGTCTCCGATTCGAGAAACGTAGAGAAGATTACGCGGTCGTTTTGGCCCTCATAATTGACCAACCGAGTTCGCTTTTTGTAATACTGTGCAAGTTTCGTACCGTAAATTCTACATTCCGCAAATTCAATTTCATTGAAGGATGGTGTAAAGCGGTAGCACAAAATCCGAAGTTGTCACCTTAGCATAACTTGTCATTCGTCCGTCCAATGGTGGGGCATTTTACGAAAAGATCTCCGCCTACATCCGTGTAAGCTCTAGCTGGTTCGGATCATGGCTCGCAATGTCATTATAACCTTCAAACATTTAAAACCAACGTTCATCGGTATCTCTCTTTCCTTCCTCCCTGATTTTACTTTGCCCGCACTGTGCAAGCATATAAAGGGTACTAACTCGTTAGTCTCTTGAGCGAGCTCAAATTATAAAAAAAAAAAACAAAAAATGGGAGTATGCGGATCGAGCTCTTGAACATCTTGAAGTTGACCCTCATTCTTTTCAAAAAATTTTGTTTAGTGACAAGACTCACGGTATTATGGGCAAGAAGAATCACCATTTCTGGTGCAAAGCTAATCCAGAAACGAGCCAAGAGAGGGATGCCTACCTAGCTACCAAACTGTATTGTTTGCAGCCTTCACGGTGGTAGCATTGATTGATGCTGTTTATAAATTGGACTGGACTGGACTCACCGGACAATGATGTGATTATTCTTCTAAATTGACTTAATGAACACTCAATTTAATGACAACATTGTGTCACGAAATGGATCAGTGAATAAGTAACCGATAACGAGTGAGTACTCAATCATTTTGTGTACTCAGATCAACACATTTCGAGTCAGCTACTGCATCTCTATGTAGGAGGCTCTCCGTGTTGAAAACAAATCCCTCATACAATATTCACACAGGAACCATGGGTATGAAATAAACGCATCTAAGGTTTCGCGTCTTTAAGGGGCTTCACACCACAATATAACGAGCTATCGAAAAGACCGAGAACTTGTCTTGTTTTAATATGCCGAATTCAGTCTCACCATCTAAAGTTGGGCAAATCTTGCAACCAAATTTTAGTTGCTGCAGATATATTTCAAGCAGAGATTTATGCAAACCTGATAGCAGCGAACTATATGGCGGAGAACCGATGGAGAGGGCGAAGCATTTGTATCTGTAGCGATAGCCAAGCTATGCTTAGAGCCTTGCTGAACCCTTTTACGACTTCCAAGCTAGTTCAAGAATGCAAGAGATTACTGAACGCAGTCGGAAGGCTAAATTCAGAGAGCCTTGTTTGAGTCCCAGGTCACAATGAGATCACTGGAAATGAAATCGCCGATGAACTTGAAATTGAAAGTTCAGAGGATAGTTTTTCAGGACTCAAACCCACATTGGATCGGTTAAGGCTTGCATTAACAGTTGGAGCACAACTGCAGATGGAATGACCTTCCAAGTTGCCGGCAGACAAAACGAATGCTTCTATAAGGGGTCAGCGGGCTTCCTGCTCTCTCAGTAGGAAATTCTGCAGGTTGCTTATTGGTGTCGTTACGAAGCACTACACTTTTAAATGTGCTGGGCATAAGTGATACAACATCCTGCGATGCTTGCTGTGAAAGTGTTGATGACACCGCGGAGCACTATCTCTGTGAATTTTCGGCTTAGGCTCGTATCTGGCTGCAGGTACTCGGCGTTGACGTGGTGGGTAGTGATGTACACCTTTCAACTACTACACCAATAAAGCAGTTCTTATTCCACGTTTGAGCGGAATAGTCGCAGTATCGTTCTTAAGCTGAAAACATTATTTTTTTCAGATTTTGGATAGCATTTCGAACGCAGCTTTAGCCTTCCTAATTCTGCTGCAGTTTACATCCAGTTCGGTATCTCCTCGGTTAGCCGAGACCACACTTCCTAAGTATAGAAAGTTGTCAACCTTCTCAACCTCCTGCCCGGGAGATAAACATCGTCAGCGGAGCCAAGGTGTTTAAGGTAAAATGTCATTGTTCATCGAATTTCACAGTTGTTTTCCGCAAATGCTGCACGGAGTACTTCGCTGATAACCACCAAAAACAATAGTGATGACAGTATACACCTCTTTCATACTCAACTTTGGACTTCCAAGTCCTTAGACATCTTACACTTACCACCCTCGTATGGAGCTTCAACAATTGCTGTGAGTTTTCCTGGGACGCCTCTCCTGCGTAAGGCCAATGATATAGCATCTCGGTTCAAACTGTCGAAAGCCTTCTTGAAGTCGCTAAACGGTAAATGTAGCGGAGACTTGTACTCAACGCATTGCTCTATAATGATCCGTAAGGTGTTTATGTGGTTGATGCAGGAGGATCTAGCGCGAAAGCTTGTCTGTTTGAGGTTGAGAGTTGAATCTAAATGTTCTCTGGTTCGTTACAGAATTATTGTAGCCATTCGCATATACCTTTCTTCAGTTTCCATACTCCATTAGGCTTTCCTTGATGATCGTGATTGGTTTTACTGGGAGGCTCGATAGAAATTCGGGAATTTGTTGCCTCGGAAAACTCATTGGAAGTCGATATCATAGCTCCATCGTCTAAGTGGTTTAAGACCGTAACAAAATGTTGTCGCTATCTAGTTGTAGTTGTTCCTCATCCGAAATTAGTAGATTACTATCCACACTTTTTACCGGATGTTGTTTGGAGTCGTACCTGCTTCCTGCTTCTTTCGGGCTTGAAGTCAGTGTGTCGATTAACTGAAGCTTGTTACGTCTTACAGTGCGCTGCACTTCCTTCTTCTTAACAAGATATTGAACTTCTAGTTCGGTTCTCTCTACTGCTGAGGTGGCTGCAATCCGAGCTTTGATTGCTGTACGCTCATCGATCCGTATCCAGGTTTCAGCTGAAATCCACGTGCTTGCCCAGTTACAAACAGCGTTTTCACAGCATTCTAATTGTCGTCCACGTTATTCTGTGTTGTGCTGCTGATTGCTTCTGCTTCTAAAGCAAGTTGGTCACTGAACTGTTGGCGCTCATGAGGATCTCAGAGCATGTCGGTATTGAACCTGGTTTCTTCGAGCAAGTCCAATGTGTACTCGTCTAGAAGACAATTTGTAAGGGACGGCTGTTCGCAATGTGATCTGTTTGGTGGGATGTTTGCTGCCAAGTTAAGACCCAGCTGATCTTCTGGCAGGTGTTATGCTTAAACAGCAGTACCTCCAATGACAAATCGCTCACCGTTATCATTCCGTCCTCCAAGGCCGTGAACCCAAATCACGTGTTTGCGCATAGTGTTGTCGTTACCTACATTGACATTGAAATCCCATTGGCATTGAGTCTCAATTAGGCGTTTGATTTTGGGCGGCGGAAAAAAGGCTGTTCTAGATCTACTCGTCTGATAAGGAACAGGTTCTCAGAAGTCGACCGGACCAGATTAAAAATTGTCATTCGAACTGGTGAAGCCGACATTTAAGATATAATACCTTCGCGTCAATCAGTTCAAATACACGCAAGACAACCGAACCTGCCTACTCTCTAAAAAAATATTTACAAAATCTCAGCTTGCTTGACAACATTTGCATGTTCATTTCTAATTCTGTCGACTCGACATGTTACTGTCGTGTCAATTGTTTTTCGTCGCACTATTGATTTCGACATTTAAATGACAACCAAGAAACACTATGGACAAGATGCATTAGATATCAACTGCGAGGTAATCATCTTTCCGAATACAATCCACTTCTGTCTTGCGCGTACGAATCCTTTCCAAATTCACCACATTTGATGGTGAGAATCTTCAAATTCATGCCCAAACTACAGTAGCGTCCCCGGTCGCTGTCGTATTTCCTGATAAACACAAAACTCTTCGAATTTTAACCGTCAGTTCGTTGATGGTAACCGAATCGTTGGCATCGTGAACACTTCTGAAACATTTAGACACGACGTCCTACCGCGATTTTCTATCTAACCAAATCGGAGTGCAAATAATCTCGGATAGTCGCTTCTTAGTTTCACTTGGATTGTGTTGTGTCGGTCTACTTGGTGATTGTCGAATTATTGACGCATTGATTGTCAAACATAAAATAAAAATAAAAATACAAATTGAATAAATATATCATGATACCTTCCCAACCAGGTTCCGGTAGATCTGTTAGAGCATGAGGCAGACGTCTTAATTGTACCCAGAGTGTTTCTTAATTCTTCCGGTGCTTTATGGTTGTCGTCCGGGTTAATGTGAATTTAATAACGTGCTTCCCTATAGAGTGTGCAGTGAATAAGAGAGTGCCAGAGTGCCGTAGTACCGTAGTGCCGTAGTGTGAACGGTGTGATAAACCGATCTAACCAAATTTAACCAAATTTAACCACAATAGTGTTCGTGCTTGCCTTCGTTGGTTGGTCTTAAGGTGGATTGCTTCAGCACCGCAGGATACACACTAGTCGGAATGGGTAAGTCGAAGGATGAATCCAGTAAATTGAATTTTCTCTTAATTAACCAGAGGGGGTGCTTCACAATTTTTGTGTTTTATTGTCCTGCGGTTAGAATGGAATTTCATTACTTTTAAGAGTCTGTACATAGATACATTGGATGCTCGAAAGATTAAGAAGTCTTTTGCGATACCATCTTCCACGGAAAGGCTGGTTGATTGCCCTAATTATATCAAAGTGGAGTTAGGCGCGTGTATTTCTGCAATAAAAGCGAGATTCTAATTGGACCATGGCCAATGGACTGTATTTTGTTGTTAAGGCAAAGAGGTTTCATTGTGTATCTCTGAAAATGATAAGTAGCGTTGCCTTTGATATGACATGATAAACATATACAATGAGAGTCCTTCTTCTGCAAACGAAATGCTTTTGATGGGGTTATGGGGGTGTAAAGCTTCTCTACTTCAATTTTCGATTTCCAAGTAAATATGAAGAGAAGAAAGAAAAAAGATGAAAGAAACTTGGAATGCCTCCTTTGTATCGGACATGGACCGACATGGATGGTGATTTCGCAGACTATACTAGAGAGATATGTTACCGAGGACAACATACACTTCCACAATCTGGTTGTCATTGTGCTCTTCTTATTCTTTCTTCGATTTTTTTTTATTTCGTGACATTTTCCAAGGAGTGAACATAATGACATTAAAGAACAAGTTAATCTGAGATTACGTAGGTCGGCAGTTTGCTTTTATCCTTGTTTTTTTCGTATTTTTTGAATTTTTTTTTTTTTTTTTGGCTCACGATACAGATTAGTAATGTAAGTCCGTTTAAATTCGCATGCTTAAAGGAGATACGAAGCAAACGGATCAGTGGACACACATTGGCATTAGGGAAGCTATGTGGAAGTAAGGTTTGTAAGATTTAATGTTAGCTTTCCTTTCGAACCAAGAAGGAGATAAAGAAAATTTCAATTATGAATTATGTCAGTAACATTGGTAGATGATGTTACTGGTGAAATAAATTGGTAAAATGATAATGTAGAATGTGGACTATGCATTGGATTGGAATTCATGTGAGATGGAATAGTTTATGAGAGCATCATGGCTTGAATTTAAAATTTTTTCGATATTGCTTTAATAGAGTCTCTACAGGAATTCTTAAGAAGAAAATCGCTAACACATAAGATTTATCAGGGTTACTAGAATATTAACGGCATAAATTTGGTTTCACTTAGAGCCATCCGCCAAATCTTTGTCCATTTTGATTTACAATATAAAGAGACCTTTGTAGTTTAACAGTTGTTTTATCTACCGATTTATCAAAAATCAGTATACCTTTCAACTTGCTGCATATCACAAGTATTTATGATATATAGAAGTGGACTGAGAACACTTCCCTGTGGTATGCCAGTTAAAATTTCTCTAAATTGCGAAAAGTCTATTCCCGAAATAAGTTATCTAAAAGATCTCTTGTAATCTGAATTTCAAGCCTTCATGATACATCTTGTCAAAGGTTTGTAAGACATCAAGAAATACGCCTAAACAACTCTTTTTTTCTTCCAAAGCTTTCTCTATCACGTCGGTGATGATGCACCTGAACAATTGTTCAATGCTTGCTTCTGGACCTAAACTGATGATCAGAGATGTGATTATTTCTTAAGTAGTATCCTGTCAAACAATTTTAACAAAATTGTGAGAAATTAGATCGGTTTTTACGGTTTCCCTTGTACTAGCACCATTATAACTTCGGCAACTTTCCACTGAGTCACAACGTATTCTAATCTGTGTTCAGCGTTTATAATATTATAAAAAGAATTTTAGTTTTTACATTTCTAGGCAACATTTTAAGGACTTCTACGGCTATATACCTTTTAGTGCATTCCACTGCTTATCGAAGAGAATAATTTGATTCTTTTTTGGTGTCAAGTTTACCTTGAATTCATTGATTTACCTTGAAATGCCAGCTGTATTGCTGTAGTTTCAAATGGTCTGTTTTAGTAGGATATACTGGTGATTCAACCAATGTTCCATGGAACATTTTGAATGGTTCCGTCAAAGCGATAAACTCTGATTTCGAGTTCATAGGACGTCTCAAGTGGTAAGCTTAGCTAGACTTTTTCTTCGATTTATCTCTTGGAGCTTTCCAATTATAATTGTTGCCTGTTTGTCATGCTGAGTCTGGATCTTTTTTAATTTAAGATTCACTCATTGCCAAAATAACTGGAGAATGGTCAAAGGAAAGATCAACCCTTTAATGAACTTTCATAAAATTATATGAATTAATCAAGCGAAAGTCGCAATTGAATCCCATAGTAGCTTCAAACAGCATTCCACGTTTAAGCAAGATGTATCTTGAGCATCAGTTGCCATTAATCAAACTTGATGTAAGCGCTTGCGACAACGCACTTGCATTGTAGGGTTTTGATATCATTTTGTCAATGGCATTAAAATCTTTCTCATTACAGACGATATCAGTCAAGGCTTTACAAGACTTTCAGTCCTTACTTAATTAGTCCAATAGGTAGCGCTACAGTTCTGGGGGAACTTGAGTCTCAACTAAAAGGGCTCTCAAGTTAGCCCGATTATTAGCTAACATGCTCTAGTTGCGCACTTCAAGTGCGCCATTTAATTGGGGTCTTCCTCTACTGCGTAAAGGAAAATCATCCGATTTTGACAGAATTTGTCTTTCAGGGTTATAAAGTAGAATTGGCATGATCAAGGTCTTACACAGAGTCTCCTTAATTGTTCGCAATAGGGCCTTACCCAAAAATCCAATACATCATTTGCGGCGTTTCTGATGGCACGTTGGCAGTGTTGGTTCAGGGCTTGATGATGCCGGAATAGCAGTTGTTGGGAGATATCTTTCGATTGTGGTTTTTCTACGTTATATGTTCTTACAGTAGTTTCTCTTTGTTGTGGTGAATGGGAGATTTTCATTTATATCTTGGCTGCAACAAGCTAGTGATCAATCAATGTTGGCTGTCCGGAAGGTTCAGACGCTCAGAATACTAAAAGCATGCCTTACATTGATCACAAAATGATTAATTTGGTTAAGCGTTTAATGATTCGGAGATCAGCATGTCCCTTTGTGTAGTCGTTTGCTCACTATAGTCAATAGTCGATAGGTCTAAGTCCGTTGCCAAATGGGGTGTGGGCTTTGCTTTTCAGCTGACCTGGCATTTACATAAGTCACTTGGTATAAAAAGGCGTATGCATGAACAAAACAAAAAGCAATAAATTATTTTTTCATATTTTATTACAACATTTGTTGCCACCGCAGTTAGATTTTAGCGTCATTCTTCGGACATTGCTCAGATGTAACACATGTCCTGTCGAAGAGCTCGTAGAAACAGTTTTTGGTGGCGTCGTTCGTGGCTTTCGTAGGAGCATGGGCACATATTAGGCTTATCTTAGGAAATGTTGCTTTGATACGGATTGTCTTAAGATAATCAACAAATTCTAGACTTCTTACCTAATTCTGCCGTGTATGAAAAGTCCGCACCCGTAGAAGATATCACAGTTTTTCATTCTCCTTATGCGAGGCTCTTATCTGGTTCTTCACGTTTTTATCTCTTCCGTATAGGGTTGCGACCCCCACTACGGCGTCGGCCAGTATTATGCAACTGGCCGAGCAAGCACTTGTCATTTTAGCCTTCATGTTAGCCCAATCGGTGTTTTAGAACAGTCAGTAGTTTCCCGGTTAAGCGCCGCGCAGATCCGTTCACATTTGTAAAAATTACTTTGAATGACAATTGTGGAACTTTTTGCTTAATAAAAAGTTTGGGAATATATTTCTAAAATCAGTGTTCAGTTAAATAAACAAAAAGTTTGTTGAGAGAGAGAGAGAGAGTGATTTCAAAATTAGGACTCGTAAATTGGCCACTGATTATGATATTTATCTCCGCTCGATTATTTTCTGTGGAATTACGTGAAATCGTATATTTATGTGGGTAAAACAGCAAGGATTGAAACTTTAGACATACGTCGAGTTATTGCGGATCTGTAGATTCAGATGCTCGAAATATGGTAAAAAATTTGACTGACAGGAAGCTTTTTGTAATTGGTAATCGCGGTACTCATAGAACGAAAAACATTTTCAAATGTGAAATAAGAAAGATTGCCATTCAAATCCATGCATTCAATATTTTAATTTCAAATTTTCCGTTCCACATCAGATTTTTCCTGATACAAAGGTAATATATTCAGATTTATCTAAATATCTTTCCTGAAATTTTCAACAAGGAATGAGAGCTTTATTGGTTTGCTACTACTCGTAAGTAATTGCCAATTTCACACATAGATGTCTTTGGCCATATCTTTTCCTTTTGACATTTGTAAGCTGTCACTCTTACTTTGCTTTAGAAGCAATTTGCGCGTATTTTTTGTAAAAAAAGGTATTAGTTTGGCGTCAGTTTTAAAATGGAGTGGAAAAACGAGCATTTTTGTCATATTTTATTTATTTATTTCCGTAAAGAAAAGAACGCAGCGCTAGCTGCTAAAAGAAAGACAGTGCTGGAATTTTTTTGACAAAAAAATTGAGCAACGATCATAGCCATAATCAAGTCAGATCGTCATGTAACCGTACGAAAGATAGCAAATAAGTTGAATATGTCACATACAGCGATTGAAAAGCATTTAAAATGTATAAAAATTGTTAAAAAGCTTGATGTTTTGGTTCCAGATGATTTAAAAGAAATTCGTTTAACGAATCACATCAACGCTTGCGATTTGCATCTTTGACGCAATGAATCCGACACTTTTCTGAAACGAATCATCATTGGCGATGAAAACTGGCTTGCTTACAGTAACGTCAATCGAAAACGATCAATGTCCAGTTTTGATGAACTAGCACAGTCCACTTCGAAAGCTGATACCCACCAAGATTTTGCTCCCAATTTTGTGGGATTGGAAAGATGTGGTGTATTTTGAGCTGCTTCCAAGGAATCAAACGATCAATTCGGATGTGTTCTGTCAACAACTGGACGGATTAAATACAGCGATCAACGAAAAACGGCCGGAATTGGACAATCGAAAGGGTGTTATTTCACCAGGATAACGTTAGGCCACATATTGGGGTTTTCAATAAGTTCTTGGAAGTAGTGTTTATCGTTTCAGAAAATCTCTGTATAAAATTTTTTTTTTCATTCCAATAGAGAGGATTATGAGAATTTGTTTTGATCGGATGTGTCTTAGGAGCACACTTAGTGTGACCACAAAAAAAAATTTTTTTTTTTTTAAAGAAAACTACTGCATTAAATGTTTCAAAATTTGGACAACATATGGTATTTATACATAAACAATGCATATACACATTATATTTTTAGCGAGTTATTCGCTGTTATTCCCAAACCACAAAAATAGGTTCTCCAAATAAGAAATAAGAAATAACAAAAAATATTATTAAAGTATACAATGGCCCAAGATTGTGAAAAAAATTTCATGCTTAACATTATTAGATACGATCCATCCATCCATCCATCTCAGCGGCTAAAAATAATCAGCGATTTAACGAGAATGATATCCTCGAAGAGTATCCTGATTTCTTCGTTTGCGATCATTTTGAAAACGAAGATATTGAAATGAAAATTTATTTGTTTTAAAGTTGGCTCGAAAATAAACTGTGAAACATGTTGCGCTAGAATTAAAAAAAAGTGATGAAGTAATAAGCGTTCCATCTGAACTTTTTTTATTTAAAAAAAAATTACAACCGCAACTCAGATTTTCGGAACCTTAATGCGCCATCTGATCAATTTTTCGATTGGTTTTCGATTCCATATTTTCGCGGATTTTTATTTACATATTTATTGGGTACATGCTAACACAGTAAGAATACACTTATACTTCTGTGATAGTTAATAGAGAAATATAATTACACATTGTTATGGCATACTGCTGAAAATGAAAATTAAAATTTAAAAGAAAGCATTAAGATTAAACTTTAAAGTTTTAAATTGGAATTCTGAAACTAGAAATCAAAAGTGAATAATAAATAAATTGTAACTATATTTACATGTTCGTAATAAGTTCAATTTAAACTTGAAATTGAAGAAAAGAATGAATGAATTTGCTTGAAAAAAAGGCAAAAAAAAAGAACTAGTTGCTCTGATTTGACAGAAAAAGCCTTAATTCGCTTCTAAGTCGACGTGCATCATTCAGCTTTCTCAGGTTCCATCCAAAGGCGGATGGAAGCAATAAAAAATTGTCTGTCAGATGTTAAACAAGAGAAACGCGGGAGAATTAAGCAAACAGATTTGTTGAACGTTGGAAACTGGATTTTGTTGTAGAAATACGTTGGATACCATAATCAAAGGTGAAAAGAAGAATCAGTGTTACGAAAATTGACATAGCCCTGAAAAGATATATAGGGTTTTGTAATAACGACTTGACAAATAAATAAAAGGCAAACCATTTGAGATATTTCAAAAACTTTATTATTGGCTTGAAGTAAAATCAAAACATTTATGAATGGAACTCGACTTCGTTCATATGGCCACCGCGACCACGTTTGCAGCGGTCGATTCATTGGACTTCCGAGCTCTTCCAACGTCGTCGGCGTGTTGGCATAAACCAATGACTTAACGTAGCCCCACAGAAAATAGTCAAGCGGCGCTAAATCGTACGAACGAAGCGGTTAATCGACTGGCCCATGTCTTGAAATAACACTCTCAACATACTTACTCTTGAATAAATCGATTGTAGCGTGTGCTGGGTAGCTTGTGGCACCATCCTGTTGAAACCACATGTCGTCCAAGTCCATATCTTCCAATTCATGCCAAAAATATTCAGTGATCGTTGGCGAAAAAATATGGCCCAATAACGCCGCCGGCATGCAAACCGCACCAAACAGTTATTTTTTGTGGATAAAGTGGTGTTTCATGAAGCACATGTGGGTTTTCACCCGACCAATAACGCATATTTTGCTTATTGACGAACCCATTGAGCCAAAAATGAGCTTCGTCACTGAAGATGATTTTGCGATGAAATTCATCATCTTGGCGCATCTTCTCCAGAACCCAATCGGAGAACGTACGTCGCTTCAAATGGTGCATCGGCTTCAATTGTTGAGTCAGCTTGATCTTGTATGGATGTAAACCAAGATCCTTACGTAAAATACGCCATAATGTGGTCTGAGCGATGCCTAATTCTTGAGAACGCCGTGGAATTGACTGATTTGGATCGTTTGCTATGGACGTCTGAACAGCAACGATATTTTAGGCACTTTGACCAATCCGTTGTCTCACTGACACGGCAACATCACGCAACGAATGCGTAGACTCAAATTTTTGCACTTAGGGCGAGAATTACGACCGAAAATTGGAGTTAACGCTCTTAAAGTTGCAGTCACCGACTCCGAATATCTGTAGAAAATTTTTATAATTTGCAGACGTTGCTCGTTAGTGTACTTTACCATGATGAAAATTTTGAATTTACTGAATAAATTGACAGTGACAGTTTGATGACTAGTGAAAGAGTGCGTTCACTCCTATCAAACTGCTTTGTCATTTTTGTTCAGTATCGTTCGGAAAGTCATCATGGAGAGACTCAGACCGCAACAGCGTCTCCAAATTGTTCAGCTGTATTACGAAAATCAGCGTTCGGTGAGAAATGTTTTTCGTGCGATTCGGGTAACTTTCGGTGCGCATAATCGACCTACTGAAACCACTATTGCCAATACCATTCGCAAATTTGAGTCCCAGTTTACATTGGATGATACTCGATTGGTTATACCACATCCAGCACGTAGTGAAGAGACTACAGCAGCTGTAGCTGAGAGTGTACGTGAAGAACTTGACGAAAATTGGTGTATTTTACGTGAGAATGTTGGCCTAAAGGCGTACAAAATTCAACTTGTGCAAGAATTGAAGCCAGACGACTTGAATTTGCGTCATATTTTCAGTGAATGGGCTCTGGAAAAACTCAATGAAAATCCAGTGTTTTATCGTGAAATTTTGTTCAGTGATGAAGCCCATTTCTAGCTCAATGGATACGTTAATAAACAAAATTGCCGTATTTGGGATGATAAGCAACTCGAAGAGTACCAAGAGCTACCATTACAGCCATTAAAAGCAACGGTATGGTGTGGTGTATGGGCTGGTAGAATAATTGGTCCATATTTCTTGAAAAATGAGGCAAATCAGAATGTTACCGTCAATGGTAACCGTTATCGCGGCATGTTAAAAGACTATGTGCTTCCTGAAATTCAAGCACATGGTCTCGTTGAGCTCTGGTTTCAATAAGACGGCGATACGAGCTATACACCACGTGAAACAATAAACTTGTTGAGAAATGATTTTGGTAAGCACTTGATTTCACGTTTTTCAACGGTAAATTGGCGGCCTAGATCGTGCGATATCACACCTTTGGACTATTTTCTATGGGGATATGTGAAGTCTGAAGCGTTCAGAAATAAGCCAGCTTTGATTGACACTTTGGAAGCCAACATTACCCGTGTTATCCCCAAGATACCAGTCGCTATACTCGAATGAGTCGCCCAAAATTGTATCTCCCGAATGGACCACCTCAGATGTAGTCGTGGCCAACATTTACATGATATCATTTTCAAAAATTAAATGACATGAATTTTTCTTTGAACTGATAATTAAAATGTTAAGTTCACTTCAAATTTATGTTTTATTTTACATTATTATAAAAGTAACCTTAAATGCATACCAAACCACATATGGCAAATTTGGGAAAGTGAGAAAAAAAAGAACACACAAAAAAAAACCAAAAAAAGCAAAAATTAATGTTTTCCCGTATTTAAGAAAGTCCAGAGAATGTAGTTTTACTTTTTTTCCACCACTTTACTCACTTTTTTGCTTTTGATATTTATTTTTTAATTACTACCACACTTTTTTTTTAATGCACCCGTCCCGTCGCACGTGCTGAACCTAACCTTCAAAATATTTGACAGATCACAATTGCAATGTACAAATTATTAACGGTCCGTTTTACGATGAAACTCTGGTTTAGTTTTTAATGGTGATATATGTAATAAGCCTATAGAAAAATCATAAGCTTCGGAATCCAAATATGGCTTCGTATGCGGTAAGAGGTTAAGATCCTCATTCACATCATTGGCGTAACTTTCGATAAGGCCTAAGGAATAACTTCGATAGATTTGATTGTCATTAGCATAAAAGTGTTTCGACGAATGCGAGATTACGGAAGCTATATCAGTAATATAAAGTGAGAATAGGAGAGGACCCAAAATCGACCCTTGTGGAACGCCTCGTGGTATGAGAAGAAACTCTGATGGAACACCTTTGAGAGACACAACCTGCTTTCTTACTTTTACTTAGATAAGATGCGATTAACTCTATAACAAAGGGAGATATTCATGTTAAAGTAGTGGCGTAATTTATTAATGAGAACATAATCTTTATAAAATTTTTCCCTTATGTCTTCTATCGCGCTTATTAAAGCAGTTGTACAGCCGTCTTTGGCACGAAGTCCAGATTGAACTGAAACCAGCAAATTATTACTTCCCAGATACTCATTCAGTTGTTTATGCATAATCCGTTCACAAATTTCAGAGAGATAAGGTAGGATTGATATAGGTCTGATTTCACCACCTACCGAGTTTTTAGGAATTGGTATTATTTAAGCCATTTTCCACTGATGAGGAAAGATGCCAGTCATAAAAATGGTATTAATCACATGCGTTGCATATGGCAAAATATTGGCAAAATAGTTTTGACGAATACCAGATGAACTCCATAAAACTCCACGGCATTCGATTTCAAAGACAAAAAACTGTGGACTTTATTCATATTGTCCATTCTTGTAAAAGCAAAGGATACATTTGTATGGACAACGGGACCACCACAAGAAGTTTCATCATGTGGCTCTGAGGTTCTAGGTTGGGGAAACGATAAAAACTTTCGATTTCGTTCATCGCAGTCGGTGTTGGTTAAACAAGTAAATTTTTGCTTACCAATCGTTAACTTCCGGAGATTACTTCATAGTCTGCGGCCATCTGCGTTTATATTCAAGCGACTGGAATAAAATTGTTCTTTAGCAGATCATATTTCGCGAACAAGACTATTCCGTATATTTTTATAAACATGGTGAAATTCTTCGACCTAAAAACGCTTCCGCCGACGATTTGTTAATCACGGTTTTGTCTTTTCTTTTACCTTTCTAGTTTTGATTGGAACTTGAGTATCAAATAGATGATTTATGTTCCTTTAAATAAAATTGATATGGTCATTCGGTGAAGGCATAACGTAAACAAATTCCCAAAGAACACAATTTATGTGTTGTACAAGAGCTGATCTATTTAAATTTTTAAAGTCTCTAAACGTGTAGTCCGACATGCTGGTGTGGTCATTAATATTAAAGTCATATATAAGAAAGATAAGATTATGCTTAGAAAAAGTTGGGGCAAAAATTTAGTCAAACAGTAATATTCTGTCAGTATCATCTACAAAGACACAAACTTGAGCTGCTCGTAAAATGAGTAGGCACCTGCGTATTTACGGGGTGTAGATCAAGCATGTTCATGCCTTCAATAAGATGACCTTCAACTAAAAGGTCACTATTGAAATCACCACAAACATGAAACACAAAAACAAACACAAAAAGAGACATTGGTTGCATTAGCTGCAATTTCTTCAACTAAGGCATGATGTACAGGTATGAAGTGAGCGTTTTTTTTTTTTTTTTGTGACAACAAAACACTAATTTTTAATGGGAAAGTAAAAAACATTTTATTCAAAGTATTGGCCATTGCTTGCTACACATTTTTCTGTGTAGACTGTTCGTCTTTTGAAGAAAACCAAAAAGTCACCCAATTTTCGACTTTCTCGTAGGATTCGAAGTGCTGCTCAGCTAATGCGTGTCGCATCGATGAAAACAAATGGTAGTCGGAAGAAGCCAAGTCTGATGAATACGGCAGGTGGGGTAGCAGCTTCCAGCTAAGTGCTTTGGTTGTATACTCAACCAGTTTTGCTTTGTGTACAGGTGCATTGTCCAGTGCAGTCCATTCTGGTCATTTTTTGAACAATGCATGGTTCAAATTGATCATTTGTTGTCGGTAACGATCTGTATTAATGGTTTTACCAGGTTTTATTAGCTTGTGGTACACCACACCCTTCTGGTCTCACCAGACACATAGCACTGACTTCTTGCCGAATCGATCTGGTATTGCAGTCGAAGTTGATGGTTGTCCCGGATTAACCCATGATTTATTCCGTTTAGGATTCTAAAAATAAATCCATTTTTTATCGTTAGTAACAATCCGATGAAAAATTGATTTTTTATCGTGTCCTTGAAGCAAAATTTCACAAGTGGTTTTTCTGTTTTCCATCTGTCTTTCATTCAATTCATGTGGCACCCATTTTCCAGACTTTTGGATCTTTCCCATAGCTTTTAAACGGTCACAAATTGTTTGTTGTGCGAAATTTAACATTTCTGCCATTTGTTTCTGACTCAAAGTGTCATCTTCATCCAATATTGTTTGCGATTCGGCGTCTTCAAACTTTTTTGGGTGTTCTTCCACATTCTTCATTTCTCATATCAAAATCAAATCTGAATCGTTGAAACCATCTTTTGCATGTTGCTTCTGATAGAGCATGATCAGCATGATTTTTTTAATAATTCAAATAACTCAGAATCATCCAGAATCGGCAACTACTAGAAAAAAGTAAAGCTTTTAAGATTTAGTTCTAACTAATTTGAGTATACCACCAAAAGTTACAAATACAAATTTATTCATCTAAATCAAGTAATCCCCATCGACTGCAACACACTTATGTCAGCGCTTGATACAATCATCGAAATATTTTTTGTATTCGGTTTTCGGTATGTCCATCAGTGCTTACTGCAATTTGTCCATTACTTCCTCTCGGCTGCTGAAACGCGTTCCTGTAGTGGTTTTTTAACTCGATTGAACAGAAAGAAGTCACAGGGAGCCATATCAAGTGAATTCTGTGGCTGTTGCATGGTATTTGTTGCATTTTTCGTCAAAAAATTCCGAATAATGGTGGCACTGTGCGAAGCTGCGTTATCGTGTTGCAAAATCCACGAGTTTTCTGCCTACAATTATGGTCTCTTTCGGCGAATTGCCTTACGAAAACGTCTCATAGCTCCCAAATAATACTCTTTGTTTGCTGTCTGGCCTTCTGGCAAAAATTCATGATGCACTACACCGTTGTAATCCATGAAAACCGTGAGCATTGCCTTCTTTTTTGACTAAAAACGACGTGTTTTTTGGTCTCGGCTCATTTGGTGAACGTCATTCACTTGGCTGATGTTTGGATTGCCTCTAGTAATGATCCTTTTGATGAATATGGGATCGGATTCAGTCTCGCAAATCATCTCTTTTGCGACGTCAACACGGTCTCCTTTTTGCATGAAATTGAGGTCTTTTGGCAGCAACTTTGCTGCTACACGACGAAAACCCAAATCATTAACCAAAATGTCTTCGACGGATCCATAGGCAATGTTCAAGTCCTGCGCTATCTCTTTGATTGTTAATTTGCGGTTATTGACCAACATTTCTTTAACTTTAACATGTCGATGGTCTGCCACCAAACGACCGTTTTCTTTAGAGAATCGTTACCGAAACACTTTTCCAATATTTCCATTTTTTACACAAAATTTAATACAAGTTCGTTGTTGCAAATTTAAGTCTAAAATTTCTAAAATTGTAAAAAATCGCCAATACACACACAGATAGATGTTCTCTTGGTTACGTTAATTTTGCCAATATCAAGCTATGACGTTAAAATTTAGAGGGAATGTCAACAACAGATGAACCAATCAAAAAAAAAAAAAAAAAAAAAAAACAGAACAATGGGAGCGCCACACGGTGACGCCACCGGGAACTTTTGGATCAAGGTGGTATATACCTTTATTCTTCGTCATTCGAGCTACTGTTCCTGCCAGAGTTTTCCTCACCTAAGTCTTAAATTTCCACAGGGCACAGCATTTCAATAACTTCTGGAGAAAACTTATGAGATATTGTTTTTGGTAGCTTTCTCATACTTGTGAGCTTAAAAAATTAATTTTGCTCAAGTTAAGTTTGTGTTTGTGATATCGGTGAACAGTGAACCAAAGTATTGGTCATAGTCTCCGCGGTTTTTTGTCACTAGATGGTGTTGGTGTCCATTTATCTGGAAACACTTATCTTATTGTGTCAAACGAACACGTCAGCTTACATTTTTTGTAAAGACAGCTGTGTAATTCGTTGCTCGTGTTAAAAGTCATACTGATTTGAATATAAGTGAAATATCTGAAGAAATGCACTATGTGATGCTTTTTTACTATAAAAAAGGGGAAACCTCTGCAAAAACATGCTGAAAAATTTGTGCAGTTTGTTGTGAGTGAATGCTGGACTCAGGAGTGGTTTGTTCGATTTCGTTCCGGAAATTTCGAGGCAAAAGATGCGTCTTGCACTCGTCGGCCTGTCGATGAAACTGATGGAGCAAGACTGGAAAAGAAGCTGCCTGGAGATAGCGGAGGCACTGAAAATCAATCGTGTCGGGAAGCATCTAAAATGAGCAGGCTAGTCAAAGAAGCTCGATGTGTGGGTGCCACATGAATTAATTGACCGAATAACCATCAGTGAAACGCTGCTGAATCGTAACGAAATTAAACCGTTTTTGAAGCGATGTATAAAATCGAAGTATAAAATACTTTGCTTAGAGTTAAAAAGGAAATCCCTCTCTGTAGAGATAATTTTTATCGCTCCCAATTTAAGACTGCCAAAGGAAATCTAAGAAATGAATGTAAAATAGTCAAAATACGGCCAAAAATAAGTCTACTGTTTTATGTATCGACGGTGGAGAAAAAACAGATAAACGTGAAATTGTAGATGCTTTTAATAGCTTTTTTCTAATACGGGACGTAGCCTACAACAAGATCAAATTGCCCATAGTTGTTCCCATTGTCCAGGTATTTACGAAAACACTGTTCCAGTGCAAGATAGTAGTTTTGTCTTAGAACCAATAACCCGTTAGAGATATTGAAATCGATTGGTAGCTTAAATAAATCTAATTCGTATGGTGCTGATGGTGCCTGTTTTAACTGTAAGAATTTTCCCGAATGATATGAAATGTGCTGATGTAATGCCTTTATTAAAAAAAGGCGCTTAAATGGATATCGGCAACTTTAGACCTATCTCATTGCTTCCAGCGATTAGTAAATTTTTTAAAAACTAAAATAAATTTTCTGAATTAAAATAAGTTCTTCAGTCCGTTTCAGTTCGGGTTCCTTGATAGGAAGAAATGTATGGCTTGCTTTTTTGTCGATAATATGAAAGCCTTCGACATGGTAGACCACAAATATTTACTGAAAAAACTAGAAAGGGCAGGCATCCGCAACTTCATGCTTATTTGGTTTGAGTCTTACCTTAAAAATAGACGACAAAAAGTTAAGCTAGACGGGACAAAAAGCGAAATTAAATTCCTAAATCTCGGAGTACCTCATGACTCCGTCTTGGGGCCAAATCTGTTTTTGGTTTATATAAACGTATTATTTGATCTTGATTTCAAAGGCTCTCCAACTGTTTTTGCATGTACTGTTATAGTCCCTCTTGTCCCACATTTGAAGTAGTCAAAACTGTAGTGTTAAGTGTTTTTTGATAGAAAGTGTCCAGGAATATAAGTATTTTGAGCTTATCTTAGACACGGTATAAAAAGAAAAATATTTCCGTTCTATACTAAGATATTTTTAGTACTTGGGTAATGTCTGCCCATCAAAGATCTTAATTCAAATTTACTATGGGATATTCCATTCAAAGCTATTGTACAATATGGAATTACTTATTGTGGAGGTGGATATCAATCTAAAATCAAACCCTTGATAGTTTTATAGAAGTACATTGCAACAAAAACCTCTGGCAAACGGAGCTTGGTTGGGAAGTTTTGATGCATCCACTGTATACCCCGGTCCTTGCACCCTCTGATTATCATTTGTTTCGGTCTTTGCAAAACTCTTCTGATGGTAAAAAATTGGCCGACTGAAGAACCGCTGAAAATCACTTGGCCAAGTTTTTCGCTGATAAACCACAGAAGTTCTACACCAATGGAACTATAAAGCTACCCGAAAAATGGCAAAATTTCATAGATAATAATGGCCAGCATGTACTTGATTGAAAGTGATTTTGAATAAAGAAATTTTTTTTTCAAAAATGTACCAAAAAGCTTCGGATACTTTTAATATGACCGATATTATCATTTGGACGACTTCGAATTTTGAATAAAGTTCCGCTAGATGTGTGAAATAACACATGGTGCAGCTTGGGCATCAAATTGTATCCTCTATCGAATATTCCTTCAACAACTCTACTCATAGTTACCGGTATATCCTCATAGGATATCGGAACTAAGGCATCTACTTCTTTAGCAAAAACAAAATTCTTACACTAGATCGAAAGGATAGACATTTCGAATAAGCGAGGGACTTTTCAATCGTAAGAATGAACTTCCAACCTCAGATGGGTCCATATTACTAGGTGAGGTGAAAAGTAACCTCCTTGACCGCCATAATGCGCTGCTACTGTACAAAAGGTTATGGTGCCTTAGGCAGACATGCCAAAATTCAGTGCGATACTGTCTTTAGTTTTGTTTTGACAGCTGATTGTTGTTGACGTGTTTGGCATCATGTTGAGTATGGACAAAAACGATTTTCGTTCTCTTATAAAACATTATTTTTTGAGAGGCAAAACGGCGAAGGAAACAAAAAAAAAAGTAGGAAAAATGTTATGAGGCTAATGCCTCATCAGATCACACCGACAGTTTCGAGAGTTTCGTGGTGGACGCAACTCCACTACTGATGAAGTCTGTAGCGGCAGGCCCTCCGATGCGGTTACAGAGGACAATGTCAAAAAAATACATGAAATGGTGTTAGCTGATCGGAAAGTGAAGGTGCGCGAGCTAGCAGATACCACAAAGATTAGTACTGAGCGCACACGCCATATTTTGGGCAATTTTCTGCATACGAAAAAGTTATCCTGCTGCTGGGTGCCGCGCATACTCACTCCTGACCAAAAATTCTAACGCGAGAGCACTTCGAAAGAGTGTTTGGACTTGCTGATGCGGAATTGGGCGGAATTTTGGCGTCGATTGGTAACTGTTGATGAAACTAGGATCCACTATTACACACCAGAGAACAGAATGAGTGCCCGGCAATGGACTGAAGCCGGCACGAGTGTTTCGAAGCGACCGAGGGAGGCTCGATGGGTCGGAAAGGTTATGTCGTCGGTTTTCTGGGATTGTCATGGCATATTCTTCGTGGTCTACCTCGAAAAAGGGAAAAAAAAAACATCAAAAGCGAGTATTTCGCTGCAAAACGGCCTCACATGAAGCGAAGAAAAATTTTCTTTTTGCAAGACAATGCACCGGGGCACAAGAGCATCGTGCAACGGTTTCAATTGCTGTCGCATCCACCTTATTCGCCCGATTCGACTCCCTCGGACTATTATCTCTTCCCAAACCTCAAAAGATGGCTCATCAATAAAAAATTCAGCTCACGCGAGGAAATCATCGACGCCACGGAGGAGTATTTTGCAGACTTTCTGGAAAATTACTTTTCGGACGGGATCAAGAAGTTGGAAAATCTCTGGAATAAGTGTATCAAACTAAAAGGGAACTATATTGAATAAAATTAAAAAAAAAATTTTTTTTTCATTCCCATTTTTACCTCACCTAGTACTTCCGAATTCTAATTATTCCAAACTTTGTTTCGTATCTACTCCATCCTTATTCGAAATCATGAAATGGAAACCTGATGAGAGAGAAGAAAAATCTTCATATGTATAAGTGCAACAACCTCTACAGTAAGCCGATTAATGACAAGTTTCAATCAAACATCATGTCATTGCATATTGAAATTAATGACAAAACCCACAATAGATTCTTTTGGAACCATTTTCAACTTAAAGTTATGCTCCCAAACGCCCTCAGGAGCTTTGGATTTTTGAATATTTTCTCTCTGACCAAAAAAGGTAAATAGAATAGTCATCGTTGCCTGTTAGTTTCGTATCTTGTTGGCACAATTTTCGTTTTGATACGTCTGCCCTCATAACAGTCGGTTATCCTTCTCGCCGTAACACCATCAAAGTATCTAATTGCATTTAAGACTTTTCAACTTTTCAATGCTCTCGCTAAAATAATAATGATAAGATCCATTAACATCACGTTTCAAAGTTTACCATAGATACTGAAAAGTCCCTTATGATGAAGATGATTCTAGTTCCAAGCATTCACGGTATCCATCGACGGGCTTTAACTTTCGACACATACTCGTACCCCATTTCAATAAAAAAAAAAGAAAAGCAAAAGTTAATTATCTCTGTTAGATAGAGAAAAATGAATCCAAGGAAGAGAAAATCGAAAACTTTTCCTAACGCGAAAACTTTTGTCGATTCACACTCGAACCATTCAATAGGTTCTGTACAGTCCGAAGTACGAGTATCTTATCTCATTATGAGTATGATTGGTGCGTATACTTGAATCAATGTTTCAGTGCACTTGGGTAACTTTTTGATGACGAAGCGGAAGTGGAGAACCATCAATATATTCGAACTTTAGCGCCGGCATATTAAAGCACTTAATTATAGCTTTTATAAGGTAAACAAGAGGAGTAGAGATACGTGTACTTAAACGATAGTTCTAATGCAAATGAATGACAACGGATATGCCCTTGTGCATAAATCAAAATTCGGAACAAAAAATGCCAGTCTACAGTCTAAATTATTACCATGCTTAGCTCATAAATACGCATACACTACGAGTATTGTTAATGTTAAAGATACGACTACTTCAACACACTAGAGAGCGCAGAGGAAACGGAAAGGACATTTGCCAGCTGAAGCATAAAAATAAAAATAAATATTATAACGGTAGTGGGTTGTTCAGTTGGTTGTTAGTTGTAGGTTATTTGGTAGGTTGAAGGTACACCCTAGTGTACAACAATGGGAACTGGGATCTCCTGAATTATTAACAGAGCGAAAGGAAGTTTTTTTTTTTTTTTTTTTTTTTTTTTTTTTTTTTTTTTTTTTTTTAGATTGGTTCTTCTTTTTTCTTATTCGGTTTTGTTAGCAGCTGAGGGGCTTGTTTTTTTTTTTTCTTTTTGTGGTGGTGATAGTTGGTTCCAGGTTCGTCATGCATCTCTTACCCCGACTCTGGTTTTTGGTGAGAGATTTGAAGCACAAGGACTTTTGGTGTTGTCTCCATTTGTCTACATTTTTACGACCATCGCAAGCACTATGCACGAACGTGAATTTACATAAAAAAAAAAAACGAATTGGTGATGGAGTGCTATTGTAGATAATTCTACATAGTAGCAGTAGACTCCCGGAAAACCATCAAACCAAACGGCACGTTTGGTTACGTATGTTGTATACGTCTTGTGGAACACGGATGTGGATTTATTTTTACATTCTCGATTTCATCGATGATGCAAGTCTTGTTTTCGTTAACAAAGATCTGTATATAAGATAATCACTCAGTTTCTCTAGAGTTCTTACAAAAGTATCTTAGAATTCTGAAAAACGTTTGAAGAACTTGAACAAATTTAAACTCCTTACGATATGATACACTCCTTCGAAATGTTACCTAAATTTGTAAACCTTTTATAGATCTGAAGGAACTCTTAGAGAAAGAGTTAGACGAGATTAGGGCTTAAGCGTTTCACCATTGAAGTACCTCTTTTTCTTGTTCAACTAAGACCTCTGCACCCGTATCAGTGCGCCTATCAGAAAGGCAAATCGACGGAAGGCGCTCTGATAAAGCTGACAGCACTTTCCGCTGTTAAGAAATTGCACTTTGTTTCTTGACATAAAGGGTGTCCGAAAGTGAATAAGTGTGCTCCAATATTCCGCCCTCGTTAAAAGGGTTCGGGCTTTCAAGATGGGAGAAGCGCCAATTTCTGAATGGGATGGCTAATACTGCCCTTTGTTGTACGCTACTCTGCTTCTCTTACTATACCATCTAGACCTCGAACAACACCTGTGACTCTTCCCATTAGCCATTTTTGAGGTGGAGTATTGTCTTCATGTACAATGACCAAGTTTCCGATATTTAAGTTGGGTTGCAATGTGGTCCACTTGCTTCGAACTTGGAGCTCTTAGACATACTATTTCTCCCATCTTTTCCAAAATGAGCCTTTACTGCACTGATTCGTCGCCATCGTTGAAGAGAACTGATGATTAGAACGTCTGCTGCAGGCTCTGGAATCGATTTCAGTGACGATCCAATAACGAAGTGGGGTGGTATGAGTGTATCGACATCGTTCGTTGACTTTACTGCCTCGACTTTTATTAGCACCGTTGATAACTTCTCTAACGCTGGTTCTGCGCATCCCAAGCTTCAATATAAATGACTCTTTGTTGTTTACACGGCCGATCTCCATAGTCCACCAAAGTGGGGTGCCCCCTGGGGGGTATAAAACGAAAATTGATATTTCTTTCAGAACAGAAATTAGACTTAAGACTTTTTGCTCTTCTAGCAGAAGTTCTTCTGAAGAAAGTTGTATTACGACGAGTGCTGGCCATTATTCTCGCTTCAGTAACAAAAATTAGAACCTAGAACCATGTAGATTGCTTCAATTCTGATACTGTGCAATCCGGTGAGACTTTATCCACTGGGTTTTCATGTGTGGGCACATGTCTCCAAGCTGTACCTCGCGCGTTTCTCCTGTATTTCGGCTACTCGATTGCCAACAAGGGTACTAAGTTTTGACGAATGCGTTGAGATCCAATGCAAGACGATTGTGGCATTAGCCCAAAAATAAATCTCAACATTTATGTTTTGACATTTTTTCCGTTTTTTTTTTTAAATTTGTACAAGAGATGAGCTCTTCAAAGTTCGAGCCGTGGGAGCTGCTTTTTTTCTACAGGAGCCATCCTCGATCTAGCCACTAAAAGTTTAACTGATACACGACCAGAAGTATCCATTGTTCTGACATACAAGCAACAGCCAAAGGCATTCATAGAGGCGTTAGTAAGGGCGTGGATTTGGTAACTTTGTTTGTTTTCAGCAAGTGCTAATCTGGAAACAAACAGATTTTTCATCAACTGACACCTCTATGAATGCAGTGTATAAGTTAAACTTTTAGTGGCTAGATCAAGGGTGGCTCTTATCTATATATATATTTGGGACTCAGCGCATTGAAGAATACACCGGCCACTTAATCACAAAAACACTGAAACAGAAACGTAAGTCAAAATCAAAAGCCTTGCTCCGCAGTACGCGAGCAACGGTCACAGAGGAATTCTATGTTCTATCGTCACGTATAAACTTGTTTCGAAAGTTCAACGGGGCTACCACGCAATCTCTGTGATGGTTTGCTAGGGAGTCGCCTACGATGGGGTAATCGATCTCCATTTTTTCGAGAAAGGTGTTAAAACCTCGGCGAAAGTGTATCAAACGAACGTTTTAAAGAACGTTGCTCAGGACTCTGTTTCAGATCATAAGGCAAAAACTACGTTACGAATTTCATTTACCCGGATGATTTGCCATCTGATATCTCAGATCTCAATCCAATGGACTACAAAATATGGTTCATTCTGGAGACCATATGACTTGCACTACTCGGTAACTAAGTATTGAACTTTTGAAGCGTGCCTTTGTTCGAGCAGTAGAAAAATTTCATTTTTTTCAATCGCTATACACTATCGCTGTTATAGATTCTTGGCACAAACCGTCACAGCCGTTCATTAGATAGGATATTTTTCATAATTCCTAGAAAAACGCGTACATAAGCCCTCTTCATTAAAAGGTCGAAAGGATGAAATCCTAAAGTATAGGCCATAAATGTCTCATTCGGTGTACCCCGTTAAAACCACCTCGGTTCTCTGTTAATCATCCAGAAAATTGACGCTGTTATCTGAATAAAATTTCAGTATATCAAGATGGCATCAAAATCTTTTAGGACATTTTGTCTCCGTTTGCATGTTTTCTATTGGATGAAGAAATTGCAACATTTCGGGTTACGGAATCTCTTCTCCCTACCATCTTACCACGATCGTTTGAAACGGATAGAGGTAAAACCCATAGATGCATGGTCGCATTGCACGTCCCATGTGGTTCAACGTAGCAGCAAGTTTATTGGAAGATTCGAGTGGTTGGGAGGGCTGCCCTTTATTTGAATATAGTTTTTCCGTGTGAGGTGTTGCATATCAGAGCGATTAGACTATTCCATAATATAGCTGACTCGAAACACATTGCAAGAGCAACTGCCTTGATGAACACTCTAATTTCCGAGTGAACTACAAGGCGACTTTACTCGTATGTATCACAAGGATATTTCCTTCAAAGGTGTTCCTTTATTATGATAGTAAAGGGCTGATATAGGACAAATAATAGATGAAAATAAGGATGTAATCAGCATTTAGTACATTTTTAGTACAGCTTTGTTTTCCTCTGTGTTGATTAAAAACTATATGTAGAGAAGAACAATTCTTTATTAACGAAATGTTATATCGAAATTTTATATCAACAACGTTTTTAGTACATCTAGTAACTTTTAGTACTTTTGTACTAATTTTTTTTTTTTTTAAATACCTAAATCATTACTGCTGCTTAGAGATTCCGACTGTATTCAACCGCTTTTATCACTTTAGTACTCAACAGCGAGCACATGCGACACACTCGTCCTTTTTATTTTCTGTTCATGTCCTTTTTTGACATTCTTTTTCGTGCGATTACTTTTGCGGACTTGTTTGAAGTTTGTTTCCTTTTTATTACGTTTCTTCTTCATGTTGATTTTTAGTTCATCAATCGGGGAGTATTGAAAATACGTATCAAACTGCCGATCGGTTTGAATTTGAAAGGCTTCACTTTCAGCCTCATCTACTGGTTGCTGCTTTGTTTGCGCCTTTATTTTCGTTGTCGATGGGGTCTTCCTATGGTTGTAAGGTGAAATAGGAAACAATTTGTTGGTGACGGAATTCGCAGATATGAACAAATGTTTTCATGGGTTTTATGCTTTGAAATAATTTTTTTAAAACACAAAGAGTGTGAATAAAGTGGAAAACCTTTAAAAAAGGGCTGTAGAAGTAGAATTGATTGATATGTATGGAAAAGTTTATGACCGATGTTATGAAATAATATATCGCAATTGAAATCGATTTAGTGAGAGTAGAAGGGAACCTTAAAAGCTGTTCGCGTGAATCAGAGCGGCAAATCAGCGTTTTGTATTGGAAACAAACTCTTGGAGGAGGTGTGTGTACCATTCCTTTATCGATTTCGACGTAGTTGAACAAAGCCAATTGAATGATTATTTATTTGAAAAATCGAAAAAAAAAACACTCGACCTAAATGCGCTCCTATTTTTTGTTTAGTTTAGGGTTAACGAAGTGAGGTTGGAAGCCCTTCAGTTAGCATGACCCACGGCAGTTTTAGAATGCTTGTGAATGGAGGACTGAAAATCATTGACAAGGCAATTACTCTTTGGATGGCGAATAACAAATAGGTGGCGTACTCAGACGGAATTTTGATTGATTACCTACTATTGGTTCTCGGAGATCTATTTGTTGCCACACGAGTGGCTTTTGAGGATTCTACCACTTTTCAAGAATATCGATGAATTTAATAATTTTTAGGTCAATTACAGAGAACATAGGCAACCTACTTGCCTCTGAACAGGAATGAAACGTAAGGGCTTTGATTTAAAGATACATCATCCTTACGCAGTAGCAAATCCTCAAATTGAATTTAATATTTAACTCAGCACAAGATGCGTTCGAAGTCGAATAGGTGGTAGGAGTTCAAATCATTGCTTGTTGATTGTGTGTGAAAATCGACCTTCAATTTAATTTATTAGGTCTTTTCCAAATATTTTGTTGAATTTTTTTTGTAAGAAGAGATCACTCAAGAAAAGAACTAGTCCATTCTAAAGAGTATGTATGTTCCTAATATGAGTAAAGATCCAGTGCTGAGACGCTCGAGATACCAGCACTCATCATTTCAGCGTCGAATACTTGTATCCTAACATAATACAAGCGTAGTTCGGGAGCCCAGAATTTTGAGACACTTACGCAAAGCAAGTTTAGGTCCTGAGGAAATGTCTAGCATATGTTTTCTTCTTTTTATATTTTTATGATTGGCGCTCGCCAATGTCTGAACATAGCGCCGGAGCAAGAAAATTAGGGAGAAAAAAAGGAGATATACCGACCTATATTGGTTTTGAATGTTTGGAGATTATAAGGATTAGGAAATTAAGAGCTCAACAGGGCATTCCATAAGCGAGTTGTTCGGGGCTTGAGGGTACGCAGATGAGCGTTCATAGTGAGATGGGTGTTACGCTGAAAGGTTGGTTTGAAGGGGCAAAATGCTACTTTTAATATCAATTGAGCACAGATGATGAAAATAGCCTTAGATCAAGGTGAGACAAGAGACATTTCATTGGTGTTAAAGGTTGTCAATTGACTGGGTGTTATTAGCATCACCTATTTATCCTATAGCACAGTTTTGAGTCCTATTTGACAGGTGTAGAGAAATTGTAGGAGTAACCGAAAATATGAGGGCATTGTAAATTGGGCGGATGAATGCCTTATACATATATTAAGGCCAGATCAGAGGGGTGAAATATTTCTCACATTGCTTGAGAAAACTTAGAAATTTTGAAGCAGTTTTGATGACATTGAATGTGTGGTCATTCCAACTTAAATTGTCATTGATAGACGTACCGATAATGGAAAGTTTTTCGGTTTCGATGATGCAAGTGCCATTCATGGACAATGGCTGGGTATTTAACTGCTGTCGCTTTAACGACAGCAAACATCATTGTGTTTGAAAGCATATAATTCCACTCTGCTGATGGTTTCCTAAATGATTATGCTGCTAATATCGAAATTTGATGAGCCCGTTCTACAGCCGAAGAGCAGAAACGTAAGTCAGGGAACAAATATGAAAAGCGGAGGGTACTGTCTATCAGGAAAGGAATATTTGGATTTGAAGTAGCAGATAAGAGGTCATTAATGAAAATTATAAAGAGTGTCGGAGATAGTGCGCAGCCTTGGGTCACACCAGCATTTATTTTGTGAATATCAGACTTGAAGCCATCCCAGACAAATTGAATTGAATGTTCCGTAAGGTAATTTCTAATCCATTGAAGGACGGAGTTGTCTGTTCCAAATGCATGCAATTTCCACAAAAGGGCCTGATGCCAAATTTTGGCAAACGTTTTAGAAATATCAAGTGCAACTATCTTGCTTTGGTTCTACTTTTCGGTGAGACATGCTATTAAATCACCAGTGAAGCTGTTGCTACGAAAACCGTACTGCCGGTCATCAATAAGTTTTCGTGTTTCGGAGTATTTCATGGGCTGACGGTTCTTTAGCGTTTCCACTATCTTGGAAAGAAGGGACTTAAGGGCGATTTTTAGGGACGGGCTGGGTAAATGCTGTTTTCAATCTGCTCGGAAAGAGTCCTTAGGAGTAGGATTGACGAAAAAGCTTGCGCAATGGTTTTGCCAGGGTGGAAGAAAATGTCTTAAGAAGAAGGGGAGAGACACTATCTTCAACAGCAGATTTGTGAATGTTAAGACCTTTAAGTACTCTTGCTACTATACTCGTACGAGTACGCCAGTGGATTCGTCCCATTGAAGATTGGACGCACTCAAGTGTAGGTGGAGACAAAGGACAAGCATATTAGGCTTGTCTAAAGACGTGACAGCTGGAATGTCATTGTTATTGAGCGTTGGGATGAAGGATGAGGCAGAAATTTTCATGCTTTTGACGAACGACCAAAAACTTTTACTACCTTTGGGACATTGGTCGTATCGTATTGGAACTTCACATGCTTGTGAAAGATGTTACAGTTATTCCTGGCTCTTTGAAGGAACGAAAAACAATTTCTCTAATCCTCACAGCTTCTTCACAGCTCGAGTCGTACCATGCCTTCTCTTTTAGTGCGATACACTTTATCCGACGAGGGATCCAAATGTCAGTGATCATATCAGCAGCGGCATCTGCGTCGTTATCGAAAAAACATAACGACCAGTTAAAATTCCCAAAAAAGCTGTTAAGTCCACTCCAATTATCTTTACTCTAACTGTGTAGTCGTTGTACGAGAAATTAGCTAATATGACACAATGGTCTGACGAGCATAGAGGGGAGAGCACATCAATGGCATATTTATCAGGGGGTGAGAATTTAGAAATAAGTCCCAGGTGTTGGCGGTATGACTATCAAAGTCTGTTATTTACGTGTTCGGGTGTTGTCTGTCCAGAATGTCGAAACCACCCTGAGTTGTGTTTATTGAAATCGCCCGTAATAATGATTCCAGTAGAGGATACTGGGATACAAATCTTTGTATGGAGTCAGAGAGTGCATTTTTCTTGATAAAGTTAGAACTGCTCTCCAGTTTGCCTATGAAATTGAATTCTGGATTGGATCAGGGATCACATTGTGGTGGAGCTACGAATACATTAGATCGCACGTAAATTGCGAGACCGCGGTCAGAAAAGTGTAATGGCACTAGTTTGTAAACAGGCAACATTAGATCTGAGTGATCTGAGAGGTGTGAGCGGGGATCTACGTGTGTTTCACTAAGTGATAGAAAAGCTAGTCTGTACATCACTCCCCGACCACATCTTTGTGGTTTTAGTACTTGGCACTTAGTTTAACAGAGTTGGATCCCCGCATAGACCTGTCAGATCGCTCAGATCTGAAGCTATCAACAGAATGCCATGTTCTGACACTCTTCAACATTTTTTTTCTTTATTTAATCGCGTTCTAGACTATCAGTACTGCAAGTAGAATTCCTCATGCCTATAATTTTAACGTCAAGTCCATCTATGGAAGTACTCTGAAATATCGTGCTTTTTTTCTTAAACCGCTTTACGATGGCAGTCCCAGAAGTAAATTTTCGAAAAAAATTTATTTACTTTTTAACATATTCGCCTTTCAGCTTTCTACACTTTTTTCAGCGATGATCAAAAAGTTCGATACCCTTTTTATAAAAAGAACTATTTTGCTCCTCAAAATAGCCATTAACTGCCGACATCACTTCTTCATCGTTGGAAAATCGTTGATCACTGATCCATTTTTCCAAGTTTTGGAACAGAAAATTATTCGAGGGGGATAAATCTGTCGAATAGGGTGCATGAGGTAGCAATTCAAACTTTATTTCATTAATTTTGGCCATTGCAATATCAAATTTGTGAGCTGGTGCATTATCTTGATGAAATAACACTTTCTTCCTAGCCAAATGCGGCCGTTTTTAATTGACTTCTTCGCTCAAACGTTGCAATAAGTTCGCATGATACTGGCTGTTGATAGTTTTTTCCTTTTTCAAGATAGTCAACTAAAATTATCCCACGCGCATCCCAAAAAATCGACGCCATGACCTTGCCTGCAGATGAAACTGTCTTCGCCTTTTTTGAAGCCGATTCTCCCTTTTGAATCCATTGTTTTGATTGTTCTTTTGTCTCGGGTGTAAAGTGATGGACCCATGTTTCATCCATTGTTATGGAACGGCGCAAAAATTCTGCTTTGTTGCTGTGAAACTTCGCTAAACACTCAATTCAAACATCTTTACGACACTGGTTTTGCCCGAGTATGAGTAAACGCGGCACCCATCTTGCACACAGCTTTCTCATGTCCAAATTTTCAAATAATATAAGATGTGCCGCACTTTTTGAAATGTTAACAATGTCTGCTAGGGCGCGCACTTTAAGTTGACGATCATCCAGTACCACTTTGTGGATTTTGTTCACCAATTCTGGACTCATCACCTCATTTAGTCGACCACTGCGATACTCGTCTTGACTGCTTGTACGGCCTCGTTTAAACCCATCAACCCAAAATTTTAGTATTTTAAACGAAGGAGCAGACTCACTCAAAGTAGAATCCAGTTCAGCTATTATATTGGTTGGGCTGAGGCCTTTCAAATAAAAGTATTGTATCACATAACAATGACCAATTATTTCCATTTTCACAAATTCACTAACAACGTTCACTGTTGATGGCTGCCAAACAAATACTAAACAGCGTGGCGCTTTCAAACTTGAAACATATGCTTTATAGACTGCGTACTTTACAATACAGTGATATTTTCAAACAACTACCGCCATGCCTTGGTCAGGCCGGGACCGCCCTCGTATATAAAACTGTATGGAAGCTCTAACGAACTCTTTGTTTCCTAGCCATTATAGCTTGCAGACATTCAAGACCAACGTGCTCCCGTCTCTCATACACTCCGAGATAATTCCCCTATAACCGAGATTTGGGAAATTTTTTTTAGGATGTTCGTCATACTTTTAGTGCGCCCTAATTATAGTAAAATAAAAAAAAAAATATAAAGGATATACCAGTACATATCACCTTGATCAACAAACGGAATAACCAGCTCCCATTGTTTTAATTTTTAAGTTGGTACATCTGTTGTTGACATTCCCTCAAAATCTTAGCGTCATAGCTTGATACTTGCAAAAGTTACGTAGCCAAGAGTACATTTATCTCTGTGTGTTTTGGCGATTTTTTAAAATTTTAGAAATGGACTTAAATTTGCAACAACGAATTTTAAATTTTAAAATTTTGCGGATTTAATGCTGTTGGAAAAATGTTTCGGCAACGATTCTCTAAAGAAAACGTTCGTTTACCAGTGTTACGAGCGGTTCAAAAGTGGTCGTGAGTCAATCGAAGATGATGAACGCAGTGGCAGACCATCGACATCGAAAGCCGACGAAAACATTGAGAAAGTAAAAGAAATGTTGGTCAATAACCGCAAATTAATTATCAGAGAAATAGCGGAGGAATTGAACATTGCCTATGGGTCCGTCCAACACATTTTGGTTAATGATTTGCTTGACGAGACGAGGGTTTATGAGTAAGACACGCAATCCAGACATCAGGCCAGTGAATGACGTTCACCAAATGAGCCGAGACCAAAAAAAAAACACGTCGTTTTCAGTCAAAAAAAAAAAAAAAAATGGCAATGTTCACGGTTTTGATGGATTACAACGGTGAAGTGCATCATTATTTTTGCCAGAAGCCCAGACAGTAAACAAAGGGTATTATTTGGGCGTTATGAGACGTTTGCGTGAAGCTATTCACCGAAAGAGATCAGAATTGTGGGCATGAAACTCGTGGATTTTACACCATGATAACGCACCGTCGCACAGTGCCACCATTATTAGTAATTTCTTGACGAAAAATGCAACAAATACCATCCAAAAACCAGCGAATTCACCTGATTTAGCTCCCTGTGACATCTTTCTGTTCAATCGAGTTAAAAAAACCACTACGGGGAACGCGTTTCAGCAGGCGAGAGGAAGTAATGGAAAAATCGCAGGAAGCACTGATTGACATACCGAAAATCGAATATAAAAAATATTTCGAGAATTGGATCAAGCGCTAGCATAAGTGTGTTGCAGTCGATGGGGTTTATTTTGAAGGGGACATTTTAGACTTAGATGAATAAAATTGGATTTTTAATTTTCTGTATAAATTAACTTTT
The DNA here is from genome assembly GCA_907269105.1 of Volucella inanis. Taxonomy (NCBI): domain Eukaryota; kingdom Metazoa; phylum Arthropoda; class Insecta; order Diptera; family Syrphidae; genus Volucella; species Volucella inanis. The sequence goes on from OU026157.1 coordinate 129,292,896, forward strand.
TGATCATACCAATCTGATATCATTTCAGTGACTTAACTATAAAACTGTCATACTAGGATTGAAGGTTCGATGCAAGTATCTGAAAAGAAATATTCTCTGTCTCATACCATGTCTGTGAGCCAATATGTAAGGACCCCAAAACTATAAATTTAAAACAAATTATTCTCTGTATGTAACAGAAATAAACTAACAATATGTTCAGTGAATCTTTCCCTCAATTTGAAAAAACCCTCTCTCACAAATCAACCAAGTGCCAAAAGGTGGCTTGGATAAATTCGTTACATTAGAGCCCTCTAGTCGGGTTTCAAATAATGAAGTGAGATGAATACCAAAGCAACTTCAAATCCAATTATCTAGATATTTCTTCGGCAGTCCAACACATCATTTTGAAATCAGTTAATGGGAGTCAATCAATTTGGAAATGTATCTCTCCTAATTGAAGTTACAGGTTCCTTTGTATATCATAATTTTACTACCGCATGAACACAATGACGAAGATGTTTCAATAATTTCGCAGTTCATTATTATTATTTATTTACCAACAGCCAACATTCGTAACCCAACTTGGCGTGCTCGTTTGCGAAACTCTAACGACATATCAAACTTCACGAAAACAGCATCCATTGTAAGCGTACACGAATCGAGTACTACAAATTCCAAAACACAAAACATTTCGGTCTCATTAACAGAAAATGCTTTTCAAAAATAATTTTCCCGAATATATGCTGAACCTATTGGCAGAGGTAGAGATACAAGCTGTACGAGTACACCATCCTACACAGCTTCTAGGCAACTAACAAGGGTTGGTCTGCATGAGCGCCCTCCACAGAGAGGCATAGAGGAAGCTGCATCCAAACAATTCAGGGTTGCGCCATTCGTCGCAATGTTGCATTGCAATTTTAATTGAATCCCTGATCCCAGATACATTGATCGGTTTCGGGTCTAGTATTGGATTAAATAATTACCTCATGCAGCAAGGTAACCACGCATTCCAACCAATCGACATACCAACATACTTCGTTGTTCGTGTCAAATATTTCGTATAAAAGGTATTTGGTTTCGACACATCCTCATTCGTTTCGATTATAATGCATGAGCCAGCAGTAATTATCCAGGACGCCGATTATAAGAGGAATACCCATTCGCTCTACTAGGACTGCTTTGACTCGTTTTGCGAATATAATCAACGCTTAGAACGCGTGAATTGTATTTTGGTTAAACAAGCATGGGATAGCACAGGGTGTGTACTTAATGAGAAAATAATGACAATATCCTGGTACGTGACACCGCAATCAATTCGCCAGTAAACTATAAAATCCTCAATTTTATATCCACTGTCGAAAATCCACTTATGAAATAAACTCGGCAATTTATTCAAACGGATTTCACTTTTACAGCAAAACAGAGTGCTATAAGAACACGAGTACGAGTATGTGTATCATATAGTATAAGGGACTGTATGACAAGCCTTCGAAATATGACAAAAAAAAGGACATTCGGTCGAAGGATAAAGAATTTATCAAACGGATAACGACTTCCTGTCAAGCAGTTTTCGATAAATCTCCCTAAATTCGAGGCGCGATGATCCTAACATTGACTAAGATTTATGCGAATAGCAGCATCGACAACACTCCTTTCAAATGTCCCTATTGTCCCTATTGTGTATCCTTTTTTTTTATGTTTTCCATTTTATCGTCAAAACAACTCCATTGGACGCGAATTCCTATACAACTCGAACTTTTATCCATCTACTCGTACTCACATGCCTTCTTGAAGCTAGGGGCGTAAGTTTGCTTCGGATTCAACTGCCTTTGTTCGATAGCGAAAGTCAAAGTAAAAGTCAACTCGAAAGCATCTTGTTTTTATGACTCTCTGCCGCGCCATACAAATGCCAATATCCTTTGAAGGCATATAAATTTGGGCAGCGGTTGGAGACTCAAACAAAAACAGATACGGAAATGGTTTAAGTTTCGGATTCGGATTCGGATTCGTATTCGCATTAGGATACTATCCCGAAAACGACTGTTTTGTTATAAATTGTGAAGATGATTAGTAATCATATAACGGATGGCGCATCCAATATGGAATTATACAAACGGACAGAAAATAAAAATAAAAAATTTCCAAAAGGACATTAATGCAAAGTGAAAAATATATCGTCCATGCGGAGAGACGAGGGTGCTGCCATAAACCATCGGACTAGGGATCAACCAGTCCGGTCGTATATCGAATATCCACAACACATTTGTTATATTTTTATACATTTATACTGAGAGGAAATAGGAATGAAATATGAGAATAATGTGATCAGGGGAAAGGATGAAATGATAAAAGATGGTCTTTTCGTTGCCGTTTGGGTGGAATACCAATTGGCAGGTATTTCTGAATATTTGTACATTTTGGGTCAGCTTCAACGGGGGAAAATGGATAACAAATGTTCCAACTAATACAACTCTCTTAAAACTTTTGAACCTTTGCCATGGTTGTTTGCGTTCGGTTCTACCACTTTAAGCATTCTTTATTCGAATGAGTAAGAAAATTCAAGTTATACCGGAGATACGAGTTGCGTGCCGAAAATATCGTATCCAGGTCACGTTGCTGGTACAAGTTGTTGTTTAAGTTGATTTGCCTTTTTTAACTCAGAAAAAAGGTCTAGACAAAGTTACCATGGTTTTGTGTTAACTTCCGAAAATAGATTGTGAAACATACGAAACCTATTGGTGATGTACGTTTATGAGGGTTACCCTAGAAATACGTATGTTTCTGCATTTGTATACTCGTAGATATTGCTGTTACATGTTAAACAACTGTTCAACTACAGAGTAGATTCTTAAAAGAATTGCTAGTGACATTGTGTCTATAGGGCCCGTGAAATCGCTAAATCTCTTCAAATGCAATCTACTACAGCAAGAGTTGAAGGAATAATTGCCCTTACCTTACTCTAATCTCTTCGGCTTCAGTTTCTATAGAAGTTCCTTACAGGAAAAAAAAGTCTATCTCCACATTCTTTCTTATGACGTTTAGAGGCAAGTGCCACTCTTTTTTCTTTTCTTTATGCTGGGAAGCTGATACCTGTCATGATATCATATTCTAAGACCATCTCTACAGACCGATTTGTGCACTCATTGTACCGCCATAAGGCATTACTTCACTGGGATCGGTCTATTGTTTCCTTTTGTGGGACCTAGGGCCTTAAATATGCCTAACCCGCCATAGTCTATGGTGTCTGGCAATGAGCGTCAGCTCTCTTCAACTCTTTTCCAATTGCCGTGAATCCCCCTCAACCGTTCTGCGCCATGTATTATATTTCTCGGCATTGCGTAGTTTGTAAGACTGTATGTATGACCAATTCAAACGCCGTTTAATGGTTGTGCCAATTGGTTCTTAAGCTTGAACCTCTTGGTTCCTGAAAATCCGTAGGCACTTTTTAAGGAACTTTTGTAGTTTTTTTTTTAATAGTAGCGGTCACCCTGCAAGTACTCCACCCGTACAACAGCACGTACATTGCATTGCTTCGCCTTATCATTGAACATAATTCCAAACACACACTTTGCTTTGCCGATTCGGTTGACAATATCCTGTTCGGTTCCACCTTCGGTACAGAGAATCCTCCAAAGATATTGTTTTTCCAGCAATGGTAACTTGAGTTGATAAGTTAGTACAGAGGTTGATGATTTTGGTTTTCGCAATGTTAATCATCTTCATCATTTGCTAAACTCTTCCTGCTACTTCGTGCAAATCCATATTCCTGTGAGAGAGTAAACAAACGTCGTCGTAAGCAAACTGCCTGTTGACTCTGTTGAATGCCTTTTCAAAATCAATGAACATCAGGTGAAGTGGTGCCCGGTATTCTATATGGTCAACACAAGAGGATCCAGAGCGGAAACCTGTTTGTTCGGCTTCGATTGTATCTTCCAGATGTTCTTTTGTTTTCTCATGAACTAGTTTGGCTAAGACGTTAGCAACTACGGGAAGTATGCTTATGCCCCTCCAGTTTTCACACCCCAAAAGACTACGTTTTTTGAAGAACTGGGCAATCATTCCCTTTCTACTTTCTACTCGTCTGGGAAACTTTTTGCCTCCCAAGCTCTCTCCACAAGAGTTAGTTGATGTTGCAGGAATGCGTTGCAAAAGGCCTGCGATCTAGTCCTACCGCCTTGTTGATCGCGGTAGTGATTTCACCTTTACTGAAGCGGTACGAATTCGGGAAATTGTTACTTCGGGCAGCTCAGTTTGATTTGTGTGTTCATCGGACCGTAAAAAAATGCTCCTTCCAGTGCTTGGGCTGATCTTCATCTGAAACAAGTACGGATCCATCTGAGCCTTTTATGGGATGTTGGTTAGAGCGATAACCACCTCGTTCGTGATTTTGTAAGCGGATCTGCTACTTCCTCTGCTTCTGTGGCCAGGGAGTTCATATACTCGTAGTTACGTTTGTACTTTCGTACACTGTGCTATTAAAAAAAAAAAAAAACACAAGGACTCTAGGTCGTTCCTCTCCTCTGCTGGGATATCTACCATACAATACGAGCTTTATAACCTATATACCGCCTCTATGTATCTCCAACAATATTTTCCACTCCAGATGTGAGAGCATTGCCCAATGTTCCAATGCTATTGCTGCTGATTACTTCCACTCCTACCTAAAATAGATCCCTAATTGGCATACTGAGGTGATATTTAGCCGGTGATATTACGAAGTCTTCAAACAGACGTAGTACTTAACTAAAAGTATACAGTGGCTACAAAAAAAGTGATGATCTCGTACTAACCCCATGTCGCCTCATCGTTTGTTTCGGATGATGACAATTTCTGAAACGTCGGCTGGTGGCCTAATATTCGATTTGGTTTTGCGATGATTTTCTATCAGTTGACACTCAGGTGCCTTTGTGGCTGGTCTTATGCACAAACATGGTGCTTACTATGACTAGGCGATTGATATTGGAGAAATCAACAAATCTTTCACCATTGTCATTTCGGTCGCCAAGGCTGTGCTTCCAGATCACAATTATAAACCCTACATTGTACTTGCCTTCTTTTGCATTCAGGTGCCCCGTCATTATGATGATATCTCCGTTCGGCGTTACATTTAATACGGCACTGAGTTGATTGTAGTTGTCCTTTTTAACCTCAGTCGAAGGATTCGTTGGGGGGTAATACTATACTGTATGATTGTGACGTACCGTACTCCGTCCGGAATCTGACCGATAAGATCCTATTACCATGTGGGAGCCAGGAAATTAAGTCTCTTCCTACTGTAAGCGTAGATTCTCTCTAGATTCATTGGGATTGCCGGAAGACTTGTTTAAATAGAGTAGCTCATTGTTAAACTTTGGGGATTGGCAGTCTCCCAGGTCGAAAGATCTTACTTCATTCACTCCCAATATGTCCGAGTTATGCATATCGAAGGAACTTTCATTTCAATTGGATGAATCTGGCATTTTAATGTTCTTCGCTCTTTAAGTCGAGGAGCGCCCGTATATAGTATTTCAAAAACCAAACCAAGTCCGGGTACAATAGCCAAAAGTCGTCATCATATGATCATTCCTTATCCAAGGCGTAATGTCGGTAGCCGTAGTGATAACGCAGGGATAGTTGACCGGGGGCCACCACTAGGAGGTAAAGGAAGCACAACATCACAACCTTAATTGTTGCGCTTGTGGCTCGAAGTCAAATTTTTGAGCAGTCAATAGTTTCTCGATCAATCGTAATGAAGATCCCCAAAGACTTAGGTTACTTTTAACATGTTCACTTTCTTGCGATGGCCTTACCATCTAAAGTTGCATAGTAAGAACTGTTTCGCGAAATTTTGGGATGTTTCCGTGTTCCCCTCTGAAACAGCTATGGCTCGTCAAAAACTTAGTTGGATGGAAATTTATTTTATGGTGATTTTCCATCTTCTTGCAAAGGAAGGTTGCAATACTACGGTAATTTTTAAGTCTTACCGTTTCTTCAGCAGGCATGTTGACAGGAAAAATTGAAGACACGAAGCGTACAGCATCATTCAAAAACAGCATCATTCAAAAAGCCCGAACAGCCCCAGTGACTCTTAGTGGTCTAAGGCGGTGCACCGTTCTGACTCCCAACCAGACCATATTTTCGCTTCATACATGAGTATACAACTCGCAAGTCCAGAGAAAGGAATATTCTCTTCTGTTTTGGACCAAATCAGTGTTACAAGACTTACAGCCTTCGAGGATTTCTCATATATCTGTCCTAAGGGATGTTAATTCTTAAGAAACTGTTAAGAAACAATTTCCTGCCCTCAAAATCTAACTTAATAGTTTCGCGAATTTTCCTACTCGTAATAAGCACCATTTCGTTTCATGATTGGCGATTTGCAGGCCGGTACTATTAACCAGCGTCATACAATTACAATTAATTCATTTCTCATCTCAGTAAACAAACATCTTCTTGATGAATTATAAAAAAACACCAGTGCTTGATAGCAAATATGGCAAAATCAGTGATAATCGACGCTCCGTCATCTCGTAAAATTTTATCATATATAATGTTCATCAATAGGGGGCTTAAGACTGAACCTTGTGGCATACAGTCAGCAACTTCGTACGCTTCTTTCTCATCTTCAGAGTTATAGGAGGGATTTTTTTCGAGAAGTAGCTCATAATCATTTTACGGAGATAGTCCAGTATTTCAATCTGATAAATTCGCCGAATTAAATACGTTCAACATTTGAAGGATTGTAGTGGCACAGTATTTCTTGGTGCGTTATTTCCAGCGCCTGTCCTAGTTATTGTCGCGTAAATTATGTCCACTGCTGACCATGGCTTACGTAACTATATTGAGGGTCAATTAAACATCCTCCTGTCTCAAAAGCTGGTAGAAATCTATTATAAATGATCCGCTTCATACATTTTTCGACCACGTCAAGCAAACAAATAGAACAATATGACGAAAGATCAGTTATTTTCTTTTCCTTTGGCAATAGTAATAGCCGTTGGTGTTTCCAATTTTAGGGAAATTTCACATAAACTCGTCTTGAAGAAACTGATTTAAGGTTTTATTTGGAGTACCATCCGGTTCCGATGGTAAGTTAAGTTCATAGATTGTTAAGTTCAGAGATTTCGGAGATCTACCTGCCAAAGTTGTTATATTTCCTTTTACAGTCTAGACATTGATGTATTACATGCATTCATTATTAACCACGATAACTATGTTACGGAATCCCCTATAGTTCTGGTTTCAGTTATCGCCTTCCTAATGACGAACCTTACATGAAGCGTACTTATATTCCATTTAGACCGCTTCAGTGTTGTCCAATTGCTGAGCCGGTACAGAAAAACATTAGGCTCGCCATACGTATAGTGATCACTCTCAGGCCGGTTATTACATATCTCTCAACTTGATTTTTCTGTGCTGGGCATGCTCCTATGTAAATTCTCGTCCTTCGGATAAGTTCGAACACTAACTGTGAAGAAAATTGAAAAAAACATTGGAGAAATAGGCCAAACACTTTACTCAAATGTTGGATGCAAAGCTGTCTTAATTGGAAACATGGCTGGATCTCCTCGTTGATCAGATGAAACGTGAAAAAAATTGGTTTCGACCCAATCATTTTTGGCATACCAGCAATTCCAAATGAAAATCTAATGGTCATGTGCCACAACATATGTTCTAAAGTAAATATCGCTCCACTCCCACTAAAAACAATTTTCTATACAAGATCAACACGGTCGCAAGTTAAGAACACCGATGCCTGTATTGTTATAAAGTCCTCCGACCAACGTACAGAGCAAGAAATACTGAGGGCGTTAACCAACTTTCAGTGACATAGACTTCAACTCAACGAAGGGCTTTTCACAAGTGAGAATTCAAGGAAAATGAGTCGCCAGCTGCAGCGAGAAGCTCCGTAAGGATAGCATATTACATCCAGTTCTGTATGAATAAATCTCCCAAGCTTATGTAAAAACAAGTACGTGACATTGGCTTATGTAAACTCACGCACTGTTATACTGTTATACTGAAAAAAAAAGCTTAAAATTCATCTCCCAACAGGTTTCTCGCTGAAACTCCAACTCTGAGCGTGGGCAGACTGCCACGCACAATGTTATTTCCACCGACAAAGTTACTGTTCAAACGCTGTGCGACAAAAGTATTGTCATCCTCAACCTACAGTTGGTTTCATATTCCCCAGTTTCCGTCATAATCTACTAGAAGTCGGATAGCTTTGGTGCAACCGTTTGGACATTCTGATCTGGATATTTGATTCTAATGGCATCTCCTGCCTTTGGGCCTCTTGAACATTGTCCACCTCTGCGACGAATGGTAGAGCTGCAATAAATCCCGTAGTAATTTGATGACATTATCCTGAGACTCCATCGGAGAGGGTTTAACAATATGCGCTACGCACATTTTTATGTTGACATTGGCTGTGTTTTACTACCAGCGACGAACACTGGACAATTGGGAGGATCTCACGGAAAACTCTTTGACTTTGGAAAGTTCAATCAGCAGTGATGTGGTGAAGGGATCTGGAGGAACGTTATCGGTGAGGAAGTTGCTAATGTCTACAGCTGTGTAAAGTAGAAGCTGATATAACAATTTGAGGTCGATCTTACACAATGAGCAACAGGTGACAAATTTGTTTGACTAGAAACATGTCGCTGTAGGTTAAGCCAGAGAAATTCTGAACTTTTAGGCAGTTGCAAGAGCGACTTCTTCACTGACATTCGACTTGGTTGTGATGTGATATTTGATAAGAGAGGAAGATTCCTAAGAAGTTGGAACACTCGAAAGAGATTTGAATATTTGCGAGCATTTTGTCGGGAAATTGTTTGGAGTTGAACCAGACATCTAAAGTGGTTTCTTGATGGATGCTCCTTCGATGAGAAGATGTGGCATCTTGTCACTCAGGTAAACATAGTGCTTTAAGGTATCATATGGGAAAAGGTTTATATTGGCATAAGGTGTTCCGCGGCATTGAAGAGGAGAATGCAAATGCACTCGGGATCCTCGACATCCCGTTCTGCACTGTAGAAAAATAGGTTGTTCTGTAAAAGATCGAATGTAACAACAAGACAGAGATCAACGTGATTCTGGCCAACGTGTCGCATACAGGCGATGGCTGAAAGCTTATCCTACGGATACTTGGACAGAACGTCCAGCACTTTATTCAGCACCATCATCAGACATCAGACACTCTGTGGAACACCAATGGAATAGTCTTCTAAAGAGCTGGGCATAGTCTCCAGTTGGTCATCCCGGAGGACTATACGAGGTATGTTCAAAAAGTAAGATGACCTTATTTTTTTATAAAAAAATTTGTTTATTCATCAATATAAATTTGTCCCTTTCAAAGTTCTCCTCCTCCGATAACATGTTGTGCCAACGCTTTTTCCAATCCTCGAAGCACCTCTCACAAACACTTTTTGGTATAGCCTTGAGCGCAATCGTTACATCCGTCCATTGGGACGATTGAGCTTTGGTATCAGTGTCGTCACCATATAACAATGAATAGTTACCAGTTATGAATCTTTTGAGCAAGTCAGGATCATCATTGAAGGCGATTCTTCTGATCAAAATTAAGAAATTTGATGCAAATTCTTTGCGCCATTTTTAATAATAATTGAAAATCACAGAGCACACCAAAATACGACATTTCTATCTGTCAAAAAGAAACTAAGAGTATGAGTACAGTTAAAAAAAAGCCATCGAATATAAAATGCACGTTGCTCGCAAACTCGCTGGTCTAGATGGTATATTTCTTCTTTTAGAAGAAGAGACCATTGCGTAAGATCTCTTTCCAAACAAACGGAAAACAGCATTTGCCAGTCCGTTCCTAAAAAAGGCAAATCTTCTTCTCTGTCTTCTACAGACCCACTGCACTAGCGTCCCTTCTTTCAATGTTAATAAAAATAAATAAAAAAAAAACACTTCCGTCCACTAGTGATTTGATTCGGAACATTGAATTCAAGTTGTCTTGTATGGTTCAAGTCTGATATTTACAAAATAAATTCTGGTGTGCCCCAGGACGCCGTACTGTCCCCGACATTTTTTCTAATTTCCATTAATGATCTCTTGTCTTCTACTTCTAATTCAATATACTCCTTTGATGATGACAATATTCTCTGCTCTGAAACTCACGTCCCTGCGTATGATAAGCTCATTAAATTCTGGTGTCATTAATGTGAAATTTTAATACCCAGCCATTATCCGGAGATGACACTTATATCTTCGAAACCAAAAATCTTTCCATTTTCGGTATATGTGTCAGTAACAACATACTTTGGAATGACCACGTATTCCGTGTCGCCAAAAGTGTTGCGAAGTGTCTAGGTTTCCTCAAGCGATGTAAGAAATATTTCTCCCTCTCAACCGCCTAAAATTGGAGTACAATGCCCACATCTGGACAGGTGCTTCTAAAACATCTCTTCACATGCTAGATGGAATTAAAAACCGTGCGATAAGACTCATAGGTGATACTAGTATCAGTCAGTCAATAGATACCCTTGAACAACGAAGTAATGTCTCTTGTCTCACTTTGTTTTATCGCAAACATTTAAGAACAACTTACATCAGCACTTTATGTACAAACCTTTTAAAGGTACACAAATCACTTGAGCGCGCGCTAATTAAAAAAAGCCAACTAGACAAGTACCTGTACATTGGTTCTTGCATTTGTTCCACTGTATGTCGGAAATCAGTGTCATGACTCGTTCTAAAACCAAACAGGCTATCCGGGATGATATTGTTTCCTCTACCCCATCAACAGAACTCTGTTGACTACCCTTTGAATACTTTTTCATTGTTCGGATGTAGACTAATTGGCCAAGGATTATCAGGGTTGGCCCTGATTTTATCCCTCTTTCGAATAGGCTGTACCACTGCTATTTACCAATGTATGACACAACATCCTGCGACGCCTGCTGTGCGAGGGATGATGACACCACTGATGAGAAAGGCTGAGAAATTCCAGTACAAGGAGCACAATATATTGTACTTCACCGACGAGTACGTTTAAATTCTCATTTCATGCTTTTATGCTCTATTTGAGAACTGACCAAAGTCATGCAAAAAATATTTCTTTTTCCGATTGCTCACTGCCTAGCCGCCATGCGCTGCCGAAGTGTTGCAATGGATAGTTCCGTAATAGTTCGCTTTGTGTGCTTTTGTATACAAGTTCAAGTAGAGAGTCGAGTTTTAGATCTTTCGACGTGTGGTTTAGTGAATGCACCGTATATCGACTTTACGTTGCCGTAATAGGTGTTCCAATTTGAAACGTTTTTAGGTTACTGCACCCGTGTTTTGTGTAGAATAGGCAATATTTACATTGCAATTGTCGGTTAAAAAATAAGCTCGAACCATGGTCAGATACCTAAGATATACTCTAAGAACTAATTAAATCCAGAAATTGTTGAAAATCCCTATCCTTGAAATGGTCTTAAATACTGAAGCCTGTATCAAGCTTGTTGATATAACTTCTTCAACGTAAATATCACAAAATTAGAAGTTTGCGACGGTGTTTCTTATTCTTAAAAGTAGGTTTTCCAGATGTGCAGCCCATGCCTAAAAGATAACCTCTAGTGCATCAGATTTAAATGACAGGAACCTTCAATGCCGTGTCTATGCTCGATTACCATGATGTAAAACGTTCGTTCGACATTAACATATCTGTATCTTCTCGTATGACCCTTTGACATCAGCAATTTCATTAGATTCAGCTTTCTGTATCCGCTCAATAATGTTTGTTTTCGAAAAACCTTAATGAAGATACCTTAGTTTCTTGTGGAAAGTTTCATTAGCAACAACATCTGAATTTCAGTGATTTGATTAAAGGCTTAAGTGCCAGAGAATTTAAGTAAACGACCTGGAAATTTTTCAAAATGTAATTTCCCCTGTACGATCAACAAGTCCGGGAAAGAAGGAACTACAAATTCCTCTTGAAAATATACAAGAATTAAACTAAATCGATAAACATCTATTCAACAGAAATTGCACAGCACCAGCAGATGCAACGGTTATTTGATGATCTACAAGTTAATTACCCTCTCTGAGGCGAACCGCAAAAGTTATTTATATTTACTGTACCCGAACCAGAACTACTTGGTCTATTCGTACTCCTACTTCTCCATCTGGAGAGTATGTCAACTGTGCAGTTGTAGCATTTTGTCATTCCCAAGGATATGGGAGGTAGGTAGTACAAAATGTAAGTATATGAAACAAATATTGTACACACTCGTGTATAGGTACGAGTATTCATGAAATATCCTTTGGTTGTGGTTTCGCCCACAAATCCACAAGCTTAAGACAAAGCACGTTCCAACAACTAACCCAATGTCGGTGAGTTGGTGTACTAATGGGGTGAGCAAATAGTTCAAATAGGACACCAGTTGTTGGTGATGACGGTGACGATTCCAGTCAGCAGTTGCAGGAGTATATGTCCTGGAAGGACATCCATAAATTGCCACTGCAACTGGCGAAAAGTTTGAACAATCTGTGTGACACTGGTAATTAACTGATGTTAGCCTTCATACTCTTGTCCCCCACCAATCTCCCTCTGACACATTGGTGAGATAAGTTTTCAATTAGAACGAACAATCTTGTGGGAATGTTAAATATCCAGTCAGTTGGATTTGGTGGGTGGAAATCACGTTGTCCTTGTGATTGACTTGGGAAATTTAAATTTCTGCTTCAGAGATGTGACTCGGTGATGTTTGAATGAATAAGGGATGTAGTCGGGGGTGCAATAAAAGGTGCAATTTTGAATTGATTCATGCAAAGCTTTTGTGTCTCTAGAAATTAAAACCTAATTCATAAACAGCTGGTTGAAAATGATTAACAATAGAGACAGATTCAGAGCAGGAAGATGCTCTGGGCCCTTGTTATTGAGAACAACCAATGCTTCAATACAATCCAATCTACAGGAAAGGTTAAATAGCGAACACGTCTTGCTAGGAAATATCTAGTAGTAAGGTTTCTTAGCAGAAACTCGAACTTAGCTACGAGTATTGCAGATTCGTCTTCTTTGCCTAATACAGGAGATTCAAAAGTATGCCCAACAATAGGCTTTTATCCTGAAAATAATTGAGATTGTTCGTCTAAATACCCAGCTCTAAATATACAAGTCTGACTTACCAAAATACTTCTGAGTATTGTTGAAGTTGTAAGTTAAAGTCGTGCCCATGAAAGCTTAAAAAGAGAAGCACCCAACTATTTCAAAATATTCTCAAAACATAAGGGATTTGGATAAGTTCCGAACAATATCAATGAACAAGAAGCAGCCAGATGTAGACAGTTTATTATAAAATCCCGACAAATCACATACCATATGTACATACAACTGAAGAGGGAGGGCAAATTCGCCTTGTTCATCACGTGGAATATGCGATGGAATGGGTGGACACCTCATCGTATCCCAAATCTAATTTGGATAGAGACCTGACTATTCATTGCTGCTCTAGATTTGTCACAAGGTCGAGCTTCATAGATCGTCCATATGGCTAAGCTGTGCATACCAAAGATCGGAAAGAGGACCGTGATGTTCTACTTTTATATTTCCATCGGACATTTGTAACCTACGTAGTCATTTAATAGGAGAAAAAATAGAACGCAAATACAAACATACTTGAACATTTGTCATAATTGCGGCTATGTGGAACTGATCGAAGTACCTTAAAGGAAGAGAAGGTTTCACCGATTTTTAACGAGTTCAACAAAGAATTAGTTCATTGTTGTACTTGAAAGTTCTCTTTAACGGAATAGCCATATTCTTTGGAAGAAACACAAGTACACGCTTCAGTGATAAAGTACCTACAGTACCAGCACCCACCACAGAAGACATTCACAGAGGAAGTACTTCGAAGTGTTTTCATCACTTTCACAGCAAGTGTCGCAGGATATTTTGTCATGTCTGCCCAGCACATTTAAGTGTTTAGCAAAAGTGTAGTGCCATGTGGCGACGTCTTTAAGCAGCCTAGAGTCTTTAATGCTGACGGATAGCAAGCGACCCACTGACCTTTTAGTGATAGTCTGCCTATAACCTTGGGTGTTATGCCGTCTGAATTTCTGCTCATATGAAGTCCAGCTGTCAATGAAAGCCTTAACCGAGGAAACATACGGAGCGTACGTAGGTTCGGGTCCTGAAAAATTTTCCTCTCCCATTGTGATTTCGTACACAGACAAGATCCAGTGATTTAGCCTTCTGGCTGAGATCAGTAATGTATTGCATTCTTGATGTACCTCGGAAGTAACAAGAGGAATTTAGTAAGGTTTTAAGCGCAGCTTGATTGTCGCTACAGATGCAAAGATCCACCAGTTCTTCATAATATAGCCATCATCATCACCCACCATCAGCTGAGACAGACCGTTCTTTTGAGTCTGGTAAAAGGTTATTCCACCAGACAACTGATGCACAGGATCTAATTGGCCTTATACTAGCCGTGTTGATCCAGATGATTCTTCTCGATGATAGGCTCATTTGCACTGCTGGAAGGCCAATAACACCTAAGAGGCTTTCGACGTAACATGTTTAGTCCATACAAGTTTGTTATCCAGGATGACACCTAATTACTTAACCTCTTTATAGAGTTAGATGGTGATGCCTTTAAGCACTCGATGAGTCAGACCAGACAGCTGTTTTCTTTCTCGTAAAGAGGACAACCTGAAAGCCCATTTCTAGTGCATCAACCTTCTATCACGCCTAGGCTTGCTACGATTGGTAGCAAGCAGCAAGACGATTAATATGCATTAACAGTGGAGGCAAAATTCCACCTCCTGAGCAACCTCTGTTTAATCTTTTAGCCAAACATTGACCGCAGTCAGTATCCGCATTATTTTGATCCACATAACTAGTGAATTGTCTATTCGTGTTATTTGGCTGATTAACGCATGCAGTCAAAGGATGCGTTTTCGAGAGAAGCCTCAATGTCGATGTACATGCCCAGCGCGTATTTATTCTTGTTGAATATGCCTCCAATTTTTCTTATTAGATTTTGAACCGCACTCCCGGAAGATTTTCCCCTTTGGTAAGCATGTTGCATCTCAGATAGAGCACGCATTTGCAAGACAGTTTTGCGCACATGGATCTAGACCATTCTCTCTACGCTTTTAAGTGTGAAAGAAGCTAGACTTTTAGGTCTGTAATGTCTTCTTTCACTATTCGCCAGGATACCAGTATGTAGCAATGAAGATTCTCTTCAGATTTACCACCAGCTTATCTATACCTTTTTGTCATATAACTGGGTATATACCATCGGTGTCAGCCGACTTCAAGCCATCAAAGGAAGCAACTGCATATTTTAATTCTGCATCCGTCACCAGAATCGATACCACCTATGGCGTACTGTGTTATTTAGCTCACTAGCAGTTTCGTTAATAGGAGCTAGCTCAGAGGTTACCTGGGAAAGGAACCTTAAGCATGATTTTCTGAGTGATTTCAGCTGGTTGATCTTCCGCTTTTGAGAACTTTGACTAGGCTTCTGGTTTCAAATATAGTTTCGATCTTTTCGCCGAAGTCTAAAATGAGGTTGAGACCTCGCATCCGATTCCTCGAATTTTGTTTCCCATATCTTAACCCTCTTAGCCCATATCTCGTTCCCTTTGGTGTTTAGGGATTTTCTTGAAAGTTGGTTTTCCAGCGAGATCCATGTTCCGTCCATCCGAATTGCAATTCTTGCTAGTTGCAGCATCGCTTCAAGCCGGATCTTGTGCTTTGGGGAACCCACCACCAAAGTCGTTTCTGAGATTTCAACACATTATCCGACTTCCGTCGACCAAAACTACGACCTTTGTGCGTGTAAAAACAGCGCTGGTTTTGTTTTAGTCGATAGGTTTGACCGCTTTATGGCATTTCTGTCCAGTGGAACTGCAAGCATTGTTGGTTGCAACATCGTTTCATCCGAGCGTCGTTCATGGAAAGATCTATCGGCAGAAAGAGTGCTGGAAACTTTCTTCCTCTTCATCTTATTCGGGACAATGTGTTTTAACATGAATACCCGTCTGTGAAGACATACACCCTTGGTATGAACTGAAGCCAATCTAGAACCTCTTCCAGCCAGTACAACAGGAGGACCTTTCCGAGATTTGGGCTTAAGCCACAGTCACCAAAACGCACCCACAAGGGGGCCTACATCAGCAAGTTAGGGTAGGTCCGAGATCCGGGGGGCTCCTGATTCCCATGATACCGTGATTTAGGTTATGGTATGGACTACTGATAATCCTGCCGCCAACAAGCCTTTGTAACTTGTCAAATCGTAGCATAGATAAGACCGGTACATTACTTGGCCCCTCTTTTTATTTGACAACGTAATTGATGGGCAAAGCCTTGATAATTATTCGAGGGCACTCTGGTTCGTGACAGAAAAAGGGGGCGCACTTTCAGATCGGAGATTGTGTTCGGTTTTATCCGAATGTTACTTCCGCTGACTTCTTTCTCTTTTTCTCGACGCTGCTGGGGGAGTAAGGCTTTTAGTAAGGCTTTTAGTAGTTGCGGTTTGTTTGAGCCGTGCGTTTGTCCCTTATCTTCGTTTTTTCTCTATCTGAACCTTATACGATAGTCTTTCAAAGTGCGTCTCTACTGCAACCCGTTCCAGCTTTTCGGTTTCCCATGGCAAGGCGTCAAAAACAAGATTCTGATCAACCACTGGTCTATCGTAATGGAGATCAAGCGTAACAGATCTCCTGTACTTTCTTTATGATTTCTGCATTCTACCGAACATGTCGAATAAAGAGTCGCAGGAGTCATCGGAGCCAGTGAGCCAACTGCTGGTTGGTCAGTGCCTAGATCGGTATTGTTTTTGTTTTTAGTTTGTTGGTTGGGGCCTCCAGAATCCGGATCCCGGTCGCAGTCGGAAAGACCACGGGTGGATTGTCTTTATGCGAGTACCATCTGGAGTATTATCCTTTTGGGCCACCTCCATGCTTTTAACCGTTTCACGTCTACTTTGAACGACTTTGGCGCTTAGATTGACGTTTCAACTGGGTTCTTTGCAGAATTTCAGGATATTTGACTCTTCAGCTTTCCTCCGACAACAAAGCAGCCAAAATAAGATTGAAAAAGGTAGTACTTAGGTATGCGAATGGGGCAATTATAGGTCATATAAAAAATTTATTCAAAATCAATTTCAATCAAGTACATGTTGGCCATTATTATATCTGAACTTTTGCCATTTTCCGGGTAACTTCATAACTCCATTGGTGTAGAACTTTTGTCGTTTTTCAGCGAAAAACTCGGCCAATTTTTTAACTACCAAGAGAGTTTTGCAAAGACCGAAGCAAATGGTAATCAGAGGGTGCAACGTACGGGCTATACGGTGAATGCATCAAAACTTCCCAACCAAGCTCTGTCAAGTTTTTCCGGATCATCAAAGACGTGTGTAGCCTAGCATTGTCATTTCTGTTGGCCAATTGTGGTGACTCTTTCTTGATAGCTTCATACAAACCGTCGAGTTGTGTTCAGTAGAAGATCGAATTGACCGTTTCGCAAAGTTCTACCAACTCATAACATAGATAATTCTCTTCCAATCCTACCAAACACTCAACATAACCTTGTTTGCCGTCAATCCAGGCTTTTGAAATCGCTTGTGCTCGGTCACCGGCCTTTGATCATGATCGCTTGCGTTGAATATTCCCGTATTTAATCCATTTTTCAGCGCCCGTAATCAGTCACTTCAAAAATGGTTCCATTTCTTTACGTTTCAGCAGCGTTTCACTGATGGTTATTCGGTCAGTTAAATTTTTTTTGCGTTAATTCATGTGGCACCCAGCTTCTTGAGTAGTAGGTGATTCCAAACTGTCATACGGTTAATGTTTAGTACATACGCTACCTCCACACAGCTTCCGTGCAGACACAGCTGTCTTCACAAAAAATGTAGTCTGACATGTCACCTTTCAAATACGTATTCGTTTGACACAATCCCATTAATATTTCCAGATAAATAGACACCAACACCATCTAGTGAGAAGAAACCGCGGAGACTTTTATATGACCAAAGGGACAGCTGTAGAAGTATTGACTGCTCTAGACACAAGGGTAAGATGGAGAGGAAGTTAAAATAAATTACAATATCACACATGATGCCTCGTACTAAGTGCCGATAATGGAAGTTAGTTGCTCTCTCTTGCTGTATTCCGAAAAGCATCTTAAATTTCGACTGACTTTAAGTCCTAGGTAGCGCCCACTTTGGATAGAGCATTCTTGTCAGGATTCGATATCTCTTTTAAAAATCAGATATCCGTTCATGGACATCCCATGCCTTGAATACTCGTATATTAAGGTATATCATCAGAGCAGTCCATTACTATGCAAGACCATCAATTCACATAAAGGACACCAAAAAATATTTCCAATGATAACTAATTATCGAAATTGCATTATTCATCGATCGAAAAGGATTTTCACTCATAAAAGATGAGCTCTGATGTTGAAAAGCTTTTTCTGTGCTCCTTTTGGGTCAATAACTTAATCACTGCAAGGCATCATCCCTCCAGAGAGCAATTTGCTTCTGTTTAAATCAATACCTCCGGTCTGCCATAATCGTGAGCAGAAACTTCTTTCAAAAGCGCATACCACATGAACGAGTATGTATGAGGAAACTCGAAAATCTCCTCCTGCTTATGGCTTCCTCTATTTCGTGTTCTACACATACAAATGTTTGGGCACGTATAGATGTACGAGTATCTCTACTATCCACATCTGTGCAGATTAATCGAATGAAAATAAAGCCCAACCAGCAACCATCTTTAGGCGATAGTCGTTCAGTTATGAATTTCTATGTTATTTTATCCTGAAGCCACCTTTGATTCAGAGATTCTTTCTTATTTTTTTATTTTAATTCTTTTTTTTTTTATTTTGCGGAAGTAGAACGAAAACAAAGGAAATTTTTAACGTTTTTATAAGGATATCCTTTTCAGGTGCGCGTCTCAAACAGTTGAACTCAATTGTTCAGATCTTACTCCTGCTGTTGCTCCTCTGACTTGGCTATTCTCGATTCGACTCTGCGACCAACATAAGGTAATCTAGTTAAAATGACAAAGCGTTGAAGGGAAAGAAATGAAAGGATAGCACCGGAAACCTGAGGCGGTACAGAAAACAGAGAAAACAGCAAAAACACTAAAAACTTTAAAAACAGAAAAAAACAAAACGACGAAAAGAAAGTCAACAGGATAATGAAATATCCTTTTTGTTTGTCAGATGTCGCTTCTGCTCGTTATTCACAAAGGAAGATATTATTTTTCGCTCTTCTATCGCATTTTCTTTTATTGTTTTCATTTTTGCTCAAATTTACATTTATTTTATGTCCCTTGTTAAGTATTGCCGTGTGCGATCGATCTACTACTCTGTCAAATCAACTCCTGGTAAACCAAATTACCAGGAACGGCTGGGAAACAGAAAACACCAACAGGAAGTATCTTGTGTTGCTACTTCCTACTTCCTATTTAACTCAGTTTGAAGAATATTGGTGACTGGGTGTTGTACGATAAGATTAGCCAATAAGCCAATGACATACGAATTTGCACGAGAGGGACTTCGGAGGGCATTTCGAAGACTGGTTTTGCTGATGCTGAAGTCGAAACCATTAACCATGTTGTTCGTAGGTCGCAGCATTCTGGTCAAAGTTTCGTTACAGCCGTAGTCAATTCGGTGAAAGTTGGTGTGGAAGAGAGGTGCAGACCTATTGATGGATATCATTTGGAGCAGCGTACAGCAGTCATTACAACCAGTGAATAGTTGATGAACAAATAGTACTTCAGCAATTTTTCGATGTTTTTTGAGCTGCTGAAGACTAATTAGCTTTAAACGATGGCTGTACGGAGACAAGATATACATATATATCTGTCCAAGATTGACTCCGTAATGCATATCGATTGAAACTGCGGTGAATAGCTTTCGTAGTAAGAGGACCAAACTTGGCCAGTATGGGCCAAATGATTGTAAAGTGAAGGGATTTAGTGATGTATGGGTTAGAGAATATTATCAATATGCTTCCGCAAATTGAGTTCCTTATCACATATAACAGGTGACAGGGGGTATAAATTCATTGCCGATAGTTTACCGTTTGGAGGAAGCAGAGGGCCCAAAAAACTAGAAGACTAGTTGGTTAAATTGAGAGAAGGTATTCACCATCACCCTAGTAAACTAGGGCTAAGAATATGAGGACGTATACAATTTAAGAAGCCTTTAGTTGTCGGCAAAAGAAGTCAAATGAAATTGTTGAAAAACACTGAAGGCTATTCCCACAATATTAGCCGTATATGCACTAATCGTCCGCCAACAGACAAAACCTATCAGGAATGCGCTAAGTACAACATCATAAACCAAAACTGAGAAAGAGGATACCCTACACGACTCCACGTTTGGAAATGGCCTTAGGCTAACTAAATTTGCTGTGGAATGAAGTATAACTATAACCAGCACACGGTTTCCTAACCTCAGTATTCGAAAAGGGAATATGAGATTACCTGGGCAAGGCACTTTCCAAGCACATGTGAGAAGATGTTCCCATATTCCGAGCGGCCAATGAAGAGAAGAGCAAGAACTACTTGTCTCCAACGAACGACTGTGGAATACTGTGAAGAGATTGAACGTGCAATAGCTGCAATTGTAACAATCCGTCAGAATTTTTGCTGTTCGCATTCCCTCAATAGTTTGCCAACTCCTTCACAACTTGGATTTAGTGATGAAGACCAGTAACTTCGAGGCAAAGAAGTCATCAGAAATGCCGCGAATGATGTGCAGGGTTTCACCTGAAGACCAAACACATGTTGCAAAACCACAAAATATTGTATTCTCAGAGAATAATGCACTCCAGGCGCTACTCTGAGAAAAGTGTTTAGAAAAGTTAAAAGAAGATATCGAGGCCAACAAAAGCCGAACGTCCTGTTCTTTTGGTGTAGGTGAGCAAAGCCAAAGGAAAGCCATCTCTGCAGACTGTTAAACAGCGAAGACGATCTTATTTCCATTATGAGACAGAAAAAGCTATTTAACTTGAGCGATGAAAGTCAATATTTCCGCGTACCCGACACACATACGATTATAGTAAAGAGAGCAATACCTTAACCAAAGCACAACAAGGCTACTGGGACCGACGTCATTCCATTTTTTTATAAATAGCGCGGCCTGGGGACTTGTGTATGGTAATCTTAAAATGTTTGTATACAGCGCGGGCGAAAGAAATTAAGGGAGGAAGAAAAGAGAGGTTCCGATGTACATTGGTCTTAAATGTTTGCAATTTTAAACGACTAGCAAATAGAGAACTCGGTAGGGTATTCCATAAGCGAATTGTACGGCTTAGGAAATAATCATGATATTTTTGAGTACGTCCAAAGAGACGGGTGTTATGATTGAAGGTTTTAAGAGGCGGAATGCTACTGGAGATTTCAATGGAGCACTTGTAGTGGCAGTAGCGGTAAAACAAAGCGAGTTATGAAACATTACGTAAGCGTTCGAGGGTGTCAATCGACTGAGTGATATTTGTATCATCTATGAGTTTAATCGCACGGTTTTGAATTCTATCTACAGATGCAGAGATGTTTTAGGATCACCAAACCAGATGTGGGCATTGTACTCTAATCAAGGGCGGATGAATATTTTAAATATTGGGACCTGATCAGAGGGGGTGAAATATTTCTTACATCGCTTGAGGAATCTAGACGTTTCGCAGCATTTTTGACGACATGAAATATGTGGTAATTACAACGTAAGTTGTCACTGATACACATACGAGTACAGGAATAGAAAGTCTTTCGGTTTCGGATACGCAAGTGCCATTCGTGGATAATGGCTTTAATGGGAGCAGGCAGCAACGTTGCGTTTTGGAAGCATTAAATTCCATTCTGTTGGTAGTGCTCTAATTAGTTATGCTGCCAATATCGGAATTTAATGATATTCAGCTGAATATATATATAGAAGCGCCTGACAAGAGACCATTGGTAAAAATTAAAGAGTGTCGGAGACAGAACGGGATCTTGCGTCACAGCATCTTTAAGTATCTTTTCTACTACTACATGAGTGCGAAAATGGATTTGTAAAATTGAAGATTCGACGCACAACACTAACCAGATGTGTTGAGCTTGCCGCACAGTTTATAGGGAATGGATTAGCTGCTGGAATGGCATTACAAATGAGAATGGAGGATAAAACAGAATTTCTAATGTTTTTAAGGAATGACCAAACATTTTAACTACCTTTGAGACATTATTCATTGTTAGGGACATTTATTATTGTTGTTGGTCGTTTTAAAATTTTAAACGCTCATAAAAAACGTTGCTGTCATTTCTGGCTCGCTTGAATATTTCTCTAACCCTGACAGCCTCCTTACAGCTCGAGTCGGACCAGGCCTTTCTTTTGGTTTGATACTGTGATGAAGAATAAAGGATCTCATTCTAAAGAGAATATTGTCTGTGATCATATCAGGAGCTAGGTAGATCGTCGTTATGGTATAAACATTACAACCCGTTAAAATTTCTAATCTAGCTGTTACGTCCCCTCTAATTGGCTTTCTCACATTACCTGATATGACACAGTGGTCCGATGAGCCTAGAGGGGATAGAACATCGATGTTGTACTTATCAGGGTAAAAAGTTTAATTCAAGTTCCTGGTGCTGGTGCTATGACTCCCAACGTCTGCTATTCGTGTGGGCTTATTTACAAGCTGTCTTGTCAGGTTGTCTTCCGCAGCGAAGAATGTTGAAGCCACCAAGAATTCTGTTTATTGAAATCGCTCTTAATAATGATGTCATTATGACGATACAGGGATACAATTCTTTGTATCGAGTCAGACAGAGCATCAAATTCAATTCAAAGGTCAAGTTTTAAATGGTCTCTCTGTAGCTAGAGATTATAATCCTCAGCTCAAGCACTTTTTAGGACGGATTTTTCAATTCTGTACAACTGCCTGGCTACTACAATACGAAGACCGGTTTTACTATCATGACCTTAAAGGGGGCTTTTGTCGTGCTAATTTGGCGAGGTTAGTCTGGGCTTCCGACCAATTAACCACTCAAGTTTATATGAGCCATCATAACACAGATTTTCAAGGATTGCTTTATGGTTCGTCTTACTTGTTGCAATTGTTGTACTTCATGACAGTAAAAGTTTTGATCACAGACAACTTTAGAGACATATTTCAGCACAAAATCGTATCAATAGAGTTTTTTTTCGATAAGACTTGCTGTGCAATACCAATCAGGGGTATTCAGGGTCAAGGTTTATGATCAAAAAATTTTGTTAAACATTGCAGTCTGCCACATTTCACTACTACTAGAAGCTACTCTACGGCAACACTACCCATGCGATTTGTATGTTTAATTTTCCTATCTCACGCGCGATAAAGCCATCTGTCACCATAAGTTACAACTTTATCTTGGTGAAAAGCAAAGGCGGTGGTCCATGTCTGTTAACAAACAAAATTGAAAGAGACGACGCTTTTGACGTATTTTTAGCATCTCTTAGGCTCTTTCTACGTAATAGAATATTAAAATTCCAGGTGGAATAATATTTCCATTTGCAAACATAATCCACAATCCATTATTCTCTGGAACATGGGTCAAACGAATAACTCATCGGGATCACTTAATAATTCATAACAGGACTGGGTAGACAATTGTTTCGTAGTGACTCCCATTGCGCAACCCAAGTAACCAAGAAAAGGAGGAGACCAATTCGTTAGTTCTGGTGAAAGTGCCTGAAGGTGACTACAGAGACTGTATGCTATTTCGAGGTTAAACTAATTCCAGAGAACTTCATTAATGGATGTGATTATGTTTGTACAATTGGTATTAGCACAAGGACGACGATGAGTACCATCATGAGTATGAGTTCAATATCGCCAGAAGGTGGTTTAGACAGGAGCAGACCGTGCCTCTGGGAAGACAAATAAATCTGCAATTATGAGGATTGTGCCGTATTTGACAAACAGAAATTTCATGGTGATCGAAGTGAATCCTACTTGCAGGTAGGACTCCAGAGGCTAAAACAAAGAACATTTGCGGGACTTGCGTGATCAAAGCGCTTTTGAATTGAATTCTGAGAATTTAAAGGCTCCGTGTAAATGTGCCGTTCATATGTCGCTTATAAGCGTTTCTTTTTCTTTGAATTTAGACGACAACGTTCTATTAAGGAACACGAATAATATCGTGCCTGCCGATATAAAGTGCCTCAAGAGACAATTCCTCCGCCACTTCATTCCCCGGAATACCTTCAGAGGGAAATTATCTTTGACATTTCGAATTTATAATTATGCACATATACGCATATTTGAACCATTGACAAATCACAGACCCAACTCTTTGACTTTGAGTTTGACCTTGATATAGATGTATGGTATTGCGGGAGGCAACCGAAATCCTTGTCCTCCACCTCCTCCCGTGATTATTTTGGTATTACACGTATCTTCTGGTTGATTGATTTACCTGTTCATTGTTTTCGGATAAATTTAAAGGACCCTAGACAGGCATTCAAGGGAAAGTAAACGTTTAATAAGTAACAGATACTTAATCCCGTGGCCATTAAAAAGAAAATTTAGCGAAAAAAAGTGCAGAAGTTTTGCAGAACGTTTTTGGCTGATTCCGTTAAAAAATGATTTTCTATTTTGTACTACCTTATAAAGAAAATTAAGCGGGACACTTTGTCCAAGGGTTTCATTAATGGACCTGTCACTCAAAGTCGGGGGTAACGAATGGAGTAACCTATTCTTTGCGGAAAAACAACCGAAATCCTCGAATGCTAAAGCTAACGAATTTGTTCTAACGCCCCCATTTATTTCATTGAATGCAAGCTTAGACTAACTTAAAAACTATGACTTAAAAAACTAACACGAATTAGGCGTTTAGAAGTAGGAGAATGGTGGAGGA
This sequence comes from Volucella inanis, assembly GCA_907269105.1. Classification (NCBI taxonomy): domain Eukaryota; kingdom Metazoa; phylum Arthropoda; class Insecta; order Diptera; family Syrphidae; genus Volucella; species Volucella inanis. The sequence continues at coordinate 129,317,706 of OU026157.1, forward strand.
GATCAAGTTTAAGACGAGAAATGCTCAGGTTAACATCAAAAAGTGGGAAGTTTGAGCATGATCTTACGGAGCATGCGGAAGATTGCTTCATTAGAGCCATAAGAGGTGCGGTGGGTTGGGATATATAATAAAAGAAACGAGTACAGCGTAAATTACGAGGGTTAGTGTTGAAGGAAATAGAATTGTAAAGGGAAGCGCAATCCACAGAACCCGAGAGCAGTCGATGAGCTACATCTCTGCATTTTTAGAGGGTATTCAGGTTAGGAAGTTTGAGGCGGTGGCGATAGGAGGTAAGATAAATGGGTCATTCCAGGGTAGACCACTAAGAGCAAATCGAAGAAAACGACGTTGAATGTTCTCGATTCGGGATATATGAATGCGCTAAAAGGGGAAACACAATTGGCTGGCATATTCAAGGAGGGTCCGGACAAGCGTGATGTAAAGTGACCTTGTCTCATAAGGGTTGCAAAATTCTTTTGACCAAATTTTGATAACACCGAGCGAGCTTCGTAAATGGATATGGAGCAGTGTTTGATAATCCCCTCAAGATCGTTTATAGTTAAAATGAGAAAGAGGGGACTTATATGGCTGCCTTGTGGGACACCAAAAGTGGCTAAAAAATGAGTTAAGAAGGCTGACCTAAAGCGAGCGTTATAGTAACGGTTCTCTAGATAAGAAGATATCCATTTTAACAATATGGGGTCAAAGCCGAGGGAAGACAATTTGAAAAGGATCAGTTGCTGTGATATTTTATCGAAGGCCTCATTTTCTAGGATTAAAAGCGCAAAATATACGAATTCAACTAAGTTTGTAGTAGTTGATCTACCTTTTAGAAATCCGTGCTGGCTGGATGATATAAGTGACTTGTACTGAAAGCTTAGAAATTCATATAAAAAACTTCCGAAGATTTTAGTTATTTGGTAAAGCTTAGCAATGGGACGGTAGTTGGTTACTTAATTTTTTGATCCCTTTTTGTGAACCGATGTTATGAAAGAGGTCATCCAAACTTGGGGGAATTCACCTTGTGTGAGGGACAGATGGAATAGGGTGGAAAGTGTGTGCAAAAGATTGGAGGCATCTGGCCCATAGGGACCGGATAAAAATTCATCATTGAGATTTTGTAACTTTTCTTCGATAAGGGTGGGATCAAAAGATTGAGAGAGAGAGGAGCCAATGGAGAAATTTGGAAGGTACTTGAAATATATGGGGTCAGGTACGAAGAAGTTGTCTGTAAATTATTGTTTAAATGAGTTTGCAAAATAGTTAGCGATAGTATGTGGGTCGGTCGATGATATATTATCAAACAAGAGAGAGTTAGGATACCCATCTGATTTTCTTTTGTAGTTGACGAATTGATGGAGACAGCATCAGATAAGGATAGGTTGTTCAAATCAAAAGAACATTTGCTAAGATAGGTATTGATTTTGCGAAAATTAGCTTTATGGAAGTTTTAAGAAGAGATGGTAGTTGAAGAAGTGGGCTGGGATAAAGAGTTATGGAAAAATGAATAAAGAAGGGGAGGGTGAAAGTTGTCGACAGTTGATAAATTAAAGGGACAGAACGTTACTGTGGAGTTAATAAAATCATTAGTGATTCTATTAGATTAGATTCTATTCAATGAAAAGACATTCCTTCAATGAACTGGCGTTTGAGCGGTAAAAAATAAGTTTTAGTCTGATGAAACCTACTTTAGCAGGGGCAGATTTCAGTTTTCAAACATAAGGATATCGTCGATGGAATCACTTAGGTCAATTAGTTAGTCAATTGCTTTAATAGCAAACATGTAGGATTCAATAGGTTTAGCTTGCAGAATGTAGCAATATATAACATACAGGGACCTGTTGGGAAGTATTATTTTAATTGAAACGAGGTCAAATTTGACAGAAGAAGAGATTGTGATGAGAGAGGAGTTGAGGCTGTTATGTAGGGTAAGTAGGACACCTCCACACGAAGAATCAACTGTAGGGATGGCAGGATCATTTGATATTGGGAGAGAGTGATCGTCATCTCGGAAAACATTATAAGAAGATGGAAATAGCTTCTGGCTCTTTATGTCGAGGATCAGGTTGGTTTCTGTAAGAGATCTTAGATCTTACCGCCATCCAAAAAATGCTCCGCTTTAAGAGCGGAGCACACAAATACGATTTCTACTACATTGACTAGGCAAGAACGAGCGCGATGCTATTTGGATGAGAAGTTGCTAAATAAGGGAATCTTAGGCAAGAAGTCGTACGCTTTCAGAATGTTAGCAGGCACTTCGTTACAATTCGCATTAAGGCTGAATTCGAAAATATAGACCTGATTTGCATTCATGGGATTACAGAGGATTAGGATGACAGCATCGAAGGTGATGTTTAGAATGAAAACATGCTTAGTGCGCCAGCTATAATACAACGATTGCATAGCCGTCTTTGACCGGATAATCGGAACATTCATCAAAATTCCAATGAAAAACTCTAATCGCTAAAGACCGATAGAAGCTTTGCCGATTGAGTTTCTCTCAAGCAAGCGCCCTTATACAAACTGCAATGGAATAGTCGTCAACTATTCTCGTTGACAACAAATATAGGCAGGTACACATAGGCACACAAGAAGCATATGAGGCTGCATCGTTTGTCCGATCTGATTGTCATTCCACAGAGAAGAAGGAGGACTACATTAAAGACAGCTTCTACGAGCTCTTGGATAACACTCATGAGCAGTGCCCCAGATTTGACTGGGAAGAGTTGTAACAAGCATGTCGTAACTAGCATGCCGTTCCCGTATCTCATAATCCATTATGGGGCTTGGTAGTCTCCTGATCAATTAACCGTTAAGCATTGCGATCGACGCGAGGTACTCCTTCAGTATTAAAGATGTCCGAACTTATCGAGAGGCCAAAATCGACTTGGACCATTACCTTGTTGCAGTTAAGGTACGATTGCAGATATTCCGAACATCGCAAAGGCAAGCTTATTTTGTGAGGAAGTTTTACTATCGCGAGGGATCGCCAAATCTTTTTTCGATCCAGACCCTGAAGAAGTCCCATGTTACTAGCTTCAAGTATCGAAGATCAGATGCCGCCTCTGCTGTGCTGGGTTTCAATTGGCCACCACAACGAAACCACTGGTTTGATGAAGGGGAGATTGAGGAGGAGAATTGAAAGATGCTACTAAAGAAATGAGATCTGGAAGTTTTATCAATTAAAAAAACATGCCACGGACACAAACTCTGAACCCAAGCAAGCCGGTGGAGACGAATAGACGCTACATAGCAGTAGAATTGCAGCCGATACTTGGGATTCGGAAATAGCATTCATGTATACTATATAACGGCGAAGACGAATCAAATATCACTGCCAGGCAGAATGAACTTTTGAACCTAGACAATGCTGACCAACAATTTCATCCACTCCGCCTGGATTAAGTGAAGATAGCTATATCCAAGCTTAAGACCAACAAAGCCGCTGGAGCGGATGGCCCGACTTGCAAGCTCTTTAAGGCGGCAGGTGATGACTAAGTAAGGCGCATGCATCAACTCATCTGTAAAATATGGTCAAAGAAAGTATGCCCGTTGAATGTGTTAACGCCTAGCCATCCGTCAACAATGTGATTGTTTCATATTTATGTAGATTTAGGCAATGAAAATTCTTTAACGACCAAACCTTTACACTCTGGCATACCTGCAAGAAACTAAAGAAGTCCAAATCGATACACACAACCCATTGATTGATTTTAAGGCCGCGTATGAGAGCATCTGTAGAGACGAGCTATACAGAGCAATATCTAGTTTTAGAATCCCTGCCACACACTTCCGTTAATGCAGGATGACGATGCAGGTTGAGCACTGCTCCATCAAGGTCGGGAAAGGACTCACCGAGACCTTTTAAAATAAGGCTGTCATGTGATTTCTTTTAAATCATTCTTGAAAGTATAGTGCAAAACTTATGTATGCTCTAATACAAGAGGCACAATCTTTTAAAAGTCCGTCCAAGTCCTAATTACTCGCTTACGCTTATGACATTGACATAGTCAAAGAAAGAAGGATAATGTCAGTGGCGTTTTCGTATATATTGAGACGGAAGCGGAGAAGATGGGTTTAACGGTCAATGAGGCAAGACTAAGTAAATGCTGTTAACAAGTAAAGACAGACATCTCGGACAGAACGCCACCCTCGGCAGATGCGACTTCAAGGTATTTAAGGACTTTGTCTACCTAGGACACCAGCGCTGAGATCTAACGAAGAATAACTCTTGCCAATGGCTACTTCTTTGGGCTAAGAAGGCAATTGACTAGCAAAATCTTCTCTCGAACAACAGAAGTGATCTTATGTAAGACCTTAATCATCCCAGTTCTGTTCTATGGCGCAGTCGCATGGACTTTATGAAAAATGGATGAGGGTGATCCTGGTTGCTTTGGGGAGAAAATTCTTTCGGTGATTTTTGGTCCCGTCTGCATAGACGAAGAGTGGAGTAGGAGATACAACGACGAAATGTACAGGTTGTCCAACAACTGGAGAGGCTGGGTCATGTAGGATGGATGGACAACAGTGCTCCGATCCAAAAAGTCTTTTAATCTGCTCATGAGGGGCAGCGCAGTGGAGAAAAACCGCGACTCAGGTGGCGCAAGCAAGTGGGAAGGGAGCTCAGCCAACTTGGCGTGGGAAACTGGGGGCAGATAAGTAAAAATCGAGCTGGCTGGAGAAGCTTCTTGGTAGAGGCCCAGGTCTACCCAGAACTTACAGCACCTTAATGTAATAAACAATTGTTTGAAACTACTCATGAACAATCTGGTTGGTTCAGATCAGTGCGTGCCAGGAAACTCTGAAGTTGATTAAATATTCATACTGCGGCTGATCTTGGCCAAGATCCGAGGACTGCACTATCTATTTGTCGACTTCAAAGCCGCGTATAAGAGCATACGAAGGGATGAGCTAAATAACGCCATATGTCGAGTTTTGAAATCCTCTCCAAACTCGTCAGATTATGCAGAAGGACTGTCAAGAATTCTCCCTTTTCAAGAAGGTTTTAGAAAAGGCGACGCGCTGGCATGTTGTGAGGCTTTTTTTTACCTAGCCCTACTTGGATACTCGGATGATATCGATGTGATGCCATCAATGAAGCTTTCGTGAGTATTGATGCAAAGGAAGAAGGGCAAAAGGAAGTACATTCTGTCATCAGAAAAAAGGACGCTTGGCCGCACCCATTTCCATCATTTCGCAGTTATTACACTGACCTGGATAAGGACTTCATTTGGCTTTGCTCCGTAGTTAGAGACAACTGAAAAATCTGACGTTGAACCGCTTTTTGTTTGTGCTCAGGAGGCAATTGAGTAACAGAGCCCTCACTCGAAGCACTATGTAAAAAAAAACCCTAAATATCCGGATTTTGCTCTATGGCAGAGGTTGAGAATTAATTGAAAGCGGACAAAGAAGCACTTGTTGGTTTCCAGAGAAAGACACTGCGTGAGGAATAGAGAAGGAGATTCAACCAAGATCTGAACGGTCTGTACAGCGACCTTGGTTTAGTCGGGCATCTACTGATCCAATTCTTGATATGGCTGGGATATATTGAGAGAATGGACGTCACAGCCCTGATATAAAGTGTCTTCGAGTCTAACCCCGACAGGACAACAGGTTCATCAGAAAGTCCTTGCTGGATAGTTGTTCTGTTTAAGGTCTGAACATGCCAAGTGCAGATCTTAACTTCGTTGTCCTTTTTTCGTTTTGCTATCGAGATTGAGAAACCTGTTTCAATTCTGTTAGCTTGGTTACTTCTATATTGAATTAGATTGAGATACTTTGACGTGAAAATTCAAGTAGCTCCTACAATCAATTATTACCTATTCTGCGAGAGTATATCTAACAGTGTTTTAATAGAAACCCTGACACAATCAAGTGAAAGTGAAATTTGTTCAGGTTAACCAAATTTCTAACATGATGATGACAGCAACTATATACGGTTGTAACTCCTTGGGATACGGTAGCTTTTGAAGCGGAGCCAAATAAATTGACGTGAACAGATGACCGAGGTAATATCTAAGGGAACGAAATGTGTCGTAAGACCCCAATCAAAAAGTAATATCTTGGGATTATAGTAGGATACAACTGATGTACCATTGTGAGCGATGACTTGACGTTACGATCTTGTGGGAGGACTACATCACGAGTAACATCGAAATTTCATTTCATTTCGCTTCCACATTCTTATTTTTCGTAGAATACCCCTAACACTCATGAATCTGTGTTGAATCTCCTGTTTTCTTTAACGAAAAAGACACATATTATCAACACGACACGATTTATCTTACGCTGACCTTCAACTGAATGTTTGTTCAATCCACATCAAAGCAAAGGTCATGTATCCTTATCCATTGGAAATAGACCAACACTTTTAGAATTAATTAAATGAAGAGAGTAATTTTCTCAGATAAAATCTTTGACCTATGCCAGACAAGAAAAAAAGAAAAAAGAATTAACTCAAGCCCACGTGGGAAAAAGGCAAAAAACCACACAAACACATTATCTTCTTGGGAGTACTATGCCCAGAAGGCAGATGGATAGAGTATCAAACTGTCATGAATAATAACTCTTGACACAGCTCAATTTGTCTTTCAAAATTAATTCGTTTAGTGCCAAAAGTCAAGGGAAAACTTTTATCAAGATCACACTCTATGTACATTCTCCACACCTATTATAGATACATGACACATTCATGTGTTGTTCTAACATGGCAACAAATCCACTAATTAGGGTAATCTAATGATGGTACTTCGGGTGGTGGGAAAGTTTTCTTCCACCAATCGATATACGAGAAGTTTTCGGATGTAATTCATGTAATAAAGCGAGGACATCGTTTAAGAAAAGTAACAAATGGGACAATTTGGTCGCACGTTTTCAAAGACAAGAGCGCAGAAAATGTAATAAATGGGTTCTTAAGGATGTAAGTACGAACAAAATACTTTTGTTTGAGAAATTGTTGTCCTTTTTCCTTTGAGAATGCATATAAAGTATCATTAATAAAATTGAGAAAATGTTTAGGAAATAGACTTGAACCTTGTGGCACTTCAAATTAAAAATCAACTTAACCTACATCTTCGTACGGTCCCAATAAGAAAAGCGTACAAGTGATACATGATCCTTGGGGGTGGTCCAAATTTCATACAACAAATTCTTTGACATGTATGTGAAGCTATGTTCCAGACTTATTTATTGCCAAGGATTAGGCCAAAGTATGTCACACTTTTTAAGTGCTTTAGTGCCATCTATCTGAACGCTGGGTAAATTCTTCTGTCGGTGAATAACATAAATTCAGACTTTTCTGAGCCACAGGAGTAAAACCATTCAAATAGGTCATCTAGGATGGTTTACTTATGTGTTCGTTCTGTTTCTCCTGTAGGAACAGAGCAATTGGACAAAATCATGGTCAATTGTACTCCTGAAATGTTCTTTAACTGGAATTTCTCAATCAAGTGCCTACAATACAAGCGCGGAGTACTTAGAGCCTAATGCCAATATAGGGTGGACACTCCAAGAAGAAGTACGTCACTGGACTATATACGCCCAGCAGACTTAGTGTAGTGCCTGCCACAAGGAGCAGACTGCAGTCTTTCGTACTGGAGGACAGCAGGAATGAAAATATGTATCTGGTCTGTCGGCAACCTGGAGAAGAAAGTCATTTTCAGCTTTAGCCATATCAAACTCAATTTACTAGCGTAAGTTCGGGTCCCCAGAAGCCCTAAGTCTTGCCTAGTGACTTCATCAGCATTCAAATTTTCCTAGATCCCATTGTAATCTACGACCAAATCAAGATTCCATGAATACGGCCTTACAAATGCGTTTAACACGTCCTTGCATTTCCGAACTACCTCCTCCTACCTAGCTCCTAAGCAGACGCGGATAATGTAGCTGAACTGTGTGTTGGATTATGTCTAGCTATTGTTTGCTCTAAAGCTCAGGTAGCCCTAGAGGTGTACTAGTAATGGGCTTTCAGTCAATCCTTTCAAAACTGTGGTTGTTTCATTTTCCTGACTCATCTAGTGCTTAAAGGCATTACCATCCAATTCTCCAAAAAAGCTAAGTATTTGGGTGTCATCGTGGATAACAAACTTCTCTAGACTGAACATATTACGTCGAAAGCTTATTAGGCGCTGGCGGCCTTCTGTCAGTGGAGAGGAACTATCGGCAAGACATGGGGCCTGTCACCGAAAAGGGGCCTTTAGATGTGATTGCTGTCTTTACCAGACTCCAAAAAAAGGTCTCTCTCGGTTGCATGGGGGGGTTTCCATAGCACTCCTAACTCCGCTATAGACGAATTGACATTCATATCACGGGCTGCACTCTCAAAGCCATCTGCAATGACACCAGAACTTCCGTTGGGGAATCGATTTTCCCTATGTCCAGATGACAGGTCCAAAACCAATATAGAATGCAGCGCTGGTGTCTTTCTAGAGGACGACAACGTTAGATTTCACTTCATGTTAGGAAAGCGTTAGAAAAGTCGGATGTAGTCTTCCAAGAGGATGGCAGCGAATTATATTGCGGATAACTGGTGTAGGAGGCGAAGCATTTGAATTTGTGGCGATAGCCCAGCTGCACTTAGAGCCTTAATTAACTCTCTTACCACTTCCAAGCTAGTTTAAGAATGCAAGAAGTGCGGGAAGTGAAATCGCCGATGAACTTGGCGGGCAAGGTTCAGAGGAGAGTTTTTCGGGAGTTTTTCGGAACCCAGACCTACATTGGGTCTTCTTGCGTCCTCAATTAAAGCTTTAATTCACAGTTGGGTCTCACAGTTGAGCACAACTGCAGAAAGCATAGCCCTCCGGGATGCAGGCAGACCAAACGAATGCTTCCCGACATCTCTAAGAAGTCAGCAGCCTTTCTCCTGTCCCTCAGCATAAAAAACTACAGGTTGATTGCTGGCGTAGCGATGGAGTTGGGCATACTACTAGATATTGTAATAAAACTACTCGAACGCGATTAATTAAGTCTTGATCTTTGTTGGATATTTGGGATGAAGTAACAGGGTCATCAAAAAATCTGCAGGCTGTGTTTCCATCGTTTGTCATTCCATAACCTGGTTTTGGGTTGTCGACTAACAAGTCCATTTAACATCGAAATTCTTCTTGAATCCTCTTTCTATTTTCTTCAGTTTGCCATTGATCGATTTACATTTTGAAAGAGATATGAACGAAACATTCGAAAAACCGAAACCATGCGTGTAATGAGAATATCACTTGCCTGAGCATGGATTACCTGATATAAGCTGAACAGGGATGTTAAAAAAAAGTTGACATTTGAAACTGAAAATCGTTGCTTATATTCGCTCATGTCTAAGCTTCCATTGCAACTTCATTTGGAGATAAGATGAAGATTCCTCATTTCATTTCAATGTGAACTTTGGGTAGTATGATCGAGTCAATTTTAAAGTGGCGATTTTGAAATATACTCGGTTATGTTCAAATTTTAAGGATACAATTCTTTTTCGCTTCAACAATAGCTTCATAGCTAGAAACTCGAAGCAACGAGTTCGCAGTCAGTGGCATTCCAACTTAGGAAGGACCCAATGTCATCATTTTCCCAAGTCAGGCGGATACATTTATGATCTTCTACAGTTGCCAATACTTACTGGTAAACTCTTTTGAAGCCTACGTACACAACTTAAAGCTATTTCGTACTACTTAAACTGACTAAGTCGTATAAGAAGTTATGCCGAAATTGTCAATTCGATACAAAAAGTGTTTCGCTGATGCCGAGTACTAAATATCAATTAGAGTCGGCGTATCATCACGCTTGCGTACCTCAATTCTTATATTGGGTGATGAACGTTAGAAGGACTTACTTCAAGTGCTCTCCAATAGTATTAGTGGTGATGAGTCTGCCTTTTCTAGCAAAAGCACAACTACTTCACTTGCAATTTGTAACTTACCCTCAAAAAATGTTGTAGTAAAGGTTGTTGGGGTGACCGATGGGTTCGAGAGCTGGAAATAAAGCTCGCTTCTGTATATCAAAATGTCAAGAATAATAATTTCAAAACCAACCATCAGCGGTCCAATCAGTAAGATTCGGTCCAGCTAAGCCAAAGAATTTCGAAACCCATCATTAGAACTAAAAATGCGAAACAGTATTTAAGAAATTTAACAAGGATTTCCTTCGGATAACTAAGCCAAGTACATTCTTAATGAAAGTCAAATAGGGTCTTTCAATTACTGCCGCTAACCATAGAAAGCTCTGGCACAATCACAGGGATCACTGCCCAAAATCTATCTATTTTCAAATTGTCTCAAACTCAATCCGTTCTGTCGTTAGCACAAAATCTATGACACAAAGTCCAGTAGGATGTCGTAGGTGTACATATGTACGTGTATAGGTTTAAATTGCCTCTAACAGAAATAATTCAGATAATCGATATCGTTTGTGGCGATTTGTGTTGCAAATGACTGTCGTATGCTTTTATTCCACGAGATATCTATCTTTCATTCCATTCAGATACTCCTCCTAGTCGTGTCGTTGTCGTCATGGTCTTCCATTTTCTTTTGTTCTGTGTCTTTAGATTCTCAGATTATACTAAGAAGTTTTTTTTTTTTTTTTCGTATGGAGACAAAGATGTCCTTTCGATTGAGATATGACTGGAGTTGTCAAAGTCATAGCCCAAAGAGAGGACTACGTACACATACCCACAAAGGACATTCAATCAAGAATAATGTGCAATTCTTTTGTCTTTTGCACGAAGATAACGAAAGTAAGAGTAATCCTGGATTTTACGATCCATAAAATCACAATAAATCACAAAAGGGCAAAAAAACGGGACCGGAAAGACGACGGCAGAGACTCTGGAACCATTTCCGTGACAGTGAGGACTTCGGTTTGTGTTATTCGGTGAGAACGGCAAAGCGATATTTAATTCATCGTAAGTGGTCGTCATTGCCTATTTGTTAGATGATTGGATGGCTTTGGAGTTTTGTAGGTGGATTGGTTGATTTAATATTTTTCTTTTATATTTCTTAGATTTGTCACGTGCTCGAAAGGTATAAATGGTAGAGATTGTGATCAGAATGGCTCTTAAGGGGGGTTTAGATGACTTCACTGTGATTGTGAATTAGTGGATTCGAAAATCAATGTTTGACTTGGTAGATAAGTAAGTTGGTAACGTGTGCATACTATTAAATTAATTCTGAGTAAGATCCTATCTTTAGAAAGCTCGGGATTATCTGTCCTCGTTTGCCAATATTAACATGGTCTGGCCTTGGTACCATTGTAAATAATTGGCAAATCGGTTACAAGTGATTGCGGTCTAATCGGTAAACAGAGAGACTTAAACCTTGATGGTGGGCTCTCGACACTGCCATCGGTTAATGCCAATGTTAATACCAAACGCAGATGCATATAGGTATGGATTACCTGTGGGATACTACATAATTGTATTCGAAGTTTCGAGTGTATCTATGGCTTATAGATTACCTATAAGCAATATTTGAGTGGAATAAAAGGAGGGTATAGAGGAAGTTTAAGGAAAAACTGGGTCTTCATATTAACAGGAGTAGATGAGCGCTCCATAATAAAATTGTCTGTCATTAGTTGAGTATTACCAAGCGGTGTCAAAATTAATTTAGGGAAATTCAAAGAGTTATTGATCGAACCCAAGACTTTATACCTAAGCTTGCATTCTTCGTATTACATGCCGACATCTATTCACAAAATATTTACTCACGGAGCAGAAAGGGTGGTGGAAGTGCCATCTCACTAAGGCACTTTCTCCTGTTTCCGGGTGGCAGCGGACGAATTCTGAGGATGGAATCAAAGCTGCCGTCCACAGTTCCAGTTAGGTCGAACTAGTGTTATCTCTACATAAGCTGCTTCAACGTATTTGAATACAAAACACTAATTCAGGGTGTTGAAAAAGGTTGTGTGGCAGATAAGCCCTAAATAAGAGTCAACGATAGCACCCACATCCCCGAAACGGATTACTGGCTGCAGAATTAGGGTCCCAAAAAGGGCCTGCCCCTTCAAGTTAGTGGTTATGCGTGGGGTAAACTGCCGAACGACGTACAAAAGTAATTGTTACGAAGAGACCAAAGCCTGAAAAGACTGATTCACTATTGACGACTCTGCAAAACGAACAAAAAACAACGACTTTCGGGTCTGCACGTGAAATGTTCAGACTTTGAACAAGCAGCGTGCAGCCAAACAATAAGCGAAGGCCCTAGACTGCTACTTAGCAGATTTTACCGTCATCCAGGAATTGTGGTGTGAAGGGCCCGGCAAAAGAAAGTTGAAAAACTGTGATATTTACTACGGTGAAGGTTAATAGCGTCTACTTGGATGCGGATTTGTTTTAAGCGGCAAGAAGTTTTGAGCTTTCGACACATTAGTGAACGGCTTATAACAATCTGTATCAAAGGTGTGCCTTATATGCGCTTATGCCTCATCAGAGGAAAAGGAAGATGCTACCAAAGTTAGTTTCTACGAGCTCTTCGATAAAATCTACGAGCAATGTACAATGAATGACGTTAAAATCGTCCTAGGCAACATAGCCTTCGTACATGAGACCACGTCTGCAAACGGACTTAGGCTATCTGATTTCAATGCGCGACGTAACGTTAAAATAGCAAGTACACGGTTCCCTCACCACAATATCAAAAGGAGAACATGGCGGATAGTAGATCAGCAAACTGTCAACCAGGTTGATCATGTTGCGATCAACGTTAGGCACTCCTCAAGTATTTTAGAATGTCCGAACATTTCGAGCGGTTAACATAGACTCGGACCACCATCTAGTTGCAGCCAATTAACGTCTATGGATATCTCAGATGCCATAACAACGAGGAAATACAATGAGAAAATCTAACGTTGAATGGTTGCAATCGCAACAAGCCGCAAGAATCTTTAGTGATCGCGTAACCCTCAACCTGTTCAGAAGTCTTTTGCAGCCACCATCAAGTTTTGAAGTTTTGAAGTGGCTTAGATACCAAGAAGCCATCAGAAATGCCGCAACTGACGTGCTGGCTTTCGCTCGGCCACCACCACGAAAATTCTGGTTTGATGAAGAGTCCCAGCAAGCACATGCAGCAAAACAATATGCCCACAAAGCGGCGCTGCATAAAGGACGAGGGCGGCTTGTGAGTTGTATGAGCAAAAGAGTACTGGAAAACATCGGCTTCTCCGGAGAAAAAAGAAAGAAAATGAGAAGCGCGCATTCGAGGAAATAGAGAGGTGCACCTCCAGGAATAATGTTCAAAAGTTTTATCAAAAGGTAAAGAGATTTCTCTTAATAATAAGATCCGAAAGGAAACCTGTAGAGATGAACAAGGAAATCTTGTAGTAGAGTCACAGTCGGTGCTGAGGATATGGAAAAATCATTTCTGCACACTGCTAACGGAAGACGACACAAATTCCGCGATCCAATATTGATGATGCAAGTTAAGAATTCCGTCCACCCGACCAAAATGAAGTGAGGATAGCACACCCGTCCAACTATTTAAAACAGCAGAGGATGACTTAGTAGAGAGCAGACACCAACTTATTTCCAAAATTTGGTCAGATGAATGTATGCCCGATGAATGGAACTTCAGAATCCCTCTAAACTGCACCAACTATAAGGTATAAGTCTTCTGAACATCGCATATAAGATCAGCCGAGCGCCTGAAACCATTTGTCAACGATTAGATTGGAGCCTATTAGTGCGGTTTTAGTAAGTCCATAATCGATCAAATATTCACACTATGACAGATTCTGGAGAAAATCTAAAAAGTTTAAATCGATACTATACCCCTTTCTATCGATTTGAAAGCCGCATATGAAAGCATCTACAGAGACGAGCTATACAGAGCCATATTTAGTTTTGGCATCCCTGCCAAACCCGTCTGCTTGTGCAGGATAACGATGGAGAATGCTCGCTGCTGCATCTTAGTCAGTAATGACCTTACCGAGAAATGTGCAAAACTCACAATCAAACACACGAAGTACGATCTTTCAAAAGTCTGTCAGAAATGGGTCTAGCGGTAAACGAGAGCAAAACAAATTATATACTGACAACAAGAAGGAACATCCAACATCAACGAATCGGCCAGATTCGTCACAACCGACAGCTATAACTTCGAGGTACTAAGGGACTGTTTTACTCTCGGCTCTGCTATCACATCTGAAAACAACATCTCTCCAGAAGTCAAACGAATAAAAACACTTGCCAATCCCTGAGTCTTTGGATTGAGAAGGCAATCAATCAAATCCTTGAAGCACTTCTCATAAGCACTTCTTAGTATAGCCATAGCTTTTCCAGCGATGCCGTTTTTAATTCCTCAATCATTGCAACACTCCGTACTTTCATACGCCTCTTCAGTTCTGGGAACTGAAAAAAGTCGCATGTAGTTAAATTCGGTTGATATTATGTCAGCAGCAAGATTGTCGTGTTGAGCAGGTGAATTATCGTAATGAAAAAGCCATGAATTGTTTTTCTACAATTCCGGACGTTTTTTTCGTATTGCTTTTCGGAAAAGGCACATATCTTCAATGTAATACTCTTTGTTGGCCATCCGACCTTGATGTAAAAACTCCTCATGCACTAGACCAAACACCAAGGTAATCGAAAAAAACAGTGAATGACGTGCTTTTTTCGGTCTTCGATCTCCTGGGTGCTTCTTTGATCAAAATTAAGAAGTTTTTTCACAGCTTCGACGTTATCATCTTTCGATGCTGAAGCATCCATTGCGATGTTCGTCATGGCATTCTCTGTACTTCTGAGTGGAGTTTTCTTCTTTGAGAGGGAGTTGCGCATGTATACACTATACAGGATTGTCTCTTCTTCCTCTTTGTTCATGCAGCTTCTACAGAAATCATTTATAGAGATGCCAAGCCGTCTTGCATGCTTGCCTATAAGGCAGGGTCAGTGATGACATCTGTGATGGCGCTGAGATGTTTCCTATTTAGAAAGATCAAACTCTTAGAGCGATTCAAATTCAACTCTGGGCAGAGCTCTTTGGTCACTAGACATGTTGATCAAACAGTCAACCCAAGTTTTGTTCTTGTACGTAATTTGAACGTAACGATTGGTATACCGATGCTATCCTTTCCGGTAGATTAGGTAGAGTGGTTCCAATTTTGGCGAGCTCGTCGGCCCTACAATTCACTGGAATGTCTCTGTAACCCGGCAACGAACATAGGTGAAGGTTGAACTGCTCTGCCATCTTCCTAAGCGATGATCGGCAGTCACCTGACTGAGTCCAGGACTTGATAGCGGCCTGACTATTCGAAAAGATGCCTTCCACCTGGAACACGCTACAGTAATTTGGAAGACGGAAGAGACGCTTGGATTTAGCTTATCTGAGGAAACACCGCCACCAACCCCACTCTCAGTGCGATTGTTGCTACTTGCCTGCTGAAGATATCGTGAATATCAAATAAAACAGAATATCCAGTGCTATCTTTTGGAGCAGAAGCATGGATGCTTTGGCAGGAAAATTCTTCGGGTGAATTTCGGTCCCATCTGCATAAAGGGTGAGTGAAGAACTTGATACAACGACGAACTGTAAGGGATGTATCACTGAGTTGGCTGGCTCATATAAAATAGATAGACACCAACTCTCTGGTCCGAAAAATTTTCGTATCTGCCACAGAGGAAAACTGCGACCGTGGTGACACACGAAATTTTAAGAACATTCTCTTCGATCGATCGATCTTCAGAAAAAGAC
This sequence comes from Volucella inanis, assembly GCA_907269105.1. NCBI lineage: Eukaryota > Metazoa > Arthropoda > Insecta > Diptera > Syrphidae > Volucella > Volucella inanis. The sequence goes on from OU026157.1 coordinate 129,333,368, forward strand.
TGAAACAAAGTTACTGGATACAAGCCAAGGGATATTGTTCCAAAACAAACTGAAGTGCATTTCAAAAGAGACATGTTTAAGTCATTGATTGATTCACTTCAAGTAGAATATATATTCAACGCATTTATGCTCCCGGAAAGGTGAGATAAATTTACCTGCTGAACTTTTTTTCTTATCTTTCCCAAAACCTTTCGTGTTTAACCGGGCAAGTTTTTACTATTTTTCGACCATTTCTCGATTAGCTTGCCCTTAATTCTAATAGGAATAATTTATCTTTTATCAGGTGGCACCTTTCTTAACCTTTTTTCACGTATCCGACAGTGAGGCTGCTATTTCCTCTGCTTTGGTATTGTTAAAGGCCCACTCAAAGTTGAATAAAGGAATTATTATCACACCCAAATCAGGATACCCAGTGTTTCTTTTCGTCTGACCTTAAGAATACGGAAAGATGAAAACCCTTAACATAAGTATATCTCAGCTTATCACAGGATTGGTTTGCTTTAATCTCAAAAAGTTAAAGCTTCTTTAATCAAATTCCGGACTAACCTAGTTGATGTGTAAATAATGAAAGTTTTAACCATTCCTTTTTGAATCTAAATGCCACCGTGCTAAATGTTACCCCTAATGACCACTTTAATAGCACCAGTGCGCGTCTAATTACATTGCATCCCTAAGTTTTGCAACAGACTTCCTGTTTACTCTTATCCGCGAATTGGAATCTCCTAATTAACACTTAAAGTTGCATCTTCAGTCAGACAGAAATTAAAAACAGATAAACTCAATCGAAAAAAGTCAAACAAAATCAAAACAACAACAAATATGAAGAATAAAACCAAAAACGAAACCTTATTCCTGGCATATCCTTTAGTTTAGTCGCCCGGTGCTTGGTTCAAAATGTAATTTTGTTCTCTGCTTTCCGCTTTACTTTTATTCATCTGCTGGCCAAAGATTCAAAAGCAAAAGGAAAGAAAAAGTAAATAAACCACGACAACTTGGACATAAAAAAATACATTTAATGAAATCCCTTATCCCAAGGCATTCACTTTAATCCCGCAACCCCCCACAACCTACTACTCATCATCATCATCATCAGTAGAGAGTTCTTTTAGCCCTGGGCTAGCTGCATCTTAAGACAAAAAATTGCGGGCAATGCTACTACTCTCGCAGTTAAGATAAAACTTTGCATCCTGGCCTGCAGCTACAACATACAGAACATCGCGAAGGATAATAGCGTCGTTAATGAAGCATGTACAATAGTGAAGAAGTAAAATAAAATAAAAACGAGAAACGAGAAATAAAAAAAAAAAAAAAAAAATGAATGACAAAACAAAGAGGTGCTGGAGCGTTTGATAAAGTAGTTAAGTCGACCCCGCGCATCCTGTGCCCTACTACACAAGTTACGTACAATGCTTAATTATGTTCTCTGGTTTTTGAAAAAGAGGGATTGTATTGTATTACCTTAAATCCCAAGCAGTTTACCTTAGTTTACAAGCCAGAAGGGGCAAGGTTACTGTTCGCAACCCCCACTCTACATTCCAAAGGACAAGATGACATGACACCAGGCCACAAAGCGACAACAGATAATTAAAAAGTCAAACAAAACTTTAACTTCAATTATGAACTCTGGAGCCTTCTGCAAGTGAAGCCATTAGCAATCACTTTCGAAAAGTCTAGCTAAAGTTTGCACTTGAGGCCGCCCGACAACTACATAATCCGACTCTATCTCATGTTTGTCTTCTTAGGGCGTACAGTCATTCTATTTGCTGGGCCCTATACACGAGTACCTTCAGCGTGTGGAATGAGAGTTCTGTGGCATTTCATTTAGCAAATTCCAAGGGAAATTTAAAGTGGAAGGAGTCCGTATGTAGCAGAAGCTCCTTCTGGAATCACAGAAGTTGGAGGTGATTCTGGAAAATAAATCTAATTAAGTTCTCTGAAGTGTGTTTGATGTTTATAGCTCTCAATCCAGGTGTTAGTCCCTGTGCCATATCAAATGACTTTTAATGCAATAATCGGATTCCAGATTCCGGATTCTCAAAGCTAATAGCAGTTGAGGTATAGTCGTACTTTGCCAACAGCTAATTGGAAGGAAACCTTTAAAATTTGCCAACAACCTGATAAAGATTAGAGTTGGGCTTCTGTCCAAATAGGGATTCTTCAAGATGTGAATGAATCATCTGTTTAATGGATTAGTTAATGTTTCAATGAACTTTGCAAAGCTGATTTATGTTATCGGATTTCGATTTTAACTAGGTGTCATTATTAGTCCACAGAGACGTTTCGTTGTATCTTAAAGGTAGTTGAATAGCTGCAGATATAGTAGGAGTTCGACCTTTATGAGCAGATTGAGAATTAAAGTAGAAACCACTTGAGGAGTATTCCTTGAGAAGTTCGCAATAAGTATTTCTTAACAACTTCCAAACCGTTGGAGCGTATTTTGGATGGAAATTTCGGAAATTGCAGAGGTGAAATGTGATGTTTTCTATGGATATCTGCATTTGCAATGAAAACCAAATAGTTGAAAAGTTTCTGAGCTCGGTTATGGGCAATGCCAAAAATAGATTTTAACTGTCGTCCATCTCTCACCGAGATGGTCACAAAGTTAAAAGCCTGCAATGACTTTGCAACGAAGGCTGAGAAACTACAAATGAAAGTTCACCAAAAGTCTTGTACATACGAGTACAGTACTTCCGCTAGAGTAACTTCGGGTAATGTGATATAGGTATTTGTTTTCTAACAAATATGGTATCTGTACTTTTTATGACATGGCTTTTGCCGCACTAGTCATTATAGCTCTTTGATACATTGCGCGTTATATATGTTTCGTCTTCAGAACTCTGTAGCGTAAGCCAATCTGCAGCTATTTACAAAAAAATAAAAAAAAATCTCTGTAACTCCTCTTAATGAAATAGGCGGATACATCATATCACATTACCCGAATATGTAGTTTCCAACCGAATAAAAATACTTTTAAGCCGATAGATTATGAATTCATTTATTATTTTAACAAAAGTAGGAGCATTAGCAACCACCTAGTACGTACATAAGAAAAGGAAGAGAAAACTTAAATTAGAATTAAAATTAAATAAAAATCTCCAATATTTAGCAGAAAAAATTATACTCTCTCTACATTCTATTTAAAGCGATTTACATGACTCACATGCCAGAACTGCTAGCCGTGTTGGGAGACATTAATTGTGAGCCTAAACTACATAAATCGCACTGCAAGCATGGTACCCATGTCTTTGTCTTCTCACCCATTTGGAAAGACGTATTGGGTATATATTTTATTTCGTGCGGTTTTTTTTTTTCAAAATTTGAACGTTTATTTAAGAAAAACATGTACAATAGTATTATACAAAGTATTGCCCATCTGAAGCTATGACTTTTTCCCATCTTTCTGGTAATTTGTGGATCCCATCCCAAAAGAACTGCGTCGGCTTGGCAGCCAAGAATGAATCAAGCCAATTTTTGATAATCTGCTCTGATGTGAACCGTATCTGCATCGACCGGAACAAATGGTAGTCAGAAGAGGCAAGGTCTGGACTATAAGGCAGGTGGGGTAAGACTTCCCATCCACTGTTTTCCAAATACTTCTTAACCGGAATAGCAACGTGGTTCTGAGCGTTGTCATGATGGAAAATTATTGCCTGGTGTCTGGTCGCATATTCCGGGCGTTTTTCAGCTACTGCTCTCTTCAAACGGATTAATTTTGTTCGGTAGCGTTGTTCATTGATAGTTTCACCCAGTTTTAGCAGCTCATAGTACAGCACACCCATCTGATCCCACCAAATACAGAACATTACCTTCGCGCCATGGATATTCGGCTTTGCCGTTGATTTGGCTGGTTGGCCGGGTTTCACATATGATTTTTTGCACTTGGGGTTGTCGTAATGGATCCATTTTTCACCACCAGTAACAAGCCGAAGCAAAAATGACTTCCTTTTGTGGCGTTCCAGCAGCATTTCATGGGTTCATGTGGAACCCAATTTCCTTGCTTTTGAATATATCCAGCTGCTTTTAAACGTTTTGAAATTGCTGCTTGAGTGACACCCAAAGATTCTGAGAGGTCTTCTTGCATTTGGCAACAATCTTCATAGAGTAATGCTTCCAGTTCTTCATCTTTAAACTTTTTTGGCTGCCCAGGACGTTCATCGTCTTCCAAAACAAAATCACCACTTGTAAATCGTGCAAACCACTTTTGGCAAGTTTGCTTAGCTAGCGCATGTTCACCATAAGCTTCCACTAAAATATGACGACTTTCGGCAGCAGTTTTCTTCATATTAAAATAATGAAGAAGAACTCCCCGCAAAAACACTTTTTCAGGCACAAAGTTCGACATATTTTAGTGAAAAAAAATTATTGTTGTTTACGCTTTAAATGAATGACATATACTGAAATGACGTATAATGACAGTAGCTTTTCAACGCATGTTCCAATGGAATAATTACGCCACCTCTTAGAAAAACGAATTCAATTATACACCCAATATTACAAAAGACACAGACACTGTACTTGTTAGGTGGAGTTTCGGTCCAAGGATCTACATCAGAGCTCGGTATATGCAAACTTTCATCTGAATCGCTCAAAAAATCAAAGAACTGGGTCTTTTCGGGCTATTCTTGCGTGTTTCAATTTTGTTAGTGCTCTCTTTCAAAGATGTTTTGTACGGTGATGTTGTTAGTATGTTACAAGTTGCAACTGATCTTTTACCTTGGAGCAGATGATTTTTAAATGTTTGAGCGATAAAATCGACCTTAACCATATTTTTGTCGAATGGATAAATACCAGTTCATTTAAATCCACTTATTGCGATTTGGTCGTTGTCAAAATGTGTTATTTTATGGCCCTGCTCTCGCATAAATCGCCCAATTTCGTCTTTATACCATAATACGTCTTCAGAGGTCACGTTTTTTTTTATAATCCCGCACCAAGGGGATATGAATACCCTTTTACTGGCTTTTTCTCCAGGGCGCGGGCGGGTGGTGTAGTAGTTTAAAACTCAGGTGTATTAGGTTTCGATATTTTCCTCAGAGGTGGTTGTCAAACTGGAGCCAATGCATCTTCAACCAGTGAGTCTTAGTACGTGCTAGTTGTTAGTTCGTTACATATAACCCAGCAAGCAACCACTCCAGAATCAGTGTTATGCCTTTATGTCAGAGTTTTATATAACTACATACAAATTCCATGAAATGACTTTTTCAGAGAATTACGTCGCACGGGATTCGAACCCGCTACACTCTGCTTAAGGCTGCTTGGCCACACCGTGGTGGCATTTTGTGAGAACAGTGCGGTGGCAAAGATATTGTGTAATATGTACACCATTTTCGCAAGTCTTTTCCAGAACTTCAATATTTCGGGTATGACTGTAATGACCGTCTAAAATGGGAAGCGAAGGTTTCCCCTTTGAAGGGTTTTTGAACCGCAAGAAATGGTCAAACCACTTTGTAAATGCCGGAATTTGTATTCAACCCGAAATTTATATATTTTATTAAAACCAGAGAATGGTACTTTCTAGGAAAAATAAAGTACGGCGGAATAAATGAACCGCCTGCGCTCAGTTGACAACAGTTATAAGAGAGGCTCTCTCTGCAGACGTAATACAACCTATTTGCAGCATTATAATGTTGGTTCTTGAGGCTTCATGTTTCGCTGGTTTAAAACTTTCCTTCAAAATAGACCCCAAAGAGTGAAAATAGATGATATCAAAAGTAAAGTTATATATCTAAGTCTAGGTGCTCCTCAAGGCTCTTTTTTGGGGCCTCTCCTTTTTTTATTTACATCAATTCGCTTTTGAGATTGTGTATGGTAGATGTGGCCTATACTAATGGGGCAGTGGGGTTCTGATATAAACTAGGATTTGAATTTGTTGAGAGCCTGGTTTGCTGGGCAAAACTTGATTATACGCTCGAAAACAAAAATGATGTTTTCCAATTTATCGCCGCAAAGTTATACCGGAACGGAGTTTTGGTTTCACACACCCGAATATAAAAGATTTTGTAAAAACATGTTTTAAGGCCTCATACCAACGCTCTTCTATAATGACATTCTAGCTGTCAGCTTTTTGGTCAAGACCAGTCTTCTTCCAGCTCACTTTGCCGCGAGCTCAACACTTATGGATTGTACTTTGTCTGTAACGAATCCACTTTTGTGCTCGTGTAGTAGCAAGAGCAAGTACAGATGGTATATCTCCCCTTCTTTCGAAGAGGTGGTCTTCCTCCCTGGCAAAACCACTGCAAGCATCTATCCTACTCTTTAGGACTCTTTCTTCTCTCTCTTCCTACATACCCATTGCACGTACCTGGATATAGATGCATTCTTCGAAAAAAATCAAATAATATCAGATCAACATTACATTGATGTGCTTTTTGCTGGAATTACTCGTCCTAAAGTCTTTCTTAAGCGAACGCCTTCTGAGAAATGGCATAATCCATTTAATTCAGCGTAGCAAACGATCCAAATCAGTCAATTCCACGGCGTTCTCAAGAATTGGGCATCGCTCAGACCACATTATGGCGTATTTTGCTGACTCAAGAATTGAAGCCGATGGACCACTTGAAGCGACGTACGTTCTTCTATTGGGTTCTGGAGAAGATGCGCCAAGATGATGAATTTCATCGAAAAATCATCTTCAGTGACGAAGCTCATTTTTGACTCAACCCACATGTGCTTCATGAATCACCACTTCATCCACAAAAAATAACTGTTTGGTGCGGTTTGCATGCCGGTGGCGTTATTGGGCCATATTTTTTCGTCACGTTACTGTGAATGGTCAGCGTTATCGCGCCATAATCACTGATTATTTTTGGCCCGAATTGAAAGATATGGACTTGGACGACATGTGGTTTCAACAATCGATTTATTGAAGAATAAGTATGGTGAGCGTGTTATCTCAAGACATGGGCCAGTTAATTGGCCGCCTTGTTCGTGCGAATTAACGTCGCTTATTCTGTATTCTTCTCAAAAAAGCGATAATTTTATCCTCAGTACATTTGACTTTAACAAAGCCAAATTGTGATTTATTAAAGAGTTTTAAATATTCATAAATCATTCTATTAACTATTAATTTTTCAAATAGTTTTGAAAAAATAGATAGCAGCGTTGTAGGGCTGCCATATAGTAGTGAACCACATTATGGTCTACCTTTTTAAAAGTTCGAAAAGTTGAGTGCATCTGGAAATTTCCCACACTTGAAACTTTTAATTTTGACTGATGTTTCTATCTTTTTAATAACTTTATTACTTATACCGTCTGTTCCATATATTTCTTTTAGCTTAACAATGTTAATGATGGAAGGAAGTTCATCAAAAGTCACCGGATTGAAAAAAATCGATATATCGACTAAAACCTTACTATTTGTTTCATTAAAATTAGCAATGAATGCTGGCTTAGCATGTTCAAAGAACTCATATTTCACAATTCGGAATTAGTATAAATACAATAATTCTATTGCTAAGTTTTAAGGAATATAATGGATGGAAAAGCACCAGGATCAGATAGGATACCAATGGAACTAACAAAGTATGGAACAGAAATGCTTACTATTAGATTAACCTCTGTATATACCATTTTGGATACTGGAAAATAGCCAGCACAATTCGAGGAATATATTATATGGTATTTTGAAAAGTAAATTGTAAAAACCTTAAAAAATTACGTTCTCATTTTTAATTCGGGTATTCATCAAACAGCCCTCGTACGTAGAGAACACAGTCTAGTTTCAAAGATTACCATCGCTCCTAACCCGCCGCTCAATTCTTACCCGAAGCTTTCCAAATGTCTGTCCTTTTGTTATCAAAAAGTACGAGGACTACGAACTAAAATTTCTGATATATTTCTTAATTCTCAGGAACCAATTTCACCCCTGATATTAAGAACAATGAAATATTTTCCCAAAACTTCGATATACAACGTGACGATGGTCTAGATAAAGAGGAAGATTTATGTGGCCGTGGTGTACTTCCAGCTATACACTGTCGTCTCAAGCCTAGATCGCTTAACAAATCGTCCACTTCATTATTTACAAATGCAACGAATATATTTTTTGCTGCTATACTCGCTCCTTTCAACTAGTCTTAGGTTACCAGCTAGCTGTTGATGCAATCGATTGTATTTTTAATGCTGCTGATTCCAACTACGTTGTTATTTTTTTAGTTGATTTTAATCTCCCTTCTTTACTGCAACAAATTTCATCTCTGGTAAAGAAAATCTTTTCGTCGATTTCCTTACTGAGATTGACAGACAACTCGACCTAGTCTTCGTCACTGATACAAATGACTGCGTCATTTTGAAAGTAGACATCTTCCCTATAAGTTATATAGTTACCACACTCCCCTTTCTCTTACATTATGGTTTTAAACCGTTTTATGTGAGTTCTAACAGTTTTAATTTTCATATGCCAAATTAGGCCAAGCCAGTCTAACCTCTTACAGCTCCCTTTCAGCTTTCTATCACCCAAAGATTATATCCTTTACCCCTGGACGCCATTTCCAACTATCGACCAGTCGCTAAGCTGCCACGGATTCCAGCAAAGCTTTTGATAGAATATCTCATGACAAAATCCTTTCAAAATTAAAGGCTCTTGATTTCCCAATAAGCATGGTTTCCGACCCAATTAAAACTCCTCTGATGTCCCTCAAGATAGCCACCGTGGACCCCTACTATTTATTAATGTTGATTGTATAGTTAAAAATTCAAACATATCTGTTTACGCAGATGATGTTAAAATCTTTAGATATATACCATCTTCCTTAGAAAGCCTACCACTGCAGGAAGATTTAGACAGATTTTGTGCTTGGTGTGAGAATAATTTACTTAAGCTTACCGTCAATAAGTTTCAGGCTATAACTTATACCCGTTTGCGCCCTCCTACTACACCTTGCTACTATCTGATCTTTTATCTGTCTGTTCCCTTAGTAAACTAGTTGCGTAATTTAGGTGTTATCTGTGACAAGGAACTCAATGTCCGTTCTCACTTTGATTATATGATAAAAAAGCCAACTCTGCTTTTGGCTTCTTCAAGCGCTGGTCTAAGAAGTTTTCTAATTTTTATGTTACCAAATCTCTTTACATCACCTTTGTTAGGCCTCTTCTTGAACATGCAAGTCAAGTTTTATCACCCTATTACAGAACTCACATCCTCCGAATAGAAGCAGGTGGTCCACGGGATGATAGCCTAAACTTACCACCATTTGATCCGCTGAAACTTTTAAATTTACAACTCCTTTCTGTATGCCGAAAATTTGCCGGTATTCTCTTTATTCGTCAGATCTTAGTTGGAAATATTGATTGTCCTTCTTTACTTTAACTTATTTCGTTTAACACCAACTCACGCAGTCTTATGTCTGTGGCACTTTTCCGACTTAATCATCACAGAACGAGTTACGAACACCTGGAGCTAATGTCTAGAATGCTTCATGAAGTTAACGATATCCTACCTCATTTCAGCAAACTCTCCATCATCATTCTTATCTCCTATGTCTCAGGTCCTAACTTTCTTTAACTCAACCCACTGTTTTGTTTTAAGCGAAAGTGTTAGTTTTAGGAATACGCTTGCTATAAGCCGGGTTTTACCCGGGCTGACACATCAAGTAAAATTTGGTAACGATGAAACTCACGTTTTGCAGATCTTCGCAACTGGGTATCTATCAAATCATTAATTGAAACTATAAGGGTCAGGGAAAGAAGACGAATCTATTTCAATTCAAATCAAACTGATTGCATCTTAAACTCGAAAGAGCATACGATAACCAGCTAAGTAATTCGTAAAATCATTTCATTTATCTACATCAAATCTTCGACTGTCTTATGATTACAATTAGGAAACTCGAAATGTTTTTCCCGTGTCAGCACGATTCCTGACATTTACAACAACCAAAACTGGATGAGGTACTACAATAGAAAACATTTCAACGTCGTTGTAAATACAAGAATTCCGACTACAGACACATGTCAAACGATTGCGAAATTGCACCCTAATTGACACATGTATTCTCAGACTTGACAAATGAATGGTGAAAGCATTTTAGAGATTTGTCTAGGAAGCGTTACGGCTTGTCAAGTCTGGTCACTTCAATTTGTTAGGTTCCAGAGGTTTTACGTTAAATCAAATTTTCTTGTCAAATGCAGTATGGTGCTGGTGATTAATCATTTAAAAACCAATGACAGTTGGTGCCATTAGATTGGTAGTACGATTAGGTTTGACGATGTTCTGTCAGCAGTCTGTTTTGGATTGTGATTTGTTGATTACACTGAGGGGTTTCTGTTGGTTTATTTGTGAAGGATATTTTACTGTTTCAATTCGCATTAAGGTAGACAAATGCTACCTACTAACGTAAGTTGTATCTTCCTTATGTCATTAGGTAGGCACAAGAGGACACGAGTGTCTCATTAAATTATAGCTAGGAGTTTGTTAGATACATCTTTAAAGTTACCATATCTAGTTAAAACACTCTTTTAGTTAGAAAATGTCCTTTGATTTTACCTCGATGCTATAGGTGTCAACGTCAACCATGTTTTCGTGCAGATCTTCCGTCAAAGAAGAGTTTTTCCATTAGCAGGTCTAGATTCAGAGCTTAGACGAATGGGAATATTTAATAAATCTATGAGCGAAGTCTAAAAATACCGTCGAACGCGGCTATAAATTCTTGAATGGGAGAACATTTTTTACTTCATGGTCTAGATGGGCTACAATTTGACTACAGTCAACTTTCCTGCGAGACGGAAAACTTCTGTAGATTTCTCAAAACTAGTCAGTTGTATTCTCAACAAAAGTCTTTTCAAACTTACTGGCTGAATCGGGTGCGAAATCTGAAGAGGAGGAATCCAAGATCAATCAATTACAGACACTCTAAGAAGAAGCTTTGCAAATCCAACTTAAGTTGGATACTGCTGTGATTTGTATCGTCAGTGATTGTGTGTTTTTTCTTTTTGGGTTTTTGTAATAACTCGGGAATTAAGTATTGGCGCTTAGTGAAACAGTCAAGTTTCAAGCTAAGTATTGTGTGGACCACAATTTTTTTGACAAGTCTAGAATTTTGATATACCTCAGTGTAATAAGAATAAATTATAAGATAGTGACTTTATAAAACAAGCTTGTAAAAGCGTAAAGTGGTATTTATAACATTTACTAATAAACGAGATAAAAGACACAGATATTACTGACATAGGTCTATAGAACAAAAAGTAAGATTCCTGCAAATTCATCAATAATTGCATCTTTTTCCTCAAACATTTGCAAAACACAATTTATGAAGCAAGCGCATGCAACTCGACCGATAAAACTGCAATCAGTAATGTGAAATTCTTTTAACAGCAATGCCAACTCGAGCGCAGCGTTGCCAGATGCCACTGTATACATCAATAATCAGCTGACAAGACACAACAAATACCTGCTTTGGATGTCAAAAGCAAAGGGCAAAAGAAGAAAACTGGAAATTCGTGTGGCAGAGTACTGGGAAAGTATTGGCAAGGAGAGTTGAAAGCACCTATGATAAGCACTGTTAACGATGTAAGCACAATAACACTTATTGCATTGTGTGTAAATAAAAAAGAAACATAAAACTGTTCAATAAAAATGAATTACACAAATGCAAACGATAACTTAATAGTTAACTTACCATAAAGTGTAGGGTGATACAAGATTTTAGCGGCATCGATTTAAACCAAATAAAGATAATAGTTTTTACTGCTTATGTTATCGTTGCTCTTACATTGGGATAATTTTTGTCTGAATATTAAACAATTTATGAGTGCTTTGAAGATAATTGTTCTCGTAGAAACAAATATAGAAGATGAGGAAAATGGATACTACCAGGTGTACCGGTATGAAGTGAGCTACACATTTTTCCCATCGCTCAGGCAATTTATGGATTCCACGCCAATAAAACTGTTCGTCTTTTGGAGCAAACCAAAAAGTCACCCAATTTTCAACTTCCTCGTAGGATTCGAAGTACTGTTCAGCTAATGCGTGTCCCATCGGTAAAAACAAATGGTACAGCTTGTGTTTTGTTGCATCCTCAACCAGTTTTGCTTTGTGTGCAGGTGAATTGTCATGGAGCAAAATTACCTTGCCGCGCCTTCTGGCCCATTCTGGTCATTTTTCGATCAATACATGGTTCAAATTGATCATTTGCTGTCGGTAGCAGTCTGTATTAACGGCTTCACCAGGTTTTAGAAGCTGGTGGTACACCATAACTTTCTGGTCCCATCAGACACACAGCATTGTCTTCTTGCCGAATCGATCTGGTATTGCAGTCGAGCTTGATGGTTTTCACGGTTTAACCCATGATTTTTTCTATTTAGGATAGTGAAAATAAATCCATTTTTCATTCTCAGTAACAATTCGATGCAAAACTGATTTTTTTATCGCGCCTTTGAAGCAAAATTTCACAAATGGTTTTTCGGTTTTTCATCTGTCTTTCATTCAATTCATGTGGCACCCATTTTCCAGACTTTTGGATCTTTCTCATAGCTTTTAAACGGTCAGAAATTATTTGTTGTGCAACATTTAACACTTCTGTTATTTGTTTCTGACTCAAAGGGTTAGCTTCATCCAATATTGTTTGCAATTCGGCGTCTTCAAACTTTTTTGGTAGTCTTCCAGGTTATTCATTTCTCACATCAAAATCGTTATACCTGAACCATTGAAACCATATTTGTATATTGCTTCCGATAGAGCGTGGTCACCATATGCCTCGACAAGCATTCGATGCGATTCTGCAGCACTTTTCTTCAAATGAAAACAAAAAATTAATGCTTTCCGCAAGTTTTCATTTTCTGGTACACATTTCGACATTTTTAACACGATGAAAAAATATGATGTTGTTTGCTCAATGACTTGATGTATTTCAATAAATAAATATGCTTGACATGTATAACTAAAAAAAAAAAAAAAAACTAAGGCCCGTTCACAGTAAATGTGCCCTATCGAGACATTTGTATCTTGACACGCACTTCATACCGGTACATCTGGTTTACTGTGATTCATCGTGAGGTTTGATTTGTAATGTAAAATAAAATACATAAATTTGAAAGCGAACTTAAAATTTTTACTATCGGTTAAAAGAACAATTCATTTTATTTACTTCTTAGAAATGATATTATGGAAAAATTGGCCACAACTTCGTCTAAGGTGGTCCATTCGGAAGGTCCAATTTTCGGCGACTCGTAAGTATAGCGACTGGTGTCTCGCAGATAACACGAGTAATGTTGAATTCCACAGCGTCAATTGTAGCTGGCTCATTCCTAAAGACCTGAGATTTTACATATCCCTAGAGAAAATAGTCCAAAGGTGTGATATCGCACGATCTAGGTGGCCAATTTACCGTAGCAAAACGTAAAATAAGTGCTCACCAAAATGATTTCTCAACAAGTTCATTTCAGAAAGCACATGGTTCGTTAACATGGCGCGATAATGGTTACTATTGACGGTAACATTCTGATTTTCCTCATTTTTGAAGAAATATGGACCAATGCTTTCACCATCCCATAAACCGTAATATACCGTTGTTTTTAATGGTATTCTTCGGGTTGCTCATCAGCCCAAATACGGCCATTTTGTTTATTAACGTATCCATTGAGCCAGATATGGGCTTCATCACTTAATAAAAATTCGCAATAAAACACCGGATTTTCATTGAGTTTTTCCAGAGCCCATTTACTGAAAATATGACGCAAATTCAAGGCGTCTGACTTCAATTTTGTACGCTTTTAGGCCCAGATTCTCATGTATAATACACCAAGCCAAGCTGCTGAGAACGACGAAAAATCGATTCGTCACGGTCTTCGCGTACACTCTCAGCTACAGCTGCTATAGTCTCTTCACTATGTATTGGATGTGATCTAACCAGTTGAGTATCATACCTTAATTTAAACAAGGACTCAAATTTGTGAATGGTTTTAGAAATAGTGCTTTCAAAAACATTTCTCACAGAACGCTGATGCTCGTAATACAGCTGAACAGTTTGGAGGCCTATTGAAAATCAAAACCACCGATGAATCACCCCTCATAAACTACGATTAGATGGTTTCGAATCAGAGTTCTTAAATAGAAACACAAAAGAGGTGGAGGAAAAAAAAAACATAAAAATTCATTTTACCCAAGAACGTATATAACGTATATAATCCAACGTATTTGGAATATAAAGACCACCAGGAGCGTTTATTGAAGAATTGGGAAATTACCTAGAAGCCAAATAAGAAAAAAGGATGACATTTTTGTGATGGGTGATATGAGTATCAATATGCGTGACTAGAACTCAAACTATGTCAAGGATTATTAAGAGATGTTAGCGTCGTTGGGACTGATGAATGCTGTCAAAGAATATACAAGGATAGATCTCAAAAGAGGGACTAAGTCAGTGATAGATCACATTATAGTTAGCAAAGTAGACAACTAAATAAATTCCTTTGTAATCGAAAGCGATATAACCGATCATTACCCAACCATGTATTCCAAAAATGGACTGACAGTTGACAGAGTAAAATCGGTGAGTACGTCCTACATATGTAAAGCAAAATTAAATGAACTCATCTGTGAAGTAGATTGGGATGATATATTAAATGAATGCGATGTAGTTCCTCTGTATGAAAATTTAGTTCGTAAGTTAAAAGCTCTATATAAAAAAAAATTAACGAATACTAGAACTCTAAAGAGTAAATAGATAAAAAATATCTCGATGTCCCCAAATTTATCTTTAAAATGTAAAAGAAGAGATGAGCTTTACAGGAGGTGGAAGAATAAAAGGCTTACCAGAACGTACGAAACTGAATATAAAGATTTCCGAAACAAAATCAACATAGAAATCAAATTTTTATAGAAATTAGTTTAACGCAATTAAAGCTGACTCTCGTAAAACCTGAAGCTTAATCAACGAGATAATGGGAAGAAAAAAGTTAAGCGTTGATGAAGTGCTTTTTAAGAACTTCTCATCGGAGAAAAGTATGATCAGTCTTTCTAATGAATGTGCTAAACTTTTCTCGGAACATACTCTCCAAATAATGCATCAGTGTAACGCAATCACATCGTATCATACGAATACCTTCGTAGCCAACTTAATTTTTGCTAGGAAAACTAACATCGCAGAGGTGCGCAGCATAAATAATTTCCTCGGCGAAAATAAATCCGTCGGAATCGGCCGGTAGATATTAAAAAACACGCAGATATTTTGATTTATTAACCTCAGTCTGATGCAGGGCAAAATTCCGAAAAAAAAACTGAAAACTGCTGTTAGATCTACCATATTTACAAAGTAGGTGTTAAAAGTCAAATCGGCAATTATAGACCGATATCCATACTGCCAGTCATGGAAAAGTGTCTAGAAGATGTAATTAGAAGTAGACTAATTAGCTTTATTGAATACCACTCCTTTACCCACCAAAGTTAGTACGGTTTCCAGAAGCAAAAAAGTAGTGGACAATTGTTTGGAGAGTCTGCGAATTGCGTCAATGAATCCTTAGTTAAAATTCATCATATTTTGGTCATGTTTATGAATTTTAGTAAAGCATTTGATACACTAAACCATGCAAAGTTACTGGAAGAGCTCGAATAGATTGGTATACGAGAAGTGATGTGGACTGGCTAAGGGATTATCTACTCGCCCTTTTGTGTAAAAATCAAGTAAGTTTACAGTGAAAAAAAGCATGTACAATATGGAGTTCCACAAGAGTCGAAATTAGGTTCAATTCTTTTCATTTTGTACACAAATGAACTTCTTCGCACTTTCAAAAAAATCATTCCATTTGCTGACGCAGATGACACCGCGATAGTTGTGCGCCATAGGTCTCTGGAGACGGCAACAAGACTAATGCAAGCAAAGTTTAATAGTGCAGTGAAATGGTGTCTCGACAATGGACAATGATGCACATCCGAAGTCCACATCATAAATCTACGCAGGAGCGAGTATTTTTTCAAAATGATGCCTGCCTCAAATCAAGCAAACACTTTATTGACGTCGTTGAAAGCTATAGATACCTAAGAGTCATCATTGATAGCCATTTCATCTGGGACAAGCAAATTAACAAGATACGCTCTGATTTAAGGAAGGCTTCATTTGCGTTCACGCATCTAAGAAATCATGCAACACCACAAATTTTGGAGCTGGTAAACCGTGCCCTGTAACTACAATAACTATGGTAAAAGGCAGCTTAAATATAACGTTACCACATTATTAAATGAATTTCCTGCTGATCTTAAAAATAATGTAAATTTTAAAAACAGGAAAAAAAATGTTTCTTTTAAATTCACAAAATTAAATTTAAAATAAATTAATTCTTAAAAAAAAGCATTAAATCATTGATACAAAATTTAGTTTGCTCATTTTAGTTTAAACTTTTGAAAAGCAACCTTATGCAGAAAAGCCATTAAGGCAGAAAATTATAAAAAAATTGTTTAGAAACTTTCATGCAAATAAAAATTTATGTTAAGGTAGATCCCCGTCCACATCTCTCAGATCACTCTAACTGAAGTTACCTGGCTACGAACTAGTGCCATTGTTCTTCTCTGACCGCGGTCTCGCCATTTACGTTCGTAATGATGTAGCTTACCAAACTCCACCGAAATATTGTCCCTGTTCCAATCCAGAATTCGATTTCATGTGGTTAAAAAAAAAGTGGCTTCAACATTCTGGACAGTCAACACCCGAAAGACGATGTGTTGAAATCTTGTAAATGAGCCGACGCGAATAACAAATGCGTTCCCCGTAGTGGTTTTTTAACTCGATTAAACAGAAAGAAGTCACAGGGAGGCAAATCAGGTGAATTCGGTGGCTGTTGGATGGTATTTGTTGGCACTCTGCGACGGTGCGTTTTCTGCCCACAATTCTGGTGTCTTTCGGCGAATTGCTTAATGCAAACGTCTTATTACCCCCAAATTATACCCTTTGTTTACTTTCTGGCCTTCTGGCAAAAGTTCATGATGCACTACACCGTTATAATCGATGAAAACCGTGAGCATTGCCTTCTTTTTTGACTGAAAACGACGTGGTTTTTTTGGTCTCGGCTCATTTGGTGAACGCCATTTACTTGCCTGATGTCTGGATTACATGTCGTACTCATAAACCCACGTCTCGTCTCTAGTAATGATTCTTTTGATGAATGTGGAATCGTATTCAGCCTCGCAAATCATCTCTTTTGCGACGTCAACACGGTCTCTTTTTTGCATGAAATCGAGGTCTTTTGGCATCAACTTTGCAGCTACACGACGGGAACCAAAATGTCTTGGACGAATTCATAGATGGTCTGCCACTGCGTTCATCATCTTCCATTGACTCACGATCACTTTTGAACCGCTTGTGCCACTGGTTAACGATCGTTTTCTTTAGAGAATCGTTGCCGAAAAACTTTTCCAACATTTCCAACGTGCGCGCGCCATTAAATCCGTTTTTTACGCAAAATTTAATTAAAGTTCGTTGTTGCAAGTTTAAATCCATTTCTAAAAAATTAAAAAATCGTAAACACACACAGAGATAGATGTACTCTTGGCTACGTAACTTTTGCAAATGTTAAGCAATGTGGCTAAGATTTAGAGGGAATGTCAACAACAGATGTACCAACTTAACAAAAAAACAGAACTCAAATCGGAACAATGGGAGCACCACACGGTGGTTATTCCATGTATATTATATTTGATCAAGGTGGTAATCACCTTACAACTCGATACACTTTTTCTAGCGGTACTACAACTTTTTTAACCCCTCCATATAGTACGACTTTTGTTGGCCTGCAAAATACTCCTCCGACGGCGATGACTTCCTCGTTCAACCCGAACTTATTTCCGGCGAGCGATCTTTTAAGGTTTGGGAGCTAAACGAAGTCACAAAGTTTTTTCTTCAAATCCGCGTTGAATCGGCCCAATGAATCGACGTAGTATGCTCCTGTGATTGTTTTTCTCTTCTCGCAATAGTCAACGTGGATAACACTTCTCGCGCTCTAAAAAACCTTTCGTGCCGAAGGCACGGTCTTCGCTTCCTTCTGAGCACGTACATTGGGTAAAACCCATTGTTTTGATTTTTGTTTGGTTTCTGGTGTATACCAATGAATCGATGACTTACCGACGGTCACGAAACGACGCGAAAACTCCTCCGAATTTCGAATAAACAGAGCCAAGCACGTCTTTGAAGTGGACAACTATCTCATGCCCAAAACCGGATGCAGAATATGGCTTACGCGTTCAGTTGATATGCCTGCTATCTTAGTCAACTTGCGAATTTTCACTCGGCAGTCCGCCAATACGATATCATGGATTTTGTTCTGTGGATTTCCTCTGTGGTAATCGGTTTGGGCCATCTGTACGCGGTTCATCAAAAATCGACGTGCAGCCACGGCGAAACTCTGCGAATAAATGGTAAACACTTGTACGGGAAGGCGAATTTTTGAAATGGGTGTCAAAACAAAACTAAGCGTCGGATTGTCACAAAATTTTGACAAACGTGCCAAAAGTGGTAATACTAAATGAAAGTGTACTCATTTTGGCTCAGTAGCAGCACCCATCTTCCAATCCGGATACTCATCAAACGGCTCTCGTATTATGTGTTTGGAACTTATGTGAGCGTAAGCGAAGAGAGATCATTAGCCATGTCAACCAGAGTCGTATTAATTAGTGGGGTGGCCTTCTTGCAGAATGGAAACCATTGCATTGGTTTTTGTTATACCGTCACCTTATCATGTAGATAAGTGAGATATTAACAAAAATTATCAAATAATGCGGTCTTTGCGAACATCCCCTGAATCGATAAGGTGCTTGGTTAATTTAGCCTTCGGAGCAAGTATGAGGTGTAAAAAAGAATGTGTTAGGGTGAGAGTCTGGCGTAGAAGGCGTAGAGGGATTTAAAATATGGGAGCGAATAAAGTTAGGATAAATTTTAGCACAATTGTTATCTAAATACTATATGTGTATGTTTGCCTGAGATTGGTCGAAGTTTGAAGTTGAATTGGGAGTTCGATGAAAGCAGCAGTGGCGTTTGTATTTGTGCGAGAGCCTATTTCGCCACACAGCTGATGGTTAGGATATATGACACTTCCCGGTGCAAAATGCTCCTTCTTACCGCACAAACAATGTTCGATAACCTCACTCAAACACATCTTTTTTAGCTCTAAACTTGACTTTGCTTCAAAAGAGTCCTGTGATGACATAAAGAATCTAAAGAAAACTTGAATCTACTAATAGACAATCTACCTTAGAGTACGTACGAAATGAGATGATGAGAAATGACGTTTTAAATAACGTTCTCGTATGCTATACTAGTGTTACTGGACGTCAGAAAATTACAAGTTCTTGATTACCATCTTGCGATGCCATTCCATATCAAATAATTCACGTCATGTCGGAATTTCACGTGTATGCCTCCGTTATCTTATACTTTATCCATTGCGACACACTTAAATAAAATTAATCCCTACCACAACTGGTTGATGCTTAATCTCAATCAAAAAGCAACTGACATCGTTCAAAATAGGCCTAAGCTCTCTCCCTGGAACTGGTGTCGTAAGTCCAACTCCATTCTCCTTCTACTTGTTGCCTTGCCATTGTATTCTAAAAGCTCTAAATAATCAAAATTCAAACAAGCATAAATCTCTGCAAAAAGCGACTACTCGTACTCCACAAACCCATCCAATAGCACACTGACAGGTTGGAGTACGTGCCTTTGGCTATACTTAGTAAATTGTGAGCCTTAAACAAATTAATTTCAACCGCACTTACATAGAATAATACTGCCACCAGTGACAAGAACGAGTAAATAAATCCAAGCGGTGTTCACTTGAAACTTACTTCTCTCCCCTTCCTCTGAAACTAAATCCATTCTGAATTTTGTATTTAGTCCTGCTTTTTGGAAAATTACACAAAATCAACAAGGAAGCCTGCAATTTGGAGGATGAGTTCAGTCTCCATAAAATTCCAAGAAACCGCACTGGAAGTTATTCACTTTATCGGATTGCTTAATCGCATCACATACTCGTACATACAAGTAAATACATTTAGATGTATCGCATAGATCTTCGAGATGTCACTTTGAATCCTTAGCCGAAAACAGGATGCGAAAAAAAAACTTCATTATCACGTATGACAGGGGTTTATTTACCACAATGCTTGCTTTGGTGGGGTTGTGCTTACTTCTTGAATATATGAAACAGGATGTGAGCTCTGAGGAGGTAGTGTATCCTTTGTCTTTTGAGTTTATAAGCCAGCGGCAGCGTAAGTCAAATTAAATTAAAAGAAAAACACGTCGCGTGCAGCGTCTCTACTTTGTCTTTGTTGTCAGTAGAATGTTGCCATCATTCTGCTACATAATTACATAAAATATACTTGTCGTCTCAAAATTTATGATATGAACAACGCAACTGTTACCTTAGGCACGTCAGTCTGCGTCAGTTACATACTCCGGTGTTACTGCATTGCCATTAGTAAATGGCTCTTAAACAAGAAGAAGAAGCAGACCTAAAGGTGAATTTATCTGTTCTTACTCGTGCAATATCGACTCGCTTGTGTCCTGAACTTCAGTGCCAAAAGGTCGCCAGTTTCATTTCACTGAACGTGCATAGGTAGTAACTAGCTTGAAGCGCATAAGGTCAAACGCCTATGTAAGTCCTTGTCGAAAGCAATTAGGAGAATTTTGATAGAAGTGCTATTTTATTCTATGGCTCGTTTGAGACAAATACTTTTTCCGTCAAGCCATTGAGAGAAAGAAAATATGTAGTGGCTGAGGCTATTCCAGGGAATACGCTGGATCAAAGAGCAGTTAGTATGAAGACTGTTTAAGATACAGCCGTCCATTGTCTTGACCAAATTCTGTCATTTTTCTCTCAAATAATCGTGGAACCAGTCTTATAACTTGGCATAATAATAATGTTCGCTGTTGATTGCAATTTTATTATGGAGATATGTAATGCGGTTAGTGCCGCTGGAATCTCATAGAACTTCCACCATGACCTTGTAACCCGATAGTCCCACCTTGGTCTTCTTCAATGCCGATTTTCCTGAAGAAAACCTCTATTTCGACTGCTGCTTGATCTCCGGTGTAGTTTGGTGGATTCTTGTTTCATTCACCGCTATGAATTGCCACAAAAACTCGTCTCATTTCGGTTAAACAGCTCTAAACACTCCGTTAAAGTTGCACACGAAATCCACTTTTTTCTATTTTCAACAAAATTTGGCTGTCACACACAAACTAATGACGCAGCTTGTTCAACACTTGACAGCTGTCTAGTGATAACTTTCCAAGTTACATAGATCAGCTTCAGAGCTTAAAAATACTACCAAAAGGGATAACGAATTCATATGAAGCACCCTTCAGCACCCAATGGTTCAAGAACACAGTTTTCGACCTGAGAACGGAAATATTCGTATGTAATAATTGATATATTGTAGAAGATTCTGAGCTTCTAGAACATAGCCAACGGTTGCAGACATAGCATGCAACACAATGATGCCCTAGAGGATTTCGAAGATTGAAGTGGAGTTCTAGATATTTCTATTTATATTTCTCAAACGGAGTGAATGTTTGTAACACTTATTCGTACAGCCCCTCAAAAGTGACAGGGATACCTACTCCAAAGCTGCAGACGTTTGTAAATAATTGTCTTTTTACAACATCTCTTAAAACATACTTTTTCCGAAATTCGAATCAATAGATCTACTTAAAAACATAAAAAGATCTTTTAGCCGAAAGAAAGAAAATACGTCTTCACGGATTCGGGAAACAATTGGAATTTTAATTCATCGCCCTCCCAACACATGGCACAGAAAAATCGGCGTGGAATAGAATTGTCTTATATTTTTTAAATATTCTGAGGAGGAAAGGCTCGTTTATACAGAATATCCTCATCTAATATCACAAAAACATATAACCCATTTGGAAGTAGACATGTCCAGGCGGTGTTCTTTCTTTTTTCCTTAGGTTGAGCTACAGTCTGGTGTAAGTCCAGGCCTAAACCACCAACTCTCTTCATTTACCGCTGACTTGCGTTAATCGTCTGTAGTTGAGCACATTAAGTTGGCTAAGGTTGCTGTGTAGTTCAAGTAGTTCAAGGCATCGTATTCTCCTACCATGCTCAGCCATTTGACATATGAAAACTTTTTTAGTCCTCCTCTTAGTGCTTACCTATTTAGTAAGCTGAGGCAAGAGTTTTGACGGACCTGGACCTTCTTCAATGAAGTGTTTGCTGAACAGCCTCCAGTTTTTACTCCATGATATTTGCGATCACTTTCCAATTGTGCATGCCCTTTAAAGCGAGAAACTCCTTTACTGTGTCGCATCTGGAATGGATTTTAGGATTATCTGCGCCGATATGTATCGCACATACGGAGGTGTTCATCCACGCGAACCAGACCAACAATTATTAGAGGAACTTTGCATTCAGAACGACTGAGGATATGTTTGCCGTCTTTGGCTAATCTCCATGATTCTACACTACAGAGAAGCAAAAGTCAGTGCGACCTCTTTTAAGTCGAAGAGCATGGTTAAGCTTTAAGTGCGCAAAACCGTCTAAGATGCATCATGCCTATCCTGCGAGAGCAAATTTCCAAAACTGATGGGCGAAATAAAAGCCGCACTCGGCAATAAGGAACACATCCTGGGAATTTCCATCGATATTGAGGTTATTTTTGACAGAGCGGCGTTGACGAATCTAAAGTTTGGCAGATATAAGAAATTCTGGTGGTCCAGATGGCGACTGCAACTGATGGTCTCTTCTTGGTCGGTAAACTGGTTAGTGCTCTTAATAGTTCTAACGTCCACGCTAAGGCATATGTATATGATGTAGCTGTACCGTCTCTGCCAAGAGACTAATTTCCCAAAAGCTATAGTAGCCCTAGACGTGATCGACAATTGGTTCACTAGTAGTAGGCTTTCATTAAATCCTTTTCAAACTTGTATTGTTTCCTTTGCGAGAAGAAGGAATTGGCTGGTCTGACTTATCTAGTGCTAAAAGGCATTTCTTCAACGAGGCTTAATACTTGGGTGGCATTCTGAATAACCTTAAAGTCGAAAACCTTTAAGTCCCTGTCAGGCTTTTGATAATGTAAAGGAGATTTCGGCAAAAACATGGGGCCTGTCACCGAGAAGAGTACTTTGGAACTGCGTGGCTGCGTTAAGGCCAATTATACCTTTACCATATAACCCATGAAAATATGCAAATGCTGTTTTTACCAGACTCCAAAGAACGGTCTATTTCGGCTGCATGGCTGCTTGCTCCTTCCCCTTTATATCCGTATCATAACTGCAAAGTTACTAAGAAAGGGCATCTTTAGTAGTACTGTCGGAAAGTATAGTCCGTACGACACAAGCTTCGATAACTGATTCAGGCTAATCGACCTAACAACGGGACAAAATATTGTCGTAGCTAGCACGTGGTTCCCATATGGTATTACGTCCAACATCTACTCCGACT
Source organism: Volucella inanis (assembly GCA_907269105.1). Taxonomy (NCBI): domain Eukaryota; kingdom Metazoa; phylum Arthropoda; class Insecta; order Diptera; family Syrphidae; genus Volucella; species Volucella inanis. The sequence continues at coordinate 129,356,753 of OU026157.1, forward strand.
ATTACCTTGTTGTAGCCAAGGTACGGTTGCAGATATACCGTGAGGGAGCTTGAGACAAATGCTACTCTAGGAATGAGATTTGGAAGTTTTACCAAAAGATGAGAAAAATATGCTACGGACACAACCCTGAAACCGAAGCTTATAGAGATGAGCACGGGAACATAGTTGTAGAGTCGCAGTCCATGCTGAGGATTTCGAAAGAGCATTCCTGTATACCATATAATGACAATGCAGAATCAAATAATATAAAATGCTGGACCGGTTGACCTGACTGTTAAACTTTGAAGGCAGGTAATAACTTCTTAAGGAGCATAAACCAAATCATCTGTAAAATATGATCGGACGAAAGTATGCCTGATTAATGGAACGTCGGCATTCTATCTGAGGTATTATAAAAATATCTGAATATATTCATCAACTTCTGTAGGGCTTTTAAAGCCCATTGAAATAAAAAAAAATGGTCATAGCTTTCCATGGAAAGCTAGGCGATAGGAGTAAGACTTCATGAAGCCCGATAAACAGTTAAAAGTAGGATTCTCCCCTTAGATAATAAGTAATTAATCACGCGCATTTCCCTCTTTTTTTAGTTCCTTGTTCCGAGTCTGACGCCTTTTCGTTCCTTCACCATGCGCACTACACCGTCCCATTTCCTGTCGCGTTTTCGTTTCATCGGAGTTTAATAGCATGAATGCCATCAAGTGGGTGTAAAAGGGTCTAAGTATTAGTTTTATCGGAGTTCGGAATCACTTCATGTTGCTTTTTCGTTTCATCAGATTTAGGAACCACTTCTTTTCGTTTTTTCGTTTGATCGGAGTACGAAATTGCTGCCCAATGAGCAATAAGAAGTTTCACTTCAAAAGACAACTATTAATATTAGGGTGAAACCATGTCTCAGGAACATCCTGCTGCATTTCCTGGACGGCGGTGTTATCTGCCTGTGGTCCCGTATTCCATTTGAAGATCTGAACGTCGTTGTATGATACCTTTGTTCGGTTTGCAGGTAACTGGATGCCAAGCGACTGTATGATTTTAGAGTGGCCTGGTGGTCAATCTCTTGCAAAATTTTGGCAAAGCAGGTCAAGTGCTTCGAAGGCAGTAAGCCTATGAAAGTGACCTAAGAGTTACATTTAGGTACCTATTTATGATTCATCCGCTACCATCTCCATTTCAACATTCTAACCAGCCCTGAAGAAGTTGATCAAGTCAAGTGTTTTTGGACGAGATAAGTACCTGGTGATATGCACAATATTGGGCATTCCAGCTACTTCTTATCATGGTGTCGTCCAATTTATTTCCTTGTTTTACCACTCATCATCATTTCTCAAGTTTTCGGTGTGTGTTCTCACATACTATCGGTTTATGGGACCCGAACAATAAATCTAGTTTTTTCTTATTTAAAAGTGGGAACCCTTATCTCATAGTGTCGAAAATCAATTTCACCAACAAAGTAAGTGAAACAGCGAAAGTTGATAAATGAAAAGCTAAAAGAAGTGAAAAGTCCTGCAGCGAAGTACGGCGGAAATGAGCCGGTGATTTCATTTTTCTTTTCTTTCTTTCCTTCCGTATTCTCACACTCCTTTCTGTGGGACAAAAAATTACCTTAAGTGAGTGCACCGCACTTTGTATACCTCATGGCACATACTCGTATGTTTCTGCATTCTGAGCGCTATCCTTTTAATGGATGAGTGGGTGGTTGTGGTAGTGAAAGCGGTAATAGTTGTGATAGTGAAGGTACTGCAAGTAACCGTTTGTGACACAAATTCAAGTTGATGCTTAATGCATTTCTCATTTGCATAATAGCATGAGTGGAAGAGAGCAGAATATGGGTAGAGGCATTGGCAGGCATCTTTTGTCCAAGAAGACGACGCGCGGTTGCTTTTCTTTTTCCTTTTTGGAATTGTCCGGGGAACTTTGTGAGGTTTCTCAGCGGAATAGTTTAGGAGGAAGCCAGTGAGTGCATGAAATTTCCTAACCGGAGAATAGTTATGGTTATTCACTTCCTTTGGACTTTTTTTTTTTACATTCCTGCGAGATGTAAAGTGTACGGAATATTACTGCTTTAAAAAGTGATGCTTTTAACACATGTTAAATTTGTTCCTGTTTTGCTTTAGTTTCCTTATTTTTTGTTGTTTTTCTAGCTCTCGTTTTTTAAAGCGATCCGCCGATTTCTATACATTGTTGGTTGGTGTCAAGGAGCAAAATTGGTTGGCAAACAATGAGCGATGACATTAACTAGTTAGTTTCAGCATCAAGATTAAGTCGAAGACTTTTTGCAAGGTCAGTATGTCTTCAATAGATTTAAACTGCCTTGAGGCAACTTCTGTACCCAAAGTGTGGGTAAATAAGAACTGTGGACTAAACAAGGTGGACATCAAGTGATAAATCATTTGCCAATTCAAATAAATCAGTATTGAGTTAAATTTGAGCAAAAAATACTTCAAAATCAGACACAAGAACTTTAGGAACGACCTCTCGGCAATACCCAATATTGAATATAGACAGATTTTGCCTTTTACAGGAAGCTTACCTAAAGGATAACAGAATTACGCATTCAAGCCTTCAGAATGTGTACGAAATAAGTCATTCTTGCTGAAGTAGATAAGCCGCTGGTCTTCTAGGCGGATTGATGAGAAAACAGCATGTATTCTACATTTGTAGTTTACCCCATTCAAGTGAAGAGTAAATTTTTTTTAAGATTTAAGAGCCCGTTCAAGGTGTCCCAGCTAAATATTGTGGCAAAAATGCCTTGTGATAGCCAGCCCGTACTAATCCCTTTACCAAACTTAATTTGCTGTACCCAAACCCAAGGAATATTCATATGGTCTTCTCTTAAAATAGCGCTGAAATGGTTTTAAAGCAAAAGGTACACGACACCATATCTGAAGACGAACTTATACTATTTGAATTTAATGCGGAGCGGAAGATCCTTATATTTAAGAAACTATTGACCTACTTCAATATTCAGACCGAAATATGGCGGAGATCTACCTGGTTGCAATCAAGATACTAACACGTCTACACATATCTCATGCGGAATGTTGTGCAATCGCAACTTGACGGTAAGTTCTGTGCCAAGTGCCGAAGACTAGAGACATCGTTGCAACGTTTCTGTTGCCTCAAGGAACTAGATTTAATAAGTGGAACTATGTGACAGCTTCAGGCTCCTACGTTACTGAGTACGTTACTCAGATTAAAATTTAAGTTCCTTGTTGCGATATGCCATCACCCTTCCTTAAAAGGAAGACAGACAGCTAGTACTGATAAAAACTTCGCAAAAGTACGAGTAATCCAAGTGTCAAAGAGATTCACATCACCGGCTCTCAATAATCGCGCAGGAAGTCAACTAAGCTATCAAAGATAAGAAAACGTAGAGTAAGGATTTCCTGTCATAACCGAAGATATACGATGTGTTGGTGATTTAAAATTTAAAAAAAAAGGTTATTCTCCTCAGATTTTTTATTTTTTTTTATAATTCCGCGCGCGCACCAAAGGGATATGAATACCCTTTTGCTGGCTTTTCACCAGGGCGCGTTCGGGTGTTGTAGTAGTTTTTGAAACTCAGGTGTTAGGTTTCGATATTTTTCCAGAGGTGGTTGTCAAACTGGAGCCAGTGCAACCTCATCCAGGATTTGGGGCCAAATCCGGTGAATACTCGTGTGTTAACTGAGGCAATATTTTTGTGTTGTTTTTCGCAAAAAAAACGCTCACAAGCTGCGATGAATAAGCAGGTGCACTATCGTGATGCAAAAGCCATGAATAGTTTTTCAACAATTCCGTACGTTTTTTTCATAGTGCTTCTCGCAAACGGAGCATAACTTCAAGGTAATACTCCTTATTGACTCCTGATGCACAACGCCACGGTAATCAAAAAACACAGTGATCAAAACTTTGACATTTGATCGTACTTGGCGTGTTTTTTTTTCGGTCATGGCTCTCTTGGTTATTTCCATTGGAACGATTGGACTTTGGGTTCGACGTCATCACCATATACCCATGATTCGTTACCCTTTTAAGCAAGTTAGGATCATCATTGACGTCACTCACGAGCTCCTCAGCGATGCTCATGTGATGTTTGTTCTGATTAAAAGAAAGAAGTTTCGTAAGAAACTTCGCTGACACACTTCTGATGCCCAAAACATCCAAAAAATTGCATGACACGAGCAGCAAGGGAACAGGAATACGGACTCCAGCAAAAGCAGATGAGGGCGTTCTGGACTATTTTGAGGGGAAAATTATTCGATAAATCTTTAGTCCCATTTTAATTGACATCGTCGATTAGAATTGAATCGAGGCCCGGGTCAATCCCGGAGAGTTTATTGAAATGTTTAATGCTTTACAAATTTAACTTAAAACTATGACTTATAACTAAAAACTATTTTTACTTAAACTAAGGTCTAATGATGGGAAAAATTGTTGTTCAGGCCTTCACTACTGCAGTGGAAATCGAACACTTTATGTATCCGATTTGTTTCACTCGTTAAGGCCATAAGTTGTCCTGTTATAGTTCGGTCGAAAAAGGTGGACAGGTCTTAAAAATAAATAAACCGGTTGGTATTGGATGGGATTTGTGAGAGTATGTATTGTGGGACAGTCGATGATGTCGGTTAAGAGTTTGTGGATAAAGAGAATGTTGGCGGACTTCCGACGTTTTTCTAAAGATAGGAGACCGAGTAGTTTGAGTCGATTAACATAGGCGAGGTAGAATATTATGGTCAGTCTATGGTAATGCGTAATGCAAAACGTAGAAATCTCCGTTGGATTGTTTCAATGCGCAGTATTTGTAAATTGTAGCAAGGAGACCATATCTATCGGGAAGTGGACGAACAAAGGTAAATGACACCCAAGTTGACTCATTGAAAAAACTGCAGCTACTCTTTGATTTGATAAATAATAGGTGCGGGTTGGAAGTGTCAAACGTTGAGAGTCCGAGAGGCTTGAGAGCTGTTTATAAATTTTAATATTGTATCATCGGCATAAATAAATATGTGGAAGTGCTTTATGACGTTAACAACATCGCTTGTAGTCAAGATAAAAATTAATGGGCCAAGGTGACTGCCTTGTGGAACACCCGAAGTGGCAAAAACGGGGTCAGAAAAAAGAGAAGAAAAATGGACAGCAGTAATCCAAGAGGTCAGTTTAGGTTCAAAACTAAGAGCTTTGAGTTTGAACAGAATTACTGAAGTTCGTGGCGATTTTATCAATTTTTTTCTCTTGCTCAATGGCGCACGGTGTAATATACTAGACCCAAACTAAATGAGGTTGGTGAGCGTTGATCTGCCTTTGAGAGAACCATGTTGGTTGTCTGCAAATATAGATTTACATTTACATTTACATAGTTCATCATAAACAATACTTTCAAAAACCTTGGGGATGCAGCATAGTTTTGCAACGGGTCGATAATTGGTGATATCGTTCTTTGACCCTTTTGTGTGAATATGGGTAATAAAAGTGCTTTTCCAGAGATGAGAGAAAGAGACAAAGGTAGTTTGAAAATACTAGTGAGGGGATGAATTAGATTATCACCATATTTTTTTACGACAACTGCGGGCAATCCATCAGGACCTGGAGAAAAATCGTCTTTAAGTTTATGTTACTGAAACTGTCGAGAGAGAAGAAGACAATTTACAAAAGTATTCAGATTGGGTCGCAAACAATTGACTAAAGAAGTTCGCAAATATGTACATTAGCGATGGTTGTTGAGTCATCCGAAGACATATTAGAAAGTTGGAGAGTTGATGGAAAGCAATTGGAAATTTTCTTTTTTTGTGTTAATAAATTGGTAGAATTTTTTGGGTTCTGAGGAGGTGGTTTTGTTGGTCAAAGTCAGAACCAGTTCTTTGTTATACCAGGGAGAAGATGACGAAGGATTTCTGCGTTGAATAAAATGAGTAGTCTGCCGTGAAACATCTGTGGTTACGTTACTGTTGTGAAGAAAACTAAAGTCAACATTTTTGAGAAGATTGTTGAGCTTAGTGTAATTTTTTCTGAAAGCCTCCAGGATTTATTGTTTTCACATGAATAAATAACGAGGAGAGGTGGGTAGAGGCGGTCTATTTTCGAAGGAAGAGGTTCATATTCGAGAGCAAGACAGTCATAGTATTGATAGTGAATTTGTCAAAAGCTGCATTCTTTACCCTAGTGAGTCCATTGGAGATGAGGGAGATTAAAATCGCCGAGAACAATGATTTCATCACAAGGATCTGGGAATTGATTGGGAGAGGTGAACATAGCAACAGAGTATATAAAGTTTGTGTTTGAAGGGAGTAACTTTAACACAGATAATATAGAAGTCGGCAGTAGATGACTTTTTGACAGGCGTATGAGGTGAGATCGTTATCGACGTCGGTTGAAGAGATATTGAAATTTTTGTGAAAATTGGCAAAAATTCGTCAAAGATCTTCGGAATTAGTAAGAAGTCCTTCCTGTTGGATTGAGACCATGAGACTTGTACGAGTTGTACCATCGATGCGGATAAAACTGGGCTTATCGTGCAAGTAAGCAAAGTAAAGTCGCGCGCGTTGATATAGCCGACGGTCTCTCAGGCGGGAAAGGACATAACGACATAACCCACTTCGGCTAGTTTCTTGGTTAGTTTAACTACAGATGGAAGCAAGGGATCGATAATTGTGGAGAATGGGATTTCAAGATCATTAGAGAAATTCTGGTCAACAGCCAACATAGATGAAGGAGGATTAAGTCTGCGAGTGCGGAGAAAATTCGGATACGGGGTGGTTTGGATTATTGTAGGAGATGGATTGGTTGTAATATTCAAAGTTACACGTGTAGAAAGGGGTAAATCTTTAGGCTTTTTTGTGTGAAATGAGGAGGGCAAAACAAATGATTCTGTGAAGAAAGCGAGGAAAATAACCCAACCTTAAAACTCTAATTGGGGTCTCGATAGGAGGTCCTGGATTGTTAATTGCACTTAAGGTTATCTATAGGGTTGCGGTGTTCACAGCGTTTGGATTGGCTGAGAGACTTTATCGTATAAGCGGAATTTATTCACTTAAGGTCCTTTCTTGCATCTTTATCTTTATTCCATTCCATCAAGTTGGAAGACTGTAATTAGTTGGATGATGTGATTTTTTGGCAGTTGTCTATGGTAATTTTAAATCTGCGGTTAAAAAAGTTTACAAGCTAGACTGAGTCTGGTTACAAATAACCAATCGAGAATGATCTTACACTCTCAGACTTGTCGTGGTCAATTCGAGGATATCCAGGTTGTACCAAATCGTGAAATTGTCGCCTCGGTTTTCGGTAGATCGACTACGATTCCTTGTGTTAGAGATAGAGAGCGAGGTGTTGGTAAGGATGTCTCAGAAGGCACGATGAAAGCGCTCTTGAGCATTCAGCTAGTAGGAATGTATCATACATTGCGTTAGAATGGAGCTGGAGTTGTACAGGGACATCGTGAATTTTGCTGAGCGTCGTTCTATTGTTTTTTTTTTATATATAATACCGAGCGCGCACCAATTGGATATGAATAGCTTTTTACTGGCTTTTTCTCCAGGACGCGGGCGGGTGATGTAGTAGTTTGAAACTCAGGTGTATTAGGTTTAAGTACATGATAGTTGTTAGTTCGTTACATTTTTAGCCCAGCCAGCAACCACTCCAACATCAGTGTTATGCCAAAGTTGACGCCGACGGGATTCGAAACCGCAACCCTCTGCTTGAGGAGTCTATGCATATACCACTACACCACGGCCACCTACTATTCTCGTCGTTCTATTGTCATCAACAATACCGCCAAGAAGTAGAGAGGATGCTGCAACTTCGTAAGCGGCATTCTATAGCGAGAATAATGTCCGATGTCGAGATATTTTCCAACTCACAAAAAACAAAAGGTTCATCCGTAGTCTTTGAGATATACAATTGATCTTCTACTTAACCCAACACAAAAGGCGTGATAAGAGTTCCCACAAAGGCCACTGCAAATCGGCATTTGTTTCACTGATAATTACGCAAATGGGGTTACTGCAGAACTTAGACATTGTCATGAGATGTAGGTCGGTAAAAATATATTGGTCAAACAAAACAGAAGGAAAAATGCGATTGGCTAAGATTCCCAATATTAACACGAGAATTGTAAAATTATTGGAAGAAATAAAAAGATAAAATAAAAAGATAACATGGTGAATTATACGAGTTTAGCAGCAATATCGACCTTGTCACAGAGTTTGAAAAAAAAAGACATGAAGAGAGGACGAAAACCAGTCCTGCGGCTCAGTGAATCATCAAATCTACTCCAGAGAGGCTGCCCAGAAAAGTAAGCCCTTGTTTCAGGTTATAAGGGCAAATGGAATGGAAGAACATCATTGTACGAACCTGAAGCAACTATCTCACAATCGAGCTGGACATTCAGGTTATTTGTTTGATCCCCAGATCTTGCCAGTATGGATATAACAACCCGGTAAGTATCTTCTATATTCTTTAAGATTTGGGAAAGAAAGGGTCCCTTCTGACCTTGTACGTTTAAGATCCGATAAGCAATTAAAAATGAAGAAATCCTGATGTTCCGGCTTTCGTATCTATTCATTTTTAATTGGTTATTGTTTTCTTTGATTAACCTCCTTGAGATATCGTTGAGTTTATTATCGTCATTACCATCCCAGTGGAGCTTATCGAACCACATTTACTGGATTTTAAATTACAACAATAAATTTAATTAACTGGAACAACCCTGTTTATCTGTAAACAGAAAGTATCCTCATTAAATAAATCACAGAAGCGAAAAGTTTCACCGACCGCGATGATGGCCAGCCTTTTCATACGAGTATCCTTATGGAATAAAAACCGGCGAATCGGTATAGTGTGAAGAGCTTAATTGAACACTTCAGTATGGACCACATTTCCATGAAAACCCTAAGTGCAACATTTAAGGTTGAAGCTTTGACACTGAAAATTGAATTGTTGAGGAAAAATATTGAAAAACAATACAGCATCCAGCAACAATAATTAAATACTTCCATTCGCTGATTGCATTCATTGTATTGAATGGTTTTAATAATTATTATCCGATGTTTCATACGAATTCGATTGCTCCAACTACAGTTTCTGCAGCTTCTACAAATTTGCTGTACCTCTATCAGCATGTCAACCTTCGACATTTCCTTCCTCATGGACTCGTGCGTATACGTAACTTTTTTTTTTTTTTTTTAAATTAATACTCAAACATTTGTTCGTTTAATTAAAATTCTACATGCACACATATACACAACATATGTATGAACATATACATTTGTATATGGAGTCCAGATTCGGTATAACGAAAAAATTAAAATCGAATTTTTGATTGCGTCAAGCTTTCAACTTATCAAGGAACACCCTGTTTGTGTGCCGACACCGATGTCGGTGTTGGTTTGGTTATTGTTGACTAGTTGCTGTCCTGCTGGCAGCAACCAACACCACCCATCCTTTGGTTTTCAATCAATCACTTGCACCATGCATAGCCTCCGGTAATGTTATTGAATACAAAATCATCTTTCCACATGACGTGGATATGAATCTTCATGCTTGCAGATATTTGAGTTTTAAGAGATAAAATCTGTATTTTAAGATACAAATTTAAAGTGCCTTCTGGCATGCATGATGATGAAATTGATATATTTTTAAAGCGAAAAGTGACATCTTGAATCTTGGAACTTTTGAGGGTCCAATCTGACATACTCGTAGATGGTTCTATGAAATAAATAGTTTAGGTTGGTATTTTACATACATCAGTATCCTTCCATTTATTTGACAAATACAAATATTGGAAATGGGTTTTAGTTAGTATCTAACTTCAAAGTGTATGTACAGGTTTCGTCCATCAAAATGAAGTGCCCAGGTCGTTGATTCATCAATGTCCTTGGAATTGGCATATTTAAGGCTATCTCATATGTTTTTGATTAAATCCCATTTACTCTGGCGAATAATAGGAGTGTGTCAACAAATACTGGTTTCTCGTTTGAAGAAAGCTCTGTTACTGAAATTTTCTTTGAATCACTGGCTTTCATGAAGCGAACAAATTGTTTGTTGTAGTCGCATCTAGAGAGGTTTGTTGTCTGCCTCTACTTTTGTCAATTGACTAAATACTCGTAACCGTTCTGTCTCGGAAATTCTTTTTAATTCTCGGCAATGATTTCCTGTCTGCTACTTTTAATCTAATATATTCCTTGTTTGACGACTGTATTCTCTGCTTTTCATATTCGTTCCCGAACTCGCGTAACTGCTCCTCGGTTGTAGAACGGGAACAGCGGCGTATGTCAAGCTTATTAAATCCTATATTAACAGCATAATCAATTGGAGAACAGAGTGGAATCCAATGCCTCAAAAACACAATGCTGTCTGTTGTCATTAAAGCGACATTTATGTATCCAGCCATTATCTTTAAATGGTACGTGAAAAAAAGCGTTCCATTCTCGATATGTTAATGACAACCAATGTGGGAAAGACCACATATTCGATGACCTCAAAAACGCTTCAAAAGATATACTTTTCACCCTTTTATCTGGCCTCAATATACAAGGTATTCATCCGCCAAAAATTGGTGTACAATGTCCACATCTGGTGCACCCAAGACCTCTTTGCACTTGCTAGATAACACTCAAAACCATGCGATAAAATCTAAAGGTGATGTCAGTTTCACTCAGTCAATTCACATCCTTGAATACCGACGAAATATCTGATAGCTCACATTGTTCTATCGATATTTTCACCACCAGCGTTTCCAACCTTTCAAACTTTTAACCCCAACAACCGCCTCGCTTTGAATGGTCCTTCAGTATACACTCAAGCCCACTTTCTGACGTGCTCTGATCATCGTGATTCTTTTCTGAACCGTAAAAACTTGCTTATGAAATGCTCTGCCGAGCTCTTTATTCTCTATTTATTGTTGTATCTATTGGTTCCCAATGCGTCCTCTGATGATATTCTTCATTTCCGCTTAAGACACGGTTCGACCTAAAGATCCTCAGCAGTCAAATACCTCTTAAAGGATGCATTGAAATGCTAGCTATCTTTTACACTACGTAAAATGCTTAAAGTTGTTTGATCAACGTCTAGTAAAACAGCCATGTCCCTTGGTGTATCACGATGGATCTATCGCTGGTGATAGCGCTGGTATTTATTATATAAGCTCCAGCCTAAACTAATAATAAAATCCAGATTTAGGGATCATATGGTATTAAGCAACACCGTTAGTCGTCATCACTTATTTCCGCTACGCTGGAGGGCTTAAGTTCGATCCTCTGGCCATACACCTAAAAATAGAAAAAAATATTTCTGACGTTACACTTTTTATTGCGGGCAATGATAAATCTTTGACAGTGTACAATCTTGGACTTTCCCTCACTAGCTTTACTGCTATGTTCCCTTGCTTCCTCCAACGCAAGTTTCTTCTTCTTATTTATTTTCCTCTTGAGAAGTCGGTATTCGTTGTTCCTCTTCTGCTCATAGAGCTTCTGTAGTCCTTCTATGCCTCGTGCTAGCCGGCACTCGTTGTCAAACCAGGAGTTTCGTAGTAGTGGTTGCGGATTACCCAGCACATCAGAGGCGGCATTTGTGATAGCTTTTTGCAATGTTGCCACTTGTCTTCAATACTTGAAACTGTATAGAACCATACTGCATAGGACCTCTTAAGAGATTAAGGGAGACTCGATCTGAAAAGGTTTTGGCGATCTTTTACGATTGTAGCCGTCCGACGTCAAACTTCCTTACAGTATGAGCTCGTCTTTGCAATGTTCGGGATATCTTCAACCGTATTTTGACTACAATAGGGTAGTGGTACGAGCCGATATTGACCCCTCGGGGTGTTCGGTCACCCATAATACTGATCAGAAGATCTCTAAATCCCCTTATGAATGTCTATATACGTGCTAGCTACAACTATTTTTCGCCCCACCTCAGAGTGGACTAGCATGAATCGGGGATGGTGTTGTCCAAGACCTTCCTTTCTTGTCCTTCGGTCATACGCGCATATAAGGTTAATTTTGGAAAATTTAGCCTTAATACGAATTGTTACGAGGCGCTCGTTAACATGCTAGAAAGCCTTCTAGCTTCTTACTTCTTCTAGCTTATACTTCTTACCTAAGTATATCTCTAACAACAAATCCGCATCCAAATGGGCACTGCTTTTGCCGTCGATAACAATCACCGTAGTAGATGTCGCAGTTTTTCTTTCTCTTTGTGTTTGGTCCATTCGTCGCAATTCTTGGATGACGATAACATCTCTTTTGCAGTAGTCCTGGGCCTTCGCTTGTTGTTCGGCTAGTTGTTGTGGCTTATTAAGGGACATAACATTCCACGTGCAGATCTGAAGTTTGTTGTTCCTGTTGCATTTGCAGTGTTTGTCATCGGTAGAAGTTTTATTTTTCCATTTTTCCATGGCAGTTACCTTGGCACAACCCTAGCCTGGACTTCAGGTCCATTATAGATACCCCTAGGACGAAGAGTCGGTTAGCCTGAAGCCAGTAACCCGCTCGGGGATGATTGTTTCAAATCAGGACTCACCCGCCACTATTTCTCACTCCTTACAGGAGTGAGCTACAGATATGTCGGTTTAGCCCGGATAAGATCTTATTAGTTATATTTCACCATTGACTCCATCTGGGAATTCATCCGCTGTCCCGTTTATAGGTCCCCCATCAAATTATCAAGGCTTCGCCTTTAAGTGATGTTGTTTAATAAAAAGCGGCGGCAGAGCCTCAGCTTGTGTGCCTCAATGTGCCTCAGGTCCCACCAAAATTAAAGCAGTTATTCCGTTCAATGGGACCTTTAACCGTCCAAATTATTGGTTGCATGCCTTCTATCGAAATGTGATCAGAAGTGGTGTCGTGTTTTCTAGGTTTACCAACTATCCTACCGAAGATTTCATTTATTCTAATCTAGCGGGGCTTCCGCCCAATTATCAAGGTTTCGCCCATCAATGATGTTGTCTTATAAAAAAGCAGAACAGGGAAAAGTACTGGTCTTATCGTCACGGTCTTCTAAACTTAACGCCACCGAGGGTTGATACGATTTGACTAATTGCAAGCGGCCAGTCATAGGTCTTGTTGACAATTGGACCACCAGTAGTCTCTTCCAGGCCTAAAATCATGGTACCATGGGTGTCAGGAGCCCTCCGGATCTAAATCCTGGCGTAAATTGTTAAAGTACCCCCCCTTATGGGAGCGACATGGTAGCTTTGGTTTAAACCCAAATCGCGGAAAGGGTTTTCCAGTTGGTTTGACCCATTATACAGTTACAAATAAGTACTGGATACTGTGACTTTTAGGTGGAACTTGTGCTTCCTAACACAAGCTGTGCTTTGCTATGACACTATTAATGCAGGTAAGCAAGGTGTATCCTTGCTCCCATGGATGTATGGGCACTCCGCTAAATTAGATCTTTTTGACAGGTGTTCATGATAAATCCTTGACTCTATGTCCCGTTTATAGTGCAGGAATTTTCATCTGCTGGTCACAACTCGCGCTTATAATTTTGGCAAGTCGGGAAAAAATAAGAACAACTGATGTGTAGAAATAGTAACAAGACTGAGCATCGCCAGGTTGGCCTCTATCTACCTTAACCATTTCTATAGTACCCAACTGAAGCACTGAGTACGACTGAAGGTTCGTTTCTCAATCAAACAGCCTTACATAGTTTTTCGTGCATAGTGTTCTGATAGGACTTATTGATGCTTATCTACAGCACCTACTGTCTATGTAGATAATAATGTCCTTGCCTGATATTAGTTTCATCACCAGGGGTCCCACAATTTCAAAGAAGATGGAAACTGTGCTTGCAAAACATTGCATGTATACAGGAGTCTAAAAGACATTGTTTAGTCGAGTACAGGTAACAGACAGTGGCGCTATCAATGATATATTGAGTGATTGTTTGCTCTTTAAGAAATTACTTTGAAATAATGCTTTGCGGTGCCATATTTAAGTAATCATAGTTTCGCACTTATTTGCCATAGTGTGCTGCTTGATGAGTTTACTATTTGAAGGCTATAACGTGACGACCTATTGATGATACAATGATTTGCATAAGCGGCGCCTTTCAACACCAGGTACTTCTCGAACTATATTGTATTAGTACGTACACTTGTGTACAAATTAGAATTTCTTACATGACCTTGAGATCTATTAAAAACTGCAAATTTATGTAAGCCAAAGAAGATAACAGATATAATGAAGAAGGAATCTGTTTGTTTTTTGGTTAAACAATCTTCAAAATTGTACACTCTTCCCCATACCCAGGTATTAGTAAATTTTATATACAGATCTCCAGATCTGATCAGCTGCACGATTCATCAAGACAGAAGTATTGTGGCAGAGTTTGCGAAATAAATTTTCATAGCCTCAAATACGTTTACTCACCGTAACTATGTATGAGTAAGAGTATGTGCCTCTTATAGTTTAATCTGACTCCTGCAGAATTTCCTAATGCAAATCAATCTCTCTTTAAGTATTTCCCACCCAGAACTCATAAACATTTAAAATGTTCCTTAGCTTTTGTTGAGAGCAAACATTGCTAAAGCTTATCTGCTAAAATTAATGTTCACTTACTTGCAAGTTCTCTACTATCAGGATCCATTCAAGGTGAATACGTTGAAATGACTTCCTTAAATGCAAATAACAATGCGTTCAAGCAACACGCTTTGCTATAGCAAACACCCTTCTAAGAATAGCAGTTAATGTGAGAATTCAAGAAAGAGGGTGGCCACGTTAAACGTTAAACTTTGACAAGATGATTTAAGGATGGGGTCGTATCCTGGTTGATTCAAATTATATTCTCAAATCATTCTAGAGGGTTCCACCTTGGTCACACTGAATAAGAAATATCCATCTCATACGACGACATTATTCTTATGGTAAGTCCTAGGGCTATTTACATTTCCAAAACAACAACAGCAGGAATAGTACACACATAACAAACGAGACCTCATCGGAGTAGGGTGAATGGCAATGGGAAAAGATAAAACATTTTCACAGCATGTAAAGATAGGTGGGATTCCTAGATACGAATACTCGTACACATCCTGAATACACAACTTTACATTACCTGACGAGCATAATTCAACGTCGATGCGGAGAAATGAAATCTATGCAAATCCCTTTTCCAGGCGATACCTAACCAAGGCGTCTGACCTGCGATTGTCATAAAACCCAACAAAACCTCCTCTTCAGGTGCTGAGTGATTGGCATCATTTTGAAGCTCTATGCCAGCTCTTCGAGATTCATTAAGATATTATTTAGGGATACGCTGTTGCTGTCAAAGTTTGTATTCGTACACAACGTTCTCTCCCTTCCCTTAACAGTAACCTGATGCCTTACTTTCTCCGTTATTTTGGGGAAGTACGAATGGTGTATATAGGGGACCTAGTTTCAAGGTTCAATAAATCAGCTCGGCCAGATGGCACAAGTGTAAATCCATCAAAGCGGAAGGTGTCGTCGAGTTTACAAAGAACACGATGGCTCTATTCTCTTTCACTTTCTCTTGTTTCCCTTTGTCTTGATGAAAGCAACCACGATCGCATTTCTTTAAATAGACAAGAAGGCAGTCTTTTGTAATGAACCCTCATTAATCATGTTTTGTGTAGCTATAAATTTACGGAACGGCTCCTCTAACATAACTGTTTACAATAAGCACTTGTCTTAACCACTCATGCCCGAGTATTGTACCTGTGCTTATTCCTGCGACTGTGCCTCTTCGTATCCCAAATACCCGAGTCGCCCTTCTGTTTTATTTAATAAAATTTCCAAAAAAAAAAAAAAAAAAAAATGGGTCGGTAGACGAGGAAATAGCAAATTGATGAACTCGTATTAAGTCGCTTGTTTGTTGTCAGATAGATGGGTGAAATCCTTTTTGCGAATGACATGCTCGTTTGGGAAGTCCTATCGAATTTCCAGTATTCGAAAAATGGCAGACTATCCTTGAAACTAGCCGAGTAGTAAATTTAATTAAATTTTCATATTTCAATAGAAAAGTACATTCAAATGGTAGCCTACATCGCTGGAAGCGAGTCCAGTCCCGGGTTAGTTTGTTTGTTATTTTTGTTATATTTTAGCCAGTGCGGGTGACATCTACATTCATATAATTGGAGCTATAAACTTCCATGAAGATTAAAAACTCTGTTGGGATGGGAAACCTATGGCGATGATCCTTAAGAATTATGTATTGGGCAATGGGATGTTTTCAACTGAATAGAATTAGAAATACGAGTATTGGCATGAAAAAGGATCGAATAATTGAATATTCCATGGAATTATGTTAGCTCTGTAATGGACATCTTTTGCTGAACATCTATGTCCGCTCCTTCGACAAAAGCCAGAGACATTACGAAAGTTGAATTCAAAGGGAAATTTGAAATGTACGTGGGGATATGGATGTAAGGAACGGGGATATAAATTGGGTAAAAGAAGGAGGTTCTATCTACAAACTTTCTTACTTACATGCTGTGGCCCAATTTCACCAGAATGTAAGGAATGCATGTCCCATATGACATAGGTTTGGCCTATAGTGAAACAAAATCAATGGTTATGCTGTAGGTCCTATTTTTCTCTTGATGGATGCCATATTTTTCCCTGACACAATGAAGGGAGAACTGAATATTTCTATACAAAACCGGTTCGATTACACAATTTTTCGATTCAAATCTCCACCGATGAAACCCGTTTACTTTCTTGATATTCTGCTTAAAAGCGTTATTAAGACGCATGTCTGGTTCTACTTTAAATGCACTGATATACTGTGTCTTGACTCTTTTGGACTCCGTTTTCTATAAAAACATGAAGTCGATTCTGTCTGAGCCGGGGAAAGAATATACTCGAATCATGAATAATCATGCTCTTGCTTCCGCCTTCAAAGCTTCACCCATGTCGTTAAAAATGCTCATCAACATATCCTTAAGCCCACTTCCAGACGTACTCTGAAATATCGTAATTATGTCCTAATCTGTTTATGAAATGCCCTGCTGTGCTAAACATTTCCTAGTGGTTACAACTTGCAAACATTTAAAACCAATATACATCGGTACCTCTCTTTGCTCACTAAGTTTTCTCCGTACGCTTTGTGAGCAAACATTCGCCGTAATTGAACGTGAAATTGCAAGCTGTCCTATTTTATGACCAGGATTAAGCCAGAATTAAAGGTCGTGCTTGCCCTACCCCGCAGTGGTAATGCTGTAAGTAAATGCATGCAGACTAATATGGCAAGAGCGAACTATAAGAACAGAGCGAACAGACCGAGTACAAAACAGAATCACCGCCGTCAAAGATGAAAAATGGGACACACCGGAAAAGAAGAACATGAAAAACTGTGATATATGCTATGGAGACTGCTATAAACAGTATCGGTTATATATTGAGCAACGTTCATTCGCCGTCAGACAAATGCTTAGGGCACAAGTCTTAAGATTCAGTCAAGTAAGCGATAAGCGAACGTATGACGATGATTCACTTAAGGGCTAAATTCATCAACATAAACGACCACCTAAAGAAAGAGTAGAGGAACGACCTTACTAAAGACTACATCTAGAAGCATCTCGAAAAAAACCTACCCGCATTTAATGCCAAGTAGGCAATGAGGACATTTTTGGTAACACGAACGGAAAAACAGTCTCCGTGGCTTCATTTCCGAAACGGACATAGACTTATTGCGGGATATAGTGCAACTATAGTCAGCACGCGGTGTCTATACCTTAATATCCATAAAGGGAGCAAACTGAACTCTAATCCACAAACCATATACCAAATTGATTTTATTGTGACCGACGCAAGATCCTCCTCCAGTATTTTGGATATCCAAATGTTCTGAACAGCTAACATTGACTGGGACGATTCTCTTATTGTAGCCAAATCTGGAAGCAAGCATCCGTTATGTCGAACGGCTGAAACTGCAAGAAATCGCAAGGGACTTTTCCGATCGAATCCCTCTTATGATCTCGAGAAATCTGATATCGTCAGCATCAAACATAGAAGATCAAAGAGGCCACCTCTGATGTGCAGGGTTTCAATCTGACCCGAAAAAAACCCCTGTTCGATAAGAAAAACAGCTGATGTGCAAAGATGCCCTTAAGAAAGGCATGGGTGGAACTAGATAGCTTTACGGGAAGAAAAGTAGAGAAGGATATAAGCTCATCAGAAGAAAAAACAATGCACTCGATCGAGACCTTAGACAGGTGCTATCAGAAGAATGAAGTTCGGAAGTTTTACCTAAAACGTGGGGAGTGGAGGACTTGTTTCAACATCGACCTCGCCAAAAAATGCGGATAACCCAGTGAGGTAACTTCCTGTGATACCTGCTGAAAAATTCAGGGTGACACCACAGGGCGCCTTCTTTCTATGCAACTAGAACAGTCACTTTATACGAAAGACGGGGAAACTATTCGTGTGCTTTACTTTGCCAGAAAATATTTTGTATGTTCCCCTATGTATTCTAACAATATGACCTTTGTTCTCTGAGTTCGGATATCTCACCCCAATTGATGAAGTGGTGATTGGATGAAGTTTGTTGGATGAAGTATTGTGAGGGAAAAATTCAACGTATTACTAATTGTAACAACCAGCAGTTGGTAATGAAGATAGGTGGCATCGATAGCAAGAAGCGTCTAGAAATGCCGCAACTACTCCTATTCATGAGACCACCGGAATGAAAGCCAATTTCGCTTTCGATATTGATCTTTGGCTCCTCTAACGTTAAATCGTATCGGGACCACATATTATTGATGTCAAGTCCATCCAATTCTGGCTAAGAATAATTTTCCAACACGGCATGCCAGAGAATTCCATTGACTGTAACATGGCGATCATTTTCATTGATGAAAAAAAAGTTCAATCACACGTCCGGCATGAAATCCACACTACACGGTCACTTTTTGTGGATGCAATGGTTTCTTTTGAAGCACAATGTTGTTCAATAACGCATATTTTGCTGAAGAAGACTTTAAGATAAAATTCAGGATTTTTGCAGGGCCCAATCAGAGCAGTTTTGGTCCTTCAATAGATCAAGAGATTTCAGTTCTTAAATTAGTTTAATCTTGTAAGGGTGTAGGCAAAGATCTTAATCTAAAATTCGCCATAGTATGGATTGATATATTCTCAGTTCATGTGAACGGCGTTGAATTGGCTGATTTGGCTCATTTTGAAGTGAAACAATTACAGCGGAACGGTACAGAAATGCCATATTCAGTAGTGAATATGTTGACTCGAATTTATCCCATCACAGCCCGTCTGGTGGGACGATGATAACGGCCGAAAATATGAGTAAGCACTTCAAAAGTTGCGACCAATGACTTAGACTTAACTTGGACGACTACTTACCAAAACTTATTTCCATCTCCTAGATGCTTTATTATCGGAGTACCTAAGAATTTAGAGCAGCCCTTAGAATCATCAAAAACAACAAAAAACAAGGCAATGATTCAGCTTAGCTTTACAAAATCCTCTGTCTGCTATTTTAGTACTTACGCTCTTTCAGGTCGACTATATTCGGTATTCACAAGAAGGTATTCACAATATAGTTGAAGTGGCATTTTTTGTTCTCTTAGAAAGGCTTTCATCAAAATATTGTGCTACTTACTGACAGGGTAAAATTTGTTGGTAAATGACACCGTCAGTATTTTTAAGACTGGATTCAGTGAAGAGCAGTGAAGAGTATAATGGGAGCATTATAAGATGGAAGGGAATGCTCTTTCGTTATTCAGTGAATTTAAGTGCTGTCTTTGACTTGACACCCAACAATATGGAATAGAAGCAGATTAACCAAAAACTTTAATAAAACAAAAAACTGGCTTGCCGCAGGGATGTATGATCAGTCCGATTCTGTTCTTTCTTTTGGTTGGGATAGTTAAAATATTAAAGCAAGAAAAGTTTCTAGGCTGAGGACATTATAATATTAACCGATAACCCTTAGTTGCAGATAAACAAGCTTAAAATTTACTGCAACATCAGGAATTCCCTAATCAAGAACAATACTTTCCAAGACCTCGGAGCGCAACGTAACCTCAGAAGAGAGGTGGTTGCTAAAAGGTAAATTAATTGAAATAATATGTTACATCTGTTTCGCATTCAAGTTAGGGCGATTGGAGAGTAAACTACAATCGATTTTATGCAGAATTGTTTCCTCGCAAACAAGATATTGGCGCTGTATCTTAGTTTAATTATTCAACACAGTCATAAATGTTTGCATGTGCTTTTGTTTTTAAATACCAATACTTACTAACTGAGTTTATGCTAGAGTCCAGGAAGAACCTCTTCAGTTAGCCTAGCCTTTGACTTATTGCCTCCAGTTACGTACTTCAATATATGGTAGTTGAGGTGCCCTTCCACTTTTGTGAGCTGCTTAGGCTGAAGTCTTTCTACACTGAGTCGTCCGTACGGGTTAAAATCGCAAACTCATCGGGCTGGAGTGTTTATATTTACTTGCTCAACACATTCTAGTTATCTATGTAGCTCGTAAATTTCGCATATTGGACCATAAACCACTTACATTCGTCTTCATT
Source organism: Volucella inanis (assembly GCA_907269105.1). Taxonomy (NCBI): domain Eukaryota; kingdom Metazoa; phylum Arthropoda; class Insecta; order Diptera; family Syrphidae; genus Volucella; species Volucella inanis. The sequence continues at coordinate 129,377,220 of OU026157.1, forward strand.
TACATTAATGCTTTTTTGCAATGCAGGAGGATGATAGGATGATAACGGCCTTTACAGAGTCTGCTTAGTGTTTCTTGAAAGCTAAGGCTGTCTCGAGCTAAAGCTTAAATTTTGTGAAGTTTTATCCCATTCGACAAAGTTGTGCTATCCTTATTGTTGTTTTTAAGTATAGGAAATGGAACGCCAGCTCTGGATGTCACACTACTTTACTCCCTTCAAAATCCGTTCCTTATTAGGTTAAAGCATCTTGTGCCAGTTCTTTTTTGTTATGGGTGCGTAATTGTTTATTACTGAGACAGAATCTCTCATTACGCAAGGCACTTCACCATTTTATGCGCTATCCGTCCCTTATATTGCTTTTCAATATGATGCAAGCCAAAGAGCCTTCTAACCTTTCTAATAAGATAAGATTCTTCACGTCTGATAGATTTCGGTAAATCATTCACCCTAGTAACTCATGCCTAACATCTGAGAAATAATTTTTCAGAATGTCAATCAGCCTGTTGAATTCCTTACCACACAATGTTCGAAGGTCTTTTTCCATCACCAGGTTTCAGAATAAACTTCAGTTCTTCTTCATGCATACGACACCTAACTGGCCGCAAAAAAGAGTTCCAGGACGACAGCTGCCCATCAGCTCTACGAGCAGAAGCAACAAAAAGAACATCGGCTGCTCCAGAAGAAGAAAGATATTGAGAGGTTGTACTCCAGACATAGCGTACGGAAGTTTAACTAACAGGTAAAAAGAATAAAGAAGAAATCCTGTAGTAAAGTCACAGTCGGTGCAGAAAATATGGAAAAACTTTTTCGGCAGACTGTGTAACTGCGTAACTTCGACCATGATAGCCCAAACTTCCATTCACTTGAAAATGAAGTGAGGATAGCAATATCAAAACTAATGTCCACAAAACCCGCTGAGCCTGACGGCTTATGACTTTGGTGAGCACATACACCAACTCATTTCTCAGGTCTGGTCAGAAGAATGTATGCCTGAAGAGTGAAATCTTAGCATCGTTTGCCCGATTACAAAACAGAAGGTATAGAGGTATAAGCCTTCTCAACATCGCATACAAGGTCCTATCTGCCATATAATGTGAAGGTCTGAACTTGATTCCACAATCGATCAAATTTCCACACTTCCGCAGATCTTTGAAAGAATTCAAGAAGTCCAAATCGGTACGCACCATCTTGCACCGATTTTGATTCCGCATATGACAGCATAGTGGTGGCGATGGCCTGATGGTGGGCTCACTGGCTGTCACGCCAACCTACCTGGGATTGAATCCCAGCAACAGCAAATTCTGCCTATGAAAAAGCTTTTCAGGAGAGCCGTTCGGAACCGGAAATAAACAGTAGGCTTTGCTCAGGAGTGTAAAAATTCACAAAGTAAGAGACACAAATGAGTGCGAGAAGCTAGGCCTTAGCCCACACCGGGCTGTCGCGCCAAAGTATTTATTTATTTATTTATGGAAGCACTTTATAGAAAGCAGCTATAAAGTCTTAGCATCCGTGTCAAGCTCGTCCGTCTTTGCAGAATAAAAATCTTTTAAAAGTCTGTGCAACTACTAGTGTATGTCGATGATATCGACATAATTGGGTGAACGCAGTGCGTTCGCTAGTATTGAAATGGAAGCTGCCACAATTGAGCTGTAAATGAGGGCAAACCTAAGTATGTACTGTCACACAACATTAACAAATTGGACAAAACGTCACAATCAACAGCTATAATTTCGAGGTATTAATGGACTTTGTCTACCTTAGATCTGCTATAAATTCTTCCAACAACACCTCAGCCTAGAATTACTCTTGTCTAACTAAGTAGAATCTTTATATGACCTTGATCATCCCAGTACTACTTTATGGTGCAGACGCATGGATCCTATCGAAAGTGGGTGAAGATATCCTCAGCTGTTTTCGAGAAGAAAAATTCTGCGAAAAATATTCGGTCCCGTTTGCGTTGACAGGTTTTGGAGGAGAAGATTCAACTACGAACTATACGAGCTGTACATCGAATGAACAGAAATACTCAGATCCACAGATTCTTCAAATCTAACCCGGAGTAGAAGAAGACATCAGCCGACTGCAATAGGCTTGCTAGTTGAGCTCTAGTTTCACCCGGAACTGTAGCGCCACCTTACTAACTTACTAGTCATCTATCCAACGTAAAGCCAACTTTAGCATGAAGCCATCGACTTGGTATGTATGGTGTAGCAGTGCCAATCTACCAAACCCAGAGAAAACTTTCCATAGAGTTACCAGCAGCTGGTCTGTACTTTTTTGTAGCATAAATGGATTTTGGAAAGCTTAAATTTATTAAATTTTCCAATGACAAGGATTTCAAATTTCGAATTAATTGCAGAAACACCAGCGCCTGACAACTGAAAGCTGTGACGTTCCATTCATCACTTCTTATGAAATATTGTTTTGTTCGAAATGAATTTTCTGTTGAGCCCTTCAGTCGACCAGCATTGTGTGGACCTACTGAACCCAAAAGCTGAGCAGTGTCCGAAAACCCCAAAAAGCTTATGGAAATTCCTTTGTTTAATTTGACACCCACAAAATGCCGCACGTAGTCCCTCAATAAAATTCCCCTTGCATATTAAACAATGAGTTCACATCAATTACCTAGCATTGAATTAATTAATTCCCTAAGATACAACCACCTACAGGGTTTAAACCCTCATCCCGGCTACTTGAGGCGTTTCTCGCCCCAACCACCCACAGCAGGTGATAACATCACAATTTGCAATTTGCGGATCCTCTTACCAGGCATCTTAATGGCCACTTAAAGTACTCAAATAAACATAAACGATTTGTCAGCCCCCTAGCCCTCAGCTCAAGGTTCTAGCCTGCACCATACCTCTTTCTTTCTCTTGTTCTATTGTATTCTCATGCAAATTAGTGCTTGACGGTGGTGGTGAAGAAGGGTAAAACTAAGTATTCCCGAATAGTGCTTGCTGCAGCAAGGTGTTCTTTAGGAACATTTGCACGATTTATACATGACAGGACGAACTACTCAATGGTGCTGCTCCTGATGGTGATGATAGTGAGAATAATGGTAATCGAGAGAGGAGACGACGATGATAACGACTATGAGAACTACGACGACGAGGACGACGAAAACACAATGGGAAAAGAACTCATAAATGGAAAATCACGACTTTTTATATGACAAACTATGAAAAACGAATCATGGGTAATGCGAGTGTATACTTCCATACACCCCCCATACACTGTGCATACACCTGATGAAGGTCGATTAATTCTGCACGAGCACTTGAGTCGTTTCCGTCTGCATTTGCAGCTGTTATCTCATTCAAATTTGTGAGATTATTTCTAAAGATAGTTTTATCATACTCGTATATCCTTGGGATAATATTCTCCGTTATATTATCTTGCAAACAATTGTGAAGCGACTCCCTAAGATCAACAAAGACAGAAAGACGAGTACTCGTCAGTCGTACTCGTACACGTGCTCATATAACCCATCACCACAGCACGTATTCATACTCATATCCACAGCCAAATCTGCGGCTAATAAATTTGTGGGAAAATATTTTCCTTTCAAGGATCTACCATCTGAGGAGGATATTGCAGCTAATTAACATTATTCTCAGTCTGCTCCCGGTCCTGTACTTTTTCGGTTGAAGTTCTTAGTTCTCAACTCTGCCCGAGTATTTAAAATTTGTCAAAACACCATCTGTAGTGTGCGTGTTATTTTAGGATATCCGGTAAGGTGAGTGTGAGGCATGTATCCCTTACCATTTATGCGAAGTGAATATCAAAATTCTCTGGGTGAGCATAAATCTTATCATGTGATAAATCGCGCGCACTCCTTCATGCCGCATTATAGGTGAAAAGGTAGTTTTAATGTGATCCCCATGCTGAAGCAAACGCCACTGGCAGATGCTAACACTTATCAAAGAATGGGGTAGTTCACTCGATTCTAAAACTCATTTAAAGAAGGACGAATTCCAATGTTCAAGTATTCGTAAAAGTAGGATGGTTCCAAGTTTGACATTAAAATGTTTCCCTCTTGGGATTAATGTTTATCTTGAGAGTTGTCAGTAGACAGATACTGTATCAAGAATTATTACGACAACTTAACGTGGGAAATATGTAAGCTAAGTTTGAGAGAAGGAATTTATCTTGAGACCTAAACAGATTCGACACATGTATTTGTATGCAAAATACTTCTAATTATAGGATCTTTAAGCCCCAGCTTTAAGCCCCAGCTTTCGACCAAGTTATATAACTGTTGGTTGTTATCGATACGTCAAATGCAATCTTCAGGGGCCGATTCGATACAGAGAACAAGTCTCCTCGATCAAGAAGAGGTTTTCAGAATGCCAGATTTGTTTAATTTGAGACAGAGTTAATGCAGTATAAGATGCACAACTTGAGGATGTATGAAACGAATCTATAGTCCTTCCTACTGATATACGAGTACAGCATGACCTGTCGCTGACCTATCACTGACGTCAGGAAACATTTGTATGGTCCACTTGCGTACCCATCTGCAGTTATGTACACATGTCACTGAAAAACCTATTCGATCACGTTCATAGGTGATCATACATATTTCCCGCAGTGCCGGTGCCAATTAGGACCCACAAATGACTCAGTAGATTCAGCCCTTGGACTACATTCAGAGAATCTGAAATTGGTATTGGAAAAGGTGCATAAGAAAGGTAGACCCACCGCCCTCCACCAATCATTTATAATATACCCGTAGTTCATTGCCTTCAGGATTCATATATCTCCGCTTAATCAAATTTTAGATTAAATCTAAAGTAGTCGAACTCAAAAAGAACCCTAGCTCAACATCCTAGGTCGGTTTTGGGGACATCCGTAAAGTAATGATTACATTTCTTGCTGTCGAATGTCGAATTCATACTTTCGTATCAAGGTTATTTGAAAAATTTATCAGTCAGACTAGTCAGCTTCATCCTGCTTCTATTGTACAGAGAACAGGCACAGCTTTAAGAAGATTAACTAAAAGCCAATTTCTAGAGCACCAACAGTTTATTACGATGAAGCTGGCTGCTCTTCAGGGTAGAATCTTGTCCTCACGCCAGAAGGTAGTAAGCCCCAAGAGCAATCATCGTCGCATACACCCCTGGATGAAAGTCCTTAAATCATCCGTTATAGATTGAACTAGTACGAGAACCAGAAGGAGACAATAATCTCTCAAACCAATAGGAAGGTTGAATGCAAAATAACAGGAGGTATTCCACAAGGGACAGTTCTAGGCCCAATCTTTTAGAATACAATGTACGATGGCGTGATGGGATTGTACAGGAGTTGACATTATTGGATATGAAGCGAACACCAAGTAGTAGTCGTTGCTAAAACTATAGTAGAAAGGACCCAACTCTGTAACGACACCACTTCGCTCATCAGTTTTGATCTTGTAGACTACACGACAAAGGCTGTTTCATAAGTGTTCGCAAAAAATTCAGTGTCCCACTAGGCTTAACACTGCTCCCTGGAAGGTGTCATTTAGACCCGGACTAGTGCCTATCGGCATCAATACTTGACGCCGGAAACCCAGTAAGTATGGTTATCAGATAAATTTTGTTCTGTTATTCAAACGCAATGAGATACCTCAGCAAAGCGACGTTGGATGTACAAACTGCTACCGGAAATAAAAGAGAACTTTCATCTTAAGCGGTTTCTCTTGGTGCAAGGATGCTTCCAATAAAGGCATTTGGTAGACCAATACTACCAGCCAAAGAAAGCAGATCGTATGCTGACTTCATGTAGAAACTAAGCAGCAGCAAGCAGTAAGGAAATAGGTGGCACAGTTGGCTTCAAAGAGCCGACTGATATTTATGCTTTCGATGAGCAAAGCCCGAGATACTGCAAAGGCAGTAATGTAGCAATTGCGCACAGAAAATGTGTTGGTAACTTAATTTCAGCAAACCGGAACAAGTGCTCAGCCTTATAAAGTCATACGGTGACACGCAGATAGCGATAGTAGCGCTGACTGCAGAGAAATCAAACAAAAGGTTCAAGTTCAGCTAAATCAAATTCGGCTAGGTGAACTGCCATTTGTATCCGCAAAGTCCTTATCAAATGTTTAAGAAGCACGAAGTTCGCATGACCGATCCAAGCAGTGAATAAACTGCGGGGAGGAAAGTCACATAGGTCTGCACAAACAAATTTGATTCTCGTGTAAGACAATCAAGTTAGAAAACGTCCTCACTGCTTCTGATACAAAAAATACAAAAAAAAAGTAATCGAATCGTACAAACCCATAGAAGAAAACAGCTGAATTGATTGAGGGAAGTACGTAGTGATTATTGCTGGAGATTACAATGCCTGGGCTTCTCCTTAAAGTTTTCACATCCCAGGCATTAGCATGACTAAAAACAGTGGAACAGAAACTTTTCGGAAGGCAGATATGCTATCAATCATTGACATCACATTAAAAAATGGCGGATCAGCCAAGACTATACTCGCAGCCACAACTAGGTGGATACTATAGAATCCCATCTTAACAGGCCCAAACTGGAAAGGCATGCTCTTTAACAAAGAAAGGTCCGAGGAAATGTTGAATAACACCAGCATTGTGCACAAAGCATAAGCTGATCTTGGTCATCTCAAGAGCATGCAACGCAACAACTATTCTAGAAGAACTGTCAATGAAAGGCGGGAGCGTTTCCAAAGTGTATCAAAGCAAGACGCAGATCCCAGAGATCCAGAGCCAGAGGGGAGATGGGGCCTAAAAGAAAACCGAAGTCCATCACCATCAGACAACTATGCGACGAGGCTGACTCTGAACCTTGGGGCACAGCCTACACTGTTGTGGTGAAGAAGCTTTAAGGCCTCCCCAATTAACCTGCTTCAACAGTAGAACATCCGTTTCCACATAGACGGAGAGATAACTGCAGGAGCACATGGCAACAGAGGAATAGTTTGACGACGAGGCTGACTCTGAACCTTGGAGCACAGCCTACACTGTTGTGGTGAAGAAGCTTTAAGGCCTCCCCAATTAACCTGCTTCAACAGTAGAACATCCGTTTCCACATAGACGAAGAGATAACTGCAGGAGCACATGGCAACAGAGGAATAGTTTGACGACGAGGCTGACTCTGAACCTTGGAGCACAGCCTACACTGTTGTGGTGAAGAAGCTTTAAGGCCTCCCCAATTAACCTGCTTCAACAGTAGAACATCCGTTTCCACATAGACGAAGAGATAACTGCAGGAGCACATGGCAACAGAGGAATAGTTTGACGACGAGGCTGACTCTGAACCTTGGAGCACAGCCTACACTGTTGTGGTGAAGAAGCTTTAAGGCCTCCCCAATTAACCTGCTTCAACAGTAGAACATCCGTTTCCACATAGACGAAGAGATAACTGCAGGAGCACATCGCATCAGAGGAATAGTTTGAAGGACGCAGGAAAGTAGGAGACAGCAAAATGCTTATACCTGATGGCATTTCCTATAAGGTAGTCAAAGACGAGGCCGGAGGCCTTCGCAGCAACGATGCAAAAATGCTTGGAAAGGGAGTCTTTCCAATATCACCGGGACTTAAGCTGGAGAGAATTCATTAAATCAGTCAATATATCTGCTTAATAACCTAGGAAAGATCCTGGAGCACATCGTATATCTAAGGTTGCTTGGGGTGGCGGAAGAGATTGGAGCTCTGTCAGACAATCAGCACAGCTTTAGAAAATCGCGTAGCATCTTCGATACCATAAAGGCGGTAATAGAAACAGCAGCTGAAGCAATGCAGGGGTAGAAATTAGTAATGTGCCATCACAACGCTTTACGCTAAGTATAGTCCATTGGATACAACGTATAGTCACAGACTATTCCAGCAGCAGAAGTCGTAAACATCACACTGACTATGATGCTAATTACTAGAGCAAATGTCCTCCAATGCTCAATCCTCGAATCTCGTCTTTGGAACATAGTGGATGATAGAGGTCTGCAACTAACACTTCCCGATGGACCGAGAGTGATCAGGTTCGCCGTGGTTATAAGACCGTTCCAAAAATCAGGAATTAGTTGGAGTCTGCTGGACTATAATACTAAATCTGTTTCAATAATCACCCGCAAGACTATCCAAAATCCGAACTTCTTAGTCGGTAATCAAATAAACAGGTCAAAGCAGTACCTAGAATACCTCCGAGTGAACAGGATGCACTTCAAGGCCCAAGTTGAGTACACTAGCAAGAACATATCGCTGATGGTGGTAACACTTTATCAGAGGCTTCCGAACATCAGTGGCTCTCTATATGGTGAGTGCACCAGCAGTGAAAGAGTTTTGAATAAGACTGGCATCTGCGTAGAGGTTCCGTGCAATCAGGACTATTAGCAGCTTTCGAATTATCTCGAAAGAAATAGCCTATGTGTCTTCGACTTTCTCGCGAAAGAGATGCAAAAGGTGTCGTCGACCATTGAACTAGCAGGAGCTAGCAGGAGGAGTTCCTGTTCGAGCAAAGTGGCTTTCAGAAATATCTTAAGAGATTTAGGTACAATACTTCGACTCTGTGTCCATTCCTAAGTCGTTAAACTCGTTTATAGGATTTCTCGTTCTTTATTTTTCAGTCATTATAACCTTCAAACATTTAAAACCAACGATGACGTGTCTCCCTCTTTCTTTCCTCCCTGATTTTCCTTCGCCCGCTCTGTGTGCAAGCATTTGAAGGGTGCTTTAACCCCTTGAGTGCGTGCCAATTTAAAAAAAAAAAAGAAGAATTCCCCGTCCAAGGACGCAAATCATTAAAAAGAAAAGAAACAAAATACCACCGGAAAAAAGCTATTTGCAAACAAGCCATAATTTATTGTAAAATGTGATAGTATGCCGCTGTGCCATGAAATCAAGTCCGATTGCGATTCCGAGGGGCTGGTACAGGTAGTTAGTAGATTTTATATTTCAGGGGTAAAGTTAGCAGCAAAGATCGAAATCACGTTTGTGACATGTACAATAATCGATTTTAATTTCCTTATTTGTCCGACAATACTCGGACAGTATATTTATATCAAGACCATTACATCAAATTACCAGATCTTATCATCTAGTATATCTTGCATGAAATATGGAATACCAATTACTAGTCCATAGTTGAAATAACTACTTCCAACTTACAAACTTGTAACCGCAATCAAGATCATGCCAATTAGCTGTCCATTTTAAGATATAATCTACAAAACTTGTATATAAAATTGATGTGGCTTTTGACTGATATTTTTAAGAGCTATGATTCGAATATCCACAGTGCTCATCAGTGCCCTGTTGTTTGTAGCTTCGATCAGTGTAAGTATATGTACTGCGACTTAAGTAAACATTTTTAACATTTTGAAATTCAAAAGGGCTTCAAGTACAAAATCACCTTTGACGATGATAAAATTATCAAGCCTTGTGAAGATGATCCTGAAAATTTTCTCTCCAAGTTCTTAGACATCAGTAATTTAACGTTTGAATTTCAATCCGAAGATGAGATACTGGTAAATGGCAATATGGTAGGAGTCGCTCCGTTCGAAGCCGGCGATAGTTTATACGTAAGAGTTTGAAAATCATCCAAAAAGGGTTCAGTGATTTATTATATCGTAACAGTCTACAATGTCTGTATATAGAGAATCTGGAGGCCGTTACCAAGAAAGTATAATGACAATAAAGCGCAATGATTTCTGCCAGGCTCTGTTTAGTCCAGTCGAAGTGTGGTTCTATTATACTAGTCAAATCAGGAGTTACATAAAAAACTGTCCCCCGCGAAAGGGTGTAAGTACAAATTAGATTCGCTTTGCAATCGTTCTCTATGGATAGATGTATCTAATTTATTTTGGTTTTTTTTTTTTTTTTTTTTTTTAAGGAAATCTACAAAGTCAAGAATTTTTCTACGCAAGCGCCGTATCTGAACTTGCCTGATCCACGTTTATCTGGTGCATATCGTACTGTGATCCACATTAATTTGCATAAAGACGAGAAGATACATGCTTGCTTTTTAGTTGATGTGCACGTTGTTTTAGAGTAAAACATGCTTTTAAACATAAATATGTGTATGAAACAATAAATATTTAGTCTTTCGCTGTGTAATGTAAGATATATCATCTCATCAGGACTATATCACTTTGCCTAACATATCTATAGTATCAGTGAGATAGAAGATTCGTACTCATACTTTTCAAATCCACCATAAACCGTAAGAAGGTGTGGATTTATGGACGTTAAAAGCAGAGTAACAGCTAATTCATTAGAATAAATGATCCACAATGAGGTAGATTTACAACTATATATGTCCATCTAGGGGAAAGTGTGTTCCCCTCTTATGAAATGGTAATGAGCCATTGTTTAAGGTCATAAGCTAGTGCAACCTTCCACATGTTGGCGAGTGCTGAACAATTTCAAATGCACATCACTCCTAACCTTGCCTGTCTGTGAAGCTCTAGTAAAAGTTATTGTACTGCACACTCCAATGCTGTATTAGCCCGACTAATATATTAAATACTGTTAAGAGTGTCTACCGCGTATGCTTTACAAGTCCACTGTATTCTCGTTTCTAGCTTCAGCAGTTTGACAACATGTCGCCTTTTTTCTCTCTCGGAACTGAGCACTCAGACAAAAACTAGTTTATTGTGCTCGTATATTTTTAATTTGCTGGAACCTGTCAGTATTTCGTAAGAGAATGAGAAAACATTGCAGTGATAAAGTGTCCTCAAAACCAGCAACTGTCACTACAGCGCCAAATACATATAGGCAAGCGTAGGCAAGACCCTCAAAGGAAAGCGCTCCACGGTATCGTCATCACTCTCACAGCCAGTTGCGAATTCAGTTCACAGTATGTTTTTCTAAGGGACAACAGGAAATTTATTGACCTCTTAGGGACGTTGAGAGGCATTCGCTTGACCTGCCGACATCATGTCTTCTGCAGTTAATACCACATGATAGTCAGCTTTAAATGGAAGTCTTATCCCACAAGCCAATTTCTAATTCCTCTGACAACTTACATGCCATTTAGACCCATCAAATGTTGCTTTAATAAAAGCCATTAGTTTGTCGGTTATACCTCTCATGTGCAAGGCAAGCTAGATAAACTGCTTGTTGACACTCTCGAACGCCTTCTCAAGATCAATGAACAGCAGGTGAAGAGACTTGAACAAACTGTTTAATAATGATCTGCAGGGCATTGATGTGATCGACACATTACCTTAGCAACCGCGGGAAGAAGGCAAATGCCTCTCCAGTTTTCAAAGTCCATAAAACTTAGGTTTTTTTGGGGAGCTTGACAGTCATACAAGGACTCTAGCTCGTTCCCCGCTATTGCTTGGGTATCTACAGTACAAGCTTTAAGTTGTTTATATTGCCTTCATAATATCCTCGGCAAGCCACCTGCTATAACTTGCCTGCCATCTTCCAACAATACTTTCTGCTCCAGATGTGAAAATATTTTTCACAGCAACATTGAGCTGCTGATTGCTTCCACTCCTAGTGAAAAGTGATCCCTTAAATACCGGTGTTGCGGTCGATATTAAACCTACCTAGGCATTCTGCTGATATTGTGGTGTCCTTGAACGATGCAGTACGTAACTCTATAGAAGCAACCATACGGTGATGATCTCGTACTAAAGACATGTCGTCTTTAGTTGGCCGATGACTGCCTGTCATTTAACATCCAGCTGACTTTGTAGCGGGTATTATGCTCAAACATTGTGCCCTTTTTAGACTTGTAGATTGTAGAAGTTGTTCTCTTCATCCTCAGTCGAGGGATTCGTCAAGAAGTGACGCGATGTACTATGTTCAGGAATTAGGCCGATAGGGTCTTAACACCACGTGGGATTAAGCCTCTGCTGACTACTGGAGGACTTGCTTGAGTAAGGTAACATAGTGTCACACGTTGGTAATTGTTAATCTCCTGCGTCAGATCACCTTCTTTCACTCGCTCCCAATATGTTCAATTTATGCTTATCGAAGGAACTTTCGTTCGAATTGGATGAATCAGGCATGAAGGTTCTTTGCTTCTTTCGTCGAGAAGCTTTGGCACATTCCAAAAGTCAATAGTCCAGGTACACTAGCCAAAAATCATCATCATTCGATTATTGCTTATCTGAGGCATTTTTCGGTAACGCAGGGTACCAACTCCGGCACCAAGTCCTAATGATTAGAAATCCATTAGAATTCCTGTTTCCATTTCAGAAATACTACGTTTTCAACTTAACGGACAATAAAATTTCAAATTAATTAAAGAGTCTGCATTTTAGAATCCAAATCTACTCAAATATCAACCCCATTGCGCCAACCAATTAAACGAATTTCCTTTACCATTTCCGACCGAACGTTATTTGTTTTTTTTTTTTAAAAACCCGCACACACTCGTATCCACTTGGGCAGTTTTTTAATTGAAATCTTCTTGCACTCGAATCCGAACGAGAACTTTTCCTTCCGTTCTCTGAAAATATGTAATTCGTAAAACTTTTCAAAAAATTAAGTGAAAACGTTTTAGGACTAACTTTTGGGCATTCGATGCAGCGAATCTGAAAATCTCCTCACTTTTCTGGATATTAAAAGGATGAGTGACTCGTAATCAATTTAAATTTAGGTGTGGGTACTCGTATTTCTAAGGCCAGCGCAATCGTCCTTAGAATTTCCTTAGATTAAGCGATTGATTGAAATTTTGAGAAAAATCTTAATCCAAATGGAGGACCGAAAACCGTAATTCTTTTGTCGTTTTGCATGAATATTTCCATTGAATGAATAATTTCTGCTGCATGCAACTTAAGGGAGGAAACGTTTTCATGAAATGAAAACGACACCATCTGCCGGGGCTGAACCTTCATTTTCATCATTACTCCCAAAGTCATAAATCATTGGTCGGATGGGCCTTTGTAATAGCCCGCCATCACTATCTTTGGTGTTCCTATTTTTTTGTTTTTTAATTTTTCCTCTTTTTTTTTGTAATAAATCTTTAGATAGATGCAAATAATCATGGAGATAAATGGACGGTTGATGGGTAACATTGAGGCAGTTATCGTTTGGATGAGAGCGTAAAGGTTTAGTGTAACATTTTGAGGCTGGGGACTTTGCAAATTGTTGGATTTGATTGGGAATGGCACCAAGGTGGTCATTGAGTCCTGCTTGTGATGAATGTAATTATCTTGAGGTTTGACATGAAAGCCGGTTTTGTTTGGTTTGGTTACCGATAGTAAGACTGTATCTGCAGAACTAATAAATTCATGTCATTCATGAGCTTTGTCCCTTTGTTGTGGATTGTCGTTGTAAATGAAGTCATTTTCTCGTTGATTTTTGAGCTGAATTTAAAGGATTTCAAGGATTCCTTTCTGTTGTTGATAACAACATCATTAGCATCTTTACAAAAGGTTTGCCTTAGTTTATTTGTGAACATGAGGAACAGGAAAGCAAATCTTCAATAATGTGGTAATGCTGCGATAAGTCCCTCTTTTGCTTTCAAGTGTAGTTGAACAGAGGACATAGGTATTTATAAGAAGGATTGTTTAGTTAAACCTAGTCTCCTACGGTCACATTCATTTTACATGACCAAGATTCCGAGTGAAGGTTACTCTATAATTAGAGCGCCCCAATTTAGTGACATCGACCATCGATCCATCATAAACGGCCACTTATGGAGCCTCAACTGTAATGTAGCTAATAAATTGAGAGTGGGCGAAACACGAAATGAGTATTAGTAACATTGTGAACGATGGCTTTTCAATCCTCGACCTCAGTAGTACAAATTGTGAAAACGTATTTAATACTACCATTTACTGTAAAGAAAAATTATTTGTTTTGCACCAGAATGTTTGAATCATAAGGGAAAATGTTTCTTCTCTTGTTACCCACCTAAATTCCTTAATTTAGAGTTAAAATTAAAAATATAGGGTTTTCCAATCGGGACTTGACAACTTTGAATTTAATTTGTGAACGCACTCTTTCACTAATCATCAAACTGTCACTGTCAATTTATTCAGTCAGCTCAACATTTTCATCATGGTAAAGTACACTAACGAGCAACATCTGCAAATTATAAAAATTTTCTACAGATATGCGGAGTCGGTGACTGCAACTTTAAGAGCGTTAATTCCAATTTTCGGTCGTAATTCTCGCCCTAGTGGACAGGCAAAACATCATTGTGTGATGTTGCCGTGTCAGTAAGACAACGAGTTGGTCGAAGTGTTGAAAATATAGCTGCCGTTCAGATGTCAGTAGCAAACGATCCAAATCAGTCAATTCCGCGGCGTTCTCAAGAATTGGGCATCGCTCAGACCACATTATGGCGTATTTTGCGTAAGGATCTTGGTTTACACCCATACAATATCAAGCTGACGCAAAAATTGAAGCCGATGGACCATTTGAAGCGACGAATCTCATTTTTGGCTTAATGGGTTCGTCAATAAGCAAAATATGGTCGGATGAAAGCCCACATGTGCTTCACGAATCACCACTTCATCCACAAAAAATAACTGTTTGGTGCGGTTTGCATGCCGGCGGCGTTATTGGGCCAAATTTTTTCGTCAACAATAACGATCGTCACGTTACTGTGAATGGTCTGCGTTATCGCGCCATGACCACCGATTAGTTTTAGCCCGAATTAGAAGATATGGACTTGGACGGCATGTGGTTTCAGCAGAATGGTGCCACAAGCCACACAGCACACGCTACAATCGATTTATTGAAGAGTAAGTATGGTGAGCGTGTTATCTCAAGACATGGGCCAGTCGATTGGCCGCCTCGTTCGTGCGATTTAACGCCGCTTCACTATTTTCTGTGGGGCTACGTTAAGTCATTGGTTTATGCAAATACGCCGACGACGTTGGAAGAGCTCAAAGCCAACATTGAACGCGAAATAGCGGCCGTCTCAGCCGAAATGTGTGTCCGTGTCGTTAAAAATTGGGTCCAACGAATCAACATTCATAAATGTTTTGATTGTACTTCAAGCCAATAATAAAGTTTTTGAAATATCTCAATACGTTTGCCTTTTATTCAAAAAAAAAAAAAAAATTGTCAAGTCGTTATTAAAAAACCCTATATAATCAGATTCAAGTGCTCCAAGCATCCCAACAAGCTCAGACTAAAAAACACATACAAACGATTATGATGCGAACTTAAAAAAGAAATACTTATATGCCGTGACACTTTTTACGTGAATCAATGTAACTTTTTTAAAGGAGATCCGAAAAGGGAATGGCAAGAAGTAAATAGCATCTTAAACTAGTCCTCCTCTAAGAAAAAATCCACCTTAATACGAATAAGCGACTGTAATGTACCTGATAAACAATTCATTGCTAATGCTTTTACCAACTTTTTAGTTCAATATGATTACCAATTCAAACAGACCACCTAAGTTACAACTTATGTTCAGATACATGTGATGAACTGTCTCAGAGTAGTTGTTTTGTATTCGTACCAATAACTGCATTTTAAGTTTTGAGGACTATAGGTACCTTGAAAATCTCGAATTCTTCAGCTTGGGATGGTATTTCCAGCAACATTTGAAAATATATTAATTGCTTTGTAGTAGAACCATTATTTCAGGAGTATTTCCTGACGCTCTTAAATGCGCGGACGTTTTCCATTGTTCAAAAAAGAGTCAGCAGCTGTTATGAGCAATTATAGGCTTCCTTTCGGTCTTCAGCAAAATTTTTGAAAAAATAGTAAAATCCTGAATAATGTCATTTTTAATAAATTCATCAATGGCCTCGCCACACTGAAAGCATCGGTTCCCACTAGATCACCGAAATCAACTCAATACTCCGGGACCTTGAGACCCATTTTCAAGTTCAAACGAAGGTCACTTTTGATTTTTCAGATGATAATTCCTGATTTTCGTTGCTCAGTCGTATTCCTCAATAGGACACACGATTTTGTCTAAAAGGTCTTATTCATTCAGTGCTAAATACCACTGCACTGGCACGCCTAAATCATTAATCGGTTTCCAAGGTTGTTAGGGTATTAGAAGATCGAGATTTGTTTTGAAGAAGTCATTATTGCCTCGAGTGAGGTTAAAACTCAAAGAAATTTCAGATAGAGACAAATTGTCCTAAACTTATCTGAGAGTGTATGATGTGCACTCTGCCCTTTTTTTCTACTTGAACGGAACTGTACTTTATTTAAAAGTTCGATATTTGTTTTGAGGAACTGATTATTATTAGTAACGTTTTCCAGATTAATAATGCAGGCCATTTCAATTCAAGAGAAAATTGTGAAATGATATTAACTTATGGAGAAAGTGGAAGGAACATCGATGGTGCTGTTGCTCTTTACGCCCAACGTTTCCCTGACCAAGGTTTCCAACAATTTACTAGTGAAGGAAGTGTGCAACCAAAGAAAAGAAATCGGTCAGATAGGGTGGCTGTTGAGGACAATTAGCACTCGCCAAATAAGTCGTGAATCAGGAGTTTCTTAAACGATTGTCTGTAAGATATTACATCGGCATAAATACCATCCTTATCATGTTTCAATGCATCAAGAACTTTCTAGTGAGGATTTTCGCAACCGGGTTTCGTTTTGTCAATGGGCACTTCAGCAAATTAAAAGAGACCCCCTTTTCTTCGCCAAGGTGTTATTCTCTGATGAGTCGACTTTCACCAATCACGGTATGGTCAATCGACATAATATGCATTACTGGGCTACCGAAAACCCTTTTTTGGTTGCTACAAATTGAACGCCAGTACCCTTGGAATGTTAATGTTTGGGCGGGAACTATTGGGGATAAATTAATAGGTCCATATTTTATTGAAGGCAACTTGAATGGCGAAAAATATGTAAACCTCTTGCGGGACCATCTTCCAGTATTACTAGAAGAACTGTCGTTGGAGTTGCGACAAACAATGTGGTTTCAACATGATGGTTGTCCAGCCAATTTTTTTTCAAGTAGCCCGGGGCGTATTAAACAATGTTTACCATCAACGATGGATCGGACGATGCTAGTCTGCTAGATCACCTGATCTTACGTCACTTGATTTCTTCTTGTGGGGCTACTTAAAAAGTGAGGTTTACAGAAAAAAGCCAACAACACGTGAGGACATAAAAAGACGAATAACTGAAGCTTCCCGGAAGATTACGCCAGAAATATTTCTCAGTTTTGTTGGTTCATTTAGAGCGCGGATAGACAAGTGTCTTGAAGTGAATGGTCACATTTTTGAGCATTTGTTGAATTAGTCTCGGGAAATAAACGTCGAAATGGGAAGAATTCAATGATTCAACAGTGGGAGGCAAGGGGACCCACTCTAACTTATCACCCCGAAGGAAACAAAAAACTGCTACATCCACGTAGTTGTTTCTGGGTTGTAGTATGTAAAAACAAATGACAAGCCTACGAGCAATACGACTAGCAATGAAAATCAGGAATTATAATTTGAAAAATCAAAAGTGACCTTCGTTTGAACTTGAAAATGGGTCTCAAGGTCAAACTCGTGGTCACCATCTTATGTCCCCTTCAGAACCTTGAGACTTTTGTCTTAAACATTTTTCGCGATATCGCGTATTTTTCGAGTAATTTGGATGTCTCAAGTTAAAAAACTCACCCGGTATAAGACAGTTAAGTAACGCTATTTTTCTCTAAGATAGGGAAACAAATTTACTTAGTAAAAAAGTTCACATTTTTATTTTCGTCATATATTCATTTGAGTTTTGATTGTTTTCTATACATGTGTTTGGCGGCTTATGATAACTTAAATGAGATAAAAGTATTTTTGTATGACTGTATTCAAAAATCACGTTAAAACTACATCTACTTTACCTTTAGCCGTTATCATGGTGCACATGTACCTCCTGAACCTGACCGAAACTGTCGAGCATCGGTCAACTCCCGGAGTGATCAGTACATGATAACGAGCCTCTCCACGAAAACCCCCTAGCTAACCCTAATTAATTTACACCTAAGGGGACCTAACCAAGTAGCGCATCGACCTAGGAGAGCGTATCGCCTCTCTCCCCTTCTTTAAGCCACCAGTATTCGGTGTGCTGTTTTTCGGCATCGATCCTATCCCTATCCGTAATTGCAGGGTTAAAACGGAAGAGCTCCAGAGCACTGGCGACGTACCCGTCGTGGCGACGGTACGCAGTGGCGGTGGTAAATATCGGAATACCATCCCTACTTTGCACTAACCCTTTAACATTGAAATGTACACTTGTGGTACATTATATTGGGGTAATATGCCCCAAAGATGAGGCTATTATCGCTCGTCATTGCTCTTACGATGTGCCTCCGAATCACCTTAATTAGAAAATTGTCAATCCTATTTAGTCCAGCTCCCTTGTAAAGGTCTTTGTTGGGATAATATTTTGTGTACTCTGACTCAGGTGTTCTGTACAATCTAAGAGAGATTCTAAGATACTGTCTCTTAAACTAAATCTACTGGTGGTTGTAGTGATGAGATATTGCGATCAATGATAAGAATTTTTTGCTATCATATACCAGGACTTAAAATTTGTCACATGAATGCACAAAGTGTGTACCTTAAAATAGATGAGTTTAGAGATGTTTTCGTAAATTCCCGCGTGCGCACCAAGGGGATATAAATATCCTTTTACTGGTTTTTCTCCAGGGCGCGGGCGGCTAGTGTAGTAGTTTGAAACTCAGGTGTATTAGATGTCGATATTTTTCCCAGAGGTGGTTTTCAAACTCGACGGGACGAGCCAGTGCATCCTCAACCAGTGGGTCTTAAGTACGTGCTAGTTGTTAGTTCGTTACATTTAGTTTACATTTACAACCAATCCAACGTCAGTTTTATGCCTTCAAGTCAGAGTTGACGACGGGATTTTCATATAACTACATACAAATTCTATGGAAAGACTTTTTCAGAGAATTGGCTCGTAAGGGATTCGAACCCGCTACCCTCTGCTTGGAAGTCTATGCTACACCACGGCCATCTTCAAAGCTGTGTCTTGGAAACATGGTTTTGTAAGATGTAAAAATTCGGTGGAGTAGCCGTTTATTTAAGAGAGGGGCTGGTTTTTCATCTTAAACTATTAATTTAGTGGATCCCATCCCAAAAGAACTGCGCCGGCTTGGAAGCCAAGAATGAATCAAGCCAATTTTTAATATTCTGCTCTGATGTGAACCGTATTTCAGTGAGGGCGTTCTGCATCGACCGGAACATATGGTAGTCAGAAGGAGCAAGGTCTGGGCTATAAGACGGGTGGGGTAAGACTTCCCATCCACTGTTTTCCAAATAGTTCTTAGCAACGTGGGACCGAGCGTTGTCATGATGGAAAATTATTGCCTCGTGTCTGGTCGCATATTCCAGGCGTTTTTCGGCTACTGCTCTCTTCAAACGAATTAATTGTGTTCGGTAGCATTGTCTATTGATGGTTTCATCCGATTTTAGCAGCTCATAATACAACACACCCATCTGATCCCACCAAATACAGTGCATTACCTTCGCGACATGGATATTCGGCTTTGCTGTTGATTTGGCTGGTTGGCCAGAGTCACATATAATTTTTTGCGCTTGGGGTTGTCGTAATGGATCCATTTTTCATCACTAGTAACAATCCGAAGCAAAAATGACTTCCTTTTGTGGCGTTCCAGCAGCATTTCATGGGTTCATGTGGAACCCAATTTCCTTGCTTTTGAATATATTCAGCTTCTTTTAAACGTTTTTAAATGGCTGCTTGAGTAACACCCAAAGATTTTGCGAGCTCTTCTTGTATTTGGCAACAATCTTCATATAGTAATGCTTCCAGTTCTTCATCTTCAAACTTTTTTAGCTGCCCAGGACGTTCATCGTCTTCCAAGCCAAAATCATCACTTTTAAATCGTGCAAACCACTTTTGGCACGTTCGCTCAACTAGCGCATGTTCACTATAAACTTCCACCAAAATACGATGACTTTCGGCAGCAGTTTTCTTCATATTAAAGTAATGAAGAAGAACTCCCCGCAAAAACACTTTTTCAGGCACAAAGTTCGACATATTTGAGTGAAAAAAAAATTATTGTTGTTTTCGCTTTAAATGAATGACATATACTGAAATGACGTACAATGACAGTAGCTTTCCAACGCATGTTCCAATGGAATAATACAAGGTACGCCATCTCTTAGCAAACCGCACGAAGTTATAAACCCAATACCTTAGAGTACTGGTTCTGACCTTGATTACATTTTCATCGACATAATCTGTGGTAAAAATAGTGTTCGTCTAGAAATATTGATTTAACACACATATATGCCTTAGTTGAAGAAATTGCAGCTTATGCAACTAATGTCGTTTTTGTGGTGATTTCAATAGTAACTTCTTAGTTGAAGGTCGTCTTATTGAAGGCATGAACATGCTTGATCTTCAAACAGTAAATACACAGGTGCCTACTCATTTTACGAGCACCTCAAGTAGTCTTTTGGACTAATACTGACAGAATAGTACTGTTTGACTAAATTTATGCCCCAGTTTTTTCTAAGCATGATCTTATCTTTCTTACATATGATCTTAATATTGATGACCACACCAGCATATCGAACTACGCGTTTAGAGACTTTAAAAATTTAAACAGATCAGTTCTTGAACAACACATAAGTTGTGTTTCTTGGGAACACCTGATGATCATATCAATTTTATTCAAAGGAACATAAATCATATATTTGATACGCATGTTCCAATCAAAACGAGAATGGTAAAATGAAAGACAAAACCCGAAGAATTCTACGATGTTTGAGCTGATAAGGCACAATTTTATTCCAGTCGCTTGAATATGAACGCAGATGGCCGCAAACTATGGAGTAATCTCCAGAAATTGGCGATTGGTAAGCAAAAATGTATTGTTCAACCAAATCGAAAGGTTTGATGAAAATTCTTGTGGTGGTCCCGTTGTCCATAAAAATGCATCCTTTGCTTTTACAAGAGTGGACAATGTGGATATAGTCCAAAGTTTTTTGTCTTTAAAATCGAATGCAGTGGGGTTTGAAGGAGTTCATCCGGTATTCGTCAAAGCTATTTTGCCAATAGTTCTGCCATATGTAACGCATGGGATTAATACCATTTTTATGACTGGCATCTTTCCAAATCAGTGAAAAATGGCTAAAATAATACCAATCACTAAGAACTCGCCAGGTGTTGAATTCAGACCTATATCAATCCTACCTATTCTCTCTAAAATTTGTGAACAGATTATGCATAAACAACTGAATGAGTACTTGGGAAGTAATAATTTGGTGGTTTCAGTGCAATCTGGATTTCGTGCCAAACACAGCTACACAACTGCTTTAACAATCGTGGTAAAAGATATAAGGAAAAATCTGGATAAAGATTATATTACTTTCCTGATCCTTTCAGATTTTTCGAAAGCTTTTAATATGATTCATCATTTCATTCTCATTAATAAATTACGCCATTACTTTAATCCCTTCGCTATAAAGTTAATCTCAACGGTGTTCTATCAGATTTTCTTCCCTTACCACGAGGTGTTCCACAAGGGCCGATTTTGAGTCCTCTCTCATTCTCGGTTTATTTTAATTATATATCTTCCGTAATCTTGAATTTGTTGAAACACTTTCATGCTGATGACATTCAAATCTATCGAAGTTATCCCCTAGGCCTTATCGAAATTTACGCCAATTATGTGAATGAGGATCTGAAACGAATTTCGAATTGGTTCTTGAAAAATTGCTTTGTGCTTAATTCAAATAAGTCGAAATGTTTAGTAATTTCAAAAACAATGCTAGGTGTCTCATATATCCCCTCTATCATGCTAAATAGCTCACCAATTCAAATCGTGGATTTATCAAAAAAGCTTAGTGTGGTATTCGACAGAACACTCACATGGAATAACTATATAAACTTGATATTGGGGAAGCCTTAAGGCGTTCTTCGAACTCTGTGGACCGCTCAGGGCAAGGCTAGTACTCGCTTAAGTACTGGTTATTCCAGTTCTTATATATGGCTGTGTACTTTTTTATGATGGTGATGCTAGTAGTATAAGAAAGCCACAAGTAGTATTTAATAGCACTATCCGATATGTCTATAGTCTCAGAAGATATGACCATGTCTCACATCTGGCTAAAAACCTGTTAGATATATCTTTTCAGGTCTATGCCAAGTTTCGTACACTGATTCTTCTTTTCACCATAATCAAAGCAAGGCATCCAACGTACCTCTACAACAAAATCCAGTTTCCAACGTCCAAAAGATCTGTTTGTTTAACATCTGACAGACAATTTTTTATTGCTTCCATCCGAATTCACTTCCGCGTAACCTAAGAAAGCTGAATGATACACGTCAATTTAAAAGCGAATTAAGGCTTTTTCTGTCAAATAAGAGCAACTAGTTCTTCTTTTTTTTGTTGATTCTTTTCAATCAAATTCATTCATTCTTTTCTTCAATTTCAAGTTTAAATTGAACTCATTACGAACATGTAAATATATTTACAATTTATTATTTTCTAAGTAAGTTTATTATTCACTTTCGATTTCTAATTTAAGAATTTTTATTTAAAACTTTAAGGTTTTATCTTAATATCTTATCTTCAACAGTATGCCATAAATATGTAATTGTATTTTTCTATTAACTATCACAGAATTATAAGAGTATTCTTACTGAGTTAGCATGTACCCAATAAATAAATGAATATTGTTGTGCCATGATTTGTGATTGTTGCGATTTGGGAGTGCCTCAGCATTCAGCGTTAGGACCTATACTGTTTCTTATTTATATCAACTCTCTATTCGGACTTAATTTTAAAGGAACTCTAACGGCCTTCACAGATGATGTAGACTGTTCTTTTGGCTTTAGCAACGCTTTAAATTTAGTATCTGATATTAACTGGGATCTAAGTTTATTAAGAATATGATTCGCTGAACATAATTTGAACACAAGCTCCAAAACAAAAATAATGTTTTTAATCTCTTCACCCCAAGAAGAGATTTAAGATTTAAGATTTTCACAATTACATCTTCTGGAATGATCTATAAAGCATTGACTTCTGGGTATTAATTTTAATGCTTTGGAATGCATATTCTCTGACATCCTTATGTGAAAGAGGATATTCTTGGCTTTATTTTATTTTTTGTTTTTTATCTTACATTTCATCTTAATAGTTGTCCCATGTTTATTCAGTTTAAATTGTATAGCAGCATTAAGCTTATTTGCCATTGTAATTTGCTTTTTTAAAGTTCACCCCACACACTGTTAATTTTATTCATAATTAAGCCCTTTGAAGTAGCAGTTAACACTATTTTACACTTGAAGTGCACAAAATACAAAAAATATTTATGGTATATTAAGCTCCATGATAAGCAGCAATAAATCACGCTTGAACATTAAACAGAAGCACTCAATACTTGAAGTAAACACCGGGATTCCATAGGGGTTTGTTTTAGGTCCCATATGTTTAAATTCATTTTGAAAGGGTACTAGGAAGCAAGGAAACAATTTTACACTTCACAATTGTTTCATCCTTATACTGTAGTCGTCAACATGCTATCGTTTTAAAAAGTCATTAGCATCCTCTCTGGAGCTAATTTTTAGGGAAAATTTCTTGGTGAGTTATTCAGTCACATTTGAGAGATTTTTAGAAACATAGTTGGTTTCGGTGGGAAATTGATGCGTTCTCAATCTAAAAACTAAGCAAAGTCCTTTGGCAAAAACAAAAAAAAAAAAAATGTTTACGTTATAATGTTACGTTACGCTGAACAAAAAGGTAGCGAAATCCCGATCTGTTTGTTTCTTAGAGCATCGCATTAAACCTCATATGGCTAAGTTTTCACTATCGAATCACACATAATATATAATATATATATATAAAATATAGTAGAAGTCGATACCGTTTCCCAGTGATGATTTCATTGGGTTTCAACAGCTCATAATAAATAACACCCACATATTTACCTTCACAGCGTAAATATTAGGCTGATCCGATGTCGTAGAAGCATGAACGGGCAGTCCCCATGAGCTTCTTCTCTCGAGATAGTGTAATGAATCCAGTTTTCATCACCCATTATGACGCAATGTAGAAAACCCTTCCATTTTTGCCTCTGGAGCAGTTGGCAGTTCAAATCATAAGTAACCCAAGTTCTTAGTTTTTGAATCATTCCCAACGAATGCAATCGCTTGTAAATGGCTTGGCAGGTAACTCCTTATGCTGAAGCAAGCTACTGGCATGCGCGTTTGGCACGGATCTTCTTCAAGCAATGCCTTCAATTCAGCGTCTTTCGAAGGATTTTGCCCTTACTTCACGCGGACGATCGTCAAAATCGAAATCAACGTTTTTAAAGGGACGGAACGAATCACGGCACGTTGTTTCACTTAGAGCAGCATGCTTTGTCCTGCATTTGTTGAAAGTTAGAGATTGTTTACGGAGTTTAGTAAACCTATATAGTCAGCAAAGAGAGATAGAGAAGAGAGTAAATAAAGCAAGTGACCTAAGATGCTACATTTTGGTACTCCAGCTTAATCGGGTGCATCTGTGAGTATTGGTCCTTAAAAATGTAGAAATATCGGTTTTCTAAATAACTTTTAAGGAGCAAAAAGTAGTCCTTTGCAACGATGTTGCTGAGTTTGAATATGAGGCCCGAGTCGAATGCCTTACTAACTTTAAAGTACATATACTGATACGCAGAACTGTTTTTCGGCAATGGATATTGATACGCCACTCTGTGTATGTGTTCGATTGTTGAGTGTTGTCTTCCGAAACTGAATTGGTTATTTGGGACCGCTTTGAATTCTGTTAGAATTGGTTGCAGGCTTATCGTCTATACGAAATTGTCTTTGTAGCGTCCTTCCCTGTCCTCGGAATAGCTATCACTTCTCCGACTTTAAAAAGTTTTGGAAAATGTTTTAGTCTAACTATGCTGTTGAAGAGGTTTTGTATGAAAATGAAGGGTAATCGCGGTAGTTCCTTAAGTAGTTTACCAGTCAGAATATCGTATCTAGGAACTTATTTTGCTGTTTATCTCTTGTAGGAGTTGCTCCCTTGTTGATTATGTCGTTCAGGTATATTATTTCTCTTTCGTAAAGTTTGCTCTGAGGAAACATCAAGAACTTGATGTGTATGTTGGCTGTGTTTATGTTCTTGACTATACAGAATTCGATAAGGTCGGGGTTTTTCGACATGTCTGTGGGCTGGTAGGTGGGTTTTTCCGTACTAATATGCTTATAGTTGTTAATTTTTAATCAAGACCAGAAATTGCCTTGTCCGTCCGCGACTTGAAACATTTTTTTAAAAAAATCTTAACCTTATTCCTGCGAGAAATAAATCCGTCTGATCGTGGCAGTTTAAAACCAGTTGGAATATTATTCAGAGTTTTATTGCTCCTTTTTTACTCTTCAGAGTAAAAGTGCCGTATAAAGTACCATAGTTTGTGCGATAGTGGCATCATGGGGCCTTATTCCTTTAAAAATGTAGCAGGAGCTTGCATTATTGTCAATGATACATAGTGCAACGGCAGAATTCAAAATAATACTTGTTTTCAAATTAAAGTTTAACCGAATGGATGATATGTGGTTCTAACTGGATGGGCTTACGTGTCATACTGCGACCAATACCATTGATTTTCTTACGAAAGAGTGATTTCAATATAATTGGGATTTGTCAATGAGCCATTAAGATCTTGCGATCCAAGGCCGCTCCATTATTTTTTGTGGGGGTACGTGAAATCGTTTATTTACGTGAATATGACGATTATTGTGGATATAGTTACAGCTCCAGATGTTCCAAAATGTGCCTAAAAATTTGTAATTGCGAGTCACGGTGCTCATATTGCTGCAATCATCTTTAAATGACAATTTTATTTCAAATCGTTATTTTTGGCGATTTAAATGCACACAATACTGTGTGTCTTCGATATTCTGGACAGACAATACCCGAGGGATGGTGTGTTAAGATTTCCGATGTAGAAAACAACATACCCGAGCTTGTAAGTGAGCCCACGCAAATACCAGATGTTAAAAATCATACCGCCGACACTCAGGTTGGCGTTTATTTGTCATTCATGGATAACATCATCAGCTCTTTGAACAGGGCCAATCTACTTTCTCGCACTTTCCAAAAGATTCAAAGATTATGTCACGTCTCCAAATGCAATAGAACGTGTCGAGCGTTCCATGCGACGAATCTACTTTCACACTCGTATAGTACCAAGAGTATTCAAAGCTCTCAGTAAACAAAAATCTGCTTGTTCTTGAAGTGAATTAGACCTTTTCCTGAAGGTTGTTATAGTCCTAAAACCGCTGAATTTTCTTCTACCTCCTCAACTAATCCATTGATAATTTGATAGAAAAAAGTGAAACCATTACCTACATCAAACTGTCGAAAGCAAGATAGTTTTACTGAATATTTTAATGACAATTCAGAGAGTGTGGCATCATAATAAATGTTTTCTTCAATTGATTAATAATTTTCTTTCAGAACGTTTCTTGAAACCATCTAAGACTGATATCTTAAAACTAAATCTATGGTCTGCTGTAGGGGTCCACTCTTTCTCCAACACTCTTTTGATCTTTTGCTTGCCACTTCTCCGGTGTGTTACTATCTTGCTGGCGAAAATACTCTCTATTTTTCGCATTCATTCCGGGACTCAATTTCATGCTCTTCCGCTGTACACCCAACGGGAACGACAGCATAAGTCAACCCCATTTAATTCCGATATCAACAGGTCCTTTTGTGACCTGGAACCCAAACAAAACTCAATAGACTTATTCTTGCAACTGCATTCAGTTAAGCCTTGCATTCTCAAATGATATTGAA
This sequence comes from Volucella inanis, assembly GCA_907269105.1. Lineage (NCBI taxonomy): Eukaryota > Metazoa > Arthropoda > Insecta > Diptera > Syrphidae > Volucella > Volucella inanis. The sequence goes on from OU026157.1 coordinate 129,403,865, forward strand.
AGCCAAGTTTTTAAACACAGCTCGTCAGTTGCTGCAGATGTAGATTGTTCATCGCCTCTACCGATTTATCACTGTTTTGCCACTAGGATTACGTATATCTCCGCCAGGAAACAAGACTCAAATTTTTGTAACAAAAGAGCTGCACCTTACATTTGTTTTTGATTCATCCGGACACATTCCTTTTAAGGATAAAATTTTAAGCGAAATCATTTCTGGACACAGGGAAAGGGAACTCTGGCATGTCCACAAGGCCAGAGTTGAAGGACAGGCGGTGGTCAAGATCATCAAAATTGTACGATTCAACAGTGATTCAGTATATATGCATTCATGTACCAGGCTAGCAGTGAGTATCGTCTTTAGAGTTGCCAGCAGCTAGTCTACACCTACTTGGAACTTAACTGGATATGTGACAACGTAAGCTTGAAGGCACCATATTGCAATACCACAACTATAGTGTAGACTTGTTACGGTGGGTTGTATTACCTAGCTTATTAGCAGAATCAGTAATAAGGAGCTGGTTATGCTATGGTCCGATTACCTCTGAATTGAGTCTCGAGACTCGCTTCCTGTCTTCAACAACCTTCCTAAGCTTCGACATTAACAAAGTGCAAGTTTTTTTTTTTTTTATTAAGGTGGCACTTCAGTACAAGGTGAGTTCAGACATTTCCTATTGAATAAATTGTTAGTAAGTCCTGTCCAATTGCTAATCCAGTGCCGCATTCTCTATTTTAGTGTTTCTTTAGGGCAAAACTTAAAATAGAAGGATATGATATTTTGAGTTACTGGTTGGTCCTTTCGGAAAGGAATGGAACTATTACGTTTTGTAAGCATCCGCATCTTAGTTCTGTTGAGAAGCTTAGGGATGACTTTGAATTATTTAGTTGTACAGATTCCTGAAATAGACAGCAGTCAACTGCTGCAGCTGTTATTTAGGTGTTCGCCATCTTTCTTTGCATTTTGTTGTAGCTTCTACTCCCATACTAGCAAATGTAACAACGACAGATCGTAGAATTTCAATTAAATCAACATTGTCCTGGTGTATGGCCAGTATTGTACCGACAAACTCATGAAAGGCTCTACATCTTTATGTAGATCTATCAAATATGATGTTTAGGAAGTCGCACATTAACGACATGCTTTGTCCTTCTTTCGACGTTAAAAGTATCTTTGGACTCCATGCCGATGGTTCCCATCGATATTCCGATTTTTGTAGAGCTTACAGGAATGTGAAAACGCCAAATAGCTTCACACAACTTATATGGGTAGACATACCCGTATATCGTCCTAAAAAAAGAAACATTTCTTATGCTTTCATAACCAAAGTTGCGGATACGCCGTGGTAGTATTCCTGATTGACAGTTGATGATAATTCTTAATTATGTTTTATGTAAGTAAAATACAAAGTTATTCCCAAAAAAAAAAAAAAAAATAGAGTAATTCTGACGTAAAACCCTAACGACAATACCTCGAAACAGTCATGCGAGAAACCACATCCCAAAAGACGTACCAACAGCTAAGTAGCTGGAGTAAATTCCATGTTCTCTTCCGCATTACCTTCTCCCACCCATATGGTAACATAAACATGGGTACATACCATACATATGTATACACAAGCACTTCAATCCAGGATGTGTATCATTTATTTTTCCACGTTTTTATGCTAAGCTTCTGGTCTCTACCACTCTGTATCCGTAACATGTTAATTATTAGGTTCTTTTACAAAGCTCATAATTGTCAGCCATTAGTTAAAGCGCAAGAATTAGAACCTCCATATCCTGCTGTTCTTCTTCTGCGGCAGTACAATACAACTCGAAACCCCCTACATGGCCGCTCACATTTTGAATTATTCAGAATAATAAATGGAAACATGACGCCAAACATTTCAGTGAGTGCTTCTTTTGTTTTTCTTCTTCCGTTTCAATTTTTTTTTGGGTCGTCATTTTGTGTGCCAGTAGGTAGCCCTTATCCGCTCCTACTCGTTCTCGTCATCGTCATCGTCATGAATTATTAAGGTGTCACGATACATTTGACTTTTCCACCTACTTTTCTGTCGCTTTAATGTCACATGATGATGATGATGACGGTGATACGCGATAACGATAATGATAGTCATGGTGATGATAGAGGACCAGCACTGTTCCTGAAAAAATACAAGGAGAATGATAAATTAATAAGCGCACCAATTTTAGTCCGCTCTTCTTGTTTTTTCTCCTACCTATAGTAAAGACAAGAGCAGATCAACATTAAACAGAGATACTTACACTCACATGTATATACATATCTTCGTGAACAAATAAAAAACAAAAAAAAATTCCAAAATGACAGACCTATTCATATCCTAGTCCTTAATTGTGATTCCGTTGCCGTCAAAAAGGACACATGCTTTGCATTCAATTAATTTTCCATCCCTGTATCTTGAGATCTTTCAATTAGTCGATTTTAATTGGTTCACAGGAGTACCTCAGGGGAGCAGTTTTCGTACCAGTTTGGTAAATTCGGTTTGCATCTAGACATTCTATTGACATCTATTTCGCATCCTTTTTGGACTGGGGATTTGTCGTGTGGTTTGGGTCAGGAAGTAATCAATTTTCTTTGGGAAACTCTTCAATTTTCTAAAGGAAAACACAAAATTGTACATAACTTTTGGGAATTGAGAGAAAGACCGAATGAAAGTTTCGTTAAGTGCTAGTGAGGCTATGCTCTGGTGATGTTGTTTTCTTTTGTAACAAATCGCTCGGATGGAAGGTTTGTGGGTAATAAGCAAATGGACATGGCTTACTCCCCCCCCCCCCCCCCCCATCACTCAAGGAAAAGGAAATATCTTGTTTGTTTTAAACTTTGTCACATCAAAGTAGAGGGTGAAGGGTTCCGAATTGATTCGGTTTACTTGGCTAAATTTTATAGATTTCATCGTTCTATGGAGAGAAAATCAAATATGGAAAGTGAATGCCAAAGTGAACGTCATTCAAATTTTGAGAGAAAAAAAGAAAAAAGTATTCAAGGAATCACATCCAGCGAGGCTTAGATTGAGTGTGGTGTACCATAATTGAATCAGCTATCGAAGAGTCTCCTCTGGGTAGACAGAATCTTTTCAGTTTTCTAGTCTTTTTTCAGCATGTTATCACTTACATATAGTTACAGGCGTTAAAATAAGTAAAATAAAGGCTTGCAGAAAGGACATTTCATGATATATATTCATTGAAAGCAGAAAAGATTAGTCTACTCTTTAAATATGTTTTGCTCAATTCTCCTACACATGACATTTCGGCTGTCATAAAGAGTAGTTCTCTATTTTTTGAAACAATTTTCGAAATTTTAAACTGCTCTTATTGGTTAATTAGTTGTGTGGTAGCATTTAGCAAATAAAAAAAGAAGGTGTGATTCGATTATAGATCACCGAGCAACAACACCAACAATAATACATCGGCGCAAATTAGTAAAAAGCTTGAAAAATCGTCTGAACTGCAAACTGAAAGTAAAGATGGTTCAAATACTGCGGTTGGGAATATGCAGGTCACAGATTTGAAATTTTTGATTGAATGCAGAACATCCACTTTACTTGATGCCAAATTATAAAATATGCTCACTAAGGCAGACATGAAGGGTATAAATCAACAAATACAACAGCTGCAACACAACAACAAAACCCTAGAGTCGCAATTGGTAAAAAGTTGAGCTTTTAGAAAAACGAGCAAATCATAGATGCAGCAAACAAAGAACGATTGTTATATACGCAGCTAGTAAATTCGACTGATTCATCATATGTCGTAGCTGCCCGAACTTTGTAAAGGGCGATAAAACAGCTAATGTGGTTGTGGAAATGCAGAACAGGAAGGACGTGGATCAGATATTGAAGACAAGATCAAAATTAAAAAAATACTGGAGTGTCGATGCATTCGGACTATCCTAAAACGACATACCAGACGTTGATAGTCATACCGCCAACACCCTGGACTTGTTTTCAACTTGTCACCCTGACAAGTACTGTGTGCTCTCCCCTCTAGGCTCGTCGGACCATTGTGTCGTATCTACTAAATTCTTGTACACCCACAAGTTAGAGAAAAGATTCCTAAAAGAACCGTATGGCAAAACGAGAAAGCCAATCGGAGCGGACTTAATAGCTTCTTTAGGAATTTTAACTGGTGGTTATGTTTCCTCGATAACGACGTGGATGCCGCTGCTGATATGATCACAGAAAGAGCCAGCAATGACTGCAACTGCAATGTAACCAAAAACTGAGGCAAAAAATACTGAAATGTCCCAAAGGCAGTAACAATTTTTGGTCATTCGTCAAAAACATTAGAAATTCTGCCTCATCCTCCATCGCAACGCTCATTTACAATGACATTCCAGCTGTCAGCTCTTGGGACAAGGCCAATCTGCTTGCTGTACACTTTGCGGATAGCTCAACGCTCCCAGATTGTGCTTTGTCCCCGCCTACACTTGAGTACGTCGAATCTACAATTGGACGAATCCACTTTCGCACTCATGTAGTGCGTACTCAAAGATCTTAATATGCATAAATCCGCTGGTCCAGATAGTATTGTATATCGCCCCTTCTTCTGAAGAGGTGTTCTGCCACGTTGGCAAAACCACTGCGTAAGCTTTTTCATCAATCCTACCCTTTAGGACTCTTTCCGAGCAGATATAAAACAGTATTTGTCCATTTGTGATTTGATGGCATGTCTCACCGAAAAGAGGGACCAAAGCATACATCAATCTGGTGAAAGCAAGACAGTTGTACATGATATTTCTAAGGCATTTGACAGAGTTTGGCATCAGGCTTTTTTTACGAAAATGCGTGCTTTTGGGATCGATGACTCTCTTCTTCAATGGATAAGATATAACCATTCGGAACGTTTAATTCGAAATGTCTTCGACGGTTTCAAGTCTGATATTCACAAAATAAATGCTGGTGTGCCCTAGGGCTCCGTTTTGTCTCCGACACTCTCTTTGTCTGCTACTTCCAATCCAACATATTCCTTTGCTGATGACAGTATTCTCTGCTTTTCATATTCGTTCCAGGACTCACTCTTCGGCTGTAGAACGGGAGCGGCAGCGTATGTTAAGCTCATTTAATTTCGACATTAACAGCATAACCAATTGGGTATCTATCAACCGGAATTTAATGCATCCAAAACTCAATGCTGTCTGCCGTCATTAAAGCAAAATTCAACTACCCAGCCAATATCCATGAATGTCACTTGCATCGTCGAAACTGATAAACTTTCCATTCTCGGTATGTGTGGAAGTGACAACTTACGTTGGAATGACCCCATATTCGATGTCGCTAAAAATGCAACGAAATGTCTAGGCTTTCTCAAGTGATTTTATCCCCTCTGATCTGGCCACAATATATAAGGCATTCAACCGCCCAAAATTGGAGTACAATGCCCACATCTGGTCAGGTGCTACTAAAACATCTCTGCACCTACTAAATAGGATTCAAAACCGTGCGCTAAAACTCATTGGTGATACTAATATTAGCCATTCAATTGACACCATCGAACATCGACGTAATGTCTCCTGTCTCACTATCGCTATTTTTACCACCAGTGCTCCATTGAAATCGATAGTAGCATTTCAATGACTCTAAAATATCGTGATTCTTTCCTAAGCCGTACCACTCGCTTATGGAATATCCTGCCGACCTCCGTGTTTCCTGATCGTTTTAATTTACAAACATTTAAAAACAATGTACATCGGTACCTGTCTTTTTCTCCTCCCTAAATTTCGCGTTGATTATAGAAAAAAAATGTAAAACTCATTTAAAGGGGAGAGCAAGTAGAGGTAGTTATTTTGGGTACAAGAAAGATTTGGGAAATTTAGGGAGCCTGAACCTCGGTGATTTCAGTGCAAAAATCGGCCAAGAAAGAGGAAGTGAAAACGAAAGTCGAAGGATAGCATATGCAATGGCAGAGGATATAAACTACTCGATTTTTGTAGCTCTTTTGGGCTGCGTATATTGAATGGAACAAGCTACTCGGATATGGATGGAGAGCACACATTCTTAGGGCAGCAGGGGACTTCAGTAATCGATTATGGTCTCATTGCGGTTGAATGGAATACTAGACTCGTAATTGACTTGGAGATAGGATATGTACCTTACTCCGACCATCTGCCGTTGGTAATAACATTTGGGCTTAAAGTCAATGAGGAAGAAGGATCGAGGCACATGAATCTACTTCCCAAATTACAGTGGAATGTATGTAATTTAATAACTTACAAAAGAAACCTCAATCTTCAGTTATAGAGACATCAAGAGGTGGACCTTGGGATCATTGAAGGAGTCATAAATTCGTTCAACTTAATCCAAAGTTATACGAGAAGAAAAGGCGATATTTACATAAATCCTTGGCTTCATAAGAATTGCAAAAGAGCAAGACAAAAATCGTTTACATGTCTAAGGATATTTAGAAACTCGAATGAAAAAGTTTTTAAATTTCTATATATAAACGCCAATAAAAGGAACTTTGCAGGAGAAGGAAAAAAGCCTACTATGAATCGGAAGCCTTAAAATTACAACAAATAGGTTGAAAATTTAGATCACAGATAACAAGGTTTTAAAGGAATTCCAGACGGGATTCAGACCTGGGTACTCAACAGTGGACCATATCTTCGTGTTAAACAGTATTGCAGAGGCATTCTTAGCGTAGGGCAAAAAACTGTAGGCCTTTTTTGTAGATTTTAAGGCGGCGTTTGATACAGTGGACCAAAACGCACTGTTCTTTAAATTCTACAATATGGGAATATATAGGCGAGGCACTGTCGGATTGGTTCCAAACTAAATCTGGAGTTAGGCAAGGTTGTTCATTAGGCCCGATATTATTCGCATTCTTTATTGAGGATATTGTTTATGTTCTACCAGGAGGTGTGGAATATGCCGGTATAGTAATCAAAGCACTTCTCTTTGCTGACGATATTGTGTTTAAAGCACATTCCGCTGAAACACTGCAGCGGATGATAAATCTCGTGGTCAACCTAGAGAAATCAAAGATGATGAGTTTTAAAACGGTGGAGTAAGAAACTGTACCAACGAGAGATGGATTTTAATGGGGATCTAATCGAAATTATCAAGGAGTATAAATACCTTGGTTTGATATTAACTAAAAATATGAGCATTGAGAAACACCTGAAGGAGAAACTCATGAAGGCTTCAACTGCAATAGCTCAAAGTTGTAAATATAAAGTTTTCAAACAGTTGCAGAGTCCATTCTTTTTTATGCAACGCAAGTGTGGGGTAATAAGGGGTATGAAACCGTCGAAAAACTCCAGAGATACTACGTCAAATGAATTTTCCACCTGCCGCCCAATACACCGAACTATTTTCTGGCAATCGAGACAGGACTATCTCCCATGTTTATTGAAACATTTAAGCTGCAAGTTTATTTTATTATAAAGGTCCTAGGCATGGAAAACCATCGTATACCTAAGATAGTTGCACTCGGGCTATTATGACTAGTTGGTTTGGCGAGTGGGTAGATTTAGCCTTCGTCTAAATTTTATACCACACAGGAGTGATCTTCCCGTGATTTGTGGAATATGTTATTTAAACGAGAGGGAGGATGTTTTTCACTTCATAGGAAGATGCCCAATACTGCGGGAAACAAGGCCACATCTTTGGAACGGACTATTTATCAGAGGAGCAGGTTACCAACCGCCTAAATGAAATGAATGTTCCCATATTGCACGAGTTCTGCAAAACAGCATTAAACTATCGAGAAAGGATATTAACCGAAAATTTTTAATTGATCTTAAAATTAACCTTACACAAGAACATTATACTTAAAAAAAAAAATGTCAATCGGCAGACGAATATGCCGATTGCTACTACTACTACCTACACCGTTGTGGACCAATGTCCAATCTTTCGTTTTCCGATGTTATTCGCCCTGGCTTTTTTGTGAACAGAGAGAGGAACCTACGGTTTTTTGTCTTCTTCGTACGTTGACAGATTGAGAGACTTTTTATTGGAAGAAGTCCTTATTTTCGTAGGCTTGACATTGCACTTCGCATGATGACATCAGATAATTGTTTTTTTTCTGTTTTCAGTGTAGGGCCTAGTAATCGAACCTGAAAACATTGGCGTGGAAGTGGACGAACTTAGGTACTGTTCTAGCCACCATAGTTTGTATAACAATTCAGTCAGTTCTTCTTAAATATGAAAAGATGTTGTGTGATGTAACATACTAAGTCGCATCCTTAAATATGTCAATTGCTGTGAGATGAAGTGAATTTTGGGTATCAGCTACTAACAACAAGTGGATTTTAGAATCTTAAGCCCGTTTCTGTTTGCTACTCGTATGAAACATAAGAGTATATATATAAACACAATATTTGGGCAGCCTTTCAGAGGGAAACAAATAGGTTTTTCAGATGAGATAACATTTTTCTATTCCAATTCTTCAAATGTGGGCTTGATTTTTGATATTAACCATGACCTTGAAATCTTGAGACATTTAATCAGAATTCACAAGTTGGTTGTTCGTGATAAAACCAAATTAATGTTTTTTAATCTTTCTTTTCTTGATCTACACCAATCTGTATAATAAATTCTACTGCTGTGGGCACAAAAATGTGCTTATGAGGTCTGGAACTTGGACAACATATTTTCACACATTACGTGCTCTTGTAAATGCCTTACTATTGATTGGTTTGAAATAGACTCGAAAGCGAACTGGTGTATGCACACAGAATCGGTTAAGACTCACCTTTTAAAAACTACTTCCTACTACTTATGTATCTTCTTAGTAGATTTCTCTCTGAAAATTGTCTGGTACAAGCGGACGCACTTTCAATACGTTTCTTAATCTCTTTTAAGTTGCACAAAAACATCCCGTTCATATTAAATAGGAAATAGTTCAAAAATTTTCCTTATTTATGAATCCCTTCCGAACTAAACAAACTCCATCAAAATGAAGACTCAGCTGGGCTGCAGTCAGCACGAGACCCACTAAATAAGCGATCAAGTCAAGCTGTGGCATCTGCTTAAATCTATAAATTACTTTGCACTGAGAGTAAGCCATCAATAAATTGTATAAATATCCACCACTTTAATTAAGCCAGAATTAATTTCGCAGTCAAATTGATGTCGCACTTATATAAATAAGCGAAGGGGGTTATTTATTAAAACTCCCTAAGAAAGTGTTACTCGTTTTACATTTAACATTTTCATTGAAGCACATCTAAAATATATCTATAAAGTCTTAGAAATTTCCTTCTTGATTAGTGGCAATTATTTAAACAGAGAAACACGGATTATGAACTTCGTAGTGATGAAAGAAGAATGGCTTTCATTCTAATTTATAAAACTCATCAATTTTTAAACTTTTATCCTACGGTAGCGCCAAGCTATAAGCCTCCTTTTGAATTAATCTTTATTCTGTCGAAAAGTTAAAACATGCCTGTTTGCCTTTAAACCAAAAATAATTACTTTCTTAAGTTTTGAGATATGGCAATATCGGTTAAGATACGTCAAATCTCACTTTAGCATCGTAAAGTTTGGAGTTTTTAATGGTACATGTGCTCAGAACATTTTGTCATACGAGTGCTATTTGTATTTCTTACTGACACCCCCTTCGAGTTAGGGGTTAGAATATACCCGAGGTAAGGCATGCCTGTCGTAAGAGGCGACTTAAATCCATTGGGCCGGATTAAGGTGTTAAGCGACCCGTGCCAGAATCGACCAGGTTGGGGGCCCAGTATAAAAATAGCTCAATCTCTAACGGAGCATCCGAATACTTGGCGACCTCCGGATCAGCCAGCCTTATCTGTCTAATGCGGATCTCTGGACAGACGGACTACCCTTTCTCCGCTACTCGTGGAAACTAAAAGGAGTTCAAATAATATTCAAAATAATACAAATATAAACCAGGACTCCTTTAAAAAATTCTCAAGGATCACGAGATCTCCAGCACACGAATCGCTAGGAAAATCATGCGAAAGCAAAGACCAAACACAGTCGGTAGCTTAGGACAATCGTATTACACCAAATTAGCTACAAAATCTCGAACGCGAAAATTCTAATCTCCGCGCCAGACTCCAAAATATGGAATTGCTCTGCGCCGAACTAAAGAAGCAACTAGATGCCATTAAGCCGCAATCTAAATCTGAGTCTGAGTCTGTTTCGCTACTTGAAAACTCGAGTTTTCACACGGACGAAGAAGAGCTAGTCCGCGAAACGGACTGGATACTTAAAAAAAAGCCAGGTATGAAGCGCAAAGCTACTTCCCCGCCTGATATTGAACAAACAAAGAAGCAAGCCAGCTTTAACACTGCTGAGGTCGATAAGGCAACAAAGCAACCCAAACACAGACCGCCGCCGCCAATAAACGTTTTTGGAATCTCGGACTACAACAAGTTGCACATAATCCTGAAATCACTGTGCTCAACCGATTATAAAGTAAGATTTCGCAATAATGATACATGGACTATTAATTTCCTTAATCCAGACAACTACCGTTCGTATTCGCAAAAACTAAATGCCGAGAAGATTCAATGGCATACCTACGAAAATAAAACGGAAAGACCCATACACGTTGTAGCTAAAGGATTGCATCCCTCTTGCCTTAAAGAAAATATAAATGACCTTAAAAATAAAGATTTTAAGATAATCGACGCAGTTAATATACTTGCGCAAAAACAGCACAATGTTGAAATCGAGAGGACGACCCCAAGACGCGGTCTTCCCCTCTTTAGGCTAACTTTCTACAAAACCAAAAGCCTAGAAAGAATCTATGCCATAAATTCAATTTTGGGACTTGTTGTCAAAATTGAACCTCCGCGGAAAAACTCTAGGCTGATTCCCCAATGTACACGTTGCCAGGGATTCAGCCATACTCAGGCCTACTGCCAGAAGGAACCTCGCTGTGTAAAATGCGCTGGCAAACATCTGACTCGAGAGTGCAATGCCGCGAAAGAGTCCCCAGCGATATGCATTAACTGCAAGGGAAAACATCCAGCTAATTATCAAGGCTGTCGCGTAGGAGTTGCAAAAGCTACGAGATCAATCATAAACGAAACCTTTGAAAAACGCAGGGACATCTAGAATGAGAAATAACAACAGCGATCCTACTCTAAAGCCTTTAAAGAAGGTAATGGTGACAAACGCTAAAAACACCAATAACAATAACGTCAAAAATAACAATGCGCAAGTGGAAAGTGGAAAAACTTAAATAGCGGCGCGAGTTAATATGACTAACTGTACATCACCGGATCCTGCCTCAAATGTGTTATCAGTAAATCTCGAGAGATTATAAGAGCAGACTAAAATAAATAAGTTAATAGTCGAATGGCTTCTTAAGTTCGAAGCCAATTTCTGTAACTAATTATGGCAAAGAAGCTCAATATACTTGCGTGGAAAGCCAAGGAAAAGGAAATTGAAATATGTTTAATTTCTAAAACTCACCTGGCAACAGGATCGCGCGTGGAACTAAAAGGTTACCGCGACTACAACGCTCATCATCCATCGGGAAACGCAAGAGGTGGGTCATCCTTATTCATAAGAGACTGCATTAAACATAATTTGGAAGCAATAATTGAACTTGACAAATTTCAAATGACCGTGGTGCGCGCTAAAAATAAAAATTACTCTTTTAATATATCCTCAATCTATTGCCAATCGCGCTGCAAAATAGAAAAACAAGAATTTATTGAACTATTCAACTCTCTTGGACCAATCTTCATTTTTGGTGGCGACTTTAATGCGAAGCACACCTTTTGGGGCTCAAGACGTATCTCTCAAAAAGGCGAAACTCTTTACAGGGCTCGTATGGAATGTGGTTGCTATTTTTACTCAACAGGCAAGCCGACATATTGGCCCTCGGATGTCGCCAAAACACCTGATCTAATAGACTACTTTATCGGAATAGGAGTAAACGCTAGTTACGTCAAAGTTGAAGAGGGCTTCGATCTTTCCTCCGATCATTCTCCAGTTATCCTCTCACTGTGCGAATCCTTGGTTAAGAAACAAGGAGAACCCAGATCAACTAACAGCAAAACTAACTGGGAAGATTTCCGAATAGACGTTGTAGACAATACTGAGTTGAAAGTAGTACTTAGAACGCCGTATCAACTTGAAAAAGAAGTTGAACGTTTCGTTGAAGTCATACAGCAAGCGGCCTGGAAAAACACTCCCCGCGAACAAAGTTCCCAAAGTCGGCATAAGATATCCACCGAAAATCAGAGAAATGATAAGGAAGAAACGAAGAGAGCGGAAAAAGTGGAATGAAACCCGGATACCACAAGATAAAACGTCCTTCAATAGGCTCTACAACTTGGTGAAAAATTCGATCAAGGACTTCAATAATCAAGGTATTAATAACTACCTTGAAAGACTCACAGCGACAAAGGATACCAACTACTCCATATGGAGAGCCGTTAAAAGTGTTCGAAAGCCCCAAATACAAGTGGCGCCAATAAGAAGAAACCAGGCGAAAGAAGATAAGGAAAAAGCTAATGTTTTCGCCGACCATCTTGCAGAAACGTTTAAACCATTCGATGGGGGGGGTGCTTCCTGAGAATGTCAATACGCTAGACGTGAAGACAAACTTTCCAGTAGAAAAGGCTACACTTAGGGAACTTAGACAAGTTATATACACGCTTTAGCCCAATAAAGCCCCGGGATATGACTTAATAACGGGAGAGATACTTAAAGCGTTGCCGAAAAAAGGTTTGCTAAAGCTGCTTTATCTTATAAATGCCAGCATTAGATTAGAGCACGTACCGCACCAGTGGAAAGTAGCCGAAGTTATTATGGTTCCGAAACCCGGTAAACTGCTGACTGAAGTCAAGTCATATAGACCAATAGTGCTTCTTCTGATTACATCGAAGGTCTTCGAGCGAATCCTTCTTAATCGTCTTAAACCAATTACCGACACAAATTCCCTCTTGTCTGATCATCAATTTAGCTTTAGAAGCCAACATTCTACAGTTGATCAAGTGCATCGAATAACCGATGTAATTGAACGAGCAATCGAGTGTAAGTTAGTCTGTTCAAGCGCATTCCTTGAAGTTTCGCAAGCCTTTGATAAGGTATGGCATGAAGGCCTAAAATATAAACTCCGACAAGCCCTATCCCAGCAATTGTCTTGTATTTTAGGTTCATATCTGGAAGACCGACTCTTCCGTGTGAGACACGGAAACGAATATTCCACTTTTAAGACAATAAAGGCGGGGGTGCCGCAAGGAAGTGTACTTGGCCCTCTGCTATATTTGCTTTTTACCCGTGATATACCGCAAACGGACGACACCGTCCTAGCCACATTTGCTGATGACGCTGCCATTTTGGCAACGGCTAAGACAGTCGAAGAAGCAACTGGCAAGTTGCAACGTGCCCTTACACGGATTAACAATTGGACAAAGACTTGGCGAATCGCGCTTAATGAAAGCAAGTCTGTCAACCTCAACTTCACTCTCAAGAAAATTAAGAATCCACCGGTGTTTATCAACGCAGTACGAATTCCTTACGCGAACGAGGTCAAATATCTCGGTATGACACTCGACACTAAACTAAAATGGAGAGCACACGTCAAGAAATAACGTGAAGAGCTTGAAATCAAATCAGATATTTACTGGCTTACAGACATTCCAAAACAAAGTTCTTTGAGGTATGGTTAATGCGCCGTGGTACACAGAGACTTAGGAGTCGAAAACGTTTAGAACGTAATTAATAGGTTTGCGCGAAAACATAATAATCGATTACAAGGTCATACGAATATTTCTGTTCAACAGATCCTCGACGAAACAAATTTATTGCGCCGTCTCAAAAGAACTAAGCCTAATTTTTCTAAAGTACACAGGAATTTTCAATGGAAAATCACCTGCAGGATATCTTATAAAAACAAAGTAAAGTGCGATAGAAGAACTGCTTGTTGAGTGTGAACTCAGTCGTGGTTTGTATATGGGAAGTGTTTTTTAGTAAGTAAGAATCTCACACCACTATGAGAAGTGGATGAAGATTTCTCACCTTCCCATGAAAAAAAAAAATATATATATCTTACTGAGATTTGAAACATTCATCTCACGGTATTAAGCTGTCAGACGCCGTAAACAGAAGTGTGTTAAATTTGTTAGCAAAGTGTTTCTAGCCATCAAAGAGATCCATCCATCCATCCAACACGCTCTTTTGATATCTTCAGAGCCTCAGCTATCTCAATCAACTTCACTTTACGGTCATTCGTAATTATTTTGTGGACTTTTTTGATGTTTTCATCTGAAACAGCCTCTTTTGGACGTCCACTGCGTGCATCATCTTCGGTGCTTGTATGACCACTTTTAAATTTTTCAATCCCCTTACGAATGGTTCGTTCGGCTGGTGCAGAGTCCGGGTAACACTTATCAAGCCATTTCTTTGCATCGGCTGCATTTTTTCCCATCAAAAAGCAATGATAAATCAACATACGAAATTGCTTTGAATCCATTTTTTTCACAATAACAAAAGTTGCTTCACTCACAACGCTATATCTCGAGAGCTAATCGTCCGACAGCTGTCAGATTTATACATGTATCTTTTGAAGGTTAGTACTAACTAATGGTATGGATTTAATTCAAGTGGTGCCCTCTCTTAGAAACGGCACGGATGTGTCCGTGTATTAAATATATGGTGATTCGTCGTGAGGTTTAATTTTCAATTTTGTTTAGTGCTCAATGCTTTGTCATTTTTGCTCAGTATCGTTTGGCAAGTCATCATGGAAAGACTCGCACCACAACAGCGTCTCCAAATTGATCAGCTGTACTACGAAAATCAGCGTTCTGTGCGATTCGAGGAAATTACGGTGCGCATAATCGACCTACTGAAACCACTTTTGCCAATATCGTTCGCAAATTTAAGTCCCAGTTTACATTAGTGGATGACACTCCTCAGCAGTTTGGCTTGGCATATTCGACAACTTGGCGTATTTTATGTGAGGATCTAGGCCTAAAAGAGTACAAAATTCAACTTGTACAAGACTTGAAGCCAGGCGACTTGAATTTGCGTCATATTTTCAGTGAATGGGCTCTAGAAAAATTCAATGAAAATCCCATTTCTGGCTCAATGGATACGTTAATTAACAAAATTGCCATTTTTGGGTTGATGAGCAACCCGAAGAGTACCAAGAGCTGCCATTACATCCATTAAAGCAACAGTATGGTATGGTTAATGGGCTGGTGGAATCATTGGTCCATATTTCTTCAAAAATGAGGCAAATCAGAATGTTACCCTCAATGGTAACCGTTTTTGCACCATGTTAACGGACTATGTGCTTCCTTAAATTCAAGCACATGGTCACATCGGGTGAAACAATGGACTTCTTGAGAAATCATTTTGGTGAGCCCTCAATTTCAAGTTTTGCTATATTAAATTTGCCGCCTATATCGTGCGATATCAGAACTTTGGACTATTTTTTCTCGGTATGTGTAAAGTCTCAGGTCTTCAAGAATAAGCCAGCTGCGATTGACGCTTTGGAAGCCAACATTACTCGTGTTATCCGCGAGATATGATTATCTATGCTCGAATGAGTCGCCCAAAATTAGACAATTCGAATGGACCACCTCAGACGTAGTCGTGGTTGTAGTCGATAATAAAAATTTTAAGTTCACTTTCAAATTTATGTGTTTTATTTTACATTATAAATCAAACCTCACGATAAATCACCCTATACATTCATTTTGCTTATGATTCTTACACATCAGTATCTATAGTAACACCGATCTTTTTTATTTATTGTGAATTCAGAAGTTTTCGCTGAGAATTCTGTTTTTGCACTTCCATTTCGTTTAAATATGATATCATTTCCGTGTCAGTTAAATAATTGCTGCCGAAGAAGGTTAGCCTTGTTTCTACTAGGACCAGGCATTTTCCTAAAAAGTGCAACACATCCTCTCTATGTGGCAAATAATTCAAATGTAGAAGCTCGGCACGAAGTCTCACCATCATCGAGATATGCTCCACACTGTTCTCAGTAGTAGTAAAGTAGTTTCTTGGGCCCAGGTTATGGCAAAGCCGTCTGTAAACCGCTCTCTGAACAGAGCTGGGCCCAATTTCATAAACATTGAGAAGTGGCAATTCTAAAAATTTTTCGCACTTATCTGACAAGTTTTCATTGCATAACGTTGTGACAGGTGACATAATTGTCAGTTAAATACAACGACAATTTTGTCGTGACAATTTTGTCACTGTCTAACTATAACCAATTTGTCGTTCAATTTACCAATTTACAATTCGTTCCAGAGTATTATTTAAGTTTTAATACTCAAGTCATGCGCAGTTAAAATAACAATGAATAATACACTAAAAATAAGTGTTCTTAAAATGGAAAATTAAAATTAGAAAATTCAGCCAGACATTGACCCATGAAGTGAAAGTTAACAAAAGGAAGGAGATTGCAGACTAAGCAAAATCCCTCAACGCAATAGACTCTAAAAAAGATTGGAAGCATTTTCGAGACACTATAACATATGGTATGGCAGAATTAGGAAAAAGAACAATTGTTAATAATAATAAAATATGCATTAAACATACGAAAAATATTTTAAATACTAAATTTTACAAAAAAATAGACAACTGAAAAAGAACTGTTTCAGGAGAAAGTAAAAAATGCATCATAGAAGACAAGATGTAGTTATAAAATAATTCTTGAAATAGTGGGAAAAAGTTCACCCACTATTGGAAGTCTTCCCGTTTTCGAACCATCTGGAGACGACACAACCACAACAAAAACATATATGTTAGAAGAAGCTATCTGTGAAAATCCACTGCCCCAAAAAAGACATCGTTTGGAAGAAACAAGTAGGAGTCAACAAGATATGAAATTGAAAAAAAAAAAACATTTTGACGGTAATACTGAAAATTTTAGAAAGGGAATGTTATCTTAAGGAGCTAGATATTTTACAAAAAGAAAGAGAACTAAAGCTTTCACCTTAAATTTTTACTAAGAAATTGTGTGAAGAGAGACAACCAATCAAACAGAATGACATTTTATCTCCGGCCCTTAAAGATGCATTAGCAGATTCTGACGAAACTAATTGATCATAACAACAATAATTTGAGTTTAAATGAAAATGAAACCAATTTAATAGTTAGGCCTTCTTGTTTTCTTGTGAGCCCTCAAAAATATTGGCAATGCTTCAGCTTGTTCAATTTGGTGTAAAATAACTGGTGTGATTAGCCAACTTTTTTGTCTGTAACCGCTGTCTCATAATATTAAAGCATTTGGAAATGGCCTCCATCCATCTTCCCATCATCTTGCTAAAGAGCTACTATTTCTTAGAACCCTAGCATCGTTAACGGATCCAGGCCAGCGTGCAAAAATATAAAAAAACTCAAAATTTGGGCCGCACAGAAACATGTCGTTAATTGAGTGGTCACCATTTCTGTCAACAAATGCTGACTCATTTCCAGTTCGTGCATCAATTATTATTAAAGAGCCATCAACAATGCCAGCAACACAAGCAAATATCCCAAAATGTCTAAAGCGTTGAGGTATGGATGGTATATTTTCCGCAGGCCAGCGGATTTTTTCTCCCATAAGGTGCTCTATCGTCAGATTGCAAAATCTTTTGACGCAACGCTGAATTGAACTTTTTGAAACACCCTATCATTCACCAACTACATGATACTGAGCTCCACTTCAAAGCCAGTGTAACGCACATAAAACTTGGGTCTTAGCATCAAGAGCATGATTTCCTTTTGTGGGATGCTGGAGATGTCGACTGATTTTGAACAAAATATATTCCGCTGTACTTTTGCAGACGCGAACTTTTTCATTAAATTGAAAATGAAATGGAAATAAAAATTAGAGAATGGCGTACTTCGCGAAATTGCACATCAAATTCTTCATCACTTTTACTTGAAAGCATAATATTAGAAATTACAATTACCATACATACTGACAAAATTGTAATTTGTATTTTTTTTCTGTTCCATAAAAAAATTGTCACTACAAATTTGTCAGGAAATTTGTGACAATTTTCAAAAAATCCCTGACAATTCATTGTCATGACAATTTTTTTATGATCCGAAATCTTGACAATTGTTGCAAATTCTCCGACAATTCTACAAAATTGTCAATTTTTTGACAATTGTCAAGTTGTCATTTAAAAATTGACACCTGTCACCTGTCAGTGTTTATGAAATAGGGCCCTGGTGGCTTCTTCGAAAACTTCTCACGAAGCTTCTCATCAACCATAGCAATTAACTTATACAGTTTAGCTCTCTAATCACTGAGATTTTCAATATGCAAGTCCAGCTGCATACCACACCATTGCGCGAGCTCGTTCCATTCCGCATATCAGCTGTGTCTTCGGTTAATTACGTAAAGGGCTGCTTTTTTTGGTAGTCTTTCATTATACATATTCAAAACTTTGATAATGTATTGTATTGTCTACCTGGGTTTTGAGGGTTTGGATGAAGAGTGGAGATAGTCCTGTTTCTAGCATTATGGAGTAGTTTAGTGTGTTCGAAGGCAGATGGAATATCCTTTTAATAAAAAACCTTTGCAGATTTCCACACTTTCATATTGTTTGACGTACTATATATGGTGGTCAGAAAATGATTTGGAATTAGCTCCGTAGTTTAAAAAAAAAAACAGTGAACGAGCTCATCAGCAAATCCAACATACCAGCCGAAACCTGGATAAGCTACTTCTCGTCTCTGCTGTGCAACGAAGAACAACCCATAGCACCAACAGAAAGGAGCTCGGCTAATCCACACAGGACCCACCCTCCAATATACCGAGATAACAATACATAAGCTGAAAAACCACGGTATTGACAAAATACCCAACGAACTAGTCAAATATGGAGAACCATGCATCAACAAAGAAATCCATAAGCTATTCCTCAAAATCTATGACAGTTACTTAATATCAGTATCACCATTCCCGTGTTTGAGAAAGATAACAAGAAAGAGCACAAGAATTACCGGTGATCTCTCTTCTTGACTCCATCCGCAAGCTCTTTATAAAAATGCTTGCTTTCAAAATCACCAAAAAAGGCATATACGAAGAACACCAAGGTTTCCGGAAATTCGTTGTACGACAAATATGTGAAACATTTCTAAAATTCAACAAGACTGCGTACATGTTCATCATGCTTTTGAAAGCGAAGGGCATTCCATCTAATGTGCTAACTATCATTAAAGAACTGAACACTAATAACAAAACGTCAATCAGTACTAACGCTAAGAGGATCGATATGATTCCTATTACTTCAGGGTCAGGCCCTCTTCAACGTTATCATGGAAGCTATCATCGAAGAGGTTAAACCAGCAGCACCTGGCTATCGCATGTCAACTGGTGAATTTAAAGTGATATGCTATGCAGATGACGCAGTTCTGCTATATAAATTTGAAAAAGCAGCAATCTCCTCCAATATGGAGATACTGATTGATTAAACTAAATCCATAGTTAAATCAAAATCACCGAAAAGATGCAAATTGGCAGCAAACAATAAACCAAAAGAGCAAGTCCTAGAATTCACCTACTTAGGCTCCCATATAACATTTGAAAAAAGAGGCAAAAGCACAACGAACAAAGATGCTACAATCTCAGGCCGTCTAAGAAATGCTATATGGTGAAAGAGATATATGAATATACAAAGCCTGTATCCGGCCAATAATAACATATGCAGCAGATGCCACGAATACTGGACATCAGGCTCGACCGACCAACAATAAGCAATGCTTCTCATTCATTATCTACATCTATCACATGTTACATTTCCATTTAAATACGTTGTTAAAGAACAGGATGTAATAGACGCAGCTACCAGAATCCTCTGCGATCTTGCACCCGTGGAGTACTTTCGTAGTCCGCTTTGAAAAATCCAATGAGATAGCTTAGGGCAGGTAGTTTTAGGTACTAAGAATTCAGTATGGTAGTATGGTACTCCCTATGTCTGCAAAATCCTTCCTACAAATTTAAAAGAGTTGTTCCCAGCAACGGATGGTGAGGGCACTTTTACTTAAAAGATTAGCAGTAGTAAACCATAATATTCTTCGACGTGCTTTGCCGATGAAAAGAACACAAAAGTTAAATGGAATTATTTAGTATGCACTATGCATTGCTAAAAAAAAAAAAAAAAAACAAACAGAGTATCTAAGAAAAGAATGAAATTCGACAGACAATAGACACATGCATGCATTTGAAAGCAGGCTTCTGTCACATCGTTTTGAGAACATACTATTCAGAATACGATGAACTAGTGTACGAGTACGTGACATATCAATGCACAATTTCTAGCTCATGTGCCATAAGCATGAGTTAAGTGTTTCTTCTGTGTATGTTATTGCGAGTGTGACTCTGCTTGTATCTGCCCACATCCCCTGCATCCAATTAGCAGTTTTTATCGTTAAATCAAATGGAAATGTGATTATCTCTTCTATGGGGAAGGAGGTCTTTCTATTTGGCCTTTTGTTTCGTTTTGTGTGAAGAAACAGACTCTCGGGGGGATGGTTAGGAACTTAAGATTCATGATTCCAAATTCAGGATTCATTCACGTAAAGCTCTAATAGTTGACTCTATGAAGTGAGTTTTCCTATTATCCTATTCGTGCCACATTGATGGATGAATGAATAAGAAAGCCGTCAATAAAAACACATCTAATTAACTGATGCTTGATACTGAACATTGGCCAGAGGATAGAGGACGACCAACGAAAGATGCGTATTTCTTTATTTTCCACTACACGAGATAACATAATTAGAGGGATGAAGTTCAAATGAGTATCTTCATAATGGTGGCCTTGGATCCATATCCAGATCCGGATTCAGGCGCACTCAATGACTCCTATGTCCGATGAGAAAACCAACTAGGATTTCGTGGAAATAATCGACCGGAAGTTAAACAGCTATTACAGGATTACAGGATTAGTGAGTAAGGAGTTGTGTTGATGTCTGTCTGGTTCATTTATTCATTTGCTTGTTTGTTTGTATTTTATGTTGAGTGAATAATTCTGATGGGAGGGATGGATATTTTGGGGGTAAAGACGGACGACGCTAATAAACCGAGGCGAGAACAATTCAATAAGAAGTCAACACTCTCTTTCCTCCAATGGGATGAGTATGTCGAACCAGAAGCCAAGATCAAATGTTTACTTTAATTACTGTTTGTTCTTTGGCCTATAGCTGGAGGGCGGCAATCTGAAATCCGTAGGTACTACAATGGGGAGGCTTGATGGCCATTAGATTGTTATAAGAACGATTTTTTTTTAAGAGCCAAAGGCGGGGGAGTGGGATTTAATGTATCTGTAGGTAGTTTGACTGCTGATTAAAGTCGAGGAATTTAAGAAAGACGATCTGTTTGTTAGAGTTGTATATGAAATAATGTCGATGTTGTCAAAGATGTAAGGTAATTACAAGTATTTTTGAAGTTCATTGACATCTTCAATGAGCAAGTAAGACCGAAAGATTCCAAAAGGCACATTGGTTCATTTGTGCCAAATGTCATGCGCTTCGCTTGAACTAATGTTTTATTTTTTCATCATGATAATCCTACAGTTCGGAGTGGATCTAGCCTTGCTCAATTGTTGATGTTGATTGAAGATCCTATCCAAATATACACGCCGCCTAAGTTAAGAAATTTTTCTACAGCGTTGTACTTGTGATTTGGATTTGAAATCAAAAGTACAGCAGGCCGGATATTTCGGTGCCTGTAACCATTTTGGGTTATGAGCGCTGCCGTTGACCCATTAAGGGCTCATCCGCAACCAATTCTTTTCTAACACTCTGGCTCAGTATTGGAGATCCCTATAGACCTGGTATCCAGAAACGTCGAAACAGTTCGTATAGGGATTACACTTATTAGTTGGGCCTAACTGCAACTTTAGACGTCACCTATGATTCCATCTAGGTAATTCATCGGCTGCCGCCTGAAACAAGAAGTGCTCAAGTGAGAAGACACTCCTCGCACCCTCTCTCTTCTGCTGCCACCAAGGACCTTCCAAAGGGGTTGGTTACCGAATCTCTACTTGTGGTATTAGGCACCCACTAGAAACCAACGACCAAAACAACATCTGAAGGACTAACAAGAAGGCCAAGAAACTTGCGGTTGGCTTCCAGATTGGAACACAGACTCTTCGAAATTTAGTCACCGAAGCACAGGGTATAGTATATGCGGTTAATCAGCATTTCGAGAAAGAGTGATAGGGCAAGAAGAGAATACAAAAAAACTTAAGAAAAACATGGCCGAAGGTTCTAATGGCCCACCAACGAAGCTTCTTAAATACGATATCGATGTTTTGGTAAGGCGCATACACCAAATCATCAACCAAGTATGGATGGAAGAAAGCATGCCCGATGACAGGGCTATCAGCTTCATATGCCTCATTTACAAAAAAAGCGATCTAGCTCTTGCAGAAACTATCGAGGGATATCTCAACTTCATGTCACATCTAAGATCCTATCCAAAGTACTGCGGGAATGTATCAAACCGTTCTGCAACACACTGATCAGCACATACCACTAATCCTGAAAAAGATCAACTAATATCAGGTCGAGACTCATCACCTAATTATCGACTTCAAAGCCGCACATGATAGTATTCATCGTCAGGAGCTCTATACGGCGACGGCAGAATTCAGGATCCCGGCAAAAAAGAAAAAAACATCCAGATGTGCCACAGGACGCTGGAATGTACGCTGCAGTGTGCAATTTGGAAGTAGCTCCTGCGAACTATTTCAAACGTGCATCAGATTTCTTCAAGAAAATGCGCTATCATGTGACTTCTTCAAACTACTTGTTAGTCTTGAAGTAGGCGAGGACAAGACTAAGTGCATTGTATCAACAAACAAACCAGCATCTGTTCATCGCCAAGGACAAAACGTCACTATTGATGGCAACAATTCCGAGGTAATTAAGGACTTCACCTATCTCACCTATAAACGTGAACTCCACGAATGATACCAGGAAACTATTGCCGATGGGTTCAAAACTACTTACTCTAAGGACAAAATGTTTGCTTTGCAAAACCCTTATATTGTCAGTTATGTGCTGAACGATAAACAGGAAGGAAGCACTGGGCTCCTTTGGAAGAAAAATTCATTGACGTATTTTTGGTCATGTGTGCGAGGAGGGGGAATGGATTAGAAAATATAACCGCGAACTCTATGAGCTGTATCAAGATGTTGATGAAGTCCAAAAAGCCAAAATACGTCAACTACATTGCCTCGGCCACGTCAACCTATTGGGTAATAATGCTCCAGCTAAAAGGATCTTCAATTCCCAGCCCCCAGGTTCGAGACGATAAAGAAGACCGAAATTTTGTTCATCCTGGATGCGCTTGGTCTGGACAACTGAAAGCAACGTGCCCGAGATCGCAGAGGATGGAAGACTTCAGTTTCTCAGCTAGAGACTGTTCACGGGTCGGGAGACCGTTAAGTATATAAATTAGCAAATTTCACATCACATCACAGTGCATCACCTTATTTAAACACTTTCTTGACATTAAACTTTACAGAGCAGCGAGCGTTTACCATTACCATTCAGTTAAATCTCGGGAGTTTGGTAAAGTTTTCAAGACATAACTTGGCTCTAGTTCGTTTTAATAGACGTTGTTAAATGCACCAATGAAATCGATAACAAAATGATACGTATTGGTTGAGTCTTCTCTGTTAGTTTTGGACTAATAGTGGCATTCACAAAATACGACAGACAAGACCTTGAACAACTGATGCATCTGTAGTCTGTGCAATGTAAGGCACTACATTATTGTAATGGTAATTATTTTCATAGACAGTAACTCGAGCTATATCAAACCCTTTTATAAAAGATTTTGATTTAAGATCATGATGTACGAGCCTACAAGGTCTAGCTCGTACATAAATGGAAGTAAGATGAAAAGTTATGGCTATGTCTAACGTTATGCCACCACACAAACACTAGGCACCAAAACGAACTCACCGCTTTCCCTGTGGAACCAGTTAAATCTGTATTCAAAGGATGAAAACAGTTTCATTCCCTGGTGAAATATCCAATTTCTTTGCAAAATCCAAGAGGACATCTAAAGTTCGTGCCATCTATTTCCTCTAAGTTTTCGTGAAAGAGTTTCCTTCTGAGATGGTTGAGCTGGTTAAGCTCAGAATCTGAAAATATCCGTATCTGACAATTTATGTCTCTTTGCGTGTTTTTACAGGGGATAGTGTCCTGTCAGGGTTCCTAATATTTTTCCGTCAAAAAATAGCCATAGAGCCCTACCTATATGTATATCGGCCCTATGTCCTTCAATACTTGACCACCCTAGGTTTACAGTTTTTTTGATTTTTTCGTCGATAGTGTTTTTTACTATGTCAAGGGGTAGTTTGATGCTAGCAACCTCATTATTATCGAGCAGCCCTCTTACAAGCTCTTCTGCTTGTTCATTTGCCTCCATACCGCAGTGTCTTGGCTCTCAGCACTGTCTCACCCGGTTCTGACTGCACAAAGTTTTAAACACTGTACGACAGCCCCTGACTATATCAGAACAGATGTTGGTCGATTCCATTGCCTTAAGTGCGGCCTGGCTATTGATGTAGATTTAGATGTAGATATTGCGGATAGCGATCTCATCTGCATTAGCTCAGCCGCTATGAGGACAGCTAGAATCTCTGATTGGAAGACACTACTTGCGTCCAGTAGTCTTATAAATTTTTTTAGTTCAGGGTCTTCTGAGAAGATACCAGAAACTGTTCCTTTCTCTGTGTACCTTCTGTGGAAATTGCAATTTTATTTGGTCTGATTATTGCATTTGTTCCCAGTCCTTCCTTTCCGGATATATTTCATCATACGGGATGTCGAAGTTGACCAAGGAAGGAATTTCATCAGTTAGAATTGGACCGCACCATGTCCAAAACTACTGCTCTTGAAGTAACCCATATTCGTGAGTCGTATTGCATTGTTGCCAGCAAGTTTTTTGATCTGTAAATCAAGCGGTGTTAGGTGCAGTAAGATGTCCAATGCTGCCATAGGGGTGGTACAGAGCGGACCTGTAATGGCTATGGAGGCCGTTATTTGAAGTGCTGATCACTTTCACGGCAACCTTCATAATTTCGCTTAAAATATTTAAGTATCTTCTCTGCCATATTATGACCACGTCATCTGCGTATGCTGCGGCACTTATACCCATTGATTTTAAATTTATGAGCACGTTGTTGATAACCAGCACCCACAGGAGTGGCGATATGACTCTCGCTTGAGGGGTTCCCCTGATTACAGACATTCTAACCGAGCGTTATCCAATGGAACAGTTTATTCTCCTACTTGCAAGCATATTGGAAGTTCAGTTTGTAATGCCCTGTTTAATGTTTGCGTCTACTAGAGAACATTTAATGGCGCTGCACTCCACGTTATTAAAGGCTCGTTCTATTTTAAAGAAGGCCACCATCGCCAACTCACCGAAGTGTAGACTTCTTTCTATTTTCCCAACCACCTCGTGATCGTAGAGCTCACAAGCCGTTCAAGTTTTACTTTGCAGAATCGACAGACCATTAATTTTGCAGTGGTGATCTAGCAAAACTCAGTACGTAAGAGACAGCAACTTTAATGATATGCTAGTAGCTTTGCTACCTCGTTTCGTGACGAGACTCTGACGGAGGAGAACGCACAGTAAGGTTGAGGTATATTTAATCGGCAAAGATCCTCCCAGTATCTTGCGATCGTAAAATATCCGCATTCGTACCTTGATCACAACAAAGTTGTGATGTGAGTTAATGTTGGTTCCTTCGGAACGTTCAAACTGGAGGATTTGTTTTGTTTTCCATTGATCGCAGTTTAGTTTATCTTTTTGGTGCTAGATTGATTAAAAGACCGTTAAATTCTGGGACGATTTGAACAGCATATTTACGATATTGAACATATGCCTTGTAGAGGTGGTGATAAAACTAGTCCTTCTTGTCAGATTTTTGGTGAGGGCTGGTGTTTCTTTATTGTGAGTAACTTCTCAAGTATAAGGCCTTGAGGCATGTTTTGAGCTCAAGTCTTTGGCCTTAACTGCCTAAAATGAGAAATCTGCGCATCCAAATAGTCGCTAATAATCACGTCGGAGTTTTCATTCTATTGCCCTTCTTAGATCGTAGTTAGGTCCACTTTATTGCAGTGTAGAGTTTAAAAAATTTAGTCAGCTGCAATGGGTCTATTAAATGACCTAACATTCCCCGTGCAGAATCAAGAATCGTTTGCCTTTTTTGGATTAACATGGCACATGTGTGTCAATATGCCCCGCGGTAAGTACTAAAGGTGATAGAAGTACTACTATAGGACATTCTTTGATGGAGACAATTTATGTTTGATTGCACATTAGTTTCAATAGGCGCTACACTACTTCTAAGTTAACTTCACTCTTTTTCTTCAATACTTCCATTCTCATCCCTGTTAGAAGCGGCAAAAACTTGCTATGTGAACATATCAAACTAAAAATGGCTATAACTTCATTTAAAACTTTTGCAAGTACCATAGAACGAGCAAGTATTTTAGAGCAGAATTACCTTCTTATGTGTACACATAATCTTCTTAAAGTAATAAAGGTCAGGACTTGACAGTACCTTCATCCGAAAGTACTTTAATTGTTTTCCCAAGGAGATTCATTGCACTTAAAGTTGACCTAATCGTCTGTCAAAAATTCCAAGGATTTCTCACCTCACTAATGCGGTTGAGTCCTTTTTCCGAGAATCTTGGAATACCTTCTTACAACTTTCTTCTATTTTTATTTCACTTCGTGCAACTGCCACAAGTTTAGTTTTTATAGAATATTTACCCAACATCATTTAATCTCTCATCTTTCGAGAGCATCTTTGTTTCCACCCACCCCCACAAATCACAGTCTGCCATGATACAAAGTGACAAAGATTAAGTTTTTCTGAGCTGGAGCAAAATTAAGATATCCCAGGGTACGAGTATGTCCGAAGGGAATCTTTGGTTAAAAGCATATTTCTAGTCTCTTATGAACCCATCTCGACAACGATTTATAATTTCTGAAAATTCCTTGAAGCTTCTTTTGCGCTTTTAAGATCTTTGGTCGTCTCTAGAGGGGGTTTTCTATTATTATTTCCATACCATGCCACCATCCATATGAATATCTGGATCTAGAACACTTTGTGTCATGATGAGGATAATTTAAATAAAAAATTCTTATTCGTCGAGCTCTTGTCTAAAGGTTTACGAACAGCATACGAGTTGGAGCGACAAGTTCCCATGTGAAACTTATTGCACTTTCTTGAAAGGCGTACAAGTTGAGTAAATCTTATCGTACATCCTGCTCCATGACAGCTTCCAACATAAGCATAGGAAACATTAAAAGCATCACGTAGATACTAGTAGAACAGGAAAAGTTTCCTTTTTAACCCAATTTTCCATAGATGCATGAGGAAATCTGGGAAAAAATTTGTCAAAAATTCGTAAGAGACAGTGCTGTCATGGTGTCTAAGGCAACAACGAAAGATAACCACATAAGCGAGCAAAAGTTTGTCTTCTCCATTAAGAGTTTTAAGTTCAGGTTGATGCGACATCTAGGAATGCAACTCCGAGTATGTATGATTGAATACATACGACCAAGTCCAGGACGAAGGTAAAAGATATTCTTAAAAAACAAAAAAAATAAAGAAGAACCTCCTAATTAGGAAAATCACTTCATGCAAGGAGAGACAAATAATTAATAGCTTCCGCCGGAAATTAAAACTACCGATGCGGACTCGTAATTTTGTTGCAACTCAACCGTTGGATATGGTGGCAAAGTTGTTGTGATAGATGGTTGGATAGCAACTGGGTATGCTCAAAAACCCACAAGCACTTGAGGATTGATAAGAGGATTTATTTGGGAACTTTTTTAGGGATACTCCTGCAGAAGTTGGCCGCTGTTGCTCGGTTTTGTTGCCATTTCATTGTCGCTGTAACGTTTACTGAATTAACAGAGGACAATGGGATTGTATGTAGTAACTTTTTATTTCCATTTTTTGTGGTGAAGAAACTTTTAATTGGTACTGCAACTACCAAAGTATTTTTTTAATTTTTTTTTTTTTTTTGTTATGTGACAGCAATAAATGTTAAATTTAATTGTTGTTTCGAGGCTGCCATTAAAAATGAAGAACAACCAAATGGGTTTGAAAAAATACACTTTTAAATCGAAGTGGCCCTGAGGGTTTTCAAATGTATAAATAACCACTTTACAATTTAAGGAACCAGAAATTGTTTGAAAGTATTCATGGAATTGTATTGAAGCAGACCGAAAGTAATAATAAGTAGTGAGGGTAAGTATAGGGTTTTCAAATAGCGACTTGACAATTTTGAATTTAATTTGTGAACGCATCACTAATCATCAAACTGTCACTGTCAATTTATTCAGTAAATTCAACATTTTCATCATGATAAAATACACTAACGAGCAACGTCTGCAAATTATAAAAATTTTCTACAGATATTCGGAGTCATATTCATAGCAAAATCATCTTCAGTGACGAAGCTCATTTTTGGCTCAATGGGTTCGTCAATAAGCAAAATATGCGTTATTGGTCGGGTGCTTCATGAATCACCACTTTATTCACAAAAAATAACTGTTTGGTGCGGTTTGCATGCCAGCGGCGTTATTGGGCCATATTTTTTCGCCGACGATAACGATCGTCACGTTACTGTGAATGGTCAGCGTTATCGCGCCATGATCACCGATTATTTTTGGCTCGAATCGGAAGATATGGTCTTGGACGACATGTGGTTTCATCAGGATGGTGCCACAAGCCACACAGCACACGCTACAATCGATTTATTGAAGAGTAAGTATGGTGAGCGTGTTATCTCAAGACATGGACCAGTCGATTGGCCGCCTCGTTCGTACGATTTAAAGCCGCTTGACTATTTTCTGTGGGGCTACGTTAAGTCATTGGTTTATGCCAACACGCCGACGACGTTGGAAGAGCTCAGAGCCAACATTGAACGCAAAATAGCGGCCGTTTCGGCCGAAATGTGTGGCCGAGTCGTTGAAAATTGGGTTCAACGAATCGACCGTTGCAAAGGTGCCCGCGGTGGCCATATGAACAAAGTCGAGTTCCATTCATAAATGTTTTGATTATACTTCAAGCCAATAATAAAGTTTTTGAAATATCTCAAATGGTTTGCCTTTTATTTAAAAAAAAAAAAGTTGTCAAGTCGTTATTAGAAAACCCTATACTTTCTTGTATTGGGCTTCGTTGTTAATATTTCTGTTAGGAAGAATAGAGAAAGAATACATGAATTTGACTTATTTCAAACCCATCCTTTGCACGAGGTAGGTCGGTAGGTAGGTGAGAACGGTGGTTGGAAAACCAACCCACTTAGGCCTATTGGCCCATTGTGCTAACATGGGAATCTATGATCCTCTTACTCATAGAACCAATGTGATATTATGATAAAGCGCAGGAGACTGTTCACGTTTATATTCTTTGAATCGTTTGAGTCATTGTAGATAAAAGTTCCTAAGTCAATTTTTCTTCTCTGAGAGGTGGATGATTGTCTCCCTTCTTCATCCTCATCCGTGTAATTTCTACAGAAATCGTTTGTTTAGAAGAATCAGACTCTCAGAGCGATTCAGATCCGGCTTTGGCCAGATCTGTTTAGTCGCCAGACATGTTGACCCATCGGTCGATCTAAGGTCTGTTCTTTTATTATTATCCAGCTTAAATAAAGATTTGCACGTAGCGGTTGGTATACCTTCGCTACCCTTTTCCGGTAAAATATTGGGTATGTATTGCCCATCTGAAGCTTTGACTTTTTCCCATCTTTCTGGCAATTTGTGGATCCCATCCCAAAAGAACTGCGCCGGCGTGGCAGCCAAGAATGAATCAAGCCAATTTTTGATATTCTGCTCTGATGTGAACCGTATTTCAGTGAGGGCGTTCTGCATCGACCGGAACAAATGGTAGTCAGAAGGGGAAAGGTCTGGGCTATAAGGTGGGTGGGGTAAGACCTCCCATCCACTGTTTTCCAAATAGTTCTTAACCGGAATAGCAACGTGGGGCCGAGCGTTGTCATGATGGAAAATGATTGCCTGGTGTCTGGTCGCATATTCCGGGCGTTTTTGCGCTACTGCTCTCTTTAAACAGATTAATTATGTTCGCTAGCGTTGTCCGTTGATGGTTTCACCCAGTTTTAGCAGCTCATAATACAGCACACCCATCTGATCCCACCAAATACAGAGCATTACCTTCGCGCCATGGATATTCGGCTTTGGCCGTTGATTTGGCTGGTTGGCCGGGTTTCACATATGGTTTTTTGCGCTTGGGGTTGTCGTAATGGAACCATTTTTCGTCACCAGTAACAATCCGATGCAAAAATGACTTCCTTTTGTGGCGTTCCAGCAGCATTTCGGACATGCAAAACCGCTATTCGACGTCTCTCGGCCTGAGTTCATGTGGAACCCAATTTCCTTGTTTTTGAATATATCCAGCTGCTTTTAAATGTTTATAAAAGGCTGCTTGAGTGACACCCAAAGATTTTGCGAACTCTTCTTGTGTTTGACAACAATCTTCATAGAGTAATGCTTCCAGTTCTTCATCTTCAAACTTTTTTGGCTGCCGCCTTTCAGTAATGAAGAAGAACTCCCCGCAAAAACACTTTTTCAGTCACAAAGTTCGACATATTTGAGTGAAAAAATTTTTTGGTTGTTTACGCTTCAAATGAATGACATATACTGAAATGACGTACAATGACAGTAGCTTTCCAACGCATGTTCCAATGGAATAATAACATTGGAATAATACAAGTTATGCCATCTCTTAGCAAACCGCACAATAGGTAGAGTGGTTCCAATATTGGCGTGTTTGTTAGCCCTACAATTACCTGGAATGTCTCTTTGGCCCGGCACCCAACAAAGGTAAAGGTTAAACTGCTCTGCCATTTCCGTAATAGATGATCGGCATTCAAGGGCGGTTTTAGAATTTAATGAGACTGAGTCCAGGGACGCGGATATCCTTTGCAGATATCACTATTTTTTTTTTCAGCTATTACAGCTCTTTAATCATAAAAATTTCTACCGGTAACAGGCTACGGTGATTTGAAAGACGTAAGGAGAGGGTTAGAATGTGGATTGACTTGTTCTCCATAAAACCATCTTCCTCCCAGAAGGATCTAGAGCTCACATGAAAGTCTTTGTCAAACCAAAGTTCACGTATGGTGTAATCGTTGTTTTCTATTTGGATTTTTTTTTTTATTATTTTCTTAAAATTGTTACATTAACATTTTATATTTCTTACATTGTGTTATGTACATTTCTTAATTGTGTTATAACAATTTTAATGACTTGAATCATTCTATAGCACTTTACGTGGCTATGGCGAATGATCCATCAGTTTAACAATATATTTGTGTATTTGTGGGGTAGATACAAAAGATAAAAATGTAACCTAAATTCAATTCAAAATTATTAAATAAAAAAAGAAAAAAAAACTATGTAATAGGCTTTAATAATATTTTTTAATTTTGGTTAATTAATAAATTGACTGCAGCACTATCTATATTAAAAAGCCATATCTTGGAATAGTTGTTCTTATTTCAAGCGCCATATTATTAACTCTTAATCCGTAAATATTTGAGCTTCTAAGAGTTGAGCTGTAACCACTTCGCAAAAGAATAATTTAAGTACTTTAAAGATATAAAGATGATTTAGTGGAAATACTCTAAGTTTACAAAAAAGAGGCCAAATTGCTGTAAATCTGTTTACCTTACAAATTATTCTCATTAAGTGCTTTTGAGCTATGTGCAGAATTTTTGTTGTTGAGTTGTAGGAACCTTCTCAACTTGTAATCCCATATTGTAGTTTAGAGTGTGCAAGTCCATAGTGTATTATATCATCAGCAAAATCCTTTTTGAACAATGTAGTTTGAGTAGGTACATTTTACGGGTAACATGTTTTTCCCAATTTAAATTCCTGTCAATTAAAACTCCCAAATATTTAAAACTATTTACATTTTCAATTTTAAAATAACTAGAACTACAAGCATATTCTTGTGAAAAATTAGGTTTTCCACAAGTGTGAACAGATTAAGACAGCTTTTTACATGCAGCGGAATGAAACGAGATGAGACAGTCATAACGACAAGGACCTTTTAAGTTAAAAGACATTAATTTTGTTTTTTCACAAAATAACAGTTCATGCTTGGCAAACCATTGTCGTAGTATATGTGTACCATTAAGGATCTTTATTGATAATTAATTATTGTCAATTAAAACTCCCAAATATTTAAAACTATTTACATTTTCAATTTTAAAACAACTAGAACTACAAGCATATTCTTGTGAAAAATTAGGTTTTCCACAAGTATGAACAGATTAAGGCAGCTTTTTACATGCAGCGGAATGAAACGAGATGAGACAGTCATAACGACAAGGACCTTTTAAGTTGAAAGACATTAATTTTGTTTTTTCACAAAATAACAGTTCATGCTTGGCAAACCATTGTCGTAGTATATGTGTACCATTAAGGATCTTTATTGATAAGTTAGTTCGCTGTCATTTGTATAGGACAATGGAAAATCATCAGCGAATGCTGTGATATAACTGTAAAGATTTTGAGAAAATAAGGAATTGATATAAATTACAAAGAGTATGGGGCTCAGGACTGATCCTTGAGGCACTCCAATACATGTTTCTAATTATGTACGTTTTTCAATTTAACTCGTTGAGTTCGACCAGCTAAATAGGAAGTAAACCAATCGTGTATCCTATGGTTAACCATGTCAAAAGCCTTTGTCATATCTATAAAAAAGACTGAGGGATTAACATTTTTTGTTGCAGAATTAGTTGTTTTTATTAAAAAAAGATACTAGAGGAACATTCATTAATTTTTTGAATGTATCGTGTAGGCAGTATTGATATTGGCCTATATTGAGAAACTTAGTTTCTGTTACCTTTTATAAATAAAGAAATTACTTCAGCAAATTTCATAGGCGATGTAAATACACCACAATTTACACTCATGTTAAACAGTTGACATAGTACATCAACGACATATAGCGATATACGCTTTAAAAGAGCTCGTCGGCGTGTTGGCATAAACCAATGACTTAACGTAGCCCCACAGAAAATAGTCAAGCGGCGTTAAATCGCACGAACGAGGCGGCCAATCGACTGGCCCATGTCTTGAAATAACACGCTCACCATACGCTTCACACGCTTCAATAATTCGATTGTAGCTTGTGTTGTGTGGCTTTTGGCACCATCCCGTTGAAACCACATGTGGTCCAAGTCCATATCTTCCAATTCGGGCCAAAAATAATCGGTGAGATCATGGCGCGATAACGCTGACCATTCACAGTAACGTGACGATCGTTATCGTCGACGAAAAAATATGGTTCAATAACGCCGCCGGCATGCAAACCGCACCAAACAGTTATTTTTTGTGGATGAAGTGATGATTCATGAAGCACATGTGGGTTTTCACCTGACCAATAACGCATATTTTGCTTATTGACGAACTCATTGAGCCAAAAATGAGCTTCGTCACTGAATATGATTTTGCGACTCCGAATATCTGTAGAAAATTTTTATAATTTTCAGATATTGCTCGTTAGTGTACTTCACCATAATGAAAATGTTGATTTGACTGAATAAATTGACAGTGACAGTTTGATGATTAGTGAAAGTGTGCGTTCACAAATTAAATTCACAGTTGTCAAGTCCCTATTCGAAAACCCTATAGTATTTTTTTTCGCTATTTTTTCTAAAAGATTTCTGCTGATCCAAGGCCTTAAACGCTTCAACAAATGGAGATATGTTTTTGTAGGATATCAAGAAAAGGAACATAGGCCATCCAAGGATTTCTTTCTGCATAAACTGGTTCCCAGAACTCAAAAGTCAATTTTGAAACTAACTTACTAAAATCTATTTTTCGAGCTGAAGAGAATGTAACATATAATATTTATCTGTGAAACTCAAGTGTACCTCAACAAAAAGACGATGTGGAAAACTATTACCTAATCTTACAAATAAATGGTCGATGCAAGTCCGCGTGTCATCTGTGATACGAGTTGGTTCGATTACTGGAGGTTCTAAGCCATAAGATGACTTTGAAAGCATATATTTATCGGATATGTAGTTTTCAAAATATCTACATATGTTAGTATCATGTAGATATGTTGATCATAGCCATATATGTTATAATTGGATAGTTCATAGGCAAATAGCCAAACTTCAGTTAAAACAATTACATACCACGTATATTTTGGTGAGAAACTATAGTGTACAATACAAATTGGTGTAAGTTGAGATTCATATATATTTAGAATATTAGCGCGGCTAAATAAATTATTTGTCCACTGTGTAATCACTTTAAGGCGAATAGCAGTCGTTGTTGGACGAAACAGAATGTCTAAAGCCGCGGAGGAAGTAGGACTAGAGCTCCACTTATGCATAGACATGCTGTTCTTTAGACTCCGCTTAGTTTGTTGCAGTTGACAGCATTGCCTAAGCCGTCCACCAGACACCTAGGTGAGTACCGGTCTTATGACCGAGATGTATAGCCAGTGGGTTATTCGAGGTTGAAGGCCACATTTTTTCCAATGGATTTCTTGCAAGAGAATAAGGCTACCGTAGTAGCTGACTGCAATCTACTTAATTTAACCTTTTCAACATGGACTCTCTTAGTAGATTTTGACAATTTCGATCCGACACCGGATGACACTGAAGGTGTACTTTAGTTTTAAATGACTACGACAGAAAGATGTAGTGAATACGTTACTATCGGTCAAGTCTAAGCCTAACTTGAGGATGTCCATCAAAAATTTATTTAACTTCTGCCATCATATATACTTCCGTTAAAAGCACACATCTCCAATACCACTATAACAACACTCTACTTCCCAGAAGGCAAATGCTGTTTCACAAGATTGTAAAATCAAGGTATACGAGTATAGACCAATTTCAATCCTATTATTCCATTCTAAGGTATTCGAAAAAAACAACATCTTTGTGCAAATGTAAAACTATCTCTTAGTTTAAAATGTGGTTTGTGCCAGCCAATGTGGCTTTCGCCCCAATCATAGTTGCAAGACCTTTTTACTTGCAGTTGTTTTTGAAATCATGAAGAAAATGGAAACTGAAAACCAAAAAGACGTTTTAGTCCTTCTCAACCTTTCTGAAGCATTCGAAGTTTTAGACAAAATTATATATTTGTTCAAAGCTTCGAGAGAAACTCAATTTCTCACTTTTTATTGCAGTCCTCATTTTTTCCGACCTAGAAGAAAGCACAAATTTATACTTAATCTTCGTCTTAAGTACGGAGGACCATAGGGTTCGATCATTAGACCAACACTTTTTTCAATTAATATGAATGAGTTGCCTATGATTGTCAGGCATTGCTCGATACATACCATATGCTCGAAGATGAATCTTAGGTCTATATAAGTCGTTTTCTTGAAACAAGGAAGGAACCTATCATTTTGGTTGCTGAAGATCTTCGGCGAATCTCAAATTGATCGTCTATAAATAACGTACGTATAAATGCAAGTTTACAATAATTGTGATAAAAACAAGTTTTAGGTAGATCTACCCTCCAATAGTATTATCAGAAAACCTAATGGAAAATGCCGTCTCTATAAAAAATCTGACCTTGATATCTAATCGGACCTTAACTTGGTACACTCATATAAATGGCGCTACATTCTTGCCTTATGGGTTACTCAACATTTCATTCCCACACGGTAGGAGCTCGTTTTTCTTTTTTTTTTTTATTTTTTTGTAATTAGAGTGCTCAAGGAGTTTTTAGGATCCTTAAAATGCTTCCACACACGAGAAGGAAACTTAGTGAGGAACAAAATAGAGATACTGTTGAATGTAAGTTGGTGTTAAATGCACACGAACTGTACGGCAATGGAAAGAAATACGATATTTCAGATTACGTCCGAAAGCGGGCTTGAGGGTATACTGGTGAACATTCATAGCGAGACAGATGCTACGGTTGAATGCTAGAAGATTAGTAATGCTGCTAGAGCACTGGTGGTGAAAATACCAATAGAACAATGTGAGGGAATAGACATTATGCGTTTTTCAAGCGTGTCAATTGACGTGGCCTGCCGCTGCGGACTTGATCGGTAGTGGAGTTGCGGCCACCACTAAACTCTCGAAACCAATATTTGACGGCGTAATCTGACGGAGCATAATATTTATCCAACTTTTCTTTTGTTTCCTTCGCCGTTTTGCCTCTCAAAAAATATTGTTTTATGAGAGAACGAAAATCGTTTTTGTTCATACTCAACATGATGCCAAACACGTCAACAACAATTAGCTGTCAAAACAAAACTAAACACAGTATCGCAAAATTTGGCATATCTGCCTAGATATGAACGGACTTCTAGGCATCAAAACCTTTTTTGCAGTAGCAGCGCATTCTGGCGGTCAAGGAGGTTACTTTTCACCGCACCTACAAGTATTAGCGTACAGTTTAAAATCTTATCTAGGAAGTGCAAACAGATCTGACCAGGTGTGGATATTTTACACCAATTATGGCCGGATGAATTACTTATATACTGAGGCCAGTTTAGAGGAGGTGAAATACTTCCATCGCTTGAGAAAACGTAGATACTTTTGGTGACATCGAATATGAGGTCCTTCCAACATACAAAATTATAAATTATCCTTGACACAGATGCCGAGAATAGAAAGTTTTTCGGTTTCGAAGGTGTAAATGTCTTTCATGGATAATGGCTGGGTGCTTAAGTTTCGCTTTAGAAACAACATACAGCATTACGTTTTGGAAGCATTAAATTCCACATTGTGGAAACGGAGCCCTGGGGCATACCACCACTTAAACTGTGAATATCAGATTTGAAACCATCATTCCATTTTTATTCCAAGGGAGAGGAAAAAGAGCCTGATGCAAGACTCTGTCGAATAACTTAGAAATATCAAGTGTAACTACTATATTTTGTGTACACCAGATTAGTGTACGCTTTGGTTCCACTTTTCGGTGAGACCTGCAATTAAATCACCAATGGACCTGTTGCTACCGAAACCGTATTTTCGGTCATTCATGTTTCAAGATATTTCATGAGTAGACGTTATATCAGCGTTTCCATGACCTTAGTGCAATTTTTCTGTAGAAAGAGAGAGAAGGTTCGTCGTTTTTAGGGACGGGTTGGATAAACGCTATTTTCCACCTGCTCAGAAAGAGTCTTAACGGTAGGATTGATGAAAATGCTTATGCAGTGGCTTTGCCAGAGAAAAAGAACACCTTTTCAGAAGAAGGGGTACATCTGTACCATTTGGACGAGCTGAGTTTTGTATGTGAAGATCTTTATGTACTATTGCTACTAAACGAGGTCGAAAGTGGATTTGCTCCATTGAAGATTCGAGGCTCTCAAGTGTAAGCGGAGACATAGCACAATCTGGAAATTTTGAATGGGTCGCAAAGTGTCCAGCAATTAGATTAGCCATATCCATATCCATATCTTGTAGGACTGAAAAAACTCTTTACAGCTCTAGCCGTTCCACGCATTTTCTTTTGGATTGATACTCTTCACCCGATTAGGGATAAAGAACCTCATTCCAAAGCGAATAGCGAGTGTGATAATATCAGCCCTGTCGTTATGGAGGAAACTTGACGGCTAGTTAAAGTTCCTAAATTCCGATCGGATTGGCTTTCTCGTGTTGCGAGAATTGTGAGAATTTAAAAACAAGTCCAAGGTGTTGGCGGAATCACAATCAACGTCTGGTATCTGCGTGGGCTCATTTACAAGCTGGATCAAGTTGTTTTCCGCAGCAAATATTTCCATACACCGTCCTTTGGATGTTGCCTTTTCGAAATATCGAAGCCACGCAGAATTGTGTATAATGATAAGGCCCGTAATAACGATTTCAGTCAGACGATACAGGGCTACAATTCTTTGAATGAAGTCAGAGAGCGCATCAAACTCAATAATTGTCGAATTTTTATCCAGTTTGGAGCTTCTGTAAATAAAGCTATTCGAGAATGCAACACTTCACTGAACTCAATCAGGCTAAATTCATTGGGTCGTGAATGGATCCCAGTTAACAATGGTATCGTGAAAAATGAAATTATCGATAAACTGCTGAGTAAGGCTCAGGGATAAACTTTTCAGGACTCAAAGGTATGTTAGGACTGCTATCCTAACAAGCAAAACTGAAGATGGCATAACCTTTCAGATTGCCAGCAGACCAAATGAATGCTTCCCGAGGTCAGCGTCCTTCTTACTGTCCCTCAGTAGGAAAGACTGAAAGTTACTTCCTGGCCTAATAAGGGGGCACTTAAGTTAGTTGGGGATAACTGATATAACATTATCCGACGCGTGACGACACCGCAAAGCACTACCGCTGTGAATTTCCGGTCTACGATCACATCAGGCTGCAGATACTCAGCGGAGACGTGTTGGGTGCTGATACTGTAGGCGCTGGATTGCTTAATATGAAAGAATGAGACATTTTCGTAAAAGGAACACAAAAGGAGCACAATGGACTAGTTCTTTGTCAAAAAGATACTAAGCAATAACTTCGACTTCGACCACCTGACCAAGAAGAGTTCTGGAAAGCGATATCTTGACCAAGGACCAATTACTACTCTCCGAATTATTTAAAGCGGTGGTAATTAAGTTGGTGGTGACTATCCACCAACTTATTTGTAAAACTTGGTGGGATGAAAGTATGACCAGAGTCGTCATATCTGTCAGAGCCGCTTCAAATCCTGTATTTACGATGTGATAGGTCTTCGTCAATGGTAAGTCCATCATCGACCATCCATCAGCTACCAGAGGAAAGTTATTCGGGAAAAGGAATTAGGAAAAATAACTTTGGGCTACATACTATAAAGAGACACCGGCCTTACCAGGTGGGCTATAAATCAATGGCTTCTATGGCTAGGACATGTTGAGCGAATGGACACCACCGCTTCGGCCTGCCATGCCTCTTGAATCTATTCCAGAAAGGTGACAAAGCCGTTAAGAGAGAACTTACCTTAGGTACTGTGCTGAAGTGGATAAAGGTATCAACTAATTTGGTGCGCATAGATGGAGGCAATAAGCACAATATTGCGCTTGATATAGCCAGCTGTTTGCTGAGGCTTAATTCCATCCCGGACTTTAGTGTTACCTAAAGAAATATAGAAAAAAAACAAAAAGATGAGAGGAGTCTCCTAAGCCTATTTAAGCTTCGACTTACATTCAGATTCTAGTAAAGCATCCTGAGTCGAAATGGTTAGCCTGGTTAGTCCACCAGTCACAAGAAATTCACCATAATGCCGATCTTGAAGAGAAAAAAACCAGGAACTTCACATCGATTGCCATAACTTGTCCATAAGCATAGCGCAACATATGATAGCATTTTCAGAGAAGAGTTACATTTTACATAGAGGTCCACGCATAGTTTTGGCATTGCTGCCTGATTTATCCACTTATCTGGTTACAATAGATAACGTTCGCTGCTCCTTTAAGCTACAAAGGTTTTTTTATATGAATTTCAAGAATTTATCACGCTGTCGCGATGAGGGAAAGGGAACCTGCTCTTAATGTGGAACGAAAGCACTTAAATGGAACAAAGATAGGCTCATTGAGCTGCTATTGGGAAAGGACAAGTGAGTGACAAGGCACTCTACATTGCCGATCTATTCATTAGCTATAGTGTTATCTTGTTTAAAAGTGAATTTAGGTTCAAACACACCAAAGATGGGCATCTTTACATTGCGCTACATCAAAAATTCCTGTAGAGAGCCTCTAAAATTGTAGATATTTTGCGGCATCTTTAGTAAAAAGCCACGACCGGCGTCTTGTCAGTCAAAGTGCTGAACTGGTAACAGTAGGAACTGCGACTTCTTAGAATTTTTGTGGGAAAAACCGATTAGGGTAGCACCCGGTCACTAATTGAATTTGAAGTGACTCTCGGGAGACATAATTGAGTCATCGTTGGGAGAGATTCGACACTCCAAGTGGCAAGGAGTGGCTAAGTGGAAGAGGGAATGCATGTTTTGTATGTGGTTTTCTCATCATGTAAGCAGAACAAATGTTCAAATTCAGTTGCTTAGCATTCGGGTGCAATTTTATACAAAAAGTATCTAACGATTGATGTCTATTAATTATCAATATCCTGTAAATGGCGGGGTCATCATATGGCTGATAGAGTAATCGATGTGTCAAGTACTTTCCCAATTGTGAGAGTTGTAAGTCGTTAAGAACCCCACAAACTACCCTACTGTCTAAGACAATTATGCATTCAATTGAAGGGTTGAGTCTGCCCCGAATTGGGGATTGTTAAAACACTCTGGTGGATGTCTGGGAAATATAAACATTCTGATTTTAATCCCTACAATTCATCGTCGAAAAGCCCATCATATAAGACCCTGAGTCCTTTGTAAATATTTATTAACATTCTTAGCTCTTCTAAGTACTCGTATATCCTTGAGGTTATCAACTTTGGGCTAAGTTCCCTATAAAATGGTTCATTGCAGAGTTAAGGCGTCTGTGTCTCCAGTTAGAATCGGCTTAAGTTTTACGTAGATGAGTCACATACTCACGTTGCTCTGTCATACTCTTATGAAATGACATTCATCCCTGTCAGACAAGGGATCTTTCCCTTAAATCTAAAACATGATAAGTACAAGACTACAAACTAATCCGAGTTGTTTTTCTTTTTTTCTTTTCAGGATAATGGGAACCAAGTGCTGGAGATTCCACTAATCTGGTTAATCAGCCAGCGCACATGACTGTGTACACACCTAGATGAGTCCCGCTCTAATCAAGTTGGTGATGCTTTGTCAGATTTGAACTCGACGTGCAATAGATACAAAAGTATCGATTTTCATTTGGTTGACATCAACACTTGCAACACCAAATAAACGAAATTGAATTTCTCACTCGGTGCTCATTTGAAGTTGCTCTGTCGTGTCGCATTTTCCAGAGTTGCAGTTGTATTTGTGTTTACGCCGAAACGAATTCTTTGGATTGCCAGTTCTGTTTGTGTACTTTGGATGAGAGTTTCAGTGTGAACAGTGCAGTGCAGTGCAGTGCAGTGTGTGTGTGTGTGTATTGTATTTTGCTGGCCCAGCAAACGAAATCTAAATGAGTGAACGACACTCAAATTTAAAATGTCGGACGTTGAACAGGTTTCCGGCGAAAACGAAATCAAAATCGCGACCGGCCTTACCAAAACCTGTATCAAACCTGTGAAGCTACATCACCATCATCATCAACAGCATCTACAGCAACACCATCATCAACAACAACAACAACAACAGAAACAGCAGCAGCAATATCGTCAGCAAAATCAACAGAAACAACACCAACAACAACAGCAGCACCTCTCATCAAGTTTGACAATTGAAGAAGGAGGTGGCGGCGGAGGAAGTACAGTGGACCGGGGGGACCTCATCGAAACCCGATACCCACCAGGACCTGGTTGCTTTAGCAAGGTGCTTAAGGTGTTATTCTCGACACCCGGTCTAGTGGTGCTTGTCGTTGTGTACTCAGTGATGGGTGCGTTAATTTTCCCCTTGCTAGAGGCACCACAGGATATTAGGAAGAATGTGGCAATTGCGAAGAGTCGAGAGGATTGTTTGAAAGAGCTCTGGATTATAACAGGTAGGTACGAATTGTGACTAGCAGTAGATATGGGAATGGGTAAAAGGATGTACAATACAATCGTACTCAGTTTTCTTGGAAAATAAAATTCTCCATCTGTCTGGTGTGGAATGAATGTTGAGGAAATTAAATCATGGAAATAGGAGGCTTATTGACTGTCTGAAGTGATTTCAAGGACGATACTCGTATCTTGATGTTGATTTTCGCATTTGAGAGAGAGATTACTGGGATTTGATAAAACTGAAGTGAAGATTTCCTATTAGGTTGTTCTACGAAAACCAATTCCAGTTGTTGGCTCTAAGTAAACCGCTTTAATTGGTAGTGGAGGTTTTACAGATACCTAGAAGTTACTGAAGGAGTTGGTACATGAGTTTCTCGGAGTGGGTAGAATTTTGATTACGTTAATGGGTGTGAAAAGTGAATGACGAGTTAGGTCTATAATAAAAGGAAATTTGAAAAGTAGTGGATGGGAATCACGATATCCTGATAGTGGTTTCAGAGGAATAGTTTTAACAACCAATTTAACAGTGTGATGTTGATTGTTCTGTTCAGGCTTAGTTCTGGTGGTGAAGTAGTTGTGTAGTTGGAATGCGATTGGAATCTCGTTGATGATAGGTTATGACTTTGCTGTGGCGGCAAGCAGAAGTCTTTCATGGAGGCTTCAAGTCTGAATAGCTTTGATTAACATAATGAGCCCACATATGTAAGTATTTTTAGATCCATAACCCTTTGTCGATTTAACGCTTTGCATTTGATTCCCTTTCAGGGTCATACGGTGCTGACATCACCTCCTTTTGCAGAAGCTTTTACAGAAATCCTTTGCAAAGCCTTCTTGCATGCTTGCCTATAAGGCAGTGTCCAGGGATGACACCTATAATGGCGGTGAGATGTTTCCTATTTAGAAGAATCAGACTCTTAGAGCGAATCAGATCCAGCTTTGGCCAAATCTATTTAGTTGTCAGACACGTTGGCCAATCGGTCCATCTAAGGTCTGTTCTTTTATTAGCATCCAGCTTAAATAATAACTTGCTACGTTGGTTCACCTATGCTACACTTTTCCGGTAGTATAGGTAGAGTGGTTCCAATTTTTGCGAGTTCGACTCAGCACCCAACAAAGACGAAGGTCTGCCATCTCCGTAATAGATGATCGGCATTCAAGAGCGGTTTTAGAATTTAATGAGACTGAGTCCAGCGACTACTTTGCAAATATCATTTTTTTTTTAAGCCAGGACAGAGCTTCTATATTCGCCGAAATTTTTAGCTGTAACACGCTACAGTGACTTAGAAGACGGATGGAGGGGTTAAGACTTAGCTTATCTGAGAAAACACCGCCACCAAGATCCGTCTTTATAGAAGTGGATAGACTTTTCCTCCATGAAAGCATCTTCCTCCCAGAAGGATCGAAAGCTCGCATAAAAGTCTTTGTCAAACCGAAGTTAAGGCAGTGTCAGCCACTTGCCCGCTGAGGATGTCAAGGGGTCTCAAGTGTAACAGAATGTCTAAAGCCGCAGAGAGAGTAGAAAGTAAAGCTCCACTTGTGCATAGACGTACTGTTCTTTGGACTCTGCTTAGTTTGTTGCAGTTGACTGCATTGCCTAAGCCGTCCACCAGACATCAAAATCGTATGTGAGTACCGGTCGCATGACCAAATGTATAGCCAATGGGTTGAAGGCCCAATTTGTTCTTGACTCTTTCTTGAATGTTAGGTTTCCAGTTAAGTTTCCTGTCAAAAATGAGACCCAGGTATTTTTCTGTTTAGGAAAACACTGAACTGGTACCGTTTATTGAGGGAAGGTGTGGCTAGTCAGCGAATGCGGAGCCGTTTCCACCGATTTTCCTTTACAGTAGGCATGTTGAGCCGTTGACAAAAGTCTTGGATCTATTTTAGCACAAATATGGATATCACTCAGTCGTTATAGAGTTATCAGAAGGAAAGATGATAGACTTATAGGTCTGAGATCCTTTGGGACATGATGAGAGCATTTTTCGGCCCTGTGAATGAAAACTACATTAACTTCTCTCCATGGCAGTGAAATGTTTATCAATTCTACACAACTCTTCATGATATTCTCTAGCGTGGGCAAGATGATATCTGGGGACCTATGTATCATACTTTACGGACCTGGAGACTTGTATGGTTTGAAGCAATTTATCGCCCAAAGCTAGTTTGTCTCTTGTAATTAGACCATGAATTGTGTTCACGGTTGCAGTAGTCCTGTTTTGGTGACTGTTGGCCGCGAATAAGGAGCTACCTGGAAAGTAGGTGTCCAGTCGCAAGTTGAGTGATTCTTCACTTGAGGCTGTCCAGGAGCCATCGCTGTTTTTCAAATAACTAGGCGTCATAGGATTTATAGAGACGATTTTTCTAAGCCGCGATGCCTCAGAGGTGATTTTGCCATAGAATGATCTCCAATATTGACGCTTTGCTTTCCTCAGTTCTTTTTTATATATTTTGAGGGATTCTTTGTATGAGCCCCAGTCAGTCACTTTGTTTGTGCTTTTTGCAAGGTTAAAAAGTTTTCTGCAGATGTTTTTAAGTGATCCTAGTGCTGAAGTCCAAAAGTGTGCTTTTTCCTTAATTTCTTAAGATTGAGTCAGAGGGCAGGAAGCAGCCATAGCCTGATTGAGAGACAGGGTGAATTAACTTACTTTTACATAGTATTCTTCTGTTTTTTAGTCAATCAGTTTTCCTATAGTTTCGGAAGGCTGTTTGACTGGAGGAGCATCACCCAGGCTAAATTGGATGTATATGTGGTCTGAAAATGAGTGTTCAGTAGATAACATGCAGTTCGTAAGCATTTGAGTGATGTTGTCTATGTTGTTGCTCATTGCCAATGTTGCAAACAATGAGGTCAGTACTTAAAATGTAATCAAAAAGTGACTCACCTCTATCGGTGATGTCGGTACTGCTTCATACCGTGTGATGAGAATTAGACTCGCACCCGATTATGAGGCAAACTCTTTCCTTCCAGCATCCAGTACCACCATTTCTAGGTTATCACCAAGATACGTTGATGCCAGCCAGTAGAAGGCTTTGGCAGTCTTGAACATATCTTCAACATAAGTATATCTAGTGACGCCATCTATTGGTAATTACACGCGTTGAAAAGATTTCATGACATTCGGACGAATAGAAGCGGAGTAATTGCCTCTGAAGTGACTGTACCATATGTTTGGATCATCCGTATCGAAAAGGGGCATCGAACGAAAATTGTTCAGAACCCAACTTTCGAAAGGCATCATCAAGGAGACCAAAAATAACAGAAACTTCTTTTACAACATTGTGACTGCTGATGAAAGTGATGTTTTCAATATGATCCAG
Organism: Volucella inanis; assembly: GCA_907269105.1. Lineage (NCBI taxonomy): Eukaryota > Metazoa > Arthropoda > Insecta > Diptera > Syrphidae > Volucella > Volucella inanis. The sequence continues at coordinate 129,448,674 of OU026157.1, forward strand.
AAATCAAGCATCAAAATACCAAGTGGAAGGCGACGAGACGAGACTCATTTGAAGAATTTAGAAGTGAGGACAATGTTGAGCTGCTTTTCCGATTCCAAGGGCAAGGTTAGGTTAGATGGCATTGTAGTACATTGTTGCCAGCATGTTTTTTGATTTGTAAATCAAGCGGTGTTAAGTGTAGAAAGGTGTCTAATGGGACGAGGTGCACCTCTTCCACTCCCCATGTTCGCCTGATTTATAACCCAGCGACTCTTACCATATCGGAAAAATACATTTGGCGATGAAAGCAAAGCGTTTTGTGGACGCAGAAGCTATTCAAAAGCGTTATATGCACTCATTAGACATGCTTTTAGAATATGCAAATTGAGTCGGAAGAGGAGTATTTAAAAAACAAAAAAAAAAACTTTTTGCCGTTCTTATTTTTAAAAAATCTCGTTTACTTTGGAACGCACCTTGCAACTGGTTTCCGCACTCTCCAACTAATCCCAAGTGACTTCGATTCCCCTCATCTTTTCTTCGCTGTTCATCTTGAGCTGTTCATTGTGTTTCCTGATTCGATCGGTATATTCTATTACACGGAATGCTTCCCAATTACATCACTGCCCCTGTCTTTCCAGCTTAGCAATTTTCATTAATTCCACCCTAATTGTCGTAGGGAACTATTTGCCCCGCACATATGAGTATATTGGCCAAAAAAACTTACCTCTAATCATCTGCACACTAATTCGCGAAGGTTTGCAGCCTAACAGCGAAAGCGTTAGTTACTTTTTATACACGTTGAAGCATTGGGTATATATTTTAATTCGTGCGGTTTTTTTTCAAAATTTGAACGTTTATTTAAGAAAAACATGTACAATAGTACATGGCTTGGCAGCCAAGAATGAATCAAGCCAATTTTTGGTATTCTGCTCTGATGTGAACCGTATTTCAGTGAGGGCGTTCTGCATCGACCGGAACAAATGGAAGTCAGAAGGGGCAAGGCGAGTGGGGTAAGACTTCCCATCCATTGTTTTCAAAATAGTTCTTAACCGGAATAGCAACATCGATGCGGGGTCGAGCGTTATCATGATGGAAAATTATTGCCTTGTGTCTGGTCGCATATTGCGGCGTTTTCGGCCACTGCTCCCTTCAAACGAATTAATTGTGTTCGGTAGCGTTGCCCATTGATGATTTCTTTCAGCCGGTTTTAGCAGCTCATAATACAGCACACCCATCTGATCCCACCAAATACAGAGCATTACCTTCGCGCCATGGATATTTGGCTTTGCCGTTGATTTGGCTGGTTGGCCGGGTTTTTCATATGATTTTTTGCACTTGGAGTTGTCGTTATGGATCCATTTTTCATCACCAGTAACAATCCGGTGCAAAAATGACTTCCTTTTGTAGCGTTCCAGCAGCATTTCGGACATGCAAAACCGCCTTTCGACGTCTCTCGGCTTGAGTTCATGTGGAACCCAATTTCCTTGCTTTTGAATATATCCAGCTGCTTTTAAACGTTTTGAAATGGCTGCTTGAGTGACACTCAAAGATTCTGCGAGCTCTTCTTGTATTTGGCAACAATCTCCATACAGTAATGGTTCCAGTTCTACATCTTTAAATTTTTTGGCTGCCGCCCAGGACGTTCATCGTCTTCCAAACCAAAATCACCACTTTTAAATCGTGCAAACCACTTTTGGCACGTTCGCTCAGCTAGCGCATGTTCACCATAAACTTCCACCAAAACACGATGACTTTTGGCAGCAGTTTTCTTCATATTAAAGTAATGAAGAAGAACTCCCCGCAAAAACACTTTTTCAGGCACAAAGTTCGACATATTTGAGTGAAAAAAAATTATTGTTGTTTACGCTTCAAATGAATGACATATACTGAAATATATATGTCCCAAATTTTCACATTCCCAAATTTTAACGACCGTTCACTCAGGAATGCTGCGCTGAGGAATGCTAGTGACTGACATAAGTCCACTACATCTACTAAGATCCTCCCATAAGATGATTACGAAGCCAGCTGGAATCAGACTACTAGAGTTCTTGTTCTAGCTGAGCGTCTTAAAATTGGCTCATCAGTGGGCACTTCCTTGCTCCTCCTGGATCGCTAGATCTCTAATCGGACGCCTGCTCCGGTTGCTTACTTAGCACTGGATGTACATAAAAAATGATTGGTAGTTTTGGGAATTTTACTTGTATGTTTCACTGGCGAGTCACCTAAGCTATCACTTAGTATAAGTTCCCCCGGTTGGTTCTCAATATCTTGTGTATAGAGGGTGTAGCAACCAAATACATCATGCAACCAAGTTGCTCTAAAATCCTCCCACGAATCTTGCTGTACTCTTGAGAAGTTCCCAACAAGAACTGCTTGTCTGAGTCTTCCTCTGAGTCTCAGTAAAAGGATTCCGATTAACTCAAAAAGTACTGAGTAGGTTAAGCAAATCACTGGTAGTGTCTTTCCCTCTCTCAACCACTATGTAAAGGTCCTCATGAATCTTTTAGCTTCGCCATTTGAAGCCGACGCTGATGTTAAATGTTAATTTCCATTTGATGAGCATAATTCTTTGAGTTCACTAGTAAGTTCTCAAGCGTAAAAAGTGCCCATAATTTTGCAATGGTGGCGTTAGCTGTTATTGAGGATATTATGACGACAAATCTAAATTTTGAGATTATCTAGGGTCTCCCAACAAGAGCTGTCATTTTAAATAAATAGAAAAACACAGTATTTTTATGAAAAGTAATAATATTCTTATTTTAACCTTAAGTACAAACTTTGAGGTTAGTAATCGAGTGCAACATTCTCCAAATGTCTGCCTCTGTTCTGCCTACCAGTAGTCATCCTTTTGATTAAATTTTCCATCGTTTTTGTATAACTGCTGCTGTATTTCGCGAATAACAGCTCTGACGATTTCTTTTAGAGAGTGAATCGTTGGTAAAGCATTGGACTAAACTTAAGTCTAACGGTGTTAAATTTCATAATCTCGGCGGCCAATTTAAATCTCCATTTAGAGAAATCACATGTCCGGAAAATTTGTCACGCTATATTGCCACGTTCATAGCATAAATTTTAGGTAAAAAGAAGTTCAAGAAGGCAAAGATAGCCAGCCCCAAAATCGCACCAAACTCTCACTCATTGTATATCAAGAAGTTATTCCACTATGCGATAGTTTTGTTTGTTTACGTACCCAGACCAATGCAAAAGAGCCTCATCACTCAACATTATTTTATGTAAAAAATCATGATCTTGTTCATTCATTTCCAGCACACAATCAGCGAAAGTACGGCGCTGTGCGTCTTCTGCTGACTTCAACTTTTGTGTCAACTAGATCTTATAAGCATGTAGGTCAAGGTCATTATGCAAAATGGGGTTCAAAGTGGTCACGGATGTGTCAAATTCCTCGTCTCGAAATGGACACACCTAGGCTTTCAGTCACACTCTCAGCTACAGCAGGGATATTTTTACCTGAACTTGCTGTACGAACACGAGTTGGAGTCTTCGTATCACTTACCTGTCCAAGATGTTTAAAATTATCGATTGAATGCACTCTAGCTGTGCAAGAATCCGCTTGATGATGATAAAAGCAGTACGACCTCGTAGTTTCTACTCATCACAATGATAGTTGAGTGTTGACATTTCAACAATAATAATTAACTTAAAATGACACCTCTTGTGGGATGACTTTCTATCTATTCATATCAACCACATGCTTCCAAGAAATGGACCTGCGAAGCCAAGTGTATTGGCCATGAGAAAAACTTCTGCTCATAACTATTGCTTAGCTTATGGAATTGTAACCATTTTGCTCTTTACTCTGAGATAGACTTATGTACTTCAAGCCACTAAAAGTATCTTCTAAAAAGTTGTTTCATTCTATGCTATAACCCAGTGCCCACTGTGAAGAAGAGTTAATAACTTAGCCTACAGCGATGATGGAATAGCAACACGTACGAAGCCAGTCTGATGCAAAAGAAAATCGACGTTAAAAATAAGGTTTTAATAAAATTTCTGCAATCATGTCTTCAGCTGGCCAACCAACTCTGCTATGTTAAGATTTAGAATGATATTGGAGGTCCTAATGGAAAGATATCACTTCCTGCGGTTTCTTCCAATCAAATGTTTTTTTCAGGAAATTTTGAATAAAACTTCCACTCCCTGGTAATATAATACATTTTCCAAACGCCAGGTTATTGATTAATTTGAGGAATTGGTCAAGTTCATCAACTATGTCGACTGAGGGTCTGTCTTTTTTTTAATTATTTAGATAGCGCTAAAGTTCGGAGTGAACCAAGGACTCAACCAACCAGGACTCAACTTGCGTAACTGCCTCGACAGTTTCACTCCAAGTTGGTTGGGGTCACCTTGCACATGAATGCGTCACTTTAGATTCGGTTGTCCTCTGTTTTGTCTCGTCACCTCATCTGAAACCTTTTTTGACATTGAAGGTACCGCTTAATTCCTAATCAGAAAGCCCATTTAAAGTAAAAGAAATGTTGGTCAAAACCGCAAATTAACCATTAGAGTGAGAGCGGAGGACTTCAACATTGCATAGGGATCCATCAAAGGCATTTTGGTTAATGTCTTGCTTGTCACTTGCAATACAGACATCAGGCAAGTAAATGGCGTTCACCAAATGAGCCGAGACCAAAAAAACCACGTCGTTTTCAGTCAAAAAAGAAGGCAATTCTCACGGTTTTCATGGATTACAACGGTGAAGTGCATCATCATTTTTGCCAGAAGCCCAGACAGTAAACAAAGAGTATTATTTGGGCGTTATGAGACGTTTGAGTGAAGCAATTCGCCGAAAGAGGCCAGAATTGTGCGCAAAAAACTCGTGGATTTTACATCATGATAACGCACCGTCGTACAGTGCTATCATTATTCGTAATTTTTTGACGAAAAATGGAACAAATACCATCCAACAGTCAACGAAATCACCTAATTTGGCTTCCTTCTTGTCTCCTTCCTTGTAACGGGTGATTCATCGTAAGGTTTTATTTATAATGTAAAATAAAATATATAAATTAAAAATTAATCTAAAATTGTTAATATCGATTAAAAAAACAATTCATGGCATTTATTTTTTAAAAATTGTATTATGTAAATTTTGGTCACAATTACGTCTGTGGTGATCTATTTGGAAGGTTTAATTTTAGGCGACTCGTTCGAACATAGTGACTGGTTTCTCGCATATAGCACGAGTAATGTTGGCTTCCAAACGTTAATCGTAGCTGGCTTATTCCTGAAGACTTAAGACTTTACATATCCCCAGAGAAAATAGACCAAAGGTGTGATATCGCACGATCTAGGCGGCCAATTTAGGGTAGCAATACGTTAAATTTAGTGCTCACCAAAATGATTTCTCAACAAGTCCATTGTTTCACGCGCTGTATGGCTCGTAGCGCCGTCTTTTTGAAATTAGAGCTTACCTAGACCATGTGCTTGAATTTCAGGAAGCACATAGTCTGGTAACATGGCGCAATAACGGTTACCATTGACGGTAACGTTTTGATTTGCCTCATTTTAGAAGAAATATGGACCAATTATTCCACCTGCCCATAAACCACACCATACCGTTGTTTTTAATGGATGTAATGGTAGCTCTTGGTACTCTTCGGATTGCTCATCAGCCAAAAAATATGGCAATTTTGTTCTAAAGCCAGAAATGGGCTTCATCACTGAACAAAATTTCACGATAAAACACCGGATTTTCATTGAGTTTTTCCAGGCTTGGCCTGGCTTCAATTCTCGCATAAGTTGAATTTTGTACGCTGAGAACGACGAATCGATTCGTCACGGTCTCAGCTACAGTCTCTTCCCTTCACTTCACTTCCGGTTATCATCCATTAATGTAGATTGGGACTCAAATGTGCGAATTATATTGGCAATAGTGGTTTTAGTAGGTCGATTATGCGCACCGTAAGTTGCTCGATTCGCACAAAAAACGTTTCTCACAGAACGTAATACAGCTGAACAATTTGGATGTTGTATGGTGATGTGAGTCTTTCCATGATGACTTGCCAAACGATACTGAACAAAAACGACAAAGCAGTTTGTTAGGAATCACGCGCGATCTGTCAAAAAAGCCTATTGAAAATCAAACCTCACGATGAATCACCCCTTATATTGGACAAATGGTGTTAAGATGAGCACGCTTCGGGCATGTAGTCCGAAGTCCGTCCGCATGAAGTCCGTCTGCGTCACCAGCCTTATGAGACCTCAGTTTTGATCTTACTTAGTAACGGAGTTATCTGCCGTTTTCGATTAGAAGAACTGATTTATTCTGCCTGACAGCGAGATTTTGACCATCATCGTCGTTTCACAGTCCGCAGATATAGCCTTTCCATATTCTTAGCCCGAATTGTGGGTCTACTACTAGTTGTTCATGTTCATCTTTGCAGATGACTTTGTAGTCTTGGCAGACTCGTTCCTTTTTCTTCTGAAAAGCCTGTTCTTTTCTACTTGTAGAGCTCACGAGCAGCTCTCGTCCTTCGATGCAATGCAGTTTATATGCTTTTTGTTTGGGTGGATATATTTCTTTGTGGCTTTGGAATCAATCACATCAGAAGCAGTTTCTCGGAAGGCTTGTTAACAACATTCCTACAAGTTTTCTAAAGTTTTATGGGAGCTTGAAGAAAACGCGGTCAGAAACGATTCTTGCGGTCTCTTGTGATTCCAGTTTTTCGATGTCGAACGCTGGCTGTCTTACTTCACTTTGTTGTACCTTTGATATCCGCATTCGTACCCTCGCTGCAACAAGGTATTGAACCGAGTAGATTTGAAAAGTTCGGACATCTAGTTGATTTGACCAGGGGATGTCGAAGTCGATCTACCGATCGTATGCTGGCTGCTTAGAGGTTACTCCTCGTCGCAAATTCTAAAAACCTGAAACCACTGACGGACGTGATGTTTTTCCGAAAGTCAACACTAATTTTGATTGGTAAGTCACCAAGTGTGAAAACCTTTTAATTGTCCAACCTTTTGGTCACTCTTTTATCTCATCAATCGTGAAGACAATAAACAAATAAATTGCTTTTCAAACTATGATATGTACTGAACATTTTTTGCACGGTTTTAAAGCGTAATTTGTAACGTGTGCATTTTAACGATGGCCTCATCGTTGACCTTTTCACGATTATATTTCTAGTCTCCATCCGAAACACATTAAGCGGATTACTTACAGGTACATTGTCACTATATACGTGTCCTCAAAACTGACCAGGTCAAAATAAACCAAATTATAACCAAAAGGTCCGCTCACATGAATACGTTCACAATTAGAATTAATGATTATTTAATTAGGTGCGACTAATAGGGCCTTCAAACTCCAACAACTCTAAAACAAAGCTGTTTAAATAAATTATACCAAATAATAGGTAATCAATAATAAACAAATTTCGACACCTTCATAAACAACAAAACAAATGTAAACAGACAAAAAAAAAAAAAAAAAAAAACCGGTCTCCGCCTAAAATAAACCACCAAAGGCCACCGACTGTGCAAGCTGCATATCCGTGTTTCGTGACCATAAAACCGCTGCATTCGCTGCATTTTCTGACCACAGGCTGACCAGGCCACAAAGCTAATTCAAATTTATTACACGCTTTCGCCGTGGGGGTGAAGTATCGCCCATACAACTATTATGAAAAAAAAAATAGAAAAAAACTATTAATATCTCAATCAGGAGGAGGCTCTAGCTTCTGTTGCAAGACCAGCCACGATTTCAGCCCCTGCTTTGACAGCAAATCCTACTCCTGTTCGTAAGGATGACTAGGGCTAAAAACTGTGTAACTTATTAAAATTACTACAGCGGAAAGCAATGGCGGTGGGGGCTTGTTCACAGACCCAGTTTGGTCATGTTTGTTTTTTTCCATTATTCACCATTGTTAATCGGGCTTTATAGAAACGTGTGTGTGCCGAGTTTTTAACCCTCAATTGATGGGGGTTAAATAACAATGTTGTATTCGAATATGGTGACCATCCCATGGAGAAAAAATAGTAGCTTTCCTCCGTGGTTGGTCTTAATTAACGGTGATTAACATTAGCGCTTATTGTTATGAGCAGTGGATCCACATACACGACTCTCATGTGTGCCAATTCATGCACTAATGACTCACTCGGGTTGGTAATATTTTATTGTGTAACAAGGCTTGTGTAAGCTTTTTGGAATTGGAAATGGTCTGTGTGCAGATATGAGAGTAATTAATCAAGCCCCATTCAATTGAAGACGGTTAAGTGATTTGCCGAAAGTTTTCGGTTATAGGGATCCTTCGCAGAGAGAATTGGGACTCATTTGGGACACCCGACTCCGTTTTTTTGGTCTGACACTAAGTATTTCTTTTCTGAGGTCCTCAGACTTGGGTATTTTTCTGCTCTACAGTGCTTCGTCGCTTCTTTTATTGGTAATTTTTGAGGGCTTTCGTTGCTAAGGTTTTTCGTTTCCTCCAACTGACATTGGATTCTGTAGCCCTGTAGTGTCGTCTGACGCATCATTAATCTATGAGGCTTAACACTTTCTAAGGCAAGCTGTCTTAAAAGATGACAGAGGTAACATGCAAAACACCTTTATGTTCCTGTTTTTGTACAGAGTGTAGTCCTTGAAGTTGGCGAGTAGAAACAGCTAAGTGTTGTAACTTACATGATCTGCCTCACAATATTGTGTCCAGTCAAGCCATCATCCGATTCCTTCCCCAACAGTGCCGTTTATCCTCGAATTTAAATTGTGTCTTTCATATTTAGGGTCTTGGACTATACAAATTGTTGATTAAGTAGGCTACCTTCTGTATTTTTCTTTATATTGTACAGACTTTGACTGCCAAAAAACATGTAAAGTGTAAGGAAACCTTTCCTTCCTTCGGCCTTATGCATATGATACTTTACTACCCGAAACAATAAGTATATGTTTGTGCCTAAAAACTATCCTCGGGCACGTGACGATGTATTATTTTTTTACTTCGAAAAAACAAGCTGCTTTTCTGTTGGCAAGTACTTTTTTTTAGTGTGGGACTTATAATCATTCATTCAGTTTGGCATATTTCGCGTTAGGAAATTCAGTTCTAAAGTGGGTTCATCAGATCCTAGCGGTCCTTGTTGGATGGTTATTTAATAGTGAAGCAATGCTGATTGTATGCTAAGTGTGTAGATATCTATGAAATAAAGCCTAAACTTTAGATCATCATACTGCTTTTGTTGACCTGGGTTAACGACGTCTTCCTGCAGAAGCATTCACATTGTGATAACAACACTAGTGTCTTTGGTCGAATAAATACTTTTTGAGAGCTACTCCGACATATTCAAGGTTCAAGTCTGTAAATATTTTCAAATCTAAGCCAGGTTTTCTGGAAAAGAAATGTTTTTGGATGAGCTCATGTCTCATTACAGCAACTATCATATCATATATCATTTCTATACAGATGAAACTAAAACCGATAGTGGAAGGATGGTAAATCTTAGCCTCTCCTTCCATCTTCCAAATCACTGTAGCGTGTTCCAGACGGAATATTTGGCGATTAAAGGGGCTCTGTCCTGGCTAAAGAAATACGTGATATCTGCAAAGGATATCCGCATTCTTTCGTATAGTCAGCCGCTATCAAGTCTTTGGATTTGGTCTCACTAAATTCTAAAACCGCCTTTGAATGCCGATCATCTCTTACGAATATAGCAGAGCATTTCAACCCTCATCTTTGTTGGGTGCCGAGCCACAGCATAGATATACTAATCGCTACGTGCAAATTATTTTTTAAACTGGATGCTAGCAAAAGAACACACCTTAGATGGACCGGTAGGCCAACTCCACATAAAGGCCTTCTTCTACAACGACTTAAACGATCTGCGCTTTATCGTAAGCTCAAATTGGTTCCATGAGTGAGGGGATCATAGATCCACGTAGCAGTACAACGGGTCAATAGACCTAAATGGGTTGGTTTTCTAACCATCACTCTAACCTTACCTAACCTAACCTAACTATCATATCTTAGAAGAGTCTGATACCAAATATTTAGGAGCAGCGGCTGTAGGTTGAAAGTTATTAAGGCAACTGTCTTACCGCGGAACCTGTTGCCATTTCCTAGGGCCGTGAAAGCAAGGGATACGACAAGACCACAGAAGTATTTTTAGTTTGATTTTTCTTTCAGAAAGTCAAGTCAAGAAGGCCTAATTTCACGGGATGCCCATATATCCATGAGAGCAAGGATATGCCTTGCCATCGCTCACCGTTAATTCTTTCATACCAAAGCGACACTCATGTTGGAGGCAAAAAGTTCCGCCCTTTGTAAGGGTCGAGGCCGACCTAAAACCCCTTAATACTCTTAGGGTCACAGCATTCAGTATCTTGCAACTCTACATTGGGTCAAGGTCCTTCCCACGACTTTGGGTTTAAACCACAGCCACCCACAAGGGGGCTTACCCCAACAAGTTAGGCCCGGACCGAAATCCGGGGGGCACCTGACTCTCTTGGTACCGTGTCTTAAGTCCTGGTATGGACTACCGGTGGTCCTGCCAGCCGCTTATAACCGGTCAAATCGTAGCAGCATTCGGAGGCGTTAAGTACCGAAAACCTGTACAATAAGACCAGTATATTTGCTCTGCCCCCGCTTTTTATTAGACAACGTCATTGATGGGCGAAGCCTTGATAATTGGACGAGGGCCCGATGAGGATACAGGGCGAGGTAGATCTAGGCTTCAAACAACAAGCCTTTTCAGACACTCTCTCTCACTCTCCACTTATGTGCGTCACATGCGGAGATATATTCCTTTGGTGCACTTTTTCTCGGTGATGGATTCGAAGATTTTTTGGGCTGGATCGCTTGTAACCATCCGTTCTACATAATATTTTACCTAACTAGACTGATAAATTGTGACGCTTTTAGCTAATCCTATATCAACATAAAGCTCGTTTAGTTCCTGGTAAATCCTATCCTCTTATCCACCACTGCCCATCGATGCAGACAGGGCCATAGATCCCTCAAAACACCTTTTTTTTAAAACGAAGAGTTTAAATCTAACTAACTGCGGAGCTCCGTTTGGTCATCTTCGGCACAACTGCTTCAATACTGGCAAAAATCCCACCTACATTCACATGGGCAAGTAGTTGCATAGACTTTTGAAAGATTGTGCGAGTCTTACAGAATACCCTCAAATAGAAGTTGAAGAAATCACACGACAGTGGATCGCTTTTTCGGAGCCTTTTTGACATCAAAGATCTCGATTAAATCATCACCGATCACAGAGCAGATAACTTTTTCCATGCTTATCCTGCAAAGTCAGACAAAAGTAGTAGGGATTCCAAGACCCGACATGGCTTCATATATTTTTGTCTAATAACCTGTGTCATAGACGGGCTTAAAATCGAACAACAATGTGGTGGCTGTCGATTTGGAATTCGACCGTCTTTCAAGATGATAAAAATCTGGTCGGTGCCGAACCTTGCAGGTTTCAATCCACAATTACAAAGACTAATCAGTTGGTTGACAAAAGGTTTTAAGCGATAAGGCATATGCGATGTTGAGGAGACTGATGTTCTAAAGATCAAGCGTAAAATGCTGAAGTTCTATTTGTCTGGGATGCTTTCGTTCGACCTTATTTAAGGGATAATAACATGCTCTTCACAGAGTTTTTCCCGCAGCCTGGATCTCGACAATTAGGTCGTTAGCACAGCTAGCCTTCTTGAATTCAAGGTTGGACATGGCTATTCTGATTTTTTCGACGTAGGATAGAAGGAATATTGTCTCATTATCGTTCAATTCATATTTTTCGTTCGGCCTAACAGCGGAGCATTGGTCGTTATTATCCTACACGAGGCTGCAGAAGTAGTATTTCTGCTATTACCAATCGATCTCGCACTTTTTTCGCTTCTCCCTAAGAAGTCAATGCCGATTCTTCTAACTTTTCTCCTAAAAATTTGTAGGCCACTTAGATTGTTCTTCGCAGTTCCGCTTTTTATTTGATTCTCTGATGGCAATAGCCATCATTCGTTTTCAACACAATGCACAGTGTTGGTTGGTTGAAATCTACAAATAATACACTAGAGCTGGTATCGCTGATGACAGAGATTAAAAAGATGAAACGTACCAACTATTCTCATCGGAAAAAAAGGATTCAATGTCGGAGACCCTAGCAAAAGTTTAACGTACAACGACCTGCGGATTTGCACGTGAAAAGTTCGGAGATTAGCAGCGGGCCTTGACTACTATAATCCTTTTATCACTGCCATCAAGATAGTGCGATGGAATAGGCCAAACATAAAGAGGATGAAAAACTTTGATATGTCCTATGGTAATTGCTATAGGGAAACGAAAAGGCGTTTACTTCGATTTGCCATACACGACAGACTTGGGCAAGAAGTTTAGAGCTTCCGAAATGTGAGCGAGCGTTCTTTGATAATCCGCATCAAGGCTAAATTCGCTTACATAGGCCAAATATGTACCCATTTCCCATTAATAGGATAGGAAGGGAGGATACCTTTGGTAGCCTTACACGATACACTTAAAAAGACGCGGGACATGGCGTAGCGAAGGCATATTATTGCTGCAATGAATGTATATGGCCATCCCGTCAACTTAAATCTTCATGACAGGAGTACACGTTAGAACAAGCTTAAATTGGCTCGTCACAGGTTGTTGCAGTCAAGGTGCGAATGCGGATTTCCCAAGCGCCACAAAAAAGAAGAACTGTTATGAGAAGATATAACGTAGTAAAGGCATATCCCAAAATCTCTCAACAACTCCCATGCCGTCAGCATCAATTACCGAAGACTAGTAGCAACGCTACCAACGAGCTGGGTTTCACCCGACCAAGAAATCCCTGGTTTGATAAAGAATGACAGCAGGCGCATGCAGCTAAACCACTGAAGGACAAGAACTCATCGTGAGCTATACGAGTAGTAGACACCTAAAGAACATCGGCTTCTCCAGAAGAAGAATAAACAGTACGAAAAGTGCGCGATCGAAGATATTGAGAGGAGGTACAGAATTTGTACCAACAAGCAAAAGTAATGTATCAAACCAAGAAGGTGTGTATAGATGCTTCTGTTCCTATACTTGCAAACGCGCCAGTGACAGCTCGATGTGTTCTACCCGTAATATCAAAATCTTTGGCATATGCAAGCAATTAAACAGACTTTTGAAATATTGTTAATCGTGTGTTGACTTGTGAGTTTCAAGTTTGATGTCAAAGAAGTCACAGAAGTCACAGAAGTGCGTCGCCTTGCCTATATCCTTGAGGCAGCAGCGAGTTTGGCAGGGATGCCAAAACTAGATATGCCTCTGTATAGCTCATCTCTGTAGATGCTGCCGTATGCGACTCAGGTCGGTGGTGAGTATCGATCTGAACTTGCTGGGTTTTCTCTAGGATCTGCCGTAGTGTGAATATGTGATCATTTGTGGACTTACTGGGCCTAAAACCGCACTGGTAAGGTTCAATTATGACGTAGACAATTGGCGCTCGCACAATACGGCAGACAAGATCTTATATGCGATGTTTGAGAAACTAATACCCCTATAGTTGGCACAATTTACAGGGTCTCCTTTCTTGTGAACAGGGCAAACGATGATGAGGTTCCATTCATCAGGCATACATTCATCCAACTAAATCTTGGAAATAAATTGGTGTATGCTCTCTTCTAAGTCATCTTCTGCTGTCTTAAATACCATAGCTCTACAGGTAGACCGTCCGGCCCGGCAGCCTTGAGCAACTTCAATTTAGACGTTGCCTCGGGTAGACGGAATTTTTGACCTGCATCTTCAGTATTGAATGGTTTGCTCTGCCTGACGGAAGAGTGTCCTCTTCGCAGAAATAGTGTGCAGAAATAGTTTTTCCATATCGTCAGCACGGACTGTATCTCTACTGCAAAGTTTCCTTGTTCATCTCTACAGGTTTCCGTTCGGGTCCCATAAAACGAGTTCGTAAAACTTCCGAACATTATTCCTGGAGCACCTCTCTATTTCCTCAGTCGTGCGTGTCTCATTCTCTTTTTTTTTTCAGAGAAGCCGATGTTCTTCAATCTTCTTTTGCTCATAGAGCTCACGAGGCGTTCTCCTTCTTTTTTTTTCAGTGTCGCCTTGTAGGCATGTTATTTTGCCTCATGTGCTTCCCAGCACTCTTCATCAAACCAGGGATTTTCGTGGTGGTGAACGGGTGAAAACCTGCACGTTAGTTGCGTCATTTCTTATCCAAGCCATTGCAAAGGACTTCTCGAGAGGGTGAGAGATACGCGATGGGCAAAGGTTCTGGCGGTTTGTTGCGATTGCAACCGTTTAACGTTTAATCTTCTCATAGTATTTCCCGTCGATACTTGAGCAATCCCTTACGTCTGGTGTCTGCCATGTAACGTTACGTCCCACAGCGAAATCGATTAGCCTAAATCCTTTTCCAGACGTAGTTCCGTGTAGGCTATATTTTCCGATTATGCCACCAGAGATGTCCTCCTTTCCAATTTCGGCATTAAAGTCGCCTAGGACGATTTCAACGTCATATGGTACATTCGATATTGCTCGTAAGTTTTGTCGAGGAGCTCGTAGAAACTTTCTTTGGTATCATCGTCCTTTCCCTATGTTAGGGAGTGAGCGCATAAAAAACTGATGTGAGCGAATTTACCTTTGATACGGATTGTTACAAGGCGTTCACTCACGTGTCTGCAGAAACTAAATCTTTATTGCCAAATTACCCAGGCTTAGATAGCTCTCGGTATTTCTGATCGTTCCTCATACAGAGGTGTAATGCGCCTTAAACATCCGAAACCATAGATTCGTCTATTCAACACCCATGGTTCCTGTGTATCTATTATTTGAGATCGAATACTGATTGTTCTTTTTGATTTGACAGGAAAGTTACTTTGTCATGTGAGGTACAAGGTATATCTGTTTGTCTATTGTCGATGTCCTTAATCAGACTCACTTAAATCTGTCATCTGATCAGATTGTGGAATATTGATATGTATGCCCGATACTCTTGCTATCTAGGCTCCTCTAAAAGGAATCAGAAGAATGATTTGAGTTGTTTGTTTAAGTAAGTCTTGTCCATTTAATTAGCTGGCATTTATTTTAATTACAATTCCTCTATCCACTTGCTGTTAGTGAAAACAATGTCGGCCGTTCTGGTTTTACAAAATTGTATTCCTTGTCCCTTTCCACAACTCTTTTAATTCATCTGTATTGCCCCTTACTTTGTTTTCATTTAACCACTGCTCATACCTACGTCTGCGTTATTAAATTTCTGTTGAAGAAGAAGTAGAAAGCTCCTCTAAGAAGCACTCTCAAATAAAAGAAGAACATCTCAGTGTAACAGCTCCTTCGTCAGATTCTTGGTTGCATCAGCATTATTAGCTGCCACAATAGCTCAAGATGTGGTGAAGACGTACACATACTTTTACATACAAGTTAACGTGCAACCATCTCTGCCAATCCTTATATTCGGCTCTTATGCACGACCAAAACATGCACCTTCATCCACCTGTATCCTATCCATATGCTCTCCTCGGTACCTACAATTAAAATCCACTTAAAAATCTTTGATGGCAGAGATCTGCTGAGGTTGCAACACGCTCCCAAGGATGCTTGTACTTCGGGTCCTTTTTACGGTGGGACCGTTATAATGAAAGGAAATTCAAGTATCGACACTAAAACTAAAAGCACGTCTACGGATATATGCGCCCCAGAAAGGGTGTAATTGAGGAATGAGGTTGAAAATACACGATTGCGGGGGATTGGGGATTAAGGATTCAGGATTGCCTTCACCTAGATATTTTGATACGACAAAGAAAAAAAAATAGAAAATCTTGTCGCCCACCGCTCTCGATTTGGTACGCAAATTGAATCGGAAGTTCGTACACAAATTGCATGTAAGGAATGCGGGGCTGGTTTCAGAACAAGCGAGAAGTGGTGAATAAAAACCTGAGGAGGTTAAAGAGTTCGGTAATTTCCCCTGGGATCGTTTGTTTAGTACCATTTTTTTTTCTGTCCCGTCTTGCCGGCGAATTTCGAAGAAAAAGGGATTAAAATGCGTTGAAGGGTGATAAGGCGGAAAATCTCTTGACACGAAATTGATTTGTTTTATGTTTAGAGATTTTTCGCGCTGCCGGAAATATGTAAGGCTGCCGACAGAAGATTCCATTCCTGGCCCAACACAGCAGATTCATAAAGGGGCAATTCCTTGGAGTATTCATATCGTAATTTTTAAGGTATTCCTCTGGAGTTTGTGTGGATTCATTTTCATGGGGCCACACTTTAGGTAAGTTATGGAAGGTATTTGAGCGAGAATTTATAAGGTTTATGTAGATTAAGCTGGACGGAGGGAGTGAATGTTGTCGTGAGTTAAATTTACATTTGTCATGTTAGGCTTAAGGCCTCAATAAAGAAGATTGAAGAAGTGAGGATGTCATGACTTGCTGGGTGACACTTGGTGAATAGTTCCGGTGGTAGTTTTGCAGTAGAATATTGGTATACCGACTTTGAATATCATATAGTCTCCTGTACGTAGTACTTTTACCTCTTATATTGTCTGTGCTTAGGTTTGAGTTCCTCAAGGAGGTATGGGACTGTAAACAGAAGTAAAGTGAAGTGGTTAGCGTTGGGAAAAGTGAGATTGTCGTTACTTTTTCTTACGAAGTAACTCTTCGGGCGTTTACATTTAGTTAGGATGTTGTTGAAAGCATTCAGCGTGAGCATTTCGAGAAAATTTCTTCTCTAGGTGTACACATCGATGAATTTGTGTGGCGGCTCAACGATCTTCTTGAGAGAAGGCGCAAGACCAATCGAAGCGATGAAGCGAAATGAAGTCCGAAATCTAAGAAAGAAATTCAAAACGAATGATTGTCAGCACGAAAGAGAACGATTGGAGAATCTTGAGTCTACAAATAAATATCAGCTTTGGGGCAAACTGTATAAATTTTGCAGGATTTGTTGACATAGAGGCATTCATGTAGATAATACCCTTTTGTCCACATGGGAAGGCTATTTGAAAGCCTCGCTCGGTGGGTTCTTTCCTAAAGAGGAATATGTAGATATTTATCCATCTGATGAGGAGCTTCTTCTCCTTCCTAAATTAAGGACTCACGAATTTGAATAAAGGACTTCATTCTTCTAGAGGATCTCTAGGAGCAGACAAGATGAAAGGATGGTTGTTTTCCTGAATTCTTCTGATAAGATCAGGTCTAGCCTTAGTTGTTGTTGGGGCATTAGCCTTCTTCCGGTACTTGAAAAACTGCTGAAAAAATCATGATGAAAATGCTTTTGAAGACCATGACCGATCCAACGTCTTCAGAAAGGGCAAAGGTGTCGAAGTCGCATGGATCTTACTCAAACACTGAATATAGAACAGCCATGCAAAATATGTCTAGGACATATCTATTGACTTTAGGAGTGACTTCGATAATCTAAACTGATATAACTTCGTAACCAACTTGCTTGTGATGATCTGCCAAAAGGTTTGTTTTTGGGTTTTCTCTTGTGATGCGACTGACATCACATTTGTGGTCTATTCATTAGATCATGGACCGACTTTTGTAGCAGATGTAGTGGAGGTGGTTATCGGATTTTAGCCGCCAAAAGTATTCTTACTTCGCTTTCTTTCTTTCTGCGGCACTGTCTTCACCCATGCAATGCAGATGGGTGCCGTGACCCACAGAATGTCTGATGTGGTAGATGTGGTAGTATGTGTCTTATACACTACCTTAAACTGACACTGACGCTTAACGATTGACCGTCGCTGCTCATGCGAAAACGCATCGTAAATCAGTGCTTTCGCTGCAGAAACCAATGTTAAACACAGGTGACATCTGTAAACAGTGGCCAAAGATACACAAATAAAACGATTTTTCGTAAAATCTATTAAAAATCCTTGGGCCAGTATTGCTTCACTCATAATCAAACATTCCGGGCTCCAACAGTCCTTAGACATGAGTAATTGAAGTAATATATCATAGAAATCTGTAGAGATGGAGATAAAAAAGTAAACCTTGTAGAAGAGTCACATTCGGTGCTGAGAATATGGAAAAACTTTTTCTGCAGAACGTTTCAGGGCGACGAAGGTCTTCAGAATAGATGTTTGATAGCTAAAACTTCGGTCCAACTGACTAAAACAAAGTAAGGATAACCAATTTTAAGCTTTAATCCAACAAATCCGCCAGACCTGACGACTTACCGTCAGAGGTATTCAAAACTGATGGAAGTGACTTTGTGGAGATCATAAAATAAGCAATTTCTCAGATATGGTCAGATGAGTGTATGCTTGATGAATAGAATCTCAGAATCGTATTGCTGATTCACAAAACAGGAGAAACCCTCAAATGCGACAATCATGGAACTGTAAGTCTTCTCAACATTGCATATAAGATCCCATACACACCATCCATCGGTGTGGTTTCCGGCCAGCAAAGTCTACAATCGATCAAATTTCTGAAAACAACTCCAAATCGATACGTGCTACCTTTTCATCGATTTTAAGGCCGCATATGATAGTATTTATAGAGATGAGTTATATAGAACCATATCTAGTCTTGGCATTCCTGACGATCAAGAACGCACGCTACTCCATCAAGGTCTGTGATGACCTTTGATGTCAAAAAAGGTTTTATAAAAAAGTGACGCGCTGTGATTCGAGATACTTTAAAGAGTTGTGCGGAACTCACAAGCTAACACTGGAGGCATAATTCTTCAAAAGTCTGTACAATGCTGTCAATAGAAAGGGACACACAACATAAACGAATTGAACAGAATCCCACAGTCAACAGCTATAATCTCGACTCTGCTATCAATTTTGCCACAACACATCAGCAGAAATAAAACGAAAAATTATCCTTGCCAATCGCTGTGGCCTAAAAAGGCATTTGAGTAGTAAAGACCTAATCCGAATATCTAAGACGACTCTATACAAATAGGAACTTGATCGTCCCAGTTCTCCTTTTCTCCTGAAGAACGGACTCTATCGTTTCGAGAGAAAAGTTTCCATCAAATATACAATTAGCGCGAGTTTAAGGGATTTGTTAAGGCCTAATATATTTATACACAGAGTGGTCGAAGGAAGATTATGCAATTATGTATGATTATGTACTTTGGTCTTAAATGTTTGCAAGTTATAACGACTAGTTGTACGGCTTAGGAACGAATCACGATGCTTAAGACTACTTTCGAATGGTATACTGATGACCATTCATAGCGAGACACGTGTTTGGGTTGAAGGTTTGACGGGGCGGAGTACTACCGGTGATTTCAATAGAGCACTGATGGTGGAAACAGCGATAAGACAAAGTTAGACAGGACGCATTACGTCGGTGTTCGAGGGTATCAATTGACTTGCTGCTACTAGTGTAACCTATGAATTTTATCGCAAGATTTTGAATCCTTTATAGCAGGGGCAGAGATGTTTTAAGCGCACCTGGTTAGATGTAGGTGTTGTAATCCAATTATGGCGTATGGAGTACTACCGGTGATTTCAATAGAGCACTGATGGTGGAAACAGCGATAAGACAAAGTTAGACAGGACGCATTACGTCGGTGTTCGAGGGTATCAATTGACTTGCTGCTACTAGTGTAACCTATGAATTTTATCGCAAGATTTTGAATCCTTTATAGCAGGGGCAGAGATGTTTTAAGCGCACCTGGTTAGATGTAGGTGTTGTAATCCAATTATGGCTTGGTCAGACGGGGTGAAATATTTCTTACTCGTTTAAGGAAACCTTAACATTTCGCAGCATTTTTGGCGTCGTTGAATGCGTGGGCCTTCCAAGATAATTTTTAACTGACACACATACTGAGAACGGAAAGTTTTTCAGTTTCGACTATGGAAGTGCCATTCATGGATAAAGGCTGAATATATAAATTTTACTTTAATGACAATCAGACAGCATTGACAAGAAAATTCTACGACGAACATACGATAGAGATACGATACAAGAAAGATGAGTGAACACCAGTACCCCGGCCCGCAGATTCTTCAAATCTAACCCGGATACACAACAAAGGAAGACTTCATTTCATTTAGCTATGGATTGAGTTGAACCTGCCCCCAAAGTTTGCCCCCAAAGTACACCAATATCGAATGAGTAGGTAAATATAACACATTGTTCGGACGACGTTGACTTGGAAAGAACCAAAACGGAGGAGGCGATAACGAGTGTTGGGTTATTAATCCTTGTAGGAAAGCACCAACGATATTTTAATTAAGTACATATAAAGAGAACGAATTTCAAATACTTACGATTGTTTTAAGTTTTTAGAAAAACAAGTAAAAACAATTATTTGTCATTGAAATTGTCAAGATACTTTCCATGAAGATCAATACACTTATGTATGTGTCTGCTATAATTTTCGAAGCACTTTTTCCGACCTGAACGGGATAACTCCGGAACATAAAATTTAAACGCATAGACCGCTTCTTCAGGCCAAGAACGGTGACCTCAGAATTTATTTTTGATGTGCAGGAAAAATAAAAATTTATTGGATTCCAAATCAAGGCTGTACGGTGGATTACCCATCAATTCGATCGCTTATCACTGAGTCACTTATTTTAGCTGACATGTGAGAGCTCGAATTGTCGTGGTGGAGAATGATTCGTATTCGGCGGTTATATATTATTTGCCTATTCCTCCATTTATAGCAAACAAATGTTAGGGTACTATTCCGAGTTGGCACGTAGGCAACATGTCCGGTTTTTCCAAATAAACAAGAAGGCATTTGCTTCGAGGTGCTTCGTGCGTGAGTAACTTTTGTCGGATTTGTCTCGCCTTAAAAGACCCATACAGTCGACTGCTCTTAAGTTTCAAGCTCATATGTATCGATCTATGATTCGTGGTATACCGCTATCTTCTTTTGAAGCATTGCTATCGAGTTTTTTCAATATTTCTTTGTATCAATCGACACTACCCTTTTTTGATTTGATTTGAAAATCAATTATGCGGTATCCAACGCGAAGAAATCCTATTAACGGCAAGTGGAACTAATCTACAGGCATGGCATAATATCACTTCCCACACAGTATCGATGTTTTCTAGCACATCAACCGATTTTGGACGACCTTCCGAAATTTGTCCCGATGACCAGAATTTAAAAAACCAGGGAAACACGTAGATGATGCTTCATCACCAAAGTTTGAAACTAGTTGAACGACAGTCTGTTGTTGTCGAAAACCGTAAAAAATCATCGCTCGAAAATGTACACGATTTAGTTCCATTTTTTGACTGAGATGAATTTTTCATCGCCAATAGATCTCGCATGGCAAACGGATGTACCATTAAAAAGTCCAAACCTTACGATGCTAAAGTGAGATTTGAATTGCCTAAAATTTGCGATTCCTTTCCGAAGGGACATTTTAAGAAAAACCTCGCTAATCATTAGCCTAGTGTACTCTAGTTTTGTGGCATCACTTGCTTACAAGCAGGTTCTCGGAAATATTGCTTCCGCGCTTTAAGTAGAGCTCTAACACATCGAAGTAGTACAGATATCATTGTTCACTTGGGGTAGAGCAATGTGAAGAATGTATACAAGCACTTTACTTAAATAATAAAGTACCTTTTGAGGAAGGAGGAAACAAAAATAGCGTTGATCGTCATCCCGAATTCAATTTCTCCTACATTATACCATGTTTTTACAAGAAAAAAAGAGAATCCATTCCTCTAACAAGCTATCTATGGAAATTCTCCATAAAGGAGCTTAGTTCTCTCAATTAAAACGACAGCGCTTCTCAGTCAGGCTAAAATGGACTATAGCCACGACAATAAAATAAAAAAAAAAAAAATAAAAAAAAAAAAACGCTGAACAGAACATACAAAAGGAAGCTCTACAGCTTCTAATCCCATGCCTAACGCAACTGTGAATATAATAATGAATAAAAAACTTTGTAATCCTTGTGCTGGAATCCCTGATTTTTTACACCCCGGTCCGTAACTTATTGCACAATGGGACGACACACCGACCCAAAGAACCCCTCTTTTGTTATCAATTCCCAAAGAGACAAAGTGTACGAGTATTCTATTCTATCAGCTTGTATGGCCACTTGATTCCGACATGGAAAGGACTTAAAAAAAAAAATAAAAAAAAAAAATTACAAATCCTCACATGCAAAGAAACACACTTTTAATTGCCATTTCGCAGAGTCCTTTGCCATATTAGAATTATGAGTGGGGCGGAGGAAAAAAAAAATCTCTCATTCCAACAAAAGGACTCCTAACTCATTGTCCTGAGAGATCCAACAATGATTTTTCATTTCAGGTCACGTTTGAGGTGCTTTTATGTGTGACTATGATACGGCTGGGGTCATCCTTTTTGTGCTTATTTGAAACTTGTTTGGTTAACTTGTTCCTTAATTTTTGTAATTTTTCTTCTTTTTTTTTTTGTGAAAATTGAATTTTAACTTTTACCCTCTGATCGACCTTTTTTTCCTTTTTTCTATTTTTCTTTAGAAAAGTTAAACGTTTTATATGAACGAAATTGGACAATGTTGGTGCACGAGCAGTTACGACGTTTTGAGGGATCAATTGTGGCGGCCACACGTAATGGTGGCGGTGTTGGTGGATTCACGGCGACAACGACGGCTGCTTCGACCGGATTTGAATCAGACAAAGGACGATGGTCTTTCAGTGAAGCGCTTCTCTATTCGGTGACTGTGATTACAACAATAGGTAAGTGCAGGAGAATTGAATTTCTATTATCCTAGAGATTTTTTTTTCATCCCTTTTGTTGGTCCTTTTACTGAGGGTCATTTTAATGAAATAAAAAGTTGACGCAAACTTATATAATAGGGTGAATTTCAGGCTCTCAGAAAATGTGAATTAGATATGAAGTAGTGGAAGAAGTTTACCTAATTAAATTCGGAGTTAAATGACCTATCTGGGCGACAGGAAATTGACGTTTAAGATGAAAATTTGCGTAGAATTGGTTTTTCACTGGACGATCCTTAAATAGTTTAAAATCATCCAGCGACAAAGGGTTCAACTGTGACATTGCATGAATCTGGTATATATTTATACATATTTTCTCGAAAAGTATCCCGGTAGAAGTATGTCTCCGTCTATGGTAGTATGCCTCCCAGTGAGCAGAAGCCTTACTGCTATCTAGACTAGCTGCTATCTTTCATGCTAGTCGGCTCTCTACTTCTTCCAAACATCATTCATCTGATAACCAGCGTAAATATATTATAAGTAATCAACTCACAGAAAAAATGATGCTTTATGACGATATGATTGGCTCGAGCTTGAAAAGGAAAATCCTTGAGCTTTTTAATTGTCAACAAAAGAGCCTCCTTCGCCGCTTCCGGTAAACATAGGTAATCTGCTACAGTCAACGACAATGCAACTTACTTAGCGGGTCATCGACTCCTGAAAAGTCTCTCCCTGAGACACGATCCTCTGCGATCTCGGGCACCCTGCTTCCAGTTATCGAGACCAAGCATTCTGGCATCCGCGATGGATGTTTTGTCGGTTTTGTAGAACCGAAGTAGCAACGACTTACAAGGGTAATTCTTCCTCGGATCTCAACTAGGTAGGTGATCTCCTTAACTACCTCGAAATTTTTGCTTTCAATAGTGACGTGTTGTCCTAGGTGGTTTTTTTGTTGATGGCATATACCTTGTTTTGTCCTTATTTACTTCAAGGCCAACAAATTTCGCCTGCTCTTCAATCGCCGTGAGAGCCTCTTTCACGGCATGCCGAGAACGACCGATGTTGTCAATATTGTTCGCATATCCCAGTAGCTGAAAGGACCTGTTGATACCTGAAAGGATCTTATTGTATATACGACATTAAGCAGAGATATGCCTCGACAGTTCTTGCAAGACAAAGGATTGCCTTTTTTGTAGATGGGGCATATGGAGATGATAGTCCAGTCATCGGGGATGCTTTCTTCCATCCATACTTGCCACCGTATCGCCACCGTATTTCAAATACTAGTAAGCTATTAGAGCCTGCGGTCTTATTGTTCTTAAGATTTTTTATAGCTAGACTGACTTTTTTAATACTGGGTGATTGAACTGGTTCTTTATTGACTGGATGTGAGTTCTCTTCTTTATCCTATCACACTCTCTACGTGATGCCCGTTTAGCGGTTTCTGGAAATGCTGCTTAAACCACTACCCCCTGTGCTTTGGTAACTAGGTTGCCTTCGCAGTTTCGAGGAGGCTATGCTTCTTCTTCGCCTTCTTATAAAACCTCCGCTTTCAGAACTCTTCAATCGCTTTGAGCTAGAAGGCTGCATAGATCTCTTCTCCTGCCCTTGTTTAGCGCTGCAGCGTTTTCTTATGTGCATCTTCTGTCACCTTTTTCTCGTATACGCATTTATTATCATATCACGGGCTGTTTTTCTGGGGTTGCTGGTACCATGCAGTGCTTTCGGCTACCTCCTTAATAATTTCGCAATACTGTCACCACTGATCTGTGGTGACAGTGTGGGGAGTTTCTCACTCGGGCGCTGTCGATAGACTTTAGCTACTCCAGCTGTTTTTAGTCGTCCAAGGTCGAATTTCTTCTTCTGGGAAGTTCGCAGCTTCTTTTCCTTGGACATTCGAGCTCTGAATGTCAGAGTTAACGTTTGCCCCATGGAATGTATGCACGTCGAGAATATTGGATGCGTGGCTTACATTACATTAGCACATGGCCGATTTGGTTGGTGGTTCGACTGTCTGGAGAGCCCCAGGTTGCTGTGTGGATCATTAACCTTGGAAACCTTATGCTACTTATCATCGTATTACGAGCTGTTGCAAAATCGATTAGTCGATAGCCGTTGTCTGTTGTATTTTCGTGGATTCTGTGTCTACCAACTAACCAAAAATGTTATCCTATCTGACTTTAGCATTGAAGTCCCCAAGCACAATTTTAAGATCATACTTCAGGCAGATTTCGTAGGCCGATCTAGGAGGTTATAAAATTCCTCTTTTATAGGGTCTTCATCCTCGTTGGCAGGTGCGTATACACATATTATGCTTATATTTTGGAAGGTGCATTTGCTGCGGATCACAGCCAGGCGATCAATTATCGACTTGAAGTCCATGACTTTTTCCCTAAGCTTTTATTATAGAGAATTCGTCCGCTGCCACCAACGACCTTCCAAAACTGTTGATTACCCAATTTCCATTCGAGGTATTAGGCACCCACCAACGTGAAGTTGAGAGTAGGAGTTAGTAGTAAGAAGCTAAGTGAGAACACTGGTGTACTCATTGCATTGCATCAATACACTTCAACCAGCTAATGCAACAGTCCTTAGCTTTTTCGATTAACCCTTTGTACGGACGGCTGTCGACAGCACAGATACCCTGGTCAGCATCTGTGTACCACAAAAGCGGTTCGTTTCTTTTCGTACACTAAACCAATATCAGAACCCATTTCAAAACAAGCTTAAATATATAACTTATTTGGTTTACTTATCAATTATTCCAGCCTCAACATGGTATTTACAATGTCCCGTCGAGTTACTACTGATTAATATAAAAGCTCACTAACCAACGATAAGAGTATTCTTCTTGTCATCCAAAATTGCTGCATTATTAAAATGCTTGCTCAACTTCGTAGGCGTCAATACGCGGTTGCTTTTGTTCCTGTATATTCTAATCCCTGATCCCAGACAACATTTAGTAAGACCACGATCCTTTACTTTGAAATTTGTCTGCCTGCCTGATTCATGATGTACTAGTTGACGTTACCAACATATCATCGGCATATCACTCCAGCACGCACTCATTTTTCATGGGTTATTGATGTTTTTAGAGATTCAGCCAATATTCAGAAACAGTTTAGTACTCAACCACGTACCCTTGGAGACGCGCTTAAGTGGTATTTATACCGAAAGCAGCTTAACGCGGGCACGAATCCTCGAAGTAATTCAGGCCAATTAGTTTAACCTCCTTTGTACTTAGAACCCTAGTGTGTGTCTTAGCCATCCACATGTGAAGTATTCTTAAAGCATCATCGCTATCCAAATTACAGCATGCCTACCTCAAGGAAAGAGGGAGTGCGAAAAATCGAAGAATCCACGCACTGCAAAGAATACACTGAAGCTATTCCCAAAGAGAAATTTATTAATCAATCAGAACAAGAATTATTCGGGCAACACTAGGTAGCAGTCACTTAACCAAATTAGCCCATAGAGGAACGCCACAGGGCGGCGTTACTTCTCCTCTACTCTTTGAATAAAATTCTTGTAAGACTATACAGACAAGGAGGGGGGGGGGGTGTCAAAGTAGTGGCATATGCGAATGACGTGGTGATACTCGTGTCAGGGAAGTATCCCTCCTTGAGAAGTGAAATCATGAAGGCTGCTCTACACAATGTAAGCACCTGGAACGCCTTGGTATCAAATAGACAAAAACTAAACTGGTGCTACTCATTACAAAACCAAAATACCTGATTTTACACTTCCCGCTCACACTATCCTTCAGCGCTAAGTACCTGGGTATAATGCTTGACCCAAAACCTAGAAGCATAACATCGAACTTCGAGTAAGGAAGGCATGTGTCGCCTCCTATATCTGCAGCAAAACTTTTGAAAAGAAGTGAGGACTATAACCAAAAATGGGTGTGCACAGCCGGAGTGTGACCAATTCTCACCTACGGGTCACAAGTATGGCCCGCTACAGCCTCATAAAACTAAAAAGGCTACA
Source organism: Volucella inanis (assembly GCA_907269105.1). Classification (NCBI taxonomy): domain Eukaryota; kingdom Metazoa; phylum Arthropoda; class Insecta; order Diptera; family Syrphidae; genus Volucella; species Volucella inanis. Next base: position 129,475,234 of record OU026157.1, read on the forward strand.
AAGAACAGCCAATATAGGCATCACGGGTGTATTGTCGTTACTATGATCCTGTGTCTTCTGCCTCTCGATCTACACAAAAAAAAAGACTCAAACTCAAAGTATCTTATGGCCAAAGCAACATCCTGGAAGCGTTACCAAATTGCATGGTCACGATCCCAACCGACTATATCACACCTAAACTAAAGTGGAAGCGCAGTGGAAGAAATATCATTAGCAATATATAGTCGCATCAAAGATGAACCGTGGTGTAGGCCGATGTTTACTCGGAATCAGACTCAACTAGTAAAGTATTTTTAGCTACTTTCCGCGGCTTGACTGCAAGGAGAGGTATATGCAGACAAATCCAGAGCCATTGAGGAACCTCTTTTTGTCGGTGCTAATATAAAAACTCGACCGCTTGATGAAAGATGAAAACGAGATAAGGCAAAAGTGTCCTAAGAAACTAAATCGATGTTCATTGCTTCCGTTTATTATTTATTTATTTACTATACTTTATTTCGGTGGTCTTTGGAAGACCGGGATGAAATCTTTAAGCTGGTTCCTTACACACTACTTGCACAGCAAGAGATAAAATTTCGCAACTTTTTGCCCTCTCTCGAAAAATTATAAAGATTTGAATTTCTTAGCACGGGGACATTTTTTAATAAGGAAAGCGTTGCACACCGTACCATAAGGAGACTGCTATACGCATTGTCGAGTGCTATGCTGTTACAATTGTATAACAACTGACTCTCCGTCATTTTTGTAGTGATCCTGTGGAACTATTAGTTTGACAAACTAATGACGCTTTAGACCAAATGTGCATAAATTTCGAACCATCGCGTCGTGTATTTAAAAGAGTGGTCTCTTCATTATCTGTGTTGACCCTCCCACGACGTTACTAGGGAATCGTCCAACTTTTCCACGGGACATTGCTTAAAGCTGCTTCAACTGCTAATCTTCTTGGGAATGGCAGAGGCCATTTTAACAATGCCTACGCCTCACTACGGCGCACCTCAAACCTCTGTACTGCTAGCTAGAATATTCTTTTCGGCCCCATTCTAGTCGTCTGTTGATAGTCATGTGCAATTTTTTCAGTTTGTTACCAACATCCGAGCAGTTCTATGCTTTCAGATCCTTTAGTGTGCAGTTCCCCACTCGAATATGCTGATTGTCTGCATTTTAATCTCGAATTTTTGACAACATTCCATTTAGATTTCAGCTTCTCGCCTGTTTCGGATACCGGAAAACAAACTCGTATTCTTTGCCTTATATGTTTAATCTGATTCAAAAAATGAAGTACATTTGCTAGCTTGACGTTTCGCAACCCAAACATTTTCATTGAAGCCTCAAGTTTGCCATTTTATAGCTCCTTCACGGGCCATTTGGGAGTGGAAACGGGTCTCTTAGCACCCTTTTTCCACATGGTCATACCAAATTCTAATTTATTTTAAAGCGACCCTGGGATCCACCCACCATTGTCATTTAAAAACAATTCCAATTGTTCAATCTCCTAAAGAATGCCAAAATGTGAAAACATTACAAAGATTAATTCAAGTAAAAGCACTATCTCTTCAGAATAATCCAAAATTCCATTTAAACGTTTCAACTAAATGATCTCCCTCCCTGAAGGACGACTCTTTCCAAAATAAAAAAAAGACACGATGAGCCTTCATCAAATTCCAAAGGATTTCTTTTTGATTGCCCCCCTTTTTGTTTTTGTTAAAAAAAAAAAAAAAAAAAAAACTTCCAACAACTCTATGTAAGCTCATCACATTGCATACTCCTACCACCACTTAGCAGAAAGACACAATCACTTCCTTCCGGCCAACCTTTGCATTTCTATGAAAGTCCTCGAACCTCAAATAAAAGGACAAAAGAAAGTTATGCAAAAGGAATGGCATTACGGTCCATCACCACAACAAAAAGGAAAACAAAACATAGAAGGGAAAATCTGAAATAACCCAAAAGTATTCCTACACACACATGCAACACTCGTGCCTACACCCACACCTCCATCAACAACATACAACCAAATAGGGAAAATATGTAATTCAAATGATTTCCTTCATTCTCCTCTTATTTATGTTCATTTTCTCTTTCTTTCTATTATCTGTGAATTTATTTTTTGCACTCGTATCATTCTAGGCCACGGCAACCTTACACCGAAGTCATCCGCCGGAAAAATCGCCACCATCTTGTATGCCTTAATTGGAGTTCCTTTGATGTTGATGTGTTTATCGAGCCTCGGTGGCCTGTTAGCCGATGCCTTGCAATGTACATACAGAAGGATATGTTGCCGCCTACATAGGGTTCAACAGCAGCAGCAACGTAAAAACGGAGCCGGAGCGAGAAGAAAAAGTTCGGACTCGACGGGCTCCAGTTCCTGTCATGGACAATCGCATGAGGTAAGCCAATTGCAAGAGATTATAATTGATTGTTAAATGGAGGGGGCAGTCGGCAGTAGGCCTAGGAATAGGGCTTGAATTTAATTGATATTCGTACAGATTGGGCTGCAGATCCATATTTCCATTGCAAGCATCGCACAAAGTTACTCCAGAGAGGTATTCCATTATGTGAAAGTAATTTGCTTGTAACTAACATGGCAAAGTTGGGAATAACAATAAAAGTTACACGCCTACTCATGAGTGTATCCTCCGGGTAAGCGATAATCAAAAAGTTCTTTCGAACGAGAGCGAAAACTTTCGCACAAGGTTATTCGGTCGGCGGGTTGCAATTTGTCTGATATCCTTCTGTTGGGCGCCATTTACTCTCAGAATCTGAATTAAGATTTTATGAGTCTGTGGACATAGTTGAGCTTTAATCGGATGATATGTTGGGTTGGCTCTTAACTTAGGAAACAGCTGAATCGATTGAGTGGTATTAGTTTGTCTGTCGGGCGCTACTTAGAGAGAAGAAAAAAACGTTGCAGACTAGTACTTTTCTTGCACGACATCATTTTCCGCTACATAACACGAAAACCGTCGTTCCTATTTGGACAGTCGGTTGATATTAATTATCCTGATTTGGGGATTTTTCAGATGAAGTCAACATTGCTCTTAAGATTGCTTAGGAACTCAGAAAAGTAATAATTTCCAAAATTATTCAGGGCAGATTAATCAAAGCAGAATTGTTCTATCGGATAAATGGCAACCTTTAATGTTGGAGAGTAGCAATTTTTATAAACCTTACATTCTAACGAGCAAAATCAAATGAAAGTAGAAAATCATCTTGATGACTAAAGGCAGACCAAATGAAAAAAAAAAACTGGACACCTCCTCCAAGACACGGCCTTTAAAAAGGATGTGGGATTCCTTTCATGCTCAAGCTCTTATCCAATTGATTACGCGAACGTTGAAACTCTTTCACGACTCCATACTTCCTATGTCCGGCTATTGTTTTTCTGGATACCAGGACATAGTGGCAAAGTTTGAACATGAGTACACTCTTTTGGATCTTTAGCCACCAAACAAAAAGAAATCGGTGCGAAATGAAGAAAACATAGCCGCTGTATTAGCCAGTACCAATGAAAATACAGAAATGTCGATTCGGCGCCGATCAGTCGAATTTGGCATCGCCAGAGAATCAACCCGGCTTATTTTGCGGTTGAATTTGGGCCTACATCCGTATAAGATTGTGCTGGCGCAAGAATTCAAGCCCCACGAGCATAGACAGCGCTAATTGGGCGTTTGAAATGTTGGCCGGAGATCCGCATTTTGGCCAAAAAATTGTCTTCTCGGACGAGGCCCATATTTGGCTCAGTGGCTATTTCGAAAAATTGCAAAATTGCCGTTATTGGAGCTCACACAATCCACAAGTGTTCGGCCAAGCATCAACGCATCCACAAAGATTGACTGTTTGGTGCAGTTTATGGCATAGCGGCATCATCAGACCTTATTTCTGTCGAAATAGGCACCGAAGGAAGCATCGCTACCGTCAATGGTTTTGAGTATTAAAAGTGGTTAAACGACTTTATGTAATTAGAGCTCGACAACATTGATATATCCGAGAACTTGTACTTATTTGGTCAATATTTACAAAAGTTTTTGGCACCAAAGGAGTAGCGTGAATTCTCCATCGTCATCTGCACAAACGGACGAGTTGGCCAGCGTGACCAAAACAAGATATTGCTCTCGTAGATGCTGTTAAATGCGGCCTTAAAATCTATGAAAAGGTGGTGTGTATCGATTTGGAGTTCATAGGTTTTTTCCAATATTTGGCGAAGTATGAATGTTTGGTCGATGGTGGACTTTCCTGGACTGAAGCCACACTGGTTCATATCAGTGTTGACGAATGGCTTTAGGTGTTCCCTCAATACGGCAGATAGAATCGTGTAACCGCTGTTAAGAAGACTGATGCCTCTGTAGTTGACGCAATTCAGATGGTCTTCTATATTTAGGATCAAACAAACAATACAGACGTTCCATGAGATGGTGTATGCTCCTTATAAGTCATCGCCTGCCGCTTTGAAGAGTTCGTTAGTCAGGCCGTTTACTCCAGTAGCTTTGATTTTTGGTCCACATTGACCAGTTTTAAAGGCTCATTCTGTTTGACAGCGGTATTTAGTTCGTAATCGTCGTTATACAATCTCCACAAATACTCTTTCCAAATCCTCAGCATCGACTGCGACTTTACTACTAATCGTATGTTTCCTTGTTCGTCTATACAGGCTTCGGTTCGAGGTTTGCGTCCGTAACATGATTTTTCTACCTTTTGGTAAAACTTCCGAATCTGATTCCTTGTGTAGGGTTGGTTGGGTCGGGCATTGGTGTGGTGGTATCTCTGATGGCTTTTTGACAATTTCGCCACTAGTCTTCGGTACTTCGGCGGCAAAGAACCGGCAAGAGATTAATGGAGAATTGATCAGAAAATGATTTGGCGGTCTCTTGCGATTAAAGCTTTTCGACGTCAAACTTCCTTAAAGTATTAGCTTGCCTTTGCTATATTCGGAACATCCGTACCTTGCCGAACCGCGTTCGATGACAATTTTTAGGTCATAGCTAGAGCACTTTTCGTAGGTCTTTTCTAAGAGGTCCCACAAACCATCTTTAATGTCGTCATTTTTCTTTTCTGTGGGAGCGTTCGTGCATATGAGGCTAATGTCGGAAAATTTAACCTTAAAAAGGACTGTTACAACGCACTCGGTAAAATGCCGAGAACTCAGCACTTCTTGATTAAGTCTGCCTTAAATAACGAATCCGCATCCAAATAGGTGCTGCTTTTGCATGCGATAACAATCACCGTAGGAGATGTCACAGTTTTTCATCCTCTTCCATCGCATTTCTTAGATGGCGTCAATATCTTCTTTGAAATAGTCCGGGACCTTTGCTGGTTGTTCGACTCCAAGTGCCCTACTAAGGGACCTAACATTCCACGTGCAGGTCCAAAGTTCGTCGTCCTTATTTCGATTACAAGGGTTGTCAACGGTAGATCAATCCGTATCCAAGGGTTGTTGTTGCTTCGTAACTTAACTTTATTTTCCATGACCGGGCACTTACAACGGCGGAACAACCCAAAACCTGAGATGTGAGCATTGCAGTTGGTAGATTAGGGAACCTTATCTAGTCTCGGAAATCCTTACTGGCCTGAGCTTCAAATAAAGGGCTTTCAGATAAGAACGATAGAAAAAAAATTTAAATAAAACAACAACGGTGTAAGATATGAAATTGATTCTGGCTCTACTGACAGTGCTACAAGCGGTCGGTCCAATTTTTGATGACTCGTTCCAATATGTGCGGCATTATTTCGGCAATAGCGTGTCCAATGATGACCTCGAGCTCGTCCAAAGTGGTTGCCTTGTTAGCGTAGATTAAGGACTTGACGTAGCACCAGAGAAAATAATCGAGTCGTGTCAAATCCGGACATGAACGCTTGCCGTGAGATAACCCTGACGCCAAATTTTTTTTTCACAACTGGCGTAGCTTGTATGGCATGTAGCGCCGTCTTGTTGGAACCACAGCTCAGATATATCGATGTTGACAGACAGACTGTGGGTTAATATCACTGTATTCCTTAGACCATTGACGGTAACGGTATCTCCTTCCTCATTTCGAAAGAAATAAGGTCAGAATCCTGCTTGCCCGAACAAATGTGGATTGTATTCGTTCCAATAATGGCAATTTTGTTTGTTAACATAGCCGCTGAGCCAAAAATGGAACTCGTCGATTGTTTATTGTCATCCGGCTTCAGTTCTTGCGTCGGCACAATCTTTTATGGATTTAGGCCCATATGTAACCACAAAATAAGCCGGGTTGACTCTCTGGTGATGTCCAATTCAGCAGATCGGCGCCGAATCAACGTTTCTGGGTCTTCTGGCACTAAAAGAATGTCGATGGGTGGGATGGGCCCAAAAGCGACTTAAGATGCGGCGATGGTTTTTTTCTGAACGATGTATGCCACGTATGCCAAGAGGAGATATACGAAATTCGGAATCCCAAGTCAAAAGAAAATAATAAGGCTGATGAATTTATTAGGCTAGAATCGTAAGAGATTTTTTCAGGACCTGGAACCGCAATAGGTCTGCCTCAGTCCACTGTTCGGATGATGACTCTCCAGGATGCCGTCAACATAACAACGTCCTATTGTTGATCACTTTTTAGTTTGTCGTCTAGTGAATAGTTCTTAACTAGGATATATCCTACAGTGAATGATTAGGTTTTGTAAGTTTGACCATTTAAACAGAAACTTTTCAGCCAGGTGGTCCTCTTGTTGGGCGCCACTTTCTCCTTCGACCCGTAAGCTACGGCTTCGTGGCTTGATTTTTCTCGCAAAACATCAATTTGCATTTTAAAACCACCACAAATAACCTTTAAAATGCAAATCGCTTTCACCAGATGGAATAATGCATAACACGCTTCCAAATGATAACAAAAAAAAGTTTCCACGATTTCATGAACTTGTAAGAGTCCTTCCGTTTTACCAGTCCTCTCTTCGTAGATGATGAAAACTTTAACGAATTTCTATTTTTTATTTCTCTGTTTGCTATTTTTGAACCAAGTCGCGCACAAAATTAAGGATCGTTGTAACGGTTTGCAAAAGTACACAAAGTGTATTCTTGGATGACGATAACGACGACACAGCATAATACACTTCCTGTGCGATTATTGTTATGAAAAGTGCGCGCAACTTCTCCACAGTGCGTCTAAATTTGTAAAGTTTCCTGAAAGCAGTTGCACGTGAAAAAATAGAAGAAAAGTTTTCTGCGTTTTATTTTCTGTTTTTGGCGAGTTTTGGACCATCGCATAATGTAATGTTGCATCGTACTATGAACTTTGTGTTGATCCTTTTCGCTAAAAGTTATTCGAGTGAAAATTGAGTGCTTTTTTTCTTTTAGTTTTGAGTTGTTTTTGCTTTTTCTTGGATAAAGGATTGAATTGTTTTTTTTTTTTTTTTTTTTGGCGTACTAATGGAATTGGTAGTTGAGCGGAAGAAAGTTTGGTTAGGTATATCGTTGATGGTTTTTGGGGTGTATTAGTAGTGAGAATTCGGAAAGTTGGACGTCTTGTCGAGGAGAGTTGAAGTTGGTGTCAGTGATTTTGGTTGCAAATTGCCTGTTTGCATGAAAAAGAGACATACAAGAAGTCAAGTGGTAGTTGACTCCGTTTTGTAGTGCGAAGGTTGACTTTTAGTGGTGACAGGAAGTTCGCTGCCAGTTAACCATAAGTTCGGGCAGTGTGACATGCTTTCTCGTTTGATAAGGAGATGATTCTATTTTTCCTTTCCATGCACCAATAAAGGGAAAAGGAAAGATTTCAGGACCTTTCGTATATTGGTTATCATCATTTTCTGGATCATTTCGACAGTCTCCGTTGCTGTGACTGATCATTTTAAACGGCTAGACTTCAAGGTAGTATATGGTTTGTCAAAACTGACGATAAGAAGCACCGTTTTTAGTCCTCCAAGATTTATTGAACATGAGACTAGGTCACCGTGCACACGGTGTGCCATTAAGCATGTCATCAAAGTGGGTTAATATGTGCCCTGGATATTAAATGGGTTACGGGTTTAGATATTTTTGGGGAAATCCCATTTAGATCAATAATAATGGTTCTACCAATCTAGGAAAGTCAAAAGACTCTCACTGCGGCTAACACAAGCTTACAGACTGTCAACTGATGGCTTAAAAAATATAGCTGGTCAAATGCGTTGTACATCTGTTAAAAATTTAACGCCCATTTGGCATAAGACCAGTTGCTATCAACCTACGACATTGAAAGGACGAAACCTGTGTAATTGGTCGGGGGCCCTAACCGTAAGACAGTAAAACTGTCTAAACGACTAAATTGACAAAGATAGCCGGTTGCTGACTTCTGCAATGTCCCAAATGGCTTGCCATAAGTTGAATACTGGTCTAATCACAACCAATTTGAGTAGGTCAGTTAAATCACGCAGCACAACATTACAACGGATTGAGCACATTGCGATATCACAATGTCTCGAAGTTCGAACTTACTTACAAAGACAAAGGCATAAAGCGACGAATTGCAGGTTCTGACAACGTATTAATGACTCCTCAAGAGCCAAGTGGTGCCCTAGATAGCTGCACTGTACGAATTATTGCCTTCACCCTGCCGATTGTATTTATTTTATTTTTGATGATTTACAGATAGTTCTGGGACTAGAGCAACATGCCTTTGTAGCCAGTTTAATTCCTGACCCACTGCTTCAAATCGAGTTCTACTTCACCTGCATGTGTAAGGTATTTCTATAGTGCGTTGTCCCTTTGTGGTGGCTTCAAAGATTTTTCGGGCTGAAATAGTGGTGACAATGTGCTCTACATAATCTAGTCCTATTAATCGCTTTGTGTATAGCCTTCTGACATGCTAGTACTGCCATAATATTTGTTCGTTATATCATCTCCTCTATACTTCCTCAGCACAAACAAGGCCGAAGATTACAAGAAGAGTTTTCTGTTCAATCCCTGGACAGAGATTATATGGGGCTTGTATACCGTCTTCTTCGTTGCTCGATATAAGCTTGTGTTGCTTAATGGCCCTAGATATGTTGTTATATCTAGCTTGATCTCAACTTAATTTTATTGTTGCATTCTGTCTAAGGCATCGGTGTTGATTGTTCTTTTCTGATGATAACAATGGTTTCTTCCGAATTTGTCAATGGGCATCTCCATATAGACGCAGTTGGACAGCTTTTTGAAAAGGTCGTGTGATAAGGCATCTCCCTGTTTAAGGACTATTTTCAACATCAAACGCTTTGGTTTCTTTCGACATTGGTAGAGCAGCGAATGTATTGAGAGGCTATAATAACCAGACTCAAAATCGATAAAGAGGTGGTGAGTATCGGTTTAGTTTTTTTGGGTCTTCTTCCAGAGTGAATATTTGATTACATCTAAACCAGTACTGTTATGGACCTATCAGGTTGATGTCGATCGGTTTTAGAAGTTCCCCGAATACCACAGAAATCATTTTGTGTGTAATATTTATGTGAACCTATTTCTCTGAAGTGGGCACAGATAGAGGGATCCCATTACTTCAGTATCAGGCAGACGATGCCGAAATTCAATTCATCAGACATGCATCTATCTAACTAAATTTTACACATGAGCTAGTCCATGCTTCTTACCAAATCCATATCTTCATCTTTAAAAGCGAGGTTGGCCGTCGATTCCGGAGCATTTGGGTTCTATATGTCTGATAGAAGTACCAACATTCCATGTATTGTACATACTCAAACGTTCATTGTCCTTTACACGTTTGAAGCAAATGTATCTATTGCAAACATCGTTTTCGTTTCCTCATAGGCTTATGAAGCGTTAGATGACGTTAGGTTGTTTATAGATCGAGATCGACGTCTCAAACTTTCTGGAACTCCTTATTACATCCGCCCAGGTCAACATATTGAGATATGCTCTTAAGCATTCTACTGGGTTCATACTAATTCCCTACATAACGTTGAAGATTACCTAGACGAACAAAAGCAATTCCAAGTGTTCAACTAAAGGGGCTTCCCCAAGTTGGGTACGATAATTTGGCCTTTTTTCGTTCACTATGCGAAAAGATCTCACAATATGTTACATCAGTTTAGGATCCCGCCAGTGAAGAAACTAACGCCACAGAATTGCTTGAGACGAATGTATGCGTTTAAGGCTTTTGAGCAACTTGAAACCGACCTTTTTTCTTTTGAAAAATCGTGTTTGCCCGAATGGGTCTGTGAACAAAAATCCCTTTCTGCAGATAGGCAAATCCAGAAAAGCCTCATGAAACTCAGGTGCACCTATAAAAGTACACTTGTTTGTGCGGTCTTCACGCTGGTGGTATTTAAGTGATAATAAGGCTGAAGCTTACGTTACAGTCAATGCCCAAAGTTCCTCGAAAATATGGACAACATTAAACCGGATGATATGTAGTCCCTGCAGGACTTACTAACGTAAATGGCGCTAAAGTCAAGGGTACATTTGGGGCTGAGCTTATATGTTTCTGCAGCCAGGGCAGTCTTTTTTTCCATAATTTTCCAAACTTCCGCGCCGTAAAACAAGACGGAAATGATCATTGTCTGGTTACTCGAAAGCAAAAAGAAGCAGCGATTAGCAAGAGTGATTCTTCGCATGATAGCGGAGTCGAGGAAGATAAAGTCCCTTACTACCTTAAAGTTGCAGTTGCCTGTAGTAACGTTCTTATTTAGGCACCTGTGTTGTGTGTCCCTCTTTGTTGGCGGTATATACTACGTTTTTCCTTAAACGTTTACGTTTAAACCCAACTTGCTGTGTTCTTACCTTTTTTGATATTAAGGGTCTCATTTTTGTTAGTAATAACCTTGATGGAGCAGCATGCATTCCGAACGAGCTTGGCAGGGAAGCCAAAACTAGACACGGTTCTATATAGTTCATCTTCATAGATGCTGCCAATGAAGTGATGGCGTGAAGATTTGACTTTATGTGAAAATTTGATAAATGGTGGACTACCGGACAAATACCATACTGATAGGGACCGGTCAGACTGTTGACGAAGATGTTGCTTGTCCTCACCGTTTCAGAATCTGCAGAAATAATCTTTCCAAATTCTCAGTACAGACTGTGGCTCTACTATGGAATTTTTTTCTCCATCCTTGCAGATTTCTGTTCGCACATTGTAGCTTTGGCGTGTTCGTCATATATTTTGGTAAGACTCCCGAACTTCTGGTATCACTCCTTTAAGGCCTCTATTGAACCCTTTTCGTGCCTTTTATTTTTATTTTCTGAGCAGCCAGTGTTCTTTTTTTTCTGCTCGTAGAAATCGCGAGCATCTGCATGTCCACTGATTTTTGTTGGTATCCCTGTCTTCATTCGTCATCTAACCAGAAGTTTCTTTGTTTGGGTGGGTTGAAACGCAATACATCAGAGACAGACTCTCGGATTGCTTTTTGATAGTGATATCAGAAAAGCATCGGACTCCTCGATAAGTGAAGAAAAACTCGATGTTAAAGGTCCTAGTTTGCACACAGCGCTGGTGAACGAAACTTAGAGAGAAAAAAAATTGGAGCTACCGATGTACGTTGGTCTTAAATGTTTGCAAATTACAATGACTAGGAAACGGCTTAGGAAAGGATCTCACGAAAGTAGGTTTGAGTGTTTTTAAATTTTAAAAGAGCGAAACGCCACTGGCAATTTCGGTAAAGCACTGCTCATGAAAGTAGCGATAGAACAATGTGAAGTAAAAGAAGTTACGTCCACGGTAAAGCATATCAATTACCGCGTTATTATTACGCATCACCTTTGAGTTTTGAATCTTATCTAGTAGCTGCAAAAGGTCTTGGGTTATTGTAAAATAACGATTGAAGCCACTCGACAATGATCTTCTTCCAAATGTTGCGGTGAGTTTGAGCTGCAGGGTATATCCGTATACATAACTTTTCTACAACAATATAATATTCCGAGTCGACATCAGCTGCTCAGAACTTTCTGATATCCAAATCACTGGAGAAGTGCCGATTACCGATTGGTAATTAGATAAGTTTGGTTGAAGGTTAATTAGAAGAAGCCAGCCAAGTCACTTTTGGGTATCAAGCTGTGGAAGCCAAGTGTTTGGCTACAGCTACATTATGTCTTGTCACGAAATCAATAAGGTGATTGCGTGGATGCTATACTTCTCAAGTGTATTTCCAAATACATCTTCCTTGCCTAGCTTGGCATTAAAATCGCCAAGGACGATTTCTTCTTCATATGTAGAGCATTTTCCACGAGCTTAGTCGAGGTGTTGGCAGAAGCAGTCTTTGGGAGTGTTGCCCTTCTCCTCTGTCGAGGCGTGGGTGTTTATAAGGCTTATCTTGGCGAATTTACTTTTAATGCGAGTTGTCGACATTCGACTGCATTGACCATATGTTAAGCGTTAGAATACAGAATACAATACAGAATACTGTTTGACAGGGTCGTCAACAGAGGTTATGAGCCCTTTGACGGCATTGACCAGTATTAAGTTACTAAGGAGGCATGTTCTTGGAATTCTTATCTGCTTAAGTAAGGATTTACTCACATGATGTACTACGCACACAATGACCAAATGGCTTAAAATCTTATACGAGCTGAGTATTGTTAGCTTGTAAGCTAAGATTTTCTGCAAAATTTTCCATAATGTCTATGGACATAGCTCCAATTGCTGTGCATGGAAGCCAATCAGCTCTTTCGGGTCTTGAACAGAAATTATAAATCAGGCGACAGTTTCATATGAACACACTGTTTCTACAATCTTGTTTGTTGTATTTTTTTAAGGACCTTTAAATAGGATATTGATAAACAAAGAGATAGATTTGTCTTTTGAAAGAAATTTTGCACAAAGGTGCTTTTGGTAGTTCCAAGTGAAGGGCAAACATTTTCGGTCAGGTATGCGGTTATGGCGGTTGTGAAATGAAATTTTAAACTGGTGAACACCTTCATTACGAACCGTCGTAATTAAAAAGATAAAAAAAAGTGCGGTAGATAAATCGGATACCACATATGCTGTACTCACTAGGGAAAGTCTTAACAGGATAACATTTCAAAGTTTTTTGTTCAAGTGAGACCAAGTTTTCACTGACCAAGTCAAACTCTTTCTGCTTACTTACCAACCTGTAAGTCAATACACCAAATCTGTTTACAAACGACAACGGATTATTATGTCACGTCCACTTCATCTAGTAATATCTAATCGGTGGTGCTTCTGGACTATTCGTATAAACAAAGAACTTAGCAACACCTATTCAAGCCTGAATTTGTTCCAAATGTCTCACCAAACCCAGTCCGATAGGCCAAAACATCGGTATTTATTCTTTAAAAAATGTCAGGTATTTTTCATCATTAATAGGACCTTGGATAACCACTAAACTATGTTTAATTGAACATTACCCCATGGGCTCACCAGGCAGAAAGACGACATTCCAACAAAATAACTATGTTTACCACAGCAAAAGAAAGCACGTCCTAATGATATGCAAACAGGCTGTCGACAACAGAATACATTTCAATTATCCTCGTGAGAGTAAAAAGTTTATTTTCGCCCTCAAAAAAAAAAAAAAAAAAGAAGAATCGGGACAAAGAGAAAAAATTAGACTTTCCCTCCCTCGACCTCGTGTTGTATAAGTGAAAATGTTCTCGAGGATATGGCCATTGAACAAGAACAACTTTAATTGAATAAAAAGTTCAGCGAAAATGAAATAAGAGTCAGAGTCTGACTGTCTGTGAGTCTTTCTGTCGTTTGCCAAAAAACACATTAAATCCCTTGTCATTGCTTTTTTTTGTTCGTTTTAGCTGCCAAGTTGTGCACGTCATTTAGAGACGGATTAAGCATGTCAACGAAAATGTTTGGCACATGGTTCTGGTTCAGTTTCTGAATCTGGATCGGGGTTTTTGTTCATTGTTGCTGACAGGGTTTTGCTTCTAGCAAAGTCTTGCCTTCTTTTTGGAGGGGAAAAAGTTTAAAACTTTAAACTTGTTCGCTTGTATGAGTGCATTTCAGAGGAGAACTAACTAAATTAAGATGTGTGGCCGAATTTAGAGCAATTCGCCGTCCAGATTGGTGGTTGTGCCATCGAGTTAACTCTCCGACCGCGTAATAACCAAATAGTCTCATATATAACTGGTCTTACTGCTGACTATTCCAACAAACGAAAAACGGACAATGACTTCGGTTATGCAAGCCGGATTCTTAACAGTCCATATGCAGCCGAATGTATAGCAGTGGGATTGAATCGTCACGTAGCGCATACCACTGTCATTCAGAAAAAGCGACGGGATAAGCCGGCCAGAACAGGCGTCTTTATCCTTAGACAAATGACTAGCTAGCATCAATGCTCAATTATTCAGGAAAACCCTGATATGCATGCCGCTTCTAGGAACCCTTCAATCAGACTTATGGGCAATATTAGATCGTCTTCGAAACACGTAACGTCAAGTGACAAAAGGAAAACATCTTTGGGGGCACAGCTAAACAACTTCGACCTCAATATCCACAAACTTGATACAACATCGAAGAAAAAAAGTTGGACGTACGCTGACTAAATCGCAAGAGACTGCTAGAGCCTCTCCTAATGACCTCCTAATGGAGTCGTCTTTTGCGAAAACGACGTCGACACGTTCAGTAAGGCATTGGTGATCTCTCCTCTGACGTCAAGGCTTTGCCCCACATGTACAAATTGACTGGTTTGATGAAGCATTTTTGGCAAATGACGAGAGCTGCTCGTGAACATCGGGTTTTCAAAAAAAAAAAAAAATAAAAACAAAGAGAAGCACTCTATCAAGACCATAGAGAGGTGCATCTGCAGGAATGATGTTAGAAAATTATATCGGAATTTGCTAAGGATACAACATACCAACAAAAGTATGCAGGCATAACGTAATAGGGCGATAACGTAATAGTAGACTCAGTTTCCGTGCTGAAAATGTAAAAGGCTTCAGTTTGGAGACCTTTTGAACAGCGATGACTACCAACATTCCGCTCTCAAGCTGAATAAACTATTCAATGTTGGGAATTACAACCTGGTAGCGGTATCTATACTAAGGACCATAAAGATATTAATGTTACGCTAAACGAAAGTATACAACTGCTGTAAACGCTGCCTACATTGACATTATAGGACGGAACCAACGAGTTGTTTCTCGTTTTATTCATGGGAATAAAACAAAACACCTGACTGTGGTCGACTCTGACTATTACCTGGTAGCAGTCCGTCTCAGAGCTCGACTGTCAAATGAATGAAAGCTGCATCAGCATTCAACAAACACTGGACGCCTACGCACAATGGAAATAGCCAGAGACTACATAGAGTACATGAACGAAAAACTCTTCTTTTTGGCATTGCCTACAACATACGTTAGCAATATTTGGTCATATTGCTGCACTTCGATCAAGGAGGTGCCTAAAAGCACCTGAGGCTTTGATGATGAATGTATGCAAAAAAAGAGAAGGATAGGATTAGTATAGATCCAAGGGGAGGGAGTTGAAAAGAGCCCTTGCAGTCTCCAAGCTCATGGATTTTGAAGATTGCTGGAGAAGGAAAGCCTCCAAAAACCTCTCCAAGTACTTCAAAATTGCGTAGGTAATCTTGTTACTGACCAACAGGGAATTGTTAGCCAAGAGAATGGCCAAGAGAGAACAATAGGGTAAGAAGCGAACACATCTCCAGTCAAAGAACTAGTTCTCCCGCCCTGCTTAGAAGAAGTCGCACAGCTATGCAAACGTTAAACAATAAAAAAGCCGCTGGCTCTACAGCCTGCCATCTGCAATGTTTTGACATGAAGCATGGACACCAGATCATTGAATGTCTGAAACCGTACTGCATCGCACAAATCCAAATCAGATTAAACTTTCACATATCTTAGAAAGTTCGACGTTCGCCGAATTCAAAGTCGACACACAACAATGGAAAACTGGCAATGCGCCATGTAGTGTCCATGTAGTAGAATCTCCGAATTATTCCCAACATGCACCGAGTTTCGGCAAGGAGACGCACTGTCCCCTCGAGTACTCGAGCAGAGTGTTCAACAGGCACGGAATGTTCTTTTTTCTCCAAGTCTATCCAGCATCTGGAATGCGCGGATAATATTGATATAATTGCGCGTTCCAAGCAAGGAATAGTTGAAGCCTTTTCGGCAATTGAAGAAGAGTCTTAATGAATTGGTCTTAAAGTGAATGTGGGAAAAAACTAAATATATGCCGTCGACTATCGATGTCACTATCGATAGTTGTAACTTTGAGGAAGTCAAGAAGTTCACCTACCTCTGAGCAAATGTTAACATCACAAACGATATCATGGTGGAGATTCGACGAAAAGCAATCCAAGGCAACTGCTGCTACTTCGGTCTGTCGAAACAACTTGGGTAAAACTCAAAACGAAAAGAGTCAAAATTATGCTCTACAAAGTGTTAATATTACCAGTCTTGCTTTACAGAGCCGAAAGTTGGATGATAAGTAAAACAGTGTAACAAGTTTAAGGTCATTTTGAAAGAAAAATCCTTCGTCGACTATTTGGTCCTGTCTGTGAGGAGGACGTTTGGAGAAGAAAACACAACCGCGAACTTTATGAGGTGAACAAAGATGTGGACATACTAAGGAAAGCAAAAATCCGTCGACTTCATTGGCTCGGCTACATCGAGTGGACGGAAGATAAAGCTCTAGCTAAGAGGATCTTCGAATCCAATCTACTAGGTCAGAGAAGAAAAGGAAGACCGAACCTCCGGTTTAAAGATCAAGTGACCGTGGATGTAAGGTAGCTTGGTCTTTCCAACTGGAAGCAGCACGCCTGGGTAATGGATGGAAGACAACAGTTTTTCAAGCTTTGACCCTTTATGGGCTGCCAGCCTGGTAATTAAGTAAGTATTCTGTTGTGAACAAGAAAGATCGTTGGGTGACGGTCCGCACAGCACGGTGCAAACATACGGAAAACTATAACTTCGATGTAGTCAACAATTTTGTCTAGTGTTGTACAGTCAAACAATGACACCACTGTTAAGATCAAGTGCAGAATCAATCTTGCTAATCACTGTTTGCTTAGAAAGGAAAAAAGCACCTTTAAAGACACTATCGTCTCAGCTCAATTGTATTGTGGTGAAGGATGAGCCTTATCGAAAGCAAATGAAAATGATCTGGAAAAGAAGATATAACCTGGTATAGAAGGGCTAAATGCCATCACTACCTTGGCGAAGAATGTCTTTGAACACATTCTGCAGGAACAATACGATAGATGAAAGTCTCGCCTTAGATGGAGCGCTAAAGTAAAATGGGACGCCAGCCAACAAAGTTAGGAAAAGCGAATAATTTATGAAAATATCCCGAACAAATTGAGAAAGGATCAGGTAAAAAATTGATCCAACTACTCCTTGCACAGGCTGGCAAGCAATTGGCTAAAGCAGTACTGTGCTCAGTGTGGGTTTTAAGTATGAGAAAGTGTGATCGAAACGTACTCTGAGGCTTTCTATCGTTGCGCATCCCTAAATATTTTTAAAACTTTTTATTTGGTAGACCTAGTTCATTTCTGCCATGTGAATTCATTTCTAATAAAAACCACTAACGATCGCATTGTCATAACCGCTTTCTTATTTTTTCTTTTGCAGATGGATTGCAAAACTTGTAAATATGATCCAGTGATTGGAGAAACAAATCTACACAATAGCTTCAAATATGGCTCACCAGCTGACCGCGAAGGTAAATTAACACAATAAGAAAACAACCCTCAAAAACATGAACACATATCCTGTCCTCACATCCCGTTTCAACCTCAAAATAAATTAAATTTTCACCTCGTTTACACAGAGATTACAATGTTTCCACTACCTCCCTTCCAACCCAATCTATTGTTCTCTTAAGCATTCGAAACTTATAAAATCTCAAACAACACCCCTTCACTTACTAACTTCTGACAACGTAAATGAAATGAAATAAAGTTTAAAACTCAATTCGTTTTCATATTCCACAGATTCGTGCCAACTTCTGCACAGCTCACCAACAAAAGTGCATCATAGTTCACCGTGTATTCAATTGACTTCACACCCAATGCCACCGCCCAATCTCAAGCCATATCACCACCATTTGGCCATGGCCCAGCAGCAGCAACACCAGCAACTCCAACAACACCATCTTCAGATGTCCCCCCAACATCATAGCTATCAGATGTCACCAACTCGTGCAGCTACCACTACAGCTTACCACCAGCAAGTCATTGTGCCAAACAATGTCCATGCCCAGCATCAGCACCAGCAGCTTGTTGAACAAAATGGCTGCACGGAAGTAACCGGTACGGCGACCATTTACTTTCCAATTCAAACGGCAACGCCAGGCAACCACATGCCAGCAATGGCAGCGGCAGTTCATTATAATCACCAGCCGCTTGTCAAATATCACACAATTCAATTACAACACAAGAAAGCGTTGCTGGGCGCAGGGGGTTCTGCTGCGCCACCAGGAACGACGACGGCTGTCGCGGGACCGACAACTATGTTCGAACAACAACTGCCAGTACCAGGACACATGACAGTGGGGACGGGTGTGACAAGTTTAACACTGCCACCGCCACCACATTATCAAACAGCTACGGTGCATGGTAAGCTTTGAGACTTGATTTTATTCGTATCTCGGATCTTTTCTTGAATTAGGTTAAGGGTCAACATAAGGATGCGGGATGTGGTGCCAAACCGTTAAGGATGGTAGTCAACGTTGACTGCCGTTGGTAGGTAGGCAGAAGTTTAAACACCGGATGCATGTAATAAGTCCTTCCGGTGGGGTACTTTGCCTAATGGACTTTGAAATTTCTAAACTTCTTTGCACCTACATACATCCGTCAATTGTTTTGGTTTCATCTTGATAAGATGAAACTTTTTATTTTCTTGTTTTTCGTAACAGACTGGGCCATTCTGTAATCTCAAATTTATGTGAAGTGAGCCTGGTTTAATGGTGAATGTCTGTTTTGGACAGTCCATTTATAATTCAACAGCTACTTTTTGACTTTTCAGTGTTTGAAAAATACGAAGTCACATCTTAAATTTAATGAAAAATGAGACCTATCGCCAATATCTATCCTGGAAGCCGCCGCCGTGATTGAAGAAAAGCGGGCTGCATTTACATATCAGGGAAAGGGGGCAAAGAAACACCTTCAAAAGCCGCCTACGGACGATACAACCACTGCCGAAACTTTTGATTCGTCTTGACCATATCCATTTGGATAGAGGGCGAAGAAAATCCGCACCATGTTCTCTTGCCTATTGACTTGCTTAAGAATAGATCAGCGAATATTTCCGTACTGAAATTTTTGTTGTACGGATGTTACTTTTATTGAAAGCACTTTCGTTCGCGAAATATACTTCAGTCAACAAGTAAGAAGATAAAAGGAAGATACGAAGTTGGTCAGCTGTGCTTAAAGTATGGGTTTCAACTGCTGAACCGCTTCTCTATAGCACACAAGAGCCTCATATGTGCTGAGTGGAGATACAAATTTATTATTCAAGGTTACATTGAGGAAGACTATGCTTAAAACCGCCTTATCACTCACCCGAAGGCCTTACATCTACCAGACTTTGGGGTCGATAGTCCCAAAAAGTCCCAAAACTTTGTTTGCCGACGCTTCCATCAAAGTGGGAGGACTATCACGCTGAAAGGTCCAGTTGCTTCCATCGGTACTTTCTAATTTTCAGGAAATACTCGTTGAGTTATGCGGTTTTGTTAAAAATGTTTTCTACCAGATTTTGATCTGTCGAGAACGCACCCAAAGTTCATTTGGTCATGATTTTCCGCATCAAGATTAGCAGCATACCAGTAGCATAAGCAGCAGGAACGCAGTCAAATAGTTCGACTACATTGATCACTTCGTAGGTAGTTTCGAGTCCGTAGAGCAAGGTTAGAAAACAAACTCATTCAGGCCTATTGACCTATTGTGATGACAAGTAGATCTCTGATTTTTGTACTCTTGGAACCAATTTCAGCTAACGTCTACATATATTGTATGCATCGCTTAAGTCATTGTAGAAAAAATCTTCTAAGTCTTCTTAGAGTCTTAAGTCCTCTCCTCTTTATGCAGAAATCGAATCGACCTATGATAGCACTACGATGCTTCCTATTAAGAAAGATCAAACTCTTAGAGGGATTCAAATTCAGCTTTGGCCAAATCTGTTTGGTCACTAGACATGTTGATCCAACAGTCCATCCAAGGTTTGTATAGCGATGATATCTTTCTCAGGTAGGTTAAGTAGAGTGGTTCCAATTTTTTGGCAAGTTCGTCAGCCGTAAAACTCCTTGGAATGTCAATAGATGGATCTCTCTCCCAGAGAGATATTTGGCAGTTACAGACGGTTTTAGAATTTTGCGAGATTTGCAGGCCAATCCGGCTGCAACACGGTACTGTGATTTAGGAAACGGAACAAGAAGCCTAGGTTTAGTTTATCTGAGAAAACACCGCCACCAACTACGATATCAGTCTCGGATCTTGTGGAAATGAAGATGGATTGACTTGTCGTAGAGGGAATCCTTATATGAAAGTGTTTGCAAACCAATGTTACAGCATAATGTAGTTGGTGTTCTCTGAAAGTATTCCTAATGTATTAAACGGAGCCAAATAGTCTATTCGACTGTATAGTCGTTGCAGGCAAATAGCAGCATTAGCAGCCGCTTCCCTGTTGAAAATATAGTGAGGTGTCAGTAGAATATCCGCTCCGCTTATGCAAAGACATCGTATTCTTTAGACTTTACTTAGTTCGCTGCAGTTGTCTACATTGTTTAAGGCCATCCACCAAACAACTACCCACTAGGTTAGAGAATGTAGGTCTATCGCAATCCACAGCGATGCATCCAACGGGTTTGTCTGTTAAGATTTAGCCGAAGGAGCTCTTTAACGGTATTGAAATGCCTTTCTGAGACGATTGTAGTCAAGTCATCTACATAGGATATGCTACCACTAGTTTTCAGGTATATGTGTCAGCAATTCAATGACCGCTAAGTTCCAAGGAAGGTGCGAAAGGACACGGTGTACCAGTGGCACATCTTTCAGCAGAAGCCCCAACTAGTTTGGAGTTGATGATGAAGACTGATCAATTCCCCAAGTGAGTCATCTACCTACAGAGCTAACAGCGTAGTTCTGATTGCGGATGTGTTGACGTTGTTTGAGACATCTTTATCCATGAACGCGACCATAAGCCCTGCGACTTATTCGGCTAGCCAGTGAATATAGAGCCGTTTCCACCGACTTTCGTTTACAGTAGGCATGTGGAGCTGTAGACAGACATTGTGGATCAATTCTCTATTGTATATGGATATCAATCAGTCATTCCAGATATTTCAGAAAGGAATGTGATGGACTTACAGGTGTAAGGTCCTTTGTGATAGGATGAGAACATTTTACGGCTTTTTTTTATAATTAGCGCGCGCTTAAATGATCTCTGTACCCCTTCAATGTTTGTAAATTCAGGGAGGAAGAAAAGAGAGGCACCGATGTACATTGGTTTTAAATATTTTCAAGATATAACGACCATGAAATAGAGAGCTCGGTAAGCGAGTTGTATAGCTTAGCTACAAGTTACGATATTTTAGAGTACAACCGAAAGTGGTCTTGAGGGTATACTGACAAGCATTCATAGTGAAATGGATGTTGCAGTTGAAGGTTTGAAGGGACGGAATGCTACTGGCGATTTCAGTAAAAAACTGGTGGGCGTCAATTGACTGGCTGATGTTATTTGGGAATGAAGAATTCTCATGATATTCACTTACGTTGGCAGAAGGATATCTATGCACAATTGTTGCTCGGGTGGTATTGTACCATCCGGCCTAGCTGACTTATATAGTTTATATAGCAGCACTTAGACAGCTTGTCTCTTGTAATTAAACCGTGAATTCTAGTCGGGGCAGCAGTAGTCCTACTTAGGTTATTACTGACCGTGAATAGGGAGCTACCTGTAAAATGGGTATCCAGTGACAGGTTGAGTGATCCATCACTTGAGGTAGTCCAAGAGCCATCGGTTTTTTTAAACGGTTTTTTTTGGCGATGAGATTAGTAAGTACAAGTACAATATACAAATTCTGGTCATAGCTTTGCCTTTTGGATAGATCCGGAATGAGTGCGATCTAGGCGTTTTTGGAGTAATGGGGGTTAATCTGGAAAGCCGCAGCTTCATTCAGCAATCCACAACGAAAGCGTCCACCAAATTATCATTTAAGTCCTCCGATCCTGAAAATGTGCCCAATAGCTCATCTTCATCCTCTGATCGTAAAGCAACTCTTACTGATTCATCGTCGGTTTCCATTTCCGACTGGTTGTCAGAGGTGGAAACCGTGGGCTTCTTTGCACCCGTCCTCTCCCAATCCAGTCACGGCTTTTGTGTAAGGATCGCGAGATCTTTGATCGGCACAAACAATAAGTTTGACGTGGCCTTATTACTAGCCAGCGTCACTTGTGATAGTAGGTGGATCGGGATTTTCCTGTATGATTGCCATGAAGCTTCTCGAAAGATTTAACTTGTCCAACTTTCACTATTCAAGTAGAACTGTCGATCGAATTATCGGCCTAGCAAAAACAATTAACAATGCTATCGGAACTGAGTTTGAAAATTTTAACACCTTACTTTTTGAACACACCACGTATTATCCTCAGAATCATCTAAGATTGTTTTAACGTCAAAGTTATGGCAGTACCAACGTCTATTTCTTCTTCTAAATGCTGATAATCGAAAGCTTAGAACTTCTAGCTCTAGTCTTACACCTTAAACTATAATG
Organism: Volucella inanis; assembly: GCA_907269105.1. NCBI lineage: Eukaryota > Metazoa > Arthropoda > Insecta > Diptera > Syrphidae > Volucella > Volucella inanis. Next base: position 129,497,868 of record OU026157.1, read on the forward strand.
CAGCCAAAATAGATGCTGCTTCTGTAATATTCAGCAGTTCTTCGTTCTCTTTTTTTCCGGCCTTTTTTTTCTAAATGGCAGAGATGTTTGATTCTGCTTGTTGTATGAATAATCCATGTGAAGCTCCGACTAGGTATTAAACCTTACGGAAAGTCTCCAATCTGGAGGACAGGGCACTCTCTAAGAAACTATAGACATAAGAACCTTGTTAATCTGTCTCCATTCTAGCGTGCTGGCTGATTCTGAAATATCGTCGTTGGCCACTCGTTTACGTATGTTCAAATAGCTCATATTAGGAGTCTATGGTGCTTAACGTTGACACTTTTGTTGATTAAGTGATGCAAATTCATCCACCACACCTTCCTCTTCTGAGGTTAAGTCATTCTGGTGAGACATTATCGTTTTGCTTTTATGTCCTGCTCAGCATTAGCGTTCATAAGTGTGGTCGGTCAAGTCTATTTGATCATACCCATTACCCGGTGCCTACCACGACGAGGTTAAATAAGTCTAACTGATGTGTAGGTATAGTTACCGCAATGGGCATCGCCAACAGCAATTATACAACTCACAACTCAGGTAGGTGTCAGCTGTGTCAGTTCTGGTTTTATTGGGGTGATTCATCGTAAGGTTTGATTTTCAATAGGATTTTTTTGACAGATCACGCGTGACTCTTATCAAACTGCTTTGTCATTTTTGTTCAGTATCGTTTGACAAGTCATCATGGAAAGACTCACATCACAACAGCGTCTCCAAATTGTTCAGCTGTATTACGAAAATCAGCATTCTGTGAGAAATGTTTTTCGTGCGATTCGAGGAACTTACGATGCGCATAATCGACCTACTCAAACCACTATTGCCAATACCATTCGCAAATTGGAGTCCCAGTTTACATTAGTAGATGATACTCGACCGCTTAGAGCACATCCAGCACGCAGTGAAGAGACTATAGCAGCTGTAGCTGAGAGTGTACGTGAAGACCGTGACGAATCGATTCGTCGTCGTTCTCAGCAGCTTGGCTTGGCGTATTCGACAAGTTGGCGTATTTTACGTGAGGATCTCGGCCTTAAAGCGTACAAAATTCAACTTGTGTAAGAATTGAAGTCAGGCGCCTTGAATTTGCGTCATATTTTCAGTGAATGGGTCCTGGAAGAACTCAATGGAAATCCGGTGTTTTATCATGAAATTTTGTTCAGTATTGAGTGATGAATGGATACGTTAATAAGCGAAATTGCCGTATTGGTACAAGAGTACCAATAGCTACTATTACATCCATTAAAAACAACGGTATGGTGTTGCCTATGGGCTGGTGGAATCATTGCTCCATATTTCTTCAAAAATGAGGCAAATCAGAATGTTACCGTCAATGTAACCGTTATCGCACCATGTTAATGGACTATGTGCTTCCTTAAATTCAAACACATGATCTCTGTGAGCTCTGGTTTCAAAAAGACTACGCTACGGACCATACAGCGCGTGAAACAATGCACTTGTTGAGAAATCATTTTGGTGAGCACTTAATTTCACGTTTTGCTACGGAAAATTGGCCGCCTAGATCGTGTGATATCACACCTTTGGACTATTTTCTCTGGGGATATGTAAAGTCTCAGGTCTTCAAGAATTGGCCAGCTCCGATTGACGCTTTGGAAGCCAACATTACTCGTGTTATCCGCGAGTTACCAGTCGCTATACTCGAACGAGTCGATCAAAATCGAACCTTCCGAATGGACCACCTCATACGTAGTCGCGGCCAACACTTGTGTAAATGCCATGAATTGTTTTTTTAACTGATAATAAAAATTTTTTGTTTGCTTTCAAATTTATATATTTTATTTTATATTATAAATCAAACCTTACGATGAATCACCCTTTATGTTTTTTTTTATAATACCGCGCGCGTACCAAGGGGATATGAATACCCTTTTACTGGTTTTTCACCAGGGCGCGGACGGGTAGTGTAGTAGTTTTGAAACTCAGGTGTTAGGTTTTCGATCTTTTTCCAGAGGTGGTTGTCAAACTCTAGCCAGTGCATCCTCAACCAGTGGGTCTTAGTACGTGCTAGTTGTTAGTTCGTTACATTTAGCCCAGCCAGCAACCGCTCCAACATCAGTGTTATGCCTTCATGTCAAAGTTGACGCCGACGGTATTTTCATATAACTACATACAACTTCCATGAAAAGACTTTTTCAGAGATTTGCCTCGCACGGGATTCGAACCCTCGACACTCTGCTTGAGAAGTCTATGCATATACCACTAAACCACGGCCACCACGGCTAATCCAACCAAACTATGTTATTCTGAGTTTTTTCGCCAAGCCGATGTGCAAACCTTCCACATTGCCAAATCACTTTGGCAGTATCGGACACTTCTAATTGGTGGGACTAATTGAAGTACCTACCAAACCAGATATGAACTGTCATTCTAAGTATAAGAGTCACTGCAAAGTATTGACTTCCTTTTCACAAAACCCAACCTGAAAAATCGTTTCTCTAATTTTATATGGACCCGGACTAAATGTCGTTCTATCGTGACACAAAAATTCCAAGTCGACTTTTTTCAATTTACGTTTATCCACTCCCAGAAGCAAACAACAAAAACTGCCAAATGCATGAAATTAGCCAAACGTTTTTCGTTACATCTATTGTTTTCGTACAGCACGCCCGTTCAAAACGTCCATCCTCAACCCATGAACTTGACATAATCCGATTAGATAACAATCTGCCCTACCACAGACAGCCATAAAAATTCTCTATCTCCTCTTTCTATCCCATTATCCTGTTAAAAATCCACAACCTTACAATTAACAGCCTCAACTAATGTACACCGGAAGTACCAGGCAAAGAGAATATCCTGCTGATCCCCGGATTGCTCCATTAGTGTTTGCCAACCACTTTAGGCGCAAAAATATCAAAGCAAAACAAAACGAAACAAACCTGAAAAACACCAAAAACGAAAAGTGAAAACCAATTTTCCTCTCCTCTTTACCTATGAAACCCAAATCTACTGCAATCCTCGAAAAAGAAGAAAAAAAAAAAAAAACGAAAAAAGTTTGGAACTAAGCGATCAGAACGACAAGTAAATAGACGACGAGTAGGATGAGAAATGGGAAGAAGGCTTTTCCAAGACCGAAGGTCGGTTTAACGAACGTTAAACCACTAAAAGGCTTGCTAACTGAATTTTTTCGCTACTCTCCGGTTTTTTGTTTTGCACTTTTTCAGATTTTTTATTTTTTTTTTTTGTTCTTTTGGTTTTTTTCAAACAATTCGCAACTTTGCTTCGAAGTTATTCCCTCTCACCACCTACCGTTATATTGTAGTGTAATTCAACTAAATGCTAAACTAGGTTAGATGGGCATGCTTAGAGTGGATATGGAGGGTATAACGAGTGTGTACGAGTTTGATGGTCCTGATGAGTTCGGTTAGGGTTGGCAAGCCCAGCAAGCCTTGCAAGGATGGTGTTAATTTTAACTTCCATCTAAATGAGGAACACCTCAGAGAGAGATTCCAATGCTTGCTATCTGGCTAAAAAGGTGGTTGCTATTGGCGCTACTTCCCCTAGTGGTAGTCCATTAGCGACCTCTATATTGCAGTACAAGGGCAAATATTTGTTTTTCACTAAAGTGAATAGGTTTTGTAAGGGTGCGCTGAACGGAAAATCGTTGGCCCATTATGGTAAGAGTTGGGAGATGGAAAAAAAGGAAAAGCAAAACACAAGCAGTGCGAAAGGAATTCAATTAATTACACGAGCAAAATGGATTTGAAAAGTTTCCCCTGTCGAAGGCAGAATTACCGTAGAACGTAGGCTTCGATGGAGCAAAGGGTGGTCCAGATGTGAGAGGTGATTGAGTTAGAGGTGGGTGATTGGTATGGAAGAATCCTTGGGGGATTTCAAGAGCATTAAAACTTGTAAATAAAAATATATTGCACTGATATTACCAAGGGAACCAATATTAGCAGAGGCGAAACTCAATTGGGAAGTTTCTGTTTTCATATTTTATTTGGGTACTTCACAGCAATGGTAAACACGGATTTTTGATCTGAGGTGTATCTATGAAAATATTGTAAAAGCTAAACAAGCAATAAAATTGAGCGGAAGTTGGTTAAGCAGCTCCTATGAGCAGAATCAAATCGGTTAACACCTTGCGGAAATGTCTAACAGAATGATATCGCTTCTCGTTTCCGACTTTATGGGGTACTCAGGTAGGTAACCTAAAACCAAGATGAGTTTTAGATGAATAAACATCTAATGAGAAGCGAAATTCTATGTGAGGTTTTCACGCCACATTTAGACACATAAATATGGCACAATGAAGTGAACATATATGAATTCACTACCCCGAAACGACAGAGTCTTTCACAGTCCCTAAAACAGTACAAGGCTAGCAATGTCCATGGAAAAAGTGGGAGAAATAAAAAAAAACCTGCTTAATACCTTAGAAGAAGATAAAACTACAGGAACACACTCCTACAATAGCAGAATTAGTCAACAAGAGTTTTGCCCAATCGTCAGTACTCCCGAGTCCCTAGTACCTCAACTGGAGATGGGGTCTGAACCCCTGTGAAAGGTTGTTAGTGGCAACTAACGAGAGGTACTCTACCTGCGGAAGAATACTCCAGTATAGTTCCAGTGAGGTAGAACGACTTAGTGAACACGTTTGCTTATATGATAAACAAACGGCGTAATAAAAGTGAAAAAAAGAATCTTCTCCTGTCAATTGCTAAGAGTGCAGAGATTGACATTTGCCATACAAACGCTTATGTGGGAAGCCGTAGTTGTTTTCCTCATCACAAATTTCCAGACAACCAAGGTCACGAGAAGCGGAGCTGGTGACGCCGCAGTGATTATGGCCCAAAAGAGTGCCAGTGTCTTAGACGTGATTTATGGGAAAATTTCTTTTGGACCGTATTCGACACGCATCAAACCACGAAAAGATGTTTCGACAAAAAAAAAAAAACACTTTACATGGGCTGCTCTAACATATTCGGAGATCAGGCCTATAAGAATCAGGAAACCCATCTTTCGTTCAAAGTGTGAATAAATGAACTCATCCTAAGGGCTTGAGGTTGAGCAACGCCCATTCTTCGAAAACAGAAGACACAGGACGCCTCGGATTTAATTGACTCTGAAACTGCAACACGAACCAGAACGTCAATGGGCTATGATTTAAGAGTATGCTCTTGAAATGTATGCAATATTGTGTATTTCTGGAGCAATTCAAAAATTGGAAACCATCCTTGCTAGTACTAGGTAGACACGCATTTCACCAAGAACAGTGTACAGGATCAGGAACAATGAATTGACAAAGCTGCGATATATATTACAGCTGTAAGAAAAAGTTGCATAAATTAGCATGCGGATTCGCCGCGGGCAAGCGGCTACTATCGAAAGTGATGGGCTTTAAGCCGATTAGTGATCGCCTAGCTATAATTCGGATCAAAGTCACTTTTTGGAATATGTGTCCATGTCTCTCCCGACAACGCTTACAAAGAGGAACTTTAGGACCTCCTGGGTGGAGCCGACGGAGATTGTCCAGAGTATGATCTGAAACTCATACCTGGTGACATCAACGCCAAAATCGCTAAGGAAAACAATTATAGTGCACACATGCACTGTGATTGTTTTGCTCAAACATAAATCTCATTTAGGCACTTGTTGGCGACGGTGATGCAGTTTGGTATTCAATAGTGTGTGAGTGATCCTTAAGTAATGGCAGTAATCCATTCAATTTAGCAGCAAAAATCCCATCCCTATATGTATTACAATGAGTTCATCGAGGAAAATGTGAAAGTAATTCAGTTAACTCTTGAAGACTGAACTTTCCTTCTCACTCATTTTATTATCTTCACCTCTGTTTCCTTTTTTTTTTTTTTCTTTACGATTTAAGGTTACTGGCAACGTGATTTCTCTCCCAAAGGACAAACACATTTCATCCTCAAATATGAACCTTGCAATGCTTATCAATCCCAGTCAGGTCGCAGCCATTTGTTTGCATACTTGATCAGCTGTCTTGTTTCAATTTGTCTCTCCTTACTTCTACCTACCAGATTCGATGTTCACCACCAGCTCCGCCCTTTTTCATTTTTTAATATCAAAAACGTGCCACATACTTGGTTTGTGGCGACCTACTTTGCGCCACAATTCAAATAAGTCTCGTTTCAATGGAGTAAGTCTAATCGCTAAAACATTCCCGCCCAAGATTGATTAGTCTCATACGTCATTCTCCTGTCAATTTTATTGTTTTTTTTTTTTCTGTTTGTCACATTGGCTTAATGTGCAATGGCAAATCCCTCCACCAGCATCGGTTTTCTTTATTTTTAGTTTTTTTTTTTTTTTTTGTTGCTCTTTTTGTGCTTGTCGCGTCGCTTTTGATTGACTACATGTGCAGAGTTATTGACTAAAGAAAATAGATTCCTGTTCGCGAGTTGACAATTCAACATGTGCGTCACGAAAGTGCTGCCACATCACCATCAGAGAACCGCCACCACCACCACCAACATTGCTGCCATGGCATACTCAATCACACTTTGCACGCAAAGTCATATCTCTTCTCCATCCATCGTCCTTGTTTTCGTCTGTTTTTCTTTTTTTTCCCCTTTTTTTTTCTGCATCTCAGTTAGAAAAGAAAATAAAAATCAATTTGCATGCTTTCTCTTGCAGGCATCCGGCGTGCGAAATTCCTAACGAAACCGATGCCACAGGAGATCAATACGCTGCTGGCAGAAGGCGATATCTCGTGTCAAGCGAGAACAGGCAGCGAAAGTGGCAACTCTTCTTCAACACCCGGAAGTGTCGACATCATGGATGACGAGGAGGAAACCGAACAAAATCGAATAGGGTAAGTAGTGTCACCCATTTTGCATAGTTCAAGTATCATAGCATCTGTATATCTGTATATCTGTGTATTTTTGTACCCTCAGCACCTCTTTTCAAATGACTCTTGAACCGGATACGTTGATTTATGGAAGGCTATTTGCAAATGTGCTCTTTTTTTCGCTCAGTCGGTTGTGGTGTATCCTTACAAATCACTACTCGACTGAATAATAAGTTGGTGTAGGTGTAAGGTGTATCTAATACCATCTAGATGACACCTACAAGACTAAGAAATTGTCGTTCCTCCATACTCTAAACATTAAGTCGTTTCTTGTGTGGTCTTTTTTTTCCCCCGAGTCTCTATGTATCGGATCACGTTCACCGGAAACATGAAAGGAATTGCCACCACAATAAATTCTCACTTTGTATGCGGCGTTGAACTGATGAAGATAGAGGTGTAGAAGTGTTGAGAGGTATGTGAATCCTGGTCACAATGGCAAATTGCATACGAAAAGGGAAAAGAACAATTTGTAAGAATGTTATTGGCCGATGGAGAGCGCTTGGAGAAGAATGCAACGTCCGACAGCACAAAATTTATGCTGCAATGAGGTAGATTGGTGTAACCGGGGTAATGCTTTAGTCGACAAAATAATTGAGATCGAGTGCTGACAAATAAAGGTAATTACCTTTTTTCAACCATCGGGTTAGGATACATGAATCCTGATGTGTAGGGAGGGTTGAAGCTAAGAGGAACGTATACCTGAGAAATGTCTTTATATTGCACTACATTCGTTGATTGGGCCAACTGCCTTAACAATAAGAATGAATTGGTGCTTAGCTTGTTCCTCTAATTATCCACTGTTCAGTTTAAATTAGTCGGATCAACTTTTATTATCTAGACAAGACCTAGTGCCACAATAGTTACCCTCATTGCCTTCGTTATGTCCGTCATTGCTGTCATCCTGCTTAGCTGTCTGGAAATTTTGCACATCCCTAAGTTCTGGATGAAATGATTCATGATTCCTTCTTAAGAATCTCAAGATCTGGGGTTGGATTTGGGGGGAGAATAATCATCAAAACAAATTAGAAGGATCTTCACTTCAATATCAAGAAGAAGTCTGCAAAGCGTTACTTTGAGATATAAAGGACCTAATACAATGAATACTGAAACTCTTCAACTGACATCAACAGAGTCCAAACCAAAGTCAACCCGAATTGATTCTCATATGGAATCACCAGATTATTTTTCCACATCCTAGTCGTTCATCTCTTAAGAAGAACAGAATACCAGTTTCAGTATGACAATCCAAGCCGAGAAAGCTAGATAATAGGTACGCATCCATAGGTACCATGCACTGATGATTCGATGTATTCTCTGAAAAGGTGGCCTTCTATCTCCCTGTATGCCTGGATCAACCACTACAAAATCTCTTAACTCGGTTTTGAAGTTGAAGGTAGTTACTAAAGGACTCCTACATCTATATAAGGTGGCCACATTTGTTGGGAATTGGTCACCAGAGAACGAGTATTTGGGGAAAAGGGGTATGTGTAGCCGATGTCAAAAGTTGCACAACACTTCTATAGATATCATTTCAGTCTGTAAGGAATAAGCAATGCTATATTTAAATTCATGCTCAAAGTAGGTAGCCCACCATCCAAGCATGGTGTTAAAGAAGTCACATGATAGCACGTCACCTTGTGTGCTTTTTTTGCCATCAAAGAACTCGGTTAAGTGTTTGGTTAAGTTCAGGCATTCTCCATCATCATTCTGCATAAACGGACGAGTTTGGTAGGGGAGCCAAAACTAGACATGGCTCCATATAGCTATAAATGTTGTCATGTGCAGTCTTAAAATCGATAAAAAGATGGTGAGTATCGATTTGAACTGATTTGATTTGGTATGAAGCCGCATTAATATGCGATAATCAGGTTGCTGACGAATAGTTCTAGACGTTCACAACATAGGGCAGCTAAGACTTTGAAATGCGATGTTGAGAAGACCTATACCTCTATAGTCAGCACAGCTGAGAATTCTCCTTTTTTGTAGATCCATTCATGAGTTGGTGCATGTTCTCCACAAAGTCATTTCTAGTAGCTTTGAATACTTCGGCTGACAAGCCTTCAGGTCCACCTCTATCCTTACTTTGTTTTGGTCAGGTAGACGGAAATTTTTGGCTATCATTTTACCTGATGGTGGGATGTTGAGCTTCTTTGCCGTTATACAGTCTGCAGAAAAAGTTTTTCCATATTCTCAGCACTTACTGTGGCTCTACAATAACATTTCCTTCTTCATTTCTGCAGGTTTTTGTACGGATATTCTTGCCTTGATGAGTAATTTTTCCTTCTTGGTGTAATTTGTGTGTATTTTTCTTCTTCTAGAGAAGCCGATGTTGTTTCCGCTTCTTCTGCTCGTAGAGCTCACGAACAGCTCTCGTCTTTCATTGCAACGCCACTTTGTAACTTCCTTGTTTAGCTGCATGTGATTGCTGGCATTCTTCATCAAACCAGGGGTTCTTTGGTCGGGTAAAACACAGTCTTTGGTGGAATGTTGGCAGTGTTGCCCATGGATTTATTAGGAGACTTCGAGATACGCGTTAGGGAAATCTTCTGGCGGTCATCGCAAGAGACGATATATCTTCTCACAGTAGTTCTTCTTTGTTCTAGAGCTTGAAAAATCATAATTCGCACCTTGGCTGCAACAACTTGGTGATCCGAGTCAATTTTGGCTGCCCGGAACAAATGTCTTTGCTTCTAACTTGAACGCTTATCATGTAGACTTAAGTTCATGAAATGGCCATATATTCATGGGAGCAGGAATGCGTCTTACCATTGCTCTCCGTCAATTCACTTTGATACCAAAGCGGAACCTGTATAGCGGGCAAAAGCTCCATGCTTTGTATGAGTCGTAGCCAACATAAAACCTTGTTGATCTTAGATTCACGGCACCCAGTTTCTACAGTAATATTTCTTCCCGCCGCCATCTTGGATGACAGAGATATCTGCGTGATAGTAGTCAAAGGCCTCTTCTGCATATGACCTGTTAAAGAAGTGTAAAACTTCTGTGGTCTATCAGCGAAAAACTTGGCCAAGTGATTTTCATCGGCTCTTCGGTCGGCCAATTTTTTACCATTAAGAGAGTTTTGTAAAGACCGAAACAAATGGTAATCAGAGGGTGCAAGGTAGACGCATTAAAACTTGTCAACCAAGCCGGTCACCGGCCTTTGACCACGATCGTTTGCATTGGATATTCTCGTATTTAATCCATTTTTCATCCAAAAATGGTTCCATTTCGTAAGGATTCAGATTTCTTTGCGTTAATTCATGTGGTACCCAAACATCGAGCTTCTTTGAGTAGCCTGCTCATTTCAGATGATTCCAAACTGTCATACGGTTGATGTTTAGTACGTCCGCTATTTTTGGACAGCTTCCCTACCGTTCTTGCTCCATCAGTTGCAAAATTTCATCAAATTTTTCAGTGACAGGCCGACCAGGGCGAGGTACATCTTTTACATCGAAATTTCCGGAACGGAATCGAACAAACCTCTTCTTGGTTCTGGTGTTTACTCACAACATTCTCACCGTAAACTGCACAAAATTTTCGGCTTATTTTTTCTTTGTTTTTTTTATAGTAAAAAAGCATCACATAGCATATTCATTCAGATATTTCACTCATATTCAAATCAGTATAACTTTTAACACGAGTAATAAATTACACAGCTATCTTGACAAAAAATATAGCCTGACATGTCACCTTTCAAACACGAGCTCATTTGACTCAATCAGATCAGTATTTAAAGATAAATGGACACCAACACCATCTAGTGACAGGAAACCGCGAAGACTTTTTATTGACACATAACATATTTAAAGACTTTGTATGCCAGTCTTCCAAGCTCCCACCATTAAAGTCCAGATGTATTAGCTTCCTCATCGGAAAATTTCAGGCATCATAAACATTCGTGGTATTTACAGCAAGCGGTTAGCTATAGATAATCATCAATTCAATAACACCATCTCAATTCTTGCTGGATCTTCAAATTTTCATCTATTTACTTCAGACTCTGCAAGACTTACTACAGTCTTATCTTTCCCGGGTAATCTTAGTTGAAATGCAAATTATGATGTCTTGATGCCGCACACTAAATTTTCAATTCCATATCCACGGTCCTCTTCGATGCACTAACAACAGTGATACCAGATAGAGGTATATAAACTACCTGTTCTCTAAGGCTTGCTGCATTTAATACCGGGCTTTCACTAGATGCAGGCATTCTTATTGCGTAAGGTCTCAACACATCACTGTAACTCATCAAGGAAACCTTTCTCAAGTCCAACATCAAAAGATGCATCTACACTGTCTCCAGGTTAAACAGAAAACACGTAGAATTTAAAATCTTAAACTTTGCTGAGATGCTCCACCCCAGTTTCTTGTTGAACAAGTCATTACTCTCACTTCCCTTGGCATAATTTTATGACTTTCATGTTTACTTAAACAATACAACCTTTTCACTCATGTACAAGGATGATAATAACTACTCACTCACTGTGTCAAAGGTTTCTTAAAAGCCACTCAGTATCTTCATTATTCTCGAAGGACATTTCATTTAACTACTAAACTTTGCACCAACACAAAAGTACCACAATCATCTCTCTTTCGCATGAGATGTCCGTCATTAGGCTCTTGTTCATTTTATGTTCTGGGTACAGGAAATTTATTCCAATTTCACAAACGCACACATAAAAGAGAGAGAGAAAAAAAAAGCGGAACAAGGACCTTTCACCGGAAGCGAAAAACCCCAGAATTTTCATGTTTAGTGACAATAAAAGTAATCGCACACTACTGCGCTAGCCTTAGGCAGATTACCATCCCCAACATCGGTGTGTCAGTTAGTTGGTGGTCGGTAGCTTTCGAGCCATTCATAAAATGGGGATAATAATTGTAATTGTCCTGTCAAGGATCGTTGCTACTGAAAAGGACGCAATTTCTCATTCTTCATCCAGGTCCAGCTTCGTCAACACATCCGAGTTAAGCCATCGCCATTTTGTGGCTTCTAATGTGCCTAGCACACAAAATGACTCACCATCTGACTGACAGTATGACCAACAAGCTAGCCCAGAGAATTTAATGCGGCGTAACAGGACAATTTTAAACGAACAAAAACTCAACTCCAGTGTGACATGAAAGTCAATATTAATTCAGTCATGCTTCGGTCAACAGAAATCGAATCATCCAATTTCTAAGTCAATTTCTAGGCCAACAATCCCAATTACCTTGAAAAAACAAACCACAACCCACCGATACCATGCCTTTCGAATCTATAATTTAAATCATTGGTCTCATCCACACGTACGAATACGAAACCGAAGGGCTAGCTAAAAGGTCACCCAGCTGCTTGAATGCGCACCTTTATATGAACATAACATATATCCCCTAATTTGGCCGACAAATTCCAAAAACAAATATTTAAGGGAAGTAAGGACCTACCATATATGAATGCCAGTATCCTTCCTCCCCCTTATTTTCTGCAAACTCATTCATTTTAAGCTTATTTTTTTGTTTTCTCTTTCTTTACAGATGTCCGCATGGTACCCCGTCACGTGTGCCACTTATACCCTCATCTCCAGGAGGTCGGAAGAACTCCCCAACTACTACCGGCAACAAAAGCCTCCTCGACACACGAAAGATATCATCTGGTGGCAGCAATGGTAGTGGTAGTAATACCACTAGTCAACGGAGAAGAGTTCGGCTAATGACCACAAACAACTCCAAGGGTAGCCACACAAACAATTGCTGTTTGGACAGCAGTTGTAATCTGCATACGGATCATACAGAGGACGAAGATGATGACAACGAGCATGACAACGACAACGACAATGATGACGATGACGACGATGAGGACAATGACAATTACGATGAGGGCAACGATGGATCCCCTCAAGTGCCAATCACCATTGTACTGTTGATACTTGTCGCATACATTTGCCTGGGTACAGCGATCTTTGCATTCTGGGAAAATTGGAGTCTCATTGATGGTGCATACTTTTGCTTTGTCACCCTATCCACCATTGGGTATGGAGATTTTATGCCTCAGCACACATTTCGAGGCCCAGATGTCCAGCTATTTGCTTGCTGTGCATATTTACTACTCGGACTCGTCCTAGTGGCCATGTCCTTCAGTATATTGGAAACACAACTCATGTGGAAATGCAAACGCATTGCAGTCAGATTGAAGTTGGCTCGCGATTGATGGTTGCAAATCGTTCAGTATTTATAAATCACAACCACAATCAAAGCAAGATCTGTAAATATACATACATACTTACACACACCATACACAAAAACATAGGCTAGGACTTGAAGATAGATACTTGTACTCTAGGTGATTAAATATTTTTCTTTTGCTTTTTACTTGTTAAAAATAAGAGTAACTAATAAAGACCATAATATGTTAATAACGAAAAAAAACAAAGACATCAGACGATAGATGGAGCTGCATTCGAATGCGGTCTTCTAGAACCGGCCTGGGCTAAAAAAAAAAAAAACCAACAACAAAAACAATGGCATTTATTGTAATCCATAAGCTAAATGAAAACTTTTGTAAAAATACATACAAAATATAAAACTGTACTAAAACTGCTACGGTTATGCGATAATAAATCAAAAAATTACAATTTTTCATTGACGGTAATGGTGCAGTGTTTTATTGGGTCCAGTAGATCTAAGGATTGAGGTAAGGTTACAGTTATGGAGAAATCCGCTCTTTGCATGAAATGAACCACCTTTCTATACTTTTATTATAAAAACATGCGCAATGCGCCAAACACTATACAAAAAAACGCATTCCGGTGTGACAATTCACTTTGTAAACGCAGTCCATCACACGATATTACAAAAAAAGATCTGAAGACACTTCAGAGTTCAGTGGTTTTATAAGTGGACGTCTGTTTCAAAATCCAAAACTGAAAAAGGCTGATGAAATTACTAAAACTTAAAGTAAGCTAAAATTACTGGGACGATGAAGCAGGGATTAACTCAACCTCATCTGTCTCAGCTACTGATATCCATTTAGGTATAAAAATCTATTTTTTGACCACAAGATATTCGAATTCTCCTATGCTCCTTGCTTTAAATGAACTTCTGCAGCTACTTTTGAAGTCCTCAGATAGAGGATATTTGTGCTGAACGACCTGGACTAAAATATGTTGGCAGTATTACGAGTGCAGAAGCAGAACTGTGCACGCAAGGAGCAACTTCCAACAAAAACGTGAGGGTAGTTGAACTATGAACTCTGTTCAGCATTCTAAGAGGAAACACTTAAGCACAATACACACGGAGCAACTGGAAAAAAAACTAAACTGGTTGCGAAACGGGTTACAGACCAGTTACTGACTCAGCGGTGACTTGACTCCACACACGAGGAAACTCATCTCCAATCAAAATCTCTGATTCGTTCAGTGTCGTCATGGATATCGGGCGTAAGGTGTCTTCGGCAGACTTGAGCGATTATGAAACCATCACATTGTATTACTATCTCAGGAGAAAGAGAAGAAAAGTAAGAAGGATTTGGGTACACCCATACCTTGAAAACAATTTTCATAACCGTTTGTTTTTTGCTGCTAAACAGTTAGAACTTTCTGATTCGAAATTTTTAGCACTCTACAAAATGACTAAAGAAAGTTATTTGGAACTTGTTGAAAGTAGTTTCCCCTGCAATCCAGAAGCAAAACACCAGCATGAAGGAGTTCGTTAAAGCTGAGGAGCGGCTCAGGTAAGAAACAATGAATGTAATTAGAATAATGAATATAAACATAATTAAAAGTTTGTTATGTATTTGACAAGAATGATTTTATTCCATATTATTCTGTGAATCTGGTCGAACAGCTCCGGAATAGTTAGCCGAGAGTAGTGAAAAAGACGCATCAGCTGCCTCTAGCGAAGTATGTATAGTCCCCAATTCAGTCAGTGGTGAGAGGAAGCATTTCAATAGAAAATGAATTATTACTCGTTGATGGTCATGAGGAGGAAAGACGCGTGCATTTGGCTGACAGATGTTATCCACAACATCCAAGGTCTTCCTCTTAAACTGTCGCACTTCTTGATCATCCATTTGGGGGTGGCCGTGGTGTAGTGGTATATGCATAGACCTCTCAAGCAGAGGGTCGCGGGTTTGAATCCCGTGCGAGGCAATTCTCTGAAAAAGTCTTTCCCGTCGGCGTCAATTCTGACATGAAGGCATAACACTGATATTGGAGTCGTTGCTGGTTGAGCTAAAATGTAACGAACTAACCACTAGCACGTACTAAGACCCACTGGTTTAGGATGCACTGGCTCCAGTTTGAAAACCACCTCTGGGAAAAATATCGAAACCTAATACACCTCAATTTCAAGCTACTACACCACCAGCCCGCGCCTTGGTGAAAAGCCAGTAAAAGGGTATTCATATCCCCTTCGTGCCGCTTGGAGTTATACAAAAAAAAAAAAAAATTATGTTTTTACCTACTTGTATCGTTTTTACAATCGTTTATTGCTGTATTTATGAATTACAGATGCATACTTGTAACACATGGACTTGCAAAATTCAACTTTATTTATCAATATAGTTGCCTTCGAGGGCGATACACTGATTGAAACAATTTTTCAATCTTTCGATACCAGTTTTGTAGTACGATTTCGGCTTAGCCTCAAAATAGGCCTCTGTTTCGGAGATTACTTCTTCATTGGTCTTAAATCTCTTCCGGCGAGCATTCTTTTGAGGTCTGCGAACAGGAAATAGTAGCTGGGGGCCAAATCTGGTCAATACAATTCGTAGCCGGATTCATTCAATTTTGACATCGTTTTCATCGACTTGTGACACGGTGCATTGTCTTGATGAAACAGCACTTTCTTTTTCTTGAAATGGGGCCGTTTTTCTGCGATGTCGTCCTTCAAACGCTCCAATAACGCAATGTAATAATCGCTGTTGATAGTCTGCCCCTTTTGGAGATAGTCGATGAAAATTATTCTATGTGTATCCTAAAATACGGATGCCATAACCTTGCCAGCCGACTGTTGAGTTTTTTGTCTGCTCGCCACTCAGCTGACTTTCGACTTGACTCTGGTGTGAAGTGATGGAGCCAAGTTTCATCCATTGTCACATACCGACGCAAAAATTCGGCGTTATTGCGGTTGAACAGCTTTAAATACTCCTCTGAATCATCAACACGTTGTTGTTTTTGGTCGACTGTGAGCAAACGCGGCATCCACATTGAACAGGGCTTTCGCATGTCCAAATATTCGTGTATGATATATCCAACACGCTCTTTTAATATCTTCAGACCCTCAGCTATCTCGATCAATTTCACTTTACGGTCATTCGTAATTATTTTGTGGACTTTTTTGATGTTTTCATCTGAAACAGCCTCTTTTGGACGTCCACTGCGTGCATCATCTTCGGTGCTTGTATGGCCACTTTTAAATTTTTCAATTCACTTGCGAATGGTTCGTTCGGCTGGTGCAGAGTCCGGGTAACACTTATCAAGCCATTTCTTTGCATATCGGATGCATTTTTTCCCATCAAAAAGCAATGATAAATCAACACACGAAATTGCTTTGAATCCATTTTTTTTTTTCACAATAACAAAAGTTGCTTCACTCACAACGCTATATCTCGAGAACTAATCGTCCGACAGCTTTCAAATTTATACACGTATCTTTTGAAGGTTGGCACTAACTGAAAATGGTATGGATTTAATTCAAGTAGTGCCCTCTCTTAGATGCGGCAAGGACCAGCCCATGTATTATTTGGAAACTGGAGTAACATTTACATCGATTGCTGTCTATTTTGCTAGAGGAGACTCTACTACAAATGTATCGTAGCAAAGACAACTCAGGAGATTTGAGACGTACTTCATCCAAAAAACATGGCTGTTTGAACAAAGGACGAGTGGATGCAAATAGCGAAAAGATTTGACTCGCTCTGGAATCTACAAAACTGCATAGGTGCCATCGATAGAAAACATGTGCGTATCGAAAAATTTCCCATGCCTGGCTCCGCTAATTAGAACTACAAATTATCTCGCTGGCTTGCAAGATGGTATAGTACTTTCACACTTATTGAAACGGGCTATGCAGGAAGAAACAGTGATGAAGGCATATTCCGTGCATAAGCAAAAAAACATTGGATTCAAAACGATGGGTTTGGGATTCCTCCTCTCACACCACTAAAATACGATGCAAGTAGTAGTCCGTTTCCCTATTACTTTGTTAGTGATGAAGCGTTCCCATTTTCACGATATCTGATGAGACCCTATCCGTCAAGGATATTTGATAATGTGAAAAGAATATTTAACGGTCATCAAGGCTTCTTGAGTTCTTTACAATTTTGTAAGAAAACGAGAAAGAATGCAGTACACGTTAATTAATGCAATTGTTGAGGTACATACCACAGTGTTATGATTGATTCCCGGTAACTGTCAAGTTGGGAATAACTTTGAATTCCGACTAATTCCAAGACAGAGTTCGTTCGAACTCCAGGTAGCGCTTTAAGAAGCAGCTAAATGTAGGAAATTGAGTGGAAAGTTGAAGTTGAGTTTTTTCACAAAAAAAAAAAATAAGAAAAAATTAAAGGAAAATCTTCCCCGAAGTTGGAAACCGCAACCAAAAGAAATAAGAAAACAAGATTTTCCACAACGTTAGAAGGGCACCGTTGCAGCTCGACGATTTATTTAAACGGAGTTAGGGGTATACTCGTCGGTAGAGTGACCCGCTATTTTGACTGTCCCGAAAACGAAAAATTAAAATCTAGTAAGGGTGGCGTGTCTTGTCTTTCCTCGAGATAATTGTGCACGCGCGGCCTACCGGAGTCTCACTTCACAAACTTTCATAAAAATGCTAAACTAATTGCACTTCACTATACTTAGCTATATTCCTGGCAGTTCTGGACCCCTTTTGGTACAGTTCTTCCTTCTTCGTCCTGTCACTCCTTTTTCCAAATTTTCCGCAACATTAGGTGCAGATGAACACGTCTTGAGACAGCTTCTCTTCCCGCAGAATAACCATAACAACAACTCTCGTGCAGGTAATCTCAGAGGCTATTTCGCCACTGCCTGGCAGTAGAAATACATGACACAATAGATTACAACTATTCACATAATTTTTTAATTTTCAAAATCTTATTACAAATAAAAATGTCTAAATGGAGTTTCTGAAATCAATAGGCATCCCGACATGCAAACCAATAGACGACTGGCAACAAACTGTTTTTTGTAAATCGCAAACGAGTTTTCCATTAATAGCGTCGTGTCGTCCCATGTGATTACACAGGGTATGACTCAAAGCAAACTAGTTGCCAATTCGAATCACTGATCAGTTTTTTTCCATTTGCTCCGTCTGCATTTTGCCTTAGGTGGAACGGTGAGACAAAACATGTAGCGGAAATACCAAAACCGATAAAGTGCGTCCTTAGTTAGATTTAAAGAGCTCTCAACTTTGTTCAATAAAATGATGACAGGCGATCGAATATCCAATCATTTAACGGAGAGCTTCCTTGCTTCGCCATAGGCGACACGAGAAAATGCAACTAATACAGACCGATGAGACTAATGTCGCATACTGTGAAAATGTACAAAGTGCTATCGTTGTCGACTGTCTGACAACCCAATACCATTAAGCTTCATGCGACTATGTGTGAGCAAGGACGACATATGGTATGACGCGATTCAAAGTTTACGGAAAATGAGGGAGAAACATTGAGACGCTTCTTTAGATCTGCATTGCTTTCTCAGCCAACACAGCAGAGTTTGGTATCACTTATTTCAAGAACTTAGCAAAAGTGTGGTCCCCTGTCATGATGCCAGTAATAAGCTTACAGTCTTTCTTACCAAGTAACAGCAGGAAAGTCGCTGAAATCTTAGGGACGTCGGGAAGCATTCGTTTGGTCAGCCGGAAACTTGGAGAATCATGCTATATGTACCTATGCTCATATGAAACTCAATTGTCAATGGAGGCCCTAACCGGGGACGCAGACAGTCCTAAGGCTGCTTCGGTTACTGAAAACTGTCTGCTGAGTGTAGCCAAGCAAGTTTATTGGCATTGTGATTTAGGAACCAAACAATACTCAGCGAATTTAGCCTTCCGGCTGCGTTGAGTGAAGTTTTGCATTCTGAAACTGGCTTGGAAACCGTACTAGGGTTTTACAAGTCTCTAAGCACAGCTTGGCTGTCGTTACAGATGAAAATACTTTGCCCTCCATACCAATTCTTCGTGACGATTATTTCTTGTTTTTCAGAAGTATCCATTGCTTATTCACACAAACTCTAATTCCTAATCAAAACCGAATTGAAATATTCTCATACGAGAACCAACTGTTAATCGAAGCCTCAACCGAGGACGCAGTTAAACCCAACGTAAGTTCGAGTTCTGAAAAACTCTCCTCTGAACCTTGCCTGGCAAGTTCTTTGGCGATTTCATTTCCCGTGGTCCCATTGTGACCTTGGACCCAAACAAGGGTCACTAAATTTAGCCTTCTAACTGCGTTCAGTGATATCTTGCATTCTTGAACTAACTTGGAAGTCGTAAGAGGTTTTAGCAAACTTTTAAGCGCAACTTGGCTGTCGTTACATATACAAATATGACGTACTTAACAAAGACACCAGCGCCTATATTGGTTTTGAAGCCATCCGTGATTCTGGCTGCATTCTTTTCCTGGCTCAAATTCTCGCCGAATACAGCCCTGGGCACAAGGAAAGCCGATTTCGATTTTTTTTACCGCATCAGTTGTCATTGCATGAGATGCCTTTAACTCCAGAGTCACAAGACAGTCGACGCACATTTCCATCAATGCTCCAGTGCATGTTGTACCAAAGACCTTTTCTTTTTAAATGGAAGAGGGCTTGGACATTGCAGCATCTGATATGAATATCAATTGGAGGGAGATTCACCAATGTGTTTCCAGGTAAATTCAGCAATAACGTACTTTCGCGACAACTTATTTCACCACACAACGGATTCAGAGGACCTTTTTCGGTGGCAGGTCCTATATCTAACAGCTTTTTTGCACTGTCGACAGCGTTTAGTCCATATACATAAGTTTGTTATCCAGAACTATACCCAGATATGTACTTAGCTTCTTAAGGGAATTTGTATGGTGTTGCCCTTAAGCACTAGATAAGTCAGACCAGTCAGCTTCTCCTTCTTCTACTGAGCGCGCTGAGTCGAACAAGATGCAACATAACGTTGAAGGTAGAACGCCGCCTTGCGAGGAATCCCTATTTTCCCGTGCCTTTACGTATTGGCCGAAGTCAGCATCCGTAATTAGTTTCCTTATTACCAGCATTACTTTGATCCACAAAACTGGTGATCCGTCTACTCCATGTTGTCTATTCGAGTTACGTATGCCGTCAAAAGTTGCGCTGTCGAAACACCCTCAGTGTCGCGGAGGGAATAATAAGTAAGGCTCCACTTATGCACAGACATGATACCCTTTAGATTTTGGTTAGTTTGTTGCAGATGAATGCATTGCTTAAGGCCGTCTACCAAACAATCACCCCACAGGTGAGTATCAATGAATGGCAGAGGCTCTATGGTTGGACAAGATCAAGATCTACTCCCAATCCAGTGATGCAGGTTAATATGTTGAAATTTTGCTGTAAGAGTTCCTTAATGGTATTAATATGCTTACCTCTGAGACTTCTATAGCGGATGACGTGCAATCACTCTGCTACCACCCACTTTTAAGTATATCAGCAGTTCATTAACCACTAAGTTCCAGAGAAGGGGTGAACGGACACCTCCTTGTGGAAAACTTTGCTGGCATATAATCAACTCCCCAAGTGAGACATCTATCTTCAGAGTTGACAGTGCATTTGCGATTGCCGATGTTTAGACGTTGTTAAAACAAGAAATGCTAAAATTGTGTTCCTCTACAATGTAGAGATTGTTTCATGGGGCTAGCAATTAATGTATTCTAGATCGTATATTGATGCCAATCAGTCATTCTATAGTTTTCAGAAGAAAGGATGTGGATTTATAGGTCTGAGGTCCTTTGGGACAACATGAGAGCTTATGCTAATGAAAACTACATTAACTTCTCTCCATGACAAGAGATCATTTCTGCGCATTTCCTTATGATATTCACTAGCGTTGGCAGGACATTTGTAGCTCAACAAGTACTATACCATCCGTCCCAGGAGACTTGTACGGTTTGAAGCTATCCAGGGTCCAGAGCACCTTGCCTCATGTAATCAGACCGTAAATTTTAGTTGCGGAAGCAGTGATTCTTCTTTGGTTTTTATCGGCTGTAAAAACGGAGCTGTCTAAAATGTGAATTTACAGTAGCAGGTTGAGTGATCCATCCCGTGAGGGCGTTCAAGAGTCATTCCCTTGGGATTGGTAGGATGGAGGATTTTTCTTAACCGCGATTCTTCCGAGGTTTCTGTAATTTTGTCACAGAATTCCTCAATTATTTTTTATATATTTAGAGGGATTTCTTATATATGTTCTAGTAAGTCACCTACAGCGTCCAACACATTGGCTTTTTCTTGACTCTAGGTTTAATAAGAGGGCAAGAAGCAGCCATAAAATCTAAAAAATCTTTGACACTCATGTCAATTTCATTGGTGTTGCATGGGAAACTTAAGAGTTCAGAGGAAAGTAGTTTTTAAACTGATGCTCACAAACTCTCCTAGTATGGTGCATATTGGTTGATTTAACGCTCTCAATAGTTTTGATGTCTACGTACAGACATATACAAATGATATAGCTGTACTGGCTGTTGGATCATGCCCAAGAGCTATCTGCTGTGGCCGACAATAAGTCCACTAAAAATGGGCTTTCAATCAATCTTTAAAAAATTAAGGTTGTTCTCTTTATGAGAAGGTGGAAGCCGCCTCGTGCTCGTCTAGAGCTTAAAGGCAACGCTTGCCGTATCTCCAACTAATCTGCGTATTTGGTTGACATCCTACACAACAAAACTCTTAAAACTTAACATGTCACATCGAGAACGTCCAAAGACCAGCCGCCCTTCTGGCACTATATTTGAGGTTTGAGGAAGGACATAGGACTTGTTAGCGAGTGAATCTTCAGACTCATCTGGTTCCACATGACTATACTAGTGATCGGTTATCGGCTGGCTTTTATGAGAATACGTCGCTCGGTTGCACGCCTGTATCCTCCTTCCTCTAAATGTTCATATCATAGGCTGCACACTCAAACTCAACTTCCGTTTAAAAAAGACTGGTCTACAACTCGGACGATCATCAAGATTACCATTGGCGCCGACCCTCTAATATATAGACATATCATCTGATGCAATGACACCAGGACTCCTCTTGCTAAAAAATACGAAATCTACGTACTTTGTGCCCAGCCATGTTTTCGGTCGTAATTTGGGCCAGGAAAAAATATTAAAAAAAAATTCTAAATTACGACAATTTTAGAAAACTAGCATCTGTCTTCGAAGCGGAGTTATATGCAACCTTTATGGGAACAAACTATATTATGAAGAATCCGTCAAGTGAGCCAGGCATCTGCATCTGTAGCTACAGCCAAGCTGCGCTTAAAGCTTTTGGCTAGTGTGAGAACACAAGATTTCACTGGAGGAAGTTGGAATGCTGAATACATTGACTCTTTTTTGCTCGGCGGTATTAGAACTGCCTGCCAGAATCAAGACGATAGATCTTAAAACTTTGTTGACCGCCTTTTACCACTGTCAGGCTTATTCGAGAATGCAAACTTCTCTGAATACATTCGGAAGTCACAAGTCAATGAGGCTGTTTTGATGCTGGTCCACAGTGGGATCAGTTGAAATGAAATCGTCGATGATTTTGCTAGGCAAGGTTAAGAGGAGAGTTTTTTAGGGCCTGATTCAGCGTCATCGGTTAAGGATTCCATTGAAAGTTGACTTTCAAGTATAGTGAGCATGTTTGTCCAGGTTGCCGGCAAACGAATGCTTCCCGAAATCCCTAAAAAATCATCAATCTTTCTATACTATGCTCTGCTCCAGTAGAAATGAATACAGGCTGCTTTCCGGCGTCATGATAGGACACCTACCTTTGGCTAAGCACTTGATTGTACTAGAAACAAGAGACCCAACATCCTGCGGCGCTTAATGTGAAATTGATGACGACCTCGAGGCTTAAGCTCTCAGCAGGGTGTAGGAACTCGACGCTGGTATTCTAGGTGCTTCATTACTGAGCCAGTTAGTCATCTTTCGTAGCAATATGTAGCAAGTACAAAAGGCTAGTTTCTTGACTGAGTGCCCATATCCCTATTTATGACTGAAGGCTTTTTACGCCGATATGTGAGCAATATTATTCAAAAGTTGAAGGACATACTAGTACTATACACTAAACCAGTTCTTTAAGCTATCTTTCTTCCGTTTTCTAAGAACAATAAAACAAATTCAAATTCAACAAATTAGTAAACATTACTAGGTGGGGTGACAATTAACCTCCTTAGGAATGAAAAAACTTCTTGATCCCGTCCGTAAAGTAATTTTCTGGAAGGTGGATGTGACAGCAACTGGAGCCGTAAGTCATTGATTTAGAGCGATGCTCTTTTAAAAACAAAATTTTTTTCGCTTCACGTGAGGCCGTTTTGCAGCGATTTCGGCCTTCAGTCGCTCCAATAATGCACAGTAATACTCGCTGTTGATGGTTTTTCCTTTCCGAGGTAGTCCACGAAGAGTATGCCATGACAATCTCAGAAAACCGACGCCATAACCTTTCCGACCCATCGAGCCTCCCTTGACCACTTCGGAGCACTCGTGCCGGCTTCAGTCCATTGACGGGCACTCATTCTGTTCTCTGGTGTTCAACAGTTACCAATCGACGCCAAAAGTCCGCCCGATTCCGCATCAGCAAGTCCAAACACTCTTTCGAAGTTCGTTCGTGTTTTTGGTCAGGAGTGAGTATGCGCGGCAGGATAACTTTTTCATATGCAGAATATTGCCCAAAATATGGTGTGTGGGCTCAGTACTAATCTTTGTGGTATCTGCTAGCTCGCGCACCTTCACTTTCCGGTCAGCCAACGCCATTTCACTTTTTTTTTTGACATTGTCCTCTGTGACTGCATCGGAGGGTCTGTTTCTGCGGACTTGAACGGTAGTGGAGTTGCGGCCACCACGAAACTCTCGAAACGAATATTTGATTGTATAATCTAACGGAGCATTAGCCCCATAATATTTATCCAACTTTTCTTTTGTTTCCTTCTCCGTCTTGCCTCTCAAAAAATAATGTTTTATGAGGGAACGAAAATCGTTTTTGCCATACTCAACATGATGCCAAACACATCAACAACAATCAGCTGTCAAAACAAAACTAAAGACAGTATCGCACTGAAATTTGGCATGTCTGCCTAAATATAAATGGACTTTAAGGCACTATAACCTTTTTTACAATAGCAGCGCATTCTGGCGGTCAAGGAGGTTACTTTTCACTTCAGCTAGTACTATGCCCAAAACACCTTGATCATCGTACCGAGTCAACTCAACAAAATCATCCTTTCTGTACAACGCCTACCAGACCATCGCCCCTATCCACGGACTGATTAATTAAAACGAAACGAACTGTTTCGACTACTATTCAGACCACTTTTCCACTTCTCTCTGAGCTCAAGGGCTCTTTGATGGATTACCCTCTTCATTTCCATATCTCTAACTTCTACAAAATCTGAAGAGTGTTTATTATTCAATGGATAAATTCATCTTTTCATTTGGTTCAGCATCCATTCAATTGGATACATCTCCATCAACCCCTCGAAGAGGATTTTAAATCTGATAAATACAAAAAAAGTGAGAGAAAGCGTGTCTTCGTCCTTAATAGCCTGCAGCGGGGGAATACTATTTACGGTGTATTACGGTATCCATGCACCGGCTATAAGTCGTTTCTGGTCTACTGACTGTGGAGTCACATCACGTCACAACATGCCAAGCGATTGATATGAGAATTGAGTTTGGAATTTTTTATACTTCAATTCTTCCCCCAGCCAGGGAAGCAGTTTCTCATCCTGGCGCACCCTAAATTCGAGTACATTAGGATGTTGTTTGTATATCGTTTGCAAGGCTAATTCAATTTGACCCAAGGGGATTACATACCTCACCATAAATATATCCAGAAAAAATAAATAAATAAACAAAAATACAAAAAAATAAAAATAAAAATAAATAAATCTCGAAAAACATCGAATGGAAGCCTAATTTTCCGGAATTATTTACCTCGGTTATTTGCAAATAATGTCATTTGGTAGGCGGGGTCCTGGAACATTAGTCCTTATTTGCATTACCATGTTTCATCGAATGTTTAAATCAATTTATTTATTGCCAACGGCATGTTGATTCACATGGAATGGGGGAAATTTAAAAAAAAAAAAAATTATATATACCATTATATATACCATTATATTATATATACCTCTAAAAATGTTTCTACTTCCCGTAATGAATGAATTCGTAGCGAAAGGTATTCGTGCTTAAAATTTAAATTTTTAAATTAATAAGACCTTTGTATCTTATTCATCTCGGACGGAAGGAAAGTGTAGCGGACATAGGAAAATTTGTCTGACGGAAGAGGCAAATCCATTTCATTGAACCGCCTTGAATTGTGGACATTTCAGGTTGTAAAATGTCCTTAAATTAAAAAAGCAAAATATGTTTTATGTTTAAATACTAATGAACGCTTTACGCTTTGTTTTCTTATTTACTTAACACGTTGACTGCAGCCATACAACAAGAAATACCACCCGAAAGTCAACAGTGTTTTTGTGTGTTAAAGGTATGTTAATGTCTAGTGTTTTAAATTTTTTTTTTTTTAATTTTTTATTTAAATAAATCCAGCCAATTCGCACTTTTCTGATTTTCATAAGCCCACTTTCAAACGTACTCCGAAATATCGTTATTTTTTCCTAAGCCCTACAAATTGTTTGTCAAAGGCCCTTTCGCGGTCTTTGTTTCATTTTCGTTATAACCTGCAAACATTCAAAACCAAAGTAGTTCGGTATCTCTCTTCCTTCCCTCTTTAGTTAATCTCCGCTTGCGCTGTGTGGAAGCATTTAAGGGGACCCGAAACCCAAAAAGAAAATGTCTTATTGTATGTGTCATTTTGAATAGAAAATTTACAAGGAGATCCTTGCCGGAGATCTACTTGGATCTGCACTTTAACTTGCATTTGGACTGTCATATGGGTCGGTACTTTAATAGAAACTTGAATCAGCAACAAGACCAGCTCTATGATCAGCACTAGGTTCAGCACTTGGAACAACACTACTATTGACCTGGTTATCAGTATGAACACAGTTACTCAACCTGTTCCACTCTTCTATTACGATTGACCTCTCAGACTTGCATCGGTCGTAATGCGGATTCAGCATTGCGTCAGTAACTATGTCAACAAACGGCTGGTGGATTGAAGCCATCAGAAAATACACTGAAGCTCAACCAAGGACTTTAATAATTTTTTTTTTTTATGGGAAGGTGAGAAATCTTCATAGACACTATAGGCCCGGAGCCTATAGTAGTGTGAGATTTTTACTCACAAAAAAACACCTCCCTTATGCAAGCCACGACTGAGTTCACACTCAACAAGCAGTTTTTCTATCGCACTTTACTTTGTTTTTATAAGATATCCTGCAGGCGATTTTCCATTGAAAATTCCTGTGCACTTTAAAAAAATTACGCGCTGCTAATCACCGCGCTAGATCAAGAGGCTTAGTCCTTTTCAGACGGCGCAATAAATTTGCCTCGTCGAGGATCTGTTGGACAGAAATATTCGTATGACCTTGTAATCGATTATTATGTTTTCGCGCAAACCTATTAATTTCGTTCTGAACGTTTTCGACTCCTAAGTCTCTGTGGATATCATCGTTTCTAATGTACCACGGCGCATTAACAATACCTCGAAAAACTTTGTTTTGGAATGTCTGTAATACATTAATTTTACAATTTTTAGTACAACCCCAAAGTTGTACACCATATGCCAAGATCGGTTTTAGCACTTGCTTGTATAACAGCAGTTTGTTCTCTAAGCTAAGCTTGGAATACTTTCCAATAAGCCAGTAAATATCTCTATATTTGATTTCAAGATCTTCACGTTTTTTCTTTACGTGTGCTCTCCATTTTAGTTTAGTGTCGAGTGTCATACCGAGATATTTGGCCTCGTTCGCGTAAGGAATTCGCACTGCGTTGATAAACACCGGTGGATTCTCAATTTTCTTGAGAGTGAAGTTGCCGTGGACAGACTTGCTTTCATTAAGCGCGATTCGCCAAGTCTTTGTCCAATTGTTAATCCGTGTAAGGGCACGTTGCAACTTGGCAGTTGCTTCTTCGACTGTTTTAGCCGTTGCCAAAATGGCAGTGTCATCAGCAAATGTGGCTAGGACAGTGTCGTCCGTTTGCGGTATATAGCAGGTAAAAAGCAAATATAGCAGAGGGCCAAGTACACTTCCTTGCGGCACCCCCGCCTTTATTGTCTTAAAAGTGGAATATTCGTTTCCGTGTCTCACACGGAAGAGTCGGTCTTCCAGATATGAACCTAAAATACAAGACAAGCTGGGGTAGGGCTTGTCGGAGTTTATATTTTAGGCCTTCATGCCATACCTTATCAAAGGCTTGCGAAACGTCAAGGAATGCGCTTGAACAGACTAACTTACACTCGATTGCTCCTTCAATTACATCGGTTATTCGATGCACTTGGTCAACTGTAGAATGTTGGCTTCTAAAGCCAAATTGATGATCAGGCAATAGGGAATTTGTGTCGGTAATTGGTTTAAGACGATTAAGAAAGATTCGCTCGAATACCTTCGATGTAATCGTGTGAAGCGATGTTGGTCTATATGACTTGACTTCAGTCAGCAGTTTACCGGGTTTCGGAACCATAATAACTTCGGCTACTTTCCACTGGTGCGGTACGTGCTCTAATCTAATGCTGGCATTTATAAGATAGAGCAGCTTTAGCAAACTTTTTTTTGGCAACGCTTTAAGTATCTCTCCCGTTATTAACTCATATCCAGGGGCTTTATCGGGCTTAAGCGTGTCTATAACTTTTCTAAGTTCCCTAAGTGTAGCCTTTTCTACTGGAAAGTTTGTCGTCACGTCTAGCGTATTGACATTCTCAGGAAGCACCCCCCCATCAAATGGTTTAAACGTTTCTGCAAGATGGTCGGCGAAAACATTAGCTTTTTCCTTATCTTCTTTCGCCCAGTCATCCTTATTAGCGCCACGTGTATTTGGGGCTTTCGAACACTTTTAACGGCTCTCTATATGGAGTAGTTGGTATCCTTTGTCGCTGTGAGTCAAGTTGCAGAGCCTATTGAAGGACGTTTCTCTGATTTCCGGTGGATATCTTATGCCGACTTTGGGAACGTTGTTCGATTCGCGGGGAGTGTTTTTCCAGGCCGCTTGCTGTATGACTTCAACGAAACGTTCAACTTCTTTTTCAAGTTGGGTTGTCTCTGTTTCTTAACCAAGGATTCGCACAGTGGGAGGACAACTGGAAAATGATCGGAGGAAAGATCGAAGCCCAATTCAACTATGACGTAACTAGCGTTTACTCCTTTTCCGATAAGACTTAGATCGGGTGTTTTGGCGACATACGATATTTAATAATTAATGAACAAGAGATTTCATCCCATGTTATAAAAAATTTCAGGGCATCTTGAATATCTTGAATGTAATGTGGAAATTAAGAAGTCGAGGTTGCAACCAAGGACCTGAATTTGATGATCTTGACAAAAGCTTTGTTTTAGCTCATAGTGAAGAGAAATCCATCCTAGTTGTCCCAGTTTTTACTTGCATTGCGAAAATAAATTTTTCAATTGGTCATGTCGAGTAAAAATTTTTGCACACGAAAAGGTGCTTTAGAGTTTGAAGGATTTTAAAAAAAATTTATAGACGGTTACTAGAAGGTTTTACTGTGTAGAGCACTTTACTCTGATATGTTCCTTTCTTAGATCATAACTTTACCTTTACCTGCTTGATCTACGCCATATTTGCCCTCTGCGTGGTTCATTTTGTTGTCATTGTTAGCCCTCAAAGAGTTTCAAAGAGAAATAGCAACCTCTTGCGACATCAAATATCCACTGATGCAAACTGTAATTCTTCTCGCTTGTGGTACCTCTCGATTTCAATCGATGTTGTAAGTGCAGGAAAGAGCTGTAATCGATTGCCTTCCTAGAAAAGCAACCTTTGTGACATGCTTCATGGAAAGAGAATGTCTTTTTAATAATATTATTCGAGGCCTCCAAAGTACGTGTCCCGCCCACAATCAGCTGAATTGTTATTTAATCGTTTATTTAAGAATGTGAAGCTATGACTTTTTCCCATCCTTCTGGCAATTTGTGGATCCCATCTGCGCCGGCTTTGCCGCCAATAATAAATCAAGCAAATTTTTGGTATTCTGCTCTGATGTGAACCGTATTTCAGTGAGGGCGTTCTGCATCGACCTAAACAAATGATAGTCAGAAGGGGCAAGGTCTGAGCTATAAGGCGAGTGGGGTAAGACTTCCCATCCATTGTTTTCCAAATAGTTCTTAACCGGAATAGCAACGTGGGGCCGAGCGTTGTCATGATAGAAAATGATTGCCTCGTGTCTGGTCGCATATTCCGGGCGTTTTTGGGCTACTGCTCTCTTCAAACGGATTAATCTTCGGTTGCCCATTGATGGTTTCACCCGGTTTAAGCAGCTCATAATACAGCACACCCATCTGATCCCACTAAATACAGAGCATTACCTTCGCGCCATGGATATTCGACTTTGCCGTTGATTTGGCCGGTTGGCAAAACCGCCTTTCGATGTCTCTCGGCTTGAGTTCATCTGGAACCCAATTTCCTTGCTTTTGAATATACCCAGCTGCTTTTAAACGTTTTGAAATGGCTGTTTGAGTGACACCCAAAGATTCTGCGAGCTCTTCTTGTGTTTGGCAACAATCTTCATACAGTAATGCTTCCAGTTCTTCATCTTCAAATTTTTTGGCTGCCCAGGACGTTCGTCGTCTTCCAAGCCAAAATCACCACTTTTAAATCGTGCAAACCACTTTTGGCACGTTCGCTCAGCTAGCGCATATTTACCATAAACTTTCACTAAAATGCGATGACTTTCGGCAGCAGTGCTCTTCATATTAAAGTAATGAGGAAGAACTCCCCGCAAAAACACTTTTTCAGGCACAAAGTTCGACATACTTGAGTGAAAAAAAAAAATTATTGTTGTTTACGCTTCAAATTAATGACATATACTGAAATGACGTACAATGACAGTAGCTTTCCAACGCATGTTCCAATGGAATAATACAAGTTACGCCATCTCTTAGCCAACCGCACGTTATAGACAGGTTATAGACCTTTCAAGTTGGCTTTTCAGGGTGAATTGCACCCCATTGTTGCAGCTTGTCCTTTTCACCATAACTTGTTTTTTAAAGATTGTTGATGGAAAAATACCGCGAATTCTATATTCACTGGACTTAGCTCAGTTGAAACATGTTTCCACATGGCGTTGTCGGTGAGCCTAATACATAAATTTAAAAGCAAATTCAAATTTTTTATTAGCGGTTTAAATAACAATTCATGGCATCTATTTTCTAAAAGTTATATCACGTAAATTTTGGCTTCGACTACGTCTGAGGTGGGCCGGTCGGAAGGTCCAATTTTGAGCGAAACGTTCAAGCATAGTGACTAGTATCTCGCGGATAACACGACTAATGTTGGCTTCCAAAGCATCAATCGTAGCTAGCTTATTCCTGAAGATCTGAGACTTTACATATCCCCAGAGAAAATAGTCCAAAGGTGTGATATCGCACGATCTAGGCGGCCAATTTACCGTAGCAAAACGTTAAATTTAGTGCTCCACAAAATGATTTCTCAACAAGTCCATTGTTTCAGGCGCTGTATGGCTCGTAGCGCCGTCTTGTTGAAACCAGAGCTCACCTAGACCATGTGCTTGAATTTCAGGAAGCATATAGTCCGTTAACATGGCGTGATAGCGGTTACCATTGACGGTAACATTCTGATTTGCCTCATTTTTTAAGAAATGTGGACCAATGATTCCACCAGCCCATAAACCACACCAAACCTCTGTTTTTAATGGATGTAATGGTAACTCCTGGTACTCGTTGGTTGCTCATCAGCCCAAATACGGCAATTTTGTTTATTAACGTATCCATTTAGCCAGAAATGGGCTTCATCCCTGAACAAAATTTCACGATAAAACACCGGATTTTCATTGAGTTTTTCCAGGGTCCATTCACTGAAAATATGACGCAAATGCAAGTCGCCTGCCTTCAATTCTTGCACAAGTTGAATTTTGTAGGCTTTTAGGCCGAGATCCTCACGTAAAATACGCCAAGTTGTCGAATATGCCAAGCCAAGCTGCTGAGAACGACGACGAATCGATCTCAGCTACAGCTGCTATAGTCTCTTCACTACGTGCTGGATGTGAGCTAACTGGTCGGATATCATCCACTTATGTAAACTGGAACTTAAATTTGCGAATGGTATTGGCAATAGTGGTTTCACCGCACCGTAAGTTCTACAAATCGCATTAAAAGCATTTCTTACAGAATGCTGGTTTTCAAAATACAGCTGAACAATTTGGAGATACTGTTGTGGGGTAAGTATTTCCGCGATGACTTGCCTAATGATAGTGAATAAAAATGATGGAGCAGTTTGATAGGAGTCAGGCGTTATCCGTCAAAAGAAGCCCATTGAAAATCAAAGCTCACGATGAATCACCTTATATTATAAGTAAAACATGAACTTCAATCGATATTAGAGCGAGGTGGGTATCAATTACGGAAATGGTGTGCGAATGCAGAAGACCTATTAAATGATATATCAATAGAGGATCGAAAGCAGCTTTTCCAACTCAAACAAGACAATGTTATAAAAACGATTGGGTTAATTAGTAGTCGTTTGAAGACACCTTCCAAATAAGTGCTATCCTGAAGGAAATTGGTAAGATCACAAAAAAAACGATCCTGTCTGACGTTGCAAGGCTGTATCATATGTTGCGATTAATCTATCCAGTGATCGTACGGGCTAAAATTTTCATGCAAGGACTCTGGAAAAGTAAAATACACTGAAATGATGCATTGCCACAAGACCTTCATCAATCTTGGATATCTTTTAGAGTATTTTTAGAGAATT
Source organism: Volucella inanis (assembly GCA_907269105.1). Classification (NCBI taxonomy): domain Eukaryota; kingdom Metazoa; phylum Arthropoda; class Insecta; order Diptera; family Syrphidae; genus Volucella; species Volucella inanis. The sequence continues at coordinate 129,529,781 of OU026157.1, forward strand.
TGCAAATTTGGAGCGAATATTAATCAAGCGGCACGTGTTAAACAATTCACTTGTTCATGCAGAGTTGCACGCCTTTTTGGAGAGCTTAGAGAAGGCCTACGGAGCTTGTTGTCAGGCTACTCTGTGCAAAATCAAAGGTAGCGCCTATTGATAAACAGCGCGTAACCTTACCCAGACTCGAATTGTGTACTGCCGTGATGATGGTGGAAATTGTTGAAAACGTCCGCCTGGCCACAAAGGAAAGGTTTAGAAATTATTACTATTGGACCGATTCAAGGATTGTCTTGCATTGGGTTTCAAATGTTGTAGTGCTGAAGGATGAAAATTTGCCACTACTAAGGTAGAAGCTTGGCCGTGTAGCTGAACTGCACAAATCTGAAAATGGAACTGTTCGAGATTAATTATTATTCCAACATTAATAATTACGAAGTCAGACGATAGTAGGAAGACCGGCGGGCGTTTAATCATTCATTTTAGTTGATACCGGGTCTTCGCCCTACCAGTGACGGTATCTTGTGAAAAGCGGTGGGGTGGCCCTGGTGTAGTGGTAGATGCATACACTCCTCAAGCAGAGGGTCGCGGGTTCGAATCCCGTGCGAGACAATTCTCTGAAAATGTCTTTTCGTAGAATTTGCATGTAGTTATATGAGAATCCCGTCGGCGTCAACTCTGACATGAAGGCATAACACTGATGTTGGATTGCTTGCTGGCTGGGCTAAATGTAACGAACTAACAACTAGCACGTACTGAGACGCACTGCTTGAGGATGCACTTGCTGGTCCCGTCCAGTTTGACAACCATCTCTGGTAAAAATATCGAAACCTAATACACCTGAGTTGGTGAAAACCAGTAAAAGGGTATTTATATCTCCTTGGTGCGCGCGCGGGATTTAAAAAAAAAAAAGGTGGCAGAGCAAAGTACTGGTCTTATCGTTCTTATATGACACCACCGTAGGTTGCTAAGATTTTTCAATTACAAGTGCCCAGTCCCTACCAGGACTTAAATCATGGGAATCAGGAGCCCCCGGATCTCGGTCCGCGTATGACTTGTTGAAGTAGGTACCCTTGTGGGAGCGTCATGATGGATTTGGTTTAAGCCTAAATCGCGGAAAGGGCCAATGTGCTTTCAACACATGTTCTGATTTGGTATTATACTATTAATGTAGGTAAATAATAGTTTAAGTCTTCTTGACAGATGTTCACGTTAAACCCAAGATACGTTCTGTAGTTTATACCGCATGTACAATTTTTCTTAGCATAAGTACCGATACGTTGATATATTATTTGAAAATGAACGTGCAGATGCAGGTAAAAGGTTTCAGCTCACACAAGTATAGTACGATTGAAATAGACATGCTCCTCTATTAAGATAATAGGTACGTTGGCTTCAAAAAAAAAAAAAAAAAAGGATAATGTACCTTCGGTCCGTAGAAAAGCTTCTTCAAGAAAAGCATGTAGTTTATGTGTGATTCCTTGTTTTGTTTTTTTTCAAGTATGTCTTAATCACTTAAATCGCTCACAACCTATGTCAGACTCCGTATGTTAACTGAACTTCTACTACTTTTTTGCCATTCAACATTCAAGATGAAACCATTCCGCTTGTATCTCCATTCAAACGGTATAAATTTATCTCTCCAACTATCATTCAAAATCCTGTTCAGACCGTAATACAAGCTATAAGCACACAGATCCTTCAACCCCAATGGAAATCAATAAATATTGGACATATTCGTGATATCTTTACTCTAATGGGGTAGAAAGGCACTCTTATTCGTATCTATTCGTTTGTGTCCCATCCATTTATGTCAATAAGAAGCTGAATACTCTGTTTTTGCTTCAGTCACCACCGCTACCATCAGGATGTCATTTCAATATTTTTCTTTTCCTTCGATTCTCTGTTTAACTCGTCCATTGATCCTTTGACTCCATAATAGACGTTGACTCTTCAGGCTTATTCAGAGAGGGATAGAAAGTGGACAACAAAAGTAACAGCGACAACAATAAAGAAAATCCTTTTTATTCTCTGTCATCTGGCATACCAACAAAATGTTTTCCCAAATAAACATGGCCCTTGTACGATTGCTGTTACCATGGCCTCAACCCCAGCAACATCTGCAACTCCACCTTCAGCTTCGGTCATCCCAATCGCTCGTGTATATCATCAAAAATAAATAAAGCATTTATCGTATACAAATTCGCTAGGGTGTCGTTATTCATTGCAATGAATTGATAAACACGATTTCCTGTGTCCTGTTTCTGTCCCGTCAGACAAACTTTTTTGACAAAACGCATCCCCGGCATACTCATCGTTTGCGACTATAACCCACTGATCCACCCTCTTTCAATTGAAATCGATGAAAGAGTTGGATAAACCACCCACTGCTGTACGTGGCACCTACACTTCTTCACACTCCACACTCCGCACTCCTCCCTGATCATTGATTTTTGAGAGTTGTGGGTGGCATCCACACTGCAAGTGGATGTGCATCACATAGAGAAAGTGATGCGATTGCAATATCACGAGTCATCGGATGAAAGCACGCTTTAACTCTGGCATTTGTGGATGCAGTAAGTCAATCAATTTTATATTAACTTACGTGATGCATTGTAGCATCCCGTATCCGTATAGTGAGTGTAGAGCTCCCACCAGCATCCCCCTCATTTTGGTAGCGTATGCATTTATTTATGTTCGCAACGGTAAAGGGTTTAAGTTATTTGCGTTTAAGGGTGCAGTAGAGAGCTTGCACAGACTGACTGAACTCTGCACTCGAGGTAAGTGGCTTTTAGGTCGAACGGTTGATGTGATTACTTGTTCTGTAAATGAATTGATTACAATTAATTGAATCACGTTATTCTAGTGCCGTATAATTGTTGAGCCCCAAACCGACTGTCAATCGGATGAGGTTTTAGTGGCCAATTCCCTTCTTCGAGTGGTTGACGGGCTGATTTTAACTTTTTTTTTTTTAACTTTCATTTGAAAATATAATAAGGATGCATTCATGGAACATGACCTGTTATTAAGGCTCCAGCGTATTCCTGGCAGTTTTCCTTGAACTCCATTGGGGATAAAAGTGGATCATTGATGTAGGGAGATCTTTGTAGTTCTAATGGATGATTTTTACAGCGTTTGGTTTTTAGTTGTCAGAAAGAAAAAACACTGGAAAATCATTACAAAGGCTGCACTTGACGCTGGTTTATCGGCGCAGACGAGTGAATTAACGTAATCCGTATTAACGTGTGACCGGTGCAAAACGAGAAATAAATTGCTCACCGAACTCATTTCTCAATTGGCACATCGATTGTATGTGGCATTTAACACCGTCTTTCTGGAACCATATGTCCACCAGGTTCAACTCGCGCATTTTCGGCAAAAAAAAAAAGTTCGAAATTATTGAACGATAGCAGGCGCCATTGACGGTAATTCATTGATGGTCTCATGGTCATCTTTGAAAAAAATACGGAGCAATGTTTACGCTGAACCATAAACTGCTCCAAACAGTGTATTTTTCCGTGTGCATTGGCAGCTCTTGTGTTATCTGAGGTTGCTCATCGGACCAAATATGGCAGGTCATTCGGCTTCAGTTCTTGCACGAGCCGTATTTTATAAGATTATAGATCAAGATCCTTGCGTAAAATCTTTGACGTAGTCGATTAACACAATCTCAATTGCTGGGAATGGCGACGAATGGGCAAATTACGGCCTTTAATAATACTGGCGGATACAGCAGCAATATTTTCCTCTGTACGCACTCTACGCATACGGATAGCAGGTTTGATGCCCAACTTAAATTGGTTGCTCAGTACTAACTTACTTATTTAGGTCCTCAGACCTATAATGTCTGTGGGGTCCCCTTACAGGGCACAGGGCTTTCACTCTGTTCTCGCGTGAAGTTTAATATTGGAGATATGATTGGGTCAGAAAATCTTCAAGATGTTTTGCAGACATCTACGAGTATTCACGAACGTTGGCAGCTTTCTTGTAGCATTCCAAGTGACGCACCCATAAAAAAGTACGGATTCAACATTGGAGAGGAACAGTCGTAGCTTGGTCTTTAGGCAAAGCAGCCTTCGCTTTCCCGATTCGGTTGATTATATCTAGTTCGGTCCCACCATCAGTAGAGACAATACTCCCAAGATATTGGAAATTCTCTTACATCTCCACTGGTTGCCCAAAAATCTCTACTTGGTTAGATGAAGAAGCTCCAAGGCTGAATGTTTTTTTACTTAGCCGTATAAATCATTTGACCAACGATTTCAGCTTCTCTCTCTATCCTTGTTGTCATTTGATGGAGATCCATGATCCTATTCCAGATTTTTGTGGAATGTGGATGTGTCCAATCCACTTAGGATTTCAAATTCCTCTGACAACCTTCCTTTATTCAGAACGTGACATTTGGATCCATCATATGTGGCCTTGATATTGTAATAGCAATCAATTTATCTAGGTTGGCCTTCGTGCGCAAAGCAATCCAGATAAATTCTCTGTAGACATTGTCGAACGCCTTTTCGAAGTGAACAGCAGGTGAAGTGGTGATCGATATTCTAAGGACTGTTCGATGATGATCCGCAAGGTGTTGATGTGGTCCACAACATGAAGATCCAGTGCGGAAGCTTGCTTGTTATATATCAAGGTGGTCTTTTATTCGCTCCATGGCGATTTTTGCTATAACCTTGGCTAATATACTGCAGGTAGCACGCAAATTTCTCTCCAGTTTTTGCACTGCTTAAGGTCTCAGGATGCAAGAGCTCACTCGATGTCGTTGGCGCCACTCGTAAGAGTTCTGCGGGAATACTGTCAAGTCCAACCCCTTTATTGTTCTTCAGATTTCTTCTCTACTGTTACTACGACCGGGTCATTCGGCGTTGGGTTGTCTTGGAGTCTACGATCTGCACCTGTATGTGATCTTACGGTAGCAACCATAATATGGTGGTCCCGGGCCATTTCTATTTCTGCACCCCTCTGTTAAGAACGTCCTTCAGACTGCGTTTAAATAGCCGACTGATTGCAAAGTGTTCAATTTGGTTGGAAGTTGTTTGTCTGTCCGTCTACACTCAACTGAGTTTTCGTCACGTCTTGTGCTCAAACATGAACTCTCCTATTACAAGGCGGTTGATGTTGCAAAAATCGACTTAACGCTCGTCATTGTCTTTGCGGTCACCAACACCATGTTTTCCCATAATATGCCTGAGCCCATCATTGTCATCTGTTAGAATAAGGTTCCGCCCATTGTTATCTTGCTAACTATGCGATTAGGAAGAAGTCCTTGCCAAATCGTTGATGAATTTACATTTTGGTCCAGTTAAACTACTGCGTATGACGAGCTACTATTTTTATGGGATCTATTGGTGTAAAAAAAAAAAACCTATCAGTGTCGCTTTTATTCATCATTTCTTGTTGAATTTGACCAAACTTGTGTTAATCTGCAGTCAGTTTCGTATCCAGGGATACGAACAGACTGTATGCTGTTGAGGATTGATCCGAGTTGTGCAACACCAGTCGGAACAGTTCAGAGCATGAAAATCGAAAACAAAATTTTAAGCCTCTGTAATCTGAATCAAGAGTAGCGTATCCTAGCAGAAAAACTAATCAGTGAGTACGCTGATATATTTGCTACACAAGACGGAGAATATGGGCGTACACAACTTGTTCAACACCACATTGATACCGGAGACACCCGACCAATTCGTCAACCTGCAAGACGTCTTCCATTGGCAAAGCGAATAGAAGTTGCCGAAATGGTGTCGAAGATGAAAGTTAAGGAGCTGATTGAATCGCAGAGCCCGTGGGCTTCTTTAGTGGTCCTCGTGACGAAGAAAGACGGCAGCACGATGTTTTGTGTAGACTAACGACGACGTCTCAACGATGTGACTAAAAAGGACAACTACCCACTTCCGAGAATCAATGACACTTTGGAGCGAAATGATTTTCAATGCTTGATTTGAAGAGCGGTTACTGGCAGGTAGAGATTGTAAGAAAACTCTCTTCACTGCAGGAAGTGGTGTTTGGCAGTTAACAGTGAGCCGTTTGGACTATGCATCAGTATGTCCATGAACGACTGTTCGTTCCGCCTATCTTCTAGTGACTAATGGAACGAGAATAAAATATCTGGAAGACCTTATTGTCATAGATAAGACATAAGAGGAGCTTCGAGAAGTGTTTGACAGGCAGCGCAGCGCTCATTTGAAACTGAACCCAGAAAAATATACCTTTTTCAGTCCGGAATTAATATATCTAGGTCACCTTATATCAGCAAAAATAGTAAGGACGGATCCACCACCGGATAAACACCAACTGAGAAGCTTCTTTGAACTTATCACGTATTATACAAGGTTCGCAAAGGATTTTGCTAATAATTCAAAGAGCTTGCACCAATTTACAGAAAAAGGCTGACAGTTCAACCTTATACCTGAATGGTTCTTCTTCCATAAGTAACTCTATGGACAAAAGTTCAGTTTTCGCTCAGATCTCACAGCTCTGAAATGGTAACCACAATTTAAGAACCCCGAAGGCCATGTTGGGAGATGGATCAGGCAGTTGCAGGGTTACTACTTTGAAGTGTAACACCGTAAGGAAAAACTCCACTCAAATGCTGATGTTCTCTCTCGTCAACAGTTTGGAGTCAAATGTGAACACTGCAACCGTAAAGAAGCGAAGAACGAGTTCGCTATCCAAATGATCAGGACTGAGCCAGTATATAGCGCGCTCAAGCGGTTAAGTAACCTTAAAATATTTGCTCCCAGCACGAGCTAGAAAAAATTATATGAAAAAGTGATAGGTACCGATGTACGTTGGTTTGAAATGTCTGTATGTTACAATGACTAGGAAATAGAGAGCTCGGCAGGGCATTCCACAAGCGAACTGTTCCGCTTAAGAACGAGCCACAATGTTTCAGAGTACGTCTGAAAGTGGGCTTGAGTGTATATTGATGGGCATCCATAGCAGATAATGCCTTCGAACCAATATTGGCCTGGAAGGAACATGAGGAAAGGCCAAGCTGGCAGGAGATATCAGATCGAAGCCGAACTCTGAAGGCGTAATTTGCACTGTAGGACTCGCTTGGTGTGCGAGATGATTTTCTTAAGAGAAATAGGGAAAGTGCAGACGGGATAACATCTCGTATGCAACTAATCGTACCGGGGTCCAGAGTCAGCCAAGTGCTCCAGGAAATACCTGACGGAATCTCAGGAGGTCATTTGGAAATAAAAAAGACGTTGGAGAAGGTAAGGGAACGTTTCTATTGACTAAGCGCAAAACAAGATGGCCCCAAAGGTAAAGCCATAAGGATGAATGCAATACTAATATACAATGTCGGAGCACCATTCAAGCGAATAGCCATCGGCACCATTGGACCGTTTCCCGAAGCATTTAATGGCAATGGCAGGGTATATCCTCTTGGTCTTGAATTACTTCAATAATAGGCCGAAAGTGTTCGCAATTCCAAATCAAGGTGCTAAGGCCGTAACAAAACAGATAGTCAACAACTGGGTGAGCAGATTTGGGGTCCCTTTGGATCTACACTATGTACACTCTAATCAAGCTCCAAACTTTAAATTAAAAGTCTTCCAGGAATTCTGCCAAGTACAACGCCACTATACCTTCAATCTGATGGAATGATCAACCGATTCAATAGGGCCTTGAATGAGCAACAGTCCAAAGTCGTCGGCAACTGCCAGCGAGACAACACGTAGCCCTCTTTTTAATGGCCTACCGAAATGCGGTCCATAGTTCAACAGGGCATACACCGAAAGGCAAATCAGCAAAATTGCAACAGGATTGGGAAGGTGCACACAAGACGTTGTTTACAGGAAGCTGCGTGGTAATCGAGGAAAATTGAAGCTGTTCCATTTTGATAGAATGTATCGTTTCAACGAAGCGATGAATAACGATATTGTTCTTGACGAACAACTTTAGGGAGGGAGCAGTGTGATATCCGAATATGAACAGCGTCATCTATGTTTGAATAGCAAAAGACTCAACCATCTAAGAACAGAGAATGGAAACATTTAGCGAATTGTCTAATAAAACATAAATTGAATGGAACGCTGGAGGGTACAGAATGTTCTCGTAAGATGTCAGGGGAGTAAACATATCACCATCCCCTAAGATATTCAAGTTAGCTCTAAAGTGGTAAAGTAAAAGATAAAGTAAAGTATACGTGGTTGCAATTGAATCGTGAATTGTAATTGTATTGAATAGGTCGATTGTATTGAAAGTAATAAGTTCTTTTGTTTTTGCTCTTTAAGTACTTTTGATTAATAGAAAGATATGCGAGCATATGGTATTTCCAAGAGCTATTTGACTTAAAAAAAAAATTGAGGATGATTTCGCCATTTGATTCCCCAAGTCTATGCAGAGGTTATCTTACCAGCATGATAGTCAAGCTTTGTATGGATCAGTAAAGCTCGCCTACATATAAAATCTACTTTCCATCTAAGTCTAAACCGTCTATTCTGACAGTTTATGTTGTAGAGCCTCGAGCACTTACCTTTAACTGATTTAATCTAAATACATATGCCACACTGAACAGTCAAATTTACATATTCACCTTCTGAATGGCGCTCAACTAAAGACAACACCATATGTTTGTACCTGCGCGCCCAACTCTCCCATTAAAAGGCTCCGCTCCTTCAAACATCTCGCACCTCTATTTGAATTTCATTTAGGAGTAACGAAAAGTGCAAAGAAAGTAAATCGTTGATGCTCTCTTAAAATTTAATCAAAATTAAATGAAAATTGCAAATTATTACAAGCCAGCTCAGTGGAGGACATAAAATTTGATTAAACATCCTGTGAGAGTGGTGTAGTTAGAATTGTGGAGTGAGAGCAGAAGAGAAAGATACACCACTTCACAAGCCAGTGAGGCAACCAGAGTGGAAAACGACCAAGTGGGGTGGATGAAGTGTTAAATGTGCTATCACAGAATGAGAGTTCATTAAATCGTTTAAAAGGAAATAAAAAATATATACTCGTATACATACTTACATACGCATATACATATGTATATACACGACCGACAACCGACAAGCGACTATGACTATGACTAAGAGCATGCGGATATACGATTACGACTACGATGGAAGTGAAAAGAAAATTGTACACCCAGTACAAGGATTCAGGATTCATGTGTCCTTTTGGAAGCAATTCTCTGGCTCACTGTTTCGCCACTGTTTCTGCTTTCCTGTGTGTGCATTACCTTGACAGTGGCGCGAAGATTTAATTAGCATCAAACCGGGGTACAATCAACTTTAATGCTTTCCTGGTTCCAATGGATTTCTTCCTCTCGCCCCCCTGAGTTTAAAAAAAGAATCCATATACCTATAGCTACGTTGGCAAGCTAGGTGGACTGAGAGCACCAAACTCGTCGTGGAACATTTAAAATTCGAAATTTTAGTGCCATTTTTTATCGATCACAGATCGGAGATATTATGTTTGAAACCTATCAAGTAAGCACTGAATATGTGATGCTATGATCCCAGTCCACGTATGACCTGCCTGATAAGATAGGTTGGAAGTATCGGGGATTATTTTCTCAACCATAAAACATAAACAAACACAGTCCTACTACTGATAGAAGTAATAAAAAAGAGGTGTATCTAGTGGGGAAGAAATAGTAGTGGTTGACGATTGCAAGAGAGTAGTCCTCTATTCAGTTGTCAATGGTTGACAATGTGGAATTGTCCTTGGAAAACTAAGATCAGACCATTAACCAAATTCTACATATTATTGACAGGGAAGCTACCAAAGGTCTTAAGAATGTTCAATGCTCTCTAGTATTCCAAACACCAACCTCAGATACTACCTTACGCCAACATTTTTGACATCAAAGGTAAAGCGACAACTTACAAGAATATGTGGCTATTTCTTTTGTTCTTGGAATAAATAAATAGGCACATTGGTGACCCCGACGTGAATTCGTCGTTTTATGCAACAACTTGTGCAAAAATCTATTGGATTTTGGATTCATTAAAAAAAAAATTGTCAAAAGTAAGCCCTAGCAACCATACTTCACGCACAAAGCAATTTCAAAAACACCGGGCCCACTCCATCGTAACCTCAACCAAATTCACGGCTTTACTTGAGGCGCATATAGAGAACAATTCTTGGAACGCCGGTCCAGTGGCGAATCAAGGCAAAACAGTTATGGGGCACATTTTCCGGCATTTATTTTTTTTCAACGAATATTCCTGAGTGATACTCTACAACGATGAGCAACACGGAACGAGCAAATGGCTCTACGGACGGACTGTTCAAACCCGGACAGACTTCAAACACATTCACATTGGATCAAACAATAAGAAAAAACGATAATGTTAGTACCCCCTCTGATAATTTTCAACCAGAAATTAGTTGTGTCGTGAATAAATCCCCGAAATTCGTTAAAAATGAATCGGATTTATTTTTTATACAAATCTAGTCTCAATTCATGAACGCCGGTATCTCTCGCGATAATGCGAAATATAATCATGTTGCGGCTTCACTTGAACCACAATATTTAATGAGACCATAGACCATAAGTACCAGGCACTGAAAACACATTTAATTACTGAATTTTCCGCGTCTGATCAGAGGAAACTTCGCGTTTTGTTGAATGAGATTGAGCTTGGTGATGACAAACCATCACAATTTCTTCGTAAAATGCGTGATTTAGCTGGTAGCTCAGTCTCCGATGACGCTCTCAGGTCACTTTGGATTGATCGTTTGCCAGAATCAGTCAGAGCAGTCGTTGCGATTTCTAATGATAACATTAACACATGCGCGACTTTGGCCGATAAAATTATGGAAATTACCGCACCGAAGCAACAAATTTACAAGGTCAAATCGTTGACTAGCGACAATACTCCGCTCGCTCAGTTCGATGCACAAATCGATGAGCTGACGAAATCAGTTCAGCTACTAAAATCCGATCGCGGTATATCTTCGAGTAAAGCGAACAATTCAAAAAAAATCGTTCTAGTTCAAAATTCGGCCAAAAGCGACCATATTGTAGTTTCCATTATAAATTCGGTGCAATGGCAAAAATATGTAAACAGCCTTGTTGTTGGGAGTGGAGCTGCCATAAATGCATTTATGTTAGCAAGCCTCTGACTAATCGAACAAAGGACAAGAAATCTGCACGGTTCGTCGATGAAAGGAAAAGAAGGAACGTGAGGGATAGGTCTATAAAGATTTGAATCATTTTCAGATTGGATTTTGAGCTAATCAAATCGTTTAACCATCTTGTGTCAATAGCAGCAGCTGTGTTTAAAAAAAAAAAAAAAAGAATTAGTGCTAAATTAGTACTAGCTCCGCCAAGAAACTTGCGTGCAAAATTTTAGTCATAGTATGCCGTTTTCATACCGAAACGAAACAACTTTTACTGAAAAAAAAAAACTGGTTTATGATATTGGGTATGTAATTTAATTCGTGATGTTTTTTTTTCAAAATTTGAACGTTTATTTAAAAAAAACATGTACAATAGTATTATTAAAAGTATTGCCCATCTGAAGCTATGACTTTTTCCTATTTTTCTGGCAATTTTTGGATCCCATCCCAAAAGAACCGCGCCGGCTTGGCAGCCAAGAATAAATCAAGCCAATTTTTGATATTCTGCTCTGATGTGAACCGTATTTCAGTGAGGGCGTTCTGCATCGACCGGAACAAATGGAAGTCAGAAGGGGCAAGGTCTGGGCTATAAGGCGGGTGGGGTAAGACTTCCCATCCATTGTTTTCCAAATAGTTCTTAACCGGAATAGCAACGTAAGGCCGAGCGTTGTCATGATGGAAAATGATTGCCTGGTGTCTGGTCGCATATTCCGGGCGTTTTTGCGCTACTGCTCTCTTTAAACAGATTAATTATGTTCGCTAGCGTTGTCCATTGATGGTTTTACCCGGTTTTAGCAGCTCATAATACAGCACACCCATCTGATCCCACCAAGTACAGAGAATTACCTTCGCGCCATGGATATTCGGTTTTGCCCTCGATTTGGCTGGTTGGCCGGGTTTCCCATATGATTTTTTGCGCTTGGGGTTGTCGTAATGGAACCATTTTTCATCACCAGTAACAATCCGATGCAAAAATGACTTCCTTTTGTGGCGTTCCAGCAGCATTTCGGACATGCAAAACCGCCTTTCGACGTCTCACGGCTCGAGTTCATGTGGAACCCAATTTGCTTTTGAATATATCCAGCTGCTTTTAAATGTTTTGAAATGGCTGCTTGAGTGATACCCAAAGATTCTGCGAGCTCTTCTTGTGTTTGGCAACAATCTTCATAGAGTAATGCTTCCAGTTCTTCATATTCAAACTTTTTTGGCTGCCCAGGACGTTCATCGTCTTCCAAGCCAAAATCACCACTTTTAAATCGTGCAAACCACCTTTGGCACATTCGCTCAGCTAGCGCATGTTCACCATAAACTTCCCCCAAAATACGATGACTTTCTGGAGCAGTTTTCAGGAATGAAGAAGAACTCACCGCAAAAACACTTTTTCAGGCACAAAGTTCGACATATTTGAGTGAAAAAAGATTTTTGTTGTTTACGCTTCAAATGAATGACATATACTGAAATGACGTACAATTACAGTAGCTTTCCAACGCATGTTCCAATGGAATAATACAAGTTACGCCATCTCTTAGCAAACCGCATGAATTAAGTTATAGACCCAATAATTTCCTAAAAATAATGAAATCAGCTCAAACACAAACGTAGACTTTATGCAAAATTTTAACTTTGACTGATGATAACGAAAAGCAAATGTTTAATAGAGAAATTAAAACACGATCACTCTTAAAAGAGTTTTGTAATGTTCCTGTAACATTGCTTTCATTTGGAAAAAAAAAATAAAAACATACAATTCGTATACCGTTAAATATGGAATGTTGTACATATCTGCAACTCAGTCGAACGAGTTGGCTATTCAATTTCTTGTACTTCCACTTAGAAGATACTAAACTTTTCTATAAAATTCTCAGGCCCTCCTATGCGGTTACAGAGGATAATGTCAAACAAATACATGAAATGGTGTTGGCTGACCGGAAAATGAAGGTGCGTGAGCTAGCAGATACCTCAAAGATTAGAACTGAGTACACACGCCATATTTTTGGGCAATATTCTGCATATGAAAAAGTTATCCTGCCGCTGGGTGCCGCGCATACTCACTCCTGACCAAAAACACGAGCGCGGGAGCACTTCCAAAGAGTGTTTGGACTTGTTGATGTGGAATCGGGCGGACTTTTGGCGTTGATTGGTAGCTGTTGATGAAATTTGGATCCACTATTACACACCAGAGAACAGAATGAGTGCCCGGCAATGGACTAAGGCCGTAACGAGTGCTTCGAAGCGGCCGAGGGAGGCTCAATGGGTGGGAAAGGTTATGGCGTCGGTTTTCTGGCATTGTTATGGTATACTCTTCGTGGACTACCTCGAAAAAAAAAAAACATCAACAGCGCGTATTACTGTGCATTATTAGAGCAATTGAAGGCCGAAATCGCTGCAAAACGGCCACACATGAAGCGAAAAAAAAAATTTGTTTTTGCAAGACAATGCACCGGCGCACAAGAGCATCACAACCACTGCTAAAATCAATGACTTACGGCTTCAATTGCTATCGCATCCACCGTATTCGTCCGATTTGGCTCCCCCAGACTATTATCTCTTCCCAAACCTCAAAAGATGGCTCATCAATAAAAAATTCAGCTCACGCGAGAAAATCACTGACGCCACGGAGGAAAATCGATGGAAAAAGTGAATCAAACTAAAAGGGGACTGCATATATTGAATAGTTTTTCATAGTTTCCCAAGAAGGTTACTTTTCACCCCACCTGCTTTTGAGGTATGCAATTTCAGATTTAGACAACCTACATAGACTTAAGGACACCATAATTCTCTACACCTCCATATCTTCAGATCACAATCACTGGCACAGTCCAGTTTCTTTCCATTTGATGATCTTGATTAGCAACGGCTCACAGCCAGGTTACTGTTCCATGTAAAAGATCCGAAATCACTTTGTAGCCTGCTAAAGTCATTTCGACCCAGGTCTCTTATAACCTCAACAATGTCACTAGAGTTGCTATATCAATGATTGGAAGGTCAAAATTAAAGATATGTCCTTAAAACGAAGGAGATCCTCGTAGATACGAGTATTCTTGTACGCTCTCGCAATTTTGTGCATCCAATAAATAATTGAAAACTTCTCTGGCGAGAAAATTATAAAGCAGTACCATGAATAGTAAATCAGTAGTACTCACCAGTAGATAGAAATTCACAAGCAACTCTGCTTCCAACCTGTACCTAGATAGAGCGATTGATTTTACAAACCAAGTTAATTAAGAAACTCGTTACGAGCATAAATATTCGCAAGTGCACTGGGTTCCACAGATTCATATGCACATCTGACTGCCTGTGACTGTCTGTGACCGTCTGTGACTGTCTGTGACTGTCCATGCGTTGATTACGACTAAAGTTCGACTTAATTCCGAAGCAAGTTTTGTAATTGCCGTGGAATAGAATTGAGCATCTAAATGAATAAACCACGTCCTTATCGTTATCCCAGGACTATGGCAGAGATAACCCGGTTATGCTCGTTTGCCAAGTCATCCAGAAATTGAATTGTGTTTTGATATACGAAATTTATTGTCCTTCTGACATCAACAGGGCGCACCATAACTGGTAAATTGTCATCGTCGTCATCGTCGTCGATCTATGTAGTTGTCCTAGTTGTCGTCCTAGCTGTCGTCGTCGTCGTCGTCGTCCTTTCAATAGTACGAATACAATTTGAAGAAAACGATGAAAGATTCTGCTGGTAATATTCTGTCGAATATGGTGATATGATTGGGAATTAGATTTGGGAAAGGAAGCTGGGGCTTATTTCCGACATCGGGTGTGAGGGTGACATTTCTTTGTGCAGAAGTATAGAACTGACAGCGGAGATTTAGTTAATATTTTCAGGGAGTTCTCCCAGTCTAGGGAGAAAGGTAGAAATTGGATCAGAGAACACAAAACCCAGAATACGGATAGAAAGAGTAGCTTTTGTTGTATTTCATTCGATGACGGCAGGGAGTCACTTTTGTGCTATTTGTTGCATTCGATTTGGGGGTACTACTCTGTGAAAGGATCTGCTTAGGGGTTGTGATATTTCAAAAGGATTTCGAAATTGAACTGTAACATGTGTCAGGTATGGCGACAGATTCGAATACTGTATTTGAGTATTAAATGAGGTTAGACGATACAATCGGATCAATGACATTCATGACAATAAAAGTGTCATGACGTGTGAAATAAAGCTTTTACGATGTTGCAGGCTTTCATTTTGTGTGGTTTCAGTTTAAGACTTTCGGAGTGTCCAACATCATCCATAAACTTTGAATAAATGGTATCGAAATCTGTGGATAGAGACATGGTTCCGTAAATTCTTGAACTGGAACCCAAACGATAGATTGCCACACATCCTTTGTAGGTATGGTAGCCACAGATCGGGATGGTATCTCATTTTGACCTGTCTCTGTCAGTTGTCGGATTGTTAGACAATTATGTCAAGCGTTGTAAAGTATGTGTGGTTTTCAATTAAATTGAATTGAAAGTCTGCGTATTATGTACCAGGTGTACCGGTATGAAGTGAGCGTCAAGATACAAATATCCCGATAGGGAAAATTTATTGTGAACGGGCATTTTTTTTTGGTTGCTATGGCACCTGTCAAACATATTTATTATACATCAAGTCATTGAGCAAACATCATATTTTTGTACCAGAAAATGATGACTTGCGGAAAGCATTAATTTTTTGTTTTTATTTGAAGAAAAGTGCATCGAATGCTTGTCGAGGCATATGGTGATCATGCTCTATCAGATGCATGCAAAAGATGGTTTCGACCGTTCAAAGGTAACGATTTTGATGTGAGAAATAAAGAACGTGGAAGACCAAGCTATGGGGAAGATCCAAAAGTCTGGAAAGTGGGTGCCATATGAATTGAATGAAAGACAGATGGAAAACTGAAAAACCACTTGTGAAATTTTGATTCACAGATACGATAAAAAAATCAGTTTTGCATCGAATTGTTACTGGCGATGAAAAATGGATTTATTTTCAGAAACCTAAACGGAAAAAATCATGGGTTAATCCGGGAAAACCATCAACTTCGACTGCAAAGCCAAAAACGACCAGAATGGGCCAGAAGACACGGCAAGGTAATTTTGCTCCATGACAATGCACGTTCACACAAAGCAAAACTGATTCAGGATACAACCAAAGCACGTGGCTGGGAGCTGAAACGACACCCGCCATATTTACCAGACTTGGTTCCTTCCGACTATCATTTGTTTTCATCGATGGGACACGCATTAGCTGAGCAGCACATCGAATCCTACGAGGAAGTCGAAAATTGGATGACTTTTTTGTTTGCTTCGAAAGTCGAACAGTTTTATTGGCGTGGAATCCATAAATTACCTAAAAGATGGGAAAAATATGTAGCTAGCAATGGCCAATACTTTGGGAAAAATCACTCACTTCATACCGGTTACATATATATTTTTAATATTTATTTATATAGGGTGATTCATAGTCAGGTTTGATTTATATTGTAAGATAAAATACATAAATTTGAAGTAAAACTCTAAATTTTAATTATTGGTTAAAGGAATCATTCATGGCATTTGCTTTCTAAGAATGACATTGTGTAAATATTGGCCACGACTACGTCGGCGGTGATGAATTCGGAAGGTCCAACTTTGGGCGACGCGTTCGAGGATAGCGACTGGTATCTCGCGGACAAGACGAGTAATGTTGGCGTCAATCGTAGCTGGCTTATTCCTAAAGACCTGAGACTTTACATATCCCCAGAAAAAATAGTCTGGTGGCCAAAATGTGAAATACAGTGCTCACCAAAATGATTTCTCAACAAGTCCATTGTTTCACGCGCTGTATGGCTCGTAGCGCTATCATGTTGAAAGCAGAGGTCACCGAGACCATGTGCTTGAATTTCGAGAAGAACATAGTCCGTTTACATAGCACGAAAACGGTTACCATTGACGGTAATATTCTAATTTGCCTCATTTTTGAAGAAAAATGGACCATATGGACTGATTTTCGTAATACAGATGAACAATTTATAGACGCTATTGTTGTGTGAGTCTTTCCATGATGATTTGCCAAACGATGCTAAATAAAAATGATAAATAAGTTTTATAGGAATCATGCGTGATCTGTCAAAAAAGCCTATTGAAAGTCGAACGTCACGATGAATCACCCCTTATTTTAGTTTTCTAACCAATGATGCCGAACAACGGTATTCCAGTTATAAGCTTGGGATTCTGGATGTAGTCCGTGCACTTAATAGGCTAAGACATTATCTTTTGTGGAGCAAATTTAATATGTTTACGGACTGTAAGTCCTTTGAAATGACAATGCGAAAGTGGGACGGTGATTGATGACTTCCAGTGTCCAGTCAAGAATCGAAGAGGTTCGGCCTTGCAGCATGTCGATGCTTTTAGTCGATGCCCAGCTGTGTTCGTAGTGAAGATGGAATTATTGATAGGATTCGAAATGCACAAAAAAAAAACGACCAGTGCAGTATTCTGATTGATATCCTAGCTAAAGGGATCCGTTTCCGTGATTATGTTCTGAGGACCGGTGTTTTGTATCATTAGGAAGTTTCATAGTGAAAAATTAGAGCAGCCTATTTTAGAAAAAATTAGAAAAGATGACCAAGAGAACGCAGACCTTTATGCGCACAAAGTTGCTTTGCTGATGCAACGTGGGATATCCTGAAAGAATGAACTTCAAAATCTGCCGGGCATAGCTGAGTGTTTTCATCACCTGTGAAGGCGCTTTCAACAACATAAGTTTTGCTGACTTGCATCTTGGAAATACAATACGGCGTAGACGAATCATTCGTTGTTAGCGACTGTCTGCTCTAAAGCGTAGGCAACCCTTGATCGGCGACTGATGCATAAGAAATGGGCTCTCAGACAATCCCCTCAAAACTAAGGAAGGGACTCGTTGGTTTGACCCTAGATAATAAACTTCTTTGAACTTGAGCGCAGAAGGCGCTCCGCATCTGCACGCCTATGCTATTATATGCTTTGCGCAAACCGTTTGGTGGAAGAAGCGTTAACGAAAATACGTCACTGCTGCTTTTACCAAACTCCAAAGAATAACCTTACTCGGCTACATAGGGGTTTTCCCAAACAAGCCTGAGCCAACTCTATATACACCGATGCCCAAAGCCATCCTTCATTTTTAAAAAAGTGTCTTTCTGTGCACGCGCACTGGAGTTTGGTGACATTGCTGGACATGCTTCCTGATACAATGACACAAAGCCGATTTTGAAAAAAATACACAAAATTGACTTTCCCTATGCCCAGGCATTATCTCGTCTAGAATCTGAACTTGGAAAGCAATGTTATCAGCGGCGCTGGTGTACTCTTTGACTGAAAATCCAATATTTGGCTACCCGCCGCAGATATTTCCAAATCCACAAGATGCGATTTATTTTCTTATCTGAGAACACAAGATGGAAATTTGTTCCTAAGAATATGTTTGTGATGTTTACGGCAAAGTTGGTTGACCCTCACTTGTTTCCATTTACCGTTACAAATGACAAAAGCATCCTTCTGAAGAACAGCAGAATCGGCACTATAGATGCTTAAAGTGATTTGGCAGATGTGCTCAGAACGATAAAGCTATTCGCTAGTTGGGCTAGCTTGTGTGACAAATGATTGAAGTCGTCAAGTGCGGAGGATGATAAAGTTAGATTCTTCATTCCGCAAAAGGGTCCTAAGACCGCTGAAAGTTTCAGGATTATTCAGCCGATTACAGAGACCAGACGCTTTTAGAGGAGCGCATATATTTTGCAACTTAATCGCAGAATCCACTATAATTTCGGGACGACTTTTTCAATTTTCTTAGTCCGAAAATACACAGAGTGATGTTGTTAGCTAATAGCCGACAATATACCAAGGCCACTCCTCAGAATTACCAATAAACTTTGGTAGCTCCTTTTAAATCCTACTGCGTCCTGCAAGTTGGTCGTAATTGACATAATTTGATTGGTTCTGTCTAATTCGTGAAGCTCGACGAGATACATAAAGAGCATGAGAAGCGATCGAAACAGCTCTTTTTATTTATTGACATGATCAATTGGAAAATGGCATCAACTTTATTGAAGTAAGCAACTGAAGAGGTTTACTGATTGATCCACTTCCGACTGTAGCCACGTATAAGCAAGTAAGCACCATCCTGCCTCTAATCCTACAGTGCATATTGGTTGATTTTCAGTTTAACACATTTAACAGGTAGTACTTGATGCACCTGCGTTGTCTTTAGAATCATTCTCAGCGACTGTCTGTTCGGTCCAATGAAAATGGGTTTCAGTCTTCTTTCCGTAAGGAGATGATAGTTTTTTGGTCTGATTAAAACTGAATATTTAGATGTTACCTTGGATACGGATCATCTATATTGTTATTGTTTTATTGTAAGTCGCTGAAACTCCAAAAACCTTGATCTGATCAAAAGTAATGTCCTTGTATAGGAGTAATATCGTATATCGACTGTCTTTTGAATATGGTCTTATGAACTTGTATCTTCTGTTGCTAAGAAAATATGTGTTCAGCTTCCTCTGTAGCCAGAACTTGCATTAACCAGAATCCGAGCCAGGATTAGCCAAGGAAGTCTAAATTAACAGAACTTTGTTCGAGCCCAAACCACAAACCACAACTAATGCTCAGAGAAGGACTTCTCAATGACTGCTTGCAATGTGTTCACATTCAGATCTTTCATTGTAAAAGGGGTATCTTGCAAGCATATTGACTATAATGTATAGAGACCTCCGTAAAATATTCCACTTTCGTGTTGCTCATCTGAAATTAGGGTCCTAACCCACGAGCCGAGTACAAAGTGTAATTTGTTCAAATATTTGGGGGTACGGCAACTGCAACTTAACATCAATGGTTCTAGTGCACCAGGGCTTTCGTTACAAATTTTAGTGCAAGTTCAAGTGAGAATAGGAACGATGTTGTCTAATCATAATTCTTGGGCATCTTCACTTCTTGAGGTCCAGACGTAAAGTTCTTGAAATACTCAATTGCTGACATTGGGTTTTACCATTGCTCTCTAAAACCTTTCCAATTTTTGTTCTTCAAACTTCTTTCAATGGGCACTTGGACTCCTTACATAAGTCTTAAGCGATCCAGGTGGTAAAAAAGGTTTAACTCACAGCACGTTTGTCTGACATGACTTTCAAATACTTTTCCGGTTGGATTTAAATTTTTAATTTCTGCATCTGCTCTTCGACTCTACTGGGATATTTTCGTTGACTTTTCATTTTTGAAAGCCTTAAACCTCAATGATCTTACGAGGGGTACTTCAGTACTTTATTTTATCGGTGGATGAAGGGTTTGACTTGCAGTTTTCTTTGTGATCTGTGTTAGTCTAAACATTTCTTACCTTTTAAAGACAAAGGTCATGATACCACATTTCTGCCGAATTTGAGAAAATCTTTTCAAAGATGTCATTTAGATTTGTGTTGGATAAATCAAAATTCTCTCGCTCGTATTTGTAATAAATAATTGCACTTTAATTTAGCAGGACATTCTTTCTTTTGATCCTTAACATCTCAAGGTATAAACAACTCTTACGGACTAAACAAAAAAAAAAAACAAAAAACGTTTCCTTTCACAAAATTCCCCTTTGGATGAAAGAGGTACATTTTCGCACTTTAAAGTCATTCCTTACAGCCACCCTTGGCGTCCTTTACCCCGGTTAATCGGACTCCCTTGTGGTGGAATGTTAGCTCCAGCCACTGAGTCTCCATCTTCAATGCACAACTGCTCGGTGCCATCGTCCACTTCGAAATACGCCACATCAAACGAATCAGTTATGGACAGATTGGAAGGATTGGATGGATTTGAAGGATGCACCGTTGACGAAAATCTACCCAACATAGGTGGCTTTGGTTTGTCCTTCAGAGCAGATGTACCACCCTTCACCCCAACGAATGGGATAGGTGGTGGAGGCGGTTTTTTAATTGCTTTGCCCAATGGCATTTTACCATCTTTATTCTTCTGCAGCAAAGATCCTTCACCAGCTGCAACAAGGCTGGATGGAGATAGAATCACTTCATTTGAATTTTTTGTCGTTGTTGACTTGGTATCCTGAAGCAACAGCTTACGTTGTTGCCCACCCATATTGTGATGATGTTGCAACTTATTCGACTGCGGTGGTGATATGAATCCGTACTCTGTAATAACTGGGAGAATATCCTGCGGCAATGGATGGTGCATTGAGGAGCTGCTGTTATGTGACATGTTTGCTGCTAGTTTAGCAGCAGCTTTTGCATTTTCAATTGTGTCCCCATTCGCTTGGGAGCTTGTCAGCTCTTCACTGATTTTGTTGAGAAGTTGAAGTAGAGTGCTGGTTTTTTCGTCCTCGAATTCGATAGTCGGAGTTTCCATACCACGATTGGGTGGTGGCGACATTAAAACTAACCTAAAGCGATATAAAATTAGAGACGACAAAGAGTCATATAGAACTTCAGTTTGTTGTGGAAAAGTAATACCTTTTAGCCTCTCCAATGGCCTTCTGTAAATGCTGGAGATTATTGTAACTTTCCCGACTACAACATCGTCCGATTTGAGAATTCTTTGCGACTCCTTGAAGCACCAGATTCCATTTATGTGCAATCGATTGGTTAGCCACTGTACGTGCAATACGACGGAAACGAGACTTTGGATCCTCATGTAGAGGAGGTTTATTAGGTTCAGATTCGATTTTGATCTCATTCATATCGCCATCGCCATTCACATTGTTAGAAGCTGAAGCAGACTTGCTGTTACTTACCGCTGAAGGGACTGGAGCCACCTGGAACCCTCTCATAAGACGACGTTCCCAGATTTTGGCATGTTTAGCTCGACATGCTGCCAAAAATAAAACCACTCATTACTAGTATCAACTTTTAAATCTACTCACTTACGTTTCTCTTTCCTGGAAGCTGTTGATACGTCCATGCCATTGTTGTCGAAGATTTCCAGCATTTCATACCTCATGGTTGAGATGTCAGCCTTGACTTCATTTATGTCATCCTCTGTTACGGCAGATTGCTCCATTTTTCTATGATTCGCGGAGACGTAGCGCCAAACAAGTGACCACATAATGTTTTCATAACATTTCTCTCGCTGTGTTTCTAGACGTTTCTAAGCAAAGACATAATTATGAGCCAAATTTGAAAACTTTTGATGCAAACAACCTTTGATCGTTTCCTTGCGAGCTCCTTGCTTGATTTCCTAAAGAGTCTTATGACCCATTTCATAGAAGGGAAAATATTGAAGGGTGGTGGAAGAGTAGAACTGTCCTCGAAATAGCTCATCCAAAGCTTGGTTCGAGCAAATTTCCATTCAATATCCGAATGTTCCTAGCAAAGTAGGTCTGAGTCAAGACAAATGAAAAAGACGGCCTCCATTTACTAACCTCGATCATTGCATACGAATTTGACATCATGGCTATGAGAAGGTTCAATAGAACAATCACATTGATCACGCTGTATGATCCGTACATCAGAAGACCCCAGAACCGGGTGTAGGACTTGATGCCGGCCAGCTCAAAGTTATCCAGTCCAACCATACCAAAACTTGCCCAGAACAGCGATTGTGATGATTCAAAAAGACTAAAATGGAAAGACTCATGGATTATTGGTGACCGATCCCCGATCAACATGGAGTGAAACCTACTTCCCAAATCGCCTCCATTTCATGCACGCGTCTCCGTTCTCCGCCCAATCGGGTAGTCCACCTGGCAATACATAGCACTTCTGCTTCTCTAAATCAGCAAAGTACCACAGCAGTTGATTCAGTCCACAAGCAAAAGCAAACAGAACAAGGGAATAGATGAAGAAGAACTTGACAATATCGATGACCATACGTCCCAAAGAGATTTGTAAAGGTCCCAAATGTGGATTTATAGAAAATAAATGCACCAGTTTCAGAGCTGAAAATATATTAGCACCAGCGAATAGTCCTTCTGCTATGAGTTGCGGATCAAAATCATCCCATTTTTCTCGCGGGACATAGGCCATCTCTGGATTCTTTTTGATTTCCTCTTGCTGTTGTATATAGGCGAATATTCTAAAAAAAAAAAGTCAAATATTCAGGACACTTGATGGCTGTCGAAACTTTACCTCAAACAGAGCACACTGATGTAGAGTCCATTTCGAAGGAAATCGATAAAGTTCCACATATTCCGTAGATAGTTCCTCATGCCGACATTGAATATCTCCTGCACTTCCTCCCACAGAAACCCAAACAGATAGAAGACCACAATAATCTCCAGATTTGTTGGAGGATTACCCCTCTGATGTCGCCCAATTTGCTCCAGATTTCGCTTCATTTCATCGGTACCCAACAGTCGTATGACATCATCTTCAGCACGTTGAGAGACAAGTATCAAAATAACTGCAAAACATAAAAGAAACAATCAGATCCCATTTGGGTGGGAAACCCAAACAATCTTACAAAGGAAGAACAGATAGGAAGACGCGTGAATCAGGAATTTCATGAATGGCTTTCGCATGAGACTTCCTGTCCTGGAGTTTGGTGCAATCATGTAAATGAAGCTGTAAAATGGAAACAGTAACGCCACCTGTATGATGTTTAAGATCTTTTGCATTGGAGTCTTGCGACGAAATCCAGGAAGCCCTTCATACCAAATGGCAGCTAGAAGTTGTTGGACGTTTGGATGAGCTACAAACTGTCACTGATCGGTTATGAGATTCTACTTCATTCCTAGTTCAAGGTCTAATTACCTTCTTCTGTTTGTAAGTGATGGCCTGCTCGAGAAGATTCAAAGTCATTCGATCCCCTGGCTCGTAACTACACTCAGGATCATAATTTATTATGATTGCTAGCTCCTCAGATGTTCGAGTTTGGTCCAAGAGATCAACAGCAAATTGTTGGCACTGTCTCCTCAGCTCGAGATACTCTTTCTTGCATTCCTGAAAGATCACAGTTGCAAGTGGTTATGCCATTGTTCCTCTGAAAAAGTTGGCCCACTAACCTGTTCCGAAAACGCCAGGTTTCTCAATTCCCATGACAATTCAAAGGCACTCATGAGTGGATCATGGGAAGTAAGACTTATGAGCGATGGGCTAGCCAAGGCTTTGTAGACATTGACACGTGCTAGAGAGTATCTTAAGGCATCTTCAGTAGAATTCCGACAGCACTCTTCACAGCCACATCTAGAAATAGATTTATGTGGAAATCTGGCAGACTCGGGATGTCAAACACTTACTTGATATCGTGGGGAGTTGGTACAGCTGCTCCTCTGTCCAGGAGAAGCTTTAAAATCTCGAAATTGTTCTTATGGGCAGCAAGGATTAATGGCGTGATGTCTGGAGCGAACATTGCTATATTGATGTCGACCTTTTGCCAGCTCTGGAAATACATCAAAACTATCTCAGTGCAAAAGAATTCAATAGTGAGTTAAGTCAGTTAAGTGCATAAAACAGCTCCCAAAGTATCAACAGTCGCAGCCACTCAGGACGATTTAATTATTCTTATTTTTTTTTTTTTTACTCACATATAGTTCTCCTTCTGTGTAAATCAGCTCCTCATGCTCCAGAAGTAGTTCCACCGCTTCAACGAACTCTGCATCGATGGCATGGAGCAAAGAGTCCTTTGTCTCCACACCCATTATTACCAGAAGCTCAACCATCTCTAGATTCTCACTGTCGATGGCAAGAGTTAGTGCGCGACGACCCAAAGGATCCATACAATTGATATTGATGTGCTTCTTGCGATGTGCCCGTTGTAGCATCCTGCGAAGAAGGAGGGAACACGAATGAAAAGAATATAAGTGTGATGTAGGACGAGTATGTGTGCGGAAAACCATGCTCCTCATACCTCTGGTACGAGAATATAATATATATAACGGGTGACTGGCTTTTGGGAACATGTGTACAATCGGTTGAACGCTGCTGGGTGTTCCATGAGCGTTTGGTGTGGTATCCTCACCTTACAGTGATAGTCACAGCTACCATCAGCGCTATTTAATGGACAATTTGCTATGAAAGCACAATGTCAGACGACATAAGGGATTTTCTTTTTTCTTTTTTTTTTGCTTCTTCTTCGCCTCTGTTTTGTTATTGAAAAAAAGGATAATAGTTGGTGACAGCGCGGAACAAATGTGGTAAAGCAGATTGAGTCTCTTAAGAAAATTGGGTTAACTACACACAATACCCAAGGGAGTTGAGAAAAGACCGGTAGACTAAATGTTCTATTGGTTTGCCTTTAGTCCTATATTTCAGTTCCGTGCCTCATTGAAGATAATGACTTAAGTGTGTAAGCACCAGGGCATTACAGTTCAATTGGCTTTTTGTGAAGCAAACTATCTGCTTAATGCGATCGAAGGGAGGGTGGTTTTCTTTTTTTTTCATCAAAAAACGCTGAAGTAGGAATAAGTTACATATTATCTGCGAGAGTTGATTTGATAGAGACTGATTCGAGTGGTGTGCGATTAAGGGATTGAGGTCACTTAGACTTGCTCTAGAAAGTCATTCGTCAGCATTGTAGTGTGTCAACTGTATTTGCATCCAACTTCCTGATGAATACAGAATAATTTGTCGAACCATCGCTGGTGTTACATTGTAGTTGAATAAGTCGTCTTTTAAAGTCCTACGCTTGGCATTTGACCGACAAACAAGACTCGGTGTTTGATACAGAAAGTCCTCTATTAAAATGAAGACAATTCCACTCATCCCTCAGGTTAAATTCTAACATTGCAACTTCGAAGAATGCTGCCTATAAACATATGTATAGTACCGAGGTATGCAATGTCATTAACTCCAAGACATCAGCTTAAGGTCTTTCATGTCCCTTTCGGTTCGTTCTAAGTAAATAAAAGGCAAATCAGATTCGAAAAGATAGAGTGATGGCCTTAAACCTTCCTTGACACAGTTTGAGATCTTTGAAGTGTAAAGATAAATCTAATCAGTCGACAATGCTGGTGTTTTCAACAACTAGATGTACACATATTCCAAGAGATGGCGTTACGGAATAAAGCTAGCTACCCTTTTCCATTCAAATTTATGCCATTCTTTCGGCAAAGACTAAGAAAAACAAAGAACTGATGCTTTAGAGATATTACGCAATCTGGTCAGGAAGTGAGTCTGCTTTAAACAAGTTATTGTGGTGAAGGAAGAAAAGGTCAGCAAAATTAAGCGGCTGAAGCCTTAATAATGAGATCAAGGAGGAACGAGTCGAAAA
Organism: Volucella inanis; assembly: GCA_907269105.1. Taxonomy (NCBI): domain Eukaryota; kingdom Metazoa; phylum Arthropoda; class Insecta; order Diptera; family Syrphidae; genus Volucella; species Volucella inanis. The sequence goes on from OU026157.1 coordinate 129,556,004, forward strand.
CGTCGCCTAAAGTTAAACGTGACCTTGCTTTGATGGACTTTCATATAAGGCGACTAGGAGCTGCGAATATAAAATTAATTTTGGCCTGACAAAATATGGGCTTATGAGAATATGATACCGGAGCTAAAGATCCTTGCCGGATGGCTGCTACCGAATGGACAATCAGGGAATATATAATGCGGACTCCAACTCCAACGGAGGAGAAAAACGAAAGCCCTGAGGCTTTGTCCCAAAACCCAAGATAAAGCCGTCAGCAAGCCATGAGAGATGGAATCTTCGATATGGCACTTAGACCAGAATGACTTGCGTGCTTTACGAGTTTTTTGAAATCATGCATCGAATCGTCTCTAGAATATGGGCTTACGTAAGGATACGAGATGAATGTAACCTTTCCTTCTTTAGCTGCCTAATCGTAGCAGGAAGACTTATGAGTCAAAGTGAAATTAGTGTTAAAAATATGGAGGTGACTCAAAAGGACTATACTTCAGGTGGTGCATACAATAGCGACAAACTTCCCGTGATCTTTTCAACTTCGGCCTGCGGATTCTGGAGACTCCAACCAACATATTAAAAAAAAAGGCACTAGCCCAGGAGCTGCTGGATCACTAGATTCTGATGACTCTAACGGCTCTTTCTATGACACGTTCGATAGATCAGCCTGGAATGATGGAGGAAGTACCGGAAAGGTCTTGCTTATGGTTTAACTTCATCAGAATGGTCAGAATCTTGTTTTGGACGAGTTGTCTCAGCAAACCGAAAAGGTGGAATGGACTCCAGAAGAGGTGATATTAATATCACTCAGACAATGGACACCCTTGATCAACGACGTAATGCCTTGTGTCTCACTCTGTTATATTTCTACCATGAGTTCTCCATAAAAATCGAAAATAGAATTGCGCCCCTTCAAACATTTAACCGTAACACCCGCCACGCTGTGAGCGCTCGTTAGTACACCCTCAAGCCCACTTTCGAACGTCTCTAAAATATCGTGATTCGTTCCTAAGCCGTACAATTTGCTTATGGAATGCCTTGCTTAGCTCTTTATTTCCTAGCCATTACAACCTTCAAACACTTAAAACCAACGTTCATCGGTACCTCTGATTCACTCCTCCCTGATTTTTCTTCTCCTGCGCTATATGCAAGCATTATAAAGGTACTCAAGCGCGCGCAAATAATAAAAAACGGCGCACTCTGAAGGATAACCATCTAAAAGGCAAGTGGAGTTAAAACGAAGACGTTGTACTAGGTGTTGTGACCCTAAGAACAGCAAAAGATAAATGGGTAGGCCTCGACTCATACCAAGGGTAGAACTATGCTTGAGAGAACAAAGGATCAAGGGAATGACGGAAAGAGATGATAAGGCGTATACTTGCTCCCATGAATGTACGGGCATTCAGTGAGCTTAAGCCTACTTGGCAGGTGTTCACTTAAAATACATGACACAAGTCTCCAACAGGACCAAGGGGAAGAAAGTTTCTGTCACTCTCTTTGTTGATAGATCTCCCCGCGGATGATACCCCGATGAAACTGGTGCTGCAAACAACAAACGCTACAGTTCCAGTGGACGAAAATCGTAAAAAACTGTTAACCCCATCGACGAAAACAAAACCAGCGGTGGTTTAACACGCACATGATGCCCGGATAAGGCCAGTCCTGTAACAGGCTTGGTTAAAGTCGGATAATGGGGTAAAATCCCCGAAATTTGGATGCCGCTGTAAAACCAATCTCCAAGAAAACCTCAAAACGCCAAAGAGACGAGATCGGCGCACCTATAAAGATACCGCTATTAGCTCTCTGGTGATATACTCAGAATGACTCTGAGTGCAAACTGTAAGAGCTAGGAAAATCAGAGAATGTTTGCATTTACGGAGAGGGCTATGATATAGAAAAGGCAACTCTTATAGTGAGGATCTGCATGCAGCAAATTCTGGAATTTTTGAAGAAGTCATTGCGGGAAATCCCACACCTAGAAACTAAGACTTTCGAGGTTTTCAGACAACTGAAACTGAGCCATCTTCTGGGTTCCGGGGCAACTCAAGAAAACGTGGGCTTAGACAAAGCTTCTGTCGAGACCACTCCATTTTTGTACTCAGATCAACCAACAACATTTCAAGTCTGCTACTGCATTTCCACGTTGAATATCAAACTTCACATAATGTCTCAACAGAAATCATAGGTGTGGAATAGGGGCATTTGTGTTTTTGGATATTTGAGGGCTTTTGGACGACTATATGACGAGCGGCCGGAAAGACCGAGAACTTTTCTTTATGTCCCGAACTCACTCTTATTATCTGCAATTTGACATTTTTGCAACCAAGATCTAGTTGCTGCAGACATAAGCTACGAAACAAACGGAGAATGGCACATATTTGTCGTTTTTTTATGCTTGTTTTCCCTGTGAAGGTAGCCGAACTCATTGAATACTGTGATTCCAAGAAGATGAAACTTATCATATGCTGCGATGCTAATGCTCCGAATACTTTTTGGGGCAGTAGCTTATGCAACATGAGAAGCAATCTTCTTCTGGATTTCATACCATCGTCTGATCTCGTTGTCAACAATGTTGACTATCAGCCAACTTGTATTTCGAGAGCAAGTAATCGACTTGACGTTATCCAACAGGTGTGCTTAGGAGACTACCATCTGGAAAGTAAGACCATACGTATTACGACGCGAGGTCTCGTCCTGAAAAGGAGGAACTCGCAGAAAATAAAATGGACACGATTTTGGGAGGAATTCGGAAAATCAAACAGTGCTCACCCTAAATTCAGGACAACACAAAAGTTAAAGAAAGCTGCTTAGAACCTGAGCGGTACCCCCATCAAATATTTTTAAATTTTATGACCAGCTAGTAAGCAATCCCACAGATGTCAATGTCAATAAATGCTCAACGCGTACTCCTTCTTATCGAGTGCGCCTTCAATTCTGCCCACTAGATTTTGATTCGCAGGATTTTCCGCATTGATCAACATATTGAGTCCTGGATAGCAGTGCAAAACTGTTTTGCTTAGATAGAGCTCAACCATTTTCTCTTCAATCTTTAACGCCTTATCCTCGGTGAGAGGAGCCGGCTGTGATCAGGTTATGAGTCAACTTGATGTGCGCAACTGGAGGCAAAAGCACTCCAATTACGGAGAGCTATTGACTATAGCTTAGGTTCTACAAGTCATTCGAAATACGCAATTTTCATCCCAAGACAAAATTCCATTCTTCATATCGCAAGTCCCCATTGATATCTGAATCACCCATCACAACTTGAAATAGAACTCCTTGCACTGCTGACTATGAATCAGCTGAAGCCCTGTAATGTATTGATTGCTGTCGCTCCTATGTTCTTCGTGCGTAAAAACTCACAACTAGCAAACCTCAATAAAGGGCCAGCAAAAAGGAAACTCTAAATCGGCAATCTAAAGGATGTTCAATTTAATATAAGTATGCTTAATGTTAATATACCCTTTCCTTTGTCTCCTACCTTTGCTCTAGTCCCATGCATTCTTGCCAGTGCCTTCATCATCTATTCTATTCTATGTCTTCATTTGGAACCATTTGAAGAAATCCAAATAGTCCACTCATGCACTGTGGCCAATGAGTGTCACTTTCCTGAGCCATATCCTGCTGTGCAGCATTTCATTTTCATTCATGTACTCTGCCCATCCCATCTGTGACTCATAAAAAAATTACCAAATCACACGGAGGAAGGGTAACTGGTTAAAAAAGACGAGAAAAACTGGATAGAAAAAAATGAAATATATAAAATTATAGAGGACAACCGCAATTCCCCCTACACCTTGAGGCTAAGCGAGGATCAAATATCACCAAACATTGAACGGTAAGCAGACAGTGGTGGAGCATTTAAAGAAATTAACCCTAAGCCATGACATAAGAGTCTATAATGCGTACACACACATGCACATACGCAGTCATGCACTATTATTTTCTTATTTAATCGGCATGTCATATTCTTTTATGATACACACTCGCAATGGTCGACAGTTTTGCATCGTTCACAAGGATGTTTGTTCGTCCTTGCTTTGCCCTGATTGTAAGAGGTATGTCGGTGGGTGGTTGGATACACTGCAAGAACATTGCCTTTAAGCACTTGAACAAACATGACGCACATGTTTATTTCATCTTTGTTCATCTTTTGCCATTTGGCCGTGGCGTATCCTTATTTGGGCGAGCGTTATGGTCATTGTCATTATTCACATGAGGTCGGTTATCGTCGGAAAGATTACCCGGCTACCATTTGGAGGAGTGCATAAGTGTGGGTGTATATATCTGGGCGGTTATGAGCGATCCGTGACGGGAATGGTGACAATGGAGTTTACTCTTCCGTTATACGGATAACAGGGTCTTACTTGGATGGGTAGACGCTATCGGGCCAACCTTTTTCTGTGTATTCTTTATTTTATGTCTTATCTTTCGTTTTACTTAAAGAATCATCTATGGGGTGGTAGCGTGTAGTGATTTTGTGACTTTGGGCGGATTTTCCTCTGTATCACATAAGCCATTTATACAGAGTAGAGTTTGAGAGTTTTCTTGTTTATTTGAATATATTTCGAGAGTAGTTCACATTATTTAGTTGGGATGGTAAGTAAATGCTCTATAGCCAATGTCGTCTAAAAGTTAGGGTGGGGTTTGGGGTATCTGTGGAGTATGAGATAGGAGTATGTACTCAGGAGTACCTTTAGGCTAACAAACAAATCTAGACAGTCAGATGGGTTCAACCTTCGTTTAGTAAGTTTTGCCGAGAACTACTATCTTGGAGCGTTCTAATATGGAGATTTCACTTCCGACTACATCTTGGGCATGAAAACATTTCTAAATCGTTCTTTGACAAGGTGAGTTATATACGTACGACGTTAATGACCTTGAACTTTTCATCCTGGAAGGAGACATTTATCTTATTTTGGGACATAGACAAACATCGAATCATTAAGCATTGTCTGGCTACACCACCACAAACAATATCATCACTGGCAAACGGTGAACGACATCCGAAAGCAGTAAGGCTGTAATTAGATCCACATTTTTGTAGATAAACCAAGTACCTTTGGACAGGTGTCATGCAAGCGACATTTTAAAGAAGCAAGAAAGTAATCCGACCACCAGAAAATAGTTGACAAACCCGAAGATTTGCAGCACTTCTACTAGATGGGGTGAAAAGTAACCTCCTTGGGAATGAAAAAAAAAAATTTTTTAAATGTTCTTTTATTTTATTCAATGCAGTCCCCTTTCAGTTTGATACATTTATTCTAGCAATTTTCCAACTTCCTGATCCCGTCCGTGGCGTCAATGATTATTGATGAACCATGTTTTGAGGCTTGGGAAGAGATAATAGTCCGAGGAAGCCAAATCGGGTGAATACGGTGGATGCGAAAGCAATTGGATCCGTAAGTCATTAATTTTAGCCATGGTTGCGATGCTCTTGTGCGCCGGGACATTGTCTTGCAAAAACAAAATTTTTTTCCGCTTCATGTGAGGCCGTTTTGCAGCGATTTCGACCTTCAATCGCTCCAATAATGCACAGTAATACTCACTGTGAATGGTTTATCCTTTTTCGGGGTAGTTCACGAAGAGTATGCCATGATAATCCCAAAAAACCGACGCCATAAACTTTACGAACCATCGAGCCTCCCCCGGCCACCTCGGACCACTCGTGCTGGCTTTAGTTCATTGCCGGGCACTCATTCTGTTTTCTGGTTACCAATCGACGCCAAAAGTCCGCCCGTTTCCGCATCGGCATGTCCAAACACTCTTTCGAAGTGCTCTCGCGTTCGTGGTTTTGAACAGAAGTGAGTATGCGCGGAACCCAGCGGCAGGATAACTTTTTCATATGCAGAATATTGCCCAAAATATGGCGTGTGCGCTCAGTACTAATCTTTGTGGTATCTGCTGGCACCTTCACTTTCCGGTCAGCCAACACCATTTCATATATTTTGTTGACATTATCCTCTGTTACCGCATCGGAGGGCCTACCGCTGCGGACTTGATCGGTAGTGGAGTTGCGGCCACCACGAAACTCTCGAAACCAATATTTGACGGTGTACTCTGAAGGAGCATTAGCCACATAATATTTATCCAACTTTTCTTTTGTTTCCTTCGCCGTTTTGTCTCTCAAAAAATAATGTTTTATGAGAGATCGAAAGTCGTTTTCGTCCATGATGCCAAACACGTCAACAACAATCAGCTGTCAAAACAAAACTAAAGACAGTATCGCACTGAAATTTGCCATGTCTGCCTAAATATGAACGGACTTCAAGGAACCATAACCTTTTTTGCAGTAGCAGCTCATTCTGGCGGCCAAGAAGGTTACTTTTCTAGTATTTAACACGGACCAATTTGAGCCATATTTATATCCATAGCTCCTTCTTCAAAGAGCTCTAAAAAGTCTGCCTCTATTCAAAAACTACGGCTTTTGAAAGATTGTACCTAACGGCAATAGATTGCAACCGAGAATGACAAAATATTAGCGTGGATGTCAATTTACGTAACATCATTTCGGGCATCAGTGATGTGAACTGTAGGAGTCCTTGTTTAGGGCTATGCAGAACTAACATAGATTTGTGGAGCTCTGTAGTAGAATGCCATAGCGTTCAGAAACAAATTTTTCTTATTTAAGGATGAAAAATTGGGCTATTTCAAGACATGTTTACCTCGATATCGTAAAGAAAACACCTTAAGCAGAAAAGTAGAATTTTCGTAAAATGGCAAAAGCTAAAGGCTACTGACTTGCAGTTACTTATAAGTAGCACGCATTTTTTTCTCAAAAGAGAACCACTGGGCAAACCGCAGATACCTGAATCACTATTTAAATTGGCGAAGTGATAACCAAAGTAAAGCATTTCTCCAAAATATCCGATTATGGGCTTTTCAGAAACAGTAATGTTGATGTAGATACTCGTAATTTGTTGACTGAAACCGGATTCAGATATGGACATCTCGATGGATAGACGTTCCGAGAAAATAAAAAGTTGCAGAGGAATTGGTAGGGCTTAGTTTGAACGCATGAACTAGACTACTAAGATAGAAAATGGGAGAAACCAGAATCCTGCGAAGAAAAATGCAGAGTCCGGGAGCTTGGGAATCAAAAATAAACTTAAACAGCATTTCTTGAAGCTGAGGAAAAGGAAAAAGGGTCGGCAAATCAGTTGTTTCTGTTGATCTCTTTACAGGCAGCATAAATATGGACTGCATAAGAGCATACTATACGGCCGGACATGGCATATTGTAGAAAACCCTTTCCGTCATACTGTGTAAAGGTCTGAAAACATTAAGCACTTCATCTATTGGTAAATACTAGTGAGACTTTCACCATATCGCACCAAATATGATCTTAGCTTCCGGCTAAGCAATTTCAAGTTGATATACACCCAAATCACTCGAAACTTCTTTAATTAATTTGCACTATTAACGGTAAGCCTACTCTACGGCACCAAGAGTTTAAGAGTGTTAAAACAGAAAACCGAATTTACCACTTTAACTCTTATAAATTAGTTACTGAGCCTTTTACCAGACTCAGAAAACCAATTCTTGAATTTTTACTTCACAGCTGAGCTTAGTAAAGTCGGTGTTTGTATTTTTTTTTTCTCTCTCTTTGTTTCTGGAATGTAAAGTGGCTTCGACATTCTGGACAGGCAGCACCCGAAAAATGGTGTATTGAAAACTTCGGTGGAAAACAACTTGACCCAGCTTGCATATGAGTAAACACGAATACCAGACGTTAAGCTCTTTATACAATGCAAACTGCTTGCTGTATCCCTACCTACACTTGAGCGCGTCGAATCTTCAATAGAACGAATCCACTTTCGCACTCGTGTAGTAGCAAGGGTTCTTAAAGAAATTAAACATTCACAAATGGCCCAGATGGTATATCTCCCCTTCTTCTAAAGAGATGTTCTTCAAAGCTGGCAAAACCACTACTCCTTCCGAGCAGAGGGAAAACAGCATTTGTCCAGTTCATTCCCAAAAAATAAAACCTTCTTACCAAGGTCATGGAAGTGCTAATAAGCCATCAGCTCATGAAATATCTTGAAAAAACGAAAACTTCTCACAGACCGGCAGTACAGTTTGGTAGCATCAGGTCCACTGATGATTTGATGACATGTCTTGTCGAAAAATAGAACTAAAGTCTACACCAATCTGAAGAGAGTACAATATTTTCACTTTGGTATCAGGCTCTTTTGTCGAAAATGCGTGTATTTGGGGCCGATGAATCCCTTCTTCAATGGATTAGAAATTACCTTTCCGAATATTCAATTGCCTTGGATGGTTTCAAGTCTAATATTCACAAAATAAATGTTATTGTGCCCCAGGGCTCCTTTCTGTCTCCGACACTCTTTTTAATTTTCATCAACGATCTCTTGTCTGCTATTTCTAATCCAACATATTTCTTTGCTAATGACAGAACTCTCTTCTTTTCATATTCGTTCCCAGGATCACGTCCCTTCTAAGGGACATATGCTTAGCTCATGAAATGCCAGTATAAACGGTTTAACTAAATAGGGAGTTACAAACAGGGTGGAATTTAATGCTTCTAAAACACAATGCTGTTTGCTGTCACTCAGCCACTATCCATAAATGGCACGTGGATCGTCAAAACCGAAAAACTTTCCATTCTCGATATGTGTGTCAATGACAACCTACGTGGGAACGACCACGTCGCATGAGGTGCACATTTCATTGAAACGGTCAGCAAGAAGCGACTCCTCGCCCAAGAATTGTTAAATAGTTTCAGACACTTAGGCTATTTGAACAAAGAAGTGATGTGAAAAACCACAGTCGTGGTAGTCGCGTAAGATCAACTCGAAATATTGTTTCTGTAGCTGAAGAGTGGCCGAAAATCCAGATTTTTCGATTCCACGTCGATTTTAGCAATTGAGCATGTTCCTAACGATACTCCGTCGAATTTTGCATGATGACTTGGGTTGTAACGTAAGGTTCAATCAGGAAAATGACTTAAGCATACTGACCATCGGCGGCATCATAACTTTGCCAACTTTTTGTTAGAAATGATCAAGAATTTAATTGGAAAATTATCTTGGGAGATGGGACACATTTCCATTTGGGAAACGACAGTCTATGAATGATTATTGAGAAGCATCTTAATTCATAAAATGGTGCCATCTGGTGGTGAAGATCTGAGCCTGAAATAATCCCACTTTCCATCCTTCACGGTCCCGGGCACGTTACTACCAGTTTACTAGACCAAGTCTTCTGACGTAAACGATTACTTGATCTTTAAACCGGAGGTTCAACCTTCCTTTTCTTCCCAAAACAGCTGGCTGGGATTCGAAGATTCTCTTAGCTGGAACATTCTCGCCAGTGCAGTTAATGAATTTTTGCCTTCCGGATACATTCACATCTTAAAACAGCTCGTAGATTCGCTGTTATATCTTATTCTTCTCCTCTATTCGCCCTCCTAGCAGAATAGAATTTTTCTTTCAAAGATCTGCTCCGCTGTCTTGCTTATCGATCAGGATTTTGTAGAACATGATTTTGGACCTTCAAGTCTAATTGTTTGGACAAACCAAAGCAGCAGCGATCGTCTAAGATCTTCGTCGAATCTTAATCTGTGTTTACGCCGGCCTTTGGCAATATCTGCTCTGGTAACATACAAGATTAAGGAAATCACACGACAGCGCGTCTTCTTGCCGAAATCGTCTGTTTTGTTTCCAAGCAGCACGGTGCGTTTCCAGTTCTCTATCGAGGTTCGACACAACCGAAACAACTTGCTCGGAATCCCGAATTCGCCCATCGCGTAATATAATTCAGTGCGATGAATGCTTTCGTATGCGGCTGCGAAGTCGATCAAGAGATGGTGAGTATCTACTTGGAACTCGCTTGTCTTTTCCAGGATTTTCCGCAGGGCCAGAAGCCACAGTGGTAGGTACACATGAGTGTGAAGACAGTATGTTAGATAGATTCTTATAGGCTACGTTCTTACAATACTAAGGATCGCCTTTCTTGAAGATGGGGCGGATAGAGCTGATAGTCCAGTCGTATTGCATGCTTTCGTAATCCCATACTTTGCAGATGATCTAGTAGAAACTCTTTTCCAAAACACCACCACAAGCTTTGAAAAACTCTGACGGCAATCTGTCAGAGCCCTCTGCCTTATTGTTTTTTTAGTTTTTTAATGGCTGTGCTGACTTCGTCTATGTAGGCTGGGTGGGAGAACTAATTCACACTTTCCTGGTCATGCCCATCAAGCAGCTGTTGGAAATGCTGCTTAATTCATCCACAATTCGCTGCGGATCGGTGACAAGATTTTCCTGCCTGCTAGCTTTTAACTTTAAGATTAAAGTTTCGTATCTTGTTATTACTCCTATCCGTGTGCTGTAACTTTTTCTCTTCGCCCTTTCTGGTTATGTTCTCATCCCACGTTTTTCTTTGCAGCGTCTTCTTCCTGCATGCACGACGAGTTGGTAGCCTAAAGTTGCTTCAGCTAGTACCTGAATATCTAGAATTGCAGCATTATAACCACATGCTGTTGGTGTTTGTGGTAGGCAATGGCATATTGCAGAGTCTTTCGTCCAGTTGCTCTATATAGTCTCTGGCTATCTCTGGTGTGCCCATGGATCCAATGTTGTACTTCCTTTTTGTTGTTTGGCGCAGCTTTTTTTTGGATAGTCGAGCTCTGAATCGGGCTACAACTAAATAGTGGTCAAAGTCGACATTTGCTCTTCTAAATGTTTGTACATTTAGGATGTTTGACGAGCGTCTTGCGTCAACCATCACGTATTCAATAAAGTTGGTGGTTCTACTGTCCTGGGTTATCCATATTGTTGTGAGGATTCTCTTATGAGGGAATCTTGTGCCACTTATCACCGTTTAACTACCTGCCGTAATGTCAGTCTGTCAGTCAATGGACTATCTTATTAAGTTAGCCAGCGATGGTGGATCACCGTATTCAAAGATAATGATATTAAGCACGTTTTTCCTGATAAAAAGCATTTTCTTATAAATAGCGAACATTTCAACTGAAAACAGGTAACTTAAACTTGGGCAACAAGGCAAAGACCTAAAAAAGTCCAGAAGTCTATTAAAAGAAAGTCTTATTGCTAGCAAATCTTTTTTTTTTAACTCTTCCTCCATCGTCTGAAGCGCAGTCAAAGTTGAACGAAAACGATTAGTTCGAATGATTTGCAGAATTCAAATAAATATTTGTGCAGGATGAAATAACAGAAAAAAAAAACTCTCAACGCAGACTTCATTTCAATAACGACCTTCGAAAAAACAAGCCATAGCAGAAAGAGGGTAAAACAGGACGAATAAGGATACAAAATTGAATTCTCTTCTAAAAAGATTTTTTTAACACCTTTTTTTTTTTAAATTTTTCTCGCACCTTTTTTTTGCAATGCTTACCTCCTGACATTAGCGATATCACCCCTTTCAACGGCTAAAAGAAATTTCTTCTCCTCCAACAAGAGTGGCTGTGGTAATCCCATCGGCAGTAAACCCCCATAGCAGCTGGGTTTTCTCTTACTCGCTTCATCTGGATCGGTGGTAATGGTCGTGCTACTGGTATTCGCACTGGTGGTAGTCGTCCTTGTACCCAGCGTACTCACCTGTCAAACAAAATATGATTTAAAAAGAAGATAGAAAAAGAAAAGAAAGTGCGTCAGAAGAAAGGAGTAAGCTAAAATGAAAAACCGATTAGCATCTTCCCATCTTCGATCACAAAGGCATAAAAGATGATAACATTCATCCTTTCCTCTCAGGATTTTTATTATTATTATTTTTTTTTTTTAAAGCCAACGAAATACGACTACAAGCCAAGCATACAACAGCGAAAACAAAAAGCAAAAAACTTGGAAATAATCTTTGCTTCTAACATGAGAACGAACATTTTTTTTTTACAACACAACATCCCTACCGGCAGTGGATAAATGTAAAAAAAAATAAAAAATCAGATGAGCTGATCTGAGAGCTACAAGATGGGAGAATAAAGCTTCTTTTATCACTTGGAATATGGGAAAAAAAATGCTGAGGCACTTTAACAAGCTTCACTGTACATACCGTAGGGTGGTTAGCTACTATCTCAAGAGTTTACATTTGTTTAGCGATAACAATAAAGAAATATCAGGAAAAAAAAATTGAATACATATGTGTCAAACAGAAAAGGGATACGAATATACAGAATAATGAGCAGGAAACATACCGCCACATCGACAGCCAACAACAGAAGCAACAACAGCGACACACTACAAACAATATTTAACACTTACACCTGCAGGAGTCTCTTTCTCGTTAGTCATTCTTGTTTGCTTCTATTGTGTACCGTTGAGCACTTCTGCCTTAACTCCTACAAAAGGTGTCCTATCCTCCTCTCCTTCTAATAATTCTGTTCCTTTTGCTTCCTCTTCTTCTTCTTCTTATTCTTATTCTCTAGGTTTAGCTAAAGCTTCTTTTTAACTAATTTTTGCTTAGCAAAATTCTGGACGACATAGAATCATCGGTAGAGATGGTGTAGATGGTGTGGATCTTCAGAGTCTGGACAGAAGTATTTGATTTGACGGTCGTTTCCACCAGTATCCACGGCACACAATGCGGCAAATTTCAACAGTTCACAACAAAAGGAATCGTTTGTCCTTTCAACAAAAGCGACAACAACGACAATGACGCCAACAATAAAGTCATTCGTTGTTTTCCTCCGAAGGCGAGACTTCCTTGTAAACACCTGCAATAGGGAAAAAAAGAGGACGAGATAAGATTTTGTTGTTGTTGTTTTTTTTTCCTCGAGGATTTGCTAAACACAAGATTAGGGATGACGTTTTTACTTTGTAGTACAAGTGTCCTAAAGTCCTTAAGTCGTGGAGTGAGTAGCATAAGGTTTTGCTTGACGAGCTATTTTCATGAAAATAAAAAGAAAAAAAAAACAACCACGAAAGAGCAGCTATTACAATAGTTTGAATAGTTCGGTTTGAGAGCCTTTCAGGGTCCTTGATGTTGAATTTTTGTGTTTCAGTGGACGCCAAAACCTTAGAAAAAAAAAGTCCGATTTAATCCCAACTGTATACTATACTTGATGCAATCTTCTCAGATTGCTGTGCCTCAAGGGTCCATATTCTCTCCTACAGGTTTCATTATTATTTAACCGTTGTTTAGGGGAGTTTTTTCTACCATAAAACTAGCTGGATATAGACCCAGGTTATACCAAGGTAGAGTCTGAGTCTTATGTTATATCGAAATGATCTTGGATAGACTTGTCATCGACTTGGCAAGAGTTCTGCCTTTAGGCTGTAGAAAAGACCAATTCATGTACAAATCGCAGAGGGTCAGCCAACTACTTGCAGCATTTTATTGTCGAGAATAAGATCAGATTACTGAGAGATAATAACTGGTGCATGAGTGATTATTATACGCAAAGCGATCAAAAATGTTATATATTACTGTTCGTCACTGACATCAGTTTAGCAATCGACATCTAGATAATAAACAAACCTTTTATATAAAATATCAATACCCTAGATAAAGGTCTTCTAATATTGGGCGATAATCAAAGCCAGAACCACAAAGGATTTTGTAGTCCAGCCATCATCTAAGCTGGGAAGGGAAAACACAGACATCCTGACGGAACTCCGAAATAGCATGACCCACATAGATTGGTATCTAACAAGAAGAACTTACCAGCGTTCTCGGAATCGGGTTGTTGATGAGAAGCACCAACCCGAATAAACACAGCTAACAATTCTACCAAACGGCCTTGCCTTAAGGTCTTCGCGAACAACTTTATCACGTGTTGGTTAGGCGTTCTGAAATATCTCAATGGGGCTTGAAGAGCCTCGTATGCAATCACCAACATGCCTGTAGAAACAAATATATTAATTCCGATTTCTTCGCCATGAATGTGTACGATTTTGAATGGCAGATTGTATATGGATGACGTTATTTGCAGTATAGATGAGGACAAAATGGCCATCGCTTTCATCAACAGGCTACACCTTCTCGTATATTAAACCGCACTGCAATGAATCTAAGGATATGGAATGCAATAGTCCTGTTGTCAGATCGACTTTTTTGCATGGTGCTACGGATAATCAGAAAGTATTGAGATTGAGGTACGTTCATACGGATTACGGATTAGCTAGCAGTTGATATCGGTTCAGTGGAACAATTTCTTAGAGAGATGCCAATGAGAGTTACTAAACTTTCTGCACTTCAGGTAATTTCACGTTTCTTTGATTCCTTGGGGGCTCTTGGTCCCTGCATTATAAATTTCGAAATTCTATTCCAAAAAGTTTGGAAGATTAAACTCGGATGGGATGGTGAGCTGGAATTCATATTGCACGGATATCGTCGAATTGAAATCTTTATCGATTCCACGAAACGTATGCTACCAAGGCACAACTCAGTGCGAGCTTCTTTGCGGATGCATGTCTCAACGGTTATGGCATAGTCGCATACATACGTTCAGTTAGTAAGGCATGTGAATTCTTGGTCAAGTTTTTATGTGCCAAGAAGAGAATACCACCATTAAAAAATAACCATATGAACTGACGTGACCGCGGTTAGAACTAGATTATGCATAATATAAGTCTTTGGATGGACTCCATAATCACTTTTTGTTGGAACATTTGTTAAACAGTTTGGACATTTCAGTAACGAGATCGAAGCAATAGAAAAGCATCATTCTGTCGATAAATATTCTTCTACGAGGTCTTTTAAAACCATTTCTTGACCTAGATGGTAGATTGCGAGTAGGCAGTCGGTTTCACACATATTTCTAAAACGATGTCACGTCAGCCAAATATAAGAACTCATTTTTGGATACTAAGAGCTCGACAGGTAATCAAAGCAATTCTAGGTCGGTGTATTGTTTGTAAGAGGCTTTTAGGCAAACCTTGATCACAACCATTCGCTCCGATTCCAAGAGAAAGGATGCTGACTTCAAGACCCCTTGAGATGACTAGGGTTGATTTTGCAGGACTTTTGAATATCAACAGAACTTCAGACGGAGAGTCACCGAAGAAGGTCTATATACTACTTCATACTTCTGGTTCAATTAGAGCTGTTCATCTAGACCTGATTACGGATTTGACGGCGGAGTGTTGCTTATTACCATTAAGAAGACCTTACAATTACAATTTCGGACAGTGTGAAGACATTTTTTTCTAAGTAGGCGCAGAGCTTATTCAAGAATTTGCCAGCAATGAGGCTTGTGGTGAGGCTTGTGGGTAAGGCTCGACACAAGTGTTAAAGCCATGTTAAAGCCCACTACAGGACATTCATCTCTCAACTTTGATGAGTTGCGAACGTTGCTAATGGAGGTGGAATGCGTCATCAATGCTAGACCCTTAACATACATTACTCATGATCCCAAATATTTATCCCCATTAACACCACCTCATTTTCTTACAGGGTCACTTGAGACGTCTTCTACTCTTTTATTAGCAAACCCTCCTGTTGTTGTTTAAATACGACAACAATGGAACTACAGGGTTAAGATATTGAGATTCTTTTGGAAACGCTGGAGGCTCGAATATTTACATCAACTTCGTTTACTTCACAACAATAAGAGCCTATCGTCATCAAGCTTAAAACCAAATGATGTTGTGCTATTATATGATCCAGCGATATCACGAGTTTTATGGAAGCTGGCTCTAATCGAAAAAGTATATCCTGGGAGAGACAACAAAGTGCGGACGTGCCAAAGAATTCCTCAAGGCATGTAAAAGGGCGCGCGGAAAAATAATCACTGGTCTGGATGGTATACCAAATAAAGACTTAAACATCGCTACTAAAACGCAGCTGGTCTTGCCGAAATGTTAAATGCATGTCTTCAAGTGCGGCTATTATCAAAGGGAAAAGGGAACCCTTGATATAATCGTAACAGTTCTATGACTCTGACGGTGGAGTTAAAGTGTTGAAAATTACTGTCGGTATGCCATAAGGTTCGGCCTTAAGTCCCTACTGTGGAAAATTATGTACAATGGAATCTTAAGCATATAGATTCCATGCAAATATAGATTCCATGTCTTGCAGTTCAGTTGCAATCATTGAGAAGGAGTTCAAGACCTTAATAAAAAATAATACTCCTGGGCAATAACTTAATGGGTCTCAACTGGATTTGCATGCCCATAAAATTAAAACGAATTTTTTAACTAGAAACCGGAATAAAATCTTCTCTAAGTTTTTGATGCACTGAATCAGATTCTTCAGAATGATTCCTTTACAAATCATGCCTTAGTCTCCTACTTAATATATTTTTACGTCCTGTTGTAGACAGAGAGGAACCTACCGTTCTTTGAAAGCTCTAACCCTTTCGTAACATAAGTTTTTTGTAAACAGCAAATTTTGCCATTCTCTGCTCAAAAGGTGGCAATGTGGGAAATTGTTTTTTCATTTTTCGGTATATATTCTGAGAATTGAACCCAAGAATGTGACGGAGTAACTGAAAAATCTAACCACCGCGATCAACCGACAATCGAGGTCTACCATTGATAAAAGTCAGATTTGCAGAAGGATACGTAACCAAGATACCACGGGAGCACATGTAATGTTTCGTTATTAACTATAGTATCACTATTGAAGCCTTCATCTTCAATAACGTGTAGGCATTTTAGACGAGGCATTCATGAAAGTGTATCCATGCTTACGTAACATAATAGAATAAATCTGGAATTGAATATAATTTCAAAGGAACATTCCCTCTTGAAACTTCCTTCTATATTTTCTTCCCCGATAAAATTTGAATACTTCATGCGCGGATAATTTTCAATAGACTTCCGGCCGAGATTTAACATCAGGGTTTCTATCAAAATACAAGCACAGTTTTGGTAACATCGAAACATGGCAAACAGAGTAATAATGAGAGTCGAAGCCATCATACTGGTGGCCGTTGAAAAGAAGCCACAAAGACTGCGTCCCGGAAGTGTGTAACTCATTTAATTTAACGGCAAGTACTCGTAAGTATGAATCCTATGACGAAATGGAATAGTGGAGCAACTGACATTATGACTAATCATATTTTAGCACAGTTTTTAGCAAACTGTGACTTCAGTTTCAGAAGTATTCTGAACTCTCGACACTACGAAGCTGTTTCTGAGAACGCGAACAACGTGAATTTTGTTTGATTGGATCGTGACTCGTATCATATCGATTCGGCCGCTGTCACGTCTGTTTGCGTTCAGGACTTTGATGTCTAAAACAGATAATAAAGTAAACTAAGCCTTGATTTCGAACCTGTGAGGTAATTCTTTACGATGAGGCTCTAATGGTTGATAGACCACTGGCATCCCATCCATATCTGAAAGCTTTCAACGTAAACATCTTTATATACCTACCGTTCAAAGAGAGTCACATACAATGATGTGGTAAATTGATAGATCTATTCGTATCTATCGCTACGGATCTTATTCCAGCAGTATACGTATTCCAATTTGTAATAAAGGATCCTACGATTAACTGTACTATACTTGGTTTGGGCCAGCAGCAATATTGGGTATAACTAAGTGGAGAACCTTTTCCGCGACTTTGGGCTTAAACCACAGACACTATTATGTCCCCACAAACTGCCCTATCTCATTAATTCAGGCCCGAACCAAGATTCTAGGTTCATGGTATAATGATAAGTCATAATAGTTGACTTCGTAGCAACCTTCAGAGGCGTTAAGTTCAGAAAATCGTTACGATAGGACCAGTACTTTGCTCTCCTCCGCTTTTTATGTTATAAGACAAATGGCATGGATTGATCAAGCCCTGGTAGTTGGGCGATGGCCCCACCAGGTAAGGATAGATGACATCTTCGGTAAGACAGTTCGTAAGCATAGAAAACACGTCACCACGTCTGGCAACGGACGCTATAGCAAGCATACTGTTTTCTTATCTTCTTTTTATACATAACGGGACATGGCCGTCTCCGGATCATGCATCCAATATTTTGAGCGTTCAAAGGTTTTGGCCAGTCAACATATAATCGGATCACTACCTTAACTTTGGTGGGAGCTGAGGCACACTTTTATTTGGCTTAATACAAACTTAGCCACAACTGATGTGTTGGGTTTCACCCTACTAACACCAAAAAAATCTCTGATTTAATGAAGAATGGCGCCAAGAACATGTGGCTAAACAAGAAGCAAACAAAGCGGTGCTCATGAGCTCTACGAACGAAAAAGACTAAAAAACAATCGAAGATATTGAGAGTTTGCACTTGAAAAAAAAACTTACCGAAGTTTTATCAACAGGTAAAATGAAGAAGACTCATACAAAAACCTGTAGAGATAAAGAAAAAACCTTATAGTAGGGTGAAAGTCGGTACGGAGGGTATAGAAAAACGTTTTCTACATCCTGTAAAACGACGACGAATCCCAAAATCTCGCCGTCAAGCAGAATTAGCCACCTGAGCAGAACTAAGTAGGGATAGCAATATCTAAGCTGAAATCCAACAATACAGCTGGATCGGTCGAGGTATTTAACGCATCTGAAAATGACTTTGTGGAGAGCATACACTAAGTCCTTTCTCAGACCTGGTCAGATTAATGTATGTCTGATGAATGGAATCATCCACAAAAAGGAGACCCCTTCAACTGCGCGACCTATAGATGTGTAAGTCTCCGCAACATGGGATACAATATCTTGTCTGCCAAATTGTGTGTGGACGTCTGAAACTCGATTTTTTCTAAGAAAAGTTCACAATCAACCAAATTTTCCCACTTCGGAGATCCTGGAATACTCAAGCAGTCCAAATCGATACCAAACATCTTTTCATCAGTTTTAAGGACGCTTATGACAGCATTAATTGATACGAGATACATAGGACCAATTCTAGTTTCAGCATGCCTGGATGTCAGAACGCTCTTTGCTCCGTTAAAATGGGTAACGACCTAACCGAGACCTTTTATATCAAAAAAGATATTAGGCAAGACTACGCGCTGTCACGTGCCTGCTCTAACATCATACTTGAATGAATTGTGCAGAACACACAAACAAACAATCTTTCAAAAGACTATGTAACTAATAGCGTACGCCGATGATGTCGACATGTTTGAGAAAACGACATTGAACATTGACGAATTGGATAGAACGCCACAGTCGACAGCTATAATTTCGATATAGTAAGGGACTTTGTCTACCTTGGCTCTGCTTTGAATTATGCCAACAACACCTCAGCAGAAATCAAACAAAGACTTACACTTCCCAATCGCTGTTTCGTTGGCATTAGATCCCAAGTAAGTGATAAGGTCTAGTCAAAGTTATATTCCAGTCGTAGAAGCATGGACCTTAGCGAAAACGATTGAAATTGAATGTATGATGTTTTTAAACACAAAATTGCTTATTCCGTTTGAGAAGCGGGTTTGAAATAAAAATAACCCAGAACAATAACGCAGGAAACCTCGCCTAAGACGGCATGCTTAAATGGTCCTCCAATCATAAACATAACTGAAAACTAAAGGGAATGGTCCAAAAACCGCACTAATTAGAGAAGGTAAGTGACCTCGGCAGGAATTCGCCCCGCAATGTTATACCTTGTACTTAGGTGATTTTTTATTTCACTGCTCTATGACTTTGTAGAGGTGACTCTCAAGAAGACCTTGACGAATCTCTCAACATCAGCACGAAGATTCTTTAAGTCATTCTCCACTGGACATGAGACGCTATACTCATTTTTGATGTCCAGGAGCACGTTGACTAGTCAGTGCAGATGGTATTAGGCGTAAAATGTTGATGCATGAAATCACATCACATCACATCCACAAGGCTCAGAGATGTGGAGGAGCATGACCTTGAAAAGCAGCATAACTAAAAGTTCTGATTCATACTTAGAGTCCAATGCAGGCTTTCGGTACCATGTGTCAGCCTATAGAATGAGGGGTAACCTTTTATTTAGATTTTATGGTGTCAGAGATCACAAAAGACAAAGAAAGCTCACATTTAACACTTTGCTAAAAATACAATATTAACAATTTAAAAACACTGTTTTGGACGAACGGAAGAAGACATTCTCGAATCAGTTTTAACTATCCGTTAACTGGGGTTTATCACAACTTATAGTACAATGTTGATACTGTTAGAAGTCATGAGACAATCACTGACCTGTGGTCAACTTCTTCTCTCACTTATGCGAATTGTTTTATGGCACTTCACAGTGCCTGTACTTGATTCACCATTTACCACCAATTTCAAAAACAAAACAAAAAAAAATGAAATAACGTAGTGTATAATGATAACTCAAAAAAATTTATTGTATGTACCACCGAGCTATTTCTTCTAGTCTTTCACTGTTCACTTGTCGTTCACTACTCCTAATGCCCACGTTTCTGGCGACTTTTACGATTTCTCATTTCCTTCGCCTCAATCGAATCGAATCGGGATCAGAATCAACACCCTCCAGGTGGGAAATATCACTCATTTGGCCTTAAAAACGTTTTTCAAAAACAATCAATTCCAACTAATTAATAATCGAAGAGTCATTCCATCCGTTAACTAAAGCCACGATCTACTTTGGCAAACTAATCAGATTCACTTCTTTCGCCAAGTCACTTGAAACAAACTTTCAAAGGCCAGAGAATAAAAAAGATACGAGTACTCGCATAGGCACTCAAATACAAGTACTCGGAACTATGTAGGAAATTGAAAATTTGAAATTGGCATTTGACTCAATTAATCTAATCCGGTTGTGTGGTGTGGTGTTATTGATTTGTAGAGAGATGTTATATTACATTCCACTTACTGTTGGATATGATGTGAATTGATGTGCGACGTGTGAAAATAATTACACGACTGATTCCGCGGAAAATCTACCCATAGAAGCCATGAGTGGATCAAGGAAATTCGTATTTGTAGTCGTTTATCTAAGTTAATGTTTCGACGATTATTTGTTTGTAGATACGAGTACACTCTTCAAGTGTCGACGAACAGGAGGAGATGTCGGCTATGTGAATGGCAGCAACAAAAAACATAAAACAAAAATAAAAATAATAAAAACGAAGAATATAATTCTTCAAAGCCATTTTCAGGAATAAAGGCGCCATGAGCTATGGCTTTTGTGAGTAATAGTAATTGGATTATCCTTAGGGGGCACCACATAGCAGATTAGTGCTAAGCAGTGCGAGAAATTGATTTTGTTTTGTTCAGTATCTCTTTTCTGTACTCGTATGGTGGTTACAAAACGCATGTAGTCGTAAGGATTATGGATATATAATTAGGGCAACGTCAATGAATTCAGGGCATTATTGGATTTCAATAAGTCTGGAAAAAATCATCAGTGACAGGGATCTAGCTATCCATTCGGATATGCATCATATTTGGGAGTTTCAGGAGATTTGTTGGAAAAAGATGTCTTGCTCAGACCACAGACACCGAAACGATAACATTCATCGTCCATTCAAGTCCAAAGCAGGGAAGCTGTTGACAAGTTGACAAATTGCTTATAACTATAAAAAAAAAAAACATAATTTCTGTATTAAGCTAATTGTACAATGACAATGCCTATAGTATAACAACATAGATATTTTGGAGAACACAATGCATAAATATTCTTGAAAACCAGTTAAGTAGTTTTTGAGAACCTGCCGGACAAACAAATACATTTTCTAATACAGAGACACTTTAACCTGTTGATTCTCGATGTTAACCCCTTAGCAGCCACCGGGTACTATGTTAGTTGACTTGCCAAACAGGACAAAATAGGCAAAAACACGAACAACGCCGGCTTTTTTTATGGTTATTACTGCAATTCAGTATCGACGAAGGAGCAACACGTCTGGTCTATCTAATCTGGTGCTTAAATTCAAATCAAATGAAGCTAAGTTTTTGAGTCTCATCCTAGATAACAAATTTCTTTGAACTATAGTAAACATCTTACGTCAAAAATTTTACAGCGTTCTGACAGTTTAAATGACCTGTAAACAATACATGGAACTTGTCAGCGAGGAGGTTCGTTTTGATCTACTGCTAGGATAAGCCTAAATATAATATATTCCATGCGCCGGTTGTCCGATGGAACAAGCTCCCTTGAAAATACGTGACTGAAATTACGAGACTCCGAAAAACCGTCACCATCCTCACATTGATATTTAGACTATAGGCTGGACACTCAAAGCCATTTTCCATTTAAAGGGAAGTGGTCTTTGGTATACCACCTACTGGCAGGTAGAGATTGATCATAGAGATCATGAGAAAACTACCTTCACTACAGGTAACGGACCCCACTTCCGCGAATCAATGACACTTTGGGTACGCTTTCTGAATCGGAATGGTTTTCAACTCATAACTTGAAGAGCGGTTACTGGCAGGTAGAGATTAATAGTAAGAATTGTAAGAAAACTGCCTCTACTACAGGAAGCTGTCTTTGGTAGGCTACAGTCATGCCGTTTGGATTGTATAAAGGTCTGTTTATTAACGACTATACATTCCGACTCCTTTCGAGCGACTATTTGAACGAACATTGCAAGGACTCACGTGGAAAATCTGCCTAGTGTATTTGGACGACGTTATCGTCATAGATAAGGTATCCAAGTAGCATCGAGAAAACCTTAAAGAAATGTTTGAGAGGCTGTGAACCGTTCATTTAATGCTAAACACAGAAATGTGTGCATTATTCCGTCCGGAAGTAAAATATCTGTGTCAAATTAGAGCAGCTTCATTGGACTTGTCACGTATTATATGTAGAAGGTTCGTAAAGGATTTTACTGGTATTGCAGAGAATATGCACTATTTTATGGAAAAAGGTTGAGAGTTCAGCTGGTCTGAAGAGTGTGAGAAAGCTTTTCAAGAACTCAAGCGGCAGTTGTACAAAGCATACATCTTAGATTACCCCACATCCGGGACAATTTTCATCCTAGACGCTGATGGTAGCAATTTTGGGTTTGGAGCAGTGATCCCTCAAGTTGACGATGGTCAGAAGAAAGTGGTTGCATATTACAGCAAGGTACTCTTTAGATCTGAATAGAACTACCAGGTGTACCGTCAAGATACAAATGTCTCAATAGGGAACAATTATTGTGAACAGGCTTAATTTTTTTTTTTTTTTTGTTTGATTGCTATGACACCTGTCAAACATATTAAGTATACATCAAGTCATTGAGCAAACATCATATTTTTTCATCGTTATAAAAAGGTCGAATTTTGTACCAGAAAATGGTGACTTGCGGAAAGCACTAATTTTTTGTTTTCATTTGAAGAAAAGTGCTGCAGAGTTGCATGGAATGCTTGTCGAGACATATGGTGTTCATGCTCTATCAGATGCATGCAAAAGATGGTTTCAACGGTTCAAAGATAACGATTTTGATGTGAGGAATGAAGAACGTGGAAGACCGCTAAAAAAGTTTGAAGGCGCCGAATTGCAAACAACATTGGATGAAGATGGCACTTTGAGTCAGAAACAAATACCAGAAATATTAAATGTTGCACAACAAACAATTTCTGACTGTTTAAAAGCTATGGGAAAGATTCAAAAGTTTGGAAAATGGGTGAATGAAAGAAATAAATGAAAGACAGATGGAAAACTGAAAAACCACTTATGAAATTTTGCTTCAAAGACACGATAAAAGATCAGTTTTGCATCAAATTGTTACTGGCGATGAAAAATGGATTTATTTTCAAAATACTAAACAGAAAAAATCATAGATTAATCCGGGACAACCACATCGATTCGGAAGACGATGCTGTGTTTCTGGTAGGACCAGATCGGAGTGGTGTACCACGAGCTCCTAAAACCTGGTGAAACTGTTAAAACAATTTTGGACGGCTCGTTCGTGCATAGCGACTGGTATCTCGCGGATAACACGAGTAATGATCTCTTCCAAAGTCTCAATCGTAGCTGGCTTATTCCTGAAGAAATAGTCCAACGGTGTGATATCGTACGATCTAGGCGGCCAATTTGCCGTAGCAAAACGTGAAATTAAGTGCTCACCAAAATGATTTCTCAACAAATCCATTGTTTCACGCGCTGTATGGCTCGTTGCGCCGTCTTGTTGAAACGAGAGCTCACCGAGACCATGTGCTTGAATTTCAGGAAGCCATAGTCCGTTAACATGGCGCATTAACGGTTACCATTGACAATAACATTCTGATTTGCCTCATTTTTAAAGAAATATGGACCAATGATTCCACCAGCACATAAACCACACCATACCATTGTTTTTAATGGATGTAATTGTAGCCCTTGGTACTCTTCAGGTTGCTCATCAGTCAGAAATGGGCTTTATCACTAAACAAAATTTCACGATAAAACACCGGATTTTCATTGAGGTTTTCCAGAGCCCATTCACTGAAAATATGACGTAAATTCAAGTCGCCTGGCTTGCGATAAGTTGAATTTTGTACGCTTTTAGGCCGAGATCCTCACGTAAAATACGCCACGTTGTCGAATATGTCAAGCCAAGCTGCTGAGAACGACGACGAATTGATTCGTCAGATCTTTGCGTACATGATGACTTGCCAAACGAAACTCAACAAAAATGACAAAGCAGTTTGATAGGAGTCACGAGCGATCTGTCAAAAAAAAAACCTCATGATGAATCACCCCTTACATCCAATTCTGCAAAACTTTTTTTGCCTTGTGATTCGTACCACTCCAATGAGCATTTCTACCACT
The DNA here is from genome assembly GCA_907269105.1 of Volucella inanis. Lineage (NCBI taxonomy): Eukaryota > Metazoa > Arthropoda > Insecta > Diptera > Syrphidae > Volucella > Volucella inanis. The sequence continues at coordinate 129,580,545 of OU026157.1, forward strand.
TTTCAGCCAAATTGAAAGGATGTCGTTCAGAACGTCGGTCGATCCTTCATGAAATGACCCAAAACTTTCTTGATTGTAAAAAATGGCCAAGTTTTTTCGCTGATAAACCACAGAAGTCTTACACCGATGGAATTATGAAGCTACCCAGAAAATGGCAAAAGATCATAGATAATAATGGCCAATATGGTAATATATGTACTTGATTGAAATTGATTTTAAATAAAAAAATTTTTTTCCAAAACTTTTTATATGACCCAATATTTGCTATTTGTGATGGATTTATCATTGTTTTTGGATGGGAAAAAATGTAGCCGATGCAAAGAAATGGCTTGATAAGTGTTACCCGGACTATGCACCAGCCGAACGAACCATTCGCAAATTTAAAAGATGATGCACGCAGTGGACGTCCAAAAGAGGCTGTTTCAGATGAAAACATCAAAAAAGTCCACAAAATGATTACGAATGACCGTAAAGTGAAGTTGATCGAGATAGCTGAGCCTCTGAAAATATTAAAAGAGCGTGTTGGATATATCATACACGAATGATGATAAAACTTCATCATTGTCATCACTTCACACCAGAATAAAGTCGGCAGTCAGCTGAGTGGCGAGCAGGCGACGAACCTCGTCCAAAACGACCAAAAACTCAACAGTCGGCTGGCAAGGTTATGGCATCCGTATTTTGGGATACACATGGAATAATTTTCATCGACCATCTTCAAAAGGGGCAGACTATCAACAGCGACTATTACATTGCGTTGTCGGAGCGTTTGAAGGACGAAATCGCAGAAAAACGGCCGCATTTGAAGAAAAAGAAAGTGCTGTTTCATCAAGATAATGCACCGTGTCACAAGTCGATGAAAACGATGGCAAAATTGAACGAATTCGGCTACGAATGGCTTCCCCAACCACTGTATTCTCCAGATTTGGCTCCCAGCGTCTATTTCCTGTTCGCAGACCTCAAAAGAATGCTCGCCGGAAAGATATTTAAGACCGATGAAGAAGTGATCTCAGAAACATAGGCCTATTTTGAGGCTAAGCCGAAATCGTACTACAAAACTGGTATCGAAAGATTGAAAAATTGTTTCAATCAGTGTATCGCCCTGGAAGGCAACTATATTGATACACAAAGTTGAATTTTGCAAAAAATTTTGTGTTTTACTATAAAACGGACTTTTCAGCCCATGTGTTATAAGTATTGGGTATGTAATTTAATTCGTGCGGTTTTTCTTTCTCAAAATTTGAACGTTTATTTAAGAAAAACATGTACAATAGTATTTTTCAAAGTATTGCCCATCTAAAGCTATGACTTTTTCCCATCTTTCTGGCAATTTGTGGATCCCATCCCAAAAGAACTCTGCCAGCTTGGCAGCCAAGAATGAATCAAGCCAATTTTTGATATTCTGCTCTGATGTGAACCGTTTTTCAGTGAGGGCGTTCTGCATCGACGAGAACAAATGGTAGTCAGAAGGGATAAGGTCTGGGCTATAAGGCGGGTGGGGTAAGACTTCCCATCCACTGTTTTCAAAATAGTTCTTAACCAGAATAGCAACGTGAAGCCCAGCGTTGTCATGATGGAAAATTATTGCCTCGTGTCTGGTCGCATATTCTGGGCGTTTTTCAGCTACTGCTCTCTTCAAACGGATTAATTGTGTTCGGTAGCGTTGTTCACTGATGGTTTCACCCGGTTTTAGCAGCTCATAATACAGCACACCCATCTGATCCCACCAAATACAGAGCACTACCTTCGCGCCATGGATATTCGACTTTGCCGTTGATTTGGCTGGTTGGCCGGGTTTCACATATGAGTTTTTGCTCTTGGGGTTATCGTATTGGATCCATTTTTCATCCCCAGTAACAATCCGATGCAAAAATAACTTCCTTTTGTGACGTTCCAGCAGCATTTCCGACATGCAAAACCGCCTTTCTACGTCTCACGGCTTGAGTTCATGTGGAACCCAAAGATTCTGCGAGCTCTTCTTGTGTTTGGCAACAATCTTCATAGAGTAATGCTTCCAGTTCTTCATTTTCAAACTTTTTTGGCTGCCGAGGAGGTTCATCGTCTTCCAAGCCAAAGTCACCACTTTTAAATCGTGCAAACCACTTTTGGCACGTTCGCTCAGCTAGCGCATGTTCACCATAAACTTATACCAAAATACGATGACTTTCGGGAGCCGTTTTTAGTAATGCAGAAAAACTCCCCGCAAAAACACTTTTTCAAGCACAAAGTTCGACATATTTGAGCGAAAAAATTTTTTTGTTGTTTACTCTTCAAATGAATGACATATACTGAAATGACGTACAATGACAGTAGCTTTCCAACGCTTGTTCCAATGGAATAATAACATTGGAATAGACAGGGTTTTCCAATAGGGACTTGACAACTTTTAACTTAATTTGTGAACGCACTCTTTCTTCAATCATCAAACTGTCACTGTCAATTTATTCATTAAACTCAACATTTTCATAGTAAAGTAAAGTACATGTAAGGTACAGTAACGAGCAATGTCTGCAAATTATAAAAATTTTCTACAGATATTCGGAGTCACTGGGTTCGTCAATAAGCAAAATATGCCTTATTGGTGGGGTGAAAACCAACATGTGCTTCATGAATCACCACTTCATCCACAAAAAATAACTGTTTAGTGCGGCTTGCATGCCGGCGGCGTTATTGGGCCATATTTTTTCGTCGACGATAACGATCGTCACGTTACTGTGAATGGTCAGCTTTACCGCGCCATGATCACCGATTATTTTTGGCCTGAATTGGAAGATATGGACTTAGACGACATGTGGTTTCAACAAGATGGTGCCACAAACCACACAGCACATGCTACAATCGACTTATTGAAGAGTAAGTATGGTGAGCGTGTTATCTCAAGACATGTTCCAGTCGATTGGCCGCCTCGTTAGTGTGATTTAACGCCGCTTGACTATTTTCTGTGGGGTTACGCTAAGTCATTGGTTTATGCTAACACGCCGACGACGTTGGAAGAGCTCAGAGCCAACATTGAACGCGAAATAGCGGCCGTTTCGGCCGAAATGTGTAGTCGAGTCGTTAAAAATTGGGTCCAACGAATCGACCGCTGCAAACGTGCCCGCGGTGACCATATGAACGAAGTCGTTGTTCCATTCATAAATGTTTTGATTGCACTTCAAGCCAATAATAAAGTTTTTGAAATATCTCAAATGGTTTGCCTTTTATTTAAAAAAAAAAAAGTCGTCAATTCGTTATTAGAAACCCTATACATACAATATTTTTTTTACTCATTTTAACTGAGGCAGAAATAACTCGTGTTGCAGAGATTTTTGGTACCCTTAAAATGGTTGCTCACTGCATGAGCTAAGACAAGTTAGGGAGGAAAGAAAGGGAGATACCGATGCATGTTGGTTTTGAATGTTTGTAGGCTAAAATGGCTAGGAAATGACTAAGAATCTTAGCTTGATAATTAAATACTTGCGACAGAAACCTCGAAGAAAAGAACAACTGCATCCGGAAAGTGTCAAACGAAAACGTCAACGTCATCGGTAAATACAACATTCTGTACATTTGAAAAGGTGCTTGCCCTGCTGAGGTGAATAAGCTGAGAGATTTCAGGAGGGAGTAGCACTGCTTCCACCGATCAAAGCAATAATATAAAAAAATACTAAAACACATCTTTTTGTGTCATGTTAACAACAGGACATTAGAAATTCTATAGAACCGCACTTAAACTTGTTTGAATGCCATACAACCCGAAAATTCGGCCAAACCTCCCTCATTTTCAAAATATTACAAATTAACCAATTGACATAAAAAAATTCGTTTTATTACCACACGGGTACTTAACCAGGCAAATTGCATTACCATCCATAAAAACCTCATTCCACATAGTCACCTACGAGTATGTAAATACGTGTATCTCATTTTACAGTTCAATCAAAAATTACATGACATAAAACAAGGAGTTCACCAATAAAATATGTCCAACAAATTACTTTCACTTTGTTGCACACCACACAAAAAAAAAGGGAAACAGAAAAACCGTTGACACAATGTTGTTCTTTATATCCTTCTATCTTCTATCCATCCGACCGATGGCTTGAGTGTTTTCTTTTTTTTTTTGTTTTTTTTTTTTTTGGTTTATAAACTTTCAGCTACCTTCATCAACCACCCTGTCACCCACGCAATAACTTGATAATAAATTATGACCTCGTGCTGGCTTAATGTTTATTAATCCATTCGCTTCAATTTAATTTCCATCGAGAATATGTGCAAGTCCTTCTGTAACATACCATACATTCATACAAGTACTGGAACAAGGACGAGGATAGGATACCTAAAGCTAGCCAGAACACAGTTCGCAAGGATAACAGAATATTCCATCCGGAGATTTGCATACACAATTTTTATATTTTTGCTATTTACAACCCCCTGCAAACGACAAAAAGAAGGGTATAGAACGTTTGTACGAGTACCACCGGAAGGACGAGAGATGGATGTGAAATAAAAAAAAAACCCTTCACTACGCAATTTTTTTTACTAGTCACTGTTGCACTTTTTTTTTTTTTTAAGAAGAAGAAGATATTTCACTAGCTTTTCGGAGCATTATTCTGAAGCACTGAATCAACAGGGATCAAGGACTATTGTTGCGCGAATTCATATTTCACTAAGGACCACCAAGTGGTGGGTTGTTTTATTTTTTTCTTTTCGAAATTTTACTCACTTGTTAAATACGGAAACAGAAAACGTAAAACGAAAAAAAAAGGGCCGAAAGCTAAATCGGCTTTCTCGGACAATAGACGAGTAACGAGTATGATTTTATGCGGCTCAACAGAATAATAAAAACAAAAAACAACAACAAAGTCCTTTTTTGGACGAGAATGTTAGGTAACGCGTGTGCTCTCACCACCGCTCATGTAAAGACTTAAATTCACGATAAGGATAATCGCTGTCAACCGGTTGGTTGTTTCTAATCATTAGCGGATAGCCAGACAATGTACGACAGTGTTTTTCTACAGGATAGCTGCGTTGCGGCTAACGCCCGGTGAATAAGCTGTTTGCAGAGTCTCCGGAGGGCTGTCGCTGTATTTTATACCTGACGTAAGCCCACCTTGTTCGTCGCGATTAATTTAATTAGCAGCGACTAATATGTATCAGTTGTTGTTGGCATTCACTTGTTGTTGTGGTTTGGTTCGATTTTGCTCTATTCGTTTGGATACTTTCTGTCTTGGAGGGGTTTTTTTTTTTTTTGTTGTTGTTTCGTACGCTTCTTTTGTGTGATTGACAAGGTAGACAATCGTTTTTCGAAAGGTGGCAGCATTTTATTTTTTTACAATGGGATTAGGAAATGTTTTCCTATTTGCCTATTACTTTGTTTGCTTTGTTTGAAAAATTCACAAAATGGGCGATTCGAAAGTCGCTGTGGTTACTATGTGCCGGCAGTAGGTTTCTTGGAAATATTTTAACAAATTTGCAACATGATACTTAGCAGACTCACATAAGTGGGATATGAATGGAAGGTAAAAGAATAGTGGTATGGTAGAATTGTGTTCTTTATATATGTGTCTCTGCACAAGGGTGGAAACTTGTTATATCTCGAATAGATCACGTTGAAACTAACTGACACTCCAGGCTCACTACTCAGGGTCAATATACAGAAGGGCCTTTCTTGCTTTATGGTATACTACAATATAATTCGACCAATATTTCAATACTTTCACGCCGAATGTTTGCCTCAGAAACCTCTTAAGTTTATGGGTTGTTGGCATAGACCAAAAGCCTAATATAGCCCCCCAAAATCAAAAAAGAAAGTCTCGGAGTGTTGAGTTGCATGATTGGAGTGGCCATTACCTCCGAAAAGACGACCTAAAATTGTATCTCCAATAATTCGATTAGAGGCGCAAAACCTTGCGACAAGTAATACCGTTCTGTTAAAACCGCATATACTCTTAGCCTTCTAGTTACATCTTTTCATTTATTTTACATTACATAGGCCTCAACCGACTTGCTTACATCAAGTAAAAGAATGTGCGACTCATTAACATCTTCGATATGAAAACCAAACTAAACACTTAATTATTTCGTATGCAATGGGTGCTGTTGAATTACCTTCAAAAAATGCTTTTGTTGTCAAAATACAGATCTTCTTCCATTTTCGATGGAGCCCAATCAGGAAAAACTCAACGTGGACGATGGTCAGTTTAGCTCTTAGGTTAGTACGATGTCATACGAATATAAAGCAAAGTCTTTCGAAACATAGCCCACAAAAGTGATCCCCAGCTCTTAAAAATGGCGCGTACAGCAGTATCGTTCCCTTCACTTCTGGCGTTTCGTTGTCTTTTTGACAAGGTACCATTATAGAGTGTATCTGAGGTGATTTAACGAGAAAATAGGAAGGGAGGACATTTTTGGCAGCGCACAGGGGAATCATAGTCTACACGACACCAGGCTAAATGACTTTGCAGCAGGGCGGAATGTCACTTCAATTAGCATACGATTTTCCCAAGTTAATATCCACAAATAAACCTTCAATCCTTCAACCGAATTAACTACGTTATAATCTATGCAAGACACACTTCCAGTCTTGCAGTTGTCATAACTTTCCGAGCAGCGAACATAGACTCGGGCTACCAGCTAAAACCCATCTACAGATAATATATTTCAATCCGCCAGAGCCTTTGTCGATCCCGTATAATTCAACCTCACAAAGTATCTTACTAGTATGTTCAACTTCAAGTGGTGAAAACTAGTATCACCGATGCCAAGAACGCATCAGAAAGACCACAACTGATGCTCTAGGTTTCAAATGACCCGTGGAGATTCTCGAAAGCAAAGATTTAATAGAAAATGAACGCAAGCACACGTAAAGAAACAAGTCGTTTTCAAAGCGGTACTGCATAGGAGCTCTACGAGCACGAGAGAAAGAACATCGGTTTTTCCAAAAAAATAAGAATATGAGTGCTACTCCAGAATCAATGTTCAGAAATTTTACTAAGAAGTAAAAACGTGTGCCAACACGAACCGATCAGAGTCCTGTAGAAATTAACAAGGGAGCTAAGTAGTAACGTCACAGTCTGAGGATATGGAAGAACTACTTCTGAAGACTGTAAGACGGTGGAAGTCAAGTTCAATCGACAAAAATGAAGTGAGGATAGCAAAACCAAAGCTTAATTAGAACAGGGCTGCTATACCAAAATGCCTGTCTGCCGAACTCTTTAAGGCAGGCTGAGGTGATTTCGTAGAGCACATGACAGAAAGTATGCCTAAGGAATGATATCTCTTTGTTGTTTGCCTGGCACACTGTTTGGAACCGTTTTCACATTAATTTTAAGTGTTTCTCTATTTTTTGTCTTAACTGCTACTTCTACAAAGGGACAAATTTTTCTCTAGGTCAGCATCTTTCCGATCATGTTTTCTGGAATAATTTGGCCGATGCTGCTTTCCACCTAATGCCGTTGAGCTTCCCATCTACTGCAAATGAAAAAAGTGTGTTTTACATCGTCTTTTGGAGAGTTTACTTTACCAGCCTTGTCCGGTGAGATATGGATGGTGTATAGTTTACATCGACGTGTTTCCCTCTATTCTATTTAGCTATGTCCTTGATTAGCTTCGTAATCCTCTGCCTTCCGAGTTCCAGCGCTCTTGACGGTTCCGTTTCGTGATGATTTTTGCTTTCTCGATTTCCGCTTTCACTCTAATTTCTGCCTTTTTGTGGTAAAAGAACTCCCTTTCTGGCAATAGAAGACCGATAGGATCACTCCTCTGACTATAAAAACGGCTGGTTCCTACACAGTTCTGTAGAACTACGCGTCTCTGTATTGCTGCCATCTATTTCCATTGCGACCTTCGTTCCGATACGATACGTTGCGACAGGTAACAAAGTTCTAAAGGTGAGTTTCGTATTGATAGTCAGTCCCAAGTATTGCCCCTTATAACCTCGAGTCCGTTTTTTAAATTAAGGATGGTTGGGACCACCTTCTTGGTCAGAAGGACTATCTCCGGCTTTTCTGTAGCTAGGTTAAGACCATGTTCATCCATCCAAAAGTTCACGCGTCTCATAACTTGATTCAGCTTCATTTCTGAGCATTCTCCGCGTCTTTCGCCGCAATTACCGGGGCGATATCGTCTGCGTACCGTACCAGAAAGACATCGTCAGGCATCTTACGTGGTATCGTAGATCAGCTCCAGGTCCTTGAGATAGTTCTTCGGCATCCGTCATATGTAAACTGCAATGTTGAAAGTATGTTCAAGTATATTCAGTATATCGCCCCACCTGGTTGAATTGAAGGCATTTCGCGCAACAGTACGATCTTCTTTGAGTCGTGGTTGCCAGGTTGACGATTTGAGAAACAAGCCATACAATCTCACAGATAGGTCAAATAATATTTGTACTGCATCTGTGAGGCATGGTTTTATCGTCTTTTCTTGGAATTTGCTGCAGTGGTCTGTACGCAGATGGGCAACCCGGGTCTCATTTTCCTTTGCTGATCTAAGCAAATGTTGACCAAACGTTGCGTCTTCCAACTTCTGAGAAAGATCCCTTTTTCAAGGCAACTGTTGTACATGTTCAGCAGTAGCTGTGGGCATGATTGGTCAATCGCATTCAGCACTTCCGTCGGTACTGCGACCGCTAGGGCCAGAGTCCTGTAGAGAGGCCTGACAGGCCGAGTGTGACTGGGAAAATCGCACCTACTATGTACTCCATTTTTTTTTTTTTTTTTTTATTTTTATTTTTTTTTTTTTATTTAAGCCCAGTCCACTATAGAGGCACCATTCGCCTACATTTTCGCAAGCAGAGAGCAATGGGGCAGGAACCAAATGATAAAGGACTCAGTATCCATCTACACGAATGGATCAAAAATGGAGATACGAACCGGCGTTATGATCCTGCGGTGCTCCCGTTTCAGGCTGAGATATTAGCTTGCGACAATAAAGACAATATCCGGCGAGGATATATTTATTGACAGTCAGACTGTCAAGCCCCATGAGGGCCATCGCGGTAGTCAAAATCAAATCGAAGCTTGTGAAGCGCTGTCGTGAAAAGCTTAAGGCTTTTTGTGTTCAGCGTAAGGTTATGCTATGTTGGATCCCTGGCCATAATGAGCGTGCAGACGTGCTAATGCGGAAAGGGTCCACCCTAGAAAGGGAACTATCATATCAAAGTGTCAAATCTCTACTCTGCACTCTAAGATTACAAATGGAGAGAACGATACAAATAAACGCCAATGAAAGTTGCACAAACCTTCAAACCTATGATAACTATGGTCGGATCTCAGCAAATCCAGAATAACTAAGATTTTCTTGAAAAGCAGAGCTAACCTATCTAAGCGTGTTTAATTGCTTACTGGCCATAATCGGCTAAGGGCGCACGCAATAAAGCTTACCAACAACGGCCTCTGCAGTGGCTATGAGGACAAAGATTCACAGGAAGATATCGGCCATTTATTGTGCCACTCTCTCAGCATCAGTAATTTAAAGCAAAAAAGTTTAGGAAATTATTGCTCCCACAACCTTTCAAAATTGTCTTTTTTCAGATTTGCGGATGCAGCAAGATGGCTTAGACCAGCTTAGGAACAAAACGGCAACCAACGTGAAACTCAAAGCGGAAACCAGAACTAGGAACCTCAATTAAATTCCCACCCAGGCATCGCAATGATGAAGGACTTGGCTCCAGATACATATCTCATCTATCTGCCAACATTCTTGCGCCCCATCTTTCCGATAAGAATTCTCTGAACTAACGTGCATTATCTGCTGGCAGACATTATATACCATTCGATCGTGGAAAGGTTAACACACATACAACGTTCACAAGTCTTCCAGAGGTTTAAGAGTATAGAAAATTCGTGCTACAACTCCAATCTTCGGCCATTCGCCGTCTTAATAAGTGAACAGTTGAGCGTTTAGTAATGAAACTTGGATCGTCCTATTCACTCCATAATGTTGTCATGCAAGCGAGATAGTGCAACGCCAGAAGTAAGAACTGGGCATCTCGAACGTTCCTGTTTGAACGGTTTTCGTGTCTATGTCTTTAGAAGATCATACTGACCAAAGACTCAAAGCCAGATGATCATCGTGCAAATTGACCTTCCGCTGATTTGGCACCCAATCTATGGTCTATGCCAGAAACGTTTGACTCTTTTTTCCGTATAAAGTCCTTGCGGTCCCTTCTTTTGGGTGGGAACACCGAGCTCTGGCGGAGGGCAGACATGGTTCCGCCACCCATTTGGAGACTGTGCCAGCCCTACTTTCTACAATGGATGCGAGTGCAGCTAACTAGGGACTAGAGAACTAACTCAGAGAAAATCGATCGATAAGTGAAGAGACAACTATTTCTTTCATAGTATCACCCCAACGATAGGACAACGAAGGAGGAATAGTGGTATGAAGGCGGACGGCCAGAATAATCGAGCACACCACAACGACGTATCAGCTTTAAAATTCAGATGCGATGGATGAAGAGATGATGACAAACAACTACAAGAAACAAAAATACACAACCGGTCGAGGCAAGAGGCCAGAAGAGCCCACAAACGAAATAATAGAACAAATAAATAATTATAAGGAGTGACACGCTATTTATCAGTCCCCATCCCCTCAAATCTGAACGCCGATCTACTGGAGCAGTTATAGACTCGCAATAAAAAGAAAAAAAATTGCACGGGCATTGTACTTGATTTTTGCTTGGGGCAGTGGTCCCTTTTGGATTGTATTTCATTCTCCCTTTCGTCCGAACATTCCAGCTGCCCTTCGATTAAGTTTTTTTTTTTCTTTTCCCCTTCGCGTTTGTTTTATTTTGCAAAAAGAAGTTACCAATGTAATTCGATAGGGGAGAAGTACATGAGTATCAGAAGGAAACGATGGAGGGATTAGTGGAGTGCAGATAAACTTGTTTGAAAAATGTACTCCCCTTGACGTTTTCCACCAAATATTTGGATTGAACATTGACAAAAGCTGGACTCTTTTCCTTGAAAAATTCGCTCTACTCCTTCGAACCTCCCCTTTTAACAGTTGTTCTTCCAAAATCCTGAGAGGGTGATGGGCAGCCATGGGCGCATCAGCCATCGGTTCACTTTCTCAGCATCTTGGAAGGAAAACATAAAAAGGTACGACGGAGGTCAAAAACTCTGGGAAGAACGCAGCAGAGGAAGCGGGCGGCCTGTTATAAGAGCTCAAGGAAAGCGCTATAGGTTTTGGTTGTTTTGCAGGGGTCCAGCACGAAATAGCAGACCCTTGTCCCAAATGCTGTTTTGTCTCCCCTAATGGGTAGTCTCCAGCCTTAAGTAGAGCTAAGACATCCGCTCCATCCTTCCATCTCCTAACCCCTTCACTTTTTGACCCACCTTGTCTGTTGCGTCCGTTGTCGCTTTGGAGGAAGTAACAACCAGTAGGTCTACCCCAGATAGACAGAGCCAGGCGGACGTCCTGAAACACTCTGAACATATGGCGGATGGTCATATTAATTGGACTACACACCTAGAGCCAGAAGGAAGTTCTTGAACTCTCTGTGAAATAAGACATCAATAACCCGCGAATGTTCACTCAGGCCAAAGGAAATTCCCAAACTTCGGAAATTTCCCCCGAAAATTTGGGTAGTCAAAGCGCCACACTTGAGTGTAAGAAAGGGCGGTCTCGCGATGCTCCAAGCTATGGTTACACACTCCAGCTGTACACATATACCAGACATTAGGCCCGCTAACCAAGTAGATGTAATGCACGAAGGTGTGGGAGGGTGACCAAGGATCTGAGGTGACATAAGTCGAATCAGGACGGCCACTTCTTGGTTAACCACGACGTAAAACAGAGGTTTATAACGTAAAAAAAAGAAAACGAGATCTAGGTCATCTAGTGACCAAAGAAAAAAAATTAGCTTCAATAAAGACAGGAGAAATTAAACAGGAAAGTAGAACGTCAAAGGAAAGGAGGACAGAATCAGGGAACAACAGGGAGAGCTAAAAAGAAGAAGTATAGTGTTGTGAGATTGTGAGATCCCGGTAGGATTTCGCCCGCGTAGAGGAAAAAAAAAATTATACACCCGTAAAAAGAAGGCAAACGGGACACGCAACCCCCTAGAAAAAAATTGTTATCGTTCCGGAAGACGGACGATAGCGGCTCACTTCTAAGCGGTTTGCACTGCGGTAGTTTTGAATGCCACTTGAATTAATTTAAATTTTTTTTATACCGCTCCTTCCTTTTAAGGTATCGCAATTTCTTTTTTAAAAAGATTACGGACACATTGGTGTTTTTTTTTTTTTTTAATTTTCAACATTGAGTACTTCCTTGCATCACACTGTTTTTTTTTTACCATAAACCCACCCCGAGCTGAGCAGCCGAAAGATGCAGCACTCAACCTGCTGTTCGTTGCAAATTTCCCCTTTTTGGCTTTCGTTTTAGGCGTTGCAGTCCGCTATTACCGATACAACCACCACCCGTATAATTCGCGATCATTATTTTTTTTGTTGTTGTTTTTGGAGTTTTTTGTCGGCAGACCGGCTACCAAATAACAATCAATAACTTTTTAAATTGTTCAATTCCGGAAAGAATTACGGGGTGGCCGTGGTGTAGTGGTTTATGCATAGACTCCTTAAGCAGAAGGCCGCGGGTTCGAATACCGTGCGAGGCAATTCTCTGAAAAAGTCTTTTTCATAAGATTTTATGTATTGGGTCTATAACTTAATTCGTGCAATTTGTTATGAGATGGCGTAACTTGTATTGTTCCATTGTTATTATTCCGTTGGAACATGCGTTGGAAAGCAACTGTCATTGTACCTCATTTCAGTATATGTCATTCATTTGAAGCGTAATCAACAATAATTTTTTCACTCAAATATGTCGAACTTTGTGCCTGAAAAAGTGTTTTTGCGGGGAGTTCTTCTTCATTAGTCATCGTATTTTGGTGGAAGTTTATGGTGAACATGCGCTAGCTGAGCGAACGTGCCAAAAGTGGTTTGCACAATTTAAAAGTTTGAAGATGCCGAACTGGAAGCATTACTCTATGAAGATTATTGCCAAACACAAGAAGAGCTCGCAGAATCTTTGGGTGTCACTCAAGCAGCCATTTCAAAACGTTTAAAAGCAGCTGGATATATTCAAAAGCAAGGAAATTGGGTTCCACATGAACTTAAGCCGAAAGACGTCGAAAGGCGGTTTTGCATGTCCGAAATGCTGCTGGAACGCCACAAAAGGAAGTCATTTTTGCATCGAATTATTACTGGTGATGAAAAATGGATCCTTTACGACAACCCCAAGAGCAAAAAATCATATGTGAAACCCGGCCAACCAGCCAAATCAACGGCAAAGCCGAATATCCATGACGCGAAGGTATTGCTCTGTATTTGGTGGGATCAGATGGGTGTGCTGTATTATGAGATGCTAAAACCGGGTGAAAATATTAATGGACAATGCTACCGAACACAATTAATCCGTTTGAAGAGAGCAGTAGCCGAAAAACGCCCGGAATATGCGACCAGACACTAGGCAATAACTTTCCATCATGGCAACGCTCGGCCCCACGTTGCTATTCCGGTTAAGAACTATTTGGAAAACAGTGAATGGGAAGTGTTACCCCACCCGGTTTATAGCCCAGACCTTGCCCCTTCTGACTACCATTTGTTCCGGTCGATGCAGAACGGCCTCACTAAAATACGGTTCACATCAGAGCAGAATATCAAAAACTGGCTTGATTCATTCTTGGCTACCAAGCCGGAGCAGTTCTTTTGGGATGGGATCCACAAATTGCCAGAAAGATGGGAAAAAGTCATAGGTTCAGATGGGCAATACATTGAATAATACTATTGTACATGTTTTACGTTCAAATTTTGAAAAAAAAACCGCACGAATTAAATTATATACCCAATAGTTATACGTAAATCCTATCGGTCAATTCTAACATGAAGGCATAACACTGATGTTGGAGTGGTTGCTGACTGGGTTAAATGTAACGAACTAACAACGTACTAAGACTAAGACCCACTGATTGAGGATGCACTGGCTCCAGTTTGACAACCATATCTGGGAAAAATATCGAAACCTAATACACCTGAGTTTCAAACTACTACACCACCCGCCCGCGCACTTGAGAAAAGCCAGTAAAAGGGTATTCATATCCCCAGACATGCAAGTTTTTCTGTTTTCAAGCCAACGCATTCCGAAGAGATGTTTAAGTTCCTTGGGCTTTGCTTGCTTCAAGCACAAGTCAAACCGTTATATTGCCATCCAATAATTATAACAATTATTGAGATGTTTCAGCTGCTCTACAGAGGAAGGTGATGAAACTAAATTGGGGAAAATCCAACCGTTGATGAAGCTTTTCTTGGAAAGTTTTCCTACTTTCCTAAGGAACATATTGCGCTGGATGAATCTCCAGTGACGGATACGTTTTAAATGTCGAAATCTACCAAGGAAAAGGAATCAATTACAAATCTTCACAAGTTGGTGATGTAGTTACTCGCCGTATGTATGTATTTTTACCATATGTAGTGTTTTGTTTTGGTCTCTCCAAAACTCTGTTGACTCAAAGGACACATACTACCGGAACTTAACGCACCAATCGGAAAGAAAACAACTAAGAAACTTACACGATAAGAATATGTGTTACGTCAAGGTTAAGGACGTACTTTGTATTACAACTGCGAACCATCCTGTAACTATCACAATTTCCAACCGATGTGGACATTCTAAAGAAAAGCCCAAAGAAATTGAAGTTTAAAATCGCTACATGTCTCGGATAGATAGAGCGGATCAAATGATATCGTACTATTCCTCACCAAGAAAAACTATTCGCTGGCATAAGAAAGTGATGTTCCACATGCTGGATGTTGCGGTCTGAAATTCATTTTACATATACAAAATAAAATAGTCTCATCAAATCTTTTGGTCTGTTGGTGCCGGGCCATGATCATGGAGGAAATAGCTCATCCGTTTCTTCACCAAATCGACTATCAACTTCAAAAGCCGGTTCAATTGATAGTTCTCGTGCACACTTCATTGGAAGAATTCCATTTGAAACTAATCGAAAGAGAAAAGTCGTTTATAAGAGATGCAAGCAATGTAACAAGTCAAAGATAAGGAAGGAAGGAGCAAAAACTATCACACTGAATACATATAGTAAGGCTTCTCATACCTGAATGCATTTTTATTTGTTTATTGAATTCAGTAAATTGAATTGTTTTTAACGCTTTTTATTTTGACGGATATGCCGTTTTGTCAATTTGCATAAGTTTTTTCTTCGATGGGTCACGACGGCTATAGCTGACATGTCGGGTTATCCCGCGCTGTCCCATTGACAATTTTTAACGATATAACTGGGCTGAGGCAGCAATAACCGTATATATCGTACTGTATATCGATTTTCATCATTTTGGTCTAATCGCGGATAAAATTTCTTTAAAAATGTCAGATATATCCTTGTGTCATTCTAGCGTTCCCCACCGAAAGTCATTGTTGTCGAAGAAGTTGTCGTATTCGACAAAAAATTACTAAAATATGCAAATAGTCATGGAAAGTCATTTGGTCTAGGACATCCACTTAAGCAAGTGGTTCCCTAAAACCGTCAGATTTCATAGCGAATGGTTTAAATGTTTCAATCTAGAATACAAATTGCATTGACATCTTAAGAGACATATCTATGGTGATCATGCTCTATCAGAAGCAACATGCAAAAAATGGTTTCAACGGTTCAAAAATAACGATTTTGATGTGAGGAATGAAGAACGTGGAAATTAACCAAAAAAGTTTGAAGACGCCGAATAGCAAACAGTATTGGATGAAGATGACACTTTAAGTCAGAATAAAATGTTGCACAACAAACAATTTCTGACCGTTTAAAAGTTATGGGAAAGATCCAAAAGTCTAAAAAATGGGTGCTTCAAAGACACGATAAAAAATCAGTTTTGCATCGAATTGTTACTGACGATGAAAAATGGATTTATTTTCAGACTCCTAAACGGAAAAAATTATGGGTTAATCCGGGACAACCATCAACTTCGACTGCAAAACCAAATCGATTCGGCAAGAAGAATCTTTCTGGTGGGACCAGAAAGGTATGGTGTACCACGAGCTCCTAAAACCTGGTAAAACCGTTAATACACATCGCTACCGACAACAAAGGATCAATTTGCACCATGCATTGATCGAAAAATGACCAGAATGGGCCAGAAGACAAGGCAAGGTAATTTTGCTCCATAACAATGCACCTTCACACAAAGCAAAACTGGTTCAGGATACAACTAAAGCACTTGGCTGGGAGCTGAAACCCCGCCCGCCGTATTTACCAGACTTGGTTCCTTCTGACTATCATTTGTTTTCATCGATGGGACACGCATTAGGTGAGCAGCACTTCGAATCCTAAGAGGAAGTCGAAAATTGGATGACTTTTTTTGTTTGCTTCAAAAGACGAATAGTTTTATTGGCGTGGAATCCATAAATTGCCTAAAAGATGGGAAAAATGTGTAGCTAGCAACGGTCAATACTTTGAAAAAATCACTCACTTCATTCCGGTTACATATTTATTTTTAATAATTCTTTATATAGGGTGATTCATCGTTAGGTTTGATTTATATTGTAAATGAAAATACATAAATTTGAAAGTTAACTCTAAATTTTTAGTACTGCTTAAAGGAAAAATTCATGGCATTTACTTTTTAAAAATGGCATAATGTAAATGTTGGCCAAAACTACATCTGCGGTGGTAAATTTGGAAGGTCCAGCTGTGAGCGACTCGTTCAAGCATAGCGACTGGTATCTCGCGGACAACACGAGTAATGTTGGCGTCAATCGTAGCTGGTTTATTCCTGAAGACCTAAGACTTTACACATCCCCAGAGAAAATAGTCCAAAAGCGAGATATCGCACGATCTAGGCGGCCAATTTAAAGTAGCAAAACGTGAAATTAAGTGCTCACCAAAATGATTTCTCAACAAGTCCATTGTTTCACGCGCTGTATGGCTCGTGGCGCTATCATGTTGAAACCAGAGGTCATCGAGATCATGTGCTTGATTTTCAGAAAGCACATAGTCCGTTAACATGGCGCGATAATGGTTACCATTGAAGGTAATTTCTGATTTGCCTCATTTTTGAAGAAATATGGACCAATGATACCACCAGCCCATAAACCACATCATACCGTTGTTTTTAATGGATGTAATGGTAGCTCTTGGTACTCTTCGGATTGCTCATTAGCACAAATACGGCAATGTTGTTTATTAACGTATCCATTGAGCCAGAAATGGGCTTCTTCATTGAACAAAATTTCACGATAAAATACCGGATTTTCGTTGAGTTTTTCTAGAGCCCATTCACTAAAAATATGACGTAAATTCAAGTCGCCTGGCTTCAATTCTTGCACAAGTTGAATTGTGTACACTTTTAGGCCAAGATCCTTACGTAAAATATGCCAAGTTGTCGAATGCGCCAAGCCAAGCTGCTGAGAAAGACGACGAATCGATTCGTCACGGTCTACGCGTACACTCTCAGCTACAGCTGCTACAGTCTCTTCACTATGTGCTGAATGTGATCTAACCGGTCGAGTGTTATCTACTAATGTAAACTGGGACTCAAATTTGCGAATGGTATTGACAATTGTGGTTTCAGTTAGTCGATTATGCGCACCGTAAGTTCCTCAAATCGCACAAAAAACATTTCTCACAGAACGCTGATATTCGTAATACAGCTGAACAATTTGGAGACGCTATTGTGTAATAAGTCTTTTAATAATGACTTGCCAAACGATACTGAATAAAAATGACGAAACAGTTTGACAGAAGTCAGGCGTAAACTTTTAAAAAAAACCTATTGGAAATCAAACCTTACGATGAATCACCCTATTTTATTCTTATTAAGGAATTATTAAATAGAATTTTTGCGGAGATATATTGTAACAAACAAACAATTTTCCAGATAAGATACTTTTTTATGAATTGGCACCGAAGTTCCCAGATATATATTCATACATACATACATACATATACGTATACATACACACAAGAAATATATGCGTTAGTATTACAACAAATATTTTTTCTTGGAAAAAAGGGAAACAAAAGGGTCATCTATCACTGGTTATTTGCATGGTAAAAGCAATTGAATGAGGACATTTAACAAGGACACACCTAGATGTGACAGTCATTAAGATTTCTAGGAAATTTCTGATAGTCAAGGACATGTTAGATTTATTCACGTTTTATTGCTGGCTCTGTATTGCCCTTTGAAAAACAAAATATATTTTATTAGTGAGAAATATTTGGAACGACTCTAACTTACTGTTCATTTCGTAAGGAGGGATTTAATAACAGTATATGTATATATATTGTTTTGAAGGCTCTCTGAAGAATTATTGGCTACGACTTTAGGAATTTGTTTTATTTTAATGAAAGATGAACAACGAAGTAGTTATTCTTCGTCCAACTTTCCTCATTATAATGAACAACAACAAAATAGATCATACCTTGAGATAATGCCTGATCTATGATTTGTACTATAAGGTCATTGGTTTGATGTACAAGATTTTTGTTTAATCACAACGATAAGTCAGTGTCGTTCGCTTCCTTTAAGAGCTTGACAGCCTTGTATGGATTGAGGCTGGAATGCTACTCCAACTCCGGTTTGTCTAAGACTACAAAGGCAGAGTTGATAGCAAAGACATATGTCAAGAAGAAAAGTACAAATACAAGACAGTTTTGAACCCAGCAGTGCTTGACAAGCACTTTATATTTGACGGTAAGTTATTCCACAGTCAAATAGCACAAATGAAAAATAAACGCAATGAATTAAGGTATTTGTGAAGCTAATTGCTTATGTTGAAAATTCCAGTTTGTAGTAAAAATAAGGGGGTTGCTTTGCATTTATAATTTGATGTAAAAATATGCAATTTCTGAAATCAAGGTACTTTCTCAAGAAACCGGTATGAGAATTCCGAGATTCTATCGTATCGTTGCCTTGCATAAACTTACCGTATAACATCATTGTAAGCAACCAGGAGCTTAAGAAAAGACAGTAAGTCTATGTCGGTGTAGACAACTGCGGCATATGAAATAATGGACATTATAAGAGTGAGCACTAGTCTCCGGCGGGTATTCCAGGGGATATAGCTGGCTGAAATCCAAAGTTTTTTTTTAACTTTTAAACTCAGTTTTACTGTTTCTGTCATTATTACCTTAAATTCAAGACGAAAATGCTTAAATCTAATTCGACAATGGTAGTTACTTATTCTAGCTTGCTTACCAAATGCTCTAAACTTAACAATTTCATTCAAAGTTTGCCTTTCGGCCTAAAAAGCTATCTTACGATTATCCTTATCTTATGTAATGGAATTTCTAAGAAAAAAGTTTTAGAAAAAAACTTGGATAGCATATCTTTTAATTTTTATATAAAATTCAAAGCTATGGCCTTATTCTACTTAACCTACCTAAGCTAGTTAGCCTCTCGCACCGGGTGGTTACCAGGCGGTTCACCGATTTCGGGTGCTTGGCATTCGTCAACATCGTGCACAAGCATCACCGAGATTTAACCAATGCACTGTCACTTCTCCGAGGCGCCGCCTTATGTTAACGAATGCGGCCTTTCCACGACATCCCCCTAACTATTCCTAACCTTATTTACAACTAGAAGGAGTATGTTACCTTAGTAACGTACCGACCTAGGAGAGCAAGTCAACCATCTCTCCTTCTTAAAGCCACCAGAATTCAGTGTACTGTTTCTCGGCATCGATCCGATCCCTGCGCGCAATCATGGAACTAAGACGGAGGAGCTCCTGAGCGTTGACAACATACCCGTCGTAGATGAGACGCTTGTCTCTCACATCGCAGTGACGGTGGTATATTACCGGGATAATCCCTGCTTTGCACCAACCCTCTAGTATCAATATGGAGAAATGCCTCTGGAGGGATAAAGCCCGACAGAAGAGAGCTCTCTTGGGCTAATAACTCCCAAAGATCAGGCTATTATCGTTGTTCATTGCCCTTGAAACGTGTCTTCAAATCACCTTAATCAGGAAATTGTCAATTATATCCCATCGTAAAGGGCTTTCTTGGGAAAAATATTTTTTGTACTCTGATTCTAATGTTCTATGCAAACCGAGACAGGTCGTAGGACACTGCCTTTCAAACACCCGAATAATTTCTATCTGATACAGCGCTACATTGAACCACATAGGGCAACCATAGGCGATGACTGTTCTGATAAGGGCCACATGGCATATGACCTTCACTCTGGAAACTGCTGTGAAATAGCCTTCTTGTCAGAGCCATGTTTGTCAAAATACAAATACCTATCAAGCCAGATACCAAGATATTTACTACGCTTCTCACCGCTAATGGCAGTCCGTGCTGTCCAATGATGGCCAAATTTCGCCAGTTATATCTGGTATCACTAGAAGCCCAGCTTAATGGAGTTCTAAACAAGACTGTTTCTGATTAATATGATCGAAGTCACGCTGCAGAAGAGTATTGATGACTTCGATTTTTTTATGGCATGATTGAGAGAACCTACTAGATCACTTGTGTAAATGTTAAACAGTATCGTAAATCACAGCGCCCTGTTGTAAATAGTTTTTAATGTCAAAGACCTTGCCCGAAATGATGTTGCCACATTGACAATGAATTTCTTTCCCATAAGCATGTTGTTAGTATATATAGCAGGAGTTTCGGCATGTCCATCCTGGTCAACTTATAGAACAACCCCTCTAACCATAGGGTGTCGAATTTCTTTTCAAAGTCCCCGAGGCAAGAACCCATACACTGATTCTTACATTTATTCGATTTTATGTCGAAGACCAGCTTTGACGCTGCATGAATAGTGTCATTTTCCGGAACTATATTCCTTTCCTTAACCCACCTTAACAGCGCTCTATTGACAACCTTCTCAAAAACCTTTCTAATATTCGGAAGCAAACTAATCGACCGAAGATTAGCAGGGTTAGCTTTAACTTTATCCCTTTTCGGGATAGGACGCATCGGGTAATATGCATCATTCAGCGCATTGTTAAACATCGTGGTAAATATATCCATTGCTTCCAAGGGCAGGTGTTTTAATACGACGTTTGGAATACCGTCTACTCCCAATGACTTTTTGTTTTTCAGAGACTCAAAGATGCACAAGAGTTCATCTTTTACGTAGACCTTGTTGTCAACGTGGTGATTACAGAGAAACGGATTGCTCACCGTATACACGGCCTCAAAAAAAGCTCCCAGCAAATACACTTTCTCGTGTGGGTCTTCGACCACGAAAAGACCGTCGCCAGAGTCAGCACTCTACTTATACCACTTTAGTGTTCTTGTTTCCGAATTGCTTCTGTCAGTAAACTGTCTGTACAGCTGCTTAAGCCTCGAGAGCAGTCTAATTTTTTTGTACGTACAATGAGTTTATTGTTGGAGTTTTGTACTTTTCGACCTGGCTTTCTTCGGAGTATTCTTTTCGAGAAATAATCAGCTCCATAGTTCGTTTGACAACGTCTTGCATCGTCAGTAAATTACAGTCGATTTCTTTATTTGTCAGGTTTCTGAAGAAGCACGAACACCTAACTTTAGGATAGTCGTAAGAGTACACTTGATCATAGTGCTTCAGCTGGGTTTGCTACTTTGGGATCCGTATTGTGGCAGCAAGTCCGTAGTGATCACTATCGTACTCGAACGCTCGCAAACAGTTACGTGTGTTTCGATCTGTGTTAGTCAGACTAAGCATCTGTACACGCGACCAACAAAGATCTTAATGTGGTTATAGTCAGAAAGCTTTCGGTATATGTGGTGATACCTAGACTTGTAGCCACCTCAACTAACCTAATCTTACTAAGCAAACATCAGGAACTAGACTTATCTGAACAGACTTGTTTGATATCGGAATTACTTTGCATTTTTTTAAGTTCAAAGGTAGTCCATTTTTAGTTGCACATTCAACAAGAGAAGCGAGATCCTCATTTAGAAGTGACACTAGATTACCAATTTTTGTAACCGGACGAGATAGGTAAAGTTGAACATCGTCAGCATAGAAATGAATAAGTGCGTGCTTACAAATCTATGCTAAGTCATTTATGTACATGCAGAACAAAATTGGGCCCAATATTCAATCTTGAGGAACCCTTTGAGAAACTGACTGAGCGGTTGTTACCAACGACGACTATTTGTGACCGTTCACATAAAAAGTTTGTCAAAATCTTGCTTGATGTCATCTAAGATTTTTACCATGGTGGAGAAACAGCTATGGGACCTTCTAAAGCCCGATTGGAATGAGCTCAACAGGGAATTTTCACCCAAGTGTTTCTGAATTTATGACTCTACTACCTTTTCAAAGACCTTAGACAGGCAAAGTAAGATACTTACAGGACTGCAGTGAGAAGCATCAGGTGCAAGAGTTATTCTTCGTTGAATCTTAGCGCTGGTGTCGATGTCTGAATTGATAGTCAAACTTATATCTATCGGGGGTGACGTCGCTTGTAGGCGATGTTAAGAAGACTGGTGCCACTGTAGTTGGTGCAGTAGAGAAGGCGTCCTTTCTTGAGGACCCGACAAACAATACTGATGTTCCATTGATCGGGCATACTTTGGTCCTACTGAACTTTATAGATGAGTTGGTGTTTGTTCCTTATCAAGTTTTCACCTGCCGCTTTGAACAGGTGGGTAGCCAGGTTCGCTTCAGCAGCTTAGATACGGCTATTTTCAATTCATCCAGGTCAGATACACATAATTGTTGGTTAACATCGTCCAGTTTGAAAGTTTCGGTTCGGAATTTATGTCCGCAACATGTTTATTTTGCATTTTGGTAAAACTTCTAAATCTCATTACATCAGCTCGGAGAGGTCGTGAAGGGGTTTAGTTCTTCTTTGGAGCGAAAATTTGTATGCATTTTGGTTAGCTGCATGTTGCCAATGGTCTTCGATACTTGATGATGGCGGCAGAGGACCTCTTAAGTGATTAAGGGAAATGCTATAAGCGATGTTCGGGATATCCGCAACCGTACCTGGGCTACAGCAAGGTAATGGTCCGAGTCGATGTTGGTCTCTTGAAATGCTCGGATATCCATATATACTGGTGGAGCGTCTTGCGTCGATTGCAATGTATTCAATCTGATTGACGGTTTTTTGATCAGATGTTCTCCAAGTACTTTCATGAACATCGAGATGTGGAAACCGCGTACAGCCAGCGTACCCCAGTCTTACCTAGGGCTCATAGAAGCTATCTTTAGTGCCTTTATTTTCTGTCGAGTCGTGCGCGCATATTAGGCTTATGTTGGCAAATTATCCCTAAAACGAATTGTTGCGAGACGCTCGTTAAAATGCCGGAAACTCAAGACTTGTTGCCTAAGTTTGCGTCTAACAACGAATTCACATCCAAATAGACGCTGTTTTCGTAGTAAATGTCGCAATCTTTCATCCTCTTTTTGTTCATCCCATCTCGTCACATTTTTTTGGTGTCAGTAACATCTACTCCAGAGCATCCGTTTGGTGCTCAGCTGCACAAGGCCTATTAAGAGACCAAACATTTCACATACAGATCCGAAGTTCGTTATCCTTATTTCGATTGCAGGGGTTGTGAACAGCAAATTCATCCGTACCCGAGGCTTGCTGCTGCTACGTGAAATTTTCGACGGCACAACCCCCAACCTGGAAGGCAAGTTCTATTGTAGTTACCCTAAGGATATGGGATCGTTTAAAAAGAAGCCAGTAACTAGTCCGGGGATGCGAGCACTGCCATCGGTCCATTAAAGGCTCAGCTACCACCATCTCTTTTCCGGAGATCCTCGGAAATCCTTACCGACCTGAGTTCCAAATATATTAGAGTAGCCCCGGATAAGGTCCTATTTATTTTACTCCAGGACTTTACTCCACTGCTGATTCCATCAGAGGAATTCATCCACGGTCCTGTTTATGTGCTGGTATTTTTGTCGACTGGTCAGCACTCGAGTTCGTATGGACATCAACCAGTACCCGATGGTTGCCAATTGGAAGTAAAATATGTATAATTGATGTGAAGGAATAGTTACAACTCTGTGCATTGCCTAGTTGACATCTCTCAATGCTTACCCTAACACCCAACCACGGCATTGATCCCATTCTAACCTGGGCCGCAGACAAAATTTCATATATTCAACCTTTCGCTGATGTTGTATCCTCCATTCTCGATTCAGCTTAAGGGATAGGACTTGAAAGTGTTCAACAAGAGCTAAAAAGGAGCGTGGGTATCACTATGTCACATCATCTTCAGATTATGTCACTATAATTGCGTATATATTCACTTGGTAGGCAAAAGCAAGTTTTCCCAAATGGAAGTGCAGTCTAAATTTGTCATTCTTTACGAAGATACATTCGTCGCATTCTAGATCGATTTTGTAGCCTTCCATGAAATTCGACCACAAGCCGAATTTTCGCAACAACTATGATAGAACTATTAGAACCAAAGCGAAAAATGCCTCCTAGGTGCTCCCATTATCTGAGCCTGGCATGCTAAGGAAAGTTACGATACGGCAGACATAAACTGTTCTCTTGGATCAGCCCGTTCTCTGGAGTCCGTTGAAGTAGGAAACAATTGATGCATTATAATCGTGACATTATAGCTGTAACAAACCCCGTGTGTCTTACAGAATGGTTCTTTAAAGAGCCTGGTTTATTGTCAATTTAACATACCTTATACAGACAATTATTTTTTTTTTAAGTCCCTTCTTGGGTAGGTAGGAAGGTAGGTAGAAGTGGCGGTTCATGCCATTGAACTCAACTAGCACTAGCATGTGCCGTTTTGTTACCACGCCTTGTGTAACCTACGAGTATTTTGTGACAGTTTTTAAGGATGTGGTCCGGTCGGTGTCTAAAGCCAACATGTAATTTTGACAAAGCGGATAAGATCCAGTATTTCTATACCCGAAATGGTTAGTTTAGTGCACGCAGTCTGGCTCTTGCTAGAACTAGACATTAATAGAGTAAGTGAAAGAGTGAGGGTTGTATGGGATACCTAGTTTGGCCGCATGGTCTCCAATTGGCGGGGTTCTGTTTAATAGGTTCTTCGTTTTATTTTGATCGTAGGTAGGCCAGTTTGTCAATCCCGACCATTGGAGATTGGCTTTCTGCAGAAAATATGAATGGTTTTAACCGCTCCTAGCGGAATGTGGACCCTCATTGAGAGCGAGGCGTGTAGTGCTGAGCAATTTCTGGCCAGCTCATCCGCACGCTCATTGCCTGTTATGTCAGTTGCCCTGGGACCCAGAGAAGTGTGACCCTAAAACGTTCACTCAGACAGGCAAGTTCGTTCCGTAACTCCTGCACCAGTTTGGAGGATATGATAGCCAAGTCCATGGCTTTAATAGCGGCTTGGATATCTATAAGTATGGCAATGCTTTGTTTATGCGTTGTGTCCCGTCCTAGTTGCGTGCATGCTTCTCGTATGACCAGTATTCCTGCTTGGAAAACGCTGGCAAAATCTGGTAAGCAGACTGAAATTGATTTTTGGGTTATTCCGATTCATTGCCCCCTTAGTGTCTATACTGGCTGTTCTTCGCAATCTTTTTAGTTTTGTGAGGCTATACACTTTGCTTAACGCAGATCACCATACTAGTGATCCATACGTGAGAATTGGACGCACTACGGCTGTGTACATCCACAAGGTCATCTTGGTCGAAGTCCCCACTTCTTTCCAAAGGTTTTGCTACAGGCATAGAAAGCGACCGACACCTTCCTTATTCTGTGTTCGATGTTGTGTTTCCAGTTAATTTTTGTATCGAGAATGATACCTATATACTTAGCACTGGACGACAGTGGGAGTTGTTAATCATTTAGACGTTCAGTTTTCAGATCATTTAGTTCAGTTTTGCTCTGGTTGACGCCGAGGCCGCAACTTTCAGCTTGATAATCCAGTGGGGACATTTTTCGGCACTGGAAATGAGTAAGACCAGTTATCGCATTGCTTCTTGTACCTAAAGAAACCTCAATTTTGACCAGATCGATTACGTTTAGGACAACCTAAGCTTTAGAGAAACACATGATACACATGAAAAAGTACAGCTCCATCATTTGCATACCGCAGATCATAAGATTTAAAACGTCAGCCATTGAGAACGTTAAGCGGAGGGGAACAAAATGCATCAAAGAACCGAAAACATAATGTCTCTCTGCGACCCATCACAGCGCAGTCTTACAATGCCCTTCACGTTGCATGAAGATTTATTTTCAAAGTAGTCTTCCCTAACTGTTCTTTAAATACTATTCAGCCAAAAGGAAGTTGCAATGAAAGGTATGAAGCTCTTTGTGACTTAGAAGTCATCCTTACCGACATTTTGGTAAAAACAAAGTATCGATGCTATCAGAAGGTGCATGAAAAGGCTCAGCAGCATATTTAATGGCCTCATTCCCCACCACAAATAATAACAGATACAAATTGTTGCAAATTGTACTACTCAGCTTCCAGTGGGAAATAAGACTGAAAGTCTCTTTTCAAGATTCAGTGTTAATCTCATCAGACCGTTTCGGTGTTTTCAAGGATTTTATCCAGATTTTATCGTTCAAATTCTACCATCCATCTTGTGATTCTTTTAGAAGTTATGATAGATTCAGCAAACTCCTCTAAAGTACATTCAAAATTTTATTTCGAAATTCCAATGAGATTTTGTGGATCAACGGTGAGTTACTTCCACAGTCGTCAACCAGTAATGACAGAAGCCCATCAGATTCAATCTATTCACTGACTACGATTTCTTAGCTGATTTTAGAACAGACATCCTCCAAGTAATGCACATAGTTTCGTGAGGTTCGAGTTGATGTAACTAGCTTTGGAAAAACTATTCAGCAAATAGTTGATGCTTTCAACTTTCTAATTCATGAAATCGATACAATCCAGAACCTTGACAATGCAACAGTCAAACTAGCACGAATTCCAAGATAATTTTTTGTAAGTCCGCACAATAATAGAGAGGATATCAATTCAAATTTGTACATATATACTTGCGTACTCCTATGTACTCCCATATATACCGTGTTCGATGTAAGTATCCATGATGTAACGTCGTTTGTTAGTTGTTACAATTTGTAAGCTTCCTTGTTTAACCAGGGGAACAGTGATTTATTTTTATTTAATATCGAAGCCATGAAACCGTCCTACCCTGATTATTCACGGTTATTTTCACACAGAGGCCGGATAGGTGAATAATGGATCCAGATACGAATAGTACGTATACGACACAGATACTCTTCCCTTGGCAAAACAGCGGGTGTCTGCTTGACTTTCTGTGTTGAGTGCCATTCAACGCAACAGTTTCTCGTAGGAATACCATATAGTACATGCACAAATACGTGTACATAGTACTCATATGTGTGTATGAATCTGTGGGCGGCAAACTGATGACTGATAGCACCCTAGAGGGTGGCTACTTAAGGGTTGTTAAATTTTCTACAAGATTGCATTCCTACGTTAACACTATACTGTACTTCTCTGCTTAGGATTGGGACAAAGTGGGAGAATGAAATCGAGTGTCTGACTTTGACATTACGTTTATAAATGTCAGTCATGTTTCTCACAACGTCTGATAGAGAGGATCCCAAATAGCACCAAAAGCAGTAGCGACAGCTAACAGAAAAATCCATCCTCATCACATCATGACAGATGCAGTTCGGGGAGATTGTTTTTCTTTCATCAACCAAAGCTAGAACCAATTCTTGGGTATCTCATTTGTTCTCTATTATTGTCCATGAAATTGCCTGGACTCAACATAGATTCTCGGCAATGTGGTGATGCCGGATGGAAAGTTTTTTTTTTTTTTTTTTAAGAATACAAAAAATTCAGCTCTCCATTAGTTGAGGTTCAATCTTTTTAAATCTAAGAGCTGAGTGGCACCACCAAGATAAAAGCATTTCGGACTCTACTCTATTGCTTCAGAGATTCTTTTTTCTCTCCTCTATAACTTCTTTTGTTGGGAGTTGTATGCAGTCGTATCTGTACTCAATGGGAGCCTTCTGTTGTTGTTTCTGTGATAGTCTAGGAGGTGAAATCTATCGAAATTTAATCATCCTTGTTAGAGGATCTTTTTTATAAAGCGTGCAGACTTCTAAGTGGATTTTTTGATTTGCTTTGAGGAGACAGACGATGGAGGTTCTTTGACAAACAAAAATTTGGTTTCTTTCAAAGGACTGCACTGGTACGTGACTAGTGATTTGTTTGTCCAGCAATTATCTATAAAAAGCTATCAGGGAACAGATATAGACGCATAGATAGATTTTAACATACCCGAATATAGGTAGATTAAGGTAAAAAAGTCGGTGAACTAATCTTATAGAATAGAGAGACGATTCACGATAAATACCTGTGAGTTCTTGAATCATTAATAGTTTGCAGGGAAACGACTTGTAATAGGACTGTAAGAACAAACATGTTTCGAGGGGTATTGGCTCGGGGCTATTAATGGAAAACCACTTTTGCAGCGAACGCCTTAAACATTTTCTAATTAGCTCTTCTTATCACCGCAGTAACAAGGAGTCGACTGCAAGACACCCGCGTCAAAATAAGGTAAGTATCGGACGCCTCTGAACCTCTGAAAATCTCATGTAAATCAATCCGCTTCTTGTTTATAAAATTCTTAAAACTTACTGGACATCCTTGGGGATCCATGATAATGTATTGATACGATTTTTGATATCCTCTGCCGGACAGTTAATTATATATTTCTAAAGAATAAATTTGTTGTACAGGTTGTCGAAGAATATCTTAGAACCACTTGATAGGCGAATATCACAAGCCCAAAACTTACCGCCTCGTCCTGGGAGCACCTTTTGAATTATAGCATACTACCAAAGCATTCGGGACAAGAAAGTTTATTTTTGCAGAAGGACAACATCTTCTTGTGATGTAGAAATATTTTGCAGAGGCTAAACGCGGAGTAAGAATCGCAGCTGCTGAAGATACTTCCTTGTTGTTGTTCCAACCGCTGCTAACAGAGATGTCTCTCGGTTGGAAACTGAAGATTTCTCCCAGTTAAAAGAACACCAGAATATGCTTGTGTACCATGATGGAAGTGAGCCGGCATAAGTGGAATTAGGTCAGGAATCAGGCATTGAAAAAGCTCTGCCCATTGCTGCTCGTAGTGATAATGTTACCACTCCAACTGATCGCTCTCAAATACCTACCCACCAGAGAGCACGTTCCACTGAAAATTTTCAGTTTGATTACTTAAAAACCTTCGAAAGTTTTGTTTATTTCCGATCAAGCCCTTTAATGTTTTATCTACTAACGTAAGTACCAGGCTGGCAACCTTTAGCGGGTCAAGGCGTGAACATCCGTAGCTTCCCACCCATTACCGTGATACCAAGATACCTTACATCCGAAATTCACTGATCTTTAAAACTAAGCTTCGGTCTTCCTTTTCTCGTCGAACCTGGTGGCTTGGATTCGAAGACCCTCTTAGCTGAAGCATTATCGTCCATCCGCTCGATGTGGCCGAGGCAATGAAATCAACGGATCTTCACTTTCTGTAGTATGTTCACATCCTTGTACAGCTTATAGAGTTCGCAGTTGTTTCTTCTTTTCCATACGCCCTCCTGAAGCCTAAAACTTGTTCTAGTATCTTACTTTTCGTCCAACTTTCGGCTCCGTAAAGCAAGACTTTAAAGATTAACACTTTGTTAACGCATGTTTAACGAATGATTTCGACTCTTTGCGTTTGGAGTTTAACCCAAACTGTTTCGACAGGCCGAAGTAGCAGCAGTTGCTTCATCAAATCTCCACCATGATGTCGTTTATGGAGTTTACATTTACCCCAAGGTAGGTGAACTCCTTGATTACCTCAAAGTTGTAGCTGTCGATTGTGACATTTTGTACCCGTGATGTGCAACGGAATGGTTTTTAGTCGACAGCATATATTTCGCATATAACTCGTTTAGCCCCATCTTCAATTGCCGTAAAGGCTTCAATTACGGCACGCTGGGAACGTGCGATTATATCAATTTCATCCCCGACTTTTGCCCGTCGTACTGCTCAAGTACTAAATTGAAGAAGTCACACGACAGCGCGCCTCCTTGCCGAAATCCGCTGCAGGCTTGTAAAGTTCTCCAGTATTGTGGGACACATCCTAATCAGTTTTCCCGGGATCCCGAATTCGGTAATTGCACTATATAGCTCAGTACGATGGACGCTGCCATATGCATCTTGAAGATGTAGTGTGCGTTGTCTTTAAATTCGTCGAACTTTCGAGAATCTGTGTTTATGTGAAAATTTGGTCTGATGTCGATTTGACGGGCTGGAAGTCGCACTGGTATTGGCCGATGTGTGTGGTGCAGTACGGTTTCAGACGTTCACACAGTAGACTGGATAGGATGTCATAGGCGATGTTAAATAGGGATATGCCTCGATAGTTGTTATAGGATAGGTAGAGCTAATATTCCAGTCGTCAAGCATGCTTTCATCCTACATGCTGTGCCAACTTCTTCTAAGCTAGACGGGAAAACGAGTTCTTCGACTGGAGATTTGTTCTCTTCTTTCCCTATCACATTTACATCCACAATTCCCTGCTGGTCAGTGACGAGATTAACTTCACACTTTTGAACTGCTTGGAGGCCCGTTTTAAAGCCATTGACTAGATTTTTGGTGTCGTTCCTTCTCCAGCAATTTTTGATATCCGTAGGCTAAGAGAAAGGAAAGGCTCTCTATTCTCCTTTCTTCTTCCGGACCCATACTCATCTCACTCATCTTCCGCGCTGAGCTCGGTAATCGTATTATTAGCCGCCTAGGCGATGTCAATAAGCCTCCTCGGAGATGCGATTTGACTCCGTTAGACTTTATTTGTAGGATACCCTTTAATATCGATACTATACGGACAATTCAGAAACGATTTATTTCCTTTAATCGATCGTCGTCCAAGGCATTTGTGGGATTGAGCCAGAGACCGTGAAAAAGATCTTGGAAAATTGAATTGACAATATGCGCTTCATTTTATCCTCTGAATAAACGTCATTTCTGCAGTAAAATCTCTCAATTTGCGTGAGCATGAGCTTCCTTTTATTTCTGAGAAGCCTGTGCTTTTCTCTTCATAAAGCTTACCAGCAGCTCTCACCCTTTAATGCAGGTTTCTCTGTTGGAGCTCTGAAGTCAGTTACATCAAAATTAGCTTTATACGTCTAACTTGACTCCATTGAGCATGTGATATATGCATAGGTTTTCCTCAGAAAAGGTTGGCACCTTATTCCATAGCACTTTCTGAATTTCGGTAATATCTAATTTATATCAGTCTAGAACGTCTGCATGGTTTTTGGCAGCACTTAGTCTGTTAAGGGTCCTCACAATCTATGTACATGGCCCAAATTTGTTGTCCTTAAAACGTTTGATGCATTCATCAACAGTATATCTGATTGTCTCTTAACTATTTAGTTGAAGGGTTAGGACTTTTATGAAAATTCTGAACCAGAGGTTCATTTAAGCGGTCCGATACTATTATAGTAGCCTCACTTTGAAAACTGTCGTTACTCCAAACAGGTTTCTTGCTCAACCATTTCTCATTCAAGGTTCCGACACCACAATGGGGCTCCCATTAAACATGGGCCTCGATACCACCATTCTAATGAAGGAAAAGTATCCTAGTAAAAATCTCTCAGTCAGAGGTCCTTGGCATCCCGACTTTACCACCCAAAGTTGAGAATAGGAGTTCACAGCCATGGGACTTAGAGCTAAAGCTTGCGTCTTCATAAAACTCTTGAACACATTGAAAACCCTTACATATAACGTCGAAAACAAAGGCGGAAACAAAGCAAAATCAGCTGCCTTATAGCAAATGCCACTGAGACTGAGTTACAGTTGGTCCTTGTAAGCTTATATGAGAGCCGATATATCTGGCAAAGACAACACGGGCAAATGCCAGGAATTCCACTGACTGAATACAGAAAATTGAAAAACGCCACAGAGACTTCTCGAAACGTCATTCAAAAACCATTTATGGTTCGCCGCTTACAACAATCAGCCATCACTCACCAGAAACCAAACAAACCAAAACAAAATCAGTTGTATCGTCTGAACGACTCCCTGACTCCATTCCATAACCTGTGAAGAGTACGAGTACTCGTATATTCTCACCTCATATGGCACAGCGCACGTGAAGCCAAGGCAAAAAAAAAGGCCAACGACGAATCATGCTTATGCCCAAACGACCGCATGGGAATTGTATCCACGCCATTGAAAACATCCGCACGAAAAATGTTCGCGTTTCCACTTTGTTCGCGACTGACTCTGGATCCAACTGCCTAACTGTGTGGGCGTTGAATTCAAAATTCAGAATTCAAAATTCCGCGCATCACAAATAAACAAAAATAAAAACGAAAAACGGAAATTTTCAAAAAATCTTCAATGAATCTGTAGAATGACAGAGGACGCGATAAGCGTATGTACTCGTGTTTTATATAAAAGAGAAGCATTCATCCGTTAAAAAAAAAAAAAAAAAAAAACACAAAATAGACAAAAACATGCAAAAGAAAACGGAGACGTAATTCTCTGCATTTGGAAGTCGAACGTCATACGAGTACCCAACGACTCATTGAAGGAAGTCAACCCAAAAATAACTCGCGATGCTTCCATATTTGTTTATATGCGAGCGTACCGCGTAGTAGCGCTCGTAAGCACCTCGAAAAAGAAAAGCGACTTAATTTCCACGGTTCATCTAGTACCGACATCGACACCGACACCCTGCATTCCCGTCGAGTCAAACCAGACAGATAAACAATCAATTAAAGCTCCAAAGAGAATCTCCATAAATCCAAGTCAAAGGGGGATTGCTCTTCACGGATCAGGGAAGAGCATTGCCTGCGACTGTCAGTTCACAACAAAACAATTGGCCGAGCAATTTCAGTTAATTAAAATTGTTCAAATTCCTTGAAATATCGGGAGCGGATTCAAGGCCAAGCAGGGGATGACAAACACCCTCCGACGAGCTGAGTGTGAAATCAAAGCAAATGACGAAAAAGAAATCGGTCGACCTTGCACTGTAGAAAAGAGCGGAGTTAGGGCTTTATACCAAGCTGTGACAGATATGACAATAACATTTCGATTTGATGAGGGTTAATTGGAAAGATGGATCGGTCTTGGCAACCAAAACCAATGCTGTTATTTCACTTTTCACTGTGACGGAATCACTAATCGTATTTGCCAAAACGGTGGCAGTAAGAGATTGTAATTGGGTTTTGGAATGTTCGTGGTTTATTAAAATTACAAAAGGACACAGTCCTCCCGAACCTCAATTTGTCCCGCAAAATAGTGTAAATAAATTCAGGCCGCCATGGATACGATGAAATATTTCTGTCAGATTCTAAGAAGGGGCTGGGTGTTGTACGGCTAGGGTAGGTACTGAGCAGCGTAAACGCGATGCTATAACTATGACCACACTTCAGTTGTGGTTACTTCAGATTTACACCCTCGCCACCGGGTACTGCCGTCATCAAAGCGCAACAAGAAAGCAGAAACATTTAATACTTCGAGTGAACTCTCAAGTGTAGAAGGAGGTGCTGTACCTCTTTATGTGAGTTAGTTTAACATATTAGGAGCTGATATCGATAAAAATATTTCAGGATTAGTCAATGTGTTGAAATAGGGATAGTAGCAGTTGGTTACTGGCTCTGAAACATCGAAGCCTATGTTGAATTCTACTGTTGCCTCGAATAAGTAAAGATTTAGTGTTGATGACTCTGCAAAATAAAAATAAAAAAAATCAACCACGTTCAAATCTGCCCATGGATTTAAATTACCAGCGGAGGCCCTGTGGAGCTATTTAACAGAATCACCGCCATTTAGTAAGTGCGTTTGATTACACCAAACTACGCTAGTAGTAGAACAGAATTTTGAAAGGTTGTGCCTCCATGTGACATGACAGCGCGTCACATTGTCTAAAACCTATTTTAACATCAACGGTATCGGTTAAGTCGCTAACCGACTTTGACATTCTGACAATCGGCATTCTGCACAGACGGGCGGGTTTGGCAGGGACATCAAAACAAGGAATGGTTCGGCTCTAAAGATGCTGTCAGACTTAGATCAAAAATCGATGAATACGTAGTGTGTATCAATTTGGAGTGCATGGGTTTTTTTTTTCAGGATCTGCCGGACTATGAACATTTAATCGATGGTAGTACCACTCAGGCTGTTGACGAAAGGGTTTTAGTCGTTCACAAAATATGAAAGATAAGAGCTTGTATCAGATGTTGAGGTGTGTATCAATAGTTGACGTAGTTCAGGGTTTCTCCCTTTTTGTGTACCAAATTAAATTGGTTAATGCTCTGTTCGACGGTGGTATGCTGGTTCTCTTCGCAACTATCCAGTCCGCAAAAAATTGTTTCCATATTCTCAGCACCGACTGTAACTCATCTTGACATTTTTCTATATGTGGCTCTTGTTTTTCCTGTTCGCTTTTTGGTTAGCTGCATTTGCTTGCCGGTTTTCTTCGTCAAACCACGGATTTCTTGGTGGTCATCGGATGAAATCTAGCACATCAATTGCAGGGGCGTCTCTGGTGGCACGTTAGCATCGTTGTCACTGGTGCTGGCGGCATAGGAGTTGTTTAAAGATTTTGGGATATGCGGTGAAGATTCTAGCGGTGTCTTACGATGCACTCCTTGCCTATCCTGGCATTAAAGCCGTGTATCACGATTAGCGGCGTCATCTTTGCCTGGCATGGGGAATTAGCACGCATTCGGCTTGTGCTTGCGAATTTAGCCGTCGGAAATGGCAAATCCAAACACCATAGTAAAGGGTGTTCCAATATTCACGGAAGAATTCAATTCTGCCCCATTTGTGCGATAAAGTATTGCCAAACGAAGAGAAAACACGAAAGAACAACACGTTTCTATTGTTGAGTTTGACCTTTCCGATCACTACATAGCCCTGTATGCAACAAAAAGTGTAAGCTAAAACCAAAAGAATGATCAAACTAACATTAAACATATTAGCCAACAAAAAGTTAGTGAGCTAATAGAGCAAACGAACTTTTACTTCGTAAAAGTAATGAATGATATGTTATATGCACTGAAGCAAGTAGAACAAAAACAAACAAATATCCTCGAAAGCAAAAACCCTGGATTACGAAAGAAATATTTTCAATGTGCAAAAAGAGAAGACGGAAAAACAGCCCAAGAAGTTAAAGCTATGAAATCCAGGGCAAGAACTTCCGAAATATTGTTAATAAAAACATACAAAATATAGGGTTTTCTAAAAACGATTTGACAACTTTTTTTTTAAATAAAAGGCAAACCATTTGAAATATTTTAAAAACTTTATTATTGACTTGAAGTTCAATCAAAACATTTATGAATGGAACTCGACTTCGTTCATATTTTCAACGACTCGGCCACACATTTCGGTCGAAACGGCTGCTATTTCTTGTTCAATGTTGGCTCTGAGCTCTTCCAACGTCGTCGGCGTGTTGTCATAAACTAATGAGTTAACGTAGCCCCACAGAAAATAGTCAAGCGGCGTTTAATCGCACGAACGATGCGGCCAATCGACTGGCCTATGTCTTGAGATAACACGCTCACCATACTTACTCTTCAATAAATCGATTGCAGCGTGTGCTATGTGGCTTGTGGCACCATTCTATTGAAACTACATGTCGTCCAAATCCATATCTTCCAATTCGGGCCAAAAATAATCGGTGATCATGGCGCGATAACGCTGACCATTCACAGTAACGTGACGATCGTTATTGTCTACGAAAAAATATGGCCCAATAACGCCGCCGGCATGCAAGCCGCACCAAACAGTTATTTTTTTGTGGATGAAGTGGTGATTCATGAAGCACAAGTGGGCTTTCACCCAACCAATAACGCATATTTTGCTTATTGACGAACCCATTGAGCCAAAAATGAGCTTCTTCACTGAAGATGAATTTGTGACTCCGAATATCTGTAGAAAATTTTTATAATTTGCAGACGTTGCTTGTTAGTGTACTTTACCATGATAGAAATTTTGATTTTACTGAATACATTGGCAGTGACAGTTTGATGATTAGTGAAAGAGTGCCTTCACAATTAAACTCAAAGTTGTCAGGTCCCTATTGGAAAACCCTATGCAAAAGCTACTTTTTATAAGCAACAATTCGTAAACGCTAAAAATGACCCAAGAAAAACATGAACTTTTAGGAAGGAAAAAATGTTCTATACTAGGTGGGGTGAAAAGTAACCTTGTTATGGTACCTTAAAGTCTATTCTTATGTTGGTAGACGTGCCAAATTTCAGTGCGATACTGCCTTTAGTTTTGTTTTGACAGTTGATTGTTGTTGACGTTTTTGGCATCATTTTGAGTATGGACAAAAATTATTTTTGTTCTCTCATAAAACATTATTTTTTGACGTTCAAAACGGAGAAGGAAACAAAAGAAAAGTTGGATAAATATTATGGAGCTAATGCTCCGTCAGATTACACCGTCAAATATTGGTTTCGAGAGTTTCGTGGTGGCCGCAACTCCATTACCGATCAAATCCGCAGCGGCAGGCCCTCCGATGCAGAAGAAAATGTCAAAAAAATACATGAAATGGTGTTGGCTAACCGGAAAGTGAAGGTGCGCGAGCAAACTTACCACAAAGATTAGTACTGAGCACACACGCCATATTTTGGGCAATATTTTGCATATGAAAAAAGAATCCTGCCGCTGGGTGCAGCGCATACTCATTCCTGACCAAAACACGAACGCGAAAGCACTTCGAAAGAGTGTTTGGACTTGCTGACGCGGAATCGGACGGACTTTTGGCGTCGATCGGTAACTGTTGATAAAACTTGGATCCACTATTACATGATTCGGAAAGGTTATGGCGTCGGTTTTCTGGAAATTCCATGGCATACTCTTCGTGGACTACCTCGAAAAAGGAAAAACAGCGAGTACTATATTACTGTGCATAATTGGAGCGATTGAAGGCCGAAATCGCCGCAAAATGGTCTCACATGAATCGAAAAAAAAAATTTGTTTTTGCAAGACAATGCACCGGCGCACAAGAGCATCACAACCACGGCTAAAATCAATGACTTACGGCTCCAATTGCTGTCGCATTCACCGTATTCGCCCGATTTGGCTCCCTCGGACTATTATCTCTTCCCAAACCTGAAAAGATGGCTCACCAATAAAAAATTCAGCTCACGCGAGGAAATCATCGACATATTTTTTCGGACGGGATCAAGGCGTTGGAAAATCGCTGGAATTAGTGTATCAAACTAAAAGGGGACTATATTGAATAAAATAAAAAAAAAACATTTAAGAAATTTTTTTTTCATTCCCAAGGATGATACTATTACAAACAATTTTGTGGGTAACGACGAAGACATGAATGAAACGGCCAAGAAATTTTCGGAGCAATTCTCAAACCAGGCTACAAAGAGTATGCATGTGTGCAATGTAAGAACATCAAACCATGAAAACTGGGAACTACGGCAAGGTATTTACGTAAAAGAAGCAACCGAAGCGGAAATTTATAAAATGATGTATCAATTGAACTGGAGCCGATAACATTAGACCAATTAGTTTAAAAATAAATGCAGTGTATCTAGCTTCTGTTATAAAGACAATCGTTAACCAAAGTATATATTGTATTAAATCAATGCATTGCTCCAAGCTGATGAAAACATCGATTATTCGACCAATATACAAGATAGGAACCAAAAATAACACTGAAAACTATAGACCAATCGCAATTTTGTCAGTTGTTGAAAAGTGTATGGAGGAGGTAGTTGTTAATCGACTTAACAGTTTTATAACGAAGCACCAAATACTACACCCAAACCAATACGGTTTTCAGAAAAATAAAAGTACTGGAATGTTACTAGGTGAGTTCACCAATACTGTTAATGTCGGCCTGAACAGAAATCAACATGTTCTCGTGCTATTTATCGATTTCAGTAAAGAGTTCGATACATGAATGCATAAAAAGCTAATCGAAAGCTTCAGTAAAATAGGTTTGAGAGGAATAATGGCAAACTGGCTTAAGAGCTATTTGAAAGATAGAAGTTAAGGTCTCAGACAAAATGAGCGAGGAAAAACCAAGTGAATACGGTGTACCACAAGGCTCCAAACTGGGCCCGTTGCTATTTATCCTCTATACAAACGAACTCTTGCGCTTATTCAAAAAAAGTAAAGCCTGTGCCTACGCTGATGACATAGCAATTGTGGTAAAACACAAATGTTTAAACTCTGCGGTGGAAATATTGCAAGAAGTATTTAACTCCGTCTCTAAATGGTGTCATTATAAAGGCCGTCTAAAATTGAAGTATTAAAAGCATGAAATACTTCGGGATAATTATAGATGAACACCTATTATGGCGAGAGCATATAAATACCCTAAGTCTTCAACTTAAGAGCGCGCACTTTGAGATGGTATACCTTAAAAGATATTCTTATTTTGAAGTGCAGAAACAAGTATACTACTCTAGAACAATCAAGAATCAGATATAAGATTCTGGCTTGGGGAAACGCGGCGAAAACACCCATATTGATAAGATATTAAATCTTCTATTTAAAGTCTATTTAAAGTTTTTAGATCTGCTTACACATTTTTTAAAATCTTAGATGCCAACGCAATATTTCAGATGACAACACTCATATATAGGGTTTTCCAATAGGGACTTGACAACTTTAAATTTAATTTGTGAACGCACTCTTTCACTAATCATCAAACTGTCACTGTCAATTTATTCAGTAAACTCAACATGGTAAAGTACACTAACGAGCAACGTCTGCAAATTATAAAAAATTTTCTACAGATATTCGGAGTCGGTGACTGCAACTTTAAGAGCGTTAACTCGAATTTTCGGTCGTAATTCTCGCCCTAGTGGACAGGCAATAACAAGTTTAGTGCAAAAATTTGAGTCTACATATTCATTGTGTGATGTTGGCGTGTCAGTGAGACAACGGGTTGGTCGAAGTGTTGAAAATATCGCTGCCGTTCAGATGTCAGTAGCAAACGATCCAAATCAGTCAATTCCGCGGCGTTCTCAAGAATTTGGCATCACTCAGACCACATTATGGCGTATTTTGCGTAAGGATTTTGGTTTACAAGAACAAGATGACTCAAGAATTGAAGCCGATGGACCATTTGAAGCAACGTACGTTCTCCGATTGATGAATTTCATCGCAAAATCATCTTCAGTGACGAAGCTCATTTTTGGCTCAATGGGTTAGTCAATAAGCAGGATGGTACCGCAAGCCACACAGCACCCGCTACAATCGATTTATTGAAGAGTAAGTATAGTGAGCGTGTTATCTCAAGACATGGGCCAGTCGATTGGCCGCCTCGTTCGTGCGATTTAACGCCGCTTGACTACTTTCTGTGGGGCAACGTTAAGACATTGGTTTATGCCAACACGCCGACGACGTTGGAAGAGCTCAGAGCCAACATTGAACGCGAAATAGCGGCCGTTTCGGCCGAAATGTGTGACCGAGTCGTTGAAAATTGGGTCCAACAAATCGACCGCTGCAAACGTACGCGCGGTGGCCATATGAACGAAGTCGAGTTCCATTCATAAATATTTTGATTGTACTTCAAGACAATAATAAAGTTTTTGAAATATCTCAAATGGTTTGGTTGTCAAGTCGTTATTAGAAAACCCTATACTATATGGATGATCAGAGATTTCTGCAACCTATACGTCATACGCAAAACACCCGAAGACGAGCTCAAAGAATGCTAGAAGTACCAGAAATATTCAACATCTATGGAAAACGAGAACTACGCTATGCTATTTCAATACTTATGAACAAAATTCCTCAATCTTTGAAATACATTCCTAACCTTAGAAAACGAAAAAGTACTTTGTAAAGTAGAATAGTCACCAATAATGAATCTACTTAATTGTATATCTACATAAAGTAATAATGCTATTCTTTTATATATAAAATAAGCACTTTGCTTTTGCGGTAAATTGATGTAAATTGATGTAAATTTTAAATGTAAATAAATAAAAAATAAAAAGATACAAAACGTGGGTGGTTTTATTCATACATTCATAAAATACAACAAGTGACGACGAGGAAAATTTTAAAATGGACCCAGATAATGTAGGGAAGATGCTTAACGAACAGATGGATGGACAAAATGCTAAAGTCTAACACAGAATTCATAGAGCGGATGATCAGGGGTTATCAAACAGCACCCACTTCCATACCACCATTCCGTGCTTTCGACGTTAAGAAGGAATCTTCGGATAGCTACTTATTTCAAATAAATGAACACTTTTCGGCAAACTTCTTTATAGATGACAATCTCAACATCCTGAAATTACATCAACGAACTTCTGCAGAAATTATTCGATATGGAAAATGTAAGTACATATTCTTTCAAAGATCTTACTACAAAACTACAAGTACTGGCATCGAGGTGCAAGTTTTTGAGACAAAAAATGATTTCAGGTCAGTTATATGCAGAATGGATTGCTTATTTGAAGGGTCTAGCCAGAGACTGCGGTTTTGTTTGTACGAAGGAAGGCTGTAACAAATCTTACTTCGATAACATGGTAAGAGATATGCTTGTATGTGTGCCAGAACTTCAAAGTACCGTTTTTTTTTTCTAGGAACTATTTACCATGTTGTTGGCTGTTCAAATTCGAACCCTCTTCCTTTACGAGCTTAAAATGGGAAATAATGCGTTATTGGCAATAAAAAACGTTAATGACGAATTTGAAGATGTAGCAGTAAACGAACGCACTATACGATGTTGGTTTCCAAAGTTCAATTCGGAATATTTCAGCCTCGAAAATGAACCACGTGAAAAGCCGGACGCGTTAGTTGACGACGATGTTTTAAGAGCAACGGTGGATGCGGAACCAACGAAATCGGTGCCGGGAGATTGCACAAAGCATGGATGTATCTCCAATGATAATAAGTTGACACCTTTCCCTCATAGGAAACTCGATAATAAGATAAGCGCTTAGAAAACAAAAAAGGTTATGGGGACAATGTGGTGGACATCGAAAGGACCAATCCACTTTTCATATTGTGAGGAAATCGACATATTGTACTCTAAATTAGTGAAAAGCGACCTGCGTTGTTCAATAGACGCGGTCCGATCCTTTTGTAAAACAATGCTAGACCCCATACTTCACAAACAACGGTGCAAAAACTGTTGCAGTTGGGATTTGAAATTCTTCTGCATCCACCGTACTCTCCTAATATTTTCCCCACGGATTACCTTATTTTCCGCAATCTGCATTCAATTTTCCAGCAGAAATTCCTTCGAAACCGATTTAATTGCCTCAAAAAGACAGCACTTCTACGAAAAAGGAATATTTGACCTTGTATCGCGTTGGAAGAATGACATAGATGCCGACGGATCCTATTTTGATTGAGTAAAGGTTTGTGGAAAAATAATATTGGCTTTGAAATATTTACTATGAAATCGGATATTTTATGTGGTACAACCAACGATTCCATTTGCAAAGCAGCAAGACCTGACACTGGAATTAATTGAGAAATTTGTCACTGCGTACGAATCAACACAGACGACGTCAGAAATTTTTAAGGCAACCACGACCAAATAAACCAAAAGAGTTTCCAGAAACATCCAAATAAGTCCGATGATCATTTTCTGCCCCGTAAATCTTGCCTAGGATGTTTTATTCACCATGACCGAGCTTAATATAGGCACCTTAAATATGTGTGTGATAACTGCCAGCGCCGTGGCCACATCAGCAGTGAGTGCATTACAGTAACTCGATCTGTTACTAGAAAGTCCGCACAAGTCCGCTAAAGATCTAGAAGTCGTGGAAGGAGACAGTCAAACAATCAAAGTAAGCGAGATAGTAAGGAAAATACTGGATTTCAAAGCAAACAATATGATTCAACTTACTCCGTGAACACTGTAGAAGATACTAGAAATGGCAGTATTTCTACTTTGGAAGAAGTTTCATCGGCTAATTGGAATATGGAGAGAAAGGGCCGTAAGATTTTTGTATCGCTCCACGTAACTCGGC
The DNA here is from genome assembly GCA_907269105.1 of Volucella inanis. Lineage (NCBI taxonomy): Eukaryota > Metazoa > Arthropoda > Insecta > Diptera > Syrphidae > Volucella > Volucella inanis. Next base: position 129,622,407 of record OU026157.1, read on the forward strand.
GCCCACTAAATTTTCAGCTCGATACAGGTGTCACTTGTTCATTGGTTGGTCTGGAGGGATAACGCATCCTTGATTGTCCCGCTGCAAGCCCACGATTCGCGCATTAATGGCTTATGGTGATGTTAGCGTGCCGGTGAAAGACATTTCAAAGGTATTCGCACGTTGATCTTCCTTTGCTAGTCATCAACAATGTTCGAGTTGACAATATAATGCGACTAGATCGGTTTGAAGCTTTTAATTTTAAAATTTGCTTCTCCAAAGAGAAATCTGCACTGCAAATTGCCATAAGCAAAAGAAAGCAGCTCGTTTTAGAAGCAGAGTCGCTCTGTAAAAGGCATGCAGAATCCAGCGCCTAAACTCGGTTGCAGCAAAGTGGTTGTGAGACATCTCATACTAAAGCCCAACCAAGATATTTTATATATCGCTCGGTGCCGTTTGCTCAAAAAGAAGGAGTTCGGAATGAGATCGACCTATTACGAAATTTATTGTAGATATCCTGCATCCTGTCGAGACGAGTCAATGGACAGTACCGATTGTGGTGGAAGGAATATAAAACGGAAGCCTGCGAATTTCTGGCGATTTCAGAATCACGATCAACCCACAGCTGGATATTGACCGCCATCCTGTTCCTCGCATAAAGGAACTATTTCACACAATACAAGGTGGACGGTATTTCACGAAGATGGATTTGTCAGATTCATACTTCCGAATTCCAGACGAGGAGTCGAGGAAATTGTGTGTCATCAACACTGAATTTGGACTTTTCAAATACCAACGACTACCGTTTGGAACTTCCAACTCAACAGGAATTTTTCAGAGATACATGGAGCAGTTGACGGCTGACATTGAGTTTTGTGTGCCCTATCTCGACGAAGTAATTCTTAATATTTACGAAACCTGCAAAGTTTGCTAGAGCGCCTGAAAAGTACGGCCTAAGTTTCCGACTCGATAAATGCAAATTTGCGGAATCTGGTATTCGTCCGTCTAAATCATGAGTTGAAGCTATTCAGAAGCTACCTGAATCCGAAAATATAAAGGAACTCTAAGCGTTATTACAACCAGTTCATTGAAAGCCTCGCTCAACTTGCTTTACCCTTTTAATAAACTCCGTTCGTCCAGCGAGCCTTTCGTATGAAGAAAGCACCAACAACGAGCTTTTGAGCAATTTAAAGAAGTCATATTGAGGGTGTCCAAACTGTAATTTACCAATCACATTGGAAACGGATGCATCGTAACACGTTATTGGAGCCGTCATCTCGTATATTTATCCAGATTGATAGAGTTTATTCCTCGATCTTGGATGATTTGTCTGTGAATGCAAAAACCATCTCTGAAGCATCCAAACGGAATCCGGTTATGAATAAAATTATTCAGTATTTACACAACGTTTGGTCGAACTAGCTGCCATTGTCCTATGAAAATGTTTTGCCCTATTTTTGTAGGAGATTTTGTCTGAGTATGTGTGCTTACATTCTTCTATCTTATATCGAGGATCATATCACCAATACAGTTTCACAATTCTCGGCATGCCAGCTCAACGCTAGTAGTTCGCTTAAAGAAAATTGACGAAGTTTAGGAGCGGATGCACATTGATTTCGCGGCGTTATTTTAGAAGCACATGTGGCTGGTTTTGGAGGATTCAAAATCAAAATTTCCATTTGTTGTCTCACGAAAATATCCATGCTTTACGATCCGATCCTCGTCGCCACTTGTGGGATACAGTGATACAGGGATACAGGATCAATAAATGATCTTAGACCGTACTTCTTTCTACAAAATCAACACAAAACATCGTGAGAGCATTGTTTAGGGTTTAGGAACGTCAATTCGGCACCGTGGTCAAAAATGGACATTTCGAGAAGGTATCTAGCGTATTTGCATTTTCATGCATACAAAGTACAATTAATCCAAGAACAGAAGCCTACTGACCACGCACTGCGAAGAAATATGTTCTATGGACTATGGAACAACAACAAGTGGATGCTAATTTTTTATGCAAATCTTGATGGCTTTGTTATCTCGTCAAAATTATCAAATTTGGTGTTCAGAAAACGCATGAGTGATTATTAAGGAACAAATTCATCCACAAGGCGTCACCGTTAGGTGTGTATTTTTGACTAGAGGCATCATTGGACCATTCTTCTTTGAAAAAGGGGCTGGACCCGCAGTAAAGTTAATGGTACTCAATATCGTGACATGATAATCTACGTTTTTGCCCCTTAATTGCAAGATATGAATGTGGAGGACATGTGGTTTTAACAAGACGGTGCCACATGCCATACAGCGCATATCGTCGACAATATGTCGACAAAATAGTGCGGTTCCAAGGAAACCCTTGGAAGCTATTCACCCGATATACTGCTACATACCTAACTCCACACTGCATACTTTATGAAGTAAGGGTTACTCACGCAGTCACCGGGAACCACCACTGGGAGGTAAGCCAAGCACTTCACTACGAACTGGATTAATATATCTAAGTCTAAGTGCATATTAAGCCGAATAAATGGACACCTAATCTTGTCTTAGAAGAAAGACATTTAATCTTATATCTACCTCTGATTATGGCTGAGTATTCAGATTTTTAAAATTTCTTCAAAATTCCTAAATTACGCACACTTTTTAGTAGTTTCCTTTTTTTATTTTTTATTCTGTTTTTTCGTTTGCCAAATCTCTCATTTTCTCAGACCAACGAAACACAAAATAAAGCAGAGAAAGACAAATCTGTTCTTTCTGTTTCTTTTGGGCTATTTTCGATTATTTTTTTCTCGGTTATCATCCACGCACAGACAATGACAGTGATCTTGTTAGAAGATCTCTTATTTATAAAGAGGACAACAAGAACATAAAAGTCGTTTTGTTATTCTAGAATCGTTGTATCTACGAGTATTTATTTGTCTATTAGTCTACCTATCTACCCGCGGCAAAACAGGAAGTTTGCGTGGAAATGTTGCTACTTTGTCGCAAAACTTGTGGCTGTGGTTTAAAAATACCCCAATAAGCATAGCACGTATGTAAATGAATACTTCAGCAAATGTTTAGAGCAAATTTGACGTCTTTAAGAATAAAAATAAAAAAACGAAATTTATGGTGGGGCATTTAAATAATGTGTTAACACGACAATGTTGAATTTGAAATTCATCTGACCTAAAACATTGCCAACAGTTTCAGAATTGTCTGCAAATGTCGTATGCTTTTAAGGAAGTGAAAGTTTCTTTTGATTGTAAATATTTGATTATATCCAACAGTTAACATCCTTTATACGAGATAAAATTCGGCTCATTTATGAAAATGATGTTTTCAGTGTTGAAACGAACCTAAATCACAAATACGTAGGACGAAATCAGTCATGTTACAGCCGTGCAGATTTCAGTCATTTTTCCTGACTGCATCTTGATGGTTGCCAACGCGACATATTTAAACAAACTATTCAGGATAATACCTAACCAAAAAGTAAACGTTTTCTTTCTGTTTCAGAAAACTGGACTTGACCTAGGATCTGCAAACTCTTCATTGGCATCGTTCAATCTACAAAACTATAAATCTATAAATCCTTTAACCCCTCAAGGGGCATAGAGCGTCAACAATGCCATCTTGTTCGAAGCTCTGCAACGAGTTTGAGCTTTCTCCAACTCGATTCCTCCTCGACTGTTCTGCGTTAGGTATGTCTCGTGCGCTCCGCTGTTCTGCCTGCTTGGGTAAGCGGATTCCATTGCATGGGGTACTTCGCAATGTAACTGTCTTCGCGTCGTAGAGTGTTTCCAATCCATTCCGTGTAGTATTGTCTATAAGTTTTTGGCCCGTTCTCTGATAAAGCTGTGCATTAGAGATAGATTTGGGCCAGAAAAAACCTTCAAAATCTCTCAAATCTCTATCTACGAAGGTTTGCAGCTTGTAGTGACCACCTTCGAAGTACTTCACTCATAAAATAGAACTGATTCTACGGTGGAGCAGAACATATCATATCTTCGTTCTTAAGCTGTAAATGTTGCTTTTGCAGATTTTGGATACCAACTTTAGCTTTCCCGATTCTTCCGCACACATCCAGTTCGATGTCACCCCTGTTAGCCGAGATCACACTTTCTAGTAAAGCAAGTTGTCAACTTTCTCGACCTCTTGTCCGGCAATATTAAGTTGAGCAGTGTTGGAAGTGCTAAGGACTTTCACTTTGGCTGTGTTTGATTTGAGACCCACTTCGTGGGCCATCAAATGAAGGTCCATTATCTGATGTAAAAGTAGGCAAACATCGTCAGCGTAGTCAAGGTGCCTTAGGTAAGGTGTCATTGTCTATCGAATTTCACAGTTGCCTTCCGCCAATGCAGCATCTCTATTAAAATTTCCGAAAGCCTTCTCGAAGTCGATAAAGAGTAAATGTAGCGAAGACCTGTACTCAACGTTTTACCCTATAATGGTCCGTAAGATGTTTATGTGGTCAGTGCAGGAAGATCCAGAGCCTGTGCGATGACGAGAGTTGAATCTCAATGTACTCTGAATTAGTCTAGCCATTATTTCGGCAACGGCTGGAACAAAACTTTTTGGTAGCTTGATGATCACTCCTGCGGAAATTCTTCACTATCCAACGCTCTGCAGCGCCACTTGGCGCTTGGCTTCTCTCCATCTAGTGAGTTGTTCCACATCCGAAATTAATAATTTAGCATCTACACTTTTCACTGGATGTTGTTTGGAATTCCGAACACCAGTTAGCTCCTTTTGTAGACAGCACTACTGTCGCAAATGTTATCTGCTTCATCCGCCCTTGAAGCCAGTGTGTCGATATACTAACGCTAACACTAATGCAAGACATGAATTGCACTAAGCTGCACTTCCTTCTTCTTCAGTCGATATTGGATTTCTAGCTAGGTTCTCTCTACTGCTGAGGCAGCTGCAACCTGAGCTCTAATTGCTGTAGACTCATCGATTCGTCTCCAGGTTTCAGCCGAAAGCCATGTGGGAGGACTTTTCTGCTTTTCACCGACATAGCTGGTCGTCGACGCTATTTTGCGTTGTGCTACTGTTTCCTTCTGCTTCTAAGGCAAGGTGGTCACTGAACTGTTGGCACATTTGCGGATCCCTGACCCTGTCGGTATTAAACCTGATTGTTTTGAGCAAATTTTAACAGTTGCTGTTGACGGATGTAGGCGTATATGAGCTTACATGAGGTGGGGATCACATTCTTGTCCAATGTCTGCTCAACGGCTGATCACAGTGTGATCTATAAAGTTGAATGCTCACCGTCTGTTAATTAAGACCCAGATGATTTTATGGCAGGTATTACGCTTAAACAGTGTACCTCCAATGCCTAGGCGATTGGTATTGCAGAAGTCCACAAACCGCTCACAGTTGTCATTCCCTTCTCCAAAGCCCATCACGTATTTAAGCATAGTGTTGTCGTGTTATCGCTACCTACCGCTGCATTGAAATCCCCCATCACCACTTCGATGTCCCCATAAGGCGTTTGATTGTGGGCGGCACCTAGTTGGCTGTAAAAGTCGTCCTTTTCGTCCTTAGCCGCTTCTTTATGGTAGATGGAGCATAACACTATATGATGGTGGCTTTTCTTAGTCTACTGCGCAGCTAGAGTTAACATTAATCCTACTCCAGACATCAAAGGGGGGGTGGCCGTGCTGAAGTGGTATATGCATACACTCCTGAAGCAGAGGGTCACGGGTTCGAATCCCGTGCGAGGCAATTCTGGTTGAATGGTTGCTGACTGAGCTAAAAATAACGAACTAACAACTAGCACGTACTGAGACCCACTGGTTGAGGATGCACTTGCTCATCCCGTCCAGTTTCACAACTACGTCTGGAAAAAATATCGAAACCTTATACACCTGAGTTTTAAACTACTACACCACCCGCCTGCGCCCTTCCATATACTTCCAGCTGGCTTGCCATAATAGAACGTGACAGTGCTTTGGACTGGTATTCCCTAGCAACGAATTATCTTATCCCACCAAGTCCCAAGATGTCAAAATAATATCCTGTGAACTTGCGTTCCAGTTTGAGGAATCTGGTATTGTGAGACCCTTCCTAGAGTGATTCAAGGAGGTTCTTAACGGTACAGAATTCAATCTTTGAATAGACCAACCGACACTTATCCTGTTTTGTGGCGCAGGAAACCCGCCTTTCATCGGGATTATTTATGATTAAAAGTCAATTGTCAACGAAGCAAGAGGCATAAACCACTACCATATGACAGACTTACCATAAAGGAACTAATGGAAGCAGAAAGAGCGTTGCTAAGAGTGCTTCACGAAGTTTTTCTGAGAATATGAAGAGTCTGAATGCAAATAAGGCACTGAATTCAAAGAGAAAGATTCCATTCATCGACGCCAATGGAATATTGCGAGTGGGAGGCCGGTTGAAACATGCTCACTATCAATTAATCAGAAAGATTCTATGATTCTGTCATCATCACTAACAAAATTAATCATAAATAAGATCCATGCCGATACACCTCACGGCGTAGTGAATCTTACTCTGAATCCCATTTCAAGAAAATTTTGTATCATCCGAGGAACCAATAATAAATCATTGCATCTGGTGTTTCCAAAATTAAGCCAAGAAGTCTAATCAACTTATGGGACAACTTCCTGAGACACGAGTAAAGTTTTCACGGACATGGACATTTACAGGTCTAGTCAACATGCATTGCTCGAGGTGTGAAATCACATAAAGCTTACGTAGCGCTCTTCGTCTGCATGGCAACACAAGCAGTACACGTTGAGCCGATAACAACCGATGGATTCATGGCAGCATTGCTACGTATGATCAGCAGAAGAGGTTTTGTAAACCATCTCTTCAGCGATAATGAAACAAATTTTATTGACGAAAAACGCTAGTCGACGCTAGTCGACGCTAGTCGATACGGAATCCAGTGACATTTCATCCCACCTGAAACTAAATACTTTTGTGGACTCTGGGAAGGCGGAGTTAATTCAGTTAAATACCATTTTAATCGCATCACAAGAGAGCAAAAAATAACATGGTACAAATAGAAGGATGCTTTAACTCGAGACCACTGTCTTCATTTACACCAGGTCACTTCATTATTGGACCACCACTGATAGCACCACAACATGATGTTATTCTTCATCTGGCAGAGAGTAGTCTAAAAAGGTGGAAGTTAATTGAAAAGCTCAAATAAGATATTTGCAAGGGTTGGTACTAGGACTAAATAAACAAAATGCAAACGCGCTATATTAGTGGAAGTTTTGGAGCCTAGGCAATTGGTGCTGCTGAAAAACGAGCTGCTAATACCATCGAAAAGGCCGATAGGCAAAATAATTGAAGTGCACAGTGGAGTTGATAGCCTTATCAGAGTAGTAACAGTGAAAATATAAAATAGCCAATGTGTGTTTGCTGCCAAGGGAATAGGATATCATAAAGCCTGATGATAACATAGTTCAATCGCTGAATCATTCATCCAGCTGATCCAAAAGCATTCCGAGTCAGATGAGATGAGATGAGATGAAGAGGCGTTCGCTTTTACTGCTTAGGTTACCGATATTGGTATTTTCATATGCATAGGTCAACTTTTTTTTTTTTTTTGTTATTCTTTAAACTTGCACCTTGTCGTGCTTAGGCTAGCAGTATGTCCAGTCTTGTTATTCAATCAAACCAAGCCTTTTTATCACCTAATGAGAAGCTGTTTAAGGCGGTGGAATATAAAATATAAAAAAAATTCTAAGTAGTAGAATTTATAAAGTTCATAGGCCAAACGAGACTCATAAATTTAGCTTTCTGACTGGTTTTAACGGAGTTTTAGATTCTCATACTAGTTTGGAAGTCGTGAAAGGAGACGTCGTTATAGATACGTATGCCTCTTCTTCATTTCCGCCTATTCCTCACAATATTATTCGTTTGTAGCAAGTTTGTGTAAGCATGAGATATATAGATTTTTTAGGTGGTTTCAGTCTGGTTGTTTTCCCCTTTGACTTTGACTAGCCTCCTGGCTGCATCGTGGGCTAAGATCCCTCGTCATTGAGTAGTATGGAAGCCCTTTAATATCCGAAATTACAGATGCTTCCTGTATATAATGAGACGCATTTCCAGAAGTGTAGATGTTGGCTTTCAATTACTGTCATTTACTGAATTCAATGTGGGTGATCTTTTTGACAAATTCCATACAATCTTTGGCAACTTTAGTCATGGAATCGTTTACCACGCAACAACGTAACATATCTCTGCTCTTCAATCTTTTTACGAAAATGGGCTATCTGTAAAAGTTATATTTTATAAAATTCGTGAAATTTTCGGTCAACATAATCACCCTAGTGAGTCCGGCGTACAATGGTGGAGCGTTTTGATGAAATTGGTTCGGTATCGGGTCAAACTCCATATCCGCATGCTCAGTCAGCACGTACACGACAAAACATCACCACTGTGAGCGAAAGTGTTCAAAATCAAACAGACATCTCAATTCGTCGCCGAAGTTAACAATTGGGCCCCCTCATTTTCCTGCCTATAAAATCCAAATTACACAACAATTGAAGCCTTTGGACCATCTACGACGTCGCTGATTTGTTAACTGGATGTTGAATCGCCAAGACAATTTCTCATCGAATTTGATCTTTTTCGATGAACCCTATATTTGGATGGATGGGTACGTAAATAAACAAAATTTTCATTTTCGGGGACCGGAAAAAAACATAGGTACTAGCTTCACGAAAAACCAATGCATCCCAAAAATTCTATGGTCACTCTATGGTACGGATTCTAGGTTGGCGGCATTATTGGCCCGTACTTTTTCGGAGATGAGGCTGGAGAGAAAGTTACAGCTAATGAAGAACGTTACCGCAGCATGTTGCCCGGGTATTTATTTATTTTTTTTTTCTAATTAAATGAATTGAGTCTGGACGAACTCTGATGGTGCTACCGCCCACACAAGCCATCAATCGGTCAATTTATTGCGTACGAAATTTGATAATCGCATTATTTCGATAAGAAGAGAAGTTGATTTGCCTCCAAAGTCATGCGATTTGACACTTTTACACTTCTTCCTGTAGGGTCTGTCTACTCTTGTTTAGGAGTAAGGTCTATGTCAATAAATCAGTGACAATTCAGGATTTCAAACATAACATCCAAACTGAAATTGCGGCCATTGACCACTTATACTTCAAAAAATTCATCGATAAGTTTGACCCTTGGATGGTCGCTTGCAACAGAAGCCATGTTCGTCATATAAATGATGTATTATACTCCTGATTGCCATAGACCTAGCTTTATTAATCAATAAAATTCTATATTACTTTCGTAACAAGTGTGTATTTAATTTAATGCAAACTTCCACACCAGCTGTTAGCCCACTCTTTATCTGCCCTCTACTTCTAGATCCAGTGGATGTCGTGCATCAACTTGTCTTTCCTGAGAACCTTAAAATTGGCAGAAAAACTTTGGTACTAAATTGCTCATCAACATCAGAATAATTTTTTTTTTTTTTTTTTTTTTTTTTTTTCGTGGGTACGTAAAAGCCTTTATAGGCACCATAAAAATGCGCTCATAAAAGCACCATCACATCACCATAGCAGGCACATAAGCTCAAACACCTGCTGCCTACCACAGTAGCATAGCTCATGGTAGTGCGAGATTCCTACTCACTAAAAAACCTCAAATTTTCTTCCAGACTACGACTAAGTTTCCTTAAAAAGTAGGTCAATCTTCTGTAAAATGTTCACGTTTTTTTGGGTAGTCTTCCACCAAAAGCACCTACTATTTCCGTTAATTCATACGGTTTGTCCTTACGGCGCTTAGTCGAACGGTTTTATTCTACGTAGTCGACGCACAAGGTTGGTTACGCCTAATAATCGGACTATTGCTGGGTTGCAGCGATGCACGAGACGAGTACGATGTTTCGAGCAGAGCACCTTGATCAAAAAGGAAAAGCAATTTATTCAAAAAATTAAAAATACAAATTTATTGGTCTAAATCTATATTGTCCCCTTCAAAGTAATCTCCATCGCCTACAACACACTTATGCCAGCGCTTGATCCAATCCTCAAAACATTTTTTATGGTCGGTTTTTGGTATGTCCATCTGTGCTTCTTGCGATTTTTCCATTACTTCCCCCCGGCTGCTGGAACGCCTACCCCGTAGTGTTTTTATAACTCGATTAAACAGAAAAAAGACACAGGAAGCCAAATCAGGTGAATTCGGTGGCTGTTGGATGGTATTTGTTGCATTTTTCGTCAAAAAACTACGAATAATGATGGAATAATGAGTTTTCTGCCCACGATTCCTGGTCTCTTTCGGCGAATTGCTTCACACAAACGAAACATAACACCCAAATAATACTCTTTGTTTACTGTCTGGTCTTCTGGCAAAAATTTATGATGCACTACACCGTCGTAATCCATGAAAACTGTGAGCATTACCTTTTTTTTGACTGAAAACGACATGGTTTTTTTAGTCTCGGCTCATTAAGTGAACGCCGTTCACCTGCCTGATGTCCGGATTGCGTGTCGTAGTCATAAACCCACGTCTCGTCTCCAGTAATGATCCTTTTGATGAATGGGGGATCGGATTAAGTCTCGCAAATCATCTCTTTTGCGACGTCAACACGGTCTCTTTTTTGCATGAAATTGAGGTCTTTTGGCATCAGCTTTGCTGCTACACTACGGAAACCCAAATCATTAACCAAAATGTCTTGGATGGATCCATAGGCAATGTTCAAGTCCTCCGCTATCTCCCTGATCGTTAATTTGCGGTTATTGATGAGCATTTCCTTTACTTCATCAACGTTTTCGTCAGTTTCCGATGTCGTTGGTCTGCCATTGCGTTCATCATCTTTGATTGACTCACGACCACTTTTGAACCGCTCTTTCCACTGGTAAATGACCGTTTTCTTTAGGGAATCGTTGTCAAAACACTTTTCAACAATTCCAACGTTCGCGCACTATTAAATCCGTTTTTTACGCAAAATTTAATACAATTTCGTTGTTGCAAATTTAAATCCATTTCCATTTAAATTGTAAAAAATCGCCAACACACACAGAGATAGATGTACTCATGGCTACGTAACTTTTGCAAATGTCAAGCTATGACGCTAAGATTTAGAGGGAATGTCAACAACAGATGTACCAACTTAACAAAAAACTCAAATCAGAACAATGTGAGCGCCACACGGTGGTGCGCCGGGAACTTTTTGAACAAGGTTGTATGTTACTTGGTTTAGTACAACCCCAAAGTTGTAAACACCGTTTAAGCACTTGCTTATATAAAAGAAGTTTGTTATATAAGCTTAATTTGGAAAGTCTTCCAACAAGCCAACACATTTCTCTAAGCCTAGTGTCGACTTCTTGACATGTGAAGTCAGCTTTGCGTCTAGAGTTATTCCTAAATATTTTGCCTCTACCTTTCTATTAGGAAAATTGACATGAGTTGACTTGGTCTCGTTAAACACAATTCTCCAGATCTTCGTCCACTCAAACAACTTGTTTAGGGCTCGTTGGTGTTTTATCGTCGAAGATCCTAGCGTTTGACCTGTGGCAAGAATAGCCGTACCGTCCGTAAACGTGTCTACTACTGTCTCTTCATTCTGAGGTTTATCTCTTGTGTACAGTAGGAATAAGTACGGACCAAGAACACTTCCTTGTGGTTTCCTTGAATTCCGAATGTTCAGACCCATGTCTAACCCAAAACAGCCGTTTTTTTTAGTAATGAATTTACTATTTTGCAGGTATGATTTGCCTTAGCTTATACTTCAGGCCCTCGTGCCTTACCTTGTCGAAGGCTTGTGACACATCGAGAAAAACGCGAGAGCATATTTGCTGTTTTTCTAAGGTGTTTTCAATTTCATTTGTGATCCGATATATCTGATCTATTGTTGAATGCTTGACCCTAAAGCCGAACTGGTGATCCAGAATTAGTCACCTCTCTTCACTTATACGTTTTAACCCTTTAAGCAAAAGAATTTCGAATACTTTTGATGTTATCGGCAGGAGCGAAATTGGTCTATACGATGTTTTGTCATTAAGATTTCTCCTTGGTTTCTTTTCGGGAAGCTCTCTTATAATCTCGCTCGTAATCAGATCGTATCTTAGAACTTTACTATCTTTCAACTTTTTGCTATTATAGGGTTTTCTAGTAACGACTTGACAATTTTTTTTTAAATAAAAGGCAAACCATTTGAGATATTTCAAAAACTTTATTATTGACTTGAAGTACAATCAAAACATTTATGAATGGAACTCGACTTCGTTCATATGGCCACCGCGGGCACGTTTGCAGCGGTAGATTCGTTAGACCCAATTTTTAAGAAATTGGCCACACATTTCGGCCGAAACGGCCGCTATTTCGCGTTCAATGTTGGCTTTGAGCTCTTCCAACATCGTCGGCGTGTTGGCACAAACCAATGACTTAACGTAGTCCCACAGAAAATAGTCAAGCGGCGTTAAATCGCACGAACGAGGCGGCCAATCGACTCGCCCATACTTGCTCTTCAATAAATCGATTGTAGCTTGTGCTGTTGAAACCACATGTCGTCTAAGTCCATATCTTCCAATTCGGGCCAAAAATAATCGGTGATCATGGCGTGATAACGCTGACCATTCACAGTAACGTGACGATTGTTATCGTCGACGAAAAAATATGGCCCAATAACGCCGCCGGCATGCAAACCGCACCAAACAGTTATTTTTTGTGGATGAAGTGGTGATTCATGAAGCACAAGTAGGTTTTCACCCGACCAATAACGCATATTTTGCTTATTGACGAAACCATTGAGCCAAAAATGAGCTTTGTCACTAAAGATGATTTTTCGACTCCGAATATCTGTAGAAAATTTTTATAACTTGCAAACGTTGCTCGTTAGTGTACTTTACCATTATGAAAATGTTGAGTTTTCTGAATAAATTGACAGTGACAGTTTGATGTTTAGTGAAAGAGTGCGTTCATAAATCAAATTCAAAGTTGTCAAGCCCCTATTGGAAAACCCTATATTTGCCGGAGCTCACTCAGTGATACATATTTTATTTTATAATTGTCACGTCCTTTGCTGACATCGTCATCTTCGTCGTTGTCGTCCTTCGAACGGTTGGAAAGTTTCTTCCAAGTGTTCGGCAAATAAGTTTGCTTTCTCTACGACTCATTTTGCCCATTCGCCGTTGGCTTTCCGTATTGGCGGAGAGTGTATTATTGGTTTCTTGGTAGACTTTATGGCTTTCCAGAGCGAGTAATTTGAGGTTTTGTCGGCTGTCAAGCTTTTAAGGTAACGTGATGTTTCACGGTTACTGAAATTCTGCAGCATTTGCTTTAGTTTATTTGAAAGGTAGTTTAAATAGTATTTGTGTTGGGGCGCATGTGATTTTTTTTTCAGTTCGTCTCCTTATTCGTCAATCTAGGTGCTCTTTTGATTTTTACAATGCTTCTGCCGATCTTAAGAATTATTGGTGAATGATCTGAGCAGAGGTCATAGCATTCTACAATAAAGTCGACGAGGTCAGAAATTTAAATTGTATCGGAGGGCCAATATGTTATTTTACCCGTCGAAAAGATGTCTAAACCAAGTGTTAGACTTGAATTGTACAGTAGTCTGCCTTTCATTCAGATGCATGTTGAGCCCCAATACGTATTTTTCGTGTTACAGTCACTACCTAGGATAATATTTGACCCAAGTGGGCAGAAGACCCGATCAAGGTTATTGTTTGCCATCCTATATCTCGGAGGGAAATAACAGGATGCTATATTGAAGTCTAAGTGATCTATTTCTACAGAAATTGAACTTATCTGCATAGATTCGGGCTCTATTAAGAGAGGATCCGCCTCTCGCGCTTTCCGAGGGGTGGTACGCGTGGTAGCCAGAGTAGCCTCTTATCTTAGGTTTAGCTCCCTTTTTTTAAGTAGGTTTCCGAGAGTAAACATATGTCAATATGGTTTTTTAGGAGAAAGATTTTAAGTTCTTCGATTTTTTTCAGAAGACCGTTTGCGTTTCATGTTATTATCTTAATTAACGGTCTTTTATCCATTTTTTAATTTATTTTGAGGTTTATACTCGAGCTTGCTTAATTTGTCAAACAAGAGTTCGTTGATTTTGTTTTGTTCTCCAAATCTGATTAGTATTACTGTGAGTATTTGACATACTGGATCTTCCGTGACAGAGTCTAGCTTATGTGCTTCCTTCAGATTATTTTGGGTTGTTTTATTTCCTATTTCTACCAGTTGCTTTTTGGTGACTCTCTTATTTGTATTGGGCACATCGGTTTTAGGGTGTCTCGTCATCTAGTCAATATGAACGGATTTTACGAGATTTGTTCACCTCTTTTGGATTTCTTTGTCGATCTCGCAACCTCGGTAATTTGCTGCGTGATTTCCCATACAGTTTGTGCAAATAGCTGGGGTTTGCTTGTTTATATTGCACTCTCTCGAAAAGTGCTTGTCTGTGTATTTTACGCATCTTGGGTCTTTTTGACAATACGCCTGCGTAGGGTTGTATTCTTGGCAGAGTTAACATTGACATAACACTTTGTTACCCTTGCGACGACTTCAGATCTTAGACTTAGATCGATTTGCATCTATCGGATCTTTAGCTCTTCTTGATTGCAGCTATATAGTAGTACCACTCCGACATGTGCATTAAAAAAAAAAATTTACTGCAAGCGCTGAGTTAGTTTTGCTGGTGTATCTAATGGTTTGTAGAGGGCCGGTTTTACACTGACGAAAAGCCAATGTTGTTAGTGTTGACTTTCTCTGCTAGAGCACCACTTACATCCGGGCATCAGAATTTTCAAAAGAAAATGGATAATGAGACTTGTACTTGACCCTACCACCTGTAGTAGACCTGGGCCTTAACAAGCAGCTCTCTTCATAAAGATAGATGTTGCATTAATCAGCTTCAGTTGTGCAAACCAAACTGCCAGAGGTCCTTTCGCACTTTATAGCACCACCTAAGCTCAGGTCTTCTTTTCTTGGTTGGTCCATTTGGAATAAATTCGAAAACACTTCTAAAGTATCTTTGCCATCGTAAACGAACATTCACAGCACATTGACCTGTCTAGGTCAATGTCACTGTATAGCCCATGCAGTTTGTCGTTATATCTCCTATATGCATACGGCTCCGAGTTCAATGATAGACAAATGGTGGTATCGGTTCGAAGTCCCGATTTGGTGGAATTACCTAAGATCTAAGATCATTGATTAGGATCTATGGAATTCTGGACATAAGGCCTCAAGCATTCAAATTGTACGTAGATGTAACCGTATACGCATTGGTAAGAACACTGATGGCGCTAGAATGGTCTCAGCTTAGATAGTCATCCTTCTAAATGATTGGGAAAAATCTATGCCAAAATGGCATTCACCCGTCATACTTGCATCTGATCACATTTTACAGACAGGTGAGTTGATGTATGCTCCTTACCAACTCAATTCCTGCTGCTTTAATTAACTCGGCAACTAGTTCATCCGCTCCTCCATTCTTATCGCTATCCAGAACTCTTGTTTATCAAAGTTTCTCGTTTTAAAACCGTCATGACGTGCTCCGAAAGTATATGAGGTGCAACCTCACCACTCGTAGAGAGCAATAATGACTAATTTGAAAGTGACACCCTGTCCAAAATTCCATTGTGTTCAAGAATAGCAGCAAAATCTTCCAAAGCAGGTTAATACCATGTTTTAAGTAGTAAAGATGAATTAATTTGAAAATCTGTGGACTAAGAGCTGAATCTTGATGTTAATCAGAAACTTATTTGGCAATTAAATATGTCAATTCATTTATGACGGTAAACATCGGCCATTATTTAAGACTTTATGAAGATTCCCAGCTCTTAAGGCAGGGTGCCGTTCAAAGCCATTTGAAATTTGGGGGATGAACTTTTACCTGGTGTCATCCATTTATATCCTTCAGACTTGAACTTCTCTTTTAATATCATCTCTGCTTCCATTCCTCCGCACCAACGAGATACCTCATAAGTAAAACATATTATGAGAAATCTATTACCGTTGCATGACACACTCATATGCCACCGTAGCAGAAACAGGGGGGAACAGATTTAGATTGAATATTTGCACACAGGTATCGCACATATTGGTTGGCCAAGCCATCTAAAATGTTTACCTATTGACTGAGCTATAAATCCCGACTAAATCCATCGGCGAATGGGGATGGGCGAGCATATAAATTTATGCCATGGCTGCCATGGCTGCTATACTCCATACATATGAAAGCTTGTGGAAGTTGTCCTTTCGGAATATTTTCTTTCTTTTTTTCCCCAGTTGGTCCCAGATGGTAAGGGAGGATGTTTCAGGGATTATATGTGGATATTAGAGGACATAAATATATTTGCGCGTAGGTAGGGATGGAGAGTGTATTAAAAAATAAGAGTTGGTGGGTAAACCAAGTTACAGGGATGTGTGCGTTTCTGTTTTTTTTTTTTTTTTTTTTTTTTTTTTTTTTTATCGCATGCTCAACGCTTTAAGGATTCCTTGGCACGAGCGCCTTCATTTCCTTTAACCCATGAAGTGTACCAGAATGATATTTATTTGAAATTGTTAACTGGCAACGGAAATGAGGTTGAATCTCAGTTTAAGTGGTTTGGTGAAGTATTTGTTGCTGATGTGGAAGGACTTTTCTTTCGAAAGATAAAAGTTGGTTTTTCGCCTTAAAAGGGCTTTATGTTGAATAGGGATTGTAACTCATTTGTCTAGGTTCGTTTTGAAGAAACAAATTTTTCAAGTTTGGCAATTTTTTTTGAGGATATATGTCCATCAGTACTTGAAATAATATTAAGAAACAAAAAATAATTTTTTTTTTTTTTCAAAACAAAACCCGGATTTGCAGGTTGACATGATCTTTTAACAACGCAGTGGGTAATTCTTTTTTTAGATTTATCGAAGGAAAGCGGTCTAAGTCTCTGTGATTATTCAAATCTGTATTGAGATTTTGCTATATCGATGAACTTCCTTCACTCCATAATGATATCTGTCGTTTACGTTCCTGTTGTCATATGGAATTCTGACGGTAACTTTTCAATACTACATAGACGAGAGGATGATTTCCGAATAAGTGAACTTTCTCGTCCCAAAACTTTGCCCAATTCTACTCATCCCAGCTTCTAAGTTGTAAGGATCCATAGACTTTTGAGTATGTAAACGTCAGTCAGCAAGGTCTATACATTAAAGGAAAGCCGCCGTTGTCATTTAAAGTCCCTGCTACCTTTCAAAATTGCATTGCGGGTATTGAGGTGATAAAGTGCAACCCTGTCGAACACAACTTTAGATTTCAAAATGGTCTAGGAACTGTGGCGCCGTAAAGTGGATCTTTTTCACTCTCGTAGACAACTCTAACAACAGTCTGGATATTGTTAATCTCCTGCCCAAGGTCACCCAAATGTTTATGTCCGCAGTTTAGCCTGCTGAAAATCTTCTTCGAGTCAATATAAAGAAAGAAAAATTGAAAACCTATACTCGATGACACGGAGTCGGAGTCTGCTCCTTCTGGAGATGGAGATGGAATCTATTTGCTACTTGATGTGATTAGAAGGACAGATTTCAAATCAAAAACGCATTGGTTTTCCGATGCCCTTGCTGTAGTTGATAGCTAAGATTAAGTAAAAGTGGCTGTCGAAAAGAGTAACCCACTTAGGCCTTTAAGTCCAGTGGCGATTCCACGTAAATTTGTGACTATCCTGCTCTTGGGACCAATTTGAGCTTGTGATGAAGATTCGGAGAATGTTAACGTCTACCACCTTGATTAAAAATATCCCGATTTGAGTTCTGTTTTTTTTTTTTTTTTTTTGTTAACTTGGTAAATCTGTTGTTGACATTCCCTCTAAATCTCAGCGTCATAGCTTGACATTTCAAAAAGATACGTAGCCAAGAGCACATCTATATCTGTGTGTATTGGTTATTTTTTAACAATTTTAGAAATGGATTTAAATTTGCAACAACAAACTTGTATTAAGTTTTGCGTAAGAAATGGAGTTAATGGTTCGCGAACGTTGAAAACGGTCGTTTACCAGTGGCACGAGCGGTTCAAAAGTGTGACGAAAACGTTGATGAAGTTAAAGAAATGTTCGTCAATAACCGCAAATTAACCATCAGAGAGATAGGGTAGGACTTGTACATTGACTATGGATCCGTCCTAGGCATTTAAGTTAATGATTTGGGTTTCCGTCGTGTAGCAGCAAAGTTGGTGCCAAAAGACCTCAATTTCAAGCATAAAAGAGACCGTGTTGACGTCGCAAAAGGGATGATTTGCGAGGTTGAATCCGATCCCACATTCATCAAAACATCAAAAGGATCATTACTGGAGACGAGACGTGGGTTTATGACCACGACACGCAATCCAGACATCAGACAAGTGAATGGTGTTCATCAAATGAGCCGAGACTAAGAAAACCATGTCGTTTTCAGTTAAAAAAGAAGGCAGTGCTCATGGTTTTCATGGATTACAACGGTGTAGTGCATCACGAATTTTTGCCAGAAGGCCAGACGTTTGCATGAAGCAATTTGCCGAAAGAGACCAGAATCGTGGGAAGAAAACTCGTGGATTTTGCACCATGATAATGCACCGTCGCACAGTGCCATCATTATTCGTAATTTTTTTGACGAAAAAGTAAGCATACTCCGAGCATGCTGATATGGAGTATGACCCGATACCAAATCAGTTTCTTCAAAACGCTTCACCTTTTCATTAATTCCGGACTCATTAGGGCGGTTACGAACTGGCCGAGCATGCTGATATGGAGTTTGACTCGATACTAGTTTCTTCAAAACGCTTCACCATTGCACGAATTTCGGACTCATAAGGGCGTGTACGTACTGGCCGAGCATGCTGATATGGAGTTTGACTCGATACCAGTTTTTTCAAAACGCTTCACCATTTCACTAATTCCGGACTCATTAGGGCGTGTACGTGCTGGCCGAGCATGCTTATGGAGTTTGACTCGATACCAGTTTCTTCAAAACTCTTCACCATTGCACGAATTCCGGTCTCATTAGGGCGTGAACGTACTGGCCGAGAATGCTGATATAGAGATTGACTCGATACCGAACCAGGTTCTTCAAAACGCTTCACCATTGCACTAATTCCGGACTCATTAGGGCGTGTACGTACTGGCCAAGCATGCTGATATGGAGAGAAAATAGACCAAAGGTGTGATATCGCACGATCTAGGCGGCCAATTTACCGTAGAAAAAAGTGAAATTAAGTCCTCACCAAAATGTATTCTCAAAAAATTACTTGTTTCATGCGCTGTATGGCTCGTAGTGCCATCTTGTTGAAACCAGAGCTCACCAAGACCCTGTGCTTGAATTTCAGGAAGCACATAGCCCGTTAACATGGAGCGATAACAGTTACCATTGACGGTAACATTCTGATTTGCCTTATTTTTGAAGAAATATGGACCAATGATACCACCAGCCCATAAACTACACCATACTGTTGTTTTTAATGGATGTAATGGTAGCTCTTTGTACTCTTTAGGTTGCTCATCAGCCCAAATACTGCAATTTTATTTATTAACGTATCCATAGAGCCAGAAATGGGCTTCATCACTGAACAAAATTTCACGATAAAACGCCGGATTTTCATTGAGTTTTTATAGAGCTCACTCACTGAAAATATGTCACAAATTCAAGTCGTCTATCTTCAATTCTTGCACAAGTTAAATTTTGAGAATTCTGAGAACGACGACGAATCGATTCGTCACAGTTTTCGCGTACACTCTCAGCTACAGCTACTATAGTCTCTTTACTACGTTCTGGATGTGGTCTAATCGCTCGAGTATCATCCACTAATGTAAACTGGGACTCAAATTTACGAATGATATTGACAATAGTGGTTTCAGCAGGTCGATTATGCGCACCGTAAGTTCCTCGAATCGCATGAAAAACATTTCTCTCAGAACCCTGATTTTCGTAATACAGCTGGAAAATTTTGAGACGCTGTTGTGGTAGAAGTCTTTCTATAATAACTTGCCAAGTAATGTTGAACAAAAATGATAAAGCAGTTTGATAGGTGTCATGAGTGATCTGTCAAGAAAAACCTTTTGAAAGTCGAACCTTACGATGAATCACCCTAAACACGTACACTTTTCCTTTTAAATACTCTCTCGAATTTTTCTTAAGCCTAACGCTACCAACAAGAAATCATTCTTTTTGTGTTAGTTTACATAAATAATAAATAATAATAATAGTAAATAATATAAGAGCTTGCTTAAAAAACTAACGAAGATAATTCTTCACCTAATGGCGCAAAGAGAAATGATGTGGATACGGCGTAGTTTTTTGTTATACGCAACATTCTAGATATTGGTTCGAAGTGACCGTAATTCTTATTTAAGTCATCTTGCAGGCAGTGAAAAGACGTTGGAAATTCTCATGTCATCAGCGAAAACGAAAAATTAGAATTCGTTAAGATGATATTTATGTTAAGTCGTTAATCGTTAGGATAAAGACAACTGGTCCAAGATGACTTGCCTGAGGGACGCTAGATGTTGCTTTAATGAGGTCGGATATTGAAGATCTGAAAATGAATCTGTATTCTCGATCTTCTAAATAGAATTTGGTCCGTGCCATAAAATAAGGGGAAAACCAAGATTTTTTAGTTTAAAAGTGATAAGTTGGTGAGAGAAATAGAATCAACTTCATCACCGTCTTCTAAAGCACAAAACGTCTTAGAGACGGACTCAGTTAGGTTAGTGGTGGTTGATTTACCTTTCAGAAACCAAGGATGTTATTATATTTAGCGAGATGAATGTTTCGAGGACAGTTTCTCATACAGCTAAAGTAACTAAAATCGGGTTCAGCTGTTTGATTAGAAAAGGATTTGTTAAAATGACAGGTAAAGAAATTTGCAATTGTTTTTGGGTCTGCAGAAGATTCACTAAGTAAATTACGCTGATAGAAGAGTTTAGGGTAAATCGCAGGCGGTAGGGGTGCTCAAGGAAAGGACACTCACAAAGTTCAGAGGAGAGAAACGATTGTATGCAAATCGATAATTGCTATAGTCATAATCAGATCAAGTTCTTAGGGATTTGTGTCACAACTTATTGAAGGCGGTCTAGGGTGAAAAGAAGATGATCACTGCAATAAACGACCCAGTTATCCAAATCGGATGTGAAGACAAGATCGAATTGTCTGTTCATTATGTTTGGTATTCCACCAATCTGATATAGACCTGAGTTGTTTAAGCAGTCCACCATCAATATTTCTGTTTCAGAGGATGACGTAAGGGAGACGAAATAAAACGAATCATCGGAAGGCGCCCATTTTAGGTGAGGGAGATTGAAATCACCTACTAGAATAATACTATCTTCATGTTGTACATAATCAATCAAAAAATTAACTGCGTGAACCACAGGTCGATAAGACTCAATCGGTTAAGATAGGTGAATATAACAACAAAGTACGTAAAGGCAGTGTTTGGGGAGCTTATTTCTGACACATACTAATTCAAAGTTGTCAGTATGAGGAATGTCAACGTTAGTTGTATGAAAACAGATCCGGATTGCCAGTAAAATCCAGTAAAATACCTCTCCCATTGGGATAATTATCAACTCTTTCGAATTCACCTTTTCGAAAAACGTCGAAATTTAGTGGAAACAGCTCATGATGTGAGGAATTAGACTTGTTTCAGTAAGATCAATATACGGCGGAGATTTAAGGGTGCAAATCTATTATATTTTGGTAGCAAATGGACATACATTTTGGACTTGAGGACACAAAATTCAGTTTTTTTTTAAGAACTGTAATACTTTTTAAATTTTTTTTTCTAAACTGAGCTTGGAATACTTTCCAAGAAGCCAGTACATGTCTCTATACTTAATCTCAAGCTCTTCACGTTTTTTCTTAACGTGTGCTCTCCATTTAAGTTTAGCGTTGAGTGTCATACCAAGATATTTGGCCTCGTTCGCGAAAGGAATTTGTACTGCGTTTGTAAACACAAGTAGATTGTCAGTTTTCTTGAGAGTGAAGTTCACATGGACATACTTGTAAGGGCGCGTAAGGGAGCGTTGTAACGTAGTAGTTGCTTTTTCGACGGTTTTAGCTGTTGCCAAAATGACAGTGTCATCAGCAAATGTGTCTAGCATAGTATCATCCATCGCGGATAAAAAGCAAATATAGCAAAGGTCCAAGTGCACTTCCTTGCGGCACCCCCGCCTTTGTTGTCTTAAAATTGGAATATTCGTTTCCTTGTCTGACATGGAAGAGTCAGTCATATAAATATGATAATATGAGTCAATTGTCGAAGTTTATATTTCAGGCCCTCGTGCCATATCTTATAAAAAGCTTGCGAAACGTCAAGGAATGGGCTCGATCAGACTAGAGTGTAACTCGATTGTTCGTTCAATTATATCGGTTATTCGATGCACTTGGTCAACAGCAAAGTGTTGGCTTCTAAAGCCAAATTGATGATCGGGCAAGAGGCAATTTGTGTCAATAATCGATTTAAGACGATTAAGTAGGATTCACTCGAAAATCTTCGATGCAATCGGGAGGTGCGATATTGTTCTGTATAACTTAACTTTAGTCAGCGGCAACTTTCCACTGATGCGGTACATGCTCTAGTTTTATGGTGGCATTTATAAGATAGAGCAGCTTTAGCAAACCTTTTTTCAGTAGTGCTTAAAGTATCTCCCCCGTAATTAAGTCATATCCGGGGGTTCTTTTTGGCTCAAGCGTCTATAACTATAACTTATCTAAGTCCTCTAAGTGTAGCCTTTTCTGTTGGAAGGTTCGTCGTAAAATCTAAAGTATTGAAATTGGTTCGAACGTTTCTACAAGATGGTCGGCGAAAACGGTAACTTTTTCTTTATCTTCTTTCGCCCAGTTTTCTAGTTTCTTCTTATTGCTGCCTTATTTCAAAGTCTTTTAACGGCTCTCCGTATGGAGTAATTAGTATCTTTTGTCACTGTTAGGCTATGAGGCTGTGAGGTAGTTACTAATATCTTGGTTATTGAAGTCCTTGATCGATTTTTTCAACAAGTTCCAGAGCGTATTAAAGAACCTCTTGTTGAGCCCGAGTTTCATTCCACTTTTTCTACGATCGTAGGAGAGGTCGAAGCCTTCTTCAACTTTGACGTAACTAGCGCTTACACCTTTTCCGATAAAGAAGTCTATCTGATCGGGTATTTCGGCGACATCCGAGGACCAGTACATCCGTCTGAGGTTGACAGTGGGTTTGGACAGCCAAGGTTTTTCGGGGTGGGGGGCAGGCGAAATAAGAGAACGAGCAATTGAAGAATAAACAGGTTGGTCTAGCACCTCGGATCTAGAATTTTGACTAGTTAGGGGAGTTAGATCAGGGGGATTGGTAGATGAAGACGAGGAAGAGGTGGTTGGGTTAAGTATTTGGGAGCTTATAAAATTAGGATATTTGTCCGATGGGACAACGTCAGTTGGAACTTATTTAGAAGGCGCAGGAGCAAGGTTAAATTAAACTCTGTTTTCAAACAACTTTCAAGGTTTGGGGATAAGAGGGGGAAGATTTGTTGTCGCGGCTCTTGTATATTTTATAGATGAAGCCAAAAGGGGAGTGAGGAAAACCTTGGAAAGATTTGAGTCTGATATTCTCAGATATGTATTTATATCTTAATATGTCTAACTGTGTTAACTGCGTTAAATGAATGGTTCTCCGTTTCCAAAGTTCTAAGCGTTACTTCCTAGAGGTTTTTCTGTATCCTAGACATTCCTCCTGAAGATGTAATTATTGGGCAAATTTTACAACAACACAAATATAGTGTAGAGACTGCATCCCAATGCTGAAATGGTAACTTTAAGTTGTGTAACATATGAACCACCTTTATCGGAGTTTCCAACATATCTTTAATGGAGTGCGCATTTTCTTGCGCTATCGCTGTCTGATTAAAAAGGCATATGAGTTGCGAATTGACTAAGAAGCTTTGATGATCATACTGGTCCTTTCATATTGTCCATGCTTTTGAATAATTTCCATTGCCAATAATAAGGTGAGATAATATCATAACTTCTGTGTTTCATCAGAGATACTTTTTGATTTCAGATAGCGATGAATTTGTATGGATCAATGAGACAAATAAATCATGAAAAAGATTCCATGTTTCAAATGAAAGTTCGGGTCATTGATTCCATGGCTTATTGTTGCAGGTAGCTAAATATAATCAAAGATTCTGCAAAATCATTCAAATGTTCTACACAAAAAAGTGATCATCTTAAAGTGAAGTTACATGAGTAAATGGTTGTGGTGCTACTACTCAAATCAATCTTCAATGATCACCAGATCAAAAAAGATTACATGAACCGTAGAAGCCCTTTCATTTCACAAGATATACCCAAAGTTCGTACAATTCTTTGAATAATCATTCCTTCGTCTATCTAGGTGATATATTATGTCATTGCGGCGACCAGAATCTCTCTTTCACTAGACAAAAAGTTGTGCCAGACTACTAATTAACTGGGGCGCCACCATTTATTAAACAAGACTCGCATCCGTTCTGTCTTAGGCCACGGAATTCATTATTGTCTACACGTCATCTACACAACCAGATCATACTATGGGCCACGGTTCATTGTTTAAGAGCCAAATGTGCCAACAAGAAAATGAATTCTATTTTTTTTTTCTGAATACTTTGAACGGACAGACATTAGCATCATGATACTCAAGATATACCCAAAAGCCCAATTAATCCAGGTCGACCTTGATTGAAGCGTTATTTTGTGTAGAGAAGTCTACCAGTTTCCCACCTGACACCGATAAAAACTTCCATCAAAATCCAAAGTGAGCAGAATGTCAAGTCTCATCAATTGCTACAACTATGTAAGTCAAAAGAAATTAGCTCAAGATACATTCACCGTCGATTTAAACCAAGTGCACGAACTCTCCGAGTATCTACATATGCATCGGTGCCGCTGCCGCCTTTTTCTCAATAAACATTCGAAACCCACCCAATTGCATATTTCTATGTTCAAATTGCGTACATTTTCATACACATCAGTGTACTCGTATCATTACGACTACTCGTATTCGTGTATCTTTAAGTTAAAGCAATTGTCTGCTACCACAGCTTTTGACTAAACATAAAAACCAACACCAAATGACGGACTGACTGACTGAAAACAAAAAAATAAAAAATCTTTTTCAACGAAACAGCATACAGAACAACGAACGAACTATGCATAGCCGTACTCGTACGTCTTGACTAAGAAAACAAGATCGAAGAAAAGTGGACGAAAATAAGAATTCTTTTCTCTTTTGATTTGTTTTTATACTTTTTTTTTTTTTTTTTTTTTTTTTTTTTTGAATTGAAAAATTTATTTTCGGATACGGAGCCACCCCAAACCGTAGCCACTCAGTTGTTCCGCAAATGAGACATTGAACGGACTAGCCTTTCTTGAGAAATTTAAATCGTCGTCGCGGACGCCTCTGTGGTGTCTACAGCAAAAAAAAGAATAAAAAAAAATTTTATCTATCCCCAAAACGGATACTTTTTTTCAAAACAAAAAATAAATAAATTCAAACGGGCCTTGCAGTAAACTGGGATAGATCACGGTACCGATCGGTAGATTCCAGCAATCCGGAAAATTGTTCGTTTCAAAAAGTGATTATCCATTTCTATTTTGTGTATGTGTGTGTGTGTGTGATGAGAAGAATCCGCCTTTGACCACATCGAATATAGTCTAAGATACTTTTCCTGTTTATAAAAAAAAAAAAAATAATTTCTACGATCACTGATCGTCACCAACGAAGTGATTCACTGGATATACCTACCTACGTACCCACTTACTTGTGCTCTTCGATTTTTTTTTTCGCGCTTCCCTTTACCTGTTCAATTGCAAATTTTTGTTTATTATTTTATCGGTTACCAAACGCAACCAAAAAAGATACACGATCCAAAAAAAAATAAAAATTCAAAACGTACTTCGTTAACTCAATCTTACGTGCTATGGTTACGGAATGAGCTACAAAATAGTGTTGGGATCTTTGTTTTCTAAAAATGTGCGCTGATACCCCTTAACCACCCTGCCCAAAGTGATTCTCTCTTACATGGTTCTGATTCGAAAAAAAAAAAAAAACAATCAGAAATCTCACACTTTTTAGTGAAAAATCTACGGATCACTACTGTGTTTAATTTTGTCAAATTTCCAAAAAAAAAAACTTTAAAAAATATAAATGTTTTTTTTTTTAGATAAAAAAGTGTTTTTTTTTTTTTTTTTTGTTTTTTTATAAATGAAAAAAATTCAAGTTATAAGAAAAATAAAAATAATTCTGTGCGGTTTGGAAAATAGAAGAAAAAACTACTTCGCAGTGGGTGTCCTTAAATATGAAAAACAGATTTTTCTTTTGACTTTCCAATTCAGCTAAAAATATTTTGAAAGAAACATCGAAACAATAAGTTTCTGATGTTGAAATTTCGTAATTGGTTTCGCCTTGGAATTTCGCAGAATTATTTATGAAAATGTTGCGAAAAAAATGCTATTAACTGGGGAAATATACTGACACACTGAATTGGGTCATTGATGATGGAAATATTTATTCTATGGCTATTCGAATTGGACCACTTTAGAGTGGTTGAATTTAATCGAATAACCAGCGTTTATACATAGATTTTGGAAAAACATTAACTGAGTCAGCAGGATGAGCAGAGGTGTGACTATGTGTTTGAGTATTGAAGTGCTTACGGATCGAAATACTAACCAATGATGCAAAACATACAGTGTGCGCCATCTGGAGCTTCGGTATAAAAATGTTTGATGACTTCGTCTTTATTTAGCCTTCCAGGTCTTTTCCACGAAGTTGCAGACAAACAAAGTCACCGGTACCGATTGTCATCGACCGTCTCTCCAACTTTAAAGAAAAATATCCCAATGACGATTTTGAGCAAATTCCGGTCCAAACAGTCACGTTCTCATCATTCAATGGTGTTTCATATTTATTGTGAGGATTATAAGTTTCCCAAAAGCGACAATTTAATTCGTTTACTGCCCCAGAAAGGATTAAACGAGCCTCGTTTATTATCAAAATTCGCTCCCAAAACTTCAGCTCAGTTTCAATCTTTACAATGACGCTATTCACGGAAGCCAAACGGTATAAGCTATTGAAATTTCCATACCGAAGCCTTCACATGGCACAACTTGTAGACTTGGGTTTAAGTAAAAAGACTCTATCTGGATTTATTGATTGTGAAAAATAGCATTTCGGGCCTTTTACAACCTTTACCGATTTCTGAACATTTTAATACCATTTTTGGTTTTGCACTTAACTGACATCGGCAATAATGGTCTTACCTCGTTAACAAGCCTTAGAATAGAGTGTCCTTATACAAGTATCGGCTCATCTATGTAAATGCACTTATTCAACTGACAACTGGTTGACTTCGTTCTCAAACAACATGCCCGTCTTGCCTTGTTGTTTGCTGATTACTTCCATATACAAGCCACCTCCATTGGAGTCTTTCTTTGCTTCGTTTCCCCTTGGTGGATTTGAAGATTTTTCGAGTTTAAGCGCCGGTGTCTATCCGCTCTAAATGTTCCAGCTGTCTAAGCCGATGAGTCCGGATTTTCGCTAGATTAGGTTGAATTATTAACCGCGACTTGTAATTTATTTTGGGATATCTAAGAGAGGTAGAATTATAGTTATTACCAACTTCAATTGGTGTAAAGTGCGCAGCTTGCCACAAAGACCTCCGCATATCCGAACAGTGTGACTGTACCTCAACAAGGGACGATATATTACAAACCCTAAACCAGTAACATGGTCTACAAGCCATATTTAAGTTAAATTATTTGTCAGATATAGGGATTGCCTGTGTCTTCCTACAATTTAATTTTAAGCCATTTTCCACAGACCACAAGTTCATGTAGGTTTTGGTAAGGCTTAGCACCATGTATTTGGATATTCTCTGCATAAAAATGAACTGAAGTCTGCTTACCCACAGTTGTGAGGTCATTTATAAAAATAAAAAATAATAATGGTCCCAAGGTTGACCCTTGTGGTATTCCCTGTGAGAAAAATGGTTTCCATTTGAAATGAGTTTTTGCAACCTCTCAGAGAAGAAAATATCAATTTGTTTGACTAGAACTTTATGGTTTACTGTATCGAATGCCTTCGAAAAGTGTAGGAAACAGAGTAAGGTTATGTGACTGCTTATAGCCGCGGAACAGCTATGGTTTACTCCAAAGCCAAATTGCCGAGAGTTTAGAAGACCATTAAGTGATATGTGTCTCATAAGTTGTTTCGCTTTGATTTTTTCGAATACCTTAGACAGACAGAGAAGGATGCCAATAGGTCTAAGGTCATCAAGGCAAGTAACATTGTTTTCTTTTTAAAAATTGGCAATACTCTTGCGACATTCCAGGACACGGATGAGGTAGGTGGTAATGTGTGGTAGTTCAGTTCTACCTTTCAAGAGAATCTTAGCTATTTTGGATTTGCTAAGTTCTGTTCACAATTATCTTAAAGTTTCTCCAGCTTATGGCGTTTTCCGTCTTTCATTGGCTTTGATTTGCATCGTTGCTCTTCTTACTTTAGTCCGCCAATTCTTTACCTAAGGAAAATCTTTTTCGAACTATCTCGTTTGCATAATCATTACCTGACACTTCAGTGTGACTGTGGACCCAGCAGAGACAATCTTTAGATCTTCACGACCGCGATTGACAAGTTTTAATTTAATCTCCACTTCAGGGATGGCCTTAATGACAGATTGTCTGTCCTGTCGCAAGTCCTGTGGCCGTTTATTTTAGAGACTCAGCCTCAGACATTGGTGTAGTAGCCTAGGAGGCGATGTGAGTATTTGAAGTTTAAATAATCGGGGAAGATCTCAGTACCGGCTCCTATCTCCATCCTCGATCCATCCGTGTAAGCATATGTATATTAAGTTTTCAACCATGGTTCCTGTCCCATGCCTCTCTGTTTGAAAATGAGTCGAAATGTGTTTTAAAGTCGTGATACTAAGCTACCCTAGGTTATGATGTGTCTGACAATATCCCTGTATATCAACAGGATAGTCTTAAATCTCTCCAACCCTGCGTCGAAGCAGATAGGGTCCTGGATCACTCGGAGCACGTTTCTTTCAAAACGATCAAGTACCTCGTAATATCTCCTTAATAAAGCCCATCCTTTTGCACCTTAAAGGAGAAATAAGATGATCAGTGCTCTATAGAGATCTACGAGAGCGTGTTTTACGCCAACAAAAAGCGATTGGCAAGAGTTACTCTACGTATGATCTTTTGGCCTGTGTCGTTGATTATATTATACCTTCAGATCCATAGTAGAAAAAATCCCTAACGATATCGAAGTTAGACCCGTCCTATGCCTATAATATGATATTTTGTCTGAGCCGTCGTTATTGTATGGGCTTTATTGATAAGAACATGTATTTCATCTTTCCGTCGTTTATTGCCATGCCATCATCACTACTTCGAAAACAGATCGCTGTGTCCACGTCATCCACAAAGACCTGCCTAATTATACAGACTTTAGAAGCATTGTGCTTCTGATGTTTAATTGCGAGTTTCGCAGGATATTCTTAAGAAAGATGTTAAGGAAAACACATGGATTACCTTGTTAGAAGCATTTTTGGGATTTAAGATCTCAGCTAAAGCAATCTGCTTTCTAAATTTTCAACCTGCAAAACTGGACACAGGCCTAGCAAGGTTTGCCAAATCCGGATATGGCTTCGTATATTTATTTCCTATACACGCTTTCATAGGCAATAAATAGGTTATGACTATCGATCACCACCCTATAGTCTTCCTTAGGATCTACCTGATGTTAAAATCTGGTCGATGGTGGACTTTCCAGGCCTATAACCACTCTAATAGGGACAAATCAGTTGGTTAACTTTCTCTTTAACTAGTGAACGCCCAAGAGGCTATTAGTACTCTTAAAATGCTTGCACATACCGTGGGCGAAAAAAAAGTTAGGGAGGAAGAAAAGAGAGTTACCGATATAAATTGGTCTTAAATGTTTGAAAGTTATAACGACTAAGAAATAAAAAGCCCGGCAGGGCATTCCATAGGCAAACGGTTCAATACTTCCGAAAGTATTGTAGAATTAGGGATATACTGCTGAGAACTCATAGCAATACGTATCTTGCGTTAAGTAAAAATTAAAAGTTGACAAAAAGGACAATGTTGAGGCGAATGATACATCTATAAATGGGGTCGACATGAAGGACTTCTTTCCTCAGGTCAGATAATTACGAGGTTCCATTCACCTAGCTTGTTTTCGTCGGACCATATTTACGAGATGATTTGGGAGTTGCTCTTTACAAAGTCATCCCAAACCGCCTTGAACAACTCGACAGCTAGTCGTTCAATGCCGGCAGCCTTGTTGGACTACAGTCTGGATATCGCTATCCTCATTTCGTCATGAGGATGGAGGATGGATGGTATTGTTGCCCAACATCATTCAAATTGAATGAGTGTTGATCATTATCCCCGTTTAACAGTTTGCAGAAATAGTTTTTCCAAATCTTCGACACTGACATAGAATAAGACTTTGAGTTGCCTAGTTCGTCTTTGACATGGCATGTTCTTCTAGATTTTTAAATTTTCCAAACGCCTTTAATGCTCTTATTTCTTCTATGTAAGAAGCCGTTGATCGTCCACCATTTTTTGCACTTTAAGCTCACTAGCCGTTGTGGTCCTGGTTCGCAGCGTCACATTTATGCTGACATGCATTGTAATCTTCAAACCACAAGTTTCGCACTGATAGACGGGCGGAATCAAGCACATTGTAAGTGGCATCCACGATGGGTTGTTCGCGGCCTTATCACCGGATAAACATCGATTGAAGTCAAAATACCCTTGATATGCATAGACGCTGCTGGTTTCTTGCGAATCTAACCTTCCAGCGTCAAACTTCCTCACAGTATTCGTCTTCTCCGTAGCCTGAGGGATATCTGCATACATATTTAGGTCACAACCCAGTGGTTCTTCGATTTGATCAATCAGGTAAATTTTATATTTATAGGGAACTGCCAAAGCGGACACTGTGTGCTTGGCGACAAGCCATAGTCTGTTGTGGAAGGTGATGTCCAATAGACAAAATTTAACCACTGTGCTGCAAAGGTTGTTCTCCTTTCACAGTTTAACATCATGCTTAGGACAGTCACTGATACCATTCTCTTTCTCATCCATAACGACTTGCCGGCATATAAGGTTAATATTGATAAACTTTGCCTTGATGCCGATTGTCATAAGACGCTCGCTCACATTCTTGAAACTCAAGACTTCTAGCCTTAGTCTGCCTCCTATGACAAGTTCGCATCCAGGTAACCACTTTTAGTGTTATCGGTAACAAGCAGCGTACAATATGTCACAATTTTTCATCCGTATAGTGCATCGCACTTCTTGAATAGCAGTCGCATCTACTTTTGAGTAGTCTAGGGTCTCTGCAATTGGCTCGGATGAATGTAGTCTATTAAGGGACATAATATTCCACGTGCAGAGCCCAAAATCCTCTCCTCTTAAAATCGTCGCGTGAAATACTCAATCGCTGCGCATGTCTTTCTTTGGCACAGTGTTCTTGGAATAGGTATGTGATATTGGAGATATCTCATTCAGAGGTTGACTAGATCTCTGGACCATGTTAATGTATATGTCTCACAGTTGTCTCGATAAATACATCTATGACTTTCTTTAGAGATAGATTGAAAGCGTGTCATTTGTTAGGAGTGCAACACTAGTGACCTGCCGTCGTCAGGTCTATCGGCGTTCTGGCAACGTAATGGAAGCTTATACTCGAAGAGAACCTTTTTGGATCTAAATTGTTATGATAAGACCAATTATATCCTTTGAACCGTCTGTTTGATGGAACAAGCCTTTACTTCTTCCTTTACCTTCCTTTGGTATTAATATCATGAACCATATTTTCAGAGCCTTCTTCTGTTTCTTCTTCTACTGACCAGGCAGTATTTTATGGGTCTTCTATGGACATATGGTCAGACAATGACAATAACTCCAGAGCTCCACTTGCTGTAATAGTACGAAATCAATTTTCACTGTACTCATGAATGGTTTCAGCAAGAATCTGGGCCAAGAAGGGATGAATTTGGGTCTCTATGTATCGATATAGAAAAAAAAAAGGAAAAAATAGGGCCTTTCATGAGGCTGCATCTGAATTCACAATATGATGATGCGAAGCGTATGAATCCATTTTCTTTTCAGCCTAATGTCCCGGCGACCTTTAATTTGACAGAAGGCAATCAAGTTTAAAACAACAATTCCAACAACAACAAAAAAAACTCTCAGCTCCATGTCCTTCAGCATAATATTCTGTCTGCTTAGCAACGATCATCTGCTGCTTTATGAAGTACACAAATTGTCCTTGACTTTGAAGTCGTCTAGCACCAACTCCGTAAACACAATTTTTTATTTTCGTTTTCTTTTGCTTGTGTCCTTCTTCATTTATCATATTTCCTACGTCTATCATGGAAATAGAAAAATTAGTCATTAAATGTCAGCTATTTAATGTAAACGCATAAATCCGCTTTAATCTTCGTATTTCAGGGTGGATTAGGTCAGTCAACCTCTACTTAGTCACCTAACGACGTCGTTCTACAGCAACCATAAATTTCTCCAGCTTTTATCTATGTATGTACGAGTAACTCCTCGTATTTGTGACTGTAAAATTATGGATGAAACAAAAAAAAAAAAAAAAATTCAATTTAAATCATCCTCGAAGCCGTTGGCTAAATCAAACGTAACTCAAGTAGAAGTTGATGGTGGGAATCATGGTAAATACTCCACAAACAATTTCGGGAATTTCCTTAAAAGCCTCTGCAGGGCTTCCCAGAGCTTAAGCCACAAACATTGCTACACCTTTCGAGTAAGTAGAAATGAAATTCCATTTCAAGAGATTCTGCAATGGAGTTGCTATACCACAACCGTTTTCACAGTGCGTCGCGGGAAGCCTCAGTTGTATCAGGCAGACGTCGTCGTCATCATCGTCCTTGTCGACGTCGTCGTCATCGTCGAAGCCAAAGCTAAAGGAAAAGGTCTTAAGAATACCTAACCTGCAATTGCAAGGATCAACTTCTTTCAAGGAAACCACTACTGGGTGACTGGGTATGCCTGTACCTACATATAGATACTATTACTCTATGTGGTGTATTCAAGAGCTGTGACATTCTTTACTGCAAAGAGGTAGACCAAATGAAATCCTACAAATAGAGTTGCAGTCTCTACTCGTACTCGTACATTTGGATTGGAATTCTTATGAGATATGTACAAGTTCCAAGTAGAGTACGAGTATCTACCACTAAAAGTATCCTTTTGTGGAGACTAAAAAGCATTTTTCCTCTCAGTTGTTATATCGTACAATAAATTGGATTTCTAGGAAGAAAACCGGATTCATAAGTCGGTAAATGAAAGATGAAACTGCAGACTACAGGCTCCAAACTGCAGGCTTAAGGCTGAAGACACTCTACTTTCTGTGCGGATGGAAGGGATTTTTTTGTTATTTGAGACAAAGATTGCATGAATGCAGCAGATACCAAAGCAGATACTGCTTATGCCAGGGATAAAGAAAATGTTAGCTTTGAATTTACTCAAACTGCTTCTACAACATGTCTTTGTTTGTTTGTGCAAAAATTGATATTGCAAATGTGCATATGTGCGGAAAGGATTTCCCCTTAACAGAAGGGTAGTGCATGAGATTGTATATTTGCAAATTGATTGGGAGTTATTTGATATTCGTATCTGTGGTCGATGTTTTTGGAATTTTACAATTGCTTTTCAAATGTGTACACGAGTGGAAGTGCTGATTTATCTAAAAGGTCATAGATGTTTGTTTTGAATTGAAGATGTCATCCAGAGTGTCCAAAGGTGAAAATGTACCATCAGTGCATCAGGAATGTCATACAAAATGAAGTGTATCTTTGGAAAAATACTAATTGAGAGTAGGTATTTTCTACTTTGTTTATGTGATTAAGCTCTTCATTAAGGATTAGACACAAATATGTAGTATCATTCAAAGCATACCTTCTTTTCCCTTGGAGTCAGTTTCAGACAAGGCGTCCTTGCGAAGGCCGGCATATACCTATTTGCTTAGAGAGTATTTGTCTCAATTACTGAACATCTCATTCCACTATGAAGTCCATAAATAACGTAGACCCAGGATCTACCAGGCCTCTCGACTTGGCTGAGAATTCTGCGGACCTGTTGGTACTGACAGAAGTGAATTGATGAATGGGTTGCCTCGTGCTCGTTGTTTGACTTTAGCGCGTGGCGGACAAAGGAAAATAGAGTAGAAAAGGGTGTTTGTTTTAAATGTGACAGTATGAGATATGCCTACTTCTAGTTCGCATCTGTGGTTTCGGATTTTTAAGGGGCTTACACCATAGTATGACGCGCGATCGAAAACACAAAGAACTTGTCTTTATGTGCCGAACTCACTCTTACCAATCTTCAGAGATTAGCTATGAAATGAACGGAGAATGGCACAAATTCGTCGTTGCGTCTGCTTATTTTCCTAATAATACACGGTGTTAGCATCACCACTAAATACTATTATTCCAGGAACATGGGACTTATTATACCGCTGCGATACTAATGCTCAGAATATTTTTTGAGGCAGTTGCTAATGCAACGTCAGAGACTATCATCTCCTGATTTCATAATATCGCCTGACCTGGTTGTTAATAATGTTGGAGTATACTGCCTCCAAGCTCAAGGCAAAAAAAAAAGCTAAAGAATTCTGCTCAGAATCTGAACGGTGCACTCACCAAATGTTGAACAGACATGTTCAGCCAGAAAGCAATTCTGCTGATCTACCACAGCTACTATTTAAAGAAAGCAACCAGAAAATTCCTAAACAAGCCACTAAAGACAAATTTAGAGGACAAATTCGGATTTCAAAGAGTGCCTCTGATGAAGAGGCTATCTGTGAATTAAAGTCCTCAAAAAGTTAAAGTCAACCACGCTGGAATCACTCAGAAAATCTGATAGCGCCTACGCTGAGTCAAAACTGAGTCAGAACTCATTTCCCTAATCAGAATCAGCTCACAACCAGCTCCTATTAAGTGAGCTGAAATAACGCAACGCGAATGAGGCCATTAAACATGTTGTTCCTCCCTTTGATGGCTTCAAGTCGCCTGGCACCGGTAACACCCATTTATGTTACAAAAAGGTATAGACCAGCTGCTGGTAACTCTGGCATACGAAAACCAGAAAGGGGGCTTATTCAGCTATAAGTCTGGCTTCCTTCAAGTTGGAGAGCATGGAGAAAATAATCGAGATCCATGGACGCAAAACTGCCTTGCGAATGCATCCTCTGTGTGAGATGCAACGCGCCTACCAATTCAGAATATCTTGCGAGAGTGCACTTCAAAATGTAGTAGGAAAAATTGAATTCGCACTCGACAAGTAGGAGGACGCACTGGGAATTTTCATCGAAGTTGAGGGTGCTTTCGACAACGCAACTTTTGATGGCATACTCGTATGTAAATCGACCAGACAACACGGTGTAGACGAATCACTAACTTTGTGGATTAAAGTAATACTGATGAATAAAACACCGATTACAGATGCTGGCTGCGGCCAATATTTGATGGCGGTGATGAACAGCGATTGCCCGCAAGGCGTCGTTTTGTATACACTGCTATGGTAAATGTTGGTGGATTCACTGCTCAAAGCGCTCTGACATCTATGCACAAGCATACGCAGATGATGAAGTTATACTGTCTGTTAATATCTGGGTTTCATCCTAACTAGAGTATGAACTTAATATGTTACGTTGACAGCCCCTAAGAAGCTATCGGCAAGACATGAGGTCGACCATCGATAAAGGTCCTCTGCATCTACATGGCCATGATAAAGCCAATTATTTCCTATGGGCCGGTGGTGTAATAGAATAAAATTTCACGAAAATACCGTCATTACTGCTTTTACCAGATTCCAAAGAGCGGTCTCTCTCGGCTCCATGCAGGTTTTCTTCCTTCCCCTGGAATTCATATCATAAACTCCACTTTCAAAGCCGTCTTCCCAAGTGGTCTTAGGTACAACTCATACTTTAGCTTTGATGACCTTGCGCACTGTCTCACGACTCTGATCTTATGGACATGCCGTCTGATGCAACGATACCAGAACTCCTGCTGCAGAAAAAATACGAAATAGACTTTCCTTGTATGTGGAATGTAGTCTGGTCTTCAAAAGCGATCTAGGGTGCAGCGCTGCAGCGCGCTGGTCTCTTTTCGGAGGGTGATACCGTTTGATTTCACTCTTTATTAGGAAAACTTGCGTCTGTTTTCAAGCGGAGATACAAGCAATCCTGATGGCAATGAATTAAATTGTTAAGAATCGGTGGAGGTGGCGAAGCATTTGCATCAGTAGCGACAGGCAAGGTGCGCCCAGAGCTTTTGCTGAACCCACTTATGATTTCCAAGCTAGTCTGAGAGTGCAAAACTTCACTGAACGCAGTCAGAAGGCTAAATTCACTGAGTCTTGTTTGGGTCCCAGGTCATTATGGAATCACGGGAAATGAAATCGCCCCGATGAACTTGCCAGGCAAGACTGAGAGGGAAGGTTTTCAGGACTCGAAATTAGGGTAGATCTGGCTTCATATGAGCACTGGTATGACCTTCCAGGTTGCCGGGAGTCTTAATGTTTCCCCACTTCTCTAAGAGGTTGCAGTATCTAATGCTTATTGCTGTTACACTGGCGACATCTGTATCAGAGAAGGGCTGAATCTTATTTGATGTTGCTGGCATTCAGTACATAAAGGTGTAGTAACGAAGCCAACTGCTTGACTCTTCCGGCATATGATGATCTTCTGTCTTGCCATTAGGCAAAAATTTGTCTGAATAGACGACAAGTTTTCCAGATGATAAGAAGCTTCGTCTGGCACTCGTACATAGTGATTTTGAGTTGATCAGGAATCTGGGGACTACATGCGCACCGAGACACACTGTTCTTTTTTGAAGCATCTGCGTCGAAAGCGTTGAATCGAAATACCTAACCACCTGTCTACTATCCCATCCCATTATTGTTGGAATCTGTAAGTCAAAGCGTTGTATGGAAGTATACCTGAAGTCACTGTAATCTGCTGAAGTCAGCAGGAATCCACTGTGCCCATAGAGCTTCGCAGATCCAACACCTAGTTTCCCTGAACCTGATCGCTCTATGTGTCATGATGTGTTTGATATGTGCTCCATCTAATGGTAGAAGTCATGTGGTACTAGCCTTGGTACTCCTGTAAAGTTTGGTCATGTTGTATTTTATTGGCTTAGAACCGGCCATAATACCCCAATATTCCAGAATTGATATACTAGCACTGTGTGCGTCCAGAGATAAACTTTTAATAAAAGGCTTCATTTTCTACAGACGACGCACGGTTCTATTGTTGCAGGCATAGACATTCAAGCATACCACCGATCTAGATATGATGATTTGTTGGTCCTTACTTAAGCCATTTACCGTGATTTCGTTTACCACAGTTCGCTGATGTTCTCTTATTTTCTAACCTAAAGTCAGAATAGCAAAGTGAAATTAGCACCACACTGATGTTCCCCCTGTTAATTTGGATTGAGTCCCTAGTCTCAAGAATGCTGGTGATCAGCATAGAGGCGATAGACCCGCAATAGATAGCTTTCTTGTTCCTATCTCTAGCCCTCTAATCGAGACCCGGATTGCAAGCTCTGATTTGCTGTCTCTGTATCCGAAGATGACTTCGTCATCAGACTTTCTCAAAAGTGACTGATCTTTCGACAAAATTTTATCAATCAATTTGATTGGATTGGAGGTGCTCTATTCAGGGTTGTCAATACTGAAATTTTACTTCTGTATCTAGTTCTGTAGTTGACGTCATTCATTCTTTGAAAGATTTGGAGGGTGATTCTGAGAGCAACATTAAAAATTATCGAATTATAGTCTAAGTATTCTTTCAGATTAATGCTCTTTAGTTTCTTAATTGCTACTGTTGTTGCAGCGAGATTCATATCTACAGTTCTCGCTCAGAAATTTAAGGATTAGGGTTTTACCTTTGTTCCAAATGGAGAGGTTGCTTTTTATAGCCAAATCAAATGAAGGCTCATGACAGTGATACAACTTGCTTACTTAAAATGCTAACAAGTCGATTAAATTCTCTAAGACACAATAGACTTTGACCAGTCTTCTGGAATCCGTAATCATGTAATTCTATGGTATATCCAACGGTTGAGTCTCCCTTTTTGTGAGAGCCGTATCGTCTTACTTACTTACCTTGCCTGGCTCTACACTCTGGTGTGAACAACATTTTTCCGCTTTGAACGCAGTTCTGCTTAATCCCCTCTAGTTTCACACGATACGTTGATTGAAATCTCCGCTTTAGGGCTCTATCTAAGGAGGAGTCCCCCTTTGCTGGGTTGCTGCGTTGTCAGTATAAGTATAAGGTCTTTGTGGGCCAGTAGTATTCAGTCGCTCAAGGTGTTCGTCTCATCCGATGAATTTAAACCCTTGTAACCAGAGTTGATGTA
This sequence comes from Volucella inanis, assembly GCA_907269105.1. Classification (NCBI taxonomy): domain Eukaryota; kingdom Metazoa; phylum Arthropoda; class Insecta; order Diptera; family Syrphidae; genus Volucella; species Volucella inanis. The sequence continues at coordinate 129,660,776 of OU026157.1, forward strand.
TGCTCTCACCAACTCAACAGATCCCCCCTACACTGGTTCTTCGTTCTTCTTCCTGATAAACCAAAGATCTTACCGCCTTCTTTGCTCATAGAGTTTGAGAGGACCTACTGTCCGTCTTTATAGCTGCGCTGTCTTTACTGACATTCTTTGTCAAGACAGGCGTCTCGTTACGGTCTTCAAGGAAAACCTTGAACATCGGATTTGGTATCCCTAATGGCTTGCTAAAATCTTTCAAATCAATTTGTTCTAGATGCGCCAAAAAAAAACTTATCGAAAGGTTCGGAGTCTCTTGCGGTTGTATGGGTTCAACGCCAAATTTCTTCATATTATCATGCTTCTTCGGTATATTCCGATTCTCACTAAAACTACACCAAAGTGATTGTCCATATTGGTTTCCCGAAACGTTTGAATAGACATCCAGATTACTTACTTAACATAAGCTCTGTTTTGTGTCGGCCGTAATCTGATCAATCAGGTTGACGGTTTTAATTGCCTTTGAGGATGTTGCGACATATGCAACATGTGTTAACTTTGATCACATTCCGTCCCACTGCGAAGTTGTTTAAGCTGAGTATATTTACGGAGTTTTGTTTTCTAACTGAATCAACTTATCATCTTCCTTATGTGCAAAGTCTTGTCGAAGTACCATAGTTCAAGACTTCTTGCTTAAGTCTTCCTCTGATGACAAGTAAGAGCTGCTTTTGCTCTCTAGAGGTGTCCGAAGGCGAAATATTCGCCTTGTAGCATTTTAGGGCCTCTTTATGTAGATTGTCCAGACCCTTAAAACATTCCACGTGCATAGCCAAAAGTGGTTGTTCGTTTTCTGTTTGTTTCCATTCACAGTATGTTGCTTTACGACATTTGTATATGTTTTTAGGCGACAAAATCAACTATAAAGAGGGCCGGATCCTTCAAAGGCTTATACAAGTAACCCACCTGGGGCTTTATAGCTGCAGTTGTTTCTCGAAACTGCTCAGCCAACATCTCTATCTCGACAGTCTAGTTAAATGCCATAGAATCATTCCTCCGCCAAAACGTCCTTATTATGCTTTGCCTGAAACATTCATTAGCGCTGAAGTTCATGTAGCTGTACTTGCGCAGATCTCAATTATATATGTAGACTCAGCATACGGTGAATGTTGGTGGTAGTTCGACTGCCGTTCTGCTTCTCGACTTGGCCTCGTAACCTTCAATGGTAGAGTTAACATATTCCATGAAGTTTTTTTCTATACAAAATACCGCGGCCGTTGACTGATGCTGACGGGCTTAGGATTTCATACAACATCATTTAGTTGTTGTAAATTTTTGAGGCCAGTTGTTTCACCTAAATGAGAGCCTTGTTACGGTTAATCGACGTCGAATTTCTACTAAAGTCTCATTGAACTATTTCGTTGCATGACTTCGCGGGTAACGTTTTTCGGCCAAAGGAAGGGACTTCATCATTGATGTGGTCATGGTATACCATCACAATTTCTGACTCATCTGGACTAGGCAACTGTTTTTATGCATCCACGATTCCCTGCAAATCGATATTAGAATTTGCAATAAAATCTTGCATCAGCTGCTTAGTTTTTCTATACAAATGTTGTTCTAGTTCCTTAAGCTAGGGATTTTTTTTACTTCTTCTGAATTGTGTAGTGCTGGATACTATGTTCATTGACGTTTGAAATAGATAGTGACAACCGGGAGAGCTATACTGAAATTTTTTCTTGACAGGACTCTCATTACGGTTACGAACATGTTAAACTTAAAAGATCACTTAGAACTTTAAATTCACACCGAGGAAGCTTTTGTGTAGAATGTGGAGTATGTACAAGTAAGCTGGAAAGTGCGGAGTTGCCTAAACATCCTTAATAACTCTAAATGTTCTATGCCACTTGGAACTAGACAGGATCCCTTTTACCAAAATAGATCCATAGAACTGTTCTATGACTTTCTATGTCCCTTATTTACAGTAAATACTATGTCAAGCGTGTAGTTCAAAACCCTTTTTACAAAGAACAATATAAAGGCATCCTAGGTACCGTGGCAACATACAAAAATGAACAAGGGCTACTCCATAATAACGGCAACACAAAAGCAGCCGACCATTTTTTGAAACATTTCCTAGAACGAAAGGACTGCCTCTTAAGGCCGATGCGTATGTGCTCGTATCTTTAAACTTCAATCCATTACATCAAAACGATCTTCAGAGGATGTCTTTAACATTTGTTCCCGGCCGGCTTTAAGTGCATGCTGTCATCCTTGAAATTTAATTGCGAAAATCTCTTGAATAGGTAACCAGTATATTACTGCCATTTTCAGTTAATAGGTACACTGGTCGGTATGGTACTTGAGACATATTCGCGCCCCTACTGCATTTTGTTGAACATCACTAGGAGAGCCCATTAAGTATCTGAAGGCTTGTAATTCTGAATGCAACGCTTTAAAATTATTCGCCATAATGATGCGTTACTTGTGCGCATCTACCTCATTATGTTATCTATCCCTTTGCCTTGACATTTCTACCCTCTCAAAGAGCTTGAGATAACCCTTCCAGTTATGAATTACCTTCATCCGCAACTACCTAACCGAATTGGTGTTGCTTCATGAAAATATTTTAATTCTTTTAAAAGAATTCATGCATGCACGTATGTAGCCCCTAAATGACTTATGTGCGAGTACACATGTGTTTGGTTCGTTCGTGTGGAATCTGCAATATTCCCTTATGAAGGGATAGGGTGAAAAGTGCACTGCAAATGAATTATGATAGAGTGCGGAGGACCTCCGAAAATTCTTTGCTAAAAACCCCATCAAGCTCTCATAAAAGGCCACAACTGAAAAAATCCACTGCATCCTTAACAATTGGAGTGAAAATCCCTCACACAACGATTTCACTGAGATTCATGACGACAGGATAGATCTCAAGTGAGATTCACAGCCTGAGGGTTTGTAGTTGTACTAAAGCTTTGTATATCTACCCGCGAACAGCTTCATTCTCTTTTGTACACCACTCGTATTCATTGGGACAGGGAAAAAAAATCTCGCGAACAAAATCCTCAAAACAAAAACAAAAGCAATACCACCATCATCACCACCAGCAACAACGACAGCAGCTCCGAAAGCCATTTACAGGATATATGACTCCAACTTGAACAGTAGAATTAAGTTAGGGTTGTCGAGTCTAAAAAAAAAAAAAAACGCATCATAAAAATAAAACGAAATTGAGTAAAAAATATGGACAATAGTAGCGAACTTTGTGGCACACCATAATTTTATTTAATAGAAGACATTCTGTGGACCGCTCCACATTTTTCTCTACCGCTGCCGATAAAAAAAATGATGCAGTCCATAGAGGATCTCAACTTAAGAATAAACGTAAACTGTTCGTCTGGTTCTTCATTCAGGTCGGGAACGATTAGTCTCGGCCCCAAACTGCGGAGGAAGCCCTGTTACCATTCTTGAATGGTATGAATATAGCATTGAAGCTCTTTATGAGATTCGATAACTTTTAATGAAATGTACTCGATTTCTAGACTTCCTTCCTGTTCCTTCCTAAAATTTATGCGGAACTCGAGACTGTGTTGTAGCACTTCAGTCGAATGATCGAAAGCAGTATATGAACCGATAGTACAATGCTGGACAATACCAACTTAACCTACAATAACCAATAACCATACAGGGTTACTACGCCCTTAAAGTTCCAAAATCATCCACCTCTTCCGACTGTCTTCTTGGCACGATCGTATCACGTTGGCAACGCTGGTAGGAACTAAAGAATCTCTTAAATGGGGCCACAGGTGGAAAACATCACGTAGAGGCAATGCACAATGAAATAAGGAGGAGAGTCTCATTCTATTGATAGAACGGACCCAGAATGCAAATGTGCAAATACCAGGGATGAAATGAGATGAGATGTTAAGTGCATCCATGAAATTCATGGAAATTTTATGCTAAACTTTGTTGTTGTTGCTGTTGTTCTTGTGATGTCTTTTTTATATTTTCTTCATCCTGTGTATCCATCGTCTCTGCGTTTTCCTTGTTTTATTTTTGTGTGGAATTGTTCGTTCGTTCGTCGAGTTAGCATTCAAATGTTTCCTGCAGGAATGTGCATTGTTGAATGCTGGGTCGTGGTGGGTTAGTACATAAATTTATGGCTTTAACGAGGAGAAATTGTGAAAAATACAAAAACACACATTTGCACAACGATTCGATGAACAAAGGACGATAAATGAAAGAAAAACTCGAAAAAGGATTTTCCCTTTGAGAAGACGCTGTAAAGATGTCAGCTGGAGTACGTATTTAGAGAAACTTATGTGCTTAGAAGTTGAGTTAAGGACAGGAAACGAAAAAATTGTGAAATGGTGATGTTAAGCGCTATCAAAGGTGCAGCAGTTTAACTTTTGTCGTTTTCCGTTACACTTATCAGGGGTTAGTGAGTGGCGAAATATAGCTAAAGGATGCCAAATCAAGGCGAAGGTTAGACACTAACGAGGATTTGCATATATTTTTCTTCCAAAATGTTACGAAAGTTCAGCAATAATTTAATCATTCAACTGTCGGTCAGCAAGTGCATCAGAGGGATAAATTGGGATTTGGATTGATCCAACTAGTGTGGATTTTTTGAAGGATAACGATTGAGAATTCAATGAAGAAATGGAAAATTGCTCTTCGGTTATCATTTTAAAATCGAAATTGGATTTGCTTTCGCTTAGCTTATTTCCCACAGACAAGTAGCACCTGATTCTACTGCTTGTCTCCTACAGAAGAGCCAGTCGGATCATCGGTTCATAGGGGCAGGCTCGAAAACATGTGACTTTTTCATTTGGCTTCTTTTTGAATTGATTATGCAAGATGCCCTCATTGACGCTGCTCTTGATGAGGAATTTTTTCCTAGTTTCCCTTCCCGTATACTACAGACATGTGAATGAGCGGCCTTACAAAAAATGTGTAACCAATCGTGGACACTCTGAACTGGCCGGCATTAATTGGGTGGTTATTATTCGGAAAACACCTACCAGGTGGTCCCTAGTAAAACAGGGACGTCTAGCATTTCCAGTCTAAGTGACGTAGATTAGCATCCTGCGTTAACGAACTCAACTTGCTAACGAAACTGAAATTAGTCCTCGAATAAGAGATGACACCATGTTAAAGACTTCTGGATACTGTATTTAGACTAAGATCCACAGAAGTACAACTTTAATTTAAAGGAGCATTTATGCATACGAATTGACATTTGGAGACCTACGGCAGTAAGTGTCAACCAGTTTTGTGTCAATCGTACGAGGATAGGTTGTTGACGACCAGATTCTAAACCACAGTAGGCCGATTCACCATGGAGGGAAGGAAAACTTCTAAGACCATTTGCCTGGTATCTTCAATAGAGCACTAAATGTACATTTTATCATGGTGACGGGGGATCTAAATGGCAAAGCAGACAATGACAACAACGGTCCCAAACATACTATCGGGAAGCATGAGCCTAGCAATCTCAATCATAATTTCATAGGTGACTATAAGTTTGAGCACAAGACCTTCAACAAAGTCAGTTGGGTGTCGACTGAGATATTCAAGCAGCCTCCAACTAAAAAGACGATTTTGTCTTAAATAGTCATTCTAGAAGCAGTCTCATGGAGTAAGGAATAGACAAATAGTTTCAGTTCGACTGCGTACACAAGCAGTTCGAAAATTTAAAGTGAATTTCAGAATAACCAGGAGTAACATATCAGCCTAAAGGATATCTCAGTGCGCCAACAACAGTTCAGGAGACCATTTCGACAAGGATCACACGAATAACAAAGCCTGTGATTTTTTAAGGATGCCTGAAGTATATTTGATGAGCTTGGATAGCTGAAGACTCCTATGTCCCTGAGCAGTAGAGAGGGGCGAGCATAAATAACTGTGCAACATAGCGTGAAAGCCGTACCGAAATGGTTGCCAAAGTAATCAGAAATCAGTGAACAATTGCTATAGTCGAACTCGAAAGGTTTTAATGTCTTAGATGTACATACCGCCTTGTCTGACAGTGAAACGGAACAAGATGTTTTCAGCCAAAGTCTGCGTTTGAAATGTTATCCAAGATAGAAAAAGCAATACAACTCTTCACTTTAACGTTGAATTCGTGCTGTTATATGGCTGCAACACGTATAAGTATCCAAACTGTCACCAGAAATTAAGTCCTTGCGGCCTAGGTTCATCCCGGATTGTAGCGCAGCCTTAAGTATGTAACTAAGGTCCCGTAGTAGAGAATGATAGATATATGCTACTATCCATCGATAAATGTGACAACATATTAGCCAAGTACTCCCAATGCGGGTTGTGGGACTATGTACCCTTATCACTGCGAACCCATGATGTCTGGAACTTTAATAAACTCGACAATATCTTTGAGTAAGCTGGCAGTGATATCTTCTGCCTGAAGACGTAAATGTGTTTTGCTTAAGCGATTACAGCGGCGTAAGATATGCTCTGCTCTTTCTTCGCCCTCGTTAGACATGAGATAGTTATTTTGTTCTATTCCCATAGTCATAAGATATTTTTTGACAGTAGTGACCCATTAGGAATCTGGTTTCTTTGTGAATCTGACCCGTAGAAAGCCCATTTGACCAACAACTTTGAAAAAAGGGGTTGGTAAAAAGTTTTCGGCTTCGGTAACGGTGCGCCTTTGTTTTATTTGTAATCCGCAGAATGATCGTCTCATATTGTGGCCAAACCTTTTCTGGCTAATTCGTCTGCTCTTTCATTACCACTGTGACAAGGCACCCAGACTTAATAGACTCTACTGGTGCTGTCCATTGTTTTAAATAAAATTATGCAGGCCCAGACAATTTTATCTCACCAGCGTTGATAAAAAATAGGGCCGCCTTGGTGTCAGAATTTAAATAATCTTGTTTGTGGCAGATCTGTTTAAGTTCTCCCTATTGCGTGTATTTCGGTTTAAAATACAGAGATGCTACTCTTCATACTTGCGAACAGTATTGATAGTTTTGTCGTATATGCCTGTGCTAACTCCTTTGGATCCGTTGGTGTACCTTACCACTGAATATCTTTCAAATAGTTCTGTCGTTCAGGGAACGTAACCTTGAAGTTATGGTTGAAGTTGTACTTGTTCAGGCAGTTGTCTATAAGAGTAATTCCTAATAGTTAATTTCTCCTGGCTCTGGATGAACTATTTTGGGGTTATTCTCATCCACTGAGACAAGCATGGAGGCGATTGCCAAAGCTTCTTTCTTTATGTAAAGATGAAAAGCTAGGTGATTCAGTAAAACCTATAATCCTGCAGTGGGTGCTGTTCTCATTGCACTCGTACTATGCACTGCCAAGTCTTTAAAATTTATTAAGTCCAGCCCATGTAGTTTTATGCCACCGTATTGGGGATTTATAAGTAGCAAAAGGTCTTGCAATTGCTATGTGCACCCACAGTGTGATTTTTTGGTTGAGCGCGCAGTTTTTACCCAGAAGACTTTTGCTGGTCCATAGTGATATATTAGTTTTTCCATGGTTTTTTTGATATACTTACAAGTACATGTGTGTTCCAAGTGAGTAAACAGTAGGCAAGCGTAAGATTTTGGCAATTTACCGTGAATTTCATGTGTCCCAATCTGCGATCTATAGGATTTGGAAATTTTGAAGCCTAATAGGATGTCGAAACAGATTTGTTTCGTTTGAGTTGAAACCAATTTCCAATACAATTTTCATGTCTTCTACATGTCTTCTGACGTTTTTGAGCTTTAAGGCTCTGTAGTCATTTCCACTGAGCTGCTAGTTCCAGATGTAATGGGTTCAACTGTCTGGTGGTTCTCATGGGCCTTGTCATCTCCAAGTGTACTCCCATTTCTTGTTTGCTGAGAGCTAAAGTTTGGATGAGCTGGCGCTCTATCCTCTATCTTCTGAGTCTTCTTAAGGAGTTCATATAATATAGAAGCCCTATGATAGTATGATATTTAGTAACTGCTTTCGCTTACTTCTTCGCAGTGCTCCTACCTATATGTTATGTACCCACTATTCGAATATCTTGGTGTAGAACTGTCTATTTTATTGGTCAGCTTTCCGAAATTTAGTTGGATTTAGGGCTCTAAAACCAGTCTTCACGAAGATGATAACATAATGATTGATGTTTGCATACAGGTAACCTCAATGCCGATTTGGGATGAGTCAATTGCAGAACGACAAAGTTTGATCTCACTAGTCGTTAGCAAAATTGACGGGTGTTTTCCAACCAAAGATATACACAAACCTGATTGCAATGAACTATATTCCAAGCTAGTTCAAGAAAGCAATACTTTACCAAACGCAGTCAGAAGCCTGAATTTACTGAGCCTTGTTTGGGTACGAGGTCACAATGGGATCATGGGAAATGAAATCGCCGATGAACAGACTCTCCGATGCACGCAGATAAATCCATGCTTCTCGACGTCTCTATGAGGTCAACGACTTTCCTGCTGCCTCTCAACAGCTGCTGCCTCTCAACAGCTGCTGCCTCTCAACTGCAGACTGTTTACTGGTGTTGTGACCGGTAACCCACCCGATTATCAAAGAGATGGCAATGGGTTGATGATTGACTCACTGGCTGTTACGCCACCTATCTGGGTTCAAATCCCGGTAGGAGTGCAACAGCAAATTTTTCAAAAATCGTCATCACCGTTTTGGCGGGCAATGGCAAACCTCCGAAAGTCAAATTCTGCCTATGAAAAAGCTTCTCAGGAGAGCCACGATAATAAACCGTAGGCCCTGCTCAGGAGTGTAAAAATTCACGAAATGAGACACACAATTGAGTGCGAGAAGCTAGGCCTTGGCCCACACCGAGCTGTCGCAATATTTATTTATTTATTTTTTTTTTTTTAGACCAATACAGGTCTTATCGTAATTATTTTTAGATTTTAACGCCACTGAAAGTTGCTACGATTTGACCAGTTACAAGCGGCCGGTCATAAGTTCCTGTTGGGTGATAGGACTGTCGATAGTCCCCACAAGGACGTAAAACTCAGCATCATGGGGGACTGGGCCCTCAGACATTTCTCCCAATTAGGAGCGTCATGGTTCAACTATAAAGTCGCAGGAAGGGTCTTCCATAAATTGGGTGACGTGATGCAGAGTTGCAATAGTACTGGATGCCGTGACCCCCAGATCAGCAAGGAGTTTTAGGTCGGTCTTGATTTAAACGAAGGTTGGAACCCTTGCCTCCAACACAGGTTTCAATTCGGTAGGCTAGGTAGGCGTATTCTGGCCTCCACGGATTTTTGGCGATCCCGTGAAATTCTATGTCATTCCATGACACCAGAGGCGATCTGGTGTCATGACAGTGCACAATACTTTCACTGGGCTTACTGTTAAAGTGATGACGACAAGATGACGCACCAGGCTGCATGTTTTTTTTTTTGTGGGCGGAATAGGCTGCAGGTACTTGACGCTGATATCGTACCAGCACTGTAGGCAATTTACCTTCTACGAAAGACAGAAATTTCAAAAAAAAACTAGCATAAAAGCAGTAAAATATGTAGTCTAGGCTTGCTTCATTCCTTCATTTCTCTCTTCCTTCTTTTTATCTTCTTCTTTTGTACTTGTCTTATCTCTCGTATTTCGAGTGATATAGCAACCTGACCGCTATCTGCTGTTAGGCTCTTATCGTTTTGGATTGATAATTTGCCTTACAATACTCTCCGGTTTTATCATCTTTCTGCTGCTTGCCTATTGATATCTATTATGCTTTGCCGCATCTCTTGACGTCTACAAAGTTCAATTACTTCAACAATTGGAAGAATACCAAAGGATTCTAAAAAACTGCGTGCCAGCAAATTTCTTCTTCTACCACATCCAACTTACTGTCCCACAAAATTAATTCTCCTGTGGTCTTCGACAGAACAAGTACCTGCTAACACCCACAAAAACTGTGTTCCACACCTCAAATAGAGTGACAGAACATCAATTAATATAGTCAATCAACATTCGGACCGACATATCATGCCACCCCATGCCTCAAGACTCACCTAAGCTCCACCGAAATCCCACAAACACATGTCCAATTAGATCTGATACACATCCGCTCAATGTTTATGTGCTTAACAGGGCCACTTAGAAATAAGCCAGCGGCAGCGTGTGTCGTATCTCGTATTACAAATCATCCGTCACATGTCATAACCATATCTGCCACAAAAAGCGAAAACCAATTACGTCATTGGCATTTATCGATTCCAATTTTATTTTATTAATTTTGGAGAAGTTGTGCAATATTTGGGACAATTGGGACTGCCATGCAAACAAACAACCAGCATGTGAATTGCAGATTATAAGCATGTTGGCGATAACTTAGGGCACTTTCCGTTCCGCCTCTTCACAATTGTTGCAAGACGTTTTTGAATACATGCGAGTACAAACAGAGTCGGAACTGGTAGTTTGTTTTGATGAATTGTTCTTGAACGACCTTCGTCCAGGCAGGCGAATCGCCTGACATTTACAAGATACTCGTATCAGTGTGAGAACCTTAGTATTACAAGGGCTACAAATGTGAAGCTTACGCAATCTCTAATTGTTTAGGTATCGAGTGAGATAAGTTGAACATTTTTTAGTTTTTTTTTTTTTTTTTTTTTTTTTTTCAATTGTCAGTGATTAGAAGGTGAAGTATTTACAGTTGCGATACAAAGTTTGCTCATGAAACCAACTCCCGCAATTATTAGAGACATAAAATCTATCTTCCTCAAGTGCCTCAGCGTGCATTTAATATGCCTTATAATCGGGAAACATTTGATGCAGAGTTAACTCTGTTTTGAAAGATTCTCTGACCATGGTACTCTTCTTGACTGCCATCCCTCCTCAGCGAATCTGGATAGTTATTACAAATGTCAAAGCACGAATTAGTTACTTCTACTGCCTTAGTCGAGCAATTCTTCTATATAACTTACAGCATCCTCCCATTCTGCGTTTCCCAAACCCCCTTCGTATCATCCAACTACCGAAAGTCAAATCCTTACATTCTTGCTTTCTCTCCTGGGTTGATATTAGGCTATCATTATACACAAATGTCATCTAGGTGGTGATAATCACGAAAAGAAAACTGGTAAAGTATACTGCCATGTGGTACTCCAGTTTTCCACAGAAAACCTTTCGAAAGCTTATAATTATGACAAATGGTAGACATCGGAACCCAATCGCTTAGTTACTTGAGTAATCCTTTCCAGAAATGCGATTAATTTGCACGCCAGCCTAAAGAAATTTGGATTCACTTTGATGCATCTGCTCATACGAAGACTTAGAATATGAAACCGGGTTATAAGGTAGTTGAATCCGATGCTTTTGTTCTACTATCCCGTCTTCTTCCATCGTGAACAAAAGAAGAAACAAATTTGCTCATGAGATAAACTTTTAAATTTTGAGGATGTACGGCTTTGAGAGTTTAAGCTACAGTAACAGGACTTACCTTGGGTTTTTTACATAAAGGTCGACACTACTGGACTGGCTACAAAAATGACACGTAAATGATTCTTTATCACCTTGGTAACTGTAAAAATTATGCAGCATCATGTGCAGTTTTCTATCTTGGGCTCATCAAAAATGCTGCTAAACCAATTCGAATTTTATATTTAACATCGAAGTTGGGATAAGTGACCATTAGTCAGCCATATCTCCGGTGTTCGTGAAACCAGGCATTATCTGGGTGAGACTTTTTAGTTAAGAACTAACTACATTTAAATTTTCTGTATACGTCGACGACAATTAGGTATAGGAGGATATGTAAGATAACTTTCTCTAGACCTCATTCTACAGAAATAGGGTGCAGAGAACGAGGATGAAAAAGGCTGTAAATATCGGATAGATGACTGTGGACCACATCTTGGAGGCAATGCTATTATTATTTTGCACGCACAATGGTCTTGAGTCTCCGTTCTAATGTAAAATTTATTTCATCCCTGCACTGCTTATGACAGAAGAGACAATTTCAAAATCATTTCATGAGACTGTGAATCCTTCCTATGCATCTCTTGCGTTTCTATCACACGTACGCGAAGTCGCACTAGTTGAAATCTTTATGAATCAAGGTTATGTGTCACAACAACTGACGCCTTGCTATGAGTTACTTCTCCTTCTCTCAATAAGAGTACAATTATGATAAGTTTGACATGAGCTAAGCTCATTTTCTTCTTAATCAGGAGCTTGGATTATTTTCCAGATTATGGACTACGAACCCGTGCGCAGTTGATCATATTGATCATAATTGATCATAACTTGATGCCAAGTTACCTTCGCATCTTTTGTTAAAACAACAGCCGAAAGCTAATTGTCCATAGCAACTCATATGCTAATAGTTTCTTATTGGTGCCATCTGTTGATAGAGCTTAAACTTCTATATTATACGAGGTGTGTTCAAAAGTAAGGGAACTTTTGAAATTTCGCGGGCAACGTACATACGTCCCGAACATATATTATGTTCACAGTTTCAAGTATATAGAACATTTAGTTTGTTTTTGACAGATAGAAAGGTTAGATATGTTTTGTTGTACTGGCCGATTTTCAATTTCAACTTGAAATGTTGACAGTGGAATACGGTGAGTCTTCTCTAAGTGAAAAAAAAATATTTACAAGTGCTACAAGCTCTTCCAAGATAGCCCAGGAAATGCCAATGACGAATCTCGCCCTAGACGCCCCAATATCCAAGGATGATAACGTCGAAGATGTGAAGAAAATTGTTTTAGAAAATCGTCGAATTACCATAAGAGAAGTTGCTGAGGCTGTTGGCATATCGGTCGGCTCATGTCGTGAAATTTTTTTCGGATGTGTTGCGCATGAGATTTGTGTCAGCGAAGTTTGTTTCGAAACTTCTTGAATGACGTCAATGATCCTGACGTTCTCGGAAGGGTCATAACTTGTGAATCCAAATCCCATTCGTCCCAATGGAAGCACCCAGAGGAGCCAAGACCGAAAAAAGTACGCCAAGTTTGATTAAATGTTAAAGTTTTTATCACGTTTTTTTCGATTACCGTGGCGTAGTGCATCAGGAGTTTTGACCTCAAGGTCGTGCGATCAATAAAGAGTATTACCTTGAAGTTATGCGCCGTTGTCGAGAGCAATACTAAAAAAACGTCCGGAATTGTAGAAAAGCAATTCATGACTTTTGCATCACGATTATACCACCTGCACATTCATCGTTGCTTGTGAGAGATTTTTGGCAAAAAAACAACACAACATTCATCAGATATGGCCCCATGCGACCTCTGAAAGGACGGAGATTTGCAACGATTGAGAAAATAAAAACGGCATCGCTGGAAGAGCTCATGGTTATACCACATAAAAATATAAAGTCACCTTTCTATTTGAACACGCCTCGTACATACGAGAATATTCTCCATAACATCACATCGATCATTTTAAGAATGCTGGCTTTTTCCATTGAGGATGCCTTTCTTGGTTTAGGACCTTCTAGATGCAAGTTGATTTTATTTTTTTTTTTTTTTAAATCGGTCTTCAGTTCGCAGAACGTTTTCTATACATGATGTCCTTATATTTGATTAAGTGGGGTTGCAAATCGTAGTATTTTATTGTATATGCACTCTGTGTGTGAAGGTGTAGCGGAAGCGGTTCCTTTTTCTCGTGCTATATAAAGTTTGTGATGTATGCGTGAAGCCAACACTTAACAGAGCCTATATACTTGGGTTCTATTTCAGAATCTCCTTGACATGCTATCATCATCACCAGAATCTGATGACTATTCTTTGGCTTCGTTCTCTTTCCCAGAGATGCAAAAGTGGATCAATTAGTCCCTAGCTCTTTAGATGAAAAACAGTTTTTTTCATCTTCTTTGAGCTCAAAACAATCTGTCCATCAGTTCTCGATGTCAGATGAGGTTGGTCGGGGTCGTCAAATTAGGCGTTCGTTTGAGGCACGATTTCATAGTTGAAGCCAAAACTCAGAACCTGAAGGAATAGGAAATAGTGAATATAACATAAGTTTAGTCCAGAGAATATGATTGATCAGGAAGCATAATTTTTGATCTCTTTCTTGGCCAAGACCTGCCGTTTTCTTTAAAATCATCGTAGAAGCAGTCGAATAAGTTGGTATAATATTCGCTTTTGCTGGTTTTTCCCTTTTGAGGGTAAACAATGAGGATAATGCATTTATTCAGCTAAACACAATCTGGTCTTAAACTGCAATTGAACCTAAGACTAAAGGACAGAAAAGATCAGGGTCGGGAGAAATGATGATTGAGGGCGTTTTTAGGGGTGCTTCTGATGCAATGGAAAACGAACACACGGGGAGTTCTATTAGATTCACGTGGCATACGAATACGAGATAATGTTTCGTTAAAACCAGACGAATAGACCTTAAATTGTGTGTGTTGGCATTAAAAAATCTGATCCAGCGGTGAGGGACGGTCGATAATGCTGGTAAGGATGTGAGGGTCAGCCCATGAGAGCCTGCGCAGAAGGAGTGGTAGGAATATGGGATGGAAAGCTTTGGGACGTAAAATATGGTTTCTATGGTAAGGGGACCATACCTGGCTAACATATTCGAGAAATGGCCAAACAAAGGTGATGTGCAGGAATTTTGTGACGTAAGGGTCAGAAAACTCTGTATCATCGTATCATCATCGGAGATGGCTTAGCGTTGCTTTATGTTGAGCTCAAGGTTTTTTTTGTGGAATCATATTGATAATCTATTGAGATCGTTTTGTAGAGGTTGATAATCAGAATTGGAAAGATGTGAGTTATTTATAAAATTGGATGACCAGATAGCAATGATAGTTTTTCCAATTGTTATGTTTCAGCAGCTGTCAAAGTTACCAATGACATCAAGCTGTCAAAATATTCTGTAAGGTACACCATTTCATCATGCATCGTTTTACGCTTGCCGAACGTGTGGAAATTATTAAAAAATATCAAAATTCGGGCTCAGTTGTAAATACGCAAAGTGAATTTCTTCGAAAGATCGGTCGACATCATGGCTTCTGTGCGGAAGCAATTCCTCGCACCGTGGAAAAGTTTGAGTGTTTGTACACTCTTTTGGATTTTAAACCACCAACCAAACAGAGATTGATGCGAAATGAAATAAACATAGTCCCCGTAACGGCCAGTATCGAAGAAGACCCAGAAATGTAGATCCGGCGCCGATCAGCTAAATTGGACATCGCCAGATTTGGGCATACATCCGTATAAGATTGTGGTGGCGCAAAAATTGAAGACAACGCCGTAGGTTTGCTAATTGGGAGCTAGAAGTATTGGCCGGATATCCGGATTTTGGTCAAAAAATCTTCTTCCAGAGCGAGGCCCATTTTTTCTCAGAGCCTATGTCCATAAGCAAAATTACCATTATTGGAGCGAATTCAATCCACAAGTGTTCGGCAAATCATCTATGCATACACAAAAATTGACTATGGGATTTGGTGTGGTTTATAGCATGGCGGCATAATTAGAACTCATTTCTTTCGAAATGAGGTAGAAGACACCGTTACCGTCAATGGAATCAGAAACACAGCGATTTTAACAGACTTTCTTTGATTAAAGCTCGATAACATCAATATATCCGAGCTGTGGTTTCACCAAGACGGCGCTTTATACCATACAAGCGACACAACGCTCGAAGTTGTGAGGGAGAAATTTGGCGACTGGGTCAACTCACGGCGAGCTTTCATCAATTGGCCCCCGCCATCATGCGATTTGACATAACTCGATTATTTTCTCTGGCGCTACGTCTACGCTAACAAATTAACCACTTTGGACAAGCTCGAGGCCAACATCCGACCCGCTATTGCGGGAATAGCGCCGCACATATTCGTCCGAATCATCAAAAATAGGACCAACCGGACCAGCAGCGAAGTCGAGGCGACCATTTATATGATATGCTATTCCACACAAAATTTTATATCTCACATCGTTGTTTTATTTAATTTTTTTTTTCTTTCGTTCTAATCTGGTCACTCTTTATTTAAAACATTAATGGACCAAGATCACTGCCTTGTGGAACACCAGAAGTGGCTTTAATTGTTTCAGAATGGAATGGACTAGGTAACATTATTCCAAGTAGTATTTCAACGTAGAAATCAACACAGGTTGTAAGCCTAGTGCATTGAGTTTGAAAAGGATTTTATCAAAGGCCTTGCTTAAGTTAGTGATAATCAAATCAACTTATTTCCACTAGAAACGAACTCAACAAGGTTGGTTGTGGTAGATCTGTCTTTAAGAAATCCATGTTGGGTTCAGTGCAAAGATAAATTCCCAATGAAAGAACAGAATAACTTAGAAATAGTTGGTAATATCCTGTTTGTCCTTTTTTTGTGACAAGGGGTCAAGATTATGCTTGTGCGTTCTAAAAAAAAAATGTAGTTACCACATTGTTGATCGACAGACCCACCTTGGGAAAAATTGGCGCAAAAACTCGTCCGGATTGCGGTTGAAGAATTCCTTTGTAATTGTCACACGAAATTCCAGTCGAAGAACAAAGGTTCTTTGTGAGAATTTAAGGTGAAAGCCTTTGGGGGAAGCTGGTAAGCTGGTTTGATCTCGATCAAACCCTCATTTCAACTACTAGTCTCTCGCTTATAATACCAAATGTAGAAACACAAAAATTCATTTTTCTTAAACGGAATTCACGATGACGGAAACCTTTCACTGACACTGTTAGTCGAGAATTTCTATCGCAAATAAGAAAAGTTGGCAAACGTTTTTACCCCTTTAAACAATAACAAAAAGCTTCAAATATTAGATGGGGGGTTTCACACTCGAATCAGTGCATGATATATCACCACCCAACACAACCCTCGTCTTCATGTCCCTCCTCCCTATTAACAAACCCTGCTTTGTTATTTTGTTTTGTGATTTTCTGTTGTCTTGGCCTTTTTTCAAATATTCATTCGTCTACATCGTTTACGGATATTTCGCGAAGCTTTTGCGATAATGAAGGTCGAAACTGTAGCCGTAGTCACCGCAACCGTAACCATAGCGCAGCGTGTCACCCACCCTATCTAACGAAACCGACTGTCTAATCGAAGATAATAAAAATAATATCTTGTTCACCGTCGTGTTGTGTTTATTTTCAGAAAAATTACTTTCACATCAAACAAAGCCAACTCAACTGACAAAAAATTGTGTTTTCTGTTTTTTTTTTTTTTTTTTCAAATTTCTGTTGGCGTAAATAAATCAAAAATAAAATACAAAAATGCTCTGAATTATTGCCATTTCGACGAATGTGGTAAAAAGTGAAGAAAAGTGCGGAAAATTTAAAGAAAAAAGTGAAAAATATTTACAATAAGTGATTGTGGCGTGCCTGAAAATAAATCAAGTGAAATAATCGTTTGAGCTAAGGAAGATAAATCAAAACAAATCTAGTCAAAATAGGAAACGAAAAGAGGATACACAAGAAGAAACCGAAGCCGAAAATGATTTACATCGATGATACCGATCCTGAAGGCAGTAAGTACCAAGAAATAAGCTCTTTTCCGTTCAATTTTTGATTTTATTTAATCTTAAAACAAGGCTAAGACAATTTGCAGATATAAATCCTGCATTTATAGATGCGCACATATTCTTTCTTACTCATAGCAGAGTTGCCGCTCACTAGGTGTGGTGACTATTTGCCCCTTTTAACTAGACGGATATACCTTTGTGCAGTTGGTGAAACCAAAGTCTTTCTTTACATCTACAAATATCCTGGAAATGTGCCTACAGATCTCTCAAGGGGCTTGCTGTTCATGCAAGTTAGTATTTTTATCTCCTCCCCTGATCCGGGATCGTATGTTCCCCTGGTGTCGTCATTTTAATGGCAACTTGCTCAAGAGACGGTGCAGGCAGGAAAAATATAGATTTCGACGTTTTCATTAGTTATGTTCGCCGATCTTCATTGGTGTCTGGACAGATATGATTGCGGAAGTGTTGTTGGTTGCCAATAAGATAGTGCAGGAAATGAGATAACAATTGTAAATAGCAGCGATAAAGCCATTCAGATAGAACTAGATACAAATACAGGCACATTGATCTCCTATTTCATATTCTAAAAAGATCTCATGGGCTTCATATCCAAGACTTGGAGACAGAAATTTAGAGAGATTCAGATAGTTAGCAGAGCGAATTGCCTTTTTATTGACGCATATAAGAGCATCTATAGAATTTATGGACGCAGCAAAATTCTAAATATATTATGAGACCGGAAAGTTACTCGCTGTTAAGCTGTAAAGCGCAGCAAAATAACCGAGCCAGCTCTTTTTTATAAAATCACTCAAAACACTACGAACAACAAATGTAAAAAAGGCTGCGCGAACTTTAAAACTCCTTCAAAATATGACGCAATTAAGCACAGGCAGCGGCCAATAAAAGGAATAGCTTAATCACAAGAGGACAACATACCATTGATGAAGTAAAGAAAATAACTTAGAACTGCTTTTACTGGCACGAATGAGTGCTTATTAAAGAAGGAAAAAATTTACCTAAAAAACAACAGAGCAAAGTACATCATGTACTCTAAAATATCGTGATTCATTCCTTATTTGTACAATTTGCTTATGGAATACCCTTTCGAGCTCTCTACTTCTTTGTCGTTATAACTTGCAAACATTTAAGACCAATGTACATTGGAAGTTCTATTTTCTTCCTCTCTAAGTTTGCTTCACTCATGCTAAGAGCAAACATTTTAAGGGTACTAATAACATCTTAAGTACGCGCTTAAAATGTAACATATCTTTCTGCAGCGAAAAACCACCTAGAATTCTGCTAGTTCAAAGCTACATTTAGCTATGAATGTTAATCGGTTTACTTCCAAACCCACTATCGGCCATACTCTGATGTATCGTAATGTGTTATGCCTTTCCGAACTTTGTGATTTCTTGTCATTATAATCTTCAAACATTCAAGACCAACTAAACCAGTATTTGTCTTTTATGCTTTCTGACTCTCTTTCACCAGTGCTGGGAGCAAACACTGGCTGTTTTTAAACCTTTGACTTCTGTGTAAATATTTATCAAATACTTCAAAGTTTGAATTTGAAATACAGATAGAATGACAGTGAAGTGTGTTTAATCCTTGGAGTACGATAAGACGTGCTAGAGACCGTCAGATATTGAATAGCTCCAGAAACTCGTTTACTTAAATGTCGATCATTCACTGCACCGTTTTCGTACATCCAATACCAAGGTCCTGTTGATGAGTACGGCAGATATGAAGGTTTGTTTACATTGTTTTGTTTGGCTGAATTGTGAATTAGTAAGGGAAAATGAGAAGAGCAAAGAATTCCCCAATCTAGCTTCAAAAACGCGACAAAATAGTAATATAATCGTAGATCTTCTAGAAGAATATCTGCTGGTTGGCGCATAAAAAATGTGGTTTCATCCAGATGAATCGTAGACGGCAAAAAAGATTTATCAGATTCATAAGCTTATGAATTCTTTAAATCCTTTAATCCGAAGCAGTGCTTGGCAATCCGAAAACAATTAGAAATGAAAGGTTACAGAAGTTTCTCTAATATGTAAGGCAACTAGTCTAAAAGGACAAATCAAAATGTATGAGCTTGGCATAAATGCCAAACCAAAACATTACCCTGTATAGCTCGTCTCTATAGATGATATCATACGAGACCTTAGAATCCACGAATAGGTGGTGTGAATCGATTTGGAGCTCATGAATTTTTGCCAAGATCTGCAGCAGTGTGAATATTTGGGAACAGTGGTTATTTCGCTCCGAGATTCGCATACAACATTTAATGGGGAGACTAAATTATTAGTACAATTGAACTTGCTGTTGTATTCAAGGCAACAACTCATCTTATTTATCATATTTGGAAGCCAATACATACCACTTGATTCACAGCAACAAAACTTCTGGTCTAAAGCCACACTAATATAGGCCAGTCAGGTTGTTGGCGAACGGCTTCAGGAATCTACGTATTATAACAGAGGATCTTTTAGGCGATTTTAAGAGGACTAATGCCTCTATAGTTGTTACAGTTCAGTGGGTCTCCTTTCATGAGGATGGACAAACAATGCTGAAGTTTTATTCATCGGGCATACTTTAATCTGAACATATTTTACAGATGAGTTGTAAAGTTGTCAAGTCATTGTCTCTCGCTTTGAAGGGCTTACACTAAGATATGGCTATTTTCACTTCATCTGGGTGTGGTAAACAAAATTGTTAGTCTACTTCATCATCGCCGCTATATATTCTACAGAAATTTTCTTTGCAAATCCTTAGAACTGACTGCGACTCCGGGGTCTGTGTCCGCGGCCTGTTTTTTACATTTTGATAACACCTTCGAATCTTATTCCTGGAGTAGAACTTCTCAATTTTCTCGACCGCGCGCTTCTCATTATCCTTTTTTTTCCTACCGGTGTTCGCCTATATTCTTCTGCTCGTAGAGCTCATGGGAAGTTCTAGTCATTCTATGTGCTGATTAGCTGTATGTGCTTGCCGGCACTCGTCGTCAAACGATGGGTTTCCTTCACCCAACAAATATTTTTGAGAACTTTTGGCTTTAAAATGCCGGAACTCAAGATTTCTTTTCTAAGTCTACTTCTTAGAACGAATCTACATCCCAATAGGCCCTGTTTTTGCGTCAATAACAATCGCTGCAGCATATGTCTTAGTTTTTCTTTCTCTTTTCTGGTCCATTGCATTTCCTGGATGGCGGCAACATTTGCTTTGCAGCAGTCCAGGGCATCAGAATATTAAGTTCCAAGTTCATTGTCCTTGTTTCTATTGCACGGGTTTTCAACAATAGATCTCTCCATATGCGAGGCATCTGCTTTGCAGTAGTCCAAGGCCTCAACTTGTTGTTCAGCTGCACGTAGCCTAACATTCCACGTGCAGATCCGAAGTTCGTTGTCCTTATTTCATTTCAACGCTATATCCGTTCATATCCTTATTGTAGCTTTGTAATTTAGCATGTTAGCATATTTCTTCTATGTCTGGGCAGTTACCTGGCAGCACAATCCTCAACCTTTAGGGCCAGTTCCATTATAGATACTCCAAGGACGAGTGAGTCGGTTAGACCGAAGCCAGCAATCCATTCGGGAATTCATTAAGAGTTCATCCCTGCCACCATCTCTTTCCCAAGACCCTGACTTAATCTCGGAAATCCTTACTGGTCTAAGCTCCAAATATATCGGAGTAGCCCGGATAAGATCTTATTTGGTTTGTTCTGGGATTTTACTTCAACGTTGGTTCTATCTGGAGAATTCATCCGCTGTCCCATTTATATGGGCTCTCGTTTATAAGTTTTTCAATTTGAGTCTTAATGGATATCAACCACTACCCTATGGCTACTACTTGAAGGTAAAATAAACACAATTGATCTGCAGAAACAGTAACAACACTGGTTATCGCCAGATTGGCACCTCTCAATGCCTTACTTATTTTTTTAGCACCCAACTAAAGGACTTGGCGAACTTTCTAACTTCTCTAAGGCTGCAGGAAGGAAGGATCCACGGAAGGCGCCCTTTTAAATCTAGTATCGCAAATAAAAGACGACTACCGACCAAAATTATTGCTTTCCTAGATATTGAAGATGATATTGGCAATGCCGGGTACTTAAAACCCATGGAACTCAGAGGTATATACCGCAGACAGGTGAGAAAGATTGTCGAAAGCCGTAGAATAACCACTACATCCGACAAGACATCGATTACTATCTCAGCAACGAAATACTGTTCACAAGGAGGTATCAAATTATGTCGTCTTCGACGACTTACTACTCCAACTAGAAAATCTAGACAAAGCGTTTGGCCATGGCGTAAAATGCAAAATCTGATAAGGATCTTATAACCGGTGTAAGTGCAAATACAAAGTTCTAAGGCCAATGGGAAGAAGTCTCAGCGTCTTTCAAGCTGAGCTTCATGCCATCCAAGAATTATCCAGTATTACCTTTGAAACAGAAATGAAAGGCTCTTCATCTATAATACAGGCTCACGGACTGTCAGGCTCAACAGATAAGCTCAAACCTGTTTGCTTTAAATCGGTGCTATATTACATTGCTTCAATACTCTTCAGGATTTATCTAAAAGAAACAAATTCTAGTTCTGATGAGTACTAGGGGACAAGGGTATTGCTTTTAATGAACTGGCTAAAAACGATTCAGCTCGTCCATTCAATGGCCCAGAGCCTTTCTGTGTCATCCCGTAATTAGCAAAAAATTTCACAATCATTTGTTGGAATAACAATGTATCTATCCTATTGGTGGA
The DNA here is from genome assembly GCA_907269105.1 of Volucella inanis. NCBI lineage: Eukaryota > Metazoa > Arthropoda > Insecta > Diptera > Syrphidae > Volucella > Volucella inanis. The sequence continues at coordinate 129,682,902 of OU026157.1, forward strand.
ATACACCGGGTCGTCGACAGACTGTCCAGTATCGAGTGCTTGAAATTTTTTTAAAAGGACGGCATGTCGTTGTTGAGAGTGTTGGCTATTTTGCTATTGCTTATCGACGAGATCGACTAAAAGGTTGTACTGGTCCCACTTGAGTTTCTCGTCATTAATAAGGTCTGATGAGATTCGTGAATAGGTCTCTGATTTCTTTATCTGAAGACGAGTGTCCATCAGCAGTTTGGCCGGTTATGATAACATTACGTCGATGTACCACAACTCCGTGCACCTGCTCATCTATCACCGCCTGAAAGCCACTACTTAGTTCCTGTGACTCATAAGACGTCATGTTTATAACATTTTAGAACAGTCCATGCTGTTAAATACCCAAAAATAAATGTTGCCACCTTTTTAGTATCATGCAATGGCAACCCTCCCAACATAGCCACACCACATATTTGCCATTGTGTGCATTTAATAAGTTTTAGCGATAAAGACAGTGAATAATGAAATAGAAGTGCAAACAAAGGTAAAAGCGGACTGATAATGAAATTGGTTAAAACAGAAAAAAAAAAAAACTTTCTTCTCCCCTTCTTTCTATTTTTAAAGTCTCTTCGGCTAATTATGGGATTGAGCCCATAAGACAATGAACGAAGGAACCTTTCACGGCCTTTTAAGATTTCTTCTTTTAATCTACAGACGAAGGGCGTCTTTGTTGTATTTCTCAGATAGAAGATAACAAAAAAAAAAAAAAAAAAACCGTCAGATACAAAATATAGGGGACGAAGTACTTATTTTTTGAGAGGTGAAATCTCGAAGTTTTGCACCCTTTTTTTTGTAAAGAAGACTATCTATTGTATCTGTTGTAAGAAAGACGAACAATAGATGCCGGGAGTATCGATTTTTTTTTTTTTTTTTTTTTTTTTGTTATTCCGTTGGTCCCGTTGGATAGGTACTCGTTATCCGCGAGATAATTCCACTTAATACGACATTTCTGAAATATAGTAAATATGCGAATATAAAAGCGAGGCCAAACAACTTATCTAGCAAAATCAACTATTAAAACATTGCCGCGGTACAAATCGTCGTTCAAGTCTTCCTTGTACGTGAAAACTTTGAAGAAGAAAAGATGTTGTTACAAAAAGGGAAGAGAGATACGAATCAACTGATTTATGAGTGCAACGGCTTTGACCTTGTTCTATCCCAATTCAAACGCAGTACTAAGGCGTTCGTTTTGTATGGGATGACTATGAAAGTTCATAACCTTCCTTTACTACCTTCTGAGTAAAACGACTTTAATCTGCGAACTGAATTATGGTATTAACATTCAAGAAGGTAGACCTAAGCGAATGCGCTCATAAAATGGGCATGCCGTTAAAGTGAATTAAAGGCCGATGGTTTTAATAAGCTGTCTGATGGAAAGTTAAGCAATTATCGTTCTTAAGCAGCAGCAATTTAGAAGTTAATATTGACAGACTTTTCATGGGATAATTTGCTCCCGATTTGGGATTTTAATGAGAATATTGTAGCCTTCGGTTGTAATTTAAATCTGTGCGAGAAAAAATCTGGCTACTGCTACACATATGTTACACAGTTCCCAGACTCCTGACCAAAAAATCAAACTCAATGGACTTCTAAAAAGATGATGAAATGTAGCTACAATTCAAAAGAGAGTATCGATTGTAGCTCGAGTTTTCGCGAACTAACTTTTTTAACAGAAAATATTCAACCATACCCAATTAATGGGACACCGATGATCCAAAGTAAAAACGTAGGAAATCACAGCAGGAGGCCATTGGTTCTTGCTACACTTTGTTCTTAATTTCTTAATTTATTTACAAAGTTGTCAGCTTGCCGCTGTCTAGTTTTAAGGAACTCATTTCCTATGTCTGTAGTCATGTGATGGAGTATAGTAGTCATATAAAATGATGGGGTGTTAATTAATGGCTTAATTGTTTTCATGTTGGTTTTTACGAACGACCGACTCACGCCTTCCTTTACTCGTTAATCGAAGCGTAGTACAACCTAGGCACACTGCACCCTGGTACATGCCAAGCGTCACAGTATTCTCGGTCAGTTTTGATTTGTGATTTTAGTCCTGTACTTTTGAACATTTAACATTCTGATGCCTAAATAGCTTACATAATTTCCGGTACCTTCTTCTTCGAGATCTTCGTTAGTCTATTATTGCTAAAACTCAAGTGGCAAGTAACCTTGTAGGTTTGGGTGATATTATTTAGTTTTCTTACTTACTTGGATGCCTTGTGGGGTATAGGACATTAAAAAAGCTTTTGTGACGTCGTTTTCTAAGTTATGGCCCTATTTTATGAGCTCTTATAGCTTCTTATTAGAATTCGGGAAAGAAAACTTGATGGTAATTGGGGCTTGTCACGCGAGATTAAGTAGTATACAGCTGCTAGAAGTGGAGCTGGAGGTTCTAACTCTATCAATTTACAAGGATACATCTGCAGAGGATCACACAATTTATGGTAATGGGAAAAAGTGATTGAATTGTGTGAGTTGATTGGACTTACGGCAGTACGAGGACTATTTGATGAATACTCGGATTAGAAATGACAATGCAACTTTTTTAGGTTTTGACAATTTATTTTTCAATATAATCCCTTTTAACTCGATACACTTTTCCCAGCGGTGCTGCAACTTTTTTAACCCTTCCGTGCTGGTCTGCAAGACACTCCTCCGCGGTGGCGGTACCTTCCCCGTTCGACCCGTACTTCTTTCCAGCGAGCGATCTTACAAATTTTGGGAACAAAACGAAGTTGTGGGGAGCAAAATACGGAGAATAAGGATGTGGACTGCGGCGACTGCAGAGGTGTGAACCGGCGCGTTATCGTTGTGGAAGAGCTCTATTCTTCAAACCTTTAATCCTTAATCTTCGAAATCTTCAATTATTTCTTCAAAATAAATTGACGTAGGATGCTTCAGTGATTCTTTTTCCCTACTCCAAATAGTCAACGTGAATCACACTTCGTGCGTTCCGAAAAACAGTGACCATCACCTTTCCGCGGACAACTTTCTCATGCCCTAAAAAAAAGATGTTTGCTATCTCAACCAACTTCCGAATTTTTACTCGGCGGTCTACCATTTACGAGACCATGAAATTTGTCCACGGTTACCTCTGTTGTAACCGTATTTAGGCCACCTAGACGCGTTTCATCAAAAACCGACGACTTCGGCGAAACTCTGCGAACAATTGTAAATGATTGCACGAGAAGGTAAATGGGTCCCTAACACACCATCGAGAATGGGATTGATTTCTTCTCAGGTTTTGTCACTCAAAAACAAGAAAAAACACTCAAATTCACGGAGCATTACTGCTCTTTTTCCATGTTCGCAAAAAACGCTGAAACGATGTTTTGAAATGGCTGTCAAAACAAAACTAAGCGTCGGATTGTCACCAAATTTTTACAGGCGAGCTAAAATATATTATACTACATGATGGTGCACATCATTTGGCACTTCTAAACCTTCTACTCATCAAAGAGGCCTCGTAAATGAACCAAATAGAAGTGATAGTCAGCGTCATCTGCCCCTGCGCGCCTCCTCAACTATTGATACGTCCTTGTAGGTAGAAAATTCCTTGAACGTGTGACTAAATTTCACGTTAATGAAATACCCCATTCTGACCACCTGCCCACAACTACTACGATTAAGCTTGACATAGGCCCACGTCTATCCGCACCACAGAGAGAATTATTACCAAAGATTCCTGGCAAGCAAATATGAAACCATCTTAAGCCGTTAAGTTAATACTGTACATGATAATGAAATCCGGTTCAGAAGACACGGGAAGGTTCTTGTTTCCGATATAATACATGGGCTGAAAAGTACGTTTCTAAGAGAGGGCACCACTTGCATTAAATCTACACCATTTTCAGTTAGTACCAACCTTCAAAAGATACGTGTATAAATTTGACAGCTGTCGGACGATTAGTTCTCGAGATATAGCGTTGTGAGTGAAGCAACTTTTGTTATTGTGAAAAAAATGGATTCAAAGCAATTTCGTGTGTTGATTTATCTTTGCTTTTTAATGGGAAAAAATACTGCCGATGCAAAGAAATGGCTTGATAAGTGTTACCCGGACTTTGCACCAGCCGAACGAACCATGCGCAAGTAGATTGAAAAATTTAAAAGTGGTCATACAAGCACGTAGTGGACGTCCAAAAGAGGCAGTTTCAGATGAAAATATCAAAAAAGTCCACAAAATGATTACGAATGACCGTAAAGCGAAGTTAATCGAGATAGCTGAGGCTCTGAAAATATCAAAAGAGCGTGTTGGATCTATCATACACGAATATTTCTACATCCGAAAGCTCTGTTCAAAGTGGGTGCCGCGTTTGCTCACTGTCGACCAAAAACAACAACGTGTTGATGATTCAGAGGAGTGTTTAAAGCTGTTCAACAGCAATGAAGCCGAATCTTTACGTCGGTATATGACAATGGATGAAACTTGGCTCCATCACTTCACACCAGAGTCAAGTCGGCAGTCAGCTGAGTGGCGAGCAGGCGACGAAGCTCGTCCAAAACGACCAAAAACTCAACAGTCGGCTGGCAAGGTTACGGCATCCGTATTTTGGGATACACATGTAATAATTTTCATCGACTATCTCCAAAAGGGGCAGACTATCAACAGCGACTATTACATTGCGTTGTTGGAGCGTTTGAAGGACGAAATCGCAGAAAAACGGCCGCATTTGAAGAAAAAGAAAGTGCTGTTTCATCAAGACAATGCACCGTGTCACAAGTCGATGAAAGCGATGGCAAAATTGAATGAATTCCGTTAGATCCTTCACGTTGCTGGTTTTTGGAAGCAAAAAATTTACAATGGAAATGCATTATGTGGTATTTGTATATGCTTTCCACAAAGTCATATTCAACGGCGTTTACTACCTCGGTAAGCCGTCAGTTTCAGGTACTTTGTTGAATTTTAACTTTGATATTGCTATCCTTGCTTTATTTTGCTCAGAAGAACGGAAGTTTTGGCTTTCATCGTCGTCCTTATACAGTCTGCAGAAAAAGTGTTTCCATATTCTCTGCATACTGCACTACAAAGATGCCTTTTACGTCTTTACAGACTTCTGTACGGTTCTGTACGTCTCTGGTGGCACACTGGCAGCGTTGCCACTGGTCTTCAGTACATGATTTGTTGAGAAATTTTAAAATACGCTTTCAGAGACAATTCTTACGGTCTCTTTCGAATACAACTTTTCTACGTTGTATCCTCTCACTTTAGTTCTTCGTTATTGTGGCGCTTGACTGCAACAAGGTGGTGATCGGAGTCAAAGTTCGCTGTCCGAAACGAACAGACTGGAATTTTTGATTAAGCGTTTGATGGTGGTATTTCTTCCCACCGCAAAGTCAGTAAACTTAAGTCCGTTGAAAGATGGGGTGTCGTGTTGTCTATGTTTACCAATTGTCCTGCCAAAGATGTTCTCCTTTTCTATCCTGGCGTTGAAATTCATACTAGGCGTCACACTCCGCACTTTGTTCATGGAAGTGAAAAGGGCCTCTGCTGATTGTTCAGCCAGACGAAGCCTATTAAGGATCCGATCATTCCATCTGGTAGTCGTTTTCCTTTAAACTTTTGCAGGGGTCGTCAACTGTGAATCCATTGCTATCCGATGCTATTAGTTGGTTCGTCATATCTTTTTGATCTCTTCTGTATAAGGTTGGGGCATAGGCTAGCATTGCGCTACTGGCCAAGCATGCCATTGTCATTTTGGACTGCAGTTTCGTGGGTGGTAAGGCAAGCATTACGCTACGAACTCAATTTTTACGCTACCAGTCAAATCCGAATTATAGGACAGTCAACAGTTTCCCTATCAATCGCTACGTAGGTCGTCAACATATCGAAGCTTATTGTGTTGTCTTTAACAAATTGTATATTGGGCTATTTAAAGCAGAGTTGTTGAATTTATTTCGTCCTTTAATCAGATATTGACTGTTTTGGGGGGCCCGAAACTTTCAAGGAAATTGAATTTTACCTCAGGATCAGAACCAAGTAGACAAGCTTCCATTAAATGAAGTAAAATCTTTGAATGAAAAAGATGGGTGTATATCAAAGGCGAATAATACTTAATCATGATTGGAAATTAATTTTTGAGGAAGCTCTTCAGAAAGAAGCCCAAGAGTTGCATTAGATATAATTGCAAGATAAGGTAGACAAGGATTAAAAGTTGTAAAAAATGCGTGACGACTCAGTATGTTTAGTCCTAACGAGGGAATAAGATCTTGGATTTGAAGAGCACTCATATCGCATTTAAGTTGGTCAGTGTTAAAGCGTTCAAGCAACAACGCAGTAGAGGAAGACTCCGTTTTTTATAGCGCTCACAAGTGCACGGTTATCTAATATATTTTGGGGTCAGAAGCTGCAGTTGGCCAAAGGCTGCGCTAATTGTAGGGGTTTTAAGTTGAGGACCAAGTAGCACTATCCCGAGCTAACATATACTAGCTGCGCTCTGTGTTAAGGGCATGCTAAATCTCTTCACCGCGCAAGTTATTTTTCTAATCTATTTCCACGAACATTCATTTCGAAAAGATTGATGTTAGTGGACTACTACATTCGTCTTTATCGCCAAGATAGCACAAGTTTTTTTTGCAGAAAGAACCATTCAGCTGAATCACTTCAATCAGACTCAGTGATCTCATCACAGCCCATTGAAAAAATGCAAAAATTTGTTTGTAAATCTCAGCTCCATATACTCGACTGTCTAAAGAATGTTGCCACCGAAACAAAAGAATTCTACGCCACAGTCATCGAGACTAATGTACAGTTGACTTTGAACCCAAAATAAAAATCAAAATTATTTACAAAATTCGAAATTTGATTTGTAAAATTCATTTCCCATGAGAAGGTTACACCCGCCTACGCGCTCAGCCAAAACCGAAGTAAAAAGGAAAATGAAAGAAAAAATCCGAAATCACTTTTAAGCCATAAAATACATGACTGGCGACATAAACGACCGATTTTGCCTTTGGAAAATTTACATTCAAGGTCTCACGGTCAAAAAATGTTCGAAAATTTGTCACTTTTTGTGTTTTTGTGTTCACGGAATCTTTTTTTAAAAAATTGTCCGAGATGACTTTTGGCTTGTTAGCGTCATCAACTGCGCGTGTTTTTAGTATTTAAAGATAAAACAATAATTTGGACAATTTTTTCTGGATTTTCGGTGTAAAAAGATCGGACTAACTTCTAATTTTAGAAACGAAAATAAGCGTCAGATTTCGAACTGATTTCTGAATCACTAGACGGAAGAGACGACGCATGTAGCAGTGTTGGTGTCAGAGTTAGAGTCAGTTCAGTTGTAATGCATCGAAGGATTTCGCACAACTGACGTGATTATAGTGATGATTCGGGTCAAATGGAATTCCATCAGAGGAATGTTGGTGTTATTAATAAACTCATCTTTGTTAGACACGCTCGGATCCAAGCCAAATCGGACGCGCGCAAAGCTCTCAATGTTACATTTATGCGTCAACGACGACGACATGTTGGTAGCAATGAATGCGCTGCGTAAGCATGTTTACATGTGCTGCAGATTCTGAGGCCGAATTTATAGTTGTAAACACATTTTGGCCATGTGCCAAAAAAATCTATTGGGCTGTGGATTGTAGGCGACGCCTGATGATGCTGTTACCATTAGCAGCAGCAACAGAGTATAGAGTGTGCCTTCCTTTTCTGGTGGCTTTTACTAATAGATGCCGGTAGTGACGGTACTGATACGAGTATAGTTTATGTTAACTGGCGGTTAACAGCAGCAGCTAATATATATGATTATTGCGGTGATGGAAATGATGTTTTTGGAACGATTATTTGCGAATTGTACAATCAAAAGATTTGTCACTCATGAGAAAATATCTCTTTGAGCAAGTGCTGTTCAAGTGGTAGTTGTTGAAGTCAGAAGAGGAAACCGAAGATCTTGAGAACCACTGAACTGAATTTAATATAAGATGTTTCGAAACATCTTATACATCTTACAAATAGGTGGCGACTCTATGATATTTCGACCATTAGTCATCGAGATACTGAAGTTTCACTGTCGCAGCTTCCGAGTAATTACTGCACCTATACAGCTGTACTAATCGACATTGCAGCTTAACGGTCGTAACTACCGATTTTGCCAGTAAAATCGAGTTCAGTGCGCCACCAGTCAAGATGGTGCTTTCCAAATAAGGAAAGTTCTGCACTTCATTGACCTCCTGTCCAATAATGTTAACTTGGGAGAAGGGCTTTAAAAACCAAGGACTTTGCTTGTAGCAGCATTTATCTTAAGCCTCACTCTGCTGACTCATCTGGTACAGATTCAAAACCCTGTGTGTAGGCCAGCAGATATTATTAGCGTAATCAAGATTTTTCAAATAAAATGTCATTGTCCATTGAAAACTTCTGCTTCTATCCAACAGCGCTGCGTAGATTTTTCGGAATGATACCAAAAGAATTCTCCGAAAGCCTATTTTTATGATCGTCGATCATTTCCACGGGTGCCTGCGCTTTAGAGAAGGCAGCGACCAAGCATGATTCAGCAGACAGCGCAGCTACATCATCGGAATATGCCGGAGTATTTCTGCCTAAATCTATTGGGTGCAATTCAGGAGTTTGGACAAGAATCCCTCTTGCGGGTGTGCTTAAATTGTGCCACCAGATTGTGAAACGTAGATTCACAATTCTTTCGTATTGGTAGGCATGCTGCATCTTATACAGAGAAAGTATTGCCAAACATAAAGCTGGTTCTGATCAGGTTACCTAGGAATTGAATTGAAATTTCTACGTTTTTGTGTTCGCTACAGATCAGCGTTCCATTAAAGAACTCAAAGAATCTGGGTGCTGAACAGCATTGCCTTACGGCGTCAGCAATGTATTCGTACTTTATTGGTTACTAACTGACATTGTTAAGTTTCCAACCAATTATTTCCCACGAGACATCAAGAGAAAAAAGTCGAAGACTACTTCAACACGAAGGACTTCAACATGGTCATCTACACCGACGGATCGAAGATGAACTGTAGTGTGGGGGCCGGTGTCTACTGAAAACATCAATATCATGCCACTTGCCGGATATTCTCAGCATCTTCTACTGGCTACTACTGGCAATCGTAGAGGCTTGCGAGCAACTTGGGCGTGACATAATGCACCAGCAAAACTTTGATATCCAAGCCGTTATCAAAGCTCTTTACTCGGCTACCATATCCTCCAAACTGTTGCAAGAATGCATGAACAAGCTTGGGCGAACGCTCCATGGTCACATTGTTCTGTGTTCGAGAGCACAGTGAGATAAAAGGAAACGTGCGTGCAGATGAACTGACCAGACGGGTTTCAGTTCAGCCCGGTTCACTCGCGGTTCAAAGACAAATTCACTTTACACTTCCTGCAGAAGGCCAACTTCAATTGCAGGGGGTAAACCAACATTAACGATGACATGGCCGATGATTGGCATTGGCCAATTGAAGGCCATGCGGATAAGCTACGTATCCCATATAACCCCCACTGCCGCAGGTGCTAGACTGAAAATGGGGAGGAAACTCACTCCCATTTCCTCAGCAAATGTCCAAGGTAAAGAGATGCGTTTTTTCTTACTCCACAGGCTGGGTCTATACGTCGACTGTCCTACATCCTCAGCAACACACATCATTCATCAGGTCACACAAGTTGTAGTACAAAAGAAACATTCTAGTATTACTTGGGTTCATGTCGAACCTCCACCTCTACCTACCGTCCTATCATGGTCTATCATGAAACACCTCAGATTGAGTGTGGATTGAGTCAATTACTGGGTGTATTACCTTCGTTGAAAATACTGACTGAGAGTCGTCATTATTGGCAACCATGTACAATAAGACGATTGTATGTAGTCCAGAATATGATTGCCGCTCACTGCTGCAAAAAAGTTCATCTCCTCGGTTCATGGCACTTAGGCCCCATAGACCGATCTGGCTCTCTACCTTGTTTAGGTTGTGCAGAAGAAATTCATTGGTTCTTTCTGGCTTGACTGGGATCACTTTAGAATGTATTACTCACCGTTTTTAGTTATTCCATCATAGATGCTCATCTATCTGTTGTAAGTATCCGTCGTACGTATTTATGTGCCGTTCTTTCTGCATATTCAGTATAATTCAACCGTGTGCTTTCCATGAGTTTTACATTTCATATCTTGTTCGTCCGAAATCCACCTTGATATTCCATCCAAAAGCTTTCCGAATCCGCGTCGAGATATCGCTTTCTTCGAACGCTCACTGCCAACTTGCGACGCACATACCATACCAAGTTCCATGCCCAATTACCAGTTTTATTACCATTAGTCTGAATGTCGCTTTTGGCCGTGAGCCGATAAGCTAGAGTCGAATACAAAATGCATTCACGGCTACAAAAAATTGATTTGAACAAGCAATAGAACGAGCATTCAACCCGTCTTGATTCCTTCAAATTTCAATGCCAATGCCTCGATATTTGAAACGTAAAGCCGCCAATTTGGCTTTCACATATTACCTCTTGTTTGTCGCGTTAGTTGAATCCCCTCCATTCCATAAAAAATTGTAACAATTTAATTTAGTGTCGTTATCCTCCTGCATAACGTCTGGCAATTACCACTTCAAAAGAACATGACAATTCCATTGCTATGAGAACATTTTCCATTTGCCATTATTATTGCCATCTTCCACCATTGCATCCGGCAATAAAATTTGCGTAAATTTCATTTACTCAGCTATTTCGGATGAAGCCGAACACAAGTGTGAGTACGAATTTCTTGCCATTTTCCTATTTGTGTGTAGTTAAGGACGATGTGGCAGGTTGCCGCATTCTCGAATTTTCGCATAGTAACCAACAGTCGATTATCATAAATATCCGGTGGAAGAACAATAACATAAGTATCTATAATATAGTACAATATATAGAAAAAAAAAACGCCCGCACCAAAAAAATTACACTAGGTACTCGTACTCGTAAGAGTGCGATACTTTGAGCCTATGGAAATTCCTTTAGCGGAAATATTAGCACATTTCTAGAGGCGTTTTCATCTTTACTTCAGAGTTCTGGTATCGTTTTGTGCCCCCCCTCAAAAGTGTTTCACTTCGTTTTTCTCCTCATCATAAAAATTTATTTATTAAACGACCGAAGCAATTTGCGCTCATCATAAAAGAGGATTTGGTCGCTTTTTTTCACGGCATTTCTTTTTTTTTGGGGGGGGGGGGTGGTTTCTGCGTGGGTAAACTGTGACCATACTCGTTTCCTTGACTCCAGGACCATTAAGATCTCCCCATCGAGGTGGTTGTTGTTGTGGTGATATTTTCAGGTTTAGTGGCAGGATAATTTCTACCTTTAAAATGGTGAAGTTCGTCGGGAAAGACGGGGTAGGTGGGCGACAGCATCAGGCGTTTATTATTTAATTCATGCGCCAAATGGTATTTGAATTGAAGAAGGACAACAGGCAATTGTTTTTGCGTATCCTTCTTGGTCGGAGTTTTGTTTTTTTATGAATATTTTACTGTGGGTTGGTTTTTAGTGAGATTTATTTAAAATCGACACGCAGCTAAGCACGGTGAGCTGAGGTGTGTAATTGTATCCTCACAAAGTGGATAGGTTAGCGATGGTTGTTGTTATGTGTTTTAACACCGATGGCGAATTGTAAACCTCTGAAGGTGTTCGTACGGTTCATTTAACTCTTGGAAATATAACGATGGCTGACGGATTTGTTGTATTTTTTTATGATTTTATTTTACTCTGAAAGACACGACTGCGAATAATCGTAGTACACGTAGAATGGATGAAATGGCGCTACATGAAGCATGACGGGAGAAATAAAATAAAGAGCAATCCTCTGCAGTAAGTGGGATTGTACATATCTCAACCCACGAAAAAAGGAATCCAGATTCATGCTTACACATCAAGAGATGCAGCGTGTAGGTTCACATCCATATTAGGTGGAGTTTCGAATGAAGCTGACGAAGGGCTTTGTATGCAACTTGCAGGATTTCACCTGAAATTTAATGTTTTGGTTGCGTTACGATGGCTCGTTTTGGTACGATGACTTGAAGGCTTAGATACGAATACAGTGAATTGGTATGAAGAGCTGCGATGTTAACGTCGCTCTAAGAGAGTAGGGGGTTGGTTTTTAAAGTAGATGAATGGCTTTAGTGTGTATTTTTCTGAAAATATCAGATTTCTTCATTGCTGGAGGCATTTCGTGATTATTGGAAACCTTCTGACGGGTGTACTGACATAGTTTTTGCACCTACAACCCCTCAAACGGATAGTGAAATCTGGTCAGCCATGGTAGTTAACGAGAAAATTTAAAAGTTTTCGGTCGAAGCTCGTTTTAAAGAGAAAATATTATGGTTTGAGGATTTTGGAGATGCTCTTCTACGTTTATTTACATTTCTGAGCGCCATGCTCGTCGATGACCTTAGAAATCTCAACTGTCTTGTCGGCCCTCATACTTGTGTTTTTTTTTGGAAGAATAAATCTCGAATAAGTTGGTGTTCTGATTGTGGGACCAAAATAATACTACAGAAGATTGCAAATAACGAAAGAGTCATAAGATGTGACTACTCTTCCTTATCGTAATGATTTTTCCTTCATCGCAGTAAACCATGACGCTCAAAGATATGTCGATTTCAAGGATTTACCTTAAAACCTTAAACCTTAGCTATTATAAGCCAAAAGGACTTATCTAAGACTCAAAATCACTACCTTACGACCCTTTAATAATATGATTCCTTTCTTGGCTGCCTATTTGTGGCGGAAGGTTTAAGTGTCCAAGAACAAAAGTTCTGAGAGACGTATGTTGAAGAGCTACCCGATACTCAGCCGACTTAGAATGACCCAGGAGTTGCTCAGTTTTTCGAATCCGATAACTACTGTGTCTCTTCCGATGACAACTTCGGTAGATTAGGCTGAAACAATAAAGAGATTCCCCGAAAAGTTTGACTGTAACTTTTAAGTTCCATTAGAATAGCCGTGTGATTGGTCAAAGTGCTGCTTTTGATGGCTTATATCAGGAACCAAAGAGGTCAAACCGGCTCCAGAAGATGCACACTCTAAAGGGATACCACCCGAAAGGACCGTTTAAGAAGACGTAAGGAAATCACACGGCGCAGAAAGACGTTATTAAGTTGCCCGGTACAATAAGACACAAAGCAAACGCTAGGTGCAAGCAGACGCCAAGTGCTATTAAGTTGCAAGCGCTGGAGGATTAATTTCTTCAAATTAACAGATCGGTGACACCAACTGAAATTGATTGCGCTCTGTAAGGAAAAATCACGGTTGATCGGCATTAGCTCAACGGAATGTTTGGTTATTGCCACTGTATAAGTCGCCGTCGGCATCATAGAGGCATCTATCTACATCCACGGCTGTGCCACGCTCACCATTGCTCGACTCTATTTTGCCAGAATGGCTTTGTTCTTGACACTACCCCATACATTGCATGGGTTGCAATAGGTTTCCTCCCACTAAACTTCCGGAATCCCTACCAAAACCGAGCCTATTTTGCTCTGGGACTTCACAGCCTGTAATCTTGTGTTTTGGCGGTCTGAAATGCATGAAATTGTTGTAGAAGGTCCATAGATGAAGAACATTAGCTTCTCCTTCGCCATTTGTCATTGGTCACTTGTGCTAATGGTTACCCATTCTCCACACATTGTTCTTCGACGGAGAGTAGGTTGCCACTCCTAGGAGGCTGGTGTCCGAACTTTTTCTTGGAGCCCCGTTTTTCGTCCTAAATATGGAAATCTTCAATAGCTACAGCTCTTAGAATCGAAACTGCATCTGAAGCTGATGGGCGCCAATTTTGAGATTTCAGTGGAACACAGAGAAATATACGATGTGTTGACTAATCTTCAAATCCAGAACTCTCCACTTGACATTGAAAAGCGGTAAATCTAATTCTTCAGGGAGACCATTAAACCAAAGTATGACTCACGTCCCTATCTGCACCTTAGAAAGGCAAATGTGTGCAGACAAGTGCCGACTTTCCCAGTACTTATATATTTTTTATGTATTTTCTCGGATTAATTTCTACCTTCCGAGTTTGCTATTACATCTCGTGCTGCCTTGTTCTTTCTCTGATAGCTACTTGGCAATCTCTAACTATTGTGTTCGAAGTGGTCGGAGGAAATTCATTGATGCTAGACTGTCTATGTTAATTGCAAGATTGGGTTCAAGTCTATATTAAGTAGCGGTCTCATGGATGATCGATTCTTCGACTTGCACAATGGCAGAGAACATGGGCAGACTTAAGGATTGGTGTATGCAGATACCCTCAGAGAAAACTACAGCACCAACGCCTTTGACTACGTTAGATCTGTAAAAGTGCAAATGGACCATTCACTCCTTTCTTAAGTCGGGTGGTTGTAGTTAAATTAAATTGATGGCAGTTCGGTTACCAAGTCTTACATTAAGGACACATTGCTAAGTGCCTCTCAGCTTAAGAACAGAGGTAAGTGCAATCTGCATCCCGAAACTCTCAATAGACAACAAATGGATCAAAATTTCGATGACCGCAGTTGAAAAAGTTGACGCTTGTTGCGTTTTTTCTAACAGGTTAATCCTGATCTTTCTGTCCTTTGTGTGCCACCAATGGGATGTGCAATAAGTGAGATTTTGAGTTGTAGACCCTACCTTGTAACTACAGATCTCTTGCACGAGTAACTGGCAGTTAAAGCTCTGCAGAATGCAGGAAGGCACTTCTCGATGAACATAAAGGGACACCATTTAGCTTGGGTAGAATGATATTGTTTTTTGTGATGAAAAAAACCACTTAGGCCAAAGCAAGATGTGTAAGAGGAGAGTTTGTCTAAGGCAGGCCTCTTTTTTTTTAAGAACTTAACACTCAACTGAGTATAACTACACTTAAAGAGCCTGAGCACGTGTTAAGTTTTGACGAAAGTGAGACAGAGAGAGAGAGGCTTTGGATGTTTACCCAAAACATGAACAATGGCGTCGTCTACTTATTCTATATTCTCATGAGAGAGGAGAGAGTAGATACCTGGTTCGGTTTTCTCCTTGTACAGAAGCGACTAAAATTTGCATTTTTGCAGACGAAGTCATTTTCTCCAGTTCTTGAAGACAGTTGAAGATTAAGGAAGTGCCAGTGTCGTTGAAAATTTACTTGATATCATGCGATGCCATGATACTTTTTTGAATGCTTGCAATACTGGCTGAAATACATAATACGGATTAATTCAGTGATTAAGACGGCACTTGATGTGAAGATCGACGATTCTCTCGAGAGTTTTTATAACGAAAAATGGCATACTGATAACTTTAAGATCCTTCCGCAGCACATGAGAAGTTTTGCCTACTTTGGGTATGAAAACTTTGGCCACCTGAGTTCAGATCGTATAACAGAGTTTCTCTGACATTCTGTACATCATTCTGCAGTTAATTCCTAGTTCTTTGTAAGGTTCATAGATTTTATCTGCCCCTTTAAGCTTTTTCTCTGTAGACACATTCGTGTCTGGGTTGATCTGTAGGTGAGTAGGACTTCTCAAAGTAGGATAATTCTAATGTGAACCTTATGCACACCTGAGTGCATAAGTACGCTTAAAATTTGAGACATTTTGGACAGAAATTGCTGTAATCTTAAGAGTTTAGTTAGATTGGTGATCCTTTCCCAGAAACAACATCAGCATCTTCATTGGACCTTCTTTACATCTCGTTAATAGATCATTACGGATGCCTTAAAAATTCTTCCTGATCTTGCAGCGCAGATCTTTGGGATCTGATTTTTTAACACATCAATAGACGTGGTACGATTACGTGGGTACAAGTATCTACTTATACAACTCCCCGTTAATATTGATAAAAGCCAACCAACTTAATCTAACCATCGCAAAAAGTAATCAGAAAGCTAAACACTACCCAGACGTGGTAAAGTTCCTACATCTTTCATGAAGGAAACGTCAGCTCTCCACTATTTTTCAACAAGAGTCAAAGCTTCGATTACTTTGTTTCAAGTAAGATTGAGTCACCTCATTTTTCAAGAGAGATATGACCAACATACAACAGGACGTTCGGCGTTATAAACCAACCCGTCGCCGTGAAATTTCGCCCAATGTCATCAAGTAGTGTGAGGAGTAAAGTTTAGTAGGACTTAGCTGTCTGAGAAGCGTAGATCTCTTAACGATAATCTGCAAGTCGATCTGTTAGGGTGATCTTCGTATCCTACCTATGTAAGATGTCATGCTCATACTAAAATGCAACTGTGATTCTGTATCAAATATTGAAGTCCTGCTTACAAATGATGTATTGTCAACGCTCTATTGATGAAATGAAATCTTCTGGTCACTAGATCGCCTTTGACAACATAACGACAGCTGTCTCAAACCATGGTTACACCATGATGTCGATATTGATTTCTAGTTACTTTCAAACCCGAATCCGCATTCATTCGTAGCACAAAGAAATCTGCCTTTAACTGAAGGTATGGGAAAATTCTCCCTCAAGTTCATTCCAGTTTACGCTCTAACGTAAGGACAATAATATCTACCTCTTCCAATCAAAACCACTTTAGAAAATATCCCCAATTTCCATGGATAAAATTTGAACTGCATCTACATAACTAAACCATAACCAAGTGGCAGTGGCAAGCAACTGCGGCAGAATCCTCTCTTTTTATATTAATTTCTGTGGGTTAACTGACCGCATAAATGTTCAAAGCAAAACAGTTCACAACTAACCAAAACGATGTATCTACATGATTTTAGAGAAATAATTGGACAACAAATTGTACTTCATATCGCGAGAAATTTTTCACAATTTCCACCAGCCACCTCTGTGTTGAACGAATATCTATAGGACAGGGTACATGTATATAACAGGTGTGGCGATTTCATATTGTCACCTCATGCTGAGTATCTGAATGTGTTCATCAGTGCAATTCGATTGAATTTAAGTGAGAAACTCGAAGCTCTGCAACGAAATATTCAATTTTATTTGAATTTTATTAAATTGGCTAGCGCCAGAGGCAGTGGCTTTTTAATTAGTTATTCCACTTTATTTTCCACGAATTCATTTAGGTAGTTATGTTGTTGGGAGTTTTATATCTTTTTGTGATATTCTGCAACTGGGCATTTTGTTTGATGGATTTATTTTCGATTTACTCGTATGAGTTGGTTGATTGATGTTCAAATTGACGGAAATTGGTTATTTAATAATAAATTAAATGGTCGGGTAGATTGTGGTGTAACATATCATAAAAATGATGTCCTGCTGCAGAAATTTTACAACTTGGATCCCCTAAGACCTTAAAAGACACTGTAATAGAATCTGCAATAAATTATCAACAGGGATGTCCTAATTTAGCCGTCAAAGGCTGTAGCAATTCGTACGAAATAATGGCTAAACTTTCAGCAGTTATCCTTAGCATTTCTGAACGTTCAATGGGTCATTCTTTTTGCTCCGGTCCGTCCTTATTCGAGAATACATCTGTTCGGTACTTCTGTCATCGGCAGGTTCTTTTCACTCTTTGGTAGAACTTCTGAACGAGGACCTCTCGCGGTGTTGCCATGTACACATTGTGTCTACATCTTTGACGCATGTACTCACCGGCACCATTCCTCAAATCAGAAGTTTGATCGTTGTAATAGTTAGATGCGACGCGTCTATTGGCGTGCTGGCCAATATGGTCACTCTTGATGTTGGCTGGGTCTGGGTAATTGATCAGGAAAGGCTTTGAAAGTCTCTTGTTATTGTAGCCGTTCAACATCAAAATGCTTCTTCACCTGCCGTCAGAGATATTCCCAATAGCACCATGGCTTCAACGAGGTAGAAGTCGGAGACATCAATGTGATATATCTAGTTGATAGTTTCTTGGTTGAGT
The DNA here is from genome assembly GCA_907269105.1 of Volucella inanis. NCBI lineage: Eukaryota > Metazoa > Arthropoda > Insecta > Diptera > Syrphidae > Volucella > Volucella inanis. The sequence continues at coordinate 129,700,724 of OU026157.1, forward strand.
GACTGTTGGGTATGCCTTGATGTTGGAAACTAATGCTAATTATGATGATATTTCACCGCACTGCAAAGTCTATAAGTGTAAATCCATTTTTCGGGTGGTCTATGTTGTCCGACAGTGCCGCCTAAAATGCTCTCCTTGTTGAACATGATATTGAACGATGATCTTAAAGTTTTACTTAGTGCATTACTCATAAACCTGGTTGAGGAGCTCGTGCAGGCAAACTTCAACAAAGCGGTCTTAAGCTTATGCTGATAAGATCATAAATTCTTTCTACAGTCTTTCTCTGGTGGCAAATCAACTTCCCTATAGATGCTGCTTCCGCTCTCATTCATCATATTCATCAAAGTCAGTGTTTTAAGTGAACACCTGTGGTGAAGACTTAAGTTCACGGGATGCTCATACTTCCATGGAGGCTGAGATATACACCTAGCCATCGCTTACCATGTTTCAGTAATAGCAAAGTAAGAATTTTTGTTGAGATCAAAAACACCTAGTCGATCTTAGAGTCAACGCATCCAGTACTTATTTGCAGCTATACTACAGTTCAACCAATTTTATGTTTAGGCCACAGCATGCGGCTCCCACTAGGAGCCTACCTCCTGCAAGTCAGACCCGGACTGAAGTCAGGTGCGGACCGAAATCAGAGAGCCTGTACCATGGCACTTTTCCAGAGGGATTTTCGGTAGTCAATGCCGCTCAACAGGACTCTATGACCGGCGGCTCATAATGTAACTGGTGGCGTTAATCTGAGAGCCATTACGATAAGTTAAGTATTGCTCTGCCCCCGATTAATTATTAGACTACGTCGTTGATGGAGCTGATTCACAGTTTCCATCTTGTTCAAAAACATTGATGTTCGCTTTGTAGCGTTTTAGGGCCTCCGCTAATCTTTCAGCTTCATGAAGATCCGAACCGTTGTATGTTATTCGTTTACTGGGGTCGTGCAAACATATTGAGGCTGCCTGTTGCTTCGAAATATGATCGGGTAGTGAACCCGACGTCTCAAACCACAATTAAGAGGATAGTGCTAGAAGTCCACTATGGAGCTTAAAATGTCACAATATCCCTCTGACATTGACCATCTTGTGAGCTCTCCACCAAAACGTGGGTATGCTTGGACTATACGTATGCACTGAAGGCTCGAGTGTAACATTTTCGTAGTCAGACTCAGCAAAAATTTGTGGTTATCTTCAGCAACTTCGCTTATACAACCTGGGCTTAGGACCGGCCATAGCGATATTTTAACGAAAGACCAATGAGGCTGTCCTGCTGACCTTTTTAAGCGATAAGGAAAAGAATCTCAGCATCAAGCACCCTTAAACTATTTTTATGATCTGTCAATGTCAAAACGTCAGTGAAAGTTTACATTCTTAATCCAATTTTCGGTAGTAATAATCGCCCCACTGTGCCAGTGAGACAACGCAACGGTGGAAGTACCAAAAATATCGCAGCCGTAACTGGCTTAGATCAATATGAGCCAAATCAGTTGTATTCACGTCATCCACAGGGGTTGAGAATCTCTCAGTTACAAGATCAAAATAGCTCAATAATAAAAATCTCGATCTAGATATGATTGCCCAATCCTTTTGAGGTGATTTCGATTTTTGATCAAAGTAACCTCCGGTTAGATGTGTTTTTCATCACAATTAACCAAGCAGCTTAAATGCCGTTGGTGCCTTTGATACCTCAGACTCAAGTAGTCTGAATGGCCTAAAAGCTTTCAAAAACAACAGAGTCATGAGTAAAATGTCTTAGTTATACTGGTACCAAGATTAGCAAGGACTACAGCTCGGACAAAAGGAAGTTAGAATAAATATCGAAAGAAGATCTACCTCTTAGAAAACGAGAAAATCAGCTGACCAAAGTGTGGAAACTCTAAGTGTAAAGCACTCAGATTACAAATACTCCAGAGTACACAAACAACTAGTTTCGTGTGGTTAAGTGATGCCAGAAAATGTTATTTTGATTAAGGAATCTGTCTTTACAATGGCAATTCGTTGTAACTTGCAAACATTTGAAACCAATGTACATCGGTATTTCTCGTTTTTTCCCACCTAATTTCCCTTCGCCCACGCTGTGTACAAACATATTAAAGTTACTCAAATCCCTTGAGCATGTGCACTGCTATGGTACACGTTGGTTAATTTTCTTCTCGAAAAATCTAGCATTTACACCCAAATATATGCATCTGCCTGCTGAATAATCGCTATTCATAAATCGCAGGTCTAGCACTAACACAATTGTATTACTAGAATTAGGATGTCAGTCAATCTTCTTCAAGCGAAGGCTGTCCTCGAAAAATCAAGCATTTACACCCAGATATATGCATCTGACATAGCTGAACTGCTTGCTGAATAATCGCTATCGACAGCGTATTATAAACTGCAGCCTAGGGCTGTCACAATTGATTTACTAGAAATAGGATGTTAGTTCAATCTTCTTCAAGCGTAGGCTATCCTTTTCTCAGTAATGATAAACAGCTTTGATGTAACACGACAGTCACGATTCTCCGAAATATTCTGCACTTAAGCCGCTAAATTGATAGTTGAAGTCTAATTCTTAAGAGTACATCTCTTGTCCCTTCGATGTCTATAAATTATGAACAAAAACTAACAATTCAAACCTTCCAACGTTACCTATAACGAAATTCTAGCTGTCTTTACACAAGTCTTATCTGTTTTCTGCGCATTCCACAAATAAGACTTACCTAAAGATAAATCCGCTGGTCCAGGTGGTACACCGGCCTTCTCTTCTTTCGAAAAAAATGAAAAATCGTCTTTAATAAACCGGTCCTTTCGAAATTCGAATGCTATTCTCAATACTCTTGCAAAATAATTCCACTTGTGTCTCTTCTTTCCAAAGTCTCAGTAAATCCACCATGTATCACCAAAAAGAAAAACCAAAGTCTGCACCAATCTCGTCAAACCAAGATACTCATACTTGGTATTCTAAAGGCTCAGACACTTCAGTCGAAAATGCGCGAATTTGTGATCTATGAATCTCTTCTTCAATGGTTAAGAAATCACTTTTCGGATATCCACAAAATGAAATGCTGGTGTACCACAGGGCTCCATACTTTCACCGGCTCTTCTTAATTTTCAAAAGCGACCTCTTGTGTGCTAATTCTCTTCGAGTATATTCCATTGCTGTTGACAGTACTCTCTGGTTTTCATGTTCGTTCTTGGATACTGATTGTTTGCCTGCTGGGCGGGAACAGCAGCGTATGTCAACCTTATTAAGTTCTGATCTCAACAGCCAAACTAATTTCAGAAACACCAACCGAATGGAATTTAACGCTTCCAAAAGACAATGTGAAATTTAAGCACCTAACTATTTTGGTGTTGTTCTTAATTTATTGAAATTGGAAAATAACTCTCCGAAAAAAACCCACCATAATTTTGTTATTCGTACAACCTGATATTACTTATGAAAAGCACTTGCATTTTCAAAACATTGTCAACGACAATCTACATTAGAATGACCATTTATATATTGTTCCCAAAATGCTAACAAATGCTTAGGTTTCCTCAATCGATGTAAGATATACTTTATCCGCCTTACAATATGAAACATTTATCTAGCCGAAATTGGAGTATAATGGCCACATTTTGTCAGGATTGAAAACCATGCATAAAACTCGTAGGTGATACTTCATATACATTGCAAAGTCTTCTGAAATACCTTGTTCAATCGTTATCTTCACCACCAATTATCTTTAAATAGTCCTATAGCTTTCCGCCTCTTAAAATCTTAAAACCGTAACACCTATGACTGCTCGTCCCACATACTCTAAAATATTGTTGAATACCCTGTCTCGATCGAATTCTCAATATTTCTTATTCATTATAACCAGCTAACATTCCTTCCTCCTCCTTCCTTCTTAATTTAAAATGCCCCACGTTGTTTGCGAATATTCACGCGCTTATCATAAGAATCTAATTGATGGAAATCTCTTACCTACATTCCTTCGAGTGACTGTCTCTATTGTTTCTGTGCGATTAAGTCTACCATATCGAACTTACTCTTAGTTTTTCCTCCCCAATTTTGCACAGTCATTTTCTCATCGGTTTCACATAGTAACACTGTTTCTCAGCTAGATTCGGACCATATCACCTTGATGGTATTTCTTGTCTTATTTGGGATTGCTCCTTGTTAGAATGGCCCAAAGCCTCGCCAATTTTATTTTTGACCTATTGTTGCACTTCAGTATCTTTGTATGGTATATCTTGGTCTTCCTTTTACTAAATCTAACCAACAATCTAATCTATCTTCAACTTTTATTGAAATAAATAGCCTGCCCCTCGATATAAAGAAAATAGGTCTGAAATAACTGCCTTCTGGTATGCCTATGAATGTAACTCATTTACCATGGTAACAGACCTTTATTTTAAAATTTCTCAAAAATTAATACGGAAAGCATTTCCTCATAAATCAGCCCAATTAGACATCCTTGTTAATCTGGGCCAGTATAGAATCTCAGCCTTCGTGAAGCGATAATATCATACAAATCTCTGATCTGTAAACAATCTGTCTATGACCTTTACTTCCAATGCCATCAAATGTTGCAGGAAAACTTGTATCTTTTGAACTCATTAAAAATTCATCGCCAAACCTTTGCTCTTCTCTTGCTCTTGTTTACATTTTGTTTTAATCATATACATCGCCGAAGTACTCCCATGTGCATGTGTATTAAAAATTTACACAATATACGAGTACATCCTGTAAAATATCAACACAACACTTACGAGCAAAACGTCACCACCATCTAATTTGACTGAATTTGTATCTACCTCGCATATATGATACAACCTGAGAAGTCCATTTGTAATTCTATAGCACAACCCAAAACGCGAGCCAAATCTGAATACTTGCCCCTCCCGCTGTAACCCCGACAAAATTTTTATAAATTATTTACGATGTTAATTTTTACTTCGAAATTCTGTTCTAGTACGCGAGTATAATTAAATGCCATGAAATGAAAATTTCACCGCCATTCGGTCTTCGGAGGAGTACGTCATATTCATTCATCTCATCCTTCCATTTCAAACTGAACATACGATTACACATATATGTGTATGGTATATGGGGCAGAAATACGAATGAAGGATACTCGGTAAGACTGGGAAAATCAACAAGAATACGAATAATGAATAACGAACATCGTACATTGTGAAGCAAAAGCAAAGTTTACAACGCTAAGCTGAGCATCCTTCAACAAGTTCATCCTTGTTTTACTACACATCGCACATCCTGTCGACATATAGATACATACATTCCCACTAAGCTACGGGGGTTCTTGTTCTACAAAAAAGAAAAATACAATAAAATACTCGTACACTTACAGATCCACAAGCACACGAAAAAAAAAGGACAGAAATCATGGGATTTTCCTTTTTAATGAACGTTGCCCTTAATAAATGTCAAAAAGGTGTTGAATCGAAAATGAGACAGGTTTTCTAGAATAAGAGGATTTCGCCGATATCTTCAGAATGTGTTTGATGACGAAGGGTGCATGGGTGTGAGGGCATATTAGAAGAAATCCTTCTAAGAGTGGTGGGTTGGGAAAAAAAATCAATGTCGGCAATACAAACCATTTTAAAGTCCAGTGAAGCTTTAAATTCATAATTTAGAGCCATTCGGTCCTGCAATCCTGATTCTTTCTAAGAATCGCCAAGTAAGACCTTCCACCGGGAATACGGTATTGAAGTCGTACAATAGTCAAAAAGAGCTAATTATAAATTGGGGTATTGAAAAGATTTATAGATTTCATCAGAGATATGAACAAATTAAAAAGACTGAAAGCTTGTGATCCAACAAAAATTTAACTGAAACCTGGCTAATAAAGAAGAACATCGTGTTACCCAAAGATATATGCTCTTTTGAGTGATATATTCTACATCCGCACTTACCAATTAACTTACTTGTGTAACATAATATCGCGCTACAGGACAAAGCTACGCCTCAACTAACATGCCTCTCCATCCAGGCCTTTTGTTTGCTAGATGCTTTCAGTTTCGCACATTAGGTTGATAGGTGTACTTAGATAAAGGGTAGTGGTGCGATGCCATAAGTACACAAGCGTTCTCACTTAGTCTCTCACTACCAACTCCTGGTGGGTGCCTAGTACTTCGACTGTAGATTGGGAAACCAACCCCATTGGAAAGTTGTTGATGGCAGCGGACGAATGTATTTCACGTCTTTTTTTTTGTTTCAGGCGACAGCAGACGAAATCTCCAGATGGAATTAATAATGGCGTCTACAGTTTGAATTAGGCCGCACTACTAATGCGTTGCTTCGACATATCCGGATACCAGGTTTATAGGGATCTCCAATACTTACTAAGCTAGGATGTTGGGTCAACGACAACGCTCACAACACAAAATAAGTCACTAGCACCGAAATATCCGGCCTGCTGTTCTAAGGTCAAAACAAAGGCCTGGCCGTCTAGTTTGGGGGTTGTGCCATAGGGAGAACTTAGTTATGAGAAGGACACAACCAACACAACCAACATAATGAATCTCCCCAAATGGCAACTAGACCCGGAACAGTTTACATCCCATGTGCCACTCAAAAGCTTAAATCTGTCCTCACACAGTAGAAGAAAGTAGAAAATTGTGCTAAAGTCGGAAAGGAAAACATCTTTGGTTAGTTGGTAAGCACACAATCCACGAAAGGACTACAGACAACGGCTACCGACTAATAGATTTTGCAGCAGCTCATAATACGGTGACAAATAGCACTATGTTTCCAAATTTAAAGATACACACAGCAACCTGGCGCTCTCCAGATGGTCGAGCCGCCAACCAAATCGAACATGTGCTAATCGATGCGAAGCACGCATCCAAGATCCTATATATTCCGATGGGCAAACGTCGGCTCTGACCATTTTCTTTTTACGGCCAAATTAACAGCTCGAGTGTCCATCGACCACAAGATGCGAATTGGCCAGAATAAGAAATTCGACGTTGGATGCCTAAGCATACCTGGAATAGCCATAGGCTACAGAGAGTGACAGAGTGAAAAACTCCCCACTGTGCAGTCACTTATGTACCACCAATGCCACCAATGAGTGGTGACAAATTATTAAGGAGGTAGCCAAAAGCACTGTAGGGTACCAGCCATACCAGAGAAAGAGCTCGTGATGAATGCGTTTACCGAAAAAACCTGACAAAAGATGCACATAAGAAAACTTTGCAGCGCAAAACAAGGGCAGAAGGAGAGAGAAAAAGATGATCCTATGTTTTTCAAGAACTATCGAGGCATATCCTTGCTTAATGTCGCATATAAGATCCTAAACAACGTACTGTGTGAATGTCTCAAACCATTCTACAACACACTAATTGTCAAATTTTATAGGTCAAATTTTCACACTGAGACAAATCTTAGAAAAGACTAAAGAATCGACTTCAAAGCCACAGATGTTAGTGCTTATCGTCAGGAGCACTATACGGCAAAACTGATCCAGATGTGTCGCGTGGCAATGGAAAACACAATGTAAATGCAATGTAGCATTTATTTGATTTCGGCAAGAAGATGCGCTATAATGTGACTTCTTCAATCTCGTTCTGGAGCAGGTCGTATGTTGGGCAGTGAACGGCCCTATCTTCAACAAGTCCTTTCAGCCACTAGAATATGCGAACAATATTGACTTTATCGGTCTTTCTCAGAATGCTGTGATAGAGGATTTCACGGCGATTGAAGAACAGGTGAAATTAGTTGACCTTGAAGTAAACAACAACAACACTAAGTACATGATATCAGCAAACAAACTAGCATCTGTCCACCGCCTAGGGCAAAACGTCACCTACCTCATAGTGATCCGACAAAGAATTACCCTAAGAAACCGTTGCTACTTCGGTCTGGCAAAACAATTGGGTTCAAAACCCCTAAGTCGAAGGATGAAAAGTATGCTTTACAAAACCCTTATACTGCCAATTCTGCTATATGGCGTCGAGTGCTGGACGATAAGCAGGGAGGAAGAACTGATACTGGGCTCCTTCGAAAGAAAAATTCGAATGGAGAAGATAAAACCGAGGACTCTATAAGATGTACCAAGATGTGGATGTAGTACAAAAAGCCAAAATACGTCGAATACATTGACTGACATTTACATGAAGCGAATGGACAACAATGCTCCAGACCGAACCTACGTCTTAAAAACTAAGCCATAAGTGGAAGCAGCGTGCTCGGGATCGCAGAGGATGGAAGACTGAAGAAGATTCTTCCGGGTCGGAAGCCCATTAACTAAGAAAGGTTGATAGATGTCCCTCCCCAATTACGCGCACCATCTGAGGTGGTCTCTTTATCTGCTACATTTTCCCTGGGTAATGGATTCGAAAAATTTCCGAGTTACAGCACTGGTATTGGTCCGCTGAATATTCCGGCAGATTTCGCCAGTCAATGTCTTTGCATAGCTCAAACGATTCTTGACCGTACATCTGGACGCCATTTCAGAAAAAAAGCCATGGCCTTATTCAAGTAGTCGACTCAATTCTAGCTCGTTAGGCAAGGGGTCTCTGATGTCTTTCTAGTCATATCGCCACTAGTCTTCTGGGACTAATTCTGACAGCATAGGACTTCTCTTAAATTTTCGAGAGACTCGAAGAAAAAATCTCTTTAGTCATCTTCGGTCTTCTTTACTGTCTAAGGTAGCGCTATGGTTCAGGGTGAACCTGGGTCTCAATTACAATACCAAGTCTTTTAAGTGAGTCCGTCCTTTACCTAACTGCCTGCAGTTGCGCACTCCAAGTCGGTTGAGGTCCGCTTTTACTTGTGTGAGCCACCTAAAGAGAGGTCTTCCTCTACTGCGTTGTCCTCCAGGTTAGTCTAAAAGATTCTGCGGTCCGGAGTATTCGTGTTAATTCGCTCTACATGTCCTAGCAATCTCTGTCGACTAATGCGCAGTTTTCTACTAGGTCGATGTTGCTGTAAAGTTCGTCATTGAATCTTCTTCTTCAAAGCCCGTCAACACAAACGGGACCGAATATTCTGTTTTCTCGAAACGCCTAAGGGTACTTTCACCCGCTTTCGATATGGTACATGCTTCTACGCCGTAAGGTAGGACTGGGATGATCAATACTTTATATACATAGAATCTCCTTAGATTTTCGGGATAGGGCCTTAAGAGTCAATTGCCTTCTTAGTCCATAGAAACTTACGATTGGCAAGAGAGATGCTTCGTTTTATTTCCGCTGAGGTATTGGCTGGTACAATTTATAACAGAGCCAAGGTAAACAAAGTCCTTTATTTTCATGTTATGTGCCCCTTCTAGTTGACAGCATTACTTGGTTTTGCCCTCATTTACCGCTAAACCCATTTTGGCAGCTTCCATTTTAATACTTGCCAACGAACCGGTGACAGACGATGAACTCTCCCAATAACGACGATATCATCGTCGTGCGCTAGTAGTTCAACAGACTTTTGATGAAGATTGTGCCCCCAGACATCCGTATTTTGGGATATCCATGGAATAATTTTCATCGACCATCTTCAAAAGGGGCAGACTATCAACAGCGACTATTACATTGCGTTGTTGGAGCGTTTGAAGGACGAAATCGCAGAAAAACGGCCCCATTTGAAGAAAAAGAAAGTGCTGTTTCATCAAGACAATGCACCGTGTCACAAGTCGATGAAAACGATGGCAAAATTGAATTAATTCGGCTACGAATTGCTTCCCCACCCACCGTATTCTCCAGATTTGACTCCAGCAACTATTTCCTGTTCGCAGACCTCAAAAGAATGCTCGCCCGAAAGAGATTTAAGACCGACGAAGAAGTAATCGCCAAAACAAATCCTGAGGCTAAACCGAAATCGTACTACAAAACTTGTATCGAAAGATTAAAAAATCGTTTCAATCAGTGTATCGCCCTCGATGGCAACTATATTGATAAATAAAGTTGAATTTTGCAAAAATTTTGTGTTTTATTGTAGTATAAAACGGCACTGACTTTTCAAAACATGTGTTACATACCTCGCCTCTATAATGCTGGCATATGTGACCTTAAAATCGATGAAAAGATGGTGTGCATCGGTTTGGACTTTTTGAATTTAGTCCAGAATCTGACGGATCCTCATCCGGATTCCAGGTTGTTGACGAAAGGTAGCAGATATTTACATAATATGGTAGATCTTGAATGCGATTTTAACGAGACATGTGCCTCTACGTTTGGCGCAGTTGACGGGGTCTCCGTTTTTGTAGATCGGAAAAATTATACTGAGATTGCATTCTTCAGAAATGAGTATCTCGGCTGGTAAGCCGTCAATTACAGCTGCTTTGTTGGACTCAAGCTTAGATATAGGCATCCTTTGGTTAGGTGGGCGAACGTTTTGACTATCACCATCTAAGTTGAATAGTCTATTCTGCCTGACGGTGGAATATTGAGCTTCGTCGGTGTTATGAAGTCCGCAGAAAATTTTTTTCATATGGTGACTCTACTGTAAGGTTTGCTTCTTCATATCTACGGGCTCCTGTTCTGGTCTTTTTGCCTTGACACGTTCTTTTTACCTCTTGAGCAGGTCCGTGTTCAGTTGGTTGTTATGTTATGTTCAGGAACTTCCTCCTTCTTCCTTAATCTGGCCTTGGTACTAGCTATAATGGAGTTACTTAATTCTTATAAAATAAAAGAACGTGTATCGGTGCAACATTTTAGGAACTTATTTCAATTTCAGCATGCAAGACAACTTTTGGAAACTCTTATGCTTAGCTCGACTCTGCCTAGAGCAAGAATGTAAATTTTTCCACCGCTGAGGCCACACAATGACGCCTCAACTTAGTAGCCTCCTCCGTCAAGATCACATCCTCCTTATTTCACTCGCAGACAATGCCACAAAAAATCAAGAAATATTCCATCTCGGATTCTAAAGACAGTATATACTTGTACACATCCTTGGCAGTGCTCTTGAATTGATCGATTCTGCTTTCAGTTTTGTCGTCGGCAGTCATTTATCGACATGATTTTGTATCGCACTTCTAATCCAATGACACATAGGACATCCAACACTAGCAAAGTCCGACCAAACTAAAATAAGAAAATAAAAAATGTGCTCGACTACTTCGATTTATTTTTCATTTTCGAAATTTCATTGACATTAATTCGCTTTCTATCTAAATGTTAAAATGTGCTTAGTGTTTATTGTAAGCTGCAGATACATATACGTACTATTTATCTAAAAATACCCATTAAATAAATTTTTAGGAAAAAATTCAGTCAGAAAGAAATACCGACAACAAGATCTGATTTGACAGACTACTGTCAGTCGTGAATGTTCTGTGTTTTGTATGTTGTTCGATCTGCTGACTTTTTGTCTTGTGTATGTTTGTATTTGTTTGACAGTCAAACTGTCGCTTCACTTTGGCATTTAAAAGAACAGCATTGACCTTGAGATACAGTGCCAGTGGCACGAAACCATAGAATAGTGGGAGGGAGAGTGCTTCTGACTTTAGCAGACGACATCACATCCGTTCGCAAACTATTCGTACAACATGGTTCGTTAAAATTGTGTTTTTCAACAAATTAAATTTGTTCTTTAATTTCGAATTTTGTTTTTAGTATTTTGCGCCTAATTAGACCGGGGCTGAGCATTAAGGTGATTCTTAACATTTGGTCAGAGGTAGGACGTGTATGCACTGCTGTTGTTAGTGTTCCATGTTTCAATATTGAACTGTCACCGTGATGGGGCAGGAGAGGTTCATTTAAATTTGTCCTCTTTTATTTTGTGCATTTATGAATTAAATATTTATTTTTGAATTAATTAATGGGCAATTTATTGGAATTGTTGTTGATTTAAAAGAAATCTTCTGCAGTGAGGACATCGCTCAACACCATTTCATGTAAATATCTGACGGGGATACATTTTGTCTTTTTTTTTTCAAAAGCACGAGCTTACATAAAGGGGTTTGGAAACGATTGCCAAATGAAGAACATCACCAAAGATGATGTCTATAATAAATAAAAGTGTGGTTATACGTAAAATTTTAGAAGAAGCGACAGGGTATTAAACAAGAATGCCAGTACTAGTTTCCGTGCATAATAAGGTTGTTGAAACCACTTTTGACTAAAAACCAATCACACTTATCAGCCGAGCAATCGATGATGATAGTAGGCTTACAGCATGCCCTGGTGGACGTAAATATATAAGGCCATTCAATAAGAATCCATTAGTACCCTTGCTAGTCACTCAACTCAAACAGAGTGACAATATCTTCTGCTTTTTGACAGCTTCGTGGCCGAGCACAGAAATTTAAAGATTTTCTAAACACTACAGCATCTGGTATACTTCTTTCATAGAATATTTGAATTAGACGTGGATTTCTCGCTTTTGAGAACTTTTAGATCTTTTCCCTAAAGTTTCTATAAGAAGTCACTGTAAATCTGCGTTCTACTACCGAATAAGGGATCTGCTTGATAAAGACATCATTCAGGCTTAGAACAACTCTTTTTACCTTTTGTTTTGTTTTGAGTTTAGAGAGATCAGTAAAAGTCTTATTAATTTCCTTCTCAAAGCGTATACATTTGGTTCTCTGTGGATTCCTCCTCTTTAATAAGGTTGAGACCTCGTATCCGACTCTAAATTCTATGTATAAATGGCCTGACATGGAAACCTATGATAGCACTTTTCAGCTGGCAATTTCCTAAGCATACCTATTGGATAGTGTTAGCTCGATTACTCGCAGTCTTTGTTTCATAAAAAATTTGGCTAGGAGCCAACCTTGTTGACAACCAGCTTAGACGATAGTATAAACTCCAGGAGATGATTGTCTCTTCTTTTGTATTTGCTACTGCAGCAAAACCTATTCGAAGCATTACCACATCAGTATATGTTTAATACCATCGTCATCGTGGTTGTAATGCTTAACAGCGCATGTGAGTAAGTAAGCGACGTCACTTCACAATTAGCAGGCAGCAATTGGTGAACAGTTTGCACTTTGTAGGGGAACATCTTAAGGTCCTTCACCAAAATTCAACGCAACGAACGTCTACTGATGCCAAATTGTGTGCATCGTTGTCTCGTCGATGTTTGTAGACTTTCTCGGACGTTCTAGGTCACAGCATTGATGTTCTCACTCGAATTAGCAACACGGGGCCGGATACTTCTTGCGACATCTCTAGTGAACGCAATTTGCATGGAACGCTCAGCCAAACGCTTAATTTTTCGCGCACATGGTGCAGGATGACAAGGAAAACGATGACGAAATTCACGCAGACCAGATATTAGTCAGTAGTAAGAATAGTTTCACCGTCTTCAGGTGTGTATGGCTCGCTTCATTGTTTTTGCCCCAGTCGTACTTTTGCCCCACCTTGTATATAAAAACGACTGCCATCACGATGTCTTAGAGATCTGGATAAGGAGCTTGGATCAAATAATGGATCATGACAACAATGGTGTGGCTTAGTTTTTAGACAACACACCAAACGATGACTAAGACTTGCCCAATTTAACTAATTCAATTCCAGAACGAAGACCTTCCTATTTTATCTTGGTTCTGTTCTTTTTTCTTGGTTTAACTTTAATTCGTTTTTGTGTCCTTTAGTCACCAGTCATTTTTAAATGAATTTTGCTAGGTATGCTTATAATCGCTCTCATACCGCCTGTTTTTCTTATCCTTTGGGCGTCAGTTGCTTCTAGTAAAAACCAAGTTTGCTGAGGTCCCTTCCCACTTGAGCGCGCAACCTAAGGCGAGGTATTTCCTTACATCGTTGTGCCTCCAGTATGAAGATACTCTCTTACTATGTCTCTACGGCTGTGTCGATCTTTGAATTTATAGCTGGGCACAGGTAGAAAAAGCCTCTTAATACCTCAAAGTCATAATTTTCCATTGTTTTATGCTATTTTGAGGGTCCTTTTTGTTAATCAAACGCTTCCGTGATTCTTTTTTTTCTCTTTTTTTTTTTTTGAGAAGTCGATCACCCTTCTGTAACGCCTTGTAAACCTTTTGTTTCATAGAATACACTTGCCAAGACTCTTTGTCAGTCTGCGGCTTTCGTGGTGACGTCTCTGGGCTTCTCTTCTTGATGCTTCTTTAGGCTGCATATGACTGCTCGAAAGATTTTGAGTCAGAAATTTTCCTTGATATTTCAGTGCCTTCTTTGCTTCTTATCTATTACAACTCAGTGGTAACAGTCAATGTTGGCTTCTCGGAATGTTCAAATGTTTAAAAAATTGGATCTGTTTCTTACATAGTTCGATATAACATCAACCGGGTTGAAGGTTTTTGCAACAGGGGACTGCCAAGTCGTGGATGTTGAGGTATCGGAAATGTTTGCTAACTATAACGACGTTTCGCCTTTCCACAAAGTCTATTAGTTGGGTCTATTTTTGAAGCGGACCTCGCCAAATATACACTTCTTTCTGACCCAGGCCTTTAGATCACCAAGAAAGTTATCCTTTTTCTCGGTGAGTGGTAAACGAACATCAGACTTACTATATGCAAGCAGATTTAGACTTGATGCAGATTGTAATCAGAGGTTCGTTCAGATGGTTGAAACTTTCTTGCCTAAGCCTTCCTTGGGTGACGAATACATATCCGTATAGGAGCTTCTTCCTTTCTCTACAAAAATCACGATATCACACTTGAGAATAATAAAGATAATAAATACTTAACTGCATGTGGACTATCAGAGCGTTGTTTGTTTTCGGTTTTCTAGGATCGTGATATCCTAGATATCCTAGATATCCATATCCTAGGATATGGTGATTTTAACTGTAACTTATTTGGCGCTTCTAAGTCTGCTGACCTATCTGACTTCGTGATGTCGCTAAGACTCTTTCGCGGTAAATAAAACCTTAACCACTCATCCCAGCTTGATCTCTTCTTTACAAGTACCTTAGACAAAACACTCCTCTATAACCAACTTCCTGCCCCAGGTTTTTCAAAGCATGAAGTACTGTATCTAACTGTATCTAATATTGATTGCGTTCGTCTTCTGCAAAATCTGCGGAGTTCTAACTTGAACAAAAACTTGTACACGTCTTCTGTGAACGACCAAGTAGTTTTTTTTTTTCAAGGAATTTTGAATAGGCTCTTTGACATACATGTGAAAGTAAAAACCAAAAAGATGCAACTTAATTCCCCATCTTGGATGACCCACACTATTTTAAAGCTAAGGATGAAGATTTCGTCTTTTATGGTTGGAAGCGATACAAATTGGTGAGACTACAAGATATGTATCGATAACTTCGAAATAAGGAAAGAGTACGTTTTTATAAACACAAACTTGATATATCTGGCGTAGGGAAATATCTTTGGAAAAATCAGCGACAAATAGAAGTTGGCAAACAAGAGCATAAGCTTCAAGATGACTTAGATTGCAATGCACTCAACTAAACATTTACATCATGCCCCTTGTCCAATTCTACTGTTGTTAGTTTGGCGTTTAAGGAATCCATTGGCGGCAGCAGAAACTCAGAAAGTTTTTCTTTTCTCAGTGTCTCAGATTTTGTTGTCGTGGAGGCGGTATTGTCAGTGAAGTCAAATGCAACTGAGTTAGATGGGATACATCCTAAATTTTTTAAACAATCATTCTGCCATATATAACATAAATTGTCAATACCATTTTAACTACTTCTATGTATCAAAGATTATACAGAGGATATCTGAATACAGACCAATCGCAATTCTGCCTTACCTTTCTAAGATATTTGAGAAAGCTCTTCTTGCACATTTGATCCAACAACTCGCAGAACATCAGCTTAACTCGTGTCAATCAGGTCTTAGAAGTAGGCAAAGCTGTAAAATTCTCTTATTTATCCTTGACGATATTCTAAATGGTCTCGATCGAAATAAACTTACCATTTTAACCCTTCTCGATTTCTCAAAAGCTTTCGATACGATAAACCACGCACTCTTGTGTTCTCTTGTTAATTTTTCTACTCCATCGGCAAAATTGGTATATTCATACCTAACTGGTAGACAACAATCCGTAGTCGTTGAATATTGAGAATCTGAAATGTTATCGATGACAAATGGTGTACCGCAAGGGTCTATACTCGGGCCAATTCTTTTTTTCAATATACGTGAACGAGCAAAGTACGCAGTCCATAAAGCATATGTTTCAATTAGTGAAACATAAAAAAGCATATGTCAGTGAATTAGTGAAAATGGAGAAAATTGGTCATCGTTATGTGATACAACACTTTTATTTGAAAGGCCTCAGCCCAACCAATATTAAAGCTGAACTGGATTCTAGTCTGGGTGAGTCTGCACCTTCGTTTACAACAGTAAAATTTTGGGTTCCTGAGCTTAAACGAGGCCGTACGAACTGCCAAGTCGAGCATCGCAGTGGTCGATCAAATGAGATGACGTCTGCAGAAATGTTGAAGAAAATCCACAAAGCGATACTGGATGATCGTCGACTGAAAGTACGCGAGCTAGCAGACATTGTAGGCATTTGAAAAGTGCGGTACATCGTATATAATTTGAAAATTTGGACATGAGAAAGCTGTGTGCAAGATGGGTGCTACAACAATATTGTACGATAAATATATGTATAACCTGCGTAGATACGACCATGTTTCGTCGTATGCCAGACAATCTTTGATGTTCCTTTGAAAATGTACTGCAATACTTCTCATTGACTTGTATTTACGACATTATTCAAACACAACAACCACACTATCTTTAAAGTAAGCTGAGGTTTCCTGTATTGCAGCGAACCTTTGTACTAATCCAGCCAACGTACTGCTGTTTAACATCAGAACGCTAGTTCTTAGTTCACGCCACTCGCTTATGGAACTGAGAGGGATAAGAAACGCAAGGCACTTCAAAAAACAACTCCTTACACAAATGGCCAAATATTTAGCCTCTGAAATCTGTAATATCCTTCGCTGAGACAGTACATTTAAATGCCATTCGTGAACTTCAAGACGTCAGTGCTACCATCACATTGTCTCCTATCGACGGTTTACAGGACTTTGCTCCTATTTAACCACGGCAATGCCAAAAGATTCCTGCATGTTCTTAGTTTCAACATCAGCACACTCGTTCTACTTTTACTTTTTTGAAGCAGAGCAATACAGAAGGTGCACAAACGTCCACTGCAGGGAATTCAGGAAATTGTTAGTGTTGTGTTAAATAAATAAGTTTAGCCTCAGTCTTCTAATGAATTCGTCTTTTGTTTAAATCATCTTGGTCGGAAGTAAATATTTAAACACCGCCTAGGCAAATCTACAGAAGAAGAGCTCTCTTTGGAATGCTACACAAGAATTCTACCTTCAACTCATCAGGACGCTTCTACCTTAACAAATGTAACCATCACGACACACATAATAGATTAACAAATTCACGAGAATTCGCTGTCTGTCTGTCATTTGCACGAATACCACAGCTACAAGGCTACAATGGAAACCTCCCAGACAGTGTTGCCTTTGAATGGACATCATAATATCACCATGTACCATGACAATGTCTAATTGGTGTGGCTATTCATCGCGTGCGCTATTCTCTTCCTTTATTCTTCCCTTCTCATCATCTGCTCAGAACTTCCGACAGACATTTTCCATTTAAATATTCATTTTTAACGCAAACAGATTTAATGTCTTTATTCATTTTTTTTTTTTTTTTCGACCCCTAGCTACTGACTCCTTGTTAGTCCCAAGATCCTGTCGCAGCGGTAGTAGAATAGGAATATGTACTCGCACTCGTGTCATGTTTAAATTGTAATGTCAAATGTTGACATTTGCATCCTGATTACGGGTGTGTATGCAAAAGAATCTCTGTATATGAACTGAGAGTTGAAAATTTGCATTTGACAGCAATTAGACCCAGCTAATTGCGTGTGCCTAAGTCAGTTAAATGGGCCAACGGCAATCCTTAAGTTCTTGTCGTCATTTTTTCAACTTCCCCTTTAGTTAGATAGCCTAGGCTGCAGGCAACATTGAATTAATTCTCATCACTTAATTTTGTACGTGAAGAATTAATTTCCAACAAGGCAAACGTTTAAAGAGGATCTCTTAGCATAAGAGCCCCGGCCCCGAACTCTTTAACATAATCTAGTCAGAAGGAGGAAGATCCTTGAAATGAGAAAGTGAAGATGGAAAAAAATCGCTAAATTTTTAGAGAAGATAGTGACAACAGCAGCATCACCACCACTACCTAGCTCTAATGAAAATTCCAACTCTGAGGACAGTCTTACAATGAATAATTAATAAGGACTCTGTGTCACGTCCTTTTTAGTACAAGCTATCTTCTTCTTCTTATTTTCTTACTTCCCAAGGATGTGTTCCTCACCAAAGTACAACGTTAAACTGAAAGATTTTTGTTTTTTTTTTCTGAGAAAAAAAAAATTGTGTGAAGGATAACACGGAGCCGAGTTTGAGGTGTGAAGGAGTTTTTGGAGCTACAAAAAAGGCGATAAAAACGCCTTCACAGTCGAAGTAAGATGAATGCCTGCCACATTGTAGGAGGATACTGCTTTCACCAAAAATAAAACACACACACACACGGAGCCTGGTTACAATTTTCTTTCAAAGAAGACTGGGTAGGGTTTCGAAAAAGATATTTTCAGCTATTAAACGAAAGGCGATTCTTCTTCTTTCTCTGCACCGATGAAAAGAAAGTTTCTAATTTTTTTTTCTAACAGGGTCCTTGAAGGACAAAAATTTCTAAGTAAATAGTTTTAAATGGTGTGCGGTCTACTCGTATTCGTAGGCCAGTTTAGAAATTTAATGGGCAGTGAGTGTTCCTTAAAGATTAGGGAGCCACTTTAAGGATGTTGAATTGGAGAAAAGTTGTTCGATTGGAACAGATGTACTTTACTGATGACAGGCTACATTTTCAATCAAACCAATCTAGTTCTATGCAAGCTGACTTAGCATTTAGTGGTTTAGAGGAAATTCTCTCCTTTAAAGACGTCCTTAAGCAAATATGTTTTTCTTCATTGGCCCCGTTATCGACGGAATCCATCAAAAAGTTCTCATTTACTTCTGGCCTTTCATTTTAAACGTTGCCGGAAGATTATCGAATTCACTAACGAACAACGCTACACCAATACGAAAATGTCGAATTTGAAGCATTCTGATGATGATAAGAAGGAGTCTATCTATGGATGGCTGTCTCTGTATCTGATCCCATCGTAACAGCAGCCTAAGTGTCTGGATCAACCTTGTACAAGTTGGAGCTTGCCGTTTGCTTCAGGTGAAATAATTTGTCTCATGGCAACCTTTCAAGTCCATCGCTGTCGAAAGTCTAGTGTTGCTGTACTGGCAAGCCACTTTTAATTGACAATATTTTCGGCGCTATCCGAAGTCCATTAAATGACAGTGACTCATGAACATCATTAACATTTCATTAGACCATGCAACAGGGGTACAGGTCCAGCTGGCCACTACAGTATCGAGGATATTTTCTTCGAAAACTGAATTCGATATCATCATCTACGTCACTTGCCGATAACGTGGTATAGAAACGCTTAAGGTACTTCGTGAATTCGTCAGCTGGTAGTTAAAATTGAGAGTGTCGCCCAATCAATCATGAAACCATACAGTTCTTGCTGCCAACACATCCAACATGCCTGTCACTGCTTTCATCTACACTGGTAACACTTTGTCCAAATACTTAGATTAAATTGGTTACAACGTTTCCTTGATGGCTTATTCTACAGTACATACGATTGCTACGAACGTAACAGTCGAAGCAAGTGCTTGGTTAATCCAGAATGTGAGAGTTTCGTTTCTGTTGTCTACGATGTATCACAACCTGATAGTGATTTGCCAGATCCTGTGACCTTTTGTGTTTTACAAGTGTTGTGAGCTCTACTAAATAAGAAACTCCCAACGCAAACATTTTTCATCGATAAATTGGCTCATTTCATGCACTAAATAAATGCATGCCTTAGATGTTTTCTATGACAAGATCATTGTTGAATTTGTGTAACTTAGAACCAAGATCAAGGAAGTTCTACAAGAGAAAGCGGATCTTTAAAAAATTGTACAACTCACTGATAAGTCCGAGGCCTATAACAACAATCTCGGTGGTATTAAACGGCTCAAGGACGATTTTTTCTAACAGAATTCTTATTCTTCATATGATCGTATCTGTCCATTCTATATGACATCCGTATATGCTGATGAACATCATTATCTTCATCGGTATGGTAAGTCTTCGCAGGAGTCGCTCCTATGGTGTCATCTCTGATGTGGATTTCTACTCCGAGGTAGAGAAGCTTATAACCATTTCGAATTTACTATTGTTAGCAGTGGCGTGGCACTTTGTCCTATGCGGTGGGGAGACACTTCTTTGTTTGTTGACCACATACAATTGGTTTTGAACTCATTAGCTTCAAGGTGAACTAGTTTCGCCTGTTTTTCAATTACCGTAAAAGTCTCTCTGATGGCCCGCTGATGGCCCGACCAAGGATTCTATGTCGTTTAGGTACCCCAGCAGCGCAGTTGTATTAATTGTACCGGGATCACGAATTCTGCCATTGGCCTGTAGCACTAAAGATGGTATGCAGCTTTTGCAGGTGAGTTCCCACTTGAAATTTGCAGAACTTACCTCCGACACGGAAGCCACTCTAGTACGATCCGAATAGTGTGTTAAAAGCGGGCTTAAGAAATGATCACAATGCGTTGAATAGGATGTTGTATGTGATATTATGTAGAGATATGCCTCGATAGTTCTCAAAAAAAAAAAAAAAACATAGGACCAGCTTTCTTGAAGATGGGGCATAAAGATCTGATAGTGCAATTATCGGGCATGCTTTCATTCACTCACACCTGATTAATAATTTGAGTTGTGTCCAAAACCAAAACTGGTTAACTATCAGAACCAGCTGACTTGTTGCACTTCAGTTTTTTTTTATAGCTGAGCCAACCGTTCCTATACTGAGATAAGGAATAGCTTCTTCATTGACTTAAACGATCTTCTTTTGATAGCTTAAACACATCTACTATTCCCTGCTCTTTTGGGACAAGGTTTCATTCACTGTTTTGAGAAGTATGCGTTCCGGGCTTAAAGACAGATGCCAGTTGTTAGTTCTTATCTCGAAACTTCTCAGGGTCTAATACTTTCAGCAGTGTCTTGTCTATCAACAAATAGTCTACAGCCTATTCTGCCGACCAAATTACAGCACGCTCTCCACGTAATAATCGGAAAATTTATACACTACGAAAAATATAACCTAGCCTCCTTCCTAGACATAGAGGAAGCCTTTTATAATGTACAAACTGAGGCTATTCACAAATCTTTGATCGAGCTGTACATAGAAGCATTTATTAGTGAATGGATAGTTTCTATGCTCAAAACAAGAATTATTCAGGCAGCACTAGGTAACAGTCACTTAGCCAAATTCGAGTATACAGGAACGACGCAAGACAACGTTATTTCTCCTCAACTCTGACTAATGGTTATGATCAAAATGCTTGAAAGACTAGGCAAAGAAGCGGTCAAAGTGGTCTCGTATGCAGACGACGTGGTGATACAAGTGTCAGGGAAGTGTCCCTCCGTTATACGTGAAATAATGGAGGCTGCTCTAGACAAGACCGCAAGTTGTGGGATTGGCGTCAACCCCATTAAATCTGAACTGATGCTATGCACTACCAAAATCAAAATACCTGATTATACCCTTCGCTGCTTTAGGGGCCAACCGCTGACGCTAAGTACCTGGGTATCAAGCTTGAATCAAAACCTGACTGGAATCAAAATGAATACAGAGAAAGTAAGACATGTGTGACCTTCTATGCACCCAGCAAAACCTTTGGAAAGAAGTGGCGATTTTAACCAAAAATGTCCTTGTGGATGTACACAACCGCAGTACATCCAATTCTCATTTACGGGTCACTAGTATGTGAAGGGAAGGCTACAACCTCATAAAACTAAAAAGGCTTCAAAGAACAGCCAGTATAGGCACCAAGAACGCATTAAGGTCGTCCCTAATGGCACTCCTACATCTTTTGCTTCTCGACCAACATTAAAAAAAAAGTACCGCGCTATACAGTGCTATGATATGATGGTGTTATTGCCAAAAGACATGGTCACATTCCAACCGACTACATCACACCCAAACTTAACTTTAAGGGAAACTTGAAGAAAGACGAAGTTGTAAAGGTCTTCTCTACAACCCTGGGTAAACGAAAATGAATATTTGATCTGGAAATAGCCGGCATTAGCAAAAGCCAGACTGATTGCCCTAAACCAGCCATACTTCGACGACCTTAATGATATCACAAATAAAGGGATACGAGATGTTCGTTTTCTTAATTCCACTGGCCGAATCTAGGCATCGACCGTCCCACATCCTCAACAACACAAAGCATCAACCAGGTCAATCGAGTCGTGGTAACAAAACGTTTATCCTAGTGCTACTTGGGTTCATGTAGCCACCTTAATCAGCTTAACATTCAGAAACGTTTGAAAACCTTTATTTGATCTGGTTACCTTTTTTGAAAGCCATTTTATAAATCGTGTTTATGATATACTATGTTATCAATGGAAGCCCTAACCGAAGATGCAAATATGACTTGAGATACAAATATAACTCAGTGAACACAGTTTTTGATGTCTCTGCTAGAAAGATGTATACAAGTTTCCGTAGTAAAGGTTCTGGTAGTCTACACAAGCATCAGCGCCACATCCTTGATCGGTTCTGAGACTATCGGAGAAAATCAAACTGAAGCCTGCAAGCCATCTTCTCAACATAATTCTCGGTGTCGAATAGTATCTAAAGACTCTTGTTACCAAGAAAAACCTTCACAGATTCGCTGTACTCTACACCCCAATATCGACCACAAGAACGGCAAAAACATAGTCCAAACTGAATTATAATTTGAAAAGTCGTTTGGTTTTGAATTATTAAAAGGCCAAGTTTCTGTTGTAAGCAAACTAACACGGACAAAACCAGTCAGACGCAGATAGATGAAATGCAAATCATTGCGAAGGACTATAAATAAACTTTTACTTAGCACCGGAACTAGTTTTTGTAAATCCTTAACACTCGACGAAACTGAAAACTCAAATGAAAATTCGCCTGATGAAAATATTACGCATACGCCCCAGTGCAATTTATTTTAGCCAACCCAACTTTAAGAGAGGGACTCTGCGTCATAGATGCTTCCAAGTTCCCCCCTCGTCATCCCAGAAAACAAAAGTTTCCTTTGGATAACCCAGAAATACCTGCTTGTGCTTCACTTGCACGCCAAAGCAGCAAATATTTTCAATTGAATTTGAGAAAACACAGAAACAGCAACAGGAGCGCAGAGCCTCTGAGAAATGAATGAATCGAAAACAGTTCCACCTCCGACTGCTCCTACTTCTCTGAATAAAATTCACAAAGTTTTATAAAAAAAAAAAAGTAAATAAATAAAGATCTGGCATTTTATAAATATTTTAAATAGCTTTGTATGTACCTATGTTCGGGATGCATGAGGGATATGTTTGGGGTTCTGTTTGTGACTCATAGAGTTAAACAGAAACAAACAGAATCAGTGCAGTGAACTGCATAGATTTTTCTGTAATTTTTTTTTTTTTTTAATTAAAACCAAACAATCTCGACAGCTCACAGAACTTGTATTCAACAAATCACGCAGACACATCAGAGTTGCCATAGAAAACGAGCGGCGAAGGCATGATTAAACAACAATACCGGGGCGCTAACCGCCTTTAGCTAAGAGTTTCTGACTGTACATGGTGTATAATACATACCAAGTACTACCGCATCTGATGGATCTCATAGGATTCTTACACTTAGTTCTGGTTCTGGGTTGGGTGCACGAGTGCATGGGCTACATCATCATCATCATCGTCGTCGTCGTCCCCGTACGTACATGTGACGCCTGTGACCTCAAAAAGTACTCAAACTCTTGAGTACTCTTTTTTTATTCCTGTCCCGCATACTCTGCACATGAGCCCTAGTAGTTGCCAAGGAATTTAGATTCGATAATGATAACGCAGGCACAGAGCATATGAGGGCAGCGATGAGTGTGACCAGATTGGGAACTTTTTCAGATAGCATTTCATATGACCACGTTGCTTCTTCAGCCGTTTGGTCGCAGTACATGTACTCCATGTAAGAACTTAATTTTGTGATTCTGGCTCATAAATGACGATTAGTTGAGCCCCAACCGCCTGGTCTTCTTGTCATTCCTTCTTAGTCACAGTAGTCTTATACTTCATAGCTGCTTGCCATAGTGCTCATATCTCATAGAATCAACTTCACTTTGCGAAAGTCAACCGCTTATAAGGCTTCATGTAGTAAACATGAACAAGGTATATGTGAAAACAAAAATGGGGCAGACGAAAGGTTCAACCACACACTTTGATTCTGCAGCAGATTTTTCGGAAGCTATAATTATTATCTCTCGCTGAGACTCTAGCAGTTAACCGATATTTTAAGATAAATCGTGAATGCAGTGCCTTCTTAGCTAAGGTAAATGATGTACAGAAACATCCTTTCATCAAAATTTATTTATCAACAATCAAAAGCAGGATTTAGGACGAGGCTATTGCAGTCATTAGAACCCTTTCGCCAATATACAGTAAGGAAAGATAATATTCTCCTTATGTGTGTACAGGAACCTTTTAAATTTTTATCAAAGAAACTCTTGTCTGCTACTTCTAATCAAATTTAATCCTTTGCTGACGACAGTACTCTATGCTTTTTACATTCGTTCCCTGAATCAGGTCCCTGCTCTTCGGAACGCCAACGTATGCCAAGCTCATTAAATTGTGATATAACTAGTTGCGGAACCACTAATGCCTCCAAAACACAATACTTTCTGCTTTCGTTAAAACGAAATTTAAACACCCATTTTTGGTATCTAGGTTTCCTGAAGCAATGTAAGAAATATTTTATCTGGTCCTTGTTTCGCCGCTATTTTCACTAACAGAGCTAGCCAGTAGCATTCCGCTCGCTAAAACCTCTAACCGTAACACTCGTCTCGCTATGAAAGCTCATCAGTACAATCTCAAGCCCACTTTAGGATGTACTCTAAAGTATCGTGATTTATTCGCTTATGAAATGCCCTGCCAAACTCTATTTTCTGGACGTTACAACTTGCAAACATTTATGAACAAGGTACATCGGTACCTATCTTTTCGTCCTCCCTAAATTTTCTTCGCCCTCGCTGTGTACAAACGTTTTAAGGTTACAAAAATACCTTGAGAGCGCCGTAATTACAAAAAAAGGCAAAAGGGATTCTCCCACAGGGACATCCTGGAGCATAGCTAAGTCCGAAACAACCATTGAGACGAGTACCATACACTAAAATTAGCGGCCACTAACGAAATTGTTCTCGTTGGAATGCATTCACCAATCGGCAACACCCGGAAATACAACATCAAAATGGAACCATAGAACTCTCTTGACTTAGCTGCGCCGGGTAAGTGTTTTTTTTTTTTTAAGAACAACACTGAGAAATAGTGTTGTTCGTGAAATAAGAACTAAATTTTTAAATTTTAAATTTTTATCAAATCCAAATTCAAGTATCCCACTTGCAAATTGTATGTTCGATGATATTGTTTTACCAACTGCAACGTCTTTTGCTTTCAAAAGGGTGGGTGAAACCGACATAAAAGAAAGTTTCCTGTCTATCAGGTAGGTAGGTAGGTAGGTTACCATCATTGCTACCATTTGTGACGCATATCATAAACACCAATTTTATGACTGGCATTTTTTCTTGTCAATGGAAATTGGCAAAAATAATTCCAAAATCTAAAAACTCTTCAGGTGATGAATTCAGGCCAATATTAATCCTTCCTTTTCTCTCAAAAATATGTAAAAGGATTATATGTACATAAACAACTTAACGAGTTCCTTATGAAAAATAATTTGCTGCTTCCGGTTCAGTCAGGATTCCGCGCAAAACATAGCTTTACTACAGCTTTGCTGAATGTAGTTGAAGACATAAGAGATAGACTGTATAAAGACAATGTTACATTTTTAGTATTTACTATTAGATTTATCCAAACCTTTTGATATGGTAGAGCACTCTATTCTGATCAGTAAATTAAGACACTACTTTTTCATTCCTCCTTCTTCAATTAAACTTATATCATCGTATCTCAGTGAAAGAAAACAGGCTGTTTCAATAGATGGTATCCTATCTGATTTTCTTCCCTTAACTAAAGGTGTTCCTCAAGGATCGATCCTTGGGCCTCTCTTATTTTCAGTATATATTTATGATATAGCTTGTGTAACATTAAATTCAACGAAACAAATATACGCTGATGACATTCAAATTTATCAGAGTTGTCCCTTAGGTCTCATTGAAGATATAAATGAAGAGCTTCAACGAATATCAAATTGGTAGTAGTTTAGTTCTAAATCCAGGAAAATGTAAATGTTTAGTTATTTCTAAAAATACTCTGGATCTTTCCTATTTTTCACATTTAATGCTAAACGGCTCAAAAATTGAGTTCATTGACTCTTCGATAAAAATATAGAGGTGTAGTCTTTAGTAGAACACTTACGTGGAACAACCATAATATATACGTAAATTCTATAGTGGGAAAAGCATATGGCGTTCTTCGAACACTATGGACTACTCAAAAGTGTACACCAACCAAAACAAGCCTTATTTATTAATCTACTGATTTATGGATGCGAAATTTTTTACGAATGTGACGCTGACAGCAAAAGAAAACTACAAGTTACATTTAATACCACCATTCAATATGTTTATCGTCTTAAAAGATATAACCACGTTTCACAATTACCTTAAAACTAAATAAGGATGTCATTTCAACTTTTCTTCAGCATTATCAAAAGCAAGCAACCGACATAGCTATACGAAAAAATCCAGTTTCCGGTGTCTAGCAGATCCGTCTATCTACTACTTCTGCGATTTTCATGTTCAACATCCGAGAGACAGTTTTATATTCCTTCCAAGTACTATATGAGAACTGCGCTACTACTGCAATTTAGGCAGACATGCCAAATTTCAGTGCGATACTGTCTTTAGTTTTGTTTTGACAGCTGATTGTTGTTGACGTGTTTGGCATCATGTTGAGTGTGGACAAAAACTATTTTCGTTCTCTCATAAAACATTATTTTTTGAGAGGCAAAACAGCGAAGGAAACAAAACAAAAGTTGGATAAATATTATGGGGCTAATGCTCCTTCAGAGTACACCGTCAAATATTGGTATCGAGAGTTTCGTGGTGGCCGCAATTCCACGACCGATCAAGTCAAGTCAAGTCCGATGCGGTTACAGAGGACAATGTCAAAAAAAAACATGAAATGGTGTTGGCTAACCGCAAGAGATTACTGAGCACACACGCCATATTTTGGGCAATATTCTGTATATGAAAAAGTAATCCTGCCGCTGGGTGTCGCGCATACTCACTCCTGACCTAAAACACGAACGCGAGAGCACTTCGAAAGAGTGTTTGGACTTGCTGATGCGGAATCGGGCGGACTTTTGGTGTCGATTGGTAACTTTTGAACACCAGAGAACAGAATGAGTGCCCGGCAATGGACTGAAGCCGGTACAAGTGCTCCAAAGCGGCCCAGGGGGCTCGATGGGTCGGAAAGGTTAAAGCGTCGGTTTTCTGGGATTGCAATGGCATACGCTTCGTGGACTACCTCGAAAAAGGAAAAACCATCAACACCGAGTATTACTGTACGATTGAAGGTCGAAATCGCTGCAAAGCAGCCTCACATGAAGCAAAAAAAAATTTTGTTTTTGTAAGACAATGCACCGGCGCACAAGAGCATCACAACCACGGCTAAAATCAATGACTTACGGCTCCAATTGCTGTCGCATTCACCGTATTCGCCGGATTTGGTTCCCTCGGGCTATTATCTCTTCCCAGACCTGAAAAGATGGCTCACCAATAAAATATTCAGCTCACGCGAGGAAATCATCGACACCACGGATTAGTTTTTTGCAGACCTTCCGGAAAATTACTTTTCGGACAGGAGCAAGAAGTTGGAGAATCTCTAGAATAAGTGTATCAAACTAAAATAAAACTATATTGAATAAAATAAAAAAACAATTTAAAAAAATTGTTTTCATTCCCAAAAAGGTTATTTTTCACCCCACCTAGTAGATGACGCACGACAATTTAGAAACGGACTTCAACATTTCCTTGAAAATTAGAGCAACTAGGCTTGCATAAACCCTCCCCTTCTCAGGCAACTTCAATTAAAATTAAATTTTCCAATTAAAAGTTACATAAATATTAAGTTTAACTTAATGTTTATCTTTCACAGATTTATAAGTGAATTCTTACTGTGTTAGCATATTTAAAATAAAATAAATAAATAAATAAAATAAAATGAATGCAGGCATTCCGACATAATTGAACTGCGGAACCATGCCCTTGGTGATCGAACATGTGGTTAATATTTCTAATAGATTTTTTAGATTTTAGATTTTAATTGACTTTTATTTCATAAAAAAATAAATATTTGTTACATACAAAAAAGAATTAGAAGTATCATTGGGTTTGGCCTTTAGCCGTCTACCAGACTGACAAATTATATAAACTAGACTTATTTATTTTATCTTATTTGTAAGATTTGTTAAAAATCCAGTTTGATGTTTTTTTTTTTTTTCTTTTTAAAAATGTTATCTCAAATCGCTGTTTATAGATTGATGGGCATCGGTTGGTAGGGACTTGGTGTTATATTTTATCCGCAGTTAGAGGCTAGTTTTTTCCACTCTACTGCGAAACTTGCTTTAGTTGAAAGGATGTAATCTACAATAAAACAATTTCTGATAACCTATATCGATCCATTGCCAAAACTTTTAAGAAATAATCAAAATGCATTTTTAAAGTATCCAGGTGGTGTTCCGGTCTCCAAATCTAGCATATAATTAGGAGTATTGGAAGGTAGAAAATTCGTTTGATGAAAAAACGTAGAAACTTTTCGAATTCTTCAAAAGAACAATACCCCCACACTTAAGTATTGACTTAGCAGTTGCACAAAATATTTTCTGCGATACCACACTAAACTAAACTAAAACACTTGCTATTCCTTGAATACCTACCGCTATTTTAATTTTTCTTTATTTAATAATGATGTATCTCTGTTAACTTATATTAAGTTATAAACGACTTTTGATTTGCAGAGGTTTCAAAGCAATAATAACAATTATAATTACAAATAACAATGCATACAAATTATAGTTTAAAATATTACAAAAATAGAGAAAAAAAATAGAAATAGAAATAGAGGATCATATGAAAGAAGAAAGAAAGTAGAAAAGTGAGGTTAAATATTGTATTCCGCCTTTTTAAACTTGAAGGGAGTTGATTCCATAGATGAATTGCATGAATAAAACCGGCTGCTACTAATTAAATATCTGTGTCTTGGCGGTATTATTAAATTTAATGTCCTTTCGAATAACACAAAGCTTAGTTTCGAATATAGGTTATGTGGTGTTTTGCTTCTTATAATCTTAAATAATGCGAGGAGAGTACGAGTTTTTAACAACGTTGTTAAAGAGCAGCCAATGATTCGTTTTACATAAGAAGAAATGTGATATTAAAGATATACCTTGCGACTTTTAGCTTTCTGGTAGATACAGAATCCAGCTTCGAGAAGATTTCACATCCATAAAGGCTAATAGGTAAAACATATGCCTTAATATGCTAAAATTTAACTTTGATAGGTAGATATTGCTTGGTAGGCCTTAATCCGCTGGGAATACCATATATTTTGAAAACAATGTGGCTTACATGAGTATTCCAATTTAGACACACATTAAAGTAAATACCCAGATTTTTGAATTTTTTCACAAAGTCGATGGTAATATTGTTAATTTGAAGAAGTGTCGAAGTAATATATACAGACGTTCTATTAAAGGAAATAGATTTGTTTTCAATGGATTAAGGTTTAAACTATTTTGTTTGGACCAGGTATAGACGGCATTGATATCTCGGTGCAACTCATTCATTGCAGTTAATTCTTCAGATTTTTTTTCAAAATTTTTAAAATCTGTACATCATCTGCAAAAATATGATGCTCACACCTTTTGATACACTTTGATATGTCATTTATAAATAGTATGAATAAGAGCGGACTAAGAACGGAGCCCTGAGGCACATCTGATATGACATTTAAACTCGTTGAGACTACACTCACAGAAAACTATTTGAGTTCGGTTATGAAGGTAAAATATAATGAGCTGACAGATGGAGTTCTCAAAAGCAAATTGATTCCTGAGTCAAATGCTTTTGAAAAATCAAGAAAAACAGCTTCTGACATCAAGCTCCTATCAAAACCAGAACGTATATCATCACTCATCTTAAGTAAGGATGTGATGCAGTTATGCTTTCTTCTGAACCCTGATTATTGTTATGAGTTTCATTTCAGTAACATACTCTTTCATTTGCTTACAATTTTTTCGAAGGCTTTGCTCAGAAATGGAAGAATTGTAATTGGCCTAAATTTAGTTTTATTTGGTTTGGGAATTGGTATTATTTTTTGGTACCATTTTTCTAATCGTTGGGAAATACACTGGTATGTAGTGTATGGTGTTATAAATATGTGTGATGTGCTTGCGTATGGCAGGACATCAAATCAGCCCCACTGATTTTGACCGGATGGAGAAAATAGCATCCACAACACAATTTTCATCAACACATTGTAATGAAAATGTCCGCGCTGGATTCGTAGTGTTGCGTTCAAAGACGAAAAAGTCAATCGGGTTTGCTTGGGAACAGGATGCAACATTGATATCAACATTTCCTTAAACACACTCATTGCAAGAACTAATACCGACATCACGGATTATTTTGTAGAATGCAGAACTCGACTGGTTTGTATGAAATTTAGTTTCATAGAACTGTCTTTTACTCTTGCATATTAACGAGGTTACTGAATTACGCATTTCCTTAAAATCATTGTGCATATCGGGACATATGTATCGACGCCATCTGTAGTAAAGAGCGTCGCGTTCTTTTATTTTCTTTTTTATTTTTGACGTGAATCACGGCAAATTAACATTGTTTATTCTTTTAGTTTTCACAGGTACATGCTTGTTAAACAGAAAGTCAATATGCTTATTAAAAACAGAAACTTGTTCCAAACTCCTCCAAAATATCTAATATATGAGTGAAGCAAGCTACATCTGGAACCATAATTTTTAATTTTTCAAGATTAGCAAAGAGATTCCAAGTTCTGCAGTATGCATTGAGTTTGTTTATCATTAGTTGCATTCCTTCCACAGAGTTTGCCAGGAAGACCATGTCATCTGTGTACTTAAGGCACCATTGTCAGCATACATCGCTTTCAGGATATTAATGACTTTGCTTGACATTCCAAATTTGTAGAGCTTGTAGAAGAGCACTGAAGTCAATCGCCTCACGGAAGTCCACAGTTTCTTATGTTTCTGCTTACTGATCTCAGCGATGTTGACAAGTAAAAAGATTTCGCCCACTGTTGAGTAATTCTTCCTAAATCCAGCTTGGAATTCATTAGGAGCTTTCTTGTCCTCTAACCATTGTGAGATTCAATTAAATGATAACGCACCGAACTACTTAACCGGTGTATTCAAGAAATACTATAAATTCCTCTGTAATTTGAACTAACTCCTTGAAACTCATGGGAATCTCGGTTGTTTCAAATATACGGTTAAGCTCTGCTGTAAGTGCAACCAAGAATTAGGTCAAACAATTTTTATATATTGTACTTCAAAAGGAATACGGTCGTCTCCAGGGGCTTTCTTGGCTTCCGAATTTTTGATGATTTGCTGCACTTGACACAAAGAAAATGGTGCATCTAAGAACTCATCAAAAAACATGTGTGCCGCACATTGAAAACTTGGTGAAGTTTGTTTGGTATTAAGTAGGTAAAGTATTTGCGCCTTCAAAGATCGGGCTATGGTAACTAACTGACCATTTAAAAGATTTACGGATTTCCAAAATTTGGCGGATGATCTTGACAAGGTCCTTTAAGGCCTTGATCACCACCTCCCTTGGATATAAGATTTAAAAATGTTTAAACTTGGCTTTCACGTTTCATGTGCATCTGAGCTTGTTGTAGGTCTTTCATGTATTCCACGGCATTATGTGCCATTACCTGCTTCACTTTCTACATCTTTTTCTTGTATACCCTGGAATGAATGTTCTCGGCTAACATATGAAACCGTAGACGAAAGATCACCATCACCTTTTGTTGTATTAAATACCCCGTCTCCATCCACGCGCTGCCTATTCTTGTCAACATTTCGGATTTGTTCAATATTATCTTCACTGTACGTCTTCCGTGATTTGTTACTGTTGCACTTGAAGGGTAAATAATCTCACATCCAGACTCCGAGCTTATTCTTGCGACAGTGTTTGTCGCGGACTTCTGCTCTTGTTGTTGTGGCAATTTAGGAGATCTTCTTTTTTTTAGACCGAACAGAGTTTGAAGAGATTTTATGTTACGAGCATGCGTTCTCCTCACCAAATATTACGAATTGTACATGTTCTTTACCATTCGATTACGGTTTGGATATTTCCTACCCTTTCCTCGTTTTGGTGGATAGTTTAGTTTTAGTTCTTTCAGTTTTCGTCCTAGGGCAATTGTATCTGACAGCGGTATGTTCGTTATCTTCGGTTTAGTACCATGTTCTCATATTCGCCGTTTCCGGTTTTAGTTCGAATTTTGTTGCCTAACACATCCCTTTCACTTTCTGATAAAGTTTCTGAACCTCATTCCTACAGTATCATCTTTCGAACCCCTCAACTTTACGTTTTCAGTTTTTTCCTAAAAATAAGAAGTGCGAGACCGGCTTTCCACCTCTACTGCTACGAGTCAATAGCTCCCATCTCAGCCGTCATGTTACATGATAGACCTCCAGCTTGAATGCGTATTTACAGTTTTTTTATTTTCAAATCATCGGTCCCTTCGCGAAACCAGCTTATCAGAGTCGGCGTTTATGTATAGGTCGTCAACAGTTAAGTCCGTCTTATAAGACACTGTTGTTGTTTTGGTCACACAGGCTTGTTAGAGCTTGTGCGACTTATGTGGATCGATACTGCCACTTATTGCTTACGATGCGGACTATTTCTTGTGCAAAAGGACTCCTGAGACCCAAGTTATAGCCGATAAGGGCAATTGGTACTTTTAACCGGATTCTGTTGAAAGTTTGGCACTAATACTCCATTCGACTTCTTACCCAAAAGTTAAAATTCATCCAGTACACGAGCAGTAAAGAGTATTCAACTCTGTATGTCCAAGCTGGAACTGTCGAACTCTGGAATCTACTGAAATGATAATTTTCGACAACAGCAAGGAGATAAATCGATCCAAAGGTTCTTCAAATGTATATAGTTCTTTGGAATAGCTTCGTTGTTGTCACAAAACTACTCGAAATATTCTACAGTTTGGTCACACTGCCAACATGTAATGTTATCGTTTTTCTTTACGAATAATACATGTGGCTATATCCATCTTAATGAGAGATTTTTATATTTTTCTATCTTTTAGTCAGACAAGCAGACAGGCACAGACAATCCCTCGGATGGATACGAGTACGACTACAAGTTACATACAAGTATCTCATTCTGTTTTCCTGGCAAAAAATAGGACAACAACCACGACGACGACGACGACGACAACAACGGCGACGAATACTACGGCGACTGTCGGAGTAATTATGTGACAAGATGCCAACATTCTTTACGGCAGTGGTCACACTTGGCCAAGATAATTTCTGTAATTTTGCGCAACTGGTGTGGATTTGTTCGCATCGTCTTCCTCCGCCATGAGATGTAATTTTTGGCCTTTTTTTTTTGTGTTGGCAATTTTTCGCTCAAATTAATTGGGACAATGGTTTTTGAAAGTTCCTGTTGTGTTTGGTCATTATTTTGTGTATAAATGAGTAATTGACTTGATTTGTAAACGCGTATCAAGGATATTCAGGAACATGAACATTTATCAGCTAATAGATGAGCATTTGAGAATTTTTGTAAAATAATTTCAGATACGAATGAGAAGGGAATTTCAGTGAGATTCTTAAAGATGGACAGCTATCAGTAGTGGAATATTTTTAGTTTTGGTATGGGTTATTGGATTGTTGAGGAAGTATTGGGTAGTCTGCCAAAAAATCATGACATCATGCAGAAGGTATGCTGTTTTTGAAAGTTTTATTTTTATTTTTTTTTTTTTTTCTATTTTTGGTTTTCAAATAGCAATAGTGTTTATGTTTGTATTTATGTGGGCACTGCACTAAGTAAATTTAATTTTATGATTTTATTGATTCGAAATATCGTCAAGTGCAAATAGATCTTTAATGTTGGAATATTAGATTCCGGTTGAAGTAGACTAGAAGATATAACATATTTAGACGTTAAGGTACGCAATGACAGATTCACATGTAAACGTCTGTAATCCAAATCTCGCAAACACATCTCGTAGGATTCCAATAGTAGCGACTATTGTAGTGAAACGCAAGCAAAAAATTGTTGGCCTCTTGGAAAACGAGTCGACCATGATGAGGTATAATTGATTTTGGAGCGCCCCCGAGCGTCCGAAAGTGGGCTTGAGGGTATACTCATGAGCATTTGTAGTAAGACGGCTGACTGCTACTGGCGATTTCAATGGGGCACTGGTGGTGGAAATGGAGATAAAACAAACTTTACGTTGGTGTTCGAGGGTGTCCATTGTCTGGGTGATAATAGTATCACCTATGAGTTTTATTGCACGGTTTTGAATCCTGTTTAGCAGATGCAGATATGTTTTGGACGCACCCAACCAGATGCTTATATTGTACTAAAATTTCGGTGATCAAAAAGATGGAAGAACCACCTTATGTTGCTCCCATTGTTCCGATTTTTTTTTGTTTAGTTGGTACATCTGTTGTTGACATTCTCTTTAAATCTTAGTGTCATAGCTTGACATTTGCAAAAGTTACGTAGCCAAGAGTACATCTATCTCTGTGTGTGTTGGCGATCTTTTACAATTTTAAAAATGGATTTAAATTTCCAACAACGAAATTGTATTAAATTTTGCGTAAAAAACGGATTTATTGGTACGCGAACGTTGGAAATGTTGGAAAAGTGTTTCGGCAACGATTCTTTAAAGAAAACGGTAGTTTACCAATGGCACGAGCGGTTCAAAAATGGTCGTGAGTCAATCGAAAATGATGAAGGCAGTGCCAGACCATCGACATCGAAAACCGACGAAAACATTGATGAAGTAAAAGAAATGTTGGTCAATAACCGCAAATTAACCATCAGAAAGATAGTGGAGAACTTGAACATTGCCTATGGATCCGTCCAAGACATTTTGGTTAATGATTTGGGTTTTCGTCATGTAGCAGCAAAGTTGGTGCCAAAAGACCTAAATTTCATGCAAAAAAAAGACCGTGTTGACGTAAATCACCAAAAGGGCCGAGACCAAGAAAAACACGTCATTTTCAGTCAAAAAAGAAGGCAATGCTCACGGTTTTCATGGATTACAACGGTGTAGTGCATCATAAATTTTTGCCAGAAGGCCAGGCAGTAAACAAACAGTATTATTTGAGCGTTATGAAACGTTTACGTGAAGCAATTCGTCGAAAGAGACCAGAATTATGGGCAGAAAACTCTTGGATTTTACACCATGATAACGCACCGTCGCCATCATTATTCGTAATTTTTTGACGAAAAATGCAACAAATACCATCCAACAGCCACCGAATTCACCTGATTTGGCTCTCTGTGACTTCTTTCAGTTCAATCGAGTTAAAAATACCACCACGGGGAACGAGTCTCAGCAGCCGAGAAGAAGTAATGGAAAAATCGGAGGAAGCACTGATGGACATACCGAAAACCGAATATAAAAAATGTTTCGAGGATTGGATCAAGCGCTGGCATAAGTGTGTTGTAATCGATGGGGATTACTTTAAAGGGAATAATATAGATTTAGATGAATAAACTTGTATTTTAAATTTTTTTATCAAGGCTGTATTGTGGACTGATCAGAGAGGGTGAAGTATTTCTTACATCGCTTGAGGAAACCTAAATATTTCGGCAGCATTATTGACGACACCGAGTACATGGTCCTTCCAATGTATTGTATGTTGTCATTTACACACATACCGAGAATGGAAATTTTTTCGATTTCGACGATTTAATGGCTGGGTACTTTAATTTCACTTTAACGACAGCAGAAAACATTGGGTTTTGGAAGCACTAAATTCCAATCAGTTGATAGTTCCCCAATTGATTATGCTGTATGAGCTTGACATACACTGTCATTCCCATTCTACAGCCGTGATTCCGGGAACGAATATGAAAAGCAGAGAGTACTGTCGTCAGAAGCAGCAGACAAGAGATCATTGAAGAAAATTTTAAAAAGTTTCGGAAAGAAAACAGAGCATTGTGGCTCCTTTCCGTTCCGTTCCGAAAGGTAATATCTAATCCATTGAAAAAGAGACTCATCGATCCCAAAATAACGCATTTTCGACAAAAGAGCCTGATGCCAAACTTTGTCTAATGGCTTAGAAATAAGTGCAACTATCTTGCTTTCGATAGATTGATGTATGCTTTGTTTTATTGTACTTGCCGGTGAAAAATGCCATCAAATAAACTGGACCTATTGCTGCGGAAACCGTACTGAAGGTCAATGAAAAGTTTTCGTGTTTCGAGATATTTCATGAGCTGATGGTTTATCAGCGTTTCTATGATCATGTAAGTGTAATGGGTCTGTAGGAGAAGAGAGAAGAAGATTCGCCTTTTTAAGGGACAGGCTGAACAAATGGTGATTTTCATCTGTTTCGGAGAGAGTCTTCAAGAGTAGGATTGATGAAGAAGCTTACGCAGTGGTTTTGCCAGTGAGGAAGAACACCTCTTCAGAAGAAGAACAGATATATCATCTTTAAGTAATCTTGCTATTATATGAGTGCGAAAATGGATTCGTCGCATTGAAGATTCGATGCGCTCAAGTGTAGGTGTAGACAAAGCACAATCTGAAAGTGTTGAACTGACCGCAAACAGTGCAGAAAGCTGATTGGCCTTGTCCAAAGAGCTAAAAGCTGGAATGTTTCTGTAAATGAGCGTTGGGATATAAAATTTCTAATATTTTTGACGAACAACCAAACTTTTTTACTACCATCGGGGCAGTGTACTATTTTTTGCCTCAGATTTTGGTCGTATTGAAATTTTACACGCTTAGGAAAGGTTTTTCCGTTATTCCTGGCTTGTTTGAATTTTTTCTGTTTTCCACTGTCCGGTTGGTCTTGTAGGACCGAAAAAACATTTCTCTTACCCTAACTGCCACTTTACAGCTTGGGTCGTACCACACATTTTCTTTTGATTTGATACGATTCGCCCCATGAGGATAAAGGATCACATTCCAACGAAAATGGTGTCTGCAATCCACGTCGTTATCGAGGGAATATAACGACCAGTTAAAATTCCTAAAGAAGATGTTAATTCCGCTCCAATTAGATTTCTCGTATTGCCGTTTGGTCCTTTCGGGAATCTGTTCTTTAACTGTGTGGTTAGTTTGTGATATATTAGCTGATATGACGCAGTGGTGGTGGTTAGAAACAAGTCCAGGGTGTTGCCTGTATGACTATTAACATTCATTTACAAGCTGTGTTAAGTTAGTCTCCCCAGAGAGGATCTAAGCACACCATCCTTCGGATGTTGTCTGTCCAGAATATCGAAGTCACCCAGAATTGTGTATAATGAAATCGCCGGTATTGACGATTTTAATATGAGGAAACAGGGATAACATTTTTTGAATCGAGCCATACAGCGCATAAAACTCGCTAACATCGAACTGCTGTCAAGTTTGGGGCTTCTGTAAACAAAGCAGTAGTGGATATTTTGCCCATGCAGATGGAATTTTAACCACATGAAATTGAAATTTCGGATTGGGCAATACTACGATTCTTGTGGCGCCGCAAAGTAAGTGTAGTTTTCAATAAAACGGACCTCGGGTAATCTGCACATATAAACGTTCGGATCTTGATCTTAGACCACTATAAAGCAGATACCACCACCATTCAGGGCGTGCGGTGGGATTAGCTATGCAAAAGAATGATGAAAAACTGTGATTTTTACTACGATGATTGCTATAGGCAACGTAAGCATCGTCTACTTGGATGCAGATTTGTTGTAAGCAGCAAACTAAGGCAAGGAATCTTTAGCTTTTCGACACGTGAGTGAATACCTTATAACAATCCGTATCAAAAGTAAATTCGTTATCATCAGCTTTATATGAGCTCACGCCAGAAAAGAGGAAAAGGACGATGCTATCAAAGAAATTTTCTACGAGCTCCTCGACAAAACCTACAACCAATGTCCGATGTATGAAGATAAAATCGTCTAGGTTACTTTAATGCCAAAATTTGAGAGGAAGACATCTTTGGTAGCACAATCGGAAGACACAGCCTACGCGACACCACATCTGGAAACGGACTTAAGCTAATCGATTTCGCTGTGGTACGTAACGTTACTACAGCAAGACCACGGTTTCCTCATCTCAATATTTGCAAAGGAACATGGCGGACAGACAGCAAACTGTCAACCAAGTTGATTATGTTGCTATCGACGTAAGACACTCCTCAAATATTTTAGATGTCCGAACATTCCGAGCGACCAACATAGACTTTGACCACTACCTTATTGCAGCAAAGGTACGTCTACGGATATCTCAGACGCCACAACAACGGTTAAATATTATAAGAAATACTACGGCAACAAGCCGCCAGCACCTTTGCTGATCGCATATCCCTCAACCTCTCGAAAAGTCCTTTCCATCCAGCAGCAAGTGCTGCAGATCAGTGGTTTAGATACTGAGAAGCCATCAGAAATTCCTCAACTAACGCGTTGGGTTTCACCCGCCCAACACCACGAAACCATTGGTTTATTAAAGTGAGGATAGCAATATCTATGGTAAATTAAAGTCGAATAAGGCTGCTGGGCCGGACGGCCTACCGGCCGAATTATTTCAGGCAGCAGGAGATAACTAGGTAGAAAGCAATATCCAAAATTTGGTCGGATGAATGTATGCCTGAAGAATGTAACCTCAGCATCGATTCCCGGTTCATAAAAAATGAGACCCTCTAAACTTCGCCAACTATAGAGGTATGAGTCTCCTTAACATCGCATATTAGATCTTGTCTGCCATATTGTGCGAGCGCCCTAAACCATTCGTCAACGATCTGATTGGACCCTATCAGTGCGGGTTTAGGTTCGGTAAGTCCACAATTGACCAAATATTTACACTAAGGCAGATCTTACAGAAAACCCAAGAACTTCAGATCGATACTCACCACCTTTTCATCGATTTTATTACCGCATGTGACAGCATTCCCAGAGATAAGCTATTCAGAGTCATGTCTAGTTTTTCATTCTTTAACATCATACTTGAAAGAACTGTGAAAAACTCACAAGTCAACACACGAGATACGATCTTCAAAAGTCTGTTCAGTTACTTGCATACGCTGACGATATTGATATTATTGGTAGAGAACAGCAAGCTGTCACTGGTACGTTTGCGAGTATAGGAACAAAAGCGGCAAAAATATGTATATGCTGTCAACAAAACGCGAAACCCAACATCGACAAATTAACCAAAATATCACAAACAACAGCTATAACTTTAAGATAGTTAGGGACTTTGTCTACCTCGGCTCTGCTATCATATCTGAAAACGACATCTCCTCAGAAATCCAGCGAAGAATAACGCTTGTCAATCGCTGTTTCTCTGGGCTAGCAAGGCAACAATGTAATAAGACCCTCTCACGCACAACCAAGGAAACTCTATATAAGACCCTTATAATCCCAGCCCTGCTCTATGATTCTATAGCATGGACTCTTTATATATTCGGTTCCGTATTCATTGATGGGTTCTTGAAGCTGCACAAGCTGTCGTCCTGGTCAAAAAACTGCGCATTGGGAGTTTGGGCCCGCAGAATGTTCGACTCTAGTGCGGAGAGACAACGAAGTAGAGGAAGG
Source organism: Volucella inanis (assembly GCA_907269105.1). Lineage (NCBI taxonomy): Eukaryota > Metazoa > Arthropoda > Insecta > Diptera > Syrphidae > Volucella > Volucella inanis. Next base: position 129,740,543 of record OU026157.1, read on the forward strand.
CCTCGCCTTAGGTGTCGCGCGTAAGTGGAAGGAGACCTCAACTAACATGAAGTGTGCAACTGGAGGCGGTTAATCAAAGACCGCGCTAATTGGAGAGCCTTATTGTCTGAGGCCCAGATCCACCCTGGACTGCAGCGCTGCCTAAGAAAGTACGTAAACAATTCCGTCTCTTCTACTTGGATTCTTGTACTCACTAGTTCACTCTTAAAACCAAAATTTGCTCACGAAATGCCCTGCAGGGCTTTTTATTTTTTATCCATTATAACTTACAAACATTTGAAACCAACGTACATCGGTACCTCTCTTTCTCTTCTCCCGCAATGTGTACAAACACTTTAGGGGATACCAAATCCCCCGATCGATCGCCTATTAGAATGTCCTTCGAATGTCCTTCGTCATAGCTAAAAATGACTTTTAGAAATACTTTTGTGAGTGGAGTGAATGAAGATTTACTACGAATTTGAAATTTTCAGACTCAGTTGGTTAAAAAGTAGACTTATGTAAAATTAGCAGGAGATGTTAGCCTACCTGCATTGTGATTTTCCATAAAAGCAGCATTGTGCTCTTAACATATTGTTGACTCGGCCGAAAGGCTTTTAATCACTTAAGTAAGTCTCAAGCTCTTGACATCAGGTAATTCTCCTGAAAAATGATTACGAACTTCTCAAAATGAATATTTACTTTAATTCTGTAAATAAGATTCAAAGTATCAGTTAAGACAGCTTCAAAGGAATTCCATAGAGAAGAATGCAACTAAAGAGTTAATCCGTACTCGTTTATCTCTGCATTACACCTAAATCCTTGCATGTAACTTGTTCTGAATATGAAAACACTTTCACCTGAAGATGGAAAATTTGATTACTCGTATGCAGTATAACCAAGCTCTAACTCTGGGTACGTGCAACGACGAATGTACGAATACGAGTACTCATACATCCTCACACATGAAGCTAAAGTCAATCTATAAAATAGATCTTGAACATACCTTCATTAGCTAAGCAGTCTTGTTAAATTTCAAAACGATTTAATTTCACTAAATCTAATTGGAGAAGGTATACATATAATTGGCAAAATATTGTGACATCGTTGAAGGCAATATTTTGTTATTCTATTACCAGAAGTATACCATCCTCTCGAATAGACGTCCGTTGTACATCAATATCTCAAATCTCAAAATTAAATCATAGCCTTTGCATAATTAATAATATAATTTCAGTTTCCCAGTTATCAGATACTTTAATTAATAAACCATTAGGCAGCATTCTGATCTGCCCAAATTGCTGAAGCTACCCAATTATAAGTACAGCCACACAGTCGTTTGCCTGCAAAAATTCATTCCCTACCCCCGTACTGATGAAGCCCTGAGAATCTTTGAATAAATGTCCTAGTCGAAAGTGGTATTTTAATTGGAGTACCAGTTACAACTTATTTCCGATGTTAACGTGCCTCAAGATAATCATAAAGGATATACATTACTTGTGTCTCTAGTAGTTTTCAAGTTTCCAATTGTCAAAGGTCAATAAAGTTGAGAGCTGTTTTTTCCACCTATGGAACGTGCAACATTTTTTTTTTTTTCAAATTTATTGGATTTTTCACCTTTTAAGGGGTTCACAACCATATATCCGTGGATAGGACTACGGGTATGAGTACGAATACTCCTATCCGCACTTGGAGCACTTTGGCAAATGCTCGTACGAATGCCATGGAGAAGATTTTAATTTTCATCTAGTTGCCAGAAGCCATCGGGATAAGAGCCTTTCAGATCACTGTTATCGAATTCCATTAGCTTTTTGTCTGGGATTACACTCTAACACTTCGCGCTCTCCGATAGATTGTTGAGCAGATTAAATTTTTCTTCTCCATTCCTGCTGCATACCTATCCATATAAGTATGAGTATAAGTAGGAGTACTCTTCTAATACTTTGTCCTTAGTGCTAGTGAGAGTATCTTCATTTATATTTAATTGCGGTTTAATGGAAGGAAATATCCACAATTCACTCTGATTTAACGGTGTTCTGCTAGAGAGTTTTTGTATCTGCAAGTAGTAAAGGGTGGAACCAAATGGTTTGATGTAGATACAAATACTTATACTTGTGCATTCTTAACTGCAACTGCAGCAACTTAATTAGAAGTTTATGTTACCAATTGGAAGTTGCCGTAGAGTTTTACTCTATGACATCGACATTCGTTGATGACACGTTCACCGTGTCAAATGGGATGCAATTCGTTGCTCCTGTAAATTAGAAAAGTTTTGTTCTCGCATTTGAAGCGAAAAGCGCTGTACTTTGAGAATGTAAAGTTTCCTCTTCCCTTGTGAGTTTGTAAGGATGTGCTAAGATAGTTAAGGTTTTTGAGTATGTTAGTCGGGTTAGAAGATTAAAATGACAGAGCATCTTAAGAGTTGATGGTTATAGTGAAGTTTACATGGAGTAGTAAAAAATTTACTCACTTTGAAAACAATGTTATCGTGCTTGGGGGTAAAGATATTCTGTTTAAGAACCATCAAACCCGTGTCGGTGGTTTAACTTAAGCGAAATAATGCTACGTGTAGGTTAAAGCACTTGTTAAACTAATAAATAAAATAAGCTGTGTCGAGCTCCTATCTTCTATGACAATATTTTGAGAGTATTTGCTATGATTTTCCAACAAAGTGTCACTTATGTGTACCTACACACTCGTATAATACTTGGGAGATAGATAGCTCTAACACGTATAACACAAAGCGTTCATAGTTGGCTGAAACAATCAAAAACCTCAACTCACGATGCTTTTAGTAGGCTTCGCCTCAGTAAACAATTCGAAAAAAGTCAAACAGGTCGATATCCCAGCAACAGCTTGTGAAATATTTCAACCTGATCCGATAAAAATAAACGTTTTTTGAGTTCAATTGCTGGCTGAAATATGTAGCAGCGCAAAAATTCCTTGTACCGACATTTCAAAGGCCTGAAAATTATATATTTTAATTTTTCATTTCTATTACTCTTGCTGTGGAAGACCACAGCTTTCAATAAACCTTCAAAGAAGAAGACTGAAGGTGTCTCTGAAGTTGTCATGACATATCATTCTGTAGATGTGCAGAGAAGCTGCCATCGGGTTCTGGAATCTTATAAAGCTTGCATCTGCAAACCATTTATTAAACTTCTTCACACAGATGATGTCAGTGTTGATCTGTAGCTAAATTGCTCAATATTGGTTTGAGTGAAGTATAGCCAGGGAAGTGAGTGTTCATCAGCAGATCTAAGGATTCTTCATCTAACTCAACCCATTTACTATCCGGGTGCTCGAATACGCTCTAAGTTTCTGGTACTTTAAATAGAACTTGCCAAAGTCTCGAGGATTTACTTGCGCTGGTCATTCTTTTACAGAAAACTCACCAGGACCTAAATGTTGCCTTCTGCATCATCTCGTTTTGGCCTTAATAGTTTGGCACAGTCAAAATGCTCCCTACTCTTGCAATGGAGTGTTGAGAGATCTGTACTCCACCTCTGTGGGCATTAACCCTCTGTTCTCCGTACTGTTCTCCTTAATGTGAGGTTGGGGTTAGGTTTAGAGGGGAAATAAATTCGTTGTTGAGTTCATCTAAGGATAACAGAATGTGACTTTTACATTAAGTTCGTCTTCCGGTGAATAAAAAGTAGATTATTGCGGGCCACAATTACTGAATGGAACGGTTTAACCAACTCTCTACAGTTGGGAATTTAATTAAAGGAAATCTTTGAGACAAGAGTGGCGTCTCAGACTTTGGCGATGCAGACCCTATGATCTCAGGTAACTCCATATTTTTTTTTTTTTTTTTTTTCTTAGGGCAGATACCCAGATACAACCATGACTACCTGGGGAGTCAGCAGAGAGAGAGAGAGAGAGCAAGAGAGATTAAGCTTTGATCTACAAGGAATATAAGTTCTGGAGGTACCTTCTTTTCGGTACATTACCATAGAAGATGTTGTGATTTGGTGCCTTTACACCGGAGATCAGTTCTTCGTAGGTGGTGTTCCGAACACCTGAGTGTTCGTATAGAGTACGTATAGAGAAATGTCCTATTTATGCTCGGTGAGTCGGTTTATGAAGTTTAAGGTGGAAAGTGTTGTATGTAATTCGAGGAAGATCCTTTATCGCCGTTGGCTCAGTTGATGAGATTTTTGGAGAATGGGTTATTGACTTAGCAGCCACGACGGCAGGATCTCTTTCTTCTTACATGAGTTTTTCGTTTAGTGTTTGTGGTAAGTTCAGCCAGACCTTTGTTCAACAGATACATCATGGTTTTGGACAGAACCACCGGAAAGACTCCATTATTTTTGCTAAAAGACCGACTGACTGATTATCTGGTAAAGTTTGTTTTTTAATGGTTTTCCATTCTGTAGAAGTTTAAAATCACCCGACAAACATATCATATCCGCAGATCTTAAAGGAATAGCTTACAGAATAGGCTTTAAAAAGGAAGAAACTCCCTCATTCTAAATTGAAAAGCTTCACATCCCCTACATAAATTCCAATGCATGGGATTTAATTTGAAAAGATACACTGACTTTGTGTTTCCCTTTCACTGCACTCATCTTTCCTATTTGAAAGTGAATTTCTTTTCACCGACTCAAAACAATCATTTAAGTGGCCTTGTCCCACAAAAAACTATTTTCGCAACAAAAAAAAAAAAACAAAACAAAAAAAAACAAAAACAAAAACAAACACCCAAGAACAAAACCGAAAAAGAAGATACTCGTACTCGTACTCGTACTTCAAAGCATAAACACACAAACGCAGGGACTCTCTCCGTGGAGCGCATTCATTTATCACAAAATTTCACATGCATGGCAGGTCATCATATGTAAGTATCCTTCATTTTCTGAACCAACCAACCACATACGAGCCCATGTATTCCACTGCAGCTATAGATTACTACATGAGATAACGGTATATTTGTATTAGATTCCTACTCCATACACTACACCGTGCATTATAAAACGGGTGGCTGAATTTGATGCCTTTTAAGGGCGCCGAGATGAGTCTAGGGACTGCACATTGCACAACTTCAACTTCATTCATTTGCCTAAAAGCCTTTGAAAGCCTTTTGTGCATGGCGTTTGTAGAGAAAGTCCAGTTACTTTCTCATTCATTAAAATATTTCTACTTATCATGATTAAGGGTAGTTTCTGTTGCCTTCCCTTTAATCAAGGCTGAGGTGTAACTTTAAAGAGAAATTCTTTGTTTCTCACAAAAAAAAAAGCAAGACTGGGCGCCAAATTAATTTCAATTATTTGTCTGAGCTGCAAAATGAAAACTTTTAACTGATTAACTATGTTTAAGAATTAGTAGATGTTTGAACAGAAGAAAAGCAAAAATCCTCTAGCCAATGGTCCTTGATTCGTCTTCTTTTTTTCCCAGTGAACAGGAAAAACTCAATTGAGGTTGCAATTTCTCTGCGAAAAACCAAATTGCGAAAGGTGAAGGTGAAATGGTAGCAGACAGAATTTGTGCCTCGAGAGGAAAGTTGCCAACTATGCATAGTTGTTCAGTTGGCATTTGAATATAAATTTTGAGTGAAGTGAATTGAGTTAATAAAATTCGAAAGTAAATACCCCTATCTTCCGAGGGCTTTTTGAAAGAGAATTCTGCTGAAATCGACAGTGTGGCAGCGTATGTAATGATTTCCCATTCTTTAGGTACAACAAAGAGTTTTCGGTTAAACAGATATCGGTCTGATGCAGCTGTTCCAGGAACAACTTCTGTCAGAATCCCTTTTTTCTTTACTGCTCTTCGGAATAGCTGAATAAGTTGCTTTCGAAAATTAAGTTTGAGTCATATGCTCTACTTTTTCGACAGGATTTCATATCTGCACTTCAGTCTTATATCATTTAATAATGAATTCATGTATAATGTCAAAGAGCCTTCCACTAAATAAATATAGGATATAACCTGGAACAACCGATGCATGGTTGTTAACACTTTTCCGTTAAAGCACTACTACTTTTCAACAATTTGGAATTATAAAAGAAACCTCAAGTGTGGATACGGTATTACTAGATAGGCGCTGAACAACGTCAAGCTGGCATTCCCCAGTGTTAAAACTACGAATACAAAGCAATGGTGCTTGTTTTACGAGTACCTTCTCGTGATTACCATCGGGGCTGCTCTGATCCAAATTGGTTTCGAAGATTGCAATGCGTTGTGAGAATGAGGTCGTATTGAGCGTATGAATTCCCGTGTCAAAATCAACGGTGGTATCAGCAGTCAGCATGGCATATTCCTTATGATCAACGAACTTGGAACTGAAATCAGAAACTATTTTCATAGACTCACCCCGGAATATCAAGCCCAACGAGTTTCAGAAAGGTCCTAGCTTGCGAGTTATACGTGTATTTTACTATCTTGTTCATATAAGGCCTTACTTACGGACTTACGGTTGGCGACTCCGCAAAACGGAAAAAGGACAACAATCAACAGGCCGCTTGCAGCCGAACAAGAATCGGAAGACCTTACAGATATCACCGCCACCAGCAAGTGCAAAAAGATAGCCCAGATAGGAAGATAACTGCGGAAGCAGGGTAAACTTGAGTGTGGCAAGAAACGTCGTGGATCAGTTTTAACTCGTTTATGAATATAAATGAGTCGTTCTAGAGTTTTCAGAAGGAAAAATGATAGACTTAAAGGTCTTAGGTCCTTTAGGACATCATGAGAGGATTTTCCGGCCTTGGGAATGAAAAATTCATTAACTTCATTCCATGACAGTGGAATGTAGATCAATTACACACAGCTTCCCATGATATTCTCTAGCGTAGGCGGTATAATATTTGAGGAACTTTCCAGCTTGGCAGATATTTGTTAGATCTCAACACACATACAATACAACTCTTCTGACAGTGCATAAAACTTCATTAAAAGTGGAATGGCTGTCCAGTTTGGGCCTTCTGTAAATAGAGTAATTGTGAGTACTTGCTTACGGAAATAGAATTCTTTTTTTCACAGGAAGTTGAATTCCGGATTGGAGCAGGGAATACATTGTACCATTGGCGATCTCACTTTCTCGCGAGATCATTGTGATCCCTCAAACTGGGTTCAGAAAGCCTAGAACTCCCGAATTATCTTAAAAATGGTGAGATGGTGTAGTGAGACCTTAAGCGTATCTGTAGCTACAGATGCAAAGTCTTCGCTCCTAGATCGATTCTTCACAATATTAATTCATTGCTACCTGGATAAACAAGGGCTTTCCTTACGAGAAGTGAAGACGAGAGTGGTCATCCTCCAAAAAGAAACCACCGCCGCATCCAAGATCAGATTTGGTGCTATCCGTAAAGACTGGATGCTTATTCATTCAATAGATTTTTGCTAAGAGTAAATCACTTTTAAAGCTTTTTGCTTTAGCTAGCTCCTATAGTTGTGTTTGAGTGCTTAGTCTGACTACCGTCCACTGGAATTACAATCTCCGTTTATTAGTTGCAGCATTGGTATCATTCGGGCATTGGGCATGTGAAAATTGATCGACAATGGATATGGCAGAAACTACTTCGTGGCCCTTTTCGAGACGGAAGAAAAGAATGTAGTTAAAGATCGGAGGTCTTGATCGGGACCAGTGGGTATCATTTCTGTCAATATGTTTCTCTTCTCTGTCACCGCTGGAGACTTAGGCTTTAAGGACTTCCACCTTTGACAGCACTTGCCTCGCGCTGTTTTCCGGAGCAAACAATCAAGAATTTTGACTAACCACTTGTCTATTTCTCTTTTCCTCTTTTCAGCTCAATCTACTGAACAATTCGTAGAAAGAGCTCCAGGAGTAATCGAAACCAAAAGATTTAGCAGCTTTTGGGCCAGCGCCTAAGTCGCCGGGTTGTTTGTTTTTAGGTTATCCAAAATTGCTTTCACAAGTACCATTTGGTGTACATAAATCTATTGGGTTTACCTCGAATTGTTTAGCAACTAAATATGGACTGGTTATTCTTGGCGCATAGCTTGACATTTCATTGGATTCATTTCAAAATCGTAGTATTCTTAGCTCGTAAACGTGTCATGATAAGACAGTCAAAGTAAAGAAGGCTCCAAGTCGAATTCATAAAAAATTGACAAACGTTCTGGAATCGATTTACCGAGAAATCTTTCTTACTAAGACTGAAAGGCCCTTGGAAATGTTTGTCCGTGAATGCTGCTAATGATCTCCTGTAATATCGGCTCACTTTACATCAAAATATTTATCACATGTCAAAAATACCTAATTCTCTATAGAATCAACTTACTTAAGAACATATTCTCCCCTGATCAAGATGGATAGCCATCAGTTGTTTTATAAAAATGCGCGAAACTAAAGCAAATGAAGAAGCATAAGACCTTTACACATGTTGAACAACAATAGTTCGTCGTATTCCTGACAGGATACTTTTCTATGATTCCACGAGGGTGGAATACCACAAGGATCGGTCTTGGTTCCTCTGCCATGGAACGTGATGTGACGATATCTTATATCTACCAATCCCACGGGAAGAATCATTGATCGGTTTCGCGGATGACATCGCAGTTGTGGTCGTTGCAAATTGCGAATCATAAAACCGCAGTTTTACTTATCAGCATTCGGAAAGTATGCGAGACGATTAGTCTTAGAATCGAAGAATACGATGTCATTTTATGACCATTTATTAAATACTTAGGGGTGGTGAGAAGGCACCATTTAGAAAAGTCATCAAAAGCTGTCAGTGCACTGTCAAGGCTCATGAGCAATGTCGAAAGGGACAAGACAAAATAAAAGACTTCTACTAGCGCGGGTCACTAGTTCCATAGGAGAAAAGTAAAATCGTACGCACGCGAAATTAAGTTCGTTTACCTCCTATGCGACGATATCCCATGACGCCATACTCATCGTGTCTTCAATGCCGCCGATTAACATTCTCGATGGCGAACTGAAACGATTTTACAAAGGGCGAACACAAAATAGTCCACAGAGGAAAAGCCGAGAGAAACCACAGCATATCGGTCTGGCAACAACAGTGGTACGACTGATACCAAGGGTCAGCACCTGGATTGATCAGGGTACGATCTCAGAGAACGTAGAACATGTGTTTTTTTTCACTGTCCGCGTTAGGAAAATGAAAGAAAGATACTGCGGAAAAAAATTGTCGAATGGCCGATTGTAGACAACATAGTCAGCCATATGATCTCTAGTGAAGAAAACTGAATTGCGGTAAGTGACGCAGTGACAAGATCTTAGACGCCTAGAACGTGTACGTTATGCGAATGTTAGCACTAATTAGCGACGTAATACTTAACTGTAATTCCGCGAGGGTAAATTTTGGTAGCCGGTTAGAATCCGACTTTACCGATGGAATACGGTCATCGCAAGGTTTCCATCTTCCTAAGCCCAAAAAAAAAAAAATCATTTTCCAAATAGCACAACCCAGCCGCTTAGTAGGTGACAGTCTGGGCAAGAGGATGAAAGCCTAGTGGCTTAAATGTTGACGATAAAAAATAGTACGATATCCGCTAAATGACTCCTTTTGAAGAAGTTGTTCAACTTTAGTTAAGTCGTTGAGTCGTTTGCGGTAATTGATGGATCATCATTTACATAGACCTGAACAAGGTTTGACTTGTTGCCGGTGGAAATGAGCCTCGTCATTCACAATGTTTTGATTGTTTAACTAAGTTCTAGCTGTTTGTCAATAGATGGCTCCAGCAGTAAGTGCTGGCCGATTTTGACATATCCAAAACGTCGTGAATCAAGCTCAGACATATGGTAAACATACCGTTTTGACACATTGATGATTTTGTGATCACCGTCCGCTGATTTGGAGGAATTTTTCAATTATCATCCGTGCCAAATGCAAGAAGAGCTTGCTTTAGCATTATGATTTACCCGCCAAGCTATATCCAAGCGATTGCATGCGTTGGATATGATTTAAAACAAGGAACTTGGGTTTCTTATGATTTGAAGTCAAGGGACGTTCAGCGTAGTTATTTTGCCTGTGAACAACTACTCCGACGGCAAAAAAGGAAGGGTTTTCTTCATCGCATCATGACGGATGATGAAAAATGGATTCATTAAAGCAATTCAAAGAGACGAAAGTCATGGGGACTGTCCGGTCATGCTTCTATAATATGTTGTCGGCTCGGCCAAATATTCACGCTGAGAACGTTATGCTGTGTAGGAGCTTTTTGTTCTGAACTGTTAAAACCCAACTACACCATCACTGGGGGGAATGATATCGACTTCAACTGATGCGATTGAGCCGAGCACTGCACAAAAAACGACTACAATGCGCGCAGAGGCACGAAAAAGTGATTCTACAGCATAACAACATATTCCCCAGATAATGCGCCATCCGATTGTTATTTGTTCCGTTCGATGGCACCTAATATGGCAGCTCAGCAGTTCTGTTCATATGAAGACAAAAAAAAAATTGTTTGATTCGTGGATAGCCAAAGATAAATACTTTTATCGCCGTTACAATAAAACATGGGAAAAATTGAAGCTAGCGATGGCCAACACTTTAAATGATTCATTTGTAACCATTTTTCACAATAAAGTTGCATTTTCTTAAAAAAAAAGTAAAATAAAAAACAGCGATAAAGATAGTTGTGTACTAAGAACATTTTCAAAATCCAATTTCGAAGAATTTTGGTAATCCAAAACCTTACAGATAAAGTGTTTTAAAGTTTCAGAAAACCATGTAATAATCGAACTATTCGTAGTCGAGTTTCGTGAGGACAAGCAAACTACCTCTGTACATACATAGGTGTTCTGTATAGACATTGCGCTTGGATTTGCTAAATTTAAGCTTCTCTTTAATTTTGAATAGATTCCTTATCTAAATCTAAATGGCAACGCTGATTAGGCACGTTTATACATAAATCCGTTACTAGCTTCGTTTTTTTTTTTTTAATGAAAAATCGCTGATATATACGTTGGAAGCTGTATATTTCGAGGTGAAATTGTTTATTGTGTACGCCACACCCACCCGTATGTGCTCAGTATTTTGTGTTATTTCGAAAATGTGACCTTCAATACACATCTGATGTTTTGAAAGATGTGTCCGGGCGGATAGAGTGAATATTTTTTTTCTTTCGTGTCTGTCAAGGTAAGGCCAAAATGACTCAGTCTTTCATATGCCAACACAAGTTTCAAATATTCTATGTTCAATGAGGACGTGAAATCGTAATGTGCTATAAGACGCAAGCTTGGGGAGCAATTTTGTTTTCAATTGTGTCAAGTTGCGGTGAAACGACATCAAGTGTCGGTGGCTGAAAATATGGTGTGAAGCCGGAGAGTGAACGACTAAATGAAAAGAAGAGTCTTAATGCCTGGGAGACCATCTAGATATGAGTGCCCAGTTCTTTAAAAAGTCAACGACATATCTTATAAAAGAACTCATCAACGTTTTGCGCCCGGCTTTAATCTTAAAACTTGAAAGAATCTATTGGAAAATGCAGATGAAATCGCTATCACTTTTGATATGGTATCATAGAGGTCTTCAATGTAATTGGTGACCATATGAGACAGGAAGTGCATACTGAGAGTCCGTTGGTGTCCCGGAATCTTCGGAACTACATTGAGGGAAATCAGCTGTAGCCTAGGAAAGAAGAGAACTTTAACAATGAGATAGCTTGAAAAGTTCGAATATTCCGGAAGTTACATTCGGTGTTCGGGATAACTACAAGATAAGAAAGCCCCCTGTTAAAGCCCGGAATGCAGATACCCCCTCAAAACTATCAGTCTTTCATCCTTCCTCTTAAAGGCTTCCTAAGACCAAACTATACTAACACATCCACTGAAAAAATTACTATCTCTCTCAAGGAGTATGCAATTGTTGCCAGCGACGTTACAACTGCACTTTAGCCTCAATACTAAAGTTACAATTACAACCCTTGGTCGCTGCTAGTAGTAGCTGAAATCTAGTAGCTTACGTAGGTGGTTTTACATCCTATATATCGGGCAAGTACGTTCAAACATTCCACCATATGTCTAAGATATAGTCTCCATACATAGCTGTGGCCTTAGCATTGGTCCGGCCAAAAGAGATCCAGTCAAGATGACCTTAATGCTGCAACGCTAATACCTTCTTCTGCAGTTGAGAGCGTATCACTACCATGGAACTTCCGCTGTGGAAGAGAAGAACAAGTCTTCTACGAAAATAAAGGTTGCAGATTATTCACTACTGCTGGCAACTGCTTTGGTAACCTCTTCTATGTAAGTGATGACCTTGTTGATTATTGGAAATATTCGGGATTCTCCTCGTATAACAGCAACGTTAATAGGAAAGTCTTCCACGACTGTTGAAAGCGCTGGGTCTACGCATCAAGTCCTTTTGGTAAATGTGATAGGCAGCCGTCGTTCCCATCTTCTTTTGCCGGCCGGTAACGTATAGTGAACGTATACGTAAACGCTGAATTGTCATGTAGGGTAGCTTTTTGTTGGAGCTAAATATGTTGGCCAGTGGTTGGTGGTCCATGATCAGTTTGAATTGCCTCCCACAAAGGTATTTGTGAAATTTTTAACCCCAAAGATGATTAAAAGAGCCTCTTACTCGATTTTTAATGTTTTCTGTCGATATTGCTTGTAAACTTTGGTAGAGTTTGTTTAAATCTTCTTAGACTTGCCACATGGACGATGTTGAACTACTACTGTACAACCCCTGCCCTCCTTGGTGTATTTGAAGATCTGCAGTCCCTCAGCTGTAGACAGGAAGATAACTCAGGCAGATTATCACCAGATTTTCATCACTTGGCTGCTTCTTTCTTTTTTTTGTTTTAAGTATTCATCGCAGGTTCTACTAGGAAACGGGAGAAAGAGTGATTATTAAATTTTCGTTGCTCCAGTTTATTTGGTAGAACTAACGATTTTAGGCATGGAATCCTTTCATCATGTAGTAATCTTTGTCATGCTTCTATGGGTATGATAGATTATAGTTTTTATAGGAGAATCGCAATGATTTCTGTGAATTCTTAGGGTCTACGGTAACAAGTAACATGAAAAAAGAATACAATTTACTGTCTAACCCTGCTCGGGCGCCAATTAACGATTGGCAGTGCAGTCGTTACTTGATGAGTGGTACACGTGGAAACATGTTTGTCTCTGAACAAGTGAATTTACCGATCATGCATCACGTTAACTTGATAGACAAATGTCACTAGGTACACGTTTTGGTTGTTGGTTCCCTAATTTATTCATAAAAAACTCATTCATTGCTTGTTTTCTACCAGATTCATTGCAAACATAAAGCAACACAAATCTGCCATCTTCAAAGCATACCACTCGTTTTTCCTTACCCCAATAGCATTAGAAACTCAATTACCAGAAGCAAATGATCGCCAATTTCCAATTCAATTAATCAAATAAATTGTAATAATCCCTCAAATAAAAAACCTTCCACAAAAGTATCATTAATTTGCCACTGAATTATTGAAAAATCGATAAACAACACTCCTCTAATGCCAGATTATTAATTAAAGCCAATCGGGTCAACGTAGCCCCATTCGCTCAGGCATCTATCCGGTGGCACGTTCTAAAGCGAAATACAAACTTCATCAATAAATATGATGACGTCCAATACAAAATAAAATTCGACCAAATAAACAAATTAGAAAAAAAAACCTATTAAAAAGTTTTGCGGCATTTTATAGGCCTTAAAGACGGGGGACGACGCTCTGTTTTGGGTGATAAACGAAAAAATAATAAATTCTTCCACCCACCTGTGCTTAAGAAAAGAACGTCCAATATCTAGCTACCCTCACTTTGGGGAAGAAATAAAATCAAGAGAAACAAAAGTGAAAAATCAAAATTAATTTTCCCCGATTAAATTATTAGCGCCTGGCACGAAAAATCATCCATTTTGGCACCACCGTGCAGATGAGAAACTCAAAGAATAACAAATTCGGTTGAATTTTGGCAGAATATATGGTAAAGGAGGGCTAATTTTTTTTCGAATACATTTTCGTGGTCTTTGGTGCTTGAGGGTGTAGATGGATTAGTCTGACATACATACAACAAGAGAACATATAACGAAGCCCACAATTTTCTAGGGGCGCTATTCTCCGATGACTGCTCTTCATCCTTTTTGTTTGTAAAGAAACATGTCTTGTGTGACTGATTCATCATCGAAGAGTTTAAATCGCCAATGCTAGATCTATGAAATGTGTTTTGTGGTATTACCTTCTAGGAAAGCGCTTTTTGAAACTCAACCTTTGGCTGGTAAAGTTTGTATGGAAAGACTCGTGTTTGGTGCGATTTACTTCAAACTTGGCGTAAATGGTGTTTCAACAAGAGGTGCAGCATTTGAAAGGGCTATTTTTGAGAGCTGGTTCTCGCAGGGTTGACATATGGTGACAGATGTCATCAATATATTTAGGAAATGTACCATAGAACGCTCTACAGTAAAAGAATTCGTTGAATTATATTACGAAAATTCAAGTTCAATCGCGCCAGTGAAGCGAAAAATTTTCGCCTTCTAAAACGTGAGTGCTTAGTGAGTGGGTCGGGCTCAGTACAAGATGTGAGAACGCCGAAACATACTCACCTGACAAATACCAGACATTGATAGTCATACCGGCAACACCCTGAATTTGTTTTTAACTTCTCAACCTGACAAATTGCTATCTTCTCTAAATTCGCCGGATCATTCTACCATTTCATTCTCGTACGTGGACCACAGTAAGGGAAGAGATTCTTAAAGGAAAGGAAAGCTAATTGTAGCGGCCTTAACAGCTTCTTAAGGAATTTTAACTAGTCATTATGTTTTCTCGATAACGACGTGGATGCCGATACTGATATGATCACTGACACTATTCTCTTTGATATGAAATCCTTTATCCCTCATCGTATGAAGAGTATCAAGCCAAAAGAAAAGGGATGGCACGACTCAAGCTGTAAAGAGGCTATCAGGGTTGGAGTAATATTTTTTCGGTCCTACAAAACTAACCCGACAGGGGAAAATTGGAAAAAGTTTGACACAAAACAGGAACGACTGCAACGCCTTTCTTAAGCATGCGACGTTTCAATATTACCAAAAACTGAGGCACTAAGTATTACATTATCCCAAAGGTAGTAACAATTTTTGATCGTTTGTCAAAAACAAAATAAACTTTCAGTCCTTGACAACATTTACAATGCCACTCCAACTGTCAACTCTATGGACAAGGTCTATATGCTTGCTGCACATTTTGCGGCCAGCTCAACAGTTCCAGAATGTGCATTGTCTCTGCATACACTTGAGTACGTCGAATCTTCAATGGTACGAATCCACTTTCGCACTTGTGTAGTAGCAACAGTATTTAAAGATATCATCAGTATACATAAATCCGCTTGTCCAGATGGTATATCTCCTCTTCTTCTTAAGAAGTATTCTTCTAAGATGACAAAATTACTGCGTAAGGTTTTCCATCTATCCTGCTCTTTAGGATTCCTTACGAGAAGATGAAAAACAGAATTTGTCCAGCTCATCCCTAAAAAGGTGAATCTTCCATCTCTTCCAACAGACCCATTGCACTTACGTCCCTTCTTCCCAAGGCCATATAAGCCCTTAATAAACCGCCAGATTAAGAAATATCTCGAATCACGAAAACTTTTCAATGACCGGCAGTACGGCTTTCCTATATCATGTATATCAATCTGGCAAAAGAAAAATAGTTACACTTGATATTTCTAAGACATTTGACAGATTTTGGTATCAAGCATTTTGTATTTTGGATCGATGAATCTCTTCTTTAATGGATAAGTTGTCTTGGACGTTTTCAAGTCTGACATCTACAAAATAAATGTTGGTGTTCCACAAGGCTCCGATCTGTTCCCGACACTTTTTTAAATTTTTTTTAATGATCTCTTGTCTGCTAATCCAATCCTTTGTTGATGACTGTACTCTCTGCTTTTCATATTCATGTTCTCGACTTAGGTCCCTGCCCTTTGGCTGAATGTCAATCTCATTAAATTCCGATATTAAGAGTTTAACCAATTGGGGAACTATCAACAGAGTGGAATTTAATGCTTCAAAAGCACAATGCTGTCTGCTGTCGTTAAAGCGAATTTCAAACACCTAGCCATTATCGATGAATAGCATTTACATCGTCGAAACCGAAAAACTTTCTATTCTCTGTATGTGTGTCAATAACAACTTACGTTGCAATGTATCTCTGCACAAGCTAGATAGGATACAAAACCGTGCGATAAAACTCGTAGGTGATGCTCATATCACTCACTCAATTGACACACTTGAACACCGACGAAATGTCTCGTGTCTCACTTTGATCCACCACCAGTGCTCCATTGAAGTCGCCAGTAGCATTCCGCCCCTTCAAACCTTCAACCGTAACAACCGTTCATCAGTGCACCCTTAAGCCCATTTTCGGATGTACTTTATTCGATCCTAAGCCGTACGATTTGCTTATGGAATGCCCTGCCTAGCTCTTTATTTTCTAGACGTTATAACATGCGAACATTTAAGACCGATGCACATCGGCATCCCTATTTTTTTCCTCCCTAGCTTCCCTGACCTGTGGGCAAACATTTTAAGGATACGCAATCCCTTGATGCCTTTATAGATTGAGAATCATCTTCACATATATGTAGATTTTGCTGTGAAACTGAAGAGCCTATGGAACACTTAATGGCCAACTGTCCGGCACTGGCATTTAAACGAGCATGAGGAGGATCTGAAGACGATCTCGCAGAAATATTAAATAACGAATGGAAGAGATGAGCCTTTGCTCTACCCTCATATGACAATACATTACAGTAAGCAGTAACTCAACGTCCTCTCCCGTAAAGCTCGGCTATGCCTTTCATTAGTGTGTGATGACCACTTGGGTCATCTTTCTTTTAGAGCTCTCCATTAAAAAACAAAAGAAACTCCTTTAACTCTTTCAATATTTGAAATACTCGTAGATGTTAAGTGTTAGCAATTTTTCTTTCAGTTGAGTCTGAATGGCAACACTTCATTTAACACAATGCCTTTTCTTTCTCTTTTACAGCCCTCGAACCAGCCTTTTCGCCACGTGATGTTTCAATCAAAAGAGGTGTCGATGCGCACCAAATTTATGATATGCTTAGTGAAGTTGGCAGGTAAGTTTGAACCTTTTTACGGAACAAAGTGCACCCCATTCCTTATATCCTTTTACTTTTTACCTAAAAACAAAAAAAAAAAAAACCAATTTGTTTACCAATTTGTTTTTGTTTCATTTTGACAGAGGAAAATTTGGAACCGTCTATCGTTGTTGTGAAAAATCGAGCGGACTTAAATTGGCGGCAAAATTTGTGCCCATCCCTAAACGTGAAGATCGTCGCAATGTGGAGCGAGAAGTTGAAATAATGAATTCATTGCAACATCATCTAATCATCCAGTTGTATGCTGCGTACGAATATCAGAAAATGATGTGTGTCGTCCTGGAATTGTAAGGATAAAGGAATCTCATAATTATTCAAAAAAACACTAAACCAGAAAAAAAAACACCTGAAAACCTTTGCCAGGGAGGAAAAGTTTTCCTCGTAAAGTTGTAATTGTTGGAAAGTAGCAGGATTTCCCTTGTAGATTTCTTCGTGTAACATAGTCACGAGTACACATGTTGCATGAAAAAAATTAGCGGAACAACTTTACTCTGTAGGGTCAGGGTGGGGTTGCAGTAGTTGTAGAAAGTGAAACGAATTGGAAGCCCTTTTAAGGTTATTTTTCCCTCTCTGCCTTTTTTTTCTTTTTTTTTTTTTGCGATAAACTTATTTCGCACATACAGCTTGGTTGGACACTTATAATGTTTTTTTTTTTTTTTTGTTGCACTCGAGTTTGTTCTCAACTCAAATTAGAAACTACAGGGGGTTGGAGGTGGTTTTGCCCAGTTTTTCAGTTCTTTTAAGGAGGCCAACGTATCTAGGATCTAATGAAGTGAAAGGGCAGATTACAGGACACATTTGTAGGGGATGTGGAAATTTTTCGAAACAATACCGAGTATAGAGTCATGTCCAACTTTGCTGTTCACAAGTATTATACCTTTCCGAGGCGAATTTGTGCAGATTTAAAATAAAAAGTAATTAGAACAGGACATGCATGTAGAGAATTAAGAAAATACAGAAAATGTAGGGAAATAGGTAGAAAATGTGCTAATTACAAAGCCGGAGGACACCAGCCCTTATCTGGTTTTCGTGCAAAATAACGCAATACAATTGAAATTTTGAGGTATGAATAGACACGAATGAGGTAAGGATTTGAACAATGAGCTGAGCTTTTGGTATACGAGGACATTCGGTTCGAGTTCACCTAAAATAGAGTGAAGCACTAATTTGCCTTTGCTTTTTAGGTTTTTGCTTTGTCGCTTTTTATTAACTTTGTCAAATTTGTATTGTAAATAGAAATTGTTGTTTACATTTAACAGTGATTGCGGTTAGGGCTTGCACCTTTTGTGGGAGTGAATACTAAAGTTTCTACTGAAGAGTAGGTGCGATTTAAGCGGCCTGGTTTTGATCACGATGATTATTTCGTGTTCCATGGTCATAAACTTTTAAGCCTTGGCTTCCATAGATATAGCTACAGTCCGGGATGAAATTGGTTTTTAGGGAAGTCTTTCGTCAACAGCCTCTAGTTGTGCACTACAAGATGGCTGAGGTTTTTTTTTTTCCTATGCGCGGCACCTAAGGCAGTTTCCTTCGGACTACGAATCGAAGGCTATTCAGGACGAAGTATTAACATTTATTTAACTTGTGTCCCAGAATAAGAAAAGTCATATCTAAGAAACCAAAGCTGGATAACTAAAACTACCGGATGGTAGTCACATGAAATCCAACACCAAAGCTTTGGGATTCTTGCTAAAAGCCTACTTTCATGGGTGCACTCCCATTTCAGCATCAGATACATTTTTTCCTAACCAACATGCAAACTCAGGAGTATATTAGGAAAAAACAAAATAAGCTGGGCTCATTCTCCCCTGAGCTGGACGGAATCATACCAACCATGCTTCAAAAAACGAAGCAAAGTTTCTAAAAAGACTATTTAGCAGTAGTATCGGGTATGGATATATGCCAAAATGCTGGAAGGAAGTAAAGGTATTTGTTTATTCTAAAAGTAGGTCCAGCCATACCCATCCATAAGCCTAACAACATCCATTTTAAAAACTTTGAAAAACGGCTTGACTCTCATATTCGAAGTAATCTACACGCCGAAGACTTAGCTTCAAACCGGAACGCCTATGCTAAAGGTAAGAGGGCGGAACATGCAGTTGCCAGCACAATTGAAAAAAGTCTCTACAACAAAAGGTACACATTAACAGTCTTCCTTTACATTAAAGGAGCATTCAATAATGGCGACATTCCCGGTGTCGACCTAATAACCGGTATGCTCTATAACAGGACCCTTTGAGGGTCATCGAGGGTCACTACATCAAACTGCAACCCCTCAAGTAGGAGTGTTGACCATAGTTGTTAAGAAAATACTTTTGAATCTAAAAATGGATGGAATAAAAGCCACTTCATATGCGGATGGTGTGGTTCTTATGGCCACCGGAAAGTTCCTTACGACGATCAGTTAAATTCTAAACTATGCCTTTAGAATTTCCGGAGAATGGGCCAGGTCCTGTTCGCTGGAAATTAATTAATATTCACACATAAAATGAAAATACCACAATTTGATTTTTTTTTCCACTACCCAACAGTTCTAAAGGCCTAAGTATCGTACTAGATACTAAACTAAGTTGGAAGCTCAATTATCAAAGAACGTGTTTGGGAGAAAATTGGAAACTAGTCCCAAGACTATCCTATGAATATACGCAGCTGTCATCAGACCCAGTTAACCTAAGTTAGCTTAGTATGGTGGCAATCCAAAGCTCCATTAATATCGCCATTAACATTCCATCCCTTCAAAGGTTCAACCGAAACACTCGTCTCTGAATGATTATCAGTATACTCTCAAGCCTACTTTCGGAAATACTCTGAAATATCGTGATTCGTTCCTAAGCCGTATAACTCACTTATGGAATGCCCTGCCAAGATCTCTATTTCCGGGTCAGTTTAATATTCAGTCATTTAAAACCAACGTGCATAGGTACCTCTTCTCCCTAATTTACCTTCGCATATAAAAAAAATTCACAAATAAAGCCAGCAACCTTAGGTTAATAACAAAAGTACAGAGGATTGCATGACGCCAATGCAACTGCGGGACTACAAATACACTTGGCCTCCTACCCCTAGATCTATACATGCAAGAATCTGCAACGAAAAGAGCTTCAATATTGACTCAGCTTAATGGTTGAAAACCAAACCCGAAAGGCCGTGCCTCAATCCTTATAAGTCAACTGGCTTAATGATCCAATATCGATTACGTTATACCCCATCAAGATACTGAAACACCATTCGCCTGCATTTTCAAAAGCACAGAGGAATGGGATAGGAACCAAATGGTAAAAAAACCCGAAATCCATTTACATGGATGGATCAAAGACGGAGAAAGGATCCGGCGCCGGGATCTTCTCCGATCAACTGAACTTACGATGCTCAAGTTGACTGCTGGATTACAGCAGTGTCTTCCAGGCAATTACAGCAATATCCCACGAGCATATTGCAATATTTATTGATAGACAAGCTCCCATTAAGGCCATCGCCGTAGTCCAGATTAAATCGAGGCTTGTCAAGCACTGTCAGCATAAGGTAACGCTCTGCGTAACCTCTTCAGCTCGAAGAGAATCCTCTCTAGAAAGGGAACTGGCTGATCGAAGTATCAAACCTCCACTCTGCACTCTAAGAATACAAGTACAGCAGACGATACAAATACAATAAAAATCAGTGAATAGTGGGAAAACCTTTTAACTGCGATACCTCAAGACAATTACGGCCGGAGCTCAGAACAAATAAAATTCTCTGTAAAGACAGAGCTAAGCTATCTATGCTTGTTAGATTACTCACAGGCCGATTTCTGGATAAGCTGTGGGGACATAGGCTCACGGGAGGATATGTTCCACTTTTTATGCCAGTCTCAGTCTCAGTAATTTGAGATAAAAAACTTAAGGAAGTTACTACTTCCACTACGTCTCAGAGCTATCTGCTGCTTTACTTACATGTCTTTTCAGATTCGCGGATGCGACAAGATGGCCTTGACCTGCTCATGAACCAAACGACTACCAACCGCAACACAACGCCGTACCTTTCAAAAATGAAGTCAAATTGGGAAAACTGGCCAAGTGAAACTATCTAACTTTTTTTTTTTTTGTTGGGCGGATGACATTTTCCAGACTTGGGAAGGCAGGGACCCCATATGAATTTGCCACATTTGATGGCCTTTAACGACAAACAGGAGAATGAACTGCGGCTATATACTTATGTTCTGATTATTTGTCTGCATAAATTAAATTTTATTAGCTTTTCCTCTGCTTTAGATGCAGTCCAAATTGTATAATGTTAGAGCCCTTTAACACTCGTTCTGTAAATTAACACCAGGTGGCGATGTGATAATTCTCTAAGAGTTTATGTATACGATGAAAACAATCCCAAATTTATGTTATGAGCCAACCTTCCAGTTCATCAATACGGCCGTTTACCCTTTAAGAGACGAAACGGTGACCGTTGGTCTTAAATGTCACAAAATCGCAACGTGAAAATTAGAGTTAGACAAAATGAAAAAAATGAAAAAAAGTCATTACAACTTGAAGTATATCTAGAGATAATCTGACCAGCGTGCTAGGGAAAGTACAATTTTAAAAAGCGTTCGAAGCTCTAGCCAAAGGTTATTTTAATAAAAAAAAAGTCATTCCATGTCCAACCTAATTTACAAATAAACAATTCCCAGAATTAGCCAAACTTTATTGACCGTAGATTAACCACCAATCTTATCCGAATCTTATCAGTAGGAAACCATCGATTTCATTCGTACATTTCAACAAGTGCACGTTTCCCTCTTGAAGCAACACCTTGTTCAGTCGTCGATAATTTGTCACAAGAAATCGAGGAAATTTCCCTGGAAATAGTGACACCCCTACAACAGTAACACAAATAAATTTTTGCTACGCATTTACTAACCCTCGAATCAATAAAATTGTTTTCTTGCCACTACTTTCAGAGTTGAAGGCGGAGAGCTATTCGATCGTGTCATCGATGATGAATTCGTCCTCACAGAACGTGCCTGCACTGTCTTCATACGCCAAGTATGCGAAGCAATGCAATTCATACATCGCAACAATATCCTGCATCTGGATTTGAAACCTGAAAACATTCTCTGCCTAACAAAGGAGGGCAATCGCATCAAAATCATCGACTTTGGTTTGGCTAGAAAATTTGATCCCGACAAGCGATTGCAGGTAATTTAAACAATCTTCTACTCGTATAGATAATTCGTGTCTCTCATGCTGAGCAAATAATTCAAAAACCAACGAAATTGCCAATTTCCAGCCAAAAATTAATTTGAAATTCTTCATTCGCAGTACCACAGGATAAATTATAATGACTACTCGTACAGAGACAAAAACAGACCGGCAGAGAAACTTCTGCCAAATACGAGTATCTTTTTGGCAAGGCAGTTCTCTTCGGTTGACATTGTGAACCAAGTTGATTTAGTCCTCCTTCAAAACAAAAATTAAATAACTACCCATCTTCCAGAGGAAGGAAATTAAATTCTCCAATTTCCCATTGCAGATACTTTTTGGAACGCCCGAATTTGTTGCCCCAGAGGTTGTTAATTTCGACTGTATAACATACGGAACAGACATGTGGAGTGTCGGTGTGATATGTTATGTTCTGTAAGTAGAAGAGTAAAAAACTAAAAACATAATTGAAAAAATTGTCAACAAAAGTATTTTTCCATTTCCTCCCCCAAATACAACAGCCTCTCAGGATTGTCGCCCTTTATGGGGGAATCTGACATCCAAACCATGGCAAACGTAACGATAGCCAAGTATGACTTTGAGGATGAAGCCTTCAGTAATGTGTCTCCTGAGGCGTTGGATTTTATATCAAAGTTACTAGTCAAAGATTGCAGGTAAGCTAATTGGTGGTTTAACTATTATAACAGACACAAACGACAAAACTGACAGATAGATAGATAGATAGAAATGAATGCTAATTAAAAGAAATAATGTTTCACCTTTTCTCGTTGACAGTACTAGGATGACTGCCACAGAGTGTTTGGAGCATAAATGGTTAAAACGGAGGCCAAAACCACCGCCAATTGTGTCACCGAAACCGACAAATGTTCCTCCGGCGAAATTAAAAGCATCGACACCATCACCTATACCAGCCGATGTTATAGAAGATGTTCACGAAGCAGAGGATAAGGTGAGAATTGTTTCAGCAAGAAGTTGAAACTCCAAAAAAATCGTTCACTTAAAGGTTTCAAACCATCTCTATCTATGTTCAACCATTTTTTTTTTTTTTTGTTTTTTTTTTTTTTATTTTTTTTTTTTTTTAGAGCAAAGAACTGGAGCAGACCAAGGATAATTTAAAGAATTTTATTGAACGATGGGAGGAACATCCTAACAGCCCCTATGTGTTCGATGCGGAAGAAAATGTGATTGCACCGTTGAGGGATTCGAGCAGAGGAAGTATATCATCGTCGAGAGGTGTGTACGAATACCAAATGTGTATGAGTGTTAAAGTGCACCGACTTAGTATTGAAAAGAGTTATACTTGCTGTTGGTAGTTTAGATACATTTTTTTTCTCTAAGGCATACTTTTAGGTTTAAGTTAAGACTAAGAACAACAGCTAAATTTAAAAATTTTAAACAACAAATAAATGAAACTAATTCATGTGTAGCTTGGCATCAGGGAGAGCGCTGGGATGACGATGACATGTGGTGGCTTTTAAAATAGAGGTCTACCATGTTATTTTGGTACTCGTCACTTTCATTGAAAAAGCTTTCATGTTTTAGATTCAAGATTTTGATCAGATTGGTTTTAGACAGCCCTACTACCAAGGTGACGCAATGTTTTCGGTAGAATAAATGATTTGAAAAGAAAACTTCTACACAAAAGGCCTAAACATAGAAACCTGTGGAACACCAGATAAAATTAAAGAAATGGCAATAAACTTCGAGTTCCCAAGATGTATGTATGACCTTGGCTGTTACATACTCTTTTTCAAATTTTGTCTAGCAGACGGAACCGAAAATTACTTGAAAAAATTGTGTAAATTGGTAAATAAAGTTCATACTTCCGCGCCATATAGTAAGAATACGGCGATAAATGTTTTCAATTGCCTTCCCAGTTCAAAGAAATGGCGATGGCGAAATGGAAGGGTGATTTTCCCTTGCCTTGTGTCGTTGTTTGAATTTGCAACGAAGCACAAGCAGACATAGTCTTTTACCACCTTAATGTTATAGTTTGCTTTTTAAGACAGCCGTTGATGTTGCATATACTTTAATTAATCACTAGCTCTTCCATTATCAGCTATTCAGCTATTCCTTCTCATAATCTCAATGTAGTCAGCATATGCTATATGCTGATGGACAAAATCAAATGTCTTCGTGTCGTTACTGGCTTTATTCAAGCCCCGGGCGTTGTTTATTGTCATTCTGCACAGCCAAACAAGTTTAAAATGGATTCCAAGTATTTGGCAGGGCTCGACATACCATAACTCGTCTCTATATATGTTATATTGGCTTGATCTACTGTAAGATAAATACCTAGTTGATACTGGACATACCAGGCCAATTAATAAGGACTTATAAGTTTATTGATATAGACTCTCAAGCTTTCGCATCGTACGATAGCTAAAACCTTCTACACGATGTTAAGGTGATTACCTGGCCCACTTGAGAGATTCTCCTGTTCGAATGAAACTGATATATGAAACTAAAACTCACACATTTTAAAGGTAAGTGGATGTACGATTTTCAACAAAAAAAATCGCATGCCTTAAGTATTTCGGCAGGTGATGCGTTTACTCCTGTGGACTGTAGATCTTTAGTTAATATATCACAAGCCAGACCTGTCTTTATCGGGTGAAAAAAATTCTTGTCGAGCATTATACACCTTAAATGGTTCGTTCGGCCTGACAGCGGAATGTTGGTCGTCTTCGTTCCAAATTTTGAGAACCGGCTGTGATTCTAATATTACATTCCTATATGATGTATTGTCCATAAGTTGGATGCCGTCAATATGACTGTAAAACATGATCAATAAGTACGACTGCGAAGACAGTGTATTAAAACTTATCTTGTGCTTGATAAACTTGTAGTAACCTCACGAATTCTGTTCAAAAGCAGAGGTCCAAGCATCAAACCATGTGGCACACCAGTTATTGTTACGTATTGCATTACTAAACTCATTCTGGGTAAAATGGCAGAAATAATCAGGTCATTCAATTTTTTTTAGGAATTTTCTTATCCTTCCAGTCATGAGGGGTGACCTTTAAAAGACACTTGGTCTCTGTACATGTATTCTTTACAATTTGGAACGTGAGGGTTTGTTAGGCGATTTGTGGCCTTTTGATGGCATCATTGCAGAGGCATCGCAGTCATGTAATCCAACATGTGAATCAAGTCTTAATTGCAACCAATTATTAATGGTACCAACAACCACCACCTTCCGGTCACTAATTGTGTATTCACACATAATATTGCCCCTTCGTAACGACGTTTTACTTCATAGTCTATACGGCTTCAATTTCTTATGGAACTCTACAATAAAGTACTATAGTTTGCTAGGCCCAATCACTGATTTTAGCTGGCTTCCTGGTTTCTTATACGATATTGGTTCTGAAAATTTATAAACATTTAATTTTAAGGAGAGTGCCACAATACCTCTTAATGAAGAGGTATCATCAAGCATCAAGCTTATCATAAGTGTATTACCATACTTTTCTTTTCCATGGGAAAACCACTTCTATCGCTTGAAAAAGGTACTGCTTGTAGTACTACGCGTTAACCTTTCATCTATCCACACTGAATATCCTTGTAAGGCGTCCACGCTAACCCAAAACATGACGTTACTTGATTCATAGGTGAATAACTCTTCTGAAATAGAACTAGCTACCTTCTGTGGTATTTCGCTCATAAACAAATAAAAGAACAGTGGTCTGCAAGTCGAACTCTGTGGTACACCACTTTAACTTATCGAATTCTTAAAGGAATTCATGAGTGATCATATAATATTAAATTTAGAATTCCCTCTCCTTGCAAAGTTTTTAATTTACACTTGCGTTTAAGTCATTAAACGGGGAACACTATTTTTACAAAGTGAAATCAGGCTCATAAGTCATACAGTTGCGCCAGAATTCCATTGAATTCAGATTGTAGATTGATTACTTGAGGTGGTTGTGTGTCTCTTGTCCTCGCTGTCACATCCCTTTTCGACAAAAACATCTGAAACATCGTTGCTATCATATCCGCTGTATCCTGAGTTTCTTTCCACTTCATAGCCATTAGTATTCCTTTGCTACCAGAGAGAAAGTAAGAATTCCTATTGCTATCCACCAAACTAGCAGAGCTAGGGTCCTTCTGTTCTCAGTTGTCGTAGTCTAGTAATATGGTTTTAAGGCTTAAATTGAAATTAAATTTGCTCCTCAACTAGTTTTGTTATCATCCAAATAGATGTTCAGTTAAGAGGTGAACCTTTTAGTTATATTTGTCACACTTATTGGGAGACAATAGACCGATAGATCGGCAGGAAAGTTGTCATTTTTACGATATTTCTGAGATTGGCCAAATTGGCTTTCACTAGTCGATAGTGCAACTTTAGTTTTTATGTGAGGAAAGTCAAACTTTATCTAGGAGGAGACCCACATATTTAACTTCCTTCGATTAAGCCAGAGACTCACCGAAGATTGTGAGAAGGGTTCTGAGACTCTGAGACACCAATTTTTCTTACTCTGGACATGCTTCGTGATTATTTTTTTCGAAATTGGTTGGACATAGAAACCCTTAATAGTGGACGGCGATCTTCCGTTTGTGGTCTCCCTCTTTCTTTATATCAAAAATAGTTAACTGTGCCAATTATTTGACTCTGTAAATCACCAGTGGTAGCGATGCCGTGATGGTTGACTCACTGGCTGTAACGCGACCTACCTGGATTCGAATTCGGCAGGAGCATAACAGCAAATTTATCAAAATCGTCATCAAAATTTCGGCGAACAATTATAAACCTCCGAAAGTCAAATTCTGCTTATGAAAAAGCTTATCAGGAGAGCCGTTCGGAACAGGCAATAAACAGTAGGCCCTGCTCAGGGGTGTAAAAATTTAATAAGTGAGAATGAGTGCGAGTAGCTAGAAATTAGCCAACACCAGGCTGTCGTGCCATTTATTTATTTTTTTTTAATCACCAGTTCGTTTCAGGCCATCTAATTTATGAACTTATGTTTCATGGCAAGCTTGCTGGCTTTCGCACACCCACAATTTTTATTCCACTTTTCCATACATCCTCCAAGTATCGGTAAGCTCTCGATATGCCATAGATATTCATAGGGCCATGGTTTTTGGTTTTTTCTCTTTGATTGCTATCGACATCGGCCATAGGAGTCAGTAATGACTGCAATACTTTTTTACACGTATAATGTTTCAAAAATACAAAAAACTTAGGACAACTAGATTGTAGGGACACAGATCATCTCTTTGATCGGGCAACACCAATCTACTTATTACGCACTTTGCAGCCAACTTAATTCTTCTTAATTGTGCCATGTCTATGTATGAAGTAGTGTCGAATCTTCAATTTGTCGCATCCGCAAGTACCATCTGCTGATCCAGATGGCATATCTTCTATTCTTTTGAAGAAGATGTTCTTAAAGAGGGTTCTTGAGAGGGTCGATGAAAAACAGCATTTTCTCAGAATCTGCCGAAAGCAAGATTTAACCTTTAAAGAGCAATCTCTTTTTTAATGCATTAGAAATTACCATTGGGAACGTTGAATTCAAGTTGTCTCGAACCATTTTAACACATAAATGCTGGTGTGTATCAAGGCTACGTTCTGTCTCCGATACTCTTTAATTTTCTTGATATTCCCTTCTCTGCTACTTCTAATCGGGTGTATTCCATTGATGACGAAACAATTCTCCACTTTGAATTTTTTTCAAAGTGTCAGTACCTGTAACACATGCAAAAGTAGTAGGTACTACGCTCTTTCCGCAATGGAATGCAATAACTCTGGCGCCATGAGTGCCATGAGTGTTACAAACGACGATTTTGAAATTCCAACTCTTTGTAATAATCATTTTTTCGTTTTGCAATTTTTTTTTGTTTTTTTTTTTTTTTTTTTTTTGTATTTGTTTTGTTTTTGTTTAACCTCAACACATAACATAATTTAATTTCGTCCTATATATACTTTCAGACGCATTCGTTTTTAGAAAAAAACACAACAGGAAATAATTTTATTTAAAGAAGGACGCTGCCGTTTTATGGCTATTTACACATGTATGTCACACAACTATTTATTATTACAACACAATTTTCCATAGTTTAATGCTTTTTTGGCAATAAAAAAATCAAAAAAAAAAAAAAACAAACAAATAAATAATTGCAAAGAGTTTTTGGAATGATTTCCAATTGGAAGTTAATAACGCTTATCAAAATTGTTTGCACACTTCACACTTAAGTTTGGTTTGATGAGCATACACAAGTAAAATAAGAGAAATAAAAAGCACTTTAATCTTATTTTAAGGTGTGTGTAGCATAAGGATGTTGCTCTTAAAATACAAAGTATCAAAAATATCAAATTTTCTTCTACATACTCTGATTTGTAGTTTGCCTTTTGAGGAAGATGTTTTGGTATTGGCTTATGTAATTTTGAAGCTTAAGCATTTGTGAATAACTAAAAAGGAGTTAAGCGCCTAAAAGTGTGCCTAACTACATGTATGTTTTTCTTGATTTATAAAAAATGCAGGCCTTAGTAAAAGTCGTTGATAGGTATAGTAATAGCCAAATGGATATTTGGCTGCCACTTAACCCTGGACTAAAAAAATGCTGTAAAAAGAGCAGTTTTCGAAGTGATGTTGCACCGTTTATGAACATTCCCGTCAGTGATCGCATCAGGCTTTGTTGGCAATTTTACATATTTGACTCGGTCCTTCTTCTTCTTTTTACTCTTTCAATGTCTTTCTTTGTCAAACGTAAATGAATTAATAGCGCTACAAATCTGTTAGAAGCCATGCCCTAGTCTCTCCACGCACTGTATTGCACGTTTTGTTGTTCTTTGCACAATGAACCCTTTATCTACACTTTCTTGTCCACTTTAAAAGGTCATATGTTTTTTTTCAGATATTTCTTACCGTTGCCTTTCGAAAGAGTGATGACGTCAAAAATTATTTTTTCTGCTTTCTTGAATATCGCCTGGGAATCGAACTCAAACCTCTAGCGTAGTAGTCAACGAATTTAACCACTACGTCACGCCGATCTTCAAATGTAGATGCTGTTTAAACTGTGATATCATTTTTGAGAATATGGTAATTTGACATAGGTGTTCAGTAGTCCTTAACAAATTATCATGAATACATGACATGCTTCAAACTTATTTTGAAAATCCGCCCTAAATTCCTAAAACGTATAGATTTTGTCAGCCGTCGTCATAAATTTCGGAATATACATATGACTGACGCAAAGCCAACAACGCATCAACACAATCTGTGTGCCATAATACTCGAAATTGTTCGACACTGATTTGGACAGTTTGGTCTTTGTCCGTCTAATTTATGAAAAATGTCGTGAAAATATCTCAGCCAACACACGCTAATTCCAGAACAAAAGCCATAAAACCATTGCTTGCGACAGTTGTTGGATTAGATTCTTGAACGGATGGCATCGAGCCTTATTTTTATCGAAAAATAGTCTTTAGTTACGAGGCTTC
The DNA here is from genome assembly GCA_907269105.1 of Volucella inanis. NCBI lineage: Eukaryota > Metazoa > Arthropoda > Insecta > Diptera > Syrphidae > Volucella > Volucella inanis. The sequence continues at coordinate 129,770,244 of OU026157.1, forward strand.
GTGAACAAAAAAGAATTGCGTTTTTAGAGTGAGACGAATCCACTTTCGCTCTGATATACACAAATTCCCTAATACAGATGGTATATCTCCCCTTCTTCTGAAGAGGTATTTTTACACGCTGGCAAACCTACGACTATTTCTGAGTAGATGGAAAACAGATGGAAAACAGATGGAAAACCGTCATCACTTACATCCCTTCTTTTCAAGGTCATAGAAACGCTGATAAACCGTCATCTGAAGCACGAAGATTTCTCAATGACCGGCAGTATGGTTTTCGTAGCTGATGGCATGTCTCACCGAAAAGTGAAACCAAAGCGTACATCAATCCGGTGAAAGCAAGATAGTTGCACTTGATATTTTTAAGGTATTTTACAGAGTTTGGCATCAGGCTCTTTTGTCGAAAATGCGTACTTTTGGGATCGATGACTCTCTTCTTCGATGAATTAAAGATTACCTTTCGGAACGTTCAATTCAAGTTTTCTTGGATAGTTTCAAGTCTGATAATCATAAAATAAATGCTGGTTTGCCGCAAGGCTCCGTTCTGTCTTCGACGCTCTTTTTAATTTTCATCAACGATCTCTGCCCCATATATTTCTTTGCTGACCACAGTACTCTCTGCGTTTTATATTCGTTTTCGGCCTCACGAGAACGGCAGCGTACGAGGGTTGTTTAATAAATACCCGGATTAGAAAAGACAACACAACTTTTTTTGGTTTTGATAATTTATTTTTCAATATAATCCTCTTCCAACTTGATACACTTTTCCCAGCGTTGCTGCAACTTTTTTAACCCCTCAAAATACAATGACATTTGTCTGCGGTGGCGATAACGATAACCCGTACTTCTTTCCGGTAAGCGATCTTTTAAGGTTTGCAAACAAAAATAATTCTCAGGGACCCAAATCCGAAGAATACGGAGGATGGGGGAACAATTCGCAGTGCAATTCGAACAATTTTGCTGTGGCGACTGCGGTGTGAGCCAGTGTCTTACCACGCTGAAAGAGCACTTTTTTCTTCGCCAAATTTGGTCGTTTTTTATTTAAATCGGCGTTGAATCGGCCTAATAAATGGATGTAGTATGCTCCTGTGATTATTTTTCTTTTCTATAAATAGTCAACGTGGATCACACCTCGCGCGTCTTCGACTTTTGCGCAAATTCACCGGGTAAAACCCATTGTTTCGATTGATCTTTGGTGTCTGGTGTGTAACGAAACGACGTTGAAGCAAACGCTGCACCCATCACGCGGACAACTTTCTCATGCCCAAAATCTCGTGCAGGCTAACTCTTTCAGTTGAGATTCCTGCTATCTCAGCCAACTCGCGAATTTTCACTTGGCGGTCCTCTAATACGGGATTATGGATTTTGTCCATGGTTTCGTCTATTGTAACCGTTTTTGGGCCACCTGGTCGCGGTTCATCAAAAACCGACGTGCTGCCACAGCGAAACTCAGCAAACCAATAGTAAACAGTTGTACGGAAAGGTAAATGGGTCCCGTATAAACCATCGAGAATGGGCTTGATTTTGTCGTAGGTTTTACCACTCAGAAACAAGACTCAAATTACGGAGCGATTCTGCTCTTTTTCCATGGTCGCAAAAATCAGTAACGCGATGTTTTGAAATGGATGTTAAAACAAAACTAAGCATCGGATTGACACCAAATTTTGACAGGAGGGCTAAAAGAGGTTATACTAAATAACTCTATTTGTCTCAGTAGCGCCACCTATCTTCCAATCCGGGTACTCTTCAAACAGCCCTCGTAATGAAGTAGTAATTTTCAAGCATCGTTTTGACCCAGTTAATGCAAGGTTGATCGATATTTTTATGGAGCAAAGTATTTGATATGGACTCCTATCTAGTATTGTCAAAACCACTCTCTATGTCAAACAAAGTGCAGCTTCCTCAGAAGACCTTTCGTCGATTTGCCTTTCTGATACGCGTACTGACATGTGTCCAGAAGCAGGACAGGTGCAAGGATGTCAATAATCCTCTCCATTTTTTTTTTTTTTTCTCAGATAAAACGATATCAAGCATATAAGACAGTATGATTTTGGTAGCTCCTTGATCTTGCTGCATGGTTTGGGGATAAAGACCACGTTGATCTCCCTCCAAATGCCCAAGTTGAAGCTGAACCTAAAAAAGGCTATTAGAGTGCGTACAATGAGTTGACAGCCCACTTAATATTATCCGGTCTGAAACGTTTTCCGTTGACTGTCCATAAGACATGTCAATATTAAAATACTCGGGGATGTGAACCTGAAACAAGGTATTCCCGGTTTTCTCACGGTCGTCTGTGATTGTGCCAATTCAATCATGCAATTTGAATGATCTTGCGAAAGGGCTTTATGGAGTCGTGCTAGCGCAGGAAGTTCTTATTATTTCTCGCAGTAAGCACGCCCTAGGGCTCTCTTTGATATTCGCAACTCTTGGTTGTAGTAGGTTAAAAAGCATCTCCATTGTTCCCAAGTCCCGACGCATTTGGCTTTGTCGAATAACTTCTAGGTTTTCATTTCACAATGGTATCTTTGTGTATTTCGAAATACACAACTCCTTGTAGACTTATGGCTTTCTTTGAATTAAATCGGGCCTTTGACGTCAGCCAGGTGCACAAGAATCTCCTTTTGGTTTTTCAAAAGGTTCAAACTTGATTTCAACTTTAATGATTCTACTGTGAAAAACGGCTCAATTGTAACTCTAAAAATATCTACGTAAAGACAGTCCTTTGGCTCTCATGAGTCTCTAAATCTAAATGAAAATAATTTTTAATATTCTCTCGTTTTTAAGGATTAATTGACAACTTCTTCTAAATAGGTAGAACATTTAATTAACCCCAATTTCTATTCACATTGTTGTGTCAGTATCATGCTCCCTTTTTCGCTGGAACAAATTTGTAAATCCCATTTTACGACATCCATATGTACGAGTACATACATATCTGCTCGACCCATTACACTTAATCTTAAAACATTTCAATTCGGATCAAAGTAACACTTACGACCTATTTCACTCTATCTGTAAACATTATCATTTCCCAAACTTTGGTCCTTTTTTTTGGCATCCAATCTAAACTCATAACTACTTTGAATATAAAGCTAACGTCTCCAGAAAAAAAAAAAAACGAAACCATGCAGGTATACCTTTTGCCGTGTCGAACCCAAAGATGATTTATTTTTCCCTCTGCTTGTTATGAGTTCTAACTTTCTACCGTTTTACAAATTGCTTACAGTCTCGTTCTTGTTCTTCTTTGCACTTGGAATGGCTCAAGTTTGGCCATAAAAAAAAAAAAAATTTTATAGCCTCTCCAGGATGAAGCGGCGTAGAATTTTATGTCTTTAAGTAGACTTATGACACTACAGGTTGCACAATTGCAAAAAATAAAATCCGCTTAACTGGTAGAGTGTAAAATTGAATATTAAGCCGCATCTTTGTGTCCTTGTGGCGGCGGGAATAGTTAATTAAATATTTATTATTGGTCCTGAGCTTGTACCCACAAAAGGTACAACAGTTTGTCTCTATATTTTTACGAATCGAGGGGCCAAATTCTTGCCGACTTAATTCCAAATTCGAATGTGAAAATTATCATTTAAACTTAGCAGACATTTTAAATTGTTAAATAATAGCAATTCCCATTTTTTCTCTTGCAGTTTGCACTCCATCACCTCGCGAGTCTATTGATACCATTACCGATGATGATTACAGCACCGACGAAGTGAATTCCACGAATACAACTCCTATCGACGAGAGCCAGGATATTTTCAATAGATCACCTCCAGAAACACCAACACCTACCAATACCAGTGGTAGTGGGCTTCGTGCAGCCAGTCCCGTGGCAAAGAATTTCCGCGGCTACCTACACTCCTTTGACCGACGGAATTCCGATACGAACTTCCTTTTAGGACGTCGTTCCAGCGGTGAACGCATCAATCTAGCCGATGAGATTAGAAAATTATCCGATCACCTTCTAATGCTGGCGGAAATCAATACAAAGCTCGGCGGCGACAGTGGCGATGATACTGGCAATACAACACCAACAAATGAAGGAGATACGAGTGCAAACAGTGTAGACGCCAAAAACTTCAGCACCAACAGTAGTTGTAGTACTTCAGCTGTGATAAAGGATCCCTCTAGTCACGTAACAACCTCCACATCCACCTTCAGCTCCCGATCGAGCAGTGCCAAGGGAAGTCAAACCAAAATCAGTTCACTTTCAGTTCGACTTCAGAAATCAATTGAAGAAACTCCAAAGATCATGGCAAACGGTTCCGTCAAATCTCGCCCTCCCACAGGTACTCTATCGAAACCCATCCCAAATCCTAATGGCATCAAAGCTCAATCCATTCAAAATGCTATCAACAACATCACAACTTCAACATTGAGTACTTCAGAGGCGAGCATGCGGCGTGCTAAATTCAGGGTCAACCAAATGAGCCGTGATGTACCGATTGGATCACCAGACAAACATCAAACTGTGTACCTTGAGGAAGCAGCAAATACAACCAAAGACTGCTTGCTGCATCTTCTAGAGAAATACAATGAAACCAAGATGCGTAACCCTCTAGGACGACATCAAAGTATCAGTGTTGATTGGAATGTCTCCGATAATCTAGAGTATCGTTCCATGAGTTCGATCAATGCATTCTTTCAAAGGCACAACAACAACGGCAGCAATGTTAAGCAACTGCAGGCACAACTCGAGAACAAAAATAACAAAAATAACAAAAATTAAAGTTGCAATACTAATTGTATATTTTGGAACGAGGGGAACCTTCACTTAGTACTTAAGAAGTATCTAGACCGTCTTACAGAGGGGGACACCTACATGCCTTCCCCTCAATCAGTCAAACTATCAATTTTACTAATACTTGTAGCAATAAATTTATTTATTTAATGAAACCAAAAAAAAACAATGTTAATTTGATTTGTTACTTAAATAAACAATAAATTATTTTATAAGCAATGTCACAAGTAGGTACAGTTACATATTTTGTAGTTTATTTATTTTTAGCCAAAAATTTAAAAGAAAATTAAACTTAATAAATATTCGTAGAAACTTTTTTTGTTTATCGTTAATTGTTCATCTGTGGATAATTTGTTTAAAAACAAGGTCAAGTGCAATTTACTTACTACGAGATACTAACGCTACGAGATAGCGCTCAAGGGACTTAAGTACTCTAAAAATGGTTGCATACAGCGCAGGCGAATGAAAATCAAGGAGGAAAAAAGGAGATGTACCGATGAAAGTTGGTTTTAAATGTTTGAAGGTTATAATGTCCATGTAGCGGCTCAGTTCTCTATACAACGCTACATACAGATATCTCATATCTCAGTATTTTTATCTGATGAATCATGCTCGGGTATATTTAACCACGATTAACTTCAGCGTATTTTTTTCCCCTCCCTTCACACATCACACACATTTTCGCTACTACAACGTTCTAATCATCGTACACGACATATCGTGATCACAACATGAAGACAGGCTGGAGATGAACAGCAGCAGGAGAAGGAAGACACCGCTTATACCACCAACGCCAATGTAGCCACCAACCGACCCAGCTCCTCTATGGCGGCCATCTTAAAGTCGAGAGAGCCGTACTCTCAGTCGTCAAAGGGGATCTCAATATGCTGGCCGATGTGGCGTACAAAATAATTAGTCACTCTTCAGCAACTAAATCAATAACTGCACTGCCACCTGCTCCTACAAGGAGAAGCACACCCGCGGAGGAGATCCTCAAAGGTATTCTTCGAAGACTCACTATGCTAAACAGGCACTTAAAAACAATATCTTAGTCGAATCGCCTAATTCTGGACTCCGGACCACGATAAACCAACACTTCACGCCAGAGAACCAACTACGCCCAATGGCCGATGTTGACACCGCCAGCGATCCAGCTCGAAAGCTCAAAAATATTCCTCACAATGCTCCTTCCACACACCAGCACCTTTAATTGAGGCTGCTGCACTTGCTGGTAAGCCCAATCGCTTTTTTACCTTTAACACAATGTCTGGCCATCGTTTTCTTGTCGACAGTGGAGCTGTCATCTCAATCGTTGCAGTCAAAAAAACAGAAAAGCTGAAGTCACATACACATGTGCTTCGAGCAGTCAACAGCCCCAAAATAAGAGTACATACTTTCGGAACGACGACGATCACTTTGGATTTCAGCCTGGGTCGGACCTTTCGGTGGACTTTCATTACTCAATTAATTCTTGGCGCAGACTTCTTGCACTTCTTTCGCTTATTGGTAAATGTTCAGGGCCGCCACCTCATAGACCAGTGTGCCAACATAAGTACCTCAGCCATCTGATGGAGACACGGTGAGTTCCCTTAATTATATTGACCGCTACGAAAACTTGTTTCAATGCTACCCGGCAATAACCTTGCCGCTTTTTACGCTCCAACCGCCACGCCATGCCGTTCAACATCACTTGAAGACAAGCGACGCACCCGTCTTATGCCGAGCAATAATAGTCCCGCCGAGTTCCAGCGCATGGTAAGAGTTGGCATTTGACGTCCATCAAGTAGCCCGTGGGTCAGTCCTCTTCACATCGTGGCAAAAGAGAATTGCTACAACCGTCCATGCGGTGACTACAGGGACCTCAACGCTATTATGCTTCCCGAATTCTATCCGTTACTACGCCTCACTTATTTCCAGCTTATAGGTAAGTCGATTTTCACTCGTCTCGACCTTTCCCGTGCATACCATAAAATTCCGATGGAGCCTAAAGACGTACCCAAGACTGTGATTATTACTCCAACACATCACGACATGTTGATATATTCGAGAAACCCAGAAGAACATTTGCAGCACTTAAAGGAAGTTTTTAAACGTCTGGAACATAACGGCATCACTCTTAATCGGGAGAAGTGCGAATTCGGCAAGCAGACTTTTATATTCTTTGGGGTATCAAGTCGATGGAGTTGGTATTAGACCAAAGCAAGATACTGTCAGACCAATGGAAGGATTTCCCGATGCTTTCTCGGTACACTTAACTCTTTTAGGAGTAGTCTACCGCATGCTACATGGTCCGCCAACATCCGATGAAGCATTTCTTTGCTGTCGACGTATTCTATCACAAGTTTCCTCATGAGCTCATCCGCCCCCAAGCTCAGAGCTACGCCTGAAGGCGGACGCGTCAAATACAGCCGTCGTGGCAGTTCTTCTCCAGGTAGTTGACAGGAAATTTGAACCCCTTAGACTTCTCATGAAATACAGTACTTTCGATAGCTTACTGTTGGCAATCAAAAATACAAACATTTCCGGCGGTTCATCGGTTATTTTGAATTATTCACAGGTCTAAATAGTAGTAGAATTTTACTATTACAATTTGAAGTTTCCATTCGATATGTTAGATATCGATTTTCAAATACCGTTGTGTTTGAAAATTTAAATGTTCATTCTTCAAAACTGTCTGCTTGCCATCTTTCGGCTAAAGTTAAACAAAATCGGATTGTGTATTCGGTGAAACACTGCACCACATACAAGAGGGCTCTGACAACAGCCACCAAAGACAAGAACCAACTACTAACTCATTCTGTCAAACCAACGCCAATCAAAAAAAATAAAAAAATAAAAAAAATTTTATCTTCTAAAAAGTGTTGTTTTTTTTATTATAGGACCATTTAGTGTATTTTCCTCTAATTATTCTGTACAAAAATGCTTCCTTAATTTAAGTTCTTATTTCGTAAATCGTATTGCTTCTAGGTTAGCCTTAAAAGCTGGGTCAAACCCTTAATCGAAAACTACAAAATGAAAAGTTTACACAATCGATTAACCAAATAAACATTTTCTGTTAAATTAATATTACAAATATGAAAACTTACACTTAGCACTTACAAATTAAAAGAAAGGGCTCTGCCCTTACTACATTCGGTTCGAAATCAATCGATTTATGGATTCTAATCGAATCCATAAAATCGAGAAATTTCAGTATAAAAAGGATTCAAATCGATTCGCTTAGATCTGAGTACTGTAGAGAGAACCACATGACAAATTGCACAGTGGATAAGGATATTCTATATTGTACATATTGCTTGACATGTTATTTGGTAGAACTCTTACTAAGCAACGGTCTAAGTGAATCGGGATGAGTCCAAAATGTGGGCTTTTGTACTGGATAATGTGTTGTTTCGATGCGATAATAATGTGCCCATAGAGTGCTACTTTTTGTCAGAGGAATGAGAATAAAGCAACACCCAAAGGACACTGGTTATAAATATTTAAAGTGTATATTGACGTGTATATGGATGTGTGTCTTCCTATATTTATGGGAACATAGGAGGAGGGTTATTTATTAGTTACATTTCAGATTTATAGTTACTGTCATTTTTGTGATATGGAATTTGTTTAATACTAACTAAATTATTTACAATGATTACAAGGATTAGAGTGATGTAGTAATGGAGGTGGTCGTTGGAGTGTTTCTAAGTTTCACGGCAAACTTTCACGAACTCCGTCAAAGTTCGAAAAGATCCCCTGATTTCATTAAAGAAAGCAATGAGGACTTCTGGATTTAACGAAACGCAAGTCCTCAAATCTTCTAGGTTTACCCTATGTGTTCTTATAATTGATACGAGTAATACCCACCCCAACAAGCCCTGCATTGATGTTCTCCAAGCCTTGTAAGCCGATTGAAAAATTTCACAGAAAATAAATTAGATTACAAAAAGGTTTGGGTTTAACGTATTTTTGCTTAAAACTAAAGTTACTCATTACTTTTCTCTTCTTTTGTTAAATGTGTGTTTCCAGTAATAAGGTGAGTAGATAGGGAATCAAAAAAATAATGATAATAATAATTATAACTCGAATGTTACTACTAATCACTTAGTATATGGCATTGAAATGAAGAGAGTAAGGATAGGAATATTTGATAAGGTTTGTGAAAAGGGGTAGTAAATTGAGGAAATTTTTTTTTTTTTTTTTGTTGTAAATATATATTAATTGATTTGGCCGGAGGAATCATATTTAATGGTTCCTCTGAAAATTTCTTAATGAATTTAGCAGCGAACTCGAGCTACTGCCACTTGTGGTGCGGGCACGTTTTGATGGGGAGATCTTTTTCGGTGTCTGTGCAAGGCGTTTGCGTTCCTTCATGTATTCTGAAAAAAAAAAAGAAAGAGAGAATCCATTAATATTGAATTTGTAAAGTGTCATCGAAGAGGGGTTTAAATGAGGATGAGAGGCGAACTTTTTATGGTGTTTATGAAGGGTGCTGCATTTGGAAAGGGATCGAGGAAACGAGTGGATGAGTGTAGAAAGATTGGTTTGCCGAAGATAAGGGGATAATTTGTATAGTTCGTGATGAAATGCCTTTTTAATTTGAGAGGGATTTCGTAAGCGTTGAGCGACGCAATACCGAACAATCTGGAAGACTGGAGTCTTCACAGGTTGGAGCAAATCAGCCAGAAGGTCTGTTCCATGTTCTTAAGGCTTGTGTAATAGATGAGTACTAGAATACTGCCTTAATCTTGAAGAGTATGGAGCGAATGCTTTGCTTCAGGGGCAGAACTGTTGGCGCGCTCGAAAAGGAGGAAGACTTACTGGGCAACCTTATCAAGACGGAACTGGCATCTGTAACTCATCCAGCAATCTGTAACTGCTCAACAGGAGCTTGATTGCAGATGATGACCGCATTCTATATATGATGGGGGAGTTAAATAGAGATTGCCAGCAGGACGTCGTGGAACAGCAATGCTCTAGCCTAAAAATAGGTTTTCCGTATAATCTTCTAAAACCGATGTTGTTCTCTTTAAAAAGGAGGTAGCTGACTGGTATTAATCATTTTGCGTTAAAAGGGTTAGTTAGTTATTTAACGTATCACGTCGAAAACTTGCAAGACGTCGTCGGCTTTCTTATGCTTTCGGTATGAGATCTTTCGGATCTACATGGCTTTGATAAGACCAAGTCAATTACTTCTACTTTTTCCGGACTCCAAAGAACAGTCTGTTTTGACAGCATATTGGCTTTCCCTAGAATGCCTGGCTGTGCTCTAAACGTATTGATAAATCTTCTTCTATTGGGTATTCATATCATGGGCTGCACTCTTAAATCTATCTTCCATTTAAGGAGTGATCTTTGATACAACACCCGCTTGAGTTTGTTAACTCTGATCGATAAGACCTCTGATGTAATGAGATCAGAACTCCTGTTGCTTGGAAAGTACAAAATCGACTTCTCCTGAGCTGAAATTGGTTTTGACCTTCGCGAACAAAACCAATTTAAGATGCAGCGGAAAAAAAGCTTGTGTGTGCCTTCCATATGCGCAATCCTGATGGCAATGAAATATATGTACTGGGAAGAATCAGTTGTGGGGCGAAGTGTCTACTTCTTCAGCTACAGCTGAACTGTGCTTAAGGCCTTACTGAATCTTCTTACGACCTCGAAGCTAATTCCACAATGTAAGGCTGCTTTGAACGCAGTCAAAAGGCTGATTTCCTTTAATCTTGATTAGGTTCAAGGTTGAATGGAGAGTTTTGCGGCTGGGTGGCTTATTGGAAAATTCATGTTATCATAACTCCAAATGACATGACTCTTCAGGTTGCCGCACACCCAACGATGCCTCTAAGAAATTAGCGATGCAAGAAATCTGCAAGTTATGAATGTCGCTGATCCAGGAGTTCTAGCAACAAGGTGTGATTCTATCTGCCTAACTCTATCAATCTGACAAGGATGTACCAGCACAAATTGAGAAATTTGATCTCAAGATTTCAAAACTTATGATTAGATCGTAACAAGATAATGGAAGCAAGCTCTATGGTAGCAAAACTCAAACTTTAAAGCGTGGACAATTTGCTGAAGACCGTCTTTTCACAGAGTAATGCAAAATTTCTGGTCAGTAATAGCGATCATTCCTCATTCTCACAACCAAAAACGATAGGGGCCCGATGCTTTTATAGAAACTCATCAATGGGGGATGAGTAGAAGGATTATAGCTTTAATAATTAAGTGCCTACAATACCTGTTCTGACAACATCAGGGTCTAGTACTCACTGTCTGGTGCAAGGGGAAGTTGATCACTTTTTTTATTATATGCGCGCGCTTAAGGGCCTTGAACACCCTTAAAATGCTGGCACCCAGCGCGGGCAAATAAAAATTAAGGACAAAAGAAAGAGAGGTACCTTGGTTTTAAATGTTTGAAGGTTATAATGACTAGGAAATAAAGATCTAAGCAGGGCATTCCATAAGCGAGTTTTACAGCTTAGGAAAGAATCACGATATTTCAGAGTACGTTCAAAGTGGACTTGAGGGTAAATTGACGAGCATTCGTAGCAAGGCGGGTATTACAGCTGAAGGTTTGAAGAGGCGGAATGCTACTGACAATTTTATTGGAGCACTGACGGAGAAACTGACGATAGAACATGATTTCAATTAACTGTGTTATATAATCATCACCTACAAGTTTTATCGCAAGGTCTTGAGTCCTATCTAGCAGGTTCAGAGATGTTTTAAGAGTAACTGACCAGATTTTTGCATTGTATTCCATTTTTTGGTCGGATGAATGCCTTGTATATTAAGGCCAGATCAGATGAAGTGAAGTATTCCTTGCATCCCTTTAGGAAACCTAGACATTTCGCAGCATTATTGACGACATCAAGTATGTCACTGACACACATAGCGAGAATGGAGGGTTTTTCGGTTTCAATGATGCAAGTCTCATTTATGGACAATGGTTGGGTGTTTAAATTTTATTGTAATGACTACAGACAGTGGTTAGTGGTTCCTCAATTAGTTATTCTTCTATAACCGAAGAACAGGTGTGCTGTCGTCAGAAAAGGAATATATTGGATTAGAAGTAGCAGACAAGAGAACGGAGCTTGATATTATATTTGAAACCGTTCAAGACAACTTGAATTGAGCGTTGAAAACTCTGTCAAATACATAAAAATATCAAGTACAACTATCTTGCATACGCCATCAAATCACCTGTTGACCGTTGAGCAGACCGTACTCTCTTGTTGACACCATCACAGCCAGCTAAATAAAAAATGGTTCTACTTTTGCCCAGCACAGTTAAGAGTATAGCAAAAGCCTAGTGCCGCATTTAGGCAGTAACAAGCAGTCCACAACATTTTCTTCTGAGTTACAGACGGAATGCCTCTGACTTTTTAGAGTCGTCGGAAAAAACTCGTCTAGTCCTTCAATATCCTGGATTTATTCGACTTAAAGTCGTGGTCGTTATTCAATTTTCAATAGAAGCCTTAATTGAGAACGAAAGCTGAAGCATTGAAAAGGTCATCCGCTGAGTCTTGCTTGAATCGGTTATTGTATTCTAAGTGATCCCATTATTATATGAGACCTATTGAAGATTCATAGAATTCGTTCCAAAATGCGTTCAAAAGAGGTGGTTTGCATTGTTACGTCAATGAGGATTAGTGAACTTTTATCAAGCAAAGTACAACAACTCTATTTTTAACCAATGGACCTGCCTACGAAGGTAAGAAAGTTTTGTTTTCAATCGCTAAACTGCCTATTCCATGTGATCTAATTAGCAAAATTGTCCTATTTTGATTACTGTCTAATGGCATCTATTATCCTCCATCCGATTACCAACAGTCAAAGACATTTAACACCCTTACAGCAGGTAGATTAACTACAACTGTCTTTGATAAAACATTGTTTGAACTTGATGATCCGAAGGACCAACAAAGTCAAATCTGAAAACAAAACAACGATATCGTTTCGACCACAATCTCTACAAAAACAAAAAAACATTTCTCTTCTATGTGTTTGCAAAGAAGGATGGAATTCTAACAACCACACTACTTTTATTGTTTTCCTGACAGAAAAGACGCGTGCCATAAATTTGCCATTTGATTTGTAATGGCGCCCTTGCCTGCGTCTTCGTTCTTCAATATAAGAGAAAAAAAAAAAAAGAAACCCCTGAACCATTAATGCAATCATTTACCCTGTAATCAGTGTACCTCGAAGGTCGCTGTGCTGCAAAGAAGAATTCAATTTTGTTCTCTTTCTCGTTGTTTGCTTGATTGAGTCAGTGACTTTTAAGGACACAAACAGAGCAAAAGAGGAGAGGAAAATCTTCGAAGAAAGGGGCGAGTACACGTCAATTGTTTGGGTATTGGATTACCTGACGAATGGACATTCGATAGCCGGATTTCCTTTGAGTTGGACTTTTTTTTTCCGTGTCCTGGTCGGAAATTTAAGACACCCTCGCTTTATCCGTTGTCTGTTTTCGTTTTTTTTTTTTTTTTTGTTTTCTACTCGCCTGACCTAATTAGCATAGAATAAATTTCTCGGTCAATTCACACCAGTTATGAGTCTATGCTAATCAGTTTGGTTTTACTCTCCACAAGGACATATGGTACTTTTCCACATCCTGTTGTAAAGTGAGTTGTCGGCGAGTAGCCATTCGTGGCAACAATAGCGCACTTTTCCGTTTATTTGAATAAATTTCTGATAAACATCGACAATTCCTGAATAATGAATGATGCAGAGACATATTCGTAGTGAAGCAACGACCTTTCGCGGTTAATATACGGGTCATGTCGACTGTAGATCATGATGGTTGATTGTTAGTTATTTCCTTGTAACGGTCAGATGTTAAATTCTCTTCAACATTATCAAGTTTTATTGATCGTGTCACGAGTTGTATAATTAGCTGCAGTGAATGGAGATCTCTTTGCTGGTTTTTAGATGCAATGTGCACAGATGCGACAAATGAACATCATCCCTTGTAAAGTGTTTCAAGAGAAGAGTCTAGGGGTCATTACATGCAATTCTAGTGCAGGCACGACTGATAAATCTGTTAGTTGAATTCATTTTGAAGTGGTAACACACGCGTTTGTTGGGTAAAAAAAAAACAGCTGCCGCTGTTAATGTTGGCACGCAACATTTACAACTTTTCATGCTACCATAGTGATCGTTTCGATTTTAAGGGTAGAGAAGGGTGAATACTACTTTCTATTTTTATACCATTTTCAGGGGGAGGCCTTTTCTATTTCGAGCGCATCTGTTGTTTTTGATTTAGGGGTGTGGAGAACAGGCAAACAGGGTAGATCACATAAAATCTACAAAAGACATTGTGGTGTAGTTCTGAAAAGTCACAAATGTAGTTTTATTGCAGAGTGAGGACTTTAAAATATTATATCTGTGGATTTCCCAATGTTGATATTCCATCGAGGGTGATCTCTTGTTCAACTTCCTCCCTCTAACTCTTTTTGTTGAAATTGAGAATGCACTCAGAAGCACAAAACCATGTAAATTCTTCTCCAACTCCATCAGTTACGCCGATCCACTCTTCCTTATACATTTTTTCGTAAAACCCAGCAAACAATAAGTCACATTGAAGTTCTAATTAAAGACTACATCTGCTCACATAATTATCTACCATTAGTGCCACTCCTAGTGAGTCCTACTATTCAAAACGTTCATATTCCCTTTTGTTTAACCGTCAATGGCGAGTCGATTTACGCCCTTTTTTCCTATCACAATTCACAGCTACTACTACATAACTCCTCCACACAATCGGATTTAAAAATCAAAACACACCAGACCGTGAAAGACGAACCGAAAATCAAAATACAACCGCGAGACGATGACGATGAAAAAGGGGACAACAGTACCCCGTTATTAGAATTCAAAAGACGACGCATTTCCGTTCCAAAAAAAAAAAATAATAAAAAATAAAAAAAAAAACCTTTTCAGCTCTACTAATTGCACCACTAAGGACGCGGTAACTGACTCTCCACTTAGTGGATTCTCTTAACATTTTCGTTTCCCATGAAAACTTGAGAAAAAACCGTTGAAATCATATCACCATAACGTGGCGCAATCAATTTTATGAATTGAGAAACTTGCTTCCTCTCAATCGAAAACGTTACAATTGAGTAATTTCATTTTCTATCGAAAGGTGTGTGCGCGGGTGCCGTACTGTTTCAATTTTCTGCTTGATCACACTCTAATCGTCTTATATCGGCGACTCCTACTTCTTTAATCGTGGGAAAAGGAAAAAGGCAACATTTTCTTGTAACACTCACCTGTGATCTTAGGCTGACGCTTGCGTAGAGTCCTACTAGAAGCCATTGCTGAAGGAGCAGCTGATGCAGCAGGGGCTTTAAATAAAACCATTGATTCGTCCTGCGAATCATCACATGAGTCCTCGGCATTCGATGATGAGAGATTCTCCCGATCTGCACGTTCGTCCATTAGTAAATCTAAAGCTGTAACTTCGGGCAATTCACGTATATGAGCTGCCCGACTGAGGGTGTACATTTCTGGGACAAAGTCTGTGAAGGAGACACGTTCCCAAATGAATTGTGTATTGCCAGCGACCAAAGGGCTACCGGTGCGAAAGTCAAAACCCCATTTCTTGGTTGCTTTCTCTTGTTGTTTCTCCAATTCATCAGTGAAAATTCTGAAAGTAGAACGGAGAAAATGAAAGTTTTTTTTTTCTTTTTTGTTGGACCGTGATCTTTGGTAATATGTAGCTGTAAAAACATATTTTTTTATTTTTTAATTATAAATTGTCAACCCTAATCTAAGTTCCATTAGTCTACGAGATTCATTGAAATAGTATTACAAACGACAATTGGCGTGATTAAACTGCGGCATACTCTATTAATTTGACGACGCGTATGGATTGGCAAGGCCAACAAAGTCTAATTACACGGCCAGGCTTAAGGCAATGTTTTCTTCTAATTATACAACTGAAAGACAATAATGCAAAAGAAAGCCAGAGTAGAGTTGTGACAGTCGTTGTTATGTGTAGAATTTGCTTTAAGATCGCATAAATAGCGCAAGAAGTCATTAAAGTCAATTAGTCTGCTGTTCAATCCGTTGCGACAATGAAAGTTGAGATACTCGTACATGATTAGGTTTCACAGACTTGAAATAAATAATGCGAGGCCAAACTTCAGTACACAAAATAAATAAGAATTCGTCTTCAAAAGATGGTAAGGTAAAAGAAATGAATTTATGGCTAGTTCTGGTGATTGTGTGGCCATCATAACCAGAGTGTCTATGCAATTCATTCAACACGGTCACCAACTTTGCACTAGTTTTATTCACTGGCCGTGAATATTCATCCATATTCATAGTCACTTGTTCATAGTCACATGGTCACAGGTCTGGATTGTCTGAGTTTCACAAGAATGCATAAGATTTCCCTCCACAATCATAGCCGCGACAATCTTCAATTAGATAAGCAAATGGATCGTCAAGTGCTTTACAGAATACATTTTGGGCGACCAAAGTCGGGGTTTGATTTATCGAGGCAACAGAACTATAGACGAATTCCCTGTTTACACTTAGCAGCCGTTCAAGTGGATGGTTTTTGGTGTACCGTTCGCAGAGATGTAAATCATAGCAAGCCAGATTTGAGTTCACTTGTGGAAGTGTTATGACTTTTGGACTGTACACCAACAAGAATTTGAATTTGCTATTTTCTTATGACCACATGAACTAGGTTTATCAAGAATCATCCTACCTGTTAAATTTTTGAACACTTTGTCGAATTATTCGATCTATTGATCGCGAATAAAAGTCTCAATATTAGCTAACAAGTAGTCAATAGCTACTGATTTAACGGCGTAAATCAGATCTTCTTATCCGAGTCAAGTTTATTTTTTTAAAAAAATTTTAGTAGAGCAGGCTTCGATAATCTCAATTGATCGTAACGTCAACTTTTGTAAAATAAGGACTGCTGATGCCAGCGATGCTAGAGAGTTTAAATAACACCTTACGCTGGTTAGAGGTATAGCGGGCACAGTAACAGCGCTACGGAGATAACAGAAATGAGCAAATCCAGAATAACAATGCTATGCTGACAGAAAGGGATTTTCGGAAATGAAACGACATGCAAGCGTTGTTGAGGCGTACAAGAAACTAGGGTATAACAACGTCACCGCAAGAAACATAGGCACATGCCTTGGACAAAACGAACTTCAACTATTTTCAGATCCCGAATAGTCCAATCTGATATTCCTCAACTCTTAACTGATTCCAATCGAACGAAATCCCGGTCGCGAAATGCATTCAGCACCAAGTTCCAACTCTTACTCATAATATACTTTCTGCAAACTCTACAAATGCATCAAGTCCGACCCTTAACCGTGGAAACACATTTCAGGTCGACCTTGGCCTTCACAAATGTGCTGAAAAAGAGATTTTTTGTAATTTTTATTCGTAGAGTGCAGACAATATCAAGTGCATGGTGAGTAATGTAACATAAGCTGGCGCTGCAGTTTATGTTTGAAAGCGCGAAAATTCTGAAGCAGTGATTTTTGTGCATTTCTGTGACAATTTGGATGTCATACCGGTCTTTAGACAATAAAAGGGGACCAAATGATGTATGTGTGTATTTTTGAAGTCAGTCTTCACCTACTTTTATAGCAATCCGAAAGAATAGAACAGAAGTCGTCTATCTTCATTTGGTTTATGGTACTTCTAACGACTGCCCATCCTGCGCTTGCAAAATTCTGTCCTTTTAAGCTCTCTAAGAACTGATACGAGAGTGGGTCAATAAGTCCCTGAAAATTGAAATAAGGAACACTCTTTTCGGCAAAAAAACGTTTTATTTTTCAACATGATCTCCTCTTAGCTGGATACACTTCGTCCAACGTTTCTCAAATTCGTTGATGCCTTGAGGCCTTCGTTTTTTAATGTCCTATTCATTTGACCGAAATCTTTTATCGCCGAACCATTTCTTCATGTTTGGAAACAGGAAAAAGTCGGAGGAGGCTAAGTCTGGAGAATATGCTGGAAGAGGGAGATATTCGTAACTTAAATTCATGCAATTTTGCCATTGCTACTGCAGACTTGTGCGTTGTTCTAGTGGAAGACAACTTTTTTCGGTCGGTGATTGTTTTACCCTTTTCAAAGTAATCGATGTTAATGACACCGCGCACCCCAAAAAGCTGCCGCCATGACTTTGATGGCCGGAAGACATACTTTGGCTTTCTTCGGCTTTAATCCACCAGGAGAACTCCACTGTAGCGACTATTCAACGAATTTAAAAGTGCTCGTACATCTGTTTTCGAAGAGAAGCGCCCAGGGACGGTCTGGCAGACATTATTATAAATTACAAGCTGTCGGCCCCATAAGTAACGCGATTGCTGACAATGCACAACCAACGAATTCGGCAGCCAATTCTGAAGCCGTGTTTGTAGTTCTTTAAGGGAAATTCGAAGGAGTTTTAGCATCGAGTCATCACCGTTTATGAAGTCTGGATCAATTAGTACACGGCAGAAATTAAGTGACGATCAAAACATTGGATTTTGTTATGCAAATCTGCTCAAATGAAGGCAAAGACAGTCCTATCGCCTAAATGTGATAGGCAACGTTTTTTTTTTTTTTTTTTGGAATTCGTAGTTGGTTAATCTACTGTCTGATAGTAGTAAGATCGGTCATTGCATCTGAAATTCTTCTTCAAAAACATTCGAAAATTTGCCGTGTGAAACTAAAGACAATCCGCCCTGCACAGATCAACCTACGTAGAAACTTTGGTTGATCTATATGATCGTGGTAGAATCGCTCAAAATCCAATTGAAACTCTTCTACAAGAATAGACGTTGTACATGAACCCAAAACCGATCATCAATATGCCTATATGCCTGATCGCAGTAAGATCATTGAGATTCGTCCCTTCCAGATACACATCAAGAAAGTGAGCTGGCTGCATAGATAATATGGTTAATCTATCACCTGATTGCAGTCATATCAGCCTTAGTTGTCTACGTAGAAACCTTGGTTAATCTATATGTCTGATCGTAGTAAGATCGTTTATTTATTATTCAAAAAATAAATAAAAAACTGGAATACCTAGTTGGACAGATGGTTTGACTTATTTACTGTCTCATCGCGGTAAGACCGTTCAAATGGAAGTGAGATTCTTCTTCAGAAATACTCGTTGATTAGAATTGATCAGCTTTTTTGTATGACAATCAGCATTAGACTGACGTGGCAGTATATATACGTAATTTGGTTGATCTACCACCTGATCGCAAATGCAACAGAAATTCATCTTCAATTATAGGTTCCCATTTGATACCATAGACAATCAGCAGAACACTGCCCTGGCTATGAAGAAACTTCGGTTCATGTATGTGCCTGATCGCAGTAAGATCACTGAGATTGATTTTCAAAAATAGACTGCCTATGTAAAGCTGGAGACAATTAAGATAGTGAGCTGACCAGATAGTTCAAATATAGAATTGCTGAGTGACTATCAGCATTAGAGCTGGCTGAAAAAATATTTTGGTTGTTCTACTGCAATGCAACTGAGATTCGAGTTCGAGAGTAGATTCGAAGCAGAGAATCAAGAAAGTAAGGTGGTTGCCAAGATCTGACCCCAGTAAGATCGTTGGGATTTATCTTTACAATTAGACTGCCAGGACAATCATGAAAGTGAGCCGGTTGCATAGATAGTTGGGATCTATTGTGGTAAGATCGATAAATCAATAATTATCCGAACATTCCAAAGGGGGTTAGATGTAGTGTTGATAGTTCAGATTAAAGCTCCTCTTTGAGTCCTTATATCTGATCTAAAGAGGGCATTTTAGTAAGAAGGATTAAGGTCGGGATTAGTTCAGAATAGTTCAAGAGCAATAGAAGATATAGACTCTTTATGGCCCGAAGACTGTTGAAAAGGTTTCATTTGTTCGAGCTTTACAAAGGTGTACAGACTTGTTGTTCGCTTGGTATTCTGAAGGCAAGTTGGATCAAGTTGCAAAAACCAAATCCAAAGAACCCACTTCAGCGAACCTCTGACTCATATCCTACAAAATAAAACAAAAAGAGATCTTTAAAATGATCACCAGATATATTCAAAACACAACCCACGATTAGATATGATTTGTCCAATTTGTTGTTCTCATTCCAGACCCAAAACCAAAGCAAGCACAGAATGAAACAACAAAACAAGAAAACAACAAAACAACGAAATCCGAACTCAAACAAAAAACAAATTTCAAGGTCTGCCAGTTTCATTCTTATTTTTCTTTCTTCACCATATTCTTATACTTACTTTGTAGTCTCTGCGGGATTCACTGGTCCAAAGAGATCTCTCTTGATTCGATTCAACTGGCTTCCACAGGACATGACCCTGCTTATCGATGGGGAACGCAATTTACTGAACTCCGTCAGAGCCACTGGATTAAATACTCGTGCAGTCATTTTCTACTCTTTTTTTGTAAACAAAAAGTTTGTTTCTCGTATTTTGTTATACCACAGCTACGGTGGTAATGAAATAAATATTGTCAATTCGTCAGGAAATTGTTAAACAATTTTCAATTTTAACAAACGCGGCTCAAACCGCACACAAGTTCACGTAATTTGTTTTTTTTTTTTTTTTTTCTATTTTTCGTCTTTTTTTCCTTATTGCGGACAAGGAAACTTGGAAGCTTTTCCCTCCAGAAAGTAACAATTACAAGTTTTAGGTTAGGATTCACACTTTTCACAAATTTCACTGTTATTTCCAAAAGTCGTTCTTTTTTCTCAATTCTACGAAAGTGACAAACAATTTAAATTGTTTTGTATAGTTTTTGAAAAAAAAAAAATCCAATTAGTTTCCAACTAACGAACAAAAAAAATCGTCGTCAGTAGGGAAAATTACAGAAATCCACTTGATTTGTTCAAAATGTCGGATAAACGTCAGATTGAAAGAGAGATGAGATGGTGCGGAGGCGGTTGTGTAAGCGAGATGAACACAGCATCCGCTTTAGACACTATTTTTTTATTTTTAAGAAATCACCAATTTTATCTGTTTCACCAAAAACCCGATTAGATTTATGTAGGAAAATATTTTCAAAATAAACAGAACAAATTATTCAAAATAGATCACTTCGCGTTTCGAAATTCGAAAAAAAAATTATTTAATACAGCGTACGCACAACTTCCCACATTCAATGTATTTCTTGAACTGACGAACAAGACTAAATAAAATTATTTTGATTGCGTTGGGTTCGTTTTCTTCTTTGTCGTCCTTTACTAAAAGTTTTGTTGTTTTCGCTTTGGTCGAAACCATTGAGAAAGTGAAAAATTGACGATGTCTGCCTGGGGTTGTTTCAGTCGTGCGTGTTTGATTGCGTATGAGTGAGGGGGTAGGACAATTTCATCGTTTCATTGCTATGGGATTTTGTTCTATGGCTTCTATTGTTTTTCGCATTTTTTTTGGTCGAAGAGAACGTCACGAAGGGGAAATATTTTGTTCACTTTTGAGTTGTCCTTCCGTTTCTTTCCTGGCGGGGTTCGTTTGTGTTTTTTTTTTTTTTTTTTTTTTTTTTTTTTCTTTGATCATTTTGCTTTGTGCTTTCGGTTGACGGAAATGTGGAATTGATTGGTGCTTTTGCAGTGCGCTGCAAAGAAATCTATTACAATGGTGAACTTTGCGTAAAAGTTTCTGAATCTGACGGATGTGACATTTGCTTGGTGGAACAGGCTGTACTTGGTCGAATTAATGGAACACTTTCTGAAATCGTAGCCGTATTGATGTACCGTAAAACACTTATTCAGCCCTAGTACAAGGTGGGCCATAATGTACGAACCTGTTTTCATGGAATAGAATAAAAACAAATTAGTGCGTTTTTTTAAGTGATGATTTGGGTATTCATTCTTTCATTCATTCACTGAATTGACATTCGGTTTGACTTTGGGGCCCACCTTGTATATGTGGAGTAACGGCTCTACTTCTATGCTTACTTTAGTTACTTCAGATGAGGCTGTAGTCCGAAATGGGCAAGCGTTCTAGCTTCCGTTAGCGGCCTAGTTAATTTTGGAAAGTTTGCTTTATTAAGAACCCTCCAGGATACATTTTCCGATAGGGTATCGCTTTCAAAGATTTCCTTCCTTGTCTCCATGGAGATTGGACATTTAGCAAGAAAGTACAACACGGCTTCCCTGCCTGTCATGTTGTACAACCTACTAAGTCCATAGTACTCTTTGTAATGAAATCCTTTTAGTGAAATTTTCAGCGCTTCAGAGATAGGGTGCCTGCAGAGCCAGCATCCACCACGTCAGCGCCGAATACATGCAGCCTGATGCGAGTGAACATAATAGGATGTTGTGTCACTTATGCCTAGCACATTTAATGCATAATAAAAGTGTAATTCACTGTTACGACGCTATTAAACAACCTGCGGAACAACAGAAAAGCCGCTGACTTCCTAGAGACGTCGGGAAGCATTTGGTTGGTCTGCAGTTGTGCTCATATGAAACCCAATTGTCAATGGAAGACTTAACCGAGGACGCAAGCAGACTTAACGTAGTTTCGCGTCCTGAAAAACTCTCCTCTGAACCTTGTTTAGCAAGTTCATAGACGATTTCATTTCCCGTGATCTCATTATGACCTGGGACCCAAGCAAGGGTCAATGAATTAACCCTTCCGACTGCCTTCAGTGATCTCTTTCATTCTTAAGCTAGCTTGGAAGTCGTAAGGGGACTCAGCAAGGCTCTAAGCGCTGCTTGGACGTGGGAAGGTTATAGATTGACATTTGGCTATATCAAGTTCTAAGCAGTTTTTGAGGCACCAAATTGCAAACCGCTCAAGGTGTCAAGGAGAGAAGAAATATTTTTTAAAATGTTTGTGTCTTCAGCGTGAGAGGGGTGGGAGGGTGTTTAGTGAATGAAGAGAAGAGGACCAAGATAGCTTCCTTGTGGAACTTCAGAGGAGGCCAGGTAATTAATTAAAATAACGGATCTAAATCGATCCGTAAATCTACGAGGACATTAGACAGTGACAAGGATCGCTCTGGCCTTCGCCCGGATGAAGGCAATCAGGAGCTTTACTCCGTTTACTCGCTCCCAGGTCCCCAAAGCTAACCGAATAAAAAAGGCAAGTGTTCTTGATTAGACTTTCCATGGCGATTTGCCATTATCTGTCATCTGCCAAATTTGACAGCTGGTTTGAAAATGATCTCCAAAGGAAGCTCTACCACGGTGGGGTAGTGGGAACAAGGTTAGGCCGACTGATGGCCGAATTTTTTGAGAGACTACTGTACGTAGATTATAAATCAAATAAACCACTTGTGTACTTTTAGAATTGATATGCAGCTACCAAGTCCAAGAAAGCAAATAAAACATTTTGTTTTCTTAAAAAAAAAACAACATAGATACACGAGCCATATCCTTGCATCCGCGCTTAGCAAATATAAATTCAACCTGCTACCGATAAGATTTCAGAGTTTCAGAAGTATTATCCACATCTGCTCACCTGCATACATGACCTATTGTGCGTTACTGCAAACAGATTTACCAAATGAACAATGACACTCCTTCTTCAGAATATTTGTTTAAAAAACAAACCTGCTGCTTCCGAATTTCGTTTCCATTCTTATCTAAAACCACTTTTCTATTGTCAAACATAATGAGTATTTCAGTTGTTGCCACACCCTGTTGTCTGACAAATATAAGCCCACAAAAATAAACCTCAGCCGTCAGACAGAGTATTTACCTGCGTTGCACTAAGTCTACTTTATTCAGTGGATCAGTGTGACCATGTGCTTCGTGTAGAAATATTCGAAAACTTTTTATCAAACCAAAAACACCTCCTTGTGGTAGTCCGTGAAAATTGCGAAATTTTAAATTCCGACTTAAATTGCAACAGCGACCTAGAACTCAACGTTGAATAAGGCAACAGCGGAATAACTCGCCGATAGAATCAACGGTATAGCATCCATCCAACCTCTCAACATCGTGATCCTCCTTCACGGCTTCCTTAAGATATTTAAATCCCATGTCTAGAAAGACCTTCAGCTTTAAGGGTTTCTGAAGTAAAAATATTAGCGGAAGAAATCAAATTTATAAATTGATTCAACGGTAGCACTCATAACCTCTTACGGGGTTGATGACATCAAATAAGTTGTCCCCTAATGTCCAAAAGATGTCAAGAAAAGCTTGGCCTTAAAGCTTAAAGTTGGCTTTAAGAATTGTCTCGTCAATATGCGTAGGAAAGATTAACTCTCTATCGTAATATATTCCAAGGTCGCGAGGAGATTCAACCTTTGGCTCAGGTTGATCATGCAGAAAATAGAGTCGAGGAGGAGATTGATTGGACTTACGTGACAGAGTCATAGATTGACATTTGAAGATATTTTCAAGCAGCAAGAATAGAGTCTTGGGGTGAAGAAATAGTTTGGAGAACTTACTGTCGTTGACGTAAATGGAAAGAGGGCAGTGTTTAATAATCCTCTCGAAATCGTTTGTATTTAGATGGATCCTTTGTGGGACCCCAGAAAAGACTAAGAAAGAGATTGAGAAGGTTTATCTTAAATGAACAATATAATAACCATTCTCCGGATTGGGAGATATCAATTTTAATAATATGGGATCAAAACTGAGGTAAGAAAAATTGAATAGGGTCAATTGATGTATATTTTATCGTTCCCATTTTCTAGGGCTGAAAGCGCCAAGGGTACGCATTCAACTAATAACCCATTCGACTCAAAAAAGGCAAATGTCAAATGCGCCCGAACAACTCATATATATCCTCGACAACTATATATTAAGGACGTAAGATCTATAAATAAGTCTAACTGGGATCCTATAAGTGCAAGGCAGTGCACCAGATGTCAGAAGAATAAAAAAGTGCTACATATAGGTATAATACGTTGATTGACATCGAGAAGATAAGCAACGACTGAAGAAGACAAGTTTGTCACTAAAGGCAGACTTAGTCCAGAAGTCTTGAGTTTAAACATGTGGACAAGTGTCTCATGGTAATCAGCCTCAAGGCTGAATTCACCAACATCACATTTATATGGACGCACGCGCCAACGCAGATAAAAATCGATGGTACCCAGGACGGTTTTTTAGAGATCCTCCACAACGCATATTCTCAGTGTCCTATCCATTATATTTAGATCTTTTAACGTTATTTTCACGAAAACACAGGAAAAGAAGACATCTTTGGCTGTGCAGCCCGCAAATAAAGCCAACATGACCCCACCTCTGACAACGGATACAAGGTTATTGACTTCGCTTGCCAACGAAATGTTCCGGTTTCCTCACCTAGACATTTCTAAGAGTATGTCTTGTAATGTAATGAACCTTCAACCAGATTGAACACATTGGAACTTAATGGACGTAATGTGCGCCTCCAGTATTCTTTCTAGGAACGAAAATTAACACCGATGACTACTTTATTGTGGTCAAAGCACGAGTGTGGATATAATTAATGCCGCTGAGAGGCAATTATACTATGAGGAAGTTCGACGCCGGAAGGCTGCAAGAAACCACCATCTTATTCCGAAACCTAGTGGCAAAATTGCCAACAGTTCATCAAAACTGCATTGTAATTAAGAACGAACGATTTTATCTGGGCGATAATGGGCGACTTTTTCGTTCACCCTACCTTGTCAAAGATGAATTTGTGAAGAGCATGCTCCAAACTATTTCCCAAATACGGTCAGACGGATAGAATATCTGTATTGTATGGTGATCCTGAAGAAAGACATAACATCTGCCATACTCTAATCGTATAATCGTTCAAAACGGTTCAGTACGGTTTTCAGTCAAGTAAGCCCACCATCGACCAGATTTTTACATAACACCGGATCTGGAAAAAGACCTCCAAATTTCAAATTGGCAAGCAGCACCTATGTTATTTGTTGATCTTAAGGTAGCGGCGGCCTAAAGAATGGCTTCCATAGCCATTACAGGTGCGCTACGTGCCATCTCATCTACAGCATCTACAGCGTCTAAGACCGCTTGATTTATAGATCAAAAAAATTGCTGGCAACAGCTACTACCAGGCAATCTGATTCCAAAGGACGAAATTCCTGATATAATATATCCGCAGGGGAAGGGCTGGCAAAAAAATGCTATAATCAGATCAAATGAAATTGCAATTTTCACAGACGGCTCGAAAACAGAGGAAGGAACAGGTTTTAGTATCTTCTCGGAAGACCCAGAACTAAGAGTGTCTATAAGACTAGCGGACGCAAGCAGTGTCTTGCAATCTGAGGTCCTCAGGGCGGCTGATGCAGATAAGATTGTTGTCGGCCGCACTCAAGGCAAAGGAATCGTCCAAAATCAATGCTGATATAGTCAACGGCTATCGCAAAGTGCTAAAAACATTATGCAGTCAAAACCGGGTGAGACTGTACTGTGTGCCAGGACACTACGGTATAAAAGCAAGCGAATGAGCTTGCAAGAAGAGGAGGAATACTAGATAATAGTGAGGTTGCTAACATCAAACCACCCTTTGCATAGTAAAGGACAATATCGAGGAAAAAATCTTAAAGACTGGCAATCTAAGGTGGTCAAGTCTTGAATGACACCGGTTATCTAAGGCTCTCTGTCCACTTTTTGACGTCAAGAGATCTAGAGAGTTAATAAAATTAAACAAGGATAGGCTTAGGACAATAATAAAAATCTTGACAAGACACTGTCCCCTGCGGAAACACGCAAAAAGATTCAAGTTGTCAGATACATCACAAGCTGTTGAGGACATGTGTTACTCACACGACATACACGGCACGAACTTCAAAGGCCTTCTTGGCTTTTGTAAAGAATTATGATTTTTCACCAGAAATATTGTTTAGGTTTTTGCTATTCGAAAATAAATTCAATTCGCTCCACAGGGATCGCAATGGGCCCGTTTTGTGTTTGTGTGAAGGCATATCCATCAACCTAACCCATGCCCATGACAACGTTTGTCGGAAAAAATTATACGAAGTCTTATCCGTTTTGACACCCTTGCTTAACTTGTCCCCCACTACAAGATAATTATGGAAAGCTCGCTTCTCAGTGAGGATTGGATATGACTTTACCGAGAACTTTGATTTTAAAAAGGCTTCCGACAAAGCGATTCACCGTCCTTTAGATTATGATGCAAAACAAGCAAGCCAAAACAATATTTTGAAAGTCTGCCAGAATAAGATGATGACGTTGACATTAAGGAAAGTAATCAAGCAGAAGAAATGACGATTGATTTAGTGGTAAATTGGGGTAAAAGAAAGTACATGTGTATATGCAACCGTCATGAAAAGACACCCAACATCAATGGTTAGGACAGAAAACCGTTAGAGCCAAACTATGATTTTGACGTGGTAAAACACTTTATCTATACGGCTTCCGCTGTAAATTCAAGCATAATCGCAACTGTACCAATCAATATTTCTTGGCTAAGAAGGTAACTGAGTTTTTCTCACAAACAACAAAGAAAGTACCGAATAAGATACTTCTTGTTTCAGTCCCACTGTATGGGTATTAAGGCCGTTGGTTGATGTTAGAGAAAAGTTCTTTAAGTGTTTTATGGTCCCATCATTTGCTGATAGCCACCACCGCATAAAGTGTGTTCTAATCTATACCAGAGCGGCCTTCGAATGAAAAAGAGAATGAGAGACCTCAACTAACTTGGTAAGCGCAGGCGAGGCAAAACCGCGCTGTATAGAAAGAGCAGTTATTTGAAGTACAGCTTCACTCCCGACTGAGTGCCAACTTAAGTAAGTGAAAAAGTAAGGTGAAGCCTCTATCTTAGGAATAAACTTATATTGTCACTTTGAAGACATCAAAAACATGACTTGTTGGACATTTATTACCGTTACGAGTCACTCTGGGTTTTAATCTGATTGCTTCTCTTCTGTCGTCTTTTATTCTATTGATAAACTTTAAGGCATCTTGATTGCTTCCTCTCTTCTTTTATATCTTGGAATTTTTGTCAGTTCTACGAATGATATACACTTTAGTAAAACTCTTCTTTTCAACCATTGTTTCAATGTATCTTCCAAAAGACATGACTCAATATGTAGGTACTGTCATTCTTACTTGACAAAGCCGATTCTGATATCGAACACGAATAGTTTCCGTCCGATATATTGTCCTGTCAACCAGGAACATAAACGCTAAACAATGCACTCGGACTACTCCAAACTGTAAATCAAATTTTCAATTCATGAATGTCCTGAATATGCAATAGCTCGATTCAGCCAACAACGAGAAAATTCTAAATTTTATTCTGGCCACACTGTCTTCATATCCAGACAGTGTATATTAATATGCTGAATACCAAAAAGGAAGGACAATACACACAGAGATAACTGGTTCTACTTCTTGCCCAAATCTGGCCTTAATTCGCCATCAATTGAGCTCCCCGGTTAGAAATGAGATTTCCCTGCATGCGTGTGTTAAATCACATAACCCCTGTCTAATTAGAGTCCTTATTCAGTGCTTGGGGATTGTACAGTTCCCATTTTCTCTACCTATCTTTCACTTTTATTACTTCTTTTCTTTCTCCTGTTGTTGTTGTTTTTTTTATTATTATTCAAAGGTACAATACGTCATTATAGAGCGCATATCGAACAGGATTAACTTGCTCAGGATCGAGCTGCTTGATGATTTGGACTTTTAACGATGCAAGTATCTATTTCTACAATCAGCAGCGTAGGACGTTATGTAAATGCATGACGCACGGAAACCTGTTCTTTGCCTGGGAATAGGTTTACCTGTGATTTCTTTGTCATCAATATTCAGTGCGAGGATTGTGAGGAGCACAAAGAGTAAGCCAGCATGGGGAATTGGTTAAACGAATTTTAGGAAAAGAGTACATTTAATGGTAATGACGGTTTTATTTTTGTTTTTGGTGCCCCAAGGCCTGACCCATTATTGAACGTGTGTGACATAATCAACTGAAATTGGTTTTTTGATTTTTGTTAAGGGATACGTTGCTGGGTTTTGATGGATGTGTTGCTTATCTTGCTGCACCCTTTCAAGGTGATTGATTAGAGGTTTTTTTTTGTGAAAAAAAAACTATTTATACTTTTCTCCCTGTTTATGCTAAGGATAAACAAGGATATTTCCTTACACCGCATTCGGATGAGTAATTCTTGTGGTTTTTTTTAATTAAGGTAACATTTAGTTTATTAAAAAAAAAAGTGAACAATTGTGAGAATTTTCTTATGGGTCTTCCGACTTTTGGGTAAAGCTCAGATTTCATCATTAGAAAGGAAAAATATGTAAATGTTGTGAAACGTTCTTTTTTTTATAATTTTTGAAATGTGTTCAAAATTTTAATTAATTTCCGAGTGCAGTTGAGGGGTGGGTTCTTTGATTGCTTTGATTTTTTATATGTTTTATGACGGATGGCATTGATTTAGATACATTTTCTTACTTGCTTTGGTGGTATTTCTTTGTCAATCGAAACTATTATGTAAAGGGATTGTCTGCCAAGGAATCGTGGCTTCAACAACGTTTACAAGTCATCCAAATATTGTATCAAATTCGTAGTCAGTTACGACTACGTAAGATGCGGCAGCTCTAATTTTCAGCGTTCTAATCATCCCGATAAGCGAACAATTGAGAGTTTAGGTGTACAATTTGAATCGACTATTCACTCCATAGTATTGCCGTGCCGATGAGACAGTGGAAGGCCAGAAGTGGAAACAATGTTGTGCCAGTACAAAAGCCGGTAAGTCAAGGCCGCACTGAATTTATTCCGCGCTGTTCTGTAGAACTGGGCATTTCTTGAACGTCCCTATGGCATATTTCACAAAAATACGTGCCTACACGTTATTATAGGATCGTTATGGCTAAGAGCTAAAGCTTCGCTGATTGAGATATATTGAAAGTCAATCATCATAAATCATCCTTAATGACAAGGGACATTTTTGGTTGAAAGGATTTGTTAACAAGAACAATTGCCTCATTTGGTCAAGGGAACCGCCGCTGGAGGTGTTCCAGTATCAGTCGTTGTCTACGAAAAAAATTTTTTCTTTGGTATGGTTTTCATGCCGTATATGTTACTGGGCCGTACCTCTTCAAAGATGGTGAGGGCGAGTCAATTGCAAGCAATAGAGACCGCATTCGGTGTATGTTACCCATTTTTTTGGGATACATTTAGAGGATATGTGGTCTCAGCATACATATTATGTATATTGGTCTGTTAGTTTAATAGATTCAAATTTAATTATCAGTTATGGATATTTTATTTATGAAAATGCAACTTTAATGTGAAAAAAATGGTTGAAAATGAACCATTTCAGGTATTGCCCATCGCTAGCTACAACGTTTTGCCATATTTATGGAGACCTCGAAGACTGTTATAGTAAAAGTGTTTATCCTTTGAGGCTATGCACGAATCAAGCCATTTTTTAATGTCTTATGTTTTTTGCGCCTCTGCTCTGCATCAATTGAAGTCGATACCGTTCCCCAGTGATGATTTCGTTGAGTTTTAACAGTTTATATTGGGTATATATTTTAATTTTTTTCAAAATTTGAACTTTTATTTAAGAAAAACATGTACAATACTATTATTCAAAGTATTGCCCATCTGAAGCTATGCCTTTTTCTCATCTTTCTGGCAATTTGTGGATTCCATCCCAAAAGAACTGCGCCGGCTTGGCAGCCAAGAATGAATCAAGCCAATTTTTGATATTCTGCTCTGATGTGAACCGTATTTTAGTGAGGGCGTTCTGCATAGACCGGAACAAATGGTAGTCAGAAGGGGCAAGGTCTGGGCTATAAAACGCGTGGGGTAAGACTTCCCATCCACTGTTTTTCAAATAGTTCTTAGCCGGAATAGCAACGTGGGGCTGAGCGTTGTCATGATGGAAAATTATTGCCTCGTGTCTGGTCGCATATTCCGGGCGTTTTCCGGCTACTGCTCTCTTCAAACGGATTAATTGTTTTCGGTAGCGTTGTCCAGGGTTTCACACTGTTTTAGCAGCTCATAATACAGCACACCTATCTGATCCCACCAAATGGCGCATTACCTTCGCGCCATGGATATTCGGCTTGCCGTTGATTTGTTAGTTGGCCGGGTTTCACATATGATTTTTTGCGCTTGGGGTTGTCGTAATGAATCCATTTTTCACTACCAGTAACAATCCGATGCAAAAATGACTTCCTTTTGTGGCGTTCCAGCAGCATTACGGACATGCAAAACCGAATTTCGACGTCTCTCGGCTTGAGTTCATGTGGAACCCAATTTCCTTGCTTTTGAATATATCCAGCCGCCTTTAAATGTTTTAAAATGGCTGCTTGAGTGACCCCCAAAGATTCTGCGAGTTCTTCTTGTGTTTGGCAACATTCTTCCATGCTTTCAGTTCTTCATCTTTAAACTTTTTTGGCTGCCCAGGACGTTCATCGTCTTCCAAGCCAAAATCACCACTTTTAAATCGTGCAAACCACTTTTGGCACGTTCGCTCAGCTAGCGCATGTTCACCATAAACTTCCACCAAATTACAACGACTTTCGACAGCAGTTTTCTTCATATTAAAGTAATGAAGAAGAACTCCCCGCAAAAACACTTTTTCAGGCACAAAGTTCGACATATTTGAGTAAAAAAAATTATTGTTGTTTACGCTTGAAATGAATGAGATATACTGAAATGACGTACAATGACAGTAGCTTTCCAACGCATGTTCCAATGGAATAATACAAGTTACACCATCTCTTAGCAAACCGAATTAAGTTATAGACCCATTAATAAAAATAACACCTATATGGTTACACCAAATACACAGCATTACTTTCGCAGCGTAAATATTCGGGCGAACCGAGATCGTAAAAGCTTAACCGGGCAGTCCCCATGATTTTCTTCTCTTTGAGTTGCTATAATGAATCCAGTTTTCATCACCCGTTACGATGCAATGAAGAAAATCCTTCCTTTTTTGCCGCTGGAGCAGTTGTTCACATGCGTCCCTTGGCTCAAAATCATAAGGAACCCAAGTTCCTTGTTTTTGAATCAACCAACGGATGCAATCATTTGGAAATGGCTTGACGGGTAACTCCTAATGCTAAAGCAAGCTCTTCTTGCGTATGACATGGATCATCGTCGTACAATGCCTCCAATTCAGCGTCTTCGAAGAGTTTTCCTTCATGCGGACGGTGGTCAACAGCTAAATCACAGTCCTTGAAGCGACAGAACGAATCATGGCACTTTGTTTCACTTAGAGCAGCATCTCCGCAGCCGCTGTTTTCTTCGAATGAAAGAAGAAAATTAACACTTCTCGCAAATGAAGATTATTTGGCAGAAAATTAAACATTTTCCCACAACAAAAAGTATTTGACGCCCAAAAAAAATCGCTAATGTGTAAGCTTGATTCTTGGCTTTTTGGATGCGCACCTAATATTTAAGCGTACTAAGATAAGGTGAAACTCCAATTATTAATTTTTGGGCGACCAGATAGCAATATTAGTTCTTCTAATTGTTTTGTTTCAGCAGCTTTCAAAGTTACCAATGACATCCGGCCGACAAAACATCCAGTTAGGTTTGCCATTTAATCATCATTGTTTTACACTTGTCGAACGTGCAAAAATTATTAAAAAATAATCGAAATTCCGGATCAGTTGTAAATACGCAACGTGAATTTAGCCGTGAGATCGGTCGTCGTCATGGCTTCAATGTATGTACAGGCAGTACATACAGGCAACCAAACAGAGATTGGTGCGAAATGAAGAAAACATAGCCACAGAAATATCGATTCGGCTGAATTGGGCATTGTCAGAGAGTCAACTCGGCTTATCTTGCGGTTGGAGCCGAAACCGAACCACCATAAACAACACTGTGAGTTCACTAATTGGGCGCTGGATTTTGGGCAAAAAATCATCTTCTCGGAGGAGGCCCATTGCCATTTTGGAGCGGACACAATGCACAAGTGTTCGGCCAAGCATCAATGCATCCATTCAGATTGACTGTTTATTGCGGTTTATGGCATGGCGTCATCATCGGAACTTATTTCTTTCGAAATGAGGAAGGAGACACCGTTACCATCAATGGTCTCAGGTATAGAGCGGTGTTACCCAACTTTTTGTGGTAGAGTTCGACAACATCGATATGTCCGAGCTGTGGTCCCAACAAGATGGCTCTACATGCCATACAAGCGACGAAACGCTCGAAGCTATGAAGAAAAAATTTGGCGACCGAGTTATCTCACAGGATACATTCATCAATTGGCCGCCGCGATCATGCGATTTGCCGCCACTCGGTTATTTTCTCTGGGGCTACGTCAAGTCCTTAGTCTGCGTTAACAAGCCAACCGCTTTGGAAGAGCTCGAGGTCAATATTCGACACGCTATTGCCGGAATAACGCCGCGGTTAACGTTAACGGTAACGAAACGGTTATATGAGTGATGTGCTATTCCAATCAATTTAATATCTCACACCGTTGTTGTTTTATTAAAATTTATTTTTCTATCGTTTTTGTCTGGTTACGCTCAGATTTAAATAGGTATAAATTGGTTTGACCGAGCAATCGCTTCTAGTTATGTATTGAAACTGCTTCGGATGGAATCTTTTACCCTTGGGGTTCTTTGTGTCAGTCTCATAGCTTGAAGTCTTTTCAGCCTTTTGTGGATATGTAATGCTATTATTTCACTTTGAAGATTTTCGAGTTTAGTTTTGGGGTTCTTGGGGACTGATAGTAATGGATTTTTCTGTAAAGATATGACCATTAGTTCGACGGATTATTTACCCATCATCTATTCGGAGTTGAAGAACTCCGAAACGAAAAACTCTCAATTATTCATAAATATCCATTTTATTCTCCTGTGCCAGTAATACACATATTCCAACGCGTCCCCCAATCTTCAAAACACTTTTCATTGGCCGATTTTGGGATCGCATTCAGCTCCTTCTGCGACTTTTCCTTTATCGCCTCAGTCGTCTCAAAATGCTTTCCGCGAAATGGTAACTTGAGATGTGGGAATAGAAAAAAGTCAAAAGGCGCCATATCACGTGAATACGGAGCTTGTAGAACGGTACGAATGTTGTTTTTAATCAAATAGCCACGTACAAGAGTTTCAAATTCAAATCAACAAATTCAGCCTCATGCCCGAAGCATCATGCATAATGCTCTGCATTACGAGACACCAAGATCTTCTGCTATCTTCTTGATGCTCACACGACGATCTGTGAGGGCAATTTTGTTAACTTTTTCGATGTTTGCGTCAGTCATCCTGTGGATGGACGACCGGAAAGAGGCACATCATCAACCAAAGTACGGCCCGCTTCAAAGAGTTTATACGCATCTGTTTTCGATATAACCGAGTCCCCATAGGCTACCGTTAACATTTTCAACGCTTCTACACATAATATTTTCTTAGAAACACAAAGTTTCAGGCCAACTATTTGCTCAACTAAATTGCAAAATTTGCAGAACACAACAAGGATGACAGATGTACCAACCTAAAAAAAAAAAAAACAGCTTTTGACAATATCTCAAACGCGGTTTATTTGAAGGGGAAATTCCGAATACTTTGATCAGAAGGTATGTACTTGGTGCGTTTGTCTTTTCTACAACGCTTCCAGATACCCAATCGCCAAAATTAAATGATTTTTTCTGGCTGACAGTGGACGTTGGTCCGTCCAGTTGTGTTCTTGCCTCACCTTAGTACTGACTATGACTCTACAGGTTTCACTTCAAGACTTGAAACGTTGGTTTAACCTTTTGATAAAATTTTTGAACGCTGTTGGTGGAGTATCGGCCGTCCAATTGCTCGATTGAGCACTTCTTGATGTTGTTCTCTGCTCTCTTATTCATAGAGAGTACAAATCACTGTATCCTTCTATGTAATGACGATTTGTAAACGGATTGTTTTGCGAGATACTCGTATGGTTGTTTTCACTCGTCATCAATGCAAAGGTTTCATAAGTCTTTTCGGAAGTGTTCTTCGAATAGATCGTTAGTTTTCTGTTGTTGTAATGTTTGAAATATCCCTAATGTACGTTGGGTGCACCTAAATAGTCGTAGATGTAAACATTGGCCGCTCGGAATGTTCAGTTATTTATAATATTGTCGTCGATCGCAACGTGATCAATTTAGTTAACTTTGAGGCTCTACAACAGGTCAAAAGTAACTGTCCCAAGGCCTTTTACTTTTTTGGGATGCATTGCTTTTCCGGTCCCCAGAAATGACAAATTTGTTTATTTACGTAGCCATCCATCCAAAAATGTGCTTCATGGGAAAAGATCAAATTCTATAACAAATTGTCCAGGCGATCCAACATCAAGTTAATACGAAGGCTGTTAAGTACCGGGATTGGGAGATAAGTGGCGTATACTGAGCCAGTATACCTGCGAGAAAATCAAACTCATTATCGATGGTGTGTATAGAACCCATTAGGTACAACCGTTTTCCACTGGTTCGCAAAGTTTCGCCGTGGCCGCATGTCGATTTTTAATGAACCGCGCCCAGGTGGCCCAGAAACAGTTAACACAGAGGAAATTGTGGAAAAAATCCATGATCTCGTATTGGTCGACCGCCGAGTGAAAATTCGCGAGTTGGCTGAGATAGCAGGCATCTCAACTGAACGCGTTAGCCATGTCCTGCATGAGATTTTGGGCATGAGAAAGCTGTCCACGCGATGGATGCCGCGTTTGCTCACACCGGAGAACGAGCGCAATCGTGAAACCATTTCAAAGACGTACTTGGGCCTGCTTGAACGTCGTTTCGGACCGGAAGACATGGATTCATTGGTATACATCAGAGACATAAGAACAATCGAAACAAAGGGTTTTACCCGGTGAACGTGCTTCAAAAAAGGCGAAGACCTTGCCTTCGGCCGGAAAGGTGATGGCCACCGTTTTTTTTTTTGGGACGCGCGAGGTGTGATCCACATTGACTATTTGGAGAAAGGAAAAACAATCAC
Organism: Volucella inanis; assembly: GCA_907269105.1. NCBI lineage: Eukaryota > Metazoa > Arthropoda > Insecta > Diptera > Syrphidae > Volucella > Volucella inanis. Next base: position 129,805,780 of record OU026157.1, read on the forward strand.
AGAAGCATACTACGTCGATTTATTGGGTCATTACAACGCCGATTTAAAGAAAAAACGATCATATTTGGCGAAGAAAAAAGTGCTATCACACCTTCGCGGTCGCCACAGCCGAATTGCACTACGAATTGCTCCTCCTTCATCCGTATTCCCCGGATTTGGCACCCTGCGACTTCTTTTTGTTTCCAAATCTTAAAAAATCGCTCGCCGGAAAGAAGTACGGGTCGAACGAAGAAGTCATCACCGCCGCGGAGGAGTATTTTGCAGATCAACAAAAGTCGTACTATACGGAGGGATTACAAAAGTTGCAGCACCGCAGGGAAAGTGTATTGAGTTGACAGGGGATTATATTGAAAAAAGAAAAACAATTTCAAAACCTAAAAAAGTTGCGTTGTCATTTCTAATCCGGGTATTCATCAAACAGCCCACGTATGTATATCGGCGATATCGTAGATGGTCCAAATTTTGTAATTTAGGCGTACAAATGAGGATCAACTATTAGAATTCGCCGTAAAGTGCCATAAGTGAGGCCCAATAGTTGACTTTAGCGACGAATTATGGTACCTGGCTGATTTTGAACACTTTCACTTACAGTGGTGATACTCGTATTTTAGCGTGCATGCTGATATGAATTTGACCCGTTACCGAACCAGTTTTTTCATCATTGCACGAACTCCGGACTCGCTAGAGCGATTATATTGACCGAAAATCTCACGAATTTTACAAAATGTTACTTTTACAGATCGTCCATGTTCGTAATAAAATCACTAAAATTACCAAAGATTGTATGATTTCCTTCAAAAAACATCAACCACATTGAATTCAGTAAATGACAGTAATTGACAGCCAACAGGCACACCATCTGTTGGCTCACCCTTTAGGTAGGAAGAATTTTTGTTTTTTTTTTGCAAAGTGTATTGGAAAGTATTAGAAACGCCTTGTTTGCTCTCATCCTTTTCCAACTTTTTACTGTCACTTTTACTTGGCACACCAGCATCGTACTCAAGTTTCAACAAACAACCTCCTTACACCCGTTTTCTTTTTAGTCACTTCACGATTTTTTCTAATAAAAAAATTAATAATCAAATAAATTGTAATTACCGTAAGATAACAGCTCATAAAATCCTTTCATCGATTACTGTGCAAATGCATAAAAAAAATTTTTTCACAAAATCCCTAATAGCTATGGTACAATCAATCGAACAAGGATCGATAATAACAAAAAAACACACAGAACCCCCTCCTATTTCCAGGAGACTTTTCCAATTTTATCACTTAAAAAAGTAAAAAATGAAAAAACACAAATTTTTATTAGTTTTTACGGATATTTACCATAGAAAACACAATACACGTGTATTCAACCCGAAACAATAAAAATTGAGATAATGGCCGATAAAACGATGAAACGACAAGAAAAAACCCGGAGTCCCAAGAAAAAGAAGAAAACGAAACTCCGCACACACCGTCCTTAATCGAATTTGAAAGTAACGTCGTTCGCCTTCCGCACGTAATTCGATCAATCAATATTTGAAGAAAATTATTATTATTATTTTTTTTTTTTTTTTTGCTTAAAAAATAAAGTAAAAATGTTGAGTTCTGAACTTCTTTAAGGGGTTGCAAGAGGACATACTCGTACAATACAAAAATTTCGAATTTTCTTCCTCGTTTTCAGAGGATACGAATTTGGCTAGACAATCAGCCAGCATTATCCTTGAAGTTGCCTTCCTTTTTACAGTCAAAAGGTGGTGGCATTCGGTTTTTGTTCCTGCTCAATGACGTAAGAATGCAACCCTTATCCTTTGAGCTTGCGATACGAATATGATACCTTAAACCCAAATATAGGGGCACAGCATGGAATGTATGAATGTATTAGCAAAGGTAAGGAACTGAATGCATAATAGTGCATAGTGTATCTTTATTCGTGTCGTATTCTTATCGCGGTTATAGTTTCTCCACTTTCAGCACCACCAAGTTCACGGGGTGAGCATTTAACATACTACATCAAAAACAACAACAACAAAAAAAAAACGAAAAAAAGGAAAGACCCAAGGAAATTGGAATAAATTTACGTAATTTTGGATTCCATTAATGGTAATTTTTTTTTCTTTTGTGAGTTTTTTAGTAGAAAAAAAAGGATAATAGGAATAACTCGTGCCCTTTATGGAAATTCGAGTGCTGCTGTTGCAGTAAAGTGGAGATTAATGGCACGATAAATGCAGGAGCGTAGCGATAGTAGTGATAAATTTCAAAAAGAGAAATAAAACTGTAACGGTTAGATTGTCTATAAGGTTCTAGTTGAAATACATATGAAACTAGGAATACTCTGAGGCATGTTGTGAGCACTTAAGACATGTACACACATTTATATGCATGAAGTGGCCAATTGATGTATGAACATGAAATTTTTACAGGGTTTTGGTCCTTAAACCACTGAAACGGATACTACCGTACTTACTTTAGATGACACTACAGATCAGGAAATACCTGAGCTTTAACCAGGAAACCTCTTCATTCAAGTCAATTGCAACCTTACTTCTTTAAATTACGTAGAACCAGTTGCTAAAGGCTCCTTGTAACTTGTGAATGTCACCTGAATCGTAGTGCTCCTCTATTACCTCTTCCTCTTGTAGTGAATTCAAAGATTCTCCGAGCTGGTGTTAATCCGCTCTACTCGTATACATGTATCCCAGCCATAGTAGTCATTATATTCGGAACACTATCACTATGTTGATGTAACGCTATGGCCTGTTCAGTTTAATAACTTCTTACTTCCATTCACCGTCTATACAGACTGAGAAATATATGAGGTACGGCTGCGCCATAGAACAGAGCTTAGATCATAAGGGATTTTGTTGCAAAAGACATTTTTCATTTAGGAGCTGATAGATAAAGTCCCTAAAATGTACCTCAAAACGATATCGGAAATGAAATGATATGACATTCCATTCGAGACGAGTGTCTTTTTTTGTATATATAAATGGTGATTCATCGTGAGCTTTGATTTTTAATAGGCTTTTTTTGACAAATCACGCGTGACTCCTACCAAACTGCTTTGTCATTTTTATTTAAAATTATTTGGCAAATCATCATGGAAAGACTCACACCACAACAGCGTCTCCAAATTGTTCAGCTGTATTAGGAAAATCAGCGTTCTGTGAGAAATGTTTTTCATGCGATTCGAGGAAATTACGGTGCGCATAATCGACCTACTGAAACCACTATTGCCAAAATCATTCGCAAATTTGAGTCCCAGTTTACATTAATAGATAACACTCGACCGGTTAGATCACATCTAGCATGTAGTGAAGAGACTATAGCAGCTGTAGCTGAGAGTGTACCCGAAGACTGTGACAAATCGATTCGTCGTCGTTCTCAGTAGCTGGCTTGAAGCTGAATTGAAGCCAGGCGACTTGAATTTGCGTCATATTTTCAGTGAATGGACTCTGGAAAAACTCAATGAAAATCCGGTATTTTATCGTGAAAATTTGTTCAGTGATGAAGTCCATTTCTGGCTAAATTGCCGTATGAGCATCCCGAAGAGTACCAAGAGCTACCATTATATCCATTAAAACCAACATGGTGTGGCCTATGAGCTGGTGGAATTAATGGTCCATATTTCTTCAAAAATGAGGCAAATCAGAATGTTACCGTCAATGGTTACGGACTATGTGCTTCCTAGAATTCAAGCACATGGTCTCGGTGAGCTCTGGTTTCAACAAGATGGCGCTACGAGCCATACAGCGCGTGAAACGATAGAATTGTTGAGAAATCATTTTGGTGAGCTCTTAAATTCACATTTTTCTACGATAAATTGGCCGCCTAGATCGTGCGATATCACACCTTTGGACTATTTTCTCTAAGGATATGTAAAGTCTCAGGTCTTCAGGAATAAGTAAGCTACGATTGATGATTTGGAAGCCAACATTACTCGTGTTATCCGCGAGATACCAATCGCTATGCTCGAACGAGTAGCCCAAAAATGGGCCTTTCGAATGGACCACCTCAGACGTAGTCGTGGCAACATTTTCATGATATCATTTTCAAAAAGTAAATGCCGTGAATTGTTCTTGTGTTTGGCAACAATCTTCATAGAGTAATGCTTCCAGTTCTTCATCTTTAAACTTTTTTGGCTGCCCAGGACGTTCATCGTCTTCCAAGCCAAATTCACCACTTTTAAATCGTGCAAACCACTTTTGACACGTTCGCTCAGCCAGCGCATGTTCACCATAAACTTCCACCAAAATATGATGACTTTCGGCAGCAGTTTTCTTCATATTAAAGTAATGAAGAAGAACTCCACGCAAAAACACTTTTTCAGGCACAAAGTTCGACATATTTGAGTGAAAAAAAAATTATTGTTGTTTACGCTTCAAATAAATGACATATACTGAAATAACGTACAATGACAATAGCTTTCCAACGCATGTTCCCATGGAATAATAACAATGGAATAATACAAGTTACGCCATCTCTTAGCAAACCGCAAGAATAAGACCCAATATTTTATTTTACATTATAAATCGTACCTCACGATAGGAACTCTCTCACTTTGTTGATGTAACGCTATGGCCTGTTCAGTTTAATAACTTCTTACTTCCATTCACCGTCTGTACAGACTGAGGAATTTTTCAACAGTCTGGGACGGCTTTATCCATTGTTAAAAAAGCCTAGACTTCTGCGCCATAGAATAGAGCTAAGATCATTAGGGTCTGATATTAAGTCGGTTGTTGCAAAAGACATTTTTTATTTATAGTAGGACCTGGTGTATCCTGGATAAAGTCCCAAAAATGTACCTTAAAGCAATATCGCAAATGAAATGATATGGCGTTCCATTCGAGACGAGTGTCTTTTTTTGTAGATATATAGCTGCTAGATCCTTTTTCATCTCTAAAGTGTTACTGGCATTACGCTGTGCTCTTCCGAATCATGTCAGTATCTATCAGATAAAATAAAATAAAAATTAATAAAAGAAGTTCTTAGAGTGTTTAGCAAAAAAAAAGAATAGTTGAAGAAGAAAAGAGAAAATAGAGAATTAAAAGGAATACAAGAGGCAATTCATTAATTCAGCTCCATAGCTGAATCCCATGTACGAAAAATTGTCGAGACGTGTTTAAATACTTGCACCTAGGTGCTATCGGTTGCAAAGTTCTTCGATTTGTCGGAAATTTTACTATCTCAAGTAAATATTCTGGTACTTTCTTGGTTAAAATTTTGTGGAGAAAAAACAGCAAGGTTCAATATTTCATAAGAGCAATCAGAGATCAGCCGGCAATTTGTTTGGTATAGGTGGAAATGTGTTCCTGTCTTTTGATATTAAGAATGTATCTCGCGCAGGAATTGTATGCAACCGTTAACTTTTGGCGGCATGATCCATGTTTTCAAATATTTCACAACCCTTTAATATGATTGGAAGTATATATACATTAACAAGTTTTTATTTTGTTTTGTAGTGGGACAAAGTCATCGGAGAGCTTCATAAATTTTAGATACAGTTTTGTTAACATGTACATTCCAATTTAAGTAACAATTAAAAGAAACTCCAAGATTCTTTATGTTAACCACGTAATCTATAGGGAAGTCGTTAAGATTCAGTGATGGGAAAACATCTTAATTTCGTCCTGCATTTATAATCAGTCCCTTTGTTTTATTTGGATTAAGCTTTAGACCGTTATCTGATGACTACTTATGAATTTCATTTAATTCTTGGTATATATTTGTTCATCGGTGTATATGGTAATTTCAAACGTGAATAGAAATTACCCTAAAACAGAACCCTGCGGTACATCTGCGGTACATCTGCGGGGACGGACAGTTAAGATGAGTGCTCATTCCTAAAAAGACGTACTGAGGTCTGTTGAAAAGATATGAAGACAACAACTTACATAAAGTGTCATCAAAAAGAAATATTTATTTCGGGGCAGCTAACATTAATTCGGATCACCACCTTGCTGCAGCCAAGTACCGAATACACCACAACAAAGAATACCTACTGTGAGAAGAATCTTCGCCGAAGATTCGTATCCCGAAATTGATCAACAACTTTTATGCCGCCAACATCGAGTACTGAAGACCAGTGACAACGCTAGCAACGTGCCATCGGAGACGCCGCATCTAATATTCTGGGTTTCACCCGACCACAACCAATGAAGAATGTAAGCTAGCACAAGTAACTAAAAATGAAACGTACAAAGTAATGAAGGACGAAAGCCGTTCGCGAACTCTACGAGCAGAAGAGACAAAAAGAAGCACACATGAAGCAGAAACAAATAAAAAAATAGATGTCAAAGCAAGAAGACCCGTACAGAAGTTTGTAGAGATGAAGAAGAGAACCTTGTGGCAGAGTCACAGAACTGTATAACACTGACGAAGCCCAATATCCCACCGTCAGCCAAAATTCCTGTCCACCTAACCAAAATGAAGTTGGACCTGACGGACCTGACGGCTTTCCGGACGGAACTCCGGAAACTCATTTCTCAGATATGGTCAGAAGAGTGTATGATTGATGAGGAATCTCAACACCATATGCCCGATCCACAAAAAAGGAAATCCACTCAACTGCACCAACTATACAAGTATAAGTCACCCCAACATTGCAGACAAGATAGTTCGGAAGTCACAAGCAAACGCCGGAGTCCCAATCTTTCAAAAGTCTGTGCAACTACTAGCGTACGCCGGTTAAGTGGATCTAATTGAAAAAACTTAGCAGACTGTCGCTAGTCGCTATTATTAAGGCACAAGCTGCCAAGGTGGGTTTGGTGTTAAATGTGGACAAAACCAAATATGTATATGCTGACAGCAAGCACGGACACACAACATCGACGAATTGGAAGAAGGAAATTGAGTATCCCGAAAAACTAAGGACACTATATTTGTATATAAGGCATTGATCATCGCAGTCCCGCTTTATGTTGCTAAAGCATGGACTCTGTCGAAAACGGATGAAGATATCCTCGGTCGTTTCGAGGGAAAAATCCTCGATTGATCCTCCTGATTGATCAGGAGTTCCGCAAGTCCCCTTATAAATATTGAGATGTGGGAACTGCGTGTAAGTTACGACAATTTTTCACCCCGCAACAAAGTCTATTAGCCTGAATCCATTATCGGAGATGATGTCGTGCGGGCTATTCTTTCCGACAGTACTACCAAAGATGCCGTCTCTTCCTAGCTTTGCATTAAAATAGCTACGGTACTACTGGTAGGTCTTGTCCACGAGCTCGTAAAAGCTGTCTTTGGTGTCGTCATCTTTCTCCTCTGTGAGGGCTAATGTTAAAAAATTTTGCCTTTATACGGGTTGTTACGAGGCGCTCGTTAACCTACTGAAAACTCAAGACTTCTTTCCTAAGTCTGCCTCTAAGAACAAATCCATATCCAAATAGGCGCTGTTTTTGCCGTCGATAACAATTGCCGCAGTAGATGTGGCAGTTTTTCGTCCTATTTTTGTCCGGCACATCCAATCGCATTTCGTGGATAGCGATAACATCTTCTTTGCAGCAGTCTAGAGTCTCCGCAATGTTGTTCGACTGCACGTGTCATATAAAGGGACCTAACATTCCACGTGCAGGGGTTGTCAAGAGTAGATCTATCAGCATCCGAGACTTGTCGCTTCGCAATTTCGTTTGTTTTTCTTTTTCATAGCCGGGCAGTTACCTCGACAACACCACTCCCAATCTGGAGGGCCAGTTTAATTATAGATAGTCCTGGAATAAAGAACACTGACTTAGACTCGGAAATCCTTACCGACCTGAGTTCCAAATATGTCGGAGTATTCTGGAGAGTTCATCCGCAGTCCCATTTATAGTATTGCTATTTTTTTCTGCTGGTTGGAACTCGCGCTTATATGTTTGGCAAGTCGAGTCTGAATGGACATCAACCACCACCCGATGGCTTCTACTTGAAGGTAAAATAATCACAATTGATCTGCGGTAAGAGTTACAACACACCAAACCATCGTTGGGTTTATAGTTGAGTAATGTTTAAAGAGAAGTGAATCACTGGAATGTTCACGTCGCACTTTTGCGTTCATTTTAATACTAATAAGTGATGAACCGAGAACGCAAGTGATCTGGTCTGTTAACAGAACACCTCCGTACCCATTAACGCCAGCATCAAAAATAGAACATGTGCTCTAGTTCGAGATAAAATACGCGGAATCCAGGTAAATCGATAAGGAATACTTCGCTCTTTAATGAGATTAAATAAAAATTCAACACTGCACTTTACTTTAAAGAAGATGCAAATCGTGCAGAATATTAACGATAGTAGCTACCTTTTACGTAAAACTTAAGCCGAAACACAACTACAACGTTTTTGAACACCAACGAAACACATTTTTATATCGATGTCTGTTTAAATAAATTGAAATTGCGTTACTGGAGCTTTAACAACGCAAGCGAATGGCATCCAAAACATTTGCTTTGCTCAAAAACCACAATGTTGACTGCGACGTCTGTTTCAGTGGTAATTTGGTCTGGTAATGGTAATGGACAAACAGTGATTTTTGAAATGAATGATCACGATCATCAAATCGCAACTCCAGATGTTTCTTGGGAGCAGGAATGGAATTCTATTTACTTGAGATGTGTCACTCCGAACGCGGAGAATTCGAAGACTTAGAATAACAATACTTCAACGATTCAAACCCTACATGAAAATGTCATTGCACTTGTGCTTTGCTCTCGAATATTTTCGAATGTTATCATACGTTTCTAAGTTTTTCGAACTTAGTATCATTCTACAGACCCGTCTAATTAGGATGAAATCAACTCAGTCGTTGAGGATTGCTCACTTTTTTCATTCAAATTAACCAGCAATACCCATTCAAAAAACGTTTTCGAATCTTGTATGTTACATCCGCTTAAACTATCAATAAACGTTACATATTCTCGTGGCAGCTTTGCCTTTATACAGTGGAAGAAAAAAGTTAACGCATCATTGGGCGAGTATTCATCGTTTTAATAAACAAACCTATGGGTCGTACTTAGTTTCTCAGTGCTTTAAGGGACCCGACTAATTAATATAAATCGAATTTTCAGGCTGCGAAGGTATTAATCTCTATAAGATGTTATTACATTTGAAGTAAGCTACAGGTAAAATATATTAAACTTTTAGAGGATTGTATGCCTCAGAAGCTTTGATGCGTATTTTACAAGGCTTAAATAGTCCAAAATATGTAATTACCCTAACTGGAATCGATTAAAGCCTATCCAATACCATTACTTTATTTTTAATGATACTCCTACCATTGTAATTTGTTAAGATTGATTGAACTACTCAAGTACAGAAAAAATTACACACGACATACGTCCATCTAAAAGGATATATTGATCCTGAAAGCTAATGATTGATTAATCTTAATACTCGTAGTGTTTAACCTGGTAGTAAGGATAAGTGATTAGTTAAATGGAGGAGTAGGTTTGCAAGTCATAGTTTGTATCGTTTTCTCATCTTTTAGAATGAAGAAGTACCAATAAATGCCTGGATGCTAAAGGTCAAAAATTAGGGAGGGAATACCCGACGAAATAGGAGGCCCAACAAAAATTTGAGTCTCCTTGGTTTAAATTTGCACCCTTTGCTCCAGATAATATGAAAAGCTTATTTTACATTATTGAAAATAATGCAATTACTTATTTTGATAGAGCTATAGTCCGATATGGATCTGTTCCTCAAGCAATAAATCTCTGCACCTAGAACGGTGTTTAGTTAACTGCCTTTAGTTAAGCACTCTAAGGTGGTTGAGATAGTTTTCGTTTAGAACGCGCCACCTAAGGCAAGATTTTTTTATTGTTCCATCCATTTAGGTAGAAATCAAAGACTCTTCAGGCTGGAGAGTTAATATATATTCGTTTGGCAAGTTATGCCCTTCTCAGGTGACTGGTGTGCATCGATGTTGCAGTACATGTTAAAGAAATTGGCATTGTATCTTCTTCTCCAAAGGCCTTCAAGGCAAACGGGACCAAAAACACTTGGCCAAGTATATGTTACTGCGTCATTACAACTCCACTTTGGATTTCGAACTCCTCAGATATTTTATCATTGTACGCATGTCATAGACTTCGAGGCCTACTGTCGTAAGCACCAACTGACATGAAATCATCGTTTAACCAAATCTACCATTTGGCGATCAGACGACGTTTCAGAAGTCGGCTTTTTGACAAAGAGCCGAAAGCCAACATGGCTGAAACTGAACTGAAACAGGTCATTGCCGGCGACCATCCAAAGACATTTAAACGCTGTGCAAGATGTTTTAACACCTAGAGCGAAAAGTTTTGTTTTGTTGGTAGATGGCAGGCAAGACAAAGCTACTAGGGGAATGTAGGCTACTTAAAGCTCGAATTGTAGATATCCCAACAGTATCTATAGTCCCCGTATCGAAGAAAAAAGTGAGAAGTGCAACATAGCCTACGACGAGACAAACGTAACTATATCAAAGGTCTATCCATAAAGCAGATGGAGCAGCTAGTAGGTATAATAGCAGAACCGCTTGCAGAATTACCAAAGAGCTGAAAAGTGGTCATTGCTCTAGCCAACATCAGGTAAAAGGTTTAGATGATCTCGTACTCGTTTGGGATGAGAAGCTGAGCGATGGAAAAGGAAAAAAAATTGCTACGGTCCCTAACCGTGTATTCGCCGGCACCCAAATCAAACTAAGCTGTCCGAAACAACAATTTCCCGAATTCGCACCTCCACTCCCAGTAAATCGCTCCCGTGATCAACCTGCTGTACTACAACTCGGCTTAGGACTAGATGGTATTCCCACAGAACTTCTGCTAGCCGTACCAATGACATCAGCAGATCAATTACATCGCCTTGGGGGGCAAAAAAATTCCCCGACAAGTGGAAAATGGGAATGATTGTCAAGCTCCAGTAAACCTTAGTTAACTTCTTTCCGGCGAGCAATCTTTTAAGGTTCGGGAACAAAAATAAATCGCAGGGTGCCAAATCCGGAGAATACGGAGGATAGGGGACCAATTGGTAGTGCAATTAGATAAATTAGGCTGTGGCGACTGCAAAGATGTGAGACGGTGCGTTTTCGTGGTGGAAGAGCACTTTTTCTTTAAATCGGCATTGAATCGGCCCAATAAATGCTCCTGTATTGTTTTTTCCCTTCCCGAAATAGTCAATGTGGATCACACCTCGCGCGTCCCAAAAAACGATGGCACGGTCTTCGCCTTCTTTGAAGCACATTCACCGAGTAAACCCATTGTTTCGATTGATCTTTGGTCTCTGGTGTGTAATAATGAATCCATGTCTCATCGACGGTCACGATTTCGATTAAACACGGCCAAGCACGAATTTGAAGTGATCTCACAATTGCGCTACTTCTCCGGCGTCACCCAAAATCTTGTGCAGAACATGGCTAACGCGTTCAGTTGAGATGAATGCTATTTCAGCCAATTCGCAAATTTTCACTCGTCGATCCGCCAATACGAGATCATGGAAAAGCTCTGCGAACCAATGGTAAACGGTTGTATGGGAAGGTGAATGTTTTATTATTATTCAAAGTATTGCCCATCTGAAGCCATGACTTTTTTCATCTTTCTGGCAATTTGTGGATCCCATCCCAAAAGAACTGCGCCGGCTTGGCAGCCAAGAATGAATCAAGTCAATTTTTGATATTCTGCTCTGATGTGAACCGTATTTCAGTGAGGGCGTTCTGCATTGACCGGAACAAATGGTAGTCAGAAGGAGCAAGGTCTGGGCTATAAGGCGGGTGGGGTAAGACTTCCCATCCACTCTTTTCCAAATAGTTCTTAACCGGAATAGCAACGTGGGGCCGAGCGTTGTCATGATGGAAAATTATTGCCTCGTGTCTGGGCGCATATTCCGGGCGTTTTTCGGCTACTGCTCTCTTCAAACGGATTAATTGTATTCGATAGCGTTGTCCATTGATGGTTTCACCCGGTTTTAGCAGCTCATAATACAGCACACCCATCTGATCCCACCAAATGGAGCATTACCTTCGCGCCATGGATATTCGGCTTGGCCGTTGATTTGGCTGGTTGGCCGGGTTTCATATATGATTTTTTGCGCTTGGGGTTTTCGTAATGGATCCAGTAACAATCCGATGCAAAAATGACTTCCTTTTGTGGCGTTCCAGCAGCATTTCGGACATGCAAAACCGCCTTTCGACGTCTCTCGGCTTGAGTTCATATGGAACCCAATTTCCTTACTTTTGAAAACATCCATCTGCTTTTAAACGTTTTGAAATGGCTGCTTGAGTGACACCCAAAGATTCTGCGAGCTCTTCTTGTGTTTGGCAACATTCTTCATAAAGTAAGCTTCCAGTTCTTCATCTTCAAACTTTTTTGGCTGCCAAGGACGTTCATCGTCTTCCAAGCCAAAATCACCACTTTTAAATCGTGCAAACCATTTAGCTTAGCACGTTCGCTAAGCTAGCGCATGTTCACCATAAACTTCCACCAAAATATGATGACTTTCGGCAGCAGTATTCTTCATATTAAAGTAATGAAGAAGAACTCCCCGCAAAAACACTTTTTCAGGAAAAAAAAATTATTGTTCTTTACGCTTCAAATGAACGACATATACTGAAATGACGTACAATGACAGTAGCTTTCCAACGCATGTTCCAATGGAATAATACAAGTTACGCCATCTCCGAATTAAGTTATAGACCCAATAGCTGTAACTGCCGTTTTCGATTTTAATCTTAGCACTCACTCTCTCAAATTCGATCTGCGTAACCATCCCTAGCTTTAAGCCCTGCTGATATACCCTTAATTTTGGTTAGTTTTAAGTCCTGGTTTAAGCTTGTATTAAGCGAAATAACATCAAAAAATACGAGACAGGTACTACTATAGTCTTTAACCCCATACTACTCGTATGTTTATGATCTTTACCTTTTTCTGTAAACCAGTTTAATGGTGATCCAGCTACGTAGTAGTATTTTATTGCTTTTTTATTATCGAGGTTAAAAAAAAAAACATCTTAAATCATTCAAACTTGCCTAACCCTTTTTTTATGGCTTTTTCGAGGCTTGAAATTTATGATTCTCCACGGTTTTCACACTTTAAACCAATTCAAGGCAAATTATTGCCTTCCTTTTGATTTGTTTCTATCGCCTGTTCATTTCAAAATTTTATTTGTATTTGTTCATTTACACTCACCGTCTGCTCAAATATCTAGGGGCTCGGTCATATGATGCTCATCATGATTAAGTATACAGGGATACACAGATTCCAAAAAATTCATATACAAATGTATAAACGGATTTGGAAATTTAGTAATACAGCGATAGTGACTTGTTATGTAATGACCGTTGAAATCTTTAAAGATAAGATACACATGTCTGCATCAAACTGAGTTATAACTGAAATCAATCAATCTTATCGATGGAAGCCAATCCAAATGGAAGGCTCAGGATATCTTAAAGATAAAATATTGTACAAGTAGTAAACAGGTTTTGATAGATAAAAATGTTTAATTTAATTAGTGTTGTTCCACGTCACAATAATGACTCAACAGTGCGAGTATGTTGGGCTATCTGCAGATTAACTGCTGCATCAAACAATAGTACATACCTTCTACGATCAATTTGTGCCACGTATCGGTCTCCTTTCTCCATGACTGTGCCTGAAATATGTAGATCCTCATCAACCCGCATCGTCTCCCGACTCTTTTATCGATCCAAAAAAAAAAATACCCAAATCAACCGAAATATTCAAATGCAGACACAATTCAGGTGTTAAATAGTTGGTTTCCATTTTCCATTTTATCTTAAAGGTTAAACAGAAAAAAAATTAAAAATAAGACCGAGATTCTACTCATTCCACAATGTTTGTTTGTCTGTTTGGCTGTTTTGTCCTTATTCGTTATTCCCTGATATCAAATATCACTTTATCCACGGTGCGGACTGCGACTGATCGTTGAGGTGATTCCATTTTTTTTTCTGGTTTTCAATTCACGTTTACATTTTTTTATTTATTTATTTATTTATTTTTTTTTAATTTTCTTTTTTTGGATTAAAAGGGTAGAAGGAATCCTTGTGGATGGTACGAGTAACAGAAAATGGTACGCTGTTTGAATAACACTATTGCCGAAACAAAGGAGATACTGCTTCTGGTTTTTGTTTGTTTTCAATTTTTCCAATTATTTTTCGATCGTTTACTATTGATATGGTTTTGATATTTTTTCTTGCAATGTAAAGGAAGGGCTGTTTCGAATAAGGGAATACATTTCAAGACATTGAAAAGGGTTTTCACGTAAATTGATTAAGGAAAGGAAAAACCAAGGATTAGGATTAGAATGCTAATTTCCCGAGGTATGGTGGATCAATACTGACTAAATCAAATAAGTTACTCGTAAATGATGTGTTTCATCGTCAGCAACATTCTTGGAAACATTCCAAGCAAGATCTGCATTCAACGATCCACTCTGTTTACAATCGAGAAGCTTAACTCACTAGCAATGAAAATGATAACGAGTTTATCTATAGTCCGTTTCAAACACGGTACAAATGATAAGGTAGTATATTGCGCATGTGTCACAAAAAGTAAATACCACCATTTTTGTTTACATATGCTGTATGTTAATAATATTGCTTGAGCTCGAATTCTTTATGAAGACTTCTTATTTTTATTTTCAGGGGATACAAAACATATAAATTTGTAAAGTCCGGGTTATCACGTCGGGGTATAACGCCCATGTGGTGGTTACAAATATTTATTCATTTTGAGTCTTATATGTTAAATATCATACATCGTCGTACATATAAATTTAAATTTTAAGTGGAGTAAGTGTACCGGGTACACCTAGCATTTTTTCTTACTTCGATGCTTTATGGCTATTTACCACGAGGAAAAATGAATGAAAAATGTATTTCTTTTTAAAAAAAATGTGAATGTACGTTTTTGTCTTTATGCATTTGTAATCAAAATATATTTTCCAAAAAAAAAAGAGATTTTTCACCAGTATCCGGCCACCAAAATTCAGTCTTCGGCTACTTCAAACCAGAATCCGGCCAGATTATGATTTACTTTAAATTAATTTTATTTAATAAAGGGTGATTCATCGTGAGGTTTAATTTATAATGTAAAATAAAACACATAAATTTGAAAGTGAACTTAGAATTTTTATTATCAGTTTTTGAAACTGATATCATGGAAATGTTGACCACGACTACGTCTGAGGTGGTCCATTCGAAAGGCCCATTTTTGGGCGACTCGACTCGACTCGACTGGTATCTCGCGAATAAAACTAGTAATGTTGGTTTTCAAAGCGTCAATCATAGCTGGCTTATTCCTGAAGACCTAAGACTTTACATATCCCCAGAGAAATTAGTCCAAAGGTGTGATATCGCACGATCTAGGCAGCCAATTTACCGTAGCAAAACGTGAAATTAAGTGCTCACCAAAATGATTTCTCAACAAGTCCATTGTTTCACGCGCTGTATGGCTCGTAGCGCCGTCTTGTTGAAACCAAAGCTCACTGAAACCATGTGCTTGAATTTCAGGAAGCACATAGTCCGGTAACATGGCACGTGAACGTTTCCCATTGACGGTAACATTCTGATTTGGCTCATTTTTAAAGAAATACTCGTATGGACTAATGATTCCACTAGCCCATAAACTACACCATACCGTTGTTTTTAATGGATGTTATGGAAGTTCTTGGTACTCTTCGACGTCCTGCTAAGAACGACGACGAATCGATTCGTCACGGTCTTCGCGTATCTACAGCTGCTATAGTCTCTTCACTACGTGATGGATGTGGTCTAACCGGTCAAGTATCATCCACTAATGTAAACTGGGACTCAAATTTGTGAATGGTATTGGAAATAATGGTTTCAGTAGGTCGATTATGCGAACCGTAAGTTCCTCGAATCGCACAAAAAACATTTCTCACAAAACGCTGATTTTCGTAATACAGCTTGATAATTTGGAAACGCTGTAATATTGTGAGTCTTTCCATGATCAATTGCCAAACGATAATGAACAAAAATCACAAAGCAATTTGGTTACGCGTGATCTGTCAAAAAAACTCTATTAAAAATCAAACATCACGATGAATCACCTCTTACTTAGTCTTGTCTTCGTTTACTACAAGGCAAAACAATTTCGCCTGTTCTTCAAGTGCCGTGAATAGAGGCCATGCTGGGAACGACAGATGATGTCAATATCGCACATAACAGTAGCTGAAAGGACTTGTTGAAGATAGTGCCTCCCGTATTGACACTTACCCTGCGCACATGCGCGTGTTTTCCAGCACCAAGCGACACATTTGGTCTAGAGTTGATCTGCCGGACCGGAGGCCACACTGGAGCTGATAGTCCAGTTACCGGGCATGCTTTCTTCCACTCATACTTGGTTGAAAATTTGGTGCACCGTCTTACCAGAGCATCGCCACCAAGAGTTATCTGATGTTAAAAGTGTTTTTTTCTTAAGGGTATACCATAGAACTTTCGATAGGGCTATCTGTCAAACCAGCTGTCATGCAAAGACTTACACCCGAACAATGTCTTCGATAATATTCATCCAATACGAGTTCATACTGTGCGTACCGAATAAGCCATCGCTTTAGTAGAGGTAACTATGACCGAGGACCCAAATTCATAGATTCGACGCCGTTC
Organism: Volucella inanis; assembly: GCA_907269105.1. NCBI lineage: Eukaryota > Metazoa > Arthropoda > Insecta > Diptera > Syrphidae > Volucella > Volucella inanis. Next base: position 129,822,362 of record OU026157.1, read on the forward strand.
CGAGCAACTCGGCCTTTGCCTGTTCATTACGTGAAAGATTTTGAGGAAAGATTTTAGTCTATATCTATAAAAGAACTAACTGATGCAGCAATTGAAGCCATCATACTATCGTTTTGAGTCGTACGTCCGGCTAATGAGTTCAAAATCAACTGGAAGTTAAATCGAATTCTAAGGCTAAGAACTTGATTCGAAATGGGAGCAGCCAACGGAAGGCTGCCAAAGCACTGCGTTCAAGTGAAAGTTGTTTAAGAAAAGACTTTCATTGGAAAGTGAAGCTAAATCTTCTCATATGCTGGCACAACTAAAACTAACAATAGATTCCACGACAAATTAAAAATGGGTGGCTTTATTAAAACAAAGGTGGGTAGATTTTACAAAAAATTGAAAGAGAAATATCAGTTCTAACCCAGTAGTGGGCAAACTTGTGTGGGCTGATAGAGGAGTGACAGTCACTGCCGTGTTCTGTATGAGTACCACGGGTAAATTTGTGCGACCAGCAATGATTTATTCAAGATAATGGATAACCATTCAGCGCATATAAGTCTGGAAGTCTCTCTTTTTCGCAAAGAAAACCACATATCCATCATCACGTTGGCTCCTCATAAAAGTCACAAGACTCAACCTTTCGACAAAAGCTTCTTCGGTCCTCTTAAAATCAAATATTCAATAGAATATATGAATCAATCAACATCCTGAAAGGGTCATCACCATCACTTAAGTGACAACTCTTTTTAAAGGAGATTATCAAAAAGTTCCAACGATTGGAAACTCTTCATCTGCGTTTGCTGTTTCAGGTATTTACCCAAATAATGGCAAACTTTTTGAGGACTATAATTTTGCTCCTGTTTCGATAACTGACCGTTTTGATCAAGACAAGGCTGGACACGAAATGGAGGTGGAAACAGTTGAAGGCAAAGCTGAAAAGGTAACATCAAACTGCCGACAATACAATTTCGCCGCAAAAATATTTCAGAAATTCAGTCTAAAGTCCAAAATAAGAACTCTTGTCCCAAGCGACTCTAAATAGTGCGTTTTGGTTAGGCATTCGATGCCGATCACAATTGTGAAATACTTTCTTCATGAAGATACTACTGTAATTCCGATAGTAGGTAAGGTATTGTAATAACTTCAATCGAAAAGCGCTTTCACAATTCAGCATTCCGGTTTTCTACAACTGGCCATTATTTCTGTAGATTTCTGATCGAGCATTGCAGTGAATTCTACCCTCTCCCCATGAGTAACCTAATTCCCTTTTTTAGCACTCAAAAGTGAACCCAACCATGACTCCAATAATAATTCAACTTTCTCACAGTTAAAACGATGATAAAACGTTTGTCCATCTCTAATAGCCGCCAGCAGAAATAATCGCCCTTATTTTCAGTTACTGTGCACTCACCTGTGGCACGAAAAACAAATCAAATCGCCACCAAACTCGGAATTGTCCACCATCATCTCTCTTAGGAACACCCTAAACCCTGATGCACTTGTGCAATTCACACGATGTGCACTGACCATAGAAATAAGAAAAAAAAAAAAAAATTTTTAGGACAACGACTATGACTATTTAACGATGGTCTTCGCTTGAAAATATTTATTTCATAAAACCGGGAGATGACTATCTTTGTTCTTCTCAAGACGATCCTTTATGTCCTTTGTCCAGTTTTTAGTATTTGTAATTATTTCGTAATTGGGTCCTGGACTCATCATGAAATTGTTGGAAGGGATTTTTTTTTTCAAAAGTTCGTTACAAAAATCTGCGTTACGTTTACCCAAAACATTTCGGGGAATGAGAACGGGTAAGAGTTCCCAAGTGATATCAAGTTCTAATTACCCATAAAAAAAGGAGTATAACTACTCGTACTGAGATCAGATTCTCGACATAATCCAGAACGAATCTATAGAAGAAGATCCTATCCTGTCAGGATACCTGACATAATTAAATCACTTCCACTATTGTATACGAGTATGAGACGCGATTGTGCCTTCTGTAATATGACCGATGAGACATAACTTTCTCCCAACGCAACGGAATGATTGATGGAATTGTGCTACTAGGTCGTTGTTGCACAGGGATACACCAACCATACCTACGCCTTAACAGAGAACAGGACTTCCAGAGTGGCGCTTCAATGTTGTAATCTGAATTTTGTGACATAATTCCTGGCAAGCGTAACTGATTTTGATTGATACCTATACATGGTTTCCGAATGAAAAACACATCGAAAGGGACATGCTATACGAATTGTTGTATATTCTGAATATGTCAGGATATAGAGATTGATCATTAGTTGATGGAAAAGTGTAAAAGTGCATAGAATAAGGATGAGCTATCCTTTTGTGCAATTTCACTTAATAATATTCAATTTATGGGCTTCTTAGAAGGCAGTACTAACGTGTAAACTCGATTTGCATACGAAAAATATTTTTTTTTTTTGCTTTGAAAAGGATATATCTAAGGAGGATCCTATGGAAAAATGACAACACATTGTTTGATGTGATTTTTTAACATTTAAATCCGTACATTTTGACAGTTGGATTTACAAAAAAAAAATCTGATTTGAGCAGATGTACGGGTATAGATGACAGATGACATTGATCAGACTTTGGACCGAACAAATAAAAAATTTTTCTTGTTAAAAAAGAGTTAGTGCCTTAGCTGGCAAATTACATTCGGTCCTTAACTCAAGCAGTCTTTAATGCAACTAATTCCAACCATACAACCCACAGAGTGGTTTTTACCATAATAAGCCAAAACTGGATTAATTGTGCGGAATCTCTAAGTCTGAAATTGCATAATAGAGCTTTAGATAATAAATGTTGACCAATAGTCTTTTGTGGAGCAAACAAGTTTTAGATTTTCACAAGGTACAACGGACTAGACTTCATATGAGACATTTAACAAGGATATTCCTTTGTAGTAGAGATTATAGAGCAAAAATTCGAGTCATTGGGCATGCTGTCATCCTCCTATAGATTCATTACGGTTTGTTGAAATAAAATTCACTGGATCAAGAACAACTCTTCTTCTTGACCTAATTTCCTTCCGAAGATTCTCTCTATTCCGACTCAATTTTTCATTTGTTTCTTCAAGTCTTATAATCGAGCTGTAACATTTTTAAAAAAGATGTTAAGACAGAAACTTATTAGTTGTAGGAGATATTAATACAGATACGAGTATAATAAAAACTAATAATGAATCAAACAACTATTTGGTTTCGATGTCATCGTTTGGTTTGAAAAGTCTTATATTGAAGTCGACGCCTCTTGGAACTAAAATTGTGCCCTTTTCTTTTGCCCCAAACAGGGCCAAGTGAAAGAAAATTTCCGGCACTCCTTCTGTCGATGAATATCTTCGCACACAATGCCCGAATGAAACCGTTGCTTCAACCAACAAAAGCTGAAAATTGCATGAAGGGGTCAAACCCATCGACGAAAACAAAATCACAAAGCGTAATTTTACACGCACACGATGTCTGGATAAGGCGTGCAAAAGTCGTAGTTCTGGTCGACGGAAGTCAGTTTATGCGGTGAAATCTCCGCTGAAAAATAAGTCTGGTGGTGGCTTTCTCAGCGCACAAGATCCAATAAAACTGGTGCTGCAAACAGCACAAATTGCATTTCTCGTGAACGGAACTTATACCTCGCTGGAAAAGCAACCTTGCACGCTGAGCGCAAACACTGTGTCGATCAAGTGTGGGGGCAAGCCGAAACAAAGAATGTGCATTAAATCAGAAGGCTACGGTATGTAAAAGGAAACTTTTAGGGTGCGGATGTGCTGGTGCGTCTTATACCCAAAACCCTGGGTTAAACCCCAAAAAGTGGAAAATCTACACTCCCAAGCAGAGAAAGAACCGGGCAAATAAACATGGCTCTTCTCTTCTCTTCATGGCTTAGAGAAAGCTTCTGTCAAGACCATCAAATCTAGGTACGAATCTCGTCCCTATTTTGTTTTCAAATGAGTGCAGATAAGAGACTGCTCCCCAGTACTCATCTATTTTGTGTACTCATATCAACCCCCAACATTCCAAGTCTGCTACTGCATTACTTTGTAGAAGGCTTTTCGTGTTGAATACAAAACCTCACATAATACTCATACGGGGCCATGGGTGTGGAATAAACGGTTTAGGATGTTTAAAGGGTTTTACGAGCGATCGAAGCGACCGAGTACTTGTCTTTATATGCCGAATTAACTCTCACTATCTAAACTTATACAATTTTGTAAACAAGATTTAGTTGCTACAGAAACGAATGGAGAATGGCAGAAATTCGTCATTGCGTCCGCTTATCTCCAAAGAAGCTAAGCCAAGCGGGGAATCGTCTTAGATAACAAGCTTCTCTGCAATAAACATGTTACGTCGAAAGCATCTAAGCGTTGTTGAACTTCTGGCAGTGCAGAGGAGCTATCGGCAAGACTTAGAGCTTGTCAGCGAGAAGGGTTCTTTAGTTCTATAGGGCTTTGGTAAAGCCAATTATATCCTATGCGTCGGTTGTCTGGTGGAATTAACTCTCGCGAAAATAGGTGATTTCTGCTTCTACCAGACTCCGAAGAACTCCCATTGATAATCACATTATGGGCTGCACTCTCAAAGCCATCTTTCGTTTAAAAAGCAATTAGCTTTGATGAACATGCGCACCGACTCTCTCGTGACTCTGTTCTTATGGACACTCCATCTGATGCAATGACACCAGAATTCCTGTTGGGGTAAAAATATGAAATCGACTTTCCATGTGCCTAGAACCGGCTTCGGAAAGTATCTGAGCCAGGAAAGGAATGCAGTCGGGTCCTTACGGACGGCTCCAATACATATATATGTAGAATTCGGCACTGGGGTCTTTCTGGAGGGCGACAACGTTAGATTTCACTTCATGCATCTGTCTTCTGTAGCAACAACCAAACTGTGCTTAGAGTCTTGCTGAACCCTTTACAACTTCCAATCTAGTTCGAAAATACAAGACGCAGTCGGAAGGCTGAATTCATAGAGTCTAGTCTGAGTCCCGTGTCACATTGGGACTACGGAAAACTAAATCGCCGATGAACTTGCCAGACAAGGCTCAGAGGAGAGCTTATCAGGACCCGAACCTACGTTAGACCTGCCTGGGTTTCGGTTAAGGGTTCCATTGAAAGTTAGGTTTCATATGAGAACAACTGTTCATACGAAGTCTGGCAAAGTTGCAGGAAGACCAAACGAAACACGGTGCCACTCTCCATACCAATAAAGTCTGGTGAGAGAAGTTGCGTGCAATTTTTCCGAGTACGAAAACATTGCACGACCTACAGATAGCCAGATAGCATCTTTTCTGTACGGATACGTCAAGTCAAATGTGTACAATACAATTCCTCACACAAGTCAGGTCCTACAGGGAGATATTAGCTGTGAAATTGGGTCCATTGTACCTACGCTTTGCTCTCGGGCATTGTCGAATGCAAGGGTCAGGCTGCAAGAATGCCTTTAAGGAAACGGTCATCGTTTAAATAATATTGTCTTAAAAAAAGCATTATTAAGATAAAAATAAATATTAAGACACATTTTTTATTAATTTTTTCATTAAATTCATTTTAAACTTAAGAGCTTTCCGTTGCTTTCCATTTACAATTCCCGTATTTGCGAGAGAACTTTCATAATACAAACTACATACAGATGGTATTCTTATCGCAAAATTGTTCGAATGGCCTGATCTATTGTAGAATGTTGCATGATCCCTGTGTGACTGTTCTGCGACTGTTTTTTTTACAAGCACCCAGCGGTTTTTTCTTAAGGATTGGTCGACACCAGAGCGACTGCTCATTGACGATAGTGGCGGGCACAAACATATAACAGATTTCTGTGCTCAAAGACTTATAAGTTCTAGCTATTACTACTACTACATACATATTCTAGCTATGAGCTCGACCAATTACAGCGTCTATTCTTTGAAGATGATAAGAGACTTTTTCACCTCTGAAGAGTATACATCCAATGTATTGTAGGCAAACCTTCTGCCGATCTGCACTTCGACCATGCACAATGAGCTACTCGGTAATGGGTCTATTTTGAAGATGAACTTTATGAGTACACTCCTTATCGTCATATTAATTGCATCTGTGAATTTCTTTAACCGTAGGCATTTTCCTGATGATGCTTCGTTGAAGCCTTACTTCTCAACTAGTCCGACCTAGCAAATTTATATATATGAACTCCCACGAGGTTCAGTTGTAGGCCCGATTCTGTTTTTTGTTGTACATATATTCCAGAAAATAGAGTATTACGATTTAAGCTGACGTAGTGTACGAGTTCGAAAGATGGTAATTCAGTATAATAAAGCAAATGTAAAGTCCAAGGTTCCTAAAACGGACTCGAAATGGAATTTTGTTAAGATTGTTATGTATTGGTATTCAAACCGTAGAAACTAAAAATCACTGACTCTGAAGTAGCGCCAAATGTTTACATTATACCCTGAAAAAATGCGATTTGAATGAAGCACTTTTTGAATTGCATTGTCAAGTACTCCCTCCTAACTGACAAATTGTTGTTGCCCTAAAAAAATTTGTTACCTACCTTAATAGACGTTAGTCTTAATTTCACGTTTCACAAAAATGCTTACAGTAGGACATGCTCCTACCTTTTCTAAATTAACTCCTCTGAACATAACATTTTATCCTCGATTCTATGGGATGAAAGCACAAAACAACAAACAAACTAACTTCATTTTGTCCTCACGTAAACGTAACAGCGATATACAGAACAAAACGGACATACATACATGTGTTCAACTCATTCTGACAAATTGCAGAGTTTCATAAAGTCCTCATCAACAATGCAATCCACTGTACCATAAAACTTCCACACATAATGATGTTTTGTTCATCAAAACAATGTAACCACACTGGAAAGGACAAAGAAAGGATTTATAACAGAATCCTTGGCCCACCACTGTACTCCGTATTCTCTCATTCCTGCCGCAATTAAGAGCCTCGGAATGAGGTCAAATTACATACAATGAATAACCAAATGCACAGTCAACCGAAAAAGGATAAAAAAGAATGCATCAGCAACAGCAATCGTCAACAGGAGCAACATTAAATGCCAAATCAAATTACGACGACGACTTGCATTCATCATACTGAAACTGTTGTCTTTGGAATCTTAGTTGAAAGGATTAAAACATTGACTTAAAGGGTTTTCCTTCGGGGTTTGATTCCGAGTTCAAATTTCCCTCAAAATCGGATGATCAAATACATAAATGCGCGTTGGAAACATGTTTGGCGTCGAGAGCAAACATCTGGTGTTTCCCTATACCACTACCAAGTATTCGTCCTCGTAACACGATATTCTTATTGAAGAACTAATCCTTACGTCAAATGATGGATTTCTCTTGAGATCGTAAAAAGTTTACTTGCCCGAGTAGTAAAAAAAAGGAATCACTTTTCCGTTAGTCGTAAAAACAAGGATACTACGGCATACGAATACATACGAGTAGTTAATGTTCGAATTGGCGAGATTCCAATTTCCAAAAAAAAAAAAAAAAGAAAACTAATAATTCGATACACTGCAGAAAATCCAATTTAAGTGCAATAAAATCGGTGTTCGACAAAAAGGACTTTGTTTCACATTCATACATTATGCAAAGAGGATAGGCATCCGGACGAAGCGGCCCAAAATGACGGAGACGAGGATTGTAAGTCTATTAAAGCGATTCGATTGGATTTTAAATTTCGAGAGAGTAACAAAAATCGCAGTTCACAAACGAGTAGACTGTGAGAAAATTGGTAAATGATACTAATAGCAATCCTGCACGAGGACATTTTTAGGAATCGCATAACGAGATTAGGTATGGGCAATAAAAGGTGTCATGATGGAAAATCCTAGCGCTTGACGAATAGAGATTAGAACATTTATTGCATTCGCAATTGGCAGGAAATGCAAATCTCTTGCAATGCAGTTACAATTGAGGGGACGTGACTCTCGTTAGTTGGCAAAACGTTCTCACCCTTGTTAAAGAGTAGAAGGGTTAGGTATTTGGTTGCTATCAATGAGATGTAATATATCTTTTGCAACTTAAGATGCATGCATAAATGCGAATGGTGAAGGGTTTCGACATACTCGTAGCTGTATGATTTGACTGCAAATGGGAGAAATGGGAGACATATTTGTTTGTAACATTTAACGAGGACCAATTCACAAGCGATTGGTTTCTCTGTATTGTACAACCAAAGTATTATAGAAATATCAACGGAGAAAGGTTTATTATAACAACTTATTTACAACATACATTTGTATGAACGCATTCAATGTGGATGAATCATTGAACGCATACATTTCACATTGACTGCTATTTGACATATGACATTGATGCAGCATAAGGTCCATTGGTGTACTTTTTGGACTAAAAATGTAAAAACTGTCGAATGCAGTGGAGTGAGGATAATTTGTTCAAAAGTAAGCAAGGGAACGGACTTTTTAACAATTTTTCGTAGTCTATCGTAAGGAATACGAAGACAACGCGACGAAATCTTTCAGATCTTACGGACGCTTGCAAGGATATAGGAGTAATTTGAGACCTTCAAGGATCTGGCCATCCGCAAACTGCGAGGAATTCATGTGCATTTAAAGCCTTGCAATTTTGAACGTGATGAAAACTGCTGCAAGAGCAGACAATTTTATTGCAGGATATTTAAATATCGCAAAAGTGCATGTCCCTCATATTCATATAAGCACTCGGTGCATACAAAAGCAATTCTGGAAGCCTGCTTACGATCGTATTTAGGGACAAATTAGAAGCTCTGCGAAGTTGGTACAGGAAGAACACTCATCGATGAATTCTGATCACTGACAAAAAAATTCCACTCCACCTCTGAAGAATTAAAACAGATCAGCCCACATAAACATCTAGTGTAAGCTCGGTCATCAAGATTTGCATCGAATTCAGTTTGAAGATAGAGTGGTATGTTAGTTATTGGGAGATTATTACGTAACTAACTTCAATTTCTGCGGGTAAAGAGTTAAAACATCGATACAGGTTTTTCGAACAACTGTATTGGAAGACATTGTAAAGCCCCTAAACCTCGTCAAAGCAATCGTAAATATTTTAGCAAGGTTCTGCTTCAAATTACAACACAAGAATCACTTAAGAGCAGCTTAAAAACAACGTTATGGACTTTATATCACCGGTTGCCTGTACATATGACAAGCGTTTTAGAGCGACAATTGGTAAGAGCGTTTCAGTTCAAACTAGAAGACAAGTTTAGGATGATGAATTCTGCGATTTTTAACCATTAATCAAGTATTGTACAACCAATAGTCATGAACAGACTAAAAAAAGCGTCTGAAACACGCTCATACACAGAAGCATCCTGGTCATGATAATAGTTCTCATTAAAAGCTCATTTTGGGCGGGGTTGATGCATAATTCTACAAATGGACGTATTGCGAAAATAAGCCAGAAATCCTAAACCGATAGCTGCTACCTCTTAATGTTCGCTTTCTTTAATCTAATTAAGTCATTCGAAGCACTACCTTGGGACCAATAACGACACATATCCCTTAGCTAAGAAAGATAGTCAAACTTGCACTTCAAATTCAACAAGATTAAGGAAAATGACTTAAAACAATTGTATATTCTGTTCAAGCATGAAGAATATAAGCCTTTCCTGATTTCAATCAATGGTTGCAACAATTGTTTGGAGCTAAGATCAATACGAATTATCAGGACTAGTCGGACTAGGGTCCTTATTTTTAATGGGTCAGTGGTAGCTCTCAAATCCTTGAAGAGGCTTACTGGCTCCGGTATACCTGTTCTCTTCCACACCAGTGATCCCACTAAGGGTCTGCACATCCAGGTCATCATGCACAACACTCAGTGCATGGGGCTAACAACTTGACGACGCAAAAATTCCACTGCTGTAACAAGAACCTCGAATATGTAAGTAGTATTCCTGATAATATTGGAAAACGAAATAAGAACAACGCCATTTAGATTTGCACTTAAACTGGATCGGTTGCGGAGATATAAGACCGCTATAAAGCAAATATCCCTACTACTCAGAGGCAGAAGTCCAGTCAGTCTGGACAGAGGGCGGATTTTAAGAGGGCGCCTATTTGAGTGTAGATTTTTTATAAGAGCCAGAGCCTAGGCAAGAAGTCTCGACTTTTTAAGCACTCCAGTGTACGCCTTGTAACAATCCTCATCCCGATAAATTTGGCGGAATACAGTCGGAAAGGTTAAACTACATAACCCTACGTCTGGGAATAAACTTAAGCTAATTGCTTTTATTTTGGGGTAGATACCATACTATTAAAGCTGACCTACGTTAGGTCCACCATATAATCCACAAAAGTGCATAGTGGAAACCTGATTAGAAAACCGTCAACTATATCAGTCAATTTGAAAGATCATTGAGAGGCACTTCTCCAATTTAGTAGATAAGTCACTGCTACCTAGTGCACCCAAAGTATATCTACGGATATCTCAGACGTCACAACAACATTGAAATAAACAGACGTGCCGCAACATGTAGCAAAACGTCTTTCCCATCAATCAGCGGTGCATAGAAAAACGAGAGTAGCTCCTGTGCTTTACGAGCAAAAGAAGAAAAACGAACATCGACTTCTTCGGATAATGAGGAAAGGGTATAATAAATGTAGTTGTGCTAGTCCAACATATCTCCAATATTTTTTAGACTATTTAGTGGTAGGGACGACCCGAATGCAAACAATCCTTTCCACGCTCTTAGGACCAAAATTGTCCAAATATTCACACTCATGAAGAGCTACATTGATTTCAAAGTCGCATATGACCACATCTTAAAAAACAGCCTTACAGAGCCACCTCTAGTTTCGTCATTCCTGCCAAACTTTCCATAATTGTACGGATGAAATTAAACTCTCCCTTATCCGTAAAAATCGAATCAAATTCACCGAGGCATTTGGTGGAATAACAAGGTCCATGTGAATTCTCAAAAAGTCTTTGGAAGTACAATACCATACTTCCATAAGCTAGGTGAGTTCGTCAATATCTACCATACTGAAGCTTAGACTCTACCAGAGCGCAGTATCTCAGATGGGCTAGCGCGTATAATGCCTTTTTCGAGCTAATTCAGTCAATTTTATCCCTCATATATTTATAACTGTCTACAAGTTCTATGAGTTCATTTGTGTCACTATTGTAGTCATAGCTTCTGAGTTTTATTGTAGCATCAAATTCCTCCTCCATTTCCTCCGGAGATTTTGCAATGTCACCATATCACCAGCAAAATCAAAGAGAATGCTCTTCTTAAAGACACGAAGAAGATTGTTTGTATAGATGAAAAGAGTCGGACCTAGCTTTGATACCTGAGGGATTCCATATTCGACCTTTCTCATCTCACTGAATACGTCGTTTATTTTCACACAAAATTCCCTGTTGTGCAGATACTCCTTTAACCAATGCACCATTACTCCGCTTACACCAATGCATCGTAGAGCTTGTAGCAGATTGGAATGGTTCAGGGTGTCGAAAACTTTACTGAAGTTCATGAACAGTACTAGTACAGAATGGTTTATAAATATATTTTGATTTATAATATAGGTAGTTAATTATTTAGTTCCTGTGACACCTCTGTAACGTGATTCAGCGCTTTCAAACTCTTTCTAAGTGCCCGCAACTCCTCCTCAACTGCTTTGCGGCATGTCTGCTTTACGCAGCCAGCCTCTCTGATCATTGTAACCAAAATACTCTCAAAATGATGTGCGGACGTCTGTTAATGAAACACTGCTGCTTTCGATTAATTTTTGTTGTCATCTTCAAATTACAGCACCCACACAGCAGTACTGACTTGACATTGGAGCAAAACAGTCGCAGCTTAAAGAACATTTCAAAAGTAGCTTTTGCCTTGCCGATTCTGTTACTAACATCGAGTTCGGTACCGCCGCCAATCGAGATGGTGCTTCGCATATAAGGAAAGCTCTGCACTTTCTCAATCTCCTGTCCTAACATTGAGTTCGGTATTCGAGATGATACTTCACAGATAAGAAAAGCTCTGCAGTTTCTCAACCTCCTGTCCAGCAATGCAAAGTTAGGAGAAAAAGCTTGAAAGACGAACGACTTTGATTATAGCTGAATTTATTTAAAGCCCCACTCGGCTGACCTCTGCTTCCAGGTTCTGACTCATCTGATGTAGATCCAAAACTTTATGCAAGCCAGCAGATATAATCAGTGTAACCAAGATGTTTCAATTGATATGTTGTTGTCCATTGAACACCTCTGTTTTACTTCGAAAACTCCGCTTTGGCTCTCAAGAACTTCTACTAACTTACGGAAGACTTTCCAAATAAACTCCCGGTTCACGCTATCTCGATATCGATTTCGATAATAATAATTAGTTATAGCGGAGACCTATTTTCCACGCATTGTTCTATGATGATTCGCAATATGTTTGTATGATCGGTACAGGAGGATCCAGACTGTTGCTTATTCGTTATCGAGAGTTGAGCCTAAATGAACTTTGATCCTGTCTAGAATTACAAATCCACCAAACACCACAATCCAGCAGATTGCCCTTTTTCGGCAACATGACAATGATTCCACCCCTCCAGAAAATGCTCATTTTTTCATGTATTACTAGGTGGAGTGAAAAGTAACCTCTTTGACCGCCAGAATGCGCTGCTACTGCAAAAAAGGTTATGGTGCTTTGAAGTCCGTTCATATTTAGGCAGACATGCCAAATTTCAGTTTTGTTTTGACAGCTGATTGTTGTTGACGTGTTTGGCATCATGTTGAGTATGGACTAAAACGATTTTCGCTCTCTCATAAAACATTATTTTTTGGAGAGGCAAAACGGCGAAGGAAACAAAAGAAAAGTTGGATACATATTATGGGGCTAATGCTCCGTCAGATTGCACCGTCAAATATTGGTTTCGAAAGTTTCGTGTTGGCCGCAACTCCACTACCGATCAAGTCCGCATTGGCAGGCCCTCTGATGCGGTTACAGAGGACAATGTCAAAAAAATACATGAAATGGTGTTGGCTAATACCGGCGCACAAGAGCATCGCAACCATGGCTAAAATCAATGACTAATGGCTCCAATTGCTGTCGCATCTACCGTATTCGCCCGATTTGGCTCCCTCTGATAATTATCTCTTCCTCTTCCCAAAAGATTCAGCTCACGCTAGGAAATCATCGATGCCACGAAGGAATATTTTGCAGACCTTCCGGAAAATTAATTTTCGGAAGGGATCAAGAAGTTGGAAAATCGCTAGAATAAGTGTATCAAACTAGAAGGGGACTATATTGCATAAAATAAAAAACATTTAAAAAAAATTTTTTTTTATTCCCAAGGTGGTTACTTTTCACCTCATCTAGTAGTTATAATAAGTCCCAGTAGGTCTGCCGATGAATTTAATGCAGTTTGAAAAAATTCCGCAGGAATTTTTGAGGGCCTTTATAGTCCTTGCAATCTCTGTACTGCAAGGAGAGCCAGAACGTATCTTGTGTATTACGTGAGCACATGTGATAGAATGTCCTAGCGATGCCCATACATACATTGAGGCCAGGATACGTCTGGCCAGTGCTCTGTCATTTCGGGCCTTTAATATCCAGTCATTATAAGGCTTCCAGGATAAGAAGCTCTTTCTTGCTGCCTATGTTAAGATAAGGCCTATACCAGTTTTCGTTTCTACAGCTCGCGAATTATGCTAGTAGTTTTCCGCCACTTTTGTTCCTTTGGAATCCGTACTGACTGTTGTGGATGAGAGAGTGCTTGCATATGAAACTTTGGAATTCTTTCGTTATTGTGTTATCCATAGATTTTTCAACAACTGAAAGGATTGATATTGGTATTGTCCTTAAATCGCACTTCGCAGGTACTGTTTTTTGACCTAAAGAGCAATTGAATACTAAGCTCTTACAAAAAAAAAAAAAAAATCGATTATTAGAATTTATAGGATCCTAATGAGTTCAGTCCTTTCCTATGGCGCAATACGAAAGATTTAGAGAAAACGTATGAAGATATCTTTGGCCTTTTTGTAGGCAAAATTGTTCCAGACCAATTGTTGTTTGTCTGTCTTATATTGATGGGCTTTGAATGAAGATATTGACTCCTGGGAGTAGTAACTCAGTAACTATTTACATAAGAGTGGCTCTTCATGAATTGACATGTTTAACAGCGAGATCGACGTGGTCAAAAAACGGGAAATAGATCCGTCGTTTCTGCCTGAAAAGGCTTGGATTTTACGCCCTAGAGACAAAGCGGTATAGATACCTCTCGAAAGTGACTCGTACAAGTTAAATCGGGCTTAACCAACTTGGGGTAACACCCGTGCTTGCTGAAGGGCCTTATTGCTGAGGCACGGACTGTAGCGCCATCTAACCCCAAATCCAATTCCAGAAATCTATTTTGACGGAGTCATTGTACGAAAAGTGCGAAAAATTAAAGTCCCTTCCTCATAGACTCACTGACAATATCCATTAACACCGAGGTATGCAAACTTACCTGAAGTATGGTGCTACGAATACAGTCTTTTGTTCTAGTCATCTAATAACTTTATAGGATCGCAAAGTTTTGAAAATGTGCAAGTGTGTTTAAAAAAGGGGTGAAGCTGTTGAACACAGAGTTGTTACCAAGCTCAAAAAATGCGCACCTTACCTAATGTGCGAATACCAACAAAATTACTTGTAGTTCGTGCCATTCTGCTATTATTTTAAAGCATTTCGATCAGTCACTGATATTTCAAACATTAATTCGTGTAATTGAATTGTTCAAGGACAACAAGTCAACATAATATTTAAGTCGACAAACTAACAAGGTATTATTAAAATAGACAAACGTGTAATTAAACCATGCAAGCCCCTGGCCCAATGCTGCAAACTTGTCACCATCTGTCACTCCAATTATACAATAGATGCCCATATAAATCTATAACCGCAAATTGGAAAAAAACTGTGACACCTCTAGGGAGAATAGTGAAAGCCTGTGCACCTCAGCGAGCACTGTAGCACGCATGTCAACACCTGTGTTGACCAGGGTCAGTTTCAGTCAGTTTCATGCTACCACAGTGTATCTTGAACGAAAAAAAGATCAAATAACCTGTTGTAGGTACCCCCAGCCGTCAGGTGTGCGATATCTTAATTTTATTGCATTCACGGAACTAAAAAGGCGTATCTGGTCTCTTTATTAGGGACCAATATTGTATGTATTCATCTAGCTGACACCAAACTATTCATCGAGGAAGATATAGCAAAGTTCAATCGTAGTTTTCAAGCGAACTGACAGACAAAAATATATAATATAACAAATACAGATGTACATTTGTAACAAAACATTTTTGGGATACAAATTTTCAACATTTCCGAAAAAAAAGTGCCGTAGCTGAAAAAAGTAATCTTTGCTATCCTCACGGATTTGGCTCACCTTTTTTGGAACCTGTGCCGACTGTGCGTCGCTTACAAAGGCTACACAATCTAAAGGTACCTTTCACACATTATCCAAAGGCAGAGGTGATAATTATCTTCGAGAGAAAACTAAATTGTAAAATCGTTTCTTCCCTCAAGATTTATTCTTGGATTTGATAAGAATCAGACGAAAGTTGAAGTAAAGAGAATCCTCGATCCAGAGGCAAGTGGGTGATTATTCATTTTTCAACAAATCCGCACTCCCAAGATGCTGTTAATTACTCAGTTTACTGAGAATCATTTAGATGGAGAATTGTTATCAGAATGAAATCAACAAATTAAAGGAAATCAAATAAAACCCTCAGCCACTGGCTACCTAATGAAATATACTCGTATATCGGAGCTGGAGTAAATTCTTTGATGTACTTGATGTACCAGGAGCATGGCTAAAGCTGCTACTGTTCTCCATGCTCTTGTCCGATTTAATGATAGTTTTATGAGATGGGAAAGTGGTAACATTTTTAACTATACTTTAAGATGAAATTCTGAGTTAAAATTTATTTAAAGTGTTGCGGGAAAGTATCCACAGCATCAAAGTACTTCAAGAATCGCTTTAAGGGTTTACGGTGTTTGTTTGCCACAAATTCATAAAAAGGACTCAGTTATCGTCCTTGGTTTCTTTTTGATGTCTTTTTTGGGAAAAGAATTATGAATTTAACCTCTGTGTGGTCAAGAAGAGCGGTTTATCGGATTATTTTTCAAAGATTTGTAGACTCATGCACGAGATGTTAAAAAACAATTAAATTTGCTTGAAGTTATGTATATGTATGTACGCATATTTGACTGCCCTGATCATATGCGTTCACATTCTTGAAGAAATAGACAAAGGTGCCATTCCTTAGTATCGAGGGAGCTTTCAACAACATAGACATCTCCTTGATCGTCAACTCTCTTCGAAGAACTAGGTCTACCGTCTTATTCACATCATCCTGAAGAGAAGTATGTACTCGTAGGTAGTATGCAACCGCACAGAAGAATACCTTAAGATCGTATACTCTCTGCTCTCGTATATAACTGTACCCGATGCAACGTTGTCCACCTGAAGGTGGACGTGGTAATGGTGGACCGCCCATTACAGGAGTACCTCCAGCGCTCAGTCCGGCGAATATTAAGAAAATTATGGACAAAAATTGTGGCATAATCCAGACGACGCAAGATTTTCAGAATAGGGACAAATCACAGGAATGCATTTCGTGTCATGCAGCGTCACATCGTACCTTGGTGTACTTGGCGCAGTTGGCTGATCCGTCAATTAATATTGCTCATATATCGCGGCCACCGCATGTATTGGCTTCACAGCCGCAAGGTCCAATGGATGGGATGATGGATAGTTCACAGTGTCCTCCTCCGCAGGCAGACGGTCCGGGTATGCCGCCTCACGGTCATGGTCTTTCAGAACCGGGGGTACCATCACCTCAAAAGAGCGCTCAAATGCCATACCCGAATGCCAATCAGCAGCCCCCAATATAAAATGCAAGCATGCCACAATTTAATTTACAGCAATCTCAGTCGTCAGCTGGACAACCACAGCAGCAGCAGCAACAACAACAGCCACAAGGTGGAAGTGCTATACTACGTCCTGCCTGGGTCCAACAATAGCCCGAGAATGTTTCATATCGTGATGTGCCAGGACCTGGTCAACAGACACCTCCATCAACTCAGAACAGCCAACAACCACAACGAACTGGAATGCCACTACAACCACAGCAACCACCGCCGCAATCGCAGTACCAGCATGGCCACTATCCTGGATATCCGCCCCAAACGCAACCTTATCAACCACAAACTGGTTATCCAAGTTCTATGCAACTTTATGGGCCTCCAACTCAAGGATACCCGCCCAATAGTCAAGGCTACTATCATGATGGCATGCCACTGACATCTTCGACCGGTGAGCCGTCTCCGCCAAAGCATACTTATCCGCAGAATGCTGGCATTTCAACGCCATACATGGGCTATAGGTATGGTGCCCCAAACGCTGATTCAAACTATGGTCAAGCTGCTCAACCTCAGATCCAGCCACCAGGGCAAACTGGTTACCAGTCATGGATAATATCAGTAAGGATATCAACAATGACTCAAGGACAGTATTCTCCATCGCATACCAAGGCTATAGGCCAGGGGCACAAATGCCTCCACTCGGTGGCCAAATGCCACCATCAGGTCCGCAGATCCCACCTGCTGGAGCTTGCTTCTACGGCTATCAGCCACCTCGGTAAGCGAGTAGCTAGTTTTGGTTATAAACGAGTATTCTAGTATCCTAGAACTGATTTTTTTATTTCTTTTTGTACATTGTTCTACTCCGTAACTGACTTGAAGCATAACTTCTTACTCGCGTCATCAGCGACATCTTGTTTTACTCCAGATCTGGAGCGTTTTTATTTTTCATTTGTTTATTTGTTCTAATTTGAGCCTAGTTCAGCTAAAAGATGCAGAACCTATTACAAAATGTATTTCAATGAATTTCCTGCCCGTCGAATGGTCCGTTTCGGTATCCTAGCATAGCGACTATTCTCCTTTTCCTCATCTTATGTCTTTCTTCCTAGATTTCAAAAAAAAAACTTTGCCTTCAAAGGGCTGCTTATAAAATAAAAAAATTCAGAATGTGGTGCAGTAGCTTTCACGGACGACATCGGACTTTATATGTCGAACAACAAGGACATCCTCTAACACTTTCCAACATTTCGTCGGCGTTATTTTAGACAAAACGGAACTCAAGTCAATACCACCTTCCTGAATTTCTTGAGAAGTGTCAGGTAACTAAATATTGCAGGCTGAAACATAAAAGCCCGTTCAAGAGGGCTGACGGTAGGATCTACAACCAAAATTCATGCACTGGGCCTACTCCACAGTCGTGAGAGTAATTCTCACCTAGGGATGACCGTTTAGTGGCCCTGCACTCGAAGGACAGACTAATATAAACTTCCTAGAAAATGGTACGAACACCATATGAGCAGCTTCACTGGCGCGGACGAGTGTTAAAACTCCGCTCTGTTCGCTAGCTATTGACTTTTTCAACATCTAGGTAGCAACTTACTCTGTGGTCTAGTTGTGAGATGCTGCATATAAAAAGAACTTAATGTGGAACATATCAGTCTACTCACGTTTCAACCAATAGCCCGATTGAAATTAACTCCATCACCTTTTCGCTTTCAATTCCACCATAACTGCTCCCAAGCACACAGGTACAGAAAGGAGAAAGGAAGACGCAGAAGATAACCGCTAACATTTTGCAGTATGCTATGACTGATCGCGCAAATATATCTTAATACTCGGAGTAAACTTGAGTACAAATGTATGATCCGGACGAAGGACAATGCGGATGTTTTGGCGAGAAACTCTCAAGATAAATTTAATTGCGACGTTAGTCGCAGATCCAGAGATAATCTGATTTGAACTACTTTGTCATACATTGAGCTCAGGCCTTGAGAAGACTTTTCGGCCTCTACCCAGGTTGTTGAAGTAGAGATGTTGACGATTGAGTTTCTAGTAAATCATAGCAGTGCTCACATCTCCGTAGTGGGCTTCTGGCATTATCCTCTGAACGACCTGGTTGGGAGATGTGCCGTCGAGTTAACTGCTGTACCTCGTAACATATTACATCATAGTATTTGAAGCGACAAAAATCCTCGGGAATGGCTTTGCACGGTTATGCACGTGGAATTTTCGGACCTTCAACAGTTCATATGCAGCTGAACAAGTAGCGGCTTCTCTACACTGTTTAAAAATGGATACCGCCCCTATCCAAGAAGTGCGTTTAAATAGACTGTGCACAAGTAAAATTAACAACTGTGCAATCTACTATGGTGGTTGCTTCCTTTTTTCCTTGGCTTTCTTTTGACTGAAGGGTCAAAAATCCTTAGGTTCAGGAAATAACCCACCTGAGACGTCGAACTTAGCGGCAAAGACGCTCAAACTAGACTTTGAATGGTAAAGACTGTGAAGGTGACTTTAAAGTACTATACTCTAAATGGCACTCGCGACAATCCATCTGCGGTCTTCTAGATCACGGCCGAGGCACAGATTCCCCAGAGACCCCAACCAACATACCAAAGAAATCCCCCGCCGGCTTAAAAGCTGACCCAAGAGTCGCCAAATGTTTCGATTCCGATAACTCATGAGGTTTTTACTACGACGCGCTCTATAGGTTGGGCTACAACGATGGAGAGTGTACCGAAATAGTTCAGCCTGTTATAGTCAAACTCCATTAAAATAGACAGGCGGCTGGTCAGAGTGCTGTTTTCGATGCTTGCCCCGGGAAACCCAAAAGGTTTCCATTACGAAACACACGGCGCAAGGAGAGAGCAAGGGCTGTCGAAGGCGTGCGTGCTGAAACTTTCAGTAATTCTGCTGCGACGAAGAACAAAAACCCCAGCTCTCTGAAGTGAAATTGAAAATTGCACCCTCATCTTTCGGCCCGAACAGGGCTAAGAGAAAGAAAATCTCTAAAACCCCTTCTGTCGATAGATTTTCCACTCAAGATGCTCGGATTAAAAGTGGTGGCTAGTGCTGCAACTAGCAAAAGTTGCAATTTGGGTGGCTATCGAAAGAAAGTCCGTCTCTAAGAAAACTCTTATTTGGATCCCAGGTCATGATGGGATTACGAAAAATTAAATTGCCTATGAACTTGCTAGTCAGAGCTCGGAGAAAAGTTTTTCAAGTCCCAAACCAGAACCAAAGTTAGACTCAGGGAAAGTCTTCAGCTTCAGATATCTGAGCTAATGCTTGATTACAATCCCCATCAAATCTTAAGTCGCTACCATAAACATGATATGCGCTCACATCCCGTAGAAAAAAGGTATCAGCTCTAAAAAAAGAATTCAGCCTAGTTGACATGTTGTTGGCTAGTTGGATGACCAAATGTCATCACAGCTCCGCAGGTTTTTCACATCTCACTACGTACGTATGTGATTAATGTACCTGCAGTATTTTGGATGTCCGAACGTTTTGACTCAGCCCACTATCTTGTTGTAGGGAAAGTGCAAATGTGAATATTCTGAACGTTAGAATACGGCACAATTTGACAATGAAATGTTACAATCGCAACACTGCCGTTTGTAATCCACTTTCCCAAAACCTGTCGATAAGTCTTATTCTTCAGCAAAATCACTTCATTTCAGAAAGGAACGACTGGAGAGCACGCGAAGTCAATTTTAGTAGGAACACTTTCTTCTAAGCAGTTTGGTTTTAAACAGCAGAAGGCTTTGCCACAGGATCTCTTCATACACCAACCCTTTAATCTGCTCGTGTACTGAAACGTCTACCAAGCCAAAGTGTCAGCTATTCATCAGGCCGCTCTTGGGCTTAGCCTTAATCTAATACCCTCATAGGATATTGTACTATATTGTACGTAGACAGTCAGGCAACGATCAGATCCACGAATATCTCAAGAAGCTGGTTTAACAGCACAAGCCCACACATTGTTGGTTCAAGGACAGAACGTCTCTTGGACTTAACGTGAACATCCGTCTAGAAGACTTAATTTCACGGGATACCCATACATCCACGGGAGCAACAATACGCCTTGCCATCGGTTACCTATAGTGTAATACCAAAGCAGAACTTGTGATATGAGTCGAAGCCGATCTAAAATCTTGCTGATCTTAGGGACGCAACACCCAGTAGTTCTTTGCTACTCTACAATGGATCTATGACACTTCCCGCAATTTGGGCTTAAGTCACAGCCACCATGACTCTCGGACAAGGGGGCCTACCTTAACAAGTCAGGTCCGCACCGTGACATCTATGGTACCGTGATTTAATACCTGGTAGAGATTACCGGTGCCACCAACAAGACCTATGACCAGCCGCTTGTAACTGGTCAAATCGTAGCAATCTTCGTTGTCGACATCTGAAAACTGTTACGATAAGACCAGTACTTTGCCCTTCCCCCGCTTTTTATTAGACAACGTCATTGATGGGCGAAGCCTTGATAATTGGCCGGGGGCCCTGGGTTCAAGGACAGAACGTCTCCTTTGTTTAACTTTTTTT
Source organism: Volucella inanis (assembly GCA_907269105.1). Classification (NCBI taxonomy): domain Eukaryota; kingdom Metazoa; phylum Arthropoda; class Insecta; order Diptera; family Syrphidae; genus Volucella; species Volucella inanis. The sequence continues at coordinate 129,843,759 of OU026157.1, forward strand.
TTATAATTCCGCGCGTGCACCAAGGGGATACGAATACCCTTTTACTTGATTTTCACCAGGGCACGGGCGGGTGGTGTAGTAGTTTTGAAACTCAGGTGTTAGGTTTCGATATTTTCCCAGAGGTGATTGTTAAACTGGAGCCAGTACATCCTCAAGCAATGGGTCTTAGTACGTGCTAGTTGTTAGTTCGTTACATTTAGCCCAGCCAGCAACCACTCCAACATGTTAGAGTTGACGCCGACGGAATTTACATATAACTGCATACAAATTCCATGAAAAGACATTTTCAGAGAATTGCCTCGCACGGGATTTGAACCCGCGACCCTCTGCCTGAGAAGTCTATGCATATACCACTACACCACACATGGCCTTATTCCGCGGGATGCCCATACATCCATGGGAGCAAGAATACGCCTTGCCACCGCTATTTACTACCGAAAATATACTAAAGTAGAACTCGTGTTGGAGGCAGAAGTTCCATCCTTCGTATGAATCGAGGCTGATCTAAAACCTCTTGTTGATCTTAGGCTCACAGCACCCAGTATCTTGCAACTCTACAAAAACCCTTCCCGCAACTTTGGGTTTAAACCACGGCCACAATGACGCTCACACATGGGGGCATAAATCTACAAGCCAGGCCCGAACCGAAATCCGGGGAACTCCTGACTCCAATGGTACCGTATTTTAAGTCCTGGTAGGGAATATCGGTGGTCCTGCCACCAAACAGGACCTCTGACCGGCAGCTTGTAACTGGTCAAATCGTAGCAACCTTCGTTGGCGTCATCTGATAACTGGTCATATTCGAATCACTAGGATCAAATTATAAGCACTTTAAAAAAGTTAAGCCACCAGAGTTATACGCCAAATAAGGGACATACTTTCAAGCCCTCTCTTAGGCCAAGTGCAACTGGGGGACACCTAGAGCCATTCTGTATTCCAAAAAACCAAGAAAGGTGATCAACCTCCAGAGAAGAGGTATGTATTTCCAAACTCAAACGTATAATCGCGGTATAACCATTCGAAGACGCTTGCAACGATTAAGTATTCCTTTGACAATTTGCCAGATGAAGAGGAAGGGAAATCTGTGGCCCACTTCATTAGAATCTACATTGCCTTCACAGGCAAAAAAATCCAATCGTAAGGCAGATCTAATCGATCTCTGCTCTATGGATATCTCTGATCGGGACTGATTTAACAGAAAGTCTTTTTGGCCTCAGGATTAGCTAGGACATCTTCCTTCAACGACCTCCCAATAGTATCACAAAAGACATGCAACTGGTATCAGTGAACCTCAACGAGTTCTACGTTCCTAATCTAGTCCATGTTATGTACTGGTTCAAGAAAACTATTTTTAACATTTTCATGCGTCATGAGTCGCAAAGCGTTTGGAAAAATAAATCTAACTTCCATTTAATTGTCCTCTCTTGACAGTACTGTTAAACGCCTTGCTTCAGTTGCTGCGACTGTTTCCCTCTTTGAGACAGTTAAAACATAAATCGTGCATTACACTTCTTCTGGGCGAACAGCCCACAGGCATGAATTGTGTGTCCATTTGTATGACATACCATACATTGTTAGAAAGTTGACGTCTGTTGTGTTTGGTCGCTCCTCATATTGATCGCTTCTTACGTCTTGTATCGTGACGTCAGACACTCATAAAAGTCGGAACTTGAACTATTGAACTATTAAATATAGTACTAACGGATCCCAGTTGCTGACATCGATCCCAAAATTCGATATGACTGCTAGACACTCCCTTGTTTCGTCTAATAAGCGCTTTATTGCTCCAGCGGTCTCGTTGGTTATGGAATTCTGCTGACACGGGTTGTTCAAGAATGATGTGACAATCAACCGTTCGTTCTTAAATCGGTCTACTAGCATATCCCATGCTGCTTACTAAGTGAGGTCTGTTGTAGCTTACTGATTTCTCCATGCAGTTTCTGCACCCTGTTCATAATCCGTTTGTGGATCAGTTCAGTAAAAAGATCCTTAAACACTGTCTACATCGTGTATTGCCCATCAAATTGTTTTGGTAGCTTTACCTCTCCTACTGCTTCTGTCCTCTGCGGCAAAATAATTCTCCTCCTGATGGGCGTCAGTGGGCTTTTGCGTCATGATCTCTTGGTGACCTTGAGCAATGATAGCCCAGTATTTATCTAATGCTGATACTGTTTGTTGGGTAATCCGTCTCATCGCCTTGCGATGATGGACGTTGTTATCTGATCAATTCTGAGCCTACTGTTGGCTCGATCTTCTTTTCCGTCGACTGCGTGGAAGTCAAGGTAGTAAACATCTTCTCCGAATACTTAGAGTATAATATTCCTCCTTGGGATGATCGTCCTTCTTCTTCTCGAGCTAACCGTTTCGGTTCTTAATACGCCCAATTCCATCGATTCGGGAAGTCCTTGCTGAAGTTGCTACAGATTTCGATCTATTTTCCAGTAAAGCTCTGCTCTTCCAAAGGCATGTCCATGCTTGCGTCTTTCTTGAAAATTCTTCAAGCCTTAGGTCTTCTGGCAGGATTGCCAATATTTAATGTAATTTAACTACATAGTGTGCTTTAATTGTCATACTTGCCCTACTAGCGGTTAGGAGTATTTAAGAAGATTATGACACTACTTGGCGATCTTAACTTAAACGGAATATGAGCTTAATAAATATTTTTTATCCTGGATACTAATGTACCCTTGTCTTGTCCTAGAAACTTTTCGAGTTTCTTCAGAAAATAAACACATTACCGAAATATTGCCTTCCAATCTGAAATATCCCTCTTCAGTTCAGTGTTTACCCAATTATTACCCAAATATTACGTGGTTGTTGCATCATCAATAATGACAAAAATGTATGTCCTTTAGCCTTAATCATAAGTGTGTGTTGCTGCTGGTACTTATGTAAATTCCTCGCCCTTTGCAAATTAGTATCGCAAAATTCACTAAGGACCACCACATGTCGTCCCTTTAGCCAACCATATGCTCTGTCACATCGATCAATTCATTAATATGGACGACTTTCAAATCGCATACTAATGACGGTAATTACATAAATATTCTTTGGTTGTGACGCGTGCTGTATTCGTATATCCTTATTTGCCACACCCGCATAAAAACTAGCGCATTCTGAACCACTTTTGTCCTTTGAACCCTCCGAATTGTAGTCCTAACATGTATCCGTACCTATTATAGTGGCACGCTTCCTTCCATTCGAATTAAACACAAATGCATCCGCCCATCTGTTATCAAAATAAATTCCATAAGTCCTTATGATACGTATTCGTATAGTACCTTTTAATTTATCCCTTTTCGGAACACAGAAATAGCATGAGGTCGATCTTGATGATCACAAAACAGCAGTTTTACTAGAACACAAAACGGCCGGATCGTGGGTGAACATTTGTATCTTGTCCCTGCCGTATTTTCTGGGTATTTCTTTATCTTTGGGTTTAGATTGTTCATAAAATGTCGGGACATTCCAACATACCACACGAGATCACTTATCGTATAAACGATCGTGTTAGGTAGTAGGTGTGCCCTCCAAACAGGGAATATATGTACTCATACGAATACTCGTACGAGTACATCTGCTGTGTTGATCGAAATTTTCATCACTAACATCGCGCCAGGAGTAACAGATCCGGGGGCAACCCCTAGTGAGTTGCTATTTACGGATTCTATTTTAGAATTATCGAAATTTAGCATCCTAGGGAGATGCAGCATGAGCTGTTTATTACTATGAGTATGCTGTGCATTTAGATTTAACTGCCACATGATGTTGAACATAAAATGGTAACAATACGGAAATGCACTAAAGGAAAGCTATGTCGACTTCCGTATTCAGCGGGAGTCTGCCGGTTTGCTGCTATTGTTTTGTTTTGTGTTTTCGCTCGACTGGCAGAACATAGAAACCAATTCCAATTTGATGGAGAACTTAATTACGTAATTGAGATATCCTACTCGTATTCAGTGGTGAGATATTGATTGGATTTTTGGCATTTTTCAAAAGGCTATTGTTGGCAAATGTTTTCCAAAGGAGGGACTGGAGGTAATTGGTGCTACAAATATCGAGGTCGTTTCAATCTACGAGTATAACAGAAATTTGGACACTCCTTCTAGGATAAATATCGTAGTTTTTAAGGATTCTCGGTATACGTAGCGATAGAAATTTGTGTGTTTTGATTTGCCACCTCAATGACATTGGTAAGAATTTGACGACCCGGAGACCGCCATATCCTATAGTAAATATTCGTCTCGAAACAAAGTTACCAGATGTGGTGTCGTATAGGCTACGCTTACAAACTGCCCCACCAAAGATGTACTCTTTTCTTTCGGACATAGCTTATATGTCTTGTCGAGGAGCTCGCAGAAATATTCTTTGATGGGGCACATATAGGTTATGTTATTGGGTATATATTTTAATTCGTGCTGTCTTTTTTCAAAATTTGAACGTTTATTTAAGAAAAAACATGTACAATAGTATTATTCAAAGTATTGCCCATCTGAAGCTATAACTTTTTCCCATATTTCTGGCAATTTGTGGATCCCATCCCAAATAGTTCTTAAGCGAATAGCAACGTGGGGCCGAGCGTTGTCATGATGGAAAATTATTGCCTCGTGTCTGGTCGCATATTCTGGGCGTTTTTCGGCTACTGCTCTCTTCAAACGGATTAATTGTGTTCGGTAGCGTTGTCCATTGATGGTTTCACCCGATTTTAGTAGCTCATAATACAGCACACCCATCTGATCCCACCAAATACAGAGCATTACCTTCGTGCCATGGATATTCCGATGCAAAAATTACTTCCTTTTGTGGCGTTCCAGCAGCATTTCGGACATGCAAAACCGCCTTTCGACGTCTCTCGGCTTGAGTTCATGTGGAACCCAATTTCCTTGCTTTTGAATATATCCAGCTGCTTTTAAACGTTTTGAAATGACTGCTTGAGTGACACTCAAAGATTCTGCGAGCTCTTTTTGTGTTTGGCAACAATCTTTTTAGAGTAATGCTTCCAGTTCTTCATCTTCAAACTTTTTTAGCTGCCCAGGACGTTCATCCTCTTCCAAGCCAAAATCACCACTTTTAAATCGTGCAAACCACTTTTGGCACGTTCGCTCAGCTCAGTGTTATGTCCTCAACAGCTTCCAGATCACCGCAGAATCTTCAAATATCCATATCTAACAATTTGAGTCTCTTTGCGTGTTTCCGGAGAGACAATGTCCTGTCAGAATTCCTATTATTGTTCTAAGCTTAACTCTGTTTAATTTTATTAACTCCCTAGATCTTTTGACGTCAAAAAGTGGCCAGAGAGCCTTGGATACTCTGTGTCCTTCAAAACTTGCCTACCTTAAGTTGGATGTCTTTATGATTTTTTCCTCAATAGTGCCCCTTACTATTGATGTTGGCAACCACACTATTTACTTGCAAGCCTATCCGCTTGTTCATTTCCTTTAATACCGCAGTGTCCTGGCACCTAGCACAGTCTTATTCGGATCTGAATGCAGAGTGCTTGGAGTACAGTACGACAGCCCCTGACTCTATCAGAATTGATGTTGGTTGATTTCATTGCATTGAGTGCGGCCTGGCTATCTATGTAGATAGCGATATCTCTTTCGGATACCGATCTCATCTGCATTAGCTTACCCGCCCTGAGGACAGCCAGAACCTCTGATTGAAATATACTGCTTGCGTCCGGTAGTCTCAAACACGATTAGTTCTGGGTATTCTGAGAAGACACCAGAACCTTTTCCTTCCTCTGTTTTCTAGCCGTCTGTGAAAATTGGACCTAATTATTGCATTTTTTTTCCAGTCCCCTTTTTCCGGATATATTACATCATACGGGATGTCGAAGTCGACGAAGGAAGGAATTTTATCCGTTAGATTGAAACTACTGCTGTTGAAGTAACCCAGATGAGTGAGTCATATCGCACTATTGCCAGAAAGTTTTTTGACCTGTAAATCAAGTGGTGTAAGGTGTTCAGTTTATTTTCCTACTTTCAAGCATGTTGCAAGCCCACTCCACTCCACTCCACGTCATTGAAGGCTCCTCCTATATCGAGGAAGGCCGCCATCGCAATCTTACCGAAGGGTAAAATCTTTTCTTTTTCCTCCACAACCTCATGCAATTTTGCCCTTTCTACAAATTTGCATTTTATATATACATGCTGTGACTCAATCAAAACGCCATTACTGTATCTGTTCCTAATATTAAGCATAAACGATGACAGACCTATTGGTCTGAAATCTTTTGCTGTTATATGCCCCTGTTTGCCAGCATAACGTATAAAAACTACCTGAACTTCCCTCCAAGCTATTGATATATACCCTGCCCTGTCTATAAATTTCTATAATTTTTTGGATAGCAACCAAATTGTGCTTTCTGTAGCATAATCGGTAGTATACCATCTGGCCCGGGATATTTGTAGCTTAAAAGACTTTTTCCTATCAATAAGAACACCTATTTCCTCTTCGGAAAGAGAGAGAGAGATTAATGTTCTCAGTGTATCATAGCATATCAGGGTCATCTGATAATGTGGATTCAGAAAAGTGGGTTTTCACTAGCTTTGCCAAAACCTCTTGGCTATTTTCAACCCAGGTTCCACCATTTTTCGTGAGGTAACTGGGAACGCTCGCTTCCTTTGAGAGCACTTTGCGTAACCTCGAAGCCTAGTCTGTTAGCGCAATAGATAAGCAGTACTTCTGCCATAAAGACCTTTTAGATTTTCTAACTAGGTACTCGAATTGTTTCTTACATTCGTAGTACTCATTCTATATACTGTCACTTCTGCAAAGCTTCGCCCTGTTATAGAGCTTTCTAACCTCCGTCCTAACCTACCTAATCTACCGCCCTATCCAGTTAACAATATTATCGCAAGTGATTAACTGGGTATCCTGGTGTATATTTATGTTACCACTTCTATATACTTGACCTAATCAATCGTCCTAGGATTTCTTTGAAAACTACATACTCTGTTTTGAAAGATCACCTTGAAGCGTATATATCGTTGATCCGACATTGACGCTTCGTCGACTACTCTCCATTACCTTATTTCTAACAATTCTGTATTCGTAGCAAGTGTGATTTCTAGCACCTCCTGCCTATTTTTCACCACAAAAGTGGGTGAATTCTCTCTATGGCAAATATTGAGGTTGGAAGATGTAATAAAATCATACAAACACTCAGCTCTTGAGTTAATATCACCGCGTGGTGCAGATCCGAAGGGTCGTCAAAAGTAAATCCATTTTTATTCGAGGTCATTAGTTAGTTCGCCACATCTTTTTTATCTCTTTCGTATAAACGTATGAGACCCTAGGCCAATATTATTTTAATGTCCTTGCCATTTCAGCCTGCATGAACAAGGGTTTATTCATTACTTACAGAGGACCGCCACTGTGAGGCAAAGTGTAATAAGACCAATTATATTCTATGCTGCTATTGTCTAGTGAAACAAGCTTTCACAATCACCACTACTCTTACCAGACTTTAAAGAATCCTCTGCTCTAGCTGTATGAGACTTGTATGAATCTAATCTAGACGTACTGCTGAATCTCCCTCCTTTGATATTCATACCATTGGTCACACTCTCAAAACCATCTTTCTACTCTTTGGTAGAACACGCACTGGAGTTTTGATGATCTAGATCCTGGTCTTATGGACGTGCCATCTCACCCAATGACACAAGAAGTCCTGTTACTGTGAAAAAATCAAAACGACTTTCCAGTACTCAGGAATGATTTCGGCTGATGTTGAGCGCCTTTCACTGTCAACCTGTTGGCTCATTAGCGTAGACTAAGGAAATGACATAGCTCCAGAAAAAATAATTGTGTGGTGTCAACTCGCTCGCCGTGAGATGGCCCAGTGGCCAAATTTCTCCTTCATAACGCTTGTTTGGCTTGTAGCGTCGTCTTGTTGGAACCACAGCTCGGATATATCGATATTGTCGAACTCTGACTACAAAAAGTCGGTTAACATCGCTCTCTACTTGAGACCATAGACGGTAAAAATGTCTTCTTTTTCATTTGGAAAGAAATAAGGTCCGATGATGCCGCCATGTCATAAACCGCACCAAATAGTCAACCTTTGTGAACGCTTTGATGCTTGGCAAAACACTTGCGTATCGGGTTCGCTTCAATAATGAGAATTTTGCTTGTTGACATGGCCGCTGAGTCAAAATCGAGCCTCGTTCGAGAAGATGATTTTTGGCCAAAATCTCTAACGCACAATTAGCGAACTCATGTCGCTGTCTTCAATTCTTGCGTCAAAATAATCTTATACGGATGTAGGCCAACATTCACCGTCAAAATAAGCCGGGTTGATTATCTGGTGATGCCCAAATCAGCTGATCGGCGCCGAATCGACATTTGTGGGTCTTCTTCGCTACTGGTTGCTACATTGGCTATGTTTTCTTCCTTTCGCATCAATCTCTGTCTGGTTGGTGACTTAAAATCCACAAGAGTGTACTCACGGTCAAAGTTTTCCACGGTGCGACGTAATGCCTAAACACTGAAGAGGACCGACCTCACGACGAAATTAACGTTGCGTATTTTAAACCCGGAAGTCGGAATTTTAATTTTTTTTTTTTAATAATTTCCGCACGTAAAACGATGCACGACATAATGTAAACCTAACTGAATATTTTGACAGCCGGGTGTCATCGGTAATTTTGACAGCTGGTCAGCCTATAGAATGCATTACTAGCCTCACCGATTAGTAGTTGTTGCAAATTATCAAATGAAAATCCATCAGAAAATTCTTGTCCATCCAAAATAGTCCAAGACTTTAGCCAATTTCATAAGTGCTGCAGTGATATACGTGGAAGAAATACAGCAAAAACGCCAAAGATACAGATGCAAAGTGATTAAACACAAACACAAACAAGAGTTCAAAATCTCTTTTCACTTTCACTAAATAAATCTCCGCACAAATTTTCGTTCGAATTATCCTGTCATTCTCACCGCAATTTATCACTATTAACCGTCATCGTGTTTCCGCAGCGCTAAAAACCATTAACCACAAGTCATTCGAAAAAAAAAGAAAAAATAATCTTCACACGATGCGGATGTGAGTTGAAATATTCCGAATTGAAAATGATTAGCAATTTTCACTTTTACTTCGCTCTCATCACTGACAAGGATATTTTCATAATTTTTTGAGGAAATTAAATCAATCAAACATCTGACAATGGAAGCATCATAGAAATAGAAGATAAGTTCGGTTCTAGGGAGGAACCAGGGCCCAGAACCGCAGGAGGTGGTTGCATTTTATATAATATTTCTGTCATTGTTCCATTTATTCGTATTCGTATTCGTACTCTATCGGAACACATCAACTTTCACGACAGATACGCGTATCTTTTACTGAGAAAATTTGTAACCCAAAACCGAATCGAAGCCTGGGTAGTAGGCTTTTTCCCAAAATACGGTCGGAAGTCACAATATTTACGATCTCAGTCGTAAAATATGAAACTTTACGATCTTGATAGAATTTTATGGCACAAAAATTATTCCCAATTGTGCGAGGACCTACTCCTTTTTTTTAGCAATTATCATCGAATCGCTGATTGCAGTTGTAAGTCCTCGTATAACTCCTTGAGAAAGGAGTTGCATGAACTGATCTTCATCCCATCCCTTTTACAGGGATAAAGGATAGAGAAGATAATCAATAAAGTAACGTTTTTATTACCTCCTCAGACAATACTCCTGACTGTCATCAATATGTCAATAATGTGCGTACACGAAAGAAAATTGTTACAATAAGATTGTTTATGTCAGATAGAGTATGGAGGGTTGCAATTCTCAAGATCAGTTCAAGTGAGAGTTTTCACTTTCGTTTCGAAAAGGTTGGGTAAGGAGAAAGTAAGACTATTGAATATCATCGATGATGAGGAAGGAAAAGGGAAAATTGAAGACGAAACCCACTCTAATTGATTTCTTTAAATGTTGACCTCAATCAATCAGACGATCTATTGTCAAGAGATGACATTTTGTGGAAGCTGATCATGCTGTGGGGAAAATTGACGCCAGATAAGATCTTGTTGTGACCACATCATTTGGATTGCTTGATAATATTCTTTTGATGAAAAGTATTGCCTTATGGTTGACAATGGTTGTGAGATCTTTGACATTTGAAGAATGAGAAAATACCATTTGCTCTAGATCTAGTTCTGTAATTTAAGCATCTGGTTTCAATAGATGACTAAAAACGGACAATCATTTAAATGCAAAGTCAAGATCGAGAACGAAGCGATTCCATATCATTGTTACCAATGCAAAATATTATTAAAAAGACAGATAGTTTGACCTTTGCAACCTTGTCTTTTCCGTTTCTGCTGTTCGATTCATTTCGTTAATTGAAACCATATTTCCTCAATATTGACAGCTTTCGATTTTTTCTATCTGCTACCTTGCAACAAGAGGGTGCAGTTTTGATATGATAGGGTAAGGATTTGATAGGTATTCAAAATATCAACAACAAATTTCTTAAATTTCCTTGGTTCGACTTAGTTCGGAGCCACATCAGTTTCAAATCAGCCGTTATTGTGTTGATTGATCGCGTCAACCATCACTGATCTGGCTCATCGTCTGACGATTGACTGGTATCAGTTTCTGGCTATTCAAATTGTTGTTTTCTCACAGTTTTTAACTTAACTTAGGGCCCAATAATCAAGTTCGTAGCGAAATACTTGCCTTACCTCCCAGTGGTGGTGCCCAGTGCAAGCTGAAATGACAAGGACATGCCCAATCATTAGCATTATGCTGGCCTATGCCGTCATAGGACTCATAACCCTAAACGAAAGAGATTGAAATATGTGACGAATCAACTAATAAAAAGGACAACAACCTTCCGATATGCACGTGCAGTGGCCACGTGCAGTCGAGCAATCAACGCTTCCAACAAGTGTGATGGAATGGGTCGATCATAAGGAGGATAAAAAACGATGATATCTGCTATAGTGACTGCTATAGTGCGTATTGTCATACGCAATATTCTTAAGCAAGAAGTCTTGATCGTCCGACACGTGAGCGAGCGTCTTGTGACAATCCGTATCAAGGTTAAATTTGCCTCATAAGCTCAATATGCACTCATGCCACCACGGATGACATGGACAACACCACAAAAGAATAAGCAATATCCTAATCCTATCACAATTCTAGAGCCAGGATAGGAAAAAAGGACATTTTTAGTAGGAAGCTGGTAAGCATAAGCTATACGTTACCACGTCTGGCAATGGAATTTGGAATTAAGCATACGCTTTCCTCGTCTCAATATACACAAAGCGACATAGCTTTCTCCGGATCATGAAACGCTAAATCAAATTGATCGACATGCCTCCAGTATTCCAGTGCAGCAAACATTGACTCGGATAACTACTTTGGTGCAGCCAAGGTAAAAATGCGGATTCTCAAGTGCCACAGCATAGAATAACTTCTGTGAAAACATATATCGAAGAAAAGTTGCCATAGCAATACGAATAGACCGCCAGAATCTTTGCCGAACGCGTATGCGGAAATCTCTCAACAACTCCTATGCCGCCTGCATCAATAAGATCACTCACAACTGATGGGCTAGGTTTCACCCGACTACCACCAAAAGTCGCTTGTTTAATGAAGAATGTGCGCAAACACAAGCAGCTAAAGAAAAAACATAAAAAAAGGCGCTGCTATGTAGCACATCGACTTCCCACAGAAGAAGAAAAGCGAGAACAAAAAGCGCGCCCTCGAAGATATTGAGAGGTTGTACTTCAGAAATAATATACGGAAGTTTTACCAATAGGTAAAAAGAACGTGTCAAGCCAAGAAGACCCGCATAGAACTCTGTAAAGATGAAGAAGAAAACCTGGTAGTAGGGTCGCAGTTAGTGCTGAGAATATGGAAGAACTTTTTCTGTCACCGGTGCGATAGCTAATGTTGAAATGGAAGCGGTAAAGCGAGGGCTATAAGTTTAAGCTATAAGTTCTACCAATAACACCCCAAATGAAATAAACGAAGAATCACTCTTGCTCACTCTGTTTATTTGGGCAAAGAAGGCAAATAAGGGCCTATCCCGAACAACTTAGAAGGCTCTACCATATATAAGACCTTGATGCTACCAATCCTACTTTATGATGCTAAGGCATGGGCTCTATCGAAAGCTCTATGGAGATATCCTCAGTTGTTTTGGGAGAAAAATCCTTCGAAAAATATTCGATCCCGTTTGCGTTGATGGGCTGTGGAAGAAAAGATTCAACGACGAAATATACGAACTGCGCATCAATCGAGTGGTATGGTTAGGACATGTAAAGTCAATGGACACCAACAGTCCCGCCTGTAGAGTCTTCGAATCTAACCCGGATAGACAACGCGGTTGAAGAAGACCTTATCTTAAGTGGCGCGCACAGGAAGTAACTGGAAGCAGTTAGCTAAGGACAGGGCTAATTGGAGAGACTTGCTAGTTGAGACCCAGGTTCGCCCTGAACTGTAGAGAGTAAGTAAGTACGTATGTATTATAGGCGTGTGACCTTTTTCGATGATATGTCCCAAGTCTTGGCGAAAGCTTCTTTGCACTTCCAGAGAGCCATTAGCGTTTTCGAGGTTTTCAACCTTACGCCTGCTAGACGTGATGAAAGTCAGACTGGTTGGTCTGAGGCACTTTTCGATTTTCGGTTTAAAGGCTATTGCCAAGCGTTCGGCATTTAACATATGTCAGCGTCAGGCCATCGGTGATGATATTCTTCAGAGATTGTTGAATCATAAAAAGATAGCCATCAATGGAAACATCAGATAACAGATACCAACTATAGAGAGTTGTGTACCTCAAGTCACTTATAGCTTCGTTTATACGAGAAGAAGAGAGTCTTCTGCCATAAGATTTTTCGAGTGTTTACAATCTGGTTGACTTGTTTCTTTTGACGTCTTTGACTAACCTGCTGATTTCACAAAGTGTTTCGATCTTCTCCGAAAAGTTAATATATGTAGAACGCATTTCAAAATCCAAACTAGCTTCTTATGCTCTTGTTGCATCGACCTATAGCGATTCCAGTCTTCCTCCAATTAAGTCTAACGTGACTTGTTAAGAAGTTTTCGGGTATCCTTACTTAATCGCTGTAAATGAGCTTCCCACGATGGAACTGATAGCCAGGATGCAGCTTCTGAACAGCTTTTTCTAACTTTTGTTCAGTATTAAGGTGGAGCTTTGACGGACTTGCTGATCTCCTCCTTCAAGCGTGTCCAGTTGGGTTTTGCCAAGATCATGATCTCGCATCCGATTCTGAATTTAATGGCCTGCAGTTTGAAATGAAAGCTTTTGACAGTACCTTACAGTTGATTATCTCCTTAGCGTTCTTGTTGGATAGCTGAGACCCAATGTTGTCAAACGATAGTATGAAGTCCAGGAGATTTTTGCTTCTTACGCTATATTTGCTACTGTCTTAACACAATTTTATGAGCATTAGTATCGTAGGATATGGTAAGTCCCATCTTCCTAGAAACCCAGTATTCAATGAGTTCGGCCATACTGCCTTTGGTGGAAAATGTTGAAGGATAATCTGAATAAATCTTAAAGAATTTAAGTAATCTGAGAGTAATAAGTAAGTATACTATAGGCAAACTTCACGGCATATCTTTTCAGAATTGAACTACAATAATCTGAACGAGTACTAACCCTTCAAAAATACCCTTTAATCTATCTGCAAAGAGCTCATGACATCAGTGAAATTTTTCACTATCCAGATTTGCAGCTGCTTTGCAATTAAAAGAGACAACTTCTCGGTCCACTGCGCTTCCAAAATATCGAATAACCTCTTGCAAACAAAAACTGCAGTCCATCCAAAGAAACAATTCACGAAAATTACAAAAAAAAAATCTCCAATTACACATTTATGCAGATTAAATGGTTTCCAGTTTGTGTTGGACCTCGCTTGACTGTTTCATTAATGCAGGACATCCTTTGTATTGTTTCCTGTAATTGAATCATTCATGACGCAGAAATGAAAATGCAATGTTTTGAGTAATAACTTTTACTTGATGGAACTTTATGACCCAAAACAGAAGCTGTTTCCCTGGCAGATGGTCATCGTTGCAGAAGACTGTTGCAGAGCCTCGAATTGCGGTCAGTCTTGTTTACTTGGTGACTTCAACTCCAGCCTAAGTAAAACAAAAAAAAAGGGTAAACGTTATGTTTGTCCTCTTGAGAAAGGACCTTTACAACTCTTGTAAATTGTAATCTTACTGTTGAAGGACTTCCTTCCCTTAGAAGTATTATGGTGATTTATGTCAACCTCTTGGAAGGATTTCAAGGGTGAGTCTGAGAATCATCTTTCGAATAATGTAAATCCTTGTGTAAGTCTATAAGTAAGTACACGTTGGTCCTTTCGAGGAAGTGAAAGGAGTGCAAAAGAAATGAAAGGAGTTAAAGGAGTGAAAGGAGTAAAAGGAGTTAAAAGAGCAATCGGCATTGTACCTCTAGAGGTGCTAAGCATATTAATTTATACAAAACGAAGGGGTTGAGGATAGTCAGCCGTTTTCGTCTTTCCTGCTAACATTTTGTTTTCTGTTTTTTTTTTTTTTGGGCGTCCTTTTCTCTTGAAGTGCTGCAAATGATTAATGTCCGAAAAATGATAATTTGTTATTGTATTGTCCTCTTTAAGAGTTGGGATAGAGTTGTAATATTTGTAATTGTCTCACTTATGTTAAAGCGTGAGCAGTCGCAGCTATGCACTGCATTTGAATGCACTGATGCAAAGGATTCGTCTATGGGACACAAATAAAACGAATTGTTGGCATTGTTTTGTGCGAAAGGACGAATTGAATGAGTGAATGCAGGGGGGACGCGTTTTGTTTTGTAAATATTGCGTGAGTTATTAATGATTTTTTATTTTTTGTGGAATCCTTTCTACTCCTGCTGAAGAAAATATAAAAATTTCAATTTGAATGATTTTGAATGTGTGAAATGCGTTTGTCATTCGGCGATGATAAATACGAGTATCAAACAGCATCCAAATGCAAATGTTTTTATGGAAATTCTTTTGTTGTAGCATCAGCATCTTTTTGAATTGAATACAACTCGAAGATTAACGAGATCTCAATCTGATTTTGTGACAGGAGATAGTGTGAGATCTGGTTTGAATCTCGATGTAAGACGTTGATGCAGATGTTGAAGGAAAAGGGGTATGTAGATAGCACACATTTTTAAAGACAAATGTTGGTGCCTTATTTAAAGTTGTCTACACTATAGTGTATATGAGTCATTAGAACAACGAACAATCATTTACGGTTTGGCATCAAAATCTCACAATTAGATGCGTCGTAAGTCTGAAACCAGAATTAGTTGTTGAACCTAAGAATTAAGAACCCATGAGTTTATGAGCTCATCTATCTGTCTATGTACATTTTTGAAGGCTGATTTAGGCATTTCGGCATCTTCCAATAGATGTTGGTTCCCTAAAATAAAACAGTCGAACATGTTGTAGCTCTGTTAGCAAGCCCTAATAAATGCCTTCTCGCGGAGTCATCTGGAAATTTCTTCGGAAATTACGAACAAACGGCGAGGCTTCTCCACAAAACAGAATTTATGTCGGTGGCCCAGCAAGCTGCAGCCGTAAAACAAATTAACTGCTGCGAAATTCCACAACAAGGATACGGACTAATTTCTTGTTGACGACCTTTAACTATTGACTACGGAAAACGATAGGACCCATTCTGTAATGGCAGGTTCCTCGGATTTGAGCGATAGTTCTCACGATATAATATGGACATCTTCGAGCTGAGAGAGCGAGATAAGGTGATTGAATGCTGAGGAATACCACTCGCACACAAAAAGCACCGACTCGCTCTACTTTGGAAAACCAATCGGAAGCACTCGCGAGTCTGGCGTAGGAATGTTTCTAACACAAACAGCTAGAAGCAGCATTATATCTTGGAAACCGTACAGTGACCAAATATTGACGACCAGATTTCAAAGTAGGGCAGAGTAAGGTAAGAAAAATTATCATCATCCAGTGCTATGCGCCGACCGAAACCGCAACTGACTGACGAAAAAGACAATTTTTACAGTCAACTTTGTGCCGCCCACAACTTAAGGCCTAAGAAGGACATCGAAGTTGTTATGGGAGATCTCAACGCTAAGATATGCAATAACAACATAGCGTTCGATGGGAGTTTACTGCCTCAAAGAGGCATTGGAGGAAATCTGATCGAGCACAATGCCTGCTACAAAATCGGTTGGGTCACATCCGACAGGCAGCGAACCTCAAACGAAATCAATATTTTGCAATATGTCAACGTTTCAGAAATTACGTCCAAGATGTCCGAAACAAACGCGGAGATGATATCAGAATGTCGCGCGATCATAATGTAATCTTAGCCATTGTACGCATTCGTACTGAAATTCGCTTAAGGCGCGGATTACAGCGACATTAGCAATAGAGAAACCCGAGTTAGAAGTCCAATGTTGTGTGAAGAGCAAGGAAGTGCAACAAAGTGTTAGACGTGACAAGCGTTCATACATTAATGTACTGGCATCGAAAGTTAAAAAATCAGCTAGGAGGTGTGACGGCAGGACCATCTAAAGCATCATAAAAGAACTTATTGTAGTTATAAACAGAATCCAGTTGAAAAGTCTGCTGAAAACATTTCGAGTTAGAACTAAATTATTTAGGCGACAAACTCATGCTCCCAAATTCCAACGAGCCCACTGCAGCAGGAAATTCCTGAACCCGAACCGGAACTTACACCAACACAGAGATAGAAGGCATTGATAATATCTCAGCCGAGCTTTTTCAAGCGGCTCCAACTACATCGGTAGAGTTACTCCAAGAGCGTGCGAAAATGAGCCGCTAACGAAGGAGTGGAAAAGAGGGATGATCATCAACTGTAGAGGAACATGCGTTCTCCCAGACCAACCAAAATTATTAGCTAAGACGATAAAAGAGAATCTAGACTCAATGCACGATGCTGAACAAGCGGGATTTCGGGGTGCAAACTTTTACAATATAAATATGATACTAAGCGATGTAGAAGAGCATCATAAGAAAGGTTATGCGAGTCTGTTCTAGAAACAAATAAGATTCAGACTGCGCAAAATGCTACTATGCTACATCTGTCTAACAAAACTATGACTTGTTGCCGAACCGGTTTAGTCCGAGCATCGAGTATAGAAAAAGTCATCGTCAGAGAGAGTGCCAGAAACTTTCGTTCTCTTGATGCTGTTCGAAACAGAAGAAACGGATTTAATTTCAATTTCGAGAGCGTGATCATTTTTAGTGCATTTAAGGTCCGCCAATCTAAAAAAGAATGCTTCTTTTAGAGCCCTTTCCTTGGGGAAGCCGTCAGAAATACCGCTTCGATCTACCACCTTACTATTCTGATGAAATATAGCCATAATATGCTGAGTCTCTTCGGAACTCCCTCCATCATTCTAGTCCAAACGTGCTGTAGAAAGACCCGAAATCGTCCTCGGAATCTGGCGACTCTCTCGTCAGCGCCTAAATAGGCGATGGTGTTTATAAGTATGCCTATGTCCACTATTACTCCTTGTAAATTCCTTTTAATGAAATCTTTCAGTCTTATGAAGAAAGATAAAAAAGCGCTTCAGCCTACAGTACCAGCACCTACCGTGTCAGCGAGGAGTACCTGCAGCCTGATACGAGAGTAAGCCGGACATTCACAAAGATAGTGTCACACGATGTTGTGACACTTATGCCCACCACATTTAAGTGTTTAGCAAAAGTATAATGCCCTGTCACGATGCCAATAAGCAAACAGCAGTCCTTCCCGCTGAGGGACAGCAGAAAGGCAGCAGATTTCCTAGAGAGGTCGGGAAACATTCGTTTGGGAGGATTGGGTCCTAAAAAACTTTCCTCTAAATCTTGCCTGGCAAATTTGCCGACGATTTTATTTCCCCTGATCCCACTGTGACTTTCGACCCAGACAAGATTCATTAAATTTAGCCTTCCTATACATAGCTGCCATCAGGATTGCGTGAATCTCCGCTTTGAATAAAGATTCAAGCTTTCCAAACATGAAATGAAATCTTAAGTTACTGTCCTCTAGAAAGACACCAGCGCCACATTATAATTGGTTTTATAGCCGTCAGTAAAGATTCGACTGCATCCGAAACCAGTCTTGAGCACAGGAATAGTCGATTTCATATTTTTTTATCATTGCTTCGAACCGCATGACCATAAGACCAGAGTCGTAAGACAGCTGGCGCGCAAGGTCATCAAAGCTCCAGCGCGCGTTGTACCAAAAACCACTTAATTTTAAACGAAAGATGGAATTGAGAGTGCAGCTCATGATATGAATATCAAGAGAAGGGAGATTTATCAATGCATGACGTGCTAGGGAAAACCCTCATACAGCCGAGACGAACCGTTTTTAAATGCAGCAATCACGTATTTTCGCACTGGTGTATTCCACCGGACAACCAAGGCATAGGATATAATTGGCCTTATCATACCCGTATAGATGAAAGGGACCCTTCTCGGTGGCAGGCCCCATTTATTAACGATAGCTTCTCTGCACTGCCAGAAGACCGACAGCACCTTGAAGGCATTCGACGTAACATGTTTAGTCCAGGGAAGTTTGTTATCTAGGATATCACCCAAATACTTAGCTTCTTTGAAAAATTGGATGGTGATGTTTTTAAGCACTAGATGAGTCAGACTAGACAATTTTGAGACGATTAACTGAAGGCCCCTTACTAACGCACTAGTCTTCAATCACGTCTAGGGCTGCTTGCGCTTTAGAGGTGACAGTCGCTAGACACGATCCAACAGACAGTATGCCGCGTTATCTGGCCGAGTTACACATCCCGTCAAAAGTTGCGTTGCCAAAAGCACCCTCAACGTCGATGGAGATGCCCAAGGCATATATATTCTTTCTTGTCGAGTGCGCCTTCAATTCTGATTGAAGGTAAGGCAGGCGTGTTGCATCGCAGACAAAAGGATGCATTCGCTAGGCAGTTTTACGCAGATGGATTTGAACCATTTTCTTCATGCTTTTTAGTATTAAGGAAGTCAGACTTATGAGTCTAAAAGTCTTGGCGAGCGAGTAGTTCTCTTATCCGATTTTTCCTATAAATGCCACACTCACCGTTCGAAAGGATTCCGGTATGAATGCCGGGCTAGCAGTGAAAATGCTCTTCAGAGTTGCCAGCAGCTAGTCTATACTTTTTGTTACATAACTGGGTACATACCATCGGTGCCAGGCGACTTGAAGCCATCAAAGGAAGCAAAAGCATGTTCAATGGCCTGCTGATGAGATATATCAGCTACGGCGTGTCGCGTTGTTCAGCTCACCAACAGCTTCGTTGATAGGAGCTAATTGTGAGCTGGTTCAGATTAGGTTACGTGGGAAGTGAGACCCAATCATGAGACCGAGAGTCTCTGGTTTCGACTCAGTACAGGTACCGTCAGATTTTCTGAGTGGTACCAGCCTGGTTGATCTTCCTCTTTTGAGAACTTTGACCAGCCTTGCAAAAACTTTGTAAGAGACGCACTTCGAAATCCGAATTAGCTTTCTGCATTGATCTGTAGAGACTACAATCTTCCTCCAAATTAGTCTTTAGTGACCTGTTTAGAAGTTTTCTGGATTCTTTACGAAGGCGCTGCAGATTTGCGTTCCACCAATGAACGGGCGATCTACAGGATGGCTTACTAGACTGGACATGCCGTCTCGAAACACTTGGAGTGAGGGTAACCTTGAGGTTCTGAACAGCTTCCCCTAGCTTTTTGACCTGAGCTTTTGGGGAGCACTATTGTACTTGTCGAGCTGCTCCTTAAATCATGTCCAGTTTTGTAGTAGTAAACTTTGAATGTTGGGGATTGATCTGAGTACACAAAATAGATGAGCAGTAGGTCGCAGTTTCTTATCTGCACTCATTTGGAAACAAGATAGGGACGAAAGTCATAACTAGACTTAATGTTTAAGCTCACAACTTTGATGCTTAGTTCGATGTATTTCTTGAGTTAATTTTTCAAAACCTTATGATCTTTGACTGTTAAGCCTCCCTGCCAGCATAAGGCAACCAATGAAAAGGAACAAAGAACCAACAACATTTCATATTTTTCGACCAATCTGGAAAATGCTGGGATTGACTCCACTGATCCAATCAGACCTGGAGACTTCTTAAATCCAACTGCTGGTTCATTCGATAAAAGTAAATCTTATTCCCCAGTTTATTCAATTTCAGTCGCCTCACGATCATTTTCTCTCACCGTCAACACTATCAACATAGGAGTACAACGGTAATAGAAGATGCAGGTAGATTTCCTACAATTAACAGGTGTATTCCTGGGAATTCAATTCTATGAAATCGCTGAAGCGCACTCACCGCGAAATCAAGAAGAAGTAGTCACATCGTGAGAAGGAAAGCAATTATTTCCCTCCTTAAGCAGTTACAGGAGACCACTTCCAAACATGAGGGTCATTAATTCTGTGCCCATTTGCTGTCTAAATAACAGCTACTACGCAAACCCCAAAGAAACGAAGAAAGGAAAAATAGGAGTCTCTGTCATCCATTGCTAATTGGTGAATGGCGAGAGAGAGTGCGCCTGCCTTTAGTCAATTCCGCAAACAAATCTCCACAATAGGCATCTTCTTGAGATTTTCATTGTTTCCTATGCTATGGACATCAAATTAAGGATATTTACGAGTATGTGGCTGATGACGCATATTTATCCCTAAAACTTCGACTGTTCTTAAAGATATAAAATGTCCTATTAAAAGGACCAACTGACACTAAATACCAACTGCTGACAATAGTGATCACCGTCCTCATCGGCCACATCATCATCACGATTTCACAGGACATTCATCTGATTGTTGCATGCTGGCGTGCAATTTACCATCACCATTGCCACACCGATGGACATTTCGATACGATCCGTTGACTGACAGATGCAAGGATGTAAGGCATCATCAGAGCCGACTTTTTGTGGTCATAAAATTAATGTCCTATTCAATAAATATTAGACTTTATACCGTTTTGATTTTCATCCATTTTTTGTTTCCTATTTCTCTGGTTTTCGTCAGTTTTATTGGATTATTAACTGAGGAGATGTGTCGTTTAAGGAAGGATAATGGTTGAAAGAGCGATTTTTCACGCTGCTTTTGCTGATGTTTTCGTTGTTTTATGATGCGAAATTTCAGGATAACGACTTCGATTTTAAATTTTGAGAGTGAGATTTTTTTTAGAAAATCGCTAAATATTTACAACGTTTACGATGCAGTAAAATGATGCAAAGATTGACAGATTTATTGGGGTTCTATTTAAATTTATGGCCCGCTGATGAACACATCATGAGGGTAATAAAGGAATACATTTTCCAACAAACTGCATTGAAACACAGTGTTCTTCTTAGGCCGAGGAGCCCTGTGACGTTTTTCTTAAAAAATCAAGTTTCGTAGTTTTTCAAAATCGTTCACAGCTGTCCATGAAAAGCATCGACACAGTCCCGATACAATAAGACATCTCAAAAAAGCCTCTAAAAATTCGGTAGATTTTTAGTCCAAGCGACTTCTTTTTTCCTTTGTCTGGCTCCCGTGTCGTCGTAAGGAGGCTTAGAAGTAAAAGATCCTAAATTTCTGCAACTAATCGCCAAAGACTACCAGACAAGACATTAAATTGTTGAACAGTATGAAGGTGACCCCTATAGATATATGGAGGCCTGAAGCGATATACTTATAAAACTCAACCCGTTGAATGAGCCGAACATACTATTCCAATGAATCCGGCTCTTTCTATGACATGTTCTGTAGATTGGACTGAAAAAATGGACTGCTACCGATCCATCAGAATACGCAGATGATAGTCAAATTTTTACTTTTAAATGCTAGTCCCAGGAAATCGAGAAGACCGACCGGGTTTCAAGAAAATCAAAGGCGTGAGTGCTTAAAGCTCATTCATCCAGCGGTGACAGAAAGTGAAACAGATCAGCGGAAGTGACGCATTGTCGCATGATTAAAACTGCATCTTTTTCTTCTATCCCGAAGAGGGATAAGAGGAAGAAAATTTCCGGCACTCCATTTCTTTGGGGAAAGAAATCACTTGATGCGGTCAAATCCATTCCAATCCACTCAGACGGTGGTCCCCACGCATAAATTCTTGCTAAAACCGAAGCTGCAACCAACAAAGGCTGCAGTTCGAGGGAACAAACTCTTTTAGCTCTCAGCCAACAATTTTTACGAAATTAAGACAGCAAGTAATCGATTTGACTCTATTCATCAGGTATGCAAAGGAGATTACCACCTAAAAGGTCCTGTCAGAAGCTTCCATGTCAGAATCGAATTCGAGATCTCGAGCTCTAAGCTTCTTAGGGCCTGAATGTTGTCCCATCAAATGTCTTGAACTACACATGCCCTGCCAGGAAAAACGCTTTCAGATTTGCTGTTCCATGATGTGATGGAGATATGCAGAGACTACACAGATCACTAGAATTTATACAGATCGAAGTATAAAGCCAATTCGCACTTTGAGGATCTCCTCTTATAAAGACTGGTGAAAGTTCGAAACACTCGATAAAACCAGGAGATTGTTTAAAGTTCTCAAAAGGGAAATCCAGTCAGACAAGAAACACTCAGAAGATCAAAAAGCAGCTATACTAAGACTCTCTATCCCAAGTTTGAATTCACTTCCCAGTTAACCTAATCAAAAGTGGCTCACAATCAGCTTCTATCGATGAAGCTTTAAGTAAGCTAAGTTACATAATTGCTATCGCTTCAGGTCGCCTTGCATATAACCAGTTTTGCTGCTGGCATCAAAATGCATACTGAAGCCCTGGTGAACAGACTTAATACCAAAAATCGAAAAAAGTTGACTTCCGTTATATTGGGAAGCATAGAGGGATTGTTTGAGCGTCGTGTTCCAAAAAAAAGGTCTTTCATGCCTACCAACGGGGAAGATCTTCTTAGTCTGCAATTCAAAATCTGGTGCAGAATTGAAGGTATGGCCGACCTAATCCACCTGGATCTGCTCCAGATGCGCTGATGAATGTCCCTCCAATGGATATTTATATCATGAACTGCACTCTCAAAACTATCTTCTGCTGAAAAGAAGTTACCTTTGGTACAACACTTAATTTTGAATCAAGTTTTATAGACATACCGTCTGATGCAATGAAACCAGAATTCCTCTGTATCTAGGAATAGTTTTCATGAATGGCTTCAAATCCGATATAGGATGCGATTACTGCTCCTGTTCCAAGTTAGTTCGAGAAAGCAAAGCTTCTCTGAACTTAGTTGTAAGGCTGAATTCAATGAATCTTGTTTGAGTCCCAGATCACAATGAGATCACGCGCAAAGTTATTGCCGATGGAGGAGAAGGGTTTCTCTTACTTCCAAGCTGCGTTGAGAATGATTGTGTCTTCTATTCGGGTTTCATGTTAGCATAACCGAATGTGAGATGACTCTGCTGGTAGTTTTGTCTGAATACTTACCGAGCTCCAGAGGTCAGTGATTTTCCTGGTGTCCCTTAGAAGGAAAAACTGTAACGACACATTCAATGAGAATGGTGACTACACTGCGAAATACTATCTCTGTTAATGTTCATCATGTGCTCGTTTAAAGCTGCAAGTATTCGCTTACTCGCCTTTTTACGAATGGCAGAGATATTCCAGTAAAAGAAACATACAAGGGTATTTTGAATTAGTTCTTTATCTGAGTGCTTCATTCAAAAAAAGAAAAAACATTTGTTAAGGCTGCTCCTATAATTCTAGAGCTATTTGCTCTGCTTGTACAAATTAACTAACTGTAGTATTTTGGGTTGCGACCTGTTACATTAAATGGCAATCATGCTTGGCTATTTTAATGCCAAGTTATTTGGTAATACACTGAAGAAGTACAGCTTTCAGCGCATCTTCTCCGGAAATGGACAAAGACCTATCGATTTTGCGGAACCGTCAACCATATTACATTGCGGTTGACACAAGGCACACCTCCAATGTTTTAGATATAGGAAAGCGCATCGACATTGACTTGCATATTATCTTGCTGTACCCTAGATATATCCGCATTCATATCGTAGCAGCCTAAAGCTAACGAGTAATCGTAAGAAAATTCAACGTCGTATGGCTATAGCCCCAAGAGACTTCAAGAGATTTTTCCAATCGAGAAGACCGATGACGTCAACATCGAACTTAGAAGACAAGTGGCATCATTGCCCAAAAGCTACTTGCTTTCAACCCGCTTCAACAAAGAAACTTCTCGCTCGATGACACATGCAGACAGGCAAGTCTAGAAAAACAACGAATGTACATAGTGAACCTGCTGAAAAGACCGACAGAGGCTCAAGAGCTCTACAAGGAGAAGAAAAGGAAAGAACATAGGCTCCTTAGAAGAAAAAAGTATGAGTGCGAAAAGCGCTCAATTAAGTCCTTATAGAGGGGCTACCGCAAGAATGAAATTCGGTAGTTTTACCAAAAAATAAAACGAACATGCCAACGTTGTAGTGCTCAAACAGAAATCATCAAGGATAAAGAAGGAAACCTCATAGTCGGTGCTGAGAATCTGGAAAGATTATTTTTGCAGAGATAGTTAAACGATGATAACAAACTGCATCCCAATGGCAGGCAGAGAGAATGAACAATTCGACCTGGACAAAGACAGACAACATTTCCGTCCACCCGACCAAGATGCTGTTCATAAAAGTGTATCCCTTTAACTTCATCAACTACAGGCGAATAAGTCTCCTCAACACGGCATATAAAACCTTCTGTTTATTTAGCGCGCTTAAAGGGTTAAAATGTACCCTTAAAATACCGATGTACTCGTACATTTGTCTTCAATGTGTGAGTCGTACTATATGAACGTTTTAGACTCCTCGTCAGCAGTCTGATCGGTTTTAGGTCAAGAAAACCTCCATCGTTTAATTTTTCACATTATGGCAGACCTTGGAAAAAAAAGCCCAATAGTTCAACCACTACCATGAGTACACATCAACATTTTATTGATTTAAAAATCGCTTATGATCGCATCTACGGATAGAGACAAACATTACAGAGCCACGTCTAGTTTTGGCATCCCTGCCAAGCTCATTCTACAATGCAGGATGAAGATGGAGAGTGCATGCTGCACCTTCAAGGTCGACAATGACAAAACCAAGACCTTCAGTATCAGAAAAAGATTTAAACAAGGCAATGCGTTGTCATGTAATTTTTTCAATACCGTTCTTCAAAGAATTAAGCGAAACTAGCAAGTCAACTCTAGAGGCACCATCTTCCAAAAGCATGTTCATTTACCCACATATACAGATGTCGTTGACATAGAAAGAACACAGCGAGCTGTCAATGGAGGGTTTGCGACTACTGACACGCAAACAGAAAAAATGGGTTTAGCGTCCATCGAAGGAAAAAGAAACTAAAGGCTGTCAACAAAGACAGAGACACTACATTACAACTTTGAAATGGCTCGGCTATCAACTCCGACAAAGACACCAGCGCGGAAATAATGCAACCTAAATGACATTATACAAGAACACTGATAATTTTCGTCCTGCTTTACGGTTCAGAAGCTCGGATACTGACGAAAGCGGACGAAAGTGCCTCCGGGTGTTTTAAGAAAAAGTTTTTCGGAAACTTTTCGGTTGCGTTCGTAGCAATGGAGAGAGGAGGAGGTGTTTCAACAGCAAATTGCACGTGCTGTACAGCGACACCGACCTCATCACAAGCCAGAAAACTTAGACAATCCGACTTAAAAGGCTAGGTCATCTTTAGCGCATGGATACCAGCGTCTCTATCCGGAAAGATTTCAATTCTAACCCAGAACGACAAAGCAGCACAAGAGTGGAATTCGCCAAATTCGTGCGCGCAACTGAAGGCATCTGGTAAAAGACCGCACTAGCCATGGAAAGCCATGTTAAACGAGACCCTGCTCCACCCTGAAATGTTGCCATCGTACCATTGCTTTGTCTTGTAATAATTTATTTTATCTGAGTTTTGTGTGACTTTATGATAGTTCAATAAATGAATATTCTCTTTGCGTTTTCAACCAAAAGAGACGGCGACTAGTGAAGGAAGTTTTTGTTTGATCCCTCAACTGTTATTAATTACTGTCTATTTGATGCTTAATTCCTCTTTATCTTGTTTGTTATTATACAAATCAACAACTGACAGTTCATAAACGCGTTTCATCATAGAACAAACCTTCCATTTCAAAAAATGGTTCGTGCACACAATAAAAAATTTTCAAAAAAACTCCAGCTGATATTAGAAAATGACCACTAGCTACACTAGCGCCATGCACTTCCACACCGAACTAAAAGCCATTCAAAAACACTTTGCCTCTTCTTCGCACCCACACTACACGTACAACCCAAATCATCCACTTGTCTCAGCGCGGCACTCAAAACAACAACAAAATCTTATCCAAAACCCAAAAAAGAGGACAACCCGATCAATCAGACCGCGTGTCCAAAAGTGAAAGAACGAAACATAAGCATTTCCAATTTCTCAATTCACACACTTCACAGGCCAACATAGCTTATTCTCATTTCCATCTCCTAGTTACTATGGCGTTTCTTACGTGGTGTGTCATTTGTTTTACTTGCTGGTGATTTCGTCTTGTTTTATTTTTCTTAGTCAATTTTCCACCCGCAATTACCGCTGATCAAATCGATATCTAACGCATTTACCATTCAATTTGTGAACATTCAACTGCCCCTGTTAATTATTAAAGAGTAAACCAACCCCCCTTCGAGTGCTCAATTTGTGAAAAGACCAACAAATTCCTGTGACCAATTTCGAGGTCCGCTCTCGTCCCATTTTGACGGAAAAATTTTTATTTTTCATTTTTCATTCAATCGCTGTTCTTGCTCTAACCCACGGTTTGCTGTCTTAAGCCAGACAAGGCACAACCTAGATACACAAAAATTTCCAGAACAAAAAAAAAATAGAAAAAAAAAAACGCACAAAAAAGGAATTTTCTTTTGGTTTCGTTCGTTTTTTCGGTTTCGGTATTTTCATTTCGTTTTTCCTTTTTTTTTTTTGTCGAATTCTCTACGAAGAGGGAGCATAGACAAAACAAGAAACCATCGACGAAGTCGAGGAGTGTAAAAGAATTCCTCGAACACTCACAGCCCATCGTAGCAGAAAACTACCAGCGAGAAAGAGAGAAGACGAAGTGCTAAGCACTTTTGCTTTTATCACACCGCGCCAGAGAGTTCCGAAAAAAGTAAAAAAAAATAAAAATTCACCGAACAATTTCGAACAAATCGGATTGAGTTTTCGCGATCGCGGTTGCGAATTTTTGCAGAAAACCAACACACAAAACGAGGGAGAATAGTTCGGTTGCCAAAAATATATATTTCCACGGGGAGATACAAAAAACTAAAAAGAAATACTTGAAGAACATTTAGAAAATTTTGTGTTTAGTGTGGACAGGAGAGGATTCATCTAAGAGTACGTAAAGGAGTCTCCAATTTCGAAGAAGCAGCAAGAAAATGGAAGCAGTTGCAAAGCATGACTTTTCAGCGACAGCGGACGACGAGCTCAGCTTTCGCAAGAGCCAAACTCTAAAGGTATGATGACTCATTCGATGGAATTTGTTAATAATTTTTTTTTTTTTTTTTTTTTTTTTTTTTTTTTTTTGTTTTTTGCTTTTTATTATAACTCGAGGTCTTTGGGGCCAATTTACATATTTGTTTTGAATTCCAAGGGGCAAAAATGTTGCAATCGGTCTTTTTGTGATTTTTTGTTTGATTTCGGATATGTTGGGACAGCAGCACATCATTGAAATGGCGAAAGAGAATGGGGGAGACACAGTATAGCGATGTGAAGAGTATATAACAAAAAAAAAAACAAGGTGGTGGCTTTATTGCTTTATTGCTCCTTTGTCTAGTTCTCCTTGTTGTTGGGTGTTCAACTGGGATTGGGTAGTTCCAGCAAAGCTGGTGCTGATTCTTCTATTCTTCATGTTCGTCGTGTGCAATGGGTTCTCTTGCGCCGCCGGGGTCAATAACAATTGCAACGAGGGTGGACGAGAATCGTGAAACGAGGATGGAGGACTTGTTCGCCGGCTAATGTCAGTCACAACATTGGCATTGCCTGGCTGGCTGCTTCTCTGACTGACTTGTGTTGTGTGGACTGTTGAGTTCGTCGAGTGAGGTTGTCTAGTGTCTGTGGCGGAAGAAATTTTTGTTGAATTTCTGTTCTTAGCTTATGCCGGATCATTTCACACGGCATTTCAAGTTTTTTTTTTTTCGTTTTTCCTCTCTCATTTTTTTTTTTTTTTTATTACTCCCCACGCCATGGATACAGACGGAGCTATTATTAGCCGGCAGACAACAGCAATGTCCTTATCCACCACCCTCGACATACATATGGTATTCGTGGTCGCATTTGTTACGATGACGAACTAAAAAGTGAAACAGCGGTAATTTGATAAATACGAGTCCATTTCGAAGGTGTAACTTAATTACTTTTTGCAGGAGGAACACTGTTTTTACACTTTTTCTTCAGAAAAGATTATCACTGCTCTGGGAAGGGGCTTTGAGACATAACACTAATTCTAAATAAGCTCCCCTGTGTGTCTATGGGGTGATAATTTTCAAATTGTGAACTGGAGATGCTTCTCAAAGTGATATTCACACCTTTATTTGCGGTTTGTTCATGCAATATTTGTTAAGAACCTTGTTCACATTGATACTCACTGAACGAGAAATCGATACATGCTTTGTTCTTGGAGCTTCTTCTCTACTATTCTATGATTACATATTTGCACCGGCTAATCTGAACTTTGTACAAAATTGATTTGACCTCCGAAAGTAGGGACATTTGATATCGGCCAACATGTACATATATATTTATGTATGTATGTACGTAGCTTCGCCTTATTTCCACTTTTCAGATTTGTACACAGTTATTGCCATTAAAATTGAGCCATCTTGAAAGGGATGCCAACTGCCTTAAATCAACATTAGTACTCGGTTGTTTCGACGGCGTGACAACGCAACAACCTACCGTAAAGAATGGGGCTGTTTTCAAAAGGTTACAAACACGTTGGCAAGAACTCTTCAAATAAAGGTTTTTTTTTATTAGATGCAACCCATTTTTCCAAGAGGGATTCTCAGAGCGTAATTATACCATGACAAGTGTCATGTTTATGTTCCAGATTGTTTACCAATGATTCATTGGAAAGGTATACACTTCAACAACGTTTTCAAATCTTGCAGAGGTCACTTTATACATCCTGATAAGCGAACAATTAATCGTTTAGTGAAAAAATTCAAATCAACTTATTCACTCCCTAATGCTGCCGTGCCAGTAAGACTGCGAAACGTCAGAAATGAAAAGAAAAAAATGTTGCGCCTGTACGTGAGTCTTTTTCAAGAGCTCGACATCTCTAGAACATACCTGTGGCGTATGGCTATAAATTCACATAGGATCGTATTAACCAAGCAGCTAAAGCCAAATGAACATCATGCACGTGGAACTTTCGCTGACTAAGATCTATTGAAGATGTCATCAGTTATCATCCTGAGTAACGAGTCATATTTTTATTTTCATTACGTTTCAGTAACAGCCATTGCATACGTAAAAATTGACTGTTTGGTGTATGATCCCGGAAAGTCCATTACAGTCAAGGAAGACCGCAATCGCTTGATGCTAACCAATTTTTTTAAAATAAATTAGAACTGGATGGCTTAGAACATACGCGGTTTTAACAGGATTGCGCCAATTCCCACAGAACGCTGCCACAATCGTCTTATTGATGACGGGGTTCGATGATCGTCTTGTTGCCAGAAATGGCCCTGTTAATTTGCCGTCACGTTCCTGGTATTCAAAACCTTGAAACTATTCTTACAGACTTGGTCTGTCTTCTTAAGCTCTCCTTGAGGTTGTATCCCAAATTAGGTTTTCGAAATCCAAATATGGTCTAATTTGGTTTCCCTAGTCCTGGTACCGGTCATTGTGCTACCTTCAATCCAATGAAAGAATTCATTTAAAGAATTTGGTCGCCAAAATTTCTGGTCTTGTCAAAGTGATTTAAAAGCAGCTGTTGTCAATTGCTATTGATGCATCCCGCAAGTGTTTCAGCTTCTACTCGCATGATGTTTATTATAAAGAGGAACTAGGCAACGGTTTAGATGAATTTGGTCATGCAATATTTATTGGTGAATAATTCATGGTCAACCTACTAGGCCAATGATGGTTACCTGCTAATAGCTGCAAAGATGAACATTTGTGGAGCTATGACCACCCCTACCTATGTAAAAATGGCTTAATGATTGCTTGAATATGCCCACACGCCGAAAACTTTAGATGCTTTGAGGTGAACACTCGTAAAATTGTTGGAATATCGGGCGAATTATGAAAAAAAAAAAAAAAAAAAATCATAGGAAATTGTGTCCAGCGCTTCCAATCATGCAAGCTGTTCCGTGGAGGGTATTTTAACGATGTCATACTTCATAACTTAGTGCTAAAAACCTTGAAATTGTAAAGAAATTTTCGGCACAGAATTGCTTACTAACTCAAGTATCATGTGCAAAAGGCTTCGCCTTGGTGTGATAGTTCGTTTGTCTAGATCGCATCACTTCGCAATGATGAAACCGTTCTCTGCTTCAACTAACTCACATAGTTGATTTTCGCAGTTTTTACAGTTTGCATAATTTTTTTTTTATAATTCCAGGGCGCGGGCGGGTAGTGTAGTAGTTTTGAAACTCAGGTGTTAGGTTTCGATATTTTTTCCAGAGGTGGTTGTCAAACTGGAGCCAGTGCATCCTCAACAAGTGGGTCTTAAGTACGTGCTAGTTGTTAGTTCGTTACATGTCGCCCAACATCAGTGTTATGCCTTAATGTCAGAGTTGACGCCGACGGGACTTACATATAACTCATACAAATTCCATGAGAAGACTTTTTCAGAGAATTACCTCGCACGGGATTCGAACCCGCTACCCACTGCTTTAGGAGTCCATGCATATACCACTTCACCTGGCCACCATATCCAGACTGTTGTTATTGCCTTTCCCATTCAAACCGTCAACGAGGAAATAGCAACCTTTTAGTGGGTTTGGACCGATTTGCTTGCTACTTACGACTCACGGTTTTCTTAGAAGGGCATTTATTATTTGGCTTCCAAATTGCATATTGTAGGAATCAAGACCCGCAACAACCGTCAATAACAACTGACCAATAAGATTTCTAGAAAATTATGAAGTTATAAGTGGATATTCATTAAGTGCGTCGTTGCCTTAATCATCTCCAGTTTGACGCACCAAGTTAACTAGCGATCGCGTCACCTAAGGCAAAATCCTCTTTTATAGCGTTGTCCAGAAAAATTGGATTCGATAGATTCGAAGACATTCATTCGGTCAAAATGTCTTAACCATCCGAAAGCTCATATACAAAGTCCATTCCAAAGTAAACCAAACTTTAAAAATAGGTTTTTTCTAGTGAGGTCATCTATGGATATATTCATGCGTCGGAAAGATAAATCCTTCACTGGTGTATTGTCAAAATTTCAAGACATTTAGACGAATAGAAGCGAAATTATTCCGTCTGAAGTGACAGTACATTGGTGTCATCGATACAAAAATGACTGAGAATCAAAAATTCATCAGAATTCAACATACGAAGGACTTCATCAAGGGGGCTAGGCAGAAACTTTCTTTACAACATTATGACTGATGATGTGGTGTTTTCAATTGATCTAGAATCCAAGTGCCGAGTGTAAGGTGCCATACGAGCTAAAATACAAAAAATCTCCCTTGTACAAGTCAAAAGTGAAGGCAATATTGATTTGCTTTTACGATTCCAATGGCTTTGTCCACAAAGAGTTCGTTCCACAGAACCAAACAGTTAATGTTTGGTGCATCGTATTCGTCGTATTCGGCAGAAGAAAGTTGTCATTTTTTGCACAATACTGCGCCATCTCATCCTTCGACACTTATTGAGCTAAAAAAGGCGTTTTAACTGTCAACCAGTGCGCGTATTCGCCTGATTTGGCACCGTGCTACTTTTATTTTTTTTTTTCGGTAAAATTTAATTACGCATATATGGAAAGCGTTTTGCGGACTGGACGTAGAAGCCATCCAAAAGGCTTATCCCAGCATTCTGAAAGACATCCTGGCCGACGATCTAAAACACTCATTTGCACGTTTATGCAGTAGGTATCGAAAATCACTCGAAAACTTTTCCGGCCGATACAGTAGAACAGAGGTAATCGGGTTTTACACAATACTTAATTGTTTGTGGGAGGGACGCTCAGTTTCTCAGTTGCAATTTTAGTCCAAAGGAACCGCGTCATTATATGAATTTACAGTCGCGCTCAGTCTTGTGTCACCTCAATGTTATAGTTTGTCATTGTGGCTTGGTGTGGTTGATGTTGGGTAGACTTTTCTTTCGGCAGCTTTTACTTTCTCTGACCTGTCCCCATAATGTCAATGTCGACAGTGTACGTAACTAACAGTTGTACAGACTTTTGAAATAGTTTGCCTTTGGTACTGGTACATGAGTTTCGCTTCTTTTTTTTCAAATTTTAACATCAAATACTTCGGCGTGTTATTACCGAGTTATTATAGAGCGGCGAGCTACATAATTTGTCCCTTACACAGAGGGATCAAAAGTTAACATGACTCTATATAAAATCAAGCAAAAGGTGGTGGTATTTAATTGAAGTTTATTTTTAAGTCTAAAGGTTCTGAATATCTTGTTAACTGTGGATTAACCAGGTGTGAAACCATACTGATAAGCAGCTATCACATGGTTGATATAGAATTTCAGATGCTAAAATAGCTAAGGAGCCTGATTCCTGATTCCTCTGTATAGTTTAGGAGGTCTACCTTATTGTGAGAATCGGACGAGCGATTTAAAGATTAAAAGGTTCCATTTGCCAAGCTTACTTTACTCCGACCAAATCGAGGAGGAAATCCAATCGAATACAAAGTATTCGTCTTCAGTCACTTCTTTTTCTTTTTTCATCGAAAAAGCTGAAATTTTTATTTTGCTTTTTGCTCCTAAGCCGCAAGAGCCGCTCTCGTCTTTCCACTCAGCCCCGCTTCAAAGGAGTGTTGTTTTGCAACACATTTTTGTTTGTATTCTTCATCAAATCAGTGGTTTCCAGTGGGTGTTCGGTTGAAACCCTGCGGCATTTTGTTGTTGCGGCATTTCTGACAGCTTCTTGGATATCTGTATCGTATACCAATGATCTTGGGTACATAATGCAGTCATGCACGATTGACAAAGTTTCCAGCAGTTTGTTTTGATTGCAGTTGTTCTTGAATATATGTGCTTAAGTACATTCGCAGATGTCGTCTCGTTTAGGCTTTGCTCTCTGATTGTGCTGCTAAATATGTCCTCTCCTCAGTTGGGGTTAAAATCGCCTAACATCATACTTAGAACATTGATCGGGAGTTTTGATTAGCATCTCGTTGAAGCATTTTTTTGGTATCATCGTCGATTCCTTCTGTGAGGTTAACGTATCAAGCTAATGTTGGCGGACTTTGTCTTAATGCGAGTTATTAAAGTGTTTTTGTTCATTTGCCGGGAGCTTAAGACTTTTTGCCTTAGTCGCCCATTTACCTTTTGAGATTCAGTCATTTCTGACAAGAAATTATTGCTATTGTTGCTTTTTCCTCCTACTCCACGAGGAGATAAAAACAAGTGGACGGTGTGCGTACTATTTCAATACTTGCAAACCCATTTGCACAGGCTTTTGAAGAAGTAAGGCGTTAAAAATCTCAGTGAGCTTGCTTCCGATCCTTACGATTGTACAGCCAGAAGGGTTCAAAAGAGATGCCAAAGCTTAATATGGCTCCCTATAACTCATCTCTAGAGATTCTGTCATACGTACCCCTGAAATCGATAAAAAAAATTCTTGTAAACACTATTCAAGAGTTGGCGAAGATTAGATAGTTTACTTTTTTGTGCGCGATTTTTATAGTATATCAACAGTCAAAAATATGTTTCATATTGTTTTACATATTTTTCCGGGTCAGCCCAGTAAATATCTAGCTCTTGTAGCAAAGTTTGGACAGTTTTAAATATTTCGTTTGCTAAAGAGAATATGCTTTCTTGCAATTCTGGCCATATCTTGGACAAAAAGTACGCTATTACATTATGAATTGTCAACTGAACTAATCTATTTTAATATATCAGAAATGCAGTACTGGAGAGGTTCATATTGCAAACCAAAACGCATTTAATTCCCATGATTCATGTTTGCAATTACACTTTTCATCTGGTAAGGGCGTAGTGTAATTTTTATCCTTCTTCCGAATCATTATCTTATAAAGAACTATATATCCTTGTAAAAGATAACGCACAATGAGCATTTCTACTTATATAACACATAGCTCACCTACCACAAAATTAAGTAACAACGCTCGCCGATTTTCTTACAATCGGGAAATCCCTCTGCATCGAAGAGTATACAACGGTGGTCTTTCTTTTGAAAGCCCATGCGCCGCACTACAGGCCAACTATTAAGAATCAGAATAGACAAGGTTATCTCTGGATGAAGCTCTGCCAAGCGATAGCCATATCGAGGCGACACACCACAAGAAGGAGCATCATCACTATTTGATCCGGGTACATAGATTAATATTTGTGTAAGGTTCTTTTCCGTTTGGGGTGTGTGTTAAATATATACAGACACTTTGTTGACTACTCGGACATACTATACACAAGGCTCATTCGTTGTTGTTGTAGTCCTATTGTTGGATTAACAGGCAAAAGACATAAAAACCTAATTTTAAAGGTTACGCCACACTGACTCATGTTGAAAAAAAAAAGCTTAAAAAAAAGACCAAAGAAAGCAATTGAGATTGGTAGGGAATCTTTGCTTCAAAGGGGTCAATGTCATTACATGAGAGATGCAGTATTAAAGAGAAAGTCGAACATTAGCATGCTAACATATACACGCACCTCATGTGCGATTAGAACTTCATTTCTTTTCTTTTTTTTTTCAAACTTTAAATTTCAAATGTGACTTCATATAGAGATAAAGTTTGCTCGAATTGCTTAAACCTACATACAATTCCGTACGTTGTTTAAGATTGTCCATCACAATATTGAATTGATCGGTAATCAATCAATTAACGGTTAATTGAGGCAGATCCAAAAATGTCCTTGGCACGACGACGGTCAGATCAATCATATAGAGAAAACGTCTGCTGTGCAACTTTGAATGCCACCACATGATTGAAACTCAATCCACTACAAAAGTCAATTATTGTTGGTCAAAGGCCTGATAAAACACCACACGGTTGGCAGTTATGTGGTTCAAGATCTGAAGCTTTCTTTATAACCAAAACGGCAATTTAAATTCATAAATACGACGAAAATTTGCTGAAGTTAATTGTATCAGTGTTACTTAAAGTGAGACCGTTGATCTTAGAATACGAGTACAATTACTAGCTACCACAAATAAAGGGTTCAAACTCAAGGCACTAGTTATAAAAACCTTGACTGCGTTGCGTCTGGCTTAACGAATTAACATCGACCACAAACTTTATTGTGGGTTTACATTCCAATCCATTTACATGGATTTGCCTTTATAATGTCTCCTGCTGCAGCATATTGGTGGACCCGGTCGTCTGTTGATGGATGAGCAAAATTTACAAAATTTTGGCTTGAGTCATACTGTCATACTGGAAAAACCCTCCTCAACCAACACAGGCGATCAACTTAACACAGGGAGCATTTCATATTCATGACGATTCTTAAAAAAAGACAAAACTTGTTCTTGTTGGTATAAAATGGAGCTGACCTTGTAATTCTTGGGCCGAAAAATTAAGTTCAATTTACATATAAAGCAATGATAATGAACTTTATTTGCTTACTTAACTTACGTCAATGCCTGAAACATGGCAGCCTTTCACTCTGATTAATACCGGACATGTTGTTTCTAGTTGACCGTTCTGACGTCCGCGATAGCTTGGTCCTTAAAACGGAACGGAATAACTCACGCCAGCGTCACGTAGCACATTTAAATTAATTTTACATGTACGAGGGCTGTTTGATGAGTGCCGCGTTTGCACACACCGGAGAACAAACGCAATCGTGATACCACTTCAAAGACGTGCCCGGCCCTCTTTAATCGAAATCCGGAGGAGTTTCTACGTCATTTCGTGACCGTCGATGAGACATGGATTCATTGATGCACACCAAAGGTCAAATAACAATCGAAACAATGGATATTACCCGGTGAACTTGCTTCAAAGAAGGCGAAGATTGTTCCTTCGGCCGGAAAGGTGATTTCCACCGTTTTTTTGGACGCGCGAGGTGTGATGCACGATGACTATTTGGAGAAGGGAAAAACAATCACAGGAGCATACTACGTCAATATATTGGGCCGATTCAACGCCGATTTTAAGAAAAAAACAACCACATTTGGTTATGAAAACGCACCAGTTCACACCTCCACAGTCGTCACAGCCAAATTGGTCGAACTGCTCTACGTATTCTCCGGATTCGGCTCCCTGCGACTTCTTTTTGTTCCCAAACCTTAAAAGATCGCTCGCCGAAGGAGTTAAAAAAGTTGCAGCACCGCTGCGAAAAGTATATCATGTTGATAGGGGATTATATTTAAAAATAGATTGTCAAAACCTTAAAAAGTTGCGTTGACATTTCTAATCCGGGTATTCATCAAACAGCCCTCGTAGAGCCCAAACCCGATGATTGTCCGAAGAGGTTGTTAGTCTCGAAATGAAATTCGTTGTTCTTCTCCACGATTAGCCTTAGTGTTAGAATTTGGTCAATTGTCGATGTGCCATGCCCGAAGCCGCACTGGTACATAGCGATTAGTGTGTTGAAGATACGTTGGATAGGATCTTGTATGTGACATTACAAGACAGAATCGCCTTTCTTGAAGATGGGTCATATAGAGCTGATAGCCAAGTCTTCGGGCATGCTTTCATCCATCCACATCAATGAAGATACTAAGAAGGGAGATGGTTTCTTCATTAAATAGAAACGGGTTCTCGCTTTGGTATATCGCTCTGATGTCCATTAGATAGTTGATGGAAATTCTGTTTACAGTTGGGGACTAAATTTCCTTTACTGTTTCAAGAAGACAGCCCTGAATTCAACTGCCAACTGCTTGGCTTTCCTGAAAAAACATACGAAACAAGAGGTTGCCGACCCTTTTTTCTTCTTCTTGCTCGATAATTTTCGTTTGCTGCCTTTATTTTGCGCTGCATCGCTTGTAGATGTGCATTTTTTGTTAGCTTTCTTCGTCATTCGCAATTATAACCATCCCAAGGGCTCTTTTTTGGTGGTGACTGATAGCCTCCTATAAGACCGGTGGTCTTGGGTACCTCTTAAATTCTGTAGTAAAGTACTGATACATGGACGTTCAACATTGAATTTATTTTTCTGAACGTTGTCAGAGTACAGCTTTTTCCCTCTGAATATTTACATACTCAGAATGCTAACTGCGTGTATCGCACGTGGTCAATTTAGATGGCGACCACCCTGATTTTATCTCCCTTCTTCAATCTTAAAACATGTTTACCAGAAAAAATTTAAACTCACACAGTCCTAAATTCATTGATGCCACTTGGAGCATGACGGTTTAAACGCGCAACCAAATGACGCAACATTGCCACACAGAAATAAAATGAATGAAAATGAAACCTGACTTCAGATCATGTGACATTGCTCAAAGTGATTGAAAGCATTTGATCCAATGACGCATGAAATCCTAAGGGTAAACCATCGCTTCCGTTTAAGAAAAACAATAACAATTAATTTGTGGATTCGAATTTGTTTGTCATATCGACATTGAGTCATTTCATGGTGCGACTCACCCCTGTTCTCAAACTTTATATCATAACATGCTCGTATATCATTTGAGTTGGAAATGTTAACCTTCTTAAGTAATTTTGCAATAACAAATCGTTTAACTGCAACATGGGTACTCAAAACCTTCTGGGTTTTGCCAAATAACAAATATCAGCTTCTATACAAGAAAATGAGTAAGGACATTGGGAGGTTTTAAAGTGGAATAAAATTCAAATGTTTTACAGTAAAAGAGGCTTTGAACACGGCCCAAAGAA
Organism: Volucella inanis; assembly: GCA_907269105.1. NCBI lineage: Eukaryota > Metazoa > Arthropoda > Insecta > Diptera > Syrphidae > Volucella > Volucella inanis. The sequence goes on from OU026157.1 coordinate 129,881,713, forward strand.
ATAGAGTGGTAGATGGCTTAACTACTACATATGGTTTGTGTCAATGATAACAAATATGGTGTTTTGCAGGGTTAACTTCTGTCAACAAAATCCAATATGACATAGGTTGTGATTCTACAAACAACTTACTTTTTGTCTGTCGTCTTGAAAATGTCGAAATTTTTGACAGATGAGGACAATTTGCAATTTGACAAAAAAAAAAAAATCGCTACTGTTAATGGAAGTTTATGTTGAACATGCTCCAACTCAAAGAACTTTTGAGCGTAGGTTTTGGCATCGACAACAAAGACCGTAAAAGATCAGATAAAAAATTCGCAGAATTGCGAGTTAATCGTACAACTGTTCCCAAACGTTTAAAAGCCCTGGGAATGATTAAAAAAAAAAAAAGGAAGAAGGGTTTCATATCAATTGAAAGAAAGGGACATTGAAAGGCGAAACACCATTTCAGAAATTTTCCTTGATCAGTACATTGGTTGATCGGTTTTTTGTACTGAATTGTTACTGGCGATAAAAAGTGAATCTATTTCGACAATCCCAAACGCAAAAAATAATGAGTAGACTCAGGTCAACCCTAAAAAATCACAATCACTTATAAAAGTAGTTTATGCTGTATATTTGGTGGGCAGTCTACCATCCTAATTTTTTTGCATAAATTCCCAGAATGTGAACCACGAAGCTATCCCGACTGATTATTTTTTTTTTTTTTTTTTTTTTGAACCCTTCTAACAGGTTATTTAATACATGGGCTGAAAAGTCAGTGCCGTTTCTAAGAGAATTAAATCCATACCATTTTCAGTTAGTACCAACCTTCAAAAGATACGAGTATAAATTTGACAGCTGTCGGACTATTAGTTCTCTAGATATAGCGTTGTGAGTGAAGCAATTTTTGTTATTGTGAAAAAAATGGATTCAAAGCAATTTCGTGTGCTAATTTATCATTGCTTTTTGATGGGAAAAATGCAGCAAAGAAATGGCTTGATAAGTGTTACCCGGACTTTGCACCAGCCTAACGAACCATTCGCAATTGGATTGAAAAATTTAAAAGTGGTCAAAAGATTCTGTTTCAGATGAAAACATCAAAATAGTCCACAAAATGATTACGAATGACCGTAAAGTGAAGTTGATCGAGATAGCTGAGGCTCTGAAGATATCAAAAGAGCGCGTTGGATATATCATACACGAATATTTGGACATGCGAAAGCTCTGTTCAAAGTGGGTGCCGCGTTTGCTCACAGTCGACCAAAGCTATTCAACCGCAATAAAGCCAAATTTATGCGTCGGTATGTGACAATAGATGAAACTTGGCTTCATCACTTCACATCAGAGTTAAGTCGGCAGTCAGCTGAGTGGCGAGCAGGCGACGAACCTCGTCCAAAACGACCAAAAACTCAACAGTCGACTGGCAAGGTTATGGCATCCGTATTTTGAGATACACATGGAATAATTTTCATCGACTATCTCCAAAAGGGGCAGACTATCAACAGCAACTACAGATGAAATCGCAGAAAAACGGCCGCATTTGAAGAAAACGAAAGTGCTGTTTCATCAAGACAATGCACCGTGTCACAAGTCGATGAAAACGATGGCAAAATTGAATGAATTCGAATACAAATTGCTTCCCCACCCACCGTTTTCTCCAGATTTGACCTCAAAAGAGGCCTTTTTTGAGGCTAAACCGAAATCGTACTACAAAACTGGTATTGAAAAATTGAAAAATCGTTTCAATCAGTGTATCGCCCTCGAAGGCAACTATATTGATAAATAAAGTTGAATTTTGCAAAAATTTGGTGTTTTACTATAAAACGGCACTGACATTTCAGCCCATGTGTTATAATTTGCACTGCAAAATGGTTTACACATTGAATCTTAGTTATGTGTTCTGTGATATCCTTGGGGAACAGCAACTACAAGATAGTGTACTAGTATTTCAGTAAATAAAACCAATCAATATTGTAAATTTCATCTTTCTTAAGGCAAGTCCTGGCCAATCCACTCTGTCCTATGATATGTTCGATTGAAAAAACTGCTGGTCACTTTGACGACTTCAAAATTAGATTTAAAAGCACTCTTTAAAGCTTGACCGCTCTTTTATTGCGGACCTAATGCAGAATGTTCGGATCTGAATTGGTTAAAATAGAGGAATCTAAATCCTTTCGTATTAAAGTTAACTGACTTTTTTAATTGATAAATCGTTCCATGTACAAACCACATAACCATTTTGTCTCTAGCTTTACGAACAAAATATGATGAACTCCTCCAAGATTTTTGGATGCTTTATTAAGAAACTTCGATGCAGATCGTGCGCTTGATATTTCGTACCAAGGTGAAGGCATATAACTTCTCTTTAATCAGTAAACGTCTTATTTTCCAACATAATTTCTTTTTATCTCAATTCACTTCATCTAACATTTCTCTAATTTGTTGATATCATCCATAAAATACGATCTCTGGAGGCCCTCAAAGTAGGCGTTTGTTTCATCGATGACCTCTTCATTCGAACCAAATCTCATACCCCCGAGCCACTTCTTCATGTTTGGAAACAACAAATATTTCCAGGAATCTAAATTTTGAGGATAGTGAATGGAAAAGAAATTCATAATCGAATTCATGGAATTTTTCGACTGCCGACTTGTGCGCCGGTGCGTTACCCTGATGGAGAAGAACTTTTTTCCTCGCATAATGCGGTCGCTTTTGCTTCAAATCAGCGTCAAATCGATGCAACAGCTCTGCATAATAAGCGCCGGTAATCTTTTTACCATTTTCAAGTTAATAGATGTGAATGACACCGCTCGCATCCCATGTCACCATGAAGTTGTTGGCCGCACGTTAGCCGTCTTCGGCTTCGATTTATCTGGAGAAGTCCACAGTCTCGACTGTTCCTCGGTCTCTGTTTTGTTTTGATAAATTCATTTTTGGTGAATAATTACGATACTTCGCAAAAACTCGTTCGGATTGTGATTGAACATCGCCAAACGCTCCTTTGAGGCAGCAGCACCCATTTAGCGGATAGCTTTTTTATATTCAAATATTTTTGCAAAACTGAAATCACTGATCCACGTGATAAGCGAGAATAAGCTTTTGTTTGTTTTATGGTTGTCACAATAAAACTATTTGAAAGATCTGTTTGAAAATTTGGATAAGGCCTTTTGAAAATGAGGTGGCAACCCCATCTGTTTTAATTTTCAGAAACTAATTGACCAACCCTCGTATTCGTACCAAACATCAGTCTGACTTCAACTTTGTTGAAAAGTTTAGTGTTGAGTTGCAGGTACACAAACTTACTTACTAAAGAGTAAGAGTAATCCGCATTTCCTTAGAAAATTTAACAAGATTTTCGTTAAGATGATGATGATCGTTTTTCAAGAACATTGCTTATGCGTCGTACATTTGAGAATTTATTTGCTCTAAATTTCAGCTTAATCCTGTAGAAAAAATTAAATGTGCTTATACGCTTATACGCAACCCATTCTGTACTATAGCTTTCGTTCCTTACACCTCCCAAATAGCTCGTAATGGATTTGCTTTATGTTCTTGATTGCTTAGTGTTTTTTTTTTTTTTTTTTTGCTTAATGGGTTTGTGAATAAGACCCACGAAAGTCTGGTGTGGTTTTCAAGCTGATGGCTTTTTTTTTTTTTTTTTTTTTTTTTTTTTTTTTTTTTTTTTTAAATTCAGCCTCAACTCGCGTTGATGGACATTGCCAATATAACCGGACAATAATCATCAATTATTTCTACGAAAAAATGTGGACGACAATAATCCGGGCAGCTCGTCCGACAGAATGGGGCTACGTGACATACTGCTCATGAAACCATTGACGACGAAAACATTATATCATGAAATTACAAATTGAATTGGACGTTTAGACCGTGCGAATTTCTTGTGAAGCTATGTAAAATATTTTATAAATACTTTTTTAGGTTTTGACAATTTATTTTTCAATATAATCCCCTTTCAACTCGATCCATTTTTCAGAGCAGTGCTGCAACTTTTTAACCCCTTTGTTGGCCTTCAAAATACTCCTCCGCGGCGGCGATGATTTCTCGTTCGATCCGTACTTCTTTCCGACGAGCGATTTTTTAAGGTTTGGGAACAAAAAGAAGTTGCAGGTAGACAAATGCGGAAAATAGGTGGAGAGGGGAAAAATTCGTAGTTCGACCAATTTGGTTGTGGCAACGCGGAGGTGTGAACCGGTGCGTTATCGTGTTCATTAAGTGTTGTCGTTTTTTCTTCAAATCGGCGTTGAAGCGGCACAATAAATCGACTTAGTATGCTCCTTTGGCTGTTTTTCCCTTCTGCAAATAGTCAACGTGGACCACACCTCGTGCAGGATATGGATAACGCGTTCAGTTGAGATGCCTGCTATCGCAGCCAACTCGCTAATTTTCACTCAGCGTTCCATTAATACGAGATTATGGACTTTGTCCACGGTTTGCTCTGTGGTAATCTTGTGTGGGCCACCAGGGCGCGGTTCATTAAAAACCGACTTGCGGCCACAGCGGAACTCTGCGAACTACTGGGAAACGGTTGTACGGGAAGGTGAATGGGTGCCATACATATAATCGAGAACAAGCTTGATTTCCTCGCAGGTTTTGCCACTCAAGAACAAGAATTGGATCACGGAGCGATCCATGATCGCAAAAAACACAACACGATGCTTTGAAATAAGTGTCAAAACAAAACAAAGCGTCGTATTGTCACTCTATTTTGACAGGCGGGCTAAAAGAGGTTATTATTCTTAAATGCGTCATTAATTTTTTTCATTGCTAATGTCCCATTTTAAATTCGTAAAGAAAGAGGGTTCGAATTTGAACTGCTAACAGGATGGTACATAGATGCCCGAAAAAAAAAACGGTACTTTTAACGAACCCTAAAATTCTCATACGTCAAGCACGCGTACCACTTTATTTTATAAAAAAAAATAAAAATAAAAAATGAACAGATGAACTTCTTATTTCCGACTGAGCAATAACCGGACATTTTATGTGGTACAACCCAATATTTAGGTTTTGCAAGCTAATATGTACAGCTTTATTGGCCTTATTTTTCCGTAGTCTAGTCATAAATACTGCTAACACGACTAAACGCATTCATTGTTGCATATTGTCTCGTTAAAATGTGTTGGCTTCATATGATTGTAGTCGGCCTACTCAAGTGCAACATGCAAAAAGGTGCGATGTAATACAAAAGATACAGTGGGCACAAAAATGTTATCAAAACTCAATAACTTTGACGAGAAAATCTTCATCTGTTGAATAAACAGATCATATCATTGCTCATTAAAAAAACTAATTTTGAGGATCGATCGTGTTTATCATTTCGCATCAGTAATAGAAATTGTGGTGTATAAACGTCGAAGAAAATTTAAATTGTGAAACGCTTAACCCAATGAGATTTTCCAATAAGCCGTGGATATCACAACAATACCCGGCTCCAACTCATTAAGAGAAAACCACTCTAAGGTGAGTCCATTCCAGAACTAAGTCCTGAGCAATTTCTGCATGCATGTGTTGGGTGTCTCAGGTCATGCTGCAATGCAAATACTGGTCATTTCGCATAAATAGGATGAAAATTAAAAACTCGTTTGGCATCAAGGTTTGCTTACACAAGGTTTACAATTTTGCGTCGAAAACGAACCACGCGAGAAAACGGAAATGATAATGGACGACGATGTCTTAAGAGCAGTGGCAGATGCACACATGGACATCCCTGATGACAATAAAATCCCTAACAGAAAGCATTCCATTGTGTTGTTTCGCATTTGGATAAAATAGTTCTCATCGAATCCATTGTACAAATCCAATGCTATACTTTTTCACTGTGATTATCTGTCAAAAAATCTACGAAGTATTGCCAACGGAGAAGAAAGAAAGTTAGAAGGTGGTATACCACCAACAAATTGCTAATCTCAATACCAGGTAAGTTTTGTGGTATACTTGCTTTTAATGTGATATTGTAGTGACAGATATGTGATATGGAACATAGTATTGCTATACCACGTTATCAATACCAGCTGTCTGTCTCCCAATTTAGTCGACATCCCGGTCTTCACTCAGAAATGATTATGATCACAGTCACACAGTGGATATCAAAAGAATCAATTCACTTTTCATTGAACGTACTGTCAGGAAATTGACATACAAAATTGGCAGGAGAACAGCCTTTGTGGGTTAATAGGTTTGGTGCAATCCTATTCCATGGATTCTACTAATATTTCCATAACAGAGGTTTACCTTTTCGCAATCTGGAGTGAGTCTATGAAAACCAGCCACTGGTTGCGTAAAAAATTTAGGAATATTTGTCCTTAATGAAAGAGAGTCATAGATTCAAACATTGTATATACAATTTTACTCAGAAATCGATCATTTCGTGTGGTACAATTCAGTTTTGAAGATGGAATGACATGTAATCGTAACAAATAACCCAGCTGGACAATCAAAGTCTACGTTTGGAGCATACTTATGAACAACTAATCAACTTTTTTGTAAATAAATTTACGTGAGAAACATTCAGAACAGCGTCCGTGCAAAAATCGATAAATTGCCAAAGTATTCACATTCACCATACCAATCAGTGACCTCTGATGCAAATAAGATCAGTCAACCCGATTAAGTAATCAAAATTCAAATACTAAATCAATAAATCCACGAGGTTTTATGCAAACTTGTCGTCGTTGTCGTTTTGTGTGAGAAAATGTGAGTAAGATTAAAAAAAAAAAAACCAACTGCATTACGAGTTATTACCTAACAATTCAATTTCGATACCTAAGACCGACCTATCTAAGTGTATAGTTAGTTAAGCCAGTCTGAACAGTCAACAAGTGAGTCAAGCAAATTAATATAATTATTATTAAACCACAAGACTCACCGACGACATATTTTTTTTATTTTTTCAAATCCAAAAAAAAAAAGAAGCCAAAAACTGGTTTCATTGAGAAAAATCACAACGAAGACATACTTTCATATGAATTCTTGGCCTCGTAAGCAACAAGCACTAGTAGCAGCACCATCATCAGCACATTATTGCGTGAAGGATAGTGTATAGCTATAGCCCATATTGGCTACTAAGTCACTTGTCGAACAAGATCATTTTTGCTACGAAAATATTTTTATCTTTCACTTGTAGCTGCAGCTATTTATATTTATTGTTACAATACAATTAAAAATAAATATCGCGAGATACTGGTATTCATGGAAGTCGACTGACGAACAGACTGAATGGAGAGAATGTGTGCATTTCAACGTGTGCCAGCAGTGGCAATACAACAAGAGTACTGGTACCAGTTGCAGTGGCAGTTTCTGACCCAATTATCTCATTCATGGATTTCCATTTGGGTAAATGAACTTTTTTCCATGTTGTTCCCGTCAGATGTCTTTCCCTTGTACATAGCATATTCTAAATTACAATGTTCTCTCTTTCTTTTGTTCAATTTTAATCAAACTTTGTCAATATTTAATTATGATTTCAGTTTAATTGAATGATTCCTACTTGGTTGGTTAGATACAGTATGGAGAGAGATACAATTAAGAATTGCTAGGCCCGGCTGGACGGTTATCATAGAATTGATGAAATCTTGGATTTATTGTTTGTTGAAGTGAAAATAGTTTATTACGTTTCACCTTAGTTTTAGCTGGGTGTGATAACCATTGTTAAAATGTTGTAAATAACTCAATGTATTAACGCCTGGTAATAGAGAGAAAAGGCGAGGCACATGACTCCAGTGACTTGGAATTTATTAGCCGTAGATAATATGTATATTTTGAAAGTTTGTTTCGTGTTATTTAGTTGGCAAAATAATCTTAGTCATTGGTGTGGTTTTGATGGGGTATTTACATGCGAGGCTACACGAGTATTGCTAAGTTGCGACTGTGAAGGTTTTCGGACAACCGACCACCCTATCATTCGAATCAATGGGATAGTTCGAATATGATAAGAATGAATGACTCATAAAGTTTTTTGATAGGGACATTACGCATGTTGATTTGCTAGTGGGGAAGATGATTACGAGAAAAACAAACTGATAGCATACACAAAATAGAAACTATTTTGTTTGCCTACATGATAGAGGAGATAGCAGTTTTTATATAAAGTGCTTTTCATTTTTATGTTTCTTTTTTGGGACATCCGCTAGCTTTAACTTGAAACAAACAAATAATGGGCACCCTCACGTTTGTGCCACAGTTACTCATTTATTACAAGTCCTCCATGAGTCTTGAAACTATTCAAATGCCTTTTCGGCCCAAAAAATATTGTCAATTGCGTAAATGCTCCGCTAGCATTTCTTGTTTTATCAATTGTTGAAATATGCAACTCTTATAACATAGTAAGACCTATGGTATTGTTTCATATTTCTCTCACGCATGTACTTCGATGCTTGTGGGGTTAACTAAATTTGTGAACTGTAGAACCACTCTACAGCTATCATTCCGTCGGCCCTTTCTTCAAACCTCAACTTGAACTTGTGCATATTGAAATTCCTGCTCAGTTGTGAATACGCAACGTGAATTTCGTCGTGAAGTCGGTCGTCATCATGGATTCAGTGTGCAGGCAATTCGTAACACCGTGGAAAAGTTTAAGCGTGAGTACACTCTTTTTGACCTTAAGCCACCAATCAGGCAGAGACTGGTACGAAATGAAGAAAACATAGCCGACTTTATGTGTTCAGAGCTCGACAACATCGATATATACGAGCTGTGGTTCCAACAACAAGACGCAAAGCTCGAAGTTGTGAAAGAGAAATTTGCGACTTGAGTCATCTCACAGCGAGCGTTCGTCAATTGGCCGCTGCGATCATGCGATTTGACACCACTCAATTATTTTCCCTGGTGCTACGTCAAGTCCTTAGTCTAACTTTGGACGGAATAACGTCACACATATTGGACCGAATTATCAAAAATTGGTCAGAGCTCGACAACATCGATATATACGAGCTGTGGTTCCAACAACAAGACGCAAAGCTCGAAGTTGTGAAGGAGAAATTTGGCGACTTGAGTCATCTCACGGCGAGAGTTCATCAATTGGCCGCTGGGATCATGCGATTTGACAACACTCGATTTTTTTCCCTGGTGCTACGTCAAGTCCTAAGTCTAACTTTGTACGGAATAACGCCACACATATTGGACCCAATGATCAAAAATTGGACCGACCGCTTGAAGCACTGCCAGCGAAGCCGAAATGGCCATATGGATGATGTACTATTTCACACATAATGGCATGAACGTAGCTTCAAAATAAAGCCAAAATCAATTTTATATTTCACACTGTTGTTGTTTTATTTAAATCTTTTCTCCTATAGTTCTTATCTGGTCACCCTTTACATCAATTTTTTATTAAACCCTTGCCTTAAAGAACATCAATGCTGATTTCATTTTTTTAAGAATTATGTTATCCAAATGTTGTCCCTCGCGCCGTATGTACTCCGGGAATTTGTGGACCATATTCCGCGCGACGCGCTTTATATTCTCTTTTTGTTTAGAAATGTTTGCTGAATTTGATAAATAAACTTTACCCTTCAGGTACCCTAAAGAAAGATCTTGATTACCAGAAGATGTCTCCAAAGCGACATTAATTTGTTTTGGGAAAAAATCGTGCAGTGTCGCTAGCAGTGTGACGCCACATTGCTGACACCTGAAAGGTATTCTCTTAGTCTTGCAAGAAAATATACATTTACCATATGCTCAAGAATTTTCAAGAAATTTAGGTTTAATTATGCCATGATAACGCCTATCAAACGGTTACCTGCTTTGGGGTTGTTGAGTAGCTGTTGATGTTTCAAGCGTTGTTTCTGTCCTTTAGCTGACCTATAACGGAAATTTTGTTTGTTCACATATCCATTTCAATGAAAATAGACTTCATCACTCCAAAAGATTGTTTTTGTTGTATGTAATCAGTGTAACATTGTATTGCGGAAACTTTTACGCAAGTTGTAATGAGATTAAGCCGTTGCTCCGAGTGAATTTGAAGTCCCTGACGCGGATTATTGCCAAACTCTTCACGAAGAATCCGATGTCGTCATCAGTTCTCCAGCCGCGGATTGATTTATTCTGAACCCCTGAACCTTTGGTCTGGAACCTCCGCATCTACAATCGAATCAAATTTTCGTTTGGCGCGTCACGTTAACGTGAAAATGAAAGAAGTCGTTCCTGACTCGCTTTGTACGACTTTATAATGGATGAACTGGCAAAGCAATCTTGTGCACACTAAGCTCATTCATTCTCATGCTTTTTATTAGGAAAATATTCAAATGACATTTAGACCGAGCTCTTCAGTATATACTCTTGCTAGTCCTCGGAGGTTTGTTATGTACGATATTAAAGCAAGAACTAAACAAGATAAGTAAGCAGCAGCTGGAATAGATTTTTGCAGCTGAATATATCATACTCGTATGTCATCGACAGCAGGTGACTTGAAGGCATAAAAGAACACAACAACATGATTAATCATCTCATTTGCAATTCCAGCAATGGAAGCTTGTCATGAACCGGTCTTATCACATTTTCGACGTTGTGAGTTTCAAAGATGAGTCTGAATATATAATATATCGTATATTGAGCAATCAAATTTGTTTTATTTCACAAGAAACTTTGTAACATTTCTTGGAGAATTTGAGAATGTATGATTGAAACACAGTCTTCGGTCTCATGGTTTTGATCTAGAGTATGTGTTTCTTCTTCGTATACATTGTACTGAATACATATGTTGTGCAGTGCAAAACGCTAACATTGAAGCTGCCGAGCTTCGAGACAACACCGACACCAATTTCTTTCTTCTGGTAGGCGTTGAACATGACCTATCCATATCAGTATTTGAGCTTTGATATGTCGTGCTATGTTTTCGTCTTCTTTTAGAGTGTCGATTTTATTGTTTGTTCTTATGGTATATGAATCATCAGCATTTCTCTTTGCTCCATTCTAGATGGGGTGAAAAGTAACCTCCTTGGGAATGAAAAAAAAAAAATTTAAATGTTTTTTTTTTTTATTTTATTCAATATAGTCCCCTTTTAGTTTGATACATTTATTCCAGTGATTTTCCAACTTCTTGATCCCGTCCGAAAAGTAATATTCCGGAAGGTCTGCAAAATACTCCACCGTGGCATCGATGATTTCGTCGCGTGAGCTGAATTTTTTTATTGATGAGCCATCTTTTGAGGTTTGGGAAGAGATAATAGTCCGAGGGTGCCAAATCGGGCGAATACGGTGGATGCCACAGCAATTGAAGCCGTAAGTCATTGATTTTAGCCATGGTTACGATGCTCTTGTGCGCCGGTGCATTATCTTGCAAAAACAAAAATTTTTTCGCTTCATGTGAGGCCATTTTGCGATTTCGGCCTTCAATCGCTCCGTTAATGCACAGTAATACTCGCTGTTGATGGTTTTTCCTTTTTCGAGGTAGTGAACGAAGAGTATGCCATGAAAATCCCAGAAAACCGATGCCATAACCTTTCCGACCCATCGAGCCTTCCTCGGCCGCTTCAGAGCACTCGTGCCAGTCGACGCCAAAAGTCCGCCTAATTCCGCATCAGCAAGTCCAAACACTCTTTCGAAGTGCTCTCGCGTTCGTGTTTTTGGTCAGGAGTGAGTATGCGCGGCACCCAGCGGCAGGATAACTTTTTCATATGTCCAAAATATGGCGGGTGCGCTCAGTACTAATCTTTGTGGTATCTACTAGCTCGCGCACCTTCACTTTCCGGTCAGCCAACACCATTTTATGTAATTTTTTGACATTGTCCTCTGTAACCGTATCAGAGGGCCTGCCGCTGCGAACTTGATCGGTAGTGAAGTTGCGGCCATCACGAAACTCTCGAAACCAATATTTGAGGGTGTAAACTGACGGAGCATTAGCCCTATAATATTTATCCAAATTTTCTTTTGTTTCCTTCGCCGTTTTGTCTCTCAAAAAATAATGTCTTATGAGACAACAAAGTCTTTTTTGTCCATACTCAACATGATGCCAAACACGTCAACAGCAATCAGCTGTCAAAACAAAACTAAGCGTCGGATTTTCACTCAATTCTGACAGGCGGACTAAAAGAGGTTATACTAAATTACGGTACACATTTGGCTCAGTAGCGCCAGCTATCTTCCAATCAGGGTATCCATCAAACAGCCCTCGTACAGTAGCACTGGTTTTATACGAATAGTCGTGAGATCAATCACGTCAACCCATTTTATTTTCTCGGCCCTGCCTTATGACGTTTTCTTTCTTCCATCTAGTCCTCAGACACTGGCTATTCTGAGCTTGCCTCTTTTGCAGACCACTAAAATAGGTAAATTTGACTTTTGTTCAATAGAATATATATATATATATATATATTTCAAAATCTTCTTCAATAATTTTGTTCCTATAGCTTATCGCATTCGAAGTGTAATAATAAAGTACATCCTATCCTAGTTCTCTTTTTAAAATGCTCATAGCAACATCCTCACACGAAGTGCTTTTAGAATCGGGCATGTTGCCAAAAAGTGGAACACCTTATCTCTCACCTTAAGACTTCAAAGGTCACACAAGATAGGAAGCTTTGGATGATTAAATGGAACTAATCATTTCCGTTTTGTAACAGATCAGGAAGAAAGACCTGTAAGTTATAACTCAAATTACTGTAGTAGTTTCTATGCTGCGACTGCTGAGCTTCAGATGGTCTTTTGTCATAGAGATATCCCATATTTTATAGAAGAATGCTGAATTTGTATCTAAGAAATGATTGTCTTTCATCAGGTTGTATGCGTAGGTAGACACCACATTCTGATCCTGATTCTTCCTCACTCGTCGTTAAAATATGACAAAGGATCAATCTAGGAAACCGTTCATCTCCCATCACTACAGCCTATTATATAGTATAGTCCAGATGTATTTTTAATGTCTCTACGCTTAGCTTCTAACAATTTACTTTCAAGTTGTAAGTTGGACCCGTACTCCTAGATATTTTTAATCACGTGCACAATTTCAATGCATTCTATATGATAGTATCACTTTTTACACCGGAAATACTTGTATCTGCCATCACCACCACTAAATATCATTAATGTTTCAAGGTTAATGAACAAATTTCAAGATTTACAGTATGCCGCGTGTCTTTTGATCATGAGCTGAAGAACTTTCCACTGTATCGACCAGAAATACCATGTCGTCAGCGTATTTAAACCCAGGAATTTTTATTCGCTCAAACCGTATACCACGTCCTATAGCATCTGTAATGTCATTAATAAATAAGATGAACAGCAGCGCACAGTTGAATATTCTCTTCTAAAACCGGCCTGGAACTCATGCAGAATTTTATTTTTCTCCACCCACTGTGTGAGCCTCTTACAGACAGACTAGTGACCCAAATAGTTTGTTCGATGTGTTCAAAAATTAAATTCCTCTGTAGTTATTTGAATTCTCGTAATTACCTTATTATGAAGTGGAAATATAGATTTTTTTTAATTCTTTAGAACAACAGCTGTATCAAAAATTCGATTGAACTCAGACGTAAGTGTAGTAGTAGTAGTAGTAATAATTGACTTATAAATGTTACAAAAAAATGCTTCTAAGGCTATTTTAGTTTGCCCCAAGGACGTCTACCAAATTGGCATTTAGTTAAATATAATTTTGTCTATGATATTGTATATGTAGATACGTATATTAAATTATACGGATTGCTTAGAAGTCTGCATTTTCTGTGTAGCGAAGTTCGTTTATGGTGCAGTGGTACGAGTAAAATAGATCCCAGCCTTGTTCTCTATTTACGAGTAAGAAATGGGGGTTAAGGTAACCTTAAAATGTTTGCACACAACGCGGGCGAAGGAGGAAAGTTAGGGAGGAAGCAAGTTATAACGAACAAGAAATAGAGAGCTCGGCAGGGTGTTTTAGACCTTAGAAACAAATCACGATATTTCAGAGTACGTCCGAAAGTGGGCTTAAAGTATATCAATTGAGATAGGAGACATTACTTCGGTATTCGAGGGTGTCAATAAACTGACTGATATTAATATCACCTACGAGTTCTACCGCACGGTCTTGAATCTTATCTAGCAGGTGCAGAGATGTTTTAGGAGCACCTGATCAGATGTGGGCATTGTAGTTCAATTTCAGATGAATGAATGCCTTATTTATTGAGGACAGCTTAGAAGAAGTGAATTATTTTTTACATCACTTGAGGAAACCTAGACATATCGGAGCATTTTTGACGACATCGTATATTTGGTCATTCAAATGTAAGTTGTCACTGACACACATACCGAGAATGGAAAGTTTTTCGATTTCGACGATGTAAGTGCCATTCATGGATAATGGCTGGGTATTCAAATTTCGCTTTAACGACAGTAGACAGCATTATGTTTTGGAAGTACAATATTAAATTCTTCTCTGTTGATTGTTCCCTAATTGGTGATACTGTTTATATCGGAATTTAATGAGGTTAACATACATTTGAAATATAAAAAGAGTGTCGGACACAGAACGAAGCCCTGGGGTACATCAGCGTTTATTCTATAGATACGAGACTTGAAACCATCCAAGATAACTTGAATTAAGCATTCCGAAATATAGTTTTTAATCCCTTGAAGAAGAGTTTCATCGCTCCCAAATGCATGCATTTTTAACAAAAGAGCCAAACTCTATCAAATGCTTTATCATATCAAGTATTGATATCAAATGCAATTATCTTGCTTTTGCCAGATTAATATACGTTTTGGTGGGACATTTTTGCTACGCAAAACCATACTGGCGAAATTTTCGCGTTTCGAGATATTTCATGAGCTGACGGTTTATCAGCATTTTCATATCCTTGCAAAGAAGTTTCGTATGTGCAATGGAAGTGCTGCGAGTGCTAGTAGGTTTAAAGATATCTATATTGTTCCCGAGTTCCGGTGCGTTTAGCTTTGTTTAAAAGCTTCCTCAATCTTTTCCGAAGCGACTTGTTCGTTGCTGCATCTTATCTTCAACATAATGTGCATATGATCTGATAAAGATGCCTCCTCGGACACGTGCCAGTATTCCACCATATTTTGTAGAAATGGAGACGAGATATTGAGAAGGACTTCCTCTCTTTTAGAATTTCTAGTGGGTTTGTTACCCTTATTTAATATACCTAGGTTTTTGTTAAATAAATATTCTAATAGTGGCTCACCTATTTTGTTTGTATTATGACTGCCTAAAATCGTATTGTGTGCGTCTCAACCGATGTCTTACTCCAGCAAAATAAGCCGATGCGCATACGAATCTCTGCAGTTCCCGGTCGTTGTGGCGTTATGAAAGTCTGAAAAGATCTTTGGCAAACACTATCTCTTTGGCTTTACTTTTCAAACCAAAAATCATACCATGATTTGCCCATGGCTTTTGGACAAGTCCAATAACAACGTTTTTTTTTTATCACAACGCTGGCTGAAGGTATCCGAGGGAGGGATTTCAATTCTTGCGTGCATAATCAGGGTTCCGTGCTCTGTAGAGTCCTACGTCAAACGACACTCTGTTGAGAGGGACCATATCTTCTACCTCTCGGACCGTTAATATGTCCTGTATGCCTGAATCGGTTCTGGTTGGTGGAGCTACCAGTTTTGGCCATAGTTGCGTGCTGTGCTATAGTTTTGCGAGTTTTACGGGTGGCCGTGTTGTAGTGGTATATGCATAGGCTCCTCAAGCAGAGGGTGGCGGGTTCGAATCCCGTGCGAGGCAATTCTGTGAAAAAGTCTTTTCATAGAATTTGTATGTAGTTATATGAAAATCCAATCGGCGTCAACTCTGACATGAAGGCATAACACTGATGTTGGAGTGATTGTTGGCTGGGCTAAATGTAACGAACTAGCAATTAGCACGTACTTAAGACCCACTGGTTGAGGATGTACTAGCTCGTACCATCCAGTTTGACAACCACCTCTGGGAAAAATATCGGAACCTAACACACCTGAGTTTCAAACTACTACACCACATGCCCGCGCCCTGGGCAAAAAGCCAGTAAAAGGGTATTCATATCCCCTTGGTGCTCGCGCGGGATTATACAAAAAAAAAAAAAGAGCAGCTGGCGCTAGCATAGCACCGGAGCATCGGATGCTATTCACGCTTACGTCAGCTCCTTCTGACGACGTACTCGTCTTGTTTAGATTCACTGATTTCTTTGTTTTGATCAACAAGAATTGCCAGTATGCTTTCGTTAGCTATCCCGGTACTTTGTTGGCGGTGTTGAAAGATTTCCCTCCCTGACAAGCATCACCTCTAACCCACATTAGTTTAACTTTTTCATTCACTCTTCAGTGGAGGCATCCGCACAAACAATCGAAAGCCAACTGGCTTTGAAAGTTGCACCGCGGAATGCTGGTTTCTTTTCCTCATCACGAAGCTCTATAGTGATATCCATAATTCTTTCTTGTATCTGAACCATTTGTTCATTTGTGGGAGGCTTACGATCGATGTCGACTGGTACGATTCCCAATCTAATATAGTTCGTTATATTGCTATACGAGACTTTGTCGACTGTTGTGTTCCCAGTGCGAACTCGTTTCGCTTTGGATTGGAAAGGGGTGTTTTACTCTTCCTCCCTTCTTGGCGCACGCTTGAATCTGTGTTGTTCAGCTGGCGTGAAAATAATGTACTTAGACTCAGTCTGAACTACTTTGCCAGAGGATGTAATCCTCTGACAGTACACTTTCCTCTGTCTCTTCTTGGACCTCTATCTCCGAAACTGATGAGGTGCTTGATGACTCTACCCGATTGGCAGATGTCATGTTGGAATCGACAGGGTGTTCTAAAACATCTATACATAATGATGCAATTGTAGAGGCATCATTCTCTATTTTTGAATTGAAATTATCAATTTTGATTCCCACGAGTGGGCGAGATAATCTGTCGCATGTGGTCTACCCGTCTAACCACAGGAGAGCTACCTTTAAGTCGGAGATTGCCTGGTATCCAAAGCTCGCAAATTAGCGACTTAGCACCCTGTTAGCCATGCACCTATGGTGTTTGCTGGATTAGAGATTTGTTTTGCCGAGCTTTACGCCCCCCTTCTTTAACCGGGTTTGTGACCGTCAGGATGCATAGTACTAGGTGGCTTGAAAAGTAACCTCCATGGGAATGAAAAAAAAATTGTTTTTTAAATGTTTTTTTTTTTTTTTTTTTTGATACAAATACGGTGGATGCAACAGCAATTGGAGCCGTAAGTCATTGATTTTAGCTGTGGTTGCGATGCTCTTGTACACCGGTGCATTGTCTTGCAAAAAAAAAAAAAAAAAAACAAAAAAAAAACTTTCGCTTCATGTGAGGCCGTTTTGCAGCGATTTCGGCCTTCAATCGCACCAATAGTGCACAGTAATACTAACTGTTGATGGTTTTTCCTTTTTCGAGGTAGTCCGCGAAGAGTGTGCCATGACAATCCCAGAAAACCGACGTCATAACCTTTCCGACCCATCCGAGCCTCCCTCGGCCGCTTCGGAGCACTCGTGCCGGCTTCAGTCCATTTCGGGGCACTCATTCTGTTCTCTAGTGTTACAGTTGCCAATCGACGCCAAAAGTCCGCCCGATTCCGCATCAGCAAGTCCAAACACTCTTTCGAAGTGCTCTCCCGTTCGTGTTTTTGGTCAGGAGTGAGTATGCGCGGCACCCAGCGGCAGGATAACTGTTTGATATGCAAAATATTGCCCAAAATATGGCGTGTGCGCTCAGTACTAATCTTTGTGGTATCTGCTAGCTCGCGCACCTTCACTTTCAGGTCAGCCGACACCATTTCATGTATTTTTTTTTTTTAACATTGTCCTCTGTAACCGCATCGGAGGGCCTGCCGCTGCTTACTCGATCGGTAGTGAAGTTGCGGCCCACACGAAACTCTCGAAACCAATATTTGACGGTGTAATCTGACGGAGCATTAGCCCCATAATATGTATCCAACTTTTCTTTCGTTTTCTTCGCCGTTTTGCCCGTCAAAAAATAATGTTTTATGAGAGAACGAAAATCGTTTTTGTCCATACTCCACATGATGCCAAACACGTCAACAACAATCAGCAGTCAAAACAAAACTAAAGACAGTACCGCACTGAAATTTGGCATGTCTGCCTAAATATGAACGGACTTCAAGGCACCAAAACCTTTTTTACAGTAGCAGCGCATTCTGGCGGTCAAAGAGGTTACTTTTCACTCCACCTAGTAGGATATATCGTCAAGGGAGATTTAATCACAAAGAATAACATTTTCCGGATCTGACAACTCGGTGTGTTGATAACGAGGTATCGTGTTATCCATTGTTCGTTTTATGGGTTCATCAATTTCGTTTAAGTATCTGGAAATCTCCCCGTTTGACAGATTCCTGTAGAACGAGTTTGAAAAGAGTGCTCCTTTCAATGTATGGTGCCATACAGGAGGAGTGTAGAAGTATGTCTACCATAAGGTTTTCTACTATATCTGCAAGCATATCTTCAAAGAAACTCTTCTAATTTCGCAGTTTTGTTGGCGAAGGTTACTTCGATACTTAGACGGTAATCGTCACTTTAACATACAACAATTGAAAAGAAGTTCCTTCTAGTATGCCATTTCGTGTATTATCGCCCCAATCTTGGGTTTCGTGTCAAATCTCCCCGATCTTGGAATGGAAAATGTATTCGGATTCTGAAATTAAAATGGTGGATTCAAATGCATTCCACTACGGAGAGAGATGTACAAAATGGATGCTTCCAACAAATGAAACCTAAACGCTACACGGCTGTTCACCACATGTTTTCTCTCTTTCTGTATTATTTATTATTTTAACTATTCGTATGCTAATTATTTATTCTCGCAGCCCATCCTTAATTGATTCGAATTGTTAAATGAATTTGTTTACCAAAATTCACCTTTCCAACTTGCCCACACAAAGCCAGCTACTCGTACTACGATAGTTCCATTTCTAAATTTCCTTCCTATAAATGCATATTCTGCTCTTCGTTTACCCCACTTAGGTAATTAATACACCGAATAGCTTCTCAATAATCCGAATTCATGCCATCATTCCACCTACACACCAGTCTATCTTTAGCCATGCCATTCCTTCCTATTCAAATCATAACAGTGCCATTGCTCCCCAAGGCAGCACTAGCTCTACAATCGTAACTCCACCAGATGTTTAGCAATTTTTTTTTTTCTTCTTTTCTTTTCTTTTCTTTTTTAATCCATTGCCAAACCACATACCACAACTGAGCTTGAGTCCCCCAGTCCAAAGATAAAATATTGACAATAGTTATCGCTCCAAATGGAACAACAAGAGCCACATGCGACTTTGCGGCAACAAACCACAAAAAGTCCAAAAAATCTATATTTGTGCACACACATTTAAATTCAGATTCAAATGGAAATATTTTCTATAAATATTTATGTATAAAAAAATATAAAAAAAAACTAAAATATAAAAAAAAAAAGCCTAAAGAGTAATAAACAATAACTTTGACTTATTGGGGCTGGTTGGCCATTTCGACGTGTTTACTTTTTTTTAATTTTTGCGTTTGCTTTGCAATACGAATATACCAGTATGTGGTGACTATATTCGTATCTATGGGCTATGGATTCGTGGAAAATGTGAGGAAATTTCCTACCTTGACGAAATGAAAATGTAGCTATTGTATTTTTGTGTTTGTTATGATTGAATAGAGAACAGACGTGTCAGTTACTGGAATTACTAGTGGGAACTTGTCAACTTTGAGCTTACGTAATGATGTCTCTTTAAAATTCCAGGTAAATCCCCCTAGGCACGAACTCTAATCGTTTTGTATGAAATTTTTTTTTAGCACTGTATCAGAGCAAACATTAGCAACGTTTTGAGAATTTAACCAACCGGAACCAGGAAAAAAAGTTGTTGACACAAAGTTGTAGATACGAACTAGGGATACTGTTGTCGGCAGAAATAAACCGATGCAATATGGTATGCTGCAGTGTTTTTTTTTTCGATTGAATTCCGTCAGAAGACATCCATTCAATGGTGTTGTAAACAGCACAGCATGTCTATCTAAAACTAGGACACGAACATACGAGTACAATTCACTTGCAATGCAAAAACACATTACTCATATCTTGTCCGACATTCTTGATTCCAAATGAGTCATATCTGTTGATTTGAGATTTATTGTCAGTCAGTTTATTTAAAGAGGAAATGCATTAAGTTGACCTATGAATGATGAATCACACTTAAAGACAGATAAATGTAATCGAGGGATATAATTTGAAATTTAAATTTGTAAACTTGCAGGTCTTGCAACAAGTTTTTTGTTCACATTTGCGAATGATTCGTAGCTACCTGTGAAAAGAAAATTACCTCCTCTGTACTTCAGTATTGAACACATAACATTTGTAGACAGAAATGCTATTTAAATACCTCACATTAAGAGACGCATTCAGTTCTGGATAGACCAGCGCTTCAACAGCTATAACCTATTATAGTTGTTCACACAAATGTTGAGCACACCACAGAAGGCAAGACTTTCATTTGTCGTGTTGTCCCTTCGGAGCATTGTCTGCCCTCGGCTTAGCAACCCATACTGTTAAAATGGATATCCTCTTAACTAAAAAACCATTTTTAAGATATTCGTTATAGGTCAGGCCACTCGGCTCCATTTTTTACCACCATTTTGGAGTTCCACAAGGCAGCCATAAAGGTCCTCTTTTTTTATATAAAACATAAATAATATCGACAATACCAAATTTTTTAAAACCATTTTCTCACCCCATGAGTCCTTCCTGCTTCAACAAGCCCATAATAGTTTACCAATCTGGTGCCTCAAAAAAAAAACTTAATATCGCGAAATGCCAATCCATTACCTTTTCACATAAGCGGCACCAATCTCCTCCCTGATATTACTTTCTCCAGAAACAACCTATCTCCTCCGTTCAATCACTTCGCCACTTCGGCATCTTGTGTTATAGGGAGCTTAACTTCCGTTTGCATATGGATGATATAATCCTTAAAGCCAACTCTGTACTAGGTATTGTAAAACGGTGGTTCAAAGAATTCACCAACCCATATGTGACCATGTCCCTCTATATTAGCTTTATTCGCCCCCTCCTAGAGTACGTTTGATAAGTGTCAAGTCCCTATAAAATCGTAATCATATCTCGAGAATCGAGGTATATCCTACCAGTGGTGTGGAGAACTACATAAAACTTTCAGAACAATATGCAAAAAATTCATTTGAAACTGACCCCAAAGTATTGGAACACACCAAAATTGTCAGATTTAATGCCAAAATACGTGTTTTCATTTCACGGAGAAATCCTTTTCGTATAACCACCCATGGCAGCAATGGATATAGTTATGACTACCTTGCCGAACACGGCGAAGACTGAATGCAAGTTCAACGAATTCAATAGGTTGTTGAACTAATGTCACAAGAAGACAAGAATTGCCAGTCTCACAATGTTTATCTTATCAAGTGGTTCCGGTTAATCGTAATCGTCCAGCTTCAATTGTTGCGTCAGCACAATCTTATACGGATGTAGGCCCAAATCCAATCGCAAATTAAGCCGAGTTGACATTTCTGGGTATTCTTCGATACTGGTCGCCACGGCGGCTATATTTTCTTCATTTCGCACCAATCTCTGTCGGGTTGATGGCTTAAGATCCAAAAGAATGTGCTCACGCTCACACTTTTCCACGGTGTGACGAATTACTTGCTCACTGAAGCTATGAGGACGACCGACCTATACTCTTATTTTTTAATAATTTCCTCACGTTCGGCAAGCGTAAAACGATGCGTGATGAAATGGCAAATCTTAATGAATATTTTGACACCTCATGTCATTGGTAACTTCGACAGCTGCTGAAACATAACAGTTGGAAGATTGCTATCTGTTCACCCGTTAGGTGCCTAAAATTTAGTCAATTTTTTTTTTTTTAGAAGTTTGTAGAAGTAGAATTATTGTTTGTTTAGATTGTGTCACCGAAGCCTACATACTCATTTTAATATTAAAAAGATAGGCCCACTGCCTACGAAAAATTTGTTAATCTAAAAACAAAGAAAAATAAAAGTTTCGGTTAGTTGCAAAGCCCCAATAAAATGTGTGCTGCTTAGATACAAAATTATGTTAGAACAACAAAACAAAAAAACAATTCGTCAGATGGAAGATGTGATAGGATTAAAATACATCAAAACATGACGACGATCTGTATTCCGCCGTCAGGCATAGTGAACAACTTGACCTAGAAAATACGAAAATAAAAATTCAAGTAAAAATAGCATCACCTCCAGTTTGAATACCATATTTAAAACTGATGGCAAACTAATTTCGAGCGTGTATTTCAAGGCAGCAAAGAATAATTTAAAAAAGAAATTCCAAAAGTTTTACATGCATTATTTTTTATTGTAAACAAATTGTACCTTCTTCTTAAGAACAGAGTCGACTTAAAAAACAAAAAAATAATGGGGTTAGGGAATATCTAAATAAAGTCTTTACGCCAATTCAATAACGTGGAAGTAAAAACAAATAAAAGATATATTTGCATACATCAAACAAAAGTTTTTTCACAAATACTTTGCTACTACCTCACCTCAATAATGAAACTAGAGTGTGAGGAATACTTTAAACATCAGCTCCAATGACTGAGTTTCAACTTAAAAGGAATACATACATATTAAAATATTGTACATCAAAAACAAACATGTGAAGAAAGCTGACGGTGTTTGTCACCTCTGGTCAGAGAATTCACTTTTAAAACTTTAACGAGATTTTTATTATGAAGGCTTAGAATTGCCGAATACTACTACGTTGTACGCCTTTTATGTTCCTTTCAATAAAATGTTTCAGTCTCAGTCTTTATAAAAAAAAAAAAGATGAGTTACCTACCATTTTACAGCGGAAGTGATCCGCGTTGTGTTCATGACTCGCAGCAAGTGTGGCAGGAGGTGGTGTCGTTTAAGCTTAGCAAAATCGTTCGTTAATATACATATTATCGACCAATCCACATACTATTGCCAACTATTTTGCAAACTTTTTTAAACAATCATTTGCAGACAACTATTTCGTACCTGACCCCATATATTTCAAATACCTTCTCAAATTCTAAATCTTTCAATCCTACCCTAATCGAAGAAAACTTATAAAATCTTAATGATGTATTTTTATCCGAGCCAGGGCTCTCAGCAATATTTCTCCAAAACTTTGTCTCCAATCGTTTGCATCCACTTTCCTCCCTATTTCATCTGTCCCTCAGACTAGGGAAATTTCCTCTAGTTTGGAAGACGTCTTCATTAATTCTGGTCCTCAAAAAATGTATCAAAGAATGAAGTAACTAACTACCATCCCATTGCTAAGCTTTCTCACATATCTAAAATGTTCGAAAATTTTTTATATAAATTTCTAAGCTTTCAGTACAAGTCGCTTATATTACCCAATCAGCATAGATTTCTGAAAGATAGATCAACTATTATAAACTTATTTGTATTCGTAACTTTGGCGCTTTCAGCCCTAGAAAATGACAATGGAATCGATGTTATTACCACAGATTTTGCTAAGGCCTTCGATTTGATATCACATCAATTGATCCTTTTCAAATTGTCTTCCCTCTATTTGACCCCATATTGTTAAAATGGATATCTTCTTATCTAAAGAACCGTTCTTCTTCTTCAGCCTTCTCAACCCCGTTTTCAGTCATTTCTGATGTCTCACAAGGCAGCCATATAGGTTCTCTCTTTTTCATTTTAACTAAAAACGATCTTGATAGGACTATGAAATACTGCTCTCCAAATTTATTTCTTCACCGAAAGACTCTATTCTACTTCAAGAGAACCTCGATAAGTTTTCCACTTGGTGTATAAAAAAATTGCTTAGAGCTTAATGCCTACAAATGTCGATCTATGACTTTGTCATGTAAGTCCAATCAATCTTTTCATGGATTTTATTTTCTTTATGGCCAACCTTTTCCTCAGGTTCAATCCTTTCGCGACCTTGGAATACTATATTATGGCCGTGGCTCAAGCGTTAGTGGACTGTCTTCCAATCGATTCGTTATTCAAAACCACGCCTCGCCTAAAAGACGCTCGTTTTTTTTTTTCTTTTTTTTTAACTTAAAAAAAAATCTGTTGGGTCTATAACTTAATTCGTCTATATCTTCGTGCGGTTTGCTAAGAGATGGCGTAACTAGTGTTATTCCATTGTTATTATTCCATTGGAACATGCAATGGAAAGCTATTGTCATTGTACGTCATTTCAGTATATGTCATTTATTTGAAGCGTAAACAACAATTTTCTTTCACTCAAATATGTCGAACTTTGTGCCTGGAAAAGTGTTTTTGCGGGGAGTTCTTCTTCATTACTTTAATATGAAGAAAACTGCTGCCGAAAGTCATCGTATTTTGATGGAAGTTTATGGTGAACATGTGCTAGCTGAGCGAATTTTCCATCATGACAACGCTCGGCCACACGTTGCTATTCCGGTTAAGAACTATTTGGAAAACAGTGGATGGGAAGTCTTACCCAACCCGCCTTATAGCCCAGACCTTGCCCCTTCTGACTACCATTTGTTCCGGTCGATGCAGAACGCCCTAACTGAAATACGGTTCACATTAGAGCAGAATATCAAAAATTGGCTTGATTCATTCTTGGCTGCCAAGCCGGCGCAGTTCTTTTTTTTAACACTAACCCTATCATATATTCTAACACATTGCATCTCTTTTTCACACAGTATATGTGTTGTGGCCTCAACAGCTTGCAGATCACCGCAGAATCTGCAAATATCCTTTGAGTCTCCTTGCGTGTTTCCGCAGAAGACTCCTGGTGTCCTACCAGGATTCCTATTATTGTTCTAAGCCTACCCCTGCTTAATTTTATTAAATTCCTAGATCTTTTGTCGTCAAAAAGTGGTCAGAGGGCCTTGGGTAGCCTATGTCCTTCAAGACTTGACCACTTTAGGTTGGCAATCTTATGATTTATTTCTCAATAGTGCCCCTTACTATGAAAAGGGGTGTTTTGATGTTCGCAATCTCACTATTGTCGAGTAGCCCTCCTCTTCTTGCAAGCTTATCCGCTTGTTCATTTACATCTTTACCGCAGTGTACTGATACCCAGCACAGTTTCACCCAATTCTGACTGCATAATGTTTTTAGCACTGTGTGACAACCCCTGATTATTGATGTTGGTCGATTCCATTGCCTTGTGCGGCCTGGATATCGATGTAAATAGCGATATCTCTCCCGGGTACCGATCTCATCTGCATTAGTTCAGCCGCTCTGATAACAGCCAGAACGCTCTGCTTACGTCCAGTAGTCTTATAGACACCTGTTCCATCCTCTGTTTTTTCGAACCATCTGTGAAAATTGCAATTTCATTTGACTTGATTATTACATTTGTAATAATCTCTCTCCGGACAAATTATATCAGGAATTTCATCCGTTAGAATTGGATTGCCTGGCAGTAGCTCCGCTAGGATCGTGCAGTGTCCGAAACTACTGCTCTTGAACTGACCCGAATTAGTGAGTCGTATGGCATTATTGCCAGCAAGTTTTTTGATCTGTAAACCAAGCGGTGTTGGGTGCAGAATAGTATCCAATGCTGCCGTAGGGATGGTACGGAGCCCACCTGTTGTGGTTATGAAAGCCCTTCTTTGAACGGTCCCTAATTTTCCGTTTTCTTGTTTGTTGCTTTCCACCATACCAATGCGCCATATATAAGTATGGGTCTTACCGCCACCCTATACAGCCAGTACACCAAAGCAGGTTTTCAGCCCCAAATTTGTCCTACTATTCTTTTGCAGATAAAAAGAGCATTGTATGCATTTTTGATTCTTTACGTTCCGTTCAGTTTTTTATCTAGAATTACATACAAAAACTTTAGAGAGTGCCCCTGATTACAGACATTGTAACCGAAATTTGTCCTATGGAATAGTTTATTTTCATTCTTGTGAGCATATTGTAAACCCAATTTGTGATGCACTTTTCAATATTAGCGTCTACTATCCCCCTTTTAATGGACCCCATCGCAGACTAACCGAAGTGTAAACTCTTCTCTATTTTCCCCATCACCTCGTGCAAGGCGATTTCTAACCGATTTCGTAACCATTTTGGTATGAAGCCTATTTTTTCTGGTTTATATAAAACAGTTATTTACTTCAGTTCGTCGTAAACCTGAACCTCAACCAATAAACTTCTCCAGTAAGCGCAGGCAGCAGTACCTAACCGCTTCTAGTAATCCATTTAAAGATGATTGAGATCCACTTTCACTTGTGCGCGCTACCTAACGCAAGGTATTCTTCTAATGTCTTGTGCTTTTAAGTAAAGTAAACCTAAATCGTTCTTTGAAATCAAAACCGATCGAGCTAACTTTCGCATCGTCATTATGCACCTTTGTTATGGGTTATGTTAATAGGTTTTCGTCCACCTCATTCGGATTAGCGTAGAATAATAAAAGTATCCTACTAGTTATGGGCACCTATTCTCAGTTGTCGCTAGCCAAGCTTAGCTTCACGGATTGCAAACCCAGCAGACAGTCTTCTACGTTCTTAGGTTCCAGTCCCCATGTAAGAACGTTTTTTTTTTTTTTTTTGAAGCCACTCAGCTTCATGCTTACTGTTGGGATAAGCGGATGTGGAAAATCAGGAGATGTGGTCTGGTGAACCTGTTTTAAGAGAGAATGGCGTATCGTATGGAGTTAAAGGAAAACAGTCGGGAGGTAACATTTAGTGTTGAGTGAAATTTAAAGGGATTTGCGGTGAGTAAGTTTGAAAAGAAGGAGTAAGTTGGGAAAAGTTAAAAAAAAAACTGTTTTTTTTTTAATCTGTTTCTATAGATGTTGTCATATTCGGTCTTGAAATCGATAAATAGATAGTGTGCATCAATATGGACATCCTGGGTTTTCTCTAGGATTAGTCGGCCTAAAATCGCACCGCCAACCAGATCGCTAATAAAGAGTTTCAAGCGTTCATACAATAGGGCTGACAAGATTTTGTTCGTGGTGTTAAGGAGTCTGAAAATTTGCTCTTATATTGTCAACTTTAGCTTTGACAATAGATATTTTATTAATAATTGTTGGCAAGAGTATGAAAGCAATTTATTATGCCGTGTTTGGTTTTTCTTTTACTGAGTGATGAATTTCTGATTGTGATTATATGTACCTCATTTGGAGCTACAAGAAAAGCTGCAACCAGCTATCGTTCATGAAGGAAAACATTTGAACAAAATGTTTATGTTTTGAATAATAACGTGTCTGGACCAACACGTTGCAAAACGATACGGCGGTGGCCTGGAAAAAAGTGCAATTAAACCCAAAAAATGTAAGGAAGAGAATTGAACGGAATCAGGGACAGAACGCAAGAAAGGTAACAAACAAATGCATTCGACTCATACTGAAATATGAGCTTCAGGTCAAGCCATCAAGATACAATCGTTACACGATCTTAGCGATAAGCAGAGAAGCAGCGTTTGAAAGGAGCGAATGAATTTAAGTATCTTGCCGTGAGCATGGTGACGAGGTGGAAAAATCCACTTTCCGCTGTGGTGCTCAAGTGTCCGCCGAATGTCGCACTCAACCTGTATTTTTTTTCTCCTGACGTCAGGTTTAACGCACTTGAGTATCGCAAAAGAGTGCTGGAAAAAGCATTGATTCGGGTTGACTCAGAAAGCCAAGGTGAACCAAGAATGACTGAAAAACAGCGTTCTGCGCACAAACGTCTGCATTTTGGTGATTTGGAAAAAATATACTGAGATCCATTCATTGGGCATATGTACATTTCTACGAGATATCTTGAAAATGGTGTTTGATGCCTTCGAAGTCATCTCCTGTTGCCTTAATTACTTCGATAGGTACGAGCTACGGTTCGGCAACCTTGTTATACTTAAATTTAAATTTAGCTAACTTTACATTATTTTGGTCATTTAATTGAAAATCTTGGTTTTCATCGTCTATTCCATTTACCAAACTGCACTCACTGTGGCCTTATTACTAAATTTCCATGCTCAACTCTAAAGGTTTCTGTTGGGTTCTTGTTGGCTTGCCGCGTTCTTAATACCTTTCATTCAATAACAAAAATCAAATACTATTTTGTACTTGTAATCAATTGATAAATTAATAACCTTGACCAATGTCTCTGATTTAATATCTGCTTACCACCTATGCATTGTGTTCCCAAAAGCCCATAATCATAAAAAAAGGCCAATATGATGTAATACATATGGTAAGGCATTACGGCTGCCAAACATACTATAATACTCTTACTCACATTCTGACAATAAATTGCCGAGAGCAAATAACCATCAACGGCTTAATCGATCACGCGCAATAAACGGTCATTCATCTAATCGTGTTGTTACGTTTCAACGCAAACTCTCACGCTGTAGTTGTGCGGAATTGTACCACTTTCCACCCACTTACTTTCTCCTATTTGCTGTCGCAAAAAAAGAAGAACCGAAGCGGAAAGTGAATATAAGTTAAAGAAAAACAACACCGCACTCATTGCGACAATCGGTAGGTATAGTAGATTGTATAAATGGTTGACAGCCGACAAACTCTTTACGCAAATGAAATGTGTAATGTTTGACCTAGAAATCGGTCATCGAAAAAGAGGATTTCTTAAGCAAAGAATTTTTAATTTTTGTGATATACTTGTATATCGTCCGTTTGTTTTGACGCGACGTCGGATATCTATTTCTAGATAGAACCGACCTATCATCACTATAATTTATGCCTTTGCTCGGACTATTTATTTATTTATTTTTTATCTTTTAGATATTAAATATGGAAGATGACTCGAACTGGTATCGTGCTGAGCTTGATGGCAAAGAAGGCCTTATACCTAGCAACTACATAGAAATGAAAAATCACGAGTAAGTGGCAAATGTTGCTGTCTTGTTGTGTTATATTGAATTGAATACCACAACAACACAGTCTTTATCGTATTTAATTAAATTTGATCTTTTTTTTTCGTTCCTCAATTACACAACTGATCACCCTTAGTTGGTATTATGGACGAATAACAAGAGCAGACGCTGAGAAATTATTGTCGAACAAACATGAAGGAGCTTTTCTAATCCGAATTAGTGAATCGAGTCCCGGAGATTTTTCATTATCTGTAAAGTGAGTTGATTAATATATTTGATTGAACAGAATCATAGCAGGAGGGATTGATAAAAAGACGAAACTGAGTACTAACTTTGATATTTGTTTATTTGTATCTTACAGATGCCCCGATGGTGTGCAACATTTTAAAGTTTTACGGGACGCACAAGGTAAATTCTTCCTTTGGGTGGTTAAATTTAATTCTCTAAATGAGTTAGTTGAATACCACCGGTCAGCATCGGTATCACGGTCCCAAGATGTCAAATTGAGAGATATGATCCCAGAAGAGGTACGTACGAATAATCATATTCATTTCATTAAAACTTATTACGGATGATAGAAATTACATACGAGTATGTGGTTCGTTGGATATGGAAATGGTAATTGGATGTAAATGCAAATGAATCGCAGTGACAATTTACAAGCAATTTATTTGCAATTGAATTGTGTATTGATCGATTAGCGGGGGACTGATATTCGTATTCGATGTGAATAATTACGAATGCATTAGGTTTGTCATAGTTTCCTCGTGACAACGGTTTTTTTTTTAAATGCTTTTCAAAAACGACACTAATGAAGTTGTTGTTTAAATGAGATTTTATGAAGAACAACTTTTTATTTGACTTCGTGAATTAATTGTATGTACGTACTCTACGGCTCAAAAGTTTGAGGTCAATCAGAATTCTGAGCTGAAATGGCAATAGTCATACGTAATCCTTCTTAAAATAATTCTTGTTATACTGTGCTGTTAATATAGTAACTAATTCGAAATTGGATTATTAAAGAGCTTATAGGAAAAAGAAGTTATGAAGCTTTTTCTACGAGACAATGGATTTATTTAATTATTTCTCTTATAGTGTTCATCTTGAAATAACCTCTTACTTCATGCTTCCGCTTTATCTTACAATAAAGAGTTATAAATATGTAAATGAACAAAGAAAGATACAAAAACATTTTGATGGACTACGCTCTTCTATCTGAACGTCGTTTGATTGGGGCTAACTTTTAGCTCCAACAAGATACGACACCAAACATTCCTCAAAACTGTATAGCGAATACGTTAAATCCCAAGAGCAACGGAAAATAATTCAAAATATGATATGGCCAGCTCAAACCCCAGACCTTAACTCAATATAGCTTCTATGGGACGAGAAAGATGTCCAAAATCAAAACTACATCTTTGGACACTATAACAAACAACCCAGGTATCACTGCCATGTGAAACCTTAAGGGGTTATACGCAGTTGCAAGGACGAAAAAAGCTGTTCGACAGTGATCACGATATCTCCGGTTTAGTTCATCTGAATTCAGAAAACTCGAAAGATAAATCTAGGTACTGATCGAAGGAATAATCAAAACTTTGATTTTTGACCAAATGTAGGCTTCGTACGAAAAAAATTGAATTGAATTTCGACCAAAATTGCCAGCAGCATTGACAGCAGCGGTGTAAGCTGCTAATTCAACAATTTTTGAGCCACACGGAACGATTTTTAGAGTTATTTTCCATATCATTTGATTGTAGCTCTCATTGTTGTTTACGTAAAACCACCAACACATCTTTCCAATAATTTTTTATCGTTAACATCTGTATAAATAGGAAAGATAGCTTCAGCAACATCAGGTGGTAAAGACATACGTAAGGCTTAGTTTTTAAAATCCCAGAGTATGATTTGGAGTCACCATCACCGATGTAATTTTTATAACGAACTGCAAATGTACTCATTGAATGCCCGAACAACGATTGCATCTACCATTTTTCCTGAACAGCCATTATGATTTGCAGAATAATTAACTTTGTGATCTTCTAGCCAACCGTTGTACTCTTCATTTTCTTTTTCCAAAATTCTCATCGTTTGCAGTACGAACTTTTTATAACAATATCAATGATTTTCTCTGTATCTCCCAATCAATGATGTTACTACGTATAAAGAGGTGTATCCTCGCCTTTCACAGGTTTTATTGGTTTTCATCAGTCGCATCTTCTTTTTTTTTCAGCACAAGCTTTTCCGAAAAGTTTCTTGGTGGCTACTTTCACACAAGAGTAAATATTTTCAATATCAATCTACAGAATTTAGCTGCTCCTTTCAATCCTTTTCCAAGATTCAATAGAAGAATCACGAGCACTATAATCTCCTTTTGTAGTTGAATATTTTTCGCGAAAGCACCAAAACTACTTTCATCGGTGTCAGCTGTATTTTCAGTTTCGTTCTTTTCTACTACACCTGCGTGACATTTTAATTAAATTTTAAAGTCAATTTAATTGAAATAAATACAAACCTGAGAACAGAAAGTCAAAACGGAACACACGACTGTATGGTACAACGTGGCAGAACTGTTTGAAATGAAACACTTGTTTCGTACAAGAAATATTGAGTTGTACCACATAAAATCTCCGATTTTATAGTAAAAATTTAAAAGAAAATATTATTTTTCCGTAAATATTTATTCAATCAAAATTCGACCCGTTGACATCTATGACGTTATTCCAACGTAATACAATTTCAAGCATTCCTTGACTATCCGGTGGTAATAAGGTTCAGTTTGGTTTCTTAATGTAAGCGATGCGGAGATTTCCAGGCGCCGTAGTTTTTGGGATTTGTGTAGTTCATGGGGTACCCACTTATCGAGTTTCTTTACCTTTACTATGACAATAAAAGTGTCGACTTATTATCATTGAAGATACAATCTCCCGCACCGATTTCGTTGGATCTACGCTACTCCGATTTTTGCTCCGCCTACTTTTTTAACAAACCGAGACGTCCTTACAAATATACGTACTATATATCTCGAAAAGTACTTACCGGATCGATTTGAAATTTTTAAGGATGTATTCAGGTATACTATATGTACATTACGAAAATGTTAACTGCTAAAGGGTTGTACTTAAACAAATTAATTAAAAAAATGTCTAGAATTTGTGATCAAAATTAAGGGAAACTAATGGGTATATATTTTAATTCGTGCGGTTTTTTTTTTTTCAAAATTTGAACGTTTATTTAAGAAAAACAAGTACAATAGTATTATTCAAAGTATTGCCCATCTGAAGCTATGACTTTTTCCCATCTTTCTGGCAATTTGTGGATCCCATCCCAAAAGAACTGCGCCGGCTTGGCAGCCAAGAATGAATCAAGCCAATTTTTGATATTTTGCTCTGATGTGAACCGTATTTCAGTGAGGGCGTTCTGCATCGACCGGAACAAATGGTAGTCAGAAGGGGCAAGGTCTGGGCTATAAGGCGGGTGGGGTAATACTTCCCATCCACTGTTTTCTAAATAGTTCTTAACCGGAATAGCAACGTGGGGCCGAGCGTTGTCATGATGGAAAATTGTTGCCTCGTGTCTGGTCGTATATTCTGTGTTCGGTAGCGTTGTCCATTGATGGTTTCAACCGGTTTTAGCAGCTCATAATACACCACACCCATCTGATCCCACCAAATACAGGCCATTACCTTTGCGCCATGGATATTCGGCATTGCCGTTGATTTGGCTGGTTGGCCGGGTTTCACATATGATTTTTTGCGCTTGGGGTTGTCGTAATGGATCCACTTTTCATCACCAGTAACAATCCGATGCAAATATAACTTCCCTTTGTGGCGTTCCAGCAGCATTTCGGACATGCAAAACCGCCTTTCGACGTCTCTCGGCTTGAGTTAATGTGGAACCCAATTTCCTTCCTTTTGAATATATCCAGCTGCTTTTAAACGTTTTGAAATGGCTGCTTGAGTGACACCCAAAGATTCTACGAGCTCTTCTTGTATTTGGCAACAATCTTCATAGAGTAATGCTTCCAGTTCTTCATCTTCAAACTTTTTTGGCTGCCCAGGACGTTCATCGTCTTCCAAGCCAAAATCACCACTTTTAAATCGTGCAAACCACTTTTGACACTTTCGCTCAGCTAGCGCATGTTCACCATAAACTTCCACCAAAATACGATGACTTTCGGCAGCAGTTTTCTTCATATTAAAGTAATGAAGAAGAACTCCCCACAAAAACACTTTTTCAGGCACAAAGATCGACATATTTGAGTGAAAAAAAATTATTGTTGTTTACGCTTCAATGACATATACTGAAATGACGTACAATGACAGTAGCTTTCCAACGCATGTTCCAATGGAATAATACAAGTTACGCCATCTCTTAGCAAACCGCACGAGTTAAGTTATAGACCCAATACTTTAATGAAAAGGAGTTGAAATAGAGTATTACCATTATAAAAAAAAAGTAATAAAATTTTCAATAATTTTCTCTCTCTTTCTAATAAACAAAATTCGCCCCTTCTCTTACAAAAAATAATTTTTAAAATACCTATGTTCACCATAAACTTCCACCAAAATACGATGACTTTCGGCAGCAGTTTTCTTCATATTAAAGTAATGAAGAAGAACTCCCCACAAAAACACTTTTTCGGGCACAAAGATCGACATATTTGAGTGAAAAAAAAATTATTGTTGTTTACGCTTCAATGACATATACTGAAATGACGTACAATGACAGTAGCTTTCCAACGCATGTTCCAATGGAATAATACAAGTTACGCCATCTCTTAGCAAACCGCACGAGTTAAGTTATAGATCCAATACTTTAATGAAAAGGAGTTGAAATAGAGTATTATAAAAAAAAGTAATAAAATTTTCAATAATTTTCTCTCTCTTTCTAATAAACAAAATTCGCCCCTTCTCTTACAAAAAATAATTTTTAAAATACCTATCCCTAATCGTTTAAAAGTTATTTCGATTAAAATTATCAAATATTCTTTAACCGCAACGTTTTGAGCAGTAGTGAGTGTATATCCGATCATAAATTAGAAGTAGATAATTATTTTTCTTAACGGAGTGGCACTCTCGAAAGAAATCAGTTGTGGAGTAGGAGGAGTCTGAGCAGTAGAAAATTAACTATAGCTGAGACATTCCCATAACATCGCAGAGTGTGACAGGTCCAATGAAACACAATTGTTATGAAATGTCCCAATAGGCAAAAATAGAACACATTATTAACTGTTAAACATTAAGATATTGATAGTATTTGACCAAACGTAAATCCTCATCCTCAGCAATTAACTGAATACATTTCAAAAAAGATTAATTTTACTTGTAATACTCGTATAGGGGTCTAGGCTTAACACGAAATAGAGTAAAATACATCTTAATTAGTTTTTTTTTGTTTTTTGTTTTTTTTTTAACTTTCGTGAGTAATGTTCTCTGTAATTTGTAAGGTCTTTGTTTTCAGCTTCTTGGTCTTCTTTACTTCACTGCTTCTTTAGCAAAAAGGCACATAAGGCTATTTCTTGCCTATTAATGAAATATATGTGTAATGTAGGTGATTAGAAATTTTATACCAGCAATACTACTACAAAACAATATTACAATTGCTTGCATTCTCGTAATTAGTCCACTTTTTAAAGAAATTATATTAGCCGAGATCTCAGCTTAGGTCTCCGTACCAGATATGGCTATTGTAAATCATATTTCGGGCGGAAGTTTTCATTTCATTCATACTTACCAAGCATATAAATATAAAGATTTTTGGTTCCGTCAATACAAGTGCCAGCATCGTGTTTTGGAATTATTTGTACTGATTATATCGCAATCAGATGATGGACAGGAGTCCAAGAACAAATATTAAAAGCAGAGATTTCTATCGCCATCAAATAATATATTGAAAGATATTTATCGATCCCAAATGCACGCATTTTCGACATAAAAAAAAAAAAATTAAATTTTGCCAAATGCCTTAGAAATACCGAGTGTAACTATCATATCTTTCTTTCTCCAGAATGGTGTAGACTTTGGTTCTACTTTTCGGTAAGACATGCCAGCTAATCACCAGTGAACCTTTTGATACGGAAACTATACTGCCTCTGGTTGAGACATTTTCGTGTGTTCATGCGTTCCAATGACTTCCATGACATAAATTGTGAGCTAGGAAAAGTGAATAAAATAGGATGCATTCTATATCTAAGGCTGAAGCCAGTAGCGAATGCACCATCAAATAAGATGAAGTGCATTACTTTTCTCTTTTTACTCAAAACCATTTTATGCAAAACAAACTAACGTTTTAAGATATCCATGCCTGGAAATAGCTACAATATCAGCAAAAGCCATAGACTTGCCTCTAAAATTCTGTATAAACATGAAATTGATAAAAATTAGAAAAAGTAAAGGGCCTAATATAAAACCTTGTGGTAGACCAATAAATTATTGCACAGATTAATATAACTGCCATTTATTTTAACTTTGTTTTCTATATATTAAATAGCATATCCAGTTATAAAAAACCACCATCAAAAGGTCAATAAAAAGACCATAAATTACACTGTAGAAACTTAAAAGCGAGTCTTCTGTTGATTTACCAGTACGAAGTCCGTATTGACAATCACGTAAGTGATTGCTTTTGTTCATAAAACCCAAAATTCTTTTCTTCATTGCTTTGTTGAAATTGTTAGTGTTTGACTTTTTATGGAGGAGAATTACTCAGCAATTTTAAAGAGCACCGTAAACACTATGAGCAAGTTACTGGAATATTTTTTTTTTTTTTTTTACATATTTTTAGAAGCTTATTTTTTTCGATACCCTGTCACCCATTCTTCAATCGTTTCGACTTACTATTTGCATTGACAAATTTAGATGTACAACTCACGAGGAGAATTATCAGTTATTCATATTGACTTGATTCATTTAAACAACAGTCTAAACCCTGACTAGCCAAAAGTTAGAATTTTAGAGGAAAACGAGAAAGTTTAATTTTGTTGGTGTCTCATCTACATTCTGAAGTAGCAAATTTGTGTACATTGTATTTTAAAAGCACTCTTGCTACCACTCGAGTGTAAAAGTGTATTCGTCATATTAAATATTTAAGGCACTTATGTTTAAACGGACACATGACGCAATCTGGAAATATTGTGCTGACTGCAACGTCTGCATCAAGCAGATTTTCGTTGTCAAAGAGCTAGCAGCAGGAATATCACAATATGAATGAGCGTTTGAATAAAAAATAAAAAATGAGGCAGAATTTTGAATGTTTTTGGCGAACGACCAACCTTTTGTAATTCTTTTGTATGGTTCAGTTTTTCCTCGCATTGGTTTTTTTAATACACTTCAGTAAGATGTTGCAGTCATTCCTGGCTCGCTGAACCTCTCCCACATAAGTAATATGAATTGATGACGTCAAACATAGTAAAGATCAAGTTGTGGCATGCACGAGTATCTTCGAATATCGTTCAAGTACTAACTAATTTTTTTCTATCTGCTTGTCTATAGTACATTGTTTTCTTTCTGCTCTTAAAATATCAATGAACTTTTTTACGTACTTTTTACAATTTTAAAGGATCGACACAATCTTGCAGAAGCTGGACGCGGATTTTGCTATATAATGTTAGCCCCATAAGTGAGACGGAGTGAAACAGATCAACTTTTATAATTAGACGCTTGCATAAATGGTATGTTTACAAGTCTGTCATCAAAACCCCGCTTCGTGTGCAAAGAAGGATTTTCTAATTCCATATTTTCCCATGAATCAATAATAGTCTTTTGTGGTTGAAGCAGTCTGTAAAATTAAATGACAGACGTTATACTTATATAATTCCTTCTACACAAAAGTTCTTTTCAGATGGCATCATGAGTTTACCCAGTAAAATGGCGAAGCATTATCAATAATAATGGAGCATATTTATTTTAAATATAATACAGTAATTTATACACTTTAATATAGTATCATTCTGGAAAAAACTGTTAAAGCGGTAAGATATAGAGATATGGACACTTTGCTCGCATTTAAAATATTTTTAATACCACTAACGACACTGCAGCAAAGCGTTTGAAGGAAGCAAACCATTGAACAGCCAGTGTTTATTGAAGCTCTTGAAAATCAACTTGCTGATTATGCACTAGATATGGAAGCTCCTTTCTGGAGCCTTACAAGACGTTACATATGTTCACTAGCATTTCAATTAACTAAAATGGATAAATACCTAACTTGTTTCTCATTTCTGAAGTAGTGCTCTGAGAAAGTTTTGTTTTATGGTTTTTTTTTTTTTTTTTTGCCGAAGACATAAAGAAAAGTTGCGCTTAGTTGCAAGAACTTGATCACATTTATAACTGGCTGCTCGTATTTGGAAAGACAAAGAAGCATTGTTCAATCCAAGCAACCAAAAGTATTAGGGCGTAAAGAAAAGTGACGGCTGTGACATCGACCGAGCGTGTTGTTGTAAACTGCATGAGTTTCATGCCATCATACTTTATACTTCACAGAAAAAATCATCACCCCGTTCTAATGAAGAAAGCTTCTCCTGGCGCCATATGTTGGGATGAAGTCAATTGACCATATTTAGAGATTGGTTCAAAAACTGTCTGTCTTATGTAAAACCTTTAAGAGAAGAAACAGTTTTCTTCTCTTCTGGAACTACAGTCATATCCGTAATATTGAAGTGCTTAACCTTGCAAGGGTAAAAACAGACTAGATTGCCATGAAATATTTTAAATGCACTGAGAGAGGAAGAAAGACAACTTTAACTGTTTTGACAATTTCGCCAATCAAAAATAAATTAATGACAGGTATACCATGTTTTTTTTTTCGCAACAAGTTGTTCAAAAGATAGACTACATGTCTACAATGTGACACATGGTTTGGGCTCACAAGACCCACAAAGAAGAATCGCTATATTTATTTATATAAATGAGTAGGACTATTAATATTATTTATATTCCGAAAACTAAAGGTTGAGCCAACAGATGGTGTGGATGTTGGCTGTCAATTACTGAATTCAATGTGGTTGATCTTTTTGACAGATATCATACAATCTTTGGCGATTTTAATCATGGAGTCGTTTACCACGTAACAACGCATTTTTGTTATTCAATCTTATTACATTTCGTAAAATTCGTGAGTTTTTTAGTGCAATGATAGAGCTTTTTGAACGAAATTGGTTCGGTATCGGGTCAAATTCCATACCAGTAGGCGCGGCCAGCACTTACAAGCAAAAACATCACCACTGTGAGCGAAAGTGTTCAAAAATCAGCCAGACATCTCAATTCGTCTCCGAAGTCAACAATTGGGCCTTACTTTACGGCGAATTTTAAAAGGTGATCTTCATTTGCACGTCTGTAAAATCCAAATTAAATGTTAACTAGATGTTGGATCGCCAAAACAATTTGTCATCGAATTTGATCTTTTCTGATGAAGTCCATTTTTGGATGGATGTGTACGTAAACAAACAAAGTAAAACAGAAAACTCATACGAGATTCACGAAACACCAATGCATTCCAAAAAAAAGTCACTGCATATGGTGCGTATTATGGGTGGCGGCATTCTGGACCCGTACTTTTTCAAACATGAAGCTGTAGAGGCAACATGTTGACCGGCTATTTTTTTTTTTTTCAAATTTCAATTGGGTCTTGACGATCTCTGGTTTCAACAGGATAGTGCTACCGCCCACACAAGCCATCGTATTATTTGGGTTAGAGCGGTATTTGATTGGTCTCCAAGATCATGCGATTTGGCACATAACATCCAAACTGAAATTGCCATTCATTCTTCGAAAACTAATCGATAATTTTGTCCTTCGAATGGTCGCTTGCAACAGAAGTCGTGGTGGTTACATGAACGACGTTGTATTCCATTAATAATTGCCAAAGACCGAACTTTATTGATCAATAAAATTAAAATTCTA
Source organism: Volucella inanis (assembly GCA_907269105.1). Classification (NCBI taxonomy): domain Eukaryota; kingdom Metazoa; phylum Arthropoda; class Insecta; order Diptera; family Syrphidae; genus Volucella; species Volucella inanis. Next base: position 129,920,346 of record OU026157.1, read on the forward strand.
CATTGATTTCACAATAAATGTGTGTTTAATTTAATGAAAACTTCCACACTAGCTGTTGGCTAACTCTTGATAATATCAGATTGTAACATAAGTATTACGCGTTTTTTTTTTTTTGGTTATTTTCCAAATGCCAATTAGTATTTGGGATATGTATGTGTTAACATCATTGTAAAGATGATGGATAAAAAAGTGTATGTTCTGGATATGTTTGAAGAGCATATTCGCATATTTTATTGTTTTTATTCCGGAAAAAAACAGAATGAATATGAACTTATTAAAAAAATTCAAAATGTATATGGAGAGGATATTCTCTGCGAGTAAAAGTGTCGACGTTTGGTTGCAAAATCTAGAAATGGCAATTTTCAGAAGAGTTAGCCGACATGGTTCTGAAGTCCACTGTCGAAAGAGACAATCCACCCAACTATCAAGGATGCGCCCATCAATGATATTGTTTAATAAAATGGGGGACAGAGCAATGTATTGGTTTTATCGTAACGGTCTTATGAATTTAACTCCGCTGTTGGTGGCAGGACCACCGGTAGTCCCTAACAGGACTTAATTCACAGTGCCAAGGAAGTCAGAAGCCCCCCATATCTCGATCTGGGCCTGACTTATTAAAGGTGGGCTTCCTTGTGGAGACGTCATGGTGGCTGTGGTTTAAACGCAAATCGCGGAAGGATCTTCGACCCATTGTAGAGTCGCAGAAAGTTTTGGGTGCTGTGACCCTAAGATCAGTAAGAGGTTTTAGATCGGCTTCGATCTATACCAAGGGTGAAACTTTTGCCTTTAACGTAAATTCTATTTTGGTATTAAAGTGAATTGACGGAGAGCAATTGCAAGGCGTATGCTTGCTCTCATGGATGTATAAATGTAAGATTGTAAGATATGTAAGATGAAAGGAAACTCAACGAATACTACTGGCATTCCGCTTCTCTAAACCTAGTTTAGCTACAAGTGCCCAGGGAAACTTTTTAGACCCATCCTTGGCCCTGAATTATCGTGATTTCTCCTAAACCGTACAACCTGTCTATGGAATACTCTTCCGATCTCTTTACTTCTATACATTATAATTTTCAAGTATTCAAAACCAATGTACGTCGGTATCTCTCATCTTCGCCATTACTGTCTGCAAACATTTTAGGGGTGTTCAAAACCCCTTAAGCCGACACTAATCTTAAAAACTCTAGGATCAATGGGCCTTACTCCAGGCAGCTTGAGTGTTGGGACGAAAGAAAGTAGTTGTAGATATGATTCAATTAGGGATTATATCCCAATCCAGCCATCCACTGAGTCGCCACCGCTAATAAAGCTAAGTATGGGTCATTTGCAGCTTTTTCACTCGGGGCGCTAACTATTCCGATGGATCGGGGTTCAGATTTGGGGGTGGGAACTGACCATTAGAGTGCTACTCCTTACAATTAATTATTTGTTTGGACGCGAGTCTGCCGTCTGCCCTACGGGCTACGACAGCAGTGTTCCTGGTGGACCTCTTGTCGCACCTTGGTTCCTGATTCATCGTCAGTCTCGGGGCTTCACCGACCGTACCCTCTCGTTCTCCTCTGCGTAGAAAACCGCCCGTAAAGCCTATGTGAGCTGTTTTCCGAGGTCTGGAGTTGACGGGACCATGGATGCTCTCCACCTCCGCCAGAGCTTTGTATACCCACTAAAAAAAAAAAATAAATAACAATAAATAAAGTGGGACCGAAAGCACTTTGCAATGGAAGAAAGTCAACCTTGTTGCGGGAATATTTACCAACCAATGTTATGTAGTAGATTCAATGAAAATATAGTAGATTCTTTGAAAAAATCAAGTTTAACTAAAAGCTGACTTTTAAAACATTGAGTATACCAATAACTTCTATAGTGAGTAAATAAGCAAAACTATGGAAATCGTTTAATTTTAAGGAGCAACTAATTAGAAACCCCACGAAATATATCTTTACTTTATTAAATATCAAATTTGTTTCTTATATAAAAATATAAATGGAATATGATGGACAATTAAACTTTCAATTTCCTGTTATCGATTCTGTTAGAAATGGGAAAAACAGCCAGCTGCACTCCAGACGTTCGAAAAGCTATTTTAGAGTTAAGAAATTTGGATCTGTTATACAAAACAAATTTTTTGATGCAGTGAAACATTTTAAAGTTTATGGAACGTGCCGAAATTTGCCCAGGAAGAAAAGACCACGAAAATCTACAGTGTGCGATGACAGAAAAATCGTCAGACTCTCGAAAGCTGACCCAAAAAAAAAAAAGTGCAAGGGTTATCCAGCTCGAGGTTTTGAACGGAATGGATTCTCCAGTTTCAGTCTGGACCATAAGAAGGCGATTGGTCGAAACTGGAATTTATGGCCGTGTTGCACGCAAGAAGCCAATGGTTACCAAGAGGCAAAGGCAAAAGCGGCTGGAGTTTGCTCGACTTCACTCATCGTGGACAACAGAGCAATGGAAATTTATCCTCTGGTCCGATGAAACCAAGATAAATCGAATTGGTCCTGATGGCAGAAGATTCGTACGACGGCCAAAACGAATAGAATTTGATCCGAAGTACACATCACCTGTTGTAAAACATGGTGCAGGATCCATCAACGTGTGGGGATGATTCTCGTGGAATGGCGTTAGGCCTTACGGCATCCTTACAAAGGAAAAATATGTTGACATCTTGCAGAATGTTATGGTTCCATATAATATAATTTACGTGTGATTTGGAAGTTCCAGCTGGACAATAATCCAAAACACACTGCCAAGCATAACAAAAAGTATTTTGAAAATAATTATATTGATGTTTTGGACTGGCCATCGTCAATTGCTGATCTTAATCCCATCGAACATCTATGGGGGGACGTCAAGAACAAAATAAGTTTGCTTAAAATTTCTAATATGGATACATTGTTCGAAGAGGTCAAGAAATGTTGGTACTCTCTACCTGTCGAACGGTGTAGATCATTAATATTATCCATGCAAAATCGCTGTAAAGCAGTTGTAATGCAAAAAGGTTTTCCGACGAAATATTAACCAGAAAATCTATTTATAATATTTTTTTAAGAATTGTTATTGTGTTTTTTATCATTTTTTGAGTCGTCTACCTAGCCGTTTCTAATTAGGTGCTCCAACAAAATTTTTGTTCACTTTACTTTCAAAATAAAATTATAACGTTGCAGCAAGTTTTTGTATTTTATATCCCAAATATTTGTTTACGTGGTTAATTTGTTTACGCATAAAAATATACAAACAACTAAATTAAGAATCACACGACGAAAAATATAAGTATTATAGACGCTTGTCATCGTTTCTAATTATGTGCTCGCAGCTGTATATATTTGAATTCAGGAAAAGAAAATTATTCAAGTTAAAATAGGCATAAATAGCAATTCATCAAGGGCTTCATGAATAACAAACGACCAAAATTTACAAGTGTGCCCCATCAAGTGTTTCAACCAAAACATAGAATAATTGCGGTCAAAACGAGTTGAAGTCAGCGCGATATCAACAGTTTTAGACACGCGTATGTATCATTTACATTCAAAACCGAAATTTCTCCTTCAACTATACGCAAATTTTATGGTAGATGCTTACTTTTTTTCTCTATTATTTGTTTAGGCGAGTAGTCACATGTTTGGAAAACTTTTCGCCGTCTAATTTAATTGCATCCAAACATTTCCATCCACGCACGCTTAGGAATTCTTACTCATGAGCATTTGATTTTTTTTTTCTCTATTTTTTTTTTTTTTTTTACAGATGCTCGTCCAAGCATTGTACGACTTTGTGCCACAAGAATCTGGTGAATTAGATTTTAGACGCGGCGACGTTATCACAGTTACCGATCGCTCCGATGATAATTGGTGGAACGGTGAAATTGGCAACAGGAAAGGCATTTTCCCAGCAACATATGTTACGCCATACCATTCATAATAGGGTTCACAAAATATAAATTGATAGCAGCACCAAGAAACAACTACCACCATTACCACTTTTTTAGCCGACAAAGCACACACACATTATTTATCAACCACACCAGGATGAATGAAAGTCAGCGAAGCCTGCGCGGGTTCGAATGATCAATTTTTTATTTTATTTTATTTTTTATTTTTATTTTTATTTTTATTTTTTTTTTTTTTGTAAACTGAACTTTATTTTGTCTATGGAACTGCATAAATATAAAATATATCATATAAATTTTTTTTCCCCAAAATACGATTAAGTTAAGCTAAACGAAATGTTTGTAACCCTCTGTCTGGACTTGATTTTCTATTGTTTTATTGTTCTTTGTTTTTGATTCTTCCTCTTTGAGATGATCACTGTTTTTTTTAGCATTTTTTCCTTTTTGTTTTGTCACGAATTCAAGCACTTTACTATTATTTATTTTTCTTAATTCTAGATCTAATATATACACAAACATAAAAAAAAAACAAAGCAGTTATAAACAAGGAAAATAAACTTTTTTTTTTTTGATTTTCTTTTGTACTAAAACATTTGTATAAGAAACAAAAATAGTACTCGACATTAAAATTTAAAACAAAAAAAAAGAACATAAAATTATTAGAAGAACATACACTTTTTTATAAAATAAAATAATCTCTATCAAAGTAAAAGTAAACGTGTAAATGTAAACATAAACCTTAAACAAACAAAAAAAAAAAAAAACAAAAAAAACAAAGCAATTTAACAATAATCTATAAAATAGATTTGTTATGTATGAAAAAAAAAAGTGAAAACAACATCCAATCCAATTTATGGTTTTGATTAATTGATTTTTATATGTTTCTTGTTTTTAATTATTTAATTTTGTTTAAGAACGTCTGCAGACTTAAAGAAAAAAATCAAAAGCTCTAAAGAACTAAGAAAAAATGATAGTGATCATTGGCACTGTGTAGGTTATATTGGTTATGTATTCTATTTTTTTTCCTTTAAATCATAATTTCACGTAGAACTCATTATAATCTCTACACAAATTTAAACCTTTATATTGCATAGATAAAAATAAAATGAAAACAAATTGAAAATAATAATAAAATAAATTAAAACTAGTTTAAGTGAGAACTAAACTATATATTTACTACAATGAAAAACACTATAAGAATACAACACCAATTATGAAAGTGAATAAGCATATGACAGGCTTTATGTGCTTTTTTTTTTCAAATAGGAGTTTCTCTAAATATATATATAAAAACAATCATTAAAAAAAATAATAATAATACACATATAGATATATTTTTTATTTTTTAAGAATATGTACATTGCTTACAGTATATGGATTGAGCTTGTCACAGGTAGTGTTTCTGGAACAAACGTTTGTCTAAATTTTACGTGCCTGTCTTCAGGATTTAATGGGAAAGAGGCTCTCAGTAATACTTGAAATTGGTTCCTTCTCTAGACATGTGAATTTTCTACCAGTCATTTGATGCTTATCAAAAATTCGGATTACAAAAATTGCTGTTGATAAAAGTTTTATGTACCTAGACCCATCGTTGGTGACAAAAGCCGCAAAAGGAAAGTGACCACTAGCAGATTTACCAGCATAAACAAACTCCTGCAAGCAGCTGACTTTAAACTTTCTTTGGCTTCCTTTTACATATCCTTGAGCTCCAGCTGCGTTTCTAATTCGTATTTTGGATTGAAAACCTTGGAAACTAAAGCGACGAGGAGGCACACTCTGGCAGCAAAGCAGACGTTAAAATGTAAATAATCTTTGCTGCATTTTGTTAGCCATTTTTACCTTGTACTTCAAGAACTCTTCCAGTTCTTCCGAAACATATCATCGTCTGAATATTATTCTTCGGTGAGACGAAAAATAACTTTACTAGTAAGAGCTCTCACAAATTAACATTCTCGAAATCAAAGAATTTATCTTTCAAAGACCCTCAACATTGTACTTCGTGGTCGTCTTCTTTGTATACAATTTTTATAAGGATGTCTCCCTTACGCAAGGTCCTGCATACAGATAACTCTTCTTTACAAGGTAACCGCATTTTTCGCTACATCAATGAACACTAGGAACACCTTACACATTTATTCAATACTTTATGATCCGCTAGGTGGTTTCGGATTACAGAAGCCTGGAAGTTTGATAATCAACTTTTGGTTACACCTCTCTGAAGATACCTGGGTGGCTGTTGCTCAAGTGGTAGTATATTGGCTTGCCAAACGGACGGTTTGGGGTTCAATACCAGCCGTGCCCGAAAGACATTTTTCAGGCAACTAAAATCTCACGAGATGAATGGCTGCCTAAAACAAAACAACAAGTCAATGTACACTAATAATTTAGTCTCCCCATCAAATGTTGGATGTCACACATTGAGCGAATATAACCACTGTCTATTGCGTGGGATAGTTCTGTCGAAGACACTTGGCAGATTTATATATATATGTACTCTGTGGACTACCATATTTCGGGAATATTATTTCATCCTGCTCTTTAACCCTATGATACCTCCCAAGCGACATCACGATGTCGTTCACCAATTGTTGAAGATCCTGAGAAGGGTATTTCCGCTGATAGAGTGTAAGTAATATAAGTCATGTACCCTAAACCTCTTGGTTTAATAGTAGTTATTTTCATCAGTTTTAAATACTGGCACCGTGGTTTGAATATAACCCCTTGATCCAGACAGGGCTCAAGATAAGGTCTGGGATCAAACTCCATTGAGGTAGGGTTAATGCTGTGTAGCGGTGGGTGGGGACTTGGATTTTTGGTTTTGACAGGTAGATTCGAAGTCCGAAGTGATCCGCTCTGACCTCACGGGCTGTTGATAAATGCATCTTCCCAATCAGCTTTTGAATCTCTTATGTGGGACACAACTCTTCAAATTTTACTTTAATATCTCTTTGGTGTGTGCTGAGATGAGACGGTGGGCGATAGTAGAAAGCATGTTCATCTACTTTATTTTCTCCAGGTGGTAGGCGCCGATCCTTTGATTCTTCAGTATTGGGGTCGACCTGGGTACTTGCTTCTATGCCTCTCCTTTCGTTTTCATCCAAATTAAATCCTCCCCGTTGAAGGAAGCCCATATGTGTGATTCCAGTTTTAGTGGTATTTTTGGGGCATCCCGCTAGCGTGGCTAGCGTGGCAGACTGTTCCATCTTTAGGGTGATTGAATTTGGGGTCCCAGAGAATGCCAAAGGACGAGGGACAGAAGTCCGGGGTACTGTAGGTTTGCTGGACTTTCTTGTGGACATTTTTGGATTTTATTTTTTATATACGATATAAGTCATCTGTACAATGCTTTGTTTTTCTTGAGGGACCTTATTTCAGAATTAAGCGCCTTTTACGTACCTGTATGAATTTAATTAGCTCTCGAAGAAATATTTGAAGTGCCAAGGAAGTTTCGATTCGAAATTTAAAGAATCATAAAGTCTACTTAAAATTGTAAACAGGAAATTAGAACTTCCTATTCCATTGTTTCTCCAGCTGGTGAACAACTGAACTGAACTGCTTATGGTCCGTGGTAAAACAGTGTGTTTCCACAATACTTCCTTCCAGTAGCATAATACAGTATTTTTAGGTGAATCCTGCAAACAAGCAAAATGTTTGACCCGAATCTAGAATAATTTTTGTAATAACTGCTATTTGGATGCCTCTTACCGTGAAAATTAAGGTGGTTCTATGATATTTAGGAATTTCGGCAGAAGTGACCGACTTATTTTTCGAATCTTGGCTTAACATATCCGCTGCTACAGTTTCTAAAATCAAAAGACTAAAGATAGCTATTGACAGTATTCGAAAGCATTTCGCATTTTCGGAGGTTTTGTCCGTTATAATCCTGATAATACTAGAATTACACAATGATCACTTTTTCCAAGAACTCTTATTTAGTGACCAAGCACAAACCTTTTCACCGTGAAATGGTGACTACTTCTGTTCGCAGCGTAACATCTCAATAGTTGGGTCGAAATCTTTTTGAGAAAAAATAAACTAAACTGGATTCCAAACTCTACTAATTCTTTTAAAATCGAGTTAATTCCTAGAAAACGTGTATGACTTAGCGTATTCGCGTTGTGGGTTGCCACTCTCACTTAACTTAAACTTTTTTAATAATTTTTAAAAGGATTGACATCTGGAAAATTTTCTACGAATGTCTTTGTTAGTTTATGATAGTGAAAGCCTATTTCTACACTCGAACGAAGTACTCGTAATGCATGATGATTGCGTATAAGGGTTTTGTGTGTCTTTTGCAATGTGAAACTTCACTTACATATAAGGAGGACAAAGTCCAGCATTGACTAAGCTGCAAATGCGGAAATATTTTAAGAAGATACATGTGTATGTACACCACACCTGCCTTGTACAATATGTTGTATAGGCTTTGTCCTTGACTTCTTACTTCTGCTCTGGTGACAATTCTTGGCCAGCTAACTTATAATCATGAACATCAAGAAGCCATTCTGGTGGTATTGACACCGTATTTAGTGTTTTCGATGTATAATTTTGGTACTTTAGCGGTTGATACTTATAGACCTTATAGATCCAGTTGGAGAAAGAAATCAACTCAAGAGTGTTGTGGGGAATTGTAAACCCTTTTATGAACCGGTACTGTGTATAATGGCCCATTCAGTGGCAGTTATCATCGTCATCATTTTTAAATTGTTGTGCACGGATGATGGAGATAAATTTAGGATTTAAAATGTCTGGAATGAACCTATTAAATGCTGCTGTATAGTTGTATAATTGAAATGTTTGAAGAAAATTGGGAGGTCTTGGCCCTACTGGCATTCTGACCAATAAAGGCTGAGTATCTCAATTTGATTGACTCTTGGTTAGCCATAGTGATTCGTTTTTCATTGTTTAATCAAGCCATAAGAACAGCAAATTCGAGTTCTTTTTTATACTTGAACAATTTTTCATCACTTGTTACATTATGACCAGGGAGTGATGGTAACATCACCTGAATCAACTACCTCATCGCAAATTTCCATAATCTCTGATATAAAGAAGGTTAGAGCAAATAATACGTTGTTATAAAAGTCTACTTCAAAGAGTGTTGAGGCTCTGTAATATTCACCCAATTGTTCAATAGTTAAACTTGGTAGACGATTTGCAAGCTCAATTCTGGGACCGGGGCTGCTAACAGACTTGGGGAATGTCCACTTATGTTCTTGAATGTTTATGAGTGACTTTAATTTTAAGGCTGGATTTGACACTGTATATGAAATATTAACCCGGTCTATCTTTTTATTGTGTGTTGCTGCTGACCCAGGTTCTACTTTTCCCGACTTATTACTCAGTGTTTCCATTGCATGTCTGGGAATGCGACAGGTATTCTGTTGTAATGGTTAAGACGTCTCTTCCTAGAAAATTTCAATGATCACTCCAATGATTGGAAATTGAACAAGCTTTCAAAGTCTGGCGTCTGGAACCTTGATATTCTTTATTCAACCATAAAAACGTTGCAGTCTTTCTGAGAGACTAAAACGTAATAACGTTGTACTTCATTCGGATTAATGTAAGTTACATGGTATACAAAGTGATCAGCACTGAAAATCTCCACGTCGAATTCAAAATAAAATAGTTTTCAAGGCTTACCCATCTCGTAGGCAGATAGTGCCAACTCTAAAGATTGAAGACCTATTAAGGCTGTAGTTCGAATTAGTAGTAGAAAGTTAGTCATTCTCTCGTAGGGCAATTTTAAAAAGAGGAGCCACTCTTTCCCAGAATTTAATCAGGTTCGGTTCTGCCATTTCTTTACTTAACTCCATCATGGTAATAATTGCATCATGAATAGACATTTTATGAAACTTAGAGCTAGGAACAAATTCATAAAATGCATCAGTTTCACCTGCTGGCCCTGGTGACCATAAGGCCTCCGAGGTCCGTGGAGTCGCACATACAGAAATTAGTAACAACATTAGATTAGGAACGTCACTTTAATCCAAAAATTGGCTTCCTGGAATGGGAGGTGGTATCCTACCCAGCTAATTGAGAAATCATGAAGAAATGCATAAACGAATGTAAGAGAAAGACTAAAAATCCTTCAAAGTAATTAAAAACTAAAATAAAACTAATCAGTAAATATAAAATACAACTTGAATCTGTATTGTGTTTTCGTAAACTTTATTAATGTCGTAAACTATAAATGTCTAACGATATAATTATTGTCTTGAATTAAATTGATTATCATGGCAATATAAATGTCAGATATCCATGATTAAATTGCGTATGACTCAATCCTGAAGACTAGTGTATTCCCATCCTTCATTTGAGGCAGATGGGATGTCGGTTGGAACTTTGGTTTTATGAGTTGCACGCTCCTGTGCACTCTTCAAGAACTCCATTGCCTCAGCTCAATCTTCAAGTGCATTAAAGGTCGGTTGAGTGATCTTGAAGAGATGTTGACCAAGGATTTCAACAAATTCATTGGTAGAACGTGCAGTTTTTGCAGTTTTTCTATTTCCCAGATTCCTGATCATTCTCTATGACTGCAACGAAAAGAGTTGCCAGGAGGATAGTCCTTGAAAATAATCGTAATTGATAATTTAAGCCCAATTATAGCCGAATTGAGGAGTGTCTTTTCTTACTTGAGTGATGAAAAATTGTGCTATGATATCCCATGCTTCCTTAGTAATAAATTTTCTTCATGATATCAAATCACGTCGTATGTGTAATTTCATTCACTTTATCCAATCAATAACTTATGTTGCAAGTGAGCAAAGTGAACAACAAATAACAATTGTAAGAAATTTTCAATTCATGCCTTCTTATTTTTTTATTGATGAAAAGAACCACCAAGCAAACTCCATATACTCTAAGTTAGCTACTAAGTAAGTCGTATTTGCTCTAATTTAACTGCACATTTTGTTTGTCTTTCCGTTCAATATTATATATTCACACTAGCCATCATCAAGCAATAGCTCATATATATAGATATAAACGAATAAATAAATTAACAATAAGTGCACAAAAAAAAACAAAACTTTTTTGTTTCTAACAAGCGTTCTAAAACAAAACAAAATAAATAAATAAATAAATAAACAATTACAATTACCTCTCTTCTGGCATTGCTATCAAAAGGAAACAAAAATCCAACACCCAAAACGCATATCAAGTTAAGTCTTAACAAAATCATAAAGAAAAATCTAAAACTTATGCAAAAAACGATTAAAAAGAACATGACAAACAAACAAACAAAACAAAACAAAAATGGAAAACAATAAGAATCAAGATTTGAAAAGGTGCTAAAACAATAAACCATGAGGTTCTCATGTTAGGTACATTAATTAGGAACTAACTTTGCTCTCTTTCGCTCTTTTTATCTCTGCCTCTCCTTGTCTTTCTCTCTCTGAATTTAAAGAAAAATACAATTTAACAAAAAATGCAAAGAAATACGAATATTTGTGACTAACTTGAATGTGAAAGGAATAAATTTAGTTTGTTTTTTTTTGTTAATTAAAATTGCTTTCGTTCGATATAATATAATATTTTACGATTGTTTTTCATTATTCATGTTTTTGTTTTTCTTTTCTTAGTTTTGTGAATAAAAATAAAAAAAAAAATTAATTTAAAAAAAAAATAAAAATTAAACTACAAATATGCATAAATAGAAAATTACGAAAATTAAATTTTATAAACAAAATACGTATATAGATATTCACAATAATTGTATTGGTTATATACCATAACGTTTTCTTTGTTTATTGTTTTCTACATTTTCTTCTATGTGGTTCTCTATGGATTGTTGGTGGAAATAATTTTTTGAAAAATAATCTCTCTATGCTGTAGTGTTATATTTTTGCACAATTTTTAATTTTTTGTTCCAGATTTAAACGATATTTTAAGGTGGTCGCAGAGTCATCTTAGCAGGTCCATTTATTAGTCCATTTATCTTGACATTTATAAAACAATACACATGTCGGTACTCACATCGAGGTTTCATCGAATGTACATATTATTTCCACTGAACTCTTTAGATACTCCAGAAATGTCATCAATCGCGCAAATATATATTTTTGAATCCTTGTAAGCTACTTCTTTGTTTCATTGAATATGAATGGACAGGGGTGTCCCTTCTGAAATATGTACACGCATTGAGATCTTATAAGCCCTCGAGTCAAGCCAATGGTTGTAAAAGCACGAAAGCTTGATATGGTGCTGACGTCCATAGTCGTCAGTTTTATCCACACTGCTTTCAGTTGTTGAAACCGAATAGGATTACATATTGACAGATAAACATACAACAATTCTGAAGAAAAATTTTCTTTCAATAGTGTGTTGCTGTCTTAGTTAGGTAATCGTTTCTGAGATTCCAAATATGATGACTTTATCATGGCGAGCTAATGAGCATTGACTTAAAATTTACAGACCATTTCCACGGTTTATTTATATTTACATATATTTAACAATTTTATTTAAATTCCTACTTTGCATCCACGGTACGTACCGATAGATTTACGCTTAAGTGAAGGCAAGCAGAAAACCAACTGTAGCTCCAAGGAAAGGATATCATATTTTGTTGATGTGTGCGAATAGTTAGAGCCATGATTTCAAATTTCAAATTGAATAGACAATGGCCATAATTTTTAACCAGTTTCGACTAAATTCAGATTCTGCCATCTTAATCGAAATGGTCGTAAGCGTTTAAAGTCGTACTTTGAGTTATAATTCACAAATTGAAATAGTAACACCTTCCACTTTCTCACTGGAAAAAAGGCTCGAAATAATTTGTTAAAATTTTGAAAATGCCAACAATTCAGGATAAAACTCTTCACCTAACAAAAGATCAACTTTGTCCAATCGATTAAACTCTGGATCGGCTGGCTTATTGATTGATGGTATCTGGTAAGAGTTGAGCCGATTCAGGAGACAAATGACAAACACCACTGTTTTTACTTGGATGAGTTCTAAAATGCGTGTGCCATCGCACATGGGATTAAAATTCTTTAATCAATGGCATGGGTCTTAAATGGGAAAGACGCCAATTTGTCGATCTTAAGATCTTCCTGGATAGTCACATACTTAACGTAGGAACACATTGAAAACTTAAGCTCACGGTGTGCCATCGCACATGGTATTAAATGCGTTCATCAATGCAATGGGTCTTAAATGTGGAAGACGTCACTTTATCGTTCTTAAGATAGTCACATACTTAACGTACGAATCTGCATTGGAAACTTAAGGTCACGGTGTGCCTTCGCAAACGTAGAAACCTGCATTGGAAGCTTAAACTCACGGTGTGCCCTCACCCATGGGACTAAAAAGTGTTAAACAATCCCCTGGGTCTTAAATGGAGAAGTTCTTCTTAGATAAACCCCATTTAGTTCATTACTACACTGAAGTCATGTGTAGACAAAAACTTCACTCTTGTTAAAGGGTGTGGCCTCTAAAACCTCCTACAACGAGTCATGGGTCAAGGTTCATACCGCACTCTGGGGACTCCTGACTCCCATATACCCAGAATATAGCCTGTGGTCAGGCTATTAGTAAGACTTCTAAACGTCTCAAGACTGTCCGATGATGCCTTCAAAAATGTGTTGCACGCCGTTGAAAAGATGAAACTTCATCCAGTACTTCGGGACTATATATCATATTTGTTGTGCGGTCGTCTCTTTGTATTTAATGATTAAGTTGGTATCTTGTGTAGTTATACTCATACATCCGCTTGACAGTAAAATACGTTTTAATGTCAACACCTCGTTGTCGTTGCGGTTCATTGCCCCACGCCATGATATTTTATTTCGGGTGAGGCTCCACCAAGCTGAAGTACTGTCGAGCAACTTTTGGTGGACGTCTGCAGCTAAATTGGAATATACAGTTTTTTCGTCAGTGTCTGGTGTATATATGTACATACATTTATAAGTTTTGAATACTCGTATTCAATTTTAACTGCCATCATCATCTTAAAGTAATAATTGGATTGGGACCTTATGTAGCCATTCATAATTGGACATTTTTATTTTAATTGTGTATTTTGGAATGATTCATAGTTTTTCTGTGTAAATTAAAAACCCATTTCATTTCTGTGCTTTAAACGCCTTTCTGATAGACCACAATTGCCATATCATCTGTTTAGGCAAATACAGTGCATTTCTTAAAAACTACCAACAAATCGTTTATATATGTTCGATGATGAATGACCCAGTTTAAATTCAAGGGATACTTCATAGATTGACAAATTTTATTCTCTTAGACTCTCTTAGATTTTCCCTTTGAATCTTCTTAATAGTGTTCCCCTCATGCTCTCACACGTAAATCGTTGGTTGTTAGGATTAAATCTTTCTTAAGATATTCATGTGGCCTTTTAGCTACGATATCTTCTAAAACCGTATCCGTTACTGAAAGTATGAATATCGACCGGTAGTTTCCAATAACTTTTTTCCCATCTTCGTTCGACACAGAAATTGTATTTAAACCAAGTACTTCGACTCCTTTTATTATAGGGCATTGTAATTGAAATATACCAAGAACAGTCCTAAATCGTACGCTAACAGACCTTAAATGTACATTTTCGACTTGGCCTTGACCACACTTCATAAAATATCAAAAAATAAGCAAGACCACCAACATCAAAAATATAAAAACGAAAAAAAAAAAAAGAAACAACACCGACCATGATTTGCCATTAAACGAAAAATTCAAAAGCTTTGATAAATAATTGTTGTCCTTTTATGATTCGCTCGTCTTCCCCGATTTTTTTATACACATTTTTTTTTACATATTTTTCACGTAAATATTTTTTGATATACGAGTACATTAAATTGCCATTAACTAGAAAAAAAAAAACAAAAACAAAAACAAAAAAACAAAGAAAATGAAATATATTTAAAACAAAAACCCTATTTACATTAAGATTCAATAATGAAAATAAAATTTACTATTTTAATTCTAAATAAAATAAAAAAATATTTGCAAAATAAATTCATAAGAACGACAAAAACCGAAATAAAAACATAAAAACAAAATTATAACTAAAAAGAAGTGAACCAGTTTTTGAATATATTTTTTAATTGTATTTTGATTTTTTTGATATTAACTTAATGTATTTTATTATTATAATTATTATATGAAAAAATATATATATAAAAAAAAAACTTAAACAAAATTCTTTTCTCTAAGACAATTTCACACAAAAACAAAAAGAAAAAACAAAAGAAAAACATAAGACATAAATAAATCTATATAATT
The DNA here is from genome assembly GCA_907269105.1 of Volucella inanis. Taxonomy (NCBI): domain Eukaryota; kingdom Metazoa; phylum Arthropoda; class Insecta; order Diptera; family Syrphidae; genus Volucella; species Volucella inanis. The sequence continues at coordinate 129,935,464 of OU026157.1, forward strand.
GTGTTTTAATTTTTAAGTTTTACTATACCTTAATGAAATATAAAAAGTGTATTTGCCAATTTATGACGAAGATTATTATATAAATTATAGTGACAGTGATTATATACAAAACAAAATATACATTTTGAATAATTGACATAAGTAAGAAGCTTACGAGGAATGAATAAACAAGCTTGAAAAAAAAAAAATAAAAATAAATAAATTGCATTAGATGAAAGAATAAATAAGTGTACTACTCGCTTTCATCCACAAGATGAATATAAAAGGTTTATAAAAAATTAAAACAAACTTAAAAAAAAAAATGAAAAATTTGAAGAAAAAAAAATATATATATGAATTTATTAATTTACAATTACTAGTTATTGTCTTTTTTTGTCAGAGAGCGTTTTTAACACGCTGCTGTTGCTTAGTCAATTTCGATGAATGGTTAGTCGAAACACATCACGAGCATACAAACTAAATGATGATAACAAAAAGGAAACTTAGAATTTCATGACAAGGACCTATACACCATGGATCTAATATTAGTCAGTTTAGACCTTCAAACAAATAAATCCGAGTTAATTTTTTTCCTTTTTTATAATTGTCGCCTACTCAAGGAATTTTGAGTACCCTTAAGACAAGGAAATAAAGAGCCTAACAGGGCATTCCATACTTATAAGCGAGTTGTACGACTTAGGAAAAAATCAGAATATTTCAGAGTAATTGGGCTTGAAAATAAAGTGATGAGCATTCACAGCGAGATGACTATTATGGTTTATATTTAATTGGCGAATCGCGTTCACCGACCGTAGCACCGTGGGCCAAAATAATCAATTTGATGGTCAAAAATCTGTAACATTCAAACTAATTGAGATTTTTTCATAATTCTTTTTTTATTTGACACGTCATTTGAGTATTAATTTTTTTTTTTTTTTGTTTTTTTCATTTTAGAAATATGTTTTATTTTTATTTTGAAAGCTTTTTAAATTCAAATATATAAAGAGAGAACAGAAATGTATTTTAAAAAAAGAACTTGTATTAACATTAGTATAAGCAAAGCAATTTCCGTTAGGGTGCACATCTATTGTGTCTATAGGGTTTTCTAATAACGACTTGACAACTTTTTTTTTTTAAATAAAAGGCAAACCATTTGAGATATTTCAAAAACTTTATTATTGGCTTGAAGTACAATCAAAACATTTATGAATGGAACTCGACTTCGTTCATATGGCCACCGCGGGCACGTTTGCAGCGGTCGATTCCTTGGACCTAATTTTCAACGACTTGGCCACACATTTCGGCCGAAACCTGTTGAAACCAAATGTCGTCCAAGTCCATATCTTCCAATTCGGGCCAAAAATAATCGGTGATAATGGCGCGATAACGCTGACCATTCACAGTAACGTGACGATCGTTATCGTCGACGAAAAAATATGGCCCAATAATGCCGCCGGCATACAAACCGCACCAAACAGTTATTTCTTGTCGATGAAGTGGTGATTCATGAAGCACATGTGGGTTTTCACCCGACCAATAACGCATATTTTGCTTATTGAGGAACCCATTTAGCCAAAAATGAACTTCGTCACTTGGCGCATCTTCTCCAGAACCCAATCGGAGAACCTACGTCGCTTCAAATGGTCCATCGGCTTCAATTCTTGAGTCAGCTTGATCTTGTATGGGTGTAAACCAAGATCCTTACGCAAAATACGCCATAATGTGGTCTGAGTGATGCCCAATTCTTGAGAACGTCGTGGAAGTGACTGATTTGGATCGTTTGTTACGGACGGCTGAACGGCAGCGATATTTTCGACACTTCGACCAACCCGTTGTCTCACTGACGCGGCAACATCACAACGAATATGTAGACTCCAATTTTTGCACTAAACTTGTTATTGCCTGTCTACTAGGGTGAGAATTACGACCGAAAATTGGAGTTAACGCTCTTAAAATTGCAGTCTCCGACTCCGAATATCTGGAGAAAATTTTTATAATTTGCAAACGTTGCTTGTTAGTGTACTTTACCATGATGAAAATGTTGAGTTTACTGAATAAGTTGACAGTGACAGTTTGATGATTACTGAAAAAGTGCGTTCACAAATTAAATTCAAAGTTGAAAAGTCCCTATTGGAAAACCCAATATTTTTCATATTTCGATAGTTTTTACCTCTAAAAATAACATACTAAAATTTCAAATAAATATCTCAAATAGTTTTTAAGTTACAACCTTCTAAAGAGTAGTAGAATAGGTCTTTAGGGATTTTTCGTTTATAACTACGTCACACGTTTTCGGAGCCAGACACATTTAGTTTTACAGTGATGGTTATACTGAGCACTTCGTAAGTTATTTTAGTAAAAATGAGTGATCAACCTCTGTATTCAAATCAAAAAGGTACTCACGACATTTCCTTTAACACAAGTTTCAAAACGGTGTCTCCATTGGACTAGTGGCACGTATGGTGTCCATTGTAAACGCTACTCTGGTTAATGCTATTTTAAGGCTTTTTAAATTTCTATAGGGAGTCTTACAGGCCATGTTCTCCAATTCTGACCAAAAACCATAATCCACTGGATTCAGATCTGGACTTTCCGACGGCCAATCTTCTGCTGCTATAAAGACAGGAATATTAACTCTGAGCCACTCCTGCGTTGTTTTATCTTTCTGCCCTGGAGCAGAGTCCTATTGGAAGATCCATCTGTATCCATTGAAAAGAGTATTGGTCAAACCCTTCACAACACCCTGTATACATCTCCTTTGCACCAGTTTTTACGCCTTTTTCACAAAAATGGAGGGATGTGACAACAGGGTGAGAGACCCCCCACCAAACCATTACGGAAGCGGGATGATGTCCACGTTAAACCCTTGGAACAACTTTTTTCGCTTTTTTAGATGAAGCGGCATAAATTTTGTCATTTTGTTTGTTGAAAAATTCCACGGTAAAAGTGTGGTAAAAACAAGTGGTAAAAACAAAATGTTTTCATGGCCACTGTCCGTGTGCCACTGCAAAAGTCACTTGCATCTTTCCAGCCTAATTTTTTTAAGTTGATTACTAAAAAAATGACTCGTGGACCGACGATAGGCTTTCATATGCAGATCATCCCGAATCAGCCTAGACATGGATCTGGTTAATATATCCAATTGCTTGGACATGATCTTCTGCTTCCTAAGGGTATTTCTCTGAATTTGTTCACGCACTGCCTTTACTAAAGCATTCGCACGGACGACGCGCGAGCGACCACTTCTTGGCCTGTTCTTTACTCTAGCAAGCAAGCAATAGCCCAATAAACGAATATTCTCGATATTTCGAGTGGTTTTAGAAAGTCGAATTTGGCCAGCACTCTTTCTGCACTTATGCAACGCTTTTACTGCGATTCGACTCTCTATAACGCCCCACTTTATGTTAATAGTTTACAAACTGAAACCAAACTGACTGATCAGTGCATGGTTCTGAAAAAAAAGTTAACGGTTCTATTAACGCAAGAAGTTTTGAACGATAAGCTCTGGAAATTGTGTAACATATCTTATGGCAAGACTAGGTACATTCGAATAGTCTACCGCGAATATCAGTACGTCCGCTGAAAAACAATTACAAAATAATGATAATAATATTGTGATTAATCCAACTTATGGATATTGCATTATTCAGTTTGTTTCGGTTTTTTATGCAATTAACAATTTAGTAATGTGTAAAACTTGTATAAAAAAAATGTGACTTTCAATCAAGCAAGTCCGCAAAGTTTAAAATTCAAAAATTGCTGTCATGTGTGAACGCGGTGTTTCGTACATCAATTCCGGGCCTATGATTGAAAATGCATTTGAAATAAATAGACATTTAGTCGCTGCTATGCGTATTTTGGGTATCGGAATAAATTTTTTTGCTGTTTCATGGATTAAGCAAGTAAATTTGATTACCAAATATCGGTGTGAATTGCTTGATAGATGTAAGGGTAATAATACGCAGATTAATAACGATAGCTACAATGGTTTACTTTGGCACTTTGCTGCGAAACACCTCCACAGTGATCTCAAAACTATTGAATTATCAAATTACTTATCTGCTGCAATATTCAATGAGTGTTATTCATTTATTTCAAAAGTATTTAATGTGATGGGAGTGATAATTGGAGGAGCAGCCCTCGAAAGAGGGCCGATCATCTCGAAAAAGGGCTTCAACAGCCCAGTAGGTGCTTTTTGAAGAGAACAAGGTGAATTATATGAGCCTGGAGTAGCAGATTAGCTCTAAGTATGATTTCTATCTATTAACGTATAACAATGAAATCAATCATTTTATTTTTAAACGCGTTTTCAAAATTATTTTTTAAAGTTTGCTGCAGTTGTAATTCGAAGAGAAATCATCTGATTGCTTTTGCTTTTTTTTTTTGTATATGTTTCTCTATTTTTCAATTGTATGAAAAATGCAATTTTGGCGGCCAAGAATCATCAAATTTTCGAGTAAAATTCGACATTTTTTTCAAAATTCCATTCAAAACTGCCATTTTGTTAAATTTCAAATTTTTCTTTCTCAATCGTGGATCATTGCATAGGTAATACCTTTTAGTTTAATAATCATTTTTGTTTTTTTGTTTTTTATTTCAGCCACGGTGAAGGCCTCAATCACTGTTTTCTTTACAAAAAAAATCTATCTATTTTGTTGGAATCTATTTGCAGTGTAATCTAGAATTCGGTAACTTCTCACTTAGATTGCAATGGATCTTTGTTGACCCGACTTATAGAGGGGTTTGTTGGGTTTGCAACATGCTTGCAAGTAGGAAAATAAATTTTTCCATTGGGCTAGAATATCTATAACCATTGGTTCCCCTCAGGAGGAGAAATGTCGCAACTCGTATGGGTGCAGGTTATCAATGACATCCTCAAAAAGCTCAGTACAAAGGGTATAACTACCACGAAGTACGCAGACGTCATAATAGTGCAGGGAAAATACTCAAATACTTTAAACGATATTAGGTTGGTTGGAGGTTTCCCTGAAGACGATCACCACTTGGGCAAAAAGCTGTGGTCTCAATGCCAACCCTTCCAAAACGGAATTGGTTCTTTTTACCAGAAAGTACAAGATATCGTACTACATGCTATTCAAACTCCCAAAACTCAACAAAGTGGAACTGTCCCTTTCGAATAGCGCGGAGTACCTGGGTGTAATTCTGGACAAAACACTGAACTGGAATATTAATGTAGCAGAAAGAATCAGAAAGGCATATGGTATAATGCTTTTTTATGTGCAAAAGAACAGTAAGGAAAATAACCATTACAGGTGGGTTCCGTACCACCCCTACGGCAGCATTGGAAAACTTTCTGCACCTAATACCGCTTGATTTACGGATTAAAAAGCTTGCTGGCAACAGTGCGATAATACTCACTAATCTGGGTTACTTTAAGAGCAATACTGCCAGGCTACCCAATTCTAAAGGATGAAATTCTTTCCCTGGTCGACATCGCGTATGATGAAATATATCCGGAGAGGGAGGACTGCGAAAAAAATGAAATATTCAGATCACAAACTTCTCGAAACAGAGGAAGAAATAGGTTCTGATATCTTCTCAGAAGACCCAGAACTAAGAGTGTCTATAAGACTCCCGGACACAAGCAGTGCCTTCCAATCAGAGGTTCCGGCTCTTCTCAAAGCGGCTAACCTGATTTATATGAGATCAGCATCCGAAAGAGGTATCGTTATCTGCATCGATATCCAGGCCACATTCTACATAGGCAATGGAATCGACCAACATCAATTCTGATACAGTGCTCAAGGTACTATGCAGTCAGAACCGGGTGAGACTATGCTCGGTGCTAGGACACTGCGGTATTAAAGAAAATGAACAAGCGGATGAGCTTCCAAGAAAAAGAGGCTGTCTGGCCACTTTTTGACGACAAAAGATCTGAGGAGTTGATAAAATTAAATAGGGATTAGCTTAGGACAGCAATAATAATCCTGAAAGGACACTGTCTGCTGCAGAAACACGCAAAAAGACTCAAATTGTCAGATACGGATATTTACTTTACATCAGTCATCAAAAATTAAGCTGACCGCTTGAACCACTGCCAGCGAAGTCGACACGGCCATTTGAATGATGTCATGAACGTAGTTTTAAAATGCAGCCAGAATCAATCACACTGTTGTTTTATTTATTAGGTGCGCAACTAAGTTTTCGCTGTTTTTTTTATGAAAATGCAATTTTATTGTGGAAAAATGGTTACAAATTAATCAAACAAAGAATTGCCCATCGCTAGCTACATTCGAGCATAGCTCGAATTCCGTTACGGGAAAAGTGTTTTTTTTAGGCGGGTAAGTCCTAGTTTTTTTTTACTTAGTGCAGCATCTCCGTAAATGTTTTGGAGCTGTAGATGCGCTTCAGCCGCCGTTTTCTTCGAATAAAAGAAGAAAATAAACCCGTTCCGCATATGACGATTATATGACACAGAAATTTTCAAGCAATCAAAAGTATTATTGCTCTGAATACGGCATATTTTTTGGCTTTTCACAATTCTTCTGTTTGCTGTAATTTGCATGATTTACACCGGAGCTTGGACAAAAATCAAAATAGGCATATACTCGTATTGTACGAGTAGTTTTTCGGTAGTTTTCCAAATTGTTTGCTTCGCTGGGTGACCTCCATTGCGTTCTGCAATTTCTCGTTGAGTCTTTCCATTCGTTTCCTCTACGATGATAACGAATATTTCTTCTGATATTATATTTTTGAAGGTTCTAGGATGATCGCGAGACATTTCTCCAGCTACTAGCTTTTTCGGATGCCATTGTGTGCTCTTAGATCACCAGCTGCTAGAGGTTATCGGTACCATTTTACTTCATCAGAACTGTTCTTCTTGCTCCTGACGAACTCGATCATTTTCTTCATTAGCACCACGTGATTGTCATTATCTTCTACATCTCTGATTATCACAAGCGGGAGAGAAGCAATACAGATACCTGTAAAATAGATAAGGTTATTGTGAGTGTTTCAAATTTCATCGGTTAAAAAAAGAAAAAGAAGAAGATCGATTTTGTTTTCGGTAACACAATCACCATTGCTATCAAAATAGTCTGCAGGGCGACTCCCCCTTACTGCATCAGGGAGCTTGTTAACGTATTGCTCAATTTATACCTTGTTCATGCGTTTTCAGTTGAATGCGTCGTTCCAGCTTGTGATATTCAATTTGCTTTTGAACCGCATCATATTGCTCGCCCGCGGAGACAGTCGAGCTCTGACATAAATATTTGGGCAAGGTGTACTGTCATCCCCAAAGGAGTTTCATATTTTAGAGTACTATCATCAGGTAAAAAATCGTTGATGAAAATAAAGAGGCATGGCGGAGACAGAATGGAGCTTTGGGATACATAAGCATGTATAATAGTTTACGTATATATGCCTTGAAAATGGCTTTGAAACTTTAACACAAAAAAGAGAAAGGAGAATAACTTTATATTGAGCCTGAGGTTCAAATCCTAGCAAAATTAAATTTTATAAGATTACGTTTTTGTTAAAAATCAGTCCAACATAAAAACTTGTTCTTTAAACACATTTCCATTTTATCCGCATACGTTCATTACACACACCCTGTTCTGAACACATGAATTCCCATCGAACAATTTCCCCCTATTCAATGGCATGCCTAATATATTCGTACAACCTCCAACTGCCTCTCTCACTCCTCAACAAAATCATACGACATGACATCTCTAGAGTCCACAATAAAAAGAGACAACCTAGTCCAGTTAGACAATAAAAAACCAAAAGTTCTAACACACGTCACATCATTTTGTTACCCTCAAAGGCTCAACTCACACAGCAACTCATACGCAGTACTGCTGACTTTTTTTTTATTTGTCACTTCGGTCATTCGCCAAAACCTAAAACCAAAAAAAAAAGAACGGCAAAGCACAGTTGACAGCGCTTACGAACAACCACACGCAGCAAGACTGACGGCCGTCTAGTGCAAGTGATTTCTAATTTTTCCAATTTAATTCATCATTCACGAAAAGTTTCCCCCAAGTAAAATTACCTTTCGGATCCTTGTGAAAAATCGCCACCCCGGACAAATTCGAAAGATTTAATGTTTTTTAATATATAAAGCCAAATTCGACTAATTGTGGCTGGTGCGCTTTATTAATTTTAAGGCTTTTTCTTTGTGATAAATTCGGAGGAGCGTGTCATTGTCGTTGAATATGAGTTGGAACACGATATTCAATTCAAAATCTCGTATACTCAGTTCACAGCAGCTGAAAAAGCTGTCGGAGCATAAGTACTCGTGTACTAATTCGAGCCTTCTTGATCCGTTGCTGCAACCCTGGTGGAATTGGCTGGTTTCAAAGACACCCCTATGGCTGGCGCCAAATCTCATAACAATAGTTGGATTAGTTGTGAATATTATAACGACGTTGATACTGATATCGTAAGTACTTTAATTTGTTGCATAGAATGTGATTAATTTGCAATTATCGATACTTGTGAGATGTATGCGAATTGGCATAGGCAATTGGTCGTTAGATCATCCTGCTGTGTCAGTGAAGCAAAAGAAGCAAATTGTTTGAGGTTAGTTTCAGAAGACCGCAGCTGGTAGTTAGAAAAGTGTTTTGCGGAACCGTTGCCAGATGGGTGATGGTGAAACAGCCAGCAAAACAAACGCATACTCACGTGTCGCAGTAGGTACTGAATTTTGTCTGAAAGCAGTTTGTGGTTTGTGACTCATTGCTCATCTTCAGCCGTCGTTGTTCTTTTCACAACTTGCAAGACAGCATGCCTGATGGGAGATATGTATATACGAGTGAATACGGCGCGGAAAGGTACAACGTCTAAAAAAAAGAAGATTCTTCTCGGCCACATAACCACTTTTATCGTTGATACGGTTTTTTTGATGACCAGCGTTGCCATTTGAAGCCCGAGAAAATGTCTTGTATTGACCAGAAATTATTTTGTTTATTTTTTTAGAAAAAAGTTATAAATTCAATTTACTGACTGACACGAGCTTGTGTCAGCTTTTAATACAGTCTTCGAAGCATCTCTTCATTATTATTATTTTTTTTTGCAATGCATTTTTGTTTATAAAATTCATTCTTACTTAAAGCTAGCTTAATTAATTTAACAATTTTAGTCTTACTTACTGTCCCTATGCAGGCACGTTAAGCTAAACCTAACACTTAATCGGTTTTTCGACGAAGCCTTACAATCTTTGCGGGGGTCATTTTTTAATTGCCATAAAATGCACAAAATCAATTTAATGTTGAAACCGTTATTGATATTAGTATTGCTCGTTAAATCTGCAAATTTCGTTGTGTTAACATCATTGTAAGCAATTTGAACTAAATTTTGAAACTTGCAAAGTTTAGAAATGGCAATTTCGACCTAAGGAATGAACCATGTTCGGGTTCTGAAGCCCATCGTCGAAAGAAATCTCACTGTTGAGCTAAGAGAATTCAACGTAAGCTCAACAAATATGGGAAAATCTTAAAGTCGCAAAATAATCTTCTGCAAAGAATCGAAGTTTGTCCTGCGCTTCGACCGTATCACAATCAAGAGCGGTTTTGAACCAAAAAGCCCTCAGAGAAGCCGCCTCTGGTGGGCTGGGTTTCACTCGGCACGACGAGCGTTACATAGAAGGATGAGAGCTGCTCACGAGCAGACGAGGAGAGACGAACACCGGCTTCTTGGGAGGGAAAAGAAAGTGCATGAGAAGCGCGCGAAAGTATGCCTGATGAATGGAATCTCAGCATTGTTTGTCCGATCCTCAAAAAGGAGACTTTTTGAACTGTGCCAACTACAAAGGCATCAGTCTTCTTTACATCACGTACAAAATCCAATTTGCCGTATTGTGTGTGAACGCCTGAAGCCGTTCGTCAACAATTAGTGTGGCTTCAGGCCAGTAAAGTCCACTACGGCAGATCTTGGAAAAGACACTTGAATTATAAATCGATACACTACACCTATCCATCGATTTTAAGGATGAATATAACAACATTTATTGAGACGAGCTATACAGAGCAATGCTTAGTTTTGGTATCTCTGGCAAACTCGTCCGTTTGTGTAGAATGTAGTATTTACCATAGTAAAGAATAGTACAAAACTCACGCGCCAAGTCCGTCCAAGTACTCACATACCCCGATGATATTGACATAGTCGAAAGAAAGCGGCGTGATGTCGGTGACACTTTCGGGAGTATTTAGATGGAAGCAGTGAAGATGCGTTTTACGGTCAACGAGGGCAAGACCAAGCATATGCTTTTCACAAGCAAGAACACCAAACATCGATGCTTATGGCAGAACCTCAAGTAAAGTAACAGCCAAGTAGAGGAAGACCACGACTTAGGTTTCCAACTTAGCTGGCTGGAAATGCTTGTTGGGTGTGACCCAAGTCCACCCTGGACTGCAGCGTCACCTTATATAAGGTTACTGGAGATGAAAAATGCGTGCAGAAAACAAATCAGCACAATATTACAGAGATGGGCTTCACCCTCTCAAGGTGTTGGTATTGCCTCGTATTCAGAATATCCCCGCAGAAGTCTGCTATCAGCAGCAGATTTAAGTCAGGTCTAAAGCAGAAACGGCCAGGTCTGTTTAATCAAAGGGGTCTTCTATTCCATCATACAGCTAGGGCTACCTGCACATTTTTACAAGAGTTCGCTTGGGGAAAATGATTCATCCACCTTATTCTTCAGCTTCAGACTTCCACTTGCTCCTAAACCTGCAAAACTTTCTTCATCGAAAAAATTTTACATCTTAAGATGAGACCAACCGTTCAGATTATCCAAAAAAATAGCAATTGCCAGTCTTGGAGAACTCAAAACTAATTTTAAATGAGATCAAAAGAGATTGTTATTAAAGAGAAATTGAATACCGCTGAAATGCTAATTAATTCTACTACCTATACATATATATGTAGAATTGTGTGAAGTTCCGCAAATTGAAAACGAAAATTTGCATAGCACCATGGTATCTATGGAACTGGAGTAACGAATGACGACGTGGATATTGCATTTCATTTCATTTTATTTCATTTGTTTATTAGGATTACATCTTTGTTGTGTTAGATTTAACAAAGTTATAAGATACTCGTTAACAATCATTTTACGCATTCAAATATTAATAATGTTAAATATTTTAAAAGATTGTGATCATAAAAAGGTAGTAAGAGATAGGAAAAAAATTAAATGTGAGGGGAAGAAGAAGAGAAGTATGTTAGTATTGCGTTTCTGAAATGTGTAGTTTTAGACACAACACGGATTTCTCAAAGCAACGATTTACATAGACGTAAAGCATGAAAAAAAAATTGAGATATCTACTGCGAGAAGGGTAGGGTAGGTAGATTTGTGGACATTGATTATAAATAATTCTATATAAGAGTTGACAATTCCTTAAATCTAAGAACTCTTTCAAAGTGCAACCACGTTACCTATGGGAATAGAAGGAATTAAGATCGCATCTACGCAAGCCATGAATGAAGCGTAGCGCATCTTTGAATGCAACCTAAACTTTTCTTTGCAATATATAATCAAGAGAACTGTAGATTACATCTAAATATGTTATAAGCGGCAGAACTAAAGCTACATTAAGCTTACGACGGTTTCCAGTGGGGTGAAATTGACAGCTTACGCAAACGCCCGTGTTTATGTCAAACTATTTTATTGGTATGCTTGTATGCGGTTATTTGGCTATTAATAGCGTAGCCAAGATTATTTGTAACCTTAACAATGCTCATTTTCCTACCAGCAAGCCACAAATTTGGCAGGAGATTAGGATTTAATTTTCTGTTGGAGATCGGAACTATGTGCGATTTAATTGGGAGGGCAAGTTATTAATAAATATGGAGAACAAAATCGGACCAAATATTCATCCTTGTGATACGTCTTGACTGAGGAGCTTAAAAGCTGCCCGTTCCCTAAATTCAAAAAAGTTCCAACAAAGTTTTCAACAAAGCAGTATGATTTACTTTATCAAATACTCTTGGAAAATTCAGCAAACAAATAAACGTTACATTACCTGAATCAACATCAGTCTGGTTTCTTCGAGCAGGTTTACCAAAGTTACAGAACAGCTAAAAAAATGCTGACAAATTCGCGCTGTTTTTTTTTTTTTATTATTTCCGTCAGGCTGGCAATAATAATTTGTTTGTTTGATACCCCTAGGCTCGTGAGCTCTTCGTTTGGTTCGTTCTGGAATAGTTAAGCTAGGATGTCCTTCCTTTTGTATTTTCTTCAACTGATGTACAAGTACTTGATGTTTGTACCTTGCTGGTACTTTTAAAACCTGAAGTCAGGCACCAGCTGATACTGATCACGATTTGTATCGCGAACGGTGTCATTGCAACAATATATCGCATTCACTACCTGCTCTCTAATTTGTTTTGTGAGATACGAAATTCTTCCATAAAAATCTCCAGTAACCAATATGTTAGTCTGACCAAGAGTTAACAACGCGTCAGTTGTGTCCGGTAATTTTAATGGAGACTAAAAATAAGCGTTTGTCATTAATTGTTATAACTACATTAATATCGAATCTACGTACACTACACATCTGGGTATTTCAGTTTCCTGCGATAATCAAATAATTCGCCACCGGTTTGTAGCATAATCAATTCTTGGCGGGCTTGAATAGTCACATTAGGCCTCTTGTCATCGTCCAGACAAGGACTCAGTTATAGGATTGCACTTGACTTTGGTATGCTCCTACTATTTTAAATCGCAACGATTTCATGGTACTTCTGCACCTCACGGAAAAGTATTCTTTCAGCTCAGTGACTGACAGTGGAGAATTCTGTCGAACTCTTATTTAAGCACCTCTAGGAGTGCATCGACAGGATAATGGAGATATTCTTGTTCAGTTCAGTAAATTCTGTGGGAAACCAACTTTAGTCCGACGTATGTCTTATACTTTTACTTTTCGGATTGACTGCATAGCATGGTGATCTTAAAGTCGCTCCAGTGCATAACCTTGCGGATTGCTGCAATTGAGTCTTTGAATTCGACAAGAAAATCTGAAAGGAAACCAAACGGGTCCAACACCAATATCACTATTATTTCCTCTTTGTCAAGAATTTTGCAGAATGATTTTCGGCGATAACTGCGGTATTGAGATTTGTAATAAACCGTCTTCACCCAACAATGGGGCTGCGCTAAGAATCATTCATTGAGCCATTTGAAGCCATATATCCAGGATCGGCAGGGATGGAAAGCTAGTGTCGTATCCTACATTTCTTATCGAGTTTAGAAAACCAACGAATTAAATTTGAAAGGTTATTATGATATCTCAACCACTAAATTGCTTTGCAATTAAATTCCCAAGGTGACCCACAATCTAGTGCATTTCATGATCGCCTCATAAGCACATTTATTAAGTAGGTGGGACGTATAATGACATGGAATTTGAATGCTTTTCACAAGATTGTATCTCACGATTGATTTTTTTTTTTTTATTGAGAAAATTGTCTAGATGCTCTAGCTCTAAATAACTCCTCGATAATCACAACCTCACGTTCTCACTATAAGGAAATCCGTTTCAAAATGTGCACGAAAATAATTCCATAATTGTGTGATACAGCGATTTTGATTTTTGTGGATTAAAATACATGTACCGTACAATGAAATCGTGAATGAAGGGAATGCTTATAGAAAAGTGGAACATTTTAACAGAATACAACCTTCTCTTTATCGCTCATAATGCCCTAGATCTTTGAATTTATTTAAAATGTGCACATGTGTATAGCCATACACACACATACGAGTATCCAAAGCGTCTGAGAAAGAGCTTGGCCCTCCAGGTTCGTGGCTATACCTGAGGTTAACTGTACGGACACGAAAAAACTCTACTGTTGTGAAGAAACCAAGAATACGGATAGGAATGGATTCTCTAGTGCCGGCCCTGCACTGAACAAGCCAGGTGCAGTCGAACAACTAGCATAGGCCTTCTTTCGCATGCTTAGACATAAGTGGGAGTATTCGTATTTCTGAAATCATAAGGACTTTTAGCGACAGGTGACATTTTGGCTAATTTAGATTGATAAGAAAATATACCCATCATCAAGATTGAGTTGGAAGTGGTGTAAAGTATGGCATGATTATGGGCAAAATTGCCTGTTGAAAACAGGTTTAGCGCCTACTCCCATCGCGTTGGACCTAATTGAAAGGAAATTTTCAACAATGTCAGAAGCCATTGATACGTGGGAACTAGAAGTGTTCTTCAGAAGAGTTAAATGTCTCACTGGAAAGTTCACCTGCAATATATTTAAAAAAATATTACGAGACGGAAAAGTCGAGAATGGAAGTGAAGTGAAAGTTTTATTTATAGGGACAAAGTCAATATTATCGTTGCAGTCTTGGCGTAGTTTACTCTCAGATTCTTCTAGAGCTGTTTGTCCTCTCAATTTACAGCTTGGTTATGCAAAAACCCGATACATTTGGTGGCTATAGTCTAGTCTGAAACGTTTCCATTATTTATAAGTCTGGTTGCGATTTTTTTTAAATTAGAGCGCGCTTAAGTTTTTAAAATACCCTTAAAATGTTTGCACACAGCACGGGCGAAGGAAAAAAAGAGGTACAGGTGAACATTGGTCTTAAAAGTTTGGAGGTTATAATGGATTGAGGATAAATTAATGAACATTCATAGCGAGACGGGTGTTACGCTAAAAGGTTTGAAGTGGTCGAACGCCTACTGCAATTTCAATGGAGCACTGATGGTTAAAATAGCAAAAAAACAAGGTGAGACAGGACACATTTCGTTGGTGTTCGAGATTGTCAATTTACTGGGTGATATTAACATCGCCTATGAGTCTTATCGCATTGTTTTGAATGCTTTCTTGCAGGGACAGAGTTTTGAGCATTTTACTCCAATTTTGAGCAGACGATTCGCCTTATATACTGAGACCTGATCAGAGGGGAATAAGTATTTCTTCCATTTCTTTCCACCATTTCTTCCTAGACATTTCGCAGCATTTTTGGCGACATCAAATTCTAACGTTGTCATTGCCACACATCGAGAATGGATAGTTTTTCCGTATCAACGTTGCAAGCGCCATTTATATATAATGGCTGGGTTTTTGCATTTCACTTTAATGACAACAGAAAGCATTTATCTACTTTGTTGATAGTTCCCTAATATCGGAATTGAATATGCTTAACATACGCTGCCGTTCCCGTTCTATAGCCAAGCAACAGGGACTTGAGTCAGGGAATGAATATGAAAAGCAGAGAGTATTGTCGTCAGCAGGAATATATTGTATTAGAAGAACCAGACAAGATATCGTTGATGAAAATGAAAAATATCGTCGGAGACAGAAGGGCACCCTGGGGCACACCAGCATTTATTTTGTGAATATCAGACTTGAAACCATCTAAGACAATTTGAATTGAACGTTCCGAAAGGTAATTTCTAATCCATTGAAGAAGAGAGTCGTCGATTCCAAAAGCACGAAGGTTCGATAAAAGAGTGTCAAACTCTGTCAAATGCCTTAGAAATATCAAGTGCAAGAGGTACGCTTTGGTTCCACTTTTCGGTGAGACATGCCATTAAACCACCAGTGGACCTGTTTTCTTGTTTCGAGATATTTTATGAGCGTTTCCATGACCTTGGAAAGAAGGGACGTTAGTGTAATGGGTCTGTAGGAGGAGAGATAAGAAGATTTACCTTTTTTTTAGGGACGGACTGTTTTTCATCTTCTCGGATCTTTAAGTACTGTTGCTACTACACGAGTGCATTAATAACTGGAAACCAAGGACGTTGGTCATGTTTGACGGCTTTTTTTTTTTTTTGGAGTGGAACGAAATTATTGAAAATATTTATCTTCTATGGTCAAATTTAATAACTCGGTTTGATCTACTTAAGTGGAAGGTTTCATCACCACATCCGGCTAAAAACCATGTCTCCGAAACAAACACAACATCAACGTGAGATCCCTTAAACATGTCTCTATACTCATTAATTTTGCAGAATAAGATTTGTGCATTTAGGTGACAAATTTCTAATCCAGCCTTTGGTTTACTTGGAACGTTGATCCTTGTGAGCAAAACCACTAATCACACAATCACAATTCACTATTTTCGCCAGAACTTATTACTGTTATAAAGGGGAAACATGTTCGGTGGACGGAGAGACACAGAGAGAGAGAGAGAGAGAGAGGAAACTTAATCATACTACCTAGTCTAGTCACAAATAATGATACAAAGAAAATTTATGCCAAATGAAACCGCGCTGATATTTTTAAAAACAAATTTATACTTTTTATTCGCCATTATTTAGCTATAAGTTATGGAAGACTTCATTCAAAATGACTACCCTCAGCACGATTTGAGACCTACTGGCCCATCATCAATCGCATTGCGGATCTGATTCATCGTGCAACATCTACAGCGCTAACAAGTGCTCGCTTCAAAGACTTAATATTTCGGCGATGAGTAGACCAGGCCATTCCTTCTAAAACCGACCACAAGTTGTAATCCAAAAGGTTGAGATCCGGACTACCAGCTGGTCAATCACCAGGTGATATAAGTTGTGTTCATATTTTTTTTGACACTCTTGAGTGGTTTTCGCCTCGTGGGCAGGAGCAGAGTCTTGTTGGGATGTCCAGTGCTTGTTTTCGAACATTGTTCGGCTTAGCGGCTTAACGATTTCTTCCAAAATAGTGGTTTCGCGGAAGTCTTGACTTCTTTTTAACAAAAATGGAGATTGGTTATGCCATCGTAGCTTACTCCCCACTATACCCTTACATTTGCGGGGAAGTGGCCTCTTTCAACCCTTTCGATATGTTCTAAAGGTACTTTAGATGTCGGAGCATACACTCGATCAATTTTTCTTATTAAAAGTCTCTTCGACTGTTAGCAGGTGTCCAGTGTGTCTTTTGTAGGCATTAAGTCCCAAGTCTTCTCTGATGATTGCGAGACATGGGTTTTACGAAATGTTCATTTCCCGTGACGAGATCTGCCTTTTCAGTGGTTTACGTGTGATTCGAGCCTTCACGGCTTTTATGGCTCCCAGAGTGCGTGGACGACCGGGCGGGCGTCGTACGGTCACGTACTCTACCAGTATCCTCGAATAATTTGATAGTACGATAAACAAGACAACGAATGATTCAAGCGGTCGCAAAATCGGAAAGATATCACATGACTTTCGATGTCACCACATTCTATGATTGTAAACGACTAAAACAAAATATTTTCCGCGACAAAGAAGCATAAAAGCAACGGGTTAAATAACAGTTAACATGAAAAGAGTCCAAGTAATACTTTTTATTAAAATTGTTGCAATAAAAATTGTATGAATAATTATGACTAGACTAGGTATAATCAGGTAAATCGAAAAAGAGATGTAAGGTTCATAATTAAAAACAGGACAAGGAAATTATAAAAAAAAGCAAAAAATTAAAAAGCTAAAACGAATAAGTAATTAACTTTCGTCGTTTTGGGAATTCCGTAGAAAGTATCAATGTACTTCAACGGTACGCGAGTACATTCGTAATTTAACCGCACAAGCGACTGCTTCTTCGGTCACTATAATGTTCCTGTTATTGATACCCCAATTTTTGGCAAAAAAAATCAATTTTTGTGATCAATCATGATCCATACTCGTCGGAACTAGCCCCGGCTGACTTTTTTATATTCTCTAAGCTGAAGACTGTCATGAAAGTTTTTGCTAACATGGAGACTATTCAACGAAATGTGAAGAAGGTGCTGCGAAAAAGTTTGAAAGAAGGTTTCTCAATTTCTCAAGTGCCTTCCAGAGGCTCTACGACTGGCCGAAAATTTGTATAGAGAAAACAGGGTACTGAGTTCAAAATTAAATAGAAAATTTCGACTTAATTTGTTTTATCCTCCTAAAAAAAAAAGACCGAATAAATGTTAACGCTTCAATCCAAAGACTCTTCGATTACTATCACTGGGGACAATGCGGTAGAGCTAGACCTTGCGTGTTGGACACAACTTGAAAACTTCAACCATTTGGTGCAATTAGAGAGGCTTATTGGGGAAAGAGAATCCAAGAGGATCTAAAGGACGGTATACAATCATACAAAGATTAGTTTTTTTTTTGACCTTGTTATGGAACATGACATTCAATGGGATATGGTGTATTTGATGCAACGTCAAACACAGATAAATTTGAAAAAGAAACGGCAGTATAGCGTTTTGGCAACTAATAAAACAGATTTTCGGCGAATTACGGGTAATGTTGCAAACTCCAGTAGAATATTTTTATACAGAGAATACCGAGAGTACAGGAATAATGCAGTTTCTAGTTGTGAAAACATCAGAAAAATACAAGTTATTAAGTGCTCATGTAGCAGTAGAAAAATAAAAAAGGGAACCCTGCAATCTTCCGTACGAAGAGAATCTACCATATGCAATACGACGTCTGATATGTAAATGCATAACCAATTTAGTAACAGGAAACTTTCAAATTAGTCAGCTTACGGCGCGTCATGACTTCAGTGTTAGTCTTTATTTGGCAAAATAGAATTACATTTAAGTCAACGAATTCTTCTCATCTTAAGCGATATTCAGGATTTCCTTCACAGAAATATGGAAGACATTCAATTAAGCAAAAGTACTGTAAAAATAATTTATGAATGAGTTACATAAACCACTGAGAAAGAAAGTCTAAATAAACTGCTCTTCTCTTCCTGTCGTTTCGCTACCGCCACACAAATAAAAAACACTTTCCCACTTCCTGTCTATGCGCACTTGATTTACACTCTACACATATACCAACGTAGCATTCGTATATTTAGCGCCCGAGTGCAACTTGCATTCACTAATCATTTGCACAAATAATGCTTTCATCATCTAACTAGACAGACAGGTACTTGTAGGTAATGCCGCAATCAAAAATAGATCCATTTACTCGACCAAATTGAATTTGTTAGGTGCGTGTCTTCTTACGCTTTGTCATACTTAGCTCTACGACTACTCGTAACTTTGGCAAAGTGGCAAAGTCCTCCTATTGTTATCCATTCGTATGAGTATGTTTTCTTTGCTTTTTGTCATTGTGTTTCTTTAATTAACCTTTCTGTAATTCAAACAAGAGTCCGATAGAATTAGAGCAACGTTTCTGATTTTTTTTTTTTTTTTGCATAATATCAATAACAATGACTACAAGAATTGTATCAGTATATACTCGTAGGTAGAGAATAGTAGAATTAAATATCGTTGACCCTGAGGGATAAATCGTGTATAAGTCAATAACTATCGATGAATGGATAGTCACAATCTCTCGGCCAAACTTGTGCACCGTCATACTCTGGGAAAAAGCGCTTTTTTCTATTTAAAATTCAATTTGAGACGAACTGATAAAACAATGCAGCACGTAGAAATCAATAATTATTCGTAGTAGTCATTTTTTTTTTCCATTCTACTTTTGTAGAATAATTCAATTTAAACAGGCGGATGGGCATTAAAAATAGATTGCTTAAGGTAGAGCATAGAAGAACACTACCCAGAGAGTGATACGGAATGTACAATAGATTTTCTCAATCTGCATACTTCATCTGTGGTTGTAAGGTAGTGTTGCCAATGAGAAAATGAAGTCAGTGAAATGGCAAAAGAGACCATGCCTATTGTACTTGAAAAAACTTGAGTTACAAAGATTTCTCAGCCTAATCAGAAGGTTAACTGAGATCTGTGTTATCATTGAACTACAAGTCCATAAAAATTCTTCAGATTTGGCCATTCTTTCCATTTTTTTCAAAGTATTTTCCGGCATTTTCAAGTGATTGTTTAATAACATTCAGATCACCACATGCGAGCAACTGTGAAAGTGTTTTAGCTCTTAATATTAACAGTGAAGTTAGGTTAGGTTACTGTTGCTGTTGGAAAAACTACCCCACTTATGCTATTGGCCCATTGTGATGCCACGTGGATCTGTGATCCTCTTACTTGAGGAACTATTTTAGCTTCTGGCGAAGTGCAGGAGACTGTCAAGGTCTATATTGCTTAAGGCATTATAGAAGAAAACACCACTTGTGGGAGAGTTGGGTATGCAAAGAAGTTTGCTATCCCAGATGAAACCTGAACACTTATCTTCTTTTTAAAAATAGATGGTGATGCGTCTTAATACCGCGCAAAGAGAACAAGTTATGGTTGAGAGAATTGTCTGAAAGTCCATTTCTAAAACTGCCTGCGCTTTAGAGTAAACAGTTCCTTTTTATTTTTTATAGAATTTACGAACATGCACCGTAGCAGTTTAGAGCTTAGGCAGTTTAAAGAATCAGTTTCCTATTCACTAACTTTGCTCTTATTTATAAAATTTTAGATTTGCCTACACCGTGACAACACGTGTTAAACATGCCATTAAAAGCTGCATTGTTGAAAGCATCATCAATGTCGATGAAAATGCCCAGCGCGTATTCTTTCTTGTCGAATGCGTCTCCAATTCTGTCCACCAGGTTCTGAAGTGCAATCTCGTGAGATCGTCCGCGCTGTTATGTAATGATTTGTTCCGAATTTTGGTTCTCTTTTTGTTCCCCAGGTCTATAAATTTTAGTAGTGTACTCGTAATTGAATATATTAAATCGGTGGCAGTGGACTTCAAGCCATTAAAGAACGCAGAAGACGTAAATATTGGGTTGTTCAAATAGTTCTGCGGTTTTTTTTTTTTTTGGAAATAGTATTTGTCGTTTCAGAAAATCTCTGTTACGTTGTTTGTTACGAGAATTTATTTTAATCGGACGTGTTTTAATTGCTCAATATTTTTCTTAAAATGGAGGATAAAAAGGTGCATTTTCGGTATATTTTGCTTTTTTTTTCTTTAAAAAATTTGTCAACGGACAGAAGCGCAACGGAGGACTTGCAGTGTGTATGGAGATTCTGCTATAAGCGCTGACATATGTCAGCGTTAGTTTACACGCTTTCGTTCAGTAAATGCAGACTGCTAATGCTGTTTGCTCTGGACGTCTACCCACCACAGACGAAAATCAAATCTTGGCTGCAGTTACCCTTGGCAGGCATTTGACGACACGGGCTCAGAAGTTTAACATCCGCCATACAACCGTATCGCAGAGACTAAAAAGATTTGAAATGTCGAAAAAGGTGGATGTTTGGGTTCCTCACGAACTCAGTAAAAAAAAAAAAAAACATTATGAAGTGCATAATGATCTGTGAGTCTTTATTGAGATGGAACTCGCTTGAGGCTTTTCTGAAAGAATGATTACCGGAGACAAAAAATGGGTGTTTTCCAACAACATTCGGTGTAAGAGGTTATGGTGCGCTCCTGGTCAAACACGACAATCGGTCGGTAAACAAGATTTGCATCCCAAAAAGGTCATGTTGAGCATTTGGTGGGACTGGCGAGGTGTCCTTTACTTCGAGTTGCTTTCATATATTCAGACAATAAGTGCCGTTAAATATAGGCAGTGGAAGAAAAACGACCAGAGTTGGCGAACAGGAAAGGCGTTGTTTTCCATCTTGACAACGCTAGACACACACAACGTTAGTAAGAAAACAAAATCTGAATTCGTTTGGCTGGGAAGTTATGCAGCACTTACCGTACTCTCCAGATCTTGCGCCTTCTGACTACCATCCGTTTCGCTCTCTCCAAAACAATTTGGACGGGAGGCGATTCACAATCGATTAGAGATACGAGCTGCAGCGCGTTATACTATATTGCTCAGTTATTTTAAGCTTCAGTGGTAGTAGCTGGTTGTGAGTCGATCGCGATCAGGTTATCTGAAAAGTTAGTTCCGAGCATGAAACGTTAAGTCTCCTAATTGGTATAAGCTGCTTTTATTCTGCTCATGAAGGTCCAAAGATTTCATTCTGTAGTTGTTTCTTTAGGAGTTTTCGAGCTTTAAACAGTCTCCTTAAAATTCTATTTTTTTAGAAATTTAGGAGGAATATTTTCGGATTTGGCAACCGCTTCCTTATAGCGTCTTCAGTGGGTTTTCGTCGAATTCCTTCTTTTCAGCAAGCTCGAGGCTTTGAGCTTGAATTTCATCCGTTAAACTTCTTACTGTAATTGTTTAGTAACAGATGTTTCTGAAATAAAATAATTGCTTTTGTTATCTGAAATTCCTTCAAAGTTTCTGAACCTAGTGAAGTTAAAGACACGAGTATCGTACATCAATTTCCAATTCACCATCGACATTAGAACGTTCTACAATTACAATATCTTTCGTCATCAACCTCTCACATTGTCATTTAACCGAAAAAAAAACGTCCAACTCACTGACGATTGACTAAGTGACGCCTTACTGGCTGAACGATCCGGAGCAGCAGCAGTTTTTTTTTTTCCATTTTTCGATTATTTTTAAAGGTTATTCTAAAATACATATATAATTAACTCTATTAAATTTTAATGACGCTTTCGAAGTAGCAAATGTCGTATTGATGTCGTAACGCGGAATATACAATCGTAATTGCCAGTGGTATGGGATAAGTCATATGTTTTCGATATTAATCGTACGACCTTGTAATTTTATTGATACAATTATTTTTGTTTTTGTTTTTAAATTTAAGTTCATATGTGTAAATGATTGATAAGGGAAAATTTACAAAAATAAATTTCTCTCCCCAATCATCACAGTACGAGTACTTCCACCTAATACGAGTACAGTATCTACATCTGAATCTCGCCATTTTAGATATCAACTATTCACGCCAAGCCCTTGGGTTTCACTGATAAGATTTTACGCCACACCATCTTTAACAAGCAAATATGTAGATTAGAACGTAGCCAGTGTCCCGATATGAGCCCCAATTATAGCTCAGAAAAACCGCAGTTGACTTAATAGAGTCTAGCACAGATAACGACGTGTGGTACTGTAGACCATATATTAGATAGTGTATCATGTTCATTTGCTTTGTTGCCTCTTGACGTCACTGCTGAAAGTATCTTAAAGTAAACTATTTACGAAACTTGAACTGTTGTCAATGTCCGGCTTCTTAGAAAAAAAGAATAAAAAAAATATGGACTGACCTTCGTGTCTTGAGATCGACTGTATTTGGGAGAAATCCATCGCCTACACCAAGAGTACGCATGCGAGTATGTGTCCGAACCTACGTATGAAGCATTTCAGCTTGATATGGTTTAATAATGTGAATCATTCAGTTATCATGCCATTGCGAATCTGAACTCAAAACTAGTTGTGTTAGCTATGAATTATAGTAATCTAACAGATATTTAACTCTACTCCTATTCCTTTCTTTCTCTCAGTTTGATAGAGACAGAGGCTTTGTGTTGCATGTAATATAATATATACAAACATTTATATGCACATATTTGTGCTTTAAATCAATTTGAACTAAACACAATTACTAGAGGTTAGGTTAGAGGTGTTGGGGTTCTGGGATTGCTACTGAAATCAACAAGTTCATTGGCTATGTGCATTTGATTTAAAATATAAAAAAAAACGCTTACTAAGCACTACTTCAGATTCTGAGCATGAGCAATTATAAATAAATCAGTTTAAAAAATCGCTGGTTGAATAAACAATTCATTCTGTTAGATTATTGGTTGAGTTTTAGTAGAGTTGAACTTATTTTCCACTAAAATCACCTGTTTGAGTGGCTGTTACATCATAAATACAGCTTTCACTTGAATTGTCGGATGAAAGTCATTGACTTAGAGTTCGGTTGAAACGAT
Organism: Volucella inanis; assembly: GCA_907269105.1. Taxonomy (NCBI): domain Eukaryota; kingdom Metazoa; phylum Arthropoda; class Insecta; order Diptera; family Syrphidae; genus Volucella; species Volucella inanis. Next base: position 129,959,010 of record OU026157.1, read on the forward strand.
TCCAATAAAAAAGCTGTTGAATCAGTTGCAAAAAAAAAATTGTTTTGTTTAAATGGAATTGAAGAGCTAGATACATACGACAAGTATGTGTGTTAAGAAACTTTTTAGTGGAGAAGCGTGAAATATGTGGGACTTACCTAACTCACTTTTACTTTCCTACTTACTGACTCATTAAATGAGTGAATAACGGTTTTACACTTAAGATTTATTTGCGTTTTGTAGCTTTGTATGATTTGAACTGAAGCACTTGCTCATGATTGAACAGTAAGGTTATATATAACGTTTTAGCTGCCTTTGTATAGTATGTGGCTTTTGCCCCCATGATAACCATGTACGCCACAGTACCAAGGTCATCGTTGATTAACCCTCAGTTCAAGAAATATGAAATCATGAAACACGATAACTACTCAGTACCTGGCTGTACGATTTGGTAGCAACAGGTCCATTGGTGATATCTCAAACATTAGGGAGCCCCTTCACCTCTTCAATGGATTAGAAAATACTTTTTGGAAACTTAAATTTGAGCTTTTTTCACGGATATCCACAAAACAAATGCTGGTGTGCCCCATGACCCCGTTCCATCTTCGACACTTTTTAATTTTCATCAACGATCTCTTGTCTGCAACTTTTAATCCAGTATTTTCCCTTGCTGACGACAGTATTCGTTCCCGGACTCATATTCCTGCACTTCGACTGTGGAACGCGAAATTTTTCACTCCTATTAGGCTCGATGTTTTTACGGAATTAGATTTTATGTACTCCTATTCCGATTTTGGTGATCTTAACAAAAATCTGAATCTTTTATAGTAAGCTAGTAGTTCTCTTGTTGGACGACAAGTCTTTATCTGATGAGTGCTATATTGCAGATTTCATTTACCCTCGGATTGAGTTGGCTGCTTTGTACACCTTTAGTTATAGCAATATTTCAAGGTATCTGACTACATTTTGACAAAGAACTACCCCACAATGATTCGTCAATTCTTTCTGGTATCTATAGAGGCACCAAAGAAAAGCGTTCTAAAAGGTCCTAATTATTTGTTCGACAGGGCATAATAAAGTGACGAAATAAGATCACATGTGTAGATCCCCCTGGATTGTTCCAGCAGAAAGCACATTTTCAAGATTAACTATCTACTACTGAGCATATTAAAAGGAATATACAGATGTGGTTTACCTTTGTTCAGCTTGCAGAAGGGTCCAAATTACCATACGGTGCCGAAGGCCTTCTCAAAGTCAATCAGGGACCTAGCTGGGCACGTTTTTTTTTTTTTTTTTTTTTTGCATTTGTCTCATAGAAATATATACCAGTTAAGATGCGGTATGCTAGATGATATGCCTCGCCTTGAAACCGACTTGGTTATTCGAGACTATCGTATATTTTTTTTTCCTCAACTTGCTTAGTTAGAGCTCTATTGATCACCTTCTGGACTACTTTGCTGATATTTGGAATCAAACTTATTGACCGAAAATTTCCCGATTTGGAAGCATCTTCTTATGAAATCACAAGGGGCCCATCCGCTTAAAACCGATTTACGCACGCTCGTGGAGCTTGGGTGTTAAAAACGTTAATAAACGACCTTGGAAGAAGTCGGAACTTAATCACAGGCAGATCTGCGACAAGATATTATGTCATACATGGCATACGAGACCCTATGAATGATGGTTAAAAACGTGTGGGAGCATAGTGAACCTGTCTAAAAATATTTTACAACATATATTTGGAAAAGGCTTACATCGAGTGCTTCGAAGTAAACTTAAAAGTGACAGATATTGGGTTGTTTAAAAGTCATACTTCATAAATCCTGCAAGAAACTTGTCAATGTGGTTTTTGATGAGGTCTTCAAAAGCAAACGTTTTTGCCAAGTAACCGAACTTGTTTGTGGTCTCTCATTGTCGTAGTGAAACACCAGACCCTTACGATTGATCAGCTCGGGACCTTTCTGTCTGACGGCTTCACTTCATTTGTGTAGCTTCTTACAGTAGACAACGGAATTGATCGTTTTGTTCTCTGTAAAAGCTCATAAAAGACTGGTCACTTCCAATCCCATGAGACTCACAGCATCACCTTCTTTTGGTGGATGGTCGGGTTTGACTGCTTTTCCACCGCTTAATCTCGCCTACCCCAATTTTTTTTTTTTCGGATGACAATGTTGGTGACAATCCATTTCTCGTCGCTCCTGAACGTACGCTTCAAGAATGGATCGTTTTCTTCACTTGAATTGAAAAATAGATGAATTGCTTTCAACTCATGCGGTACCAAAATAAAGATCGTCTTTACGAAGTCAAGCGATTTCAAATGACCATAGACACTTTTAGAGCAGTAGAAAGCTCCAGAACCGTTGAATATTTATTTGTTTGCATCAGTGCTTTAATATTTTTATTCGGAAGGCCTACCGGAGCGATAAGCGCCTTCAACTGAAAAATCAATCAAATTCGATGACATTTCTGCCACAAATTTTATGCAACTTTTCCCTTACCTCTGTTGCTTTCTTCCCTTTTTTTTTTTAAAGTAATAAAGCCAAATATGGAATATCCTCTTCAAAACTCCATTTTCGAACAACAATTGCAAGCAAAAAACTCAACCGAATCGCGCCAACTTTTTTTTTTTAGGTTAAGTGCGAACAAAATGCCTGCAAAAACTTGACATACGTATTATGTATGCCAATAAAAATGTAATGACGTTTCGAACAACAAAATATTTAACTTTTTCACGGCCTTTCACTAGCACCTTTTCGTGTACGAGTTGCTTTGCTACAAATTCTCGCCAGGAGTCTTTATTGTACTAAGAATTTTGTTTAATTAAAGCGTTTTTGACAGTTTCTGGGCATCGTTTACATTGCTCTTAAACACTCGATTTTGATTGCAATTTGTTGCGATTTTAGCCTCGATTCTCCATTTTGCGTCTGTGACACCCGTAGAAGTTAATTGGATTTGGTAGATACCGTAGTATCAATTCTATAACTGTGAAGTAGACAAGTTTTCGGATGTAAAGCTAACGAATTGAATTGAAGACAGGCGAGTGCAAATAGAGATCTTCTTAGTTTATATCGTAGATTATTGTATGTGGTTCCCCCATATATCGATGGTAATGCCTACATATTTATATTTATCAAAGTATCAATCTTATTAATTGTCTCTCTATTGCTTTTCCACATCCAAATATTTTAAAAGTTATTTGTGATTGTGGGTGTTTTGGATTACCGAATGCATGGCTTTTGTTTTTAAATTATCTATTGCCAGACTTTTATAATGGCACCATTTACTTGCTACATCGAACTCTTCTTCTTATCTTATTTCGGAAGCTTGTGTCAGCAGCAATACTTAAACTCCTCCTGGAGCATAGGGCAACAAATTGAACTCACAAACATATTTTATTTTGAAGGCTTCCGGAAGCGGCTCCCTTTGCAACACTTAAGCATTTCATTGGTGTACAATATGAAGAGTACTGAGCCAAGTTTAGAACCCTGAGGAACATCATATTTTACTCTATGTATGTTACTTCATCTCTCATTGATTTTGACGCAAACGGTCCTTGAAGAAAGGTAGTACCTCATAAATTTTAATAAGCGTCTTACACGTTTTATAATGTTGACAAGCCTTTTATAAACGAGCGTATCAAAGGCCTTGCTGAAGTCCAAAAATATCACTCAGACAGGAATTGATTAGTACGGTCTTTGACCGATTGGTCTATGTTCATTATATATATCTTGAATCTGTTCTATGATGGCAGGACTGTATGGATTTTTTTTTTTAAAAATATTTTGGGGAATGCAGATATAGGAAAGATAATGCTTATAAATTTGGTTGCGATAAGTGTGAAGATGTAACCAAAAAAACAATGTTTAAACCGATGTTACATGTAGGCATTGCATCGTCCTTTTCAAAACCCAGAAGTTAAAGACTCTAGGTCATCTTTCAAGTTTTTATATTTATTAAGTTGACATCATTAACTCTTAAAACAAAACTGTTCCAAATAATGCCTTCTTATCTTAAAACTTAAAACAAATTTTCTCTGCGTCTGTTTTCGCATTTAAGAAACAAAAACAAGTTCTCTTTCGAGGTTAATTTTTATTTCATGCGGCAAAGCTTAGAACTTGCAATTAAAAAAAATATATAAACACGTAATTGCTTAATTGTATTTAAAGACTAAAAAAAAAAAAAAACCTTTTCATGTAGTACAACATGCAGCACATCATTGCAAACTTAAACCCCTCGCATTTACCTTTTGATTCTATCGTTCTCTTCACTTCAAGTTCCACCCGTATCAGAAATACGATAATGAAATATTCAAAATTCTAATTTCAGTCTGTCATTCGATGTAGGGTCAAAGTGCAAATTGATGAAATTTCAATTGTCACTTGAGCAACAGTAGAATAAATAAAAAAGGTAAATAAAGCTTCCAATCAGTTGCACAAAGCCTGACAATGATAACTCGCCAACATTTAGTTCAGCCACACAATCGCAACATTACACAAATACATGAATCTAGGCGCAAGCACATAGGTGGACACCATAAAATTAAATTCAACGTAGACAACCCAGGCGATTAGTGTGACTATTGTGGAATTCTCAGTTTCACTTTGAATGTTATTGTCGCCAAATTGCAATGTATTAACTCAGCAATTTTCATGATTTACAGCAGTAGAAAAGTGATTACCTGCCCTTTTGTCATAAAGGTATAGGTTCGTCTTTGGCAATCACAATAAGGGCTTTTTTTTTTAAGAAATGCCTACTTTTTGTTATTTTTGTAAGATGTAAGATTGTAAGCGCTTCAAAATTGAGAAATCGGTCAATCGATGAAAACAAAAATTAACTGGCCGTAAACCGTAAATTGACCATCAGGGAGTTAGCAGAGATGAACAACATCTCGATTGAATGCGTTCACATCATTTAAACAATCAAATTGACTTAGGAAGTATCGCTGCAAAGCTGGTGGCGAATTTCCTACAAAAAAAAAAAAAGCAGCAAAAGACATGCTTTCCGAGACTGATTACCACCAAGTATTCAATAAACACATCACACGTAGGTTTATGAGTATGACATGCAACCTACACGTACATTGAGTAAGTGGCGCGCTTCAAATGAGCCAAGACAGAAAAAACCACGTCGTTTTCAATTTGCAATCTGTTCAATAGCATAAAAAGAATCAAGCACTTGTCAAAACTTTAGATAGCCGAAGAGAAATTAGTTGTTTTAAGACAAGGAAAGGTCACATTAAAGGTAACATCTTATAGACCCATTAGTCTCTGTTCCACTTCGCCAAGATATTCGAAAAACGGTTACAATAATTACTTGAACCAATATTCTCTATTGCTATTTCCAGTTATCACAATATTCAGAATAGATTGATAGATAGACTTTGCAAATGGACGCAACATCGCCGTGACTTTGTGATGCCAACAGTGACTCGATAGCAGTAGTAGCAACCAACATACGAATGCAGATATTAAAAGCACTAAAGATACTGTGAAAAAGTTCGACGTTGGACGCTCACAGTCGAAAGAGACTGCCAGCGCCTTTGCCGATCGCGTCTCTGAATCACCAGCGTTAAGAGCAGACTAGAAGCAGTGCTGCAAGAATACTATCAAAAATATTACCTTTCTGAAGTGTTCAGCACTTCACAAGGCACACACATTGTGGAGACCGATTTGTCAACAGCCGTGCAAAAATGCGTTTTTGTTGATTTATTGATACGCATCAGAGAAGAAAAACCGAATGCAAACTTCACCCCAAAAAAAAAGGGGGAAGAGACCTCATTTGACCTAGGCGTAAACTGTGGAAACATCCGTCTATCTGGTAATATTTGAACCTGTGTAAGATTTGGCAATGTTTCTCCGATGAATGGAATCTCAGTTTTGTCCGTTCCTGACAAAGGAGACCTTTTAAACTGTGCCAACTACCAGGGGCATAGGCCTGCTAAACATCACATTCAAAATCCTTGCTGTTGTATTATGTGCACATCTAAAACTAAAACACTTACAAAATGACAAGAAAAACAACATCATGACTTGGAGGGATTCGGCCTTATCCCGAACTGTTGCCTCAAAAATGTTGTTTTTTCTTTTTTGATAGCGTGCCAAAATCGTTCAGTCTGTACATTGTCGATGGAGAATTCAAGCTGCGCTTCCACCAGTCAGCTTCCACCAGAAGAAGAAAATAAATAGTCGAATCTATTGATGTTAAAAAATGTCTTAGACAGAACGACGCGCTATCATACGACTTTTTTAAAATTGTGTAAAGAATTTTGCGCAACTTCTAAGCTAACGTCCTAGGCATAATATTTTTGAAAAATTTTTCCAACTATTCACAAATGCAGATGACTTTGACATTGATGACCGGGAAAAACCAATGAACAGCAAATCCGTATTTTGAGTAACGATTAGAAATGACAACGCAACTTATTTAGGATTTAACAATTTATTTTTAAATATAATCCCCTTTCAACTCGATAAAAGCATAAAAGCTGCAACTTTTTTAACCCTTCGTTGTCTTCGTTGGACTCATATTTTTTTCCGGGGAGCGATCCTTTAAGGTTTGGAAACAAAAAAGAAGTCGCAAGGAGCAAAATCCGGAGAAAACAAAGGATGGAGGAGCAATTCGTAATACAATTCGATCAATTTGGCTGTAGCGTAGGTGTGAGCCGGTGTGCTACCGTTGTGGAAAAGCACTTTTTTTTCGCAAATGTTTTTTTCTTCAAATCGGCGTTGAATTGGCCCAATAAATGGACTTAGTATACTCCTGTGATTGTTTTTTCCTTCTGCAAATAGTCAACGTGGATCTCACATCGCGTTCCAAGAAACGGTGGCCATCACCTTTCCGGGCGAAGGCATGGTCTTACCCTTCTTTGAAGCTTGTTCACCGGGTAGAACCCATTTTTTCGATTGTTTTTTGGTCTCTGGTGTGTATCAATGAATCTTTGTGTCATCGACGGTCAAGAAAAGACGCAGAAACTACTTCGGATTTCGACTAAACAGGGCCCAGCACCACTTTGAAGTGGCCTCACGATGCGCTTAGTATCTGATGTGAGCAAACACGGCACCTGATGTTTTTTATCCCAGCCAACTCGAAAATTTTCACTCGGAGGTTCGCCAATACGAAATCATGGATTTTGTCTACAGTTTCCTCTGTGGTAACCGTTTTTGGGCCACCTGGGCGCGGTTCATCAAAAACAGATGTGCGCCATGGTGAAACTCTGCGAACCAATGGTAAACGGTTGTACGGGAAGACTCCCATAGGCACCATCAAGAATGGGCTTCATTTCCTCGCGGGTTTTGCCACTCAAAAACAGGAATCGGATCACGGACCGATGCAGCCATTTTCCCATGGTCCCGAAAAACACTAACACGATATTTTGAAATGGGTGTCAAAACAAAACTAAGCGTCGGATTGTCACCAAATTTTGACAGGCATTCTAATAGAGGTTGTAATAAATGATGCTGCACTCATTTTGGCTCAGTAGCGCCACCTATCTTCAAATCCGGGTGCTCATTAAAAAGCCCTCTTAGTACAAAACTCATCATCACTGTTCTGTTATACGGCGCGCATGCATGCGCACTCATAAGAATGGGCGAAAGCTCTCTAAGCTATTTCGAGTGAAAAATTCTCCGAGTGGTTTCCGGTCCAGTCTGCATTCATGGAATGCGCGGCAGACGTTACAACGAAGGACTTTATCGGCTGTATAGCGACGCGGAAGGTAGGTTATGTAAATACAATACAACATCAAGTCAGTTTACATTAATAATTTAGTCTCCCCATTAAATGTTTGATGCTACCCATGGAGCGAAATAACCACTGAACCCAAACCACTTTCTCTTTCTCTATACAATTTTCCGAAAAACTTAACACGTAGTGTTAGGGTGTAGTCACACCCTCTTTAAAAAAATAAATAATAAATAATAATAATATAAACCACTACTCCAGCTCGAGAGATCTTCGAATCCACCACAGTAATACAACGCAGTAATAAAGGAGCTTAACTAAGGTGAAATGAGACCATAACTAACAAGGGTTGGAGCTTTCTGAAGCAGTGTTGATTGATGTAATCAAAAGTAAAAGAATGTAAAAGAACTTGGCTACGCAGACTACTTTTGAACTACAAGACACAGCAGCTTATAAAAGACATAACCACTTCAGCCAATCAATCTACAATCTAAAATCATACCAAGATCTAGGAGAGTTAAAAGTCATACTCGTACACTAAAAGACACAATCTGGCGCAATTGTGATAGAAGCATGGGCAGTATATAATTTCAACTTGTGTTGCTTACTTCGTTCAGCGATTTAAATCTTTTCTTTAAGGTACATCTAAATACTTGCAAAAAATGTTTCTAATTATCAATTTAAGATAACCTTTCAATGTTGCTCATCGGAATTGATTGAACAAAACATTAAAGCCATTGTACGAGTATTTATCACGATCGAGATTAGATTTTGAAGACAAAAATATTTAAACATTCATTTGGCAACATTGCACACAAATTCAAGGCAAATAAAAAATTATAAATAAAATAAATACAAAAACAAAAAGCAAATAGTAGTCAAAGCAGGCAAATAAATTGCAGCCGCAACCGAAGTGTTAAATGCGATAATGGTCATACTTATTGTCAGTAACGCTTTGAGAAAATGGTAGCGAAACGTATATTAAATTTTTTTTTCGGATAAACAAATCACGCGATGTTTTGATTCATTTTATGGCTGGCTAGTGATAAGGCGGGACTAAACACGACCAAATATTCTTAGACATTTATGATCGATCGATAGCCATGTTAATCCTCGGGATCGCCAAACAGACTTCAGACCATTGGATGATAATTTTTTTTTTTTTTTTTTTTCATTATCACTTAAGTACTTAAATCACTTATTCGCTGAACTGCTTAAGCGCAATAGTCATGCATTGTTATTTCTAAGTGTTAATTTAATTTCAAATTGTAAATTATGCTGAAGCGTAATCGTGTGAGAAGTGCCAAACTGGTTTAGCAAGAATCTGCCTTCTAAAAAAATGATTGATAGTCAGTTAAGGGTGCGTTAGTTAGTTTTAATTTAAAACATGTTTGGATATACAAGTCTTTTATAAAGCGTTGAACTGAAATAAAAAAGATTATACAAATCAGTGTTCTGATTTACAAGTATTCCATAACCTGAAAGGGAATTATTTAGTGGGCTGTACAGTCCGATATGAACATGAGCCTTAATCAAATAGCGCTGTTTTTAACCCTTTTACACTTGTGCGCACCACCTAAGGCAAGGTTTCCCTTAACTACGTTGTCTTTTCTAGTGGAAGCGGTAATATTTATTCGCTTTACATGTCCTAGCCATCTTAGGCCACTGATAAGCACTTTTCTGACGTAGAATTTGCTGTTAAATTTTTTACTCCGTCAACATAAATTATGACCAAAAAGGACTCGAATCAAGGTAGTCAAGAGGTGTTGAGTATTGGTCTAGACTCCTTAAAGAATTTGCTGGTGGATCTGCAACTGCACTGAAAGAGTCCAATACCACCGTTGACAAATTGTTTTCAACGTTTCAACAATGTTGTAAGCGATGTTAATGAGATTTATGCCTCTATAGTTCCCGAAGCTTAGAGGGTTTGTGCTATCTTATATCATGCAAACGATGCTGAGTTGCATTCATTAAGCATATATTCCTTTGAACAAATCTCGGAAATGGGTTGGTGAATGCTCTTTACCAAGTCGTATTCTATAGCCTCAAATAGCTCGGCAAGGAGGTCGTCCGGTATGGAAGCCTTGTTTTTTAGCTTTCGTCGTTCTAATTTGTGGTTCATGTTCTAGTTTTGTGGTTAACTTTGCCTGAAAGCGTAGTTGGGTCGTCTCCACCGATTAACAGCCTCTAGAAACAGTTCTCAAAAACGCCCACGATGACTCAATTATTAAATCTACTTACTCATTTTTACAGGCTTTTGTTCGGTTGTTGTTGGCTTGCTGGGGTGCTTGTGCTGTGGTAAAATCCATGTAGATAGTGGCCTGAGTCTACGCTCCGTGTTCGGAATATTCGGACATTTATAATACTACGTCGATCGTAACATGATAAACTCGGTTGATAATCTGGTGACTGCCATTTACAAAACTGAATAATATTGAGGTGTGCTACCTAAAGTGTTTCCGATTGTACTGCAAAAGATATCCTTTTTTGAAATTTTGGCTTTAAAATCAAACGATTTTAATGTCGTACTTGCACGTAGGTTTTATTATATCAGGCTTTGTTAATGTCTGCTATATGGTATAGCTGTCTAAGGCCTTCGTCAGCTGTTCGGCTGTAGGAGTCTTTTTAAGGTTAGATCATCCCAAGTACAGATTGGAACTTCCTTGTACTTTTTGTTTTTCAGGGTGAGATAGTTAACCTCACACACTAACTCCAACCTGATTGCTTCTCTGGTTGAGTCAAAATGAGTTCACCATCATTTAGTATAACTTCTTTTAGCCGGGCCGTCAAAATTTGGTGACAACCTAATGCTTAGTTTTGTTTCGACACCCATTTCAAAACACCGTGTTAGTGTTTTTTTGAGACCCTGAAAAAGAGCAGTATCGCTCCGTGATCCGATTCGCGTTTTTGAGTGGCAAAACCTGCAAGGAAATCAAGCCCATTGTAGATGGGTGTGTATGAGACCCATTCATCTTCCCGTACAACCGTTTACCATTGGTTCGCAGACTTTCGCCATGACTGCACTTCGGTTTTTGATGAACCGGGCCCAGGTGACCCAAAAACGGTTACCACAGAAGAAACCATGGACAAAATCCATGATCTCATGTTGGCGGACCGCCGAGTGAGTCATGTGAGTGATCGCGAGTTGGCTGAGATATCAGGCATCTCAACTGAATGCGTTAGCCATGTCCTGTACGAGATTTTGGGCCTGAGAAAGCTGTCCGTGCGATGGGTGCTGCGTTTGCTCACATCGGAGAAAAAGCCCAATCGTGAGACCATTTCAAAGGCGTACCTGACCCTTTTTAATCGAAATCCGGAGGAAATTTTACGTCGTTTCGTGACCGCCGATGAGTCATGAAGGCATAACACTGATGTTGGAGTGGTTGCTGGCTGGGCTAAATGTAACGAACTAACAACTAGCACGTACTTAGACCCACTGGTTGAGGATGCACTGGCTCGTCCCGTCCAGTTTGACAATCACCTCTGGGAAAAATATCGAAACCAAATACACCTGAGTTTTAAACTACTACACCACCCGCCCGCGCCCTGGGGAAAATCCAGTAAAAGGCCCGGAAAGGTGATGGCCATCGTTTTTTAGGCCGCGAGGAGGGGTTAAAAGATGTGATCGAGTTGCGTTGTCATTTCTTAACACCTCTTGTAAATATGGTTACATTGCTTACATTGTTTGATACATTTGTAAGACTGTTTCCCCTAGCTTGGAACGAATAATTAAACTCTACATTGGGGCCCACACACACAATTTCTTGGTAGGAAAACACGTCGGAAAGACAATTTTCGACTTCAATGACAAGGTATATAGACAAGGAATAGCTTCAATGCCCTCGATAAGATTCTGGGAATAAATGTATTGAGTATAAGCATTCCCATACGAAACAATTCTCATAAATAGCAAAAAAGAACCCATAAGTATCGACTACTTTATTTCACAATTTTCTTAATGCGGTTACATAAAAAATATGATACATGGAATCAATTTCATTGCAAACAAGTATCGAACAGCTTTGCAACCTCATTTTACGCGCAGTCTGATGCTAGGATTACATGATTGACGAAAAAGGGTAAATCTAGCGCCAATAGTTGACGGTAATGCAAATGCAAGTAGCAAACCAAATAAATTATATGTGAAATTCTTCTAATTGCATCCAAATTCGGGCAGCACATACTACAATTATAAAGGAACGCCAAGCATTGTGTTGATGGCGATTTCAGATACACAATACAAATTTCTATATGTCGATGTGGGCTGTAATGGCCAAATCTCAGATGGTTGTATTTTCAAAAAATGTTTATTTGTTGCTGCCATGAACAAAAATATATTAGGCTTACCTGAGCCATGTACATTGCCTGGAAGAACAATGCCATTTTTTATTTTTTATTATATATATATAAAGAATATTACATTCACGTTTATTAAACTATTGTCTGTCTAGAGCCCAACGTATCATTTTGGATTTTTGTCTGCCCGTTTTCGTGTTCTCCGCAACCCAATTAATCTTGACGCAAAGAAAACTAGGCGTTTGACACTAGCGTGCTGTGGTTTGCACAATTTTTTGTTTGAAAAAGGTTCATCGTACGTTACGCTAACTTTGGTAGATAAAGAAGATGTCGAAGGAAATTTGATTAATGGCGAGTAGAGACAAATTTCACGGCCAGAATATTTACCAGGTACATAGGAACTACCACTTGCATATATTGCATTGGAAGCAAAAACGATTCGAGAAAAAATTTAGAAATAGATTTTGTCACTTAGAGGAGAGGTGCCATGGCAATACAGATATTGTACATGTCGATAGTAGCTGGGTCATTTTGACTTTCAAAAATTGGATTTACATCCAATTGAATAATGTATTATTTTTAAAAATGATATCAATTTACGATAAACCCGCTATTCATCGTCAACATCCTTTTGCAATGTTTTCATAGCTCGCACCATTGCTTCTTTAGTAAGGGATTGTGCTTACAACAGATTATTTAACTGTTTTCGTTTGCGTTTGGCAGTGCCATTATTCATAACAAGAAAGATATGAATACCCTTTTACTAGCTTTTCTCCAGAGCGCGGGCGGATGGTGTAGTAGTTTGAAACTCAGGTGTATTAGGTTTCGATATTTTTCCCAGAGGTGGTTGTCAAACTGGACGGGACGCGCAAGTGCATCCTCAACCAGTATGTCTCAATACGTGCTAGTTGTTAGTTCGTTACATTTAGCCCAGCCAGCAATCACTCCAATATCAGTGTTATGCCTTCATGTCAGAGTTGACGCCGACGGGATTCTCATATAACTACATACAAATTCTACGATAAGACTTTTTCAAAGAATTGCCTCGCACGGAATTCGAACCCGCGACCCTCTGCTTGGGGAATGTATGCATATACCACTACACCACGGCCACCTGTCTTGACCTGATTTGGTGGCTAGCATTTTGGCTTTCACTTTTTGGTATGCTGTTTTCACATTTGTCCAATTGGCTTTACATTCTGGAACACCGTATCCATTGTCAGAAACACTGTTGACTTTATCCCAATTTTTGAAATCGGCGCAAGCAAATTCTCATATGCTCGTATGCAATTCAACTGAGGTGATCAGAAGACGCATATCTTCAACTGAATTGAGCTGTGGGCTGGCAGTAGTGTTTCAAAATGATTCTTTTACACGATTGATGTAATCGCGTAAATTCTGGTTGACGGAAATTAGAGACAATTAGGACATAGATGTTCCTAGTGTCAATCATTCATAAATGATTGAGAGCACATTCAGTAAACTTTTTCGTCTCCGATTTAACTATTTTTACGCGTGTCGTGTCGTGTCTCGATACTCGTATTAGGTTCCTGTTTTGAAGCATGTCGTGTCGTGTCGTGTCTAAAAATTTACTGAATGTGCTTTTAATCAAAAAATAATGTTTTTAATGATAAAAATGCGTCTTACCACGATTGGTATCGCTGGGCTTCAAATAAGTTTAAATATGGACGCAAATCGACAATCGTGTAATTCTAGCAAAAGACCGTATACTAACTTGGCAGCCGCTCCAAATGTTCATACAACACGAGTTTTTGATATTCCCACCGATTCTATAGCAACACACTAAGTAATATATTGTATAACATACAAATATTGGGCTTTTGCTTAAGTACGGAATAGAATCGAGTGAAATGTGTAGACAGATTTTTTTTTTACATATAATCATGTGCCATTACCGTGTACAGTCTTAAAGACGACCTTGTCCAAAATGGAATCAAAGTTTGCCAAAATTCATTAAATTTATAACTGTAGACCTGGTCTGGGTCTTAGGAAATCAACTTAACACTAAGCCATTGGCTTTCTTTCGTTTAAATTGTATATGCATTCTACATGTCTTTGTTTAATATTCTTATAAAATTTTAATTTTATTTTACAGATACAGTCCCGATGGCACAGAAGCTCCGCCCAGATGGACATGCCTACTCTGTGCCCTAGGCTTGTTTATCTATCAAAGTTTGGATTCAATAGATGGTAAACAAGCTCGTCGCACAAACACATCGTCACCATTAGGTGAACTTTTCGATCATGGTTGCGATTCGATATCAACAATATTTGTAGCACTTTCAGCGTGTATATCATGTCAATTGGGTCACTATCCAAATTGGTTATTCTTCCAGGTTTGCTATATTACAAATATTGTTCTCCAACAAATGTAATTCTAGATTTTTTTTTTTTTTTTTTAGTGTTTCTGTGCCATTACACTATTCTATTGTGCTCACTGGCAAACGTATGTCTCAGGTACATTACGTTTCGGTAAAATCGATGTTACCGAGGCTCAAATCACCATCATGGGTATTCATATAATTTCAGCGATTTTTGGCCCTGAAATTTGGGTGGCCAAGGTAAGTTGGACTTGAAATTCGTTGTACACTTTTGATGTATTACTTGCCCCACAAATTTTTAAACGAATTTTTTATTTCAAGAACATTTTCCAGGAGATTTAGGCTTCGAAAACGAAACGAGTGAATTTTTTTTTGTTGAAGTTCATAATTGATAAACAAGTGTTTAATCTAAACGCACACATTTTCTTTCATATTTTCCCTCAAATCACTGTTCACACCGTGTGATTGTAATCTATCAAGTGACGAGTAACACTAGTTTATTTTTAGTTTTCTTTTAATTTAAAATGTTTCCCCGTTTTTTTTTTTATTTTTTTTTTTTTTTTTTGATTAGCTTTTACTTTTATTTAAAATGATTTTTATTTTATATATAAATACATATTTGAATGTGCGAATTATTAGTATATAGTGTGTTGAATGTTCAGAGGTTGAAAGCGAATTTAGATTCATGCATTTAAAACGTCGTTTGTATGTGAACATTAGAAGAAAAAAACAAAAAAACAAAAAAAAATTAATCAGAATTTGCTTAAGAAAGTATTTTATTTATTTTCGTTATTTTATTTGAATCCTTATTTCTTGTAGCTTAGTCAGATGATTTGAAAAAAGAAAAACGTTAAGGGTGTGAGAAATCATCAAGTTTACAAGAATGAGTTAGAAAAATACATGTCAGGGGAAAAAAAGCACACATACCGATAATTCCTTAATATTTTGTAGTCTAGCATATCAAAAATCTGAATCAAGAGTTTGTCATCTGTCTGTCTATAGTCTGGTCTTTAGTTGACATATATAATATAACGTCCCAGGCAAGAAAGGAAAGAGTAAAAGTAAACCTTTTTCTGGTCTATTATTCATACAATGAAAACCTCGATGACCTGTGGTTTCTGTTTTTTTTTTTTTTTTTTTTTTTTTTTTTTTTTTTTTTTTTTTTTTTTAACACGAGCATACATTTTTGCTGATGAAACATAGTGAATCCAAACCATTTCACCTAATTTCTTGTCAGTAACGCTACCTTTAAAGTTGTTTCCGTGATAAAAAAATGTGCAATTGCTCCTGTAAACTGGTCACCAGTTGGATATCTTATGTTCAACCTTAATACTCGTAGAAATAAAATGGCTACATATGATGATGGTTAAAGTTGTGACTGTCATATTATCATATCATCAGTGCCTACAAAATCTTTATAGTTTTAGTGACTAAGACTAAGTGGGCTGTTTGATGAATACCCGAATTAGAAATGACAATGCAACTTTTTTAGGTTTTGACAATTTATTTTTCATTATAATCCTCTTTGAATTCGATACACTTTTCCCAGAGGTGCTGGGAGGCGCTTTTGAGGCGATGACTTCCTCGTTCGACCGGTATTTCTTTCCGGCGAGTGATCGTTAAAGGCTTAGGAACAAAAAGAAGTTACAGGGAGTAAAATCCGGAGAATACGGAGGATGGGGGAGCAATTTGTAGTGCAATTCTACCAATTTGGCTGTGGCAACTGCGGAGGTGTGAGTCGGTGCGTTATCGTTGTGGAAGAGCACTTTTTTCTTCGCCAAATGTGGTAGTTTTTTCTTCAAATTGGCGTTAAATCGGGCAAATAAATCGACGTATTATGCTCCTGTGATTTGTTTTCCCTTCTCCAAATAGTCAATGTGGATCACACCTCGCGCTTCTCAAAAAACGGTGGCCATCACCTTTCCGGCTGAAGGAACCGAGCAAAAACCCATTGTTTTGATTGTTCTTTGCTTTCTGGTGGATTCATACCAATGAATCGTTGTCTCATCGAGAGTTACGAAACGACGCAGATACTCCTCCGGATTTGGAATAAACAGGGCTAAAGTATGTCTTTGAAATGGTCTCACGATTGCGCTTGTTCTCTGGTGTGAGCAAACGCGGCACCCAACTCATGCCCAAAATCTAGTGCAGGATATAGCTAACGCCTTGAGTTGAGATGCTTGCTATCTCAGTCAACTCACGAATTTTCACTCGGCGGTCCGCTAATACGAGATCATGGATTTTATCCATGTTTATCAAAAACCGACGTACGGCCACGGAAAAACTTTGCGAACCAATGGTAAACAGTTGTACGAGAAGGTGAATGGGTCCCACGGACACTATCGAGAATGGGCTCGATTTCCTCGCAGGTTTTGCCACTCAAAAACAGAAATCGGATCACGGTATCGCTATACTGCTCTCTTTTCATGGTCGCAAAAAACCTAACACGATGTTGTGAAATGGGTGTTAAAGCAAAACTAAGCGTCGGATTGTAACCAAATTTTGACGGCCCGGCTAAAAGAGGTTATACTAAATGATGGTGCACTCATTTTGTTTCAGTAGCGCCACCTTTTTCACAATCCGGGTACTCATCGTATAGGACCAATTTATATTGCTCTGCATTCCCTTAGACTTGGTTAATATTTTAACCCCAGTTATTTTGACTATAGTTTTGCTGTAGTCTATTTCTAATCATATTTTCTCATTCTGTTTTTAGAAATGTATTCTGAAAATAGTCCTTTTTTGCGGCAATCTGGAGCTTAGTGTTGTTTTAATGATGTAGCTTGGGTTCTATAGTACAAACGTAGCAGAAGATGGAAACTTAAGTAGAAATTGTATGCAATTTATTATTCGGCCTCTCTACCATCAATCTGTTAGGTTATCAAAATTTGTCGTTTTTCTTATACTTTTTATTTGATACTTTGAACAAGTACTCGTATTATTTATGTACTTTCGTTATACTCTCCAAAGGTAATTTGTAGTGCACATGCAATCCCATTTCATTTGTTTTTCAGTCTATCTTTGTTATCATTGTCGAAAAAAAAAAAAATATTGAGTGGCATATCCGAGCTCTTGAATCCATATAATTGTCAGTGAGCATCTCTTATTTTCCGTGTTGAAAAAGTCTCTTCGACTATTTATCCACCTGCAATTTTTAACCTTGAAAGATTTGATACTAGAATACATATTTCTCCCTCAGATCTTCATTGCTATATGGTATCTCCGGTCATACTTTTCCATCTATTGCAAATTTTTTTGCATGCCTCACTGTCCATCTTCAGTATATTTGGGAGGTTGAATCTCTTTAGCAATTTTTTCTTCCATGTGCCTCAATCTTAATATTACTAATAGATCGTTTGCCTACGTGTTAACGTTGCGCTTACTCTATTGTTTGTCGGTTGTTCATGCAATGCCTTCTAGCGAGTGCTTCCTTTTTCTTGTTTTTACAACTTTTGTTGTTGTCCACACTTAAAATAAATGTCTTTTGCCCCTTATCGCTATTTTCGTCTCTTCGTTCCACCAGAACTTTTCTTTATTCCTGAGCAACCGATCTTGTACTTGCGTTATCTTAGTCGTGGAAGTAATTTTTTCTTCTTAGGTCGTGTTACAGAATACAATACGAGTATCAGGTGAGGCTCTGTCGAGCTTTTACTCTAATTGCGGCACGAGTGGATAGATAAACATTCGCCAACAGGTGTTGTAGTGCTGCTTTCCATGCCGTTGCATTCTGTTAGTCAGATGTCACGTTCTAATCATAATCTAAACCATTCATCGATAAAGTTTAGAGAACGGTGTGTATGGTGTTTTGCGATGACCTGTAGAAGACATTTGCTCGGAAGTCGCAATACTTTTAAAATGTACAGGAAGTGCAGTCTTAGTAATCATGTACGAGTAGTTTGGTGTATCTTTCGGTAATCTGAAGATTTTTTTAATGATGTATCTCAAGAATTTTTCAACTTCTTCATACTGGTTAATACCCCACACTTGAGCTGTACTATGATTTCGATCTCACTACCGCTTCATAAAATTTATGTTTTGTGCTTCAAGCAACTCTTCAACCTCTTCAACTACAATTTTTCTTAAAGCTGCTATTTTAAAGTCAGTCGTGGTGTTTTAATGACTCCAAAATATTTGTATTCCTTTACATACAAACATACATACATACATAATCCGATTTTCCTTTACGCTTAAGTGTCAAGGTTTCTTCTGTTTACTATCTTCCCTTCTTTCACAAACTTTTACCATGTAGTTCTATCTCGCCCTCTCTCGTAGTCTCGCCCGAATTCCATGTTTGCCCCGCTGTTTTCAAGATAGTTTCCAGTGTCCTGTTCCATGATGTTTTGGGTCTTCCGCTCCTGTTTCTCCCTGATGCTCTCACCTAGCACAGAAAGCTCTTCATGTTATTTATGCGCTGCCTTATTTCTTCATCCATTGCATATATGAACAGCAAACGGCTTAATACGCTACCCTGTTCACTCCTTCTCTAGTTTCGAACTCCTCTGATTTGGTGTTACATGTTCTTACGTTGTTGTATGGCTCTCCATGTATGCTTCTGATCGCACAGATGAGATCTTCACCAACTTCCATATCCTAGGATTGCTTATCATGTGAAATGCTTTTTTCATATCTATGAAGTAGATGTATATTTCTTTATTCTTTTCCTTGTACTCCTTTACTTTGCCAGGTCCTTCTTTCATTCCTTGCAGATTGCCCAAGATCGTTCCGGGAAACCATCATTTTAGATTTTTTGGGGGTTCACTTGTATGTATACATTTTTTTTTAAATTTTGTTCCATGACCTTTTGCCATCTTTCTGGCAACTTTGTAATTCTACGTTCGTAGAACTTCTGATCTTTATCGGCACAAAACTAAAGCAAGTGAGATTTCATAGCGTCATCATCATTGAAAGTTTTACTATCCAAAGATTTCTGCAAAGATTAAAATAAATGGTAATCTGATGAAGCAAGGTCAGGGCTGCATGGGAGATGTAACATCAGTTCTCAACCAAGCTCCAAGGCCTAGCGTTGGCCTGGTGAAAAATGACACCTTTTCGATAGACCAGTTCTGGCCGTTTTTCGTTGATCGCTGTATTTAATCTGTCCAGTTGTTGACAGTACACATCCGAATTGATCGTTTGATTCCTTGGAAGTAGCTCAAAATACACCACACCTTTCCAATCCCAGCAAAATGAAAGCAAAATCTTCTTTTGGTGGATATGGATTGTGCTGGTTCATGATCGTTTTCGATTGATGTTACTGTAAACAATCCATTTTTCATCGCCAGTGGTGATTCGTTTCGAAAAAAAAGGTTCGGATTTAGTCAAGCTTTACGTTATAAATGCTTCTCAATCGCTGTATGTGTCACATTTTTTTTGTTGCTATTTATCATACAGTTAAGCGACGATCCGGCTCGATTATGGGTTTATTTGATCTTCATTAAGTTCATCTGATCAGGTTAGATCGTTGTTTACCTTTTAGTAAAAAGTCTCCGGAACGAAATTTGTCAAACCCATTTCGTCACAGTCTTTCTTTTAAGGCTTCCTCTACATACACATCACATAATTTTTAAGTAGCTTGCGCTGCGTTCTTTCTTTTACGGAAATAAAAAAGTAAAATATGACGAAAATGCTCGTTTTTGCACTTCATATTAAAACCGACGCAAAATAAAAAAAATAATTTCTGAAACAAAATATGCCATTGAAAAATATTGACAAAAACATCTATATGTGAAATCGGCAATCACTTAGTTGCCAATCCAATAGATTTTACAAACTGCAGTATTGTTCTAGTGTGTAGATCATGTTTTGCAACATGGTTGGCGTCAAAATAAATTACTAGATGGGGTGAAAAGTAGCCACCTTGGAAATGAAAAAAAAAAAAAAATTTATTCAATATACTCCCCTTTTAGATTGATACACCTATTCTAGTGATTTTCCAACTTCTTGATCCCGTCCGAAAAGTAATTTTCCGGAAAGTGAGCGTGAGCTGAATTTTTTTATTGATGAGCCATCTTTTGAGGTTTGGGAAGAGATAATAGTCCGAGGGAGCCAAATCGGGCGAATACGGTGGATGCGATAGCAATTGGAGCCGTAAGTCATTGATTTTAGCCGTGGTTGCGATGCTCTTGTGCGCCGGTGCATTGTCTTGCAAAAACAAAATTTTTTTTTCGCTTCATGTGATGCCGTTTTGCAGCGATTTCGGCTTTCAATCGCTCCAATAATGCACAGTAATACTCGCTGTTGATGGTTTTTCCTTTTTCGAGGTAGTCCACGAAGAGTATGCTATATCAATCCCAGAAAACCGCCGCTATAACCTTTCCGACGCATCGATCCTCCCTCGTCCGCTTCGGAGCACTTCTGCCGGCTTCAGTCCGTTTGTGGGCATTCATTTTGTTCTCTGGTGTTCAACAGTTACCAATCGACGCCAAAAGTCCGCACAATTCCGCATCAGCAAGTCCAAACACTCTTTCGAAGTGCTCTCGCGTTCGTGTTTTTGGTCAGGAGTGAGTATGCGCGGCACCCAGCGGCAGGATAACTTTTTCATATGCAGAATATTGCCAAAAATATGGCGTACTAATCTTTTTGGTATCTGCTAGCTCGCGCACCTTCACTTTCCGGTCAGCCAACACCATTTCATGTATTTTTTTAACATTGTCCTCTGTAACTGCATCGGAGTTCCTGCCACTGTGGACTTGATCGGTAATGAAGTTGCGGCCACCCCGAAACTTTCGAAACCAATATTTGACGGTGTAATCCGACGGAGCATTAGCCCCATAATATTTATCCAACTTCTCTTTTGTTTCCTTCGCCGTTTTGCCTCTCCAAAAAATAATGATTTATGAGAGAACGAAAATCGTTTTTGTCCATACTCAACATGATGCCAAACACGTCAACAACAATCAGCTGTCAAAACAAAACTAAAGACAGTTTCGCACTGAAATTTGGCATGTCTGCCTAAATATGAACGGACTTCAAGGCACCATAACCTTTTTTGCAGTAGCAGCGCATTCTGGCGGTCAAAGAGGTTACTTTTCACTCTACCTAGTACCCCTGGCAGAAAAATTGATAGGTCATCCAAGGACAACGAAAATAGTAGAGGACTCATGAGGCATACCTGTTTAACGCTTGACTGACAAATCAATTTTACACATTGTGCCCATTTAATACTGCAGCTCTATTCTTATTGTAAAGACTTTGTATAAACTTAAGTATTTTCATTGGCATTCTCAGATAACTAGCTAAAGCCGCCTTTAAATCGACGAAGAATGTGTATAGTTTTTGCCCTTATCGAGATAAGTCCTAGCAATACTGGTCAATATGAACATATGTATGTGAACTGAGGAATATATATATTTTTTTCTGATTTTTAAATGATTTCTTAAACCCGTTACATAGCTTTTTAGAATAGTACACAAGAAAAAATGAAATAGGTAGGCACCGCTGCATTATCATATATTAAACCGTAAAACAGATTATTTCAACGTTATTCGCATGAATTCGATTTCAATTATACTAGCTTATGCATGAAGCGCATCGACAAATAAAAGTTAGATATAGAAAAATACGAAACACTTTTAAACTTGGTCCAAATTGTAGTAAAAACAAAATACAATATATTAAAATGATAAAAAAAAAAAAGAAACAAAAAAACTATTCATCGATATTCATAAATGAATGTACATATAAATAGAAAAATTCCTCATTCGAATTCATAGATATTTAACATTGAAATATGGACAACACTTTCGCTAATGACCATTATTTGTGGTCTATGGTCGTTATCATATATATTCTCAGTAATTTTGGCAGGCGGTGTTGGAAAGAACGGGTCCACAGTTGCAGTAAGTTCAAGTCCCTGCGACTCAAAAAGAATAAAAAAAAATAAATAAATAAATAAAAAAACAATTATCGTAACATGAAAACGTAAATACAATCTTTTGGCTCCTGTTAAAAAGTTAAAGCTTTTTTTTTAAATTAATTTACTTGAATGAAAGGAAAAAAGTGCAAGTTTAGCTTACAAAAAAAAAAAAAAAAAAGAATAAGAAAAACAAATCAAAAGCAAAGAAATGTTTTTTTTTTAATTTTGGGTTCTACATATTTATACGTCTTCTATTCTGTTTTTTTTTTATATATATATAAACATATTTATATACTTTTTTCTTCTTTAATGTGTCCATAATGGCATGAGTTACCGTCATATTAATCTACTTGTATGTTTTTTTTTTAGCTCAAATAACTTTCAAGAATTTTTGTGTAAAGAATGTTACAAATCCTGCATTTACTGTATTAATTTATTTTTTTTTTCTAATTTCTGTTTTCTTCGTCTTGATTTTATTTTTTTTTTATTTTTTTAATTTCTTATTTCATCTATTGTTTCGTTTCGTTGGCGATGTATGTGTTCTCCTTCTCGGGTTTTTTTCTTTTTCATCTTCTTATATATTTTTTACAGCAGTGAATACAAGAAAAAAAAAAAATAAATCTGAAAACAATTTATAAAAGAGAAATAATAAATAATTAAAAAAAAAACGACCAACTATTACTTTCCTTTTAAACAGATACCAATTGTTGGCAGTAATTGGAATTATTTAATCCTAATTGGGATATGTTTGGGTTATTTTTTCAATGTCTTAGCATTTTCGAAAATGTTCATTGAAGGCGGAAGCGGCAAGAATGGTTCATCTGTTGCTGTAAGACATTTACTACTTAAATTTTCTTTTCTTTCAATTTAAAAATTCTTAAAAAAAAAAAGAAATCAGTAAAATGTAAAAGTGAATTCAATTAAACGATATAACCGCTCGAAACACACTCATATACAAGCATTAAGCATTTTCCATTTTCTACAAAAATCAAAACAATTTTTCATCGAGGTTCATCGGACTAATATTTGAATCATTTTTAACAAAACTTTATTTTTTAATTTAACAACAAAAACAAAATTAATTAATTTTGGCAGATTGGCAGTTGCTGTTGTGTTATTTAGCTTGGTTTGAAATTTTGGAAGCAAAAATGAACTAAATTTAAACAAAATTGGATACATATATATATATTCTTTTTTCTTGTGGGAATGAATGCTTACTACGAATTATGTTCTGCATACGAATACATTAATCGCTCGTCACTAACTCAATTTAACATAAGTTACTACTGGAAATACTGCGCTTCTGTTTGGATTTCTTTTTTCCGTTTTTATAATTGTTATTGGAAGACTTGGTTAGTCCTAAGCTCTCGTTGGGTGAATAAGGTTTTATTTGGAATTAAGTTAAAACAAGCGACGAGGGAAAACTGGGATTCGAAGAATCTGTCTTTTTTTTTTTTTTTTTTTTTTTCAAGTGAAAAAGTAAAGATTTTATTTTAAGAGGTGAAGGGGAAATTATTCATTAAGTGTTCGCTTACATGTATAATGTCCTGATAATCAATTATTTTGTTCTTATTTTATATAAAAATGGTGATTCGCATAACGTGTACATGTGTTAGACGAACAAATAACATATATTTTGATGGCATAAACTATACCGTTTATGTAGTTTGAAAGTTTGATTCAATACAAATATATTTTCTTATTTTTTAATTTATTTTTGTTGTCTCTCTAGTTAGCTCTATCGTTAGCATCCAAATCCGCACTTGAAGTCGGTTGAAGTCCTCTTCTACTAGTGTGCGCTGCTTAAGACTAGGTCTTCCTCTAATGAGTTGTCTTTTCGGGTTAGATTCGAGGACTCTGCCAGCCGGAGCAGAGGAATCCTTTTGCTTAACATGTCCTGGTGATCTCAGGCAACTGGCGCAATACCTTAAAGTTATAGCTGTTGACTTTGGCGTTCTGTCCAATTCATCGATATTGATTGTATTCTTTCTTGTTGACAGCATATACTTGCTTTGCCTTCATTTACCCATTTTGGCAGCTTCCATTTCAATACTAGCAAACACACCGATGACAGCCCGCTGTGTCCTCCAAATTATGTCGATATCATTGGTGTACCCCAGTTAACGCACAAACTTTTGAAAGATCGTGCCTCCAGTGCTCGCTAGTGAATTCCTCACAGTTTTTTTCTAAAACCTTTTTTGACACCAAATGTCTCGCTTAAATTGTTGCCGACATCGCTCTATATAGCTCATCTCTATAAATGCTGCTATATCCAGCCTTAAAATCGATGAAAAGGTGTTGGGTATCGATTTGGACTTTTTGACCTTTTTCCAAGATCTGCCGGAGTGTTAAGATTTGGGCGATTGCAGACTTTCTTGACCTGAAATTACACTGGTAGCGCCCAGTGAGGTTGTTGACGAAGGCTTTCAGACTTTCAAAGAAAATCTTTTACGCAATGTTGATAAGACCCCTGTAGTTGTTATAGTTGAAGGGGTCTCCTTTCTTTGGAGCGGGCTAATGATGATGAGATTCCATTCTTGTGACTCGATCTTAGAAGTGAATTGGAGTATGTTCTCTACAAAGTCATTTCAAACAGCTTTGAAAACCTGGGTCTTTAAGTCGTCAGGTTCAGCAGCTTTATTGGATTTAGGTTTAGATATTGAAAGTCTCACCTCGCTTTGGTCAGGTGGATGGAAATCATCTTATATTGAATGGTCTATTCTGATGTCGGGATGTTGGTCTTCGTTGTCATTATACAGTCTGTAGAAGTTTTTCGATATTCTCACCACCGACTACTACAATACTATTTTACATGAAACAACACTTCAGTCGTGTATGCATCTATACATGCTTTACAGGCAACCAAACGTTGATTGCATTTTGGCACATTTCTTGTGTAATCACATATCTGCCGGAATATTGTGTTTTAATGCTTTGGTAGTTCGGGAAGCGTTGATACAGAGTCGATCCCTTAGAAAACCCCAAAGAAAGGTGTCACAGGCGATAGATCACACGATTTTTCAGGCCGACTCTTGGCTCCATTTCACGAAATTGTTCGAAATTATGATTTCCGAATGTTCTCTTGAAAAATTTGATTGGTGCATGCAACGCCGTCTTGTTGAAACCAAAAATGCCTCAAGTCCATTTCAACGAATTCAGAATAAAGTCTAATCACTCTATCTCACCAAAACCTTATTACTTCTTCCATTTCCATAGGATTTTCGTTAAAAAAGCGCTTCATCGTGAAAGGTTATTACCTAAGTTGAGCATTTTCACGCATCAACAAAACGACGACGTCGTTCGTAATCCGTTGAGTTTAAATGCTGTGTTAATTTATGAAGTTCTAAATCAAACGTTAACATCCTTTCTAAAGTTCCATAATACAACGCTAACTGCTGTGACTTTTGAACTGCTAGGATTTTGATGAGCTTGGGAACTCACGGTTGCAATTTACGTGGATGCGGACGCTTCTCAATATCCAAGAAATTATGATTCCTCTCAAATATCTGCACAATTCCTGAAATTGTTTTCCTATATGATCACTTATTTGCACCGTAAAGCACGTAGTGTTATCCTTTGCGACTCGTTATTTTTGTAAAATGTTTTAACAATAATCATAATTACTTAGTATTGAATCAAACTGTCAAAATATTACAAAAGACTGACTTAAAATTTGTCAAAAAAAAGGCTCATTCAAATGTGTGCACGTTTCTTTTAGTTCCGGTCTTGATCTTGGTGTTGCTTGATTGGTAAAACCGATGCATTGCAAATTTCTGGGTAATATAGGGTGATTCATCGTGATATTTGATTTTCAATAGGCTTTTTTTGACAGATCACGCATGACTCCTATCAAACTGCTTTGTCATTTTTATTCAGTATCATTTGGCAAGTTATCATGGAAAAACTCACACCAACAACAGCGTCTCCAAAATGTTCAGCTGTGTTACAAAAATCAGCGTTCTGTGAGAAATGTTTTTCGTGCGATTCGAGGAAATTACGGTGCGCATAATCGACCTACTGGAACCACTATTGCCAAAACCATTCGCAAATTTGAGTCCCAGTTTACTTAGTGAATAACACTTGACCGGTTAGATGACATCCAGCACGTAGTGAAGAGACTATAGCAGCTGTAGCTGAGAGTGTACGCGTAGACCGTGACGAATCGATTCGTGGTCGTTCTCAGCAGCTTGGCTTGGCGTATTCAACAACTTAGCGTATTTTACGTGAGGATCTCGGCCTAAAAGTGTACAAAATTCAATTTGTTCAAGACTTGAAGCCAGGCGACTTGAATTTGCGCCATATTTTCAGTGAACGGGCTCTGGAAAAACTCAATGAAAATTCGGTATTTTATCGTGAAATTTTGTTCAGTGATGAAGCCCATTTCTGGTTCAATGGATATGTTAATAAATAAAATTGCCGTATTTGGGATGATGAGCAACCCGAAAAGTACCAAGAGCTACCATTACATCCATTAAAAACAACGATGTGGTGTGGTTTATGGGCTGGTGGAATCATTGGTCCATATTTCTTCAAAAATGAGGCAAATCAGAATTTTACGATTAATGGACTATGTTCTTCCTCAAATTCAAGCACATGGTTTCGGTGAGCTCTGGTTTCAACAAGCGGCGCTACGAGCCATACAGCGCGTGAAACAAAGGGACTTGTTGAGAAATCATTTTGGTGAGCACTTAATTTCACGTTTTGCTACGGTATATTGGTCGCACTAGATCAAGCGATATCACACCCTTGGACTATTTTATCTGGGAATATGTAAAGTCTCAGGTCTTCAGGAGTAAGCCAGCTACGATTGACGGTTTGGAAGCCAACATTACTCATGTTATCCGTGAGATACCAGTCGCTATGCTCGAACGAGTCGCCCAAAATTGGACCTTCGGAATGGACCACCTTAGAAGTAGTCGTAGCCAACATTTACATGATATCGTTTTCAAAAAGTAAATGCCACGAACTGTTCTTTTAATCGATTCTTTTAATCTAAGTTCACTTTCAAATTTATGTATTTTATTTTACATTATAAATCAAACCTCACGATGAATCACCCTATACTTGGTGTGTGAAAAAGTGAATGACAAAGTCAGAACAGTTGTTACACTTTTTTTTATCGTTATCGTTTAATTGGTTCCGACATTTGAAGTTTTTAACCATTGCTACGAATCGAAGTTAAATATTTCGTGATTTAAGTTTTTTTTCTCCGTTTAAGGACAACGAAAGATGTGATTTAATCTGCACGGGTAAGCTGCCCTACAGATCCATAGACTAAGACACAATTCCAGATTAAATTGACTTATCTGGAGTGAAGTAAGGTTAAATAAGTTTTCTTTTAATCGAAGATGAAAAATATTTAATCCCGATAATGATAATCTAGCTTTATTATGACAATTCCGTGCCAACATCTTCCAAATAAGTCTACGTATACGCAATATTATAAATTCTTAACATAAATCAAAACCTGGCTTTTAAAAAAGTGTTAATAAGCAAAACAGAACTGGAAAATGAAGTTCTTTATTTTGCTCACCATACAATGATAAACAAATAATTTTTTGATTGTTTGAACGAAAGATAGTTTTTTTGGGCGAAAGAAAAACCATCATAACTACTTTGAGTTTCCAAGTAATCTCTTTTAGCCGAACCATCTCTTCACTTTTGAATGCAGAAAATAATTAATGCGGACTAAATCCGGAGTGTGCATTGCCTTCTTGGCCAAATTCTGTGGTTTTTCTTTCAAATCTTTCATATTCTTGATTAAAAGAATGGTGTTCCACAAAGAACTATCTTAGGTCCAGTTTCTTTTATCCTCCTTTGAAATCAAGAAAAATACACAATAAGCTTTCGAAATACAAACAGACATCAGAACCAATGTAGAGGTATAGAAATCAGCTCATTCAATTAGATATTGAAGTAATCCAACGTCGAAAGAAAATGGTCTGGGTATGGAGAAATTCTGACCAACATGTCCTAAATCTGGTTACTATAGCACAGGCGATTTCAAAATACGCGAGAATGCATTTCATACAGCTAAGTTATTATGGCAACCTGAAAACGGTAAGGCTAAGTGACACCACTGGACAGATTTAAAGACTTAAGCATGTCAAACCAAGGAGCTTTTGTATTTAATTTAAAATTGTCCAATAGTTTTGGCTCTATGTACATATATTTTATAGCAAAGCACACATTCTCAACTGTTGTTTTAATGCAATGAAATCGTGAAGACAATGTAGAATAAAATAAAATAAGAAAAAAATACCTACAAGCTCGGCGTAATTATTGCATTAAATCTGTTTGTGATGCAAAGGTTGCTTTTGTTTGCGGAGCACTACATGCGTTTATATTGCCTTTTGATACGTTATGCATTGTCTCACTACAGTAATGTTGCGTTTCGAAACGCTTGAAGTTTGAGGAATTAAGGATTAAAGAATCAAGGAATTCAGCCAAGCTATTCGATTTGTGATTTTTTTAATAATAACGTGTTCCGTGTAGACTTATTACAAGTTATTACAACAAAACATTATTACAATCATTGCACTGGAATCTCAATGCCCATTTTCCTTATTGTTGATATAATCAGACGGTGACTATTAAACGTTTAGGCTTTGTTAACAACCTTAAACGGCCATAAAGTTTTTCCGAACTTTCAGCAGAACCAACACAAGCCCGGCATCTCAAAATCGAGGGTTAAACATTGATCATCTAGAGCGGATTTAAGAAGGGATTTTAACAAAGGATCTTAACAAACTCTTTTTGATCAAGTTCAAGTATAAAATCCACGAAAATATAGTAAAACACAAACGCAACATGAAACAAAGTACACTATCTTGATGTATGCGTCAAGGTATTTTTGGGAAGGCTTTCTAATTGATAGAATACAAATAAAAAATTATCAATTTGTAGGCAGCCTATTAACTAATAACGATGTTATTATATTTTAGCTACTAGCGTACTATCTGAAACGTTTGCTAATTGAAAAAAAGCCTGATATGAAAAAAAAGGCATAAAAAGGTAAAACACAAGAGCCAACAGCATGAGGAGAAACCAACATTGAAGTACACAAATGAAGTATTTTCAACATTGTCCACCTGGTTAATTTTCTGCTTCTTTTTTTTGTTTGCCGTACATATATACATACATATAAGTATGACGTGATAGTCTTTCACACAAAATTTAATAATTGCCTTAGAGAGCTAAAGGATCAGCCATACATACAAAGACTACATACACAGCTGGTCAACGAAATAGGTTTATTTTACATATTTCGATTTGACAGAGCATCGTACAAATTCAAAAGTGACTAAATTCGTACAAGATGCGTTCCAAATAAAACAGGACTTTTTAAAAATAAGAACAGCAAAAAGGTTTTTTTTTTTTTTTTTTTTTGGTAAATCCGATTTATTTTATTTAAAATAATCCAATACACCGATTTGGATTCTCTAAAAGCATGTCAAATGATCGTTTTAGATCGTCGGCCGGGGTATTCTTTAGGATGTCCATACAATCATCTTGGATGACTTTTACGTCCATAAAACGCTTTCATTTCATCAGCAAACTCATTTTTCCGAAAAAGTAAAAATCGCACCGTGCCAAATTAAGCAAATACGAGGAGTGGTTGATCTTTAAGCAAAAAATCGGTCTCAAGGGGCTCATTATCGTACAACAAACGCCAGCTTCCTTCTGCTCGATATTCTGACTGAATAGGACGAATACGATGCACCAAACGCTTCAAAACACCAAGATAGAATTTTGCATTAACTTTTTGGCCTGGTGGAAAAAACTCTTTACGAAAAATGCTATTGGAATCGTTAAAGCAAATCAACACTGCCTTCAGTTTTGGCTTCTCCAAACGAGAGTTTTTGGGTTTAGGCTCGTCTGACGCCTTCCACTTGGCACTTGGTTTCTGGATCATATTGAAAACACCGCGTTTCATCACCACAATGTGGTAAAGAAATTTTTTGTCCTTTTTTGCCTTTTCGATGTTTTTCGAATGTTGCATTCTGAGCAATTTTTGATCGATGATCATTTCTATACCGATGACATAAACATGCTGTCACTTCAGACAATAACTCAGCTTCTATTTGCCCAAATGTCATGAAATTTTGACAGTACATTAATGAATTATCTACTTTTCCGACGCATGTAATTGCCAATGCATAGTCCCATTAGAAATAAATATTTTTATAAAGTCCTGTTTACTTTAAAGTGGACGTTACAAATACATACCAGTATAACTAAATAAAATTATGAAAAAAAAAAAAATTTAAATAGGTGTGTTGTGCTAAAATTAAAATAAATTCATTATTAAACAACATTTTTTAAAAATAAAATTCTTTTGCTTTATTTACCTTATTACCCAGAACATCCGCCATTATTTTCTGCGGCTTTTTCAATCCGCCGAGGCATTAATTCAAACAATTAACGGCATTTTGATATGGATATAGAACATCATTCTTCATTCTTCATTCGGCTTCCCGAAAATTCCCGGCTTTATTGGAAAAATATTAATCCGCCAATTTCCTTTTCAGCTCATTCCACAAGTTCGCAATTGGATTGAGATCTGACGAATGACTAAGGAAACTTTCTAATATCGAAACCAGTCTTTTATCTGATGCCGATCATTATCTTGATGGAAAAGCCATATAAGGGGCATGTTTTCCTCAGCGTAAGGAAACATGGCATTTTCCCATATGTCCCTGTATTCGAATCTTGTCATAGTGTCGTGAATCTGAAAAACGGGACCAACACCGTCCCAAGAAAAACAGCTCCACACCAAATATATTTTCCGCCTCCGTACTTCACTGTCTTTCACTTATGGTAAAGCGCTCGTGAAATTCCTTTTCTTTTGATCTTCGAATGTTACGCGCACAGTCTGATGACAAGTTTCGTCACTCTAGAGAATTACGCCATTTTTTTAAAACCTTTCGAGCTCCTCCATGGGTGGTGCAGTGGCAAATCGTTTGCGAATGCTTAAACTGCTTGCTCGCAATAAATGCACTTTTCCTGCAACTCTGCCCGGAATTGCGATTTGGCATCTTGGCACCTTCTGCGAACTGTGCGTGTGCTAACTTGTTACTCAATTTCAGCGCAAAGAAAGGAAGCAAAAGGATCTGATTTTGAAAAAAGCACTATGCGGAGGTTTGTAATTGGTGTAGTTTTCCTCGATTTTCCACAGCCTTAACGGGCCTTAGAGGATCTGTCACAAAATTTTGTGGAGTGATCTAACGCTTTAGCATTTGGACCAAATCTCAGTGGACAGTGCGCTTTTGCGACGACCCATCCTTATAGCTGTTCCGTTATTAAAAGTTAATTTTAATTTACTCAATCGAACCTGAAGGATCTTGCCTTCAAAATATTTTTGTGGTCCTTATAAATGCATTAAAAATTGAACTTAAACTTACACTGATAGCTTGTCACGCAGCACATTCTTAAAACGAAATGATCTTAGGGTCGTCATATAAAACTTTGGTTCACACCAATTTCTTTGACTAGCTGTGTAACTACTTGTGGTTTTTTCAAAACTGAAAACCCAACTTTATACATTAATTTAGAAGGAATATCATGAGTTAAGTGATAAACGATCACCTTTATTAACGAAAAATGCCACTTAGACGACTAAAGGTAAACAGAACGACTGATATTTATATACAATATTACGAATGTCAGCCGATATATCAAACCCTGATCTAATTAGAAGTTGGCGTATTCGCGAGTCTACATCCAAAAAGGAATAGTGGAAGATCTCCAGGCTGCGCACATTAGCTATACGATACTCTAACGACGGTTAACAAATGGTAACAGAAAGGGCATCAGCAACATATCCCTAATTTCCTCGTATCTCTACAGAACATCGAAGTGAAATCATTCACCAAGATATCTTCCACTTAGAACAGCTTTAAAGAAAAAATATGCAGCAATAAATCCATCTGTTTTGAGAGACGTATGCGACGGTTTGAACAGTTATCATTGCTTCCACTTCTGAACTAACAGATGGCATAGGATGAATCATAGTACATTTGTACTTAAAACAGCATGTTCTCTAGAAAC
Source organism: Volucella inanis (assembly GCA_907269105.1). Classification (NCBI taxonomy): domain Eukaryota; kingdom Metazoa; phylum Arthropoda; class Insecta; order Diptera; family Syrphidae; genus Volucella; species Volucella inanis. The sequence continues at coordinate 129,991,212 of OU026157.1, forward strand.
AAGATACCGAAAGTCGTGAAAAAAAAAAAAAAATCACAAAAAACATCTTCTCAATCTTTAAAAAACAACCTTCCACTCTGACCAAAAATGAACATTTTTCGCCGCTTTAAGCTTTTCATCATAGGAAATCGACCTTGCTTTCGACATTCCTTCCCTTTTTGTCTATTTATTTAGCAAAATTCCTTTTGAGTCCTGAAACTTATTGACTATGATTTCTTCGGTCGTTGTACTCGATCCAAAAAATTTCTTTTTACTCACAAAAGACAGTGACCAGGTGACCAGTGACCGGCTGTGCTTTAAATTAATTTCAATTTCTTTGAGGTGTCTAAACTCTTCTTTTGCCACTGCATGGACTTTTATTTGCTTTCAGTACAATAGAATTTAGGTTTCATTTTCAGTAGAAATTCGTTGAAAAATAGTTGACAAAATGTGACCAAAGATCTATGTTACAAAAACTACTAACTAAACGCGATTTCTTCAACATTGTCGTATCGGTCATTATGGTTGCCTTTCACTAGAAAGCTTGTTATATACACGATTAAACACAGATACCGAGAAAAACTTCGTATATAGAACGACCCTCGTGTAAAACCAGGGTGCCTTGTGGATAAAGTTTCAATCAACCAATTATGCAATTGGCCTTCATTGTTTAAATCAATTCTGTGATTATATTTTTAAAAATACGTTGCGTGCATGCTTAAAAATCTCAAACTCTTTTTTTTTAAAAAAAAAAAGAAAAAAAAAATACCGAGGAGGATGTCATACATTCTTCTCTATTTGGGTGTTTATTTTTAAGTTTTTTAGTTTTTATTTTTCTAATTTAAGTTTAGTTGCTCTCGTGATTTTTGACTGTTCTCTCACTTCGGCAATTCGAACCTTTTAAATCTGTAACACCGTAGGTTAAGCAGTAAATATCTTCTGGAAACCAAAGTCACACCAAGATTATTTTTTTTATTTTTATTTTTACTTTTTTTTGGTTTTCCATAAATTTTTCTCCAATAAGCAAACCTTACAGGCTAAAAAAATAAAATAAAATAACAATTAATAATGAATATGTATAAAAAATACTTTGCAACAAAAGAAACAAAACAATTTGTATCATTGATTTAGCTGCCCTACACAGGACATGATGTTAGAATTTTGCCCCTTTATTTTGCATTCGGCATTGACATGTTACTAGCACTGCGCTACGCAAAAGTCATTATGACTGGAGGTTGTGGAAAGAATGGATCATCAGTCGCTGTAAGAATAATAAAAATAAAAAATAAAACAAAAAGCTACATAGAGCATTGCGAAAATATTTTGTAAATTTGTTTTTAAAACTTTAGAAAAGTAGTTTTGGATTTACAAAAAAAGTGAACAAAAAATAAAACGAATTTACACATATTTTCCAGTGTGACAACGATTCATTTTGTAAATTATTTTAATTTTCTCTCTATAATTCGAATAAATCACTTAGAGCGTGTGCCTTGTAAATACAATATTCGTAAACGTTTGAAAGAAAAAAAAGCCACATTGAAAGCGGTTTCCAAGTAGTATACTTCCTTATTTGTAATGTTTTTAAATAATTGTAAAATTAATTTAATAATTGCATGTAGCGCTTAAGGGCTTGGTTTGAGGCTTAGATATAAGATTTTGTTTTTATTTTCTGTAATGTTTGCCTGCATGTGGATCGTGCATCCTTTGGTTTGTGTTACATTAAAATATCGAGTGTCATTGTAGAAATGTTTGTCTTAAACGAGAGAAAGCCAAAAGAAGTATTTTTGCATAAAATGAACAAAAATAAAAATCAGAGAAATTCTGAGCAAGCAAGGTTTCGCAAACTGACGAAATCTTTGCTCAGAGTTTCAAGTGATTTACATATTTTTTTTTTTTTTTTTTTTACTGATCATTTGAACAAATTCAACTTCACTAATATGTGTTTCTTTCTTTTTTTTTTCTAAATTAAAACAAAAAAAGGGCACAAGTGTCCTATCACCGAGTATTCCATTATCTTTGGTTGTATTGCCCGCCTTCATCATTGCACAAAAATCACCAGAAAATCTCTTTGAGCAACATTCATCATTGTATATTCTTGCCTTTGGAATTGTCGCTGCTAAAGTGACTAATAAACTTGTGGTAAGCAAATGAAATTAGTACAGATGGAGTGCTGTTGTTTAATGATCTTCCATTTTACACATTACAGATAGCCCATATGACAAAAAGTGAAATGGAGTACCTAGACTGGTCACAATTGGGACCTGCGTTACTTTTCCTGAATCAATATTTTAACTGTGTTGTGCCAGAAATTTGGCTGCTGTGGTTTACACTCATCTGGGGTACACAGGATCTTATGGGATATTGTGCGCAGGTAAGTTGAATGTAGAGTGATTTTTTAAACATACAATATGTAGATTCAGGGATCATAAATCCATATATTCCTACCTAAGAAGACATAAATTGATCATGCTCTAATCGTACCGCCAAATTGTACATGTATTGTGTTCGGTAAGAAAATCAGTCTTCGTTTACTGTCCGCTACAGTCCTGGTAGCGTAAAAAAATAAAATGTATGGTTTCTGACATAAAAGTTTTGAAAATTCATATTAATTTGTACGTTGAAGTCTGTGGTAGACTGTCAATTGTTTCCAGTGTCGCATGCATTTGCCTGTGGGCCAGGGAATTTTTATGAGACCATTGATGTTTATGCGCTTTATACGTCCTAGTTATCTCAACCACTGCAGATGTATTAACCTTCATTTTTATAGTTCTTCATTAAATCCTGTTCTGTATTCTTTACCAATACAAGTGGGACCAAGTAGTTAATAAAACTTTTATCCACTGTAATATACACTCTTTAGGGAATTATATTTTAAAAATATCAAGATTTCTTAGGTTCTTAGATGAATGAAGGGGTTTCTGATGCTTGCATTTCAGGTTGGTTGCATTCTAATAACGGGAGCTCTACTCATTAACATGTCCGTTAAGATGACAATATCTCTTATGCTAAAGTAAAACGTTGAATATTGATAAACACTCAGCTATATGGTTATCGAATTGACTAGCATCTTGGGGCTTTTATTCTCGCATCTACTGAAGTTCGTAGTGATGCGGTTTTAAATATTTGCGAAAAGCACATTCAAACCACTTACTCGCTTAAAAACTGCTGGGTCTGCACTAACAGGAATTGATTGATTTACACTCTTTACGTTTCTGTCAGTTATTGATGACATTGTTCGCCCAGATTTAGATTTATCTGTTGTAGTACTTCTTGGTAATAACGATACTGTATGGGGCGTATTCATGATAAACCAATAAACAACAATGGGGTTCATTGAGTGCCATACACTCAAGGTTCATCACAAGAGATTACTGTGTTGGAAAAGTAGGAATCACATATGCGATCTCTACACAAAGATACTTCTGCACGATTGTTAGCAACTTTGACACGAGTTTTGTTGAGACACTCCTGGGGTCGAAATGTTCAGCTAAAGTGGAATGTATGTATCCAACACTAATACTCAGCAAGTTATTGACCGTTATTCGACAATTTTGCATCACCAGGGTCCTCATTTGATCAATGACAACCTCGTTTTTGAGGGTTGAGGGCCACTTGAGAATCCCCAAGCTTTAGCAGAAATTTGATGCACTAACGTTGTTCAGCTTATTCTGGCATTCTCTCCCAAAATAAAATCCAACGACTTTTTGCAGGTATTCACTCTTCAACCCCGTAACTGAGTGGTGGTCGAAAATAATTAAGCATGGGCACTAGGTATGTCTACTAACGGTTATTAGCAGTTGATAAATCAATGCTTGCAAAGATTACGTTTAAAGTGGCCCATACGGAGAGTCCAACTTTGAAAAACTTTTTCGAGCATATTGGCTGGTATCTCGCTAATAATACATGTAATGCTCTCTTGCAATTAAGCGTCAATACGTATTGACGTATTCCCATAAAAAATAGTCTGAAGGCGTCGAATCGCACGATCTAGCCGACCAATTCACCGGTCAAAAATGAAAGACAAATTGCTCACCGAACTCATTTCTCAATTGGTCCATCGATTTGCATACTGTGTGGCATGCGGCGTCGTCTTGCTATAACTGCATGTTGACCAGGTTCGGCTTGTGGATTTTTGAGCAAAAAAACAAAAAAAAAAAATCTAAATCATTGAATGATAGCGGGCGCCGTTCAATGGGCCAGTGATTCCGCCGCTTCGTTCACCGCACCAAACAGTGCATATTCCGGATGAATTGGCAGCTCTTGTATTGCCTGAAGTTGCTCATCGGACCAAATACGGCAGTTTTATTTATTAACATACCCATCCAACCAGAAATGAGTTTCGTCGCTGAAGACAATTTTTCGATTAAAAAAAAACGGATTTCCCTAAGCTTTTGTAAGGCCCACTCACCGGAAGCTACTGTCGTTCGGTTTTAGACCAAGTCGAGTAACACAATCACAATTGCTACGAACGGCGACGAATGGACAAATCACAGTCTTCATTAACACTGGTAGCAATATTTTCCTCTGTACACACTACCCATATGGATAGGTGGCTTGATGTCCAATATTGAAAATTGGTGCGAAACTTGGTCACTATGGCTTGAATTGCTTGCTCAGTAGGTCAATTATGACGACCGTAAAATGCTCGAAGTGTGTGAAAAACATTTTTAACAGAGCACGAATTTTGATAATAAAATTCAATAATTTGTAAGCGTTGTTCGTTTGTAAGTCTTTCCATGATGAAATTGCAATGCTAACTGAGCATGTTTGACGTTGACACTAGTCACGAACCACGCGGAGCTATCAAACTTATAATACTGAAAAACCAAACAGTAAAAATTTCACCCTTTATATACGTCTCTAGTTGCCACATCCGTCAGATTTCCTTTCTTGAACAGCTTAGCCATCATTCCTCTCAGGGGTCTTCGATTTTCCATGCTGTCTGTATTAGTGATAAGTCACCAGAAACAACAACGACGTCGCTAGAGTCATCACGATAAAACGTGATCATGGTAATTAGGTGGTATCTATGCGGTGATTAAGGAGGACGAACGACATCAACAATTGTGAGAAGCTAGGAATACTAGAGCAAACGAATTTTACGTAAGAGATAGTTATTTATTTTTATAAAGTACATATTAAAGGCGAATAATTCGCCGGAATTCGTGATTCGCCGTCTTTACTATACCTAGACAATCGTTGCAAGGAACTTCACAGTCTTGGTTAAATTATCCACAGTTTTGTATAAGTTGAAAGAGAGGTTGGTCTTCAGTAGGGTAAAAATATCGTACGGAAGAATTTACGAATAAATAATAATAAACGTTAAATTAACAGGAACAACATTTGGGTAAGTTGAGGTTTTGAGGGTGCTTTTCCAGAGGGAACTAGAGCAAATTTCCACATCTCAAATCTTGTTAGAATTCGTGTAAGACAACCTACAATTAGTTGACTAATTTAAGGGTGATTTAAAATTGCGGTTTTGATCGACATGTCATGACTAAGAAGTATAAAAACTCCGTTTTAATCTTTTTTTAACAATACTAATTAAATTGTTTTTTTTTGTTTTCGTTTTACTTGTATCAACAGGTCTGTTTGGAGATTTGCGAACACCTACACATTCGTTTGTTTAAAATCCCCTACCCACCAAAGGGTCCAGCCACAATGAGTCAAGGTACAAATCCACCTACGACGAGCCTTAGCATGGGTGCAGGATCATCGCATGACAAGAATGGCGGTACTCACCATCGAAAGCACACAAAACAGTCAAGTAAAAAACAACTACAACACAGTAGCAGCACCACTCACTAGGGTCTACTACCAGTATTTTATTATTATTTGAATATAAATTTGATAATAGTAGGATATTGTGTTTATAATTCCTTTTTTCCCTTTGTTTGACTGTTGTTCTCTTCTATCCACTCTCGTACATATATTTCAAGTTTATTATAAGTTGTTCCTTTCCTATAGATCTAAATCTTTACATCTCTGCTGACCATTTAGTTTTACCTTACCTCTTCTTATCTTATATATATGTATGTACCCAATTCCTTTTCTTTTTATTTTTCCTTGTAAATCATAGTATCTGAGTATTTTTTTTTTTTTCTTAAATAATTTTGTGTGTGTTAAATTAAAATAAAAACAAAATAGAAACTCTAAGAACAGAATTGTAAAGACTATTAATAAAATCAATGTGTTGTATAATTAAAGATAAATATAAAAATAAAAAATAAAACAAAGAGAACAAGCAAACAAAAGAAGAGATGTGAGTAAGAAAAACATCGCAAAGACGCTAGAAAATGTACTGAATGTTGGATATTCGCTAGGCGAACTATCGTTATTCCTTAAGTTTTTTGTTTTTTTCTCTCTGAAAAAAATTGTAATTACTAACATTTAGTTTGCGAAAAGATAAAAAACAAAAGCAAGCAAGACAAAACAGATTTGTATAGTAGGCATTCGTTATTTATATGGTAGCGTGTTTAAACAATTTAATGAGACGTATTGTTCCTTATGATTTTTACAAGAATAAATTCGAAAAATAAGTAGATATTTTTGGTTTTTTATTTTTCTTTTTCTCTTTTATCCATCTGTTTTGCCGCAACAACAACAAAAATTGAGTTATGAATTTATTTACTAATATAAAAACAAAAGTTTAAATCGTTAAAATTGTAGGGAAAATGTTGTAAGAAAAAAAATTAATGAACAAAAAGAAAAACCAGATGTAAACCAAAATACAAAAAAAAAAAAAAAAAACACAAACAGAAGAATAAAATAAATAGGACTTAAGTATTAGACGGTAAATTGTAAGACACTTATTCGAAGGAAAATCGTACGTTTTTAAGCATTAAAGGAAAAATTCTAAAAAAAAATTCACAAAATCAAAAGTACATCTTCTTTTTATTGACTGTTGAAATATGCAAGGTGTACTAGGTGGGGTAAAAAGTAACCTCCTTGGGAATGAAAAAAAATTTTTTTAATGTTTTTTTTTTTTATTTTATTCAATATAGTCCCCTTTTAGTTTGATGCACTTATTCCAGCGATTTTCCAACTTCTTGATCCCGTCCGAAAAGTAATTTTCCGGAAGGTCTGCAAAATACTCCTCCGTGGCGTCGATGATATCTTCGCGTGAGCTGAATTTTTTTATTGATGAGCCATCTTTTGAGTTTTGGGACAAGTCCGAGGGAGCCAATTCGGGCGAATACGGTGGATGCGACAGCAATTGGAGCCGTAAGTCATTGATTTTAGCCGTGGTTGCGATGGTCTTGTGCGCCGGTGCATTGTCTTGCAAAAACAAAATTTTTTTTCGCTTCGTGTGAGGGCCCTTTTGCAGGGATTTCGGCCTTCAATCGCTCCAATAATGCACAATAATACTCGCTGTTGATGGTTATTTTCCTTTTTCGAGGTAGTCCACGAAGAGTGCCATGACAATCCCAGAAAACCGACGCCATAACTTTTCCGACCCATCAGTCCATTGCCAGGCACTCATACTGTTCTCTGGGGTGTAATAGTGGATCCAAGTTTCATCAACAGTTACCAATCGACGCCAAAAGTCCGCCCGATTCTGCATCAGCAATTCCAAGCACTCTTTCCTCTTTCGAAGTGCTCTCGCGTTCGTGTTTTTGGTCAGAAGTGAGTATATGCAGAATATTGCCCAAAATATGGCGTGTGCGCTCAGTACTAATCTTTGTGGTATCTGCTAGCTCGCGCACCTTCACTTCCCAGTCAGCCAATACTATTTCATGTTTTTTTTTTTTGACATTATCCTCTGCAACCGCATCGGAGGGCTTGCTGCTTGATCGGTAGTGGAGTTGCGGCCGCCACGAAACTCTCGAAATTTGATGGTGTAATCTGACGGAGCATTAGCCCCATAATATTTATTTAACTTTTCTTTTGTTTCCTTCGCCGTTTTGCCTCTCAAAAAATAATGTTTTATGAGAGAACGAAAATCGTTTTTGTCCATACTTAACATGATGCCAAAACGTCAACAACAATCAGCTGTCAAAAAAAAAAAAAAAACTAAAGACGGTATCGCACTGAAATTTGGCATGTCTGCCTAAATATGAACGGACTTCAAGGCAGGACTTGCGGTAGCAGCGCATTCTAGTGGTCAAGGAGGTTACTTTTCACCCCACCTAGTACAATTACACTTTTTTATTTTATTTTTAAAGATCTCAACACACAAGTGGGTAATTCTATACATAAAATGCCTGAGCACGTGTTAAATTTTTAGGACTTGTACTCTAGGCAAAGACTTATCTTAGTTGCCTGAAAAAAAGGACGTCTTTAGGGTACGGCTGGTATTGTTATTGAAATGTTACATGCTCTGTGTCTTTCTCATGGTTTGGGCATTCTGGGCAAAAAGGTGAGCTATCGTGCCTGAAGCGGTGCAGATATTTCATATAGCCACCGTGACCATGTCTTCGACTTATCCGGTCTTGGATTGTCGGCATTATTTTAAACGTTTATCTGCCTTTTGTTTTATTACTCCAACACGTTGGCGTCGTGTTAGTTCAAGATTTTTCTATTTTATAATCAGCCCATTGTCAACAAGGATTCTAATTGAGACCATTCCAGCTATAATAAAGGCGCCTTCGTCTGAGATGGTTTGAAAACCGCCAATAGTCCTTAGCGCGCAGAGTCTGTATGTCTCCTTTTAGACTCCCTTTGTTTTTAATGCCTCTGCCCATACTTGAGCCGCATACAGAAGGATTGATGATACTCTGGAATTGTTCTAGTGTATCTAGGTCCACCGATATTAAGCAATATTCACTTCAACTGCGCCAACTATAGAGCTATAAGTCTCCTCAACATTACATAAAAGATCTTGTCTGCCATATTGTGGAACGTCTGAAATCCTTCGTCAATAACCTGATTGGCTCATATCAATGTGGTTTCAGAACAAGAAAGTCCATAATCGACTAAATATTTACACTCAGCAGATCCTGGGAAAATGTCAAGAAGTCTTAAACGTATTATACTATATTTTCATAGGCTTTAGGACCGCATATGCCAGAATTTATAGAGAAGATCTATAAAGAAGTATGCGGAATGACTATAGAAAACGATCGCTGCTCCGTCAACGTCAGTAACGGCTTAACCGAGAGCTTTGATTTCAAGGTTTTAGGCTTTTAACATCATAAAAGATGTTAGGCTCCTGTGTCTTACTGAAACAGGTACCTGCGTGAGCAACATCGCGGCTAAAACCTTTCCGGAAACCAAGAGAGGCACAACTCTTTTGATGAAAATGTGTTCCATACTTTCGTCGTATTCCATGCAAACATTCAGTTTCCTGAATAAGACCTATTTTGTGAAGGTGATATGGAAGGTGACAGTGTCCGGTTAGAAATCCAACCAGACTTGTGATATCATCCCTTTTGAGTTGTAGGGATTTTTCGATTTCGAGAGCTTTGATTTCAAGGTTTTAGGCTTTTAACATCATAAAAGATGTTAGGCGCCTGTGTCTTACTGAAACAGGTACCTGCGTGGGCAACATCGCGGCTAAAACCTTTACGGAAACCAAGAGAGGCACAACTCTTTTGATGAAAATGTGTTCCATATTTTCGTCGTCTTCCATGCAAACATTCAGTTTCCTGAATAAGACCTATTTTGTGAAGGTGATATGGAAGGTGACAGTGTCCGGTTAGAAATCCAACCAGACTTGTGATATCATCCCTTTTGAGTTGTAGGGATTTCTCGATTTTTTGTGAAAGGATTTGATGGCAAGGCCTTGAGATCGGCTCTGGACCGATAAAGCCAGCCGAATTCTTTATAGTCAGTCCATTTCCTACAATACCTTTATATCGAGGCACCTACCAAAGGTTTATTTTGTTCTTATGGGAGAAGTCTTGTAGTGTTATAAGCAGTACAAGATTTATTTTGAGTTAGAGCCTATTGCTTTAATGGCTGTTTGACTCGCCGTAAGTATGTGGATGGGAACGCCCTTCATTTCTTTATCGAGAATGAGATTTACGCATAACTGAATGGCCTGTATTTCCGCTTGAAATACACCAGGACTTTTTCCCATTGGTTGAAATATTCTGGTGTTAGAGCAAATATACTAGCACCCACCATGGTGTTCGTCTTTGATCCATCCTTATACCACTTGATACCTTTAAGGTTTGATGTGAGGTTTTTGGAATTCCATGCTTCTTGGCTTGGATCCATGCAATTTGAGTGATTAATTTTCCCTGATTTTAGTAGCCTGACCGTACTGCTAACTGCCATCTTTTTTTTATTAACAGATGGAGTGGCGTTAAACCAATGAAGGCTTCTGCTGCTGCTGTTGGCTATGTGTGCATTCCGCAAGTGATGCCAAGGCTTGCAAGTATATGTAGCTGTTGCAGCTGTTGTATGGCAAAAATAAGATATAGTTTCACCACACTACTGATGAGTAGAAGACGATGGGTCGTATCATCTTTGTATATAGGTACCCATTGGGTGATCTTTGGGGTCGATCCCCAGGTCTTACCATACATACGACGGCAATCCCACATGGCTTTAGTCGCTTTGGTAATTTTATTATTTATATGTATATGAATGTTATTATTTATATATTTTATCGGGAACTACTACGTTGGAGTACACAACTACTGTATCGTTATATGAGATTTGGTGAAGGCTCAGATTTCTTTTAGAAGTGAAGGGAACAAGTATTGACTGAAATTTTTTCCAACACCTCAGTCGTTTACTTTAGAGCAGTCTGTATCTTATAGCAAACGTCTTTCAAGTGTTTGCCCTTCACTATTATAACTAAGTCGTCGGCATATCCTGTCGTTGTTTGATAGCACAGATTACTAAGTTTTACTAGTAGGTCATAAATAACCAGTGACCACAAGCGCGGTGAAAGAACACCTTTATCTCGACATAGATAGACATGGACATCTCACAAGAAGATGTAGAGATTTCCTGGTTTTCAAGCATTGCTCTATCTCAATGATTAGAGGAATGGATTCAAATGGAAATGGATTCATATTCGGTTTTTTCAAAGGAACTTCAATATCTAGGAATACATATAACGCTTTCCGTGTATCTTTTCTCCCGTATGCATATTGATGCAGAGATGTGTTAATCGCTAAGACTTTCCATGGTTTTGAGAAAAAATGATGTAAGACTTAAGGGTCTATAAGACTTAGGTAGTTGATTAGGTTTGTCTAGTTTGGTGATAAAGACTACGTTTATCTCCCTCCAGGCTTTTTGGATGTATCCTCAATTGAAGCTATAAACCATGGAAGAGTAAAAAATCAGACCCTTTTGAATCAGTGCTGGGAAAATTCCGTCTGATCCAAGCGCATTTTATGAACATATTTCCATTTAGGCTTTAATTTTGTTGTAGGGTAAGCTTTTGGCTTCATAATTGACTTACTTGTTGTTTATAATGGTCGAGTCTAGGATATGGGCCTTAATGACCATTTTTAGAGTTTCCTCTCGACTAGCTTTGACAGTGCCATTTTCTTTTTGTAACATACCTAATCTATTTGAAGAGTCCTTTGAGATAACTTTTTGAAGACTTGAGATTTCTGACATTTCTCGCATTTTTTTCTCCAGAAAGCTCATTTGGACTTTCTCAATTCTCTATTGAAATTGTTTAAGCGGTCTTACATAGATCCCAATTACCGGTGAGCTTGAACTTGCTTAAATTTTACGTAATTGTTCAAGTTGAGGGTTCCACCATGGTACACACTTTTAAATGAGGAGATAATGATTTCAATTATGTCCCAAATGGACTGTAAAAATGAGGGCAGCGAGCCAGCTTTGATGGCGAGATTTTCTTGAAAAGTAATCCAGTTCCTGAGTTTTTTCATAAACCTAGTTTGATCCTGTCCGATATTGCATCCTGTATTGAACCTTATGTGCATATGTTCAAATCAGGATGTTTCATTTGACACATACTAGTCCTTGATTAAAATATGAAGAAAGGAAAGCGAGATGTTAAGTGGGTTTTGTAAATTGTTTATAATTGAAGCGTTTTTGGACTATTGTGTTAAGAAACGGCGTTCAAATTAACAATTCAAAGAAAAATAGAAGCGATCCGCGAAGTAGGCTAAACATTACCCTTATTACATAGAAGATCAATCCGTGGATAGTTGACTAAACTACAAATGCCTTAATTCGATTGGACGAAAATGTAGCACAAACAGTTCCTCTACTATAAAGTGTACTACGTTTTTGTATCGACCGCTACGGTATATAAGCACACAAATAATTACTGCCCTTTGCACTTTTTTTTTAATTTGATATTCCCAAAGTTTAACAATCGACGTAGTTGCGAACACACTCGTTAACTGACAGTTCCTACTTTGACAACTACACAATGCCACTATAATTTTCACCAACACTCACCTGAATGCTTCCATTTGCCCGAAATCATCCCACCACAGTGGATTTTTCCGAACTCAACTCTCAAAGTATTCCCTGATTTGACAGCGAGTGGACGCATAGCAATAACTCGCAGCACCTTTTTAAGAAATTCTCGCGATTTACCAATAAACTTCTTCCCCAACAAAAGCAATAATTGTGCGTTCGTGCGGTGGACGCATCAGCCTTCCTAAATTCGTAATCAATTCCTCACGAATTCTGAAGGATTTCGTCGTCAAAATCCTTTTGTGTAGAAAAAGATCAAAAGTGCCGAACCGAAAATACAATTCGTTTTTTCTTTTTTGTGATTCTCTCCACCGTACGACATTGGTCGTCTCTGTCTTTCGTGGGTTTGTTGTTTTTTTGTTGTTATACCCTCTTTTGTGAGTGGCGTTGTGTTTGTGGAAATTTACTACAACTGTGTTTGTTTATTGTTTTTCTTGGCTCCGCCACATATTGCATTTATTCGGATTTCCCTTTGCTCGTCTATCTGATTGTCCAATTGTGCCATTGACCGGTTATCCGTTGATCCGTTTTCAGGTTTTCGTAGATCTCCGTGCGCGTTCCTGTTTGGTAAATGCCGTGGCGACTTGAACTGACACAATAATTGTGTGTGGGAGTACCTTACCTACCTAGCATACGTCCAAGGCACGTTTTCAGCCTTTTCACTCCAGCTCTAGCATTTTTGTTTACATTGTAAGTGCCGAAGAAGCGAAGACGAAGACGATACTGTATCCGTTCGTGAATGTACGTTGGTACGCTTGGAGAGAAAAATGTAAATCCGTTAGATCTGTATTCAGACAGGAAATAGCTTTTAATTGGACAAAATTGAATTAGTTCTCAGACACTCGGTCGGTTTTGCCAGGGTAATTCACAGATTGCACGTCATCGACAGGGCCATCCCGACGACATGTAAATTGTAGCTGGTGCAGGGGAGCTACCATCTCTCTTTACTTCAACAATACGACCAACACCATATTAGTACAAATTAGTACCCAGCAAGCAACTGTCATTTTGGTTAAAGTGCAAGTGTTCTTGTTACTGTCATCATCGTATCACCAACGGCAGCGTCAGTCATCTGTTATCAGAGCTTGCTGTTGCACATCAGTCTTTACATACTTTAACGTCCATATCGTCGCGTCTCCAGCGTGCTGCGCTTCGTGTATGTATGCACTTGTTGGATGGAAATAAAATTGACCACCGAATGGTAGAGCAAACGAAATCGTGTGAATTCTTCTAAAACTTGGAATGATAACGAGAATGGCTCTAAGGCCGTTGCCAACAGAGTGGATACACCAAAATTTTGTGATATTTTTTCTACTTGGATTTGCTGGAGTTCTTCTGCCACAACAATGTGGTAAGTACATTTCTTTTATTATTTTTGTATTTTGTCTCTTTGAAATGCACTAAACTGCGACGATTGAGGCAACAACTCTCGCTTTTTTTGAAACCAAGTGTCGTTTCGGAATATTGGAAAATTTCTGTCAACGGCGTTAGAAGTCTTTCCCTAGTATATTCGTATTTGTTATATAAGCCATAGTTGTGAGTCTTTGTCTTTAGTATCTCCACATTCTTACAAAGAATTGTATCCCTGTATCCTCATATTAAAATCCTTGTTACGGTCGATTTCAGTATGCACAATTCAGGGTGAATACACACTCGAATGACAGTGTTTCGAGATGTTCGCTACGGAGGACAACTTCACTCAGCTTGTAAATGAGCCCACGCAAATATCTGACCAATGTTATATAGTCATCACCCTGCTAGCTACATTGTTGATGTTCTTTCCCTTCCCACAATTATGTCATATCAGAAATTTTCTCTAACACCGACCAGCACCGTTGGAGAGAAGATTCATAGGAGAACCGCATATACAAGAAAGCCAATTGGAGAATACTTCACAGCCTTTTTTTGGAACATTATCTGGTCGTTGTGTTTCTTTGATAACGACGTGCATGCTGCTGCTGATATGATTACATCGGATGAAGAGTATCAAACCAAAAATAAATCGGCATACGAAGAGTTAAAGAGAGACTGTCAGGATCTACAAGACCAACGTGACAAAAATAAATTGAAAAAAAGTTCGAACAAGCCAAGAATGACTGTAAGGCCTCTCTTAAACATGCCAGTCAGTCAAAGACTAGGTGCAACAAATACTACAGTGTCACAATGCTAGTAAAAGTTTTAATCGAACCTGTTGACATACATTTTGAAGTGGGGGTTCAATTGCAAATCCTTGAACAAATTGTTTGTTCAACAAAATGATGAAAGTATGTCCGAGGAGTAGAATCTCAATATCATATCCTGAAGACCCCCTCCCAAGTAAAGAGGCATCAGTTTCTTACACGTCGTTTAAAAGGGTTTGCCTGAAATAATATGGAAACACACGAAGCCTTTCCCAACCAGCTGATTGGTGTCTACTCGATCATGCACAACAAGTAGTAGAGTCGTAGTCGGTGCCGAGAATATGGAAAGACTACTTCTGCAGGCGATGATGTTCATACCGCCGTTAGGCAGAATGAATTATTCATCCTGGACGAAGACGACGGAGATTTTTGCCTTCCTGATCTAAACCAAGTTAAGGTAGTAATACCGAAGCTAAAGTCTAATAAAGCCTCGGGACAAGCGCTCAAACGGATACATGCCGGATGGATAGAAAGGATCTTATGATTTTTTGATCTTTTCTGCTTGAGTGTCTGGCAATATTCATGAACAACATGGTTGGTCTGGTCTGATGCTGCTTCAGGCCAGGAAATTCCACAATCGAAGTCGTAGAAAAAATTTGGGAATTTCAGATCGACAATAACCGTCTATTTGTCGAAATTAAAGCCGCATTTGGACGAGATATACAAAACCATGTCCAACTGCTACTACCTTCAATATCAAACAAGGTTTTGGACAAGTCAATGCGTTGTCATGTGACTTTTTTAACATCGCCATAGAATGAATAGTGTAAAATTCACTGGCTGACAAAAGAGTTACATTAATGTAATCAGGCCAACACCGTGAGCCGTCAAGCTTTCATGAGTATTGAGGCGAAAGCCGCTAAAATGGGTCTAACTTAAGAAAAGGAATCCTCATACACAAAAAGGGATCTAAGTCTGAAGTTGTTGGTTATCATTTTTAAGCTCTCACATATACCCTAACTTTTTGAAAGTTGCGTCCCGCCAACATGGTTTTCTAAAAAGGCAGATCAACTACCGCGTGTTTTTGCTCTTGTAGCTCGCAACTGATCTCATCAAAGCGTTTAATAAGATATCTCATCTGGAAGTTCAGTTGCATTGCTGTTCAGCACTCGCGTTTATAAGTTTGTCCATCTGAGTCCTATTCATCACTAAAATCTTCCAATTTTTTAAATCGTCTAACTCTTTCTGCAGCCTTAATTGAAATGCCTAACTAATCTGCACAAGTATGACGATATGTTGACATTTATGAATACAAGGGTAATAGAGTTCGACCAAATTATTTCTGCAGAAAATCTGCATTATCGAACGCAACTAATGCAGTTCTTTATTAGTAAGACGCTCATTCCCAGGTGTAGGCTGTGTTTTCCGAATCTACCACGGAAGGTGTCTTGTTTTTATATTTTGGTGTTCAAATGTGTTTAACATCATATCGTTATAGGACAGAGGTTGCATGTTTTGTTGAAAAGTTCATAATAACATTCATTGGTTACAGGGTAATTTACTTCTGAGGATGCGTGAACGCATATCGGTCTAATATTGGGTCATATAAAAAGTCTCTGCAGTTTTTTTGGTACATTTTTGAAAGAAAATTTTCCTTATTCAAATGGAATTTCAATCAATTACATATTAGCCATTATTATCTATGACATTTTGCCATTTTCCGGGTGGCTTCATAATTCCATCGGTGTAGAACTTCTGTGGCTTATCAGCGAAAAACTTGGCCAAGTGATTTTCAGCGGCTCTTTGATCGGCCAACTTTTTAGCATCAAAGACCGAAACAAATGGTAATCAGAAGGTGCAAGGTCTGGGCTATACGGTAGATGCATCAAAACTTCCCAACCAAGCTCAGTCAATTTGTGACAGGTCATCAAAGGTGTGTGTGGCCTAGCATTGTCATGATTGAAGACAACTTCCTTCCTGTTGGCTAATTCTGGTCGTTCTTTCTTGATAGCTTCATTCAAACGGTCGAGTTGTGCACAGTAGAGGATCGAACTGACCGTTTCGCCACGTTCTTACAGCTCATAATAGTCAATTTACTTCCAAACCCACCAAACACTCAACATAACCTCGTTTGACGTCAATCTAGGCTTTGAAGTCGTTTATGGTCGGTCACCGGCTTTTTCGTATTTAATCCATTTTTCATCGCCATTCCATTTCGTTACGTTTCAGCAGCGTTTCACTGATTTGGTCAATTAAATTTATTTGTGTTAATTCATGTGGCACCCAAACATCGAGTTTCTTTGAGTAGCCTACTCGTTTTACAATAGATGATTCTAAACTGTCATACGGTTGATGTTTAGTGCCTCAGCTATCTCCAGACAGCTTCCGTGCTGGTCTTGCTCCATCAGTTTCAAAATTTCATCGACTTTTTCAATGACGGGCCAGTGCGAGGTGCATCTTTTATATCGAAATTTCCGGAACGGAATCGAACAAACCACTCCTAGGTCCGACGTTCACTCACAGCATTCTCACCGTAAACTGCACAAATTTTTCGGCATGTTTTTGCAGTGTTTCTTCCTTTTTTATACTAAAAAAGCATCAAAGCGTATTTCTTTAGATATTTCACTCATATTCCAATGAGTATAACTTCTAACACAAGTAACGAATTACACAGCTGTCTTCACAAAATATGTAGCCTGACATGTCACCTTTTAAACACGTGTTCGTTTGACACAATCAGATTAGTGTTTTCAGATAAACGGACACCAACACCATCTAGTGATGGTGCAAATGACCCAATATTTGCCTAAGTGCCAAAAGCTTAAAATCAAAAGCTTAAAACATCGTACCCAGAAACGCTAGAGGCTTTTCCTATTTCCTGTAGCAACTACCGTTATACATATACTCGTATACTACAGTTTTAGTTATACCACACTTTTGTGCGGCGCATTCCAATGAACTTCCTGTGCATGGAGTTTAGTTGATATCGGGTTCAGAATAATCTAGGGCATCCGCTAGTTATTCGTCTGCATGTGGCTTTCTTTAACAGTGAATTCCTATCTATCTTTAAGACTAATGGACTGAAAAATTGTACTGTTCAAATATCTAAAGGATATTGAACACATGGAAACCATGCTCCTGCCCAAAGTGACCAAGTAGCAGAATAAGAACACATCTAAGAATCGGGCAATCTGGAGAGATTGCTTAGTTGAGCAGTAATGAGTAGGCATATGTTTGTATTATGTTACTAGGTATCGTATTGGCGGCAGCGTTTCTTAGTCGTCTAATACCTACGATTAAATCTTATCTTTATCCAATGCAGGGCTAGTTCTCCAGAAACGCCTACAAATTTTTATTGAAATGAATATAAATCTCCAATGCGCACATTGTACCTGTGAAAATTAATTCGAAATAAACATCGATTTTATTTTATTGCAAAAGTTTGTCTCATAAATTGCTAATGCGAATGCCAGTAACTTGCAAATGTTAATTGTTGAAACAAGGTGTAACATTGAAGGAATAATAGACGCCAATTAGCACGATATCAGTTGACGCATCAGGCGACAACAATTTTTACAAATTTATTATTCTGCCCTTGTCGATATTCTTGCAGAGAACAACAACACGTTGCATCTAAATAGAAGTATACGCAATAATCAAAACAATGGCGAAATGGAAGTGATTGCAAAGTGCTCCTACACATTGGTTTGGAATTTACTTATCTAATCCGATAGAGGCTCGGTAGCAAGCTAAACAATTATTAGTCAGTCGAATAGACACCACAAAATTTAAAAGCACGAGCTAGACAGAAAACTGTGTTGGTATATCTTTGAAATTTTGTACGTTTTCGTAGTAATTTCTTTGTGCAATTGAACACTTTCAACAGACTGAAATCAGAAATGGAAAGCATATGGACTGTGGTTCACAGAAACTACGAGACAGTGAGGAGATATAGAACTTTCTCTCTCGCTAAACAGGAAAAATGAAAGAGAGTGCTCCATTCACTAATGCATCTTATAGAAGAGAAATTGTTGAAACATCCCATTGCTGCGTCAAATAGATAGGTTCGACTCATGCCCTTAAATAGGAAAAAATCGAAAAGATCCAAATAAATGATCTGGCGTGATTCGAACCTGTGATGATAGTCCTTCAGGATCACTTTCAATTTTGCTATTCTTATTTAGGGGTTCCAATCTCACACAATCTCAGTGGCTAATTTATTGGACCATTTCGCGATATAATGCTGTCGTTGAATCGAGTACCCAGTAAGTCAGTGGTTTCATCGGCAGTATAGTACGTAGCGACATTACATTTTTAACAGTGTGTATAGAAGAAAGGCTGTTAACATGGAAGTTGTCTTGAAAGGTATGAAGGCATTGCACAGCTATGATACGAGAAAGAAAGCTATGTATCATTCTAATAAAAATCTTCAAAAGCTCACATCAGTTTTAACTTCCACAGTCGAAAATCAAATTTGTTATCATGTTACATGTGTGGGCGTGAACCAAGTCCATCAACTTGCCCTGTACAAGAGTGGACATGTTTTACATGCAAATAAAAGGGTCAGAGTCTGCCAAAAATGAAAACTTCAAGAAATGTAACGAAAATCGAAGATATTACGGAATCGTCTGTGGAGAATACAGAAGACACGTTCATGCTATTATGTGTTGATGGGCAGATTATTCAAATGGCAACCCCGGCTTCGCTGACATGGCACGGTCCAAAATGTGCGGCCTAAATCCGGAAATAGCGTGTCGAATGTTGGTCTCGAGCTTGTAAAAAGTCGTTGGTTTGTTAGCGTAAACTAACGACTTGACGTAGCCCCAGAGAAAAAAATCGAGTGGTGATGACGCATGCCGTAAGATAACTCAGTCGCCAAATTTCTCCTTCATAAATTCGAGCGTTGCGTCGCTTGTATGGCATGTAGCGCCGTCTTATCGGATATATCAATGTTTTCGAGCTCTGATCACAGAAAGTCGGTTAACATCGCTCTATACCTGTGACCATTGACGGTCATGTTTTCATATCGAAAAAAATAAGGTCTGTTGATGCCGCAATGCCATATACCTCACCGAACAGTCAATTTTTGTGGATGAATTAATGCTTGGCCGAACACTTGTAGATTGTGTTCGCTCCAATAATGACAATTTTGCTTGTTGACATAGCCTCTGAGCCAAAAACGGGCCTCGTCCGAAATGATGATTTTCTGGCCAAAATTTGGATCTCCGGTCAATATTTCCAGCTCACAATTAGCAAACTCACACTGTTGTCTGTGGACGTCCGGCTTCAATTCTTTAATATTTATCTCAGCACAATTGACTTTGGTTGACTCTCTGACGAAGCCCAATTCAGCTGATCGGCACCAATCTCTGCCTGGTTGGTGGCTTAAGATCCAATAGAATGTACTCACGCTCAAACTTTTATACATTACGACGTGCTGGTGTTGATATTTTTTTTAATGAATTTATAGAGCGAAAACTGCACTTAAAATAAGAAGTAGAATCTAAGATTGCTGAGTTTGTTTTCCTTTATAAAAATTCAACAGGAAAATCTACAGGGTATCTTTTTAAACCAGCGCCACGACCAGTTTTAACTAAGTCAAATTCAGCCAACATTTGAACAAAATAGCCAAATGCCAAATTCTGAAGCCAAGAATTTGGACAGAATATTTTACAAACAATTTATTTATTCTGTTGCAGAGAAGGTATGGTTGCGAATTTCAAAAACGTGGGGAAAAGTGACAGTTCTTCAAGATATAAGCGGAATTCGATATCTTTTTTTGAAGTACAAAAATAACTTCAGAATTCCTTTCTGAAGAATACTTTCTAATTCTACTATACGAGGTGTGTTCAATAATTGAAATTTCGCGGGTAACGTACATTCGATTATCGATATCTTTTTGCAGTTTGGTACACATGTCCCGAACATATGTTCACAATTTGAAGTATATACTATATTTAGTTTGTTTAGGAAAGAAAGGTTAGATTTGTTTTGGTGTGCTCGGCGATTTTCAATTATAGGGTTTTCCAATAGGGACTTGACAACTTTGAATTTAATTTTTGAACGCACTCTTTCACTAATCATCAAAGTGTCACTATCAATTTATTCAGTAAACTCAATATCATCATGGTAAAGTACACTTACGAGCAACGTCTGCAAATTATAAAAATTTTCTACAGATATTCGGAGTCGATGACTGCAACTTTAAGAGCGTTAACTCCAATTTTCGGTCGTAATTCTCGCCCTAGTAGACTGGCAATAACAAGTTAAGTGCAAATATTTGAGTCTACATATTCGTTGTGTGATGTTGCCGTGTCAGTGAGGCAACGGGTTGGTCGAAGTGTCGAAAATATCGCTGCCGTTCAGACGTCCGTAGCAAACGATCCAAATCTGTCAATTCCACAACGTTTTCAAGAATTGGGCATCGCTCAGACCACATTATGGCGTATTTTGCGTAGGGATCTTGGTTTACATCCATACAAGATCAAGCTGACTCAATGGGTTCGTCAATAAGCAAAATATGGGAACCCACATGTGCTTCATGAATCACCACTTCATCCACAAAAATAACTGTTTGGTGCGGTTTGCTTTCCAGCGATAACGATAACGATCGTTATGTTACTGTGAATGGTCAGCGTTATCCCGCCATGATCACCGATTATTTTTGGCCCGAATTGGAAGATATGGACTTGGACGTTATGTGTTTTCAACAGGATGGTGCCACAAGCCATACAGCACACGCTACAATCGATTTATTGAAGAGTAAGTATGGTGAGCGTGTTATCTCAAGACATGGACCAGTCTATTAGCCGCCTCGTTCGTGCGATATAACGCAGCTTGACTATTTTCTGTGGGGCTAGGTTAAGTTTTTCGGCCATTTCGGCCGAAAGGTGTGGCCGAGTCGTTGAAAATTGGGTCCAACGAATCGACCGCTGCAAACGTACCCGCGGTGGCCATATGAACGAAGTCGAGTTCCATTCATAAATGTTTTGATTGTACTTCAAGCCAATAGTAAAGTTTTTGAAAAATCTCAAACAAAAATGTTTACAAGTGGAACAAGCTCTTCCAAGATGGCTGAGAAAATGCCAATGACGAACCTCGCTCTGAACACCCCAACACATCAACAAAAAAAGATAACGTCGAAGCTGTGAAGAAAATTGTTTTGGAATTCCATAAGAGAAGTTACCGATGTTGGCATGAGACGTGTGTCAGCGAAGTTTGTTTCGAAATTTCTTAATTTTGATCAGAAATATCGTCGCATGAGCATCGCTCAGGAGCTCTTGAAAGACTTCAATAACCGGTGACGAATCATAGGTATATGGTTATGACATTGAAACCAAAGCCCAACCGTCCCATTGAAGCACCCAGAAGAGTCAAGACCGAAATCGCTGGAAGAGCTCAGATTCAAGCACCAAAAAGTGTTTATGAGAAATGCTTCGAGGATTGGAAAAAAAGTTGTCAGAAGTGTATTATATCTGAGGAAGATTATTATGAAGGGGACAACATTAATATTGACAAATAAATAAATATTTTCTGCGTCGTTTCGTGACTGTCGATGAGACATGGATTCATTGGTACACACCAGACACCAAAGAACAATCAATGCAATGGGTTTTACCAGGTGAACGTGCCTCAAAGAAGTCGAAGACCGTGCCTTCGCCCGGAAAGTTAATGGCCACCGTTTTTTGGGACGCGCGAGGTGTGATCCACGTTGACTGTTTGGAAATGGGAAAAACAATCACAGGAGCATTTTGTGTCGATTTATGGGCCAATTCAACGCCGATTTTAATAAAACATGATCACATTTGGCAAAAAAAGAGTTCATTTCCACCGCAATAATGCCCCGGCTCACATCTCCGCAGTTGCCACAGCCAAATTGGTCGAATTGCACTACGAATTGCTCCATCGTCTTACGTATGCTCCGTATTTGGCTCCCTGCGACTTCTTTTTGTTCCCAAACCTTAAAAGATTGCTCGCCGGAAAGAAGTACGGGTCGAACGAGAAAGTCATCGCCCCCGCCGAGGAGTATTTTGCAGGCCAACAAAAGTCAATCTATATGGAGGTGTTAAAAAAGTTGGAGCACCGCCGAGAAAATTGTATCGAGTTGGATTATATTGAAAAATAAATTGTCAAAACAAAAATTGCATTGTCATTTCAGATTCAGGTATTCATCAAACAGCCCTCGTATATACCATATTATACTCTGTTAATGTGAATTCACAGGAAATAAGGAGGAAGAGGGCATTTCATAAGCGAATATACCAATTAGTACGATAGAATCGTTGTAATTCAATCGTACATACATTTGAATTTTAGCAAGACCTATTGAATGTTTAAAGAGACGGAATGCTACTGGGAATTTCGTTGGAATACTGGTGGTGAAAATACGAGTGTGGGTCAATAAGTCCGTGAAAATTAAAACAGCTGGCTTTGCCACCTCAAATACAATATTTTGTTGATGAAAAAGCATCTTTCAAAAGCACGCACCCAAAATGTTCAGACAGATCTTTCAAATAGTTTTGCTGTGACAGCTACGCGAATTTTCGTAAAAATGGAAAAAAGTGAGTTTTGTGTACCATCACGTAAAAACAAAAGCTTGAAAAGTATAATGGGGATTGTTACCATCGATTGGAATCATCCACCACTGCTTTACTCAATTTTGGTGCGGTGGTACCAGTAAAAATGAGGCTGAACGTTCTGGTCACCACACCAGAAGTGGGACCTACATGGATAAATGATTTGAGTTTTGCAAAAATATTTGGATATGAACAAGTAAGTGAGCATTTGCTCATAATTAACAACGAACGCAATTGTTTGACAACTGCAAAGGAGTGTTTGGCGATGCTCAATCACAATCCGAACGAGTTTTTGCGACACTTCGTAACCGTGGACGAAACATGGATTCATCGCAATACACCACCAAGGAACAGTCGAGTCCACGGACTTCTTCTGGTGAATCAAAGCCAAAGAAGACTATGGTGACAGTTTTTTGGGATGTTCGCGGTCTCATTCACTTCGATTACCTCTAAAAGGGTAAAATGATCACCGACTTCGATTTGAAGCGAAAACAGCCGCATTTGGGAAGGAAAAAAGTTCTCTTCCACTAGGACAGCGCACAGTCGCAATGGCAAAATTTCGACTTTATATTCTCTAATCCAGAATATTTTCAAGATTTCGACCCCTGCGACTATTTCCGATTTCCAAACATGAAGAAGTGTCTCGGCGGTTAGGGATCTGGGTCGAATAAAGAGGTCATTGATAAAATGAACGCCTTTTTTGAGAGCCTCGAAAAACCGTATTATTTTGAATAAATGTTGAAGGAAGTGTTTGGAGCTATGTAAAGAGATTATGATGAAAAACAAAACGAAACTTTTTTGCCGAAAAGAGATATTTTCAGGGACTTATTGGCCCGCCCTCGTACAGTATATATTTATTATCCTTAAAACTTAGAAAACACTACTCATAGGTTTTCTTTAGGACCTCGTAAAAGTCTTCTTTGGAAGCGTCGCCTTTTGACTTCCGTTACGGAATGGGGTGAATGCGCCCAGATCTGGAAAGTTAAAATCCTGTCGAAGGAATGGCGGTAAGACACACTTGTCAAGTCAAGTTTTCGAAAAGGGCGACCTTTCGAAATGTAAAAAATTACCGAGGCACCTTGCTACTTTCTGTTACATATAAGATGTGCGGTGAAAAGTTTTGCTGTACACGAACTATTTAAAAGAAGCTCGTCTTTGTTACTTACAAGCAGTAGACCAGATTCTAATATAATCGGCCTGATGTGTAGACCAAATCAACATTCCATTGAGCAATCGATTGAGTGACGTATTATTTTGAAACGGTTTTCTTCGACTTCTGCATAGTCCAATCATCTGGAAGTCCTTGAGTTTTTCTTTTTGTATTTCCCCCGGTTACCTGGGAAATGTAAACCTCGTTGACAACATTTTCTTGATATTTTCCAAGCATTTCGATATATAGATAAAGATAATGATAAATGCCTCCTCAACCAAAAGCATGTGAATTGGATTGGAAACTTGCTACAGCTTCGGAGATTTGCCGCCAAGCTTGTGAATAGATTCCTCAAGATAGAAAAAAATTAAAGTGACTGCAAGTGACACAGAGGAAAGAAAAGGATATGCAGCAATCAGTCTCAAAATATCCTGGGCATTTTAAGTGGCGAAAAGATATAAAGTCTTGTCCTTGCGTAAGAAAATAGAAAAATCCTGAAAACCCCTGAAAATCCCAAGCCTTGTGAGCTGTTGCTAGGAACATCCATTTCACGAGTTCCATGTGTCAAATATGCTAACATCCACATGCTCTCTTGGCATTTGCGAGGAGTCAGAAAGTCAGAAAGGTTCCAACAAAACACCATGTTGTGGTCGAGGCTTGCTCATCCCTAAAATTACTAGTGCATGCGTTTGAATAAGGTTGGCAATCTTTTAAAGGCCGAAGAATTCTTCAAACGCCAAGATATAACTCTGTCTTAATGATAAAAAAAAAAAATTACTCCTTTACAAAGCCCGGACTTACCACTCTCTCTTGGTGGGTCATTTTGTTCCACCAGTTAGACTTTGCATAGACAAGGTTACGAAAGCCCTGATTAACCTTTAAAATGACAAGACCTCTCATAGTAGACAAACAAAAATCCATTTGTATTGCCCAGTTTCTTTGTATCCCTTGGTCTTTGCATGTCCTTCTGGTCACATCTCCATTCAGAGTATCCCTACGCTTAAGTACAAAGCAAAACTATTCATACACCGCCTTTATATTCAAAAAAAGAAATAAACAAAACCAACACACATACGATCTCAAAGGACATTTATCCAAAGGCTATTTGCCATCTAACGTTGAAGTATAATCTGCATCGCTGAAGGGTTCAAAAAAAAAAAAAAAAAATCTTCCATCAAAATTCAACACATCCGTTTTCCATTACTCGAACTTTTAATTAAAGAGGTACTGCAAAGTAATAATATCCCTTAGTGTCCTTCCATTTCCACTTGCCCTAGCTTTTGATTGAGGGAACGCTTATAAGAAGAGTTTGCACCTCTCTTTTACCAGCATCTGCAGTTGTCGTGGTAGCCGTTGTCGACAAGTTCGTTGTAAGTCGATTGAAAATCGATACCCACAATATTAAAACTTGGCAAAAAAGGATGTCGAGGATGTGCTTTGTGGAACACCAACACCGAACAACAGCCGGCAGCGAATACCGACAACCGACAACCGACAACCGACACCCGTAGGCGACGTCCTAGCCGTAGTCGTAGTCGTAGTTGTAGTCGTTGTCGTTCCTTTAACACTTTTCCATGGCTTTGACATCAAATTCACCCATTAAGGACGAATACGAGTACGTACATATGTAGGTCTCACTGAGTGATACTACAAAGCGTTGTGCCAAGTTGTTTTTCTCTAAGCTCAGACGAGGTGAAGTATGCCAGGATGCTATACTACTGCTACTGCAAGGAATTGCAACTGCAAAACGGTGACACAGCAACACGGGGAGGAGGATACGAGTATATATGTAAGTATATATAAAGAAAAAAAAATCAATGTTTACTGAAAAATTACTTACCGAAAAAAGCAGAGAAGAAAAGTAAACGAGTCCTTTGAAGTCTCTCTCTTACTATGGTATACACAGGAGCGCACTCATTTTTTTCATTATGATGTCGCAAAAGTGCACCAGAGCAGCAGTAGTGGAACAGTACCAGACCGATTCCAGTTCCTTCAATGGAGGCGACGGCAGAGTTCCAGCAGAGCTCCAGCATCAGCTCTAGTATCCCGTTGTAGTAGAGAAATAAATTTATAGTGGGAATATTAAGCTCTCGGTTGAGAGAAACAGTCTCAGCAGGAGCTGTGGCGGTGGCATGCAGAAGTAGCAGGTTTAGCAGTGGCATAATATGGCAGTAGTGATGGTAGGACGGTAAGATGGTAGTACATAGTAGTATTAGTAGTACTAGTAGTGGTAGCATGATGATTCGCCCTAGTGGTCCTGATGGAGTATTGCGGCATCCTGGCACAAAAACAGAGCCAGCCTACTCAGTCACAAAAGAGAAGTGCGGCGGCGGCATTGGTGTTGGGACTGATGTGAATGGATGCTACTGCCGCTGCCGCTGCTGCTTGTGCTGGCACTGGTACAGATGGTGCCTGAATACAGGGTGGTATCATATGGAAGCACTGTAGATTATGTCTTATGTGTAGGTGGAGATGCAGGGAGGTCCTTTAGCAATTTAAATCCTTCATTGAAGCGTGTGCTCTTAAAGTGAGTGCAGAAGAGTTTATCACACAATCACACTCACCTAAAACACACAAAACGGCGGCGTGTTGCTACCACTGCCGCATATTTTATCACAGCGGAGTCGTCCTCTTTTTTAATGTCGGTTATTTAGCCCTTTTGAGTTGTGTGTTTCTTTTTCTTTATTTTCTTTCTTCTTTTTCTCTTAATCTGTTTTAAGCGGTTCTTTTTGAGGAGGAACATTGTGTTAGACTTTTCTTGTGGGCGTAAAATGCTAGCAAAATTCTTGAAGGTTTATTCCAGTTGAACTTGATGGAAGAAGGTGAGAATCGATTGACAGCAGTCAGTCTGTTTGAGAATTTTATCATCAGCAGATTTTTTGTTGCAGGTGTTGGGTGGGGTTTGTGATCAGAGGATTTCTAAATCTTCGGCAATGGAGTGCCTTTTTCTAAGGGTTGCCACACATATTGTATACCAAATTTAAAGTGTACACAAACGACTTGTCCGACGTAAGATTTCTCTTAACTTTCAACATTCATATTTATTTATGATAGATGACGATTGATGTACTAGATGAGAAGGAGGAAGCTGACTCAGTTAGGGTTACAAGGTATCACCTTCTGTTCTTCCAACTAAGCTAAGTATTGTGGAGACATCCTGGATAACAAACTAAGCGTGTCGCGTCGAAAACCTCCAAGGGTCTGTCAGCTTTCTGGCAGTGTAAAGGATAAGTTTTACTCCAAAGGACAGACTGTCTCAGTTGCATAGGGGTATTCCATTGCACGCCCGGCTCTGCTTTAAGGCCACTGTGGAATCTCTCTCCTCTTCATATAATATCTTTCGACTCTGATCAATAACACCAGAGCTCCTGTTGCTGCCAAAGTATAAAACCGACTTTGCCTGTGCTCAGAAATAGGACTTTCATTGATATTTGGGGTTCTTTTGTGTACATTACTGCAGATGGTGTTACTGCCCAAATAAGACAAAGCGAAGCTACTTGATGTCAATTAAAAATCAGCGATTTTTCAGCTATACCTTAGTAGGAAAACCTTACTAGGATTGTAACAGGTTCCTTCGCCTTTACCAAGCACCAAGCTGATCTGAGAAAGACTGAAGAACACCAGTAAATAAATAAAGAGTACAAAGTTTCGTTGGTGCTAGAGCTTTTTTTCGACAGGAAAAATAAAAAAAATAAATAAAGAACAATATAAAAACGTTTTGGATATCGAAATTGATGACCGGAAATTCTTTTGAACTTTTCGAAGTTTGCCTCCGGTAGTCTAGCAATTGTATATTGGGCTAATGGGTATCTTTCTGTTTTTGTTTCTGATGTCATGTAAAGCTGTTCGGTTTTTGGCATACGGTGTACGGACTGTAGTGGCTGTTGCCATTTACTGTACCCATATAGAAGAACTGACGCAACAGTAAAGCAAAAGAGAAGCAACTTAGTGCTGAAAGTAATGCTTTTTAGATTTTGGACAGCATACCGAATCCCTGCTTCATTGACTGAACGAGTTTCATGTCAACATCACCCGAGACCAAGTTTCCAACATACAAAAAATGGTCAATTTTTTTTTTTTACTTTCTATGTCTAGCAGTCTAAAGTTCCATGAAGAATTTGAAAGGGTAAAGGATAAATGCTCATCGATCCTGTGCTGCGATTATATTATATATATAGATTATATCTTCTGTTGTCGAAAGTATTTCTTATTGTGTACTTAGATCTATGATATATAGATCATTCCTTCTTTAAGTTCAGATAAAAGTTAGGTAGAAGTATCGGTTTTTAGCAGAAAAACCCAGTTAGCACTTGTTGTGCCATTTTGATATCACAACTGGTATCCTGGTTGTCTGCAAGTCCATCTATCAGAGTTTAGGAAAAGGATTAATTCTCCGATCGTTTTGGTAGATAACTCTTCCAAGTCATTAAAAAAGTGTTCACCTTAGGCGCTGCGCCTTGTCCTCACTAGAAAAGGGCCTTTGCAAAGACATTCTTTCTCGTTAACATCTTTGCAGCTACAATAGAAGGTGTTGAGGTCCATTCACAGCTGCAAAAAAAAATTTTTTTAATACATGTAAGAACAGGCAAGAGACAATTTTACTATTCCAAAAGCACAAAAAAAAAAAAAAAAACGAATTCAATTAGTTTTTGCGAGGAAATCAACGATTCACTCATTTCTCCCCGAATAAGCGAATGTTCTTTATGAACTGTCAAATTTTACTCGCATTCCACAAATGTGGAACCCAATCTACAATATGTACATTCTTGACCATAAATTTGCATTCACGCGAATTTAACTGAAATATTTAATTTTTTTTTAAAACACAAAGCGAATGACAATTTGTATTCGCAGGTCTCTGCGACTTTAGGAAAATGAAGTGAAATATCAAAAGTTGGGAATATGGCTCTTTCGTATTCGCTGAGCTGTGAATGGAAGTTTAAAAGGCCAACCTAACTTGGCTACTAGGCCTATGGTTATGGATAATAACTCCAGCAATATCTTGTCTTGATCTGCATGATAGTTATCTTGTTCTTGCTTTGTTATAGCTTCTTCCTGTTATGCCTGGTTTGTTAATCTATGTCAGCCTTGGGACGCTAGCGTAGGGAAATTTTGGTAGGCGTTGACTAATCCTTGCGGAATGTTGACGGTTTTTGCTAGTAAGTTGACCACTGCCTGGTCAGTTCATCTGCCGTTTCGTTACCTTCAAATTCGCTGTTTCCTGGATCCCAGGCGATGATAAAGTTTGATTGGCATTGCCTGACTAGTTTAAAGGATGTGGTAGCTGATTTAATGGCTTTACTATCTGTGAAGGGAAGAGTGTTTTTAAATCTGAATTTTTGGTTTAAAGGGGGATTTCGAGGTTTGTCAGTCTTTTACGTTTAAGCGAGTAGTATGCTGATAAGAGTGCTTTAAACGAATGCAGTACGTATGCGCTTTTAAGTTGCCATACCATAGTGGTCGTGCTCTATTCTTTTGCTGGCTCAAACTTGGAAATATAACTTCTAAAACGTCGATTAATGGTAATTTGGTCTGTCTAGTTCGATGGCAAAGCAATTGGCGTTGCAAATCGAGAAATCGTTTGCTATTGTCATCTCGGTCTTATCACAATGACGATAAGAATGTTTTTCTTCTTAGCTGATTGCCATTACAGGACGTATCCATAGTCAAAACTGTTCTTCTTATTCCAGCCGTTATCTTTAAACTGTACTACAGTACATATCAACTTTCAGACTATTTTCTATGCAAATCCGAGCCTTAGGTAGCACTCTATTCAAAAACTTTTTCTACGAAAATGCTGTCGAAATCATATCTGTTCCCCTGCACACTCCTGCTGATGTCTATTCTTTTTTGTTTTTAAAAACTTGTGGAACGCTATGAATCTTTGACGCTTATTTGAATGACTTCCTCTAATGAGTCGCGGCGAACATATGAATAAAGTTGTTCTCCAAGCTCGTACGTAGCCTGCGAGCCTAGCAATGATATGTACTTTTTAGCATACTGACACTCATATTGCCAAATTGTACATACACTGCTGCAGCTTTATAAACGTAAACGCAAAAGAAAGCGAGTATCACTTAATCTGCGATTGCCCGGCATAACCGAGGACTCAGGCAGCCACATCTATCTACATATAAAAAAAAGAGAGGGTCTTCTAAATACTTGCTCCATACCTGAGCTATGATCTCTTGCGGTGCAGTGAAAATAATAATTGTACAACAGCTACTGAATGAACTCTGCCACATTTTTTTTTTCGGTGTGCAGATTGCAATTAACTGGCCTCAGGATGAGAGACACATAGCAATGGAAGAAGTTAAAAGTAGGAAATGTGAGTCTTCTCAGTGTGCATCGCGGCATCCCAATTAACCTGTTTTCAATTGTCTGTAAGTGATTTTAATGCTGACTCTAATCACAAATCCACAAATGGCGAATGAAGGCAACGATAAGTTATTCTCACCAAGTCCAATTCCATTTTCACTGGCGACTCTAAAACAACAGACATTCTCTGAACACCTCTGTATACACAAATCTATCAGTCTACCCATTTACTGTATCATATTCCAAGATGAAGACTCAGCTTTTTTTTTGGTGCTGCTTGGTTCAGCCTGAATCCTATTTCAGCCTAAGATGTCTAATAATCAACCTTTCGAGAAGAGATATCTTTAAACTCACAAACATAATCATGGAATTACGAGGGTTGTCTGAAAAGTTTCCGACCAAACAATGATACATTTTTTCTCAATTTTTTTTATTTTTTTATTTTTCTATGTAGTCTCCTTGTAACTCTACACATTTCTCCCAACGATGTTCCCATCGCTCTAACCCGTCCAAATCTTATTTGGCGTTTTTCCCTGCAAAATAATTGTTCACGAAGGTGATTGCCTCCTCATTTGATGAAAATCTATGTCCTTCGAGCGCAGTTTTTAGATACGGGAACAAAAAGAAGTTGCTTGGGGATAAATCTGGTGAGTAAGGCGGATGGTCAAGCAGTTCAAACCGTAATTCATAGATTTTCGCCATGGTAATCGCTGAGGTGTAAGACGGCGCGTTGTCTTGGTGAAACAGGATTTTCTTTTTCTGCAAATGTGGCCGTTTTTCCGCAATTTCTGCTTTCAATTTGGCAAGTAATGATGCGTAGTATGCTCCTGTAATGGTTTTTCCTTTTTGAAGATAATTAATTGAGATAACACCTTTACTATTTCAAAAAACAGTTGCCGTTACTTTCCCAGCCGGTTTGCTCTTTGTAGTGCACTGTTTTGACTGAATTTTTATTTCGGGCGTATAATTATGTATCCAAGTTTCATCTACAGTAATTAATCGGCGCCAAAACTCGGATTTATTGCCATTAACTGCGCCAACAGAGCGTTGGAAATGTTCATTCGAACACGTTTTTGGCCGAATGTAAGCAAACGCGACACCCAACGCACGGTCAGCTTTCTCATGCCTAAATCTTGATTTAATATGTAACAAACAACTTTGGACATTTTCATAACCTCTACTATCTCTCTGACTTTAATTCGGCGGTCAGTGGTTGCAGTTTTTGGACGTCCCGAACGTTCATCATCTCCCATGCTCTTACGGCCACGTTTAAATTCAGCTGCCCAAAATTTCACTGTGGTAAATGATGGTGCAGAGTCCCCATAAACGACTGTCAAATAAAAACTGCGAGTCCAAAATTACTGAAACTTCGGTAAGTAACTGTCAAAAGATGCACAATTAGCATTCACTAGCTTTTATTGACGAGCGCCGCTAACTTTACGTTGCGGTCGGAAACTTTTCAGACAACCCTCGTATGTGCCATTGGAAGACGTCCTTAGGGACTAGGAGGAAGATGAATTTGTGGGGCAAAGACTCTGTCTTTAATTTCAAGGGTGTCAAAGTCTTTGCTTTCCCATTGATATCCCCCAGTGATATCACAATAGATTTACAATGGTCTAAGTACACCTCAACGAGGATCACTCTACCCTGACCTAATCTAAGTCAATCTTCTTGGTTGTTTTAAGGTTGCCATCTGTTTTCTTATTACCAATCTGATTGTACATAATTCTGAACAGAAAAACTCTTTCGTCTACATACTGAAAACCAAACCATTGTAAAGCTGAAAACACTGGATCAGACAAAATACCCATGATGTACCCATGTGAATTGTACTGCATTGTTGATGACTGCGCCGACTGTATTCTGACTTTGTTCGTATGAACATGCCATCTGGTGCAATGACACCAAAACTTATTTTGCTTTAAAAGTACAGCCGACTTTCCCTGTGCTCGGAAATGGCTGTGGCCAGTATCTGACTTAGAAAAGAAAAGGAATGAGCTTAACGAATCGTTGGAAAAGTGTGTCTGAAGTAAATTTTTCCCCACTCATAAGCTAGTTCGAGAATGCTAGACTTTTCTGATCGCAGTCAGAAGGCTGAATTAACTGAGTTTGTTTGGACCGATGAACTTGCAGAAAACATTAGTTGGGACGACCTGTATTCTCGATTAGACCGTCGATTGACAGTTGTGTTTCTTGTGGGCAATGTAGTAGATTCCATGTCTCTCCAGGATACCGGCAGAGCATTCTACGTCACTTAAAGCTCAGCGACGTTCCTGCCGACCCTCAGTAACATTGTGATTTTATAGTGGGGGACTATCAAACTCAAACTCAAACTGCGATGCCTAGTTTGAGAGTGATGCTCGCATCAGAGGTAGGTAGTACTCTGCGATAATGTGGTAGCGATCTTCCTGCGATCGAAGGATTGAAAAATTCCTGTAAAAGGAAAAGAAGTTCAGTCGCAAGATGTTTGTTAAGGACAATGAAAACGTTTAACTTCACTCGCCAGGTTATCATGTGTTTGTCATTCAATCGGATATGTGAATCCAAAGCGTAGACGCAATCGAAAAGCTGAATTTATTAAGTCTTGTCTGGAACCAACTTCACATCAAAACTCAGAGGAGGATTTTTAGGACTGGATTATGCGTTAGGCCTAGCTATGTATTAAACATCTCAGGAATCTCTTAAATGCTGGCAGTCAAACGAGTAAGTCCTGATATTTTATCTGCAGTTGGCTTAGTTGCGTAATAATGGAGTACGGAACATTTCCTCTGCGACTGGCCAGCCTAAAGTCGCACTATAGTGCAGGTACGTAGGTGTTATAGTTGGTTCTGTGCCAAAGTTATCACTCATTTTTACGACGAAAGGTTTAGAAACATCTATACCTTGATCGCAT
Source organism: Volucella inanis (assembly GCA_907269105.1). NCBI lineage: Eukaryota > Metazoa > Arthropoda > Insecta > Diptera > Syrphidae > Volucella > Volucella inanis. The sequence continues at coordinate 130,024,605 of OU026157.1, forward strand.
TCGAGGTCGGAATATAGTTCTATTTCCCGCTGTTTGAAATGTGGTGTTCAAAGCAAGGGGTGATTTATTGTGAGGTTTGATTTTCAAAAGGCTTGTTTTGACAGATCACGCGTGAATCCTATCAAACTGCTTTATCACTTTTGTTCAGTATCGTTTGGCAAGTCATCAAGGGAAGACTCACACCACACCACTCTCCAAATTGTTCGGCTGTATAACGAAAATCAGCGTTCTGTGAGAAATGTTCTTCGTGCGATTCGAGGAACTTACGGTGCGCATAATCGACCTACTGAAACTACTATTGCCAATACCATTCGCAAATTTAAGTCCCAGTTTACATAAGTGGATGATACTCGACCGGTTAGGCGAATCGATTCGTCGTCGTTCTCAGCAGCTTGGCTTGGCGTAGTCGACAACTTGGCGTATTTTACGTGAGGATCTCGCCCTAAAAGAGTACAAATTTCAACTTGTGCAAGAATTGAAGCCAGACAACTTGAATTTGCGTCATATTTTCAGTGAATGGGCTCTGGTAAAACTCAATGAAAATCCGGTGTTTTATCGTGAAATTTTGTTCAGTGATGAAGTTTATTTCTGGCTCAATGGATACGTTAAAAAACAAAATTGCCGTATTTGGGCTGATGAGCAACCCGAAGAGTACCAAAGCTATCATTACATCCATTAAAAATAACGGTATGGTGTGGTTTATGGGCTGGTGGAATCATTGGTTCATATTTCTTCAAAGGTTAGGCAAATCAGAATGTTACCATCAACGGTAACCGTTATCGTGCCATGATAACAAACTATGTGCTTACCAAATCATTTTCAAAAAGTAAATGCCATGAATTGTTCTTTTAACCGATAATAAAAATTTTAAGTTCACTTTCAAATTTATGTGTTTTATTTTACATTATAAATCAAACCTCACGATGAATCACCCTTTACTACTACCGTAAAAAGCGCCTCACTTTTACTTTCATAAGTCAACCATATTTCACTTTATCGTCTTCTAACAGACAGAATACCACAAGCCAGGAGCTTCAACTTCGAAATGTGAGAATTAATTTTCTTGTGAAAGATCCGGCACATCGCTCATTATTATTGTTTAACATTTGTATTGAAACGTTTCCCTATTTTTAATGAGGCAATCAAGAACGCCTTATGTTTGCCAAATCACGTCCACCACCAACAACAACAGCGACAACAGTGACATTAGCTACAACATCACCAATTTGGGCTTCTTTCAATAAGAGAATGTGAAATTCCAGTCAATGCGAATGGGTTCTGCAAAGCTGTTTCCCAGGATCACCATCACATTTACATTGTTATTTGCTTCATTATACGTATTGCCTTGGTTTGGTTTGAGTTTTATTTTAAATCAACAACCCGCAGCACCTAATTGAATGTCAATTCGAATTGTTGTCGAATCGAATCGTAGCGATTTGTATCGAATTGAATCCTATTTGCTCAAGGTTGGGCAAAATATTCGATTGATTCGATTCATTCTGTATGCAGGACATGTATCAACGATCGGAATACGAAATTCCACCACCGCTACCAGTGTCTCTCTCTATCCACATCCATCCGTTAAAGGAACTCTAGACGCTAGGTAGCCCCGAAGGCTTTTTACCATGTGCTGCAGATAATGAATTCAACACAAATCCACACTAAATTGCTGAATGGCTGAATGCGGTTGACTGTGACTGTCGCTGTCGCTGTAGATGTGGCACAGTGCGGACTGATTTCCAGGCGTTTGGTATTTTAAAATCGAAAATTTACGCTAATTGCTATGTGAGCAGCAATCCAAAATGACATGGTTAGCAAGATACTTTAATGCGAACGAGATGTGAGAGGTTTTTTAATTTTTTTATTTGTATTACCGTTGTTTTTGTTGCTTTCAGTTTTTGTTCGCAGTATTCGTAACAATGTAATGCATGTAATTTCGCCTCAGCATCCTTCGCTTGTTGAGTCCATGCAGGGAATGAGATATGCATCTTGTATGAGGACGAATACACGTAGTCGTGTTCGTATCTTTTCCATTCATTGGATTCCGTGGCTTGTGTCCATCCCACCTTGTTATCGCATTATACTTAAGTTTGCAACTACTCGTATACAGGCTGATGTGAGGATGGTGCTAGTGCTGGTTCTGGTGCTGGTGCATCGACATTAATTTTTACATCGGAGATTATTATAGTACAATGGGGTCGATAAGGGGATCTCCTCTAGAATTCCAATGAATACAGGCTAGAAACAAAACGAAACGAACCTGAGTAAGACAATACTCGTACGTTGGATGAGACGACGCTGCAGGCAGCAACGACGACGACGTCAACGATGCAGATGGAGGGAATAATTCATTCAATTTGATCTGGAATGGCCTTACGTACGAGCTTGAGCATTAAAGTATACTCGTAGCTTCACTCTGCTGCCTATGGAATGGTGCATGTATAGTTGGAGCACGACCCTTCTCAAGGTATCCATACACTGAGGAGAATCTTATTATTATTATCAGTTTTTTCTTTTTAGCTTTTTCATTTCTGTTTTCTTCTGGGTCTCCAGCTCTTGGTGCCTTTGTTTTGCAAAAATGCAAGTCAGGAATAAGATTGGGTTGCGAACACTGAACAAGATAAAATCACATATTGCAGAGTGTATCTATAGTGTGCTTCCCTTTAGGAGGTGGTAAGGGACGAAATAATAGTTTGTTGATGAAAATGTTTTAGTTTCATGAATTATTCAGGCCTTATTATTTATATTGCTTATTAGGTCTCAGTAAGCCTTCGGTGCCTTCTGCTGGTCATCGCAATGTTAAACAACCTACAAAAATAATTGGAAAAATCTGCATTAATTTCAGCCTATCACAAGTATTGTTCTCCGTCGGTACTTACTTAGTTTTTTTGTAATTAACGCAATTTCGAGCTAATTGCCTCTAGTTCCCTCCCCACACTAATATGACTGAACTTCCTTTCCTTTTAAATGCGCCACATAATACTAGGCTTTCTTTAGCCGCGTTGTCCCCCCGTGATGGATGTTAAGATGTCCCAGCCGTCCAATTCAATGACAAGGCGTCATATACCCAAAACCACTCATTGTTGCCTCTCCAATGCAATGTCGGAGTCTTCTATGTTAGATCACAAAAATATCGACAACAAAATCGCTCTTGTTGAAAAGAATCTAAGAAAACACACACTTGAGGAGGAGTTCGGCAAGTCCAATCAATCAATGCTCTGCCTAAACTTAGAGTGAACCAGCGGGTTCATCAAAGTGTTCAGGACCCGATCAGTAAACTCGGCTTAGTAGGGATCAAGGACAACGAACTTCGAATCTGCATGTGGAATGTTAGGTCCCTTAATAAGTTACGTGCATTCGAACAACTAGCGGAAGCTCTGGACAGCTGCAAGGAGATATTACCGCCATCCAAGAAATACTATGGGGTATGTCGAACGAAAGGAGGATAAAAAATCACACATTTGCCATGGCGATTCTTATCATCGGCAGAATTCGGGCCTATTTTAATGCAGATTTTTTACTAGAGGCGGACTTAAATGGCTTATACGAGCAGTGCCCTAGCTTTGACATTATAATTACACCACGCTAGTAAGAGAGAGCAGCTTTTTTAGTACTATCAGAAGGTAAAGCCTGCACGACACCACCTCCGATTCAGTCTAATCGAATTTGCGGCGGAGCGAAATATTGTCGTAGCTAGCACGTGGTTTCCGCATCTCGATATTAATAAGGCGTTTTGGTGAACTCCTTATCGATCAACTGCCAACTAAATTGACCACATTGTGATCGACGCAAGGCACTCCTCCAGTATAATGGATATCCGAACGTTCTGTCTACAATCGTAAGAGATCGCCAATCTTTAATGTGCAGACATCATCAAGTATCGAAGATCAGTCGTCACATTGTCGAAAAGCCATCAGAAATGCCGCCTCTGATGTGTTGGGTTCCAGCCGGCCACCACAACCAAACTCTTAATTTGACGTCGAGTGCCAGCAAGCACCTGCAGCTAAGCAAAATTCATACGAAGTGGCACTGCATAGACGGATTAGAACTGCTTACGAGCTTTACGAGCAGAAGAGGAGAGACGAACCCCGGCTTCTCAGGGGAAAAAAGAAGAAGCTTGAGAAGCGACCGGTCGAGGATATTAAGAGGTGCAACTCCAGTGATGAAATTCGGAAGTTTTACCAAAAGGTAAGCAAGACATGCCACTGACACAAACCACGAACCTGTAGAGACGTACCGGAGTACTTAGTAGTAGAGGCACAGTTGGTGCTGATGATTTGAGAAGAGCATTCCTCTAGATTGTACAACTACGAGGACGAATCGAATACCGCTGTCAAGCAGAATTAACTTTTCAACCTGAACGATGTAGCCCAATAATTCCGTCCACCCGACGTGGATGAAGTAAAGATAGCCTGAAGATAGCTGAAGTCCAACAAAGCTGCTGGAGCGGACAGCCTGACTGCCGAGCTCTTCAAAGCGGCAGGCCATGACTTGATAAAGAGCATACACCAACTCATCAGTGAAATATGATCGGACGAATGTATGCTTGATGAATGAAACCTCAGCATTGTTTGTCCGATTCTCGAGAAAAGAGACCATCTGATCTGCGCCAACTATAGCCTACATAGTCTTCAAGATTTTATCTGACGTATTGTTTGGATGCTCAAAGCCATACGTCAACAACCTGATTGCTCCATATCAGTGTTCGTTTAAGCCAGGAAAGTCTACCATCGACTAAATATATATTCACACTACGGCAGATCTTAGAAAAGACCTATGAACTCCAAATCGATACATACCTCCGATAGCAGTGTCTAGTTTCGGCATCCCTGCTAAACTCTGCAATAGTTTGTGCAGTATGACGATGGAGAATGCCTGCTGCTCTATTAAGGTCGTTAAAGCACTGAACGAGACTTTCGATGTCAAAGAACAATTTATACAAGGCGATGCGCTGTCATGCTGTTTCTTTCACTCTTTCGCCATTACAAGAGGCACGATCTTTCAAAATTCCGTCCAATTACTCGCATACGTGAATGATGTTGACATAATCGAAAGAAAGGAGCGTGATGTCAGCGGCAGTTTTGCGAATATTGCTACAAATGCGGCGAAGATGGGTTTGACGCTCAACGAGGGCAAGACCAAACATATGCTGTCAATAAAAAAGAACAACCAACACCGACATCTCGGACAGAACTTAACCCTCGACAGACAATGACATCAGTGCTGAAATCGAACGAAGAATATCTCATGTCAATCGCTGCTTCTTTGAGAAGGCAATTGACTAAAAAACCCTCTATCGAATCATTGAAAGTGACCCAATATGAGACTTTAATAATTCCAGTCCTGAACTGTGGCGCAGAGGCATGGATTTTATCAAAAATGAATAAGGGTGCTCTTGGCTGCCTTGAGAGGAAAATTCTTCGAATAATTTGCGGTCCCGTATCCGACTATGAGTGTAGGAGGAGATACCACGACGAATTATACGGTCTGTACAGCGAAAACGGTAAAGCCGAAAGAATGAAGTTCCAACGAATGAGGAGGCAGGGTCATGTGGAGCGGATGGACACCAATGTTCCAGTCCGAAAAGTTTTCTAATCCGCCCCCGAGGGATAGCGCAACAGAAGAAGACCGCGACACTGGAGTCTCTACCTAGAGACGCTTGTTGGGTAAGGCCCTTAAGTAAGTAATTAGTAGGGAAACCGGCCAATTTCTAAACAGCTCAGTTAAGTCCAATTTGGAAGGCGACTGGCGTATTCACAGATTGACGCAAAAAAATATTAGCTTCTTGTATTAATGAGTAAGGATTGATGTACTTTATAAAACCATCAAACTGGTCCTAAACATTTAGAAAATCTGACGTCACCTACATTAAATAGAAAGCATATACTCTGTATCTTATGCTCGAGAATTACTTACCAGGTAACCTGATAGCTACCTATTCACAATCAGCTCTTTTTAATAAAGCTGAAGCTAGTAGCTGTCATCGGTTGTGATGAGGGATGAGGTCATTAAATACACTGTTGCTTCTTTATATGGCTTCAGGTCTTCTGGCACCGATAGCATATATCCAGCTATGCTACCAAATACCAGCTGTTGGCAACTTCCTGAACCTCTGCAAACAGTTAGAGTGTATTTAGGTGTCAGCCTACAAGGCATTGATTCAGTGACAAGACATAGCTCTTGTCACTGAGGAGGGTCCTCTAGATCTACACGCCATGTTCCTGCTACTTTTGATAATGCACGATAGATGGTGTGAGAATTTGAGCCCGCAGTGTCCGTCGGACACTCTACTTTACTGGTATTTTTGTCCGGATTTCGTCAAGATTTACAGATTTATGTATAGCAAAAGAGTACTGGATAGAGCATAGAAGTTTCGGGCGTGTAAACAATCCGGCTACGCATCATTCACCTTCATGAAAGACTCTGTACCGTCTCACAAAGTCAAGATGAACCAAAAATGACTGGAAAACATCCTTCCGCTCTTCATTTCGTTTGAACAATGGATAACAAATTCACCAAAAGCAAATCAGATGGACCTCTGTGTTTGGATAATATATGTACATATGTTGGAGTCAGCAACTCTTTGCCGAGAGTGGTAAGCCCACCTGCGGTCAGCGTGCAACTCATTCATGGCTTGATTCAATAGCATAAACCAAGTTTCTTGCCTCCATAATCATAATAAACGGAAAAAGCTTAAAAGTCCACAATTAACTGAAAATAATGTTGATCCTTTGCATCTTGTCTTATTTATACTTGAAAATTGAAATTGGAATAGAGGCTTATTTTCTTTGGTAACGATCTTTTAAAATAAATTAAATGTATGAGCGTATGGCATGTTACAACTCTTGGTGCTCTTCTATTCAGGCAAACTCTATTTTGAGGGAAAACTTGAACAGCGGAAGGCAATCAATATTCAAGAGAATTTCATACTCGTTTATGACAAAGAAAATGTTGCTTTGCTTTGTAAAATTGTTGATTTCACAATTTCGAATAAAGTTTGGAACGTAATTCCTCCAAGTTGCTATCTTCCTCGGGTGCCTTTATCATCAAGTCAACTCGTTTCTTTGGGTAGGTAATCAGTTCAACTTCCGAAAGAACATGTTATTGGCAACAATTTTCTTGTCATCATTCCAGACTGCGTCAATGACCGTCAACAACAAAACAAAAAAAGACCAAACAATCGATTGCTCGAAAAAGAAAGCAAAACAAAAAAAACGTTAAACCGACTTATAAACGAGGCAACGCCTAAATAAGAAGAAACGAACACGAAAACAGAAACTTCAAACCTATCCCATGGAGAACTCTACAAATCCACCAAAAAGGGCAGAAGAACATAAAAAAAAGTTTACCAACACCAACCAAGCCACTCAACACAATCATGACGACAACGACGACGACGAGGTACCATGCCACCGAGTAACTTTCGAATTTCAAAGAAGGGGTAGCAAGCAATCAAAGACGAATCAAAAGAACAAGCTATAAAAAAGTCTAAAAAAAAAGCCCTACCAAGATACTACAAGTATCTGTGCGTCTGGCACAAAGCAATCACCATCACATCTTCCTGCCGCACCACCATCGATTGAGCTCCGACGGGCTCCAACGAGAGCATAAATCGAATGTTGTAATCGGTTTTAGAGGCGCGAATTTGTGTTCGATTTCCACTTATGTTTCCATCCTGCAGAGTTTTGTGTCAAGACACCTTAAATCCACCCCGAGGCAAAATAAAATATAAATCAGCACTCAAAAGGAGGCACTGCTCCAGCTAAAGCAAAACGAAGGGACTTCCGTCCATTCGCACTTATTTAGCAGTACTACTCTCAAACCAGTGTGACCATAAGGAAATACATTAAACAAAGGGTTGTCCTATAAGAGGAAATGTTAATGTTAAAAAAAGAATAAAAATAAATAAATAAATACTTTTAGCCAAATGAACTCTGTTGCTCTTTAGATAAAATGTTTCACCACATCTATTTCATCGGTAGCAGGAGGGTTGTTGGCTTTAACTGCTAAGCGTTGCCCTGAAGAAAGAAGCCACACGATTTTCATTCGCATGCTTCCGACGGCAAATCTCGATCACCATTTCGAGAAGTGACTGGGTCAGGAAACTTTATTCGCTAAAGAGCAATGATTTTACAAAAAAAAAACATCGCCAGCATTTGTACATAATTTACCTAAAAAGTTACGGGGCTGTGTAGTGTTTAGTGTTTGAGACGAAGCATAGTATTTGAATGGTATTTACTTATTACAAACGGTCACCAGTCGTTGGAAGATGATGAGAATTTTACGGGTGAGAATTTTGAACACGTGAGCTTCGCTCACACTTCTAATCCTTGAGCCCCGATTAAAATCTCTGTCTTAGCAACTTTAGCAACTGATACGGAGCGTGCGCCTGGACTTACATCACACGGGCACCTAGTTCTTACGAGTACTTCACGATAATAATGCTAATGTGCATTCGCCGTTGGTAAACTAACGGCTAAAAAAGTCAGTTTCTACGATCAATCACTCACCACCCTCGCCGAATCTGACCCTGGCCAGCTTTTTTCATTCCCTAAGCTGAAGTCTGCCATGAATGGAGAGCGTTTTGATGACATGGAGGCCATCCAACAAAATGCGACGAGGGTGCTGCAAACCATTCCGGAAGAAGATTTCTCAACGGCCTTCCAGAGACTCTATGATTGATCAAAAATTTGTAAAGTTCCGGGCATAAAAAATTATGGTAATAAGCTCTAACTTTCACCCACTGTTATTCCCAGACGCTCAACCTCGTGGGAGGTGGACTCTTGAGCAATATTGTGACAGACTTCTCCTGCCATACATTGACACCCGAATCTGTAACAATTGGGAGCACTCTGCTCCTCATTCTTCGCAGATAAGCTGTAGACTGAGCTCTAAGAATGAGAAGCGGGTCATTGCATATGCGCCACACTTGCACACTTCTTGTAATATATCTGCCTCAGAAGGGGATCCATCATTAGGTTTCAAGTAAATGGACCACAGATGACAACCGATATCATACAACCTTTCGAACACATTTCCCTAGCTTAAATTGTCGAAGCATCTTTAATAAAAAATGTCTAAGACCTTTTTGGCCCAGTCTTTAACGTAAGACCATGCGTTCTCAATGCAATTGCCTTTCTGGAATCCGAATTGGACAGGAGACATAGGTTCAGTCATATTCTCTAGAAGACTTTCTACGATAACTCTTTCTAGCACTTTTCCAAGTACCGAAAGCAGGCTGATGCCCCGATAAGATTCAGGAGCAGTTCTCACAACAATCTCAATGCATTTGCTGTAATACAAGGTGGGGCGAAGGTAATGTCATAATCTGAATTGGCTGCCCTTTTGTTAGAAATGAAAAAAGTTTTGCTTTGGTTTCACAAAATGTTCATTTGAAGTTGGAAAGATAATGAAAACCTCCTGAGTTGAAGCACATTTGTGCTCGTTTTCTGACATTTTGGTAATTTCTTCTTCCATGTTGGTTTTCAGGACTTGCAAGGTTTGTTGTGGTAAACGCGGGATTTCAACGCGTCATTAAATCTAAATCCCAGATCCGAACGGGAGATCACACGGCCTGGAAATGGTGATTTAAAATCTCCATCACTTAAGGCTTCGTCGCTCATCCTCTTCTTGCAACAGATTTAACAGAGTAAGTTAACCTCACTTGACGGTTAGCAGGTAGCTATTGGTGAACGGTTTGCACTTTATAAGAGAATAATTTCAGGACTTTCACTAAAACTCGACGCAACTAACGTCTGCTGATGCCACAGCAATGATATTCTCGGTCGAACGAGCAATACAGGCCCATCTACTTTATGCGACATCTCTAGTGGACCCAGTTTGTAGGAGAAGCTCAGCAAAACCTTTAATTGTTCGCACATATGGTACAGGACAATGAGGAAATCGACGACGAAATTCACTCTGCAGTAACGATAAGTCCTCGTTCTTTAAATGTGTATAGCTCCACTGCTTATTGTCAAGTAATTATCTGTGTAAAACATAACTGTCAAAGCACAATGAAACCTGATTGGCACATTCACATTATCACATTATTTTCGCCCCACCTTGCATATAAAGCCTAGGTATTCTGGAACGACTTTACAAATAGTTTTCAACATTTGTCCAGCAATTCCATCAAGCTCAGGAGACCTTCTATAACGAAGAAATTAAGCACCATGTCCCGCTTCCTATGTTTGTAGCTCTGTGGGAGTTGTTGACTCTGCAGAAGGGGAAACCTCAGCTTAGTGTTTTCTAGAGAAGAATGCATTAAGTGAGGCACTTCATTGTTATTACCCACATGGACATATAACACCTACCTAGGGAGTCTTCTTGTTAGCCTTACAGATTGTGTACATAGAGCTAGCCCCAAGGATTATCACCTTCTTGTACCCAACAAGGAACTGCCGGAAATCGGAACCTAACTTGGCAAAGTTTTCAGCTTTGGCAGCCCGAGCTCTTTGGAATACCTTAATTTTAAAAGTGATTATCGTTAACACCCCACACATATACATCCATGTACTGATCGATGCTTAGGTTACCATATGCCTGAAGAGGGACCGAAGTTAGTTGTCATCACTGGACACTGTTTTATAGGCAAGCATGCAAGAAGGCTTGGCGTCTTTACCGATGATTTCTATAGAAGCTGCATGAACGGGGAGTTCATGATTTGTACATGCCAAGCTCTCTCTCTCTCAAAGGAGGAAACTCCACTTAGGAACTTTTGTCTACAATGACTTGAGCGATCTAAACAATATACGAGTAGACGTTAACAGTCTCGTTCGCTTCATCAGAAGTTCAAAGTGCTTCCAAGTGTAGCAGGATCACATCACAATCATAGGCATCACAATGGGCCTATAGACCTAAGTTGATTAGTTTCTCCAACAGCCACTCTTACCTAACTAACCTAACCTACCTCTGCAAGTACATGGGCACCATGCGTATCGCAGTCAGCATTCCGAGTGCATCATCTCCTTTCGTAACTATGCGCCCTAACAATCCCTTTAAAAGTGAACCTAACTAAATGGATCCAGTTATACTATAATTCTCTAAGCGAGGATTCATTTGCAAATGTGACATCAATGTCACTTCTTCCACCGTCGCATCGAAAGAAAAGAACTCACTCGGCCGATTGAGGGGGTGGATATTATACGACATCGGCCATTCACTAAGCGCCAAATGCTGAGGAATTGGGTGTTGCTCCCGACAAGCGAACGCACTTCTGGATGCAGTACCGGATGTACGGCTCAATATCCTCGCCGTGCTTGCAGTATATGCTGACAAAGTACGTATATCTTGGCACATGGCAGTACAACAGTTTGACAGAAACAAAGTGAGCTGCTGGTAACAGTTGCTGTCGCATCCTGTCATCCACCTGACGTCTTGCGTTCAGCAATATGAACAGGTGTTTCCCAGGAAAAAATCGAGCTCGAAAGAGGAGGTCATAGGCGAGACAGAAGCCTCTTTTGAGGAGTTTGACAAATCATATTTCTCATATGTCAGGAACGTTGACAAATGAAAAATTGCGAATAACTTGCATTTTCATTCCTAAAGTCGGTATTTGAAGATCCACCCTTGTACTATTCGTATTTAGAAATAATGTGCCATCTTCCATTGTGGTCACACTGCTCCTTAATCAGTTTCGAGTGATGTTTTACTCTTAGTAACGACTGTAGTAATGCATGCCCTGTAAATATGCTTTTTAACGTTTCAATTCGCGGTGCAAATTGATATTTTATTGCGGATTGCATTGCATTGGAGAGAATAAATCAATTTCACGTGTCAATGATCTGATTCTAGTGGTTCCGAAAGCGGTAGAGCTATGGCCAAACCATACTGTGCCAGGCCCAGCCCAGTATTTCCACTGAGTGCGTGTGCATTTGTTTCATGATTAATCATGGAGCACAGCGTGAAAATGGCGAAAGACGAAAGTGTGGCTGTGGCTGTGGCTTTGCTTGTGGATTGTGTGTTGATTTGGTTGGGCACGGAGGTGGCAGTGTAGTGAACATTTTTTACGCATTTTCATGAGAATTAATGATGATGGAGATGGTGTTCTATATGGTATGGCCTGCGATAGTGTGCACAATTAAACTATTTTTAATTGGAACACAAACGCACACGTTGAACAAATCAAAAGAAATCAAAGAGAGAGAGAGCGTAAATTCAAGAGCGAGCTATTCTATGAATGATACTTGTGCTAGTACAAGTATCTATCATACAAACATATGTATCTACAAAACTTTTAAGTCAAGGAAATGGATTTCTTGGTCAGGCCGGTACGCAATACGCAATCAAGTAACAGAGGCAACGGAGTAACAGAACCGTCGGACATGGCGGCAGACCCTTTGAGGCGGCAATGTGATGAATTGTTGTCTTGATTATTTCAAATATTTTGTTGTTGTGTTTATTTATTCAGCAGCGTCCGTTTGATATTCGATTGCAAAGAAATTGTTTGTGGGCGAGAAAATGTAGTTTATGATATCAAATATGTTGCCGATGGATATGAGTGGGGCCAGGCAAAACGACCAGCAAGACAAAGCGTTTGGCCGGCACATGTAGATTCGGATTCGGATTTGGATTCTGATTCGGATCTGGATCTGATTTATGGCTGTGATTCCGAAATTCGTAATCAACTTTGTCATGAGTATATTTTTGGCATTATTGCGGTGGAACGTTTCCAAAATTCCTACGTGGAAGGACGACATTTTTTCACATAACCAAACCCACCATAGAATTTTGTAGAAATTTTCTCACTTTTTCTAAAAATTATAATTTTAAAAATTATTTGTGAAAATAAAAAATAGATTTTTGTGGATATATAGAAGTGTGCTTGTTTAAAAAAAAATGAAAATAAAATAAAAGCAGTCACTTTCTCCCTAAAAAATCATAGTAGTGGCTGAAAGTGATCGTAATCTATAACCTGTAGTGCAGAAGCTGATGTGTAACCTACGTCGCAGGAAAAGTTTACATGAGAGAGAAAAAGAATTATTTACGAGTGGAGAATGGTTAATGGAGAAACAATGGGCCGACGGCACACCAAAGAAGCAGCTTGAAGCGTGGTGGAACTTGTTCTGATGAATCCGACTTTAATGTGACCCGCTTGTACCTTTTGGCAGATATGTTCAACGATGAGATTTGGGGGTTTTATTTAAAAGCCATCTGCGAAGATTACGTTTACCTCTTTGGAGGATTATTCTGTTGATGTTGATGTTGAGCGCTTGCAGGGTTTCTACATAATAATGTCTGCTAATCGCGCTGAATAATCTGCTGGACGTTCTTTCCAAGTATCCGCACGACAAACTTTTTGTCTTGCTCTTAGACCCGATATTTTGTAAGACAAGATATTTACAAGATATTCGAGGATCCCGAATACATTTGCATTCTTTTTCTGTTCTTTATTGCTGTGGAATACTTTATACCAATCATAAGCTTCTTTACAGATGTTACTCTAAAGCACTATACTTATTTGTCAGATTTAGTGCCACATTTTCCAATCGAAGAAGCATCCATCAAGATACCACTCCAGATGTCTGATTTAACAAGCTCTGAACACTTTCTCGATGCTCTCCTCATAAATAATCAATCCTCCTTCGCTATCACAAGAACCGCTCAAGATATCTCCGGAAAATCTTAACTGACTGGGTGAAATCGATCCGGAAATGTTTGAGACAGAAAAATTCTTAGGGACCTTCCTCTTCGCATAAATATAGGGTGATTCATTGTGAGATTGGATTTATAATGTAAAATAAAACACATAAATTTGAAAGTGAAATTAAAATTTTTATTATCGGTTAAAAGAACAATTCATGGCATTTACTTTTTGAAAATGATATCCAGTAAATGTTGGCCACGGCTACATCTGAGGTGGTCCATTCGGAAGTTCAATTTTTGGGCGACTCGTTCGAGCATAGCGACTGGTGTCTCGCGGATAACACGAGTAATGTTGGCTTCCAAAGCGTCAATCGTAGCTGGCTTATTCCTGAAGACCTGAGACTTTACATATCCCCAGAGGAAAAAGTCCAAAGGTAGCAAAACGTGAAATTAAGTGCTAAACATTTCTTACAGAACGCTGATTTTCGTAATATAGCTGAACAACTTGGAGACGCTGTTGTGGTGTGAGTCTTTCCATGATGACTTGCCAAACGATACTGAACAATAATGACAAAGCAGTTTGATAGGAGTCACGCGTGATCTGTCAGAAAAAAGCCTATTAAAAATTAAACCTCACGATGAATCACCCTATATAAGGTGGGGCAAAAGTAATGTCATAATGTGAATATGTCATAATTTTTGCAAATGGCGTCAAGAGACTTTCTATCTTATGCTTGAAACTGACTTCGGAGGTAAACTGATTAGAACCACCTCACGACCAGCTCTTACCACCGAAGCTGTAAGCAAGAAGCTGAGCAACGCAACATGCTACAGTTGGAATTTGCTATAGGTTGTGGTGACCCATCAGACTAAAAATACGCCGTTGCTTCCTTTGATGTCCAGTCCCCTGTCACCAGTGGCATGTATCCATTAACTCAACACACAAGTATAGACTAGCTTTTGGCAAAAGCTCCGAAGAGAATCTTCACTACTAGCCTATCACGTATGCAAACTGAATACGTGAGGAATAATAAACATAGTTTTAGAACGAAAATTAGAAAAGATGACGACAAGTTCAAAAAGAGCTTCAGACTAGTTAGTCTGATCTCCTTCATGCTGAAGTTTTCTTCTTTGGGAGAGAGCTGGACATGTACAGATTAGGTGGACGATTGTCTAGTTTTCCTCCTCGTTCATGCAGCTTCTACAGAAATCGTTAATAAAGGGCGCCAAGCCTACTTGCATGCTTGCCTATAGGGCAGTTTGCAGTGATGACACCTTAAACTTAGATACAGCTTTGGTCAGATTCAACAGTCCACCAAAGGTCCTGTTCCTAGCATAAAGCTTTAATATTGATTTGCGCGCAGCGATTGGTATACTTATTCTACCCTTTTCCGTCGAACTATGTAGAGTAGTTCAGATTTTGGCGAGTTCTTCAGTCTTAAAATTCCCTGGAATGTTTATGTGGCCCGGCTCCCAACAAAGGTAAAGATTGTCATCTCCGTAAAAGATGATCGACATTCAAATGCGGTTTTAGAATTTAATGAGACTGAGTCCGGGGACTTGGTAGTGGCCTGAATGTCCGAAGAGATGCGGATATCCTTTGCAGATGTCAAGTTTTTCTTTTGCCAGGTCAAAGCTTTTTTGATCGGCAAAATTTTCACATAGAACACGCTACAGTGATTGGTGGAGGTGTTTTCTTAGATAATCGTCCTTGAATGCCGATCATCTCTTATGGAGATGGCAGAGCATTTCAACCTTCACCTTTGTTCGGTACCGGGCCACAGAGGCATTCCAAAGAATTGTAGGGCTGATGAACTCGTCAAAATTGTAACCACTCTACCTGTTCTACCGAAAAGGGCAGCATAGGTATACCAATCGCTACGTGCAAATTATTATTTCAGCTGGATGTTAATAAAAGAACAGAACTTAGATGGACAGGTGGGCCAACATGTCTAGAGACTAAACAGATCTTGCCAAAGCTGGATCTGAATCGCTCTAAGAGTCCGATTCTTTTAAATAGGACATATCTCAGCGCCATTATAGGTGTCATCTCTGGGCACTAACTTATAGGCAAGCATGCAAAAAGGCTTGACGCTTTTACAAATGAATTCTGTAGAAGCTGCATGGACGAAGAGGAAGAGGAGACAATTTTCCACCTTCTCCACCTAGGAGACTTCTTCTACAACGACTTAAACGATCTAAAAAATACAGGCGTTAACAGTCTCCTGCGCTTCATCGTAAGTTCAAATTGGTTCCATGAGTGAGAGAATCATAGATCCACGTGGCAGCACAACCGGCCAATAGGCCTAAGTGGGTTGGTTTTCCAACCGCCACTCTAACCTAACCTATCCTAACCTATAAGAGTGGTCAACTCCCCAAGTGATTCGTCTACTTGCAGATTTGACAGCGCAAACGTGATTGCGGATGTGTTTACGTTGTTAAAGGCGCCATCTATGTCCAGTAAAGCAAATATTGTGTACTCTCTATATTATAGGGATCGTTCGATGTGGCTAGTCAGTGAATGCAGAGCCGTTTCCATCGACTTTCCTTTATAGTAGGCATGCTGAGCATCGATACCCATCATCTTTTTATCGATTTGAAGGCATTGGAATAGAGAGCTGTCAAGTTACTAATGACATCCAGCTGTTAAAATATTCAGTAAGGTTTGCCATTTCATCATGCATTGTTTTACGCTTGCCGAATGTGCGGAAATTAAAAAAAAAGGTTCTCATAGCTTCAGTGTGCAGGCAATTCGTCGCACCATGTATAAGTTTGAGCGTGAGTTCAGTCCTTTGGATCGTAAGCCACCAGAGAGAGATTGGTGCGAAATGAAGAAAACATAGCCGCCGTAGGGGCTTTTCGATTATTTTCTTTGGTCAAGTCCTTAGTCTACGCTAACTAGCCAACCACTTCGGATTAACTTGAGGCTTTTATTCGACACGCTATTGTCGACACGAGGCGGCCACTTGAATGATGTGCTATTCCACACATAATGACATGTACGCAGCATCAAAATAGAGCCAGAATAGATTTTATATCTCATACCGTTGTTGTTTTATTTAAATTTTTTAATCGTTCCTATCTGGTCACTGTTTAGTTTATAGAATCATGGGTAATAGTGGAAACCCCCTAGTGAAAGAAACAATACAAAATTTAATTTTCCAGTAGAAAGACGTAGATTTGCCACATCTTTTTAATTTTTTGTGTAAATTGCGCGCTAACACGTTATTAATTATAAACATTATTATTAAGGAAACACACAAAAAAAATTTTAAAAAATAGCGACAAGAGTGGGAACACTGTTTAACTAACTCATGAAGAGGAAACAAAAAATTCAAAATAAAATCCCCATTTGTCCATTGGGCGGACAGCCAGAACCAGAACCAGAACCAGACCAAAACCAGACCTGATTCCAAGTCAAAATTCGAGGCCACCTTTTCTTTCTGTTTCTTCCCCCACATTCGCTTGTTTTTGTTCTCATTCTCTCCCTTTTCTTCTGTTTTTATCCCTCCTCTTTGGTCTTACACGAGTATGCATGCAGCATTGGGTTTTTTTTTTTTTTTTTTTTTTTTTTTTTTTTTTTTTTTTTCAATTCCGCGAGGTTGAGTCCGTTGATTCTGACTTCTCGGGCCTTGTTAAGCAGGCAGCAGTTGTACGGTTTAAATGCGATTAAAAAGTTGTATGTAAATGGCATGTAGTTTGTTCCATCATCGTGTTTATGGTATCTGGTGGTTCTGGTTCTGGTGCTGTTGCTGGTGCTGGTGCTGGTGGTGTTTGCCGTTTTATGTTCGACTGTGTTCCTCAGGTGAGGAAGATGAGATAAAACAAAAGTGATTATCGCATGTGATATGATTAATGTTTCTTTGACAGGGTCTTGACAGTGAATGGTCTGTTAATGGGTTTGTTTTGATACTCGTATGCTATAGGTATGCATTTGTATGGAGATGTGGTAACTGGTTACCACAGGTAACTGGCAACTGACAAATGGTAACTGAACATCTTTGGGTAGTGTGGTGTTACTGATGCAATTATGTTATCCCGAATTGCTGTTGTGGTTAGTGCGGTGTAAATTACTTGTTGGCTTACACCGCAACAAAGGATAAGAATGGGAAAATTTCGTGGCAAGCATTAGTAGCGGTTCTGTGCTAACCTGCTTTGAGGCGGTGAATCATTTGTTTCGTCTTTTTTTCGGAAAATTTAAATTTGAAAGGATGGACGGGGTGTTCATCATTAAGTTCTCACATTTTGACTCAAGTTTTCACTTTTTTTTTTTTTTTTTAACGGCAAAGCAAAGTGGTTAATTCACCTCAAACTCAATCAATTCTGACGATTCTTTGTGAACGTGTATATATACGTACATCTTTCGGGTAAGTGGATCACAGGATCTGCAATAGCCTAAGAACAAAGGAAACTAGTGCAATACAAACGTCGGACTATCATCCAGCTGTTGACTACGACACTTTACACATGAGATTACAGGTCCAACCTAGACGGACTGCAAAGTGAACCCCTTTCATGAGAGCTACTTGTCTTGCCAGATGGACGTTTAATTGACTCTTTCTTTTCGGTTTTCACTCAAAATTTTATTAATTTCTTGTCTGCTTCTTTTAAATTTGTAAAAAATAAGAATGAAATAAAAACCGTTCAACATGTCGATGTCAAACACAACAAATACTTATACTACAATAGACAAAACTGGGAGGACTCGAAATTCGCGATTCTTTGTCAGACCTGCTTGGGCAACAATCCACACCTTTTCATGATCATAGAATGCTTCACCAAAGAATGTAAAATCTGTACGCTTCCTTTCACGATATTCCAATGGTGTTCGGCTGCAAGAATGCGTTTTAAAAAGACAAAAATCTGCCAGACTTATGCTCAAGAATATTTGCGAAATCTGACTGCTTGACCTTGAGTATGGTCTACCAATTCAAGTGTGTGATACTGCGCTGAAAATATGAAAGAATCTACCGTAGTCGCAAACGAAATGCTGGTATACAATGCACCATACTACAAATCGACCTCACATTTGATCATTCTGAATGAAGGGTAAATGTATACGTGTCCATACCGTCCCGACAAGTCCAATGAAACGGAGGATCCACTATGCGAATAAAACATCAAACATCACTACTACTGTCGCAATGATCCAGCTGATGAGAAAATTATGAAACGCTCTGCTACGCTACCCACACTAGAACCACCAAAAGATAAAAACATTACAACTCTCTTCGTTGGTAAGCTTAGTGAAGAAATTACCGAACCAGAAATTCGCGACAACTTCTATCAGTTTGGTGATTTTTGCTCCGTGGCATTGGTATCCCGACAGTAGTGCGCCTTCATTCAATACCACCTTGATCAAAAAGTCCCCATTTTGAGTTCTGTTTTTTTTTTTTTTTTCGTTAAGTTGGTACATCTGTTGCTGTTGATTCCCTCTAAATCTTAGCGTCATAGCTCGACATTTAGAAAAGTTACGTAGCCAAGAGTACATTTATCTCTGTGTGTGTTGGCAATTTTTTAACAATTTTAGAAATGGATTTAAATTTGCAACAGCAGACCATCGACATTGAAAACCGACGGAACACATTGATGAAGTAAAAGAAATGTTGGTCAACAACCGCAAATTAACCATCAGAAAGATAGCGGAGGACTTGAACATTGCCTATGGATCCGTCCAAGACATTTTGGTTAATAATTTGAGTTTCCGTCATGTTGCAGCAAAGTTGGTGCCAAAAGACATGGCAATGCTCACGGTTTTCATGAATTACAACGGTGTAGTGCATCATGAATTTTTGCTAGAAGGCCAGACAGTAAACAAAGAGTATTATTTGGGCGTTATGAGACGTTTGCGTGAAGCAATTCGCTGAAAGAGACCAGAATTGTGGGCAGAAAACTCGTGAATTTTACACCATGATAACGCACCGTCGCACAGTGTCTCATTATTTGTAATTTTTTGACGAAAAATGCAACAAATACCATCAACAACCACCGAATTCACCTAATTTGGCTCCCTGTGACTTCTTTCTGTTCGAGAGGAAGTAATGGAAATATCCGAAAATCGAATATAAAAAATGTTTCGAGGATTGGATCAAGCGCTGGCATAAGTATGTGTGGCATAGCTTATTGAATTATTTAGTTGGCACTACAGTTCGAGATGGACCCGGGTTTTGACTAATCAGCACTTCTCAAGGAGTAAAGGTAACCTTAAAATGCTTGCCGAGAGCGCGGGAGGATAAAAGTTAGGGAGGAAAGAAAGAGAGGTACCGATATACGTTGGTTTTGAATGTTTGAAGGTTATAATTATAAGAAAATAAAGAGCTCACAGGGCATTCATAAGCGAGTTGTATGCCTTTAATTTAATGTACTTAACATATGCTGTCGTACCCGTTCTACAGTTGCAGAACAGGAACGTAAATTCGCTTACGAAAATGAAAAGTAGAAAGTATTGTTGTCAGCACGGGAATACCATATATTAGATTGGAAGTAGTAGTGGAGCCCTGGGGCACACCAGCATTTATTTTGTGAACATAAGACGTTTCTATTCAAGACGACTTGAATTGAATGTCCGAAAGATAGTTTCTGCTCCACTGAAGAAGAGAGTCGTCGATCTCCAATGCACGCATTTTCGACAAAAGAGCCTGAATCTAAATTCTGTTAAATGCCTTAGAAATATCAAATGCAACTATCTTGTTTTCACCAGGTCCCCCTTTCCGTGGGAGATACCATTAAATCACCTGTTGCTACTAAAACCATACTGCCGGTCATTGAGAAGTTTTTGTGTTTCGAGATATTTTTGGGACTAAGAAGTAGTAGAAGTAGAAACACTAAAGTGTGGGTAGAGACAAAGCACAATTTGAAGGTGTGCAGCAAACAGATTGCGCTTATCAAAACAGATGACAGCTGAAACGTCATTATAGATGAGCGGTGGGATGGAGGATGGGGCAGAATTTCTTATGTTTTTGACGAAGGACCAACAATTTTTACTACTTTTGAGATATTATTGTATTTTTTGTCTCAGTTTTTGGATATATTGCAATTTCGCACGCTTAAGAAAGACGTTGTACTCATTCCTGGCTCGTTTAAGCTTTTTTCGGGTTTCCTCTGTCGGGTTGGTCTACAAGCACTGAAAAAATATTTCTCTAACCCTGATAACCTTTTGACAGCTCGAGTCGTGCTGTGCCTCTCCTTTTCGTCTGATACTCTTAATCCTATGAGAGATAAAGGATCTCATATCAAAGAAAGTGGTGTCTGTGATCATATCAGCAGGGTCATCCACGTCGTTATCGAGGAAATATAACGGCTATTTAAAAGGAAGCTTTTAAGACCGCTCCAATTGGCTTTCTCGTATTGCTATACGGTTCTTTTAGGAATATTTTCTCTAACTGTGTGGTTGATGCCTAGAGGGAAGAGCAAATCAAAGGTGAGAAGTAAAAGACAAGTCCGGGATGCTGGTGGTATGAATAACAATGTCTTGTATACGTGTGGGCTCATTTACAAGATGGGTTAAGTTATTTTCCGCAGCGAAGGTCTAAACACACCGTCCTTCTGATGTTCTCTGTCCAGAATGTCGAAGCCACGCAGAATTGTATGTATTGAATCGCCCGTAATAATCGATGATGATACAGGGATACTATCCTTTATATGGAGTCAGACAGCGCATCAAAGTTTGTCCAGTTTGGAGAGCCTTTAATTAAAGCAGTGGTGGATAATTTGCTTACCGAAATGGAATTTTAACTACATGGAGTTGAATTCCGGATACATTTACGCACGTAAATGACGGCAGAATAATGGCACTATTTCGTATACAGGTAGCTTTAGATCAGAGTGATCTGAGAGGTGTGGGCGGGGATTTACCTGTGTTTCCCTAAGCGTCAAAACAGCTGATCTGTACTTACAGCGATTATATTTTAGTCCGCGTACTATATATTGGCTACGTCCACCCTGAATTTCTGAGTCATAGCACCACAACCACAGATGACGCTAAGCAGGGATGTGATGAGAAGATTCTAAAATTTTTTCAACAGTTCAAATTGTTGTAGGTGTTATGCCCTTACAACAATATGAAACAGTGTACAAACAAAATTCACACTCACAATCGGCTATCCATTGGTTGTTACCTACACTGAGCCATGTGACTTGCCGTAAGATAAATACAGCAACAGCAGTAGATGATTTCAAGCAGCAGTAGTATTGGAGTTGCAACTTGAGGCAATTGACAATATTGGTATGCTATAATTTCGGCAAAGAACTCCTTACCATGAATACATTTCGGAAACAAGCAGATTGATCTCTAGTGCACCGCCTGGTTGGTAGTTATTTTCAGCATTCATGGAGAAAGATGTTGCAACTGTGGTGTGTACAAATATTTCCTCAACGGTCTGCGGTTATATTATTTTCACTTTATTGACAGCAAAAATTGTGAATTCCAAATGTTGCTACAATTTGATATGCTGTCAATTGTTAAATGTAGATTTTCATCGGAGTATCTTCACCAAATAACAAAAGCCCAACATTCCTATGCCTCTGGGAAACAATTCGCATCTAATGGAAATTATTACAATCAGCGAATCGCGAGAGAATACAGGGGTGCAGCATGCAGTCAGAATTTAGCAGCAGTAAGAAACAATGTTAGCAAACCTCAAGACTCATGAGCACTCAGTAGGTACGAGTAGGTAGTAGGTGCTTACCAATTGTCATATGATACACCAGAAGGCAACCAACATTCCACCATCTGTTTCCAAATCATAGAATTGCACATACGAGTATGTAGGAGCATTGGTATGTTGAACTCAATATACGAGTAAGCTAAGTTACCGATAGAGGAGCACCCTCAAGCCGAACCCTATGTTGTCGTCGTTGTCGTTGTCGTTGCCGTTGCCGTTGCCGTTGTCTTTGTTGTCGTCGTCGTGGTCGTCGTCACCGTCATCGTCATCGTCATCGCACTCCAAAAATCAAATTACTCAAGCAGCAGTCGACAACAACCCAAGAAAAAGTCACATTGCAGATGAATATTGCGCTGTGGCTGCTGCCATTGCAACCAGATGGAGTAGAAAGGTGGGCATTCGCCCCCACTGGAACGAAGCTTGCTTGTAACATTGCTCTCAGGCTTGGCATTCGTATTTTTGTGCCTACACTTGGAGATCATTGAAACGTGAACTTGTGATAAATTACTTTGCGGTTTAGGTGTAGATTTTCCATTTTCTATTTTCCATTTTTTCTAGTTCAACAGTGGATCTAGTGGGATGATGCCGATAATGATGATGATGATGACGCTTTTCAATACTCCCTTGGTTTTGTCTTGTTTCTCTACTTTTATTCTTTATTTCACTGCATTGCAATCTCATTTGCCTTTTTTTTTGTTTTTTTTTTTTGTCGCTGTTGTAGTTTTTTTCTACTTACTTTGCCCACTCCCTTCCCAAGTACGAGTACTTGCAAGTTGCTCTACCGTCACTTCATCGAGTAATTTATGTTTAGTTTGGATCAATTCGAGCATATTACCACCTTTTCAATCCAGTCGAATGCACTTCAATAGCAATAAAGAATGAACCTAACCTAACCTAACCATCCTACTTCTCACCGAGGAGGTGCTAGAGAAAGTTCTACAGCTTTTGTTTCGAACGCAGATGATGGTTTGCCACTCGACTAGAGGTTGGTTTTTATTTGCAGCATATCACTATAGATTCAAAATCAGAATCAAAATCAGAACCTAACCCAGGGGAAGAGGTACAAGAGGCAGCAGTAGCAGCAGCACTCCGGTATTCATCAATATTCGAATGGGAAAATCTATTGAATTGAGAATTATGGCAGGAGGACGACGAGAGAGAATTGATATTGAGTGGTTGCCCCTAGAGTTATAGGTTACTTACTAATCACTGGATTTACATTCCCTGCATTTCCTGTTATTTCTGCAAATGTGGAGCTATATAATATATGAGAACCTCCGACAAATTCAAACTCTAACATAACCTCAGTCCTCACAGTCCATACGTCCTTTCTTCAACACGATTCTATTCCAGAAAAAAAAAAAATATGGTAAAAACATTGGAGAAAGAGTAGTGGAAAAAAAGGACTGAAACACAATCATCAAGAAAGTGGAGGAAGGCAGGTTAAATTGAAAAGAACTGAAAACTACTCGTACCTTTACTTTGGTAGAGGATGAGGAGCAAAGCAGGAAACTCTCTCTCGGACTTGTAACTGAAAGAATTGCTTACAACAACAATGGAATAGACCGTAAACTACAACCTCGTTATACGGAAAATTAATGTTTCAAGTTAAACGAACCGAACGCAGAACCGTAACCAGGCTCCATAGTTAGGAACAGCGTTCCCACTTCATGCAAAAAAAAAAAATTTTGGTAGAAAAATCGTACCACGTAAATCGTAAACGTATGGTCAGTTTAAAAAAATTGTGAATTCTTAAAGTTGTTGTAATTTGGCATAGGGCGTTAACAAAGCCAGTGCGCCATCTTTTTTGGAGCTCTGAAACGCGTTTGAGCGCTCTCCAATTCATTCCTAAAAAGCTCGATTCCTCCTCGACTGTACTTCGCAATGGAACTGTATGCTTATAGGTTTTTAGTCCGTTCTCTGATAAAGCTGTGAATAAGAGATACGGTTGGGACAAAAAAATCTCAAGATGATTCTTAAACATCTATGTACGAAGGTTTGCAGCTTGTGTGTGGTAGTAGTGTCCACCTTCCAAGTACTGCACCCATAAAGCAGTACTGATTCTATGTTGGATCGGAACAATTCGTTCCTAAGCTGAAAACATTGCTTTTTCAGATTTTGGGTAGCATTCCAAACGGAATGCTGCACATATTCACTTCCTAAGTACAGCTTTCTATACTTTCTCGACTTTTTGTCTGGCAATGTTAAGTTGAGCGCGAGTGTTGGAAGTGCTAAGGGCTTTCGTTTTGGCTGTGTTTATTTTGAGTCCCACTTTGTTCGCCTTAGGTTACAGATTGTGGTCCATCAAATGAAGGTCCATTGAAAGTAGGCAAAAATTTTCATTGCCTTCCGTCTTCATTACACGGGGCACATCGCTGATAACCCCCAAAAACAATAGTGGTGACAGTATACACCCCTGACGTACTCCACTTTGGACTTCAAAATGCTCAGACATTTTACAATTGTGCAAAACGAGACTCTTATCACTCTCGTATGTAGCTCTAATAATAGCTATGAATTTTCCTGGAATGCCTGTTCTGCGTAAGGCCAACCATTCAAACTGTCGAAAGCCTTCTCGAAGTCGATAAACAGTAAATGTAGCGCAGACATGTACGCAACGAATTGCTCTTTAATGATCCGTAAGGTGTTTCAGGATTCAGGAGTTGTTCGACGTCGAGAGTTGAATCTAAATATTCTCTGATTCGTTTCAGAATTATTTTAGCCATTATTTGGAAGCTTTCTACTCCTATAGAAATCCTTCACTATCCCAAGCTCTGTATATGTGCGGCTGTTGCGGATCAGCCGATGTACAGATATTTGACTCCGCTTGGTATAGTTCGACAGGGATGCCATCAATATCCACGGGAATTTGTTGCCTCAGAGAACTTATTCGAATTCGAGATTATAACGTTCTTCCCATCTAGTGAGCTGTTCCTCATCAGAAATAACTAGATTACCATCTACACTTTTCACTGGATGTTATTTAGAGTTCCGGCCACTAGTGAGCTTCTTGGTGATTTTGTAGACAACGCTACTGATGAAGACTCATGAGAAGACTCATCCGGACTTCGGAATGGACCTGTTTTCGAATGTTTTTATTGTCAAAAGTGCCGTAAAGGATGCGATTCAAGAAAGCTTTGGCTTTCATCAAATTCAAGATTAAACTCGATTTCGAATTTCTACCGCCAATGCCAAAGAGAATTCCGTCTGCCATGGAAGAATTGCTATACTCGTATATTCAGCACCTTGGAGTATCACTCATCATGTAGGGAATGGTTGGCGACTATTTTGGATGCAAGTTTTCTCTGCATCGCCCCATTAAGCATACCATACCGAAGCTTATACTCTACCGTATAGTAGTACACTTGCTTTAAGAACGGCACTATAGCGTAGCACCTTAGATGGGCTAGTGCGTACAAAACCTTCTTCATTTATCCATGTGTTTGGTCAAATAAATATCAAATTACATAGGGCATTGCCTACCCCAGTATGAACCGTAAGTTAGGATTAGTTGGGGAACAACCCAAGTTCTGTGCCCTCGATGCTTATGTAAAGAAGGTGAAAATCTAAAAAGATTCTATAGGGTTCCCAACGCCACTAAAAACACTCCCCTTATCAGGACCAACCTATGAAAATTCGACAAATGATTTATTTTTCTCATATGAAGACATAAGCGTCGAAACTTAAGCCTCTGCTAGAAATGTGTATAGGCAAACAGCGGCTCTTGTAACTGAAGCAAGACTGTTTAGCTACGGTTACGTATGGGATATAATGTTGACGATCGCAGTCGAAAAACTCGCGGAAGCCCCAGACTACTTTTAAGCAGATAGAACAGACCACAATTCTGCAAGGAGTGAGATGGGATGGGCCGGAAATATTAATCAGGTAAAAAACTACGATATCTACTACAGCGACTGCTAAAAATATGGAAGGCGACGCTTATTTGAATTTGCTATACCAGGCAGAATCTGGCAAAAAGTCTTAATGTTTCGTCATGTAATCCAACATCTTGTAACAATCAGCATCACGAAAAATTCGGTAATATAATTCTGATTTGCGTTCATGCCCCAACAGGTTGATAGCTTAAAGACGAATTCTATGACCTTCTATACTCAGTGCCTCAGCTATGATACCTAAATTGTGGTAGGAGCTCTGAACGCAAGGTTGAGTAAGTAAACCGTCTTTAAGCGGGTCATAGGAAAACACGGCTTGCATAACACCATGTCCGACAGTAAATCCAGGATCCAGGCTCCATGAAGGGAGCCATAGCTATGCATGGCTATCATTGAACTGTCAAAAGACACTCGTCCAGAGTTTTTGGTGACCGAATTTTCCTAGGCCCCAAGATCGACTTGTATCATTACCTTGTTGCAACTTCAGTACGAATGCGGATATCACAGGCACACCGGAGTTAAGTAAGACCTCCAAAGTTTGTCGTTGAAAAGTTGCAGTCGCAAGAGACTACTATGCCGATCTCGTTTACCTCAAACTCAGTCAAAATCCTAGCTCCCATGCACAAACCATTGAACACCAATAGGAATGTTGTTAATGAGCCATCAGAGAAGCTGCTTTTGATGTGATTCATTTCAAAGCGCCGCCGCAAAGAAACCTCTGGCTTGCAGCCAAACAGCCAGCACTTCAAAGTCGAAAGTCTTATCAGGGAAAGAAATGAACATGCCTGGAAGCCTGCAGAGATGAACATGGACAACTGTTAGTAAAGTCGCAGTCGTTTTTTCTGCAAATTGTACAACAGTGATGATGGTCAAAATATCAATGTCAGGCAGACGAAGACGAAGACGAAGACGTTAGAAAATTCCATCGCCCTGACCTAAATGAAGTTAAGTAGCAAGCTGAAATCTAATAAAGTTGGAGATGACCTGGCATGTTCAGAGCAAAGCATGACCGAAGCATGGTACAAGGTGGGGCAAAAGTAATGTCATAATGTGAATGAGATTTGTTTTTACGAAAAGTTTATCTGAAGGTGTAGCGTTGATGACATTAAATTGGAAAAATGATATCGATCAAACCTCCTGAGTTGATGCACATTTGTGCTCGTTCTACGTTGTGGATGCATTTGTTTCTCAATAATCACACGTGGCGATTAATTAAGTCATCAAGTTTCATAATATATGCAACAAACTCTCTTCGCTGTGCGTAGCCGGTAGGCTTCAGTTGTTGAATCAATTCTACTTTGTGTAAATTAAGTTCTCTTTCGTTAGAACACACATAAGAGAGCTTCCCGAAATATCCAGTTTTTGACCACGGTGCCGAAATGATGTTCCTGACCTACTATATTTGCAAGACTTTCACGAAGTGTTTCGATGTTTTGTGTTGAACGACTTGTTGAAGGAGGGCCAGAATGTTTAAGATCACTAATTGATACAGTCTTCTTGAATTTTTGAATTAATCTCTTCCCCCTTTAATGAATTTAAATCACTATTCCGGCCATATTTTGTACGAAAATTTCGAACTTGGACGTTCAACTAGCAACTCTACGGGTTATATATTGACATCAGTCTAGTCAATCGTGTATAGATGAAACCTCTGACAGCATGTTAAGCGAATTAGCACCACAGTTCTAGGTTATAGGATTTTTGATTCTAACACTGGAAGACGGCACAGAAAACAACAACCGCTTCTAAGTTGCATCACGAAGGTGACGCAGAACCCCACGACATCTTGGTGAACATGATGAACCACAACATTAGAGTGACGGTTAGCATAACTTTCACATTGCTGCGGACTTGCCTCGGTCCATAAACCTAAAATTCATCACCAATGATCCTTGTGTTGGAAAAGTTGTGACCACGGTTCACACTCTCCGGGAATACCCTGTATAATTTCTACACCTCTTCTATTCCATTGTCAGCAATTCCGGCACAAGTTATGCTGAGAGCCTCCTGAGGGCCATTTTTTATATTTTCCTTTCTTTTCTTTATGACATGATCTGTACTCTACTCATTCAATACTGCATTCTGCAATTTTTTTTGATGCTTTCAAAATGTGTTTATCAGGTACTGATATTTCAGGGTTATCTGCAAAGGTTACAATAATGGCATTATTGTCCACCGGTATAAAATTGGTAAGAGACTTGGCCCTAGGATACTGCCTTGTGGAACACCAGTTTCACATTTCTTTGCTTTCGAATATTATTGTTCGTACCGAAATTGTTATATTGTCTAGGTCAATCCTAGACTCAGAGCCTTTGTCACATCTTATTGAAGGCCCAAGCAAGATTCCAATATCGTGGCGAACAGACTTGTTTTCCTTTTAGTGTTTTTTTTCCACTGCATACATGTACTTAGTCTATCGTAGAATCTTCTTTTCTGAATACGAACTGATGATTCGGGATTAATCTTTGTTCTTTTATGATTTCGCCAAGCCTTTTCGGGACCGATTTTTCGAAAACTTTAGCTATATAGTAATTGACAATAGACCTCAAAGAAATCTACTAAGTGTTCCATTTTTGATTTCGTAGGTCCCTTTTTTTAGTTCAGTATTAAGTCGATTGAACACAGTCTTATCGTCTCCGAACCTCGTGGTACTCGTATGCCACCTTTGCGACCTTTAGCTAGAAAAAAGTCAACCTAATGACAATCAATTATTACTCTCAGATATTTGTTATTGTCTACAAGTTCTATGACTTCATTTGCTTATCTATGACAGTGAAGGAACCTGTGTCACACAATAGCGAAAGCAAAGTGCATACTCTTCTTTAGGGCACCATTCTCTCGTTCGTGTAGAGAATGAAAAGTACCGGACCTAACTTCGATCCCTAAGGAACTCCATATTCAACCTCTTTTATCTCACTCAATACGTCCTTAATTTTCACTCGAATTAGCCAGATTCGATACTACCTTAGTCTTTACTCTTCTGATACATAGAGGTTCTTCTAAATTGGAATGGTTTAGGTTACCGAAAGGTTTACTGAACTCCATGAATAGCATTAGAACATGATGGCTTCTGTTTAAACTTTTGCCTACACAGTTTGCGAGTTCTGATAGAAGATTTTTAGCTTTTAAAATACCGTTTTTCTCAATATCTGCACTTGTGAACTCGTCATGGTCTTCCTTCTTACCTGTATTTAGGAGATGCCATGCATCGTATCTTGGCTTTAACAAGAAAGTGGTCTCAATGAGAGAGTTTTAAAGGACTTTCTTTGGTGGCATCGTCCTAGGGGACCTATGGAAGGAAATTTAATTTGTTCAAGGTCAATATCAAAAACAAGGTCTAGGTTGTAAATGCAGGACTAACACAAAACCTGAGTGTATGAACAAGACCAACATAAGTTTACATGCAGGACAAGGTGGCATTCAAGTCGAAGCAGAAAGCAGCTGTAACAATCGTCGCAATATGGTATATATGAAAGACTTTACTTAATATATTATTTTGTCTTTACCATCCAATTGCACTTCTTGGGTAGCAGTTATAACCGTTTAGAAGGTATAAGCAACGAAGACCTACTAGGGATTCGAAGGGGTTCGCTGGGTCGTCATAAATCAATCGTCAGGAGGATACATCATAGTGGACAAACTCTAGGAGAATATGCCTTTGTATACACATTTTTGACAGTTAACATTGATTCTGTGTGGGTTGCAGGTGAAACTTTTAAATAACGTGGTAGCACGACATGGAATTTAGAGATTTTCTTGTTAAAGTTCGCGCCAAATTTTAAATTTTGGTTGGTCCCTATTTATTTGGCTTAATACAAGCATAATACTAGGACTTCAAACTTCAACGAAAAGGCTTAAGAGTTACGGACCAAGGGAATGGTGGAGGAGATCTAGCTTGAGACGATCTCAAGCTCAGGTTTGAGAGATTGGTCTCGCTCGAATGAGGACAACGTAAATAACGTGGGTTAGTGTTGATGGAAATAGAGTTGTTAAGGGATGCGCAGTCAATGCAACCCGGGAGCAGTCGATGAATAAAAAGAATGTCAGTTATATTCCTATGTTTTTCTAAGAATTTAAAATTGATAAGTTTTATGCGGTCCAGATAGGGAGGTGAGGAATAAGGGTTATTCCAGGGGAAACCATAGAGAAACCACTGTCGAATAATATGCCAAGATCTTGAAAAGATTGAACCAGGAGAATTGGTTAACCATAGAGAAAATGAAGTCGGGGAGAAAGCTGATTACAGTTACGAAGATGGTTATTGAATGGCATTTGGTGATATTAAGTTCTAAGCAGTTTTTGTGGAGGAGAAGAAAAAATTTTAAATCATGTTGTGTCACCAGCGTAAAGAGAGAGAGTAAAGAGACCCTCTTAAGTTAATAGTAAGAATTAAGAGAAGGGGACCAAGATGGTTGCCTTGTGCAATCTCAGAGGAGGACAGGAAAAGGACTAGAGGGCGAATCTAAACCGAAAGAAGATATTTATTTTAATAAAAGAGTTTCAAAGCCGAGAGCAGACAACCAATGGAAACGACAAATGTCTTCACAATCACGTATATGAAGTCAAATTTGTGATTCCAAGATATTACCCACCCTCTGACACATGCTTGATTAGCATTTAATTTAGTCACCTCGTCGGTGTGGCAGAAAACAATAATTATGACCGAAACACCTACACCTTAAAAAGGTTGTAAATGGAAATGCTTCACAATCTGGTTTTTGGCCACAAAACAACATGACATACAAGACACTCCATAAAGCACTACCCATTTATATTGAAAAATTCGCAACAAGCCATGTAACTTTATTCCTACATCAAATTGCTAACGAGCAGCAACAGCAGCAGCAGCATCTGATGTGTACACGCCCATTATGGTTGTACTCTCTCATAAAAAAATTAAATAAAATTGCTGTGAACCACCACCAAGCACATTAAACGAACAAGAGGCCGGCCGGCTGCCCGCCTGCTACATGTTTCACCACTTTTCGTGGCGAAAACGTGATTGAATCGAATGGGCACAACACCATACCAGACCGAATTCGACTGCTGCTACCACCTTCGTAGTTAATGCATTTCCACATTGGTCACGACTAATGGACTCCCCCGCGAGAACGTTGTACGAACTCCTGCTGTGAATTCGTTGTTCGCTGTTCGTGCTGTTTATGTTAGTTGGACTCTCGCGTGTTCAACGTCATCGGACCATAAGCTAATGGTTCAACACATGGTTCATTATTGCACAGGGGCGAACCTAAAGTCAAGAGAGATGTGCAAGATGTGTCCATTACTTCGTGGCAGTACCAGTGCCAGTACCACTCTGAATACATAATGGGAAGTGGTAGCGAATGAATGGAGTCACCAACCTAACAAGCGGACGTATGCCTGCCACTAGAGCTATCACTGCCAAGAGGCAGCAGCATTACTCGTAATAAAACGTGCGAAATTCTGTAAATAACTCGAATGTCGTCGTCATCGTTATCGTTGTAGTCACTGTTGTAGACGAAATCGGTGTCAGAATCGGAGTTGGAGTCAGGGGTTGGAGGATCGTCGTTCCCCCAGCATATGACTAAATTAACAGAACTTCTTCAAATCGACGTCGACAACGAGGATGATGACAATGTTTTGAGCCCATGGTAACGTCCTACGACTCCTCTGGCTTGCTTCTTGAATATAGTGCACACGACCGACGACGTTTGGTACTAACCACAATCAGTGTGGCCAGGTGATTTTAGAATTGGTTTTTGACGCATTTTTGTTATATGGCCGTTTGTAGAGTTCGGGGACCTCGAAGAAGTTAGATGATGAAGATATGACGAATGTTTGAAATAATTTTGAAAAAGTTTTTGGTTTAGAGTTAAAACTAGAGGCATGGTTATGGTTTTTTGCATCTTACAAAACATTAGCTTAAGACTCGGGGAACTCTGCAAGTAATGACTTGGAACCAGAGAATCTTGCTTTATAAAAGTACAGCTCTTCTACTCCAGACTGAAAGGTTGGACTTCTTCTTTGATTTGATTTGAAGTTTTTTTCTTTTTGACTACCTACTACTTTTTGACTACTAAGGTACTGACGGACAGTGCGTGGTGTTGTCCGCATAAGGTTTGTTATGATCTTTTTCCACTTGATCTCGACACCTGTGATAAGGTTTTCCTCTACCGCGATCTTTCTCCGGGATGGATTCGAACACCTTTCGCGTCAATCCTAAGCCCGATTGTAAAAGAAATGTTATTCGTATAACATTGACCACTATTGGTGTTGAGTCCAACGGTCCAAATGTTACTTGCGCAACCACGGTTGAGTGAAGTTCACTACAAAATACGGCACAATACGGATGGTTTGGCAAGGGAACCCACCTAAATGTAGTCACTGGCGATGTCAGAGGTCGATTCGCTTGCACCCTCATTTCAGCTACTTTAACAAACTTAAAACTCTTGCGTTCAAACTGTCGCATTGTCACTGTGTTGTAAACGATCTGGTTCTCCAGGTTGCGACCTGTGCCGTCGGATTACGTTCCCGATCAAGTAAAAGCTATGGCATATGCTTTGAAAATAAATTTGTTATCCTCTTTTTATTAGTGAGTGATGAGATACCGTTTCGCGAATTTTGCGTCCTACTTCTTAGCCCGAGACCAGTTGCAGTTCTTTGTGACGGGATGAGGAGCGCATTTCTTTCATCCGAATCATGCAATATTTTTCTCTTGCTGTTTAAAATGGAGCATGATCAGTTAAACCAGCTTTTCTTTTATTGCGTGGAATTGAAAGGATGTAGATAGCTGCATTGCCAGCGCTGTTACGGCTGAAGGCTAAATTAAGTATTGAACTCGTCGAATTCAATCTAGAAGTCATAAGATAATGAAGAACAAAATTTGATAACTGCAAGTGTAAGACCGAGATCCAAGAATTTTTGAAGCAAACTCTCTGCTGTAACTTGAATTCCTACATATTCCAAAGGATTTTGTGAAGACCTTTCTGGATGGCAATACCAAGCGCTCAGCCTGAATGGTTTTCCTTCAATAAGTCCCTGAAAATTAAAACAGATGGCGTTGCCACATCAAATCCAACGTTTTGCTTAAATGTTTGTACACAGCGGAGGTACCAATGTAAATTGGTCTTAAATGTTTGCAAGTTATAACGACTAGGTAATGAAGAACTCGACAGGACATTCGATAAGCAAGTTGTACGGTTTAGGACGAAACACGTTGAGCATTCATAGAGAGACGGTTGAAGATTTGAATGCGACTGACGATTTTTAACGGAGCATGGAGATAAGTTTTTGACAATTTATTTTTTAATATAATCCCCTTTCAACTCGATACACTTTTTTCCCAGCGATGCTGCAACTTTTTTAGTTCCTCCGTATAGTACGATTTCACCGCGGCGGCGATGATTTTCTCGTTCGACTCGTACTTCTTTTCGGCGAACGATCTTTTAAGATTTGGGAATAAAAGGAAGTCGCAGGGAGTAAAATCCGGAGAATACGTAGTGCAATTCGACCAATTTTTTTTTCGCCAAATGTGGTCTTGTTTTCTTCAAATTCGCTTTGAATCGGCCGAATAAGTCAACGTAGTATGCTACTGTGATTGTTTTTAATTTTTCTATTTATTCTATTTTTCTACATAGTCAACATCGATCACATCTCGCGCGGTGGCCATCACCGTCTTCGTCTTCTTTGGAGCACGTTCACCGGTTAAAACCCGTTGTTTCGATTGTTCTTTGGTCTCTGGTGTGTGCCATGACGGTCACGAAACGACGCAGAAACTCATTCGGATTTCGATTTAACAGGGCCAAGCACGTCTTTGAAGTGGTCTCACGATTGCGCTTATTCTTCGATGTGAGCAAACGCGACACATCGCGTGGACAGCTTTCTCATGCCTAAAATCTCGTGCAGATATGGCCAACGCGTTCAGTTGTGTTGCCTGTTATCTCAGTCAACTCGCGAATTTTCACTCGGCGGTCCTTCAATACGAGATCATGGATTTTGTCCACGGTTTCCGCTGTGGTAACCGTTTTTGGCCCACCTGGGCGCGGTTATTCAAAAACCGACGGTGAAACTCTGCGAACCAATGGTAAACGGTTGTATGGAAAGGTGAATGGGTCCCATACACACCATCGAGAATAGGCTTGATTTCCTCCAGGTTTTGCCACTCAAAAACAAGAATCAGATCACGGAGCGATACTGCTATTTTTCCATGGTCGCGAAAAGCACTAACATTATGTTTTGAAATGAATGTCAAAATAAAACGAAGCGTCGGATTGTCACCAAATTTCGATAGGCGTGCTTATAGAGGTTATGATGGTACACTCATTAGCCCGGGTACTCTTCCTATCCGGGTACTTATCAAAAAGCCCTCGTAAGTATTTTTTTTTATAAAAATATAAAGTCACCTTACTTTTTAAACACATGTTGTACTTCGTCTTTGTCGTCTTCGCTTAAGGCTTCGGTTCTCATGCTTTCCTAATTAGTGGCTGTAGCATTTCCGCACAAGTTTAAGGCGCGGCTTGGAATTGTTTCGCCTGAATAGTAACTATGTCAACTGCCTCAGTGCCGATGGTATTTTAACGTCATTTGGGGAAGACACAAATTCAGGTATTTGTTGCTTCAAACAACTCACCTGAACTTGGGTTCAAATGGTGCTTTACCTGGTGCCTAAGAGGTAAAGCACTGTTACAAAATTTCCGCGTTATCTGGCAAGTTGTTTTTAATCCAAAATCAACAGATTTCTATCTTCAAACTTCTGGGTGGGTGGTGCGTAGATATTTCAAGGTTGAAGGATTTACTCCTTTAATAAAATATTTCATACATATGTTACATTGCCGGCGCTTTTTGAAATCCCAGCACCATCCACATAAGACCTTTCGGAACTCCGTTGAATGTTTTCTCCAAATCGGTGTGCAAATCTTTCAGAGTCTTCCTTGCCTTCAACAAAGACCCATCAACTGCTAAATTTCTATTGTATGCTATGATACAATAGTTGTTACAGTTTCTCGTGTCGCATATGCTTTTATACGGTAAAACGAGAAAGCTCTACTATTTCTAACTGGGTGTTCGTTTTTCTCTTTTGATTTTATTGGATTAAATCAGCAACTCGATTATGGTCACACTGGGACTAACCAGTGCAAATCTTGACTGTTGTTGAGCGCTTGGCTCTTATACGATGCACATACCTGTACTCGTCGTTGTTCACAAAATTCCCTTACTTGCCAAGTGTGCTTGAGAGTTTTTGCTCCTCCGTTTCAGAACATGTTTTTATTTTTTTCTTATTATTATTTTTTTATTCTATATACTCGTTTATTTAAATTCCTGTATGTCGTTTATTGTTACAGGAAAACGCGTAAAAGTATCCCTGCTTTCCGGTTCGCGTTTTTTGTTTTCATTGCTGCATGCAAACTCAGCGGGTTGTTGTTTGGTTTTTGTTAGACTCTTGAGGAAGGCCTTAAATGCGAAGTTTTGAAGGAGTGTTACTGCATATGAAAAAGGACTAAATGAAAGACAATGGGGTAGACCTAAAATCGGAAGAACTGTGTTTTTTTTTTTTTTTTTATCTAGAAAGGAGACAGGGCTAGGAGATTTTATTGACAGGAAAACACGAAAGCAGGGAAACATAAACCCTACTAAATAGGTACAATGCTTAGGGGTTGTCAACGATTTCTTCATCTTGATTATAGATGTACATACAATACATGTTAAGCTCTTGTAGAAATAACGATGAATTGGTGGAGAAAGCAGGGATGGTAATTGCGCATTTTGTTTCTTGCAATTTTCACCTTTTCTCTATACTTTCTCTTCAATTCACTTAAAGGTGTGGATATAGGTCGTCCTTGTTTCATGACTGTAATTACAAACGGTGTCTTTTGCTTCTTTTATAACCTTATGCCAACTTTCTGGGGAGTAAAAAAAGTTAAAAACCTTTGTAGTTGTTGATCATCCCTATTTGCAGTATCGAGCTTTATATTTACTTGTCTCATCATGATGCCGCCATGCCATAAATTGCAATAAGCAGTCAATCTTTGTGGATTGGCCAAAGTCCAAATCTCTGGCTAACATTTCCAGTGCCGTATTAGCGGACTCACGGTGTTGTTTACGGTCGTGCGGCTTCAATTCTTGCGTGAGCACTATCTTATACGGATTTAGGCCCAACTCTCTGGTTAACCATCTGGTGATGCCCAATTCAGCTGATCGGGGCCGAATCGACATTTCTGGGTCTTCCTTGATACTGGTCGCTACGGCGGCTATGTTTTCTTCATTAAGATTCAAAAGAGGGTACTCATGCTCAAACTTTTCCACTGTGCGACGAATTGGCTCTGCACGTTCGGCAAGCATAAAACGATGCATGATGAAATGGCAAACCTTACTGAATATTTTGACAGCTGGATGTCATTAGTAACTGTGCCAGCTCTCTTTTCCAATGTCATATGCGGCCTTCAAATCGATGAAAAGACGATGGGTATTGATTTGGACTTGAGTTTTTTCGAGGATCTGCAGGAATGTTAATATTTGGTCGATTGTGGACTTTCCTGATCTTAAACCGCACTGATATGGGCCAATCAGGTTGTTGACAACTTGAACGACTGATTGATATCCATGTACCAGTTAAATTGATCTAAGACTTTTGTCAACGACTCAACATGCCTACTGTAAAGGAAAGTGGGTGGAAACGGCTCTGCATTCGCTGACTAGTCACGTCGAACGATCCCTACAATATAGAGAGTACACAATGGTTGCAATCACGTTTGCGCTGTCAAATCAGCAGGTAGGCGACTCACTTGCGGAGTTGATCAGTCTTATGCTAAATAGCAGGATAATCAACTCCAATCGAGTGGGGCTTTTGCTAAAAAATGTGTTAGCAGAGGTGTACCCCGCAAGACTGTGTCTTTTTTTCCGTTTTCTGGAACTTGTGGTTAATGAACTACTGATATACCAGGGTGATTAACTATGCGGATGATGTTGCTATAGCCATCTCAGGAAACCATCTCAATACCATTAAAGAACTCCTTCAGCTACATCTTAACAGAACAGATATTGCCCTCTTTTACAGGAAATACAAAATTCCAACTATAGACCCTTATTTTTGACAGGGAGCTAAACTGGAATCCGAGCATTCAAGAAAGTGTCAAGAAAGCTGCAGTAGCTTTATTTTCTTTTAAAAAAGCCTTCAACCTTGGACAACCCACTGGCTATACATCTTGGTCATAAGACCGATGCTCACCCACGGGGTCGTTGTCTGGTGGACGGCCTTAACAGCAAACTAAAGCAGAGTTCAAAGAACTGCATGTCTATGCATAAGC
This sequence comes from Volucella inanis, assembly GCA_907269105.1. Classification (NCBI taxonomy): domain Eukaryota; kingdom Metazoa; phylum Arthropoda; class Insecta; order Diptera; family Syrphidae; genus Volucella; species Volucella inanis. Next base: position 130,062,030 of record OU026157.1, read on the forward strand.
GGATTCCTACGTTCACACCTTCACCTTTGTTGGGTGCACAGTCTCCTACGCTTCATCGTAAGCTCAAATAAGTTCCCTAAGTAAGAGGATTACAGATCCACGTGGCATCACAATCGGCCATCGTTCTCGCAGCTTAGGGTGTCTCTTTTCTTTAAATCGGGCAAACGATGCTGAAATTCTATTCATCAGGCATACACTCTTTTGAAAAGATCTGTGAAATGAATTGGTGTACGCTTTAAACAAAGTCATTTCAAGCAGCAGTCAGGTTCATCTTCTTTGTCGGATTTCAGTTTAGATATTGCTACACTCACTTCATTTTGGTGAAGTGATATCTAACATCTATGGAGTTTGCAGAAAAGTTTGTCCATAATCTCGACACCGACTGTGGCTCTACTATGTGGCTCCTATGCTCGCGGCATAGAAGTGGTTGAGAGATTTCAGTTTACGCTTTCGGAGAAGATTCTGGCTGTCTCTTGCGATTGCAGCTTTTCTACGTTATATCTTCCTACAGTAGTTCTTCTTTGTTGTGGCGCTTGGGAAACCCACATTCGCACCTTTATTGAAACAAGGTGGTGATCCAGTTAATGTTGGCTTTCCGGAAAGTTCGGACATCCAAAATACTGGAAGCATGTGCCGCAAAGTCAATACGTCTAAGTCCGTAGCCGGACGTGGTTTCGTGTAGGATATGCTTACCAAATATCCTACCAAAGACGTTCTCCTTTTCGTTTGTTCGAGGAGTTCGTCTATGCATTTTTAAGTGTCGTCGTCCCTGTCATCCCTAGGGGTATAGGCGCATATTAGGCATACTCATATTTTAGTAAATTTATCTTTGATGCGGATTGTCATAAGACGTTCGCTTACGTGTCAGAAGCTCAATACTTCTTGCCTAAGTCTGCCCCATATGGGAAACACGCATCCGTATAGGCGCTCTTTCTTTTTCCTATAGCACTCACTATAGTATACGAGTATATCACAGTTTTTCATTCTCCTTATGTCCGGCTCATCCCATCGCACTTCTTGGATGGGTGTGATATCTACGTAAAAGCAGCCAAAAACCTCTGCTAATTGTGCAGTCGAATTGGCCTGTTAAGGATCCGAATATTCTACGTGCAGATCCGAATGTCATTGTCCTTTAAACGACAGGGTCGTCAACAGTGAGAATCCTCGGTTTTATCTCATGTCGCTTTAAAGGTTCCTAAATCAAGATCGTGTTCTCAAACACTCAATCTATTAAATCTATTTTTTGGACCAAAACTAACCAAAGCAGAAGCTCTCAAGTGTTTTCACTTTTCTATGGAGCCTCTGGCTATAAATGAGTAGAATCGTGCCAGGCGATAGAACATATAAGCAGAAGCAATATGCACAGGAATAAACAATATCCAGTGTCGAGTTTCGTTCATTTTTTTTTTTTTTTTTTGCATACTTGAATGTATGTATGTATGTATGTATACATACATACATACTCGTACCTCAAGTGGACTTTCAGAATTTGTTGTTTTTTTTTTTTTTTAGGGCTTTTTAGGCATCCCTTCTCAATTCGTCATTACACTGACTAACTCTCGTATCAGAAGGACCAGAAATTCATGAATAAAAAATTCCCCTCATTATGGACTTGGTTCGTTCGTTAGAATTGAATAAAGCCTCTACAACAACTATTATGTTAAGTCGTCCTCCAACCAACGGAACTGCAACTGCATCCATGCTTCTCCCACGGCTTCAGCTGGGCGTACGTTGTAATATCTTCATCACATCCTCATCCTCGTCGTTATCGTCGTTTCCTCGTCAAGGAGCTGGAGGAGGTGCAGGAGTTTTAGTTATACAAACCACGATGAGGGTGGAAAAATGGCGTTGGGTTGGCATCATAATGCACCCAACCATTTGCTATCCAAATCATCTGGGGTATACCAATGGGTAGGTAGTTGGATGTGGATGGATGAATAAGAGGAATGAAGAGCTGTGCATAATTAATTCCATGCATGTGGCAAATTACGGGAAATCATTACTTTCCCCCATGGCATGAAAGATGGGTGAATAGGTAACCTGGCAGAGAGGTACTCCAAACGGCCCAAGCCATAGCCATTACATGAACTGCCATCGAGTTTCAGTAGGGGTAGGCGTAGGCTGTAGGATTTGTTGTAAGTACGCACCACCACCGTGAGTAGTTGGAATAGCAACATCAGTAGAGCACACTAACAGCAGTAAGAGGACGAACAACAACAACAACAACTCAATGTAGTCCAATGCATTGCAATTTTTATATATTTTCTGGAGGTTTTGTTGTTATTATTATTATTTTTTTTTTTTTTTTGCTTTTCCGGGAAAAGTGTTTTTACTTGGGTTCTCGGCGAGAGGCGCGGAAAAGTTTGGACTTTTTTTTTTCTTCTTCTTGTGATGGTGGTTGTTAGGTGGTAGATATTGTGGCAGTCAGTCAGTTAGCCGGAAATTTCAACATCCCCTCATTTAGGTTTCATCATCTCTCCATCCATTTAGTATTGCATCCGTGCATCCACCAACATCACCATCATCATCGCCATCTTCATCATCATTGCGCGAGCGTTTCCAGCGTATCTAGCGGTGATATAGTTATAGAAATATTATTTTAATGGATAAACTTAAGCTGCACTACATCCACCCCAACTGCAGCCTATAATCTGCACATCTAGAACCTTCGACCCCTAGTCCCTAGCACTTAGTACGTAGGACAACTTACCCTTCTCAACTGAAGGAGGAGAATGGGTAGCTGGTCGCATTCTTCAATTTTTCATTTTTTAATTAAAACTTTGTTTCGTCAGGATAAAAATTAATTATGTTGAATTTAAATTAATGCCAGCAACCAACCAAGAAACTGGTGGCTATGCTTGCTGCCTGAACTGGTTGGCGAATGGATTCTGGGCTGCGAAAAGGAGGCAACTGCAGGGTGCATGGGCTGATGATTCAGTTGAACAAGTTGAGAAGGAAGTGGAAGTGGTAGCATAAGGGGATGCTTGGATGGATGGATGGATGGATGGATGAATGAATGGCAGGAATGAGGCCCATATTGTTGCTATTCATCGCATGGTTGCTGTTGTAGCGTATTTTCGCCTATTAAGCCTTAAAGTGTAGTTGTTGGTTGGATGGATGGATGGTTGGTTGGTTGGTTGGTTGGTTGGTTGGTTAGCTGTTGTGACCTCCTCCATGCGTATTTTAATAAATAATATTATGTGCAACTTAATATTGTTGTGATTGTAGCTGCAGCAGGTACTATTGCTTCTTCTTTTCCCTAAACCCCTTGTGGCCGCCCACCCTGTGTCAATGCCAATGCAAATGCATATTTTTCCAGTGTACAGTGTGTACTGTGCAAACTGCTGTTGCATTGATGCATAAGTCTTGTCCTTTGCCTCTCTAGTCCTGTTTTCCACTTTTGCCGTCGTTGATGGTTGGATGAGTCCTTGATTTTTTTCTTCTTTTTTTTTACTACACTCCGGGTCTTTTATTTTATTTTTTATTTTTGATTTGAACGAATGTAGGAATTAATGAAAAATTGTGGTTTATTCAGTGGTCAAGTGGCGGTGTTGAATGCTTGGTGATAAAGCTGCGTATTTGATGAATTAACTTGACTTGAAGAAGGTTTTTTATTTTTTATCTTTTATTTTTTATTTTTTATTTTTTATTTACCATAAACATCAGCATTGCAGATAGGTTTGCCAATTTGAAGGTAGGTCGGGTGAAGGATTTAAAGTTGAATTCACAAACTGTGAGGGAACTGTTGCTGAGAACAAAACAGAACAAAGTATTTGAATCCCTTTATTGAATGAAGATTTAAGACAGGCTTTCCAAATTTTAAAGTTAATTCTTGACTGTGTCTTAGGTTAGTTAGTTAGTTAGCTAAGACCATTCTATACCTTATCACACTTATGTAGGCCTGTGTAGACGGAGATGAAGATTTGATTGCGGTTCCTGTTTCTGGTTTCCGTTTTCCGTCTTGGGTTGGTTGTCGTTTGGTCCTTGACCAGATGTAATAACTTCCTAAAGTTCTTTGTTTCAAATTACTGGGCTTGGGATAGTGGCACAAAAAGTGGAGAGTAACCCCTCGTGAGTCTATATCCATACAACCTCTGCAGAGATCGGCGTCGGTAAGGCGCAGCTTTATATAGAAAAAAAGGCCTGTGAGCACCCCAACAAGCTTAGATAGTTCAGCTCTGCTTTTCAAGATAATCTTACCACTTTTGGATTAACTGAGTTCCCGCCATAGTTGGCTTGTAGTCGCGCAAGTTGGAAGGCTTTTCCACTCTTTATTGGTTTTTATTTGTATTGTTCATTCCACTTGTATTGTCAAAGCGCTGCCAATTACCTTTGTAGGAAGGATCTTTTCGTGCTAGCTTGACTGTAAACTCATTGCCTTTGTGGCCAGAGACCCAGCATAGCGTAACCTTATACTGAACGTAAAGAATTATTAGCTCTTCGCCCCTATTTGATTTCGAATGCCGCAATGGCCTTGATGGCAACCTGGCTATCGATAAATATAGTAATACCATATCCTCGTAGAATTTTGCTTCTGCTAGAACTAATATCTCAGCCTAGAACTCTGAACTTAGAAGTTTCTATCTTTGATCCATTTATGAAAATGTATATCGAGTCTTGTACCATTTGGTTCCTTTCCCATTCCTCTTTGATTGATTCCGTATTGAAGTATAAGCCCAGTTAACTTGTAACGATCAAGGCATGGTCTTTCGGGTTTGGTTTTCACCCATTTTGCTGATTCAATCCAAAAGCGAAAGTTTATCATCTAGTACGTTACTTACAGTATTTAGCACTGTTGGATAGTCGGAGGGTTGTCCCATCTGTGTAAGGAAATAAATAGAGATACCCATGAAGGTTTGTTTTAAATGTTTGAAGGTTATAATGGTCAGGAAATAAAGAGCTCGGCAGAGCATTCCATAAGGGAGATGTACTGCTTAGGAAAGAATCACGATATTTCAATGTACGTCCGGAAGTGGGCTTGAGGGTAAACTGATGAGCATTCATAGAGCTTTTTCACTTTCTGGCAAACAGATAAAGTCCGTATTGGAACGAGCGTCGAAAGTCGCAATGTCACTAATGTCAGATTGATGGCAAACGTAGGGGGTTCTACGACCAGCAAACGAAGGCTACTAATGCCAATCACACACGCCATTCGTCTAATCTGGGAACACGCACTGCGACAAGTAAGATACAGGAAGCTGATAGCAGCAGTGTTGAGACGCGGAGCTCTACTCGTAGCAAGTTCGTACCGAACTGTGTCGAAACCAGCCATCCTTGTAGTCTTAGGAGTGAGCCTTATCGATCTGCTAGCGGCAGAAATGAAGTACTCGTACGTCTACGACAAAGAAGGCGGAAATTGATGTGGATGCGGCAATCGAGGCAAATGAGCTCAAGAAACAGCAGTGTTGATGAGATGAGCGTTTGAACTCGGAAACTAGATGACGATGGACTGCGAAGCTGATGAAAAAAGGACGAAGTACTACGTCACCCAATTTCTGACCGGACACGGATATTCCAATGCTTTTCTTCCTAAGATCCGTAAAGGAAACACTTCAGCCTGCCAGTGCGGGGACTCTGCAGCAGACTATGCAAACCACACTTTTTTCATTTGCACTAGGTGGGAAGCTCAACGACGGGAGCTCAAAAGCAGCATCAACGTAATCAGCCCAAAAAACATGGTCGAAAAGATGCTGTCGAGAGATCACAGCTGGAGCCAAATTTGTTCCTTCGTATAAGTCACACTCAGGATAAAAAAGAGAGAACAAGAGAGAATAAACCCGCACAAGAAGATAAATATGAAAAAGTCTGTAGTAATGCGAAAGCGCTTCCAGACCGGATGTTGTCAAGATTAAAGGGGTTAAGGTGGTTTTAAGTGGGTTTAAGTCGCCCAATACTTGGAGCTGGATTGCTTTTGGTCGTTTCCACCATCCCTTAGGCAAAAAAAAAAAAAAAAAAGAAATTGGGGTGCAGCAATACAGATAAGATGTAAGGAAGGTACATATTGAGTGGACTAGGCCATGTCGAGTCCATTTTTATTTCGTTTAGAGGTTCGGCCCTCAACTTGGGTGCTGGGAATCTAAGATGGAGCATTATTGTCCACGCGCTCGATGTGGCCTATCCAATGTAGCCGACATATTTTGGCTTTTTGGACTACATCCACATCTTGTAACAGCTTATAGAGTTCGCGGTTACATCTTTCAAAAACCAAAAATCCGTTGAAGAATTTTTCTTTCGAAGGAGCCCAGTATCAGTTCTCCATTCCTGCTTATCGTCCAGTACTCGGCGCCCTACAACAAAACTGGCAGGATAAGGGTTTTGTAAAGCATACTTTTTGTCCTTCGAATCTGGAGTTTTGAAATCAATTGTTTTGCCAGACCGAAGTAGCAACAGTTTTCCAAGGTAATTCTTCGTCAGATCTCCACTAGGGTGTCATTCACGAAGTTCACGTTTACTCCGAGGTAGGGAACTAGTCTAGCATGTACTTAGTCTTGTCCTTGTTTACTTCAAGGTCAACAAATGTCGCTTGTTCTTTAATCGCTGTGAAAGTTTCTATCACGTCATGCTGTGAACAACCGATGATATCAATATCGTCCGCATCTCCCAGTAGCTAAAAGATCTGTTGAAGATAGCACCTTCCCTGTTGACAGCTGCCCTGCGCACTATTTGCTCCAGAACGAGATTGAAGAAGTCACATAATAGCGAATTCCCTTGCATCGCGTGTTTTCTAGCGTGACGCGACAAATTTGAATCAGTTTTGTCGGGATTACGAATTCGAACATCGCTTTATAAAGCTCCTGGAGATGAATACATGCTGAGTCTCGACCTGAAATTCGTTGGTCTTTTCCAGGATTTATCTCAGTGTAAAATTATGGGTTATAGTCGATCTGCCGAGCCGGCAGCCACACTAGTACGTGCCGATTTATGTGTTAGAAATTTGTTTGAGAAGTTCGTTGGATAGAATCTTATATGTGACATTAAGCAGGGATATGCCTCGGTTGTTCTTGCAAGACATAGGTTCACCGACCATTTATGACTTCGTAAACCAGAGCTAACTTACCAGACTTGCACAATTGTAAGGTAATTTGACATTGCTCTTCCATTGCTATTCCATTGAATAATGTATTTTTAACTAAAACAGAGAGCTCCATTTGAAATTATATCATTCCAAGCAAGGAGTACATACTCGTCCAGATGAACAGATGACAGATGAATGCTTTCTAAAATTTTAAAATTATTAAAATATCCTCTCTGTCCGTTCGCAGATGAATAATAAAAGGAAAAACAAGCTCAAGAACAGTTTAAGATTTTAAATACAATTAAAAATTCAAAGAAATAAATATCCACATGACTGCATCTGTACTCCTTTTTTTTTTTTTATTTTGTTTGCGTTCTAATAGTAGTCTCCTCAGTAAAATGCGATACTGGAAGGAGAACCACATTAAGATGCAAAGATATTCTTTAGATGACCCAAAATGCAAACATAAAGACAAGATGGCTTACCACAAAAAATAAGGCCTCTACAAAAAATTAAAGATGAAGACAGGGAGTACGAGTGCACAGTAGTATAGTGTACAGAAAGCAGAGTATCTGATTCAAATGACCTATTCGTCCGTTTCTCATGGCAGCAGGAATCAAATTTACATTTGAATTTGATTTTTTTTTTCTTTACTCTTAGCATTCTGTCCGCTTCAATCTTTTGTTTTTCCTCTTCTTTTCCTCGGTATTTATTATGCGCATTCATTGGAATTTAAAAAAAAAATAAAAAAATAAAAAATAAAAAAAAACTGTTTCCACATGGATCTATCCAATCCCATCAGTAGGCACATTCTCAAATAGTGGATCCTGCTCCAAAGTCATCAACAATCGGAAATGGCCAGAATTTAAATGTTGGCCTTCGACTGGAATAGAAATGGAAAAAACTTCACGAAAGAGGTTAAGTATGAAGTGAGTGAGGAAGTGCTGTGCCATTAGCATGACGTTATTGGAGTACGAGTACCACTCCAGCTCACATTTGAATAGAATCCGGAATTGGCGGTTTGAGACGATGGCTAAGTTTATCCATATGTAGTGTGAGTCCTATTTCTCACACCAGTAAGTAGAGCCTGTAATCCTGGCGCAACCATGATGATATTATTAGCCATGCTTCGCTTTAATTCTCCAAAGGAGTCACGTAAATGTAAATGTGAATGTTGAATGAAAATGTGGACGTGAATATTTGTTTAAGCTTCCCCAGTGCTTGGGTATAAATTTACAATTTTGTAAAAGTTGAAGGACTCTATAGACCGACCAACCCACCTCCATTCTTTGGTGGATAACATTTCTGTAAAAGTAAAACCTATAGTCAGTCGATCGAACTAAAGAGGGAAAAGTTTCCAGAATTTACATTTTTGTCTTCAGTTATTGCAATATCCCCAGAGAACAGTCGGGCCGGCAGCTATAGTCTCTCATCCGAGCACGTCCTGGAGGAGTGTACTTCGCATAAGCGCATTCACATCCGCTCGTTTTCGCTGGTGATTATAAAACTTAAACACGATGATTAAATACTTTAGTTACTTGCAAATGCAATGTTGACGGTGATGACGATAATGATGGCGATGACGATGACGATGACGATGACGATGACGATGAGGACGAAGAAATACAAATATGCCCAGGAGGAGGCTGATGACGATGATGATGATGATGGGTTTTCGGTTAATGTAAGAATTTGTTGTTGGTTTTTCTCGGCGAGTTGTTGAAGCAATTATTACCCTGTTTCGTGTGATGGCAGGATGTGGGTAGCAGTTGATGGGTTGATGGAGATGTGGTGTTACCAGTTGATGGATTGCATATTGTAGAGCTGCAGATACTCGTTGTTGTTTACTTTACATGGTAATTAAATCGACATGTTAACTGCCACCAGGTTTAAGCGGTTTACATTCCATTACAGCACTTCTTCCTCTCTATATCCCCATCGATATGGCCTCCTTTCACATGGGGTGGTGGGGGGGGAGATATTACTCGTACCATGATGTGTGCATATGCACTCCATTGGACAACAACGGGATCCACATCAATCTCCCGACATCTCGTTGTCTGTTTTTGCTTTTCTTTTTTTTTTTTTTTTTCTTTATTTTTCCTTGCTTATTCAAATTGAAAACTGAATCCCGATACCAATCTGATGTTCAATATATTCCCTTATGCAAGTACGAGTATGTTCATAACACTCACACAAAAGTAATGATTACAACTTGGCAGGGCGCTTCTTACGTGCACATGAATGGGATTGGCACTGGGCTGGGGCTGTGCATGATTTGAATTGGTCTGGGTGCTGCGGGTTAGGGAGTATCAAAATATGGTATGTCTGCTGCCACTCAACGAAAAGGATGTACAAACATGTTCAAGTGGCTAAATGAAGGAACCAAATGCCTGGTGCTGGTGGATGCTGCTTCTGCTTAGAGAAAGATATTGCAAAAGGCACACAACACGGACTTTCGGATTTCTGATTTCTGATTTCTGATTTCTGATTTCTGATTTGCGATTTCAAGAAAAAGATACAACGATGAGAATGCATTTTCAGCAAAAGAGCAACATCAGCGTCAGTATCGATATCGGCATTGGGCATCAGCACATGATTGCTTCTAAAATTGTGCGCGAGGGCAGCCTGGCTGCCTGGATGCCTGGATGGCGGGCTTAAGTGGACTCTAATGAATGCGAATGCATACAGAGTGTTTGCGTTCCTCTGCACCAGGTAAAATCAAATAAACAAAAGGGAGATTGATTGGCGATGGTCTGGAAACTGTGAGATGGTAGTTGAAGGCGAATGCCTGCTTTATGGATGTCTGGGATAATGATATGTGGGAGCAAAATGCACTCATCAATGTTCCATCATTTTGTCGATTGAGTCTATGCCAGGTACATATACATATGTATATATCATATATGCACATATATGGTGAAGTTGGCAGACAACTAACAAGAATATATTACGCTTCGATTTGGATATTTGGTGGTGAAATCGACAGTGAAGTTTACAGACAGGACAGTGCTCATATTGTTTTGGAATTGAAATGATGTCGGCTGAAATTCCATATACTATACTGGTAACCCAGTCCTCTAGGTTGGGGATTGTGCGTCGGATTAACAATCTTACAACTTTCGCATCTACTTTTGCGGAACACATAAATTTCGATTTATAAGCCCACTGAATTAGAAAACGATTTGAGAATATGATCAACATACTGTCGTACACTATCATGCCTTTACCTCATCCGGTCTTACAGCATTCAGGGCAGAAAGGGTCAGAATGAGACCGGGAAACCTATAAAGCACCCTTAATGATCTAAAAACGAAAATTAAGAAAGATCCAACTTAGATTATGTCGAAGTTTCTGTGAAAAGATGACTAGCGCAAGTAAATCCTCGAGACTATAACAAGTGCTGTCCGAGGAAGTGACTTCGAGGGACATTCATTGTATGTGCTTATGAACAATCGCTTCCATGGCTGCCCTTCAGCACCCTACTTAAAACCTTATTTGAGAAAATCTACTTACCTACAGATTAATCTGGATATGATCTGCTCCGAAAAGACTTGTGTATACTTTGCAGTTTCGAACCATACAAGACACCCTGCACAACTACAAAACACTTTTTAGGATATCAGATGTCAGTTTTGCAGTTTTAAGAAGTGCTTAGCTCTCGGTACAATACCCAGTTCTTGGATTAAGGTAAATGTAATTTCATACTCTCCCAGCCCGTGCAAAACAGATCTGATCCCCTGTACCGTTGTCATAGTTAAAACGCATACATCTAAGGTTTTTTTTGTAGGAATACCAGGTACCTAGTTCTTATCCTGGACAGCAAATTGTAATAAAAACAAAATTCGCAGGGCCGTAAGCTTGGTGTTTCTGTAAAGTGGAAAAGATGATTTCTGCCAAGTGGCTGCCGCTAGTGTTGATACACATTTGTGCCCGTTTTATCGCATTTTTCATGACTTTCCACATGATTTCCGGTGATAACTATTCGCATTCTCGTCGAATATTTTTCTTAAGGGCTGCTATTGTCTGAAGCTTGTTGGCATAAACCCGCGACTTTAAGTAGCCTCAAAGAAAGAAGTCTCGGGTGGTTCAATCAGGCGATCGTTCATCCAATTCCGGCAGTAAGAAGTCGTTTATTTATGATCCTGTAGCGTTCGCCAGTAACCGTATTGCCGATGGCGTTCTCAAAAAATACGGTCCAATCACACGTCCCGCGTGAACGTCGAACAACAGAGTGATTTTGAATGGATGTAATGGCTCCTAGTGCATCACACGCGGATTCAGTGCCCCAGAAATGAAGATTTTGCTTATTGACATAACCGCTTAAGTTTAAATGCGTCTCGCCGCACAAAATTGTCCTCTTCGCTGTTGAGATTGAGGATGAGGAACATGTGTAAAAGTTTCGCTAAAATTTGCTGTAGGGTCCACAGTGCTATAACACAATGTGCTGCGTTAAAGAGTTCATCTACTTTGGTATAGTGGAAAAAAAAACTCAAAATATTGCTACACAAAACCGTGAGTCAGCTGTTCTAGTCTGGAGTGTAACATAGGATGATAATAATTCAATTTGTTACAAGACTGCTCAGTTATTATTTTTTAAACTTTCTTCTACCTTTTGGCCAATTTCAAAATGCCCCTCTTGTAGATCGCTTAGTTTTGTAAGGGAAAAGTTGTTTCAAGTGGATTTTACAGAGTCTCCAGTTTTCTTTAGAGACCGGAATGAATGGTAACCTCAAGAGGAGATATCGGCAAGATATGGGGCCTGTCACCGAGGTTAATGGATCTACATGCTTGTGATAAGGCCAATTATATTGTATGCGCCGGTTGCTTGCTCTGCTCTAGACGCATTGGTGAATCTCCCTACCCTGAATATTCATATCATCGGCTGATATCGCAAAGCCGTCTTCCGTTTAAAAATAAGTGGTCTTCTGACGACTCTGGTCTTATGGACATGCCGTCCGATGCAATAACACCAGCACTTCTGTTGCGGAATGCGGCGCTGATGTCTTTCTGGAGGACGTCAACGTTGGATTTCAATTTACATTATAAAGCAGCGAACTGTATTGCGGAGAACCGTTGGAGGTCCCAGGTCACAATGAGATCACGGCAAATGAAATCGCTTATGAACTGTCCAGGCAATATTCGCAGGCGAGTTTTTCAGGGCCCGAACCTACGTTGGATCTGAAGAATAATGAGCAGAAATGCAAATGGGATAACTCCCTCGGTTGCAGGCAGACCAAACAAATACTTTCCGATGTCTCTAGGAAGTCAGCAGGCTTTCTGCTTTCCCTCAGCAGGAAAGACTACAAGTTGCTTACTAACATCGTAGCAGGGCATCACATTTTTGCTAATCACTTAAATATGCTGGGCATAAGTGATACAACATCCTGCGATGCTTGCTGTGAAAGTGATGACGATACCTCTTACCACTATCTCTGTGAATGTCCGGCTTATACTCGCATCAGGCTGCAGGTACTCGGTACTGACGTGTTGGGCAAATGCGGCGCCTGGGGTAAGACATTCAAACTACACTAGCTTTCTTCGAGTCCGCGAAGAAACATGACGCTTCTCCTATGTTTAATTGCGAGCAGTACTTATCAGAACAGGGTACGGAAGAAGCTCACGGTACACAGTTCTTTTCTAATCCAAAATATAACCTTTTCTGGTAAACAACGTTTTTTTGTGGTTGGTTAATTATATTTATCGTTAAATGCTGCTATAAAGAATAAAATTTTCATTGTTCCTTTATCCGTTTAAGGGACTGGTTACTTTCGTTGCATATCTACAAAAAATCGCTGCTACAAACACGATCTAATTAATACTTTTACTCAAACTTTTGATGAGTTTTTTTTTTCTTGTGTTTGTGCAGTTTTTTTTTCCTTTTTCAACATAAAACAGCATTTTGTTTCAAAAGAATCCCTTAAGCCTCCATTTTTAAAATTACACCAAATGCGTAAAACAAGACCGATCGCATCAGCCTTTCGAAAAGTCACGCCACTGACAAATAGATGGCGACTCTAATAACAAATCCATACGTGACAAAATCTGATGACATTTCGATAAATAGTCATCGAGATATTGAAGTTTTATTGACGCACGTTTATAAAACACTGTTATTGAATTTGATGGGAAAAAATACCGTTAAAACTCAAGAATGCTTTGAAAAGCGTTATAAGGAATCTGCTCTGTCGAAAGTATCTATTTGTCGCTGGTTTGCTGGAATTCTAACGCGGTCGTACAAACACGAATGACGCTGAAAGCAAACATCAAAGAAATCCAAAAAATCGTTTTGAACAACCATAAAGCGAAAGTGCGTGAGATAGCTGACATCGTAAAGCTATCAATAGACCGTGTATATCATATTTTGCACGAGTATGCAAGTGCTCTGTTCGAAGTGGGCACCGCGTTTTGCTCACAGTTAACCAAAAACAACAACGTGTTGATGATTAAGAGCGCTGTATGTCGATTAATAAATTCGAAAGTTTCCAAGAAACCATGTTTTTACATTTTAGTTTCGGCTCTTTTCGAACCACTTTATATGTTATTCAAAGTTGAAGTGAAAGCTAACAATATACAGACGGTACCAATTGGCCAAGTTAATAGAATGGTGCAATCGTTGGAACTTTAGGAGAAAAAATGTTTCGTTAAGCACCAGTACCCGAAGGCACGTTGATATTTCAAAAAGCGAAGTAAGAGAAGACTACATCAAGTTAGCCACGTTGGATAACAAAAGTCCAGCTAAACGGATGGTTGCCCCTTGGTCCGTGTTTTAAATTAAGTTCCAGCTTCCGTTGCAAACATTAAGAGGCAAAACCAAAGATGCATGTCCGAGATCGAGATGATTAAAGAGCGCCTGTGCCTCAACCAGGCATATTCAATTGGTGGACCCTCGAAATCGTGAAACTTATAGCGGTACGCCACCGACTCGGACTCGGAACGCTATCAAATACAACGCGCACGAAGTTCATATTGAGAAGCAAGAATCCGGCTAAAAAAGCGACTAATTCTAGTAACCGCATTTGGTTTAGAGATCTTTGCAAAGCTTTTATTACGATATACCATATGTGGTAAAGCTTATCAAATTGAGGCTTAAAGCCCCCCACATACAATTACTTACATGCTCCAAACTACTACGACAAATAATTGCAAACCCATTTCCTCGTTAATAAAGTAGGGTTCCTGTTATTCCCATACCTATGGATACACCCAAAGAATTTTTACCAACAAATAATCACCGGAACTGACTGGTATTCCAAATAAAACCTTTGAATGTGACCAGTCTTATTTGTGGGAAGGCCTTACACGTGCCTGCCTTCAAGAAGGCGTTTTGCCTGAGCCTTGGAAGCGTCAACAGCTATTGCTATCGCTAAAGGGAAAAAGGAACCCAAGCGATTTTTTTATCGTCCTAATTGTTTGCTTGGCACAGTCAGAAAAATCCTTGAGGGGATAAATTATGTAAAATTGACTCTATGGAACGGAACACCACGGATCACCAATACGGTTATCTTAAGTCACGGTCAACACTGGACACAATGAATGCGCTAATAAATAGAGCTTGTAACAGATCAGGCGCTAGAAAGGAGGCCCGAAGAAATATTGCGCCATTAGTAATAGTAGACCTTTGAAGTTAGAGAGAACAGCTTTTAAAACTCATAATTTAATGGTGGAGTATTTAGTGTTTATATAGGATATACTCTTACCAATCTGTAGGTCTCTATCCAAAAAGTTTCTTTGACTTTAAAACTCTTTTGTCCGAGGCGTGATCAGAGCCAGTAAACAGAATAATATTCGATTCCAGATCTACCCCTGCGATTGAAGGTCTTCCCATTATCGGGACCCAACTGCCCTATGCTTAGAGAGATGCCATAAGTCAAGGATACGAAGTTGGCTTCTGCTTTTTCGATCTTGCTACTTCAAATTCTCCTCATTTATGTTTCCTTTAAAAATACCTGTCATCGCAGTCAAGAGAAGATACCACTTGTGCCGTCAACCTCATCAACATTCCCAGGAGTTCTGTGAAGTGTATAACTATACTCTAAACTACGAAAGGCAATGAATGCGGCCAACGAATGTGTAAATGATGCAAAACGTTGAGATTTCATCGACCAGGCAGCCTGTGTAGATACTTTGAACATGTAAAAGTAAACTAGGTTAATTCTCTTTGTAATTTTGTAACTGTATGCGTAAACAGAATTTGAAATTTATGTTTCAAAGGCATTGACTGAGAGCTATCTATCAAGTGTTTACACAGTCAAATGTCATTGTCGATGGGGGCACTGGCCTTCAAAACACTTCATGTAAGCAGTTTAAGATTGATTTTGTCTAAATTTTTACTTAAAACTTTAATTTTCCGCTTTTTTCTGTCTTCTTTCAGTTCATACCGCCGGTATATCAAGCACCAGCTTAACGACAACAACGACGACGACAGCGTTGTCCACAACACCAATCATTCACAATTCACCCGCCAGTCTGCTTTTCACCACATATCGTGACATCAAGGTTGCCAATATCACTCGGTTGGCAGGATCACCTGTGATCGATGTGATTGCTAAAGATCTCATCGAAACAATGGCTATTGATTTCTATTACGAGAAGAATCTAGTATGTTGGGCAGATTGTGGACACGAAATCATCGAGTGCATCAATGTCAGCACAGCAACTTCACCGAAGGCCCTTAAGCAAACTGTGATCACTTCGGGACTCGATAAGCCTGAAGGTTTAGCAATCGATTGGTATACGGATAAAATATATTGGACCGATGGCGAGACAAATCGAATAGAGGTAGCAACTTTGAATGGTAAATATCAGAAAGTTTTGTTTTGGACCGATCTTGATCAGCCACGAGCTATAGCATTGGTTCCTAAGAGTCGCCTAATGATCTGGACGGATTGGGGTGACAATCCGAAGATAGAACGGGCGAGCATGGATGGAGATCCTTTGTCGCGAATGACATTGGTGAAGGATGACCTGTTTTGGCCAAACGGATTGACTGTAGACCTGGAAAATGAATTGATCTACTGGGTGGATGGAAAGCTCCTATTCTTAGACGTAATGAACTTGGATGGCAGTAGACGAAGAACGGTGATAAATAATCTCAAGTATCCATACAGTTTGACGTTTTTTGATCAACGTTTGTATTGGACAGATTGGTCAGTAGGATCAATCAATACATATGATCTGATGACTAAGGAAATGAAGGAGCTGATCGATACACCAGAGTTTCCAATAGCTGTGAGAGCATGGGATAAGAGTTTGCAGCCGTTTTTGGACAATCCCTGTGCTCATGACAATGGAAATTGCTCACATCTTTGTCTGTTGTCCACCAATGCGAAAGGATATAGTTGTGCATGCCCGACGGGTGTTAAACTTCTGACACCATTCACATGTGCCAATGGCTCACAAGAAATGTTGTTCCTCGTTCAGAGGACACAAATAAGCAAAATATCCCTTGATTTACCGGATTTTACTATCTTTCCACTTAGTTTGGGTAAAGTTAAGTACGCGATTGCAATTGACTATGATCCAGTCGAAGAATATATCTACTGGTCGGATGTGGAACTATTTGCCATACGTCGTGTTCACCCCGACGGAATAGGAGTACAAGATTTCTTAACGTCTGAAGTAAAGCATCCAGATGGTCTAGCAGTTGATTGGTTGTCAAGAAATCTCTATTGGACTGATTCAGAAACGGATCGGATAGAAGTTTGTCGTTTGGATGGATCAGCTAGAAAGGTTTTGATTTATGAGCATCTAGAGGAACCGAGAGCAATAGCACTGGCGCCTAGCCTAGGTTGGATGTTTTGGAGTGATTGGAATGAAAAAAAGCCAAAGGTGGAGCGATCTTCGTTAGATGGATCAGAAAGGGTAGTCTTGGTGTCGGAAGATTTAGGTTGGCCAAATGGCATTGCATTGGACATCGAGGCAAAGACGATATACTGGTGTGATGGAAAAACGGATAAAATCGAAGTTGCCAGTATGGATGGATCGGACAGGAGAGTGGTAATCAGTGAGAATCTGAAGCACCTTTTCGGTAAATATTGACTTAAAATGTATTCTCTGATGTTCTTCGAATTGTTGGTTTAATATTTCATTACAGGTTTAAGTCTCTTGGATGATTACCTATACTGGACGGATTGGCAACGACGTTCCATAGACCGGGCTCATAAAATAACAGGCAATAATCGTATTACAGTTGTAGACCAGTTCCCAGATTTGATGGGTTTAAAAGTCACACGGTTACGAGAGGTTAAAGGGACTAACGCGTGTGCGATTAAAAACGGCGGTTGTTCACATCTTTGTTTGAATCGACCGCGTGATTATGTTTGTCGGTGCTCAATCGAATATGAGCTATCGAACGACAAGAAAACGTGTGTGATTCCCGAGGCGTTTTTATTATTTTCGCGGCAAGAGCACATTGGCCGCATCTCAATCGACTATAACGAAGGCAACCATAATGATGAGATTATACCCTTTAAGAATGTACGAGATGCCCATGCCCTTGATGTAGACGTTGCAGATCGTCGAATTTACTGGACAGATCAGAAGTCAAAGTGCATTTATAGAGCTTTCTTGAATGGCTCTATAGTTCAACGAATTGTCGACGCGGGGTTAATACGTCCAGAAGGTATAGCTGTAGATTGGCTGGCGCATAACATCTACTGGACTGACTCTGAAGCCAGACGAATTGAAGTCGCCCGCTTGGATGGAACCAATAGAAAGGTGTTACTTTGGAAGGGTATAGAAGAACCCCGAAGTCTTGTACTTGACCCGAAGAAGGGCTACATGTATTGGACTGAATCGCCCTCTGATTCAATACGCCGAGCTGCAATGGATGGATCAGAGTTAATGACTATTATTTCAGCTGCTAATCACGCAACTGGGCTTACTCTGGATCCAGAGACCAGACGTCTCTATTGGGCATCCCAAAGCAGACCTACAAAAATAGAATCAGCTGATTCAGATGGAAAGAAGAGGCAAGTTCTTGTGGGAACTGACTTAGACGAACCCTATGCGGTATCTCTATATCAAGATTACGTGTACTGGAGTGACTGGAATACAGGAGATATTGAGCGGGTGCACAAAATCACAGGTCAAAACCGAAGTTTAGTCCACAATGATATGACTTACATAAGTTCGCTGCTGATTTTCTACAACAATCGGCAAACCGGAACAAACACATGTCGAGTGAACAATGGCGGCTGCTCTCATTTGTGCCTTGCTTTGCCAGGAAGAAGAGCCATGACATGTGGTTGCCCAACGCACTTTACACTTACAAAAGACAATGTATCGTGCCTGCCACCGAGGAATTACATCATTTTTAGTCAAAGAAATTCATTTGGGCGATTATTACCGAATACATCAGATTGTCCGGATGTTCCATTGCCAGTGAGTGGAAAGAATATCCGCGCCGTCGAATACGATCCGATTATGAATCATTTGTATTGGGTAAGTCAATTAAAATCAAGTAAGAGTGGTGATATACGACGTACACTTTTGTTTGCTCGTTAATTTATATTTAGGTGGAAGGTCGAAGTCATAGCATTAAGTGGTCGCCAGTGAATGGGACACGAGTGACAACATTAGTAGGCTCAGGATCGCAACCTTTTGATATAGCAATCGATGTAATTGGCCGATTGCTCTTCTGGACTTGTTCCCATACTAACACTATCAATGTTACAAAGTAAGTAAAGGTGGTGTATATCTTAAATTGTTTTTACGAAATTGTCCCCTGTGCAGCTTTAAAGGTGAATCAATCGGAGTTATCGATACAGGCGATTCGGAAAAACCACGAAATATCGCAGTACATGCTATGAAGCGCCTTCTCTTCTGGACAGATGTTGGAAGTCAACAAGCTATTATGCGGTCACGAGTTGATGGTGCTGAACGTGTTATTTTAGCTTTTAAATTAGAAGGAGTTACAGCACTGGCTGTAGATCAACAAACTGACATGGTATTTTATGCACATGGTAAACGCATAGATAGCATGGACATCAATGGAAAGAATAAGTAAGCTTCCTATTTGTTATTGTCTTTCGTTGGTGTATCATGACATGTTTGTGTTTTTTTTTTTTTGCAGGCAAATTCTTGTATCAACACATATAAGTCAAGTCATATCGATTGCTGCTCTCCAGGGATTTGTATATTGGCTTGATGATAAGACAGGCGTTGAACGAGTAACAATAACTGGTGAGGGTCGACGTCCAGAGATTCAACGTCTTTCACAAATTACCGACATCGTCGCTGTTTGGACACCGGATTCGAAACTCTTCCGCAATCACACTTGTCTTCAGGCTAAGAACAGATGTTCTCATATTTGTATCGCTTCAGCTGAAGGCCGTTCGAGGGATATTTGCTCATGTCCGCAGGGATTGATGCTTTTAGAAGACAAACAGAATTGCAGTGCTTTACCTGCATGTGGACCGGATTACTTTACCTGTGCTGCACCGGTTTCTGGTAGTGGACCAAATAATGATCACAATAAAGATTGTATTCCTGCTTCATGGCGTTGTGATGGCCAAAATGATTGCCCCGATAAATCCGATGAAGTTGGTTGTCCATCGTGTCGCCCTGATCAATTCCGTTGTCAGTCAGGTGAATGTATTGACAAAAGTCTTGTGTGTGATGGTACAACCAACTGTGCCAATGGTCATGATGAAGCCGATTGTTGCAAACGACCTCAGGATTTCCAATGCCCAATTAATAAAGTCTGTATTGCTGCTTCGGATTTATGTGATGGATGGGACCATTGCGCAGATGGAGCTGACGAAAGTGCTGAGATATGTAGTCAAGCAAATACACGACGCATGGCGCCAGCTTCTGATAAAAAAGCCTTCATGATACTCATTGTAGCTACAATGATTACAATCTTCTCAATTGTGTACATCCTCCAATTTTGTCGTACTCGACTTGGGAAAAATCGCAACGAACCAAAAGATGATCAAGCATCAGACCCTCTCTCACCCACCTTAAGTAAAAGCAACAGAGTGTCGAAAATTGCTTCAGTTGCAGACGCCGTACGTATGTCAACTCTCAATAGTCGCAATAGCATGAACAGCTATGACAGAAACCATATAACAGGTGCATCTAGCTCTACAACAAATGGCAGTAGTATGGTTGCATACCCTATTAATCCACCACCCAGCCCAGCTACTCGTAGTCGTCGACCATATCGTCACTATAAAATCATTAATCAGCCACCCCCACCGACACCATGCTCTACGGATATTTGTGATGAAAGTGATTCAAACTACACCAGCAAAAGTAATAGCAATAACAGCAATGGAGGCTGTGTTGGCGGTGGCAGTGGAAGTGGTGCCACAAAAATGTCTTCCTCAGCCCAATACAATTATGATAGTGAACCATATCCACCACCACCCACACCGCGTTCACATTATCACAGTGATGTGCGAATAGTACCAGAAAGTTGTCCCCCTTCGCCAAGTTCAAGAAGTTCGACGTATTTTTCTCCATTACCACCACCACCGTCACCAGTACAATCGCCGACTCGAGGGTTTACGTAACAGTTCGAGATTTTCATGTAAAAAAAAACAACAAAAAAAAAAAAAAACAACACGAAAACAAAACCCATTGTATTAACAGTGGGACTAGTGTAAATATTGTAAGTCTTTTAATTTTTTTATTTGATTTTTTAGTATCGATAGTGTTTTGTAAATGTTTTAACTGGAAGAGGAAGATCGATAAAATGGAGCAAGTGGTTTTTGGGATGGTAATGTAGGAAAGTAAATAAATAAGAAACATATACTTAACTGATGTCTGTCAAATTATGTGCCAAATATTGATGAATATTTTATGTAAAGCCTAAGTTGATAGTTGCATGGCTGATGAGTATTATAAACTCCTGCATTTCGCTGTATCTTAAACGACCAAACATTTTCTGTGCGAAATGAAAGATGTATACCTTAAGAGCTGCCTCGCTAAATCATGTGGGCAGCAATCGATATAACATAACATTCGTTTAATGAATTCGATAAGTAATTTACTCATTGTCGGTGAAAAGATTGCTTTCATTACTAACAGTTTCATGTGTTTAAAATTGCAATTACAGAGCGAAAGAATAATTTCCGTCGATCTACTTGAGTTACTCGTTTTCATGCAACAATGTATAGCATTCCAGCACGGCTCCAATTACAGGCCAATATGGAAAAGTCAAAATTTACGTTGAATTTTTGCAAATTTAGTGGGTCAACGACCTGAATCTAAGTTTGGATGTTGCGTTTTAGGTGTTGAATTGTTCTTGGATTGTTGGCGTTGACCTTATTTTTTAAATAATTCCACAAAGGCAAGTCTAATGATGTTAAATCGCATGATCTCGGTGATTAATTAAGTTCTCCTCTTAGCCAAATAATGCTTTCTTTGAATTGTGCCGTAGAGTCCTCTTGCCATATTACATAAATGGAACTTTAGGTGCACAGCGCTCTCATTCTAGCAACTTCACTTGTAAATTGCTCTCATTCTAGCAAATTCTAGCAGGTTATACCATAGATATGTACAATGTGTTAGTTTATCTATGACTTGGACTTGAACAAAGAAGAGAAAAAAAAAAGAGCTTCAAAACGAAATGAATTGTTCGCATATTACACCAATAGAGTAGTAATAATTATCATCAATCAAATAAAAATCTTTCTCCTGCTTCCAGTTTATTTTTTGTTGTCTTTTTAATTACCACTTTAGAAGTTCTACACACATCAGCTTGTCTTTGATGGTTTCAAGTGGCTGGTGGCCCCGTTCTGTCTCTTGTCTGCTTCTTCTAATCCAATATATATATTTTTTATATTCGTCCCGGGACTCACGTCCATGTTGTTCGGGTGTAGAATGGGAACGGCGGCGCACCAAAAATGACCACATTTTTGATGTCGCAAAAATGTTGCGAAAATTTAGGTTTCCTTAAACGATATAAGAAATACTTCTCCCCTTTTGATCTGGCATCAATATGAGTATATAAGTCATTCATTCGGCCCAAAATTGGAGTACAATGCCCACATCTGATCAGGTGCGCCTATGACATATCTGCATCTGCTAAATAGGATTGACAACCTGTCTCATCTCGCTCTATCGCTATTTTAACAACTAGTGCTCCATTGAAATTGCCAGTAGCATTCTATGAATTCTCATCAGTTTACCCTCAAGCCTACATTGAAATATTGTGATTCTTTACTAAGTGCTACATCTCGCTTTTGGAATGTCCTGCCGAGCGATTATAAACTTCAAACATTTAAAACGAACGTACATCCGCACCTCTCTTTCTTTCCTTCGTAGCTTTTCTTCGCCCGCGCTGTGTGAAAACACTTTTAAGGTACCTTAGCCCGTTGAGTGCGCGGCAATTTAAAAAAAAAATGCACAAAACCGTTCTCAGGAGAGAATTCATCTCTCTACTCCTCAAACTTAAGCAAAAAATTCTCCTTTACAGTTTGTTACATTTTATAATTTTATATTCAATCGTTTCTATGCGATAGCATCACTTTATTTTTATAACTGCTCACAGTAGACATCGGAAGTAATCGTTTTATTTTTGGGAATAGCTCATAAAAGACTGGTCCTTTCCTATGCCACCAAATTGTCAGCATCACTTTGTTTTGGTGGATATCCGCCTTTGCTTGCCTTTATGATGCTTCATCTCGCCATGTTACAAACAAACTATTTTTCGTCTCCCGTGATTATACGCTTTAAGAGTTGATCGTTTGAGTTTATTGCGTATGTGTATACGCTTCATCAGATGAATTTATTTATCAAGCTTCTCTACGAAGCGATTTCGAATGGTCATGAATGCTTCCAATGGACATTTTAGAGCGGTAGCAAGCTTATTTACTTTGACCAGTGGTTCGACTCAATCTCGGCCGAACTGTCCTTGCCTTTACGTTCGCTAACGCTGAACATCTTTGGATCAGATTGGTTCAGGTTCGGTTTACACTTTTCTAGCTATAACTGGAAGATGCTCATAGTCTTGCGACTTAAAGTTTGGGAACGTTCCATGCTCGAGCACCGGCTTAGGCTCATCTTAGGTGTTAATCTGCCCAATATGATTTCTTCCCATTGAATCGCCTTTTAAGACTATATGTGTAAGTCACAAATTTTGGCATATGTCTGCATCATTTTGAAATGTCTTCAATTCAAGTTCTGTTTACAAATAAATTACTTATCAACCATGCAACACCATATATAGAAATAAAGATAAAAATGTAAATAGCAGCTCTTCCTACAACTCCAAAAAATCCAAATCGAAATTGTGTAATAGTCTTAACGGAAACAAGAAGAAAATTATTTACGTTAACCAAAAAGTGCCTCATTTTTATAACAAAAAACAAAAAACAAAACAAAAAAAAAAAAACAATTAAGTAAATTGAAAATATTAAATTAGAATAGAAAAAGAATTAAACCTAAATAAGGAATTATTTTATTTAGATAAATTATATCACACACTTATAAGAAAGCAATTATTTTTGTTAAAATTTAAAACGAACCTAAAGCAAAAATCAAACTTATTTAACAAATTAATTTTACTAACTTAACAACAAATGAAAATTGTTGTCGCGAAGCTTTATTTGTTTTATCGATTTTTTTACTGTAGAAACAGCGATGAAACATGAAAATATGAAAACACATTTTTTTTGTTCTTTTTTTTTTTGTAGATTGTTACTTTTTTTTTAAGTACAAAGATGAAAATTATAAAACAAAATGAAGAGAATTCTTTCGAGATAATAACAAAATATGTGTCAAATTGTTAAAAGAACTTTTCAACTTAAAATAATTGAAAACGAAAAGTAGTAACAAAAAAATGCAATTCAATGTTAAAGACTGATTAGTAACGGAAATAAAATTTAATAAAAAATAAACAAATAAACTAAAAATAATAAATGAATTGATGCAAAAACAGAGAAAATATGTACGAATACGAGTACCAGAAAGAGGAATCCTAATTAAAATTTATCCGAGAAGATAAACTTAAATGAAGTTGAAGTAGGAATTCAGAGAGTACGATAAAGAATAAACGATAAAGATTGTGGTTAAATTGTTTAAATATTTGTACAGTGTATTATTGGATTTGTAAGCGCTATATCTTTACATATACGAGTATATTGTATTATAGAATTGTAATTGTGTAATTAATCAATCAAAAAACAAAGAAACAAAATCCTTAAAAATAAAAAAAATCGAAAATAAAAAAAAATTAAGTATTTTATATTTAAAGTATGTTGTTTGTTTTATTTAGTTCTTATTCTTCTTTTATTAACCGTTGAAATATATAACGCGTATCTCCCACGTATCCGCAGTTATTGCACTCGTGAATTTTCCTTTTCACTTTTGTGCCGAAAAAAGAAAAACACCCCGTTAGTTAGGGAACGTATTAAGGAAAACAAAATCAAAACAGCATCAACAAACAGTAAACAAAACATGTTTATCAACTGGTAAAAAAAAATAAACAAAAACATTTTTCTAGCAAACAAAAGACATGAAACACAATTTTATCACCCAACAAACAAAAGAAGAGAAAAACAATTTAGTCAGCCAGTAGACGAAGAGAAAAGCAATCTTATCAGCCAACAAATAAATAACTCGATCAGACCGCAATTAGTATAAAAAGCACTAAGTATAGTAATGTAAGTCAATCTTAAATTTGTATTAATAAATGAAGCTCGTTTTTACGATGCAAAAAATATTTATACAATTCGTACCCCGTTAAATCGTAAATCCGACTTATTCAAAATAAACTGCTGGTCCTAGTGCTATTGGGTCCACTTGTTAATTCGCAATGATTTCCGCATGGAAAGTCATCAAACGTCTTATATAGGGTTTTCCAATAAGCACTTAACAACTTTGAATTTAATTTGTGAACGCACTCTTTCACTAATCATAAAACTGCCACTGTCAATTTATTCAGTAAACTCAATATTTTCATCATGCTAAATTATTGGGTCTATAACTTAACTCGTGCGGTTTGCTAAGTGATGGCGTCTTGTCTTATTCAATTGTTATTTTTCTATTATTCTATGTGTTGGAAAACTACTGTCATTGTACGTCATTTCAGTATATGTCATTCATTTGAAGCGTAAACAACAATAATTTTTTTTTTTCACTTAAATATGTTGAACTTTGTGCCCGAAAAAGTGTTTTTGCGAGGAGTTCTTCTTCATTACCTTAATATGAAGAACACTGCTGCCGAAAGTCATCATATTTTGGTGGAAGTTTATGGTTAACATGCGCTAGCTGAGCGAACGTGCCAAAAGTAGTTTGCACGATTTAAAAGTGGTGATTTTGGCTTGGAAGACGATGAACGTCCTGGACAGCCAAAAAAGTTTGAAGATGAAGAACTGGAAGCATTACTCTATGAATATTGTTGCAAAAACACAATAAGTGCTCGCAGAATCTTTGGGTGGCACTCAAGCAGCCATTTCAAAACGTTTAAAAGCAGTTGGATATATTCAAAAGCAAGGAAATTAGGTTCCACATGAACTCAAGCCGAGAGACGTCGAAAGGCGGTTTTGTATGTCCGAAATGCTGCTGGAACGCCACAAAAGGAAGTCATTTTTGCATCGGATTGTTACTGGTGATGAAAAATGGATCCATTACGACAACCCCAAGCGCAAAAAATCATATGTGAAACCCGGCCAATCAGCCAAATCAACGGCCAAGCCGAATATCCATGGCGCGAAGGTAATGCTCTGTATTTGGTGGGATCAGATGGGTGTGCTGTATTATGAGCTCATAAAACCGGGTGAAACCATCAATGGACAACGCTATCGACCATAATTTATACGTTTGAAGAGAGCAGTAGCCGAAAAACGCCTGGAATATGCGACCATACACGAGGCAATAATTTTCCATCATGACAACGCTCGGCCCCACGTTGCTATTCCGGTTAAGAACTATTTGGAAAACAGTGGATGGGAAGTCTTACCCGAACCGCCTTATAGCCCAGACCTTGCCCCTTCTGACTACCATTTGTTCCGGTCGATGCAGAACGCCCTCACTGAAATACGGTTCACATCAGAGCAGAATATCAAAAATTGGCTTGATTAATTCTTGACTGCCAAGCCGGCGCAGTTCTTTTGGGATGGGATCCACAAATTGAAAAAAAGATGGGAAAAGTCATAGCTTCAGATGGGCAATACTTTGAATAATACTATTGTACATGTTTTTCTTAAATAAACGTTCAAATTTTGAAAAAAAAAACCCGCACGAATTAAAATATATATTGTTGCAATACACTAACGAGCAACGTCTCCAAATTATAAAATTTTTTTATAGATATTCGGAGTCGCAAAATCATCTTCAGTGACGTAGCTCATTTTTGGCTCAATGGGTTCGTCTTTTTAGGTCGGTCGAAAACCCACATGTGCTTCATGAATCACCACTTCATCCACAAAAAATAACTGTCTGGTGCGGTTTGCATGCCGGCAGCGTTATTGGGCCATATTTTTTCGTCGACGATAACGATCGTCACGTTACTGTGAATGGTCAGCGTTATCGCGTCATGATCACCGATTATTTTTGGCTCGAATTCGAGGATATGGACTTGGACGATATGCGGTTTCAACAGGATGGTGCCACACAGCACATGCTACAATCGATTTATTGAAGAGTAAGTATGGTGAGCGTGTTATCTCAAGACATGGGCCAGTCGACTGGCCGCCTCGTTCGTGCGATTCAACGCCGCTTGTTTATTTTTTGTGGAGCTACGTTAAGTCATTGGTTTATGCCAACACGCCTACGACGTTGGAAGAGATCAGAGCCAACATTGAACGCGAAATAGCGGCCGTTTCGGCCGAAATGTGTGGCCGAATCGTTGAAATTTGGGTCCAAAGAATCGACCGCTTGATTGTACTTCAAGCCAATAATAAAATTATTGAAATATCTCAAATGGTTTGCCTTTTATTTAAAAAATAAATTGTCAAGTCGTTATTAGAAAACCCTATAATTCGTAAGTTTCTGTTGACAACACCGTTTATTCGTTAAAAAATCATTTTTTTCTCTGCTTTCAATTCCCTTCAACGATTATTACACATGCTTATGTTTGAATACAAAGAAAAAACTTGTTAAGCGAAAACAAGAAGGATTGTCTTACAATAGAATGTGTGTTGAATGGCGACACCACCATGGGGCAGCTGTTTCTGTAACGATTAACAACTTACATATTGTTCTGAGTTTGCATTGCAGTCGTTATTGTTTCCCCTCATTTTAGTTCAGTGCTTTTTTTATCGTCTGAATATGAGTTCAAAACGAACCCATAAGTGCTTATCAATTTTTGAAAAAAAAAAAACAATTTTAAATTTTAATTTTAAAAGCTATTGTCGATGGCGAGAAAAAAGCCGATGTGGCAAAACGCTTTAACATTCCTCCATCTACACTGACGTCGATTTTAAAGAAAAAGGACATCATTGCCAAAATGCCTTTCAACAGTAAAATGAAGCGGCACAAAACAGCTGAGTTCCCTGAACTGGGAAGATCACTTGTCGCATGGTTTTCCCAATGCAGACAATTAAATGTGCCACTTAGCGAAGTGGTGGTAAAAGAAAAGTCCAAACTTTTTGCACAAAAATTAGGCATTGAAAATATCAAAGCAATGAAGGATGACCGCTTCAAAAAGTGACATAACATTACTCTTCGGAAACTTTGTAGAGAAAGTGCGAGTGTTAGCGACACTGTCTGTTTGGAATGAAAAGAAAAGTTAAGCGAACTGATAAAAAATTATGAACATCTTTAACGTTGACGAAACAGGCTTATTTTTTAAGTGCCTCCCTGATCGGTCAATGCATTTTAAGGACGAAAAATGTCATGGCGGCAAAAACAGTAAAGAAAGAGTTACTCTATTATTAACCGCAAATATGGATGTCACTGAAAATCGGCGAATCAGTGAAACCTGTAGATGTGTCAAACACATAAAATCATTCCCCATGTTTTACCGTTCAAACGGAAGGCGTGGATGACGTCTGAATTATTCAGTGAAAGGCTGAAATTATTGAACTGTGAAACGTAAAATACTATTATTCGTCGATAATTGCACTGCCCACAATGACACTTCCATTTTTAGTCATGTGAAAGTGGTACAATTGCTACGATTATTAGATTGTATTGAAGATGGAAAGGAGTACAATATCTCAATACTCTTAGCTATGAACATTGCTGACAAAGCGTGGCAAAATGTAAACCAATCCGCCATAATTTTTTTTTTTTTTTTTAGTTTTTATTAATATTCAAATTAAAGAGTTAACAAATACATATGCACTCCCCGCAAACCATAATACATAGGCTGAAAAGTCCGTTTGTAAGAGAGGGCACTACTTGAATTAAATCCATACCATTTTCAGTTAGTACCAACCTTCAAAAGATATGTGTATAAGTTTGACAGCTGTCGGACGATTAGTTCTCGAAATATAGCGTTGTGAGTGAAGCAACTTTTGTTATTGTGAAAAAAAAAAATGGATTCAAAGCAATTCCGTGTGTTGATTTATCATTGCTTTTTGATGGGAAAAAATGCAGCCGATGCAAAGAAATGGCTTGATAAGTGTTACCCGGACTCAGGAAAAAAATTTAAAAGTGGTCATACAAGCACCGAAGATGATGCACGCAGTGGACGTCCAAAAAAGGCTGTTTCAGATGAAAACATTAAAAAACTCCACAAAATGATTATGAATGACCGTAAAGTGAAGTTGATCGAGATAGTTGAGGCTCTGAAGATATCAAAAGAGCATGTTGGATATATCATACACGAATGTCCATATACATGCGAAAGCTCTGTTCAAAGTGGGTGCCGCGTTTGCTCACAGTCGACCAAAAACAACAACGTGTTGATGATTCAGAGGAGTGTTTAAAGTTGTTCAACCGCAATGAAGCCGAATTTTTGCGTCGGTATGTGACAATGGATGAAACATGGCTTCATCACTTTACGCCAGAGTCAAGTCGGCAGTCAGCTGAGTGGCGAGCAGGCGACGAACCTCGTCCAAAGCGACCAAAAACTCAACAGTCGGCTGGCAAGGTTATGGCATCCGTATTTTGGGATACACATGGAATAATTTTGAATAAATTGAATGAATTCGGCTACGAATTGCTTCCCCACCCACCGTATTCTCCAGATTTGGCCTCCAGCGATTATTTCCTGTTCGCTGACCTCAAAAGAATGCTCGTCGGAAAGTGATTTAAAACAGATGAAGAAGTAATCGCCGAAACAGAGGCCTATTTTGAGGTTCCTAAAAAATTGGAAGCAAACACTGCATCGGAAGGAAGAGAACGAAGAACCCATTTCAGGTGGCTCCTTCTAATTGTGCATTTGTTTTGGTGCAGATGTTCTAGAATCCGACTTGACCGACCGGATTTGATTTGACGCAATAAGCACTCGGTCACGTATATACGGAAATCAAGCTGTGGCATAACACTGGATTTTATTCGCTTCAATTATTCGTAATGCGCTGTTTTTGTCTATTCGTGTTTGTGAATCAGGCAGTGGAATTTCCAAGCATTGACCATTCTTGCGTCCAACGCGTTCGTCGAAAGAGGCCAGCTCCATTTCTTCTCGCGCACACAAATACGATAATTATTCATTGCATTGTCAAACAAGTCCACACCGCCCATCCGTTTGTTGTAATATTTTGGTTTATCCAGTCCCAACGCTTAGCACGATGTATCGGTTCAATCCCTTCATTGTTTGAGGCAATCGTGACGACCGAATTATCATTCTATCTTATCATTACGATTTCAATTTTTTTTGTCAAATACTAAGTCTAATGCTTCTCGTGCCGTTATTTCATTGTGCGAATGTCAACTAGTCTGGCCTCGTTTGTACGATTTTCACGAAAAGTGCCAGGTGCAAAATAGCTGAGCGATGATAAGCGGCCCATAAACTTATGCGAAGTGAACAAATTGTCAAACGTGACGCAATGCTGAAGTAGCGTTTCCAATTTTGATAGCAGCTTAATGACTACTGTTTTGCCCAAACCATATTCGATTAATTCCGGATTCTTCATTGCATTTGCACCGCTATATGGGATAAATGAAAACAGATAGCCTTTCAAGAGGCACAAATTCCAGTATTTGAACCCGAACCGAATGGGTTTCCCCTTGATGAACATCTTGCAAGAATGTTGCCTATAATACGCAATCATTTGTTTATTAATGGAAAGTTCGTGTCGCATTTCTAAGATATCGGTCCTGAATGTGGCATCGTTACAATCGGCAATTGCGTAATCAACGGTACATGCAACAATCCACTCAAGCACCTACTCATCAATGAATAAATCAAATATTTCAACGGACGACAATTTGCCTGTGAATGCGCCAAAAATTCCGAATTGAATGAATTTTTCGTTCATGAGATCGTTAAGCGGCGTCACTTTCCCAAATTTGTCGTTCACATCCAATTGTCCGTTATCGCAAACACGAAAAGAACGTTTTATTCGACGGAAACGGTCGCGAGTTATGGCAGCATGAATGATTTGGCATTCCAGCGATGGATTTGAGGACCAGTAGTTGTTGGTATTTGGGCGGGTGTTGTAGCCAGTCAATAACAATACACCAATGAATTTGCGCATTTCTAAGATATCGGTGCTGAATATGGCATTGTTACAATCGGCAGTTGCGTAATCAACGGTACATGTAACAATCCACTCAAGCACCTTCTCATCATTGCATAAATCGAATATTTCAATTGGCGACAATTTTTATGTGAATGCATTTAAAATGTGTTAACACAACTAACAATGAAGCAGATAAAAATAAATAAAAAACTGGGTGTTGACTGCCTGCTTCGAAAAGGATATATTCTTCACCTTAGACCACTTTGGCTTGAACACAATTGGCTTCAGTTTCTTCTTTTTCGCGCCATCCGATTCACTTATTTTACCTTGTTCTTCGTTTTCGTCGTCGTCCTGAGCCGGCATGTTTGCATTTTCATCGTTGAATTCACAGACGAGTTCTATTTCTCCGGCAGCTTCTCGTGGGACGTAGGCACGATCGATATCTTCAACATCGTTGATCGCGTCTACTCTTTGTGGTGGCGACAGAACTAAATCCACTGCATCCGCATCGAGAACTATTGCCGTAGTTTTTTCGATTTCTTAATCGTTGTTGCTTTCGCTCAATAGATCTTCGAGTTATTGCTGTGTGAGGAAACATTTTCGACGAAAACAATATTAACTAAAACACATAGAAAAAATCGACCTTCTCAGATACGAGCCAAATACACAAATGACCTATGCAAATGACGTAACATCGGTTCAGGCGAATGGTGCACCAGTCACCTTCGCGGCTTAGCTACTGGCTTTCCAAAATGGCGGATAGATTTCCACATATTTTTCACGTAGAATATACGTCTATGTATAACTTCTTTTGAAAATAATTTTTATTTTTTGTTTTCCATTAATTTTCCGCTATTAATTGAAAATCATTTTTTCCTTTTGCGAAAATGCTCTCGCGTCGCTTCACCGCAATCAAGGTAAATGAGCAAACCCACGTAAACCAAAAATAATTCAACACTGACGAAGGTTCAAACTAATATATGCGCTTTGGTGTGAGGTGATGTCATTTTCCAGTTCGCCTCTGGATAACTCCAAAGTAGTTGGTGCGTTTCGCACCACTCCGCTTCTGTAAATATAAGCCAGCTGTTTTGGCATTTAGTGAAACACACGTAGATCTCCGCCTACACTTCTCAGATCAATCTGATCTGTTGCTACTTGGCTACCAGCGCCACTATTCTGGTCTCACCGCGGTCTCGTCATTTACGTGCCGGAATTCAAATTCCTGTGGTTAAAATTTCATCTCCGTAAGCAAGTTATCTGCAAAACTACTGTTTTGTTCACAGAAGCCCCAAACTGGACAGCAATTTGATCTTTAACGAGTTCGACGTCTGACTCGGTTTAAAGAATTGTGTCCCTGTGTCCTCGTACAGCAATCGTTATTACAGGCACTTTCAATATATGGACACAATTCTGTGTGGCTTCGATATTCTAGACAGAAAACACCCGAAGGACAATGTGTTGAGATCTGCGCTGCAGATAACAACTTGACTCAGCTCGTAAATGAGCCCATGCGAATACCAGACGCTGATAGTCATACTGCCAACAGCTGATAAGTACACTGTTGATGTGCTATCCCCTCTAGGCTCGTCGAACTATTGTGTCATATTAGCTGATTTTTGGTACGCCGATCACACAATTAGAGAAAAGATTCCTTAAACAAACATATGACAATACAAGAATGCCAATTGGAGCGGACCTAGCAGCTTCTTCAGGAATTTTAATTGGCAGTTATGTTTCCTCGATAAGGACGTGGATGCCGCTGCTGATATGAGTTCAGACACTATTCTCGTTGGAATGAGATCCTTTATTCTTCATCGGATGAAAAGTATCAAATCAGAAGAAAAGACCTGGAACGGTTGTCAAAGTTAGAGAAAAGTTTTTTCGGTCTTTCAAGACCAACGTAACAGAGGAAAACTGAAAAAAGTTCAAACGAGCCAGGAATGACTGGAACGACTTTCTTAACGGTGTAAAATTTCCATACGATAAAGAAATACTACTATGTCTCAAAGATAGTAAAAATATTTGGTCTTTCGTCAAAAATATTAAAAATTCTGCTTCATCTTCCATCCCAACGCTCATACATCATGACATTCCAGCTGTCAAGTCTTTGGACAAGGCCATTTTGATTACTGCACATTTTGCGGCCAACTCAACACCTCTAGATTGTACCTTATCCCTGCTTACACTTTATTGCGTTAAATCTTCAATGGAACGAATCCACTTTCGCATTCATGTAGTAGTAAGAGCACTTAAAGATCTTAATGTACACAAATCCGCTGGTCTAAATGGCATATCTCACCTTCTTCTGAAGAGGTGTTTTTCCTCGATGGCAAAACCACTACGTTAGCTTTTTCATCAATCCTACTCTTTAGGACTCTTTCCGAGAAGATGGAAAACATCATTTGTCCAGCCCGTCCCTGGAATCTTCTTCTCTCTCTTCCTACAAACTCACTGCACTTACGTCCTTTCTTTGGAAGGTCGTGGAATAGTTAATAAAGCATTAGCTCATGAAATATTTCGAAACACGAAAACTTTTCAATGACCGGCAGTATGATTTTTGTACCAACAGGCCCACTGGTGATTTTATAGCATGTCTTACCGAAAAGTGGAACCAAAACGTACATAAATTTCCCAAAAGCAATATAGTTGCACTTAATCTTTCTTAGGCATTTGACACCTCGCATCAGACTCTTTTGTCGAAAATGGGTGCATTTGATATCAATGAATCTCTCCTGCAATGGAACGTTCAATTTAAGTTGTATTGGATGGTAAATGCTAGTGTGCCTCAGAGCTCTGTTCTGTCTCCGACACTCTTTTTAATCTTCATTAGTGATTTCTTGTCTGCTACTTCTTATCCAATATATTCCTTTGCTGACTGTAGTACTCTTTACTTTTCATATTCGTTCCCGGACTCACGTCCATGTTTTTCGGTCTAGAACGGGAACTGCAGCGTATGCTAAGCTCATTCCGATATAAACATCATCATCAATCGAGGACCGATCAACAGAGTAGAATTTAATGCTTCCGAGACACAATGCTGTCTGCTGTTGTAAAGCGAAATCAAAACACCCAACCTTTATCCATGAATGTTACTTGCATCGTTGAAACCGATAAACTTTCCATTCTCAATATGTGTGTCAATGACAACCTGCGTTGAAGCGACCACATATTTGATGTCGCCAAAAATGCTGCGAAATGTCTAGGTTTCCTCAAGCGCTTGAAGAAGTTTTCCACTCATTCTGATTTGGCCTCAATATATAAGGCATTCATCCGTCCAAAATTGGGGTACAAAACCCACATTTGGTCAGGTGCGCCTTAAAAGTATCTGCAGGGTTCAAAGCCTTGCAATAAGACTCTAAGTCTAAGTCTTAAATCTATATTTGCGGGCCTTAGAACGATTCTACAGGCCACACAATTATGGGTCACTTCGTTTGTGGGACGAAGAACTTGCTGGTGTTTTCGTGTTTTAGTGATTCAATTATTATTCTTTCGTCCTCTTTTTTGAACCTTAGTTGGATCTTGAGCATTTGTTGCTTTTTGAACCGCATTTTTCGGCGATATTCGTTAAACATGGCCATACCAGCTGATGTACTTAGTCTGAAGTTCTTCTGCTAACGGTTTCTTAAGAGACTTCTGCAAATGCGCGTTTCCGTCGCTGTCATTTTTGTTTTATATTTTCTATACATTTTCCAACATTGCGATACGTATGTTAAGGATGACCAAATGACTATCGCATATAACAAATCCTTAAGTGTAAGGAGCATTTTTCTATTACAAAATAGAACGAAGCTTTCGCGTCATTTAAGATACCCCACACTGGCTCTATGTTCTCTATGGCTAACGAAAGAGCTTAAGTGTGTAAATTTTTCACACTTTGCTACGATGACCTCCTTTAAATAACTAGATGTCACGAGTGAGGTTTGCTGTATTAATTCGACTGATTTATAGCCCGTCAGCTTCTATTTTTTTTAGAATGCGGAATTAGCTTCACCGATCGGTAGTTGCTGCAACTTCTTGCGTCGCTTTTGCCTTTAAACTATGCAACAACAAGGCTCTTTTTCAACTAGCTAGTCATTCGATCGTCTCTCATAACTTTATTGAAAATCGTGATCCATTTAAATTCAAGATTTCCGATTGTCTAGTGTATTATAAGTCTCGTTGTCCTCCATAAGTAGGTTTCCCTGCTCATCTTCAATATATTAGGCGTGTAACTTAGTTATTTTTATGAAAATGCAACTTTACTGTGAAAAAATGGTTACAAATGAATCATTCAAAGTATTGCCATCGCTAGCTACAACTTTTTCCCATCTTTCTGGTAGAGCTCGAATACCGTTGCAGTAAGCTATCCAAGAATCAAGTCATTTTTTGAGGTCTTCATTTAAGCGGAACTGCTGATCAGCCAGACTGCTGATGTACCATCGAGCGGAACAAGTAATTATCAGACGGTGAAATATCTGGGGAATATGGCGGGTGGGTTAAAACTTCCCAATTAAGTGCTTCCAGGTAGGTTTTAACGGGTTTGGCAACGTGAGGCCGAACGTTGTCACGCTGTAAAATCACTTTTTCGTGCCTCTGCTCGTATTGTGACCGTTTTTCGTTCAGTGCTCGGTTAAATCGCGCATCAATTGAACCATTCACCAGTGATAATTTCGTTGGGTTTAAACAGTTCATAATAAAAAAACACCTACCTGGACCCACCAAATACACAGCATAACCTTCGCAGCGTGAATATTCGGCTAAGCCGATGACGTAGACCGGGCAGTCACCATGACTTTCTTCTCTTTGAGTTGCTGTAATGAATCTATTTTTCATCTTCCATTACGATGCGATGAAGAAAACCTTTCCTTTTTTGCCGCTGAAGCAGTTGTTCATAGGCGAAGAAACGAAGCTCAACGTCCCTTGGCTTCAAATCATAAGGAATCTAAGTTCCTTGTTTTTGAATCATTCCCAACACATGCAATCGCTGGAGGGGTAACTCTTAATGCTGAAGCAAGCTTTAATTGCGTTTGGCACGGATCTTCATAGATCAATGCCTCTAGTTCAGCGTATTCGAAGGATGATGGCTTTCCTGCATGCGGACGGTCGTCAATATCAAAATCACCCTCCTTGTGGCGACGGAACCAATCGCGGCACCTAGAGCAGCATTTCGGTAAACTTTTTGGAGCTCTTGATGCGCTTCAGCCAGCGCGCAGTTTTCTTCGAATGAAAGAAGAAAATCAACACTTTCCGCAAATGACGATTATTTGACACAAAATCACATACCAGCAGCATTTCGCATATATATATGACGCCAAAACAAAGTCACTTATGTGTCAAAACGGTTTGTTTACCATATGTCTAAGCTTTGTTCATGACGTTTTGGATATGTCAAAATCGACCACCACTTAATGCTGAAGCCATCTATTGACAAATTGACTTAGTTGCACACAAAATATTTCGGTCGCAATTTAAAAAATAAACGTAGCTCGGACATTTTTAAATGCAGTGCTAGACAGTATCGCCATCAATCACACAGGCTGTTGAGTTACTTATGTCGAGCATACTTAGAAGCTTAGCAAAACCGTAGTTTCCCGTTACGACACCAAAAAGCAGTCTGCGATTTTTCCTATTGAGAGACTGGAGGAAAATTGCTGACTTTAATGGAAATTCTAACGCAGGTTCGATTTCAGACAAACTCTCATTTGGGACTCACCTTGCAAGTTTATCGGCCGTTGAAGAATTTACCAAGCTGGTCATTAGCTCTTTAAGACATGTCTTTGTTGTTTTTCTCGGATTCTAACTATTTCACAAGGTCTAGACCCCGCATCTGGTACTGAATACGATGTACTCAGCGACGAATTTGTGCCATTTTCTGATTGTTTCGAAGCTTATGTCTGCGAAATTTGAATCTTAGTTAGGAAATTGCCCAAGTTTAGATGATGAGAGAGAATTTGGTACAAAAATCTAGTTCTTAAGTACGTGGGCTGTTTGATGAATACCCGGAATAAAAATGATACCACAACTTTAAAAGGTTTTGACAATTTATTTTTCCATATAATCCTCTTTCAACTCGATACATTTTTCCTAGCGGTGCTGCAACTTTTTTAACCCCTCCGTATAGTACGACTTTTGTTGGCCTGCAAAATACTCTTACGCGGCGGCGATTACTTCATCGTTTGACCTGTACTTCTTTCCCGCGAGCAATCTTTTAAGATTTGGGAATAAAAAGAAGTCATAGGAAGCCAAATCGTAGTGCAATTTGACAAATTTGGCTGCGAATGTGTGAGCCGGTGCTTTATCGTGTTGAAAGAGCATTTCTTCCCTCGCCAAATGTAGTCGTTTTTTTTTCTCCAAATCGGCGTTAAATCGCTCCAGTTAATCAACGTAGTATGCTCCTGTTA
The DNA here is from genome assembly GCA_907269105.1 of Volucella inanis. Lineage (NCBI taxonomy): Eukaryota > Metazoa > Arthropoda > Insecta > Diptera > Syrphidae > Volucella > Volucella inanis. The sequence continues at coordinate 130,098,950 of OU026157.1, forward strand.
TTGTTTTTCTCTTCTCCAAATAGTCAACGTGGATCACACCTCGCGTGTCTCAAAAACGGTGGTCATCACCTTTCCGGGCGAAAGCACGGCCTTCGCCTTCTTTGGAGCACGTTCACCCATTGTTTCGATTGTTCTTTGGTCTCTGGTATGTACCAATGAAACCATGTCTTATCGACTGTCTCGAAACTACACAGAGCCAAGCACGTCTTTGAAGTGGTCTTAAGATTGCGCTTTTTCTCCGGTGTGAGCAAACCGGCACCCATCGCTCGGACAGCTTTCTCGTGCAGGATATGGCTAACGCGTTCATTTGAGATGCCTGCTATCTCTGTCAACTCGCGAATTTTCACTCGGCGGTCCGCCAATACGAGATCATGGGTTTTGTTCACGGTTTTCTCTATGGTAACCGTTTTTGGGCCACCTGGGCGCGGTTCGGCAAAACTCTGCAAGCCAATGATAAACAGTTGTACGGGAAGGTGAATGGGCTTGATTTTCTCGCAGGTTTTGCCACTAAAAAAAAAAGAATTGGATCACGGACCGATACTGTTTTTTTTCCATAGTCGCAAAAAACACTAACACGATATTTTGAAATGGGTGTCAAAACAAAACTAATCGTCGGATTGTCACCAAATTTTGACAGGCGGACTTAAAGGTGTTATACCAAATGATGGTACACTCACTTTGCTTCAGTAGTGAGACCTACCGTCCAATTCGGGTACTCACCAAACAGCCCTCGTATGTTAATCCGAATTAAATTATCGACATCCTATACCTTTCATTTAAGAGGTCCTTTGAATCGCCAAGCAGATTGGAATCTGTCTGTAGGACTACGCACTTGTTCTTGAACAGGATACTTGCAGCCGAATGAATATCGGAGCCCCTAGATTGATGTAAAGTAGATATGTATCTTCGCCAACCCGGAAATAGGTAAGATATATCGGGAAAACCAGGTATGATAAACTTCGACATACACACATGTACTAGGATGTGCATAGCACGTTGATTACTAAAGAAGCTGGGTCTTTATCGGTATTTATTTGTTGTTAGCAATTAACAAAGCAAATAACTAGCTTTTTATACATATAGTCCTTTATTTAATCAACTGTTAATTCATCAAAAAGACATTCACCATTTGGCAGTGGATGTTCCTTGCTCATCTAGTCTATCTATATGAAATAAGACTATAGTTCCTAATCAAATAAATTTTCGTACATCCTTCGTAATAATCTCTGACTTCTTGGTTTTGCGAAATCTAATTTCCTTCTATAAATAAAGTACTCCTCACGTACTGCAATGTCCAAAGGACCCCAAGCATCTTCTGGCTGAAAGATTTTTGCGAATTTCTGAAACGAAACAATTTATACAGATATACGAATGGATTCAAACTTCGGTAGACCTAGATGAAAGAAAATATATTTTACCCCGACAAAAGTGAGATCCTTCTTAGATTGCTTGATGAAAGCGAGCATTGCCCATCCAGGAAGTTGTATAAGGCCAATTGCTCCCAATGTCAAACCAAATACTACGGGGATGAAAGCAGAACGATTTAACATAGAAAACAGTCCAACACCTGCTTGATAATTGTACGATCTTACCATGAGCAATATGTGGGTATTCCACGTTCTTGTATGTCAGCGGTTCCAAAACAATCAACGTGTATACAAGCACCGAAAACATCAGTCCTGGAGTAACGATTCCCCAACAGATCCTCCAGTAAATGCCAGTATTTTGGTTAATCATAAATTTGATATCTTCACAAAACCGTCTGATTCCGTAAACCCATCCAACAGCTAGAAGCTCACCAATAGCCAGAATAAGTGCGGTAAATGACACTCCATAAAAATCAACAAGATTCAAAATAAATTGCCCTCCAGGTGTCATATAGACGATGCTAAAGCTAAAGCCAAACAAAGTCAATGTTAAAGCCAGTGGCCAGTTTGGTAAACGACAAAATTGATCTCGTATCACTCGTATAATGCATGATCCCATGCCAACAGTGCTGCCAATTCCCAGGACGAACAACATCAAAAAGAAAAGAACTGCAAAGGCCTAAAGGTAGTTTGTTGTGTAAACCCATTTTCAATCCCTTACCTGTGGCATAAGATCAAATTTAGATATGGCATCTGGGTATGAGATAAATGCTAAGCCAGCACCTCCCTTAACAACGGTAGCAATATCGTCGGTTCCAGTCTGGTATGCCAGATTTCCTAGAATGCCAAAGGTTATACAACCAGCTATTAAGGATGAACAAGAGTCCATCGTAGTAATTATGATGATGTCTCTAAGGATTACAAGTTTTATACGAGAACGTTCAGATTTTTCCGAGTTTAAATTCTCACCTAGATACATTCCTGTTAAAGTTGTTATAAGACGCATAAGTGATCAATGTCCCAAAGCAAATCGCCAATGAGAAAAATACTTGCGTTACAGCTGCATACCAGACCTACGAGACACAAACCCATTGTTCTATATAAAAGATAAAGTCTGGTATAACAAAACCTTACTAAAGGATTTAGCAGCTCCTTCCATTGTGGCTTAAAGAAGTAGATGATTCCATCAAGAGCTCCAGGTAAAGTGGCTGCTCGAGCAAGTAGAATCAAAAGAATGACATATGGAAAAACTCCTAGAAAGTAAGCGGCTTTGCCAGAACTTTTGACACCTCGAATAAGGACTGTTCCGATTATAAGCCAAGACACAGCTAAGCAACCAATTAAGTCGAGTTTGGGATAGCCAATGCCATCATTGATAGAGTCCTTCTCCTGAAGAATTTCATTCCTTATTAAAAAACAAAAAGAAAAAAAAAAGGATCAGAAAATACGTACAGATTTATATAATATGTACGAGTATACGAGGATGAGGGTGGGCCAATAAGTCCGTGTTTTTTGAATCTCCCACATTGTACCCTGAAAAGCAATACTGCTTCTCTCAACTACCATCTGTCAATTTTGAGATAGTTGTGTCATAGGGTGACAGCCATTGATAACAAACACTCGCGTGAATTTTGGCGGGACAACTTCTAAAAAATTGGTTGATGTTGTATAACCGCAATTCGGACAAGTCTTTGGGGCGACATTGACATCGACATCGACGATCAAACATCAGTTGAGACAGTGTGTTCCCAAGGGCGACTCGGTACCAATGAATGTTATTTTGAATATTTCTCATTCAAAAAGTCACTAACTTATTGATCCACCCTCGTGTATATATTTTACTGGAAGTATAGCTCAGCTGACGACATCTTTGTCATGTTGTTTGTGTTACTGTCTAAGGTAACATTTCCACTTAAGCATTTGTCACCCCATTCTGGTCGGCAATAGCTCCATGGTAAGACGCTCGAAAATGATGCGATGAGGAAACGCAATGTCAAAGCCATTATGCTGGAGTAATAGGTGATAGATGCGGTTGTGGCTAGAACCTGTCCGGCCGCTACACCTGTAATGATATAGAAAAGTCCCAATAAATGCAGAAAATTTTAACTCGTAAAACTGAGGGTAAACAAATTAGGTTACTCCGTTTTCCGATCAAACTAAATGTCTAAGAAGACGTACTGAGATACGAGTACTTCATTGAACCTAACATATCGAATTGAATAGTACCAGAAACAGACGTTTTTAAGCTTGTAACAGTGGAGGGTCCTTTGGATTTATAAGACTACTATAATATCAACTTTATCCAACTTTTTGTATGTTCTAACCAGTTGTTAGATCGTCAAATGAACGATCAGAAACTTACCCTTACACATTTTTCTTTGCTCCAGATGCACTATTAAGTCTCTTTTGCACTGATGCTCAGAATAGACAGTCACAAAACCATGCTGTGTTTTAAAAAAATGTCTAATCTCTCGTCAGCATCTTTTTGACCATGTTTTCTGGGCTGATTACTTACAATGCTGCTTTCCAACTCCCGTCGTTGAGTGTCCCACCTGCTGCTAACGTCAAAAGTGTGGTTTCCATCGCCTGCTATAGAGTCCCCGCACTGGCAGGCAGAAATGTTTACTTTACCTATCTTGCGTTGCAATATCCGTGAGTCCAGTGAGTGACATAGTAGTTCGCTTCGTTATGTTTTCGTCCATTCCATTTAGTCACATCCTTGATCAGTTTCGTAGACCATCGTTTCAACGCTTTTGCTACTGCAATTTGTCGCCTTTCTACTACTATGAGATCGATAGGGGTCACTCCTGCAACTACAAGGTCCGCTGGTTCCGACACCGTTGGGTACGAGCTTGCCTCGCGTAGAGCTCCGCTTCTTTGCACTGCTGTCATCACCTTCCCGTACTTTTCTTGTTGTATTGCGTCTTCCCAGATCTCAGAGCCATGTACTTGTAGACGAATGGCATGTGTGATTGACATTAATAGCTTTCCCTTGCTGGCCGTAGGATCCCCTACGTTTGCCATCAGTCTGCTTAGTGACATTGCGACCTTTGACACTCGTTCCGATACGGACCTTATCTGTTGCCAGAGAGTAAGTTTTGTATTGATAGTCAGACCTAAGTATTGCATTGCTTGCTTGCTTGTTATAACTTCGGACCCGATTTGAAAGCTAAAGATGGTTGAGATCCACTTCTTGGGCAGAAGGACTACCTCGGTTTTTTCTTTACCTAAGCTAAAATCTTCTTCTATCCATGAGCTCACCCGTCTCATAACTCGGTTCAGCTTCATTTGCGAATTCCCGCGTCTTTTGCCGTAACCACCGCGGCTACATCATCTGCGCACCAAAAACGCATCTTCAGACATATCCTTGCCTGTTTTTTAAACTTCCATAGAAAACTATGACTTCTCTATATAGAGAATGTTTTGTAATCTTGATTTTTCGTGTTTTTTGGGATATCAAGCCCTATTGGACGGGACCAGTACCCAGCGACTACCAGTTGAAGGTAGCAACAATGGCTAGGAACTGCATAAATTCGTAGGCGCATCGGCGCATTTGCTGGAGACACTAAGGAAGTGCCTCCCACACCTGTACAGGAATTTTACCGGTACTGTGAAGACAAGCAAGTACACCCTATCACCGGTTGCGACTCCAACGCACACAATACGAATGGGAAATCAACCCACATCGTAGACCTCACTCTCTTGTCTTCATTTCTACAAAATATGATGCAAGGCTGGCATGTGGCCGAGAAGGCATTCTTATCAGATCATATGCACATTGTGTTAAAGATAAGATGCAACAACGAATATGCGAAGGTCCGATATGACAACAAAACAACAGTAGACGCAGACCAGACCCAATTCCAGCTAAACGATATCATTCTGTCATCTTTTAAAAACAACTGTAAAGTTAAGCGAACTATGGTAAGACGGTGCGTCACATGGTGGAATGAAAACTTAGAAGCTATTCGAAAAAGCGTGAGGAAGCTTTTCAACAAAGCCAAACACACCGGGACTTGGGAATAATATAGATCCCTTTTAACCTGCTACAACCAAGAGTTGCGAAAACCAAAGCGAGTCTCCTGGCGTGCTGACTACGAAAAACTCGAAGAACATCCTGCAGTGGAACGATTCCATAAAGATTTCCTCTCTCAAGATCATTCTAGTTGCATGGGATTGTTAATCAAACCAGATGGCACAATCACATGCAACCGTGAGGAAATCCTGAATACATTGCTTCCGGTTCACTTCCCAGAGTCTTTTAATATTGACAGTCAACGGAGGTTTCACTTCCAAGAAACCTTAGCAGAATCAATAGTTTATCCGTTAAACTCTTCAACCGGATAAAGTTAAGTGGACTGTCAACTCATTTAAACCATACAAGGCACCAGGCATAGACGGAATTTTTCCAGCTTTGTAATAAAAAAAGTTTATATTTAATTGTACCTACCCTAACAGCCCTATTTAGATTCAGGTTCAACTTGGGCTACATACCACGCACATACCATACCATACCAAACCGTCCTTTAAGCTGGACATCATTTTGCCTGAAAATAATGGAAAGAATTATTGATGTCCATATCAGAGAAAGCTTAGAAAATAGCTTTTCTCTACACCCGTGTCAGTACGTCTATCGACGGAAGATACTCTGATGAAGCTGACAGCTGAATTCAAAAGCTCCTTCCGCTGTAAAGAAAGTGCATTTCTTGACATAGAGGCTGCTTTCGACAATGCTGGATATGACTGCATATCAAATGCTTTGCTCCATAGAAACAACTATCAATCTACTAACCGATACTTGAAAACCGGATGATTATTACGTCATCAAGACCTACTTCTGCATCAGTATTATCCGTAAGGGGTTGCCCGGAGAGAGGCGCATTATCGCCCGTCCTGTGGTCTTTGGTCATTGATGATCTGCTTAACGAATAAAGAAACTTACTCTACAACACAATTGGTTATGCCGATGACCTAGTCAACATTATTAGAGGCAGAGAGACTAACGAAGTCACTGCAGGTATGCAAAACGTCCTTAAGGCAGCCCTAAACTGCTGCATCAGTGAGAATCCCTCCATAAACTCAAATAAGGCTGTTGTAGTTCCTTTTACTGGGAGTAATCCTAGACAAAAAAATTAACTGGAACTGTCATTAAAACAACAAAATAACTAAAGCAACTCACGCTTTTTGTGCCTACCGTCGCATGTATGGCAGCACAAAGATTGCACACTGGATTTATACAATAACGGTTAGGCCCATCATAAGAGTACAGCGTCTTGCATGTCCGGGTATTTCCGGAGCCCTTCTGATCTGCCCCACATTTGCGATAGAAGCAATAATAGAACTAACGTTCCTACACTAATATATAAACAAAGTGGAATTACACAGCACAACAAGTCTGGTACAAATTAAAGACTTAAGTCTTAGCGATCACCCGTAACTAAATACCCTGCTTTCCGAAATATCGGGTCTTGATATGATCTGTGCGGTCACAAACCGCCTTCAAAAAATATTATGCTTCAATAAAGGACTCTTTAATCTATCTATATCTACAACTCTGATATTAAAGGCACATACATGTATATATTTGCGGACAGTCAAGCAACTATGTATGCCCTTAGCTCCAAATCAGTCATATACTGTTTCAAAACCCTTCAGAAACTAAGCTCTAATGGACCTAAACCCTTCTGCTGTACTCCTAAATCAGCAGTCAATTTAGCTATTAATAGTTGGGAGCATTCGAGATGCATCTCACATTTGCAGAGGTCTAAAACAGGTCAAAAGAGCCATCTAAGTCGCACGATATTAAAAACTTAGTAGGTTACCTCACAGGACATCACGGCTTAAGATATCACCTCAACAAAATAAATCTAGTCGACTCTCCGTGTTGTCTTAAAGATGACGGGATAGCTGGACATATCTTATGTGAATGTCCAGCCCTCAACGGAATTAGACCAAAACTTTTTTTTGGGGAACAATTCAGCTTCAACGAACTACTGAATTCCTCTGCTAGTAGTGCTATCAACTTCATTCGGAAGGTAGAAAACCTACTAGCCTAACTACGGTTTTGACTAAATGGTTCAAAAAATTTTTAAGGTCAAAGTGCCCTACTTCGCAATTGGCGAGTCAGAAAATTAAAAAAAAAAAAAAAAAAAAAAAAAAAAAAAAAAAAAAAAAAAAAAAAACGTGGAGGTAGCATAATTGATGTGTATTCATAGTTACAGTATTGGGGATAGCCAGATTAACGGCGGTTAGTGCCTACTCTAATGTGTAGTAACGAACTACCACAATTCTCTTATGCAGGTTCTTAAAGTTACAATAACTCAATAAAATTGATAGATAGGCCTTAAGGCGGATAATGGCTAAAGTCGTGTATTTGTTCTTTCCCACCCATATCCCAAATCAAGCTAATCGGTTCTCCAATTGTATAGCATAAGCTGCCTCTGCTCCACCCAAACCTCTCACACTATCTTCTCTGAAATACCAAACCCTTCTGCACATGCCCCCACTTTCTCAAATTTCGATCTCAAAACCGGAACTAAATATACCAATTTCATTAGATTTTTGACCCTCTTCTGCCTCCCACAGTTAAAATAACTCAGCAAACTTTTGACACAACAGAATATCGTTATGCACTTCTACACTCAGAAAAAAAAGACGTACGAGAGTACATGTATACCTCTTCTTCTCAAGACCGACTCAGTTTGCTATGAGAAAAAAAAAACTAAAACAAGCGTCAAGGTCTCCCTACTAACCTTACAAGTCTAATGAACTTATATATCAAGTTCCACGACCAAACGACCTTGCTGCTTTCGGATCAAAAAGGATCTCACATCTTTAACGGAGTAGAGCTGACAACGACAATTTTTTTCGTTCCTAACATGCTACCATTGCCAGTGTTCCAACCATCCATTCCTCCGCTCTCTCGATAACATTCCTCTTACCTTCTACTATCAAAACTTAAGAGGACTGCGATCTAAAACCCGTGCTGTCTTGAGCCAATCTCACGCTTTACCATTTGAGGTCTACGCTCTGACTGTAACTAAACTAAACTCCGATATAAAGAATCAGGAAATATTCCCCACTACTTCACCTTGTCAAGGTATCCTACTGGCCGTACACAATGTCCTAAACTCTTCTCTAATCGCTACTTTTTTTAAGCAATCCTTTGCCGATAATTCCTTCGTGCCGGGTCCATGTTGGTTCCTCTATTTCTTAAAGTTTCTATCATACAGTAATACAATAGAAAACATGTTACAGAAACTTAATAATGGATACTTACCCGATCCAGATGGCCTTCCATCTATATTTCTTAAAAAGTGTTCCTCAATATTTTTTTACCGTCTTTCAAATTTCTTTCAGTGATCGCTGTCTTAAGCTGAATTTTCACAGATATAGAAGTCTTCTTTCATAACACCGATACACTAAAAGGGATTAAAGAGCGAAGTCACTAATTACCGCCAACATAGCTAAACTTTCACATATACCATATATAAGCCTTAAACTTCCAGTGCAAATCTTCTATTTTCCCTAATAAACACGGCTTTCTGAAAGGTAGATCAACTACCACTTACCTAGTCGAATTCGTGTCCTCTGTTCTCTCAGCCTTAGAAAGTGGTTAATAAGTTGACGTTATAATAACTGATCCTGTTCCAACTGATATATTTTTCCCTGCATAATCGTTTTTATAGTGTTCGTTTCAGGTCTTTCCTATCCGCCCCTTTCTTGACCACGTCAGGTGTTCCTCAAGGTAGACACCTAAGTCCACTTCTCCTCATCCTAACTATTAACGATTTTGAAATAGTCTTTCAACACTCAGCACTTTATCTTTATGCTGACGATATCAATTTTTTTAAACCTATTTCCTCACAACATGTCTAAAAATAGAATCTAAGTAGTTTCTCCACTTGGTGCATCAAGAACTGTTTACAACTCAATCTCAGCAAATGTTAATCAATTACCTTTTCACGTAAGTGCAACAAGTCTCCTCCTCGAAATTACCTTTTTAGCGGACAGCCTATATCCCTTATTCAGTTCATCCGCGAGCTTGGCATATTGCGACAAGCAAGCTTATCACTTGGCTTCGTTATAAGATGGTCCAAGGAATTCTGCAACCCATACGTGACCAGATCATTATATGTATATCACTTTTCGAACTCGCCCCCTTCTCGAGTAGGCTAGCCAAGCGTGGTGCCCCTTTCAACGAGTTCAATATCCCGAATTGAGAGCATTCAGCGTCGTTTTCTTGAGATGCATGAGACGATCCTCTAACCTACTTCCCTATCGAGACCGATTCAAACTGGACACCCTTGAGGAACAAAGGGATGCAGAAGACATCCGTTGATTGCATTTCTCTTTACAACTCCTTTTTTTTTACATTAACCCTCGAAATCTACGTCGCCCCGTCTCTTTTATCTATCCACCGGACCACATATGGATCTAACGAACCAATCTCCGTATGTTGCGTAAGGTAAACTCTAACCTTTCCGTTTTCGATTTTAATCGCAGCACTTTCTCCCTCAAGTTCGATCCCTAGCTTTAAGCCCTAGATAGACCCTTCATATTTGTTAGTTTTAAGTCCTAGCTCCTAAGTTAAATTAATCTCAGTTAACAAATAGAAAACAATTCTTAGCTCAAAGTTGTAGATTCTAGTTGCCATACAGTTTGCTAGGTTTCCTTAAAGCCTCTTAAAGATCTATTTATACCGATCACATGACTACAAGATATCACCGATGACATTGTCTTATAATACTTTAATCACGCCTCACAATTAATTCATTAATTGACTAAAAACCACAATTGAATCTGTGACTCACCTTTGAGAACTGGAGCAAAAGAAAAGGCCTTAACAACTCCTCTTCCGGAAAACTGTCCGATTAATATTTCCAGATAATACACCGGACGTCCGATAATGAGTAAAACGATTAAATACGGAATAACAAAGGCTCCACCGCCATTTTGAAAGGCAATAAAGGGAAATCTCCAAATGTTTCCTAGGCCAACCGATAAAGAGATACACGAGAACAGAAATTCGATTTCGCTACCCCATTGCTCCTTTGGTTTTGGTTTGTTCTTCTTCGAATCCTGGTGGCTCACATCCAACATGAAACTTTCACTCTCCTGAGGATCCATGTTAGTCTCCCTAATATTCGTATTTAAGTATCTTCATCCACTGACTCAAAAGAACTAACTTCCATTGCTCCAGTTTAGTTAGTTTCTGTGTATCTATCTTCTTCGTTTTATTGCTTAAATGCCCCATTATCCAATTTAAAACATGTCGCTGTGATCTTTAAAGATCATCAACATCTTTAGATACAATTTTAAGTCTCATTCATTGCGGCTTGCTAATTGATACTAAATGTTGGATGTGTTTGTAGGGGGTGGTCGTTGATTGAAAGGTGTTGATTTTGATCTTATGATTACGAGTATATGCGCATCAATAAATCTGGAGTTAAACGTTGTGAAATAGCAATGTAAAGACGATTTGGTGACTATTTGTGATTGGATAAGTGCTCTCCGGATTTGTCTAGATAATTCGGGTTGAAGTAAAGGTGTTAATGGGGGAAATATGATTTTAATTAGAGCGCAGAGGATCGAATCTAAATAAAGAAAATTTCCACTGGATTATTGCGTCTGGACTCTTACACTTGACACACATGAGTGAAATTGTTTCGTTGAGCAAATAAACACTAAAGGCAGAAAGAACGCAGTATATATAGTATAGGGTAATTCATCGTGAGGTTTGATTTTCAACGGGCTTTTTTGACAGATCACGCGTGACTCCAATAAAACTGCTCTGTCATTTTTGTTCAGTATCGTTTGGCAAGTCATCATAAAATGACTCACACCTCACATAGTGTTACGGTCAATAGTAATCATTATCGCGCCATGTTAACGGACTATGTGCTTCCTGAAATTCAAATCTCGGTGAGCTCTGGTTTCAACAAGACGGCGCTACGAGCCATACAGCGCGTGAATCAATGGACTTGTTGAGAAATCATTTTGGTGAGCACTTAATTTCACGTTTTGCTACCTTAAATTGGCCGCCTAGATCGTGCGATATCACATCTTTGGACAATTTTTTCTGGTCTCGGGTCTTCAAGAATAAGCCGATTGACGCTTTGGAAGCCAACATTACTCGTGTTATATGCGAGATATCAGTCGCTATGATCGATCGAGTCGCCCAAAATTGGACCTTTCGGATGGACCACCTTAGACGTAGTCCTGGTCAACATTTACATTATATCATTTTAAAAAGAGAATGCCATGAATTGCTCTTTTAACTCATGATAAAAATTTTAAGTTTACTTTCAAATTTATGTATTTTATTTTACATTATAAATCAAACCTCACGATGAATCACCCTAGATATGTATGTTATGTTTTTTTTTTTTTCTATCAAAGCATAGCATTCACACAGGGATGTATGTTACTTTTACTGGATTTTCTCAATCTTTCGTAAAAAATACTCGTATGTAGTGCTGTAACCACTAATTTGCGTTCAACGTACGGATGGGACCTATTTGAAGTTCGTTCGATACTGATTCTATTAGGAATACATACCATATGTATATCAAGAAGCCCCTCCAGAGTTCAAATCAATAGATTTAGATTTAAATATCCACAATATTCCAATCCACATATGGGAATATTGTGATGTCCTCAATTTAGAGCTCATTAACGGTAGTGCCCTGTGAGAAAACCTGCCATCATTCAAATCTGTCTTCTACTTGATTGTATATAATACATGGAAAAGTCCGTGCCGTTTCTAAGAGAGGGCACCACTTGAATTAAATCCATATTATTTTCAGTTAGTACCAACCTTCAAAAGATATGTGTATAAATTTGACAGCTGTCGGACGATTAGTTCTCGAGATATAGCGTTGTGAGTGAAGCAACTTTTGTTATTGTGAAAAAAATGGGAAAAAATTCAGCCGATGCAAAGAAATGGCTTGATAAGTGTTAGCCGAACGAACCATTCGCAAGTGGATTGAAAAATTTAAAAGTAGTCATACAAGCTCCGAAGATGATGCACGCAGTGGACGTCCAAAAGAGACTGTTTCAGATCAAAAAACTCCACAAAATGATTACGAATGACCATAAAGTGAAGTTGATCGAGATAGCTGAGGCTCTGAAGATATCAAAAGAGCGTGTTGGATATATCATATACGAATGCCCATATACATGCAAAAGCTCTGTTCAAAGTGGGTGCCGCGTCACCCACTCACGTCACAGTCGACCAAAAACAACAACGTGTTGGTGATTCAGAGGAGTGTTTAAAGCTGTTCAACCGCAATAAAACCGGATTTTTGCGTCGGTATGTGGATGAAACTTGGCTCCATCACTTCACATCAGAGTCAAGTTGGCAGTCAGCTGACGAACGACGAACCTCGTCTAAAACGACCAAAAACTCAACAGTCGGCTGGCAAGGTTATGGCATCCGTATTTTGGGATACACATGGAATAATTTTCATCGACTATCTCCAAAAGGGGCACACTATCAACAGCGACTATTACATTGCGTTGTTGGAGCGTTTGAAGGACGAATCGCGGAAAAACGGCCGCATTTGAAGAAAAATAAAGTGCTGTTTCATCAAGACAATGTACCGTGTCACAAGTCGATGAAAACGATGGCAAAATTGAATGAATTCGGCTACGAATTGCTTCCCCACCCACCGTATTCTCCAGATTTGGGCCCCAGCGACTATTTCCTGTTCGCAGACCTCAAAAGAATGCTCGCCGGAAAGAGATTTAAGACCGATGAAGAAGTAATCGCCGAAACAGAGGCCTATTTTGAGAATTAACCGAAATCGTACTGCAAAACTGGTATCGAAAGATTGAAAAATCGTTTCAATCAGTGTATCGCCCTCGAAACAAAAAATTTGTGTTTTACTATAAAACGGCACTGAGTTTTCAGCCCATGTGTAGTAGTTGTTTCGTTTTTTTTTTTTTTGGCAACTGCTTCGCAATAAGTTTTTGACTTGTCTTTTCCTCTAGCCAGGTTTTAATACTGACCCACAGAATGGTGGTTATTATAGTGAAATGAGATATGGATCCTTTTCTGGTTAGTTCGTCTGCTTTTTCATTGCCTTCATATCCACTATGTCCTGTCACTCAAATCAGATGGATTTTGTTTGTGGTGGCCAGTAGTTGTAGAAGTTGAAGGCAATCCCAGACCAGTTTTGTTTTTATTTCATCTTATTCTCTGTTGTCGGAGAGAATGTAAAGGTTTTGATTGTTGTATATCTGTTTAGATTCTCTCGCACGCAAATTATATTGCATGGATTTCAGCCTAAAATACAGAGCTGCTTGTATCCATACTGGCATGTATGGATGTTTTAGCGCGAGGTCTGCATACTCCGGCTCCAACTCCTTCATCTGTTTTGGATTCATCTGTGTACCGTACATGTGAGTTCTTGGCAAATGTTGGTTTTTTTTTTCGTTCCCAGTTAAGATGATCTGGAAATGTATCCTTAAAGTTGTGCCGAAAGCTATATCTATCTAATAAGTGTACTCCAAGTAGTTCTGTTTTTCCTGAGTTCATGAAGAATGCCATGGGAACTAGTTTGAAATCAGATTCATCATCTGTAATGAGCATGTAGGCATTTACCATTGCTTCTTTCATGAGTTCTAAATGAAGTGGTGGGATGTTTAGGATAACTTCAAGCGCAGCTGTTGACGTGGTTTTCATTGCACCAGTTGCACAGACACAGGCTAATCTCTGTAATTTGTTGAGCTTAGCCTGTGTTGACATCTGCGTTGCATTATGCCATCAAACGACAGCTGCACATGTGAAGATAGATTTCGCTTTGCTGTGTACATCCACAGTGTCATTTTGGGATTACGTTCCCAATTTTTTCCAACTGTACTTGTACTTTTGCTGGTCCATAGTGAGTTGCTGGTCTTGTCAATAGTCTTAGAAATATGAGTATTTCACGTAAGTTTCTCACTTCCGTTAAGAACTCAACTGTTTCACCGAAGAGTATGGTACACCATTCAGCAACTAGCTTCAGAGCGATCCGAGAATGTGTCTACGAATTTATTTCTGATTAATATAGAATGTCGTCTGCAAATCCTATGACATAGAAGTCACCATTGCTGAGAAAAATCAGTAGTTCACGATTGACCATAGTAGGGGTCAGAGTACTTTTCCCTGGGGGCATCTTTTCGTAGCTATCAAATGTGAAAGGGGGTTCATTTAAAGTGCCCCTTCTGTGATATGTCTGTCGATGATTTTTTTTTTTTTTTCACAGCTTAGACTTTGGTAGTTCAGACGGTCTGCGTCCAACCTTAAGTATATACTTGATACTTTTTTGGCAAGTATACCCACGCGTAGCTAGCTCTGAATAAGTTAATTAGTACATATAGCAGTTGAGGGATGTCTTTTTCTAGTAAATCTGGGAAAATTCCATCTTCACTTGGAGCTTTGAAGGGTTGAAAAGAGTTGGTTGCCCAAATTATTTTGCCTACATGAAAAATTTCCTTTAATCTGTTCCAGTCCTCTCTGAGTGGTCTGTTTATCTTTCTCTAGATAGGGTTTTCTTGGGCTTTTGGAATTATTATCGAGTCTGGGAAGTGTATTTCGGTTAAAATCTAAAGCGTCTGTAGCCCGTTTTCGACGTATGTGCAATCAGGTTTTATTTAATTGAACCAATAGGTTTAGTGTGCTGCTTAGACAATATTTTATGAATGCATAACTTCGATGGCACTGATTGTATACAGAAGTTTCTCCTTCTTCTGTATTTTCCAGATATAGTAGTACCTAATTTTAGGTCAAAAAGGATGTGGCGATGGTCCGAAATTGAGGATTCGGATGAGACACGCCAGTGCCTTATAAAATTGTTTATAAACGTAGTGCATAGGGTGGGATTAAGGACCTCGGGATGTGGGATTGCTTGCCTAGTTTATTCTTACTTACTCAAGTAAAGACTCACCCCGTTTGTTAATGTTTGAGCTGCTCCAGCCCTTGTGATGGGCGTTTGCGTTCTTGCCTACAATGAATTGCAGGGTCTTCTAACCACGGTAGTCCACCAGTACCGTCAATAGCATGAAATTTAAGTCGCTGGAGTTACCAGGCAGGCAAGCTGAACATGTAGTATAAAAGCCTCTGTCCTACCTGCATTGGTATGCAGCTCAGCTTTTGCAGCTTTTGGAAAAATTTTGTATTGTTATTAGTTAGTGGAATCATATAATAACTCACCTGAAAGTCCCTTTACGTGGTCTTTAATGATATAATGGATAAAAGCGACGTCTAGGTGATTCTTGTTAAATTTATGGCTGAGGTCTGCCGAGGTGTTTTAGCTCAACTTTGATACACGTAAGCCTCATGTTGCTGCTGAGTGGTACTGGTAAAGTTGAAAGTACTTGGAGACAGCTCAGGTCTTGGGATGACATCTTATGGTCTGAGCATAGAGATAATGTCTACTGATGTTCCGACATTATAGATTTTGTCTACATCTATTGAGTTCTACATGCCACTTTTTATAGTTGGCTGGCAATCTATTTGGGCTTTTTGTGCTCAAGCTAGTGGTAGTCCTTAGATGTGGATCTGTATCTGCAAGAAGTTAAGAAATTGCTTACATTTCACTTCATCAGTAGAGAAAGTCACTGTATCTCCCCCACTACTTTTCTTTAAGACCCTAAGAACACGCCAACCTGTTGTGGAAATGCATGGGATTCTGTTTGGCGATCCTTGACTAGAAGACTTCCTTAATCTTTCTAATCATCAGGAAGGATGGTTTTATAAGTGTACAGTTTGGGGATTTAACTTCCCTTAATTGTACGGATTTTGGTTTCTGGCCATGGGTTTATCTTCTTTACTGTCAACATGTGCTAATCTTTTGTCGCTGAGTCATGGGAAGTGATAGATAGCCAACCATCCCTTGGTATGCATGCAACAAATTTGAGGGAACAGCTGTTGTCGGATTTGTTTATCTCGATCAGCAGGCATTTTTGTACCTTCTTAATTTGTTGTACTGCTTGCATTAGGTTAACACGCCCTTATAGCCCTGATGTCGACGGTCCTGTTGTTTGTGGCTCGCCGAGGGTTCATTCGGTTTCCTGCTCCTACTTACCTCCTCTTTGGGTCCTTGTGTGAGAGGTGTATTTCCCACCTTGCCTCGGTGCACTTGGTTTTTTGGGAGCTCGTATCGCCTTAAATACACCTGTGCGCTTTTGTAGCCTTAGATTTAATCTGAATTTTTTGGGCTGTTGCACCCTCGGGGAGATGTCGGCTGGTAGGCATCTTTTGGAGGTGTAGGGTTTTCGAGTCACATTTAATTCTACCAGAGGAGTTTAGGTCACTTCCCTGGTATTACTTCCTGTTCCTCTACTTAAGCTGCACCACCTCGGCAAGGTGTCCAATCTCCGGAGACAAGAGTTTTTAGTA
The DNA here is from genome assembly GCA_907269105.1 of Volucella inanis. Classification (NCBI taxonomy): domain Eukaryota; kingdom Metazoa; phylum Arthropoda; class Insecta; order Diptera; family Syrphidae; genus Volucella; species Volucella inanis. Next base: position 130,115,702 of record OU026157.1, read on the forward strand.
CGATTTAATTGAGATTTTTTGATCTGAAACGTGATCTACTAATAAGTCTGCTCAATCGTAGTCTCCACATTAAGTAATCAATGGGAAAAGTGTAGTTGTGGTTTCGCTTACACAATTCGGGGTGAACCTGGGCCTCAACTAACAAGCTTCTACAGTTACTCCGGTGTTCAGCTAACTGCCTTTGTGGTTTTAGCTGCCGACAAATGAAAACCCCCAACTCCAGCGACATGGACATTATTCACTCCAGTGAATAACTTTTTCTAACTGTGGCGACTTGCAAATCAACGTTACCATCGCAGAAATCAAGTATAAAATCACTTTGATCAATCGTCAATCTTGCCAAATTCATCCATGGATCGCAACAGAAGCAGGCCTCATCGCAGGTGGCATTCTTATCTAGAATGGAACCAAAACTTACTTGCTGTACGCTCTGAGAATTATTCATTAAGGCTTAAGGCTTAAGGCTTAAAACGACAAGTTAGTGTTCTTCTTCAAATTTTTGACTTCAACCCATTTATCAGGAGCACAGCAGGCTAATAAAAATTCACCGGCAAAATAACCCATCAACCAAAAACCGAACTGGATTGCGCGGCGTCTCAGTCAAAAGCCTAAAATCCAGAGAAAAACTTCAATTCCACACTTTTGATCGAAATTGATAGCAAACACACGATCCAAACCCCGTCAAGGCTTACTATCAATAATTTTTATAAACAAAATCTTTAATTTTAAAAACGTATCACAAAAATACAAGTAAAATTGTAAGTCTACATATTTTTAATTATAATGCGCATTCATCTTCTCAGAGATTGAAGATTCGGCTGCGTACACCTTCTTTGTAATGAGATAGTCCCGTAGAATTTTAAACAGCGTAAAATAGTTGGTTAAAGCCAAAAAACACAGCGACAATACGTGATGCCATTCAATCGCAAACCACAAAATGAAAATTTGAAAGAGAACCAAGAATACTTGCAAGCAGGTGAGAGCCATATAGATCGCAGATGGATTGTTGAAAAGCTTCTACAGACGAAAAACCGATGATAAAGTTGAAAATAATTGTAAAACACATATGAACTTACAAAAAACCGATAGTGCGAAGTATTCCCTGGCAAGGCAGTTGTCACTGGTCCCAATGATTTGTATAGCTCACCTGTATACCGCACTGTACTTGCATGACACCAGGCAGTCGTCTTTGACCAAACTGTCTGAGATGCATTTGTATTTGTACGTCCATCTAATCGACACCACATGCCCAAGTGCAAGGCAGATCGATGAAGAATGTCGCTGTACTTTGCTGGGAAGCAAAACACTGTGCACATAGTAAAGCCACCTAGCCAAATGAAGACAATGTGCTGTGAGGCCCAGAGCACATTGTAGTACACAAAATTTTGGGCAAAAAAACACGGCACGAAACCTCCATAATAAGCATTTACCACCGAAGTGAATATAACTTGCTTGAAGCGATTATTAAAGTCGTTCTTGAGGTTTTCCACTTCATCTCGGATCGTAACGGGGCTCGTAGAGCAACTGTGCATAGGCAATCCATTCAAATAAGGACCCTCAACTTCACACAACGTTCGAAAAAACGGCTCTACTTGGAAACCAAAGATCAGGGAGTACACCACAAGTCTAAAATGGAAAAGGTTTGTGTTGTTTTCAGTTGGATCACTTGAAAACGATAAGCAAATCTTACGGATACATCAGTAGAAACAATGACAAATAACTCTGCCTTGTATAGACCTTTACAATGCACAGGGATAAAATCAACAGTAGCACAACGCTGAATATGTACTTGGCTACAACCTTGTATGATCTCAACTGTCGGTCATTGTAAAATATATCCAAACATTTGTTCATCAGGCAATAGAGCAGTCTACGGGACAGCATAATCACAGTGAAAATTACCAAATATGGTTCAATCAGATAAAGGTTCTGGAAAAGCAAGAAGTAAATGATGTAATCTACTGAAATCATCAATGAACTTACAATGGTATGATACGTGTTTGACTCGGGAATCCACCAATTAGTTCGGTAGATATGCAAAAATTGCATTCCAGCTCCAAACAGCACAAATAGAAACATTATCAATTCGTTGAGAAGCTCCGAACCACCCGGAATCTCAGGAAATGGTATATGCTTCGGCATTGGTGCTGTATGACCAGTGTCCGATGGTGCATCACTGTCGTTATCCATATATTAGTTTAGGACTCTCTGTGTTCGAAGAAGTCAAATTGGGATTTAGAAAACCATTTTTGCAGACAACAAAATCGTAGTCGCGTGAAAAATGTAAACAAAAAGTTCAACAAGATAACTGATGGAAGTGATAACCGTTTGACGAGTATCGACGCAGTGAGTAAAAGTGTTATAATGGGTGTGTTTAGTTATGAAAGATGATTTGTTAAAATTATAACACTTAAATATGCTGCGTTGAGATGTGATGTCTCTTTGAAGTAGGAAAATATACAAAAAGGACAGGAGTGAGAATGGGTGTAGTTTCTTTCTGTAGGGTATAATGTAAAAAAAAGCAACACCAATTAGAGGAAGTAAATGTTACTGAAATTCATGTACACTTTGGACTGATGAGACGTTCTAAATATTTTAGTGAATATTTGCCAAAAAGTCCTTCACAGCGTCGGGGTTCAAGCGTTTCCATTAAAAAAAAAATAACAATGTGGACAGCATCATCTAGTTCTAACTCAAATCTTTTCCTCAGAAATGTTTTGCCATTTTTGGAATTCTTTCCTATTACAACTGCTTTCAAAGCGAAACAAGCTCCGGAAGGTTCACATTGCAATAGATATAACAGTCCGGAATCCAATCCACATATAAGAAGTGAAACCTCAAAAGGACGCACTGCCTTATTTCGGCATTTTTATGCATTAATGTGGCAATGCGTTGAATAAATTGAACAATATGAGTTCTTTTTTTATATGTCAGGTGGTTGCTTTAAGCAATCTGGGAGTCTGATTTACTAGAAGTCGGTAATCAGGTACTTTGCCAGAATGCTCCATTCCTATGTCGCTTTCCTGGCCTTATGAGTCGTATGGGCTAATGTTAAACAAGTAACATTTTTTAAGACTGCAGAACTTATCTCTGCTCAAGTTACTAGTTGCTTGAAATACTTACAGAAAACAAACGTCAGGAATTTTATATCGGGCGTTACTTAGAAATAGCCTTCTTCAAACTGAGTATTTATAACTGGAGTATTCATAAAAAAACTATTTAGCTTTCTTCGTTATACATAATATATTTTAAAAAAAAGCCATATGACCAGTTCTGCTGAATGGTATTCGGTTGCCAAATATACCTTGTCGCCCAGTATGATCTTTCTGAAAATGTTGTGCAACATCTGTATTAGAATAGCCTGCATAAACTGATCTCAACGCTTCGACTACTCGCGGCACTGAGCTCATGAGTTGTATGCAGCAATTTTTGACGATAATAAAAGATTTTTGCAATACTACATGAGTATAAGACATTAGTACTTGTATGATAACGACTCTTGTTTTCCAGCAAACTTATTCATGAAATTTCTAGACATATTACTAATCTATTAAGGACCAAGGACGATTTTACTCGACATCGAACCTTTAAAATTATTTATCAATACCATATACTGAGCAGACTTGTCCAATTGATCTTCACTAAAATTCTGGGAAAAAGTATTAGGAGTTTCCAATTAGTATTCAATAGTTTTTGACAAATTGAAATATTTCTGACTTTCTTACATCTTGTTCAAAGTATTTTCTAGAGGTCCACGATGTAAAGGCTTCTTGATTATTGAGATTCCAGTTTGATCTCCCAAAACCATATTTTTTAAATGAGCTGTATGTTCTTATGTATCAGTGCAAAATGCTAGTGAAATATTATCCTTGCTAAGTCTTTTATAAGATAATGCTTAACAAATCACAGAGCGCTCGGAACAACCTAGAACAAACAGAAAACAAAGCTGCTATCTCCGGAACGCTTCAACAATTGGACATTCTATGAATCTAACAATTTGTATACGTACAACGATTTCATACGGAAAGGGAGACTTATAGAAATGACCTAGTGTAATGAACAAATTAAACGCGTCGAAAGAAAACGGGGACAAATTGTTTAAGCAGAGAATGAGGAATTGTTTTTATGATTTGAGAAGCCTTAGAAGGTAATGGAAGACTAAAAACCCTGTCAACTTAGCACTACTATTTAGCAGAAAGACTCATTCATATTCAGTGAGAAAAAGCAAATCCATATGCAATTCCAGTTGGATCCTGAAATGACATTTCAGACCGACAGAGGAGAAAAATAGAGTTCACTTTCTTAATTCCATTTGGAGAAAGTTCTATCAAAAAGTGAAAGTGGATCTTAGTATCGCATGGCACATGAACCCATAAAACTCAAAATCAAAGATATCACAGGCCCTTATCAGTGTCGTTTTGGAAAAACTAATATCTGATCATATATACATACTACGATCTTGGAAGAAACCCAGGATCAAACCGATACTCATTGCCTCTTGATCGACTTAAGCCCGTGGAAACGAGCTATACAAAGCCATATAAAATAATTGGAATCCCGGCCAGATTCATTCGTCTGTGTATAATGACAATAGAAAAAGCTCGCTGCTGCATAAAATTCGGTATTGACACCACAGGGATATCAATAGATTTTAAGGGTACTAAAAATCCCTTGAGCGCGAGCTTACAAAAAAAGTGAAGATTCACTCTTGCCAATCGCTGTCCTGCTCACGAACAACGAAGAAAGCACTGTGTAAGACACTTATCGTTCCAGTCATACTGTATGATGTAGCAACATGGCCTTTATCTAAAGCGGATGATGCTCTTTGTTCCTTGGGGTGATTTTAGGTCCTACCTACATGAACGGAATTTGGAGGATAATATCTAACAGCGACCTGTTTGCCTATGCAGTGACATGAACTTCATCAGAAAGATTAGAATTAATATGCCTCGACAGCTAGGACACGTTTAACTGCTCTTCTTTCGGAGTTTCTTTTCAAATTCATACTGGAGAGACGACGCGTTAAAGAGCACGCCATAGTTAGTGCGCGTTAGTTAAGATAGTTTTTAGCGTATGCTTTGTATGTGTAACTGGATGCGATAAGCGCTAAATGGAGAAAGCTATTAGTTAATGTCAGGACCACTCCGGGTTGTATTCTACCTTAAGGAAGCTAGAGGCAGTCTTAAGGAAGCAGAACGTACAATGGAAAACGATTGTAAGATAAAGTATGCAGGTTATGCAAAACTGACCTGATATAGAGGATTCATACTCTAGTGAAACCAGAATCCGCTGACCGCATAAATAGCGCTCCCTTGCATTGAAAATAAGTGGACTGTAATTCACAGCAGTTACGCAGCAATTAAGGTAGGCTAATACTTTGACAGTTTTCTGTGATGGACACCGAAAATGTCTTAATTTCAATCTAAAAGGCATTGTCTCAGAATTTCGATCAATCCTGCGTGAGAAAGCGGAGGTAGATTCTTCTTATTTCGATGGAAAGATTCGCGTCTCCTTCCATAACGAAAACGCAACAGATAAACAATGCATCCTGGAAAATTTGCGCTTTGTTTGGAAATGGGTCATATTTAATTTAAGGGCAAGTGTATAGTTACTAGGCGGATCCGAAATGAAAAAAAAAAAAAAAAAAAAAAATTAACAAAATCTTAAAAAATATATTTTAATCTTCATTGAAGATACTTTCTTAACTCGTTATTAACCAATGTCAGCATTTCAATCTGTAGTGTCCCCTGACTTTGTAGAGGAAGTAAGTCCATTTTCTTAACAATCATCTTCATAAACAATGTGTTTTCAGTCTCTTCATCAGAAGGACCTTGTCCATTAAGTTGTTTATCCATTAATTTTGACATGTTTCCCATGAAATCAGTAAATACATCTGCCGTTCCATTTGATCTTGATTTCTTCGCCTGTGGCCCATCATCTATGACGGAGACTTCACTCTCCAAATACTCTGGTTCCGGCGAAATTGCTCCGTTCTCTCTTTTTATTTCAGTATCCCCTATGTCTAACAAGAATTCATCTGTTATCACTTCAGCGGTGTCGTTTCCCCTGTCTTCTGATTCAACTTCAACGTTATTGATTGAGCTAAAATAGAACTTTGTTTATTTGCGTTAGAGTTTATATATGAAATGTCTTACATTTCTTGATATGAATTGTTTTTAAAACTCCTTGGTTGTACGTATTCTTTGAGGAAAAGCAAATCATTATAGTGCAGCCACAAATCTGAGTCGTATTCAATTAGTCCGCTGTGTACTTTTTTCAATTCTCGAACGAATCTGTCGCGCAAGCTGCGCCATCGTTGTTTGCAATCCTCAACTAAAACAAAACGAAAAAGAATAAAAAAATATAACACCAAAACAATAAACGCAACTGAACACATGATTACAGTAAAACTCGTACCATGAACGCCAAGTTCTTTGGATATTTTCTTCCAAATTATGTCCCGCTTTCCTGTATTCTTATGCTCTTTCGATCTTGTGTTGTATATTGTTTCATTCCGCTTTACTTGATCGATTAAAAGCTCCTCGAAAGACAACATTTTCTGGTGGTTTTACTTTACAAACAACTAGACAAACTCGTACTCTAAACAGAAGGAAGTATTGGAACAAATTAAATGAGGTCCGTATACTTTGACGCGTCAAAATTATGACGCCATCCAGCGATGACGGAAGTTGAAGGTAGTTGAAATTACCTACGACAACGCAGCTATTCCAAAGTTTTTATCCAAATTTAAACATTTAACCAATTACGTTGCTTTTTATTGCTTTTTCTAGTTGATGCGTTAATTAATTACAAATTTTAGCCCTCCACCGTTTTTAACAACGTAATTATAATTAACCAATCATTTACGGCGGTGAACTCGCCCAATCTTAATCACATTTGCACCTTTTCGATTCAGTCAACTGCCTGCTTCGGTTATTGCTGCTTTTTTGTAAATACCTACTTGTCACCTTTTTCTCTCATTTTGTTTTGCTTCCTCCTCGTTTGAGTTTCGTGTATTTATTCTAAACAAAGTAAAAAAAAAAAAAACAAACTTAGATCAAAATGGGATGTGATGGTGGTACTATTCCGCGTCGGGATGAGTTGGTTCGTCTAAAGAAGAAAGCCGAACAGGTAAGCATCGTTTTTTCTTCTCTAATTTCTGGATTCAATGACCAATTTCACTGTCCATTTCAGAAAGACAAAGACGCTGAACGTGAGTATCGATGGTTGCACTGTGCTTTAACTCAACAACGTCTGCAGGAGCCTATAGTCATGTGTGGCCTTGGCCGGCTTTACTCGAAGCAAAGCGTCATTGAACAACTTCTGGAGAAGGACAAGATGCCTGAATCAGCCAAACATATCAAAGGTATGCGTGACATTAAAGATCTTCGTTTGGAACCCAATCCAGCATTTAAAAACGACAACAAGTCCGAGGGTGCATTAGACACAAGAGGTGTTCCATACATCTGCAAGTTGATGGGTATTGAAATGTCGGGAAAATTCCGATTTGTGGCACTTTGGACGTGCGGGTGTGTTTTCTCTGAGCGTGCATTAAAGCAAATTAAAGTTAGCGCTTGTCCATTGTGTCAGGTTCCCTATTCGATTGAAGATGTCATCGTGCTTAATGGAAACGAAGAAGATGTTGAACTCATGGAGGCGAAAATCGAAATGCGCAGTGCAAAGAAAAAGGCTTCGAAGAAATCAAAGGCAAAGGCTGAGACTGCGAGTACTGCGACAATCGTAAATGATGATGAGCCAACAACCTCACCTGATGTAATTGTTGTCAAACCAAGCACAGAATCCACACTTTTGAAGCCAGAACTACGGAAATCTGAAGCAACTGCGAGTGGCTCGGGAAAAGCGACAAAGAACAAAATTGTTTCGAATAAAAGACACAACACGGGGAAGACGTTGGAAGATCCTGAATTGAAGCGTTTAAAAGATAACTACAGTGTGGCAGGCGATCCAAAGGCGAGTAATGTGTACAAATCACTGTTTACGAGTCATAAAAGTGAAAAAGAGCAGAATCGGGCGCACTGGGTTACTTACAATCCGTTCTACAATTGATGTTTGTTATGTAGATTGGTTATATACATTATTGTACCTCATGAATTAATGCAGTCTTAATAAATAGCATAGGCTACTCACTTGTTAGTGAGATTATTAGATTATACCCGTGATTCTTTTTTCTCAAACTTTTCTTTTTTTTTTTCGCTGGCGTTCCCATTCTTTCCTGCGTTCTTATTCTTTGTAAGTGATGCAGCTTTGTCCGAGTATCCTATCCGGAACTGTGTTTTTTTTTTTTTTGTTTTTTGTTCCTTTTTTTAGATCTAGGGCCTACCAGATTCGACAATATTTCTCATACAGTTCAGATTCAACTTTGTATTTTCGCAGTAGTCGGTGTTCTTCATCTTCTGAAAGTTCCTCTCCTCGTCGGAGGTTGGAAATCATCATTTGTTTTATGTCTTGTCTTGGTTTGTATTTCATGTCCCTTTCTTATTTTTTTTTTGGTATTGAGTGGTAGATTTGCCGTCTACTGATTCTTTTCCCACCAACATTCTTTGGATGTTGAAGAGATGGTATTGACGCTTGGCCCAAGTTCTCCAGTTCTCGTACTTTGATTTAGAATATAAGCTACCTTCTGGTTCTTCTTAGAAGTTCCTCATTTGCAACTCTATTCATTCATAAGATACAAGTTTTGATGTATTCTGACAGACAATATATACACTGGTGCGCAAGATCCCCGAAACTCTAGGCCAATCAAAACGGCTTTGAGAGTGCAGTCAATGGTACAATTATCGAGAGGAGCTGGATTCATCACTGAATATTTAGGAAACCCTTGTTGATACTGAAAGCTCCATAACTATGCGAAAAAAAAGTACGTCACCTTGGCAGTTTTTAACACTTAGTTCTAAAGTTTAGTCTAAAGAAGTCATCTAGGATCATTTTGATCTCGGAAGTGATAACTATCTAAGCATTGTTATTTTAATGGGTGGTGCAAAGAAAGCCATTGTTTCCTATTCTTATCCATTTTTGTAGTCGTTGTGAGGAATACTCAATTGCGGTGATAACCATATATTTCTTCTCTTGAATGTGATCATCTCTCTGGATCATTAAAGATCGATTTTAGTCGAGATGAGTCTACCTGCGCATGTTTCAAGCTTGAAAGAGTGTCATTTGTTAGCCACCATTTGTTGCTAATTATTCGAGGCTGGCTAGCTCATCAGCCACACTGTTTTCTGGGATGTTCGAGTGTGAATACACAGTGTATATTCTTGTGCTGCTTGATTATTTATAGTGAGATGCGCGCCTGTTTCTATCCGTCTACGAGGTTAAGACTTACTGACTTTGTATGCAAAGGTCCTCAAAGAAAATCCCAGAGTCAACGCTTTGCGCTCTCTTAGATCCATATGCAAAGATAGAAATTGATTTACTAAGGAAGGCTTCATGTCGTCTCTATTCGTTGCTTTCTGGGAACAGGTGATGGAAATCTTCACCAACGACTTTGACTTTCAGATAATTGAAGGTCAGTTGTTTGCGGAATGCCCTGCATCTAATTTCTTCCATTGCCATTGCTGAGTGTTATACAGTCTGAAGGTAGAGTTAATTGAAGACTGCATACCGAATAAGTCGATAGGTAGCGAGTGGAGCAAAGTTTAGAGAGCTATTTTTTTCTAACTGGTTGATGTTTGTGCAAGTCACCAAACTGCTATACCAAAGCGATACTTGTTTCCGCGAACGTCTATAGCATTGTGTTGTGGATACCACCTTTAGCCTACAGCCGTCATGCACGCGTAGAGGCCAGTTAGAGCTTTTATGCTCGGTCTGCATCATCCTGTTTCTACCTGTTTGTTATCCAGGATGAGGCCTAGATATCTGACATTCATCAAGAAGTATAGAGGGATGCCATTTGGATGGGATGATACAGGGCATCCTGAAGAAGGCCATCTGCACTCTGGTTGGATTTACGCTTAAGCTATAGCTGCAAGTTTAAGAGCCATATTGAAGAATGTTAGAGTGCCTGCGGATGTTTGTTTAATACATAAATATTGACGTCGTCTACGTAAATAACCACACCACAGCGTATTCAGGTTGCGTATTTACAGTTGCATAGTAGAGGAGAAAGTACACCCTCTTGTGATGTTCTCCTATTTGGTTCCCTTCTAGCAGCGACCGAGGACTGCATTTATAGTTGAGAATGATGCAGGTCGAGTTGCAGAGTCATCTATGGTTAGCTACTGAATAGTTGGGTAAGGTCATTCAGCTTTTTCTTTCTCTCAAAAGAATAACCTCAGCTTTAGGGGATTAATTAATTAATTAATTGAAAGCCCATTACTAGTACACCAATTGTCAATTACTTTTCAAGCTGCTTGCGTTGTTTGTTTTTTTTTAAAGACCTTAACACTCAAGTGGATATGACTACACTTATGATACCAAAGCAAGTTTTTCGGTTTTTCTTAAAATCGAACAGAAAGAGAAAGCTAGACAGTCATTAGAGATGATCCAAAGGGCAGAACTATTAGAGTGTTATACAGTAAATACAGGTACACAATCAATGCAACATAATCTTGATTTTCCGAACTGCTTTTCATATAGCGTTCTGAAATTCAACATCTTCTAAAAAAGTCTGTGTCCTTCGGGCTGTTGTCCTTACTAGCCTCTCCAATCCTGAGCGTTAGAGATAAAATAGCAGTTCTTCTTTTCTCGGTTTCATTCGGTGGAAGATTTGACTGTTTCGAACACCCTTCGTTCACTTAAGAGCAATTTTCGCTGGTTCCCCAGTAGTTTCATTAGAGCATCGTATATGGAAAAAAGAATTTTAACCTAAAATAAGTTAAAAAAGGGTGATAAACGAAAACTTTTATCTCAATGTGTTCACTTTAACTCTTTAATAATCTCCTCTATTTATTTTTTAAACTCCAAGTTGTTCCCTGGCTGTGATCTTTGAGCTCTACGCCGTTACGTTTCAAACAATCTCTCAACTCATCACACACTTTGAACAGTTCTTTATTCTTACCAGACATTGCCCTCTCTCTGAATGAACTTCTGGTGCTCACAACGTCCTCCAACAGCGATGTCAAATCCAAACAGTTATCTTCTACGTGCTGGGTAGGCCCTAACTGAAAACCTAACATTCTCAGACAACAGTTAACATAATTACTAGCAGCCGCAACAGCATCCAAACTTGAAGCAAAACTACCGTTTCCATCTGAAGTCGCATTTATCGATCGGCTGACTATTGATGTGAGTTCTGCCAGTACTCCAACACACTTTGCCGTATTAAAATCGTCCTTAAGGTGAGCATCAACCTGATCTTTAGCTTGCGAAAGTGTTTTAAGAATTTGATCGCTCTCAATGAAAGCGCAAGGCTTCTTTCCTTCCAAATAAGCCTTCACGTTTGAATTGAATTCGATAAATCTTTTCAACGTACGGCCAGCGGTTTGCATCATTTCATCTCCGTATTCGACGGAGTTTCGATAATTTGACAGCACACATGCCATTCGAAAGTCGTCAGAAGTGTAGCTCCGAAGCATATCATCAATACCAATTGTGTTCTTCAGAGATTTTGACATCTTTTCCGCTTGGCCAAGCACGTTCAAATGACCAGTATGTAGCCAGTAATTCACCCACTGTTCAGTTCCGTGGTATACACAACTTTGGGCTTCCTCATTCTCATGATGAGGGAACTTTAAATCCAATCCACCGGCGTGAATGTCTATTCCACTTCCAAAAATCATGCTGGCCAATACACTGCACTCGATATGCCAACCAGGACGTCCTTCACCCCATGGTGACGGCCAGGATGGTTCTTTTGGATCCTTTTTTGCCTTCCATAAAGCAAAATCAACAGCAGATTCCTTTGCTTCGTGTTTTTTCTCTTCGATGTTAAGCTTCTGTAGCTTGCCGTAGTTGGAAAGAGTACTCACATTAAAGTACACCGACTTATCGCTGCCAATGTAAGCCGATTTCTTTTGAATGATTTTCTCAATAAATGCAACAATCTGTGGAATATTCTCGGTTACACGAATCTTAACATTTGGTTCTACGACACCTAGTTTCCTCAAATCACCCCAGAATTCTGTTTCGAAGAACTTGGCTAATTCCAGCCAAGGTCGCCCACTCTCTACACTTCGTTTGATGATCTTGTCATCGATGTCTGTGATGTTCATAGCAGTGACCAGATTGATTTTGAAGTGGTTTCGTAGAATCCTTTGGATTATGTCGAGTTTTACATAGCAACTGGCATGACCCAAGTGGGAGGAATCATAAACGGTTGGGCCACATGTGTACCATGTTGCAATGTGCTTATTCCGAAGGACTAGGGGTACATTCGAACGTGTTATACAGCTGTACACCTGTATACCAGTGTCGTACCCTGCTGGCTCGTGCCACTTGTGGGTGTATCTTCGGAGCTGTCGCAACCAAAAGCGTTGAGAACTCCTGCAACATGTAAAATTGAAATTTTTTTCAAGGAAACTTGAAAGGTTTTACCTTATGTTCAACATTTGGTTCACAAAACAGAAGTTTCTCTGGTAAACCACAGCAGTTCAAAGTAAACAAGTGTACTTCCAACAGACTTGCCCGATAAATTCAACTGTCACTTTCCTTACTTTGACAACCAAAGAGCAGCTGACCGGTGTTATGACAGATGGTTCTTCAGTCCAAGAAGATTGTGAAATCTGTGAACATTCTAGCTTCGTGATATAATTTGATTTAAGAAAAAAACCACCGTCAAGATGATGCGATATGAGGGTGAGGGTGAGAAATTGGGCGATACTTCCGCCTGTGCTGGAGTCAGAGCAGACTTAAAAATGTGCCTGCTGGAGAGTGATTGCTGCAAAAAGGTAAGAGGCAATTTCCATAAACTTGTTGGAACTGATAGCTTTGTCTGATTTAAGGATCATAAAACTCCAAGGCAATGCTTGCAGGGCAATGAAGTTCCAGAACAATGTCAAGTACTTCGGAATACATTCTTCGAGTGTAAGAGGTCGATGGTGAGTTGTGTCCTAGAGTGGCTGGACTTTTGAGTAATGAATTGTTTTTGTAGCTGGATAATAGAACACGGTTTCGAGGACGTAAGGGTTATTGATTGAATTGTATATTAAGTTGTTTAGGAAGACAAGTAAGGAGTATTCTTCTGCAATAAAATTTTAAAATTTTTCATAGTGTTTGGCGTTTTCCTCAAAGTTTTTGGACTTACCTTTCGACTCTCGAAAAAGTACAAAATTAAAGTGTCAGGCACACTTTAAAGAAGTAAAATACAATACAATACACAAATTGGGAAGAAACTTTAGCTAACATCAATTCGGGGAAAACCCCTAAGAAATCCACTTCAGTTATATTTCCCCGGCTCGACTCAATTAGTTCTAATCATAAAAATGTTGAGTCCAAACAAAGTTAAGTGTGCCATTAACACATTAATCTGGACACAGAATCTGTCCAGCTTTGACTCAAAAAAGTCAGGTTTCCATTGTACCAACTATGGTTGCGCATTAAGCTTCAATCTGGGATACATACTAAAAACCTAGAGGAGTGGTACCGTAGTTTTTATCCTCAAATCACTTAACACACCCAGTGAGGGGCTTACATCTTTTTATCCTATACGCTTAACATGATTTTTTCCTAAATGAAAGGTAAGAATAATGAAAATACTTAGAAAAATGTAAGCTTCTGCACCTAGTCCAGCTGCAGGAAAGAAAGATCTACGGAGGGTGCGCTTCTGAATTTAGTATCTAGGCGCCTACTTTCGGCAAGACATTAATTTCTCTATCAGCAACTCAAGGTTGTCCACTGAGAGGTGTTGTTTCACTTCTTCTATGGCCACTTGCGAGAAATTACTAGTCTTTTACTTGCTTACTTATTCATCTAACAAGCCTCTCTAGTTAGTTCGATCCTTAACTAACTTATCCTGTTAGCTCGGCACTTCCAGTCAGTTGAGGTCTCCTTTTAGGGTGAGATCTTCTGCCACTGCGTTGTCTCACCGGGTTAGATTCAAAGACTCTGCCGGGCGAAACATTGGTGTCCATTCGCTCTACATGTCCTAGCCACCTCAGTTGACTGATGAGCAGTTTTCGTACTAGATCGATGTCGCTGTACAGCTCGTATAGCTCGCCGTTGAATCTTCTCCTCCAAAGTCCGTCAACGCCATTGATATCAAAAATTGTAATATAAGAAGAATTCTCCTTTCTAAATAACCGACGGTATGATTATCTGCTTTCGGTAGAGTCCATGCTGCTGCGCCATTAAGTAGGACTAGAGTGCTCAAGGCCTTATGTAGATTCTCCTTAGTTTTTCGGGATAGGACCTTATCATTGCTTCTTGGCTCAAAGCAACTGTGATTGTAACTGTGAGTACTTCTGCGTTTTATTTCTGCTGAAAAGTGACGTGTCGACTGTGACGTTTTATCCAATTCGTCGGTGTTGAATGCCTTTTCTTGTTGACAGTATGCACTTGGTTTTGCCCTCATTTTCATAACCTTCGATTCAATACTAGCAAATGCACCGTATATGACAACCCGCTGTGATCCAAAAACTATGTCGATATCATCGGCGTACGATAGTAGTTGCACAGACTTAGAAAAGTTTATGCCTTCGATGTTGGCTTGTGAGTTTCACACAATTCTATCAAGTATAATGTTAAAGAAGTCAAATCTTAGCGCGTCACCATGTATGAAACCTTTTATGACATTAAGGGTCTCGGTTAAGTCGTTGCAGACCTTGAAAGAGCAGCGAGAGTTCTCCTTCGACCATCTGAACAAATGGACGAGTTTGCCAGGTATGCCAAAACTAGACATGGCTCTATATAGCTCGTTTTTGTAAATACTGTTACATTTGGCCTTAAAATCGATGAAAAGGTGGCGGGTATCGATTTGAAATTCTAGAATTTTTTCCAGGATCTACCGTGAGTGTGAAAAATTGGTCGATTGTGAAATTTCCTGGCCTACAACCACACCGATAGCGGCGGTTGTTGATGAAGGGTTTCAGATGTTCACACAATATGGATCGAATAAATGATACTGAGATTCAATTTATCAGGCATAAACTCTTCTGACCAGATCTTAGAAATAAGTTGGTGTTTGTTCTCCACAAAGTTACTTCTAGCAGCTTTGAATACCTCGATCGGTAAGCCATCAGGTATAGCACTTTTTTTCAAGCTTAGATATTGCTGTTCACACTTCTTGTGGCCCTTGTCCTTCGTTGCAGCGCCACTTTGTAGTTTTCTTGTTTAGAAGCGTGTAATTACCGGCATTCTTTATCAAACCAGAGATTTCTTGGTGGAGTTTGGGTGAAACCCACCACCAGTTGCCAGTTGCGAGTTGCGGCGTATCTGATGGAACGTAGGCAGCGTGGTGACTGGTCTTCGATACTTTATGCAGGCGGCACAGATGTTGTTGAGAGATTTCTGCGTACGCATTCGGGAGAGATTCTGGCGGCCTATTGCAATGCAGTTTTTTCTGTTGCAGTGTTTGGAGTATCCGCATTTATATCTTGGTTGCAACAAAGTAGTGATCCGCTCCTAGACGTCCGGACGTATACAATACTGGACGTATAATTTACCTCGATCGCAATGTGATCAATTTGATTCAACGTTTTATGATCCGGAGACCGCCACATCCCTTTGTGTAGAGATCTGGAAAGTGTGTGCTTGAAACAGTGATATAGAGATATTTCGTGCCGCCGCAAAGGTAATGAGCGTAATTCTGTTGCTTGACCTGGTATCGTGTAGCATATGCTTACCAGCTGCCTTACGAAAGAGGTCCTCTTTCCTATCCTGGCGTTATAATTGTAATAGGATTAGAACATTGCTTATTCTTTGGTGGTGTTGTCTTTGTCATCCGTGATGGCATGAGGGCTTATTAGGCTTATGTTGGCGAATTTAGCCTTGATGCGGATTGTGACAAGACGCTCGTTCACGTGCCGGAAGCTCAAAACTTATTCCCTAAAAATATTGCGTGGGATAAATTCGCATCCGAATAAGCACTGTTATTGTTCCTTATACCTGGTCGAGCACACACCTGGCTTTCTAGCCTGCGTGAGTAAAAACTTACTTTACCCATGGCGTTGGAGTTTAGTCAACGGAACATTAGTTACGACCTGCAAGTCCTAAAGGAAGAATTAATTACGTATTACTTAAATGTTTGTCTTGGACCTTTTTTTTTTAAATGTCAATTTTGTTGCAAAGGCAGCTTAAAATCAGTTTTATATGCCAATTTCTCTGCCAGTAGGTCCCACTCTATGCGCATGCCTGCGAGTCACTGAGAAGATAATGTTTTCAGAAATTATAAAATTTAGAATACGAATCTTAGCTCTATGCCGGTCAAGCATTTCACACAAAAGGCAATGTCGACATTCGTACATAACATATTTAGAAGAAGAAGAATGAGGATGGAAAGGTGTCTTGATTTCGGTCAGATGAAAAAATAAAGATCGACTTTTAACGTTGGTTGATGGTTTTTGTATTTCATTTCCTGCTGCATGTACCTTTTAACGTCGGTCTATTAACGTCGAGAATAAAACCCTGTACCTCCTTTATTACATCCGTTTGAGATTATTAGCAACAAGGAGTGAAACTAAAGATATCCGAAATCGAATTGATGTGACCGTTAAGACAATTACCACAGAGATTTGAAAAACTCCCCACGCCTCCACACGAGTATCGAATAATGTGCATGGTCTGACAGAATCAGCTGTTCCCCACATAACCAATATCATGGATTTGTTTTCTCCCCCGATTCGTGTGTGATTTCTTCGAAAAAATGAGTAAAATTGCCAAGCCAGCTTTGGATTTGAAGCAGGTAAGTGCCGTGCAAAAAGTCAGCCACAAATCCTCCAATAAATCCTCTTGCAGTTTATGCTGCGACAAGAAGTCCTCAAGCTGTATCGTGAAATCTTCCGCACCATTCGTCAAGTACCTGACAAGTCCAGCCAGTGCGAACTACGTGAATGGGCGCGACACGACTTCCGTACAAATAAAAATCAAAGTGAAGAGCTTGCAATAAAAATGCTCATCCAGCATGGAAGACGATCACTCACAGAACTCCGAACCAGCCTTAACCTAAGTGGCAACGCGAAAGACCCTCTCAAGTAACACTACCCAATTGTCTTTAAGTAAATAAATATTTATTCTCAAATATTTAAAAAAAAAAGAAACAAAAATTCTTCTCTTAAAACAAATTCCTAATCACTGATACCCAGGCCACCTTCAACACGGCACAAACGAACAAAAACGTTCCCATTCCAGTGACTAGCAGAACGATAATCTCCCGCTTTGCTCTCTCCGCTATTCGATTGACTAGGAAACTGTTGATTATTGTGCTGGAGATGTGATAGCCATCCATGCCGAAGCAAGGTAGCGCATTCACTAATGCTAGCCCTAAGGAAAATACAATGTTGTACTTGAGGAAGAGCTCATAAGCATCTGCTAGTTGTGGCTGGAAAATGCTTGACTTTGGTACAAATGGCGAAATCCGAACAGATCTAGAAACATCCGCTGGATGGCCCATGTAGATGACGTCCGGTTTGAGTTTTCTTTTAATATTCAAAATTGTAGTGGTATTCCTTAGCAGGGGTCGAATGCAAAATCCTCGATCGCAGGCTCCCGCGCAAAAGCTATAGGAATCCTCTATGGTTAGGCGGATATTTAGGCACACATGCTGAGGGATTTCTATGGGCCCATCGTTGCTTAAGTCATCGATGTATTCGAAGCAGCATAATGCGTGGTTTTTTGAGTCACAACACTGTATTACTCCGTCGATTCCATGGTGTGTAATCTCCACGCTTTCGTCGTTGAGTCGTATAAAGTCCGATGATACACAATATCCGGGTTTTGTGCGCAATGATTGCAACAGGCAATCATACCATGAGTCTGTATCTCGGATATGGCAGTCGTTGATCTGTGTTATCACATCCTTCATCTGTATTCCACGTTCTCCACGGAGTGGTGATTTTTCTGAAACGTCAGTAACGAAAACACCTTCGTTGATACTGTAAATTGGGGCAGCAAAAAAGCCAAAAGTCGAGAACATAAGGTAACAAAAGGCAGAAAACAGAATATTGTGCCAGATTCCACCGCATAAAATGCGTAATTTCTTCATCCACTTTAGCGAATTCAAATGCTCCGAACTGATTTCTGTGTAAGCCATAGGGATGCAGAAGTATACTTGAAACCCGAATCCAGTAAGAGGAATATCCTCTAGTACAGCTGCCAGGGCATGACCAAGTTCATGTACCACTGTTGAAATCACCAATGTACTCACATAGAATCCAATCTCCTCCAGTGGCAAATTGACTCCTGGCAATAAAATCTCTACTTTCGTTTCGGCTATCTTGCTCCCACTCCCATCGCCTTTGTTTCCATTGAAAATCGTCATAAAAAGAATGATAAATCCAAGTGGTATCATAGCAAGTGCCACTAAAACACCAACTGTAAACGATTTCGTAAGTATCTTACTACAACCGGAACCCCATTTGAAGACCGTCCGATTAAAAGCTGTCGTATGCCATTTGAAACGAAGGAATTTCACGGTTAGGCCGGTGTTTTGGAGGAACTGCTGCCACGGATAGTGCATGCAACTCTGAATAATCGGAAAAATTGTATTAATCATCATAATTCCAAATGCAATTGACCTCACCTTGAAAAAACAATCCAAGAAGAATGCAACGAAATAGATGGCAAATAGAACTGAAAAGAATATAACTGGGTCCATGTTATTGTTGTGTAAATTTGTGAATATTCGGCTCGCACAATTAGGTGCTGGTAATATTAAGTCATTTTAAAGTTTCTCGAAACTAATTAAACGATTTTGATTTATTTGTTTTGGAATTGCGGTCTCAGGTTTGACATTTTTGCTAGTCAATTGCAAGTTGACAAGTAGAACTCGACGTTGGGGGTTGTCAGTTTAGACTAAACAGCTGTGGATTTGAGGGTCTGATTACATTCCCGATTAAGGGGTTCCAACAATTTTATTTATATTTCATTTATCATGAGAGCGTAGTGAAAAAGAAAAGGGCTTATCATTAAGGCAACAGCAACAAATGACCTCTGTTTCCTATACGTTCATTCATTTGAGGCCCTATTCATCAATAGCACGTTTATGTGCTTTGAGAAGTCCAATTAAGTTGGAAAACAGGAAAGGTTTCTCTCAATAGAGCAATGGTTTCGCTACTTGTGTGAAACATAGCGCGGTCTTTTGGAAATAAAGTAAGAATACAACCATACCTTCAAGGCATTAATCATGTTTTGATAGCGCAATCTATTCACGTTTCCTGGCGATATGGCTATGAATTTACCAAGCAGAAACCTGTTGTAAATAGAGCTTCTCGAAAGTCATTCATGGATTTTATAAGCCTCTAATGCGATAATTTTGCTTATTAACAAAGCATTGAAATAGAAAATCTGTCATCGCATCATTAATAATAACTTTTTTTTATTCCTGATTGATTTCTTTTTTTTTCAAAAGTTAACTGACGATGCTGATGGTTGGCAGGCTTAAGAACTCACATAAATTACCCCTTATAGGCCTTATGACTCAAGTCTTTATGTAAAATTCAATAGATTGTTTTTGTGACCTACCAAATTCAAAACCTTTGTTATCGGTACTTTGGGGTACAGGAGGAATATTTGCAGTTGCTCCCGCATGACGAGCACGATTTCTTCACATCACTATAGTGGGGTACGTAGGTTGCTACCTAAGTTCTGAGAAAAACAAATATTTATCATCGAAGACACCTTAATTGGCTTTCGAAATACTCTCCATGAAGATCAATACACTTGCATGCATTTGAACCAGTTTTCGAAGCACTTTTGAGGTGAAATTTTTTATCGGTCGTTGGGCAGTAATTCTGAACTCCGATGAAACGAAAAAACGACAGTAAGTGGTTCCGAACTCTGATAAAACGATTTCTTTCGTACCCACCAGATAGCATTCAAAACCAAGCTTTAATACTTGTAAATGGTACTAACATTATCCAATAAGGATGAAGTGTTCGTTGCCTCACGATGTTATATCAGTACTTCCACTAGGAGCGTTCTTAAGTAGCCAATACCAATACCACCATGGGGTGGTAGCGCGCGTGGTGAGGAAGCGGAAACGACAGACTCGGAGCAGGGAACAAAAAGAGAGGATAACGCGCATTGTGGGCGCCATGGTCGGTAAAGGGGCGTCGTGGGTGAATGCACAATACACGAGTTACGTTCATAGCAACAACATCAGCGTCATCATTATCATTGTTACTGTCATAATACCTGCCTAGGCATTATTTGGTAGCAATACCAAAATCATCATCAAGACGTAACGGAAACTTTAAACTCAACAACGTAATTTGGCTTGGTTTGGCTTGTCTTTTGTTTATCAACATAAGGAAGGTAAGCAGCATAGAACTGCCCAGCAAACGAACTGCTCCAGCGAAATCGGTTAACCTAGCTTGGGAATATCGGCGTTAGCAATTCAAACAACACAATACAAGTTGTAAGCTATCAACTCTTCATTGTATGATATAATGTTTTGTATTATTCTAAGTAATAAGCTAAGTTAGTTTAAGATAACAAGTCAATCATGTGAAAGACCTTGAAGTAAGAAAACATAAAAATAAATTGTTTTTTATTTGTAAAGGCTTGATAAATAAATAACTTGCTCGCGGGATACGGATGCTCCATCTCGTGTCTGTACTATAGACCCGAGTATAGGCAGATAGAGTCATGGTTGGCTTCGTATGAGTATGGTGAGTAGCATGTGGTATTTTTTCAAGAAAGTTTAATTTTATCATTTATTAAAAAATTTTCCAGGCTGAGTCTCATATATGTTTTAGCACACGGTCTTTGTAGATACGAGGACGTTTAACGTAAAATCAGAAATCATCCAAGTAAAAGTCCTAGGCAGCTAAGCAGACATTCTAATCCAAACAGTACTTGTGTCTGGTGAACTCTACCTTCAGAAGGCATGCATGCATTGCATCGTATACCAGTACAGGAGTTACAACCCGGAGACTCAGAGAAACGTTTGGAATTTTCACCAATGGTGGAATCACTAATTCCCACAATTTACATACCTGAGCAGAAAGCAACCCCACTCCATGAAACCCAGAACCTTTTAGCATAAGTTGAACAAGAGAAACCTCAGCAAGAATGGAGGAAAAAGCAATTTAGTGCTCTGACTTCAGAACGCTTTCAATAACGAGGGACGTGATCAAGATAAAACTTCCTTGACGTTGACGAAGAAGAATAAGAAAGTACCGGTAACGACATGGCTGCAAATTATCTTGTCAAAAATGGACGAACAGAAGAAAAATCTAGATGAACAGAATATGGACGTACGCGACTTGTTCAACACCATATTGACACCGAAGACGCCCGACCAATACGTCAACCTGCAAGGTATTTTACATTGGCAAAACAAACAGAAGTTGCCGAAATGGTTTCGAAGATGAGAGTTGAGGGGCTTATTGAAGAATCGTGGGGATCACCAGTGATCCTCGTGACAAGGTCAGCTACACACTACCGAGAATTAATGACAAACGACCTTTACTCACAGGCAAGACATTCGATGAGCATCGCAAACATTTTAAAAGAAATCCGCCAACAAAGTATTAGTGCAGATTGGCTGACATAGAGTTAAGATTATTCACTTTTCATATTTTGAATTTTATAATTTCTGAAAAGAATGGAATTAGGCTTATTACCTTTGCGGCGGGACGAAATATCACTGTAACAAGCACACGCTTTCCAGATCTCAATCTACACAAGGGGATATGGCGGTATCTGAAAAACATGCCTCCAGCCAAGGTATAAATGCCGATTTTCCAAGCGCCACAACGGAAAGTAGCATTCCAAATTGACGATGTACGTCAAGAATTCCCTCCACCCAACCAAAATGAAGTGAGGATAGCAAATTCTAAACTGAAGTCGAACAAGGTTGCCGGGCAGGAGATGACTTGGTTGAGAGCAGACACCAACTTATTTCCAAAATTTGGTCTGATGAAAGGAGGCCCTCTAAACTGTACCAACTATATAAAACCATTTGTCAACAATCTAATTGGACCCTATCAGTGCGGTTTAAAGCCTGGTAAGTCCACATTGACAAAATATTCACACTACGGCATATCTTGGAGAAAACTCAAGAAGTTCAGATCGATTTTAAAGCCGCATATGACAGCATCTGCAGAGACCAGCATTACAGAGAAATGTCTAGTTTTGCCAGCCCTGCCAAACTCGTCCGCCTGTGCAGGATGACGATGGAGAAAACTCGCTGCTGCATGAACCTAACCAAGATCTTTTAAGTTCAAAAATGATTTAGGCAAGGTAACGCACTGTCATGTGACTTCAATAACATCATACTTGAAGAATTGTGCAAAACTCACAAGCCAACATACAAGCTACGATCTTTCAAAAGTCTGTTCAATTGCTTGCATACGCCGACGATATTGATATTATTGGTTGAACACAGCGAGCTGTTATTGGTGTGTTTGCGGGTATAAGAACGGAAGCGTCAAAAATGGGTTTAGCGGTAAACGAGGGCTAAACAAAGTATATGCTGTCTACAAGACGAGACATCCAACATCGACAAATCAGCCAGAATGTCACAATCGACAGCTATAACTTTGAGGTAGTAAGGGACTTTGTCTACCTCGGCTCTGCTTTCATATCTAAAAACGAAATCTCTTCAAAAATCAAACCAAAAATAACGCTTGCCAATCGCTGTTTCATTGGGCTGCCTATATAAGGCCCTTATAATCCCAGTCCAGCTGTATGGTTCAGAAGCATGGACCTTTTTTAAGCGAATGAAGATATCTTTGGTCGTTCTGAGGGAAACATATTTGGTCCCGTATGCATTTTTTTTTAATGCCGCGCGCGCACCAAGGAGTTATGAATACCCTTTTACTGGCTTTTCTCCAGGGCGCAGGCGGGTGGAGTAGTAGTTTGAAACTCAGGTGTAATAGGTTTTGATATTTTTCCCAGAGGTGGCTGTCAAACTGGATGGGACTAGCCAGTGCATCCTCAACCAGTGGGTCTTAGTACGTTCTATTTGTTAGTTCGTTACATTTAGCCCAGCCAACAACTTCAACATCAGTGTTATGCCTTCATGTTAGAGTTGACGCCGACGGGATTTTCATATAACTACATACAAATTCTATGAAAAGACTTTTTCAGAGAATTGCCCCGCACGGGATTCGAATCCGCGACTCTCTGCTTGACGAATCTATGCATGCGTTGATGGGTTCTGGAGGAGACGGTTTAACGATGGTTTCTAAGATCTGTACAACGACCGGGTCAAAAAACTGCGCATTGGGCGTTTGAGATGGCTGAGACATGTAGAGCGAATGAACATCAATGCTCCAGCCCACAGAATTTTCGACTCTAATCCGGAGGGACAACGCAGTAGAGGAAGGCCTCGCCTTAGGTGGCTCGCGCAAGACAGCGCTAATTGGAGAGACTTATTGGTTGAGGCCCAGGTCCACCCTCGACTGTAGCGTCACCTAAGTGAGTAAGTAAGTAGTAGCAGAGCTATTCAATTCATCGCAGATAGGACTCACCTAATCTTGGTAAGCCAAAAGATTAAGCTCTGTGAGAGCTAAGACTCTTCTAGCCCTTAATTAGTTAATTAGTTAAAATAACTTCAATATAACAAATTACAATTTTAAAAGTATTACATATGGTGAAAATAAAGATATGTAAAAAATATTAAAGCATAACTTAAAACTAAATATAAAAAGCATTAAAGATTATTTGTGAATGTTTTACGGCGATATTTTGCCCCTGTGACATCTCGGAATTATATTATGTCCAGCAGTAATCAGCGAGCATAATAGAACTTCATTTGCTTTGGTATCGCTTTTCCATTGTTGCGACTATCTGCTGGAACCTTTCTCCACTTTCGTCGCTTACTGCACCCAAGTTCTCCGGAAAAAGAAACAAATTTTGCATCCAGAAAGTAAAGTTTTAGTTACATTTTACATCCCATTTTCTTGTAAGCGCTAAACAATTCAGTTACAAGATCTCTGTAATTTTCGGCTTTCACATTTCCAAGAGAATTTGTCACAACAAATTTAAAAGCTCTCCATGCTCTTACTTCAACATCGGCTTGCATGTTGTCAAATTCACTATTTTTCAAAAGTCCAACAAATATGTCCTCTTTAATTTTTGCCCAATTTTTCCTTAAGTCCAATTAGATGTGGAAATACGTGTTTAGGATCAACTAGAGGTTCGTTAGTAATATTTTTTACACCCGGAGTTAGTACTCAACTTAGTGGCCATTCTTACTGTAAATAATGGTAACTTCGTGCACGGCTGTCAGATTCACACAGAAAACAGCAGTGTTTCGTAGTTCGTATACCATAGCTGTAGTCCAACAAGAAGCGCTATAACTTTTAAAGCTCCACAGATTGACCACTTATAGTCTTTATACTGAATGTGTTGCATATTCTAGTATGATTCCTTCATATGAACAGCGTGAGCTACAGGTACAGATGAGTATTTATTGCCGTTTTGAAGCAAAACTGCTTTCATGTTAAGTTTACTGGAATCAATAAATACCAACTAACTACTTGGTTTATGTTTCTGTCCTAATGCCTCAAATACCAAATTCCTTCTTGAGCGAAACGATGTGCAAGTCCTTTTTCACGTTTTCGGAAGTCACTCATATGTACGTCACCTTCGAGGAGATCCCATTCAACTAGTTTTAAGCCTTTAACCAAATCATTCAGTTCAACGTTTAAAATCAAATGCGGCTTCTTTGAACATTCTGGTGTTTGAAAGTCTGGAACATTGTCGATTTCCTGTTCGTATTGCATATCATCATTAGTTGAATCACTGGGACATTCAGGTTCTTCGTTCAAACTCCACGATTCTGGTAGCGAGGAATAGGATATTCTTCACTGATGGTAAATTGGGATATTGAACAGCACGCTTCGACTTCGGGCCAATGCCCTGTCAGTTAGTGAGGCAAAAGTAACAAAAAGCATGGTCTTTCGCATGCTGCTCCATGCTCCAGTCGTGCTTGTTTCTCTTCGTTTTGTGCAATTCGAAAATAGTTTATTCCTAAACTGTCAACGTACGCGAATGCATATGGTATGCCAATCAGAAGATTATATTAAAAAAAAAAAAATTAAAAAAATTATATTCTAGGGAAAAAATACCCAAAGCGAAACCAAAACAAAGAGAGTGAAAAACTCTACCAAAGTGAACAGTGGAAATCCACCAAAATCCGAGTGTAACCAAAGACCATATAATAGTGCACGTCATACAAAATTTCTTTTCGGTAATTTCGTTCGGGGGGTTCTATAATACGACCCCAAACTTTTTCTTCTCTCAAAAGCTCTGCCGTTCTCAGAGCTTTATCAGATTTGTTGTTGTGTTTCTTATTGAATATCCGCGACTGCTGAAAACAGAACTGAAACTCATTTTGGTCTTTTTTTGTTTTTTTTTTTTGTTTCCTTCTTGTCTGGAGTCTGGACTATGGGTTTGCTAAAGTGGCTATATATTTTTTGTGACAGTGTCGTCTTGTCGTGATGAAGATATGTATCTTAAACTTGTTTGTTCTTTTGAATATTAACTTTTTAATTGGTTAACAATTTTGACTTTCTTAGAGCTCTTTTGATCATGTTTTTCCATTATCCACGAGCAATGTTTTCTCAACAAAACTGTAATTAAAATTCTAAAATTATAATTTTGTGCTCAAGACACGAATTATCAATTGTTGATTTTTTAAATAAAACAAACTTTTTTAACTCTGCTCAATTTGGGTTTCAAAAAGGGAAATCTACTGAAGATGCTCTTTTGAGTTTCTGTTCCCAGATTCTTTCAAATCTGGACAGCAAGAAGTTTTCAGCTAGTTTATTTGTTGATATTGCTAAAGCCTTCGACATGGTTAACCATGAAATCTTACTTAAAAATATGTAAAAAGCTGACTCCCGAGGCTTTATGTTTGACTGGTTCAGCTCTTACCTGGAAAATAGGCCTTAAAGGGTTAATGTCGACTAGATTCGAAGCGAAATTTAATATATTAGCCTTAAAGTAACGCAAGGCTCTGTTTTGGGGCCCATACTCTTTTTAATATATGTTAATTCTCTGTTCCAGTTGAACTTTAAAGACATATTAACTGCGTTTGCAGATGACGTATGGTTCAGACAGTCTTCTAAACTTAAGATCCGAAATAAATTGGGACTTGAATTTGCTGAGGATGTTTACGGAGCACAATCTGTTCATAAGTTCTAGAACAAAAATAATGTGTTTCAGTTTGTCAGCAAAAAATAGTTTTGAGGTGGAGGTGTTCTTCCATGCTTCTGAGTGCCAAAGATTACAACTGTCTAACTGCATATGTAACTCCAGTTTATCTTCGCGGGTCTTTTGCAGCAATGTTACCTGTCGTGATATGTGTTTCCAAATTGGAAAAATGGATGTTTTCAAATAATAGGGACTTACTATTGACTCCAAGATAAGCTTTTGTAGTCACACCGATATCTTGAGACAATATTTTTGCTCTACGCTCAGAAATTTCTACTATCTACGTAATGTATGCTCAA
The DNA here is from genome assembly GCA_907269105.1 of Volucella inanis. Classification (NCBI taxonomy): domain Eukaryota; kingdom Metazoa; phylum Arthropoda; class Insecta; order Diptera; family Syrphidae; genus Volucella; species Volucella inanis. The sequence continues at coordinate 130,142,218 of OU026157.1, forward strand.
CGAATCTCTTAAGGACAATTTACTATGGAGTTTTCAATTCCTAATTACATTATGGCATCACTTGCTGGGGAGAAGTCTATTATAACAGAATCCAACCGCTGGTGTTGCTACAGAAACATATTTTAAGAAAAATCTGTGGAAAATCCCGTCCACATCCTAGTTTTCCATTATTTTGTCAATTGAAAATTCAACCAGTTCGAAAGTTTTACTGTTTCAAAGTGTTAAAGACCTTTTTCATTGGTTTAAGAAATCTAAATTTTAGAGTATTTGAAAGTCATAATCTGCGCAGTAATTTATTATTTGTTGTTACTGTGCCCAGCTTTCGAACCACAACTTTTCGTAATTCTTATACCGAAGTATCCTGTCGCTTGTTCAAAAAACTGCCTTTGTCGCTTAGGTCACTAAGAATTCTTACTACCTTCCAGAAACATATAAAACGTTGGCTTCTAGATTTAGATATACAAATCTTTGAATCTTTCTTAAGTGTCGAAATATAGAGTACCTACATACATATGTATATAGTATTCTTCTCATATTATGATGTGATAATTTTTTTTCCAATTTTTCTTACCTAGTTTGTTTTTCTTTCTTTCAACAATTTTGTTTTTGTTACAATACATGAACATTTTTTTTCTTTTCTCCCTCTTTTTTTCCTTTTCTGTAAATTCGTGTTTTTATATTTGAATTTAAACTTTTATTTGGGGAAATATAATATAGGGTTTTCTAATAACGACTTGACAACATTTTTTTTTTAAATAAAAGGCAAACCATTTGAGATATTTCAAAAACTTTATTATTGGCTTGAAGTACAATCAAAACATTTATTAATGGAACTCGATTTCGTTCATATGGCCACCGCGGGCACGTTTGCAGCTGTCGTTGGACCCAATTTTCAACGACTTGGCCACACATTTCGGCCGAAACGGCCGCTATTTCGCGTTCAATGTTGGCTCTGAGCTCTTCCAACGTCGTCGGCGTGTTGGCATAAACCAATGACTTAACGTAGCCTCACAGAAAATAGTCAAGCGGCGTTAAATCGCACGGACGAGGCGGCCAATCGACTGGCCCATGTCTTGAGATAACGCGCTCACCATATTTACTCTTCAATAAATCGATTGTAGCGTGTGCTGTGTGGCTTGTGGCACCATCCTGTTGAAATCACATGTTGTCCAAGTCCATATCATCCAATTCGGGCCAAAAATAATCGGTGATCATGGCGCGATAACGCTGACCATTCACAGTAATGTGACGATCGTTATCGTCGACGAAAAAGTATGGCCCAATAACGCCGCCGGCATGCAAACCGCACCAAAAAGTTACTTTTTGTGGATGAAGTGGTGATTCATGAAGCACATGTGGGTTTTCACCCGACCAATAACGCATATTTTGCTTATTGACGAACCCATTGAGCCAAAAATGAGCTTCGTCACTGAAGATGATTTTGCGACTCCGTAGAAAATTTTTATTATTTGCTGACGCAGCTCGTTAGTGTACTTTATTGTGATGAAAATGTTGAGTTTACTGAATAAATTAACAGCGACAGTTTGATGATTAGTGAAAGAGTGCGTTCACAAATTAAAATCTAAGTTGTCAAGTCCCTATTGGAAAACCCTACACAAGGTGACGCAAAATTAATCATCCAATTTCGTTTTTGAATTACTTTTTTACTAATTAAAAAAAAAAAAAGTTTTTGAGTGACGGGAATCTTTATTTAGACCTTTACATGTGTTTTTTGTTTCTGTTAAATGAAAAATATGATATCCGCCAAGTGGATGCCGCCAGTGTTTTGCCCATTTTTATCGCGTTTTTCATACCTTTCCGCAAGATTTTCGGTGATAACTGTTCGCATTCCTGTCGAATATTTTCCTTAAGGGTTGCGATATTCTGAGGCTTACTGGCATAAACTCGCGACTTTAAGTAGCCCCAAAGAAAGAAGTCTGCGAAGGTTGAATCGGGCGATCTTGCTAGCCATGCCAAATAGCCAAAACGGGATATTACGTGAACAGGAAAGGCTTTTTTCACAATATCCATTGTGGCTCGTGCTGTGTGTCCCGCTCATCCATTTCCGGCAGTTAGAAGTCGTTTATCATGGCCCTGTAGCGTTCGCAAATAAAAAAAGACGGCCCAATCACACCCCCACGTGATCCCCGCACCACACAGTGGCCTTGAGTGGATGTATTGGCTTTTCGTGCATTATACGCGGATTTTTAGTGCCCCAGAAATGAAGATTTTGTTTATTGACGTAACCGCTTAAGTGGAAATGCGCCTCGTCGCTCATGATGATTTTCGACACAAAATCGTCCTCTTCGTTGATGAGATTAGAAATGGATTTACAGTAATTTACACGCGAATAACGGTCAGGAGGCATTTACTGATGCACTGTTTGCACTTTGTACGGGAACATTTGTTAGTCTTTCACTAAAATTCCCTGTTGGGTCCGCTTGGTAATGTCCAATTTCATGGCCCGTGGTCTGGTTGATGTTTCTTCGTTCTAAGCGACATCGGACACCACACCTGTGATATTCTTGGCCCAAATGACGAGTCTGATGGCAGCCACGCCCTGCATTGTGGTTTCACTCCGGCCCAGATGGCGCGACACGTTTAGGAAATCGACGTTGAAATTCACGATGCGTTAACACCACCGACCGATTATTGGTCAAAAATGTCGACACAATTATTTCACGCTCTTGCGGAGTATAACGCTCCATTGCTTGTCTGTTAGGGTGATTAACTTTGCGCCACCTTGTATTAAACCATCCAAGTTTTGTACCTTTCTCGCCATACATTTCTAGTTTTTGTCTCGAAATCAATTGTTTTAAATCCAAAAAAACACCGCGATCACTGAATTTTCAGAATAAATTTCTTTCTTCCACTTACAAATTAACCAAATTCTATTTATTGGTATTAGCTTACCTTGTCAACAGATTTTCATATAAATGATAAAAATGACTTTTTCGTCCACTGATTAAGCACGTGCCACCATTAATAGAAAAACTAAAACTTCTTTGTGTATTTCATAATAAAATGGGATAAAAGCATGCGTAAATGATCAGATTGCTTCTAAAAACTGATGGGACATGAATACATGAAAACATATATTGGGTTGTTCAATAAGTTTCGCGGTTTTTTTTAAAGGTTAAAGTTCAACACACATTTTTGGTATAAATTCAATCCATCAGATATTGTCTATCATGTTCTATTACTTTCTTTTAACGTTCTGGAAGAGAAATAATGCCTCTTTTGTAAAACTCAGCAGACTTATGGGTAAAAAAGTTTTCCTTGTACGTTTTGACCTCATCTTTGGAACTGAATTGCCTCCTGAAGGCGCAGGGTCTGAAAAGTACGGTGGGTGCTGCATAACTACCCGGGCAAACGAATTCAGCTTTTGTTTTGTCACTAACGCTGTGTGTGGTCTAGCGTTGTCAAGATGAAAAACAACGTCTTTCCTGTTCGCCGACTCTGGTGGTCTTTCTTCCACTGCCTGCTTTAAGGTATCGAGCTGAGAGCAATATTTAGCGGCACTTATTGTCTGAATGCGTAGAAGCAACTCGAAGTAAAGGACACTTCGCCGGTCCCACCAAATGCTCAACATGACCTATTTGGGATGCAAATTGTGGTGTTTCAACAGGAGCGCACCATGACCTCTTATACCGAATGTCGTTGGAAAACATCCATTTTTGGTCTCCTGTAACCATACTTTCAGGAAAGCCTCAAGCGAGTTCCACAACTTAAGACTTACAGACCATTATGCGATCCATAGTATTTCTTTTACTGAGTTCGTAGTTCCACCTTTTTCAACATTCCAAGCCATTTCAATCTCTCCGGAACAGTTGTACGGGCAATGTTAAGCCGCTGAGCGAAACTCCCGTATCGTCAAATGCCTGTCAACGGTAACTGCAGCTAAGATTAAATTGTCGTCTGTGGTGGGTTGATGGCCAGAGTGAACAGTATCAGCAAGGTCTGGTGGCCGTGGTGTAGTGGTATATGCATACACTCCTCAAGCAGAGGGTCGCGGGTTCGAATCCCGTGCGAGGCAATTCTCTGAAAAAGTCTTTTCGTAGAATTTGTATGTAGTAATGTAATATGAGAATCCCGTTGGCATCAACTTTGACATGAAGGCATACCACTGATGTTGGAGTGGTTGCTGGCTGGGCTAAATGTAACGAACTAACAACTAGCACGTACTTAAGACCCACTGGTTGAGGATGTACTAGCTCGTACCATCCAGTTTGACAACCACCTCTGGGAAAAATATCGAAACCTAACACACCTGAGTTTCAAACTACTACACCACATGCCCGCGCCCTGGGCAAAAAGCCAGTAAAAGGGTATTCATATCCCCTTGGTGCGCACGCGGAATTATAAAAAAAGGTCTGTTTGAATGAATGCATCTAAAGTGTCAGCGCTTAGAGTCGAATTCCATATAAGCTGCAAATCTGTTGTTGCGCCTCTGTCGCTTTAACACGAAAAAAGCAAAATATACCGAAAATTCTTTTCTTTTCCTCTATTAAAAAAAAAAAAAAAAAAAAAAAAAAAAAAAAATATATTGAGCACTTAAAACACGTCCGGTCAAACCAAATTCTCGTAACAATGTAAAGGATAACCTTCTCTATTAGAATAAACAACAAAAATTTCATAACGGTATACACAAAAATTTTCTGAAACGAATTGTTTTGCTTCCAAGAAAAAAACCACAGAACTTATTGAACACCACAATTGAACTTATTAGTAAAACGAGGATACCCAATGGTATTGAAAGGGTTAAAAAGGCGTCAATGAAATAAAATAAATAATATTTATTGACGACAAACATTTATTTAAAATTTTAAGGATCAACCGGTCAAAAAGAAATCAATTTAAACGCTTTTCCACCCGAAAACTACACATTTTTCACCATCGTGAAATTCACCACAGTCGAATGCACCCCAATCGAATAGTGTTATCCATCGTCACTGCAGGAGGTTTCGTATCTATGTATCTATCGTTAGCTTCTTGTCTTTAAACAAAACACTCTTACCGTACGAAACATCGGATTCACCAGTCACCACCACCTTCATTTCGTGTGTATTGCTCTGCTTGTGCTTCGCTATCACCCAGCTTTGTTGTGCATTGACTTCGCTGCTGGGTAGACGTCTCGGTGTTCATCTCCCGTCTCGTCTTTGTTTTGATATTTTTCTCTTCGTGCTTGTATCTTCTCGTTGTACTCGTATTCGTATCTCGTTTCGTGCAATTCAAAAATAGTTTATTCTCAAACTGTCAACTTACGCGAGTGCATATGGCATGTCAATCAGAGGATTAAATTAAAAAAAAAAAAATCAAAAAATTAATATTTTAAGGGAAAAAATACCCAAAGGCGAAACCAAAACAAAGAAAGTGAAAAACTCTACCAAAGTGAACAGTGAAAATCCACCTAAATACGAGTGTAACGGTGTTCTCGATTTTTGAAAAAGAGTGCGTTTTATTTTTGGATTTAGTCCAATGAAAGTCCCACAGAAGTGTACAAATTAAATTGTAAAATAATTGTCAGTGGAAAGCGGAACAAAACAAACAGATGCAACAACGGCAACAACAACAATAACAGCAACAACAACAAAATACGTTAAACGCAATATTTTTGAAAATATGTATCTTAATTGTCAGGCGATTAGTGAGCGGTTAGAATTTGAGGCAAACACTCGTGCTCGTATGTGTAGAAACGGATAATCAATCCGCCACGCCGTCGACCGATTGGTTTCGAATATTTTCGTCTTTTCGTTTTCATCTTGTGTTCAAATATTCGTATTTATTTATATTTTTCTGAAAAGGGGGGAATATCCCGTAGTCGCGCTTCCATCTCCATCTCCTGGCCACTTTGTAGTCGCATAGTTGTACCGTGTCGTGTAGTCGTATTCGATTCGCGCCGCCTCAATTGCCTCTAAATCTTCCACCGCCGCGCTACATCCTTGCTTGTTCGCGCGTTCTATTTTCGGATGTAAATTTCATTTGAAAAGCGATTTTCTTTGATTTTCCTCTTCTCCTTCATCTTCTCATTTTCAAAGTAGAAACCAAAAAAAAAAAACGGATAACGTCGACAGTTGAGGAAGAAGATGATGATGATGATGGTGAGAGGACCATAAGATCGTTTCCTTCTCACCTTTGTGTTGGAATCGTTGGAGAGAATATGTATACCGAAAAATTATTCTGAAATAGATACACGGACAAAGTGCTAGAGATACACTTGATCGACACGAACAAATCGAAAGTGAAAACAAACGTGAGAAGTTCAGAAGTGAGTCCGACGGGTAGACTGTCGGCTTGTAAGCCCTAAAATCGCGCATACGACTAAGTGCATCACACGAATAACGAAAGCAAAAAAAAAAAAAAAAACCAAAAAAAGATCTAAATTTAGTGCTGACATCTGGAATGGTAATTTGGTACTTACAATTATTCAAAAAGTGATTCGTCCAAACTACCAGTGGATTGAGGAAAATCTTGTTATTTGATACCGTGTTTCTTGAGATACATGCTCGTATGTATGCATGTAGATCACAACGTGTAGCGGAGGCATTGACTTGTTAAATTTACTCGCATGTGCGTGCGAGATGAGTGTTCGGATTTACATGTGAATTGTGCGTAGCTTATTACGTTACTTTCAATTCTGAGACTTTTTTTTTCACTGAGTACATATCCATCAAATCTTCACAATCCGACAGTCGATCTTAAAGTGAATGAGTGAGATAACCGTACACGTTTTTGTGTAATAAATATCTTTTATTGGTGCTGGTGGTGATTGAATTTTTGGATAAAGTAAACAGCATCTTGGATTAACCGGAGAAGGCGATCGAGATGACAACAAAAGCATCCCCACCGGCAGCGACTAACCCAGCTAACACTACTGGAGGTGTAAAAATCAAAAAAGAATTGCCCAGCGATGAGATTAAGGTAAGTATCTGTACATCATATAGATTCTAAATCTATAGATTCATTGTTAAAATTTCATTCAGTTTATTCATGGAAATTTTTGTCATTTTTATTTTTATTCGTAAACAGATTTCGACGGAATTAAATTTTTTAATAATTTAGTAAAGGGTGACCAATGATAACAATGATAATTTTTCCAATTGTTATGTTTGGACAGCAATGACATCCAGCTGTCAAAATATTCAGTAAGCGAATTTGTCGTTTTACGCTTGCCAAACGTGCGAAAGTTATTACAAAATATCGAAATTTTGGTTCAGTTGTAAATACACAAAGTGAATTTCGTCGTGAGGTCGCTTGTCCTCATGGCTTCAGTTTGCAGGTAATTCATCGCACCGTGGAAAAGTTTGGATGTGACTACACTCTTTTGGATCTTAAGCCACCAACCAAGGCTTGTTTTGCGGCTGGATTTGGGTTTACATCCATATAAGATTCTGACGTAAGGATTGACGCCGGACGACTATAGACAATGCCGTGAGATCGCTAATTGGGCATTGAAAATGTGGACCGGAAATGCGGATTTTGTCCAAAAAATCATCTTCTCGGACGAGGCCCATTTTTGGCTTAGCGGCTATGTTAACAAGCAAAATTGCCGTTATTAAAGCGAACACAATCCACAAGTGTTCGGTCAAGCGTCAATCCATCCACAAAGATTGACTGTTTATAGCATGGTGGTTCCAACTGGGTCATGTCACGGCTAGCGTTCATCTATCAGGCGCCGCGATCATGCGATTTGATACCACTCGATTATTTTCTTTGGGGCTACGTCAAGTTCTTAGTTTACGCTAACAAGCCAACCACTTTGGACGAGCTCGAGGCCACCATTCGACACGCTATTTCCGGAATAACGCCGCAGATTTTGAACCGATACATCAAAAATTGGACCAACCGCTTGAAGCACTGTCAGCGAAGCCTTGGCGGTCATACGAATGATGTGTTATTCTACACATAATGGCATGAATGAAGCTTCAAGATAAAACCAGAATCTATTTTATATCACTCCGTTGAATTTTTTAAAAAATTTTTTTCCTATCGTTCTTATCTGGTCACCCTACATGGATAGTCTGTAACATGGAGAAGGATATGAGTTACTTTTTCTTTCAATTTATTGGGTGCTTTAATGAGTAATTTCGTATTTGTTTTTAGAAAATAAAAGACGATTTTCTTAAAATGAATAAATAATTTATTGAATTTTTTATTGTCTTTTTTGTTTCAGTAACTTTTGCCATCTTTCTGGCAGTAGCACGATTCCACTCTCATAAAATGTTTGTTATTTGTTGGAAAAAAGCCGATCCAGGTGATTTTTGACCTCCTCATTTGAAGTAAAGGTTTTACCATTTAAAAAGAAGATGCCAGGTTTAGGGAACATGTTGAGCTTGGCAGTAGATCCTATCTAAGTTGTAAAAGCTTTTGGCAACTTGCCAAACTTGTATGACATCTCGCTTTATCTCGGTGGAACACGAAACACTACACCTTTTCTATTGATCAATCCTGTCTTTTTTGGTAAATATCGGCTTTCGAAGTGCTTTGAGCCAGTTCACCTTATAAACTCCGTGATCTCTTGCGTTTAACAATGTTGTAGGTTGTCGATTGGTTTGACCGCTTCATGAGATTTCCGTCCACCGACACTGCAGTTTTTGTTATTTGCAGCACGGTTTTCATCCGGGCATCGTACGCGGAGAGATTTATCGACAGATGAATTGCAGTTAAGGCTGATCTAAAACTTGTTGCTGATCTTAGGGTCACAGCACCCAGTTCATATTGCAACTTTACATTGGATCTAAACCAGCAGGAGGACCCTTTCCGGGATTTGGGTTTAAACTATAGCCACCTTCCTTCATCAAGTCAGACCCGGACTTAGATCTGGAGGGCTTCTGACTCAAATGGTACCGTGATTTAAGTTCTGGAATGGACTACCGGTGGTCCCGCCGCCAACAAGACTTATGATCTGCGGCTTGTAACTTGCCAGATCGTAGCAACCTTCAAAAGCGTCAAATCGGCACTGGCCGTCTCTTTGTGCCGTGCATTTGCACCACGTCTCCATTTCCTCTTCAATTGCCCATAAGACGGTAGTCTTTCAGAGCGCGCCTCTTTTGGAGACCGTTCCATGTTTTCGGTTTCCCGAGACAAGCCATCAGAAACAGCAACCAGACCAACAACTGGTCTTTTCTGATGAGGGCAATACCCCTCCCGTAATCTCTCCTTTGTTCAAGCTCAATCTACTGAACGTGTAGTAGAAAGAGCCGCATGAGTCGTCAAAATCAAGTGGGGAGGTCTAGAAGTTTAACCGCGGTCAAAAAAAATTTTTTTTTAAATAGATTGCGAAGGGGTCGATAGGGGTTATTCCTGGAATTACTATCAGAACGAGCCGTCGGGCCCCCTATATTAGCTATTAGTTTGCTTAGTGCTGCCGTACCCTTTATTTGTTGCCAGAGGGTAAGGTTCGTATTAAGGACTATTTCCAGGTCAAGTCCTTCCTTGTGATCGTCTCTTGACCTACCGGAAAATCAGCTCTGGTCGGAATTCTCTTTTTGGTTAGCAAGACTATTTTCTCTAGCTAACTTTATGCCGTGTTCTTGAATCCAGTATTCTTCGCATCACCTGATTTAATTCATTTTATGCATTGCGAGTATCACTTGCCGTCCCCACTGTGTGTGTGTGTTTGCACTGCTCCAGCAGTGATTTGCTTTCTCCGTGCGCCTTCCTTGGTGTCGTAAATTAGCTCTATGTAGGTAGTTTTTCACTATCCTCTATATACTCGGGTATATTAAAGCTATGCTCGAGCGTATGTATTAGTCCGTCCATCTTACTGAGTTAAAATCATTTTGGACATCCAGAGTTGATAGTAGCACAATCTGTGATTTCCTTGTTGAGCCATTTGGTAGTAAAGTAGCCCTTTCGAAGCCATACTGTCTTTCGGCTAAACCTCCTATTATCTGCATAGCTGCGATTATCCTCTTCTTCAGCAGTTTTTTCAGAAGTTTCCTTGCGATATCCAGCATACATAGAGGCCTCTACGTTGAGTTGTCTTTCCCCTAGCTGATTAGTTCTAGCCGTTGCATTTGTAGCCGTGAGGATATTTGTGCAATCTTTTTAAGAGCCTTTGCTTTTCAGATCTGCAGATATTTCGGTACCAGAATTAACTATTCTTCATTGAATATTTGGACTTCCTGTAGTGGGGTCGCAATTGCGAATATCATCTAGAGTAAAATCCTTTCGGGTCAGCTCCGTACTTTTAACCGTTTTACGTCTAGTTTGGACATCTTTGGTGCTGGGGTTCTTTTCGGAAGCATGGGATCTCTGCTTTTAAGCCTTTCTGCAACGACCAGGCAGCCAAAGAAATCAAGGGTTATCATCCTTGGTGATTCACCTCCTCCTTTTAAAATGTGTCTAAATATATCATTTCGACTAGGATTCACATTCATGAATCAAATATTACGTGAACGAGATAGAAATAAAATTCGGTGGCGTATGCGGGCGATGTAGTTATGCTGAGATATGATATGAGATATTGGGACAGGAGAATTTTGAGAGTAAGTGCGAAGAAAACAAATTATGGACTACATGAATTGGATTCAACTGATGGCTTGTAGCGTCAAGACTAAAATATCGACCTTAAAGCTCACACGCTCAGCAACAACAGAAGCAAATGTAACATACGTTTCGTGACAAATTCTTACGATTCAAGTGAAGCCTTTGACTAGCCACTTCGATTCTAACCATAACTGACAATAACAACTCCCCAAACTTGATTTTCCTAAATTATTCCAAGGCTATCACCCTACTTGAACGAAGTGAAGGGATGAAGTCGAAGCAGCAGAGAGCTGCCAGATGCACATATCCTACATCTCCTAAATTGGACATCTCTGAGTCGTTTCAGATTCTAGATAATTCTAGTGCTTTACAAGCGGATATCCGGATACATATCGTGACCAACAGTCTATTAAGCACGACTTTTCTCGAAGTTCCTAGACAGATAAGTGAATGATAAAACTGACGAACTAGCCAGACATGGCTGAGCCATTGACACCCGTTTGGAAGAAGTCAGCTCTAAGCTAGCTCTTATCAAGGATAAAATAAGAAATCCAAGATTGACTTAAGACAAACATAAAGAAGCAAAGACTTTGTTCGTAACACAAGGCTCGCAAATAGAAAATGAACAAAACTACTATTAAATGTTTTTACCTGAAAGAATGGCGTCCTGATAGCTCTCGCTAAAAATGTTTTAATAATTCGATTTAAAAATACATCTTCTAGAAAAGAGAATAGAACATTTTTAAAAATATTGTCTAAAATGTGTGGGCTTGTTTACCTCAACCTAGCAAAACAACGTAAAAGCAAAAACCGAGAGAGTTGATGAATAGTGTTGAAACACAGGAATGTTTACAATCAGATTAATCTAAAAAAACCGATGGAACGATGAAAAGATATTGTATTTACAAAATATTCTCTTCTCCACATAACTTGTACTTCAATGCCATGTTATGGTATACTTATCACCAAATGGATCATAACTTTCATGAGCATTCTTAGGTCTACAATATTTTAAAATATTTCTTTGGGGTCAGTCAAGTAAACTTCTCCAAATACACATCTATTATTAGTTGGAGATAAAGGAAAGACCGGTAGCTACACTTGAGCTGTTCTGAAGAGATATGGTATGCTACTCGTGTAGCAGTCTGCCTCAGGTAATGGGGGAACTTGCGCGCGCTGCAATTGATGTACATATCCTTAAAATGCTTGCACACAGCGCTGACGATTGAAAATCAGGGATGAAAGAAAGAGAGGTACCGACGAACGTTGGTTTTAAATGTTCGAAGGTTATAATGACTAGGAAATAAGGATTAAGGCAGATCATTCAATAAGCGAGTTGTACGACAAAGCAGGATTTTCCCAAGTGCACATATCGGCTGCTTATAGAAATAAATGAAATATTCGATATGGATGGCGAATTGGTCCAAAACCCAAGAAGTAGTCGACAAAGTCAACTTCTTTAAAGCCTCCGATATCCACCTCTTTTTTTCTTCTGTCGGAACAGATCACAGAATAGAATCTTTAAATTTTTCGAAGAAAGATTCCAGTGATAAAGTGCCTACAGTGGTCCACCTCTACTTGTGCCTCACAAACTATTGTAGGGTCTATCTAGGTTGAGTACTTTTCCAGTACCTAGCTTAGGTGAAGAAAACAAAGTTTTGGCTAAGTGGAGTTATGGCCCACTTGCTTTTTAGGATTGTGGAATTATGACCCTAAATTTTGTGGCCTTCTGGCCCACTTGGATGGGTTATAAGTTCACATTATTGACTTTTGGCCTGTCGACTTATTACCCTGCCCGGCGCCCTCCGTCTTGTATATGAACTGTCCCAGTCTGAGTTCACCTGTGATTATGATATGACTCTTGCCACAATCTTGTGACAAGTCTATTTAAGACCATTTCGAAGCTTTACATGTATGATAGATACCGGTTATCTTAAGCTGAATGAAAGCGTATATAAAAAATTAAAAGCAAATATGAGAATACAGAACCCTGTGGTATGTCATTTTCTCTGCCTTAAAAATTCCACCACAATTCACAACTTTTGAACATTTCGAAGTTTTGTTTTGATATCAAATGGTTCGGTGGTGTCATTATCATTAACCTTCTCAGGCAGACAGAAAATAAAGAGTTTCAATCGTTCACTTAGCACGGTAGATAGAATCTTGTAGGTGATGTTGAGGAGTCTGTTTGCGCTTTAGTTGGTGCAGTCTAGAGGATCCCATTTATTGAAGTTCGGGCTAGCGATGAAAAAATCATCCGACTATGTTTCACCGATGAGTTGGTGTGTCCTTATAAAATTAGTCCCCGCTATTTTAAATGTGAGCACTTTTCTTCCTACTTTTCACAAAATCAATGTTTCCTCCGTTTTCTTTCCGCACAGAGTTCGGGAGCAGCTCATGTCCTTCTGTTTAAAGTCCCCTTATACGCCGCAGGTCTCGCTATAAGTACTCTTTGTCACAACAAATACTCGTTGTAGTGGTCAGGTGAAACATCAGATGAAGCGTCTCTAATAGTTTACAAACAATGTCACCACTGGTTTTCTGCTGTGGATTTAAGGACCATAGAGCATCAGAAGCATTTTGCGATCTTAGCCTTTTAACGGCAAATGCATTCGTAGTACTTCTTTTGCATTCTGATGCCTGGAATAATCACATTCGCTATACAATATATCTATCATAGTTGACCGTTCCTTGATCAGCTGGTTGGCATTTCCCTTTGTGTTTATTGAGGTAGAAGAATCGTGTGCTAGGTATGACACAGCTTTGATACCTTGGTTTAAATAATCTTTATCAGTTGGGTAAAACTGGGCTTCATCCTTAAACAGGAAGACCTAACTACTCTTCTGCTAAGGACTACAGAACCATAAGTCTCTCCTCGTTTCTATAAAAACATTGGAGAGAATCCTATATCAACATGTTAGACAAAAAATCAACAAACAAAACCTATGCGGTTTTCAAAACGCTTACCTTAAAGGAAAATCAGTAGAGACGGTCACCAATGAGGTTGTAGTTGCCATAGAAAATGATATGCACTACTAAACATACAAAATGGCCGTCTTCCTATATATCAAGGGGGCATTAAGTTTGTAAACACAGGCTATATTTTATAAGGAAGGCCTTGGATAAGCTCCATATAGAAACAACGATAGAACAATTGATTTGGGAGAAGCGCAGTCAGAAAACCCTCACTTTATAGTTATTCTGGTGTAGGGAAAACATCTTCCAACAATCAGTGAACTAAAGGAGCCGGCTTTGAACTCACTCGCACAATGGACAACACAAAACCGTTCCATTAAAAACCAAACTACGGGAATTTTCCTAGACAGGAAGCTCAGTTGGAGTGTAACATCGAAGAATGAACTAAGAAAGCATTAGGAGCATTCTACACATGTTGAAGAATCTTTGATTAACATTGACTTAGACCATGTAATACACTAGACCGATTCTTACCTGTGGTGCGCAATAATGGTGGAAAGCCGCGGAAAAGACTAGTTATCTCAAAATATTTTAACAAATTCAAGGACTAGCGTGTATCGCAGTACAAGAAGCGTTAAGGTCTATTCCTCAAGCTGCAATAGAGATAATGCTCAACCTCCCTCTTGTTTTAGACGAATTCCTTAAATGCACGGCTTTCAAAAGCTCGATCAGACTAAAAGAATCAGGCTTATGGACTTACTGCAATTAAGGACACGCGTTTTTAATACAGTAGCGACTTCATTGTGTCATGGACTTTGAAAGAAGTTTCGCCACGTCATTTCCTAGCAAACATTTCTGGTTATCTAACACTGCCACTAACATTGGAAAACTTCGCCTCAACACGGACGGCTCCAAAATGAGAAATGCTCTGGAGCTTCAGTCTACTGTTAAATCCAGGAAATATATGCCATGGTGTACTACTCAACGAACTTGATACCTCAAAGACTTATACCTTTTGTCGAGGTGAAACAACCAAATCGATGGAGGTAAAAAAATATCCTCAAATTCTAAGTAAAGTCTGCTAATCTCACCGAGCTGATAAATGTTCGGTATCTGGACACACAAATGTGAAAGTGGATGCACAGGAGTGCATAGGTTAGGTTAGGTTAGGCTTTAACAGGGGTATGATGGATATGTCATCACACAGAGACCAGACACCAAAACGGACGTATTGCAATCCCTATGGAACCTATTGAGTTACCTTTAAATGGCAAAAACCTAAACAATCTCCTTGGTGAAACATCCCATTTGTTTGCGAAATGGCCTTCGAAGTTCGTGCCGTCTATTTGCTTTGGGTTTTCGAAAAAGGATTTCCTTAAAAATTATCCTCGACTACGCGATATTGCCTCGCATTCACATGGCATGTTTGTTATGTTCTCAACAACTTGCAGATCACCACAGAATCTGGTGTTCAACAGTTACCAATCGATGCCAAAAGCCCGCCCGATTCCGCATCTGCAAGCCCAAACACTCTTTCGAAATGCTCTCGCGTGAGTATGCGCACCCAGCGGCAGGATAAATTTTTCATATGCAGAATATTGCCCAAAATATGGCGTGTGCGCTCAGTACTAATCCTTGTGGTATCTGCTAGCTCGCGCACCTTCACTTTCCGGTCAGCCAACACCATTTCATGTATTTTTTTGACATCATCCTCTGTAACCGCATTGGAGGGCCTGCCGCTGCGGACTTGATCGGTAGTGGAGTTGCGGTCACGACGAAACTCTCGAAACCAATATTTGACGATGTAATCTGACGGAGCATTAGCCCCATAATATTTATCCAACTTTTCTTTTGTTTCCTTCGCCGTTTTGCCACTCAAAAAATAATGTTTTATGAGAGAATGAAAATCGTTTTTGTCCAAACTCAACATGATGAAAAACACGTCAACAACAATCAGCTCTCAAAACAAAACTAAAGACAGTATCGCACTGAAATTTGGCATGTCTGTCTAAATATGAACGGACTTCAAGGCACCATAACCTTTTTTGCAGTAGCAGCGCATTCTGGCGGTCAAGGAGATTACTTTTCACTCCACCTAGTATAACAGACATACGTAAGAAAGTGACCGAAGTTTTGGGTCCATAAAACGAGGCGAGATGGTTAGCAAATGGTAAAAAGGTGAAGACAGCCGCAATTGGCTCCTCAGAACAAGTCACATCTGATGAATTAATCATAAAATAGGAAATCAGCGGCTAATCAAACCACAAACACAAACTCAGTGCTAAAGAACCATGTACGGGTTAAGCTTGCCAGATTCTTCTGAATTTTGTTCAAAAATACCATTCTCTCGGATACCAAATACTTGTAAAATGACAAAAATGAAAAAAATAACAAAATTAAATTTATTTTATGTTTGCCAAGAAAATATCAAACGCGTGTCATTTGCTATAAGCCAAATGTTTTACATTTTGGAGGTATCCCGAGTCTGACATATTTCATCATTTTCAAAAGAATTCATGAACAAGGCAATAGCCTTGAATATATCAGCCATGGTCAAAAATACAATTTATTTCTTTTCTTTCTTTCTTTCAATGTTCTTCTGTTAGTTTTCTCTATTGAAGGCAACTTCGTTGACATTGAAAGAGATAATAAAGTGTAAATGCTCAAAAACAAAAGTTTCTTTGCACTAGGTCGGCTATAATAAATTGGATGACCCTATAAAAAAGTTTTGTTTTGACATTTGTGAAACAAACAGAATTAGACTTTGTCTAAATAAGCAATGGAGCGCTATACTTCTGAAGATGGCAGAAAAATCGTCACGATGTTTTTGATAAACAATTCCTCATTGATTTTGGCGCAACGTGCATTTCTTGCTCGTTTTACTGGATGCCCGGTTCCCACTGGTCGTTCAATGCAGTGTTTAGCCGCACGACTCCTAGAGACCGGGACCAGCCCTGAAAGGCATGTTACCTCTCGTTCGGCCTAGAATATGTCGTGGAAGTTCTGTCCACAAGAAACAGGCGACGTGCCATGCAACTGGCTATTCCGTCACGTCCCTACTACACTTTTTGATGAAAGATTTGAAGATGTTTTCTTACAAAATGTAGACAGTCCATCAGCTGATGGGTATTGGCTCTCAATCGCGTCTAACCTACGCTCGCGCCCTCCTGAATCCTGAATAATCACAAGTGATGAAGCCCATTTCCATTTATGTGGATACGTAAGCAAAGACAATTTGCCGTTCTAAGGCACTGAAAATCCGCAAGAATGGAGAAGTCATTGGCCAATTTTTTATTTATTTATTTTTTTTTTTGAGAACAGCAGGGGCGAAACGTTCACTGTGGACGATGGGCCCTACAGAGCCATAATCAATGAACTCTTTATTCCTCAAGTGGATGAATTGGGACTGGAAGTCATGTGGTTCTAGTTGGACTGCACGAGCCATAACCGATATTCTAAAGCAGGCGTTTTTCGATTATCTGATTTCACGGCCCTAGACTTCGATCTATGACATTACTAAAAGTCACGTGAACAAGCCACAAACTCTTGCAAGCCTCAAGAAGTTAGGTTCTGAACAAAACTATGGAAAATGCAATAAAAAGAGATCAAATGGTAATTAACAACGGCGGCCGCCGGTATTCCCAATCCTTAGTTCACGCATGGGATTTTTTAACTGATGATGTAGAACCTGAAGATAGTATTATTCTCGTAGGGGATTTCAACCTCCCTCACCTAAAATGGGCCCCTTCCGACAATTCAACCGATTTTGTCTCTCCTTATTGGTCTTCTGAAGTAGAAATATAGATGGTGGACTGCCTAACCAACTCAATTCTACATTAGATTAGTGGAATAGCTAATACAATGAACAGACAACTTGACCTTGTCTTCATATTCACTCTAGACCGCCTTCATCTCCCCTTGTCAATTATATATTCATATGAAAACGGCAACACATGTGTGTTCGGAAAATCCAGTGTGCACCGTGGAAAAGATCTTAAGCCACCAACCAGACAGAGATTGGTGAGAAATGAAGAAAACATATCCGCCATAGCGGCCAGTATCGAATAAAACACAGAATCGTCGATACGGCACCGATCAGTTAAACTGGGCATCGTCATAAAGTTGGATTTGGTCCTACATCCGTAGAGACTTTGGCCAAAAAATCATCTTCTCGGGCGAGGCTAATTTTTTGCTCAGCGGCTATGTCAACAAGCAAAACTGACATTATTGGAGCGAACACAATCCACAAGTGTTCGGCCAAGCATCAATGCATTCACAAAAATTGACTGTTTGGTGAGGTTTATGGCATGGCGGCATCATCTGTTTCGACTGTTTTATTTCGAAATGAGGAAGATGACACAGTTACCGTCAATGGCCTTAGGTATAGAACATTGTTAACCAATTTTCTGTGATCAGAGTTCGACAACATCGATATATCTGATATGTGGTTCACAAAAGACTCGAAGTTGTGAAGAAGAATTTGGTGACTGGGTCATCTTATGGCGATCGTTCATCAATTGGCCGCCGCAATCGTGCGATTTGACACCACTCGATTATTTATCCTAGGGCTACGTCAAGTCCTTAGTCAACGCTAACAAGCCAACTACATTGAACGAGCTCGAGGCCAACATTCGAAACCTTTGACAAAGCCGAAATAACACCGCACATATTAGACCGAGTCATTAAAAATTGAACCGACTTGGTCCAATCCGACTTGGTGGATGTTGTGCTATTCCAAACATTATGGCATGAACGTAGCTTCAAAATAAAGCTAGAATCAATTTTACACCTCACAATGATGTTGTTTTATTGCCCTGGGGCACACCAGCATTTATTTTGTGAATATCAGGCTTGAAATCATCCACAAAAACTACCGAAAGGTAGTTTCTAATTCATTTAGGGGGAGAATCATCGATCCCAGATGAATGCGGAGACAAAGCACAACCAGGAAGTGTTGTACTGGCCGCCTTTGGAACATTGTAATATTTTTTGCCTCAGGTTTTGGTCGTCACACGCTTAAGAAAGACTTTCAGTCATTTCTGGCTCGTTTGAATTTTTTTCGGATTTTCTCTGTCGGGTGAGTTGCTCTAACCTGACAGCCGTTCTACAGCTCGAGTCGTACCATGCCTTTTCTTTTGTTTGATATTTTTCATCCGATGGGGGATAAAGGATCTCATTCCAAAGAGTAAAGCGTCTCTGATCATATCAGCAGCGACATCCACATCCTTACTCACATCATAACGACCAGTTAAAATTCCTAAAGAAGCTCTTAAGTCTGCTCCAATTGGCTTTCTCGCATTGCGATACGATTCTTTTATGATTCTTTTTTCTAACTGTGTGGTCGGTGTACAGAAATTAGCTGATATGACACAGTGGTCCGACGAGCCTAGAGGTCGAGCACATCGACCTTGTACTTGTCAGGGTGAGAAGTTAAAAACAAGTCCAGGGTGTAGGCGACAGTCATCAATGTCTGGTATTCGTGCGCGCTCATTTGCAAGTATTGTGATCTTGTTGTTTGTTATAATCTACTTCATACATATGTTTTACACTTAGGATTGCTTTTCCATCTTCTATACTATCCGTCCCCCTACTGTATAGCATAATTAATTCTGGTGTTATCCAAGATTTGTTTCGACTGTTGTTTTAGTTTGCGCTTGCATTTTTATATTGGTTAAAGAAGCTCAACATCCTGTTCAATCTCAATTTATTGAATTCGGGATGTACAAATAAGAATTATGAATATATGAATTATGAATAATATACAAGATTATAACATTATAAAGAATTTAAGAAAATATACAGTAATCAGGAAAGGGATACAAGTGTATGCTCTAAAACAGCATTTTTAAATTGTATGGCTCCAATTATTTGTTTTACTGTTGTGCGCAGTTTCAGAGTCTGGTGGCAAAGACGAAGAAAAGGCGCGAGATTGTTATAAGGCTTTACGTTCTAGCGAATTGAAGTTTTTCTAACAGGTATGGTGGCAACCTATTCTGAATAATTTTGTGAAGGAAGATCCAGTATCAAACATGCAAGAACTGCCGGAGCGTACAACCAAGGATACTTTTGTGATAGTTGGATATGTGTAACCAAATCATTGAATGCGACAGTAAATTTATGATGATATTGGTAGTTGAGTTTGAGTATACTGCTGATGAATAATCAATACACGGAACAAGTAAAGTTTTAACAATTCTCAGTCTCGTATTTACAGGAGTTAAACTAGAGAGCAGCCAAAGTTTGCGTAGACCTTTGTTAATTTGTCCCACAGTGCATAGTAATTAATGTAGTTTAGAGAGAAAAGGGAGCGACTTATCTTACAACCAAGGTTGGTTACAGTTTCCACGAACTGCAATTGCGTGTCGTAGAAGTAAATGGAAAATACTGCCCAGTATTGTGATATTGAATACTAAAATCAGACCGTTGGTAGGTTGCGGATTCAACCTCAACCAGACCAATAGGTTTAGATAAGTATATTTGCGCGTCATCCATAGAAGTGAAGACTAGCGTTGGAGCAAACTTTAGGTATGTCATTAATAAATATGCAAAACAATACAACCCGGTATTGAACCCTGAGGTACTCCTGCATGTAAACATATTCCTAACACGAGGGGATTTTTTACCAACCACAACTCTTTGACAACGATTACTTAAGTAATTAGTGATGAGACGCGCCGACATTTCACTAAATTTAAAATACCTTCTTAGTTTCTCAGAAAAGATTAAGTGAGTGACTGCGTCAAAAGTCAAGAAGGCAAAGTATAGTGAAAAAGTCCAAGTCATTGCTAATCCTTATATCATTGAAAATTTTAACCATAGCTGCAGAACAAGTAGCCTACTTTATCTAAGTGACTTGGAAATTGGCAAGGACTTTTTCCAAAACTTTTGATAGGCAAGGAATTATACTGATACCACCTTGATCAAAAAACGGAATAACCACCGTGTGGCGCTCCCATTGTTCCCATTTGAAATCTGCTTTTTTTTTTTTTGTTAAGTTGGTACATCTGTTGTTGAAATAGCTTGACATTTACAAGAGTTACGTAGCCAAGAGTACATCTATCTATGTGTGTGTTGGCGATTTTTTACAATTTTAGAAATGGATTTAAATTTGCAACAACGAACTTGTATTCAATTTTGCGTAAAAAATGGATTTAATGGTGCGCGAACGTTAGAAATGTTGGAAAAGTGTTTCGGCAACGATTCTCTAAAGAAAACGGTCGTTTACCAGTGCCACGATGGGTTCAAAAGTGGTCGTGAGTCAATCGTAGATGATGAATGCAGTGGCAGACCATCGACATCGAAAACAGACGAAAACATTGATGAACTATTGGGTATATATTTTAATTCGTGCGGTTTTTTTTTCAAAATTTGAACGTTTATTTAAGAAAAATATATACAATAGTGTTATTCAAAGTATTGCCCATCTGAAGCTATGACTTTTTCCCATCTTTCTGGCAATTTGTGGATCCCATCCCAAAAGAACTGCGCCGGCTTGGCAGCCAAGAATGAATTAAGCCAATTTTTGATATTCTGCTCTGATGTGAATCGTATTTCAGTGAGGGCGTTCTGCATCGACCGGAAAAAATGTTAGTCAGAAGGGGAAAGGTCTGGGCTGTAAGGCGGGTGGGGTAAGACTTCCCATCCACTGTTTTCCAAATAGTTCTTAACCGGAATAGCAACGTGGGGCCGAGCATTGTCATCATGGAAAATTATTGCCACGTGTCTGGTCGCATATTCCGGGCGTTTTTCGGCTACTGCTTTCTTCAAACGTATTAATTGTGTTCGGTAGCGTTGTCCATTGATGGTTTCACCTGGTTTTAACAGCTCATAATACAGCACACCCATCTGATCCCACCAAATACAGAGCATTACCTTCGCGCCATGGATATTCGGGTTTGCCGTTGATTTGGATGGTTGGCCGGGTTTCACATATGATTTTTTGCCCTTGGGGTTATCGCAATGGATCCATTTTTCAATACCAGTAACAATTCGATGCAAAAATGACTTCCTTTTGTGGCGTTCCAGCAGCATTTCGGACATGCAAAACCGCTTTTCGACGTCTCTCGGCTTGAGTTCATGTGGAACCCAATTTCCCTGCTTGTGAATATATCTAGCTGCTTTTAAACGTTTTGAAATGGCTGCTTGAGTGACACCCAAAGATTCTGCGAGCTCTTCTTGTGTTTGGCAACAATCTTCATAGAGTAATGCTTCCAGTTCTTCCTCTTCAAACTTTTTTGGCTGCCCAGGACGTTCATCGTCTTCCAAGCCAAAATCACCACTTTTAAATCGTGCAAACCACTTTTGGCACATTCGCTCAGCTAGCGCATGTTCACCATAAACTTTAACCAAAATACGATGACTTTCAGCAGCAGTTTTCCTTACATTAAAGTAATGAAGAAGAACTCCCCGCAAAAACACTTTTTCAGGCACAAAGTTCGACATATTTGAGTGAAAAAAAAATTATTGTTGTTTACGCTTCAAATGAATGACATATACTGAAATGACGTACAATGACAGTAGCTTTCCAACGCATGTTCCAATGGAATAATACAAGTTACGCCATCTCTTAGCAAACCGCAGTGATAGACCCAATAAGAGAAATGTTGGGCAATAACCACAAATTAACCATCAGAGAGGTAGCGGAGGACTTGAACATTGCCTATGGATCCGTCCAAGACATTTTGGTTAATGATTTGGATTTCCGTCGTGTAGCAGCAAGGTTGGTGCTATAAGACCTCAATTTCATGCAAAAAAGAGACCGATTTGACGTCGCAAAAGAGATGATTTGAGAGGCTGAATCCAATCCCACATGGAGACGAGACGTGCGTTTATGAGTACGAGACGATCCAGAAATCAGCATTCAACAAACGAGCCGAGACCAAAAAAAAAAAAAAAAAAAACACGTCGTTTTCAGACAAAAAAGAAGGCAATGCTCACGGTTTTCATGGATTTCAACGGTGTAGTGCATCATGAATTTTTGCTAGATGGTCAGATAGTAAACAAAGAGTATTATTTGGGCGTTATGTGACGTTTGCGTAAAGCAATTCGCCGAAAGGGAACAGAATTGTAGGCAAAAAAACTCGTGGATTTTGCACCATGATAACGCACCGTCGCACAGTGCCATCATTATTCGTAATTTTTTGACGAAAAATGCAACAAATACCATCCAACAGCCACCGAATTCACTTGATTTGGCTCCCTGTGACTTCTTTCTGTTCAATCGAGTTTCCAACCAGGCGGAATTGATGATGAGGTTATACAAAAATTAATATCATTTTGACAAACCGGATAGGAACTCCATTCTCACCCAAGACAGCTATTTTGAGAGATCGAATTATATTATTGACATCAACTTTCGGTACAGCTTCGAATTCAAAAGCTGTGAGTGGTTCAGAAAATCGTAGAGGTTTGAGTAGAGAAGATGTACTTTCTATTGAGCTTGATAAGAAAGCATAATTAGGATCATCAAGATAAGGTAAAATGTCTAAAACATCATTTTTACGAACACCATCTGAGCGTAAGGTGCTCCAGAGCATTTTGAGATTTTCGTCTGGTCTCAGGCTAGATGAAAAAGCCTTTTCTTAGGAGGTCTCGTGATGGAAGTTGAGAAATTACATGGCCAACAGAAGTTTTTCGAATTCAGACTAGTGAATTTCGCTTTCGCTTAGAATAGAGTTTCCTATGAACTTTATTAGCATTATGAACCTTAGATGTAAACCATGGACAACTTTTATTGCGCACAACCACTGTTTTCAAAAGCACATGGTTATTGAGCTGGGCCGTGTGTACATATAAGGCTGATGATGGCGAATGCGGATTGTCATGGAGCTTCGTTTATATGCCTGAAACTGAAGACTTCTCGCCAAAATGTAGCTTATAATGACAAATCTGTCGTCAATAGGCGTTTTATAAGTCTTAGAGGTATTCGGTTATTTCCTAACCATATTTGTTTTTTATACTGCGAGGCAGTATAATCATCAACCTGGAGGGACAGTTCTTTTGTAGTACTTATTGGAAAAAAGTAGCCAGCAACAACGGTGTCAGCAGCCCCACACGAGTTTATAAGTGGTGGGGTTGATTCAATTTAAGTTATTCTGCCACCATCTTAACTTTGTCTTTGTATCTGTCTTTCAAGTGGAGTTTTACGTAATCCTGATGGTAACGAACTAAATTGTGGAGAGCCGATGGAGGGGGCTTCGAGCCTTGCTGAAACGTCTTATGACTTCCAAGCTAGCTCAAGAATGCTGGAGATCACTGAACGCAGTCGGAAGGCCTTGTCTAGGTCCTAGGTCACAATGGGGTCACGGGAAATGAAAACTTACCAGGCATGGTTCAGAGGAGAATTTTTCAGGACCCGAATCTACGTTGGGTCTGCCAACCGACCCGAATCTGCATTACAGCGATGTAAGCTGTAAAATTGATGACGACATCGTGGAACACTATCTCTGTGAATATCCGGCTTAGGCTCGCATCAACCTGCAGGTACTCGGCGCTGACGTGGTGGGTGCTGGTACTGTGGGCACCTTATCACTGCAACGCTTACTCATCTTTCCTCGAAAGATTTCATTAAAAGGAATTTAGAAAGGGTACAATGGACTAGTTCTTCGCCTGAGTGCTGTGTTCTGTAAAAAAAAAAATCTTAACTTCAGAGACTTTGACAGCTGGTTCTTAATCCCCTTTAATACATGGGCTTTAGAGGTGTCAATGTGCTCATCCGCTGTTTCTTTATCCAGTATTGAATACTGGCTCTCTCTTGCAATTTTAGTCTATATACATAGAACAAAGGTTTGCAGTTTACATGGGTCATCACTAGGAGGCAAGACAGGTACTTAACGCCAACTTGACCTGTGTCTCTACTGGCCTAAGCCTAGTGAAAGCACTGTCATCTTAATTGAGCGGGTAAATGCTGACTGATTCACACTCAGATACTCTGAATTTCGTACTTTTAGAATTAAAGGCTCCTTCGCCAATTGGTCCTAAGCCCCAATTCAACAAAAATTGGAAAAAAAAATCATTTGGCCACACATATCCATCTGCGTAGTATTTCTTAATTTATTGATAAGTTATTTTTTTATTATTTGTTGTTGCGGGATTTCAGCCGTACGTTCTCGTTTTTTTGTTTTTTTTTTTATTAAATTTCAGCAGTTTCTCATTCAAAAAATTGTCAAAAAAAAAAAAAAAAAATAAAAATAAAACTCAAAACGTGTCAAATCTCCCAATCTTAAAAAGAATCGAATTCCGCTGCACACAGAGAGTCGTCTCGAACACAGTCACACACAACAGTAACTGAATGCGAACAGAAGAAACACAGAACGCAGATACGTCAAACAACGAATTTATTTATGTGCACTCGTACGTCTTGGGTTGAATTTCAGGCATGGTATTGGGTTACACCAAACAACGAAATTAATTTTCGTACCCATGGGTAACGGTGAGTGATATGTTTGAAGCCGCTGCTGCTGTTGATTCAGTGGGCCGAGGTAGGAGACGGGTCTCAATCGTTATATTAATATGGTAATGGTAATGGTAGCTCTCTCCCAGACAGATGGCCAAAAGCCAAAGGCGGCATGCATACTGGCCACACACTGGCCATTTACTGGGCATGTTCAGGAGTACTGAGCACTTGATGACGAGTGCGCTGCGCAGCGCTGAAATTACCATATATCCGATTGCAGTGGTTTGCATTCGAACAGGGGAATTCAGATTTAGATTCAGATTCAAATTCAGATTCGGATTCAAATTTAAGTTTGTTGCTGATGATAATGATGACGATGCGATGTTAAGTTGTGGAGTTTACTGGGACCCGCGTGCTGTGGCAAGTTGAAATTAATTCGATGCCGAAGCATGTAAATTTTAAGCGACAGTCTATGGTCCCTGTAGAATAAGGGAGTAACTACTCCCATCAGAATTGGTAGCAATGAATGTAATCGGATGTGTGTTCCTGCTGAGTGTGAGTGACTGTTTGTAGTCTTTTTTTTTTTTTTTTTTTTTGCAGGAACTTAACCTCAGAAGTGCTGCTTTCACGTGGGGTTCTAGGGAAATGTTTGTCGTTGTAAAAAGTCTTACGAAAATTTGTGTATTAGATGGGTCTACCTGCATTTTTAATCAGAAAAATAAGTAAATAAATGAATTGATGGTGTAAGAGTTTCACTCATAGTTGTTTCTTCTTCAGATTAGACATGTTATGACGCCATACAATAATTTTATTCGTTCTTCGAACAGAAACGGCTGTTTCGGAACTCAAAGAGCTTAACCACCACCCCATGGCAACCACAAAAATTTGTGTACTATGTAAGTGTTTCAAAATTTTTGTATACAATCCTCCATTGAATCTTCTCGAAATATCTTCTCCTTTGACGCACCAATAGTCCAACGCCCATTGCTAGTGCTAGATTCTTACCGGCAAAGCCCACCGAACAGACCGATTTCACTCCATCGTTGTACCGCTGCGAGGTATGCATTAGTTCGCAGGAGTCGGCTTAAGACTTAGCTAACTCTATACGAGTCGACTATTTTACCTTTATGTTAACGATCTAACTATATTACTAGCAATAGTCCACCACAAATATGGTTCCTTTGTATTTTCTTTTTCCATCGTTTTTGACTCGCTGGCTTTTGAGTCTTACCATTTCTTTTGTAAGTATGTCGACATTGGAGATACGACGAGTAAAGCATCATACTATTCATACTATTCGCACGTGAAATTTAACTTGTGCGTCCCTTGACTATATTTCCGCTGCATGCATAAGCATATAAGACGCAACTCCAGCAAGGAGTTTTTTATTCTTTAACGGGGATCCGATATTATTCATCGCTCGTTTATGGTTTTTCGCATATTTGCTTTAGGTGATGTTTAAACTAAGACGACTATCAAGTTATGCGAATTTTCATACCTCAGTCCAGTGCTAGTTAACCAACGACATACAGTTACACTACGTCGATGTCAACAGCATACCCGATAATCGATGATTCACATGGAATCTGTAGGCGTAAAATATCACACGTAATGTTCCACAATATGGGATCTAAATCCGAGCCTTGTGGCATATCGGCAGTACGAGTAACTGCCTACGCTTTAACTCTCTCGGCAGGGTCTTAGAGGAGAGTTCTATTACGGAGATAGTCGGGTATTTCAATACGATGAAGACAGTTCATAGTCCGTTCCCAGTTCGCTGAAATACAGGCGCTCTTCACGTCCAGGGTTACTATGGAGC
The DNA here is from genome assembly GCA_907269105.1 of Volucella inanis. Classification (NCBI taxonomy): domain Eukaryota; kingdom Metazoa; phylum Arthropoda; class Insecta; order Diptera; family Syrphidae; genus Volucella; species Volucella inanis. The sequence continues at coordinate 130,168,839 of OU026157.1, forward strand.
AGTATTTCAGCAGCAGTGTCTCCTTTCCATCGACTACGTTATTATCGGAGGTGGCCGTGGTTTAGTGGTATATACATAGACTCCTCAAGCAAAGCGTCACGGGTTCGAATCCCGTGCGAGGCAATTCTCTGAAAAATCTTTTCATGGAATTTTTATGTAGTTATATGAAAATCCCGTCGGCGTCAACTCTGACATGAAGGCATAACACTGATGTTGGAGTGGTGCTGGCTGGGCTAAATGTAACGAACTAACAACGAGCACGTACGTACTAACACCCACTGGTTGGGGTTTATTGCATCCATTTTTGACACAAAACCGAGTTTCAACTTTCATAGAACAATTAATATTTTTCATGATCGTTGATAATTTTAATTTTTAATAAATTTAATTACGTGACCTACGAAAACCTTATTGGGATTCCGATAGATCTCCTGCTATTTCAATTGTTGGCAATTGAATATTGCAATATTGTAAATTATTATCTCAAGATTGAATTTTTCCAACCGTGTCAAGCAAACAAATGGTTTCCCTTTGGCAATAGCAATAGACGTAGGCATTTCCAAGGCTCAGGAAAAACGCTCTCTTGAAGACACACTTTAAACATTTCGGCAAATAATTCCTTGTCGTTATACCGAGGGTATGCAGATCAGTTTTACTGGAAATCTCACACTCTTCTTATTCTGGGGAAAATCACTTACTGAAATCATTTAGCTGTCATTCGTTGTGAAACGATAATTATGACAGCAACAGGATGTACGCCTCAAAAGGAATATAAAAAAGAAGTCCAACGACACCGAATGCCATTGTGAGCGCATCCGTAAACTTTAACAAGAAGAAAATAATAATAAAGAACTCCGCGTCAAACTTAAATAAATCAGAACCTCTTACCAGGAGATAAAAAGGAAAACAAAGCCCATCGTTGTACTCGAGCAAACAAGGACGAGCTAATTAAGTAAAATGGCTCACAAGAAGGAGGTCAAACCAATAACATAAAAGCAGTTCTACATCAGAAACCAAGGCGCACCGAAACGACCATGGACACTCTTACTTTAACTTTATTTCATCATATATAGTGCCTCTCTGGTTAAAGAGGCATATGATTTCCTCATCTCAATATACACAAGAGGACATGGCGGACTTCAGTTCATGACACGCTAAATCAAACTGATTATTTTGCGATAAACGAAAGGCATGCCTCCAGTATTCTGGAGGTCCGAAAAATTTGGGCAGCCAACATTGGCTCGGATCACCACCTTGCTGCAGCTAAGGTGCGAATATGGATTTCCGGAGCGACACAACAACGAAGTACTACTGTGAGAAGATAAAACGTAGAAAAGCTGCAATAGCAAGAGACCCTCAGAATCTTCGTCTAACGCGTATCCCTAAATCTCTCAACGACTAATTTGCCGCCAGCATCAAGTACCGAAGACTTGCGGCAAATTTTGCCAACATGGCATCAGAGACGCAGGAACTAATATGCTGGGTATCAGCAAGCACATTCAACTAGACGAGAAGGTTATAAAGCAGGACTTCAATGAAAGGGGAGTGCTGCTCGTGAGCTCTACCAGTTGAAGAGACGGGAAGAACATCGAATTGAGAGGTTGTATTGTACTTAAATTGACAATTTAATTTTCCATATAATCCTCTTTCAACTCAATAGATTTTTCCCAGCGGTGCTACAACTTTTTTAATCCTTCCGTATAGTATGACTTTTGTTGGTCTGCAAAATACTCCTCCACGGCGACGAAGATTTCCTTCGACCCGTATTTCTCTCCGGCGATCGATTTTTTAAGATTTGGGAACAAAAATAAGTTGCAGGGAACCAAACACGGAGAATACGGATGATGGGGGAGCAATTTGTAGTGCAATTCGACCAATTTCGCTGTGGCGACTGCGGATGTATTAGCCGGTGCGTTCTCGCAAGGGAAGAGCATATTTTCTTCGCCAAATGTAAATCGACGTAGTATGCTCGTGTGATTGTTTTTCTCTTCTCCAAATAGTTAAAGTGGATTACACCTCGCGCGTCTCTGGTGTGTACCAATGAATCCATGTCTCATCGACGGTCACGAAACGACGCAGAGTTTCCTCCTGATTTCGATTAAACAGGGCCAAGTACGTCTTTGAAGTAGTCTTATGATTGCGCTTGTTCTCCATTGTGAGTAAACGCGAACAGCTTTCTCATGCCTAAAATCTCGTTCAGGATATGGCTAACGCGTTCAGTTGAGATGCCGAATTCTCATTCGGCGGTCCGCCAATACGAGATCATGGATTTTGTCTACGGTTTCCTCTGTGGTAACCGTTTTTGGGCCACCGACGTGCGGCTACGGCGAAAATCTGCGAATCAAGTTGAGTGGGTCCCATACACAACATCGAGAATGGACTTGATTTCCCTGCAGGTTTTGCCACTCAGAAAAACGGGAATCGGACCACAGAGCGATACTGCAAAAAGCACTAACTCGATATTTTGAAACGGGTATCAAAACAAAACTAAGCGTGGGATTGTCACCGAATTCTGACAGGCGGGCTAAAAGAAGTCATACTAAATGATGGCCATTTTGGCTTAGTAGTGTAACCTATCTTCTAAACCGGGTACTCGTCAAACAGCGCCTGTATAATGGCGAAGAAGCCCAACATCCGTCAGGAAAAACAGGCCATTTAACTATGACAATGATAGCCAAAACTTCCATCCACCCGACCAAAACGAAGTAAGAAAAGCAATATCTTAGCTGAAATCTAACAAAGCAGCTGGAGCTGACGGCTTATTTGCCGAGGTATTCAAAGCAGATAAAAATGTCTTTGTAGAGAACATAAACCAAACCATTTCTCAGATCTGGTCAGATGAGTGTGTGCTTAATTCCTCTTTCTGACATTTCGCCACTTTGTTATTGGATCCTTATTATACGAGTATATCGCTTTGACGTTGCAGTAATACGTTTTGTAGTTAGAAAATTTTACCTCTTTTCGAGCTGTCCCAGCTTGGGTTACGCTATATTTTTTGTCGTGAAGGCATCATGCTGCTTGTCTCCGGAAACTTTCGTTACCATGGCGATTGTATGTGTGAAGGTATGCATGTATATCCGACTTATGTTCCCAGTCTAGATATGAATACTGATACAAAGAAAAACTTATGCCAAAAGAAAACGCGCTGATATTTTTAAAAATAAATTTTTACTTTTTATTTGTCAAATCCCTAGCTACAAGCTATGGAAGACTTCATTCGAAATGGCCGCCATTGGCCTTAAAGCACGATCTGAGACGTACTCATTCATTGCAAAGTTGTCGACATCGCGGGCAAGGGTGACTTAATATTTCGGTGCTGATTAGAGCAGGCCGTTCCCTCCAAGTGGTTTTCACCTTGAAGCAGAATCTTGTTGGAATGTGTAATGCTTGTTTGCGAACATTGTTCGGCCTAACGACGTCGTCCGAAGTGGTCAATTCGGAAGGTCCGATTTTGGGCGACTCGTTCGAGCATAGCGACTGGTATCTTACGGATAACACGAGGAATGTTGGCTTCCAAAGCGTCAATCGTAGCTGGCTTAATCTGAAGACCTGAGACTTTACATATCCCAAGAGAAAAAAGTCGAAAGGTGTGATATCGCACGATCTAGGCGGCCAATTTACCATAGCAAAACGTGAAATTAAGTGCTCACCAAAATGATTTTTCAACAAGTCCATTGTTTCATGCGCTGTATCGCCCGTAGTGCCGTCTTGTTAAAAGCAGAGCTCACCGAGACCATGTGATTGAACTTCAGGAATTACATTGTCCGTTAAGATGGCGCGATAACCGTTACCATTGACGGTAACATTCTGACTTGCCCCATTTTTTAAGAAATATGGACCATAAACCACACCATACCGTTGTTTTTAATGAATGTAATGGTAGCTCTTGGTACTCTTCGGGTTGCTCATCAGCCCAAATACGTTAATTTTGTTTATTAACGTAACCATTGAGCCAGAAATGGGCTTCACCACTGAACAAAATTTCACGATTAAACACCGGATTTTCATTGAGTTTTTTCAGAACCCATTCACTGAAAATATGACACAAATTCAACGACACAAATGTAACGAATCGATTCGTTACAGTCTTCGCATACACTCTCAGCTACAGCTGCTATAGTCGAACCGGTAGACCATCATCCACTAATGTAAACTGGGACTCAAATTTGCGAATGGTATTGGCAATACTGGTTTCAGTAAGTCGATTATGTGCACCGTAAGTTTCTTGAATTGCACGATAAACATTTCTGACAGAATGCTGATTTTCGTAATACAGCTGAACAATTTGGAGATGCTGTTGTGGTGTGAGTCTTTCCATAACGATTTGCCAAACAATATTGAACAAGAATAACAAAGCAGTTTGATAGGAGTTACGCGTGATCTGTCAAAAAAAGACTATTGAAAATCAAACCCCACGATGAATCACCACTTACTAAGACATAATCTTGAAACCTTATCCTGGTGTACTGTGGTCTGAATTGGAGAAGGAAAAATGTAGGGCCCATTCTGCTGCCTTGAATCCAAATACGTTACGCAGAGAATAGAACAGAAAATACGTGGCATTGCTGTAATAATCATACTAACTAAGTTCTACTTACAAAACGGTCAAAGACATGAAATGAGTTCTTTTGTTCGCACATTCTTGTGAAAATATTGAGAAATAATGTGAAGGTGATCCCAAATATCCCAATTTCACCTTAAATCGAATCAACAATTTTGTTTTCCAATTTTAAATTCCAAGAAACTCAATCATGGTCACATTGCACATGAAATCTAATTGGATACACATGCTGTCCGCAGTGGTGCCAGTTGTGTAGATTTAAAAATATCTCATTTCCTCCCCCGTGTTGGAAGTGACTATCGTTCATAAAAATATATTTAAACAAAAAAATGTCAAAAAAAGCGCTCAATTCTTCAACAATGTTTAATACAAGAGTTGCAAGTCTATTTTGAAATGTAGTTCTCTGAACTCTGGCAATGTTTACGTTTTCCATTTTCCGATCGCTAAAGCCGATGATCATGGTGATGAGGACAACACCAAAAAAAAAAAAAAAAAAAACACAAAAAAAGAGCAGAAAAAACAAAATGAACAAACGATGATCGGGCGCAAGCATCACTAGCAGTATTTTAACATCACTTTTGTTATTTATGTAGCAATGCGATTAGGTCGATAGCCGAATTTTTGGTGACGATTTTCAGTACAACTAGAACGGGATGAAAATTGCGGGTGGATGTGGGGCGGAAGCTCTGAGAAATAGGAACGGAATTCCGATTTGATGTTATAAAACATCACAATGCGCAATGTGATTGTGAGTCACATGTGGATCTTCACTTCTTTTTCAAATTTCTTTTTCGTTTATTTTTTTATTTTTTTAAATTTTTTTCCGTTCGTTCTTGTTGTCATCTTTTGCCTTGTGACTTTTAGTGATGAAATTAGCTTTTTTGTATTATTTGTGGGAGCTAAGAAATAGGCGATAGGCAAAGGGAGCCGATCAATTAAGTCAACGGATAGAGATTTATGAAGAAGAGCGGTTAAGATAAACAACGGATAAAGTGATGAAAGCATAGAGTTCTTGGATCCATCTGTGTCGAAATTGATGACAGTTTCAATCAAAGAAAGAATTGACGAGAGTGAAATTAGCAGAAAGCACCAAGAACTTTCCAATAAATAATGAAAACAACAGATGCTTCCGTTAGCTGCGGATCAACTGTTGGTGTCAATTGATCACTTGACACAAAAACACTAAAATTAAACAACTTTAACTGACAGTTTTGAACCAAATCTCTATTGGACAAGAACGCGATCACCATCTTATGTTAGCTCATATACGCCTTCGTACTGCATCCGTTAACATGGACCAGCTCAAACCTGCTCAAAACAACTGACCCAACTGACTCAAGTGCGCCTACAATTCAAGGACCACCTTGTCTTATAAGCAGAAGCAATCAGCTGCACACCCCGAATAGCTTAGACGACCACTGGAATGCTGTAAAAATATGTTAGCAACTGGGGCAAGCACATATGTCGGTAAAAGGCAGAAAATTCACCGCACATGGCTTTTGGCTGAAACCTGTTGATGGATAGATGAGCGTATAGCAATCAAATTCAAATCGGATATACGGTAAAAGATCCTGAAGGTAATGCGAAGGCATCTGTTTATGTAGGTTTTCAGCTTCCTTGTCGGAACAGTCTGAACGGCTTTTGGGGTAAGAACATTGGTTCTTTAGATTTTAAATAGCATACCGAACATAGCTTTGCTTTTCGAATTCTGATTTCCTTTTTCAATTTGGTACCACTATCTTGTTAAACCATACTTCCTAGACATAGAAAGCTGCTTATTATTTTGAGTTTCTGACCAACAATGTTGGCTTTTGTTCTACCATAGTCGTATTATATTTGTTCGCCTCTAACTCCAAGTTGTACGCCATCTGTTGCAAGCCCAATAACCTGTTTGAGAGCAGGCAAATGTCAATGTTTAGGATATAGTATCATAGCCCATATATAAACCCCATGTTTCCTTTATGCATAGGGGTCTGTATTAATATAATTAATAGTGGTGGTCAAGGATTGCAACCTTGTGGTACGCCACTTAAAGTTAAATTTCTTAGGACTTCTTACTTCAGTTTTGGACATGACATTTAACGATAAGGTATCCCTTATCATAGGGACTAATTTTTTTTTTTTTTTTGGTATACCTCTCCTACGCATGGCTGGCTTCTCGGTTTAAGCTGTCGAAGCCATTCTTAAAACCGGTGAATAATAAAAGATCAAAGATCAATACTCGTCGAATTGTCCAATGATGTAGGGCCTCGCTCAATTACACGAGCTATGTCTTTTCAATGACGTAGTCTTATATGATATATTGATAAAGTTGCAACTGATGTACATATCATTGAACCACGAACATGCGAGTGTTTGAAGGCTTTTGAGCGCCCCGTCTATATATAAGATCTATTGGGGTCTTACTGGTAGACCGACAAAGCCCTAATTCTATACAATGCCCCCGGAACTTCTATGGGATGTTGGATATTAGAATTTGCAAAAACGCCAATAATCCTGCTGTCACCAGATTGGTTTGTCTTGATTGTGAGGGGCTTTCCTCTGTCAACTGTCTTTTAATTCTGATCTTATCGATTCAGTAATTCCGGAACTCGTGTTAATCCAGAAACACGAAGTTGGGTCTTTATGGATGGCTCCAAATCCAATCTAAGATGCGGCGCTTGCGTCTCGTGAAAGACGACAATTTTAGTCTTCACAAGCAGAGTGATAGCTATGAAGTTTAATGAATTGTATTGGAATGATCAGGTGGAGAGATCGAAGTTCTTTTACCTGTAGCTAATAGGTAAGCTATGTTTAAGGCCTTCATGATCTCTCCAACGACTTTCAAGTAAGTTCGAAAAGGCAAGGCTTTTCTGAACGCCATCGGTACACTGAGTCTTGTTTGAGTCATGATTCGCAATGGAATAGACTTGTCCACATCCGAATCTGGATTATGAGTGCCTGAGTCCTTATTAAATTGACAATTGGGTTTCTTGCGATCATGACTCCATTGGATGCATTCAAATCAAACAAATCTCTCAGTACTCAGTGGTATTTCTGCTGTCTATTGATAGGGAAATCTAGACTGCTTGTTGGCACCTTAACGCAGTACTATGCTTTTGCTATGAACATGAGTATGTTAGACATAAGTGGCAACACCTACTGCGACGAAAGTGCTGTCTGTAGTTGGAGGTATAATCAATAAATCCACCAAAAGCCACTCTGCCTCCAAATGGTTCACCTATCTTTAATCTCTTCAAGAGATCACACAACCATATTCATTACTTTGAGCACCCGGGTCTACAATTACTGACATATTGTTCCTGGCCCAAATACACCACCTCATCATGAGATCTCCTTGGTTTCCATTTACAAGTCTCTGAAGAAAAAAGAATGACTGAACGTAAAATGTGAGAAAGAAATGAACTCAATCCAATAAGCAAAACAAACACGTCCTTGATTCAAATTCATAAAGTCACAATATCACAAGGACATGCAACAAAATACGCATCCCGAATTAATCCCACATGCCGTCCTCTGCTTAAAAATGTAAGCAAACAATAGAAATAGAGACACAAAAATTTTTACTATAGAAAGCTGAAACCTCTACCGTCCCCATCCTTGATGGACTAAATTCATTTTAAGAATGTGTGTATGAGTACGAGTATGAGTATTCGTATGTAATGTACACCCTGCATGTCATGTAAGAACTTAAAAGAAGGACGACATCCAATCCTAGCCATCGATATTCGATTACACCTCTCCTCTTGCATAGAGAAACGGATGGACATACTAGAACCCAGAACCATGAACAGAAGCGAAAAGTCAAAAGCAAAAGCAGAAGCAGAAGCAGAAGCAATCCCTAAACTAGGCATGAGAACACACAACATAGATCTGGTGGGTCGGGTTATGCCAGGGTTGGGTATTTTTGTATGTGGTGTTTTCCTCAGCTCCAACCCCATGGTATATTTTTGTTATTTTAGCTTCCAGCAAACGATGATGATAATGATGATGACGCTGATATTCGATAGCTGATTGTAAGTCTAGACTTTGCTTCAAAGTTTTTTAAAGCGACTGCGTGAAATCATCGTCATCATCATCAACATCGTCATCGTCATTGTCATTACTAACATCTTCCACTCGAGCATGGTAGTCAACAAGCGTCATTCTAACGAACCGGCGGGCGAACGAAAAATTGGGGAGGAAACTTGGTATTTAGAAGTACACTCTGACTCCGCTTCAACGAGGAAATGAGATACTTTTTCGTACTAGGGGTTTGCAGTTGGTGGATGGGTGGTGAAACGCCACTACCCCCATACCTAATCAAAAAAGCACACACGAAACAGTGTGACCATAGGGTTTAGTTGAAATTATTTTATTGTCACTTGTTTTCTTGCAATTGAACAGGGTTTTTTGGGCATGAAAAATCTGTCCGTGCGATAGGTGCCGCGTTTGCTCATACCGGAGAACAAGCGCAATCGTAGGCCCACTTCAAAGAAGTTTCTACGTCGTTTCGTGACCGTCAATGAGACATGGATTCATTGGTACACATCAGAGACCAAAGAACAATCGAAACAATGGGTTTTACCCGGTGAACGTCCCTTTGCCCGGAAAGGTGATGACCCCAGTTTTTTGGAAGGCGGTGTGACCTACGTAGATTGTGAGATAAAAACAATCACAGGAGCATACTACGTCGATTTATTCGACCGATTCAACGTCGGTTTGAAGAAAAAACGACCATATTTGGCGAGAAAGGAGGTGCTTTTCCAACACGATAACGCACAGAACGTCTCTTGTGTTTTACGTGGACACCTGCAGTGAAGGCCTTACCCACGGAGCGCTTACACTCATAATAGGATTAATTTAATACTTTAGTCAACGCCCTTCGGATAATATTTATACCACCTTCAGTACCTACTTGAAGTCGTGTGTAAGGCACGATCTCCCTTGGTATAGGATTGAGGCCTATTTAAAACCTCTGTTATTCCATGTATCATGGCACCCGGTTGCAATGCAACTCCACATCGATCAGACCAATTAGCGCCATGGCCATCAAATAGTTGAGTACAGGTCGTAGCACGCTACAACTTATACTCAACCTTGTGATGTCCAAGCACCAAGCACGATTTTGTGTATGAACCACAGCCGCCGCGGTACTCCCACAAGGGGGCCAACTCCTAGGTCAGCCCGAAACTAAGTTCCGGGGGCTCCTGACCTCCCGTGGTTCCACTAACACGATGTTTTGAAATGGGTGTCACTCTTTTGGTTCTTAAGCCACCAACCAGAGAGAAGTTGGTGCGAAATGGAAAAAAAAAAATAGTCCCCGTAGTGGGAAAAATCGAAGAAGACTCAGAGATGTTGATTCGGCGCCGGTCAGCTGAATTAGGCATCGCCAAAATGTCAACCCGGATTATTTGCCGGTTTGATTTCAGCCTACATCCGTATATTATTGCGCTGACGCAAGAATTGAAGACGAACGACCATAGACAACGCTGGAAATGTTGCCCGGACATCCGGATTTTGGCCAAAAAATCATCTTGGAAGAGGTCCATTTTTTGGAGCAGGTTTATTGTTGCCGTTATTGAAGCGAACACAATCCACAGTTGTTCGGTCAAGCATCAATGCATCCACAAAGATTGACTGTTTGATGCAGTTTATGGCATCATCGGATCTTATTCTTTTCGAAATTAGGTAGGAAACACCGTTACCGTCAATGGTTTCAGATATAGGGTGATGTTTACCGACTTTCTATAGTCAGAGCACGACAACATCCGAACCAGCTGTAGTTCCAACAAGACGGCGCTATATGCCATACAAGCGATGCAATGATCGAAGTTGTGAAAGAGAAATTTGGCCCCTGGGTCATCTTACGGCGAGCGTTCATCAATTGGCCGCAGCGATCGCGCTACTTAACACCACTCGACTATTTTCTCTAAGGCTACATCAAGTCCTTAGTTTATGCTAACAAGCCAACCACTTTGGACAAGTTCGAAGCCAACATTCAACACGCTATTGCCGAAATAACGCCGCACATATTAGACCGAGTCTTCAAAAATTGGGTCGACCTACACTGGGGCGATTGTATAGACAATATACGAAAATGCAACATTGAAACTACTGTTTTTTATGAAACAATTGTTTGGTTGTAAAGTAAATATAATTGTGCGTTATTACTTAGTTTTTTGCAATGCTTACCTCCAGTTGAGCAATAGAGAATAAGCGGTTAAATATACGTTAGCTGTTAACTTCTATTTGCGAGACCAAGGGTCTGTTCTTTGACTATTTCAAAGTAAAATTAAAAATTTTCCTCAGTGAATTATATAAAAATTAAAAATATGTCTGACCAGCATAAGACCAGTGAATAAGAAAAAAAATGTAAAAAAAAAAAATAAATTTTTGTTTTTGTACTAAAAGCTTAATAAACTGATAAAATGTCGTAAAATGTTTAATTTTTTTTTCTGTGATTTGCAAGAGGCTTTTTAAACTGAACATTTTCTCTAATAGCATACATATATTTCTTTTAAACAAAAGCCAGAAGTGAAAGCCTCCCACTCATTTTCAATTTTTTTTTTAATTAATTCTGTCACAAGGTAGACTCTGTGACAAGGTAGATGGCTAAAAAAAATTTTTTTTTTCAGATTCTTCGATAATTTCTATTAAAAACTAACACTAGGTGTATTTTTAAAAAAAGTGGAAAAACCAATTTTGAATAAAAATTTGATCCGATTGTGAGTTTCATAACAGAGAAAACAGCTCGTCTTTCTGTAAATAGCGCAAGCTTTAAAAAAAGATCTGCGAAATTTCAAGGGTTTATTACGCACGATAGATACAGAACCCGATTTGTGGCAAGAAACATTTTGGTTAGAGAAAAATAATGCCTTTCAAAAGTTTTTTGTTTTCTCTACGTGCTGTAGAGTTCGATGAATGCAATAACCCCAAACACAGTAAAAGGGCTAACTTGCGCACTGACCTTGCGTACCTGCAAATGTTTTGAGCTATACTTTTAGAAGCACCCTCGTATGCAAAAGATCGCCTTGACCTTACTTTAAATTCAAAAACTAAAAAGTTGTTCCCACGAGAGGCGCTTTCATTGATAATAGAAGCTCAACTCTCATGAAAACAGTATGAAACGAAGTACCTCCTGAATCGTTGCTTGACTATATAGTGAATCGTTTATTAAATGGGCAACAAAGTGTAATTGAATCGCGGTCTATGAGTTCATGTTCATCTAATGAGATAGTTTTAGTTTCTAAATGGAGGTTTGACGGAAGAAGCGGTATAAACAAAATTTCATTTTAAAATCTTTTAGCTTCCCTTGTACCGCTCAGATTATTATGCAAATCAAATGAAAAACTGGCAAAACCTTAGATCTTCCTCGTCCAGATTTTGAAGATCCATTAGTCTTAAATACTCAAAGGAATATGAGAACACAAGTGTTTTCACTTTAGCCGCACACCTTCAACTCCTACTACTCACTTCTACGTGCTGTTTGCTGGGTGCCTAGTACCTCGACTGGAGATGGGATAATCAACTCCTGTGGAAGGTCGTTGGTGGCAGCTGACGAGAGTGGAGAGAGGAGGAGTGCCATCACACTAAGGCACTTTCTCCAGTTTCCAGTTGGTAGCGGGCGAATTCTAAGGATGGAATCAACGGTGGCGTCCACAATTCCAGTTGGGTCGAACTAGTGTTATCTCTTTATGAGCTGCTTCAACGTATTCAAATACCAAGTCTATAGGGACCTCCAACACTGTTACGATGCAACCAACAGCCTCAGATAAGGACGTATTCACTGTTAATGTCCGTGCAAAACGAACAGAGGACAATGACTTTCGGATCTGAAAAGGCCGCGTGCAGCTGAACAATTAGCGGAGGCCATAGACTGCTATAAAGCAGATATCACCGCCATTGAAGAAGTGCGGTGAGTTGGGCCTACAAAAGAAAGATAAAAAACTGAGATCACCACTGTGATTGCTATAGGGAACGTAGGCATCGTCTATTTGGATGCGGGTTTATTGTAAATGGCAGATTTAGGCAAGACATTTTGAGCTTTCGATTGAGACATTGAGTGACTGAACGCCTTATAACAATCCGTATCAAAGGTTAATTCGCTAACATCAGCCTTATATGCGTTCATATCCCAACAGAGGAAAAGTCTGATGTATGACGTTAAAATCGTCCTAAGCGACTTTAATACAAAAATTAGAAAATAGGACATCTTTGGTAGCACAATCGGAAGACATAGCCTACACGACACCACGTCTGGAAACGGACTTAGACTAATCGACTTTGCTGCTAGACGCAACGTTACTATAGCAAGCATACGATTTCCTTCACGCTTTCCAGATTAATTATGTTGCGATCGACGTAAGGCACTCCTCAAGCATTTAAGATGTCCGAACATTCCGAGCGGCCTACATAGATTTGGACCACCACCTAGTTGCAGCAAAGGTACGTCTACGGATATCTCAAACGCCACAACAACGGGGAAATGCTATGAGGAGATTCAACATTGAATGTCTGTAACAACAACAAGCCACCAAAACTTTTGCCGATCGCGTATCCCTCAACCTTTCGAGAAGTCCTTTGCAGCCAACATCAAATGCTGAAGGCCAGTAGCTTGGATGCCGAGAAGCCACCAGAAATGTCGCAACTGACGTGCTGACCACTACGAAACCCCTGGTTTAATAAAAAGTAGCGGCAAGAACATGCAGCAAAACAAAAGCGCGCGATCGGGGAAATAGAGAGGTGCTACTCCAGGAATAATCCATTTCTGTAAACTACTTAACTGCGAGATGACACAAATTCCGATGTCACGCAAAGCGAACCATTCAATATTATTTCCAAAATTTTGTGCCTGATGAATGGAACCTCAGCATCGTGTGCTCTGTCCACAAGAAAGCAGACCCTCTAAACTGTGTCAACTATAAAGGTCTCCTAAACATCGCATAAATGATTTTATCTGCCGTATTGTGCGAGCGCCGGAAACTATTTGTCAACGATCTGATTAGACTCTATCAGTGCAATTTTTTATTTATATTTTAGGCCCGATAAGTCCACAATTGACCAAATATTCACACTACTGCAGATCCTGGACAAAACCCAAGAAGTTCAGATCGATACTCACCACCTTTTTATCGATTTTAAAGCCGCATATGACAGCATCTACATTCCCACCAAACTCGTCCGCTTGTGCTGGATGACGGTGGAGAAAACTCGCTGCTGCATAAAGGTCTTTAACGACCTCACCGAGACTTTTGATGTTAAAAAGAAGTAAGGCAAGGCTACGCGCTGTCATGTGACCTCCATAACATCATACTTGTGCAAAACTCACAAGACAATACACGAGGTACGATCTTTAAAAATTATATTCAATTGCTTACATACGCCGACGACATTGATATTAGAACACAGCGAGCTGTCACTAGTGCGTTTGCAGGGCAAAATTGGGTCTAGCGACGAGGGCAAAACAAAGTTTATATTGTCAACAAGAATGGACACCTTCTTGATTCATTGGTTTACTGACGAATCTGCCGGAATGTCCCAATCGACAGGCAACTTTGACGTAATAAGGGACTTTGTCTACCTCGGCTCTGCTATCACATTTGAAAACTACATCTCTTCAGAAATCAAACGAAGAATAACGCTTGCCAATCACTGTGTTCTTCGGCTGAGAAGGCAACTATGTTGTAAGGCCCTCTCTCGAACTACCAAGGAAAATCTATTGTATATAAGAGCCTTGTAATCCCAGTCCTGCTGTATGCTTCAGAAGCATGGACCCTTTCTAAAGCGGATGAAGATATCCTTGGTCGTTTTGAGAGAAAAATTCTTCGGCGATGAACTCTATGAGCTATACAGTGACATCGACGAGGTAAAAAAAACTGAGCATTGGGCATTTGAGATGACTGAGACATGTAGAGCGAATGAACATCAACGGTGCAGCCCACAGAATCTTCGACTCTAATCCGGAGGGACAACGCAGTAGAGGAAGGCCTCGCCTTAGTTGGCACGCGCAAGTGGAAGGGAACCTAAACCAGCTCGGAGTGCGCAACTGGAGGCAGAAAAAGACCGCGCTAATTAGAGAGGCTTTTTTGTTTAGACCCAGGTCCATCATGGACTGTAGTTCCTCCTAAGTAAGTACTCGAAAGAAATAAATGAACTTGTGAAGGAAAAAAAGAGAAAGCATCGAAGGCGAAATAAAGAACTTAGTACTTAAGTTCCATTATATGTATATAAAGAGGAAATAGGACAGTAAACTTGACTGGTCTGGGGAAAAAAATAAAGGCAAACAATGACAGATAAGTAGTTCCTGCCAAAAAAAATGTTCAAACCTGATTCTTCTAGTTCTAGATTAACTGTAATGTTGGAAATGTGGACTTAAACCAGTCCAGTTCATGTGATTTAATACAAAACGAAATCTCTACAAAATCGAATCACTGATAGTTGAGTTATGAGCGAACAAACAAACAACAGACACTATGTTTTTTCGTACAATAAAAACGATACAGAGCAGAACTCTGGTCACACTGTCAAAACTACAAGATTCTCAGTGGTGTGGTGTAGTGTGGCCCTTCCAGTCCCGACTTTGTACAGAAATATCCTTTTTCACAAGACGAAAACAAAACATCTCAAGTGAACAGTTCTTCACTTTGGAACTAAGGGAATCACTCATTTTAATTTTACTCTGCTGTTGCAGTTATTGGTATTTGTTGGGGCATGGCTATGTGTTTTACGGTGTTGAGTGTGTGCGTGTGTGTGTGAATAATTTAATATTTTTGCTAGAATAATGAGTTTTATGAAATCGAATACGTTTAGGATATTATAGATTCCGCCATGTGAGCCGTTTGCTGCGGTGTAGTGTGAAATAGATACTTGTGCGGGCACAGGCAGTAGCTTTGAGTTTGAGTTTGAGTCAAACTAAGTAACCGGTGGGGTGTATAGAGAGATAGGTAAATGAATATCCATTTATCAAGACATAAGATACAGTAGCGAAAGATACTTGATACACGAATTAGTTGAATACAAGAACAAGGGCAAAAAATAGGTCTTGTCTTTTGTTGGTTTGTGTTGTATTTTGTTTATGTTTTCGTTGCTGTTGCTGTTGTTGTAGTTGTGAAGTTCTTTTCTGAATAAAGGAAAAACTAAGATATAGTGTAGGGTAGGTAAGTAATTAAAACCGGAACTTCTATGGAAATGTTTGCTGGTGAATATTGAGTTCGTTTGTGGGGTTTTCTTCCATTAGGATCCTTTATCTGAGGTGAGACAAAAAAACCAATTGAATCAACGTGCTACCTCTGCATGTTTCCCACAAAAACCAACAAAAACGGAACGAATTTTCTCCGTGACTTCTATTGTGGATTTTCATTGACTTTGATTCTTTAACTAAATTGAAGATTGTGTTAACGTAGCTTAAATCTTGTAGACAATATTATATTCAGCACTGTGATAGTTGCGCCTGTGTCAGGTCCAATGCTGAGTCGCCTCGAGCTCGCTAAGTTGCGTAGATTGGTGACGACACCTCTGGAATTCTTGGTGTCCTATGCTAGGGAGAAGACAAGGCAAGGTGTAATGACAGATCGCCTTCTCGTCGTACACCCTGGATTACGCTAAAATATCTATGGCTTAAGAAAGCCAGACAGAAAGATATCTCTCCTGAGCATACTATAAACTAACCAATTGCAAACAAAACAATATAGCCGGCATTCTTTAGCACCAACTGCCAAGGCGTGTAATATGTGTAGAAGGTATAAGCAACTACTTACCTAAACTATTACAAATTTAATTAGCGCAGACTCCCGCAACAATATTTTACAATAAAGATTCAAATTGAAAGCATTTACATTGCAATTATGTACAAATCTCGAAGTTCCTGATTAACCCACAGCCTGCATTGGCGATTTCAACAGCTACAATAACATTGCTAATGGAATGGGCAGATTCAAACTACCTGCATATTGCTATCGAAGGCAACAACAGCGCCTATTTGGATGTCGACCTAGGCAAGAAGTCTTGAGTTTCTGGCATGTTAATGATCCGTATTAAGGCTTAATTTACCCGGATTCAGGCTAATCGACTTTACGGCTGGGCGAAACATTGTCGTAGCTAGTACGCGTTGCCGTATCTCGATATTCACAAGGGAACTTGAAGAACTCTTAGTTTATCAACTGTCAACCATATTGACCAAATTGCGATCAATGTCAAACACTCCTTCAGTATAATGGATGTCCGAGACTACGTCAACATCCGACTATTACCTTGCTGTAGTCAAGGTACGGTTGGGAATATCCCGAACATCGCAAAGGAAAGGGTTTCACTCGGCCACCACAACGAAACTCCTGGTTTAATGATGCTTGTCGGCAAGAGCATGCTTACAACATGACTTGCCGACAAGCGTCTAGAGCTGCTTACGACCTTACAAGCAGAAGAGAAGAGACGAACTCCAGTACCCATTAAAATGAAGAAG
Organism: Volucella inanis; assembly: GCA_907269105.1. Lineage (NCBI taxonomy): Eukaryota > Metazoa > Arthropoda > Insecta > Diptera > Syrphidae > Volucella > Volucella inanis. Next base: position 130,185,839 of record OU026157.1, read on the forward strand.
AAGCATGATAAGCGCGTGGTCGAGAAAATTAAGAGATTCGAATCCTGGAATGAGATTCGGAAGTTTTACCAAAATATAAAGAATACATGCAATGGATACAAAACTCCGAACCGAAGCTTGTAGACACGAAAAACGGAACATCGTAGTAGTCGATGGTGAGGATTTTGAAAGACCATTTTTGTAGACTGTATAACATCGATGATGCACCATATACCGCTGTTAGGTAGAATGAACCTTTCAACCTGTACAATATAGACCCATAAAACTGTCCGCAAGACCCGGAAGATTTGAAAAAAGCTATGTATTAGTTTAAGCTGTCGAGCTCTTTAAAATGGCAGGCGACGACTTGGTAAGAAGCATACACCAACTTATCTGCAAAATATGGTCAGACGAATGTATGTCCAAATAATGGAACTACAACATTGTTTGTTCGATCTTCAAAAAATTGTAACCTTTGACCTGCGTCAACTACAGAGGTATTATTCTTCTTAACATCGCTTACAAGATTGTATTCGCCATATTGTGTGAACGCCTGAAGCCGTTCGTCAACAACCTGATATATCAACACCATATCTGCGTGGCTTCAGGCCAGGAAGGTGTAAGTAAGTTCACACTACAGCAGATCTTAAAAAAAATCTTATGAGCTCCAAACGATACACAACACTTCGTGTATCGTTCGTATTTAGGCGGGAGCGGTGAAGATGAGTTTACCGATCAATGAGGGCAAGACCAGGTATATGCTGTCAATCATAAAGAACACGCAGCACCGGCATCTCGCACAGAATGTCACCCTCGACAGATATAAATTTGAGATAGTTAAAGACTTTGTCTAGCTAGGCTGCGCTATCAATTCAGACAAACACACCAGCCCTGAGATCAACCGAAGAATAACTTTTGCTTATCGTTGCTTTCGGGCTTAGAAGACAATTGAGTACCCTCTCCCGAGGGTTCTCGTGGTTGGTTTGAGAGGAAAATTCTTCGGGTAGTTTTCGATCCCTCCTATACATATAGACGGTGAGTGTAGGAGGGGATACAATAACGAACTGTACAGCGACATCGACATAGCCATAAGAGTGAAGGTCTTATGACTGATGTGGCTGGGTCATGTAGTCAAATCTGCCTCGAGAGACAGCGTAGTTGAAGAAGTTTGCGACTCAGGTGGCGCACGGACCTCCACCAATTGGAGCCAAGTAGATAAAAATCGAGCTGGCTGGAGACGCTTGTTTGTTGAGAATAGACAGTAGCGTCAGCTTAAGTAAGCAAGTAAGTAAGACTATAAGGCATTCCTCAGCCTAATACATTACATTGAAGCAAAATATATTTTGCATGGCTCGCCCTATGCTTCAGGATGAGTTAACGTGTTGCTGTTTCTAGAAAAAAAGAATGAGAAGATGGCTTGAAGAAACCCAGATATTTTCGCAGAATTTTTGGAGATATCGATGAGCAATGAGGAATATATTGGATTATAGGTGGGACATAAAAGGCAGAACAGGCTTGAAAAGGTCCAACTTGAATTGACCGTTCAGATAGATAGTTTTTATTCCATCGAAGAAAAGGTTCGCTGATTCTAAATGCAAGCATTTTCGACAAATGTCGAGATGCAGAGATGTCAAACTCTGCCAAATGCCTTTGAAATATCAAACGCAGCTTTCGTGCTTTGGTCGAATTGGTGTAGGCTGACGGTATATCGACGTTTCCATGAGAGAAGAAAATTCGCTTTTTTTAAGAAAGAGCTGAGTAAATGATCTTTTCAATCAACTTGGAAAGAGTCCTAAAGAATATGATTGATGAGAAGCTTATCCAAAGCTTTTGCCAACGTGGAGGGAGAGATTTATAACTTGGACCAGCGCATTAAGATCTCTATGTTTTCTTACCACTACCCGAATGGAAGTGTTGAGCTGGCCGCAAAGTGTGCAGCAAGCAGAATGGCTTTGTCTAAAGAAGTGACAGCTGGAATGTCACTACAAACGAGCGTTGGGATGGAAGGTAATGCAGAACTCGTCATGTATTTAGCGGACCTCCAAAAGTTTTTACTACCTTTGGAACCCGGTCGTGTTGTCTGCCTCAGTTTTTGGAGAGTATTGGAATTTCAAGCGCTGAAAAAAGGCATTGGAGTCATTCCTGGTTCGTTGAACCTTTTTTCGGTTTTCCTGTGTCTCTTCTATGAAGCTTTGGTGCAGAAGAATAGTTGTGATCTCAAGGTCAAAATCCTAGGTAGCCTAGTGCATCTCATTTTGATTGCAATTTTCGAAGATATCTAATCGCTGCTTGATCGATCTTTTTAAGATTTATGAACCCAAAAGTCTGAGTCCATATATGGATTCGATCGGCTTTGGGCCACAGAACGAAATCCATTCTGTTAGTACATAATTATTCTTTCTCATTCTCATTCTACCAGCCCACATAGCTGTCTGTCAATCCTTCATTTTTCATAAAAATTCCAATCCAGCAAATATCAAGTAATAGGTACTCTCCTCACGTAGATACAAGTATTTTCGAATTCATATCAAATTCAAACCAAAATTAACAAATACCAACCATGAAACAGCACCAATGTAATTGTGTTCTCGTATTCGTATTTAGTGACACGAACATCAAACTCTTGAACAGGTAACAAGTGAGACTGCAGTGTTCCTCGTATCATGATTATAATGACGGCAGCGAGCATGCACGTATCATGATGCTACAAACGATGAGCGGTACCACCACCATCTGACACCATTTGCAGACCAAAAGGATATCGTCATGACAACGTACGAATATGAAACGACACACGAAAAGGATATAGAATTGCATAGTCGAATGGTGGTACATGCCACATGCAGCCTTTTGCCTGGTCATATTACCAAAAATAAAAACGACTCCATCATGCAGCCAACAACAACTCAAATTCTGTGATTTTTTTTGATTTTTTTCTTCAGTAAACCCAAATGGAATTTAATATCTTCGAAAGTGAGCACAGTGGGTTGGGAAAAATCCCTGAGACCGATAAAGGCAGACGTTTCGGTTTTCAATTAAACGTCATTCTCAATTTTCAAGTATTTTTCCTTTTTTCCTTTTGAGCTGAAGCTTCTCATTAGATTTCCATCTTCATTTGCATTTGTATTTGTTTGTTTATGATACGAGTATAATTTTAATCATAACTCTATGAGCTATCAAGTGTCCTTCTTGATGGATAAGATACATCCATGTCCCAGTCTCCAGCAATCTGGTGGATACTGGGCGATTTCCTAGTGGGTCGTCTTAATTTTTACTGAATTTGGCCATGAACCAATAAGTTTGTATTGTTGCATGATTAATTGACTTTTGTGATAGATAATATGCCCACGAGGTTCATAATTTATTAAAACCAAATCAGGTAATAATCTCTCGGATTGTATGAGTATTGTACTGGCGTGTCAGTGGAAATAAATATATTTTTGGCCAAAGTGACGAGTACTTGCTTGCTGTCCTTGACACTGAATCACGTTTCAGATGTGATGTGAGTTGAGTTTACCAATAAAATGAAACAAGACCTCTTGATTCTGACTGGAATTTCAAATGATCTTTATTTCCCAGTACCTATCTTACAACCACGAGTATCTGAAGGGTGATCAGGTTATCTTTTCCTACAACACAACCCAAGTAAAGACTTACCTTTTACCAAAGATACGCTAGAAATGCTCAGGTGCATATGCAGACAGAGGGCGGTGTGGTTAGAAACAGTTTTACGTTTCTCAATTTATTGTGCTGGATTTGAAACCGATGAACGAACCACTGTCAGATGTCCTGCTAAGTTTTGATGTGAACTGGGATCGGCTGTACAATCTTAAACTAACTTAAATTAAATCTAAACTTAAACTTAATCCTAAAACTAAGGTTGGTTGGAGAGGTGAATGAGAACGAAGCTTGTCAGTGTTAAACCTTGAGGTCTTCAGTCCAGCCGATGTATTTACAATCGCAGTACAAAGACGTAGAGTAGCTACGATAAAAGAACGAAAGTTAATGATTCTATCGCCATTGTGGTTCGCTATCAAGATCAACGTGACATCTCAATTTGGCGTGTTGGAAAAACAGCAGGAAAGTTTATGAACCCCTAGAGACGTCGAGTTTGTTTGCTGGCATTCTGTAGAGCCATGACATCATGACTTCACATGAAACTGATGTCAGTTACTGTCGCTTTCGAGTCCTGAAAAACTCTTCACTGAACCGAACCTAACAAGTTCATAACACTTTCTTTCGTTCCCGTGGTCCCATTTTGACCTGGGACCCGAACAAGACTCAGTTAATTTAGGTTTCAGACTGCTTTCGTTTTGCAGAAAGAGGATTTAGGATTTAAGCGTAGCTTGTTTGTCACCTCAGGCGCAGATACTTCACAATACAATTCATTTCCATTAGGATTGCGTATAGTAAAATCTAAGGTTGTCGTATTCCAGAAAGACACCACAGCCCCATCTTAGATCGGTTTTGGAGACATCTTTGAAGACCCGACTACATTCCTTTCCTGACTCAGTCTCTGGACAATTCTGGGCACAGGGAAGACTATATTGGTATTTTTGAAACAACAAACAATTTTAAAGCCGCTGCATTAAACGGTTTGTCCAAGGTCTAAACACAGTTTGCCGGGTATGTTCACCGTAACTTCAGTTGTCTAAAGAAAACTTATTTTTAAATGGAAGAGTGCTTTAAGAGTGCGGTAATAGTCAGTATGGGGACTATGGTTATGAAATTTAGCCATATGAAATTGAAAAAAATTTTTTTTTTCAAAATTTCGGAACAGAGCAGTCAGACTAGTCCCTTGAACTCCTTATAAAGTTTCTTTAAATGAAATCTTTCAGTCTTGCGAAGAAAGATGGTTAAGCTCTTAAGTGATTAGGTGCCTACATTACCAGCACCCACCACGTCAGCGCTAAGTATTTGCAGCCTGATGCGAGCGTAAGCCGGAGTGCTCTGTTTTGCAAAAGTATATTGTTCTGTAACGACGGCAGTAAGCAAGGGATATCAGAAAAGCCGCTGATTTCCTAGAGACGTCGGGAAGCATTCGTTTGGTCTGCCTACATCCCGCGGATCTGTGCTATCTGTCGTTGTGCTCGTATGAGACCCAACTGTCAATGGAAGCCTTAACCGAGAACGCAAGCAGACCCAACGTAGGTTCGGGTCCTAAAAAACTCTCTTCTGAACTATGCCTGGAAATTTCATCGGCGATTTCATTTCCCGTGATCCCATTGTGACATGGACCTAGATAAGGGTCACTGAATTTTGCCTTCCGACTGCGTTTAGTGATCTCTTGAGGAATCGTCCTCTAGAAAAACACTAGCTCCACATTCTATATCGGTTTTGGAGCCGTCCGTGAAAACCTGACTGCATTCCTTTCCCGGCTCAGATTCTGGCTGAAGCCAGTCCTGGGCACAAGGAAAGTCAATTTTGTAGCAACATGAGTTCCGGTGCATTAAACGGCATGTCTATTAGACAGAAGTCATAAGACAGTCATGACAGCAAGGTCATCGAACCTCCACTTTTTTTTTTATTCGGAAGATGGTTTTGAGAGTACAGCCCATGATATAAATATCAAGGGGAGGGAGATTAATCAATGCGTCTTGATCGGACTTTTGATATTGATAAGTTGATAAGTTTTTCTTAGTTTTAATCCAGCCAACCTTGATGCAAAGGTCAAAGTCAAAGTCAAAGTCAAAGTCAAAAGACATCTAAATGAAATTTCTATGCAATCCAATATCCTTGACATCCCTCCATATCCTCTATGAAACGAGTCACAAAGGTAAATCAAATTACTCGTTCAACTACTCACACTCATGTTTTACAGTACCCGTTTCCAGTTCATTATTTTATCGTTTCAAAAGCGTACTCGTATGCATACATGTATTACTTATCCATTTTCGAAAGCTAGTTTCACCACACTTCGAAAACATAATATGCAAAGTGCGTTTGCATTTAATTAATTCGGGATTCTCGTCAGATGACACAATTATATTACATTTCAGAGTGTGAGTGTAGTGGATTTCGTATAATAATTAAGTGAAGTTTATCGTTGTTCGGTAGTGTGTGTGTGCTTGTGTATTTTGTACGGATGACGATATAGTATTACAAACAACTTGGGTTCCTGCTTGGCGCGACAAAGATCAAAGGAACAAAGCCGATGAACATTTTAAAATGGAAATTCAATACCATCAGACTAGGAACACATTACCGTCATACGGCTATACGACTGTGCATGCATATATTTTGTACATATATGTGGAAACAGCTCATACACACAAAAGAATAGTGTCAATATGTAGTTTGAAGAACGTGTAAACAATCACCTCAACACCTTGGAATAGAAGAGACTAAGCGCACTTATCTGTAGGTAGGTCCAACGTCTCATTGAATGTTTGAAGCTGCGCGAAAAGATTTTAAAATTCAAATTTGAAATTTGAAACTTTTTATGCAAAACCAATTAGTAGGGGTTGGAGGGAACGGTACGGAGATTGGTTATTTGTTAGGTAGCCTAATTGGAAAGAGTGAACATTTTGATTTGGACATTTAAAAATTCGAAAATACCCAATGTTTCTGAGAGAATGTTTGCTATCAGTTCTTTGGTTTTCTTCGAGCCACAATCAGTTTCGGTTTTGGTGGATATGTGGAACATTTTCTGAAGCTTCAGGGTAGTTCTTCAATTGTGATCAGTGGTGTATTGGAAAGACGCGAACATTTTTAAGGCAACCAAACCGAATGAATGGAATTGATCCAGTCAGACAATCACAAGCCATTATTGACGAACGGCTTCAGGCCTCAGGCAATCCGGCCGATAGAATCGGGTAGGCGATGTTAAGAAGACTAATGCCTCTGTAGCTGGCGTAGCTCAGAGCTGGTGTATGCTCCAAGTCATAGCCTGCCGTTTTGAAGAGCTCGGCAGTCATAACGTTCGTTCCATCAGCTTTCTTTGACCTAAGCTAATATAAGGATATCTTCACTTCATCCGGGTCAGGTTGACGAAATTATTGGGTTACATCATCCAGGTTAAAAGTTTCATTCTACCTGAAAGAGCTATTTCGACCACCACCATCGTCGTTATACAGTCTACAGAAATGCTCTTTCCAAATCCTTATCGACTGCGACTCTACTATGTGCCCTTGTTTGACGGTACAGGCTTCCTTTCGGGGTTTGGGTCCGTGCCTTTTTATGAAACTTTCGAATCTCATTCCTGGAGTAGCATTTCTCAATTTCCTCGACGGCGCACTTCTCTAGCTTCTTCTTTTAATCCTGAGAAGCCAGTGTCCGTCTCTCATCTTCTACTTGTAGAGCACGTGAGCAGCTCTAGTCAGCTCCTCTTTGCATGCATTTTGCTTAGTTGCATGTGCTTGTTTGCACTTGTCGTCAAACCAGGGGTGTCATTGTAGTAACCGAGTGAAATTCAGCACATCAGATGACTTTGTAAAGGATTTGGATCCGACGTCAAATTTACTCGCAGTATTTGCTTGCCTTTTCGGTGTTCGGGATATCCACAATCGATGTTGGCTTCTCGGAACGTTCGGACATCCATAATACTGGAGAAGTGCCTTGCGTCTATTGCAATGTGGTCAATCTGGCTGACGGTTGATCGATCAGGAGATTTTATGAATATCGAGATCCGGGGACCACGTGCTAGCTAGACAATGTTTTGCTCCTCGGAAAGACGATCATCCTGAATTCGTTATCGGGACCTAGACGTTAGAATTCGCGGATTATCATTAAAGGCTCATCCGCCACCATCTCATTTCCAAGCCACTGACTTAGTCTGGGAAATCCAAATATGTCGGAGTAGCTCGGATAAGGTCTTATTTGTTTTGTTCCGGGATTTTTCTTCACCATTGATTCCATCTGGGGAATTCATCCGTTAGCTTGATTAACCAGACCTGGTTGTTTCTGCTCTAGTGCCGACTTTAATCTGCACATCTGTTGATAGTAGACTTCTGCGGTTCATCTCTAGTGTGTTTTGCTGACATGTATTCTGGACTAAGCCATTAGTGGAGACGTTTAAATCTTGTTTTCCATCTCAGGTATCCGGTTCAAAAATGGCTCCAAATTCTGACGCGACAAAAGCGCGGTTCTTTGCTGAAGAATTTTTTGCGATAGGTGGTGGGCGTGGTGCCCATTATCCCAACTTTAAGGCTTTTCCCATATTTGTTAGGTGTCGATGGGTGGTCATATGGTTTACGTTGACTACCTTTTCCATAATAGTGGGATTTATTTATCGTCTAGCTCAAATGGCCTACCCGAACGAGATACATTCTTTAGTTCAAAATTGCAATTTCTTAACTTTGCAAACCAACGCCGACACTTGGACTCGCTGAGAACACCCTATCCATGCACATTTTGAATTTCTGTAAGGCTTCATTTCCATTCTAGTTTTTCCGGAACAAAAACAGTAAAATATGCCGAATACGCTCTTTCGATACATGAATTTCAAAATTCAGTTAAAAATGCTTACAATGACTTAAACACCACAAAATTTGCAGACTGAATGGGCGATATACACCGAATACTAATTTCAGTAACAGTTTCAGCATTAAATTGGTTTTGTGCATTTTATGGCAATTATAATCGGACACAAACCATGCTAACTGAGGGGGTTCACCCTCAACTGCATCGTCTGGGTAAGTAGAATTTCGTGGATTATTGCAGTTAAACGTGATCCAACATACCAGTATTCTTGATGCAGATAACGATATTGCTTATTACTTACATACTTATCAGGCTGGCAACTTTTAGAGACTTTTCGAACGAAGACGTGGCCGAGCCAATGAAGTCAACCGATTTTTGCTTTCCGCAGTATGTCCACATCTTTGTACAGCTTATAGAGCTCTCAGTTGTGTCTTCTTCTCCATACGCCCTCCTCACAGGCAGGACCAGATATTCGACAGAAGATTTTTTTTTTTTTTTTTTTTTTTAAAGAGCTTAAAACTTGTTCGACTGCCTTATTTATCGTCCAATTTTCGGCTCCGTAAAGCAGGACTGGCAAGATAAACGCTTTGAACAGTAGGTTTTGACAGACCGAAGTAGCAGTAGTTGCCGTGGGTTATTCTTCGTTGAATTTCTACCATGATGTCGTTTGTGGATTTAATATTTGCCCTGAGGTAGAAGAACTCCTTGATTACCTCAAAATTGTAGCTGTCGATAGTGACATTTTGTCCTAGGTGACTGGAGACGCTTTTCGTTTTTTCCTCATCGACCTTTAGACCTACTCGTTAAGCCTCTTCTTCAATTGTCGTAAAATCTTATAAATATCATCCGCCCAGAAGCTGGACAGACTTAGAGAAATTAATGCCTTCTTTGTTCACTTGCTGATGCCAGCTTAGAATAATTCGGAGGTTCTACTTCCACACTGCACGGGGAATACGAGTTTTTCTGTGCTGTGCGGCACATCGGGATAAGTTCTCGGGATGCCGAATTCGCTGTCATATACGGCTTTGAAGTCGTTGAAGAAGTGGTGTGAGTCGACTTGGAACTCGTTGAACGTTTCCAGGATCTGTCTTAACGTGAAAATTTGGTCTGATGTCGATTTGCGGGTCGAAGCCGCACTTGTATTTGCCGATTTATGAGGTGCAGTACGGTTTCAGACGTTCACATTTTACACTGCATTGGATCTTATAGGCGACGTTAAATTGTGATATGCCTCGAAAGAGCTTGCGAGACATAGGATCGCCTTTCTTGTAGATGGGACATACAGAGCTAGTACTCCAGTCTTTGGGCATGCTTTCATTCTCCCATGCTTTGCAAATGATCTGGTGCATGGTCCTTATCAAAATATTGCCTTTGGTAGACAATCCGAGCCTATGGCTTTGTAGTTCTTCAACTTTTGTATATCTGTGCCGACTTTTTCTAAGCTGGGCGAGAGAATTAATTCTTCGACTGGAGATGTGTTCTCTTCTTGTCCTATCACTTTCTCTTCGTCATGTCCATTAACCAATTGCTGAAAGTGTTGTTTAAATATATAAGTCCCTGTTGGTCAGTGACGAGATTACCTTAGCAATTGCGAAGTGCATGGAAACCCGTTTTAAAGCCATTGAGTAGGTTTTTGGCCTTTTTAAAAATACTCCCGGTGTCTTTCCGTTTCACCCTTCCTTGGAGACTGCAAAGCTCTTTTCTTTTTCCGCAGTAGTTTTTTCTCCTCCCTTCTTCTGTACCTATACTCGTCCCATGCTGCTCTGGTGACGCGTTACAGCGTTTTCCTGTATGCTATATCTGTTGCCTTCTTTCGTCATCGGTAGATTAAGATGTTCATGTGATATATTGGAGAGTTTTTCGTCCAGGCGCTCTCTGTAGTCTCTGGCTATTTCCGGTGTGCGTAGGCGTTCAATGTTGAACCTCCTTTTTGGATGTTGTTGAGGCTTTCTTTCATTTAACAATCGAGCTCTGAATCGGGCTGCTACCATTCAATGGTCAGAGTTGATGTTTGCTCAGTATATTTGACGAATGACGAATTATGGTTGGTGATTCGAGCGTCCGGAGTTAGGACAGGTTACTTTGTGGATTCTTTTGTGAGGGAACTTCGTGATACATATCATTATATTGCCAGCTGTCGCAAAGTCTGCAAGTCGGAAGCCGTTGCCTGTTATAGTGTCATGTAGGCTGTATTTTCCAACCGCTTCCCCAAAGATTTTCTTTTAACTGATTTTGGCATTGAAATTTCCGAAATTAATTATTACTTTGGCGAAACTACGGGATTTGCATAATGTACATATGTGTGTACACGTACTAGCTTTCGAATTGCTAATCGTTGTTGTTTTCTCTCGAAATTTTCATCATGCAGATACATAGATATACAAATAATCGACGGTCAAAGCCATGGTATCCAATTACCTACAACTACGACTTCACTAACCCAACTTAGCATAGCGTCCAAATCTCCGTCAACAATTTACGCTCTATCTAGATGCGAAGATAATTTTTTTTTCTTCAAAAATAAAACCGAAAACTTTATGACGGTTTTTTGTTGCCAGTCCTCAGGTGCGAATCACCATTTATACCTCTAAACATGCAGCGTGTTAACCTTCTTGACAGTCACAAGATACGAGAATGCTCATTTACAACTCCTGGTTTTTAATTACCTTGTATCCGTAACTCGTAGTCGCAGTCATACTCGTATGCACAGCCAGGTGAGGCAACAACCAGGGGCATTCAGATGAGGAATTCTTGAATTGTGGCACATGCACACCACGAGACTGCTGCATCTGCATGTGGTTTCCTGTCGCATTTTCACTTGAACACCAGGAGAGGGTGGTTCACGTAGCCACTAATCTCTACCCCCGACCTCTGTCTTAATGCGTACGAATAAAACAATTCACTTTCCTTTGAATGACAGACACAAGTGTGCAACTGGCGGTCTATTTGCCATTCGTATGCCATTTCAGGGGGATGATGCAGTCATTAAATGTGATCTTGAAATGTTAGATACAACCGCACGATACACAACAAATTAAATTGTTACATTTTGAAAATTGGCGGCGACGATTACTTGAGAGATTTGTTTTTGGGCACAGTGGCCCGTCATTGACCGTAATTTGCTAAGAATTTTGTCCGTCTGATTACATATTTGCAAATTGTTTACAAAATCAGTGCGCGCAAAGTTTGAGAGAAGATGTCTTATGTCTTTCTGTTCCAAGAAAATTTCTTAAACAACGACCAAACGAGCAACATAGACACTGTGTCAGTTTTCAAACCTGATCCCATTCAGATGTTGGTTCGTATCGAGTTCGGAAAACATATTTAAAAGCTGGGCTCCTTAAATTTATGAAAAATTCAAGAGATACAAACAAAAATATACAAATATACAAAAATACTGAAATACAATAATCCTGTCTCATTCTGTCGTTTCGCACGCGGCAACATTTAAATTCACGCAAGTGTTGGCTTGGCTGGGAGTGGATATGAGAATGGGAATGGGAATGGGATTCGGGACCAAGATGGGTATCACCGTATCATCATATCACCATATCAGTGTATCACCATCACTGGCAACGGATTAAACTGGAGACCGTAGATCGGAGAGATGGGAGACCTTTTTTCAACTTGAAACCGATACCCTGGACAAAATGGCATAGAATATATAATGCTAGAGGAGACCGGGTCTTTTGCTCCTCTAGTGTAGTCTTGGGTTTCACAAGTCGTAAATCTAAGCACACAGGGTATACGAAAGGAATACGAGTACGGGAGGAATGTATTATATGTTTGTGCCGTCTCAGGTTGGTTGTTGTAGCTGTAGTCGTTTGGCAAGGTGGCACAGTTGGGTGTTGTACCTATGTGTGCTTGGATTTTGCGCGCGTTTTTTCTGCCTTTTACTCTTAATTAATTGATTTTTTTTTTATTTTTATATATTTTTTTTTTTCATTTGGCATCAATTTCATGCCGCACAAATCAGAAATTAAAAACCGAAACATAAATTAAAATAAAGACAACACCGTGACACCAAATACCTTCGATTGTGACTACCATGATGACGACGATGAAGGTACAGATACAGATACAACAACATCGATGACCACGACAATGTACGAGTAGATGGATCGATGAAACGATGTAATGATGAAACGATGATGACGAGGTCGCACCTGAGTACTGAAACTGATCCCTATACAACTTGTCTGAATGGAAAGGAGTTTGTCGCTGTTTATTTGGATGGAGGTGACTGTCTGAATGGTGCATGGAAACGGTTGCTGTTTTGGGATTGGTTCTTGTTCATTGTCTCATTTAAATGGTTGGTTATTGGCACTTTGTTTGACTTTTAATTTCACATAATGTTCAGAGAGAAGAAGGTTTAATGTTACCCCGTGGAAGCGGGAGCAGCAACCCTCAAACGGTTCAACTCAGTAATTTCTCTTATATACCCTAGAAGTTCCAAAGTTGCTTTTGTGATATTAGAAGAGAATTAATTTTTTGTTCATTTAAAGTATTTTGGGATATAAAATTGGTCATTGGTACCGGTTATCGACGAGTAGAATTCCGTAGAAGTAGCTCGGACCCGTCAAGGAGAGAAATAGGTATGGAAATACCATTAAAACTGTTACAGATGCCAAAAATATTAACCCACAGATTGCCAAATGAAGAATAATAATCAATCCTAAGTTTGTACAATATCTCCGTAAGAATCACCAAAGGTTTCCATTTTGTTTGGTTCATTGTTAAGGCCACAATTCTGATTGACAATAAACATTTTTGATTTCCAACTCAAGACTACGCAAATGACGTAGTTATGCCAGCCAGCCAGTACCATCATTATTCCGTCTATCAACGAATGAAAGTTTTAGCTTCTACACCAGTTACGATGCAAGCGATCTTCTTCCACATGTGCAAGGTCTTCGTTTTCTCGATCTTCGATCACTCGATTTCCTTCTTAAGCCGAAGAAAGTGTAGATTAGGTAAGGCTAGGTTAGAGTGGTTATTTGGATAACCAATCGACTTTGGCTTATTGACTCATTGTGATCCGCCTACTCATAGAACCAATGTGAGCTTCTAACGAAGCGTACGAGGCTGTTAACGTCTATATTTTTAAGGTCCCTTATGTAAGTAAAGCTTCTAAGTGGAGTTTTCTTCTTTCGGAGAGAGCTAGGTATAAACAGATCAGGTGAATGTTTATCTTCTCCTATTTTTCGTCCATGCAACTTCTGTAGAAGTCGTTTGTAAGAACGCCAAGCCTTTTTACATGCTTGCCTATAAAACAGTGAGTGATCAGTGGTAACACTTATGATAGCGCTGACTTTTTTTTTCTATTTTGGAAAACCCAATTCCCCCTCTGATCCAGCATCGATATATAAGGCATTTATCCGCCCAAAATTTGAGTACAATACCCACATCTGGTTAGATCCTCCTATAAAATCTCTGCACCTGCTGCTAGATAGGATTTTAAACCGTGCGATAAAACTCATAGGTGACGCCAATATTGCCCAGTTAATTGACACGCTTGAATAACGACGTAATCTCTCTTGCCTCAACGTGTTCTATCGCTGTTTTCACCACCATTGCTACACACTTTTATCCGTAACTCTCGTCTTAGTAGGAATGCTCATCAGAATATCTTCAAGTCTACTTTCAGACATATTCTGAAATATCGTTATTAACGTTTACCTCCAAACATACTCCTTTTTATCGCTGTTTTTCACCATTCTGTCCCTTCATCAGTATAGTATCAAACCTACTTTCGGACGTACTCTAAAACTTCCTAGTCGTTATAATCTTCAAACATTTAAAACCAACGTACATCGGTACCTCTCTTTTCCTACGCCCGCACTGTGCGCAAACGTTTTTGGGGTACTAAGTAATAACCCAAAAAAAGGAATCACTTGTATACCATCGTTCCATACCATCTCAGTTCGAACTTCGCTCATTTACAGTTCGTTCATCAAAAACGTGCTCGTCATCAGTTATGACCAGTTTGAGCAAGTCAGGATCACCATTGATGTCATTCAAGACCTCCTGAGCGATGCTTATAATTTCGAAACAAACTTCGCTGATATACGTCTCTCATGTCCAAAACATCTAACGAAATTGCACGACACGAGCGACCGATATGTCAACATCCTCAGCAGCTTCTCCAATGTTGTATTTGGAAGATACAATGTTGCACAAGCATTCTGTAAAGATACAGTCAAGTTGAATACCATGGTGTTAAAGTTAACAATTTCATTTGGGTAGTTGACTTCTAACTAAGACTTCTGGGCGGCCGTAGTGAAATTTCAGTGTGATCATGATTGTACTAACGCTATTCGGATAAGTTAGTAGTGCGTCGACTTGCTATTTTGCCGTGACGCTGACACCTTTTTGAAGACGTAAAAGGTTCTCTAAATTTGTGTAGCCATGTGCTGCTGAAGTCATTTTGGAGGCGACGACGATCATAGGCCACAGTCCTGGAACACCTGAGAATTCCGGCAAATCTAGAAGTTTGCAAATAGGTTGTTGGTACTATGGGAGTGTTTGGCTCATAGGTGGAAAATCTATAGACGTGGCAAATAAATAGAATTAAAAAATTAAAAAAAAAAATTAAATAAAACTTGTCACTTGCCAACTTGTCTTGCGACTAAACTGATCTGTCCAAGGCTGGATCTAAATCGCTCTAAGAGTCAGATTTTTCTAATAAGGAAACATATCAGCGCCATCATAGGTGTCATCACTGGACACTGTCTTATAGGCAAGCATGCAAGAAGGCTTGGCGCTTTTACAAACGAATTCTATAGAAGCTGCATGGACGAAAAGGAAGAGAAGACAATTCTCCACCCTCTCTGTACATGTCCAGCTCTCTCTCAAAGAAGAAAACTCCACCTAGGAGCTTTCTTCCAAAATGACTTAAACGATCTAAAAAATACAGACGTTAAGAGTTTCCTGCGTTTTATCATAAGCTCAAATTGGTTCCATGAGTAAGAAGATCATAGATCTACGTAGCAGCACAACGGGCCAATAGGCCTAAGTAGGTTGGCTTTCCAACCGCCACTCTCACCTAACCTAACCTATTCCGGCAATAACGTGTCGAATGTTTGCCTCGAGCTCGTCTAAATTGGTTGGCTTGTTAGCGTAGACTAAGGACTTGACGTAGCCCCAGAGAAAATAACCGAGTGGTGTCAAATCGTGGCAGTCAATTGATGAATGCTCGCCGTGAGATGACCCAGTCGCCAAATTTCTCCTTCAAAACTTTGAGCGTTACGTCGCTTGTATAGCATGTAGCGCCGTCTTATTGGAATCACAGCTCGGATATATCGATATTGTCGAGCTCTGACCATAGAAAGTCGGTTGACATCACTTCATACCTGCGACCATTGACGGTAACGATGTCTTCTTCCTCATTTCGAAAGAAATAATGTCCGATGATGCCGCCATGACATAAACCGCACCAAACACTCAGTCTTTGTGGATGCATTGATACTTGGCCGAATACTTGTAGATTGTGTTCGTTCCAATAACAGAAATTTTGTTTGTTGACATAGGCGCTCAGCTAAAAATATGCCCCGTCCGAGGAGATGATTTTTTGGCCAAAATCCGGATCTTCGGCCAACATTTCCAGCGCAATTAGCGAACCAACGACGTTGTCGTTTAGTCGTATGGCAGTCGTATGGCAGTCGTATGGCTTCAATTCTTGCGTCAGCACATTTCTGGGACCTTTTCGATACTGGCCGCTTCGGCGACTGTGTTTCCTTCATTTCGCAACAATCTTTGTCTGGTAGGTGGCTTAAGATCGAAAAAAATTGATTGACGCTCGAACTTTTTCACGGTGCGACGAATTGCCTGCACACTGAAGTCATGATGACGACTGACCTCAAAACGAAATTCACTTTGCGTATTTACAACTGAGCCGGAATTTCGATATTTTTTATTAATTTTCGCACGTTTGTCAAGCGTAAAACGATGCACGATGAAATGGCAAAGCTTACTGAGCATTTTGATAGCTGGATGTCATTGGTAACTTTGACAGCTGCTGAAACATAACAATTGGAAGAACTATCACTGCAAATCTTATATTCCAGCAATTGTAATGATAAGTATTTTAAGCAAAATCACAAAGATATTAGGCTTAATTTTTTTTAGGGCGCTAACACGCTTTTTCTATTTTCTAGCTCCCTATACTTCATTCCATCATCGAATTGGAATCTTGTGGGTGTTTTCCATGCAGGACACACCGAATCTAAAGCGGAGAGTATAAATTGGTTGAGCTTGGTCACGCGTCTCTGGACTTTCAGTTGGGCTTACTGGATCCCATAAATTTTCCCAACAGTCACTGTGTAATGATTGACTATTGTCCTTGAATCCGCAATTCTTTCATTGTATTCAAAGTAGTTCAACAATATCTTTTATCATGACACTTAAGTCAGCGCAGGTATGAACATTCATTGAAACTTCTCTGACAAAAAGTCTCTCACGAGATTCGTATTAGGACCTACACTGTATATGAATATTTCGTTAGTAACACTGTGACAATAACGACGGCCCATACAATTAAAGCGGCTTACTTTTGTCACATTTTCCAACTTCAAAACCCAAATCTCCGTCTTTATTATTGGACTGCCCCTCTGTCCCTGTCCCTGTCCCTGAAGTTATTACACACTCACGATTGCAAGTGTCAAGTTACAGACAAAATTATAGTTTCACAGTCCAAAGGACGGTAGCCTTTTACTCGATTATGTTGCTGACACTGCGTGCAAACGCAGTTGACTCTAAACATGCGCACAATCACATTCTGAGTGGCATTTACATAAATTGTAGTTACACTGCGGTTACCCGATTTTCTTGCACAAATGCCAAATGCCTACTGACCATATATGGACGCCCAAAAGGCATAGATACTGATATTCACAGCTATTCACAGACAACTACATGGACATTCACAAACATCAGCAAAAATGTGCAAACATTTGCAGGCAAAACACCCTAACACCAGAGTCGCTTAGTGTGGCGCAAAATGTACTATACATCCTTACAACTACAGTTCGGATTACACTTTGACTTTTTTGTTGCATTAGATGATGGATAGATGAATGATGCATATGAAATTGAATCGTTATACTAGTTGCAGTATCCGCTTTCAATGGGATACGAGCAACTGAATCTATGACAGAGTAGTCATCGATACATATGCAAGTCTGCCAATGTGTGTGTAGCATAAATGATAGACTGAAATGCTTCATAAATGGTATAAACATGAACTTATTGTCAATTAGTTGGTAGATGAGGTATGCCAGTGGTAGGTGTCATGTGAAGCATCATGATTCCTCGACATTGTGTTGTATGAAAGAATATAACGATGATGGTGGCGATAGTGTAACTTGGCTGCGACACCAATGACAGCCACGCCAACAACAACAGAACTAGCAACAGCAGCGGCAATAGCAACAACGATAAACGAGTGCATGTATAGTTTGTCTTCAATTACTCGGGTATTGGGTTACCTGTGAGCACCGAGTCGAGTAACCTAAAGGTGAGAAGTAGGTGACACTCTGGGAGTAGTTCGCACGGCGAGTTTATAAGTTTTTCTGTTTTCCTTTTTAAAACATTGCTGCGAGGGTGTCAGCTCAGCGCTTTGCTTTTAATTTCATGTGAATTAACGGTGTAGAATGACTGAAACTAGCTTCAAACTACTGTCGTGTGTGCGGCGGATGTGAATTGTAATTGGACTACAAGATTGAATAGCTAAACTGAGCTAAAGTTGTTACAAAAGGGATAGCTTGTTGTTGTGACAGTTATAGCTTGAATGAATGACTAATATGTACGAATACCTATTGTCTTGTGTCAATTAAAGTTGTCAGACACAGTTTTCTGCGCCCTACACTCGTGTATCTATATATATCGTGTATATGTAGACATCCTGACTGCGGCGATATCAATTAGCTCACTATAAGACTTAAGAACATCTGTCCTTTTTACATTTGGCATATACAATTTTTTCCGTCAATGGAACAAGAAAGAGGTGGTGATGTGGTTCTGGTTAGTTTTTACTTACTTAACGGGTTCCCGACCTGTGAAGTGTCTTTGTGTGAGACACATAAGCCTTCCACTCTCTTACACTTGTCTAGACCAAGCGCTCTGGCATTCGCGATGGCCTGGTCCTTAAAACAGAGCTTCGGTGTTTTTTGTCACCTCGAGCCTGGGGTCTGTGATTCGAGACCATCTTTTCTGGTGCATTATTATTCATACGCTCACTGTGGTCGAGGCAGTATAGTGGACGTGTTTTAGCTTTTTGGATTACATCCACATATTGATACAGCTCATAGATTCCGCGGTTGTATCTTCTCTTCCATTTGCAATTCTCGGGTACGGGCCAAATATTTCACAAAGTTTTCAACATTTGCTCTGCTTTCCTGCTTATCGTCCAGAATAGAAATGGCAGGATCAATGTTTCGTAGAGCATGAATCTAATCCTCCGAATTAGGAGTTTTAAACCCATTTGTTTCGCCAAACCCAAGTAGCAGCGTTTTTCTAGGAAAAAAAAAACTACCTACTAGGGTATGTAAACTCTGTTTGTTGGCAACATGAACTTCTTAATCTCATTTATCATTTATTTCAGAGCAACTCGTTTCGTCAATTCTTCGATTTCCGTAAAAGCTTCTATGACAGCGCGCTGGGAGCGACCTATGATGTCCATGTCGTCTGCGTATCCTAACAAATTTGTTGATAACAGTGCCTTCTGTGTTAACGCCTGCCATGCGCACTATCTGTTCCAGCACTAAATTGAGGAAATCACATGACAGTGCATATCCTTGCCGAAATCCGGTACAGGTTTGGAATAATTCTGATTAACCATCTCCATCAGTTTTACCGAGAACCTGAATTCGGCCATCGCCGTATAAAGCTTAAGACGATTAATGTTATCATATGTGGCTTTGCAGTCTACGAAAAGATGGTGAATTTCTCTTCGATGCTCTTTTTCAAGATGTTCCTTACTAATGTGTTGCAGAAAGGCTTAAAACTTTCTATTAATATATTGGATATGATCTTATATGCTACATTTAGAAGAGATACATCTTAACGGTTCTTAAAAATCATAGGCTCCATAGATACAGACGTTTTTTATTTCCAAGGTTTTGGAACACTGATAAACCGTCAGCTCACGAAATACCTCGAAACACGAAAACAACAGGTCCACATGTGATTTGATGGCTTGTCTAATCGAAAAGTGGTAATAAAGGGTATGTCAATCTATCGAAAGCAAGATAGTTGCACTGGATATTTCTAAGGCATTTGACAGAGTTTGACATCAGATTTTTTTTGTTGAAAAAACATGCTTTTGGGATCGATGACTCTCTTCTCCAATGGATTTAAGATTACTTTTCGGCATATTCAACTCAAGTTTTCATAGATGGTTTCAAGTCTGATATTCACAAAATAAATATTTTGCCCAAGGGTTCCGTTCTGTCTCCCACACTCTTTTTAATTGTCATCAACGAACTTTTGCCTGCTACTTATTCAATATATTCCTTTGCTGACGACAATACTCTGCATTTCATATTCGTTCCCTGACTCACGTCCCTGCTTTTCGGCTGTAGAACGGGAACAGCATAACCAATTGGGGAATTATTAACAGAGTGTAATTTAATGCTTTTAAAACTTAATGCTATCTCCTGTCATTAAAGCGAAATTTAAACACCGAGCTATTATCCATGAATGGCATTTACATTGTCGAAGCCGAAAAACTTTCAATTCTCTGTATGTGTGTCAATGACAATTTATGTTGAAATGACCGCATTATCGGTGTCAATAAAAATGGTGCGACGTGAATAGGCTTCCTCAAGCGATGTAAGAAATATTTTACCTCTTCAAATCTGGTCTCAATATATGTTATTAGGCATTATCCGCCCCAAAATGGAGTACAATGCCCACATCTGGTAAGGTGCTTCTAAAACATCTCTACACCTGCTATAGTAGATAGAATTCAAAATCGTGCGATAAAATTCACAGGTGCTACCTAGCTTTTTATTTCCTAGTCTTTATAATCTTCAAACATTTGAAACCAACGTACATCGGTACCTCTCTTTCGTTTAAGACAAAATTAGAATCGCCTTTTTTTTAAAGATGGGGTTTACGAGTATAGAGCTGATAGTCCAGTCATCGGGAATGACTTCATCCATCCATACGTGGTTGATAATAATTTGGTGCCTGCA
This sequence comes from Volucella inanis, assembly GCA_907269105.1. NCBI lineage: Eukaryota > Metazoa > Arthropoda > Insecta > Diptera > Syrphidae > Volucella > Volucella inanis. The sequence continues at coordinate 130,206,433 of OU026157.1, forward strand.
CCTATCAAAACAACTCCTCCATGTTTGAAAATCTCCACTGGTAGACCATCAGAGACGGCGGCCTTTTGATAGCTGAGCCAACCTCTTCTACGATTACATAGGGGTGGTTGGCGGCTTCTTCATTGACTGAATAAAAGTTCTCTTCTTGGCCTAGCGGTGACTCTCTACCTGATGCCTTGTAAGCAGCTAGTGGAAGAGCTCCTTTAACACATCTACTATTCCCTGTTTCCTTCACTGTTTCAAAGATCCTGTGTTCCAGGCTGGAAGCCATCTGCCAGTCGCTTATCTTTCCTGGACTCTTTGTTATCCTTGAGCTGGAAGACATCTTCTTCTTCTCCCTTCTTCTGGTTCCATACTCTTCTATCACTTCCCTTGTTTTGTGCTGCGTCGCTTGCAGCTTTGAATTTTCTGTCACCCTTTCATCATACCAAAGGCTCCTTTTTGGTGGTGAATTCCGAACTAAATCGAAGATAACGGTTCTTAACAAGAAAAAAAAAATAGCATGAGTCTCTGATATATGTATGTATTAAGTGGAACTTTATTTTTGCTATATATGGTACTGTACCTACATCCAAACCGAAACGCCTTCAGAAAAATGTAATTTATTCTCAAAGTGAAATACAATCCTTCGACGTCGTCAATGCCCGTAATTCGATCCGCAATTATTCATTTGTAGTTTTCAGTTTTTAATTTAAATGCCATAAAGTATTTTTGCTCAACTGACAGATCAAATTTACGTCAGATTTGGTTACGTTTTTGAGATCAAATCCGACCAGTTCGAGTGTTGGTGTGGGTATTGTGTGTGTATCTATAGTACAACAAACTGCGGTGTGTTTATGTTCACGTAGGTGGCTTCACTTAATTATTCATTCAATGAGGAGACGTATTCTATTTCGCACAATCCAAATCGGACACTTCATTATTATTTATTTGATTTTTGGTTTTTTTCTTTTTAGGAATTCGCTGAGACAGCCATGAATGAACTCCTAGGCTGGTACGGCTACGATGGCGTCGAACGCTTAGATTTGTCAACGAAAACTTCCCGCCTTTTACAAGCCACCAATTCGAATAATCAATTAGAGAAATGCCGAAGTAGAAGTCGTAATGGTTTGAATGACAGTCGACACAGTCAGCGCGGTGGTGATAGTACAACTTCAGATCATGATACACGAAGCTCCAGAGAGGATTCGAAAAGTCCAAATTCCGCGAAAGCAGTCGATGAAAAGCCAGGTAATTGAAAAAAATTAAAAAAAGAAAAAGAAAAGAAAAAAATCTCATCAGGGCATCCTTGTTCGCAATGCAGATGATTATAACTATAAATCCAATCTCTCCGGAGAGGTAAAAGTATCTTTTTTTTTTGTTGCTGTCCTTATTAATGGAAAAATTTTAACGATGACTAGCATTACTCAGATTGAATTGGGGTGGGATAGTGCAACTGCGATAACGTTCATTAAAAATGGTTACCGATGCAAAGTATAAATAATTTCCTCTGCTTGATGGAAATTTTTCCACCATTGCTACGTAATCGGATACCTTGCATATGTCCAATGTAGCCATGCGAAAGAGTTTCCATTTCTTGTATCGTATATATTTTGCTTTTCTTTTTCAACTCCAAGTTTCGAATTTTTAGCGTGATAGACTGCTGACGAGTGTGGATGGAGTTCTGAAGTTCATTACAGTGAAAATGGTATCCGAATTCGAATTGTGAATCCATTGATTCATCTTAATTACCTTTTTACTTTTCATCAAGGTTTTGCTTCTTGCTTCATGTGTTTCATTTGTGTTCTAAATGAGCGATATTATAGACATTCGTGATAGGAAGTCTCCCTAAATAATCTCTTTACCACGACGATAAGAAATTTTGTTATTGTGCATTGACAAAATAATAGACCATCTTTGCAACTTAGTAGCAGGTTGCTTTCTTGGGAACAAAGACTTTTTTCAACGCCTGATGGTTGTTGAATTTTGGATTTGTGCACTTAAATATATTTCTAGAAATTTCTAAGGAGCAAACACAATCACCAAAGCTTCGCGGTGTAACTGCAAGTAGTTCTTTTCAGCATCCAAAAACACGGATTTTAAACTATCATTTGATTCATGAGACAACACAACACATAGACCGCAGTAACTGGTATCGCAGGATATCAAAATTCCTTTATCACTCCAAAATTTTGTCTCCGGATTAGAGTCGAAGATTCTGTGGGCTGGAGCGTTGATGTTCATTCGCTCTACATGTCTCAGTCATCTCAAATGCGCAGTTTTTTTGACCTGGTCGATGTCGTTGTATAGCTCATAGAGTTCGTCATCGAAGAATTTTTCTCTCAAAACGACCAAGGATATCTTCATCCGCTTTAAAAAGGGTGCATACTTCTGAACCATACAGCAGGGCTGGGATTACAAGGGTCTTATATAGAGTTCCTTTGGTTGTTCGGGAGAGGGCCTTACAACATAGTTGCCTTGTCAGTTTGATTTCTGAAGAGATGTTTTCAGATGTAATAGCAAAGCCGAAGTAGACAAAGTCCCTTACTACCTCAAAGTTATAGCTGTCTGTCGATTGTGACATTCTGGCCGATTAGTCGATGTTGGGTGTCCTTTCTTGTTGACAGTATATACTTTGTTTTGCCCTCGTCGCTAGACCCAATTTTGCCCTGCAAACGCACCAGTGACAGCTCTCTGTGTTCCAATATCAATATCGTCGGCATATGCAAGCAATTGACATCAAAGGTCTCGGTTAGGTTGTTACAAATCTTGATGCAGCAATGAGCTTTATCCATCATTATCCTGCACAATTGGACGAGTTTGGTGGGAATGTAGATGCTGTCATATGCGGCTTTAAAATCAATAAAAAGGTGGTGAATATTTGATCAATTGTGAACTTACTAAGCCTAAAATCGCACTGATAGGGTCTAATTAGATTGTTGAAAAATGGTTTCAGGCGCTCGAACAATACGGCAAGTAAGATCTTTTATGCGATGTTTAAGAGACAATTGTAGTTGACACAGATTAGAGGGTCTCCTTTCTTGTGGCACACAATCTTGGAAATAAGTTGGTGTATGCTCGATATCAAGTCATCTCCCTCCCCTTAAATAGTTGGGCGGGTAGGACATCAGGGCCGACAGAATTGTTCGAATTCAGTTTAGATTGCTATCCTCACTTCATTTTGGTCGGGTGGAATTCTTGACTTCCTCTGTGTGACAGCGGAATTTATGTCGTCTTCGCGGCTTAGTTGTCTGCAGAAATGATTTTTCCATATCCTCGGCATCGACTGTGGCTCTACTACAAGGTTTTCTTGTTCATCTCTACAGGTTTCCGTTCGGGTAATGTAAAAGAGGTTCATAAAACTTCCGAATATTATTCCTGGGGTAGCACCTCTCTATTTTCTCGATCGCACGCTTCTCATACACTTTCTTATTTTTCGGAAAAGCTAATGTTCTTCCCTCTTTTGGTCATAGATCTCATGAGCCGCTCTCGTCCTTGTGTGCAGTGCCGTTTTGTAGGCATGTTTTTTTGCTGCATGAGCATGCCGGCACTGGTGGTGGTCGGGTGAAATTTAGCACGTCAGTTGCGGCGTTTCTGGTGGCTTGTGGTTGCAAACATTCAATGTTGAATCTCCTCATAGCATTTCCCCGTTGTTGTGGCGTCTGAGATATCCGTAGACGTACCTTTGCGGTAACTAGGTAGTAGTCCAAGTGGTTACGTCCCACAGCGAAATCGATTAGCCAAAGCCCGTTTCCAGACTTGGTGTCGTGTAGGTTATGTCTTCCGATTGTGCTACCAAAGATGTCCTCTTTTCTAATTTTGGCATTAAAGTCACCTTAAACGATTTTAAGGTCATACATCGGACATTGCTCGTAGGTTTTGTCAAGGAGCTCGTATAAATTTTCTTTGCTAGCATCGTTCTTTTCCTCTGTTGGGGCGTGAGTGCGTATAAGGCTGATTTACCTTTAGCGGATTGTTATAAGGCGTTCACTCATATGTCGTATGCTCAAGACTTCTTGCCTAAATCTGCCGCATACAACAAATCCGCATCCAAACTATACGCTACTTACGTTCCATATAGAAATCACTGTAGTGAACGTCACAGTTTTTCATCTTTCTTTTGCCCGGCCCATCCCACCGCACATCCTGGATGGGGTTGACATCTACTTTACAGCAGCCTAAGGCCTGCTAATTGTTCGGCTGCACGCGGCCTGTTCAAGATTCGAACACTCCACGTGCAGATCCGAAAGCCGTTGTCTTATGTTCGTTTTGCAGGGTCGTCAACCGTGAATCCGTCCTTATCCGAGGCTATTGGTCGCTTCGTAGTAGTTACTTGTTTTTACGTGGTTGGGCAGTTAACCCTATGCACAGCTCCCGACCTGGAGGGCCAGGCCCTATTTGAGACCACTAGGACAAAAGGGACCGAAAAAATTCCGGGGCCAGTAACTCGCTTCGGGGATGTGTGTGCTGCCGCTGGCCTTCGTTACGGATTCATCCGCCACCAACTCTTTTCCAACACCCTGACTTAGTGTTGGATATCTCTATAGACCTGGTATTTGAAAAATCCTTATGTTGAAAATACTAATTTAAGGAATCTGCCATACTGCCTGTTATAAAAACGTTGATTCAGTCGCAAATACATCCGAAGTACGAGGTTCTGTCCCTTCTAGCAACGCACTACAGTGATGTTGTTTTCTTCGCGCTTTAAAGTTTGGTAAGTTGAGCATAGTTAAAACAGACAAGCACCCAGTAGCTAACCACAACTGATGTGTAGTAATATTTACATTACTCAGCATCGTCAGGCTTACGCCGCTCGCTGCCTGTCTTCAGCACCAAGCCACGGTGACCAGATAAGAACGATAGGAAAAAAATTTAAATAAAACAACAACGATGTGAGATATAAAATTCTGCCTTTATTTTAAAGCTACGTTCATGCCGATCTGTGTGGATTAGCACATCATTCAAATGGCCTTGGGTTGTTAGCATAGACTAAAGACTTGACGTGGCCCTAAAAAAAAATAGATGAGTGGTGTCAAATCGCACAATCGCGGTGGCCAATTGATAAGCACTCGCCGTGAGATGACCCAGTCCCCAAATTTGTTCTTCTCAACTTCGAGCGTTGCGTCGCTTGTATTGCATGTAGCGCCGGCTTGTTGGAACCACAGCTCGGATATATTGATGTCATCGAACTCTGACCACAAAAATTCGGTTAACATCGTTCTATACCTGAGACCATTGACGGTAACGGTGTCTTTTTCCTCATTTCGAATGAAATAAGGTCCGATGATGCATAAACCGCACTAAACAGTCAATCTTTATAAATGCATTGATGCTTGACTGAAAATTTGTGGATTGTGTTCGCTCCAATAGCGGCAGTTTTGCTTGTTGACATAGCCGCTGAGCTAAAAATGGGCCTCGTCCAAGAAGATGATTTTTTGGCCAAAATACGGATCCTCGGCAAATATTTCCAGCATCCAATTAGCCAACTCACAGAGTTGTCTATGGTCGTCCTGCTTCAATTCTTGCAATTGAATCTTATACGTATGTAAGCCCAAATCCAACCACAAAATGAGACGGGTTGACTCTCTGGCGATGATTAGTGCAGCTGATCGGCGCCGAATCGACATTTATGGGTCTCCTTCGATACTGGAAGCTACGGCGGTTATGTTTTCTTCATTTTGCATCAATTTCTGTCTGGTTGGTGGCTTAAGATCCAAAAGAATGTATTCACTCTCTAACTTTTTCACGGTATGACGAATTGTCTGCACACTGCAGAAATGAGGACGAGCGGCCTATATCTTTTAATAATTTCCGCACGGTCGGCAAGCGTAAAACGATGCATGATGATTACTATCTGGTCACTTGTTACAATAATTCAATCTAATATATGCACTTGTACTGCTGACCAGTCTCGGACCTTTTCTGTACCAACCTCCACAGGTCCCAAGGCTCATTCACAACTTTATTTAAGGTACTGATTCACTTAGCCCGTCAGTTCACTAACTAGTGAATATTAAAGTAGCTATTTGGAGTTCCTATGAGAATGGTGTGTGTCGGCTAGGTTTGCAAAGTTGTCAGGACCGTGTTGGTCATCCTCAGTGGTCGATAAACAGCCATTTTGCGGTGTATGCTACTCACCGACTTGAAGTGGAAACTCGGCTAACTTTCTTCTCCAGACAAGTCTTTCTTTAATTATCTTACAATACACAGTTCGGCTAATACCAATATGAACTTGAGCCATTCTCTCTTTAGTCAGCCAGATCTTATTTGCAGAGTGTTGACATATATCTGGTGTATGCTGCGCATCTTTTTGGAAGCCTAGAACACTGCGCTTTAAAGGGTTTGAATTTTCAGAGCAGAATTGAGACTGAATGGTTTTAGAAGGCATTCTGTCTGCAGATTATTATTTTTGTTTTTTTGAAAATCACTGACACTTGCCGTATTTTCGCGCCGTACGTTTTCCCCACGCCTTACTCGCCTCTTTAACTTCAACATTCTGACCAACTCCCTGTCTATTTTGAAGTAGTTTGAACCTAACAAGCTGCAAATGTACCTTGCTCTCTATGTCAATTTGGTTGAATCTTCTAAACAAAGAGTACAAAGAGCCACAGGAGCTATCAGACTAAAAAAGATGTTGGAATTCATCGTCCACCCTCCAAGCTGGCTGTCTTTTTTTTTTCCTGTGCTATTAATACCAACTTCATCCTTTCGTTTATCTTGTACCATATGCCTCCATAGCAAGCTCTGCTTATTATGAGTCTCAAAAATTTATGCTGAGGAATTCGTCTGGAAAATACACATCTTACTTTGTGAATCTAACCAATATTCCTCCCTAGACAATACCACCGATACTTCTCCTACAAAATAGTTTTAAATGTCTCAACTTTCCTCTGAAATCCTACAATCCAGAACCCCTTAGATATCGTTCTACAATACTTCCACGACCTGATACAGATCTGTTAAGAGATTAAAATACTATTAATTATTAAAACTACAACATAACAGCTTTCTAAAAATGAAACTCCATCCTCTGAAGAAATACGAATACAATTCTCAACATGACCTGTGAACTTTTGCTTCACATTTGCCGATATGAAACCACTTCCACTTTTACCCTAGTCACACCTTTTCCTCCGTCTTCATTAGATGGAAAATTTAAGGATACAACTTTCTTTCGACCGAACGTTAGCTTTTATTCACCCATGCCAACGGAAACGTTATCATGTTTCCATCAGATACTTTTTGGGGAAACACTGGACTCTGTTTCTTCCTAAAGGAAACCCCAAAAAGCTTTGGATTTAATGATTATGTGTATTCGTACTCTAATAGAAACTGATTAGAAAACTTTATCTTACAAAAAGTTTTTTTGTTCTTTTTTTCTCATTTTAGATTGCAACCACTGTGTATGGTGCCGTCGGCCCATAGCAGATAACTCAACAGATTTTCTAACCACCGCCGATGGTCCAAGGTACTGCTCAGAGTCATGCTTCACCCAAAGCAGACGAGCTTCGTTTAAGAAAGCAAAAACATGCGACTGGTGTCGGCATGTACGGCATGCCGTCAGCTATGTCGACTTTCAGGATGGTGCTTCTCAGCTACAATTTTGCTCCGATAAATGCTTAAATCAGTACAAGATGCAGATATTCTGCAAAGAAACTCAAGCGCACTTAGATATGAACCCTCATCTACGTGATAAGGGGTTAGAAACTGCCAGCGGTAGTGGAGGTCTTATAACCCCAGACTTGTGGCTTCGAAATTGTCGTAGTCGATCGGCATCACCAGCCTCAACAGTGTCTGTTTCACCGACTCCAATAGCGCCCACCCAGCAACAAATACCGCCGCAAACTCACAAACCAATAATATCTGTGGCACCGGTAGCTAAATTGATGTCAAAAAGTCCTGGCATCATGAACAACCGGCAATCACCAAAGCATAGTCGAAAAAAGCGACCCTCACGTGCTGGTGCTATGTCCATCAGTTCATTGAACACGAATGGTATGAACAGCACTAACAACAACAACAATAACAATAACAACTCAAACAGTATCAACAACAACAATAGTCTTAGCAGCCACCTGAATCTAAACAACAAGTCAAAGTTGTTAGGCAACAACTTAAGTGTCAGCCCGAAACTTCCACCGAAACCATTCTCTAGTGTGCAGGAATTACAAAATATAAGTGCCCTACCTATATCACCAATTGACGGACCACAACCACCGCTGCCACCACAACACCCTGCATCAAGGCCGACCAATTTGCCATCGGGATTCTTCACCGGACCACCATCTTTTCCACCAAGACCACCATTTATGCCGCAACCTCATCCGAGGTTCTTCAGTGGAGGTCATAATTTACTACAACCGCCGGATATGGTTTCTGGTTTATTGGGAACGCCGCCACCTGTTACTGTGATGGTACCCTATCCCATCATAATCCCCCTTCCCATACCAATCCCAATACCTTTGCCCATCATGGACTTCATCAAAGCCTCTCAGAAAAAAGAAGAACCCAGAGCCACACCAACACCTCGGACAACTCCCACCAATGATGCCAAGTCTCCAGAATTGGACGAACCACTAGACTTTACCAAATCAAAGGAAGAAGCTTTGCTACCCCACGACGAAGATGTGTCCCAATCATCGCCAGCTGAAGCTGAAGCACAATCTGACCATGAAGAAGAGGATAGCTCTAAACAGAAACTGCCCAAATTCAAGATAACTCGGTTGCATACCAAACGACTAGTAGGTGCAACCTCAACTGTCTCATCGTTCGCCACAACGACAAAGGAACTACAATCTTCGTCGAGTGAATGCAGTAGACCACTTCGGAAACGAAAACGGATTATAGACTGCGACTTTCAGAAAATCTCCTCCAAGGAAGCAGAAGTCGAAGACAGTACTCCGTCGGGGAATAAGCAACGAAAGTGAGAGTGCAAGAGGATACTCATACGAGTTCACAGTGGATATACACTCTAAAGATACAAATACAATACTTAAACTCGTGCAATTACCATACTTCGATTTTGTTGTTGTTTTCAGTGGTCCTCTAGTTAGGGATGCATTTTTGATTTAATTAGTTTGTTGCTGTTGTAGGCCAATCTGTTGGAGTAGAGACACGAGCGCTCACCTGCTTTACTTAGTTTTATTTTGTCTAATTCTAATTGTTAACTCTTCGTCGATAGTCGATAATAGTATGAATACACAGAACTGTAAATGTAATTTATTTTAGTAATTTTATTTTCTTTTTTCTTTAAGTTTAAGGAATTCTTTTGTTTTTTTTTTTCTTTTTTTATAAAATGAAAATGTTTTTAAAATAAAATAATTGAACAAACTGGAGGCCGAAGGGGCTTGACTTTTCTTTCTGATGAGCAAATGACAGAGAAGATCCGACAGAAAGTAAGTTAATCAAGTGTTTTCTTGCGTTTGATGTTTTAGATACTTCGATTGACTGAGTCGGGACTCAGGTTTGTTGGAATTTTCAACGATTGGCTACAATGTAGCATTATGTAGCTCTATCTGAGGACGTGGAGTGGTCCTAACGCAGATTCAGAACCAGGTAATCATTTATCTAGATCTTGTCTAGCCAGTTCATTAGTAACCTTATCTTCCTTAATACCTAGTAAATTCAGCCTTCCGACTACGTTCAAAGAAGCCTTGTATTCTCGAATGAGCTTGAAAGTGAGGAGCAAGATACTTCACAATATTAGATGGGGTGGAAAGTATCCACCTTGGGAATGAAAAAAAAAAAAATTTTTTATTCAATATACTCCCCTTTTAGTCTGATACACTTATTTTATCGATTTTCCAACTTCTTGATCCTTTCCGAAAAGTAATTTTCCGGAAGGTCTGCAAAATACTCCTCCGTGGCGTCGATGATTTCCTTGCGTGAGTTGAATTTTTTATCGATGAGTCATCTTTTGAGGTTTGGGAAGAGATAATAGTCTAAGGGAGCCAAATCGGGTGCATACGGTGGATGCGAAAGCAGTTGGAGTCGTAAGTCATTGGTTTTAGCCATGTTTGCGATGCTCTTGTGCCCCGGTGCATTGTCTTGCAAAAACAAGGCCTTCAATCGCTCCAATAATGCACAGTAGTACTCACTGTTGATGGTTTTTCCTCTTTCGAGGTAGTCCACGAAGAGTATGCCATGACAATCCCAGAAAACCGACGCCATAACCTTTCCGACCCATCGAGTCTCCGTCGGCCGCTTCGGAGTACTCGTGCCGGCTTCAGTCCATTGCCGGGCATTCATTCTGTTCTCTGGTGTTCAACAGTTACCAATCAACGCCAAAAGTCCGCCCGATTCTGCATAAGCGAGTCCAAACACTCTTTCGAAGTGATCTCGCGTTCGTGTTTTTGGTCAGGAGTGAGTATGCGCGGCACCCAGCGGCAGGATAACTTTTTCGTATGCAGAATATTGCCAAAAATATGGGGTGTGCGCTCAGTACTAATCTTTGTGGTAGCTGCTGGCTCACGCATCTTCACTTTCCGGTCAACCCACACCATTTCATGTATTTTTTTGACACTACCCTCTGTAACCGCATCGGAGTGCCTGCCGCTGCGGACTTGATCGGTAGTGGAGTTGCGGCCACCACGAAACTCTCGAAACCAATATTTGACGGTGTAATCTGACGGAGCATTAGCCCCATAACATTTATCCAACTTTTTCTTTGTTTCCTTCGCCGTTTTGCCCGTCAAAAAATAATGTTTTATGAGAGAACGAAAACCGTTTTTGTCCATACTCCACATGATGCCAAACACGTCAACAACAATCATCTGTCAAAACAAAACTAAAGACAGTATCGCACTGAAATTTGGCATGTCGGCCTAAATATGAACGGACTTCAAGTCACCATAACCTTTTTTACAGTAGCAGCGCATTCTGTCGGTCAAAGAGGTTACTTTTCACTCCACCTAGTATATCATTGTTCACTACCATCAGGACTGTATACAGGGTGTCCCAGTTTAGCAGTATATTCCTGAAGTTCCGCTGAACTAAAAAAACATGGGCAATTAACGGGCAACAAAATTCTTACCTTTTGAAGTGGCACTAATATTTTCTTGAACCTCTACCAGACTCGATATTTCTCTAAAATAAACCTTTTCTTCCATAGCACCCCAGAAGAAATATCAATAGGCGTTAGGTCAGAAGACCTTTGGGTGGCCAAGAGTTGGGGCCGAATCGACCGATCCTTCGTTCGTTAAAAGTATAGTTGAGGAACGAAGTTACCCCGCTGCTACTGTGACAAAGTGTTCCATCTTGTTAAAAGAACATCGCCCTTCTCCGAATAAGAGGAACATCTTCAAGGAGTTTCGACAATCGTTCTCTAAAAAATTCCAGGTAGTAATGGAAATTAACTGTTTGTGGAAGAACGTGCGGGAATAGTAATGTTTTTTCTATCAATCCAGCTCAAACATTTACGCTTGAAGAAGTTGTTTACAAATATCAAATTCTTTCCTTTGAAAGGATTTTGTGCGTATTAAATGGGGATTGGAGTCTGACCAAAAATGCAAATTATGATGGTTTGTTACCCCATCTCTTGTGAACTGTGCTTCGTCAGTCCACAGAAAGTTCTTGAGGAATACCCCGTCTTCTACATGTTTGCGCCGTAGCCAATGTCAAAGTTCCACTCTTTTGTGCGCATTACCTGGTAGTAACACCTAAACCGGTGTCAAATGGAAAAGTTGTAATCTATTACTCTGTAGAGTCCTGTGAATTCTGATTCTGGGAATTTCCAACTGCACAGCTAGTCTGCGGGCGCTGACTGAAGGCTGAACTTCACAGCACATAAAATCTATTTGAAAACTTCTGCCACCGCTGCGTATGAACGTCCTTCTCTTTTTTTTTTTTGTGCAGTTGTCCTAGTATCAACGAGGCGCTGCTACGTATCATTGGTTTGGTACTCCAATCTTGCCAATGAAGCGTTTCCATTGCAGAACCCGTATGCAAAAACTATTTCCGCTAATTCACATTTTAAATATAGGGTGATTCATCATGAGGTTTGATTTACATTTTAAAATAAAACACAAAAATTTGAAAGTGAACTTAAAATTTTTATTATCGGTTAAAAGAGCAATTCATGGCATTCACTTCTTAAAAATAACATGTAAATGTTGGCTACGATTACGACGTCTGAGGTGGTCAATCCGGATGATCCAATTTTGGGCGACTTGTTCGAGCATGGCGACTTGTATCACACGGATAACACGAATAATGTTAGCTTCCAAAGCGTCAATCGTAGCTGGCTTATTCCTGAAGACCTGATCTAGGCAGCCAATTTACCGTAGAAAAACGTGAAATTAAGTGCTCACCAAAATTATTTTCTCAACAAGTCCATTGTTTCATGCGCTGCATGGCATGTAGCGCCGTCTTGTTGAAACCAGAGCTCACTGGGACCATGTGCTTAAATTTCAGGAAGCACATAGTCCGTTTACATGGCGCGATAACGGTTACCATTGACGGTAACATTCTGATTTGTCCCATTTTTGAAGAAATATGGACCAATGATTCCACCAGCCCATAAACCACACCATACCGTTGTTTTTAATGGATGTAATGATAGCTCTTGGTACTCTTCGGGTTGCTCGTCAGCCCAAATACGGCAATTTTTTTTATTAACGTATCCCTTGAGTCAGAAATGGGCTTCATCACTGAATAAAACTTCAATATAAAACATTCATTGTTTTTCCAGAGCCCATTCACTGAAAATATGACGCAAATTCAAGTCGCCTGGCATCACTTAAAATGCACAAGTTGAATTTTGTACGTGAGGGCCGAGATCCTCACGTAAAATGCGCCAAGTTGTCGAATATGCCAAGGCAAGCTGCTAAGAACGACGACGAATCGATTCGTCACGGTCTTCGTGTAAACTCTCAGCTACAGCTGCTATATAGTCTCTTTATTACGCACTGCGCACTGGATGTGGTCTAACCGGTCGAGTATCATCCACTAATGTAAACTGTGACTCAAATTTGCGAATGGTATTGGCAATAGTGGTTTCAGTAGGTCGATTATGCGCAAAGTAAGTTCCTTGACTCGCACGAAAAACATTTCTCACAGAATGCTGATTTTCGTAATACAGCTGAACAATTTAGAGACGCTGTTATGGGGTGAGTCTTTCTATGATGCTTTGCCAAATAATACTGAACAAAAATGACAAAAGAGTTTAATAGGAGTTACGAGTGATCTGTCAAGAAATCCCTATTGAAATTCAAACCTCACGATGAATTACCCCTTACATTTTGTGGAGATCAAATTATCAATTGGCTGTTCACTTACAGAGCAAAATGTTGATTGTAGATCAGTTGAAACAAAATTGAAAAAAAAAAAGTAACAAAGAATTGTTTAGAAGTTATAGCGTTTAAAATGGTTACACCTCTAGGTTAGAAGTCACCCAGTAAATTTCTTTTTGGCCGTTTTTTTCTGACAAAAAATGGCTTTTACTACAAAATCTGTTGGTCGTACGAAAGGTTTCTAAACCTAATTTTTAAGAAATTTTGCAAGGATGGAAATTTCATAAATTTTCAGAAAATTAATTAAGAAAAATGCATTTTAAGTAAAAAAATGGAACCGCAAATTTTCATAATTTTACCGAGCCATAATTTTTTTGTTGCTGCACAGATACATTCCAATCAGAACAGGAATTGTAAGAGCCAGAACAAAAGCGTGATTAACCAACGAAATTCGAGAGATGATGTTGCAACGTGATCAGTTGTATCAACAGTCGAAGCGTTTTCGGATAGAAGAGCTTCATAAATTCTATAAAAACTTGAGAAATAGTGTTGTTCGTAAAATAAGAACTGCTAAGATGCAATTTTATTTCAACCGCTTCAAATCCAAATTCAAAGTGTCCCAGTTGTAAATTGTATGTTGGATGATATCGTTTTACCAACTGCAACGTCTTTTGCTTTAAAAGGGTGGATGATACCGACATAATAGAAAATGTTCTGCCTATCAGGTCCAATGCTACAGGAGTTTATGGGATTCATCCGATTTTTGTCAAAGCAATCTTACCATCATTGCTGCCATTTGTGACGCACATCATTACTATAACACCATTTTTATGATTGGCAGTTTTCCTTGTCAATTGAAATTGGCAAAAATAATTCCAATACCTAAGAACTTTTCAGGTGATGAATTCAGGCCAATATCAATCCTTCCTTGTCTCTCAAAAATATGTGAAAGGATTATGCATAAACAACTTAACGAGTTTCTTATAAAACATAATTTGCTGCTTCCGGTTCAGTCAGGATATCGTGCAAAACATAGCTATACTACAGCTTTACTGAATGTAGTTGAAGACATAAGAGATAGACTGTGTAAAGGCAATGTTACATTTTTAGTACTATTAGATTTCTTCAAGGCTTTTGATATGGTAGAGCACTCTATTCTGATCAGTAAATTAAGACACTACTTCTTCATGTCTCCTTTTTCAATTAAATTAATATCATCGTATTGTAGCAAGCCATAGGAGAGAAACTGATAAGAATGTAAGAAATATAAAGTGGCCACACTAGGAAAAGAGTCTGCCGGTAGGTAGGAGATTAGTCGTAAGTCAAACACTGTAGAATACAGACGCCTATAAGCCACCAAATATAGAGCGTAAATTATTTTTTTGTGTTTGTTTTATTCGCGATAAGAATAACTTCTAAAGTATCTCAGTGAAAGGAAACAGGCTGTTTCGATAAATGGTATCCTATCTGATTTTCTTTCCTTAACTAAAGGGGTTCCCCAAGGATCGATCCTTAGTCCTCTCTCATTTTCAGTATATTTTAATGATATAGCTTCTATTAATATTAAATTCAACGAAACATATTTACGCTAATGACATTCACATTTATCAAAGATGTCCCTTAGATTTTATTGAAGATTGCTCTAATGATTTAAATGAAGAGCTTCAACGAATATCAAATCGGCAGTAGTTTAGTACTAAATCCAGGAAAATTTAATGTTTAGTTATTTCTAAAACTACTCTGGATCTTTCCTATTTTCTACATTTAATAATAAACGACTCAAAAATTTAATTCGTTAACTCTTTGAAAAATCTAGTCGTAGTCTTTAATAGAACACCTACGTGGAATAACCATATACGTTAATTCTACAGTGAGAAAAGCATATGGCGTTCTTCAAACACTATGGACTTCTCAAAAGTGTACACCAACCAAAACAAGACTGCTACTTGCCAAAGCCTTAGTTATTCCTCTACTGAGGAAACTACAAGTTGAAGTTAATACCACCATTCGATATGTTTATCGTCTTAAAAATTATAACCACGTTTCGCACCTAGCTAAAAATTTAGTAAACATGTCATTTCAAAATTATATTATTCTACTTCTCTTCAGCATTATCAAAAGCAAGTAACCCACATACCTATACGAAAAAATCCACTTTCCGGCGTCTAGCAAATCTGTCCGTCTACTACTTCCGCGATTTTTATATTTAACATCTGAGAGACGAGAAACAGTTTTATATTGCTGCGTATAATACGAGAGCTAGATGACGCACGACAATTTAGAAACGGACTTCAACATTTCCTTGAAAATTAGAGTAACTAGGTTTACCTAAAACTCTCCCCTTCTTAGGCAATATCAATTAAAATCAAATTTTCCAATTTAAAGTCACATAAATATTAAGTTTAACTAACTTTCATTTTAAATAAACATTTTTCTAAAAAAGTTTATCTTTCACAGATTTATAAGTGAATTCTTACTGTGTTAGCAAATAAAAAATAAAATGAATAAATAAATAAAGATGTACCCAAAGCATTTAGGACTTATGTATAGGGTTTTCCTATAGGGACTTGACAACTTTGAATTTAATTTGTGAACGCACTCTTTCACTAATCATCAAACTGTTACCGTCAATTTATTCAGTAAACTCATGGTAAGTACACTAACGAGCAACGTCTGCAAATTATAAAAATTTTCTACAGATATTCGGAGTCGGTGACCGCAACTTTAAGAGCGTTAACTCCAATTTTCGGTCGTAATCCTCGCCCTAGTAGATAGGCAATAACAAGTTTAGAGCAAAAATTTGAGTCTACATATTCGTTGTGTGATGTTGCCGTGTCAGTGAGACAACGGGTTGGTCGAAGTGTCGAAAATATCGCTGCCGTTCTGACGTCCGTAGCAAACGATCCAAATCAGTCGATTCCACGGCATTCTCAAGAATTGTACATCGCTCAGACCACATTATGGCGTGTTTTGTGTAAGGATCTTGGTTTACACCCATACAAGATCAAGTTGATTCAGTAATTGAAGCTGGTGGACCATTTGAAGCGACGTACGTTCTCCGATAGGTTTCTGGAGAAGATGCGCCAAGATGATGAATTTCATCGCAAAATCATCTTCAGTGACGAAGCTCATTTTTGGCTCAATAAGTCTTGTGAAAACCCACATGTGCTTCATGAATCACCACTTCATCCACAAAAAATAACTTTTTGGTGCGGTTTGCATGCCGGCGGCGTTATTGGGCCATACTGGCCATGTTACTGTGAATGGTCAGCGTTATCGCGCCATGATCACCGATTATTTTTGGCCCGAATTGGAAGATATGGACTTGGACAACATGTGGTTACAACAGGATAGTGCCACAAGCCACACAGCACACGCTACAATCGATTTATTGAAGAGTAAGTATGGTGAGCGTGTTATCTCAAGACATGGGCCAGTCGATTGGCCGCCTCGTTTGTGCGATTTGACGCCGCTTGACTATTTTCTGTGGGGCTACGTTAAGTCATTGGTTTATGCCAACACGCCGACGACGTTGGAAGAGCTCAGAGTCAACATTGAACGCGAAATAGCGGCCGTTTCGGCCAAAATGTGTGGCCGAGTCGTTAAAAATTGGGTCTAACGAATCGACCGCTGCAAACGTGTCCGCGGTGGCCATATGAACGAAGTCGAGTTCCATTCATAAATGTTTAAATTGAACATCAAGCCAATAATAAATTTTTTTAAATATCTCGTATGGTTTGCCTTTTATTTAAAAAAAAAATTTGTCAAGTCGTGTTATTAGAAAACCCTATATATGCACTACTAAATTATCTTTTAGAAATGTGCAAAAATATTTTTGCACCTCTTTTTACATCTCCAAATTAGAGGTCACTCACTAAGATGGTCTGTAACTTGAAATGGAGTGAGAAAAGACCTCCCTCCCTACCACACACACAATTTTTTGTTCCGCTGAACTTCAGGAATATGTCCTTAAAGGATTATACTGCTAAACTGGGACACACTGTACACCTTGCCTGATTTGAACTGTAACCAACTTCAGACTGCTATTATTTCCAAACAGTTCATGACAGTGAGCTCAAATTTTGACACATGACAGATAATTTTATTATTTACAAGCCTTTTAAAGGATTTGCGTCTTAGTTCTGTTGAAAAAATTTTTATCCGCGATGTAGCTATCGTTAGATCCCCCCAGCACCTCAACGTGAATAAACCATTTGTGTCTCGAACCATAGCTCGTTACCATGATACTGGCAGCGTTGCAAAACTCCATGGAAGTGAAGGCTCGAATTGAGTGAAATCCGCCTCGAAGTAGAAGAAAAATGGCTCGTGAGCTCAATATATCGTTGGGACGGATGCAACACATACTGAAAAATGAGCTTGGGCTCAAGCCATTAAAGTTCCAAAAAGCACACGATCTTACACCGCAACAGAAAAAAGTTAGAGTCGAAAGAGCGAAGGAGTTGCTACGCTTGCACAAAAGTGGTGAGTTGCCGAATTTGGTTTTTTCCGATCAGTCGCTATTTGTTATCGAGTAATATGTCAACAAACAAAATGACCGAGTTTACATCTTTGTAACATCAGCAGAATAGGCAAATTTGTTAACCCTCCAACGTGTAAGAACATCAGGAAGGTCTACTTGCAGCTTTTGACCTTCGTGCAGAAAGTCGTTGAGTGACATACCTTTATCGGTCTTCAGGGACCCATTCAAAACGACTCTTAATTTCGTCGTGGAACTGCAACTGCGAAGGACACCATGATGAGGGAGATAAAACATTTGGTCTGTTGGTTGAGTTGGTGAAGAGGCTCGTTTCATATGTCCCAGTTGTTCATACACTGCAATAAAGTTTGAATAATTACTTGCAAGTTCAGTGTTATGTGCAAATCGAATTTTCATGCGTTGTAATAACTTTAATGCAGGAGTTCTCGAGTCTCCAAATGATGTTGAAATTGATTTGAAGGGAAGGCGAACGATAAATCTTCCTTTCGAATCACGAGCATGCGTTGACTTGAAAA
The DNA here is from genome assembly GCA_907269105.1 of Volucella inanis. Lineage (NCBI taxonomy): Eukaryota > Metazoa > Arthropoda > Insecta > Diptera > Syrphidae > Volucella > Volucella inanis. The sequence continues at coordinate 130,224,654 of OU026157.1, forward strand.
TTTCCTCACATTCCTGTTCTTCTGGAGTAAGTTGAGTTAAATGATTCTTCCTGCATCCAAAACCTTTTTACTAGCTCGTCCAAATGATCATCTGCGTAGCAGTAGAATGATTTTGCTTCTTTGGGTTTCGGTGTAATATCTAATGATGTTGAACCTGAAATAATCCTTCCCAAAGTGGTACGTTGCGCAATTGGTGCCACCTCAGGACCCTTTAGAAGTCCATTTTGTAAGACTTGCCCATATACTTCTGCTCCGAGGATGAGGTCTATACTTCCAGGTTGATGATATCCTGGGTCTGATAGATCGATATTTTGCAAATGTGACCAGTCCGTGTGCTTGATGACAGCTGATTTTAAAAGGTTGGTAAGTTTTGATATATCGTGAAACTGTCTTAGAGGCAGTATTGAAGCCTTGGGCAAACAATCATTTCGGTCGGAAACTGTGGACATTTCAACAGAACTCGGTACCGTCTCACCAAGATTGGTTAAAAAACAATGTTCCACACTTCGTTTCTTCGACACAAAGGATTGCAAATTCTCCGGATGCAAATCCGTTGGATTTCTCTGTCTGGGGTATTTTGAAGGCGAAGGTTGGCACTAAAAAATACCAAATTTGGACCACCTCAAATAAGCACTTCGCCGGGAATGAGCCAAAATACAGCAGAGCCAATTGGGTGCCGCGTGCGATTCTTTCTTCCCCGGTCTTAAGGCAAAACCCCAAACTGGCTCCAGTTTGACAACCACCTCTGGGAAAAATATCGAAACCTAATACACCTGGGTTTCAAACTACTACACCACCCGCCCGAGCCCTGGAGAAAAAGCCAGTAAAAGGGTATTCATATTCCCTTGGTGCGCGAGTGGTATTATAAAAAAAAAAAAACATTTTTTGATGTCTTCATGTGGCATCGAACAGAACAAGTAATATTCGGACGGCTCAATATCTGCGGAATATGCCGGGTGGGGTAGCACTTCCCATTTGAGCGTTTCCAGGTAGGTGAGACAGAACGTTGATACGTTGTGACATCACTTTTTCGTGCCTCTGCTCGTATTGTAGTCGTTTTTAGGTTTCGATATTTTTCCCAGAGGTGGTTGTCAAACTGGACGGGACTAGCTAGTACATCCTCCTCAACCAGTGGGTCTTAAGTACGTTCTAGTTGTTAGTTCGTTACATTTAGCCCAGCAAGCAACCACTCCAACATCAGTGTTATGCCTTCATGTCAGAGTTGACGCCGACGATATTTTCATATAACTACATACAAATTCTATGAAAAGACTTTTTCAGAGAATTGACTGGCACGGGATTCAAGCAGAGGGTCGCTGCTTGAGGAGTTTATGCATATACCACTACACCACCTCCACGCTTAGTTCGTGGATAGCCTCAAAAGGTAAACACTTTTACCGTAACAGTAGGGTAAAGGTAGCAGCGACATAGGTACGTGATAGATTGTTTCACTAGACATTGATTCATAGGATATAATTGGCCTTATGATAGTCATGTAGATCCAAAGATGATGCGATCGCGAAATCGCGCTTTGGAGTTTTTTGATATGACATCTTTGGACCAAAGAAATTTGTTATCCAGGACCACATAAATTAAAAAAAAAATTTAATGGAAGGCCTTTCCAGTGCACCTGTTGTCGGTCATATCTAGGAGTGGCTGTGTTAAATAGCAAACGGTTACATTACGTGATCCGACAGAAGTGGAGTCTCGTAGGATAATCCGCGTGTGTAAACACGTTACATCTTTAATATAGGATGCATTCGGAAAACAAATTTGCGCATATGAAGCTCAATTATGCTCCCCACGCTCTTCAACATAAACGAAGTCAGGCTTATAGGTCCGAAGCTTTTGGCTAACTTGTAGTCATTTGCTGATTTTCGCTATGCCAAAGTCAGGCTGACAGTGAAGATTCTCTTCATATCTGCAAGTAGTTGGTCTATAACTTGTAGCGTTACTGGACATGTGTATACCATTGGTGTTAGGTGACTTAAAACCACCAAAGGAAGCAAGAGCATGATGGTTTAATCTATAACCAATGTTGTTGCTGACTGCGGCTTCTGTGATAGGAGCTGGTTATGAGTGGGTCCTAAGCATGAGAAGAGACCCTTTGGACACTTCAACACAAAAAACTAAGTGAGGTCGTCATTTATGCTCTGAATAGCTTCCTCTATAATTTGCTTTGAGTTTAATTTGATCATTGACGGACTTGCCAAGCTCCAACTTAACGCGTCCTTAATAGGTTTTCCACTGATTCTTCCTTCTCAATAGGCCAAAACGTTTCAACCAATTTTGATCTGCCTATGGTCTATGGAAGCCTCCGATAGTAATGGTTGGAAAGGGTTAAAATTTACTTGCTGTTTTGCTTTTGTAAGGCAACATTGAAAGCCAGATAAGACAATATTATCACGTTATATTTGATCCGGCCAGTTTTTAGCTGCGTGTTGTTTTTACACTCCAAGTCGGTTGAGGTCCCCTTCTATTTGCGCGCTCCACCTAAGGTGAGGTCTTCCTCGACTGCGTTCTCGCTCCGGGTTAGATTCCAAGAAAGCCAAAGAAATTATAGCTGTTGATTGTGACAGTCTAATGCATCACATTCGTTCCTGGTAATAGCTACTAATCGTTGAGATTCCTTGGGAAATCCGTATTCATATCTTTGCTGCATTAAGGTGGTGATCCGAGTCAATTTTGGCTGCTCGGAACGTTCAGACGTGCACAGAAGCATACCTTACATCTATCGCAAAATGATCAATTTGATATAGCGTTTGATGATCCGGAGACCGCCATGTCCCCTTGTATATATTGAGGTAAAGAAGTCGTGTGCTTGCTATAAAGATATTTCGTCCCGTCCCAAAGTTTATTAGCCGTAGTCCGTTGCCAAATGAGGTGTCGTGTAGGCTATGCCTATCAACTGACCTCCCAAAGATATCCTCCTTTCCAGTCCTGGTATTAAAATCGCTATCCCCTTGTCAAGTTCATAAAAACATTTTTTGGTGGCGTAGCACTTGTCTTCCGTAGGAGCATGGTCGCAATTTAGGCTTATGTTAGTCGGAAGTTCAAGACTTCTTGCCGCATATGGCAAATCCGCATCCGAATAAGCGCTATTTATTTTTCCTATAGCAATCACCACAGTAAATATGTATCACAGTTTTCCATCCGCCTTGTGTTCGGCCCATCTCATTCCTGAATGGCGGAGATATCTGCGTAATAGCGGTCAAGGGCCTCTGGTTATTGTTCTGCTGCCTGTGGCCAGTTAAGAGTTCGAACATTCCACGTGCAGACCTGAAGGTCGTTTTCCTTTAAGAGCTTGGGTCATCAACAGTGAGTCAATTTTTATCCAAGGCTATTAGTTGGTTCGTCACACCTTTTCATTCTCTTCCGTATAAGGTTGTTAGCCCTATAACGGCGTAGGCCAGCACAATGCTACTGGCTGTACATGCTAAGTTAAGGGGCACTCAGCAGTTTCTCGATTAATCACTACGTTACTCCTTCGAAAAAAGCAACAGGGTCAGAGAACTGGTTTTGTGAGTTTACCAGACCAAACCGATAGAGAACAAGAAAAGTTAAAAAAAAAAGCCAGAAATGTTTTCAACGCGTTTCTTAAACGTGGGAATTTTAACAGCTTAAGTCTCGTTACGAACACAATCTGAAAAAAAAACTAGTGACCCGAAAGAAGTATAAATTGTTGAAGCTTCGTTGAGAATTCTGATACGTCTTTCGTCCTAACGCTCATTTACAACAACATCCCCACTGTCAGCTTTGTGAACAAAGCCAATCTACTTACTGGGCAGATTGCAGCTAACTCAACTTTTAAAGATTATGTCAAGCAAATTCTATGGGACGAATTCACTTTTATCCTCGTGTTGTAGCAGGACTACTTAAAAATCTCAATATACACAAATCCGTTGGTCCAGATGGTATATCTCCCCTTCTTCTGAAGAGGTGTTTTTCAACGCTTTCAAAACCACTATGTAAGCTTTTCAATAATCCTAGTCCTTACGACTCTGTCCGAATAGAAAACAAAATCTGTCTAGCCCGTTCCTAAAAAAGAAGACCGCAATACTGTTTTATTAGCAACAGGTCTACTGGTGATTTGATAGCATCACTCATCGAAAAGTGGAACCAAAGCCTAAACCAAAGAAAGCAAGATAATTGGAGTTTCAAGTCCGCTATCAAAATAAATGCTGGTGTGCCATAGGACTCCTTTTTGTCTTTGACCCTTTTGTGTCAACGACAACATACGCTGTAATGTTTATATATTCGATGTCGCCAAAAATGCTGCGATGTGTCTACGCGTTCTCAAGTGATGTAAGAAAAACCTTTCCCCTCCGATTTTGTTTCAATATGTAAAGACTCAAGATGCTCATAAGACCTATATGCCTTGCTAAATAGGATTGAAAAGCCGGCGACTAAACTCATAGGTGACGCCAATATTGCGCAGACAATTGAGAATCTGACAACCTCCAACATCGAAGTAATATCTTTATCCTTACCTTACCTTCACTACCAGTGCTCCAACGATGTCACATGAGCAATATTAACCAAACTGCACCTTGGCTATTTAGGTTCCCCATAATAGAATCTCTAATTGCATCCATCTATCATAGTAGCATGCTTGATAACGACAATCCGTCTGACTGAGCGCGACAGACGGCAATACCATCAACGGGATCGTCTGAAAAAGGAACGAAGGAAACACAATTCATTTAGTGTTCCGACTCGTTGTACATACAAACACCAAACAACGGTTTTTCAATTTAACAACTTTTACATTTATTATAACTACTGAGCTCCCTCTTTCCAAGTACTGGACGACAGCTCTTCTGATTAGAAACATTTGTAAATAGTAACCTTAGGTTCAGATTAAAACAAAAAAAAAAAAAAAAAAAAAAAAAAAGATATAGTGATACGTTAGGTAGCGGTAGCGTCCGATTAGTTATATAAATTCCAGAGAGAGATTTGACTGTCCATACCGGCCGCAGCCATTATGGGCGAATTCCAACATAAGACATTGCCCTTAGAGTACGCAATGTCCATTATTCCCCCAGCTTTATGCTCTGTCAGCACAGCCAATGGTCTCAAACTCTTCCATGAGAATATTCGAATCCTTCCATCCCATCCGGCTGTTGAAAACACCTTCCTGTCGTCTCTTATGCGAATGCAATTTATCCCCGGATTTTTGATGGGAATTTCCTGAATAGTCTTGAGTTCCAAGCTTGACAATTCGAATTTAACAGCGACAAGTCGATCCTCTGTGCTACCTACAATGCCACGATTAGTTCGGACATCGAAATCGACGCTTGTGGGGGCTCCAATATCGAAACGACATTCGCTTATCACTCTTTCCGTTCGCATGTCCCATGTAAAGAAATCTCCCGACTCGTAGCCAGCTAAAACCATATCATGCCCACCAGAGCTGAGCTTTTTCAGGCACGCCAACTGTCCGACGTTTTTGTTTTTGTCCGGCACAAGCAGTGTCTGTTGCTGCCAATCTTTGGTGTGAAGCACGCCGATGTTGTTGTCGTTTTGTGGGAAGATTAGTGAATCCTGGTCAAAGTCAAAGTCTGTGCGGCAGAATGCAATGTGATTTGTTTCGGTTGATTTTTCGAGAACATAGCCCGTGTTTGTCATCGACCAGTACTTAAGTGTTCCGCCTTTCTCCTGAGTGATAAGATTCTCTTCGGCATGATGCATGGCAGTTATCGGTTCTGAACCGACTTCGAAATTTAGACAACAACGATTGTTCTGGAATTGGATTACAAGTCTGAAGACAGGCCTATTATTGCGGCGGAGAAGAGACTTACTTGTAGGTCCCACAAGTGGACTGTTCCTTTGATTGTGCCGGCGAGGAGGCGTTGGTCTTGATGGAATGCTAACGAGTTGACAGCGTTTAGGTCTGGATGTCGCAGGACATACACAGGATCTGGTGGAAGCACAGACATCGCGAGTCAAGTTTTGTTTGAACTTATTTGGTCGAAGTAAAATTGATGACACCAGATTTGGCACTATAAAATGACGTTTCACAAAGTGGTTGTCAAGTTGTTGTTCTGACGTTTTGTAGTTCTTACTTTGACAAGTAAGTGGTGTTCGTAGGGGTGGGTGCAAAGGCTAGATTATGGCTTGTGGTTCTTGTATTGGACGAGGGTTGTTTGACTTTGACAACTTTCACAGTGCTGCCGTGGTTTTACTTTCAAAAGGAGTGTGGTACAAATTTATGTGAAAGTAAAGACATCATATTCTAAGGAATTTTGTAAAAATGAGGCGGAAGGTTAAGCGACAAAATTATTAATTATTTTCTCTGTCGAACCCGAACAAAAATAAATAGAAAAGCAGAAACTTTAGAGACGGGGCATCATTAAGTTGTTGATGGAACTATTCTGATTGACTGTTAAGTGAATGTTTTTATGTTTTTTAAACGTTGTTCGAGCTTATTCCGGTTCAATTGGAAAGTGTCTGATATCATATGAGACCGTGATGATGGTGTACGACTGAGCTAGTATTGATTCATTGTGATACCAGTATTTACGGCCTCTAACATCGTTTAATTACTTTGGTGGTTTTACCATATAGTCACCGATTAAACCGAGCCGCAACTAATTAACATCTCCATTGAGCGCGATCTTTGGACAATGCCTCTAGGTGTGGTTCATCACAAGATGGTAAAAGTCTTCTTCTACTTGAACGCACCACTTAAAGCAAGGTCTTTCTTTACTGTGTTGCGGTCAAAAATTATTGTATTCTGAAGTTAACTTATTCTTATTCGAGGTTATTGGTTGCTTACCGGCAAAATTCTTTCCGGTTCGGTTAACGAGTCCTAAACTCAACAACCAATTTAGACGGTCAAGCATGTACTTACCGTACATAAGTATCTTTCTGACAACAGCTATGAATTCTCAGTGCAGTGGCATTGCAGGTTATCTGGGACTAAAAGCTTGCTTGGTTTGTCTCATGATCTTTCCAAAAAAAGCTTTTGAAGCTACATTCTTGCAATAGCGCGTTGAATGTTGGCGTCGAGCTAGTCCAAATTGGTTGGCTTGTTAGCCTTAACTAAGGCTACGTCTATCCCTGAAAAAATATTCGAGTGGTGTCAAATCGCATGATTGCGACGGCCAATTGATGTACGCTCATCGTGAGCGTCTTCACAACTTTGAGCGTTTCGTCGTTTGTTTGTCATATAGCGCCGTCTTGTTGGAACCATAGCTCGGGTCTATCGATGTAGACCAGCTCTGACCACATAAAGTCGGTTGACATGGTTAGATATCTAAGACCATTGACGGTAACGGTGTGGCCTTCCTCATTTCGAAAGAAATATGGTCCGATGATGCCGGTATGCTATAAACCGCAACAAGCAGTCAATCTTTGTAGATGCATTGATGATTGGCCGAACAGTTGTGAATTGTGTTCGCTCCAATAATGACAATTTTCTTGCTGACATAGCCGCTAAGAAGAAGAAGTCCGAGAAAACTTTTTTTTGGCCAAAATCGGGATTTCCGAACAACATTTCCAACGCCAGATTAGCGAACTGACGGCATTGTCTATGGTCGTCAGGCTTCAATTCTTCAGTTAACACAATCCTATACGGATGTAGGCCCAAATTCAACTGCAAAATAAGTCAAGTTGCCTCCCTGACGTTGCCCAATTCAGCTGATCGGCGCCGAACCGACATTTCTGGGTCTTGTTCGATATTGGCTGCTCTGGCGGCTATGTGTTCTCCATTTTGCACAATATCTGTCTGGTTGGTGACTTAAGATTCAAAAGAGTTAGCCCACGCTCAAAGGTTACTACGGTGAGACGAATACTGCACACTGAAGCCATGAGGACTAACCTTACTGAATATTTTAAAAAACTATCACTGCTTTATGGTCACCCGTTATTTCTTTCTGTGCAGAACTCCTCTCGGAACGACTCGGATCATAACCCTGTTGCAATCAGGGTACGAATGCGGATATCACAAGCACATCGAATTTAAATAAGATCACCAAAGATCGACGTTGAAAAGCTTGAAATTTTGCGGATCGCGTTTTTCTTTACCTCTCCTCATACACAAGCCGTTACACCAATAAAAATGTTGTCAACGAGCCATCAGGGAAGCGACTTCCGAATTTATTAGCTTCAAATCGCTGCATCGCTACTCTACGAGCAGATAAAAAAGTGAAGAACACAGGGTCCTCGGAAAGAAAAAGAAAGAGGACGAGAGGCTCGTTATCAACGAAATGGGGAGATGTTACTGCAGAAATGTCATATCAGAGAATAAAATGAACTTGCCAGGGCTATAAATCCAGGATAGAAAAATTAACAAGGTTAACCAGTAGTAAAGTCGCAGTGGGTGCTAACAATATGAAAAGACATCTTTTGCAGACTGTATAACGGCGATAATGGTCAAAATACTGCTGTCAGAGAGAATGACCTACATATTTACCATGAACGAGGATGAATAGAATTTTAATCCCCCCTGCTCTGATTGAAGCTAAAGTCTAACAAAATTACATATGCAGGCGGACTGCTTGCTGCCCTATTTAAAGAAGCTGAAGATGACACCAGCTCATCTTTAAGATATGTATAGTCAGAGGAAAGCATGCCCGAAGCATGAATTGTATTAACTGACTTACCATTGGTTCTACTTAGTTTATCCCTCAAGGTTGATCTGGTTCTTTGCCTGTGTAGATATCGCCTTGAAGTGGATATGCAGTTTTTGCATCGCATAGCCACCAGATTTTAATACCGTACTTAGCCGTTTACCTTAAATTAATACATACCTAGAGGCTCTTGCATTAAAGTCCATTAGAAGGCATATCCTTCTTTAGTTTCAGTCTTCGCCAATACCTACGAATTCTTTTTTTTAATGACACAGTGCCACAATTTGTAAACTCTTGCAAACAAAGGAGGAGGAGAGAGAATAAACATGTTGAACGTCCTTATTATGGAATTTTAAACTACTGCAGACCCCTTTTACATTTACTGCCATGCCTGGCAGCATTATAAAAGCTTTGCCACACGAACTACCCCAAAAACATTTCACGTCACCCTTCAAAGCAATGAGAGTTCCAAATCCAAAGTCCCAACTCAAATGATCGAAAGAAAAAAAAAAGGACGAACTCAGCTGAGAAGGAGAAGGTACAGTTCGGGACGTCTTATTCACTGATACTGTCCATGTTGCCATAAGGATAATGCAAAATTAATAGAGCAACGATTTCATATTTTATTTATGCCATTTAGTGTGTACGCAAAGTACAGAAATGAAAAGGATACAGATTCCTGTATCCTGTTTCTAGTATTGGTCTCAGCTCTAACCCCGAGTTGTCTTCACTACAAGTCTAAATCTGTATCTGTTTGCTTGCGTTTATCTGTGTTTGTCTATTTTGTGTAATATTCTGTTAAAATTTCCGTAATTTTGGTTTTTGCTCGAAGCGTTTTTCTTTCCATTTTCATCCTTTACAGTCTTGTTTTTCCCCTTTTCCTCTTCTCAGTCTAAAAAAGTGAAACCAAGAAGCGAAGAATAATTTATTAATGCCATCCTTTTCAGTAGGATAGAATGAACTGAGAAGTAAACGACAAGAAAACACACAAAAAAAGCAAAAAAAAAAAAAAAAAAAAAAAAAAAAAAAAAAAAAATAAATAAATAGAAAGGGCAAGAACAAGGATAATTAAGTATCGTGATGATGAACTTTCCCTAAGTCCTTCCGATTCCATTTGTGCGGAGTTATAAAAAAGTATCCTTGTAGACTGCTCCACTGATCATTGCTCAGTCATTGGCCAAACTAATTTACTCCAAAACGTTTGAGAGTTCAAATTTGAATTCGAATCTGGACTACCTTATCCAGGATAATGATTAAGGTGGGGTTACGAACGAATTATGTGTCCTTTGTTAGTTTCAGGGTTAAGGGGGGGTTGAGTTAATGGGTGTAATAATTGCCTACTTGTTGTTTTTTTTTTCTTTTATGTTCTGTTGGCACTTCAATTAGAGTCAGAAAAGGGGAGGGATGATTGAGTAAGGTTGTTGAAAGTAAAGTAAAACGAAGCCGAAAGTAATTTCAATTGGCAGTCAACACCTGAAAAAAGAACACTAAGGACGATGCCTTGCGATAAATTCAAATGTAAGAAGCGAAATTCAAAAGAGGAATACTAGGGATCTCTAGTTTTAACTCCTATTTAAATTTTTTTTTGCAGTTGCAAAAGAGATACCAAGAGGGGGTATGAATTTAATAAGCCGACTTTTACAGTCAAGAAGTAACCTACTCGACATCTCAATAACATCATACACCGACGCACTTTCTATCTTGAACTGGCAGGTTTTAGAGGAGAATAGTTCTTCTGGTTTTAAGCGAGGAAAGAGTAGATAAAATATATTCGCAGGCTACATCAGCAAGCATCGCTTCAAGAGCTCTTTTAGCAACTTAGGCAGCTGAAAAAAGGTTTCGTTCCTGTTGAAAGATGTCGGTTTCGGATGTCCGATTCTGTCATTGAGGTCTTATATGACATTCTGCCCTTCATGCTGCAAATGACAAAATCTCACATCACACTAATGCTAGCTTCTTGGCATTAAAATCACTCACCTTCAGCACTTGAAGTATCTACATATTGGCTGCTTGTATACGGACGGATCTACTGTTGATAACCTCTGCAAACGAAATGAAACAGGAGGACAACGAGGACAACGAACTTTGGATCTTAAAGTGAAATGCTAGGTCCCTTAAAAGTGCACGTGCAGCCGCAGATGTTACCACCACGCAAGAAGTGCGATAAGATGGACCTGACAAAAAGAGCATGAAAAACTGTGACGTTTACCACGGCAACTGTTATCGACGACAAAAGAGCGCCTTTTTGAATGCGGATTTGTTGTTAAAGCCAGATTAAGTTAAAAAGCCTTGATTTACCGGCATGTTGATGAGCTCCACATAAGCCTTAAATGGCCGCATGCCCCCATAGAGGAGAAAGATGACTACAGTAAAGATAGCTTCTACGATCTCTTGGACAAGACCTACTAGCAGTGCCTAGCTATGACATTAAAATTGTCCTCAGCGACTTTATTGCAAAGCTAGGAAGACAGGGTATCTTTGGTAGTACTGTCGGAATGTATAGCCTGCACGACATCATCTCCGGTAAGGGATTCAGGCCAATAGACTTTCGCGGCGCGGCCGGGCAAGACATTTTCGTAGCTAGAGCGCGGTTTCTGCATCTCGATATTTATAAAGTGGCTTGGAGATTTGCTGATCAATCAAACGTCAGTCAGATTGACCACATTGCGATCGATGCAAGGCACTCCTCCAGTATTATGAATGTCCGAACGTTCCAAGGGGCCAAAATCGACTCGTATCATTACCTTGCTGTATCCAAGGTACAATTGTAGAGATTCCGAACATCACAAAGATGACATCGCCAAATCCTTTCCCATGGAGTCTGCTTAATTCTCTTAAGAGGTCCTATGCCGCCGGTATCACGTATCGAAGACTAGTGGCAACATTGCTAAAAATCTATCAGAGATGCCGCCTCTGTTGTTCAGAGTTTCACTCAGCTACCACAATGACACCCCTGGTTTGACGACGAGAGCATACAAGCACATGCAACTAACCAAAAGCCATATAAATCAGCGCTGACTATAGCTGCTCACGAGCTCTATGAGCAGAAGAACAGAAACAAACACCGGCTTCTCAGGATTAAAAAGAAGGAGTACGAGGAGCGTGCGATTGAGTAAATTGAGAGATGCTGTTCCAGGAGTGAGATTTGGAAGTTTTACAAAAAGGAACGGACACAAACCCCAAACCCAAGCCTGTAGAGACGAACAAGGTAACATAGAACATAGTAGAGTCGTAGTCGTTGAAGATTTGGGTAGAGCATTTCTGTAGATAGTATACCGACGATGATTGTCAAAATACTGTTGTCATGTAGAAATAATTCTCAACTCGGACGGTTTAGACCAACAATTCCATCGACATGACCCGGATGAAGTGCAGATGGCCATGTATTATCTTAAGCTTTGTCTGATCCTTAACAAAGGAGACCCTTTGAGCTGCGGCAACTAAAGAGGCATTATTCTTCTTAACATCGCCTACAAGATTTTATCGGCTGGATTACCTAAGGTCTAAAGCCGTTCGTCCATAAACTGATTGGTCCATACGTGTGACTTCAGGTCAGGAAAATGAAAGTTCACACTACGATACACACGACCTATTCACAAATTTTAAGGCCGCGTATGATAGAGACAAGGCGATGCGCTTTCATCCGATTTCTTTAACATTATTCTTGAAATAATAGTGTAAAACTCAGACGCCAACACAAGAAGATAAACAATGAAAGCAACTCTATACAAGATCCTAATAGTCCCAGTTCCGTCCTATGAGAGGTATGGACTTTATCAAAAATGGATGTGGGTACTCTTGGCTGCTTCGAGAGGATAATCGTTCAAGTGTGCATAAACGGTAAGTTTAGGTGAAAGCACAACGACGAACGTACAGTGACATCGACTTAGTCAGAAGATTGGAGGTTAAACGACTGATGTGGCTGGGTCATGTAGAGCAGATGGACATCAATGCTCCGGTTCGAAGGGCAGAACAGTAGAGAGGACGACCGTGACTCAGCCGGCGAACGCAAATGAAAGGAGACCTCAACCAACTTAGGCTGCGAAACTGAAGGTAGTTAGCTAAAAGTTAGCAGTTGGCTGAAAACCTTTGTTGATTGAGGGCCGGGTCCACCCCGGACTGCAGCGCCATAATAAGTAAGTAAGTAAGAAAACCCTATGTTAGCTGTACTGATATCGTCGTTCAGGCTTTACTCTCAATAGTACTTCCAACTATGTATAAATGATGCCCTCTTATCCAATTTTGTGTTAAAAATCACTGAAACCGATTTGTACGCCATATTTAGGACATTCCTCGTAAGTTTTGCCGAAGAGCTTGTAGAAACGTTTTTATTGTTCGGACATCGTCTGTGTGGAAATTAACGTATATCAAATTGTTGCAAATTGCAAATTGTTGCCGCAGTCTACCGCTTATATCTCTGTCGTACAAGGCGTATACCGTAGTCGTAAGTAGCGGTAATACACTTAATAGCAAACTGGGGCCTCCTAGTTATTCAAGGAACATTTGAAGAAGCAAGACCGGCTATTCCAGAGTTGTAAACCCTCTGTTGACCCTTTAAGTTTTTATCCGTGTGACCTAGTCTCTTAAATAGGTATGTGATGCCACCGTTGCGTTCATCCACCGTATGTCCTCATTCTGAAGTTAAATCACTTCTCGCAGGACATTATGGTGTTGCTATTTTCTCTGCAAAGCAGACCGGATTATCAGTTATAACAGTCGATTGAGCGCTGGGATAGATTGGAGATCCGTAGCATTGTCCTGTCGGCCATCTCCTTTGCTTGCTCAGAACTATCGATAAAGCTTACAATACCATCTGTACCAGGATACAGAAAAAAAAAAATCGTTTTCGGTGTTTTTCTAAATCAATTTAAGAGCTTTCGTTCTAAGTTATCTGTGAGTAAAAGAGCGCCCATTAAAAAAAGATCTCCGGATTAAAAAAGTAATGTTGCACAATAGACTACGAGTACTAACCCAACAGGTAGCCAATTCGGAATATTAGTCCAAGCCCCGTGCGAGATTTTTAGAGAGAAAATAAAAATTTATGGATCTATCTCAGTGACTTTCGAATTAACATTCATTGCCCTCGTAGATAATCCATAAGAAATCTCAATGGCAACAGCAAACATACAACACACACGCTGGCACACCATGCTTATCTCAATCCCAACGACCGAAAGGGCACATTAAGCAGCCATATAATCACACATTCCTGGCGCATAGCACCAGTAGAATGCTCACTTAAATTATAGCCATTGGATATGTTTCCGAATACAAGATTAGCCCCAGCTATCCATTTAACATCTATACTCGTACACCATCCCTTTAGACTAGGCACTTAATTGTATCTCACACTCCAGAACCGTCATTCCGATGAGAGAGTTTTTGTTGTCTGTACTCTACAAAAGGACCCCGCAGGAGCGTGTTGCTGCAAGAAACAATAACCTCACAGGTACACTAGCACGGCAATGCATCTTTTCGAAATAAAACAGAAGGAGATGTCAAAAAAAAGAAAGAAAAAAAAAAAAACATTGAGGATTGAGGATTGGAAGACAAAGCTTGGGTAACAATGGCAACACTGTATTATATATGTCTCCTCAGCTGATAATACAGAAGATTTCATCTTTACTATTCTCTTCGTTTATTTCATTTCTTTTTTTTTGTTACTGTCCTTGTGAGACTTGGTCTTGGTTTGAATTTTTCTCCTCATCGTCACCATCGTCCAACCAATGACATCACCATGCCCAACTTCACCTGAGAGAACACACACAGCTCACAACATTGCTATTCAGCTCCATACGTGGTGATTTCATTAATTTTATTCGTACCCATTCAACTGATATACCCACCTCCATCACGACGCAACACCATCCTGACCGGACAACGAATAACAACTTTATCTGTTAAATGCCAAGGAGGCGCATTGGTCCTGGACATTGTTCCAAATGAGCCTCAAGCCGATGACCAAGGCAAAACATGCTACGAGTACGTACGAGTATAATCGTTGCCGTTCTGTTCTGATAGTCAGATGTAGATGATGCAGCTCTGGCGGGTGGGGGCATTCATTAGCTAGATCTATGGAGGATATTAACAATGCTAATAGGAATGTTTAATTCTTGGCATTCCAATGATACTATGTAGTTCGGTCAAGGAATGTGTCAAGTGGGGGAGGAGATGAAAAAACTTGTAGTGACCATAGCAACAGATCAGATCAGATATACTCGTACGACAACAGAAACGACATGACTTGGCGAGTCCAGGTCCGGTTTAGGTGAAATGTCACTTTTAATTATTGCATTTGGGGGCATAGGACTTCTGGAAACTACAATATTATGCGGAAAGTAAGGAGGGCTATTTCTTCGAATCGTGAATTGTGCAATAAGAGAACTGGAGAAGAAATGATTCCATCTCGGTTGTGCTGGAAGAATGAAATGAACAGCTTCTTCAGGTGAAAGGATGGAAAGGCTATTCCATCAGATGATGTGTTGGGAATCACATAATTTCTCCTCTCGAAAGTGTCAAAGATGGAATTTTGTTGTCATTAAGGAGAAATTAGATTTTTGACAAACCTCATGGTGTACCAGGAATTTGTGAACATGAATTCGTACTTTAGGTCGGTATGTTCGTGAATGTGGAATTGTTTTTAGAAGATCGACATGTGAAAGAGCTGGTAAGTTAGGCATGAAAAGCTGTGTATTCGATGCCTGAATACTGTCAGGGCCTCAGAATTAGCTCAAAAACCTTGAGTCTCTGAGAAGAATCCTTGGTGCTAGCTAGGGGAGTACGTGTATATGAATGCAGAATCGGATCTATTGTAGGTATGTTGGTCATAGTACGCCAAGAAAGCAGACGAGATAAAACGAGATAGCGAAAAGCCCAAGAATAAGAAGGGACTTCAAACCAAATAAGGAATCGCTCAGTTTAGCCTATAAGAAAGCATCAAGTGGAGGTTCACCACAGAAGCACACATTAACGCATAAATAAAAAACCGAACCGCCTCAGTGACCTGACTATTTTAATTGCTGATAGGAGTATTATTTGCTTATCCAAATGTCGATACAGAACTTTGCTAACATCCTCAACTTCACGTAACCATGTCTGGGGTTGTATCATCTTGCGAAATAAATATGAGGTTTGGTAAGCCTCCTACTCCGAAAAACAAACAGCGAACATGTCAGGTGAGAACTGATCCAAATAGGAAATCAGCACATGGGACATGGACTGATACTTTGTTGACAACTTTTTGTTATCGAAAATTTAAGATACAACTTTAATTTTGGCACGTTGTGCACCAATCGTCGACCACTTCTAGGGTTGTCTGCGATAAATACGATCCAATAGCTACATTATACGCGTATGCTTGTACATTAATGTCAGAATTATTAAGTGCTTTGAGCCGTGAGTCAACCAACATTCACTGTAGCAGTGGAGACAGAACACCGGGTAACCTCTGCATACTCCCGCCACTACATATTGGCCACATTCAGCATCCACAATCAGAGCTCTATTCCCCAGGCATTGATTTTATCCACGATACTAGTGATTCGTCTACGCCGTGTTGTCTGGCTGAGACACATTTGCCGTCAAGTCTGTAGCGTCAACCTTTTGAAGCAAACGTATTTGTGGTGGGGCCGACTACAGCTGTACGTGACGTACAAACAGTGACGACATCACTGGAGATAACGTGACTGACTTCCGCTAATTTTCTTTACAGGTGACGACTAGGAGAAACTTTGTTTTAGGGGCTATTATTTACAGATCTGGCCAGAATGGTAGTAATTACTAGATGGGGTGAAAAGTAACCTCCTTGGGAATGAAAAATAATTTTTTTTTTAAATGTTTTTTTTGTTTTATTCAATATAGTCCCCTTTTAGTTTGATACACTTATTCTAACGATTTTCCAACTTCTTGATCCTGTCCGAAAAGTAATTTTCCGGAAGGTCTGTAAAATACTCCTCCGTTGCGTCGATGATTTCCTCGTGTGAGCTGAATTTTTTATTGATGAGCCATCTTTTGAAGTTGGGGAAGAGATAATAATCCGAGGGAGCCAAATCGGGCGAATACGATTAATGCGACAGCGATTGGAGCGGTAAGTCATTGATTTAAGCCATGGTTGCGATGCTCTTGTAAGCCGGTGCATTTTTTTTCTCTTCATGTAAGGCCGTTTTGCAGCGATTTCGACCTTTAATCGCTCCAATAATGCACAGTAATACTCGCTCTTGATGGTTTTTCCTTTTTCGAGGTAGTCCACAAAGAGTATACCATGACAATCCCAGAAGACCGACGCCATAACCTTTCCGACCCATCGAGCCTCCCTCGGCCGCTTCGGAGCACTCGTGCCAGCTTCAGTCCATTGCCGGGCACTCATTCTGTTCTCTGGTGTTCAACAGTTACCAATCGACGCCAAAAGTCCGCCCGCTTCCGCATCAGCAAGTCCAAATACTCTTTCGAAGTGCTCTCGCGTTCATATTTTTGGTCAGGAGTGAGTATGCGCGACACCCAGCGGCCGGATAACTTTTTCTTATGCAGAATATTGCCCAAAATATGGCGTGTGCACTCAGTACTAATCTTTGTGATATTTGCTAGCTTGCGCATCTTCACTTTCCGGTCATCCAACACCATTTCATGTATTTTTTTGACATTGTCCTCTGTAACCGCATCCCGACTTGATCGGGAGTGAAGTTGCGGTCACCAGGAAACTCTCGAAACCAATATTTGACGGTGTAATCTGACGGAGCATTAGCCCCATAATATAAATCCAACTTTTCTTTTGTTTCCTTCACCGTTTTGCCTCTCAAAAAAAAAAAATGTTTTATGAGAGAACGAAAATCGTTTTTGTCCATACTCAACATGATACCAAACACGTCAACAACAAAGACAGTATCGCATTGAAATTTGGCATGTCTGCCTAAATATGAACGGACTTCAAGGCACCGTAACCCTTTTTGCAGTAGCAGCGCATTTTGGCGGTCAAAGAGATTACTTTTCACTCCACCTAGTAGTTGCATCTATATGCGATAAGGGTGGGATTGCCATCTGCCAAGTTAATTAGTAGTAACGTAGCCTTCTCTAATTCTATCCTTGGTTTGTTTCTGCTCTTTTATTTTATGGCCCGAAGCAAAAAGGGTAAGTGAGTTGGGATGTACTGAGGAGCGGCAAGAACCAACCCATTCCGACAAGCTTGAGCCGAGCAACCATGCCATCCCTTTGGATGGATCTTCAGCGTTAGCAGGAGTATTGCATCGTAGACAGATGCATTCGCTAGGTAGTTTTGCGCGCATGGATCTCGATCATTTCCTTCATGCTTCGCAACATGAAGGAAGTTAGTTGCATAGGTCTGAAGCTTTTCGCGAGGGTTCAGTCCTTTTTTCCGATTTTTGGTATAAAAGCTACTTTTACTGTTCGTCAGGCATCTGGTATGTATGGTATCAGGTTGATCTATGCCTCTTTGTAACATAACTAGGTATATGCCATCGATGCCAGGCGATATGAAACTTTCAAAGAAAGCAGCAGAATGTTTAATGGCCGATGAGTTATACCAGGAACGGCATGCTGTGTTATTCAACTCAGTAGAAGCTGCGTTATTTGGAGCTGGATATGATGAGCTGGTTCTGATTACATAACCTGTGAAGTGAACTTGAAGCAGGAGACAGAGAGTTTCTGCTTTCAACTCAGGGTGTGTTTTTTTTTGTGCGATTCCAGCCTGTTTGGTCTTCCTCTTTTAAGGACTTTGACCAGCCTACTAATGTCACCGACAGTTTCGATCCTAACGCAAAAGTCCTTAGAAGAGGCACTCTTTGAAATCCGAATGAGGTTCTTTGGTGGAGGCACAGTTTAGGCTCTGAACGGTTTCCTCTAGCTTTTGTTTTGTCCGGAGCACTATTATATTTGCCGAGCTTTTCCTTAAGTCGTGTCCAGTAGGATTTCTGTGGAAACTTCCTCTTCAACAAGGTTGAGACTTCACATCCGATTCTGAATTCGATGTAGCTATGGTTTGACATGGAAATCTCCGATAGTACTTTTAAGCCAGTAATCTCCTGAGCAAAGCTGTTGGATAACGTAAAGTCGATTACTTCCTGTCTTATCCTTGTAAAAAAGTTGACTGAGAGCCAACATAGTTGACAACTAGGTCAGAGGAAAGGATGACAACCGGGAGATGATTGCCTCTCACGTTGCATTTGCTACTGCCCAAAAAAGTATTCTGAGCATTAACATCGGAGCATATGATAAGTCCCTTCTTCCTGGGAAGAATGAGTTTGGCTACCGCCTTCGGTGGTGGAGAAAATAAACATACGCATGGATGAATTTTGCCCCACTCTCCGTTCGTTTCCTAGCAAATATCTGCAGCAACTAAGTCTTGGTTGCAAGATTGCTTAAGTTTATATGGCGAGCGTGAGTTCGGCATATAGTGGTGTGAAACATATTAAACATACGAAACTATAGATACGTTTATTTCACAACCATGATTCCTGTATAGATGTTATGCGAAGTTTTTTATTCAGCCTCCTAGATAGGGATGCAGTAGCAGACTTGGAATGTTGAAGGTTGATCTGAGTATTATATGCACTCATTTGGAGAAAAAAAAGTTGAAATTAACCCTTTCAAGATGCAGATGGTCTTGAAAGAACCTTTATCATATCCCATTTTTTGTAAGGTGATTTTGTCAAGAATATCCCATCTGAATTTTTGGTCTGGATTATCTAGATATAAACGGATCTTCTTCTTCGTATGTCCTTACGGCGAGGTTATGATTCAGAATAGAAGGATCACAACGCTACCACTTTGCCAGTTTGACCTCAGAAAGTACCTACAACTGCGGTGTAGAGCCTTCTTTTCGCCACTTCGTTCACCCTACGCTTACGAGATGATTGATGTCATCATCACATTCTGCATCAGTATTGATCTTAGATCCCAGATATTTAAACTTTTCCCACTTGGGAAGTACTTTTCCATTTAAAAAAATGTCTCGAATAGGCCGATGTGGATCAGAGACCGGGTAGCATAGATACTCTGTCTTTTTAAATTAATTTTGAACCATTTCCTTTGAAAACCTCCATCCATAAATCAAGTGCTCGTTGAAGGGACGTTTGGTCTTCACTTATGACGTCTCCGTAAATTTCCTTCAAACAGATAATTAACGACTGCAATTAAAAGCAAAGGATTTAGGACGGTTCCCTAGTGCACAACGACTTTGATTGGGAACTCTTCTTTGCTCGCTCATACATGTCTATGATCATGCGCACGTAGCTTTCTGGAACTCCTCGTTGTATTAGCGTCATCCATAACAGATCTCTTGGTTGTTTATCAAAGGCTTTTTCAAAATCAACCAAAACTATATGCAGGTCCTTTAAGGAATCGCAATGTTTTTCCATTATGATCCTTACACTTTGAATAGCATCTGTTGTTGATTTACACGAGACAAATCCGCACTGGTCATTAGGTAGCTTAAGCTGTGTGTGACATCAGCTTGACAGAACGGTAGTTATCGCAGTTTCGCTTATCACCCTTTCCTTTGTGCAAAATAGGAAGATATCTTTCTTTCCATCTGGACCCGATGTCTCCAATATTTTTCCAGAATTCAGAGGGTATCACATCTGGCCCAACGCCTTTTTTTTTTTTTTTTTTTTTTGAGTATTTGACTGCATTCCTAACTTGTTCTATAGTAATGTCGGATACTTCGTCATGATTCTTGGAAAGTACAATATAGCCTGAGAAACTGTTCATTCAGAAAATTTTTACAATACTGTCACCATCTATGGAGAATTTTGTCGTCTTCTAAAGAAGCTAGCCTTGCGCATTGTAAGTGAGCTTTGGGGAACGAATCTCCTGAGCATTTCCTTTTCTCTGGTCGGTTATATTGAAGATAGTTGTTCCCTTATGCTAGTTGTTTTGTCGAGGCTTCTGGATAGCCTGGTTCCTATCAGAGGCCTTCCACATTTTTTGCTTGAAATTGAGCGTAGTTCTTCGCAAGAACTTTCCAACATTTACTCGTATATATCACTTAAAGGCTAGCTTTTTGACCATGACTATGGCATGCCTTGAAAGGCGTTTTCTTTTCACGTAACACTATTTTAGCTGCATCTATCCCTTATAATGTTTCTTTGGCGTGTTGGCAGGGCCCTTTCGACATTATAAGCACTGATTCGGCTCTCTCCAAACAAAATTGCTGTAGGGAATCCCACATATTTTATGCTCTGCACTCCTCAACACTGACCTCATCAATGATGGTATGAATGATGAGGTCGATATGAAGATGTACAAATTGATTTTCTCAGCCATCTTTGTTAGCTTATTCTTCCTCGTCTCCATAAAATTTGGAGAAGTGTTGTTAGGCCATCGCCTCTTCTAGGATCACATTGAAATCTTTCACCCGGGACTTCATGGAATTGGCTTTCAATTGACAGTCAATCTGAGTTTCATTTCCGCTACTGCTGTAAGTGACCAGGTGCCTGATAAGTTTGACGAACAGGGTATTCAGCACGATAAGACCGTATGACTTGTACGTGCTTGGTATGTCTTCACTTGCAGAATTCCTGGTGCCTTAGTTCTAGAAATAAACGGATACTCTCTTCATATAGAACTTTCGAGGTTCTAGTTTGTAATTTTGTTTGGTTTTGTGGTTAATTCAAAATGTGTCTCGTACTAGTCTGTGGTGAGTGCCGAAATCAACTTTTTTGTGACAGAGGCATTGGTAAGATTCCACTTCTTCATTGTTAGTCCATTGGGTGATTTCCAGGTCCATTTCGTTTTTATATTTTTTCAAAATAAACTGATTCCTACACAGAGTTAGTATTGCCACAGCCATGTAATTAAATTTTCGCTTCTTTCGCTTATTTATCTTCTTCCAGAGTAGTTTCATTCTCTCCTTTTGAACATAATTTGGCGTAGTTGTTGTTAGCTGTTTCCATATCCTCTAATAAGTTTTCTGATGCTGATTCTGTAAGTGCTAAGTGAGTGTAAGAAATCCCGCACATACTGTCTCTAATGTTGCCAAACATTGAAGGACTTGGATATGCTGCCGGGATTAAATGAAACACTAGCGAAAATAATTATCAATCTGCAATCTCTGCGCATTAGGGACCTTTTTAGATTTGTAAGTAGCTGGAATGAAGAAGCTTTTATTATAGACGAAATGGTTCACAGAGATACAAATATACTGAAGGCATACTGATTGTCTAAAATAGAGGAACGCCCTTCATCAAAGGTTAAGATTGCAGAAAATTTCTTTGATATTCTTCCATCCTAGCCAGGGTTGGCACCCCAATTACACGAAACTCAGAGTCTGACACCAATTTCATCACAATTTATTCTAACTTGTAACAGTGTCAGGTGATTCAGCACACAATTTCAAATGAATTTCCTGAAAAAAAACTTTTAATTTTCCACCATTAGCCCACAGAGATATTTGAGGCGTGGTAGTGGGATATTTAAATGCCTTCCAACATTTTAATTTGAAACACTTTTAACGGCAGTTAAAACTGCTAACTATTTATCAAGGTGTTATCCTTTTCTTTGTGCTTAACTTGTTGGCAGCAAGACGGGAAATTCCCTTTTTCATTTCATGCCTCAAGGCTGAAGGTTGTACGAAATAGAAATGAATATCCTTTCGAACAAAACACTGTGAATTGTGGAAATGGGAATGAAATAGAAAAACAAAAAATAAAATTGCAATCCGAGCACGCAATGGGGCTGTTTAATTAATATCAACAGGTCCTTATGGATGTCCTGACAAACTCCTGTTGATGTGTGTATGTATGGTAGATATCTAGAGGGCGCGCTGCACCGAGTCACTTTTTGTAGTAGTTATTCAATGGAATCTCCCATCTAAGCTATCGGAAAACCAATTGAATGGTTTACCTTACTTAGTTGGAAATGAACAGTGTGGTTCTTGGAATAGGTCGGGAAATAAAAAGGTGGGGCTGTGGCTGAAGTTGCGGCCACCACAAATGCCTGGCCTTTTATGGTTTTATTTTCACTGTAAATGTAGTTTTAAGTGCTACCAAGGGTATTGTGGCTGTTAGCACACTATGACTTTACTCGGAAACCTATTCAATTTAATGACCATTGAAGATAAACTGCAAAAAAATGGGGGAAATGAATACATTGATGGTTCTTTTTTCTGATTAATCGCAACTTGTGACATTTACATTTACAACTTCGAGTAAATTATGGGCTTTGAAACCGGAAGTCGGTTGATTATCAAACCTAACCCCTTCTAATGCTGAGTACGGTCACTGGTATTCTGTCAATTGCATAGTAAACCCTTAGATCGGGGTCCGAAAAGTATTTCAGTGTGAAACCTATAAGCGCAATAGAATTATTGTATAACACATAGAATCAATGCAGTGACATGTGATACTAAAGAAATTATCATATACGACGAGGAAGAAGGATGTTACAACTGAAACGAATCAGGCGGAAGGCAGTAGGTGTTGGAAGAAGAAAACTGAAACAAGATTTTTCTGATGGAACATTCGATTTAACGACGCGATTGAATGAAACTTATCACATTATTCGGGCCTCCGACTAATTATCAAACCTTCGCCCATCAATGTTGTCTAATGAAAAGTGCTGATGTAATCGTAATGGTTTTTTGAATTTAACGCCACTGAAATTGAAATGATGTAATTATTTACAAATTGCCGGTAATAGGTCTTGAGTAGGTAAAGCCCATACCAGTACTTAAATCACGGCACCATGGGAGTTAGGAGCCCTCGGTCCGGGCCTGAAATGTGAAGGTAGACCCTCTTGTGGGTTATGTAGAGTTGCAATAAGTACTGAGTGCTGTTTCTCTAAGATCAGGAAGAGGTTTTAGATCAGCCTCGACTCATACCAAGCGCGGAACTTGTGCCTCCAAAACAGTTTAGAAATGGTACTCAAGAAGGCGGTGTAGACAGGTGTTCACGTTAAATCCAAGGCAGGTTTATATATAGGTTGATTCATCGTAAGGTTTGATTTTCAATAAGCTTTCTTTGACAGATCAGCATGACTCCTATCAAACTGTTTTGTCATTTTTGTTCAATATTCTTTGGCAAGTCATCATAGAAAGACTAACCAAAACAGTATCTCCAAATTGCTTAGCTGTATTACGAAAATCAGCGTTCTGTGGGAAATGTTTTTCGTGCAATTCGAGGAACTTACGGTGTGCATAATCGACCTACTGAAACCACTATTGCCAATACCATTCGCAAACTCGGATCCCAGTTTACATTAGTGGATGATACTCGACCGGTAAGACCACATCCAGTAAGTAGTGAAGAGACTATAGCAGATGTAGCTGAGAGTGTACGCAATGACCGTGACGAATCTATTCGTCATCGTTCTCAGCAGCTTGGCTTGGCGTATTCGACAACTTGGCGTATTTTACGTGAGGATCTCGGCATAAAAGCGCAAAAAATTCAACTCGTGCAAGAATTAAAGCCAGGCGACTTGAATTTGTGTCATATTTTCAGTGAATGGGCTCTGGAAAAACTTAATGAAAAAGCTGTGTTTTATCGTGAAATTTTGTTCAGTGATGAAGCCCATTTCTGGCTCAATGGATACGTTAACAAACAAAATTGCCGTATTTGGGCTGATGAGCAATCCGAAGAGTTCCAAGAGCTACCATTACATCCATTAAAAACAACAGTATGGTGTGGTTTATGGTCCATATTTCTTCAAAAATGAGGCAAATGAGAATGTTACCGTTATTGGTAACCGATGTCGCGCCATGTTAACGGACTATGTGCTTCTTGAAATTCAAGCACATGGTCTCGATGAGCACTGGTTTCAACAAGACGGCGCTACGAGTCATACAGAGCGGGAAACAATGGACTTGTTGGGAAATCATTTCGGTGAGCACTTAATTTCACGTTTTGCTTTGGTAAATTGCCCTCCTAGATCTTACGATATCACACCTTAAAACTATTTTCTCTTAGGATATGTGAAGTCTCAGGTCTTCAGAAATAAGCTAGCTACGATTGACGCTTTGGAAGCCAACATTACTCGTGTTATCCGCGAGATACCAGTCGCTATGCTCGAACGAGTCGTCCAAAATTGGACCTTCCAAATGGACCACCTCAGATGTAGTTGTGGGAAACAATTACATGATATTATTTTTAAAAAGTGAATGCCATGAATTGTTCTTCTAACCAATAATAAAAGTTTTAAGTTTACTTTGAAATTTATGTTTTTTATTTTACATTATAAATAAAACCTTACGATGAATCACCCTATATTATCCAAACGAAGAGGGCGGCATCAAAGACAATATAGCATCCACGACTCAAAACAAGATGCAAATTCGGATTATCACATTCGAGTGGTACCTGTCATTTAGGAACATTCCTTATCCTATCCCAAGCATATTTCTGATTCCTTCTATTCTTTACTAACTCTCTGTTCTTTGGATAGGATAAACGTGTTGTACAGCTCAGTCACGTATGGAGTATTTGGATACATGGCGCCTTCCTGATTATACAACCTGCAACAACTGAATATACCAACTTTGCCTGGATACTTGTATGCAATTGGCACTTAAGTATCCTGCCAGTCCCAAGCCCGGGTAAAGGAGGAGGAGTGTCGCAGTGGAGATAGAAAGAGTACATCTCGGTTAAAAAATTTCTTTACCAGGCAACTTTCGACTTAAAGATAGCCCTCCTGTATTTATACGGGTAGACCACGTTCGATAGTTTATCCCGTTTACTCGGGTTAACTAAAATTAATAAATTGATTCCAAAAATAACAGAGAATAATGCCTTTACAATCGCATCATCAAGTAGAGATGGTTTAGAGCCCCCTGTTGTTGCCGACTTGACAACTGCGAATCGGGCGGAGTCATAAAGCAATGTCTCGGAGATGTAAGACTTTGAAGAAAACTTGTCTCGATTTTGTTAGAAACCAAAACTTTGGGCAACAGTCTTCTCTCGGACGAAATGCAGCCCGACAAGACAGACATACCCAAGAAGTCTGGCAAAGTGACGCAGACTGAGTCCAAGAACGTCATTTTCACGCCAACTGAGCGAAGCAGATTCAAACAAGTCTGGCTCTAGGTGAAAAAAAAAGTGTGTGAAACGGGTCCCGAGCTAAAGCGCATGCGATTCAATGCCAACACCCCTCCCCAATGCGAAACAAAATGAGTTAGCACCGGATACACTACCGTTGACAAAGTCTCGTTTAGTGTTATAACGAACTATTTTAGGCTGGGAGTGTTACCTCGATCGTAGACCTCTCACAATTGAACAAGTGGTTCAGAAATGTGAGTTAGAGGTAATTCTTCCGAAACCACATATCATCAGAGGGTTCTCGCCATAAAGTACCGGGATAGTTAGCAAATAATACTGGCAATCTTGATGGCCGAAACAAAAAACTCAACACAAGAACGTGAAGAGCTCTGCAAAGATGAAATAATAGGAGTATCGGCCATCTGAACGACTTTAGAAGGAGCTGGCGGAAGCCTGAGTGATATTCTACCTAGAGCTAGCGAAGAGCAGAAGGGCTGAAAGGCAAATCGACAGAAGGAGCTCTGCTAAAACCGAAAGATGAAATAAAAAGATCCTTCCGCAGTAAAAAAATTGCACTTTGTTTGTTTTTTGCTTCCGACGATACTTGATGTGACGCCATTTTAAATGCTTTGTTCCATAGAAATATTGGTCGACCAACCTATCAACCGGATCAGGGTGATGCTTGAATGCTGGATAATTATTGTACTACCCCGTTAGGGTCGACCTCGGTCAGAGCGTCGTTTTGGTCATTGATAATCTGCTTAATAAATTAGGCAACTTAGGCTACAATATAATTGGTTGTGCCGATTTATTTCCTTTCACCCGAATATATAAATCTTGGTATAGTTTCACTTAACGACGCAACCGTTGAGTACTCCGACGGGGTCAAATATCTGAGAATAATCCTAGACAAAAGGCTCAACTGGAACTCTCATTTAAATAAAAAAAGTAACTAAAGCAACTAATTCTTTGTGGGCCTGGTATACAAGGACCAAATAATAACATCACGTTAACAATAGAAATAAGTCTCAGTATATTCCTGGCAGAACTCTACTCCATTCAAGAATGTGCCAACTACATCTACAAATCTGATATCAAAGGCACAAACGTTCTTGTATTCATGGATAGTCAAGTAGCTATAAATTCCCTTACCTCGTTGGCTCCAAATAAGTCCTGTACAACTCAAAACCTTCCAAAAACTTAGTTCTAGGAACAAGACCAAACTGTGGTGGGTTTCGGGTCATGAGGAATGAAAAGGCTCAGAGATTCCCTTTCATGGACTTGAACCCTTCTGCTGCACTCCTAAATTAGCAGTTATGTAGTTTAGCTATTAATAGCTGGGAGTACTCGAGATGCATTTCATATTGGGGGAATAGCCCAGGTCTAAGACAGGCCAAACGAATCATCCTGCCCTTCAATAAAAATGTCAATAGATGACTAAATCTAAGCCGGAATGATATCAAAAGCTTAGTAGGTTACCACACAGGTCATCACGGCTTAAGATATCACCTCAGGAGTGCCGATTTTGCTTTGAATTCTTCAACGAAATTGGACGGAATATTTTCTTCAGGGAACAACAAATTAATGAATTACTCCGCTGGTAGTGTTATCAACTTCAGGAGGAAGGTAATAAATCTGCTAGCCTAAGTACAGTTCTGACAAAATTGTAAAAAAAGACCTTTTAGGTCAAAGTGCCTTACTACGATATAACGGATATAAAGAAAAAATAGTACAGGAAATGTAGGATCTCCAAAACACCTGCAAAAAGTAACCATTAAAACTCGGTCTTCCTCAAATGTTTACTGGAAAGGTTTTTAACATAATCGAACTTGTGTGACAATAAAAGCCAAGCAAACCAGAGCAGGAACTCTCATTAATTAATCTGGGATAAAGTGACTAGAGTATCAGGACACATTAAATCAGTGCCAAGTACCTGCCGTTTTTTTGTTTGTTTTACAATTAGCGCGCACTCAAAATTTAGGGAGGAAGAAAAGAGATGTACCGATGTACAATGGTCTTAAATGTTTGCAAGTTATAACGACCAAGAAGTAGAGAGCTCGTCAGGGCATATAAGAGAGTTGTACAGCTTAGGAACGAATAACGATATTTTAGCGTATGTTCGAAAGTGGGCTTGAAGGTTTAATAATGAGCAATCATATTAAGAGGGGTGTTACAGTTTAGGGTTTGAAGGGGCAGAATGTTACTAGCGATTTCAATGGAGCATTGGTGGTGAAAATAGTGATAAAATAAAGTGCATGCATAAGACGGATACTCAAAGAAAAAGCGCTCTGCGGTGTCTTTATCTTTTTCACAGCAAACATCACATTGCCTAGAATACTAGGGTTCTTAGTAAAGGTGTAGTGTCACATCAAGCAGCCTCTCTTATCGAGGGGCAGGAAACTTGTTGAGTTTTTAAAGAGAAGCATTCGCTTGTTCTGCCGGCATCCAGGAAAGTCATCCCATCTGCGGTTATGCTAACATGAAACGCAGCTTCGTGTTTTTTTCTCCGTGTTTATCGACGATCTCATTTCCTTCTTTCGATGAAGTCATGCTACTTGAACTTTCTTGGAAATCGTGAGAGAGTTCAGCAAAATTTAAGGGGCAGTTTGGCTGTCGCTACAGATGCAAATGCTACTCTCCCTCCAGCAATTCTTCATACAAAAACTCAAGTTTTTCTAACAAGAGTAAAATTTACCGTCGTGGTCCTCCAGAAAGACACCAACGCCGCATCTTATATTGGTTTTTGTGCCATCCTTGAAGATCCGGATTGGTTCGTATCCAGGTTCAGCTTCTGGGCAAAATTATTCCTGATCACATGGAACGTCATTTTGTCCTTTCCGGAATAGTTAGCCTCACACAAAGTGTGTGATTCATCGACGTAGTGTTTTTTGGCTGAGTCACACACCGTTCATAAACTGTGTCGAAAGCACCCTCAATGTGGATGGCAATCTTCAACACATACTCCTCTTGCCCAGTGCGTCTTCAACTCTGCCCACCAGATTTTGGAAGTTCTTGGTGACCTTTTTCTAACATAACCGGGCATATGGTAAGCCATCCGCGCTAGGTGACTTGAAGCCATCAAAGGAAGCCACAAATAATGACAGATACCAGCTACAGGCTGTTCTATTAAACAGTTTACTTTCAGCTTCGGTGATAATAGCTGGACTATTAACTCTCCGTTACTTTCTCCATCATTCCAGATAAACCAACCAAACATATCGTAGAAAGAGCCTCAGGAGTCATGCCTTCGAGCATGCATTTTTACCCCAAAATACGGCAATGAATAGTGTCAATACTAAATTATGCCTTCCAACTTTTAAAAACGTTTTAAGGTAAGTCGTGAGGGTCTTCGTTGCTATGACTTATGACAGTAGCAATGCTGTACGGCAACGAATCATATAATATGTATTGGCGCAGTTATTTCCTAGTTTAGAAAGAAAGTTCTTTCCGAGAAAACCTCTCTGATGCAGTATTAAGCTTCATTATTAGCACATTTTCTGCTTCAACTGGCCCATTTTGAGGTACCTCAGGATGACCATTTAGGTCCAATTCTGTTCACTTAAAGTTTTAAGGTCATATGACTTTAGTTTTTGCACCCTTCTAACGAAACTACTTACATTTAAATGTCTTGACACAAAACAGCCAGAAACGGCTGGAAATTGGTTTTGAATGTATGTAATCCACAATGTCAGAGAAGTAAAGGCCTTAGGAATTAAATTAAAATTCTTCCATATAAAGAGAATTGTTTTGATCTTTATACCCAAATACTCA
Organism: Volucella inanis; assembly: GCA_907269105.1. NCBI lineage: Eukaryota > Metazoa > Arthropoda > Insecta > Diptera > Syrphidae > Volucella > Volucella inanis. The sequence goes on from OU026157.1 coordinate 130,253,977, forward strand.
AAATTCCTTATGCCCTTGACGTTCTAAATATAATAAGATACAATCACAACTGTCGCCATGAAGGTATGAGACCTTCTTTTATCGAAAGGTTAAAGAAAACCACACTGTTGATAATCATAAATCTCTCTCTACATAAAGCTCCTTATGAAAACACCATTTCACCAACCTTCAAGATGAAGATATAGTATATACTTAAAAACAAAATCTCCTTGCAAAGGTTCACCTAGTAGTTCACTATCGTTAGCAGAGAATCAGACCCTCATCGTGGTTACCATCGTCCATTACAACAACGTTCCAATGTCCTATCACAACCGACAAACCAACACTGACGGACGGTAGGGCAACAAATTTTAATTACTTTTTATTATAACGAGCAAAGTTGGACATTGAGGCGAATTTAAAATTGGTTTGGTGAGTCGGAGGCGGCCAGATGAGGTTAATTACAATGTGTTGTCGTTTGAGGTCACCGAAAGGAATTTCTTGTGTAGGATGTCGCAATACGAGTACATCATTAGTATAATGCGGAAGGGTTACATTCAATTATTTGGGATACGACTTGATTTGTTTGAGTTTAGTTTATGCGACCATACGGTTATAATCAAATTTGATAATAGGAACTAGAGCAAATGATATTCAGTTAGCAACTGAGCTTTAACATCAATGATAGATGATAGATTTTCAATTAAGGCTCACGATCTTTTCTATAAAGTGCAAGACGGATACAAGCCACATATTATATGTTGGAGGACTAGACTCTCTAAACAACTATGGTGTACAACTTTTTTCGATTTACCTCAGCAAATATGTGCATATCAGTTGTGTCTTAATGTTGTGCAGACAATCACAGTCCTTAAATCTGAGACCCAGCCATAAGGTCATCGTTCACATCCTATGACATTTAAAATAGAGATATTTCATAGATACTCGAGAACAACAAAGACAGACACTGCGCTTCAAAATTGAAGGAGCACTCGACAAATAGAAGTACGAGTTGGGCATTTTGATCGACATTGAGGTTACTTATCGACATGGTATTGTCAAAGGCACACTTCCAGCTGGATACCAGTGTCATAGAGGAAGCTGTTCCAGCTTATATCATGGATCTGCCGACGGTGCTGTAAGATTGCCTGGGAAATTCAGAATCTATCGCTGTTAAACGGCTCAAAGCGGATCGGGAAATTACCGAAAGTTTCTACTTCAAAGTGTCTCCAACAGCCGTACAGTCGATACTTGAGCTGACATCGGTCACTCCAAATGACGATGGAAAATAAACAGTAGAGATAATGAACGATCGCAGTAGTGATTTTGCGTCAGCTTTTGTGGCAGTAGAGGGCCTTCCAGAACCATCTGTGGCAAGGTGTGCTCTTCTTGCACGGCAGAAAGAAGAAATAAACTCACTTCTTAGCTCCACCAAAACCTTTCAAGCTTAACCGGTCAGGCTTAACTTGAAACACCATTGGAGAATACCACAAGTTCCCTTTATCAAGAAGTTCTTGTCGTGACCCATAGTTCGATAATTTTATTTTCTTTTAATTCTAAAATATAGGGTGATTCATCGTGAGGTTTGATTTATAATGTAAAATAAAATACATAAATTTGAAAGTGAACTTAAAATTTTTATTACTGGTTTAAAGAACAATTCATGGGGTCTACTTTTTGAAAATGATATCATCTAAATGTTGGCCACGACTACGTCTGAGGTGGTCCATTCGGAAGGTCCAATTTTGGGCGACTCGTTCGAGCATAGCGACTAGTATCTCGCGGATAATACGAGTAATGTTGGCTTCCAAAGCGTCAATCGTAGCAGGCTTATTTCCGAAGACCTGAGACTTTACATATTCTCAGAGAAAATAGTCCAAAGATGTGATATCGTACGATCTAGGCGGCCAATTTTCCGTAGCAAAACTTGAAATTAAGTGCTCACCAAAATGACTTCTCAACAAGTCCATTGCTTCAGCAGCCCATAAACCACACCATATCGTTGTTTTTAATGGATGTAATGATAGCTCTTTGTACTCTTCGGGTTGCTCATCAGCCCAAATACGGCAATTTTGTTTATTAACGTATCCATTGAGCCAGAAATGGGCTTCATCACTGAACAAAATTTCACGATAAAACACCGGATTTTCATTGAGTTTGCCAGAACCCATTCACTGAAAATATGACGCAAATTCCAGTCTCCTGTCTTCAACTCTTGCACAAGTTGAATTTTGTACGCTTTTATGCCTAGATCCTCACGTAAAATACGCCAAGTTATCCAATACGCCAAGCCAAGCAGATGAGAACGACGAAGAATCGATTCGTTACAATCTTCGTGTACACTCTCAGCTACAGCTGCTACAGTCTCTTCACTACGTGCTAGATGTGGTCTAACCGGTCGAGTATCATCCACTAATGTAAACTGGGACTTAAATTTGCGAATGGTATTGCCAATAGTTGTAGTTTCGGTAGGTCGATTATGCGCTCCGCAAGTTCCTCGAATCGCACGAAAAACATTTCTCAAAAGAGATCTATTCAGTGGATCCAGAAGTAAGCCATTCAAGGTCTAATCGTGGAATTCAAAGGCTATCCTCAGAGAAAAACAAAGAGGCAAGTCACATTTCCCGGAGCCAGAGTTCGGTCTTAAACATTGAACCGTTACAATGGTAGAAGAAACTATTTCGATCATATGATCGGATTTCACCAATAAGATGCGCATGGAGAACACGAAACTTCCAAAAGTTATCTTCGAAACCTCTGGTAAGGTACCTCATTTGCCTTTTAGGAGAACGACAACTCACGGATATCATTGCCACTTGAGTTTGTCTTCTAAGCGGCGATGCCAATGTACTACCTATATATGCTGCGTTTTAGAACTTGCTAAACCCTCTCCCCACTTCCGAGGTAGAAAGGAAAGCTTCTTTCAACACATTTGGGGGAAATGAGGTCGCCGATAAAAGTGCTAGGCAATGCTCAGTGGAGGTTTTCCCAAGACTTGCATTGAAACTGCTTACGTCTCCGGTTAAGCCTTCTGTTTACAGTCTGGTTTTGTGTATGTATAACTGCAAGTAGCAAGACACTTCACCATGCCGATAGACCGAGTGAATGTTATTCCTCATGAAAAGTCTGCTTACTGATGACAAGGCGGAACACTGCGCAGATGTTATGGGTGTTTGTACTGTAATCACTTTGACAGTCTATGGAAGACTGAAAAATTCCAGCTAAAGGATCATAAAAATAGTACAATGCCCTAGTTCGTATTTGTTTAAAATGTCAGCCAAACTGACAGATTTAAAAATCGGGATAAACAATGAACACGAACATTACCTTTAGTATTAATTGGGTTCGTCAATTTTCTTTGCTTCATCACGATGATTAAGACAAGAGCGCTGGAAATAGCAAATCACACGTTCAATCTTTAGTAGACAAGATGCGAGATTGGCCTTGTGACCTAAATTGGTTTCTCATACAAAATTTGGGGGAACACTTCTATAAAGCCTGAATTTCCAACCAGAGACGTTCATCTACACATAACATTCTCAAATTTCTGAAACAGTTAAACAGATATGCATAGAATGATGCAAGAATGTGGTCTCGTTGTTGCATTAAAAAATCGATTGTCTTCTGCAGGCATTCGATACCATTACCAACCGGAGTTTATGTTGTGCAATAAAGTTCACATCACTATTGCGATCTTAATGCAACGTCCCGGGTATGTCATCGATAGACAAAAATACTTCTAGAACAGATGTCTTGGCATATAAGAGTTTGCCTGGATGCATTTTTATAAATGTCAATTTATAAAAATGGAGGTAATAAAGGTCATGCTGGATGGAAATAACTGCATGCATAAGATGATAGAAATGGTAGGATTGTTTCCTTTTAAATTAGCTGTTAACATATCTATAATTGTCATCCTTTACCATAGGACGGTCAAGTGTATTCTAGATTAGGCGACGTGGAATAGAAAATTTTACTGAGAAAACATTAGTACCGAAGTTGAAGACTTAAACATTCTCGCTGGCGAAGTGCGGTCCTTTAACCTGAGAACGATTTCATGCGGTATAGGTTTGATTCCGATTCCAAATGCACGTAACACAAGCTAACACAGAACATCGATAAACATTCGTTTTTTTGGTCTGCCTAAGTGATGGTCTTAACATAAAGCTATGATCACCAGTGGACTCAAGTGCCTTAACAAAGGTTTTGGTAACAGAGAACCTGCAAAGATCTATTTAATTCAAGGTACGTCCTTAGAAGGTCTGAATTTTAGAACAATTTTGCATGTGGATAAAGGATTTAACCCGGCCAAATGGAATCGGGCTTCAATCAACCAAAAAAAGGTAAATCTGCCTATTGCGTTGGACGTTGCACTTAAGTTATTGCGACTTTTGTACTTATAACTGTCTCTAGTCATGCTTTCAAAGATGACTGAGAACTCCCTCAAGTTATCCGCGAGATATTCTTGTAACTCATGAAAGATGATCGGCCAAAAGCTGGGTTTTGTTGATTTGAATTCGTGTTCTGAGCTATGTTACATTTTTGAATGACAATCCAGAATCGGACGATTCCAAGGCCTCGAATAAATTATTTTTCTGTGTGGGAGAAGTAAATCCCTTAGGGCAATTAAATGAGGGTGCAGATCCGAAGCTTGGTGGGGAGCCAAAAGTTAACGCCGAACCAAATGTCGGTTCGGCATCTGGTGAGCCAAAACCATGTTGAGTCATGGAAGAGTCGCCTCCAGCAAATGCTCCACCAGTATCAGCAACTGGCTGTGTTGGCGATCCAAAAGCTGGGGCTTATGAGATCAATCCAAATGCATTTGTGCCGGAAGATTCAAAAATTAATGGCGTTGCGTTGGGGGAACCAAGGACTGAGAGTTTTGGCGATGTAGCGTTCAATGCAAACGGACTATTTGAAGTACCAAATAATGATTGAGCTACGGAGTCTCCAAAGATAGATCCACCCGATTGGACAGTACCGGTAGATCGATCAAAGATCGACCCAGAAGATGCAGCAGATTGAGTAGGTAGGTGAATTAAATACATATGTGCCAGCGTCGAACGTTGGATTTTTGCTGCAAATGGACTTAATATTTGTGCAGTGCCCCCAGAAGTTCCTCCAAATATTGACTTCCAAAGGCGGAATGTTGTCCGCCAAAGAAATTACCACCAGAAATTGATTTATCAGTATTGGGTGCACCGAATCCGTTGATTTCAGTTTGTCCAATCACGGATTGATCAGGCTTGGGAATGCCTTCGAATATATTGCCAGTAGTTGCTGAAATTGCGGTAGGTGTTGGGGTAGTTGCTGATCCAAAAGTTGATGTTGAAGTAGAAGTTAATGTTTTGAATAATGTTGCCGGTGTTGACGCGACCTGGGCAAAAGTTGAAACTGTCTTAGGTTGTGTGGCAGAGTGTATGTAGGGGTTATTGTTGGCGCCTGGGATGAAGGTGTTCCGAAGAAAAGTTCCACCATTTCCACCGAAAAAAGGATCTTGGTCTAATGTCATAGTTGATCCAGGTGTAGTGGTTGCAGCGGCAGACGATGCAAAAATAGATGCATCCGTCGCAGGAGTGGTAAATAGAAAAGGTGGTGCAGAGGTCGTAGCAGCAACTTATTCAGTTATTGTACAATTGAACTTGAAGTTGTTGCGTTTGATAGTATGCCAAAAGTGTATGACTGTGTTGCTTTGGGGCAAAAATAGATTGCGCCGAAGTTATGGTTAGATTCGAATACGAATTTTCTTGTATCAGTTGTTGTATTACCAACAGCGGCTAGGCCAGTATCAGTTGATTCCTAACTCTTAACCTCCTAACCTCCGAAAACCAATTTTATGTCTGGATTTGATTAGGTATTAACCGGAGCAAATGATAACCTGAATGCATCTGTATTTTTTGTGGATGTGGGCTTGCAAATATTCAATTTTCCGAAAACCGAATCTGTTGGTTTTCGGATACAGTTGGATACAGTTGCTGAGGTTGTTTTAATAGTTGCTGCAGATGATGTACTAGCGGAATCTATTGTTGATGGCAGACAGATTGACAGACGGCATGGGAGAAAGGTCTGGTTTCACTATGGTTGGTTGCTGTTGCGGTTGGTCTTTCTTAAAATCTTCAGGTTTTGCTGGATTTGGTTTGACAAATGAACTTAGTCCTCCAAAACTAAAAGTTGTGGGTGCGTTAGGTTGAGATAAGGTTACTATGCATGGTGGTAATTCTTTGGTTGCAGAACTCTTAGTTGCTCGGTTTTGATACAACAGAGTTGGTTGCGTTCTCTGGCAATTGAGTTGTTTGATCTTGTCATACGTTAGAAAGCTCCCTTCAAGAAAGCATTTCTTCTCACCAAGTCTTGGATTTGATTGTGATTTGTCTTGGGTCAGTGGCATTTCAATGCGGGCTTGATCGAGTAAAGTGTACTACACGCAAGTCAATGCTTCCGTTATATCCTTTGTAACCAAAATACCAATCTCTATACGATTTGCAGAGTTCACAGGTATTAGATTCCATGGCTGTATATGTACCAAGTTCACCTGCTAAACCCTTGGTACTGTACCACTTCTGGCCGAAGTTAAAGTAGACAGGATCCCTAGCTGCCCCAAAGGAGCTTTTTGTTGTGTAACTTGTCCCATTCGTCGATTATTTATTTATTTATTTACAGCATATATTATACTGGGTTAGTCTTCATTCATAGCTAAAGCCGTTTTTGCCGTTTCCTGTCCCTATAAATTTGGCAAGTCAAGCCCGGTTGAATTAGACTGGTACTCATTGGCTTCTACGAAGAAATGAAATAAGTACTGGGTATCGCCAGGTTGATGCCAATCATTTCTTACACTTACCTTACAACATTCAGCCATCCAGTGTGAGTTTAACTGAAGACAAATTCTTTTTAGTCTGAAAATTGCTTAAAAGATGCATCCCATCAGGAGCAAAGAACTTAGTTGTCCAGGATAACACCCAGATATTTGCTTAACTTTGTTAACGGCATGAATGACGAGGCTTTTAGTTAACTATCTTTTTGCCCTACAGACAAAGATCTCGGTTTTATGTGTGCTGGCGATTTCCTAAATCATCGATCATATTCAGTATTTACCCGTCGCTTGAGCTTGGAATCAGCCAATATGCACTAGGTCATAGCAGATGAGAAAAGGCAGCGCGGGACTTTTCCATTCACCTGTAACTTCATAGACCGATCGTACTTACACATAGATTTCAGGTCCAGTGAGATGGTTTTTCCCTTTTTTTTTTGTTTTACGGCAATAGATGTGGAATGTTCATAGTAACTCGTACTACCGACACGTAGGAATCGCAGTTTATGATTCTCCTGAGTTCGGGCCTTAGAGGTAGACCACACCTCTACACTAGTTAACCACTCTATCCGTGGGACTACTTGTCGTAAAGAATAAATCCGGAAAACACATAGAATTCTTCGTTACTGATTGTTCTAGAGCCACTGATAATCCTGATTGTGGAGAGCCTGTACGTTGACGACAGTTTTCTTTTTAGCTCCTTCCACCGCTGCTGCAGCCGCCAATACTGGAGAAGTGTAAAGTAGGACCTAACTGACCACTTTGCAGGATTCTGAGGGATCACCATAATCACCGATGTTTAGAAGCATCCGAGAGATTGATGCCTACATTAGCGATGCCCTTGAAGCGCAGACTGATGTGGGACTCCCCTTACTGTTTGCTTGATTTCTGGTTTCAAAATTCGCATAATACACGATTTTGCGCTTGATTATCTTAGTTTTGTGGTCAGATTCCAACCAACTAATGTTTATCCTCGCAGCCCTAAAGTGATTTCGTCAGCGAACCAGACTACTACTCCTTCGGGCAGTGTTATTCGCTGAACTTCTTCATACATTATGTTCTAAAGCAAAGGACTTCCGCGGTATTTCTGTAGTATTAGACGTCATCGTCAGCATGATATTTTAGCCTCCTGTTGCTGAAATAGTTTGTGAATATCTTCAGTAGGTAGTATGGTGTATTCATTTGAGCCAAGGATCTCTCAAAGCATGTTCATCGGGCCGGGTTTTAAAAGCATTAATAATGTCAAGCATTATTGTTGTTGTACAATAATCTCCACATGATAATCTCAACGTGATTTTCTGAATCCGTTCAGATATTATGACATAGCTCTCTTATCTTATCTTACCTAGGATATCAAACAGACAATTTGAGTGACATGATGAACATTCTCCAGTATTTTTGTTAACCTTTGGTAGCTGCATTAAATGTTGGAGTTTTCATGGTGTGGGCTTGGAACAGTTCCTTTGACGTAATTGCAGATGTGCTCCATGGTGTTCTTCCTCGAGATGTCGTATTGCTGGATAGATAAATTGGTGAGATCTGCACCTATAAGCTTCCTCAGCACTACAATCGAACTTGTGCTTCAAAGTTTTGAGTACGCCTCGTCGCAAAGGCGTCTTAAGCTTCTTGACTTGCTTTATTTAATGGCCCTTTTCAGGTAGTTTCTCACCGGTTTGAAGGTGGTTGGCAGTTTCTGGAAGCCTAGTCTGCTTCTAGATCCCTGGGATCTGTATCCTGCTCTGTGACACTTTGCTCTGAGCCTTTTTATCTCGTTGTTCCATCAGCAGCAGGGCTGTCATTGGGTGTCTCTGCATCGATGCATAGCAAGTTCTGGTGACGAGTTGAATGATAAAAGGAACGCCGATTGCAATGGTGCTTAACTTTACACTTATTTTTATCAAAGAGCGCATTTTCCACATTGACTTTGTTCTTCTTTGTCATCGCTCAGTAGTATCGCTTGGTGGTCGGTCAACTGAGGTAGAGTATTCGTTGATTAGCCATTTAGCTTTCCGCAAAACAGTCTGTTGGTCGTCTGTCAGCGGGGCATGATTTCCGAAGGCCCATATCGCTACGGTTATCGTGCTCGCTTATTAAGTCTACTTTGATCCTTTCTTCTGCTTTTATTTGCGTCAGAAGATCCTGCACAGAAGTTTACATTTAAATGGTCCCGCGTTTTTTGACTTGACCAGCTTACACCAAAAGCACAATACATCCTTTGTGCAGACTTTGCTATGTTACCTTTCTTCCCGCAATGTCTACGCTGATTGGATCGATCGTATTCGCTCTTGAAATGACGCTCCGTGAAGTGTAGGCTTTCCCAGTACGCGTATACGAGTGTATGGCAGTTTTGATTTTGCCGGATTCTAAGAGCTTGTTTGCCCTTTATGCTGACATATTGGTATCTGCGTGCCACCATCGGTGGTTCTTGGGCTGGGCACGTTTGCCTCTTTAAGCTGATGTTCTTGTGGGCCTTGATACCTTTATGAATGTTCCTTCTCCCGGTGGCTACTTCTAGGTCTTTAATGCCGTAAGTTTGCGCCAAGAAAGGTTTTTACCGATTGCATCCCTAAATTGTTCAGTTCGCTCGTCAGATGCGCGTAGTTGGAGCAGCAGTTCATTGTTGTGAGGTTTGGGGTCCGGTCTGATGTAGGGTAGTGTTCCCTTATTACCACAACGATTGCGTTCTGCCATGTTTACCTTTGCAGTCGTGACAAACATCTTCCTTTTGTTTTGATGACTTTTGACTAGTTGCTGTCCTCGTAAGAATCTACTCTATGCCGATTTGTTTTTTTCATCTCATTCCAGATTTTGCCACCATTCTGACACTGCACTATACCTAGGAGTATTTTGTTCGCTTCGACTGGCTAATTTTTGGCCTTGGTGATCTGTTGTTTGGAGCCGGTATAATCTTGGCATGGGATCATCTGGTAGGCGCTGTGCTTGCAGGTGACTTCTTTGGACTGTTCATCGTGCATTTCAATTGCTGAGAATTCTTGGAGCGCTTTGATGTTCTCTTTTGCATCTTGCATTGACTGATGGATGGAATGCCTTTTGCCATCTTTTAACATTTCGATCAGGGCCTACGAAATGCGGTAGGCTGCGTGGTGTACAGTGGTCTTATGCTCACTATCCACCAACAGCAATCCTCACAGTAGCCTGAGCAGATCCCCGGGTTTTTGGTCTGGTCTGAGACAACAATCAACTTAAGACGACTTTGGTGAATCAAATCATACCACACAGCTCTTCAAATCCAAACGGTATAGTAAGTTTCAACAAAATCTATAACTTTACGGTCATGGAGTTGCTAATTTACGTGCTTACTCACTCTGTTTCCCTCTGAATCTCTGCCAAACCAAAATGTATAAAAAGTTCTTCTTTGAAAGTATTCATTGTCAATAAAGTAGTTCAACTACCCTTGCTAATGATTTCGTCCGAATTTAAGCATATTGCGTTACATTTCGCCATACTTTTTAGTCGTACATATATCCGTAAAATCTTCTACAAGCTAGTAGACTAATAAATCTCTTTATTCGCAATAATCCACTTGACATTCAAGGCCTTCATATCTAAAAGGCCATCGACTACAAAATGTATTTTCATACAAAACACACAAAGTGACGCCACCACAATTGCTATTCATCAGGCGTGGTCAGGAGAATATCCCTTCATAATTTAATGACGCCTACGTCTGCCAATGTATGAACATACTCGTACATCTTCAATCCATATTATAGGCCACCCCAGCAGGGGTTTCACCCTCTAATGTCGTTATAAACAAGTTTTTGTCAATTCTTTATTTTTATTTTTATTTTTTTTTTTTTTGCCCCCGAAAATGGCTTGTCTCTAGTCTTGCGACGCCTTCACAGAATCTAATAACAAAAGGCAAAAACATTTCGTCTTCGTCAAATACGGATAACTAGCCTTATTTTTGACTCTGTGCGTCTAAATCACAGTCCCGCATCAAAGAATATTCATGTGAACTCCTCTCTAAAGTTGTGTGAGTATGAGTAGAAGAGGACCTTCGCCATTACGAGTATTCGTACCTTTAATTTCTACTTTATCCTTCTTATCAGAAAAAATGGTAATCTCCATCATATCCGAGAAAGCATCCCTTCTCAAATCTCAGACGCGCGAACGGTGTGATTTATGATTATTTCCGTCAGACCGGCTATTTCAAAGAGAATGATGACAGAACAAATATTTTCACGTTGAGTTCCCGCGTAAAAATTGTCTCTTCGAAATCAAAAGGAACTTTTTGTCCCCATCCGACATCCATCTGGTCCATCCGCCACTCGACAGTTACCACACTCTAACTCTTATTTATGACAACAGAGAAAAGATACCCTGGCGTCATATTTATCACGCAGAATGCTAGATATCGAAGTAAGAGTCGCCTTACGGATGATGCCAATTGAATTGAAGATACAAAAAAGATACTCCATTCATTTCATCGCTCCGGTGGAATACGAAAAGTTGGTGTCTTATCTCCAGACGACAATCATCCAGATTCGAAAGGACGAAATGAAAATTTAATGAGAGAATTTCGCTTGATTAAGTGCGCCTAAACTGTGAAAGGCTATAATGTCACTTCTAGCCTCTGTTCTGTTTCTACCATATCTGTGGATCGCCATGCAAATGACTAGGCCAATAAAAATTCACTCAAGCGGCAAAGGTTAGGGTACATTCTGGTCCTCCTTTCATCCATCAGTGAAGCTTTTCGGTGTAAATTCCTAAATTGTACTCGTTTTAAGATGTAAATATGTTACGATGTCCTATTGCCGTTTTGCGCGCGTGAAATAACATATATTTCACTTCGTAGCTTTGGCTGAGGGACAAGCGTATTTTTATATGCAGGCCGGCAAAAATATCTTGCGGCATTATCTGCCAAATATATACCCCATTACATGGCTAAGCCGGGTTGTGCCTTTATATTACCATTTAGAAGAGCCTTTTACTCATAGTTGTCTAATGATGAAAGGCGAGCACCTATAAATTCGTAATACTTCTGTTCGCATGCCGGAAGGCAGTAGGGCTAAAAGGTAGAAGGGTAGTGCTCTTAAAAATGTCAAATTAATTTGTCCCTGAAATAATGGTGGCAAAATGGATTGTGCATGGATTTACTTTTAAGAGGTTTTTCCATCCTTCTACCATCCTTTCCATATCTTTATTCTTCCAGAGTTTCCATTTTATGTTTCTCTTGCCCTTTATTGTGCTCTCTAGGGGCAGACAAAGGATTTTTTCGGAAAAAAAACACATTAAGCTGTACGAGTAATGTCACTTTAAAACCTTTGAGTGTGAGCTTATAAAAAAGGTTATAGGTTACAGGTTACGGATAGCAGGTAAACAAGTAACAGGTCACAGGTGACAAGCGAATGGATTTTAATTTTAAGCACTTTGCTGTACTTTTAACGATTGTTCCATTTTAATGGAGTTTTTCATGCAAAGATAAAGTTATATGACACTTAAAAGTGCGTAATTGAATCCGATGTGGTAGTTTCCAAGACGATAAAATGGCTTTAGAGTTGGCCGATAAGGAAAGATTTTCGGGAATCGTATTTAAGAACACTTTAGTATTGTAAAACTTGAAGTACTATATTAATTGCGCAAGTAAGTTCTCAATAGATGGCTTTAGCAGTAAGTGCTGGTCGATTTTGACATACCTCAAACGTCATGAACCCAGCTTAGACCCATTATGGTAAACGAACCGTTTTGACACATTAATGATTTTGTTTTGGCGTCATATACTTTTAGCTGTGCAAAAATGTCTGATTTTATGCCAAGTAATCGTCATTCGTGATTTTGATGTTGACGCATTATGAGTTACTCTCCAATTTCCATTTCTAAGTGATTGCATGCGTTGGGAATGATTCAAAAACAAGGAAAGTGGGTTCCTTATGATTTGAAGCCAAGGGACGCTGAGCGTCGTTTTTTCGCCTGCGAATAACTGCTACAGCGGCAAAAAAGGAAGGGTTTTCTTCATTGCATCGTGATGGTAGATGAATAATGGATTCATTAAAGTAACTCAAAGAGAAGAAAGTCATGGGGACTGCCCGGTCATGTTTTTACGTCATTAGCTCGGCCGAATATTCACGATTCGAAGGTTATGCTGTGTATTTGGTGGGACTTTAACTGATGCGATTGAGCCGAACATTGCGCGAAAAACAGCTCGAAAAAGTGATTTTACAGCATGACAACGTTCTGCCTCATGTCGCCAAACCCGTTAAAACCTACCTGGAAACGCTCAAATGGGAAGTCCTACCCCACCCGCCATATTCCCCAGATATTGAGCCGTTCGATGGCACATGATCTGGCTGATCAGCAGTTCCGCTCATATGAAGACATCACAAAATGGCTTGAATTGTGGATTGCCTTAAAAGGTAAACACTCTTTCGAGCTCTGCCAGAGAGTTGAGGAAAAGATGTAGCTAGCGATGGGCAATACTTTGAATGAATCGTTTGTAAACATTTTTTCACAATAAAGTTGCATTTCAAAAGAATTTATTCAGAAAATTAAAAACACAAGTTTATTCATCTAAATCTATATTGTTCCCTTTAAAGTAATCCCCATCGACTGCAACATACTTATGCCAGCGCTTGATCCAATCCTCGAAGCATTTCTTATGTTTGGTTTTCTGTACGTCCTCAGTGCTTCCTGCGATTTTTCCATTACTTCCTCTCGGCTGCTGAAACGCGTTCCCCGTAGTGGTTTTTTAACTCGATTGAACAGAAAGAAGTCACGGGGAGCCAAGTTGGGTGAATTCGTTGGCTGTTGGATGGTATTTGTTGCATTTTTCGTCAAAAAATTACAAATAATGAGACACTGTGCGACGGTGCGTTATCATGATGTCCAAAATTATGTTCTCTTTCGAAGAATTCCTTCACACAAACATCTAATAACGCCCAAATAATACTCTTTGTTTATTGTCTGGCCTTCTCGCAAAAATTCATGATGTACTACACCGTTGTAATCCATGAATACCGTGAGCATTGTCTTCTTTTTTGACTGAAAACGACGTGGTTTTTTTGGTCAGGGCTCATTTGGTGAACGTCATTCACTTGCCTGATGTCTGGATTACGTGTCGTACTCATAAGCCAACGTCTCGTCTCAAGTAATGATCCTTTTGTTGAATGTGGGATCGGATTCAGCCTCGACGTTAACACGGTATCTTTTGTGCATGAAATTGAGATCTTTTAGCACCAACTACACGACGAAAACCCAAATCATTAACCAAAACGTCTTGGACGGATCCATAATCAATATTCAAGTCCTCCGCTATCTCTCTGATCGTTAATTTGCGGTTATTGACCAACATTTCTTTTACTTTATCAATGTTTTCGTCGGTTTTCGATGTCGATGGTCTGCCACTACGTTAATCATCTTCGATTGACTCACAACTATTTTTGGTGCCACTGGTAAACGACCGATTTCTTTAGAGAATCGTTGCCGGAACACTTTTCCAACATTTCCAACGTTCGCGCACCATTGAATAAACTCGATCCGCATATACTCGTAACTGCCTGTAGCATTGCAAGACAAGTTGGCCATCTTAATGGCTGTAAGAAAAGCCTTCTGACCAGATCTTTGCAACCATACAAACTAAGAAAGTTTGCTCTGTCTTCGCCTTCACACTCTGTTCGGAGAATCTTTCGTTCAAAAGACCTTGTTGAAAAGTACTAAGAACTAGTTCTCACGGGATGTCAAATATATGTCAGAATATTAATAAAACCGTGTTTTAAGCAAGATGTTACTTTTTCTTTCGGTGTCTTTAAGTTCAGAAAAAGCCTGCCTCCAATTTCAAAACACTGGCATTCCTTGCGGGGAACCTGATTTTTCCGTGTTAAAATATTCGGCTTTCCAATTGGAAATGTTCACAAAAGGATACTGCAGCAAATTCAATATTTCCCATGATGACGTCTCATCAAAAGAGATAACAAAAGACAATGGAAACGATCTCCAAAGGCTTCTATCGGATGAGCGTTTTGTCAAAATTGAATCTGCGTATTGTAAAGCCTAAGGAGAACTCAATGATCTCATCGACGAGCTGTCCACTACTGCGCATAAGTATGTCTCACTTAACGCCGACCCGTCTCTTCGTAATCGGAGGCAGCAACTTTAAATTAATTTTGCTAAAGCTTCAACTGCCCATCTTCGACGGATTGGTTGACAAGTGGCTGAAATTCAAAGACATTCTTACCAGCTGTGTGATCAATAATACATTGCTCTTCAATGTGCAAACTACAATACATTCACTATCCCAATTGTAGCCTTCGTGGTAGGGCTGCTTAGATATTTTACAAAGTCGGTATGACAACAAGCGTAGTCATATTAAACAGTTTCTACGTTTTATGTCAGATTCTTGATGAAATCACTGAAGCTGTTAGGGATCTAAAGCAACTAGGGCAGCCAACTGACCAATGCATGTGCCATGTGACGGAAAAAAAGGATCTTGTCATCATAAAAGAATGGAATATATCAATTGACACCCCGAATTCCATTCCTACGTACGCAGAGCTGGACATTTTTTTTTGGAAAATTGCCTTCAAGGACTCGATGGATGTATGCCATTCAAAACACTACCGGTCCTAAACCATCAAGCAAACCCCAAGCAATGTCGAAGTTGCTCTGGTAAGCATGTTCTAATGTTTTGCCTTGATTCCAGAAAACCAACTCCATCAGAGAGACTGACGTTTGTGATGAAAGCGAGGCTGTGTAAAAATTGTTTCAAAACTAACTATGTACAACAGTATTGCCCATCGGATTTTACCTAAGATGTCACCAAAAACACAACACAATGTTGCACGACAGCATACAGCAGCCAGGCTCAAGAGCCCAAGCACCTCTGAAGCTAGAAGCCGTTCTGCTGGCTATAGCTCAAATTTGAGTATAATTTTATACGGGGCACCATTTAAGACTTAGAGCTCTTTTAAACAGCGGTTCCCAATTGGGGTAAGCGGATCGAGCGTTGTTTAACCAAATCACTAATATTACCGCGTTTGGGTCATCTCATACCCACTGAATTTTTTTCTGAATTTTTGGATCTTGATCTGGCTGGTCCAAACTTTTATACGCCCGTTTCTATCGACGTCATTCTTAGAGCTAATCTTTATAGCTCTCTTTTATATGGTAAAATTATGCAATCGTCTGCTGGTGCTTCTGTAGCACAGCGTACCCATTTAGGATGGGTAATCTACGGAAGCTTATCAAGCTTACAAGTGCATTTTCTCAGACTGAACTCGCTAACTTAGCCAGTGTATGTGGATTACGAGGCCATAGAAACTGTTTCCAGAATTCTTCAAGAAACCAGTATAATGGACCAAATCTGGACAGTACATCGTCAAGTACCCATTTAAGAATTCCATCGATCAAAGAACACTGGCGTATTCAAAAGGAAACGCCTTTAAATTTTTCCATCACCAATTACATCGCCTAGACAACAACTCAGTGAAGGCAATGTACCAAGAACTTATTTCCAGATACCTGCAGCTTGAACACATGAAACCTGTTTACGAAGACGTTCCACCTTAAGGCGTTTGCAACATTCTACATCATAGCGTATAAAAGGAGTCAAGCGCGAATACAAAATTGAGAGTTGTCTTCAATGCAGCAAGAAGTACAAATTAGGTCCTTAGCTTCAGGGTGAGCTCTCTGCAATTATTTTAAAATGACGTGTTCATCGAATTGGCTTCATGGCAGACATTGAAAAATGTTGTAAGCAAATACTTGTGCAGCGAGATGATGCCGATATGCAGCAAATGATACGGACAAAATCAAAGCTATCTTCAGACTACTTACGGTCACCTATGGTTAAAACTGCTCGCCGTATCTTACAATAAAGGTGATCCACACATTGGCCAATGATGAAAAAGCTGAATTTCCTCAAGTACTCCGGGAATCATTCTTCATGGATGACTGCGTCTTGGATGACTGATTCGGTGGAGACTGCTCAATAATTACAGAAGTTGCTACAACGAGAAGGTTTTCTGCTACGAAAATGGAACTAAAAATCTATCAAGTTTCTACAGGGATACGCTCTTACTCAATCCCTTCAGTTCCCCCTAATTATATATATAAAAAAAAATGGAGACAATCTACCAGATCATTGCTCCAATCTCCGATTATGAACATGCGCCTAAGAGCTCTGATCATAAAGGATCTCTTTTTAATTCGCCGTCGGTTTCCATTTTCGATAGAGTCTCAGAGGAGGAGACCAACGGATTAGTTGTTGCCTAGGATAGATTTCATGAAAGCATATCAAAGCTCCAAGATCTGAGTCTAAATTTGCTAATTCGGTTAAAGAAGTAGAAGGTTGCTTATCAGCATCCAGCTCATAAACGCTTAGATGTAGAGGGTTAAGCGATTCCTTATTAATCACAATTAACGCGTATCTATGAGGGCCATTTAGTTCTTCCAGTTTGGCGACTTTAAGGTTTCGAGTCGGAAGGGGCCTGATGATCTCCAGAATTTTTTCTGAGGAGGAGGTTTTGGTTGGGATCCAGATGCGGGTTCTAAGTTTACTAGGGATGTCTTCCCTAGCCACGACCTCGGGCTTTGCTCCTGGTCAAATCTCTCGTAATCCACATATGGCTTTCATGTAAGGATCGAGAGATTTTTGATCTGCACAAGCGATAATTATGACGTGGCTTTAGTGCTAGCCAGCGTTGCTTGTCATGGGAGGTGGTCCAGGGTTTTCCCGCATGATGGCTAAGAAGTTTCCCGAAAGCTTTAGCTTGACCATCTGCCATCCTTATGGTGTTATCGATCCATTGGTTTCATTATTGTCGAATACCGCGATCGTTACTGCATATTTTATGTCCTCGCTAAAAGATCTCATGGGTTTGATATTGGAAGACACAAAGAGGGGGGGGGGTTGCCTTTTTGGAACCTTTAGCGTTTTTAAAGCAGTTGGTAATCCGTTTTTAAGAATGTTGTTAGCCTACTCAATTTTGCTCTTTATGTTTGCAGTTCTCTCAACCTACGGTTGGCCGACGAGGTTGAGCCTCTGATTCCTTCTTTGAGGGAGGAGCTTTTGTAGCAGTTTTTGTAGCCTGCCACAAACTTGATGCTGTACTGCTGCAAGGGGTGGAAGAAATTTTAGGATCATGGCTTCCCACAGTCTTACTATTCCTTGAAGATTTGGATTTTGGCTCCTTCCATTTATGGCCCGCCACAGTCTTATCTCCAGCCGACAATTTAGAAGTCTTATCGGTAGTCCGTGCAATCACCGTTCTACTGTCTGTTATTAAAAGTGTACCGGTCTTGGGTCTTTCTTGTTTGAGAGTTTATTCATTGATATCCCACGAGTACATCAGTACAGAGATTTGCTATATGCAGATAAGACTTGTTAATCCGGAGCTCTCTCGGTTCACGAATGAGCTATTTTTGGAGATGCTGAGCCAGGTTGATCTTCAACAATAATCAGACAAAAAAAAAAAAACTGTCTAAAGAGGGGCAAAACAATTTTTTTGCGGAATCTAAATCTAACTATCTAATCTCTCTAACGTGGTTGGGTCTACTGTGTACTGCAGCTAATGATTTTAGCTCTTAGCGACAACTCAAATAAATTATTTGGGTGCCTGACATTCGTCCATTCTCGACTGTCGATTGACAACAGCGCCAACAACCCTCAGAGTCGTCCTTAAGAAAGTATCTCATCCCTAAAAATGTATTTGTCACAATATCATCAAGTGGAGGACCACAGTTTACCCTAGCCCTTATCCCCTTGTATGGTACATATAACAGAAATAACCAACAAAATTAGAACTCCCCAGACATCAAGAGATTGGTGATTTATTGCCTGCTTTAGGGTTGCTCTTTTCCATTTCTTGTGATGTGTGCCTATGTGAGTAAATGACACCACATGTGGGTGTTAGTTGCCCCGGGTTTCTTTAAAAGTGAGAAAAATTCCTATATTCCCTCCTGAAAGCCTAATGAAATATTAAACTTTAATTTGTTAAGTAAAACTCTCTAATTGGCTCCACGGAGTCAGAGTGAAAGTCAAAGCCATGCCAAAGTCAGCGGAGCTAGCAAGGAATACAGTACAAATATACGAGTATATGGGAGCGCAAAGTGTTTGGCAGCTGTAAAGCTCTGAAGAAGACGGCGTAACAGACATTGAAAGGAGGTGGGATACGAATATGTGCTCGTATTCCTGCAAAGGGGTGTTGAACTGTGTGAACGTGCTGTTGAATATTTGAACGCAGTGGGTTTCTCATATTCGTCCGGAAGCGATTATAATTTTGTTTACTCACAGCCAAAAAAAAAAAAAAAAAAATGTAAAAAAATGTTGCCTGGCAATTGTATCTACCTTGTATCCTTCACCAACAGAGACGCGTTAAAAATATGCATAGGAACTCGCAAGGCAAGAAATTAAGAATCTATTCTCATTTTCCTTCTGTTTGTTGAAATATGTCAGGACTACCTTGGAGTTATGAGTCCGACGTATAATATCATACCAACATAAGCTGGTATGCGATCTGAGTGTGTTAGTTTGGGTGTTGCTTTGTGTCGACATGTTTATCCTTTTTATTAAAATAAAAGTTTCTTTCTTTTTTAGTTACTTTTGTGTTTAATGGGCATAATTTGAACTGACTTTCAGTCTCTTTGTAGTGATGAGCAGTGCTCCCAGAGAGTTTCGATTAAATTTCCCTTCGAACTTAGGACTAGAAAGTACTGTCATTTAACGAAAATTCGGCGCAGCACTTCCATCCAGAAGTAGAGGCAAGTTGCTGAAATAGGAATGGTGGCAGATGACAGATTAATATGTTAAAGGTGGGGTACTCCGAAGTGGTTACGGATCCAAAATATCTGGCGGACGATTTAGTGTTGATGACAAAGTACAACGATATTCAGATGCCACTTAGACTTTACAGATATCCTAGACTTCTATAAAGCAGATATCACCCCTCTGATTAGTGCGGTGGAATTGGTCGAAGAAAATGAGGACA
This sequence comes from Volucella inanis, assembly GCA_907269105.1. NCBI lineage: Eukaryota > Metazoa > Arthropoda > Insecta > Diptera > Syrphidae > Volucella > Volucella inanis. Next base: position 130,273,708 of record OU026157.1, read on the forward strand.
AAAACCTACGAAATAGAATAAGCAAAAAAGTGAACATCTTACGCGTATGGCATAGTTGGAAAGCGTAGCCTAGATGACTCCACGTCGGAAAATGACCTAAAGCTAATTGGTTTTTTGCGAATGTCATTATGCCTGGCACAAGGTTTCTTCAGCTCAATATTTATAAAGGGACTTGGTAGTCGCTTTATAATGTTGCGATCCGCTCCTAGTGCATCATAGATGTTCAAAGATACCCCGCGCAAATGCAGATTCGGACAACTACCTAGTTCCGTATCATTGGAGAATGGCCATAATCACACCTTTCTGGCAGCTGTTAAATACGCTGGGTTTCGCTTGACCAACCCAAAACGTCTTATTTGAAAAAGAGTGCAGTCAACACTTGCGGAAAGGCAACAATGAAGCAACACTGCGTTAAAGGACGACGACGAGTGGCATTCTTTACAAGCAAAGATGGAGCTATGACCATCGGTTTTTCCAAGGAAAAGAAAACGAGATTCGTTATGCTGATACGAATCCCAACCAATGACGCAGTCAGACACAACTTAGGTTAATGTTCTGAAAAGCAAATTGATCAGCGATTTCCTTTCTCGTAATTCCATTATCCCAGTGAATTTAGCTTTCCGACTGTATTAAGCGAAGTCTTGCATTCTCGAGCTAGCTTGGAAGTCATGAGAGAGTTCCGTAAGGATTTAAGTGTAGCTACAAAGGGGGCCTTCATTACGATAGCGAAGTGCTTTCCTCCCAGTGGTGATCCTCAGTTACTGAAATAATAAACCCTTACTCATACATTCTATAGGCTCACAAAACTATACGGAAAGTGTTAATATATGTGACGAATCAGCTAATGTCCTCGGATAAAAGTGAACGATTCTAGTAAACGCTTAAAGGACAACCATTTTCGGAACTGCACGTGGAATATTCGGGTATTAAAAGGCCACTTGCAGCCGAATAATTACCAGATATCACCGCCATCCAAGAAGTGGGCCGGACATAATGAGGATAAGGACAACTGTGATATATACTCGTACTATGGTGATTGTTATAGCGAAAAGAATCAGCGTTTATTCGAATGCGGATTCCTCATATGCGGAAGGCTAAGGGAAGAAGTCTTGAGCTTCCCACACGTAAGCGAACGTCTTATGATTATCCGCGTCAAGGCTAAATTCTCTAACATACGGGACAAATCACTACGAAAGACAAGGAAGACCCCACCAAAGAATGTTTCTACGAGTTCCTCGATAAGATTTATGAGGAATATCTGAAGTATGACAAGAACAAGAGCCGCTCGTGATCTCTACGAGCAGAAGAGACGGAAAGAACACCGGCTTCTCCAGAAGAAGAAACCCGAACAGCAACCTATAGAGATGAAAAACGAAATCTTGTAGTAGAGTCACAGTCGGTATTGAAAATATTGAAATTTTTTTTCTGCAGATTGTATAACTTCTGCATAACGTCAGACATAATAGTCCATTCGTCTTAGACGATGATGGCCGAAACTTCCATCCACCTAACCAGAAAGAAGTAAGGATAGCAATATCTGAGCTGAAATTCAATAAAACCGTAGGACTGGCTGACAACCCGAGGTATTCAAAGCTACTGTAAATGGTTTAAGAAGAGCATGCACCCACTCAACATAAGATCTGGTCAGAAGAGAGTATGCCTGATGAATGCAATCTTAGCTTAGTATGCCCGATCCAAAAAAAAGAAGACCTCCTCAACTGCACCAACTAAAGAGCCATAGGTCTTTTGAACATAGCATACAAGACCTTGTTTTGTCAACGGCAGATCCTGAAAAAAACTCCAAAAGTCCAAATCAATATTCAGCATATTTTCCTCGATGTTAAGACCGCATATGACGGCGTTAAAAGACACGAACTATACTCCTATGGAGCCATGTCTAGTTTTGCAAACCCTCGCCCGTCTGTGCAGAAGGATGACAGATAACGCTTGCTGCTTAGTCAAAGTCAAAGTCCGTGAATTCGTAAAGGTCGTGTGACAGCTGATGTGACATTTAATCCTTTCACTTTCCAAAAAAACACCCTTTATGAGCTGACATTTCGACAGAGATGGTTATAGGCTACCGCCCAATATTCCACGATTCTGCATTTGGTTGTGGATCACGCCGGTTGCCAACTTTAGAGATTGAAAGACTAAAAGGAAATTCCCGTTAAGCTGTTAACACTACTAACAACACTTATTCCTGAATCTGTGTGAATGTGGCGCACTAAAGGGAACTTAAGAAACAGGATAATCAAGTTTAACACCGGCATGTTAAAGCCGAAAGTGGTTCTGCGTATTTGCCCACAACGTAGAGGCGTGGTAAAGTGTGCAATTTTTGACTTTTCGAATGTCTCTGAGGTATTTCTCATGAGTCTAGGATTAAGTGCTTTGTCGCACGGATATCCCACGCACATCGCAGACTTGAATTATAATTTATTTCCAATAAAATTTATTGAACAGATCTACGGGTTTTATGCTGTATTGGCTGTTTCTACCACTACTGACAACAATTCCACATGTGTATGAAAATTTAGGGCCGCGCCGGGAATTACACTTAAGAGTAGGGGTACACGCTATCCGTAACATATTGGAGGTATGTAGAAGGCAATTTTCTTAAGCACTTTTCAAGTCAAAAATGATGTAAAAATGTTAATCTTAGAACGAGAGTACCATACGCCTTTATATTTTCAATGTTGATTAAACATTTTTAGATCAAAGACTGACAGGGTGACAAAGTCTTTAAAGTAATGAATGAATATTGCCACATTAACGTTTTGTTTTCTTATAAAAGAAGCAGCAAATTAGACTTTGAAATAACGAACTTGGAATGGGAGAAAATGTACTCGCATGATACAAGAGTGAAGAAAGAGTGAGTGAGTTGCATTTAAAGACTCTAAGTGATTCCAGGAAAACCAAACCACTTAATTTGGTAAAAACACTTTATGATTTGACTCAGATGCATGATGGTATAAATGATTGCTTTTGAGTAGAAGCTCCCATTCTTGCTAAAAGCAAGAAACCTTATTTGTTTTAGAAAGAGTAAGATTGTCATGGATGCGAAAAGCCTTGATCATAGTACCCCAAGCAGTTGTAAATTTGAATCTAATTACATATCTTGACAGGACACAGTCCATCGCAGTTTCTGTAAATTCGAATTTATTGTGTATTGAACGAGTTGACCTAAAATCTATCTCCAAAACGTCCGTATTAACCACAGAAATAGCTCATTATTTTAAGATTGAATGTCCTACTTCCTTAACCCTAAAGTGCATAGTGTGCTACACTATTGGGAAATTGCCAACATTTTAATATACGCTGCAGTATAACGCCATCTAATACGAAGTAGGCAGGTTTTGTCCTTCGGCTTATAGACAACGAAGTTCACAGTGGTGGCCAAGTGCTTTATGAAAACACAATCGTCGTAATGTAAGCCTGGCGGTACAGGAATCACATAACGATCAACTGCGGCATTCACAGCTCTAGTCAGTTCGAGCTACTTGGTGCACATCTGCCATTACACCTACTTTGACGTATTCGTATCCCAGGTATAGAGGGAGCTTTATACCTGTGTCAAGACTCTGGAATAGAGATGGCAGCGCAAGAAATCTGAATACTCCCAAAGTCTGAATGGCTGTGCAAAAATTAGATTTAAAACAACGACGTCTGAAACGGCGACTGCTACAAAAAGTTGCCTTATTTGGATTTGCTATGCAAGGAAGACTTAGTCTTAAGGTTTCGTCAACGTCTCTTAACAATCCGCATCAAGGTCACATTCGGTAATGAAAGTCTGTTTTGCGTTCATGGCTGTTCAAAGAATTAAAGTGACAGCATTAAAGCCGAATTCTATGACCTCTTAGACCCAACACATTTTCAGTGCCCCAGTGCCCCAGCTATGAAATCGTAACGTAAGGCTGACTAAGCAAGTCATCTTTCAGTTGGCAATCGAAATACACAGAATGTATAGTAACACACTAGTACGAGATTCCCATATATCAACATCCATAAAGTTACTTGGCTGTCCTCTAATCAATCCCTGATCAATCAACCGTCAACCATTTTGATCGACGCCAGAAATATATCCAGCATTTTGAATGTTCGAAGTTTCTGAAGGGACAGCAGCCATGGCACGAAAACGCGAATACCATAATACTGCCACAACGGGGTCAACTAAAATCACCAAAGTTCGACGTCGAAAAGTTGCAACCCTAAGAGACCGCTAGAATCTTTGTTGTTTCCCTCAAGCTCTCTCAAACCATAGAGCACCACTGGGAGAGAGGATTATTCTAATGTAATCGCAGATATGTGCAGCCAAACAAGGAGCAAATAAATTTTCCCTTGCTCGTGACTTCTACAAGAAGAAATGAAGGTGAGCGAGGTGAAACAAATGTGGAGATAGTACTGCAGGAATGACGTTCAAAAGTTTTATCAGAAAATAAAATGAAGACCCCAGGTCTACAAAGCCAGAATGAAAACGGTTCCGAAAATATGGAAAAGACTGTTTCTGCAACTGGAAGAATAAAACCTTGCACGCTGAAAGAAGACGACAGAAAATTTTGCCCCATTGACCTAGACGAAGCTAAGGTAGCTATATCGAAGCTAAAGTCTAATATTTTAAACCTGCTGGCGCAGACTATATACATCTATTAGAGATAACCTAGTTGGGAGCATGCTCGATGAATGGAATCTCAGCATCGATAATCCGTTCTGTGAGAAAGGAGAGCCATTAGACCACGCTAACTATATAAAAATAAATCTCCAAGCATCGGCTATAAGTTATTTTCTGCCATATTATGTGAGCGCCTGAAACTGTTTACGGACAACCTGGTTGGTCCATACAAGTGGGGTCTCATGATCGTTCAAATATTTACATTGCGGCAGTTTTTGGAAAACGCCCGTGAGTTTCAGATCGATACTCACCATCTATGTATGTGCTGACTACAAAGTCGCATATGATATTCAGCATAAAGACGAGCCATGGCTAATTTTCACATCTCCGTTGAACTCGTCAGGTTGTGCCGGAAATAAATTAACCGGGACCTTCAATATCAAAAAGGTTTTATACCCAAAGGTACGCAGAAGATGTGATTGGACGAACACAGATGAAGTTTTCGTGCGTATGGAGATGGCCACAATAAGACTGAGGGTAAACGAGGGCAAGACAGAGAACATAAGAAGAAGACAACGTTTGGTTAGAACATCACCGCTGGCACTTATAACTTCGAAATGGTTAAGAACCTCTTTTACCTTGGCTCTGAAGTTACAAGCGGCAGTGACGTCAGTGCAGAAATTAAACACAAAATTAGTCTGGTTGATTGCTTTGTTTTTGGGCCCTGGAGTCAATTGAGTAAGAGACCCCTCATTCGTAACACCAAACTGACTTTATACAAGACAAGACGGAGAATAAAGCGCTATTGAAAGCAGTTGGAGAAAAAGTCTGGTTGATTGCTTTGTTTTTGGGCCCTGGAGTCAATTGAGTAAGAGACCCCTCATTCGTAACACCAAACTGACTTTATACAAGACAAGACGGAGAATAAAGCGCTATTGAAAGCAGTTGGAGAAAAAGTTGAATTACTAGGTGAAGTGAAAAGTAACCTCTTTGACCGCCAGAATGCGCTGCTACTGCAAAAAAGGTTATAATGCCTTGAAGTCCTTTCATATTTAGGCAGACATGCCAAATGTATTTAGTTTTGTTTTGACAGCTGATTGTTGTTGACGTGTTTGGGATCATGTTGAGTATGGACAAAAATGATTTTCGTTCTCTCATAAAACATTAATTTTTGAGAGGCAAAACGGCGAAGGAAACAAAAGAAAAGTTGGATAAATATTATAGGGCTAATGCTCAGTCAGATTACACCGTCAAATATTGGTTTCGAGAGTTTCGTGGTGGCCGCAACTCCACTACCGATCAAGTCCGCAGCGGCAGGCCCTCAGATGCGGTTGCAGAGGACAATGTCAAAAAAAAAAAAAAAAAAAAAAAAAAAAAAAAAAAAAAAAAAATACATGAAATGGTGTTGGCTGACCGGAAAGTGAAGGTGCGTGAGCTAGCAGATACCACAAAGACTAGTACTGAGCGCACACGCCATATTTTGGGCAATATTCTGCATATGAAAAAGTTATCCTGCCGCTGGGTGCCACGCATACTCACTCCTGACCAAAAACACGAACGCGAGAGCACTTCAAAAGAGTGTTTGGACTTGCTGATGCGGAATCGGGCGTACTTTTGCCGTCGATTGGTAACTGTTGAACACCAGCGAACAGCATTAGTGCCCGGCAATGGACTGAAGCCGGCATGAGTGCTCCGAAGCGGCCGAGGGAGGCTCGATTGGTTGGAAAGGTTATGGCGTCGGTTTTCTGGGATTGTCATGGCTTACTCTTCGTAGACTACCTTGAAAAAGGAAAAACCATCAAGAGCGAGTATTACTGTGCATTATTGGAGCGATTAAAGGCCGAAATCGCTGCAAAACGGCCTTACATGAAGAGAAAAAAAATGCACCGGCGTACAAGAGCATCGCAACCATGGCTAAAATCAATGACTTACGGCTCCCATTTCTGTCGCATCCACCATATTTGCCCGATTTGGCTCCCTCGGACTATTATCTCTTCCCAAACCTCAAAAGATGGCTCATCAATAAAAAATTCAGCTCACGCGAGGAAATCATCGACGCCACGATCCATCTAGTATCAATGCTTGTTGGTATAATCCCAAGTCATAAACTTCTGTGTGCGGATGCAATGAAGCTGCGTCTTATCGACAAGGACCTCTGCAGAGACTGTGGGGACTTGAATTCACTAGCGTATACCCTCGCTTTTACAGCCGTAGTAATGTGAGGCAAAGCACTTTAGGAAATTACTATTTCCATGAATTTTCAGAGCTACCTGCTCTTTCATTTACATCTCTTTTCAGGTTCGCGGATGGAACATAATGGCTGAGACCCATTCAAGGAGCATGCATCAACTGCGGCGACATAGGAAGTGGAAACTTCAACTAGTATCCCATACAATTCCCATCTCTCCGCAATCCCTCCGATAGAATATCACGATATGGGATATCCTCCTCGTAATCTGCCTCATTTACTGCCACCCAATTCTGCAAAAAAATTATTTGGGTGTCATCCTGGACAACAAACTTCTGTGGAAAGCGTTTTAGTTGCTCATTGCTCTCGGCTTCTGGCAGTGCAAAGGAGCTATCGGCAAGACATTGGACCTGCCACCGAAAAAGGTGATCTAGATCTACACGGCTATGGTAAGACCAATTATATCCTATGCGTTGGTTGTCTCATTTCAACGAACCGTTGAATGAGGCGAAGCATTTGCATATGTAGCAGCAGCCAAGCCCCGCTTGGAGCCTTACTAAGTCCTCTTACGACTAAGTTCACTGAGTTTTGTCTGGGCTCTAGGTCACAATGGGATTACGGGAAATGAAATCGCCGATGAACATGCCAGCCAGGTTCAGAAGAAAGTTTTTCAGGACTCGAGCCTATGTTGGGTCTGCCTGCGACCTCGCTTAAGGCTTCCCTTAAAAGTTTGATTTCATATGAGCACAAATACAGATGGCATGACTGCCCAGTTTGCAATCGTGCTAGGTGCTGGTAGTGCTGGTAGGAATTTTATCATGAAGGATTCCATAAAAATGGAAATTTACAAAGAGTACAATGGACTAGTTCCGACAGAAAAAAAAAAACAAAACTGAGTTTCCAAACGTGGTGTCATTCAAAGGACTTTCCGACCAAAGATGGCCTATTTTCTATTCTGGGTTTAAAGTCATCGAAAACGATTTGAACGTCATGCCTAGGACATTCCCCTTTGGTTTTGCTGAAAAGCTCGTATAATTATTTTTTGGCAGCATAGTCGTGGTGCGGATTGTTACAAGGCATTTGTTTATATGCCGAATGCTTTAGTTTTTTGCCTTAAACTGGCACTATGAAAAAAATCCCGACAAAAATAAGGGTTTCTGCTGCTCTCCATAGTAAACGCCAAAGTTTATCTTATAGTTTTCTATCCAACGTATGCCTACCTAATCTATTTTATAGTAGTTAGCCTATGCTAGCTGTTTGATTGACGGTTATCTGTTCAATATCCGTATATTTCATGTCCAAATTCAAGTATTCTTTTTCTTTTCCCATCTTGCAGGGTCATCGATAGTGAATTTGTCTTTATCTTAGGGTTTTAGTATCTTCGAGATAATGGTCACCTTTTACGATACACCTTAGGCAAACGGTGAGAAAATTCCGGGAACATGAGTGCTGTCCTTGACCCTTGACTTAAGTGTTCAAGCCCCTCCACTTTATTTCAGCACACATAGATCATATAATGTATCTGTCACACTGACAATTGACGCCAGCCCTAATTCAATTCCCTGGATCAAACCTCCGAATCATCTCGTTTAAACAGCTCGTCATTTTCGACGAGACATCACAGTATTGCTCGGAAAGTTAAGTCCGGTTGGACGAAATCAGTAGCAGTTAGCTACCAAGAGGGTATTTAAAAAGCAGATTTGATGTGAATTTAGAGTAAATCTATAGCTCTGGACATCACTTCAGATGATATCGCCCCAAAAATTGTAACCACATCAAGTGCATCGAAATATTACGACGACATCAAATCTCTAAGCCCTCGCCTCGATTGACCTCATTTTATCGATACAGGAGTTCAATGGCTTTCCGTCTAACTCAACTGACTATCAATTCTTTTGAAAATGGCTACCATCACAACGAGCGCGTAAATCATTTAATCCTTTCACCCCATTGTAGTCGACCTATTTCTCATTAATGAAAATCTCACGCAATGCGCCTTCGAATCGAATGATTAATGATCCTCCAAACGAAGCAGGTGTTAATTTTCTAAGAAAAACCACTCGCAGTCTAGAAATGGCGTACAATTTCAAAACTACCGCTATATCCTTTCACCGGAAGGAACTAAGTAACCAAAGTCATTAATTAATTCTAAGCACTTTGTGATTGAGGTTTGTGATAGAGAATGATGATTCGAAGGAGGAGAAGAAGGATACCGAAGAGGTCGGCCACACTGTGTTCCTATTTCACGTACGAACTGTCAAATTTTGACAGAGAAAATAATTTACATCTAAACTTTGTGACAGTTGTTGGTGGTGAATTTGATCCCCTCAACCAACAGCGCCGCTCTTCTTCAGCTCAAAACCATAATAAGAATTTTTGTTTTTATGTTATGTTCGAATGGGTACTACTTTCTTTGCCCTGGTTTTGCGCTCATGGGAGTCCTGTGAATTCGTCTTGGAATTTCATTTTTGCGGGGTAGAAAATAATAAAATCTTCGCTCGTTAGAAGCCTATAAAAAAATATGTAGTCATGAAATTTTTCCATTAGGGCTCAGAGGGCGCGGCACGCCTGGCTTTATTCATACTCGTTCGCCTTGTTTACTCATCCTCTTTGTCGAACTCACACCCGATGGCTCACGGGTGCGTGTGTTCATCCTTTGTCAACGAAATTATTTTTAGACGATTGCACAACAATTATTTTCGTGGGGTTGTGCGCGGTTAATGTCTGTGCCGTGAGGGGATAATTTGTACAGGTAGGCTCCTAATTGAATACGACACAGTTGTGGGGGTGAAGATGGCTGTTTTATTATTATTTTTTTGTTTTTTGTTTTTTTTTTTTTATGAAAGGAGGAGGGTTGCGGGATATGTTTGTGTGTTTACGTGATATCTAGGTGGTAATGTTTGTTTTTTTTTATTACGGATTGGTTGTCATTGGGGAGGGGGTAGAGGACAAACAAATGAAAAAGCACAGTAAGTTAGTGAAGCTTGTTATTAAGTTGTTGATTTGTTCACACGCGGATTAAAGAGTCTTGACCTGGTGAAGTTATTGCCTTTGACGGTAGATTTTCATTTTGATAATAGAATCATTTGTCGGCGGTGGAAATAACTAAATAACTAGAAAAATCGGCGCGCAAAAATGTTTCAATTGGACGAATCTATAATTGAGATACGTATGGTCTTAGGAGCAGTAAATGCAATTTAAATTAGGGATTGTTTCATATTGTGGTTTGGACTCTCGATTTCGGACATGTGTTCACGGGAATAGTGATGCAACACCGTATTCTGGACTACAGGCTATTCAAAACCTGAATATGTGACGGCATAAAGGATGTAGTCGAATCCGTTACTGTTAACTTTCTTCCATCGCCTTCGCTTACGTCCATGCCTCTGTGCCATAAAACAGGACTTGGATTGTTAAAGTCTTGCCACTTTTGTTGTTCGAGATAGAGCTTTGCCAGTGAACTATCTTCTTAGCCCAAAGAAGGAGCTATTGGCAACAGTTATTTTTCGTTTGATAGCAGCACTGGTGTATTTGTTTGAATTGATAGCGGAGCCTAGCGTACTACCTCAAAGTGATATCTGTGGAGGGTGACGTTCTGTGTGAGATGTCGGTGTTGGATGTCATTTCTCATCTTCAATGCTTTCGCCCCAATACACGCGAAAGCGCCATTGATATCGCGCTGCCGATTATGTCAATATCAGCAGCGTATACGAAGTACTTTTGGAATGTTTGGTGATTGACACGCATGACAGCGCGTCACCTTTTCTAAATCCCTTTTTGAAATCAAAGGTCTCGGTGAGCTCTTTATCTACCTTGATTGAGCAGCGTTCATTCTCTGTCGTCATCTATTTGGCAGGGATGCTTAAACTAGACATTGCCTGGTATAGCTCATCTCTATAGTTGCTGTCATATGCGGTCTTAAAATCGGTGAGTAGGTTGTGTGTATCGATTTGGTGCTCATGAGTTTTTTCCTAGTTTTACTGTATTGTGAATAGTTGGTCGATGGTGGACCAGGTGGAGCAAGCTGTTGATGACCGGAGAGATAGGATCTTAAAGACGATGTTAAGAAGATTGATGCCTCTGAGGTTCTATTCATCCGACATACTTTCGTCCGACCATATTTTACAGATGAGTTGTTGTTACTCCTTCCCAAGTTATCGCTTTGAAGAGCTCGGTAGTCGGGCCGTTCGATCAAGCGACTTTTTTTGGATTTAAGCTTAGATAGGACTATCTTCACTCCATCCTGGTCAGATGGATAAAATTGTTGGTTTACATCATCCAGGTTGAAAGATTCATTTTGTTGGCAACTTTATTTCGACCATCATCGCCGTTATACAGTCTACAGAAATGCTCTTTCCAAATCCTCACCATCGACTGCGATTCTACTACTACGAGTTTGTTTTCTTGTTTATCACTACAAGTTCCGCTTTAGGGTTTGTGTCCGTTTTTTCTTCCGAATCTCATTTCCTCGATCGCATGCTTCTGTTTCTTTTTGAGAAGCCGGTGTTCACCTCTCCCCTTCTGGTCTTAGAGCTCGTAACCAGCTCTGGCATGCAGTGCCGTTTTGTATGCCTTTTGCTTACTTGTACTGGTCGTCAAACCAGGTTTTTCGTTGTGGTGGTGGAGTGTAGGAGGCATGTTCGATGGCTTTTCGGCAATGTTGTCACTGGTCTTCTTAAGATATTAAGGGAGTCTCGATCGGAAAAGGATTTGGCGGTCTTTTGCTTATGTAGCCGGCTGACGTCAAATTTCCTCAGTATATAAGCTTGTCTTCGCGATGATATCCACAACCCTACCTTGGATACAACAATGTAATGGTTCAAGTGGCCTCTGGAAGCCTTCAGACATCCATAATACTGGAGAAGGGCCTTGCATCGATCGGAGTTTGGTCAATTTGGTTGGCAGTTTATTTGTCAGATCTCCAAGTCCCCTTATGAATATCGAGATATGAGACCCGCGTCCTAAATATGGCAATCGTTCGCCCCGCCGCAAAGACGATTAGCCTAAATCTGTTATCAGAATTGTTATCGTGCAGACTATACTTTTCGACAGTACTATCAAAGATGTCCCCTCTACCTAGCTTTGCACTAAAATCGCCGAAGACAATTCTAATGTCATAGCTTGGGCACTGTTCGTGGGTCTTATCCTAAAGCTTGTAGAAGCTATCTTTGGTGTCGTCATCTTTCTCCTTTGTGGGGACGTGCTCCCATATATATATATCCTTAATACGGTTTTATAAAGATTTTTTGCCTAAGTCTGGCTTTTACAACCAATCCGCATCCAAATAGGCGCTCTTTTTGCCGTCGATATCAATCGCCGTAGTAATTTTCATAGTTCTTCATCCTCTTTGTGTTCGGCATATCCCATTGCATATCTTGGATGGTGGTAACATTAGCTTAGCAGCAGTCAAGGGCTTATGCTAGTTCTTCTGCTGTACGTCACGTATTAAGAAACCTAATATTCCAAGTACAGATCCGAAGTTCGTTATCCTTATTTCGTTTGAAGGGATGGTAAACAATAGATCCTCGTCCGCATTATTTGGGTCCCAAACTAAATGTGATTAAGGGAAATAGGATCATCGATGGATTTGCTAGGCAGTCGGATTTCGTGTGAGTTTAGCTGTAAACTGACTGAACTGAGCAAGACTTCCCTGAACTTATTTAGAAAGCTGAGTTCGCTGAGTTTTTTTTGCGTCCCAAGTCAAGATGTGGGATCTTTGATAGACTTTCTAGGCAAAGTTGAAAGGAGGATTTTTCCGAGTGTGAACCCGCAGGGCTCCCTGCAAATTTGGCTGACTGAACTGAGCAAGACTTCTTTGAACTTACTGGGGTCGAGGGGTGGAATTCACTAGCGGTATTTTTATGCTGACGTCAAGAACAACTGGGCGAGATTGTCTACGGGGGTTGTCTGGTAGAACTTGTCTTAATATTTGCTGCGATCTTTCGCCTTGGACAAATGTAACCAAGCACAAGTAAAGATTAAAATTCCTACACCATATTCTTGAGTAAAACGTGCCTCTGTCCTTCAAGTCGAAAATAAGTGTTAAGCGGTTTGCTTCAGCCCAATCATAAAGTCTTACATCATTGTCGTCGTCCAGTTGGTACTTCCATAGTATATGGGGGCTGTTAAAATCTTCAGCATAAATTGCTGGATGTTAGTATGTCGGTGGGCCAGCATCTGTTCTGTGATTTGTAGATATTCCCAATTCTTAAGCCAGATAATATTGTCACAAGGAACAATGAACAAATCACGGAAGTCTTTTGTTTCTACTAGGCTTACGTTTTTTAAAGCGGATAGTACGAACGTTGCAATTCCATAAGCTGGGTGACGAAGGGCACCTCTAAGTGAGTTGCTATTATTTTTCCTCGAGCAAGTATTCGTAATTTGTGTGTATATTAATGTCGCTTGTTACGCTTCCGGGAGTTTGGATATCGTTGTAAAGATCGGCATCAAATTGTGAGTATAATAGAATGGAGGATGAAGTTGATACAAGAACTATATGGGGATCCATGTTCAGCGAATGAACCCCACAGCTCTTGTCTCTGATTCTAACCTCAAATGACGACCGGAAGTGATCCTCAATCAACTTGTGAGTGCGGCGCTAAAGGTAGCTAGCTGGAAAAACTTGTTGTTTGAGGCCGCAGGTTGGTCAAATTCCTTAAAAGAGCGCTCTAGTTTGGAGACATTGAAAAGATACCTTCAATGATGCTCTACCAAATGCAGATGATTTAGTTGTACTGTTTGTCGAACCATGATTGGGCAAATTTCTATTCTAAAGTGCAGGCAGGTCTAGACCTAATCGGCTTCTGGTACACTAGGAATGGTTATTCGTCAATCTCCTCAAAACTGATGTTGTTCTCCTCACGAGAAGGAGGAGGAATCAGATAAAGCTTAAAAGCATCATCATACGTTTCCTCAACGATGCCAGGTATCTGGGTTTTATCCCTTAAACTTTTGTTAACTGAACATGTTGGCCTTCCGTAGGCGCGCTTTAAACAAAGCAACTACTTTATTACTGTGACAGGTGTTCTTGCTCTACACGGGTATGATAAGACCAATCCTACCTTATTACTGCTTTTACAAGACCGCAAAGAACTGTTTATATCAGCAACTTCGGAGCTTTTTTAAGCATGCCATGTTCATTTCTAAATATACTGATGAATTTCGTCTTGTCGCTCCCTTATATTCCTGGCGATGTGGCTTAACTTCTGGCAATTTAAGTTTCATTTAAAAGTGGTACCGCAGTGGAGCTGTAGCGAAGGGGGAGTTCTTTTTTCAGTGAGCTAGGTGCAGTTAAATTGAATGTGTGTCAGGAAACTGCGCAGCGGATAATATCGTTAAAATACAAGCCAAAGGATTTTCACATAGATATGAGGGTTTGGTTAGTGTTCGGTTTGGTTTCGACGGATCCGCTTTTATCTTAAGGCCAAGAGAAAACTACGAAAAAACTTTTATGTAACAAAGTTGCATGTCAGAAAAAAAAAAATAAAAAATAAATAAACGCAAGGGATTCGTAATACCATAACTGACTGAACTGAACAAGACTTCTCTGAACTATTTGAAAAGCTGAGTTCGTTGAGTTTTCTTTTGGTTCCAGGTCAAGATGGGATCAAGAAAAATCGGATCTTCGATCGACTTGCTAGGCAAAATTGAAAGGAGTTTGTTTTCCGTATATGAACCTGCAGGGCTTCCATTGACAGTCCGATTTCGTGTGAGCTTAGCTGCGAATAGGATGATAAATGTTTCCCAAAGTTTCTAAGAGGTAAGTCCTTGCTTAGTATAATAGGCCGTAGATTATATTTTTGTGAAGTACCTTAGTGTAGTAGTCATAATTAACACAATATTCTGCGACACCTGCTGAGAGACTAATGCCGACACTACTGAGAGTGATCTCGGTAAGTGTTCACTATACCAATGAAGCGTTTCCATTCAAAGGAACATATTGTATGTACAAGAAGCTCAGAGGACTAGTACAGACTTGATGGAAAATAGGGTATAAGGTATGCCACTTAAAAAATTCGAAGAGTAGTGGAATATTCTTCCCGCCGAAATGATTTCAAGTAATCCAACTTCTTTTTGTTTGTTTTTTTGTTGAAATAAAACCAAATTAATATACTGACTGAGGCATTTATTTTACATATATAATCTCATAAATTTTAATGTATATAATAATATAGTTCTTGTTTTTTTGTCTTTTATTTATTTTTTTGAATTTTTTGTTGTTTTGTTTAAACTTTCCTTTTCTGTAGTTAATCTCATTGGATGTTATTTTTATCGTTCTCGGGTTCCTTTCTTTTTCTTTTATTACTTTCTCTTTTACTCAGTTTAATATTATTTTATTTTTTTCATTCACTATACTTGTGTAATTTCATCCAACATTGTTACTTTCTTGCCTGCATAAATATACATAAATATATATTTTTATATAGTAATATAACACATTTACATTTTTTTTGTTTTTCGTTTTAATAAGTTTGTTTTTTTTTTTTGTTTTATTTAAAATTTTATTTAAAATAATAATTATAATAATATCAGAGCCATTTTTCTCATATTTTTTTTGTTTTGTATTTTTTTCTACTTTTTTTTCAAATGTCATTTCCTCCGTTTGATTCGAGTTTTTCTTCTACATTTTTCTGTTTGTCTCATTCGGATTTTATTTATTTTTTTCTTTTCGTTTTCATTCAGTGTCTATTCAGATGCTTTTCAGAATCTATCTGTATCTTATCTGTTGTTAAATGAGATTAAAACAAAAAAAATTCATTCGAACAGAAGAAATACCTTCTTTTTTTTCTGGTTTTTGAATTCGTTAAGAGAAAACGAGAAATTTTGAAATGAAAGTTGTAAAATGATTTTTTATATTCATATTTTGTCATTTAGCACACGTTGAAATGGAAATCAAAGAAATCATTGCTATTTGTATAATTTGTGTTTTTTTTTTTTTTTTTATGTAAAACTTCCTTATATTGTTCAAAATATAAAAAAAAAACAAGTTAGAGTATAATTTGTATTTGTATATTTAAATATTTACAAAGCGAAATGAGTATCGAAAGATGATAGAAAAATGAAAGAAAACCAAAATGTGAAAAACTCAAAAATAAAAAACAAAAATTTAAAAATAAAATAACAAACAATTCTTGTTTTATGTATATACAAAAAATACCTTCATTGAAATATTTTGTTTGGTTGTTGTTGTTCGGTTTTTGTTTTATGAATTATTTAAACACAATTTAAAATAAATACAAAAATATTTATATACACTTATATGTAATTAAATTTAGTGTTTTTTTTTGGTTTATATATAAATAATGTACAATACTTTTAAGTAAATAGTTTATATTAAATTCTTTGACTCTTGGAATTTTCATATTTATTTTGTTTGTGCTTTCAACAATCATATTTTTTGTTTTATTGATTTTTTTTTGTTTTTTTGGGAAAAAAATGTTGTTTTTGGGTGCAATTTACATTTATGAAAAAGTTTGTTAGTTTAATTTTTAACTCTAATACACAATAATGCAACAAATTTTCGAAAAAAAAGAAAACTTTTCAAGTTGGTTAAAGTAGTTATATAATTCTTAAGTTTTTTGTTTTTTTTTTTTTTTAATTTTTACTAAGAAAATCTCTCCTTAAAACTAATAAAAAATGGGAAAAACATTTTAAAAAAAGGTGTGTGTGCTAAAAATTTGGGAAAAAATTCGTGCGCAGAAAATTATAAAATTCTCAAAAGGTGGTTGATTTTCGAAAAAAAAAAAAATAATAATCAAAAGCTCTTCTCTGGATTGGTAGGATTAATTTGGTAATCTAGGATTTTTTTGTTTGGTTTTTTTTTTTTTTTTGTTTTTAAAGGAAGCAAAGGATTTAATTTGATTTCTTTTTGCTTGTATTTATAAACTACATGTATTTATAATTTTTGCTTGTCTCTAACAATCAATGTGGTATATATATTTTTGATATACTCGTA
Source organism: Volucella inanis (assembly GCA_907269105.1). Lineage (NCBI taxonomy): Eukaryota > Metazoa > Arthropoda > Insecta > Diptera > Syrphidae > Volucella > Volucella inanis. The sequence continues at coordinate 130,290,460 of OU026157.1, forward strand.
TGTATACATTTATTGTATATGAAACTACAATGTTTAAGATAAATTGTGCAAATATAAGTGCATTAAGGTGCATCACAACAATTATTATTATATTTTTATATTTTCTCGTAATTTGTAATCATTTTATTTTTTAAACTTTTCATTTAGATATAATATATCATATTTTTTATATATATTTTCGGCACATACATATGTCTTTTTTTTTTTTTATAAGCAATAAGCCATTTCATTAATCGGGTTTATACATATATGTCATCCTCTTGTATAGTATCGTTTTTGAAAATAAAAAAAGGCGCCTTCTCTTCTCATTGGTGTGCAAAAAAATTTCAGAAAACGAAGAGATACATTCTCAAACTCAAGTGGGAAATGAGTTGCTCGAAAAAAAAAAGAAAAATAGATAAAGTGTTTGTAATTAATATTTTTCTGTTTGGTTTTTTTTTTAAGCTAAAAATGTCTAAGTTAGGACGGATTTTTATTAACATTTTGTAGGATAGTTTGTTTGATTTTGTGTTTTTTTTTTTTTTGTCAATGAGAAGCGTTTAAGAGCTGGTTTCGTTTGCGGTTTCATTTCTTTTCTCTTTGCCAATTCTGACCTGATTTTTGATTTGTTCTTGCTTCCTCTGTTACTACTGTTATTGTTTAAGTGTTTTTTTTTTTATTTTTTTTATTAATTTTAATTCTCTCATATTTTTTAAGGTACATGTGACTACTATATCCTAAAATATATTTTATATTCCTTTGTTCACTATTATGAACAAATTAAAATCAAAGATACACATTTACATTGAGTTTGAATATTTATTCTTATTATTATTATTATTATTTTTTTTTTTTGAAAAAGCAATTCCAATTATATAAGGATTTTTTTTAATATATAAGATTTCTTTATTAAGAATTTGTTTACCAATTAAAAACTGTAGAAAAAAAATAAGTTGTTTATTCTTTGTAAGTTTTGTCTTTATTTTCTTGTTAACAAGGCCTTGGTAAGCTTTAAAAAATGTGTTAAAATCTATATATATATATATATATATATATATATATTATATAATTTTTTATAATATCGTTTTTATGTTTTGTTTCAAAAAGGTTTTCAAAGTGAGTGCAAAAATTTGTTTAAAAGTTAATAAGTGCAATAATATCACATATTGTGTGCAGTGCAGTTTAAGTTATATATATATATAAAAAAAAAAATAAACACTATTACTTGTACATATAACATTACAAACTCGTACAATTACACTAGATTTTTTCAAAATGTTTTCTATAAGAAATAAGATTAAATCAAGAAAAAATTTAAAAAGAAAACGTAAGGAACATTTCCGAATATGTTTTGTTCAAAATTTATTGCTACATTTTTGTTTCTTTACTGATAAGTATTTTTTTTTTCGATAATTTTATAAAATATTCCTTTTGAAAAGAAAAACAAGGAAAAAATTCAAAAATTGACAAATAACATTGCTTTTAGTTGTATCATGATATTTTTTTTTGTTAACTAAAGTAGAATTAGATTTAAAAAGAAAGAACCAAAATAAAAAATATTAAAAATTAATATTCCTACAAAACTTTATTTGGTTAATTTTTTGTTTTCTAATTGGTGCAGCGTTTTGGTTACATAAGTGCAAATTGGTGATTTAGTTTTTTGTTTTTGATTTTTCTTTGTTTGAATAGCAACAACAATTTTTAAAAAAAGTTATAAATTTTTCTCTTTTTTTTTGGATATTTTTTACACAATTATGTAAAAATAGGCGTGCAGAAAAGGTTGTTTTTTTTGTCTGTTAAATAAATTTTAATTAATTTTCTTAATTAAATACTTTTTAATTTATTTGCATTGTGTGCATTGCTTCATTTTTTTAAATACGTTTTTTTTTTATTTAGTTTTTACATTTTTACTTAATATTTTAAGGGGACTCAATTTTTTTGGTGGTGGTTTCGGTTGGGTTTTTATCATGTGTTGATGTTGGTGTTTTGAGTGAGTGCTATGTGTATACAGGGATAGTAAGGAGGAAGATGAAAGATGTTTTTTTTCAAAAAGAAAATAGAGAAACCGTTGTAGAGAGAATCAAAAAATAAATAAAAAATTAGAAAAGATTAGAAGCGTATGCAATTTTGCAGAACAAAAGGATTTAAGCGAAATGGGATCTTTGACATTTAGTATGGTTTAGAAAACATTTATTTTTAAAATTAAAAGTTAAATCACAAAAAAAGAAAAAAAAAAGAACAGAGATTAGATACTTATTTCACAGCAATTGTTTTTTTTTTTTTTTCAAAAATATGCTAAACATTCTGATAAACCCATGTACCGGGGTATAGCAATACTAGATTAAAAGTCTTATTAAACGTCGATAAGGTGTAAAGGAGCACTTTACTATTAGAGAGTTTAATATCGTCGTAGTGGTCCTTAAAGCAAAACGATGATGTGCTTTTTGCATCTCAAACTGTTTTGTGTTCTATGCCATTTACCTATAAAAAATGTAGATGTCACATAGACATCCACCTAGCCTAAGATACGGTCTTTTGAAATGCATAAGTAATATAAGCTAAACGAGCTCTTAATTTTGTTTTTCCAAATGCAGCATTAGTAGTCCGAAAGTAGATTAAAGGCCCTTCTGCACTACGACCAGGTTGATCTATTGTGCCTATAAATATTCTTAATCAAAAGTTGAGAGAACAAGATGAACTCCTGCGGCATGCAAATTAATAATGTGTTGGCTTAGCATCACTTATATGCTCATTATCAATCTTTTTGGATCCATAAACAACTTCTGTCGGGCTTAGAATACTCTTAAGCCTTGTGAGTATTTCAATAGTCAATTACAGTGCTATGTTGGTGTTTTTTTTTTCTCGAACGAACTATAGTCCCTTTATCTAAAACGCAAGCAGTCATCTTAATAGTTAGCCAAGAATGGGTACAACGATTTGGATCGTTGGTATTTTGGGAAATGTTGGTCTTATATCTCGTGGCGATCGAGTTGCTGCCTTAAGATTATTTTTTTGTATAAAGGTAAATGCGAGACGAAAAAATGTAAAAGCTATCGATTGCTGAAGTTAATCCCACATACAATGCAGTGCAATATAATGCAATTGCATAGCAGTCAATGTAGCTTTGTGGAATGCAAAACGTCGCCCGTATTTAAGGCACATGGATAAACATGAAAAAATATCGATTTGAAGAAGACCAATGATGGAGTTCCTGAAGATCTTACTGACGGCGTATTGGAGACATATGTTTATAGGAATGTTACGAAGAATGTATGATGACGTTAAAACTCGAATATGTATAAACTTCCGCTTTTGAGGACCTTTAATTGAAATAACTGAAATTCTCCAGAAAATTATATATTAGGGAACGCATTTTGTTTTATTTTAGAACCTTTTTAAGTCATTGAGGAACGATAATATTTATCAACGGTTTTCCTTATTAATTAACCTGTTTTAGCGACTGAGATTTTCAGAAAAAAGGGGGCTGTTTGTACGGAAAGTGGCGGAAATCGCTTTTAAATGAGAGAACTAAGAAATATTTCACCACTCCGAATTAGTTGGATTAGAGCCTTTGGAAGCCACGATAAACGTAAGCCAATCCCCTAAATTCGTCCTGAGTTATTTGCGAACAATCTTCTGCAGAATGGAAGCAAACTTTAAAAAGATGCTGAAATTAAACGACGATAAGCGGGACTAGGACGACATAGTCAGTCTTGTAACATTTTGCTTTTTTTTTTTTATAAAAAAGCGGTCGCTCAAGAGTGGGCGTAGGAAAATTAGGGAAGAAAGAAAAAGACACGTGTCTTTTGAATATGACAGGGCTATATTGAGTTCGGAAGGGCATCCCATAAACGCGGAAAGACTCACGATATTTTAGAAAAGTCCGAAAATTGACTGAAGGGTTAACTGATGAACATAAATAGTGGCATGGATATTGGGGTTGAAGGTTTGTAGGGGCGGAATGTTGTTAATGTTGTTAAAGCACTGGTCGAGAGAATAGCGATGGAAAAAGGTAACATTGACGTCACCAATGTGCTAAAATACATTGTTTGAATCCCACCTGACAGTAGATTTGGGATCGCCTGACTTTGTATTCATTGTACTCCAGTTTTAGCTGGTTAAATGCCTTGGCCAGATCTAACCGTCGCAAGGAAAAATCTTTATATTTCCATAATCGTTGGTCATTCCAACGGAGCTTGTCATTGACACCCCGAGAATATGTCTTAACATGCAAGTGCCTATAATGGCTCATTATTTAGAATGTTAGTAGAGAAAGCCAGAGAGCAGGCACTTGAATGCCGAAACGAGTTTGAAAAGGAGACAGCAAGTGACAGAAAAAAGGTCGTTAATGAAAATTTAAAAGAATGTCGGAGAAAGATTTCAAAAATATAATAAATGTACTTAAGATTTGTACTAAAAATTTAAAGAATTTAGAATCTATGAATTGTAAACAAATCTGGTAAATCAAATACAAAAATTGGAAGGAGATTTAGTTCTTGGCATCACAATTGGTAATAGACAGCATCAACAATGGCAAAAAATTGGAGTGTATTTGCCAGATAAATAAAAAATAGGATCGTTGACCAATATGAGCCATTGGTAAGACACATAAGTGTGATATTTTAAAGCTTTTTAACAAGTATTTCGCTTATTTCAAGGGAGTTTTCACCTGCTTATTCTGGAAAAAACCTGTATTTTCCGAGATTCGAGCGATAGATTTTAAAAGCGTTGTAAGTTTGCAGAAGAATGCAGAAAATGAGTACTCAATCTAAAGCTCCCCATTACCCCACGCCCGAAGATACCACACTATCTAATCAATTTAAAATTAATTACTCTTATTTAAACTGCACACAATTCAATCAACCTAAGTGCATGCAATCAGTTTCAACAAGAGATACTTTAAAACTCTGTAAAACTTTTAACCTTTAACGCCCTTAACACCACAAAACAATTACAAAATCGTCCAACTCAACCACTTTGGATAAGCGAAAGAAACTTTTAATTGTTTTTCCATTGTTTCACAAAGTTGCTTTTACAAATGAATATTTAAATAATTTCAATGGAGGATGGAACTTAACTTAATCAAAAAACCGGAAATTGATTACAATCGTGTATTAAGAAATAAATTTAGGGTTTTCCATAACCGCGAAATGGATTTGATCCTGAAATTTAGTTTTCTCTTTATGGAAATCCCCTGTAGCGAGAAAAAAAGGAAGAAAATATCTTAATCCTAAAAGAAAACGCTGTTCTTATGTATACTTAAAGTAATTTTGTAAAGAATGTAATTGGACAAATTCAAGCACAAAATGAACGTCAAATTAAAATTGAACTTTTCACAAAAAATTTCATCAAGAAAGAGTTGGTAGATACTTTTTTTTTTTTTTTTTTTTAAGTTCGTACCATATTTTTGTATAGTATTGAAAAGTTGTTTGAGTTAATTTGATATTCAGCCTCCTTTGTACGTGAATTTATGCATGACGTTCTGTATCTTATAACCTAAGTGCTAATGGGAGATTTCCTTGGACTTCAACAACTCTGAGTGAAGATCCATAGATACTGATTACTTCGCTGTCTTTCTTAAATAAATGTATTTTAAATATTTTTTTTTCTTACGTACACTAAATATGTATTTTTTTAATTTTTATTTTCTTTTCAAACATTAAAGTCTACTCTAATTTTTTTTTTTTTTTTTTGATTTTTGACAATTGTTTTAATTTTTTGGTTTGAGTACAACAACTAATTTTAATTTTTTTTTTTGTATCTGTGTGTTTATAAATTTTAATTGGTTTACTGCTTGCTAATTGCATTCACGAAATTACCTTGATCTGCCTAGAAAATTAATCCCTTTCTACTAGTATCCTTTTTGTTTTTTTTTTTTGTTTGTTTTTAAATTCGCTACAGAATTTTGTGCGTCCTTTGTCGAAACGTTCACTTGCTAATTTTTTTGTTCTTTTTTTATTTTTGTGTTTGAAAACATCTAGACAGAAAAAATTGCTCTAAAACTACTAAAATTTGCAAATATTTATATATACTTCAAATTACTAATTTTTATATATATATTTTTTTGTTTTGACACTAAAACTAACTCTAAACCACTAAAACCAGTTATAAGCTTAAATGTTTATAGTAAAATTCAATACGTACTAAAATTCATTCTCAAAGTTTGCATTGTTTCAGCTGAGAGTTGTTGAAAACTAGTGTATTTCAGGGATACAACCATTTCGTAGATGAAAGAATTCAATTTATTTATGGTATTTACGAGTTAAGACAAATGAAAAAAAAAAAAAAAAAAAAAAAAAAAAAAAATACAAAAAAGAACTCTTTGTGGTATCTGTTTTTTAGAAGATTTAATATCAAGATGTGGTGCGGCATTATATTTCAAAATTTGAAACAGGATATGGTGTCGTGTCTGTAGGATTTAATCTCTACAAGCTCGAGGGCATAGAGACCATGCTTGGTATCTGAATGTCTATCTGTTACAATCCCAGACTTTTTGTAACGTAATACATAGATACACGTTGAAGTTACTTTCCAGGAATGCGGATATAGGAATCATGACGATTAAGTATACTCTCAACAGTTTCTAAATGGGAGAGTCTGTTTAAATCTTTAATTTATTTTCTACTGATATTCTGTTCGAATTCGAGTGGATTTCTTGGAATGGAATCTATGTGGGTTTCCATGGCGAGTACCATTCTCTGCTTTGTTGATAAATATAAATATACAATCGTACATTGCCGATTTTTTAAAAACTTTTTAAGGTTAATTGGATTCGTTAAAGCCGATGGGATCTTGCGAGAATGTGTCAGAGTATGTGGATATACCTCAGAGAGACTATCGAACACATAAGATATTCACTTGAATCGTCTATATTTGGGAAGTAAATTTTCCAATTTTCAACCGTTGCAAACAATTTGATGAAGTAGATGAAGGTGCTGGGTATTTGAAACCTAAAGAATACTTTTTACTACTTAAAACTAAGTCAATCCAATTCGAAAAAAGATTTAGAATTATTTTCCCATTTCAATCTGGACCTGAATGTGCCCAAATATATATTAAGTAAAAGTTGGTTGTCTGTATAACAAGTGAAACTCCCTGTTGAACACTTTTGGGATGTGAAAGTGGTCGACCCCTTTGATATGGGATTACCTGTAACACAGAGGATATTTACATAAATGGCTAAAGGGAGGGCAACAAAAAAAAAAAAAAAAAAATAAAAAATAAAATTGTTCAAGGTGACACAAAATCTCTTGTGAACTTTACTGGGATTATTTATAAGCCATTCTGAAAGTATTCAAATGAAAAGGAATGTCTTTTTTTTATGTACAGGAATATTGTAAATAAAACGAGAGTATTTACAGTTTCTATCAGGATCTCCTGAGGGGATTGAACAATTTCCGTTATAGAAGGGTAGCAGGACAATTTTTAGATGGTATAAAGGTGGTTGATAATCCGATAGTCAATAATATGATTATTTACAGGTTTCGAAGTAAGATTTTGTAAGTTACGAACTCCAGAGTTTTAAGTCTTAGAACAACTCGAAAATTAATAATTTTAAGAGTTTAAGTACGAATATTCCGTCGGTTTTAGTACCAAACTGTGGTGGTATGCTCACGCCACGAAGAGAGAACGTTAAGTAAATTTTCTTCTTCTAATATTGCAAAAGATGGTGATTTTTTGTCGAAATATCTTTGTAGCGCTGGTAAATGAAATTAATGAAAATAATTGTTGATTACTTAAGTTTTAGAAGGCAAAGATATAAATACTTGCTATCTTATAAGACCGAATCATTGTTTCAGGAACTAAAGTGCCACGGATGCCAGAAAATTTAGTTTGGATAAGTCGGTGTCATCCCCAAGGAATCTCTTCCTTGTGATGTGATGAGATCAATATTTTTCCCTAAATAAACCAACCGATTTCTATCCACTATGTCTGTTAAATATCCTTCAAATTGGACTTGTTTTCACTTCACTAAATATGCCTTAGAGAACCGAAGGAGTATCCAATTGGATACGCATAGTCTATACGAGATTTTTGTACTGTCCTACTCGAATCATCAAAATCTATAAGATATTTTCGAAGCGATTGATATTTCGAAGGGCCTATCTACCCTTTTTGTTTTTTTGCTTATTTCGAACGACTGGAGAATGAGTTTATCACACTTTCCGAGGTTTGCATTTTTTTTTTATTTTTCGGTGTATGGTATGGGGTTTGAACCCATGCTGCCTGATGTAGTAGTCTCTTCGTTCACTATTTTTTGGCGTTTTTTGTAAACAGAAGGAAGGACCTATTTTTTTTTTGCTGATTTCGAATGACTGGAGAATGAGTATGAGTATATCCCACTTTCGGAGGTTTGCAATTATTTTGTGTTTTTCGGTGTATGTTGTGGGGATTGAACTCAGGCACCTGATGTAGTAGTGATCGAACTTAACCGTTGCACAATCGAACATGTATACAAAGTATGTATATAAAGTTACCCAGAAGGGTTTTGTAGGTATGAGATGGAATCGTTTTATTCCAAAAACAGTCAAATCAAATTTTAATTCTGAAACTATGGTATGACCTCGAAGCCCGAGCTGAATGTGAAACATTTACGGTCGTTTAAATGTGTTTTTGGATCAGATAACATTTTTTTCAAAAGAATTGGAGTATCCTTCACCATTCAACTTCAACTTCAACGCTCACTTTATTTCAAGGGAAAGAACACCGTTCAAGTTCAACAATTTCTTGAAAAGTGTTATAAAGAATGTGCTTCTACGAAAACAACCATTTCACGGTGGTTTACTGTCTTACGGACACCAATAATGCTTTATGATCGGGCTGTCCAAAACAGGTGACTACATTGGAAAACATTAAGAAAACCCTCAAAATTGTTTGAACATCTTCAAATATCAAAAAGCAACAAACTGTTTTCCAAATGGCTGTTGCATCCAATGTAAGCATGGAACAAAAACAACAACGCGTTGATGAAATCGAGCCCTGTTTAGAGCAATCAGTCATCTGAGTGGAAAGCAGCAGATGAAAGCCAGAAAGGCTATGGCCTTTGTGTTTTGGGATTCCCATGATATAACCTTCATCGACTTCCATGAAAAGCGAATATTTCTAAGCAGTATTGGCTCGACAAAATGACGAAATTAAGAAGAAATGGCCACTGCGTCACAAGTCGATGGTTACAATAGCAAAATTGCACCAAGAAGCTGCTCGCAAATCTTAAAATGATGTTCCCGGTACAAAGATTTGGCTGAAATAATGAAGTGGAAATGAGAGCGTATTTTGAAGATTTCGACAGTTCATTCTATAAGAAAGGCATCGAAATATTAGTGAAGTGTTGGAATAATTATATCTCTCTTGAAGGAATATAGGATTTTCAGCTGACAAAAGCGCTCCACATCACAGTGGAGACACAGAACACAAATACAGAAATCAATGTTATTAGTCTGCGTTGTTGATAGATCATGAGGGATAAGTCAGCGTATAAGACGACGAAAAGTGTAGTACTGTTTGCCAACCATCCATAACCACATTAACTTTTTGAGATGTTGTACAAGAGCCTATCGTGGAATTACCGTTTCTGGAATGTCTTGTCAGATTGAGTGATTACCGACAGCTAATGTTAAGATAACTTTTGGTGGAAACTCTTTAATAGGACTAGTACTCCTGGCATGTGTTTTCAAAATAATTCGAAATTTGAGTGATTTCCGAAAGTTAATATTGAGAAATTATTTGCAGGGACCTTTTCAATAGGACTAGTATTTCTAACAGATTTTGTCACTTTTACATTCGTCACATTCGGAATATGTATAGTTTTTGATAAATAATATTCGGCGGTAGATTTTCATTTTATTTCGTCTTAAAATGTCAGGCCCCTTTATTTTAATTGCTATTCTCTTTTCATTTCATTATTAAGATAAGACGCGTTTGTGTTTTATTTTCGAGGAATATGTAAATTACCATTGACATTGTGTGACCAAAGATTCTGGTGGTAATTCTATCAAGTCACTTAACGGTATCTAGCATGTTTTGAAAGTTAAAAGTATAATTTATTATAAAATAAAAGAATTTCAAGAAACTGAAACGATATTGGTCTTTTGCTATCATCACCTATTTTAAGGAGAGAAATTGAACAAACCTTATCACTTTTCGCGGTTTTTAACAAACAAATTAAATCTGCTATAATATTTAATACTTTAAAAAAATATATACCATAAATATATAAATTCTGTGATAACCTGGCAGTGCCGTCAAATCTCTTTTAGTAAAATTTGTAAAAAAATATTGAGTCAATAAAAGATTTTAATAAAGATTCTAGAAATGCCAAATTCAAACTTCAATGAAGGATGTCAAACTTTCTAAAACATATAAAACCTTCCATTTTTATTAAGAAATAAACGGTGTTGCCAGCCTTGAAATAGAGACATGAAATAACTGAAAATATATGTATTGTATTTCTTACAATATATTAAATGTCAAGATATTGATTTAAAAGAAAGCGAAAAAAGCGGAAAAAGAAAAATAATAATAGAAAAAGATACGAAGTATAAGATAGAGAAAGAGCATTTAGTACATTAACAATATATATATAATTATATATAAATTTCTTCTATTTTTAATTGAAATTTTAGGAAAAATAGAAACAAAAAATTATCTTTATCATATTTTGTAAATGCAGTTTGTGACGTGGAGAGATTTTCAACATGTATTTTGTCAATGTGTTGGTTATTTATTTTTTTTTTTTAATTATTTTTTTAAATGTAGTATTTTTTATTTTATTTTGTTTTTCCATTTAAATGTCAAGTCCATGTTTTGTTGTTTCTTTTTAGTGAGTTTTGATGTTTAAGTCTTTTAATCTTTTTTTTTTTTTTTTGTAATTTTACATATTTTGTTTTTGTGGGGAATATTTTTAAATAATTGTTTTTTTTTTTAATTGATTTTTGACTTAAAATTCTTAACGAAAATAATATAATTCTGTTTAATATAATAATTTTCCTGGAAGTTAGAATGACATCTATTAAGTGGCTAAAACTCGGTTATTAATAATTTTTTTGTTTTTCATTATTTTCTAAACGTCTATTTTGGATGAACTTAAAAATGAAAATTATTTTATTTGTTAATTGGTATTAGGAATGTACACATTGTTTGGTTTTTTTATTTTTTCTATTTCGTTTTTGCTTTTTTTACTGTCTTCAGTTTGGTTATTATTGTTATTTTATTTTATATTTATATTTATGTTTTATATACTAATATGTATGTATAGATTTTCAATTTAGTTTAAGGATAAAGTTGTAACTGAAAAAACAATGATTGGAAATAATTTATGGTAAAAAATCATCGATCTTCGTAAGGACAAAGGAGATTTAAAAAAAAGCATAATAGTTAACAAAATATTAAAAAAAAGCGGCCAACAAATATCAATTTCTTTTTGTAAATAAGGCCAAGCATTTGTTATTTTGTTTTAAACTTTTGTCTATGTGTTTATTCTCGTTTTTATGTTTGTAAGTCTTTGTTTATGAGTAGTTTTTTGTTTAAAGTTTTTATTTTTAAAATTTATTTGAAAAATTAAATAAGAATTTATACTTCTTTGTTAAGTTGTAAAAATTGTTATACGTTAAATTTGTATTTGTTTTTTTTTTCGTTTATTTATTTTTGTTTTCTTCTTGATGTTATTGTTTGTTAATATAAAAATAGGCCAAAAATATATTTGTTTTCTATGATTTTTATTATTTTATTTTATTTATATATTTTTTTAATTGTTGTCAATGCGTTTTAGGAAAATTGATTTATTTTTTAATATAATTGTTTTTTTTTATATATTTATATAACTATAGAGAAAAATTCCATTCTGTGCAAGGATTTGGGTAGATCTTTTTTGTTTTGTTTGAGGGTGATTTTTATTTAATATTAGTTTTCTATGTATGATTTCTTAAAGGTGGGTTTTTTCCTTTTTTTATTTTATTTTTGTTGTTAAATATTTAATTTTCCAAATTAAAATAAAATTCATATCGAATGCATGTAAGGAAATTTTTTATTGCAAATCCATTTGAGTGTTCTTCGTGGAGTTTTGGAGGACCAGATGTCGACATTCTTCAAGAATAAGTATTTCATTTAAAAATAAACTAAATTGAAACTGGAAAAGAGTTATAATTATACTTTGTGCTGGAGGTCCTTGAAGAGTTGTAGAAATGGTACATTAAGTATAGTGACCAGCAACCTTGAAGTTATTATAAAACAAAGTTTAAGTTATTTATTCTCTTTTGTTTATATAGGTAGAAGGAAGGAAATAACTTTCAGAGAGACCACTTTGTGTTCATAATAAATACAGCTTTGGCAGTTTCTCCTTATTCATCAGAAACTAACGTCATGCTTGTAAATTTTCAACTTAAGTTGGGGTAAGAATAATTTCCTTTGAATAAACAAATTTCAAGGATGAAATGTTGTTTCATTTTATTTTATAAGTTTCTAATTGGTTTTCAAATAGTATAAGAAATAGAGCTTACTTACTTTGAGTAAAAAAAAAAAAAAGGTTGACCCAAACCAATAAATTTCGTCTTGCTTGCAAAAAGGTGAATAGATGTTCCCCATGACAACTTATATTTCGATGGCTATCACGACAAGGCGCTTGCTTAAAAAAAAAAAACAGAAAGAAATCAAGCCTCGTGCTTAAGTGTGGCAGAAAAACGTAAACCTGGTTTGGTCAAATTAAAATAAATGAAAGACTTCACCACTTCATGCGTTGACCATTGAATCGTCATATTTCCACGACCCTGTATAAGATATGAGCAATTGGTCCTATGATTCGATCTCGGCAAAAGACCTCTAGTGACCTACAAACTTTTCTTATGGCTTTGATTAGAAAGGCTTAGTACTGGAAAGTTCTTAAAATATTGGAATTTTGGAATAAGAATTCGATGTGTTAGATAAAAAAAAAACACGAATCGTTTAATGTTATCTTAAAACTTTGCTCTACGGTTTGGATTTTTGATTGAGAGCACAACACATCTGCATCAGGCACTGTTTAGAAAACAAATGGGGATAAAGCAGTAGCCAATGCCAAGAGGCTCTCTCATCCTACATATAACACTGATGAAAGCAGGTTAGGAATTTGAAAAAAAAAGTAAAACAACGTTTGAGATGAGTCTTCAAAATGTTGAATGCAACCCAAAGGGATTGGGCAGAAAAGCGGGTTAAGCCTTAAGGAAGATTTAAACTAAGATCGCATAAGCGAAGGCATTAACCGAGCAGGACTAGGCTGAATGTTGAGGATTTGCAGAAAAAAAATAGGTTACCTGTCAATGTTGTTCTTGAATGTCTCGGAATCACGAAGCAGGGTTGTTAGGAGAGAAAATAAAAAGCAGAGACCTGCTGAAAAATCCAAATAGATGGCATGAATGTTGTATTTAATTCATCTAAAGCTTTTTTACTTATTTTAGGGCACTCCGGCACTACGGGAAATTTTCTTAAGCAACAGACGAAATCGCCAGATTACCAAAGATTCCAATTTATATAACAATATACCTCCCAATATGTTTTCATGGAGAAGTGGATTGGGTGCTAACGGAGAGGCAGGCAAAAAAAAATTCTAGAAATAAAGATCAAATAATATCTTAGAACGATCATAGAATTTATTGAGAGAAAGGAGGAGAAGCGATCAAATAAAGACACACTAAGGACACATAAAACTAAGATGATGTGCTCATCTTAAAGGATGGACAATAGCAAATAAGTGAAAAAAAGGAGAGTGGTTATAGCCACTCAGTAGAAAATTGGCACATAGCGAAATTAAAAGCGAATTAGAGACAGCATTTGTCACGAAAAAAAAAATAAGAGATGCAGAAACCACCTCGACGCGTTAGTTTAGTGTAGGACCTGATTATGTATGTACGTATTTATTAGTCATATGCACGCGAGTCAGTACCTTCCAGATTTTTGTTAGAATTATTTTATTTTTAAGTAGAATTTCAAAAATACTTATATGATACAAAAAAAAAAGACATACACTGAGAGGTATGCCACACGGTTCAATGTAAGTACCACTTTATTTCTACCAAATTGTCGTCTTAACAATTGTCAGAAATAAAAAAAAAACGTAAAGAAATATGAAATACAATGAGAACTTACACATGTCTCCCGAACAGCCCTCCAAACACTCCAAAAAAGAAAAAATATGAAACGAAAAACTAGAAAATAAATAGAAAACAACACAAAAATTATTCATCCTTTATGAAGATCGTTAAGTTAATATTTATTTCTTTTTTCTGTTGTATATATCATTTATTTTTTTGTTTCTTTTTTAATTAAAATTAAAACAAGTAAAGAATTTAAGAAACGAACTAATTGTAGAAATAAAATAAAAATCCACAACCGATAATTAGATGTTAGAATGATTGTTTCACAATTGATTGTTGTTTTTCTTTCTTTGTTTTTTATTTTTTTTTTAATTTTTTGTTTAAACTTTAATTACATTTAACATAATTTCATCAATTATTTTTAATTTTTTAGTATTAGAATAAAATTTTTTTTTGTTAAATTATGTATCATACTTATTTAATTATGTAAATTTTTTTCCAGTCATATTTTGTAGTATTTGGTTTTCCTTGAAATCATTCCAATCGGTTGCAAGACGTTGTTAATGATTTTTCTTTTCATTTTGTGTTATTTTACTTGTTTGTTTTTTTTTTTTATATTTAACTATAGTAATAATGTTTAATGTTAATTTTTTGTGTATATATATATAATTTACATTTAAATGAATCACAGAAAAGTATTTTACATACAATAATAAATATAAATATAACTATTTATGAATTTATATAATGATGGTTGGTTTTGTTTTTCTTTTTAACTTTAAAATTTAACATTAAGTTGTTTATTTATTTATAATAAAATTCAAATTTATTTGTTAGAAAATAAAAGAGAGTAAGAACGTTGAACATATATATAGTTAAAAAAAAACAGAGACAAAACAATTTAAAACCAAATATAAAAAAAAAAACAAAAACAAAATCAACAAATTTTTTGTTGCATTATTTATTTAGGTTTTTTTTCGTTTTTAGTTTAGTGTTAAATTTAAAATCCTAGATTTAACTTGTATAATATTATTTTCATAATTTTCTCTTGTTATTATTATTTTTTATTTTATTTTTCGTTTTTTTGTTTTAGTTATTTATGGTTTTTTTTTGTTAATTTACTTATCTACAATAGCTGCCTTATCCATGAGAATAGTTTTTTTTTTTTTTTTAAATGTCCATACTACAAAATGAAAAGTTTTTGAAAGATAAAACGAAGAAGAAGAATTTAGGAAAAACTTAGAGAAACAATACCGTTGGATGTTAAGTAAAATTTTGATTGTTTTTTTTTTACGGATTTTACATAATTGTTTTGGTTTTTTTTGTTTCTTTTTTTAGTTTAAATCTTTTTTGGCTTTTTTTGTTCATGGAATCGTGTTTTGGTTTTGTTTGTTTTTTTTTTTTTTTGTATTCTTTGGAGGAAATCAACTACTGGATGTAAGTTTTTTTGTTTTTTATTTATATTTTAAAATTTAGTTTTCACATTGATATTGATTTCTACTTCTTGCTGTGTAGAAAGAAGAGAACTGGTTGATTTTTTCTTTTATATTTCGGGGGTTAAATATTGGTTTAGCTATTCTGACCAGTCGTTATTTGTTTTTTAGTTATACATAGTTGTGTTTTATTGGAGGTTTGAGTCTTGTTTTGTTTTATATGTATATATAATTTTAATTTGTTTTTTGTTTTTTTTTGTTTTTACATTAGTATTTAGGTGTATATATACTTGCAGTTTTCTTATTCTGGGTTTTGCTTGCTTTTTTACACTATCCAATCTCTTTACAACTGCTGATTGGCTTAACGTCCTCGCGCCCATCTTAGGAGAGCATCGGCTAACACGTCTAAGTGAGCTTTCGTCTGTTTAAAGAAAGGGTTGAAATGGAATAGTGAAGCGGTTAAAGTTTTTAAATGAAATTGTAGATCTTAAAGGATGAAATTTGATAAAATTAATGGTGTGAGGTTGCTCTAAAGGATGACACAACGGGTAATAGAATATTGGAGTAGGTAGTTTCCCCTTCCCTAAATACCAGTTTTTAAATCTAAAGTGACGCAAAAGTTGTCAGCCGATGTTCTTTGGCTTTCTGTTTGTTTATGTTTATTTGGTGTCTTAGATCGAGATAGAGAAAAATATATCAGCTAAGTGGCCGCGATAGGTCCTCGCATTCTTGACGGATATTCTCTTTGAGGGCTTTTCTGTAAAGACCGCCGATTGATGCCCATTTGCATGGCACAAGGTCTGGTCGATACTCCAGGGTCCTCTGTGATATCTTTAAGCACAGCTGCCGTATTATTCCGATAGGGTGATGTCTTTTGCGCCACCTAGTACAAGTTGTGTTCCTAAGAAAAGTTAGCATTACCATTGAATACTATCTTCTTTGGAAGAGCTCCTTGCAAAATGACAGGTATTTTTATTATATGTTGGGTGTCTCACAACACAATGGAAAAATTACAATATTGATCCATAATTCGATTTTTAGTTTTGGATGGAAAAACGAGCTAAGAAATAAAAGCGAATTTGGATACTGTCTATACTATCTTCACCACTTATGATAACCGCTAGATATTGGCCCGTCCGGTATATGTGGTTATTGACAAATTCGTTAAGAAAGGTCTATGACATGATTCTTGAAAATCGCCGTATGAAAGTGCGTGAAGTAGCAGAAACCGTATGGGTTTCGTACGGTACGGAAATCAATATCTTGCATGATACTGGCTTGTTATGCATGATAAGGCTCTCATGATTATAAGGGTGTTGAACCCACTGATCACAGTGGATAGCAGGCGAATATGGCTGCCTATTTCGAAACAGTATTTGGAGCTCTTTCAGAGAAATCTGAATGAGTTTTTACGTCGTTTCCACACTGTGATAAAGTCTGGACCGCATAATACATGGATTTTTTAAGGCGCATCTGCTCCGAAGAAAGCATATATGGGTTCCATCGGTCATGGCTACGATTTTTTGAAATTGGAAGGGAATAATCCTCATAGACTTCTTAAATAAAGGAAGTCCAAGCACAAAGTAATCCTGCAAGAAATTACTGGACCGATGTGATAAGAAACTGACGGAGACATGGGCCCATTTGGGGGAGAAAAAAGTGCTGTGCCACTACGACAGATCACTATTGTTGCCGTATCCACCATACTCGTACGTGGAGTATGTGGAAAATCTGCCTCATGGAGAAAAAATTCAACTCGGATGAGGAGGTCCTGGACTAGACAGAACCTTATTTCGAAGAGTTTGACACATCATATCGATGGGCAGAATCGTTCTTTAAGTAGAATATGTCGAAAAAAAAGTTGTGTTAAACTTGCTTTTCCATTCCTAACATAGATATTTATTGATCCAGCCTCGCATATTCCCCCAAACAAGAATAAAGGGAGCGGATTTTACCATCGCTTAGTTGCCATCTCCAGTAGATCAGAAAGCCAACTGGAGACGTTGCTCTCCTAAACACATACAAAATCATTCCATGGAACATATACTATAAAATCCAAGTAAAGATGCATTCTTGGAGGACGAATCGTTCCACTTTTTTTTCCAATTGTTTTCGTTGACCGACTTTACGTTAGTTTGTTTCGTCTTTCCGAGAATTGTGGCTTGTTCGAAACAGAAAGTAAAGCCATAAAAGAGGTATTATATTGGTTTTAGTTAAATGTGGTATTGGTTAAGGAAATCGGTATCCTAGAGAGCTATCCGTCTCTTTAAGATATAAAAGAGCACTTCAACATTTACTTTTGTTTGGAGCCGGGCATATGGAAAGGCTGATGAGCTTACCAAATACAGAACTACACTATCTATTTTAGTAGGAAAAAGTAGGTGTAGCAATCGTTACGTGTGAATTCATACATGCCTAGTGAATAAACAGATTTAGGGAGAGCTGGATCTGGCACCATTCAAAAAGGAGGAAATGATTATCCTTCGCCTTCTCAGTACATGCGATTCTCTCTCCTTAAAAAATGGAGCTTTAAACCAAGTTAATCTAAATGATTTTGGAAGTATTGATATCAAAAAATGTATTATACTACGTCCAAACCACCAACTGGTTCAACGAAAAGAGAGAACAGTTGTCATAAATTCAGGTGTTACTATATACAATTGATCTTATGTGGTCTAAGTATGACGGTTTTTGGCCCGAGACCCACTTCTTATCTGCAGCTGCATAAAAAGGCTTCAGAAATT